>CM077803.1:12387248-14887248 GCA_039737535.1 Lagodon rhomboides
GAGTGGGCTGTGTGGTGTTGGCCCCGCCGTGACTATGAAAATGATGAAAGCTGCCGAAAAGTCAAAACCCACGTTCGTTGATGGCCTGGACTTTTCTCTACATTTTAAAGTTTGAATGGTGTCTCTAGGTCAAAGTATGGCAGAGATGTCGATGAGTTTTGCAGAGGATCTCTCTGTTGGCCCAGTGGATCTCGGTTGCCACGGTGACAGTTGTCAAGTGCCAAGTGCACCTGACAACAGTGACTGAGACAGCTGATTTCAGAGCAATTTCAGCTGAGGATCACCTCGTCAAACTACTGCTATTTCTTCAAAATCAAAGATGATATCGGCAAAATTTTTTCACCATCAAGCGGGAAAGGCCTTAAAGAACACACTCATCAAGTTTTGTGGTCCTACTTTGAAAAATGTGGTAATGGGAGCAAGTTAAAAAAGGGGCAGTTTCTGCTTTTCTCCGAAAATCCTCTTCCCGTTTAACATTGGGGCTTATGGGGGCAGTTGCTGGAGTTTGTGTCGGTTAGACGCAGATAATTCAAAAACCGTACGTACTCCCAATAAAGTGGACACATTGTGAGAAAGAAGACAACTGTGGCTACGTTCTTGGAAAATATCACTACTGTAGTGTGAAATCTGTGGCTAGGATCGTCATCTAAAAAAAATTTTTCAGAGAGTTTTTTTCAGGCTCCCCCACTCTGCCAGTTGGTGCTGCGCGAACATTCCGCAATACACACACATTGAAAATCCTTAATTTTTCAGGATTTTTTCGAAATCGCTCACGATCAATTAAGGGTCACGGTTCAAAAACTAAACATCGTAGAAAGAAAGTTCAAATACAACTCAAATAGATAAGACTTGTGCCTACATTTTAAAGTTTGAATGGTGTCTCTAGGTCAAAGTATGCCAGAGCAGGAGATGTTTGAAAAACGTCGATTTTTTGCGACTTTTTTGACCCCGTCCCATTCATTCCTTATGGGAAATTTTTCGCAGTTTTTCGCGACTTACGTCGCGATTTATTTATACTTCGGTGAGAAAAGTAATAGCATAGCGAGTTAGAACGAGCCGCACGTTTTGATGTATTTTTTGTGTGTGTGCGACCAACGGTGCGGGACGAGTTACGAACCGAAAAAAGGTCGTAAGAATAAGAACTAGACAATTCCCCTGCGGGGAATCGCGAGAGTGGGCTGTGCGGTTTGGCCCCGCCGTGACTATGAAAAGCTGCAAAAAAGTCGAAGTCCACGTCGATGGCCTGGACTTGTCCCTACATTTTAAAGTTTGAATGGTGTCTCTAGGTCAAAGTATGCCAGAGATGTCGATGAGTTTTGCAGAGGATCTCTCTGTTCACCCAGTGGATCTCAGTTGACGGTCCTGGGAGAGCTGATTTCATAGTGATTTCAGCTGAGGCTCAGCTCACATCGGGGACGTCAAACTACTGCTATTTTTGAGAAAAGTGTAATGGTTATCGCCAAAATATGTATATGTTGAGTAACAGGAGACATTGCTGAACTCTGACATGTCGTTTTTATTTCTGTAGAAAAATGAGGACACAGGAGCGAGAGACAAAACAGGTACCATCTGCTCTCCTCCAGGGATTTAGGCTCAACATTAACATTGGGGCTTGTGGGGGAGTTGCTGGAGTTCTTGTCGCTCCAGGGGTTCAACAGCCAAAAGTGTAAATCGTACCGATAAAGTGGACACATTGTGAGAAAGACGACAAGTGTGGCTACGTTCTTGGAAAATATCACTATTGTAGTGTG
Organism: Lagodon rhomboides; assembly: GCA_039737535.1. Taxonomy (NCBI): domain Eukaryota; kingdom Metazoa; phylum Chordata; class Actinopteri; order Spariformes; family Sparidae; genus Lagodon; species Lagodon rhomboides. The sequence goes on from CM077803.1 coordinate 12,389,000, forward strand.
AAATTTGTGGCTGGGAGCGTCATCTAAAGAGAACATTTCTGAGAGATTTTTGAGGCTCCTCCACTGTGCTGGCTCGAACATCCTGCCACACATCACTCACGATCAATTAAGGCTCACCGTTCAAAAACTAAACATTGTAAGAAAAAAGTTCAAATACAACTCATATAGACAGGACTTGTGCCTACATTTTAAAGTTTGAATGGTGTTTCTAGGTGAATGTATGCCAGAGCAGGAGATAAGATTTGCAACTTTTTTGACCTCGTCCCATTCATTTCTTATGGGAAATCTGTCACAGTTTTTCGCGACCTACGTCGCGAAAAATTAATATTTCGGAAATAAAAATAATAGCATACCGAGTCAGATTGAGCAGCATGTGTTGATGTATTTTTTGTTTCTGTGCGCTCAACGGTGTGGGATGAGTTAGTGACCGAAAAAAGGGCTCTCCATGTACATGTGGGTAGTAAAATAAACACTAGACAATTCCCCTGCGGGGAATCGCGAGAGTGGGCTGTGCGGTTTGGCCCCGCCGTGACTATGAAAACGATGAAAGCTAGCTGCCAAAAAGTCATTGATGGCCTGGACTTGTCTCTACATTTTAAAGTTTGAATGGTGTCTCTAGGTCAAAGTATGCCAGAGATGTCGATGAGTTTTGCAGAGGATCTCTCTGTTGGCCCAGTGGATCTCAGAAGAGCACGCTCAAGCATGGCTGTATGTGTGTGTGTGTGTGTGTACATGTGTGGTCATGTGTGCATGCTAACGCATGCACATTTGACTGCATATGTGTGTGTGTCTGTCTGTCTATGTGTGCGTGCGTGTATCTGTCTGTGTGTGTGTGTGTGTGTGTGTGTGTGTGTGTGTGTGTGTGTCTGTCTCTCTGTCTGTGTGTGTCTGTCTGTCTGTCTGTGTCTGTGTGTGCGTGTCTGTCTGGCACTCTCTCTGTTGACCCAGAGGATCTCGGTTGCCACAGTGACGGTTGTCAAGTGCACCTGACGACAGTGACTGAGACAGCTGATTTCAGAGCCATTTCAGCTGAGGATCACCTCGTCAAACTGCTGCTTTTTCTTCAAAATCAAAGATGATATCGGCAAAATTTTTACACCATCAAGCAGGAAAGGCCTTAAAGAACACAGTCATCCATTTTTTGTGGTCCTACTTTGAAAAATGTGGTAATGGGAGCGAGTTAAAAAAGGGGAAGTTTCTGCTTTTCTCCGAAAATCCTCTTCCCGTTTAACATTGGGGCTTATGGGGGCAGTTGCTGGAGTTTGTGTCGGTTAGACGCAGATAATTCGAAATCCGTAGATACTCCCGATAAAGTGGACACATCGTGAGAAAGAAGACAAGTGTGGCTACATTCTTGGAAAATATCAATATTGTAGTGTGAAATCTGTGGCTAGGATCGTAATCTAAAAAAAATTTTTTGGAGAGTTTTTTTCAGGCTCCCCCACTCTGCCAGTTGGTGCTGCGCGAACATTCCGCAATACACACACATTGAAAATCCTGAATTTTTCTGAATTTTTTCGAAATCGCTAACGATCAATTAAGGGTCACGGTTCAAAAACTAAACATCGTAGAAAGAAAGTTCAAATACAACTCAAATAGATAAGACTTGTGCCTACATTTTAAAGTTTGAATGGTGTCTCTAGGTCAAAGTATGCCAGGGCAGGAGATGTTTGAAAAATGTCGATGATTTTGCGACTTTTTTGACCCCGTCCCATTCATTCCTTATGGGAAATTTGTCGCAGTTTTTCGCGACTTACGTCGCGATTTATTTATATTTTGTTGAGAAAAGTAATAGCATAGCGAGTCAGAACGAGCCGCACGTTTTGATGTATTTTTTGTATATGTGCGATCAACGGTGCGGGACGAGTTACGAACCGAAAAACGGAGGAGGATGAATAAGAATAAAAAGAGACACGCACAATAACAATAGTGGGCTGTGCTTTGCACAGCCCACTATGGACACCTATAGCTTTGCTATAGAGGTGTCCATAGTGGGCTTGCAAGCACAGCCCACTAACTAGACAATTCCCCTGTGGGGAATCGCGAGAGTGGGCTGTGCGGTGTTGGCCCCGTGACTATGAAAAAAAGTTAAAGCCCACGTTGAGACTTTGGACTTTTCTCAACATTTTAAAGTTTGAATGGTGTCTCTAGGTCAAAGTATGCCAGAGATGTCGATGAGTTTTGCAGAGGATCTCTATGTTGGCCCAGTGGATCTCAGTTGTCACGGTGACGGTCCTGGGAGAGCTGATTTCATAGTGATTTCAGCTGAGACTCAGCTTACATCGGGGACATCAAACTATTGCTATTTTTGAGAAAAGAGTAATGGTTATCGCCAAAATATGTATATGTTGAGTAACAGGAGACATTGCTGAACTCTGACATGTCGTTTTTATTTCTGTAGAGTGAAAAATTAGGACACAGGAGTGAAGGACAAAACAGGTATCATCTGCTCTCCTCCAGAGGTTTGGGTCAACATTAAAGTTGCGGCTTATGGGGGAGTTGCTGGAGTTCTTGTCGCTCCAGGGCTTCAACAGCCAAAAGTGTAAATCCTTCTGATAAAGTAGACACATTGTGAGAAAGAAGACAAGTGTGGCTACGTTCTTGGAAAATATCACTATTGTAGTGTGAAATTTGTGGCTGGGAGCATCATCTAAAGAGAACATTTCTGACAGATTTTTTAGTCTCCCTGCTCTGTCAGTTGGCTCCTCCACTGTGCTGGCTCGAACATCCCGCCACACATCACTCATGATCAATTAAGGGTCACCGTTCAAAAACTACACATTGTAGGAAAAAAGTTCAAATACAACTCAAATAGACAGGACTTGTGCCTACATTTTAAAGTTTGAATGGTGTTTCTAGGTGAATGTATGCCAGAGCAGGAGATGTTTGACAAACGTTGACCTCGTCCCATTCATTCCTTATGGGAAATCTTTCACAGTTTTTCGCGACCTACGTCGCAAAATATTAATGTTTCGGAAATAAAAATAATAGCATACCGAGTCAGGTCGAGCCACACGTATTGATGTAGTATTTGTTTGTGTGCGCTCAACGGTGTGGGACGAGTTAGTGACCGAAAAAAGGGCTCTCCATGTACATGTGGGTAGTAAAATAAACACTAGACAATTCCCCTGCGGGGAATCGCGAGAGTGGGCTGTGCGGTGTTGGCCCCGCCGTGACTATGAAAGCTAGCTGCAAAAAAGTCGAAGCCCACGTTGATGGCCTGGACTTGTCTCTACATTTTAAAGTTTGAATGGTGTCTCTAGGTCAAAGTATGCCAGAGATGTCGATGAGTTTTGCAGAGGATCTCTATGTTGGCCCAGTGGATCTCAGTTGTCACGGTGACGGTCCTGGGAGAGCTGATTTCATAGTGATTTCAGCTGAGGCTCAGCTTACATCGGGGACATCAAACTATTGCTATTTTTGAGAAAAGAGTAATGGTTATCGCCAAAATATGTATATGTTGAGTAACAGGAGACATTGCTGAACTCTGACATGTCGTTTTTATTTCTGTAGAGTGAAAAATGAGGACACAGGAGTGAGGGACAAAACAGGTACCATCTGCTCTCCTCCAGAGGTTTGGGTCACATTAAAATTGCGGCTTATGTGGGAGTTGCTGGAGTTCTTGTCGCTCCAGGGCTTCAACAGCCAAAAGTGTAAATCCTTCTGATAAAGTAGACACATTGTGAGAAAGAAGACAAGTGTGGCTACGTTCTTGGAAAATATCACTATTGTAGTGTGAAATTTGTGGCTGGGAGCATCATCTAAAGAGAACATTTCTGAGAGATTTTTGAGTCTCCCTGCTCTGTCAGTTGGCTCATCCATTGTGCTGGCTCGAACATCCCGCCACACATCACTCATGATCAATTAAGGGTCACCGTTCAAAAACTACACATTGTAGGAAAAAAGTTCAAATACAACTCAAATAGACAGGACTTGTGCCTACATTTTAAAGTTTGAATGGTGTTTCTAGGTGAATGTATGCCAGAGCAGGAGATGTTTGACAAACGTTGAAGATTTGACCTCGTCCCATTCATTCCTTATGGGAAATCTTTCACAGTTTTTCGCGACCTACGTCGCAAAATATTAATATTTCGGAAATAAAAATAATAGCATACCGAGTCAGATCGAGCCACACGTATTGATGTAGTATTTGTTTGTGTGCGCTCAACGGTGTGGGACGAGTTAGTGACCGAAAAAAGGGCTCTCCATGTACATGTGGGTAGTAAAATAAACACTAGACAATTCCCCTGCGGGGAATCGCGAGAGTGGGCTGTGCGGTTTGGCCCCGCCGTGACTATGAAAAGCTGCAAAAAAGTCAAAGTCCACGTCGATGGCCTGGACTTGTCCCAACATTTTAAAGTTTGAATGGTGTCTCTAGGTCAAAGTATGCCAGAGATGTCGAGGATCTCAGTTGACGGTCCTGGGAGAGCTGATTTCGTAGTGATTTCAGCTGAGGCTCAGCTCACATCGGGGACGTCAAACTACTGCTATTTTTGAGAAAAGTGTAATGGTTATCGCCAAAATATGTATATGTTGAGTAACAGGAGACATTGCTGAACTCTGACATGTCGTTTTTATTTCTATAGAAAAATGAGGACACAGGAGCGAGAGACAAAACAGGTACCATCTGCTCTCCTCCAGGGATTTAGGCTCAACATTAACATTGGGGCTTGTGGGGGAGTTGCTGGAGTTCTTGTTGCTCCAGGGGTTCAACAGCCAAAAGTGTAAATCGTACCGATAAAGTGGACACATTGTGAGAAAGACGACAAGTGTGGCTACGTTCTTGGAAAATATCACTATTGTAGTGTGAAATTTGTGGCTGGGAGCGTCATCTAAAGAGAACATTTCTGAGAGATTTTTGAGGCTCCCCCACTCTGTCAGTTGGCTCCTCCATTGTGCTGGCTCGAACATCCCGCCACACATCACTCACGATCAATTAAGGGTCACCGTTCAAAAACTACACACTGTAGGCAAAAAGTTCAAATACAATTAAAATAGACAGGACTTGTGCCTACATTTTAAAGTTTGAATGGTGTTTCTAGGTGAATGTATGCCAGAGCAGGAGATGTTTGACAAACGTTGAAGATTTGACCTCGTCCCATTCATTCCTTATGGGAAATCTTTCACAGTTTTTCGCGACCTACGTCGCAAAATATTAATATTTCGGAAATAAAAATAATAGCATACCGAGTCAGATCGAGCCACACGTATTGATGTAGTATTTGTTTGTGTGCGCTCAACGGTGTGGGACGAGTTAGCGACAGAAAAAAGGGCTCTCTGTATATGTGGGTAGTAAAATAAACACTAGACAATTCCCCTGCGGGGAATCGCGAGAGTGGGCTGTGCGGTTTGGCCCCGCCGTGACTATGAAAAGCTGCAAAAAAGTCGAAGTCCACGTCGATGGCCTGGACTTGTCCCTACATTTTAAAGTTTGAATGGTGTCTCTAGGTCAAAGTATGCCAGAGATGTCGATGAGTTTTGCAGAGGATCTCTCTGTTCACCCAGTGGATCTCAGTTGACGGTCCTGGGAGAGCTGATTTCATAGTGATTTCAGCTGAGGCTCAGCTCACATCGGGGACGTCAAACTACTGCTATTTTTGAGAAAAGTGTAATGGTTATCGGCCAAAATATGTATATGTTGAGTAACAGGAGACATTGCTGAACTCTGACATGTCGTTTTTATTTCTGTAGAAAAATGAGGACACAGGAGCGAGAGACAAAACAGGTACCATCTGCTCTCCTCCAGGGATTTAGGCTCAACATTAACATTGGGGCTTGTGGGGGAGTTGCTGGAGTTCTTGTCGCTCCAGGGGTTCAACAGCCAAAAGTGTAAATCGTACCGATAAAGTAGACACATTGTGAGAAAGAAGACAAGTGTGGCTACGTTCTTGGAAAATATCACTATTGTAGTGTGAAATTTGTGGCTGGGAGCGTCATCTAAAGAGAACATTTCTGAGAGATTTTTGAGTCTCCCCACTCTGTCAGTTGGCTCCTCCATTGTGCTGGCTCGAACATCCCGCCACACATCACTCACGATCAATTAAGGGTCACCGTTCAAAAACTACACACTGTAGGAAAAAAGTTCAAATACAATTCAAATAGACAGGACTTGTGCCTACATTTTAAAGTTTGAATGGTGTTTCTAGGTGAATGTATGCCAGAGCAGGAGATGTTTGACAAACGTTGAAGATTTGACCTCGTCCCATTCATTCCTTATGGGAAATCTTTCACAGTTTTTCGCGACCTACGTCGCAAAATATTAATATTTCGGAAATAAAAATAATAGCATACCGAGTCAGATCGAGCCACACGTATTGATGTAGTATTTGTTTGTGTGCGCTCAACGGTGTGGGACGAGTTAGCGACAGAAAAAAGGGCTCTCTGTATATGTGGGTAGTAAAATAAACACTAGACAATTCCCCTGCGGGGAATCGCGAGAGTGGGCTGTGCGGTTTGGCCCCGCCGTGACTATGAAAACGATGAAAACTGCCAAAAAGTTGAAGCCCACGTCGATACTTTGGACTTTTCTCTACATTTTAAAGTTTGAATGGTGTCTCTAGGTCAAAGTATGCCAGAGATGTCGATGAGTTTTGCAGAGGATCTCTCTGTTGGCCCAGTGGATCTCAGCACAGCACGCTTAAGCATGGCTGTATGTGTGTGTGTGTGTGTGTACATGTGTGGTCATGTGTGCATGCTAACGCATGCACATTTGACTGCATATGTGTGTGTGTCTGTCTGTCTATGTGTGCGTGCGTGTGTGTATCTGTCTGTCTGTGTGTGTGTGTGTGTGTGTGTGTGTCTGTGTGTGTCTGTCTGTCTGTCTGTCTGTGTGTGTGTCTGTCTGTCTGTCTGTCTGTCTGTCTGTCTGTCTGTCTGTGTCTGTGTGTGTGTGTGTGTGTGTCTGTCTGGCACTCTCTCTGTTGACCCAGAGGATCTCGGTTGCCACAGTGACGGTTGTCAAGTGCACCTGACAACAGTGACTGAGACAGCTGATTTCAGAGTGATTTCAGCTGAGGATCACCTCGTCAAACTACTGCTATTTCTTCAAAATCAAAGATGATATCGGCAAAATTGTTCCACCATCAAGCAGGAAAGGCCTTAAAGAACACAGTCATCAAGTTTTGATGGTCCTACTTTGAAAAATGTGGTAATGGGAGCGAGTTAAAAATGGGCAATTTCTGCTTTTCTCCGAAAATCCTCTTCCCGTTTAACATTGGGGCTTATGGGGCGGTTGCTGGAGTTTGTGTCGGTTAGACGCAGATAATTCAAAAACCGTACATCCTACCGATGAAGTGGACACATTGTGAGAAAGTAGACAATTGTGGCTACTTTCTTGGAAAATATCAATATTGTACTGTGAAATTCGTGGCTAGGATCGTCATCTAAAGAAAAATTTTCAGAGAGTTTTTTTCAGGCTCCCCCACTCTGCCAGTTGGTGCTGCACGAACATTCCGCAATACACACACATTGAAAATCCTTAATTTTTCAGATTTTTTTTTAAATCACTCACGATCAATTAAGGGTCACCGTTCAAAAACTAAACATCGTAGAAAGAAAGTTCAAATACAACTCAAATAGAAAAGACGTGTACCTACATTTCAAAGTTTGAATGGTGTCTCTAGGTCAAAGTATGCCAGAGCAGGAGATGTTTGAAAAACGTCGATTTTTTGCGATTTTTTTGACCCAGTCCCATTCATTCCTTATGGGAAATTTTTCGCAGTTTTTCGCGACTTACGTCGCGATTTATTTATACTTCGGTGAGAAAAGTAATAGCATACCGAGTCCGAACGAGCCGCACGTTTTGATGTATTGTTTGTGTGTGTGCGACCAACGGTGCGGGACTAGTTACGAACCGAAAAAAGGACGGGAGGAATAAGAATAAGAAGAGGGGCGAGCAATAACAATAGTGGGCTGTGCTTTGCACAGCCCACTATGGACACCTATAGCTTTGCTATAGAGGTGTCCATAGTGGGCTTGCAAGCACAGCCCACTAACTAGACAATTCCCCTGCGGGGAATCGCGAGAGTGGGCTGTGCGGTTTGGCCCCGCCGTGACTATGAAAACGATGAAAACTGCAAAAAGTCGACGCACACGTTGATACTTTGGACTTTTCCATACAGTTTAAAGTTCGAATGGTGTCTCTAGGTCAAAGTATGCCAGAGATGTCGATGAGTTTTGCAGAGGATCTCTCTGTTGGCCCAGTGGATCTCAGCACAGCACGCTTAAGCATGGCTGTATGTGTGTGTGTGTGTACATGTGTGGTCATGTGTGCATGCTCACGCATGTACATTTGACTGCATATGTGTGTGTGTGTCTGTCTGTCTTTGTGTGTATGCCTGTGTCTGTCTGTCTGTGTGTGTGTCTGGCTGGCACTCTCTCTGTTGGCCCAGAGGATCTCGGTTGCCACGGTGACAGTTGTCCAGTGCACCTGACAACAGTGACTGAGACAGCTGATTTCAGAGCGATTTCAGCTAAGGATCACCTCGTCAAACTACTGCTTTTTCTTCAAAATCAAAGATGATATCGGCAAATTTTTTTCACCATCAAGCAGGAAAGGCCTTAAGGAACACAGTCATCCATTTTTTGTGGTCCTACTTTAAAAAATGTGGTAATGGGAGCGAGTTAAAAAAGGGGCAGTTTCTGCTTTTCTCCGAAAATCCTCTTCCCGTTTAACATAGGGGCTTATGGGGCGGTTGCTGGAGTTTGTGTCGGTTAGACGCAGATCATTCAAAAACCGTACATCCTACCGATAAATTGGACACATTGTGAGAAAGTAGACAATTGTGGCTACATTCTTGGAAAATATCATTATTGTAGTGTGAAAACTGAGGCTAGGATCATCATCTAAAAAAAGAATTTCAGAGAGTTTTTTTCAGGCTCCCCCACTCTGCCAGTTGGTGCTGCGCGAACATTCCGCAATACACACACATTGAAAATCCTTAATTTTTCAGGATTTTTTCGAAATCACTCACGATCAATTAAGGGTCATCGTTCAAAAACTAAACATCGTAGAAAGAAAGTTCAAATACAACTTAAATAGAAGAGACTTGTGCCTACATTTTAAAGTTTGAATGGTGTCTCTAGGTCAAAGTATGCCAGAGCAGGAGATGTTTAGAAAAAGTCGATTTTTTGCGTTTTTTTTGACCCCGTCCCATTCATTCCTTATGGGAAATTTTTCGCAGTTTTTCGCGACTTACGTCGCGATTTATTTGTATTTCGTTGAGAAAAGTAATAGCATACCGAGTCAGAACGAGCCGCACGTTTTGATGTATTTTTTGTGTGTGTGCGACCAACGGTGCGGGACTAGTTACGAACCGAAAAAAGGACGGGAGGAATAAGAATAAGAAGAGGGGCGAGCAATAACAATAGTGGGCTGTGCTTTGCACAGCCCACTATGGACACCTATAGCTTTGCTATAGAGGTGTCCATAGTGGGCTTGCAAGCACAGCCCACTAACTAGACAATTCCCCTGCGGGGAATCGCGAGAGTGGGCTGTGCGGTTTGGCCCCGCCGTGACTATAAAAAAAAGTTAAAAGCTGCCAAACTCGAAGCCAACTTTGATGGTCTGGACTTTTATCTACATTTTAAAGTTTGAATGGTGTCTCTAGGTCAAAGTATGGCAGAGATGTGGATGAGTTTTGCAGAGGATCTCTCTGTTGGCCCAGTGGATCTCTCTGTTGGCCCAGTGGATCTCAGTTGCCACGGTGACGGTTGTCAAGTGCCAAGTGCACCTGACAACAGTGACTGAGACAGCTGATTTCAGAGCGATTTCAGCTGAGGATAACCTCGTCAAACTACTGCTATTTCCTTAAAAATCAAAGATGATATCGGCAAAATTTTTTCACCATCGAGCGGGAAAGGCCTTAAAGAACACAGTAATCAAGTTTTGTGGTCCTACTTTGAAAAATGTGGTAATGGGAGCGAGTTAAAAAAGGGGCAGTTTCTGCTTTTCTCCGAAAATCCTCTTCCCGTTTAACATTGGGGCTTATGGGGGCAGTTGTTGGAGTTTGTGTCGGTTAGACGCAGATAATTCAAAAACCGTACATACTCCCGATAAAGTGGACACATTGTGAGAAAGAAGACGACTGTGGCTACATTCTTGGAAAATATCACTATTGTAGAGTGAAATCTGTGGTTAGGATCGTCATCTAAAAAAAAATTTTCGGAGAGTTTTTTTAAGGCTCCCCCACTCTGCCAGTTGGTGCTGCGCGAACATTCCGCAATACACACACATTGAAAATCCTGAATTTTTCAGAATTTTTTCGAAATCGCTCACGATCAATTAAGGGTCACGAGTCAAAAACTAAACATCGTAGAAAGAAAGTTCAAATACAACTCAAATAGATAAGACTTGTGCCTACATTTTAAAGTTTGAATGGTGTCTCTAGGTCAAAGTATGCCAGAGCAGGAGATGTTTGAAAAACGTCGATGATTTTGCGACTTTTTTGACCCCGTCCCATTCATTCCTTATGGGAAATTTTTCGCAGTTTTTCGCGACTTACGTCGCGATTTATTTGTACTTCGGTGAGAAAAGTAATAGCAACCCGAGTCCGAACGAGCCGCACGTTTTGATGTATTTTTTGTGTGTGTGCGATCAACGGTGCGGGAGGAGATAGCGACGGAAAAAAGGACGTAGGATGAATAAGAATAAAAAGAGGCCCGGTCCAGAACAATAGTGGGCTGTGCTTTGCACAGCCCACTATGGACACCTATAGCTTTGCTATAGAGGTGTCCATAGTGGGCTTGCAAGCACAGCCCACTAACTAGACAATTCCCCTGCGGGGAATCGCGAGAGTGGGCTGTGCGGTGTTGGCCCCGCCGTGACAAATGAAAAGCTGCCAAAAAGTCGAAGTCCACGTCGATGGCCTGGACTTGTCTCTACATTTTAAAGTTTGAATGGTGTCTCTAGGTCAAAGTATGGCAGAGATGTCAATGAGTTTTGCAGAGGATCTCTCTGTTGGCCCGGTGGATCTCAGTTGACGGTCCTGGGATAGCTGATTTCAGAGCGATTTCAGCTGAGGATCACCTCGTCAAACTACTGCTATTTCTTCAAAATCAAAGAGGATATCGACAAAAAAATTTTCACCATCAAGCAGGAAAGGCCTTAAAGAACACAGTCATCCATTTTTTGTGGTCCTACTTTGAAAAATGTGTTAATGGGAGCGAGTTAAAAAAGGGGCAGTTTCTGCTTTTCTGCGAAAATCCTCTTCCCGTTTAACATTGGGGCTTATGGGGCAGTTGCTGGAGTTTGTGTCGGTTAGACGCAGATAATTCAAAAACCGTACATCCTACCGATAAAGTGGACACATTGTGAAAAAGAAGACAACTGTGGCTACATTCTTTGAAAATATCACTATTGTAGTCTGAAATTTGTGGCTAGGATCGTCATCTAAAAAAAAAATTTCGGAGAGTTTTTTTCAGGCTCCCCCACTCTGCCAGTTGGTGCTGCACGAACATTCCGCAATACACACACATTGAAAATCCTTAATTTTTCAGAATTTTTTCGAAATCGCTCATGATCAATTAAGGGTCACCGTTCAAAAACTAAACATCGTAGAAAAAAAGTTCAAATACAACACAAATAGATAAGACTTGTGCCTACATTTTAAAGTTTGAATGGTGTCTCTAGGTCAAAGTATGCCAGAGCAGGAGATGTTTGAAAAACGTCGATTTTTTGCGACTTTTTTGACCCCGTCCCATTCATTCCTTATGGGAAATTTTTCGCAGTTTTTCGCGACTTACGTCGCGATTTATTTGTATTTCGTTGAGAAAAGTAATAGCATACCGAGTTAGAACGAGCTGCACGTTTTGATGTATTTTTTGTGGGTGTGCGATCAACGGTACGGGACTAGTTACGAACCGAAAAAAGGACGGGAGGAAAAAGAATAAAAAGAGGCCCGGTCAATAACAATAGTGGGCTGTGCTTCGCACAGCCCACTATGGACACCTATAGCTTTGCTATAGAGGTGTCCATAGTGGGCTTGCGAGCACAGCCCACTAATGATAATAGCAAAACATCTTGTAATGTAATATACAAAAGGCGTTGTGTTCTATTTAAAGGGTAATAAAGGGTAACGATTACAGAATAAACACACATGAATGCAAATAACTTCCACTGAAAACAATGCAACCAGTATTAAAGTCATGAGACAAACCCATAACTGATTTTAGAGACAGAGCTGATGGACTTGATAGTCAAGCAGATGCAAATGATTGCCCCTGTTTGAACTGGTTGGATTAGTGTTAATCATTCTGTAGACATGTACGTGTAGACACATGGGGTCCGAGAACATGTTCGTCTGGTTCCCTACATAATCAGGGCACATTGTCCTGCTGGGAGGTCACTGTCATCGGGTAGTGTTGTTGTGATGTTCAAGTTCAGGTTCAAGTTCAAGTTTATTATAGCCATTTCAACAATATAAAAGTACAGTTGATAGGAATGTGTTTTCTGTATGCTTACATATATCACACAGCAACAATAACAACACAACATAACAACACAAAAAGCCCAAAACGGCACATAAATAACAAGGAGTACAACACTTAACACACATAAAAAAAACACACAATGGGGGGGTGTACTTGGTCCACAACAGTGTTTGGATGGGTGGTGCGTGTCAAGTGGCATTCACATGAATGCCAGCACCCAAGGTTTCCCAGCAGAACATCGCGTTGTGATGAGACGATCAATGTTATTTGCGTCACCTGTCAGTGGTTTTAATGTTGTGGCTACGTTCATCTGAATTAAAGACAGAATAGGTACCATTTCTGCATCAAAATGTCTAAGAAACTAATCAACTTGGTTGTATATTTTGTTGAATTATGTTGTCACTTTATCCCAAATGTTTTCATCAATGTTCAAACCGAGAGATTCTACTTTAACTTCTGGGAAAACACAGAATTAAATGCTAGACAGCGAGGAGGGATACAGTACGTCGACTGTGAACATTTCAGCCTGAGTCAAGTCAGATAGATTTCCATCAGCAATGGTGACTGTTTAACGATGAAGACAACAACTCCCATGATCCCAAGCAACTTCACAACGTCACCAAATGATGCCGTTTGTTTTGACGGAGAAACCCCGAGCAGCAGAAATGACATGCTGTGCATTTGAATTTAAAGCTGAACTCTGTAGCCTCAATAGATTACCTCTAAGATCCACCCAGTAGCACTGAAGGCCAAAAGATTATACACGCAACTGATAACGCTGTTGTTAACCCTTACAAACAGGGACCACAGGGACACAGCAGCTTGGTTCATAGTTGCAGAGTAAAGCATTGCTTCTGAAAACAAATAATCAGGTCATTAATCCCGGACGGTGCAGCCCAATGTGTCTTAAAAACACTTAACTACATCACCGCTAATGGCCGTGCTGCTCCAGACATCCCATGAACCAGTGTGGCTTTTACTGTAAGTGAGGATTGGATTTTATTTTATCCAGCTTGTCATTTCAGATGTAAGTGTTGTTCTGGTTGACGTGAAAAACACCAGTTGTTTCAACTCAAATTGGTGCGTTGGGTAGGCTCTGCTCAAAAAAGTGCTTCTTAAAAGAGCTCTGGGTTCAATTTAGTGAGTGTTTCTTGTGCGGTGGAAAGACAGCTGAGACTGAGGCTGTCGAGTGTCATCTGTGCACGCTTACTCACTGTGCTCTTGTAAAACTGTATATTTGTCTGTTTTGATATCTGTCATGATAAAACAGGTTCAGTGAGGTTACTTTCTTTCTTTCTTTCTTTCTTTCTTTCTTTCTTTCTTTCTTTCTTTCTTTCTTTCTTTCTTTCTTTCTTTCTTTCTTTCTTTCTTTCTTTTTCTTTTTTTCTTTCTTTCTTTCCTTCCTTCCTTCCTTTCCAAATTTAGGTTCACTTTTAATGTATTCCCAAGATTCTATCCAGCGGCTAATTATAGCTATGTAAGCTATGGCTTTAAGTAGTGTTACTGACACTGCTGTGGGAGGAAGGGTTAAGAAATAAGCTAATGTTCCCACATTCCTAAACATTTTTCCCAGGGCTTTGATGGAGATGTTCCTTTGTCCATTTACTATGGTTCATCACGTCCACCATGGGGATTCCTTTTTGTTTTCATTACTGCTTCAGTTATGTGATATACATGGTTAATATGTTGATGTTGGCGCTCAGCTGAATTTGAGTTCTCAGGGCTGAAAAATAGCCTGAGGTGCCAACCAAGATGTTAAATATTTGCTTAAATCATAATTCTGTCTAAAAGCATTTAGTGACCATAAAAGCTGAACTTTTTGACTCCTGAAAAACTAGAATAATACTGTATATCGGTACTTTTCCAGCCTCAGGTATTTAATTAGTGGTTTGTGGTAGATGTTTGAGAGAGTGAGGGTAAAGTATCTTATAATTCAAATATCACTCATTTAGAGTAAAAAAATAAGGTGCAAAACTTCAGTACTTTAGAAATATGTACGAATAGTTTAGTGGAGACAAAGATGTTTGAACGAAAGTGACCAAACTACCAGAAAACACATATTTTTATCTGTTATTTGGGTTATTTTGTTGGGAGGTTAACATGCACTTTTAAAGTGCACTATGTAGTTTTGTTGTGTTGTTGTTTTTTTATTTTCCTCTGAGCACAGCTTGTTTATTCAGGTATGGAAAAAAACAAATATTTCTGAATTTGTGTGTTTACCTCATTCAAATTGTAAATAATAAAATTCTTCTCCTAAAACTTGACAGTGTACCTTCAAGCGTGCACCTACAGTATAGTTACAAGGGTGCGGTCTTGTGTGCCGCCACTAGAGGCTGCTCATGTATCACCAATAAAGAACGTGCATGTGAGCCACACTGTACTGGAAGTCTCTTTGCATGCCTACATGTGTAGGATCCTGTACATCCCACATCACACACACACACACACACACACGCACGCACATATATAAACACATACACACATTACAAGCATGCCCATGTACATTAATTTGTGTGTTTAGCATGTGTCTCTTTCTGAGAGAATTCTGCTTTCTGTTCTCAACCACGCACTTTTGGATAACTGGGCTGATGTTTGCAGAGAAACCTGATCCTGAGGCCTCTATAGATGGAATCCAGCTTCAGTTTGAACATTTTTAATAGATTTTTTTTTTTTTTTTTACACCTCCTCCCGCGTTCTCTTTTGCTTATTTTTTCTGCTCCCACCAACTCGAGTTTCAGAGCAGGAATGATGCTTACCGAGACACATTTGCAACCAGAGGAGCAGGCTTGTTGGATGGGCATCCAACCCAAACTGAGCTAGCGAGACTGGTAAACCCCTGCAGATTTAGCCACACAAGGCTTTGCTGGCACTGTGGTATCCCTTTGGAGGTGGGCGAGTCTGCTTTTTTTGGACCCACATTTTACTTTGCATGCATGCTTGTGGTGACAGAGTGACATTTATGCAAAACCTGTATAATTTCTTAATTAAATAGATGAGAAGACTTTAAAACATGTGCTTCCCTTTGGTCTTGGTTGAGAAGTTTACACAACTCATCCAGGATTTTTTTTCTGTTGTGGTGATACAGAGCCGTTTTCCCAGTTCTTCAGTGCCATTGTAAGTGGGTTTTGTAAGTATAGGATTTTGAGATAATTGTCTTAATAACACAGCACACTACCACACCATACACGCAGATATTTTTCAATTGTGCTAATAACAGGAATTTTTCACAGTCAGTTTATTTTCATATGGGTCTCAATCAATCTTTTTTGACCAACACAACACTCACAAGGCTGCCAAGAATAGAATACAAAATCCAGATCTGTGGTGGAAAAGATACAAGGCATTATTTAAGAAAATATATGTGTATATGTTTTGTAGCTTGAAATGTCAAAATGTCAAGTATCTTTGGCCGAGTGTAGATCCTCTGAGAATATCGAAGCTTGCTGGAGGCAGGACATTATATTCCCCCACCATCTGAAAATCTGAATACATTGCAAACATGCATTTACTGCAGCCATATAGACAGATGTGAACACACACACAGACACACACACACATGCACATTTATACTGAACCACAGCTCTTAAAACAACCCTAGTTACAGCCTAGAGAACTCAGCAGTTTAGTGAAACATGATGCCCAGACCATAAAAGTGTGTTTGTGTTTGTGTGTGTGTGTGTGTGTGTGTGTGTGTGTGTGTGTGTGTGTGTGGTTTTGAGTGGTCTCAGCTGTGTGGGACACACTGCAATGACAGCCAATCAGAGCTAATTCAGAATCAGAGTGGTTTTGACGGCTCCACGGTCTACCCGGGGGAACAAAGCCGTTTGTGTGTGCGTGTGTGTGTGTGTGTGTGTGTGTGTGTGTGTGTGTGTGTGTGTGTGTGTGTGGTTGTGAGAGTGTGTACGTGCGCACACTTCTCAACCTCACTCTGCACTCCACCTGCTTCTCATTGCCCAAATGGTCTCACAAAACCTGTTTTTTGATGTATTCAGCACTTGTACTCAAAAGCTTTTATTCCATAGGCACGCAAATGACAGAAATGTATGAAATGTATTTGAATTTGAATTGAAATGATCAAAGAAATCAATTAAAAAGCTCTCTTTGTGTCATTTTTTGGGGGGAAATCCTTGCTGCCTTACCAATTCTCTTTCTCATGTTTACAAATTTTCCCCCCAAAGTTCTATCGATCATAATCAGCTGAATTTAATGATGTTTAAATTAACTATGACTTCCAATCAGGCTTATTTCTGACTGAATTAAAGAGATGAGACCCCACCTAATATCCCCCTCCATTCAACCATTCACTTCCACTCTCTCTGTAAAACCAAGATGTGATAGTTTTATTCAAAAGCGTTCACACCCAATCAGCATAAAAGCACAGTACATTACGCTTCACTACTTAAAATACCAACGGGTAGACAGCCATTCATGGCAAGGTATTTTTGTTAAAGGATAAGTTCACCCAAAAATACAAAACTCTGTCAGTATTAACTCACCCCCATGCAGATGGTAAGTTGGGTGAGGTTTCGTAGTACCCTACTGAAGTAGATGGCGACTTACCTGATTTCCGTTGGCATTGGGGTGAGTAGATAATGACATTTTTGGGTGAACTCATCCTTTAATAGAGTTATTGTTCATATTACAAACCATCATGGCTGCAGCCCCTTATAACACAATTTTGCACTTTGTAAACTGACATTATAACTATTTGTGACTGACCTGATACAACTTGAGCTTGCTTCCTCCACTGGGCCAAAGTAACCATACTTTAGTTACGGATATGAATCCAACAGCAATAAGTGAACCCATGGTAATGAGTAAGACTCTTACAGGATCTATGTTGTGACTGCAAACAAGCCAAGCATTGCAAACAGTTCAACAGCTCAATAGTTATAAGCTGAGAGTCAACTTATAAATGTAATTGTTTTCCAAGGCATGTCATCCTGCGTCAGTGCTGCACAGCACTAATCCAAATAAAGTCTATTTTGGTGACCTTAAACAAGTCATGCCACATTACTGGACTCAAAGGTTGTATTTATCTTTGCTGGTGGTCTGACCAGTAAAGAACTAGCATAGAAACATTTGGACACGAACATTAGACCTCATCCCTTAGAACAACAAAAATACCACTTGAAACAGGACAAGGAGAGGATGTGTACCACAACTGGGGAAGTGACGACTGTTATTAGAGGGTGAATCGGGTAAATATGTGTAGGCTTTGATTCATTCATGTGTCACATATTCATATAAATCAATCTAGAATAATAAAAGCACTTTGGGGATGGATTTGAGACACAATCGCTGGTCTATCTTCATAGACAGTATTGCAATTTCGGGTTAAGTGCCTTGCTCAAGGGTAGAACTCTTCCATTCCCCTCCCTTGGTTTTCCTACCCTGTCCAGGTATTTGATCAGTCAGTTTCATGGTCACGTAGTCTGCCACTCTACCCTTCAGGCTAAGACCATTTGCAGTGTTTAGGAGAAAGCTGAGTTGGCAACATCAGGTCTTCAAAAGTTGGAGAAACATCAGCCCTAAGTCTCTGGGCTTGGGGCGAAGAGCCGGGGAGGGAAAACCGACAGGCACCCTCCTCTGCTCCCCTTATCATCCATCGCTCTCGTTTTCTACGTGACGTGAAGCTGGCGTTCTCCCAATGGGCCCCGTGGCGATGTGTCACTAGCAAGTGGAGAGCGAAGGAGAGGAGCTCAATTAGGGCCCATTGACGTATGGTCTTCACGTCTAACTATCTTCTTCTCCCACCCCTGATAGGTAGCTCTGTAGAGGCTCACTCTCCCTCACTTGTTCGCTCAGTCACACATTTGCTACCTCGAACACCCACACACCAGCTGTCTCGCTCACTCACGCGCTCATTCACTCATTTCCCTCTTCATTAACGCAGGTCCTCTCTATCTCAGGTAGATAGACTTCCATGCTCATTTATTCGCCTGACACCATGTGAAAACGTGGTCCTTCCTATTCTCTGCCGCTGAATGAGAATATCTATTCGGCAACACTGTCGTTCACTGTGAATTTAACATAATATTTGCTGTTGGCAATATGTACAAATAACATGGCTAAAATGTTCTTTTCATCGTCGGGAGTAACATTAATTGTAATCAAAGACAAAATCTAAAGGGAATCAAAAATAAAATAGAATAGTGAAAAAAGGCATTAATTTACTTTTGATAGGATAAATTCTAAAATCTAAATTCACTTGTTGCTACAATGAGAAACAAAATGGCCACAGATTAAGGCTGCCCCACAGCAAGAGAGTTCTGGCTTTGAATACTATGAGGATCATTCTGTGCAGTGCTCACGTAATCTTCTTTTACGTTCTTCTTTTTGTGTGTGTGTCCTGAGTCCAACCCCAAAAAGGCATGTACAGTAATTCAGCCTTGCTTCCAATTTCTCCCAATGGCTACTCCGAATATTGCTGCGAAAAATCCCCTGTGGCCCAAAAACCATCTTCGCTATACACCAAAGTTGTAAAGGAGACCTCTGTAAAACTGTTACCAGGAAACCTCCTGCTACAAACATCGTCAATTATTACTCTTTGTATTGTATTTTGTTTATTTTTTTTTAGCCATTTGGGGTTTAATCTTTGTAAAACTTTTCCAAAGTCCAGAAAAGTCATTGTTTTTTTGTTTTTTTTCATGCTATCACCGCTGTGATGGATGTGAGAACCCTAACGGTTCTATTTTTACACTTTGTGTCTCTGTATGGCTCAAACAAACGATGGTACAATATGTTACCGAGTTCAGGCAGATTCTGTTACCTCGGCTGGCTCTTGGTTTTCCTGTTTCCAGCCTAAGCTAAGTTAGCCATCCATCCATTATCTGAAACCGCTTATCCGTTTCAGGGTCATGGGGGGGGGGGGGCTGGAGCCAATCCCAGCTGACGGCGTGGTACACCCAGGTTAAGTCTGCGGTTCATCACAGGGCTGACATATAGGGACAAACACATTCACACCTACAGACAATTTAGTGTAACCTATGGACTTTTTTATTTGCGTGTCTTTGGATTGTGGAAGGGTAGAACATGCACACTCTGCACAGAAAGGCTCAAACTGAGGCTCTTCTTGCTGTGGTGCAACAGTGCTAACTGCTGCGCCGCCGTGCTGCCCGTGAGCTTAAGCTAAGCTAGCTGAATGCTAACTAGTTACATAATTCTCAAATGCAAGTGCATGAATGTATTTTTTAAAAATGTGGTATTGTTCCTTTAAATAATTAAATTACACTAAATGTTCTTTTCGGGATTTACATAAATAGCCTAGAACTAAAACTTTCCCTTTCATTATTACTAATGTTGTTAATTAAGTAGCCTTAAGCTAATTAACCAATGTATGAATAGATATTCATAAATACTGCATAAGGCCTAATTATTAAAGTGATTTTTGAAAGTGGTCTCAGTTTGTCTTTTTGTACGTCAGATAGACCGTTTTCAAAGTGACGTCAGACATTTTGACTGCGCAGTAGAAAGAGCACAGGTGAAGCTCTGTAGTTAATCAAGGCCACACTCCATCTTCTTCGTTTGTCCCTTTTTTTTCTCCGTCATTCAATGCCACAAAGCCAAAGCGAAACATTTATTTATTTATTTGTTTGTTTGTTTGGTAATTAAATAGGCACTGTTTTATTTTTGTTTCGCTTTACTTCTGCCCTGAGGGTAAAGGTCAAGTCAGAGTCGGACCACCTGTCGGCTGTGCTAGCTAACGTTTCTGCCATCATGGAGGCTGTCCTCGGGGATTTCAGCAGGTATTACAGCGTTATGAGCGAAGACAGAGCACAGCAAAGCGCACAGGAAGAAAATACACATGGACACACGCGAAAATGTGTATAACTGTCTCTGGGAAGCTACAGCTGGAGCCATAATAGTACAACAACACCAAACGGCTGCGAACACAAGTGGTAGCCAACTAAGGAGCGACGAGCTTGGAAAGGTGGATTTTACCCTGCTGACAAGAAGACCTTGCTGGTGTGCATTGCTTCTAAAAGGTAAGGTTCTCCCCGGAGAAATTATTTTGTGGTTTCTTTTGGACTTCTGAGTTGTTGGTGGACTATGTTTAGGTGTGTATTTTTTCTGCTCATTCGTCTCAATATTCCTGTTATCTTTCACTCTTTGAAAGTGGTTGGTCAGACGCCAAGTCTGTCATAATACAGTTTTTCTGACATGTCGGCTACTCTTTGCTGAAGGATCACTTGATCACATTTGCATTCTTGTGTTGAGCAGTGATGGCTATTAAGTGCAAGTACAGTGAGCTCCTTTCTCATCTCCAGTGCTGTTTCTACTGTAAGTGACATTGCTTCCTCTTTCTCTGTGTCTCTGCCTTGTAATACTTTTTGTGGGATGTCTATTTTGAACAAAATAATGTGGGTGGGTGGTTCGTTTTTCTTCTTCTGATTTATTGCCTATCTGCTAACACATGTGATGTTTATATTTTCCTACATAATGCAGCTGTGGGTTAGCCTACTGTACTGTAGACCTACATTAAAATGAGCAAGGCCGACGTAGGAACAGCTGCTCTGGCTCTGTTGTAAAATATAGCCTGCAGCCCAGCATTGCATTGAATGTTTCCCAGTGTTGTGTGCATTGTTTGAGATTTTGTAATATTTCTAAAGAAAGGAGTGTAAGCATGAAGTGCTGTGGCAGGAAGGTCTGGACAGGATTTGGACGTTTTTTATTCTTGACCTGTGTGAACAACATCTATAAATACAAAAGCTTTCAAGGTACAAAAGTTTTCAAACAAATGCGGCAATACTTGCATGCTCTAATGAAGCATCTTTGTCTGGTTGTAGCAAGGATGTTTAATTAAATGTGGACACAGCCATGGAGAGTGAGCCCTGTTCATTCCTGTGAAAGCTGCTCAGTGGCGCATGAACCAAAAATTCCTTGATAAAAATACCCAGTTTGTCCGTGTTGTGGGGCCAATAGAGACTTCTGCTGACCGAGCGGGCTAACTTCCGGTGTAGCACCCGGCTAACTTGAATAAAATAATCTAATTGTGCGTCTCTTCTAGACTTTTCAAATTTTATTGGACCTAATGGCTCAAATTATGACAGACAAAAGAGTCATTTCGTCGGTGTTGTGACCCTCCAAAAAATGTGTTACCTTTTTACAGACACTTCTTTCACAATGGTAGCTTACGGGGAAAAGTATTTTTGGGCAGCAGTGCATCACGAGACGATGTAATTACACGGTTTGGCCATCAACAATGAATGGATTAGGGTTAGAAAACAAAAATGGACTCAAGCAAAGTACCTCAAAATTGTACTTTAGTAGAGTAGTACAGTGAAATGGACTCATGCATACGGGTTCCAAATATGTTATTGGTCTCTCTTATTGCTAATAATCGTTTTCTGTATTGGCCCTGAAACACACCAGTAGATTTCTAGTCAACAGTACACAGCTTGTTCAGCATGTTGCAGTAGTTTGTCTTCATGATGGCGTCATATTTTGTTGTTCCAGTACGGCTGCTTCATCTGAGACACAGAGATAGATTTTTTTTTTTCAGGCTGCATTACAGCACAAAATTGTGCAGACAGCATCTGATGGCAATCCATCATCAGTTTGGCTGGTCACAATTTAGTTGTTGTTGCATTTGAATGTGATTTTTAGAGGTGGAATCAGGGAAGCTGAAAGCAGAGTTAAAATGCAAGCATTCTTATAAGGCATTGACAGTAATGTCTTTCAAAATGCAAAAGTTTACGGCCTAACTAAACTGTCTCGTGCAACTTCCTGAGGAGCTGGGTGTCGTTCTTCTCCTTTGTGTTTTGGAGTGGTGAATTATTTCTAATAATTAATGGAAAATGTTCAGCACTCTTAAGAATCTCTGACAATCTTTGAACCATCTTAAAACAGAAGAAGAAATGCAGTCTCTAGGTCTCTTACCTCCATCACTCCTCCTCTTCTTCCCCCCCGCTTGTTCTTCTTCTCCCCTCTCCCTACCTCCTTCCTCTTGACATGTGTCACATTTTGGGCTTCTGCTCTCGAGGGATAAATGCCAGATTACATGGTGTAGTATTTTTATCCGTAGTACATTAACCGCCGGAGCTTACAGCATCAAAGCTTGGAGGAGATCATCACACAAGCGCGCGCGCGCGCACACACACACACACACACACACACACGCATCAGAATTGAAACGGAGAGTGTAAAGTGCCTCCTTTGATCTCACCCTCCCTCCTATTCCTAATTACCCCAGTGACACACATACATGCAAACACACACAATGCACAGATGCCCTAGCATGGTCTCACACATGCACACAAAGAAATGAATACATCCTGGGAACCCATGATATCTAAATCCATGAAAAAATGGTGAATTAGATGTCAAATGTTCATCTGCCAAAACCTGAACAAAAGCGGCCTGCAGGGCGTATGATTACACATTACTCGTTCTGAAATTATGGCGATATTGCAACTACCTTTGCTAAATATGCGGAAAATCATGAGCTGATAGAGCTGTAAGATATCCTTAGCTTCCAGGCTCTTGAATCAGTGTCTCAGTCATGTACAACCCCTTTGGTATTAGCTGCAAATGAGTGTTCCATCCTTGGTAGATGCTTGGTGTATATTTAATTTCAGCAGTAGATGCATTTAGGAAATGGCAAGAATGTTCTTTGATGGGTAATTTTGTTATTGGTGACCAATGCACATAGACATGATAGATGTCTTCTGATAGAAAATTCTTCCCCCAGTTTAACATAGCCTAATTGACATATAGCTACTATTTTTTAGATTCCTATTTTGTGAAGTCTGAAAAGAAAATATATCAAGGTTTCCAAGCAAAATAACAAATAGCAAAGCAGTGATTCCTGCATGCAATCTATGTAGAATATGATATGATGGCAACACTGTTACTCTGCCGGTACCCAATCACATAATTACTGATACCCAAACATGAGGCAAATTGTATTACTCACTGTGTAAACTCCCCTGTACTAGTGTTCCTGATTGTCTTTAGTTTGACATTAAGCACTGTCCAAGCATTGTCTACATACAAATGCATGCACATGTAAACACACAAACCAGGTAGTGTATGCTCTAAGATTGGCACCTCACAAAGAGGCCTTTGATATTTACAGTCTATCCAAAATAAAAGAAATGCTAAATTATCTTCTGACTTGTTTTGCCTGCCACAGAGGTTTGACAGCACTAGTCACCGAAACTTTGGATGGAAGGGGGATAGTGAGATAATAACACTGTTTCTGTACAGGAGGCAGGGCATGAGCAGCACATTAGCAGAGTAGCAGCAGTGTCTCCATTTGTGTCTACACAGGATGCATTCAGACACAGTTGAGTTGTAGGTTACCTGTGATTAGGCAGCGCTGAGAGCCCAAATACACAAACATTCGTCAAAACAGACGACTGAAAAACAAACGCCTCCTGTGTAGACATGGGGAAATGGCATACATTTAACAAGTATTTTAAAAGTAGCTAGACAGAGTAGGTCTAACTGTAGCAATGGTCAAACAAAGAATTGCTTGAGTAATTGCTGTACAAATTGTTGCCAATCAGCTTATGTGTTGTAGTGATGAGAGTTTGCAGGATCTTTTTCAGCCTCTTGCTGATGGCTGCTGAGCTCATTTTTAAAATTTGCCATAGATTTTTAGAGAGTGGTTGTTGTAAATGGTTAAGAAAAGCCAGCATTGTTGTAGGTCCTGGAAATGGACCGAAAAAGACTGTACTGTGTATATAATCTGATCAATAACTGAATAAAACCAGTCCAATTGATAGTCATATAAATCAAATTGAGATCATTCAGTTGGGTAATATTCAACAAAGGCAAAACTCAAGCTCATAGCAGTTTATAAAACAAAGTAAACACATGATTTAGGTAAAATGGAAAGAAGCAAAAAGACACTCTCTCCAGTGCTTGAAATTGCTCACCAGCTATTAGCTCATCTCATTCAAGTACTGAGAGTTTTCTCACTAGCTTATTGGCTGCCAGCAGGACCTGATGTGGCCCAGTCAGCCTGCCGAGATCGCTGCCTTGTTGACCTTTGGGTGCCATCAACAGATCAATGAGGGGATATTTTTCTCTGTTTCCACCAGTGATGCTATAGGTGTGAAGAGCCTCACCCTACTTCATGAGGTCATTTAGGAGAGCTTGGAGTGGTGGGGAGAAGGGTTGTGCTGTGTTTATGTGCATGTGGCACATTGAAGACTGAAACAGTGTGTTTGTTCATGATAGGGGTAGGTTGCTTGTAGGGGAGATGTAGCATGAGTGACAATTAGTAATTGGCCCTACAGTACATGCTGTTTAGGTGAAATCAGGGGATCAATCAAGGATCAATTCATTGAATGCCTCACTATAGGCTTCTGTGTGTCATCCAATAACAGGTGGAGATTTTGCAATATTGTGTGTGTGCATGTGACTATATATGTGTCTGTCTATACAGGTGGCTTAGTGTGTTCCTGATCAGCCTATAACTCCTTGGATAGAATTTTGATCTTCATCTCTTGAGGTCAACTCCTGCATTACTTCAGGCCTCACTTATAGGCTCTAATAAGTCATAGGGCATTGCTTCTAAATTCTAGAGTGGTTCATCGTTCTGGTGATTATTAAAGAATTGATACTGGATGATGGAATCTCACATTGAATGGTTTGCAGTGCACCATAGTCTATATTAAGCATAAAAGCCAAATATTCTCTTATTGTACTCAATGGCACCTTCAATATTTTTGGTTTGTGACCTTTGGCTCCAGGAACTTGTAATGGACTATTTTTATTTTTACTATTTTCAGATTATGTTTATAAATAACAGGTTATATACCTGTTTATAATTAACAGGTTTTTGTTAGTTTCAACTGTAATGTTAAATTTAAAGATCTATTTTACATTACACATTTTAAGTACAAATATTAAAAGGAGCATTTGTCAATTTACTGCTGTTTTCTGTATACCGGTAGTTTTTTTTTTTTTTTGCTTTGGGTAAATGAGAGTCGTTTGAGGTTGAGTGGAGTGTTAATGTCTGTCTCTGTTTCTCTGTGTGGGGTACATACTCCCACCAGGGGTGGCTGACAAGAGATGACTGTGGCTTACCACACACTGAGAGTGCTGCTCTTCTTTAATCTCTCCCCCTCTCTTTCTCTCTGTGTTTCTCTCTTCCCCATCTTAATTTCTCTCAACCCTGACACGTAAAAGCATTCCCTCCCATCTTAGCCACGAAGCTAATCCTTCAGCAGGTTTTTGGGGGTATCGTGCTGTTTTGGGGCTCTTCTACTGACACAACGGTTTAGTATCATAATGGCTTGCAAACACCTGTCCAATTAGGCTGATTGTGATGCACCTCAAACTACTAGACGGATCCTGCAGTGTGGCACAGAGATTTAGCAAAACACACTAAATACTTCTGCTCTAGAGGGATGTTTTTGCAGTTTGGTGACAAATGTCTTTCTGTAAATCCAGGTTTAGTGAAGGGTAATTGAGGGGGCTTCAAGAGTCAGTTGTCAGAAAAGGACAAAAGTCTTTACGCTAAATTTAAGTTCCAACGTCAGTTTACTCTGTGTCACAAAAGTGGTGAGAATTACAGGTTGTCCAAGGTTTATGGGAGGGTTTTTTAAAAAAACATTTTGCAGTGTTGAATTCAAACATGTCTAAAGTTAAAATTGGTGCACTGGCTTAAAGGTTTTTGTGTTTTTATTAAAAAGTTGCATAAGTCGTGGTGACAAGATAAGCAGAGAATGACATTTTAGACTATATATTCGGAAACAGGTGATCACTCAGTTTAGGAATTCATACATACATCGACAGCCCAGTCAAGCGCAACAATTTGTATCCATACTGGTTCTATACTCACAGAGCAACTATAAAACTCATGCCCCCTGTTGCAGCCACTTTATTAATCTTAACTCCTCCACAGGAAAGCTTGGTAAAATACAAAATGCAGTGTTTCCCCTATATGCATTCTGTGGCAGCGCACTGCCGCTGCTGGATTTTCAGCGCCGCCGCAAAAAAGAAAAAAGAAGAGACATCCGTTTGGATGCAGGGATCCTCCGCTAATTCCCCGTCTCCATTGAATCTGTCAGAGGCAGCGATGGGTGAAATTTCGCTCCGGCGCTGATGGAGATAGTGTCAGGGCGGCAGTATTGGCGAACCGAGCCAAACCGTGAATGGATAAGCTGGCTGCGTGTATCGAGGGCGTGTCTGATACCTACACAGGTCCTTCACTCAACTATATACAGAAAAATGTCCCACAAAGCAACGTTACATGACCAAACAAAAGTAACGTAGTAACTCTAATTGTCTTTGGCAACTTATATGAGGAAAAAAAATACTGCAGAAATAGGCTACGTGGAGAAGCGTCTGTTCTACCGACTCTTCTCGTATTTCTGCCCGAAAAACAGCATCTTTCATCAGCAAAAAACTTTTACTCACAGTTTGTGTCGAAAAAAATCACAGCGACCGTCAGCCCTCCTGACCGAGACTTCAGTGAACTTTGCCCCAGAAAACAGTCTCCCTCCCAGCAAGTGACAGAGTCAGACAGCGTCCAGTTTACTGATGGAGATTATGTAATTATGTAATTTAGAGTAAAAAACGTCACTTTCCAGGATGTTTGGCGGGTCAGGATCTCAATCACAACAGATTATAACAGCATCCATATGATTATAAACTGTCTACGGGTTTAGATTGACGGGGGGACTCCTGGGAAACACCTTGAAAACACACCGACGTCATCATCATGACGTGTAGCCTACCATCATTTGTAAGAATGAGACTCATTTTGTGAGTCTCAATCTGTCAATTTTTAAAAAAAAAATCTCACCAGTAGTCAACATTTAAAGGGTTATTTATCAAAATTTTCTTACAGGGGGCATGCCCCCGGACCCCCTAGAGTTGCTAGGTTACCGACTCAGAGCACCGCTGCTACAAAAAAATCTAGGGAAAATATAGCAAAGCGCTTGTTATTTGAACACTGCAAAGTTGTCATAGTGCACAGGAATGGGATATTTGAGGAACACATTGGGTGGGAATGCATTCAAGGACAAAATGTTCAATATATCAAGCATGGTTCCTGCTCTGTATAGTTTACCGAGAACTTAGCTGGGTGAATGTTTTCCCCTTGACAGTATGACCTGCCATATAGTTTCAATGACACTCTTGCATGCAAAATTGTACAATAAAATTAAATTCACACATTTTTCCTACAAGCCAGTCTTAAAATACTCAAGTGTCTCCAAGCTTGAAGGATACGTGAGACCTCATTATTAACATATCAAGACGAACTGAAGCTGCGCCACTCTCAGTGAATGACAGCATCCTTGACAGTTTTTTGAAGAAATATCCCAGTTTTTTGGCTTTGAAATGACTAACATTACATAAGGCTACTCAAGATCAATATTACAGCCTGAAATAATCCTAGATCAACATTCATTTTTGTCAGCTAAATCAATAAATTAATTACAGTGACCCCAAAAGCCCATTGCATTCTTTAAAAAAAACAAAAAAAACATACATCAGCGGCCAGATAAGCCATGTCTGTCCATCTATGCTTCTCTGCTGTATATAAAAGTTTCATGTTTTATGTTTTGTTGAATTTTTTTATGGAACTTTTTTCTAATTTTACTTCATTCTTCAAGGGTCCTCTTGGTTTCTAGTGTCCAAAATCTGACTGGGACCTTAGTGAATATATCCAAATTATGTCTATGTGGTGCACCATATTCACTGAAGGTGAACAATGGATTTTTGATGCACAATGGAGAGTTTGAATTGTAAAGGGCAGGGTAAGGTGACATGTATTGCTACTTTTTGACCATATCTGCTTATTAATTGGCACTGGGTTATGCTGCTGCCAGTGTTGGTGTCCTCGCTCTCATTGGGCCTGTTCGGGTTAAGACTGCAGGCATGTCAGACTCTTTGAAAGGACACTTTGAAATCCAGTGTGGTTTGAGTCCGATTTGCAAAAATCACATTCCATGTTTTTTCTTTGCGTTCGAAAATCAGTCTGGTAAAAAACAGGACGTGCCAAAAAACATATTTGGACTGATAGTCTAAACAAGGCCTCCTATTTTCAAAGTGGTTTTTATTTAACTAGCACAGATTAGGAATTTAAAAGTCTTTGAAAGCTTTAAAGGTACTCATCCAACAGCGTAATCTAAAGGTTGGACTGGGCCTTTAAATGAGCCCAATCACCACTGTCTATCTCTCTGTAATATCTTTTCCCCTCCAGCTTCATAAAAATGTTGAACAGCCTTTCTCTGAGTGACCCGGGCCTTGTTCTCAATTAAACCCCATCGCCCTCAGCACAATTAATGGAGTTTTACCAAATTAGTTATTTCATTAGTGACAGGCTCCTATCTACTGGATGGCTGCTCTACTATACACCATGTACATTTTTCTTCATATTAATTTTTCCTTGCTCCTTCATGAGCCTCGCATCAGGGCAACACCACCCTGCTTTTTGACCTATAGTAGACTGTATGTGTTCACCAAATGCATATTCCACATATATAATCATATTTTTCTTTGTCTGTGCACATTTATACACTCTGAAGGTTTTAAATGTGTCTGTGTTAGTGTGTTTATGTGTGTGTGCTTATAATAAGGGGTGTAGCTGATGTGTGTGCTGCATTAAGTGTGAAGGCGGTGGTAGCAGCCTGCAGGCTCTAGTGCTGGTTTAGGAAGACATCACTCTCCAGGCCAGGCAGATAATGAAGCACAGTGTACAGAGACACAGATAAGACGACAGACTTATGAACATCTCTCTCTCTCCTTTCTCTGTCGCTCTCATTTGCTCATTTGGTCTCTCTCTCACACTCTTCCTTTCTCTGTCTTTTTAGGGCTCGCATCACACACACACACGTACAGTAGACACAGTGTGTTTCTCCCTTCCAGCCAAACACACTCTCGTTTTCTTCCTGAGCATGATTAGAAGAAAATAGTTGTCAGGGGGAGAGGGGGAGAGAGAGGGAGAGAGAGAGAAAAAGTAAGATGGAGTAAGAGAGAGAGAGAGAGAGAGAGATGAATGGGGACATGAAGGGACATGTCATACCATTCACAGAGCACTAGGTCTGACAGGAACCCTCAGGACATGGCACTCGTTTCAAGTGGGGACCAAATGGAGGTGGCACCAGGCTGTCAGTGCTCTCTAGTTAATTAGAAGACATTGCCGTTCTGGCTCGGAGAGGGCAGTTGGAAATCACAGTCAATTACATCCAGGTTATAACATGAGTTTGGCACCGCAAATCAGCTTGTCACAGCTTATCTGATGCTGACCATAATGGCTTCATACCATACATTTACAGTCAGTGATGGCATGTCTGCACATATCTAGAGTTTGTTACGTATTTATGCAAAATTGAGTTTTGGCATTCATTCATTCAGGAATAAAAAAAAACAAAAAACAAAATGACCACATGTTGTTTTCTTTTAGGAGTGTAGCATTGCAAAACAGTTTGGTATGCATATTGGTTTCAGAGTCAGGGTTTGGTATGTGATCAGCAGGGAAAACGTAAGACTCTGACCTGTTATAATACATGAACAACTGAAGCTTTTGCTTGTTTCCATAGGGCATGCACAACGGACTGAAAATGCACACGTGAAGGCACATTGTAGCGAGGCTCAAGCTCTTTGACCATATGCGTTAATGCCGTGTTCTCTAACACAGTGATAAACACTCCATTAGTTATTGCTTTGGTGTCAGTGTACAGTAAAAAGGCTGTCTGAACGCTATGAGGAGGAGGACTTTCATTCCAGTCTCTTTTTGTCGTTTTCCACTAATGGATACATTCAGGTGATTCCATCGTAAATTACATGTTTGAAGTGTTTCCACAGACATACCTGTCTTCAGTTGAACAATGTCAGCATACAGTTTGACCCTAATAGCTGTCCACTTTCACTGTACCTAACCAGGAAATGGTAATGCTTCTATACAGTGGAGCAGCACCACTGCAGGAGCTTGACTAAACTGACAGTAACTGGTTGTTTTACAGGGTTTACCGAACGAAAGGAAGTCATATAGGCCAACCGAAGCGTATGTCTTGCAAAGAACAGCTCTGAACGAATACGTGTACAGTTACACCCCTCTTTTCTATGAGTAATTTCAACCATTGTAGAATGATTTTTGATCAAGAGAAGTCAGATAAAATTCAAGAAACAGAAAAAAAATCTGAAGAATTCTCATTTCTCATACACTTCAGCTTCTTTGATTTCAATAAAATTATTGCAGATTAAAAGCCGGGTAGGAGTTGCAATATTTGAAAAGTTTAGAGGATTTTGAAGTCTATTTTTACCTGTCACAAATGTGTTGTGAGCTTTTTTCTTCATTCAGATTTTTTAGAAATCAATTTTGAGGTGACCCCTGAGATCTAAATCTAAAATCTAATCTAATCTAAAGATCCTCAACAGTCATCTGCCATTCCCATCGGACACACCTTTTTATTTGTACTCTACTGTTCAATGTAAGAATACAGCCAAAAACAAATTGAAAACAAAAACTGCACATAAGATAGAGAGAAGTGTTTCAGATTTGTTTTTACTACCTTTGTTTGGCCAGATGTGAAAATGTGCATGAAGTCTCACATTTGGCCTTTCCAAACAAGTTTAGTGAAATGTTTCTACTCTGTATGCAGAAACTTTCAACAACACCATCACCAGCAAACCACTCAGTGCCTGATTCCCATCTCTAAACACAAAGGAAAATGCCTGTCAAGTCTTGAAAGAAATCGTGTACCTGCATTTGAAAATCCATTAGGCAAGGCGTGGAAGCTGGAGTTACCGAGAGCAGTGGAAGCAGATGAAAGGGGTGACTCATTCGATGGTGCTGCAGTGTATTTTGAAGGTGGAATATGGTTTCTAACTCGGTCACATGGGTGAAAACAGAAAAGCTTATAGAGACACAGTCATGCTTCTGTGTAGGTATTCATCGGCATACACTCTTGGGTATAGACATGGACGTGCACATGCACAGATGCATGCACATTGCCCTCTGTGGCTCAGGCTCCCTGGTATTGAAACCAAAAAGCTACAGGAAGACATACAAATCACTGCTTGTAGGCAGAAAGAGAAGAGGAGGAGGGCAGGAGGGGTAATCAAACGAGAGAGCACTTGAGAAAACGGTAGGCTGTTGTTCTAGTGCTGCTGTTCCGATCTTCTGTAAAATGAAGGCCTGTTCTTCTCTGTCCATCATCTTTGCTGCATTCTTCAATCTGCCCATCTTTTAGGCAAACCCTATTACCAGAAAACCGCTCTAACACTACCTCAGATTGAAAAGTAAGTGCTTATTGTTTTCATGTACCGCATTTGCTGCTCTCCCCATCTCTGTCTCTCCTTTTCTTTGGTTAGAAAAAGCCATGTAGGCCCCAGCTTTTTACCATTTGCGATGGCTGAGAGCCACGCTTGTTTGAGATCGCTGCACTTAATATCCATAAGAAGGACAAGAAATTCTGAAATACCTGTTTTTAAGTTGGCCTCATCTGGTGTTGTTCTCCTTTCAACCACTCAAAGACAAATTAAATCAGTCAGGGATAGAAAATTGAGGCTTGCTAATGACCAGAGTGAAGCAAAGATCATAGACCTCGCATGCACTTCACTTCAGCTGGAATCGGGACATAGGAATGAAAAGGATGAGTCACTTAGTATCAAACGTCTTCATTTCTGGTCAATTCAATTATCTGCTTTTTTTCTTTATTTGTATCAATTTTGATGTATTTTCTACTTTTTTTTCTCTTAGTTTGGT
Source organism: Lagodon rhomboides (assembly GCA_039737535.1). Classification (NCBI taxonomy): domain Eukaryota; kingdom Metazoa; phylum Chordata; class Actinopteri; order Spariformes; family Sparidae; genus Lagodon; species Lagodon rhomboides. The sequence goes on from CM077803.1 coordinate 12,421,104, forward strand.
TGCCCATTGTACTATGCATAGCTCTCCTTATTGCTGCTAACTCGGCTGTTTGCTCTGTGGAGTGTAGACAGCCCTGTGTGTGTTGGGAACTAAACCACAGGTCTCTTTGGTGGTGATCGGACAAGCTTTACTCCTGCCCCACCTGTGCACCCCACTGTGTTTTTGAAGTAGGATCTTATGTGAGAAGAATTGTGAAGGACTTGAGTGCTTGAAAGCATGTGCTTTGGAAAGCTTATATATTACAAGATGGATTAAAAGAATGAAGGGAAATCAATGCACTCATTTGATCTGAAGTTTCTTTTAGAATATTATCATTTAGATAAATAAGGATACCTTGGACCTCCAGCTTAACATATACAAGATGAAAGCGTTTAACCTGAAAAGTGTCAGTTTTAGTTGATAGTAGAGGGGATACCGGTTTTAAGTAGTTTATTGGAAACCTAGTAGTGTTTAGTTACAATAATTTATAATAATGAAATGCTCAATTTCCCCCTTGTCATCTGGTAGGGATTGAGGGGTATTTTCCAAAAACCACACAGTAATGTAGATACCTGCTGACATGAGGCAGGTCCTTCTACTGATGAGCAGGTCTTACACTACACCATTGCTGCACTTGGATTCGTTTATTCCCTTTGGCAGTCAGTGAAAGATGCACTGAAAACACAGTTGTAATATTCCTCCTATAATTTCATGGTATCATTTGCAGCTTTCCCTTTCAGTGGTTGATTGCAGGATGGTCTGCTGGCAAAGTAAACACACGCACACACACATGCAAATTTTATTGGTCTGACTATCTTGTCCTCATCCCAAACACTCGGCAGCATTTACATTTCCCCCCAACCACATCCACCGCAGACCTAAAACATCAATTATTTCAGCCATGTTTTAAATTAGGTTCTGATTGCAGATGTCATGTGACTTGCTGTAAGTAATCTATATTTCACTGTAATTGCCCAAGACCTAAGAGACTAAGAACAGCATGAGGAGAAATAGTAAACATAATATATATATATATATATATATATATATATATATATATATATATATATATATATATATATATATATATATATATATATAACATGTATGATAAGGCTTAAAATAACATTAAAAAGTAATATTTATGGACATATTTAGGCCACATTAACTGCCTATGCAGCACTCTCCAATGTAAATTCACATTAGCATATATTATGACTTGGTGAGCTATGCAAATAAGCTGCCTTAATTAGGGATAAAAAGTAATCTTTCCCTCTCAAGCAAGTTTTCTCCAGGCAAGTGGAGCACTTGGCTGTCAACAGGGAATTAACTAAACAAAAGCTCAGTGGAAAAGCACAACTTTTCCTCATCTTACTAATTCCCAGTGTTTTCTTAGTTAATGGTGTCATGATTTGTGCCTCACTCAGGGGGTCTCAAAGCTCCTCTGCTGTGGACTCAGGCTTTGAGCAGCTTCAAACCCCAGCTGAAACAGTAAATGTGATTGGACATTTCTGGGTTGGCTAGATGGCATGTTGGATTAGTTGGTGTATTAATTATGCTCTTAGACAATCAACAGCTAAGACTAAGGCTCCACTTTGATACTGAGCTTCATTTCTGCATTGCAGAAAGTATAAGTCCTGCTTGGATATGCGCTGAACCAGAAACATGAGTTTTATTTTTTTTCCTTTTTAAATATAGTACATCCTTTGCATACCAAAGAGACACATGGAACTTGTCAAATTAGTCATATTGGCTTCGATGACTATAAGCCCTTTTCTATAATAAGTCCAATTTCTATAATAAGTACACATCAGCCTTCAGTGATGGTTTGTTTTTAGATCAAAGTTGGTGGGGTAATCAAGTGGACTTCAAGTGCCCCCGCTTGACCTCTGGGAAGAACAGGTTTATATGTTACATTTTTGTAAGATTTACACTTACATAATGATAGCATCCGCATTTTGCATGAAAATACTGTTAAAGGTATTGCTTTTCTGAAAACACATTTCTGAACATTTTTGGTTTGTTTTATTTATTCCCCATGTCAGGTTCAGTTTTTATGATTACATCTCGCCATGATAAGCTATCGTTCACACCAAAAGAAAAAATACATACTTTCAGAGTTCAAATATTATTACCATACCCATAGGAGAAAGTTGTGCAGCATTTAATGGGTGGCAAGTACATCTGAACACCCCCTGAAAACATTGTTTTTGCCAACTTCCAGTAGTTTTGACTTCTCACCATGCTGCACTGATGTACAAGTGCACTCCATGATCCTGTAACCACCCCTCACTGAAGGGATGGTTACAGGATCAACAAAGGACTGCAGCCAAGTTTATGTCAAACTTAGCACTGCAATTTTGAGTCCTACGCTTTTGCTGTTAATATTCCTGTGACAAATTTAATGTTCCAAAATCTTTGATATCCTGCATGATGGTAAACAAATAAATATTGAGAGAAAATGTGTGTTCAGTCCAATTTTAGAGATGAAGATCATTTCATCATAATCTATCTATATTAGTGATTATGTGGCAAATTGTTCTACTCTTGGCTTTCATTGGATGGATACTGAATGGTCAAGTACCTCAAGCTGCAGTTCCTGTAATTGCCAGTAGTTGGAAAAGAAACTACTTCACTGTTTTCCTCAAAAATAAATCCTAGCGTATTCCCTATAGTTGACTAAGAACACAACTATGAGCACTGAAATAATGGAAGTATGTTATGATGAATTCATCCATTATATTAATAATTAGATGATGAATAAAATGGTTTCTTTAAGGCAGCTTTCTCTGAATTTTAGCTGGTGTTTTTATGGTAATAACCGTATGATCAAGCTTCCTGTCAGTGCATTTGCAAACTATGTGCCTCGTGTTCTGCGACCAGCAGACCCCACAATTGTCATATGTTTTCATGAGGTTTCTCCATGTGTTTTCTGCCCAACTTGGTCCAGGGTCCAAGCATTTCCTGGTTTGGTCACATGGTCATTATTGATTTTTTCTTATTTTTTTTTGATGCCACTGGCTACTGTGCATCACCTGGGAATAAGGAGTTGTGTGTTTGATTTCATGGAGTTATTAGAGAGACACAGGGGGCTTGGGGTAGTTTGAGGAGCCTATAGCATGTTTACACACACACACACACACACACACACACACACACACACACACACACACACACACACACACACACACACACATTCCCACCTCTGCTTGGTAGGGGCCGATTGTTTCAGATGATGGATGTCACACTCTCACCCGTCAACACAGTGCCCCTGCTGCTTTTAATTGCCCAATCAGAAAGCTGGAACATTTGTTATTGTGGGGCAGTTAGGGCCAGATGGCAAACAGTACACAAATACACACACACACCAACACATGCTGACGCACACACAGGCACACAGCACCTACCTCACTTTAATCATCGTTTGATTGGGGGTGAACAATGACTAAAAGAATACGAGGTGTCTGTACTTCCCGTATGCACAATGTTGATGACAGGGCCTTGCGGTTGTCACAACACATTAAAACATTATGACACCTGTAAGTACATGCTCTCTTTATAACAGTCCACTTTAATCTCGAGAACAACAATCACAATTTAGCAATGAAACGTAACAGCGGGGTTGTTGTGCTGACACGGATCCATGACAAAACAGCACATTTTTAGACAGATAAAAAGGAAATAACTATAGAGAAAAATAAAATCTAATCAATTTTGCTTTGGCTTCACACATATCTCCTCCGTGATGACTCTGTCTCCGCTGTTGAGCTCTCTGCCAAGATCTTTCCCTTGGGAAGTCAATAAACTCAACCAAATCTAGTTTATACTGTCAAACTATGAACTCAAATCAAAGTTATACATGTCGTCTTGAAGCAGTGTGTGCCTGTTTAGTTTGTGTCAGTGCTGTTTCTTGAAAAGATGTGGGACATAAGGTCTCCTCCTCTCACACATTGCTAGAGCTGAATGACAGCAAATGTTGCTCTGTGCAAGAACAGAAGGGGGCAGTATTATACCAGAGAAACATAGATTTGTTGTAACCCATTGCTTCATATTTCTCTCTGTCTGTCTCTCATTGTACCCTCTCCCTCTGTCCTCTCTTGATATCACTTTTTCCTCCACATTCAGCTTCATCTCTTTCTCTTTGTATGCATGTCTTTCTCTGGTGTATTTTGCTTGAACACACACACATACAGTACAATAATGCATACGCACACATATACATACACACACACAGAGCCACACATGCGCAAGTGTGAAGTAATCTCAAGTCTGATACACCCCGCTCAATTATGAGCTACAATGCGTGTAATTAGAAAAGAATAAAATGCATTTCAGTTTTCATTAATGAATTTCATTGATTGGCTCTGTCTCTTTGTTCCTTGTTTTGATGAAGTTAACTTTGAGGGGGATAAACACAACACTTCCAGTGCAATCAGACCAGCCGCGGACGTGCATGTGCACTCGTGTGTGTGTGTGTGTGTGTGTGTGTGTGGCATCGCTATGTGTGTTGTCTTTGGCCGATTTGCGGTTGGTGTGTCTTTTTAATCTGTCCAACAGGAGAAAATAGAAATAGGCCCCACCACAAAGCGTACAATCGTACCAGAGAGAGGGAGAATTAAAATCAGAAGAAAGAAGTAATAAATCATGGGGTGAGATTGGGGGAAAAAAAAGCAAGAGACAGTGTTAAAAAAAGGAACGAGTGGCGCAGAGCAGGCTAGAATAGATGAGGTGAGGGGAAAAGACATAATTGGTAGTGTGTTTGGGGACATCTTGCTGCAACACAGTAAAATAAACCGCAAATATATGAGTTGGAATAAGAGAGATGGATCCAAATTGAGAGCACTCGTGTATATTTCGGACTGTACAATACAGTGTGTGTGTTTGTGTGTATGTGTGTCACGGACTTGTTGTGTTTGTTGGCAGGAGTGCATGCCAACTCTCTGCATATGTATGTGTGTTTTTTTTATGCCAAGTGACCGTGCATGGATGGATGGGTGCACTTAATGCCCACACCTTTTGTTTTCATGAATTTTGTGTTTGCCACAACCATGTGTGTGCGTTTACTCAGTGTGTGTGTGTGTGTATGTGTGTGTGTACGTGCACGTGGTGGAACAGAGGCTCTGTGTCAGCAGTGGTGTGCCCTCAGTGAGCCTGTCTCTAATTACAGTCTAGGGTTTCAGCGTTTCAGCCCGTCCATCTCCCTGTTTAAACCCGGCTAAGGCAGCCAGGCCCCACTGAGCCAAGGTAAACCATACAGCTAATTAGACAGACCAGCTTCCATCTCTGTACCAAAGGGGGAGGTGGGTGGGGGGCAGTAGGGGTGGGGGTGGAGGAGGGAGGGGCATGAATGGAGAGAGGGAGAGTGTGAGAAAGAAAAGGATAGAAAAGGAAAGGAAGGAAAGGAAGAGGGAGAGAATTCTACAGAAGGAAGGGAGGAAGGAAGGGGAATGAAAGAAAGAAGGAAGGAAGGAAGGAAGGACGGAAGGAGAAGATTTATTGAGACTGAAATAAAGAACATGTTAGGAGAAAAAAAGGAGAAATAAAGACGGTTTTAGAGATTGAAAGATTAAATTTGTCTTTTCTTAATTCTGGAGTGTAAACTCAGTGTCAGAAGTTAAGAGCAAAAAGCCTGCGATATTATAAGTCGTCATTGTACAGAACACCCCAAACACTTCATCAGACACTTCATCAAACACTTCATCAAACAACATCTTCCGCTAAGTTGTTTCAGTTTCATTTGCACATGCTCACTCTCGTTTGTGAGCGTGGGGGAGCCAACAGGGGGCGAGGCATTTTTTGTGGCTGTACAGTGTTAGTCTAAAGGTGTTTTGACACCCTCTAGCGCGTTTCTGAACCCAGAGGTAATTTGCATATTGTAAACAAATGTAAACGGGGGGAGAAGGTCATTGGTCAACCTGGGGCAAGCTAATCTGCATAATTGGCTCCGGTGGTTCAAATTATAGCCTGCTGCTGCTCTGCTGAGGGAGGGAAACTGAGGGGGAGAAAAAGGGAGGGGTGCAATTATGGTCATATGCAGCCAATGAAAAAAAAATAGTCGTTTTTCTTTTCTTTTTTTTTTCTTTCCTGCAGCCTTTGCCTCTCCTCCCTGGCTTATTCTGACCAATGAGAGTGCTCTGTGCTGCCCGACAGCAATCAGAAATTCATCTCGCTCCACGACAGCTAAACCCCACCCCCCTCACAAGGAGAGACAGAAAGGGGGAAAGTGAGGGAGACAGGAAACGAATGAATGAGAGAGAAATGGAGAAAAGAAGAAGGAAAGAATGAAACCAAGAGAGAGAGTGAAAGCGGGAGATGGCATCTAGACTCTCGCCAGCCTGGGCGGTACAAAATGTGAGAGGGGAAGGCGCAGGGAGGGCGAGGTTGGGAGAATAAGGGTGAGAGGCAGACGTTGGCTCTGGTGAAGGAGCTAAAATGAGAAGAGGACGGAGAGAGCAGAGAAATGGAGGGGAAAATAAGATGCTACTGCAGTCAGAGATAGAGTGACAGATCTGTTCTGCTCGCACCAAACACCATTTTCTCCTGCCTGTCCTGTCCCGAGTGGAAAAAAAAGCCACATTTGCAGATTCTACCTTATCGCTGAAATACTAGAAATCATGTGTTTGTCCGTGTGCATGTATGTGTGTGTGTGCAGGGAGAGGTTGAATAAGGGCACAGTAAATAAATCATGGGGGGCTCATTGGAAGAAGGTCACCGGCTGGACCCTGCCTTCACACACACACACACACGCACGCACACACGCGCTTACACACACATCTACGCGTGCTGACAGGCCCCTGCCCCTCATTTCGGGGTGCTCTGGGTGATTCTCCCAGTGTAATGGCTTCTACCCCATTTCCAGTCTCCTGTCTGAAAGAAATCACACACAGACCCTCCAACGGTAGCTCACACACACTGACATACACACACCTGGCCAGTCGGGCATTGGGGAAAGGGAACGGATGGAAACAGTCGGGTAAATACATTCTTTTGTAGATATTTGGTGTTTGTCTGCGTCGGCATGTTGTTATGTGCCATATAGCCTTATCTCTTATTATTTTTTCTCTCAGCATTGTCCACTGCGTTGTGTATTTCCAGTTGTAGCGGTGTGGTTTTGTTAGTTTCTGATTGTAAACACGCTTTCATTCTTGTGTATGTTTAAAGAGGCCCCTGCTCGAGTTTGGCTATCTTGAGTACGGGTCTTATTTCTCAATAGCGTGCTGCTTTTGTCAAGGAAAGAGCCCAGTAAGTGTGTGCACAGGTACGGCAAAGCTGCAGTCAAATTTAATGCACTGAACAGTGAGGTGAGTTGTGCTGTCAATTGGGATGTCGCAGAACCAGTTAGATGGATTTTTCAGCAGTTACTTGTCACACGTTAAAGCTCGACGCGGAGGCAAGTTGACACCTTGAGGGATTTAAAATGGCTACAGTGACTTATTGAAAACTCTCATGGTCCATTGAGTTGATTTATTCATGTATACTGGTCATGTCCTCTACTCTACAGAGTTGACGTTCAACTTCTCAGGAAGATTGTTTTCACAATATCTTTGTTCTTTGTGGCAGCCTCTGTCATAAATTAGAACAGGAAAATATTTCAGTAACATATAAATTATAGCAAAGTTTTTGAAACTGGTTGTGGCCTTCTATGCATGAAAGGCTGATATTGCATGACCGCTTGTCCTGGCTCCCAGTGCTGAATTAAAGCCCTATTAATGGCTTACAACTTGTTGATAATTAGCATGTTTTTATGTGTATAACTGTGTGACTGAGTGGATTAGCAAGTGAGTGGGTAAGGCAGACAGAGAGTGAGAGAGACTGAGAGAAATGCAAGGAAGGAGCTAGAGAGATGCATATGTCTGTCTGAATTTCTATCTGTCTGTGGAGGGCGGCGAGTGGGAGGGTCTATCAATCATTCCCAATCATTTATATTCAGCGGCTCATATCACTTCACCACGATTGGGAGTGGGAGAGAGTCGGCTCATTTGCATAGGGAAGAGTAACTGTTGAAAAGCTGTCAGAGCAAACAAAATATATGGCTGTAGTGATGTATACATTTGGCGTTTTTGTTCAGTGTGAGGAGCTGAGGATAAATGTGCGTATGCCGTTTGCGTGTGTGTGGTGACAGATGCAATCTCACTGCTGCGCATGAAAAAAGGCCTTTTTGACAACTCCTGCATTGCTTTTGTTGCATTTCTTAGTTGCTTTACACCTGCCTTCCAATGCCACAGTCAGAATTCTTTATTGAACTGTTTGAACAGTTTCATAAGCGATGTCTGCAATGAAAAATGTGGCTAAGAAATTGTTTTTGATCTTTTTAGATTTATTGTGTTAGTAGTTGTGTGAGTAGCTTTTGGAAAAAATTAAAAGATATATTTTTAAGTCCACTAAGTATTGTGAGAATAGTATAGAAAAGTATTTTGTGGAATGAATATGAAGAATCATTATGAAATGTCTTTTTAGGGAGCATCTTTCTTTTACATTTACAGACTTCTGACTATTTTATAAGGCTGGTCAGTACGGATAAAATCTTACATTGCAATATACATCATTTTATATAATTTGATATTGTGGTGAGGTTAAATTCAATGGAGAAACCATTCAAAAATTAAACAGCTTGATGGAAATGTCTAATTTGTCTATGAGTGAAATGCATGGGAAATCAAGGTGCTTCATCACACTGATGCAAAAACCCTCTAAATCTAAACAAAATCTCTAATGGTTGTCAAATTCTATTCTCACCTTAAATCTTGTAATTCTGCTCACCCCTTCTCTGTGAGTTTGAAACTGCAACTCCTGATTATTTTCAATCAATTAATCTGCCAAATATTTTGTTTTATATACCATTTGGTCTATGAAATGTTAAAAAACGTTGTGCCATTGCAACTTCCCAGAGCCCACGAAAATGTCTCTTAAATGTGTTTGTTCCACTAACAATTCAATATGAAAATAAATTGAAATAATATTATTTAAAAATGTTGAACCAGAGAATGCTTGGCTCTTTTTCACATTTTGTTTCCTTGAAGATAACTAAAAGAATGAACAGTCAAAATAGTTGGACCTTACTTTTCTTTGTAGTTTGTTAAATCTCTTCCTTTCATTGGTGCCTCTGAAATCTGGAAGTTTAGTGTTTAGGTGTCTTATGAGTCTGGAACAAAAATGTATGGAGAACAAGTTCTTAATTTCCAGAATGCTCTTCATCTTTGACACATTATAACTAACATATGCTGCACTGAGGTTATCCGTTAACCAGTTTGTTAAATTTGCCCTTTCCCACTCTCTAGAATGGCTTTAAAATCAGTATGACAAAAATTGTGGTCATGCTGCACCTTCCCTGTGTCTCCATTTCTTCGTCCCTCACTCTGTCCTTCATTTCTGCCCGTTTCTTTCAGACTCTCTGTGTGTGACCTTGTGTTCCTCCTGTGTTAGTGTGTGGAAATTGGGCACACCTAACTACAGGGGCTTAAGTATAATCATGTATTTAGCTGCAGAAATGTACTGACGCACTGTTCCTCCCTGGAAAAAGAGAACTCCCAACATTAATTGAGGGATATTACTGTTGAGATCAATTTCCATGTTTCTGACAGTGATATTCATTCCCTCCGACCTGAACAAATATTTATGTCTAGTTGAAAAAAAGAGAAAATGACAGTAGGAGAAAAAAAATCAATATGAAAACTGTTCCTTCATTTTAGACCGATTTTAAAATACTTAAAGGGATAAATGTACAATTTTGATTACATGCAGCAAATGTAGGAATCCGGCTGTAATCTTTTCAGACCATTTTTATGGTATTCCCTTTATTTGTATCCTTTTAGAATGTAATTATTTATTAAATCATAACTTAATAAAGAATAACATAATGAGACAACATTTCAGAACAGCTCATTGTAGTCTAAAACACACAAATAAAAAATAGCCTGACCATTTGTAAAAATGCATTTCTGCCATGCATCACTTGAGATTTTGTCTAAGTGGTAAGACTGCCAATAGGGGCCAGTGTGTAACCAAGTATAGGGCCTCAGTGAGGCCTGCGTTCATTGGTGGAAGAGAGAGACAGGCTGGGGGGAGCAGGTGGGGAGGACGGAGAGGGGGGGGGCTATTGTTGGAGGGGTTATTGTGAAATAGGAAACGGCAAACAAGGCGGTCTTTAACTCTGCTTATAGAATATGTTAAAGTGATGTCTGTGATGCGCTGTGTGAATTATTTGCCTTATCATAAAGTGCATTTATGACGCACGGCCATAAATATGCATCAGTACGAGTGTTTTCAAAATTGAACCTCTCCCCTCTCTTATTCTCCTCCCTCCCCCTTTCTCCCTTCTGCCCTCCCTCTTTCTTTTTGCTTCGTGCTAACAACACAAAAACAACATTTTTAAAATGCAACCCACCAGTGGATGTTTTGGAAACATTTCCTATTCCCTCCCCCCTTCTCTCTGTCTTAGCTGCTCTTTCTCTCTCTCTCTCTGTCTCCCTGCTCTCTTCCGGTAAATCTGCTTATTGTATTATAATGTTGGATGATTTGAAAAATGTTTTGAAGTCACAAAGTAATTACATAATACCATGAATTGGTACGATTGTACTTATAATGGAGGTACTACAAGTACACACATTAACTGCTCTCTCGCTCTTGCCCACCCTCCCTCTCTCTCATCTTCATCATCAAAATCCTGTTTCTAATTTCGATGGATTTCCTGCCAAGAGCAGCCACAGCGATGACCCCCTTTACTCGGACATATAATGTTCTTAATATCCAGATTAAAATTTTTCTTTAAGCTCTTTTCTACAACATGTGAAATTATTTCTGCAATCAACCACAAAGCCAACCCCGCCCACACCCTCTGTCCTTCCCTTTCCCCTCGATTATGGCCTGGCCTCCGCAAAAACAACTTCTTATGCAGATGCTCTGAATGCACCCAGCCACCCACCCAGCCTCCCTTTACAGCACACACACACACACACACACACACACACACACACACACACACACACACACACACACACACACACACACACAAACACACACATTCAACTCCCCCTGCTCTTGTCTCTTCGCAATTACTAAGTGAAAGACTGCAATAAAGGTGGCGCTGTACGAGGAGGGCAGTTAATGAAAGAAAGGATTATGGGTAAAGGCAGCATCAAGGGGAGATTAGGAAAGGACGACCAGGCTCGCTGAGACAAAAGATCCTACTGACAAGAGCTGCTTAGGGCACACATATCTCAAAACACATACTCAAATACACACCATCTTCACATTCTTGAGAATGTGCATCCACAGATCCACATCTACAAACATATGCATGAAAGCAAACTCTAATGGACAGACACGCACCAAAACAGCCCATGTGCAGGTAGTAACTGTCTCAGAATGTTGAGATTGCTCTCTTTTTTTAAACTACAATTCCAGTGACACATAGCATCAGATCTAACAGCAAAGGATTTAACCAAGATGTTGTCATATAATCTTTGTGATCTTGGAATTAGAAGACCCCCTCCACCCTCCTGTGTTCAGAAGGGGCCTGAGATACTAAGCATTAAAGTTTAAACATCCAAAGAGCAATATTAGGATTAATGAGGCAGAAGGGGACAGAATTATTGTACTCCCAATGTATTTCAGTTCGGTCCAGTTAAGGGCTGCAACTAAGAATTAGTTTTGAGGTTAGTTTATATGTTTATGGTTTAGGTTTATGAAATTGAAAACAAGAAAAAAGGTGTCCCCAAAGCTGAAGATGACATCCTCAACTGTCTTGTTTTGTCTGCAACCCAAACATGTTGAGTTTACTGTCATAGAGGAGTAAAGAAACCATAAAATATTCACACAAAAAAATCTTGAATTAGAGAATTTCTTTAAAAAACACTTAAATCGATGAAAAGATTATCAAAATAGTTGTTGGTATATTAAATAGTTGAAAGCGAATCGATTAATTGAGTAATGGGCGCAGCTCTAGTCCACTTTAGAAAAATTTGGCTAAGCAGAGAATAAGAAGTAATACTGATATTATTGAGATGGTACTATGAGTAAGACTGATGATGCGTGTATGTGTGTCAGTAGGTTTTCCAAGCTTTCAAGTGCACTGAATGACACCCTTGCCTGTCCACCAGTAGTCCCCACCATGAGACGGGCATACGGTCTCTTTAAGTAAAGTGATAAGCACTTCGGCCTTGATGCTGAACAGGGAGCAAATTGAAAGTGAAGATTGCCTTCCCATAGACTTTATCTTTTCCCACTAAAACAGGGAGCGGGCGGCTACGACTACACCTATTGATTTTGCAATTTCAGCAAATTAAGAAGGAGACAGCCGGGCCTATTAGAGAGCTGTCTGTGGCTTGGACTAGCATGGCCACTGTGGTCTGTGATGGTGATGCTGAAAGAGAGAGAGTGAGAGAAAGAATGTGTCTATTTTGAACTATTGTCTAATTATGTTACTTAGCAGGATGTATGTGAACAAGTATATGCCACTCATCCTTTGATTTCATGGTATATAATATGTCACCAGCAGCTGCCACAGTAGGCAGGCAGAGGGATATTGCACTGATATATAAATATAACACAAGGCAATCCAAATGAATGAATTACCTACGCATGTGGCCAGCCTCAGATTTCAGTAATAAAAGAAGCTAAAGGCCAATCTGTACTGCTCTAATATCCACAGTAATATCCATTGCAATATGAAGAGTAATGAGAGGGATAAAAATTTCTATAAGGGCGAGAGAAAGGGGTGCAATTCAATTATATGCATCAAATAATGTGAGGTTGTATAAATGTGCTGATGGTTTGCACATTTATGTGTTCCTGTCCTCGGCCTGTTTGTTGTTTAATTTGTTGATATTTACTGTAATTTTCATGTACTTTTATTGTCTTACATGTACTGCAATCAGGACAGTCTTGTAAAGCTTGCTCTTAATGTCCCTCCCTGTTAAAATAAAAATCATATTTGTATTTATTGTAAATAAACTTGTTTTTTTAAATAGCTGTAATGTCGACTAGGGTTGATGCAACTAGAGAAAGCACAAGGTTTGTTCACCAACAGATGCATTTTTTTTCTCCAAGGAAGCAACCATCCAAGTGCACTAATCCGTGATATACATTTATCGGCAGGAGGTGAATTTTTCTCAATTTTCAATCTGATTGTGTTATCAGCCTATATGACTTCTATATTGGAGTTTTAATATGGGAAATTCAATAGGAGCAGTGATGGATGATTTCTCTGGTAAAGGGTGCACATTTTTCATACTGATAGCTTTTTGGGTCTTCTAAAAATGATGAAATATGAGGGTTTTTTTTTATTGATCATTAGTCTCAAGACTGCACCTGCTTCACCAATTTGTTTCCAATCAAAATTGGCATTAAGATTCATATTTGGCATCACAGCAGCACAATTTTCTCATTATTCATTGGATAACGAGCGGGGATTACAAAGACAAAGAGCAATACAAGACACCCAATTTGTTCAATTTCCTCTATTGTGATTATTTTTTAATGTTTTTTTTTCCTCAGCCTGTTTTACATTGAATTTTAAACTGCTGCCCTCAGGCATTAGGTGTGTATAGAGAGGGAGAAATGAAATTCTTGACCACTTTGCTTACTGAAGGTGCAAAACGGTTTTACAATCCACCATGGGATATCAAATAAGCTAATTGGGCCAGGTGTGAATTAATTCCTATTTTCTGTGCCATGTAGGTGTTTAGTCTATATGCATCAGACATGTACTGTGTGCGTGTGGCTGTGTGTGCAAAAAACGTGTCAAAGAATAATTGGGGGAAGTGGGGAGAGCATGAATGGGAGGGCTCTTCTGGCAACTCAACATGGGAATCACAAGCTAATTCATTGATTGCCCCTTGGAAGAGACGGCTGCTAATTGTTAGGTAATTAACATGGCAAGCTGTAATTATGTTCGCCTAAGGACCCGATTAGTGTTTCTGCATGTCTTATGGGCGCTGAGGGGCTGTATCTGTGTGTGCGTGTGTCTAAGCCTATCTGTTGGCTCGAGGACAGATGGCACATTGTCAAAAGCTGACATGTTTTGTTTTCCCTGATGTGTGTGTGTGGAGAGAGAGAGCAATGTACAGAGAGAGGAGACGAGCTGTGCCCAGGGACTTGTCCTTTTGTTTCAGCATTGTTAATTAAGTGCTAATTGAGTGTAATTATTTACATCATCACACACAGCGAATGGAGATGTCAAGTGGCAGTGGCACAAAGGCAGTTGGTGGGAGGCTGGCAGCTGAGAGCCGACAATCTGTTGATGCCTGCATGGTTACAACCCACTGGCAGCTGAAAAGGAACAATTAGCAACAAGCTGAAACCTCATCACAAAACTGTGCCCGGAAATATTCATACATACATGAAATTTTTAAGCTTGAGATGTTCCATTACTACTCACAAAATGTTTTTTTTCTTTGGATAACACATTTTTTATTTCTATTCTCAATATTAAAGAATAGTTTAATGTGTCCAGTGCAAATGAGAGAGACAAAGAGAGGGTGGAGGGAGTGATGAAGATGAAAAGAAAGCAAGACATGGTGACATTAATCAGTCAGGAGGAGAATGAGATGAGGCAGTATCTAGTGTGTTAACACCTACAGCTAATCAACATGACAGAGTTGAGACTTGCCCTAGAAACAACACATCCATGTTCTCACACACACCCTCACAACCTGAGTGAGATAACCACTTAGTTTAGAGTCATGCTCTTACAAAACATACAGTATAATAATGTGTCTGGTTGTGTATAGACCTATATGTAGAACAAGTTTGAATCTTAAAAATCACCTCACACCACTCACATCCTCTATATCTTCATCAGAAAATCACTGAACCCTGCATGAAATTTGGCCGCAGCTGGACTCCTTTCCTCTGGTTTTGTGAAGACAAATGAACAGCAATGAATCTTGATCATTTTCTACCTCTGTCTGCACATAAACACCTCAAAGGCCGCAGAAGGCAGAGCCTGTATTGGTTCGATGATTGTGTGAAGCATGAAGAACATGGAAATTTGAATAGTTGCGACCCTTGGTAACAAAGACAGAGTGTGCCCCAGGACAGGAGAAGGAATGTCACTTAAATATGAGTTAACAAAAGGTCACTTAACAACCAGCCAGAATAAAACAAAACCCAAGGGTGTTAACAGATGCGCATCATGCAGTGTTTTTAGAACACAGTGTTTATTTTGAAGAATCACAGTCAAGTAGCTGTGGCATATTGCTGTTTTTAGAGTTTAAATGTATTAAGAGGGAGCCAGCCTATATCGATGTTGTAAATCAATATTGCTGGAAAAGGGGAGCTAATGCTGCGGTATCAAGTGTTCCATTCAAAACTTATACATTTTAACAGGCTAGCTGAGAGCAGCAAGCAGCACACCTCCTCACGGAACATTATCTGTCTGTGCTTTTTATATAGTTTATACTTTGTATAAGTAGTTTTCAAATGTCTAAGTTTTGGGGCAATTAAAAGTTTCCATTCTGGTGAAGTTATATCAAATGGTCTATTTAAAGGCAAATCAAGGCCTGAGATGACAATTACCTTTTTTGCAGCTCATCTTGATCATTTGATGTTTGTCTTGAAAGACAAAAGAGGACCAAATTTAGCTTGTCTGCCTAATTTGCATGCAATTTGTAACTTTTTGCGGAAACGGTTATTTTGTAATTTCAAAGTTCAGTTGGATTACAGAAAGGAAAACGCTTTTCTTAAATGCTTACAGTCTGGCCAAATGCTGTAGCTTGGTGTTCTCTGACAGGCTTGTGATCAAGACTGAATAGTGAGCAGCGAGAGCAAATAAGGACTACTCCATATTCAGTATGTGTGCTTGTGTGCATGCATGCATCAGCCTGCGTGCGTGTGAGTGCTTAAGTGTGTGTGTTTGTGTGTGTGTAAGAGCTTAAGTGTGTGTGTGTTTTTGTGAGTGTGTGGAGGGGGTTAAGCAGTGGGGTATTCTCGCCTCTGGTCAGAGGTGGAATTAATTTTAGCTGGCAGTCCCACGCTGTGGTCATTTGGTTTAAAGGGAGGTGTTATTATCCTGATTTGGCCGTAACGGCTGGGGATTGGATACCCAACTGGCAGCTAGACACTCTCCTTTAAAGACAAAGGGCCTGGAGACTGTGTGTTCTTTTATGACTGAGGGATAAATAAAAGAGTGGAAAACCAGCTAGACAGGATATCTATCCATCAGACAGATGCTAAAAAAAACCCCACAGAAACCTAACACACCTTAGTTTAATGTTCATAACAATTTTGTTTCATAAATTGAAAAGGAATATGAAAATAAAAATGTTGTGGTCTGGCAGAGGACCTTTTGAAACATGTAACTGCTGTGTTTCATTTAGCAGTTCTTCTATTCAATCTGTTTTGCAGTAAATTGCAGATGACACTGCAGATATGATTTAGGATTAATGAACAACAAGGTACATCAATAATTGCAATCAGATACTTGGGTCATCAAGTGTTAAATAAAATACAGCTAAAGTGAAATCTTCACATGTACAAGAACATTACAACCACATGGATGCACACACACACACACACACACTCACACACACACACACACACACACACATACACACACACACACCACAGATGATACTTACTTTAATCAGAGATGATGGTTATAAAGTAATTGTATTGTATATTCTTCAGAATGAGTCTAAGCCCTTATTTCATTAAATCAAAGATCCATCTCATGACAGAAATACCCAAATGACCACATACCCTATTTTAAATACCAGCCATCTGCCAAGGAGGGCCTTTTCAGCGGCCCAATCATTTGCATAACCAAAAGATGATTATTTTTCCCCTATGAAAGTTGAAATGACTGAATAATTATAATGTAGTGGATTAGAATGAGGGGAAAAACATGCCTTGATGTCAGAGAAGATTGCTGAGTAGTCACTATAATCGCTGCTTAGGTTTTTAATCAGAGTGAAATATGGGCCATAAATTATTGCCTTTCATGCAAACTTGTGTTTTTTGCACCGGCGCATCACAAATCTAATTTTTCAGCATTTTTAAGAGGCTTAAAAGATAGTTATTTTTGTTCAGGAGCTCTGAATTAAAAGTCATTCGGGTATACTTTCACTCATGGGGATTATGTTCCATACTGTAAGGTTTTTCTCAGAATTACATGATAAACTCAAAATAACCTGCCCTCGCTGCCGCACAACAGCCCTGTGTTTTATACATGCCAGCCAACTGAGATACAAACATAAAGCACATGACACAGACCTTCAACTTGCAGCTCACATTGTGTAATACCTGGAAACCTTCATCTTAATATCCTGAAGGAGCGCGCTTTGCTCGACTCAACGTATTGCATCACGCTGGAATCTACAACTTATGAAAGTATGTGCTGTTAAATCTTACAGCTGATGTACGGTACTGTACGGCGGTGCAGTGTGAAAAGACAAACTCATACATTTATTTAAAATACCTCTCAGCCAGAAAGTGAAAGATGGTTTTAATATTACAAAACACCTCTGGATTCAGCTGCTAAAGATAAGATGCTCTGAGGCTGAAAAAGAAAAATGGCACATGTACGTACAATGGGTTTATCTATGAGCTCTATCCTTCCTGCTCACACGCTAAACACAGCAAAGTCTATGATGCCTGCGCACCCCTTATCCTTAACAAAGCAGCAAAGCCAATCCATTGTGCTGGATCCATCTGTAACAAATTCATACATCCATATCAACACACCGGGAAACAAGACACCCAAGGAGAGAGGGATAGAGGGATGGACGGAGAGATGGAGGGATATATTTCTCCTTCTTTTGTTTCGTTTGGGGGTATTAGTAATCAGAGTCCCCCCTTAGTCTTTATAGCTGCAAATTGCTTTGCCACCTCTTCCCCCAGCAGTCTGTCCTGCCAAATCCGCCCATGATGTATCATTATCACAACTTTGGGTGGAAATCCATAGAATCAATAGGTTTGTCAGGGAAACTTACGCCTGGGATTGCTTACACGCTGTGAGGCTTGTTCATGCACTAGTCAGGCCTTTCCTGCCACAGGCATTGGAGGAACAATGCACATAAAGGTATGTGCAGGATGTACATGAACGCACATGCACACGTTCACACGAACATTTGCAAACACCTTGGCCTGTGTTCACATATGCGAACACACAAATAAATGCACAGCATCGGTAGCACGAGGACACATCTATCTATGTATCTCTCTATATATCCGGCTTCCTGTCTGCCCTAATCTTTGCCTATCTGTCTGAGTTTTACTTCATTAGTCGAGCTGGTCAGCAGGAGCTGGACGGACGTCTCTTCCCATGTAATTACTGTCCGGTAAACAGGTCAGAAGGGTAGAGTCCAGCCACAGCTGCTGCAGCTTTCAGCAGCTCACACACATATACACACATGCACATGCACACATGCGCGCACAACCACACGCAGGCTGTGGGTCCTGAGCTTTCAGAGTGGTATTGATTGGTTGGGCTGTGACATCTCCTAAGCCATGTCACCCCTGTGAAAGAAGCCTCCAAATTGACCAATAATAAAGTGGTGGAAGTTGTAGTGGCGCTCTCCTGGGAGCTGTCCGTGTGGACTCTGTCACTATGTGTGTATGTATGTGTGTGTACGTGTGTGTGGGTGGATGACGCATGTGTCTGTGTATGTATATGATTGTGTGTGTGCGCAGTGGATATACAGTGTGCCCTTTTTATTTACTGTCCCCGTCAACACCACAGTGACCATCTCTGTTTGAACACATTTATTTGTATTGTCTGTCCTTCACATAGTATTATCATTAAAACAGCTATAGAAATCATGATGTTGAGATATTTTTTTATACTGTGGAAACTTCATGTCCTGCCACATTGATATGTGATCAATGCACTGTGTGATCTATTGCATATACTTTAACCTGTACTTATGAAAAGAAATTACTGTATGCTTTTTCTTTTCTTGAAATACACTTCCCTGTCAGTATGAGAAGTTACTGAATGTTTTGGCGACAATCATATAAGCAGAGGATAGCAGAGTTTCAAAACTGATATCTCAGCTGATATTGGAAATTGTGTAAGAAATCTGGAGCTGTGAAACTGTACTCTCACCAGAGTTTCATTTTATTTATGCACACGAGGGTAAGAATCAAGCGTGTTTCCTTTTGGTCCCTAATTTGCCTATTCATTCTAAACATGTCATTATTTCTTTTGCAAGTGCCCAAGTGGCTGTAGCAGCGTACAGTACACATTATGCAAATGTGCTCTGCAATACTCTCTTAAATATATAGTGAAAAAAATGCACATTTGAACTTGAATGCATATAAAATATAGCTATAATGATTGCATGGCATATGCATTTCAGTTTCAGCAGGAGTATATTTAAACAGAAATATCCCTTGCTGCCTATTATATGAAGAAACATCTGCCCTTTTTTCAGAGATTTCCGTTTGACCCCTTTACATATTGATTCCCTGTACAACTTTATTTTCTATTGAACTTTGTGTAAAGAGTCAAATAATCTTTGTTTTTAAGCTCGTATAGTGGAAATTGTTGCTATTGGAGGTGAAGATGGTATCTGGGTCCCTCTTACCCCTTAAACCCCTACCTCCTTAAATAGGTGTAATACTGACTTTGATGGTCAGACACCCTCACTAAAGCTTCACACCATTGACATTTGTTATATTTTGTAAATAGACCTTTTCTCTTTACATTTTCTCTTTACGCTACGTGAACACACACTTTTGCCACCCTTCATTTACTAAGTCATGAATCCTCACTTTGATGGATAGATCAACCTTTCTGCGAAAATGGGGGGGGGGTACGCGTTCCAACACCAACCTCATTATAGCGCCGCTTTATGCACAAAGACTGTGGGGTCACATTGATTTGACTCCCTGGAGTATTAGCATGGGATTACAGCAGTCAACAGGCCTTCATTGATGTATGTGTGTGCGTGTGCATGGTGTGTGAGGCAGTGAGTGAGTAAGAGAGATGAGAGAGATGAACCAAGGGTAATTAGTCCATGGAATAGTCCGACATGCTGCGTCTCTGCCATGGTGTGTGTTTGAGTGTGTGTTTCTGTGTGTGTGACTGTGTGTGAGCGAGAGGGCGAGTGTATTTGTGCGCCCTCATTAATTCTTTGTACTAATACAACCACCACCCTGCTTGAAGTGTTAGACTCTTTGAGAGCTTCTCATCTTTATGATTTAACACTTTGATCTGAGAGTAGGATTGTGTGTGGGCGGGGGGATGTTAGTTAATGTTAGTGCCTGTGTGTGTCCCTTTGTATTAACTTGTGTGTGTTCGTGAACTTGCGTTCAATAACTGTGGATGAGTGTGTGTGTGCGTGTGTGTGTGTTACATCTTCACCTGTGTGTCGATGTGTTACCATCAGAAAGAAACGTATCCAACAATTCACAATCAGCTTGTCCACGGCGTGCGTGTGTGTATAATGACAGCCATTTCAAACACTTGGTGGATTACTCATCATCACAATTTGCATAACTTTGAAGTATTCATAGCATTAGCGAGGCAATTACAATAATTAACATGGGAATCCATGTCAATGGGCCACAGCCACGAGGCAAGTGCAATTACAGCTATGCTAATTAGGGTTTGATTAAGCTTTTAAAGAACAATCGGCTTATTTAACTGAACATATTCAAAAGGCTGTAGAGACATTGAACCCCCCCTCCACACACACACACACACACACACACACACACACACACACACACACCCAACCACAAACACTCCTGCTTGGAGTACTCTTACACATCCGCTTGATAGTTTTAAACATGCACATGCACAAGTACACACATGCATATGCACACAGAAATGCACACATAAATATGTAGAAGCACCAGGTGTGCAAGGTGGTGGATGCACACACAGCTCACTGTCCCCGATCCATCTACACACACAGCAGACAGGTCCACACACACACACACACACACACACACACACACACACACACACACACACACACACACACACACACACACACACACACACACACACACACACACACATGCCCTCATCCACACACACATGACTGCACACTCACTGTCCCCCCCCTCCCCTCCCACACTCCTCCTCCTTTTGTTTTGTCCGCCAGTCGTTCTTTCCAGACAAGAAGACAGGATGTTTTTTTTTTTCATTGAACAAGAACAATTTGCTGTCTGATGTTGGAAGCCTCATTGTAGTGACGGGGCCTAAATTAAAGTGTGGGCTTATTAAAACCGGTGTGTGTGTGTGTGTGTGTGTGCGTGTGCGCGTGTGTATGTGTATGTGCATGTGCTCCTGACACTGATCCGCCCAATAAACTCACTGTCCGTGACTAAGAGTGTGCTCGCAGCAAGACAGACACAATTGCCTGTTAAGTCAGTGTTGCTTTTATTGGGCCTCCCTGAACAATGCCTTGATGTGTGTCACGGCTCAAACCGACATCAAGACATGCCGAGATTATTTTAATGAATTAAGGTGCCTTCCTCTTTGCTGTGAGGGCATTTCCTGATTGGTGATCAATGCACACCTTTTGCACCTTACAAATATGTTCCATTTTGCCTTGTATGACTCTATTTTTCCTCTAAATTTGAGTTTTCACACCTGGGTGAAACTCTGATTTCAAATAATTTCTTAGGTTGTTTGTACCTGATTGGAAAAGTCGTTTGGATTCTTTTTCTTCATTAAAATCCTTTTAGTCACAACAAGAGCATGTTGCTTTTGGAGGAGTGGTGAAAAAAGAGTTAAGCTATCTGTTTCATTCATTTCAAACAGTATTCCTCCTCAGTAGATAGTGCCAGAAGCTTTTGGTCTGTTTAGTTCAGATGGATCAAAACGTGCTATAAAACTCAATCCTATTTGACCCGAGTCTGGGCAGAGGTCTCTAAACTTTTTTTTTTCATCACAGAAATGAGTAATTTAATCTTTTATCACAGGGCTGGAGCTCATTAAAATATATTGCTACTTTTGTCCAGTGGAGACCTGCCAAAAACAGACCCCTGACCTATTTTTTGGTTCAAACTTGCAGCCAAAGCCAAGTCTTTTAAATGACCTCTCAAAAGCAGGATTTAATATTTTCTTTTGTCACAATTGCAGTGTAAGTAAATCAAAGTTGGGAAAAAAAACTAGTGATGGAGTCAAATTGTCTGTCTTCTGGTCTGAGTCAGTCTGGGTCAGCTAGTCGATGAATGTCACTCACTGCCATGTCAGGGTCACTGTAGAGCAAGTAAAGAGGTGCCTTGGAAAGTCCATAATAACCATTGACAAGAGAAGTGCTGTTTATTTGTTATGACACATGCGCGGACAAACACACACACACATTGTACCTGGACAGTTCATACATACTTACTCACGCAGACAAGCGCACACACACTAAGTACCTTCATTCTGTTTAAATCCATCTCTGCTCCCAAGTTGCCTTTTGAGATCAGTTTGGTGAGACTGCATGTATGTGTATTTGTGTGAGCCAGTCTGTGGTATGTGTGTGTAAATACTGTATTTCCATATATGTGTGTGTGTGTGGCTGTGTGGTTGCACAGCTATCATCATTACCCTAGTCAATACCCACATGTCCACGTATCGATCACTCTATCGATGAGCAATGAGGTATCTCAGGCAGCAGAGAGCCTTGTGGATCTGTTGAGACTTTTACCGAGACCACACAGTGAGATCAGCTCGACTTCAGCTAAAGATTACCTCCAGGGCAAGATTATTGGCTCTAACACGGCCCTACAAGCAACATTAAATGCACATCTGATTCAAGTGTAAGTTATTTCATGTGCATATTTTTATTTTCTTGAAAAGATTTTTTTTTTCACATCTATTTGTTAATCTTGATGTAATGTTTGTAAGCCAGAGGGTTAAATCTTGTTGCTGATCAAAAGTTAGTTGCAGCTGAAATTGTAAATTATAAATCAGGGCTGTATGCATTCATTATGATGATAAGCTTAGTAAGTGTTTAATTTTTCAATGGAATCATCTTTCTGGATCATTACTCTGCAGTCAGACAGAGTCAGTTAAACTTTTTGTTGATAAACAAAGGATTAACACATTTGTTGATCACAATGTCAAACCACAGGATAAAGTAACAATCGCTGATCTTACAACAAGATAGAGCATATTCACAAAGGGTGCACAAGTGTGTGCTTCTCTGTAAATTTAATTTGAGGCTACGATATCATGCGTATTTTAAGCCAGAGGTTTTTCATATTTTTCAGCACATGCCGGAATTAGAAGTTTAGTCCCTCACCCTGAAAAGCAGGCTCATTAAAACATATTACTACTCTTGACATGTGGGAACTCACCAGCAGCAGGACCATGGCCCATTTAACTCCTGAGCCAGAGTTCATGGACCCAATAGACAGTTTCCATGCATAATTAACATACTGAACAAACTGTATCTGATTCTGTTTAAGATCAGTTTTCAGTTAAGCTTGATAGTAATTGTAATTATATTTGCTACTGGAAATCTCTTCGTGCCTCTTTGACCAAGCACTAAAAAAGGTTATGTTTTTTAAGGATGACACACTCAACTTTTATAATGCTTTATACAAGCACAGATCTTATTTTAGTTCAGTTGTTATTTTTTTTCTCCCTTATTAGAAAAAACATAGATTTGTATTAATAAAATCATAGTAAACAATGTGCTTGACTCAATTAAACTTTTTAATGATTAAATGTAATTTTAGTTGCTAATTGCTACAGTTGTTTATCACATAAGCTCACTTTTAAGCTTTGATGCATTGAAAACAACAAATAATTATTGTGAATCTAGAATAAGTTTGATTCCAAAATTATAAGCAAACAATAGTGTGCAAAGGTCAGAGCCTTGAAAACAAAGTAAAAGTATAACAGTAACAGGTGTGAGAACAGGAGGAGCTGGGTTCTTAAATTAAACTGTAAGATTTATTTAAGACTAAAATTTGTCTTAATTACAACAAGTAATTCTGCACACGACCTACTGATGGTTGGATATTAAACATGATGTGAGTCCATTAATGGGAGCTGGCTACGACGGAAAAGGCGGCATTTAGATTTTAGATAGCAAAAAAAATGGCTTTGTAACTTCTGTCTGTACTTGGACATTTTCACTTTGTATTTGTTATCTTTTACCTGTCATGTTTATTACATATGTGAAATATAATGTGGGAGTATAGATCATATGTTTATGTAAATTAAGACTTTATCCAGTTTTCAGTCTAAACACATTGTTGTACATACCACATGGACAATGATTTTTTTTACTCAAAATAACACATTCAGCAGATTTTATTCATTTTGCTGTTGCTAATTCAATGTAGTCAACCCTGCAAACACACCAGAGTTGTGCTTTTTCGGAATAGTTTACACAGAATTATGTGATCTGTGAATGTTAACAACACATCATAGAGTACATTTCCATGACAGCATTGTAGCATAATGTGTGTCAACATAGTCAGTTTGTCTGAGCATAAAAAAAATGAAAAGCCTGCAGGCCTTTTTCTCCCTCTCCAGCTTTCAATTTCTGCCCCCCCCATCCTTTTTACCATCACTCTCCCTTCTCCCACCTCTACCCCTGCCAAGGCCCCTCCTCCTCCATCCCCCCAGGGTGTCCTGAGACCCTTCATTACTGTCGCCATGGTAACACCTCAACCATTTGACAGTGGTCCCGGACACTCCTCAGCCACCCACCCATCTTTTTTTTTTTCCTGACTCCTTCTTTCCTTCTGTCCTTGTCTTCCTTCCCTCTTTTCTCTTCAACCCTTAAACCCCCCCCCCCAAACTCCCTCCTGCTCCTCTCAAAACATGGCTTCCGGACAAAAATCACCAAATCACAGCGGCAAGTGGGGCATATGATGATGGGACGACCCCCTGAGGTTTTTCCTCTCTCCCCAACCACTCCTTAAATGGCTGGAGCAATCATAACGTCCTAACACTTTGAAGTCAAGTCCCAATTCCACTCTTTTTACTTTTCTCCGTCTGTCGTCCGTCTGCCCGTCTGTCTGACTCCCCTTTTTCTTACACGCTTTCCTCCAGATTCAAATTGACAGACGCGTGGGCCTATATTGCCATGACAGAGGGATGTCGTGCCGACTATTTCTGAACCAAATCAGTCGGCATCCAATTAAACACGGGAATATTGATCTCACGCCTCATTTCTGAGGATTAGTCTTCCCTTTGAAACACGCTCTGTTTGAAACACGGCCATGATGCAAACACACATAGACACACGCCTGCGCACACAAACACATAATATACATGCTGAGAGACACGAGCGCTGTTGGCTGTCAGCCTTCCAGGTGTGACATGCTGATCGCATGTCATTATGGCTCGCCTTCACGTCGGTGACAGTTGATGGTGTCAACGTGAGATTTAAGGCCACCCCTGTTGCTGCTGCGGTACCAAGCTTGTGCTCACACACACACACACACACACACACACACACACACACACACACACACACACACACACACACACACACACAGGGTCAGATCAGTTCTCCCTGGCCACCTCTGTGCTCTGTAGCAATGTTTTAATCATGATCGGGTTTGTTTGTAATTATAAACACTCTGAGACGCCCATATCAAAGAGCCTCATAGAATTCAGGCCTATGGGTATCCTTGGTTGCTTTTGAAAAATGCACGCAGCCCCCCCTTCGACGCACCCACATACTAACAAACACACACACTTGCACACTTCACTTCAAAAGCAGACCCTTCTTTTTTGAGCTGTCTGCGCGGCTTTCGCATACACCTTAAAGGCCTTTTGCCCAGAGCCCCAAGGTCAACACAAGTTGTTTGTGCATGTCGTGTCGAGCTGTCCCCTGGGCTCATCTGCTTCAGAGGCCAAGCCCTGCTTTTTTTTTTTTCTTACACCGCAAGTGCCCCATCCTTCAAAGTCAACCCCCAACATCTGAGAGAAACTGTACTTTGAGAGGCGAAGTTACAATCAGCAGAAATTAATAGAATAACACTTAACAACAACAACAACAAGGTTCTATTATCTGA
Organism: Lagodon rhomboides; assembly: GCA_039737535.1. Lineage (NCBI taxonomy): Eukaryota > Metazoa > Chordata > Actinopteri > Spariformes > Sparidae > Lagodon > Lagodon rhomboides. The sequence goes on from CM077803.1 coordinate 12,447,009, forward strand.
ATGGAAAGTTGGTAACTTATAGGTTAAGTGAAGTTTTACAGTGATATTTTGAGGTGGAGCCCTATTACCGGCTGACATAACCTTTAATCCAGCTACTTTCAGTACTGATTTCTTATGAGATGGACGGACATGCGCTCCACTACAATAATGAAAATATCCCATGGTTTAGTCTGATCCCTGTCATCAAACTCATCAGCTGTAGCAATAGTAAAAGTAAAAATAACCTAAATCCTTTACTGCACATGACCGAAGGTCACACTCAAATCATGACAAATGAAACAATTTGCATCTTCTAATTAAAGACGTAAATTATCTTTTGTCACCCTTCTCCTTTTAATCCTAATTTTGTATGATACTCACAATACCTAAAATAACATTCATTAATTGTTTAAGGTGCTTTTACCCTCTCAAGACAACATGTCATTTTGCGCAATTCTGCCTCTTATTTTACTTAATTAATTGACATTACAGATATAATATATAACATTTCTGTATTAAAACTAGATATTTGTTGTGTGTTTTGTTATGTACTTCCATTTTCCCAAGTTATTCCACCAATGTTCAAACCCAGAGAAATCAAACTTTATAGCGTGTTTCATTTGGTCGCCTGTTGCTATGAATTCCAGGAGTGAGTCAGAGAGTGAGGAAGGATGTTACCAAATGTGAATGAACATGATGTGAATTAAAGTTTATAACAGTGCCTCATCCATGAACATTTCTGCCTTGTTTGACAATGTAGACAACAACTCACATTATCCCTCTCTACTTACATCTTTTGTTTTATTTGATTGTGAGACCCCAAGCAGCATAATTTACATAGTGTGCATTTAATAAAAGGCTGTGATTATTTAGATACCAAACATTTACATTTTCTTTTTCATGAAATTGTGGTTGTTTTGTGTAGTTACTGTAGTATATGTGTATACTGTAGTGAGTCCATGAATTTTTTTAATAAAGTTTTGAAGTTCTCAAAGTGTTAATGTTATAAAGCTGATAAATGAGAACATTTTATAAAACCAGGCTGCTGTCGGGCGTTTTATACAAGTTTCAGAGAAGATGTTATTGACATAAAATGGATTATGTGTGTGTGTTTTTGTGTGTATTATGCAACCCTGGACTGATCACAGGCAGGTTATAATGAGTGTGTAGTGCAGAGAGTGGGCGTTCAACAGCAATGAAATTATTGACTGTTGCATAACCTGCACAAAAGCTTTTGTGTTTCTTGTACTGAGGAAAGTTGTTTACATATTTGACGATTAGTTTTATGATTCTACTTATATGAATAGAAAACAGTTCCTACTGAAGGGCCCCACAGGTACGACCTGTTTGTCCAATGAATTTAAATAAAACATTTGGCGAGGCCTCTGGTTCAGGTTGAAGACCTGCATCTAACTTCAGCATGAATTATAAAACCGATGTCTTTGAAAACGACCTTGTACTTTCACTTTACTTTTTTCCCACTCTCTGTAAAGACCATGAAATGAAAGAAATATGTGTTGTTGTTGGGGCAAAGGAGTGCATGGTGTCTCCAGAGTCATTTTCATTCACAGATAAACACACGGCAGCATCGGTAAACAAGATTCACGGGGAAAGAGTGAGACACATTTGATAGTCATAAAGGATTTTTTCCCCTCAACGAGCAGAGATCAAATAAACTCTGTGTGTCTGAGGTGCCGCGTAGCCTCAAGCAGTGAAGCATAAATTTAGAACAAATCTTGTTTCTCTTACAAGGGTATTACTTTAATTTCTATGCTTGGGTGAAAAAGGGGAAATGTGGGGGGTAAATTATGAAAAAATAAACAAAAAACACAGAAATATAACATGTCTTCTCTCTAACCTTCCTATCCTTCAGAAAATATGCTGTATCCTAGTTCAAGTTGTCACCTCATATACCACCTGACCCTGTAGCTCCCTTCTAAAATCAGTTTTGTTTCAAAATGAAAAAGCAATTTTCCTTGGGTTTATAATCTTCAGTAATAGTCAACCATCATTTTTAATCTTTAGATGCATTTTAAATCCAAGCTGTAATGTCTTAACTCTCCGCAAAGGTCAAATATCTTAGCAAATAAGGCTTAAGCTTTGTTTTATATGAAAGAATTACATGATTAATACCGAAGAATTAATCACGTACTCTTCAGATCTCCCAGATTGGGTTTGTGCTAAAGGATTATGCTGTCCTACTTTTTCACATGGCATAAATTGACATGGAGGTTTGTTTAGCAAAGTACTGCTAAATGCATTCTTTTTAACTCTTTATTTGCACAGAGAGCCTTGATTGCAGCCTGCAACATTCAGGGATATTGCATTCTTCTTTGACTTTTTGAATAATCCTTAAGTTTTATTAATTTATAGTCAGTGCTGCCCAATTAAGACTAGGTTTTAAAAAATGCAAAAGTCATGGAGGTTAAATAAATCAACCAAGCGAAAGGTCTTTGGTGTGTACATTTTTTCTTCCTTTTGATTGGAAAGTCATGCTAAGTTACAAAAAAATCCACATTTTTACCAGGAATGGGACAACATATCGAAGAGCAATCTGTCCTAACACCTCTTGTGATATATGGTATCACCACTCGTGCCATACATCATTATTTTCATTGAAACATGCAGACTTTCTAAACAGATCTTTACGGTTTGTTTGTTCATCTTCAGTTACTCATAAATTGCGATTTATTGTGGATGATTGTCTTGCAATGTATCAAATGTCACAGACTCTCTGTATTGTGATCTCACTATTATCATTATGGGCAACGTAATGTGATAGTATTGTATTGCGAGTTTCTCTTTGATTCCCACCCCTACCTTTTACCTTATCATGCCAACATGCCCATCCTTAAGAAGGAAATATGAGACACAACACTCACTTTGTCAGGAGAACAAATCCTATGCTATTGATAATAAAGTGAGAGACTGTCAGTGTGACTTCTAAAAGGAAATGACCACACTGAACACATCATATGACATTCTAGTTTATAACTCTCAGAAACCAATGACACTTGGCTTAACAGTCTCCGAGACCACTAAGTCACCTTGTCGTTCTCTCGGCTCCCTGGAGTACAGCTTTTGTCAAAGAGCTGTTCCTGGTCACAAATACTGATTTCGCATCGGAGACTATAATGTTTTATATTTCCTTTTAAGTGTTGCCAGTAGACAGAGCTTGAGCAGCCATTGCCTCTACAGAATCAGTCATCGTCTGATTCCCCAAACCCAAATCATCAGCTGCCACCTTGTGTTTCTGTATTTACGACCACCCAGGAGGGCATCTCTTATTAATGCACACTTTTATAAACTGGACAGCAGTTTCACTCCTCAGCCCCCCTCCTGTACGTCCAAACAAACCTTGATTTATAATTCACATGATTTATGATCTATCAGAGAGCCGAAGTACCGCCGTCTACTCAGCCATTCGTTTATACATGCACCCACTACAGATAAAGTAAAACTAGATGTAGATGCATTGGATGATTTCATTCAAAACCTGCTCATGTGTTTATTATGCACAATAAATCTAAAACCACTTGGAGTGTCAAAGCAATCTGTTGCCTCTGCTGCACTTTTATTGCCGGGCAAAATGATAAGTTGCTTTGTAAATTGCAGGGAAAGCGCACATGCATATTAATGGGGGATTTCGGATGTCCCTGCATTTTGACCAATGCAAAATGAATAATTGCTGAATGTTTTGTGGCAATACTTGTATCACGGTTAGACTATGAATACTTAACTTAGGGGGCCGGAAACAGACAGATATGTTTGAGTCAATGTGTACCAGCGGGGTTCCATAGTTATGTATTTATACATCCCTGACATGCAGTGTATGTGTCACACTTTTTTGCTCACATATGATAACAGTCCTATGGCATGTGTAGGTGTTTAACATTTTCTCTTGAAACATAAAACTACTACTCACTTTGTAAAACACTCAGATCCAGTATCCTTTATTTTATTTAGCATTTTTATGAAACACCTGAAATGAGTTTCATGAAGTTGGCGTGAGTGCATGCGATTATCATATGAAAGGTTATATTTGACCCTGCCGAGTCAGTTGCGTTTAGCATCCATTTTGAGTCGTTCTCCCCTTTTGTTCTGGATTACCTTGGATATCACCTGGCTGTGACTGTGAGTTTAATGAATGCTGATGTCTCTATACGTGACGGGTATTACACAATAAAAATGTTTCAGTAAAACTCAGTATGTGGGGTAATTGGTTCTGTTTAAAAATGCATCAGGTTCAGCGTGGCGGCGTAGACACATGCGCAGACATACAAGCATGCACACACACACACATACACACACACACATGCATACACACAGTTGCTCGCCAGGCGCTTTCTGATCTGACCCGTCAAAACTCATTAAGGCTTAAAACATATTTCCAACTGACACCCGAAGTCTCCATTAGAAAACCGCCAATTACCGCTGAAAGATATCCCCCCACCTGCCTGCCACATTTGCATATGATTGGAGCGATCAGTTAAAATGAGAGCATTTTGGCGCTGCTCAAAAATTCACAGTACGCCGCCAGATCAAGGGAGGGGGGTGGTGGGCATAGTAATGTGAAGTCAGCGCTTTAACTGCAGGTTTAAAAGTTGCTTGGACTGCGGGGGTGAGAGTGGGGTTACGTCCTCAAAATCATGGTTATAGATATAAGTTGGATGGCAGTGCCCCATCTTTGCGCAGCTCTCAGCATTAGACTGTTTTGCCAGCACAGAGTGGATCTAAACATCTCTCATTTAAATAGATTTGAATACAAGGACGAGAAATAATAGGCACTGAACATGTAGCTCTATTGTCGTGGGAGTAAAGAGTGCAAGCAGTGCAGTTTTTGCACAATTATGAATGTTTTAATGGCAAAGTTATGCTCATAGTTTTTTTTTTTTGGGCATGGTTTGGGAACATGTGTGTTTGTGAGTTTGCTTTGTGTGTGTGAAACATAAAGAGAGTGAAAGAGAGGGAGATTTAGGGCCTTTGCATCACGGTTTTCAAGAAAAACAGCACTTAAACCCATTACAATCAAGATCATTCATGTTCAACTTGTCCTTTCTGTGTGTCTGTCTCTCTCTCTCCTCTTTAATCTTTTGTCTCTGTCTGTCAGTCTGATTGTCTGACCATTACTGCCTTGATAAAGTTGTCTGGAGATGAGAAGTCAAGTCTTCAATCAGTGCAGAAGTAGGCCAATAGATGTGAATCCAAGCATATGTCAATCAGAGACATAATCACCAGGCCTCTGGCCGAGGTGGGAACTGTAACAGTGGACCCTATGGATGAACAAACACATACACCAACGCACACACATTCATCCATTCATTTATATAAGCACAGTCAGAGTCATTTAGGGTCAAAGAGCTTAGTAGATTTCTGATTACTTGTGGCCCTGTCTTTACATGAACAGGGACAAAGGGGGTTGGTCGTCACACTTTATACTTTGATTTGGATCTCATAAAAACTCTATCCTTTAGATTCTGTTTCAGTTTATAATGTAAGACGAAAGTGTCAGGTGGTATTGCAGTGACATTACTCTCCTTAAACCTATTATGTTAAAAATGTTTGGGCCGTCAAATCCGTCTTGTACACTTGTGACCACCATCCCTATCGTGGGGGTAGTAGTCACAGATTATTATGTTGTTTTAATGGGAAAAATAATGATATGTATTTTTTTTATCCTTGCGTAACAATATGAAGTACAATATAAAGATGTCAGTGACTCACTGTCACATGGGACAAGTATCTCCATCAGGGATCTTTTGCTAGTGACTAAGCTGACAACCACATGTTGTAGCCTAGCAAAGAAAAAAAAATCTAAACAAAAGTTATTCCTTCATATTCTTTATTGTTTTATCATGGGTCCATTGGGTAAAAGCTTAGAAGAGAAACACAAGGGAGCTTGATATTCAAATTTAGACATGGAAGGTGAGGACTTTTGGTGTTTTCCATGTCAAAATTTGAATGTCTTACTCCTGAAATGACACTGTAGGTGACATCTGAACCCAATTCTTTAGATTTCAGTACCAACATGTTTGAGCAGTGCCCTCTAGGGAGCAGTATTTGGTGAATGAGACAACCAGTCCTCTTCTCCCCTACAAACTTAGTTTCTATACACTACCCATATACAAATATCATGTATCTGATCAACATTCATTCAGTCATTGTTGCAACTGGATTGAGGTCACATTTGACAGCTCAAACTTTTTTTAATGGAATATAATATGTGGGCCTGTGAGTAGACCGTGTGCAGCAGTGAATGAAAGGTACAGTTCAAAGAACACAGTGTACATTATCCCAGCCGAGTGCTGCTGCTGCTTCACACATTAAGCTTTCATGGGAAAAGTTTCAAGAGCAGATGTCATATCTTTGAAATGGCAGATATGAATGGAGACCATTTTATAACATGCTCACACACACACACACACACACACACACACACACACACACACACACACACACACACACACAGTCACCAGTAGTGTGATTTCTGGCCACTGTGCCGGCAGCCGCCGTGTGTCAGGTCAAAGTGCCCCTGAGTAGGACTCTGAAACCTCAAATGTAGCAGCTGGCTCAGTGTGAGCCACTAACACTGTCAGCTAAATGCTCAGAAACACAAGGCATATATTTACTCTTTTTGGCTAAAATGTATTTAACTGAAGATATGACAACATATCGATATTATATATAATATTGTTATCGTGATAGAAGACTTTATATGACATACAATTTTAGATATCTTCATATTGTAATATTGCACAAATGTTGTTTTTCAGTAAAGTGAAGTTATTTAAACTTGCCAGACCCGTTCTGATACTTGTCATTCTATCCACATTGTTGATGATTATTTGTAAAAATCTCATAGTTAACAATTTGTTAAAATACCAACATTCAATATTGACTATAACGTGAATAATAAGGTAATGGGTCAAAAATATATATTGGTGTTTGATCTTTTTCACCCAGTCCTAGCATTTCTGTGGAGATTTTAAAAAATGTGTATCGCGATACAGCCTAACAATAAAAAATATATGTTATTTTAAGGTCTTATCGCCCGGCACTCATAATGATGACATCAAGGCAAATCCAGGAGCAGCTCCACCAACAGATCTATATCTGCCTATTGCTATATTAATTAAAAAAAATCTATATGGCTATCATGCTGAGCAGCCTGGGCTTAAATTGCATTGAATGAGGTTGTCAGACGGGTTGCTAAATGTGAGAAAATTAAAATGTAAATATAATAGGTTGAGATAATGTGAATTGGGTTATTACCCTCCTGTTGAAAAAAAAAAAAATGGTGATGACATTGATTGTAAGGTGTGACACATTTTCTTTATATGCAACAGACAGTAATGACCGGGCTGATGGCAGGACAATCATTATCACCGTAATCATCATTGGTATAATCAGTACTGTTTTCAGTGGGAGATTGCTTTGAACCTCCTATTGGTTGTTCAGAGTGTGATAGGGAGATGGAGGGACACAAACACACACACACACACTTGCACACACATATACACACAGACAGATAAACCCAGCGGCTCTAAACGAGGCTCTTCATTGTTTCCCATGTGATTAAAACCGAGTGCCGTTGAGTCTCTTATATTGTCATCAGCCTGCTTTTGTGGTGTGTGTGTGTGTGTGTGTGTGTGTGTGTGTGTGTGTGTGTGCGCTCTCCCTGCAGTGGCCCTGCTCTAAATGAATGTCAGCTTGCCTTAGTCCAAGCATGGGCCCCAATGCGACCGATCGATACTTCATTAGGCCTGGATTGTCTTGTGTCCATGCAACCTTGAAGCTGTTCCTTAATTACCCCAGCATTAAGGCCCTGGACGGTGCTACAGACCACGCTACACTGAGGATGGCCAGACCCAACAAAGCAATGACCCCCCCTCCCAACAATCCCTCCCTCACCACCCCTTTTACCCCTTCCACACCCCTTGCTTCCCTGCATCAGATGCATACATGCACACAGATATACATACACACACATACAGGAATATATACACAAGAATACACACATTCATGCATGCATGTACGCTGCCTCTTTCTGTTTCTATCTCTCTGTCTCTCTCACACACACAGATACATAGCACCTTGAGGCTACAGTGGAAGGAGGGGTTTGATAGGCCATGGAGGGGGAAAGAGGAGGCGAACGAGTGGGGGGTGGACGGGGTGAGGGAAGGAGGGCAGGAGATACTGTAGGAGAGAAAGGGTGAATTGAGGGCAATGAGGGAGACACAGAGACAATCAGGAGGAGGACGAGTGAATTTTCAAAGTGTATTCCTGATAATGACCTCAGATGATTGGAGCACAGAAGATGGCAGAATATGTAGTTCCTTTTTTTGTATGTAGTTCCTTTTTTGTTCCGGTGCCACATGTCACATTTCTTTCATTTTTGCGATTTTGCTAGCTGCCTTTAACCATTTGAAAAAAACTCTGAATTAAAAAATGTATTTGATTGCAATGTTTATGGTGCCACCTGCATTAGTAACCTCTATTTCAAGATCAGAAACTGACTGCACACAAGATAAAATGCTGAAATGTCACCAGGCTTGACATTTTGACCGTGCATACGTGCACTTCCATGTATTTATATGAAGTGTGTGGGTGTGCTCTTCATGTCTATGTGTCTGCATTTGTGCATGTGCATGTGCATGTGTATGTGTGTATTTGTGTGTGTGTGTTTTGCACTGAATGCCAGTCTAATCCTTTCCATTCACCGAGAGCAGAGATTTCTTGGAGGAAGAGGGGGAGGAGGTGGGTGGGCTAGGAGGGGAAGAGGTGGTGGGGGGGTGATGTGGAGATAAGGAGGAGACAACAAAACATTAAAATAAATCCAATCCCTTTCTTCTTGTGCGCTGAGTCAGAAATGGGTGAAATTTCAACAAAGTTGGAAGAGCTGCTGTTAATTTAAGTAGGTAGAAAAACTGAGGTTATATTGGGGAAGAGACAGGCGGAGTGAGGGCGCACGAGAGGGAGGATGAAGAAGGATGAGGGATGGTAGAATGTGTTCAAATAGATTGTTACAATGAAAAGAGAAAGGAAGGGAGAGATGGGCAGACAACGAAGGAGGTAAAAGAGGAGGATGTTGAGGAGTGAGGGGTGCGAGAGAAAGGGTGAGACGTGGAAGAGGAGGCAGATGGGAAGCAGGGGGAGGGAGGAGGAGGGGGGTGCAGTCAAATGGCACTCATGACAAATGACATCCCCTGTCTCCCAGTCCCCTCTCCTCAGCACCATGATTTGTCATCTCCACTTCTGACATTTTTCATCGCACTATCAAATCACCCTGACAGAATGATATTTTCTAATTCTCCCAGCCTTGGAGCACGCCAAAAATAATGGCCTCCACATGCTATGCACACTCTTTCTGTGTTTCCCTACCTCGCTCTTTATTTTCCATCTTCTGCATTGCATAAATATCCCGTGATTTCTTAATAATGACTACATAGCTTTGCAAATATATTGTAGGCAGGACTTGACTGGAAGCTATCTGCCCCTCAGAGTCATTTAAGCTGTGTCATTGAAGAGGTGGCACATGCAAGTGTCATTTTCCAAAGGTATTCCGCTAAGTTTTTGGATTTGTTGTTTTGCACCAGTGATGGAACAGTAAATAAAAAAGGAGACAATTTATATTTCTCCCTAGAAAAAACAAGTTAGCATTTTCTCTTCGGATGGAAGTAACTTATACAAGATGACATTGTTTACTGCTCTCCAAGTGACTTATTTCTGCAATTAGTTTCAACTTTAACTGTCTATATTTTATAAATGCATTAAGTGGGTTAAAGTTGTTCTGTTTGCTTTGTTTTTTTCAGTAGTTTTTCTGGTGGACATAATGATAATCACCACAGTAATCCTTTATCTTTTTCAATGCTAACAGAACTTAGACGAGTCCCCACCTGCTGAGCCTTTGATTTTCTAGCGTATCATCCTCCATTGTTTTATTGAATATTAATAAGGACAATGTCATATCTGTCATGACCCACCTTTCCCATAATCCAGGTCATGGCACTGCAAATGAGTTTATGGTTAATTCCATCTCAGCAGGAGATCACTATCACTGTAGCCCAAAGGCATACAAAGAAATGGGGATCTATTTAACTCCGAGCGTGACTGCTGGCTTTGGATCCTTTTGATAACCAAACAATATTTCCCACTTTGCAGCATGCAAATCTTGCTTCATTTTAAATTTTGCTTTTGAGGAAGAATGGTCAGAATGAAAAACTGAGTTGACTTTAAAAAGAAAATCATGATTAAAAGTTCCCCAACCTCTGAAGCAATAAAAACATATTCTTAAGGTCTCAATCAGACACATTACTTAACTATTATATTTTAAATCATTTACATTGTCTTTTGATAAGTTGTGAAACTAAACCCTTTACAAAAAATACTTCAAACAGTAGAATAACTATACATACATTCAAATGAAATGTACTAGAATGTTTGAGTGAATTTACAATTTAAAAAATAGGGTATGTGCCCTAAGACACCTCTCTAGTAACTATATGTTTGTGTGTGCTGTGACTGTATTGTAAGGTGGTTTGGTTAAAAACACACACATGCTGGTCATAAATACTTAAAAACAGTATCGCAAATGTGTGTTGGATCAAAGCATCATGACTGTTTTGTGTATGTGACACAACATGAGCTTTATTTGTATATAAATGGTTCAGTTGTAGCATATTTTTGTTGTCTTAGTCAGTCATTACTTGTATGTGTATGCACGTGTGCTTGTGTTAAGGTAACTTCTCCCGTTTGTGTAAGTGTATGTGTGTGTGTGCATGCATGTGTATGTGTGTCTCTGGACCAGTTTTACAATGTCTGGGGTAATTATGCATTATCCAACAAGGGATCAGTGTCTTGCTCTAAGCAGCAGCCGGGTGTTGTTGTTTAATGTAATAAATGTCATGTATGCATGGCTTCACATGCGCTTCGTTAGCAGTTTAATGCTAACCGTTGAGCATCACCAGTGCCTCCCAGCCATGAGCCAACATCTGCTAATGACACCAGTATTTAGCTCAAATCATCACGTTGAGAATGATAAACACTGTTCATGAGGCCTACTGCTAGCTAATACTTTGTTCATTATTTAGAGCTATAAATTGCAAACTGGAAAAAGAATCACAAGCATTTATATAAAAAAAGTTAATGATAATGTTTAAAAGATATGATTTGGTTACATTAATGCTGACTTAGTATCATTATTGTATTGTATTGATTGTATCATGTTATCAATCAACACATTTCTGTTGTCCAAATGCATAACGCAAACCGTGATTGAAAACCAACAAAATTGGTATTAACAGTTGATACCTGCAAACTTTGGGCATTTTGGCAACAATCAATGATTTTTGGGTCATTAATGTGAATTGTGTAGATCAGTAGTGTTTTTAAAGTGTGTGTGTCTATGAGTGTGGTAGGTGTGCCATTAGCGAACATTAGTGAACATGGTTACTTTTGCAATATTTGGACTTTTCGAGTTTTGAGGCTGAAGTGAGTAATGAGAGAATGATGGTTGATGGCATGCAAAGCCGTTAGTCATGTTTGATTGCCTCCAGTTTGAGCAAATATGTATCGGTTATGGCACAGTAGCTGCTGCCTTAAAGAACAACAGTTAGGGGAAATTCACAATGCTACCCAGCAGTGTATAAAGTAATAAATAAAGTGTATATAAATAAACTAGAATTAGCTCCCATTTATTAGCTGCAACATCAAAGCAAACAAAACACAATAATGCATGATGTGAAATGCTTGTTCAGGCAAAGAAACATGAGAAAGATGAGCATGATGAGTGCTGTCCTTCTTCAGATAGTATTTATTAATCAAAACAAAAGGTTTCACTTGTGTATTTAAGTCAGTAACATTTTCATCCAGCGAAGAATGCTCCTGACCTCCTTACCTGATTTTAGTTTTGTATCATGTCACCTTTTCACTACTTTTGAGTTTGCAGGATTGATTTCACATTTAATTTTTTTGGCATAGATACCCGTGGCAGCAAATATTCAAAATCATATCTTTTTTTCAATCCTTCTTTTTTAACCAGATCACCCAGCCCAAATAGTCACAGTGTGCATGCTGTATGAACTTTGCACATTGTCAAGGGATGGCAAAAGACAGCCAGCAAACTGAATAAGAAACTACTTCATACTGTACATATTTCCTGTAGACTTCTATCTTCAACTTGATCCTTTCCTCTAATTTTACCAATTAATTTTGGAATGTGTGGAAAGTCAGTTTAGTCAAACAGAGCGTTTCATTTAACAAGCAGGATTAGCTAAAAAATGTTATTAGTCTTAACGGCTTGAGGGAGTAGCTGCAATTAGAGGTTAATCAAACACACACCCACACTAGGAATTACATTCACAGGCTTGTTTTGTTAGTAATTGAGCAGCCATGGCATTGGCCTGTTGGACTCCAGTGCTTTGCCTATGAGCACTATGCTTGTAAGGGGTCACAGGGCATGCTTTAAAAAGTTTAAACATTTAAAGTTAACTTGATTTTTTACTTGTTAGTCAGCCCCTATGAATGTGCTGTTGTAATACAAAGTACCATGCCAGCAACACGCTGAAACTGAGAGAATATTAAAGCAATTTCAGATCTGCCCGCTCTGAGATTGGGCCACAGTCAAAAGTAATACCAAAGCAGAAGAGATCAGTTTTCTATCATCTGAGAATTCTCTAAAGATGAAATAGGCCTCATAAATGAGTCTCAATGATAACTGATGTATGGTAAATGATAGAGAGAAGATAATATAGGAAATTGGGGGAATAGTGTCTGGAGACTGAATCAATTCATTTCGAAGTAGAGATCTACTGTGGGCCTTGCTATTTTTTTTAAGGTACAGTCTGTGCTGTGCTGCGGATTTCATATTAACTCTCACATCATCATTTACACACATATAGCCTGTATGGTCAAGCACGTCACGCTCAGATATAAGCACGAACACACACACACACACACACACGCACACACACACTAAGGAAATGGTTAGAAAGGGAGCAAAGGAAATCGTGTAGTAAAGAGGCCCAGCGGTTATCAGCCTACACATCACAGGTTGAAAGTCTGCTCAAGAGCACATCAGCTGGTCACATGACTTTTGATGTGCTCTTCAGCAACACGCCGCTCGCTTACCTATTCCATCTTTTTAGGTTGCCCTTGATAAGACCATCTGACTGGACCTGAGTGTAAAATGTTGGGGAACGGGACAAGAGGGGAGACGAGAGATAAGTGGAAGAGAGGGAGGGATAGCAGAGTGGATAGAAAGGAAGGAGGAGAAGGAGTGAGGAGGAGAGATTGATTTGGCCAGCCAGGAGATGACTGCTGATGAAGGCCTCTCATAGACAGATGGATACAGCATCGGGTCCCCGCTCCTATAAGCCCTCAGCCTAATCCGCCTCAAATTTCCCTCTGATTGCTTCTAAATTGCCTTCTCCCATAGTTTCCTGCTGATTTCTCACCGTGAACTCCTTCCCTCCCTCCCGCCTGCCTCTCTGAACGGCAAATGATGTCTTGCCCGGTGAGCTGCTTCCTTGGGTTTGACCGAAGAATGTGCAAAGAGAGCGATAGGAGAGGGTGTGAGGGGTGATGGCTCCCGTGCCCTTCTGTGTGAGTGTGTGTACGTGTGTGTGTGCATGCGCATGCAAGTGCGTGTGTGTGTGTCGTCCCCTCATAAAACCAGTCTCAGGTCTTGTCATTAAAATGCATTATCATCCCACTATGTCAAGAGAGGAGACAAATAGTTCTTTCTCTCTGCCTGCTATCTCCCCGTCTCATTCTTATTCTCTCTTTCATATACTCCCCGACTCCATCTCTTTAGGGGTGTGGAGAGGTGGTGGTAGTAGTGGTGGTGGATGAATGGAAGGATCTTTCTTTTTCTCTCTTTTAATTTCTTGCTTTAATTACTCTGTTTCTTTCCCCATTTTTCATGATGTCATAGTTTCTCAGGACTCTCTGTCCCTCTCATTCCATCCGTCTCCCTCACCATTTTCTCCTTTTCTTAGTATTCCTCTGTTCTCCTTTATATTCTCAGTTTAATTCGCCGCTCAGAGGTGGCAGAAAAGTAATGCAGAGTTATTCAGAATGGGAACTTTGTTTTCCCTCAGTGGGCTGGAGGCCCCCTCAGCAGTGTGATAATAGAGCTTTAGTCTAACACACTCTGATTTGTTTGCCACTCATTTATCATGTGACCTTTTCCTGCTATCATTAATACACAGAGAGAGAGAGAGAAGGAGAGAGATGGACAGGGAGGGAGAGAAAGAGAGAGGGAGAAAGAGAGAGAGAGGACAGATGTACTGTGGGACAGAACCAAAACCAAAGAAGCATACATTTAGAGATGCACAAAGAAAGGTCAAGTAAAGAGACAAACAAGGTAGGAGGGAGCTTTAGAGAGAATAGAGGGAGAGTGAAGAGAAAGAGAATAAAATGGAGAGAGAGAGAGAGAGAAAGAGAAGACAGAGAGAGGGAGAGAGACGGGGTAGAGAAGAAGATTGCATTTCAGAATTACTGGCCAACACCTAACAATTTATGCCCTCATGCAGTGCTTGGCAGCAGCTGGAGCCTGCAAAGCCTGCGGTGAGTGTGCACGTGTATGCATGTGTGTGTGTGTGTGTGTGTGTGTGTGTGTGTGTGTGTGTGTGTGTGAGAGAGAGAGAGAGAGAGAGAGTGGTGGTAGAGAGTAAAGGTAAGCTACAACACTCTATAGCAGTGAAAGTGACATTATCAAGGGGCATTAACAGAGAGGCGTTGGGTATCACTGCCTCCATAAAGCGATATATGTTTGTATTCAGTAAAACAAGGCTCAGATGACGGCAGCAGCAGTGTCCTGCAGAAAGAGAGGCGACAAAAACAGAAGAGCTATGTTATATCTTATCGAATATCTCCTCTCTTTTATCTTATCTGTTGATTCGAAGATGAACCCAACCAGGAACATAATTTCCACAACACAGTATTATGACACTGTATAGAAAAAAACACTACTACTGCAATACATATACCTAAATGAAACGAATGAAATGAAACTGATTTAACCTGTAAAATTTGTCATTTGAATTCTTGAAAAGCTATCACGTAACAAAAAGCACTGACTGATAAGCCTCATAATTGTGATAATTTTTTGTTTTTTTGTAAAATGTGAGGTCAACACCAGACTCTGTGATCAACTCCACACGGTCTGGCAGACAAACCGCTGTTCCCGGCCAAAACTGTGCAAGCCTGCGAGTATAGATGCTAATGCAAACCATTTGTAGTGCTGTTTTTTTATGAACAGTTAATCCATGACAACATGAGATTGTAGTTAAGAAAACTTTGATGCAGTTGGGGGCAAATAAGGATAGCGGTTATTTTGTTGGTTTGTTGATGGTTGAAAAGATTAAAATAAAGTGCAGTTCTTGTTCCTAAAGGAGATCCACATTAAAAGGGTTTAGGAAAAGAAGGGAAACTATATCAGTCATAATATTCTCTTGTTACACACATTTTATGCACACACACTGTTACACACGCGCACACACATACAGGCCTCATCATCCCCTGGTAGAGAGCCCAGTGAGCACAGTGGGCAGTGGAGGTGGTAGCGAGGGCCAGAAAAATTAAACCATCTACTGGGAGCTCCAGTCCGAGAATATGAACAGAAAAATGAAGGTGACATTTGAGAGAGAGAGAGGGAGAGAAAGAGAGGTGTGCTGGTGAGGGAGGGAGGGGGGATTTAATAGGTCCCTGAGACACGAAGGGTGTGAGATGAGATGATGAAACCAGAGGATAGAGGGGAGGTAGGGCGGGAAGAGAGAGGGAGATTGTGTGTCAAAATGTGGATGTTTGGAGATTGGGCTTCCAACCCTGCCAAATGATTAAAATGTTCCCTCTGACATTCATATTCCCCTATCTGGATTTCTGCCTACGTACGATGGGCTGCGTTGAATATGAATTCAGAGATGGCCGTATAGAATTTGATCTGAGAAATGTTTATGGCTGGAGATGCAATTTAGGCTGGTTGCATTTGATGATGGAGAAAGGAAAGATAAGATTTTTATTTTATCATACCCGCATTTCAATAATTAGGAAATGTTGACACATCAGCAGCAAATCTACTAAAATATGAATAAAGGATTCAGATAATTAATGTGTTTTTAAAATGTATTTTTTATGTTTCTTCCTAATAAAAATAAAACGTGCCTTATTTTTATTTTTTTTTGTTAAGTTTTGACCAGGCCTGACTGCATTGTATTTTGGGTTTTCTTGAAATGAAATACAATTGAGTGAATAAAATGAAACTGAATTAAATGGTGTGCACCACACGCACACACGCTTACACACAATAAATGCACAACAAAAGAAATCAGGGGGACCTCAGACATCAGAATCTCCCTGAGTGTGAGTCGCCATCCCTTCCCTTCCAACACTCCAGAGATGAGGGTTGTCATGGTTACGGGGGCAGAAAAATCACCCCATGGCCCACCCCACCCCCCATGACACACACACACACACACACACACACACACACACACACACACACACACACACACTTATATACACATAAAACCATTTTTTCTTTCAATTGTCTGGGCATTGCTGATGTCACTGGTGAAACTATGAATTTAACATACAGGTCAGGAGATGCATATCTGGGCTGTGGTAAGCCGTCAGGAGACGTAGAGAGAAAAAGGAACAGGAGCCTCATTGCCTAACAGATAGACACACCGTCCGAATGCCCTTGAAATTTAAAAGAGAAAGTAATAAAAAATGAGAAGAAATTCATATTTCCATCTTTAAGAGATTTGCTGTTGAGGATGTTCTCCTTTTGCTCCTCTTTCCCCTTTTTTCAGGTACAATTAGACCCTTTCCTCTGTGAAAAAAAGGCAGGGAAAAAGCATAAAAAGAGAGAGAAACAAGAGAGTGCCTGATTGAAGAGAGAGATGGATGGTGAAACAAAGCAGACAGAGGAGGAATAGAGGAGATTCTTTTGAGAGTTGCTTTTGTTTTTGCTTTTGCTGCCTCTGTGGCATTATAAAAGAACTTCACTAAGCACTTAGGGGATTACAGTGCACTTGCTTCTGATAAATATCTTAATTTTGATGCGATTTTTAAGCCATCAACATAATTATTATTTTTCATTTTTCTTCCCCCTTCCAACTTGTTTTTAATGAAGACCCTTTTCAATAAACAAATGGATATGCATTAAGGGGGATGATGGGGCTTTCAAGTATAAACCTCTCATGTCTATTAAGTGCTTCCATTACACCACATTTCTTCAGCAGCCCCCCACTAAATGTTTTTATTCTGTCTTGAAAGCAGATCTGTGAGGTCTTTAGTTTGTATTGATGCACTGAGGCATTCCTCAATTTTTCATTTTTGCTTTTCCTTCAAAAGATACTATGTGAAATACTAATAGAAATAAAAAAAATATATATATTTTTCATTTGTTTGTAGTTTAGATATAACACACATGTCAGGCAGCAGGCACCTGTATAGTTGCTGTTTCATTGATATTCAACACAATATTAAAAAAAATTAATTAAATACAAATTACCTTAACAGTTTTTACAACTCATGATAAGCTTTGCTTACAAATAAATTGACCATGATTTATAAAATGTATATGATTAACTTAAATCTAAAGAAATTAATGTATTAAAAGTTTAAATACTCTCACAAATTATTTTGTATTGAGACATGTAATACCCAGAATTCTTTCCATTAGGCGCATTCAGCTGAGAAATAACAAACACAGGACGATAAATCAGTGCATTACGTCTGGATATTGTCCTCATATAATTGGTGTTTGATAACTCTGATTGACTATTGATCGGCACTGAGTTTTGACCCCAGCAATAAATCCAGAGCCCTGGTGGCCAGGACACTGCATCGTTGAATCTGAAATATTTTATCCGCAGCTTAAGAGGAATAGCCACTTATTCTCCCCTTACACACGTTTTTCTTTTTTTATGACAGCAGTGCTCTCATCTTTCCTCTTAAGTTTTACCCTTTTGTGACCTTTTGGAGAGACCAAACGTGTCTGCGTTATATATGGGCTGTCCTGCGATGACGGGGCGGGAAGGGAGGTTATGGAAGGGGTGCATTAGCCAGTTCCCCAACCCCACCCCCCCACCCCCAACACTCTACTCCACCCCAACCCAACCCGCCATGGCAAGAGTCCCCAACCCCAACCCCTACTCCGCTTCACTTCATTCATTTTGTTCGTCCCCTGCGGTCGGCCGGCAAGGCCTCTAAATCCTCCCTTTATTGTACACGGCGCACACAAAGGCTTGGCCTGCTCTCTCATTTCCTTGATGTGCCTTTGGACAGCGGCGGTGGCTTTGTAGGCCATCGATGCAAACATTAGCATAAAGCAGCTCCTGGGGACAGCTGAACAATCAACTCAACTCTTTCTGGTCAACCCAGTAGACTTACATATGATGTGTGACCATAGGAATTAAATACCTGTGTTGGAGTTTGCTGTATGGGAGCTGGCAGTGCAAGGTAGCCTAAGATGCATGTTTAGACAAGGAGAGAGAGAAGACCCTCTTGATCTTTGGTGACGTGAAACTTTCCCTCGGCTTTGACCTCGCTTCTCTCTCTATCTTGCTCCTCACCTTCCTCTTCACAACCAACAAAAGTGGGATTACCCAGAGAGAAAGAGAGTAAAAAAAAGTTGGTGTGTTTATAGCCGAGTTAAGCTTTTTGAACCAGGGGGTTTCCGTCCCAAAATAGACTCACTTTCAGGCTGCAAGGCTGGTAATTATTGACCAGGAGGGGAGAGTGGCAAACAACACACTCATTACACATGGAGATTGCTTGCTCACCACTGAACACCAGAATGGCAATGCAAATGGGTGGCTGCCCCCTTTTTGTGTGGTCAGAAATCTAGAGGGTCATTAGAATTTTGTTGGGCCCGTTTAATGTTCCTGAGTTGCATGCGGGAGTCAAGCTGCCTTTGAGGAGGTGGCAGCGGCTCGAGGGAGGGAGTCGGTGGCCCCGGCGTCTGCTTCAAAGGCTGGGCTCAATCTTTCATGTCTTTCTCATGTGAAGTGATGAGAATAGACGCAAATGTATGTTTCACATGTAGTTGCTTTACCTTTGCAATGAATCCAGTCTGTAGGAAAAAGAAGACAGTTTTTATTTGTTTACACTATTGTGTGATCTTACACTTTGGAAAGAAGAATTCAAAAAATATTAAAATATTAAAATATTGTATTTGAATCTGTTGCTATGCACAAAACTGTGAAAATGCACAATTTATAAAAAAAACAAACATGTTTTTTGCTTGTTATGAAATCTTTCTCCTACTTTATCAGGCGTACAAATGTATAAACTGTAGTAAAACATGAATTAAAAAAATTCTATTCAGCTGAGTTAATATCAGTTTGTATTAATGTAGGAATATTCTCCTTTATTTAGTTACACCTAGGCATTTTGTGTATAACATGAATAAAGTGATATCATATATTTTTTGCCAGGTGTTCGTTACCTTTATCATATTTTATTATTCCATTTGTGTAAATAAAAAGAAATGAAGAAATAATGTAAGTCATAGATTTGGGATGAATAATCAATTCTTTACTTTACAGTGCATATTATTTGAATATATACATTAACATGTTTATGTGTGATACATATTTAAGTCTCAGAGAAAAAAATGCACCACCATTGTGTTCCTTATAATTTACAGAATATGTATTGACATTTTTTTACATTTGTATGTTTTATTAAAAATGCTGCACACCCTTGTATTATTATCCTGCAACTCTTTTCTTCTGAACGTACTTGTGAGCTTTCCAAGGATACAAGAAAACAAACCCTTTTCTTCAACAACAGCACACGCTTCTTTTTTACCTCACTTCTCTTCGCGTCACATTCATGAAACAAGATTACCGCCGCCTCTGCATTTTTCAATTCCCAAATGTTTTATCGGGCAGATGAGAACCAGAACAGTTGTAATAGCAATGTGTCATTATTCATAGTCGATATTAGCTGTGTGACACTGATGCTTTCTCCGCGGCATGGCGGTTGGTTTATTTCTACCCATCAGGTACTGGGGCGTGACAGGGGGAAGTGTTGTTAGGACCGAGGTCTCTACAATGTCCCCTGATGTGGACAGACATTATAAATGACATTGCCCAATCAGATACGAGATTGTCGACCGGGGCTTGTGGTGTGTGTGTGTGTGTGTATGTGTGTGTGTGCTTGGTGTATGGGAGAAAAAGGGATGGTGAGGGAGGAGAAGATGAGAAAACATGGGGAGCCTCATTTGATGCAGTTAATGTGCAGATTTATGTAGAGGGACAGTGGTCAACATTCATAAGATCTTCCTTCTTCCCTCCCAGCCTCCCCGCCCCGGCCCCCTCCCACCCCATTTCTTTCTATTGCCCCGACCCCCTCCTCCCCCACAGGCTTTCTCCTTTCTTCCTCTCTCCCTCATTCTCTCCCACTCTGTCACTCACCATCATTCCTCCCTTCTCTCCCGTTTTTTCCCTGTCTCTCATCTGTCTTTCCTGACTCCCTCCCTTCCTCCTTCCGTCTCCTATGAGGGGACTGAGAGATTGTTGTGGACTGCAGCGATCAGACCAATAGGAGGCATAGGTAGACCACAGAAACACAGAGACCACGGTGCCGAGTGAGAGAGGGAAGGATGATACATTCAATATTTTATTTCTATGTTGCACGAAAGCTGCCAGCATTTC
Source organism: Lagodon rhomboides (assembly GCA_039737535.1). NCBI lineage: Eukaryota > Metazoa > Chordata > Actinopteri > Spariformes > Sparidae > Lagodon > Lagodon rhomboides. The sequence goes on from CM077803.1 coordinate 12,467,657, forward strand.
TGTTCAACGCAGAAACCGGACAATACATTAGTTAGACATTTCAACAATGTATAGTATTGTAAGCAAATTGAAAACCCCTAATTAGAGCAAAACTGGTTGATAATACAATTTGCAGAGATGTGGATTAGATAAAAATCACATTCATCAAGAAGAGCCTACAATTATTGGAATTTTATATTTCTTTCAATTGAACAGCATAGTTGTATTTCTTTGTCACTGTTTTTTTTTGTAAAACTTCTCCCTACTAAATCCAAATGATAAAGTTTGACCTCAGAGGAGCTTCTTGTGTCAATTGAAGAGAGACCACATATCTTTCCCTTATGTTGTTGCTGTTTTTGATCTATTCAATGTCCTTCCTCTGTCACAACCTTGAGTAGGAAGTCTTTCTTTAGCATTGATTTGTTTTAACATTAAATTTGATGGTAAATGTCTCCTGCTGTCCAAAGCTGCATATCCTCTATGCCTTCATACAATGTTTATTTTCTTCCATTTTAGAAGGTAGGTTTATTCACTATAGATGTTTATTTTACACAAGTGATCAGCATGTTTATCTGACAAATGTGTTTAGTTGAAGTAACATAGTTGTTGTTGTATACGAGCTACTAGTAGACAGTTCATGTTGGTGATGCAGTTTTTGTGCAAAACTTTGATTCGACACGAGAAACGTTCTGCTCCCCGTGCTGTGCAAAAACACCCACATTTTGAAATGTCACAGTATCCCTTTAAGCATTCTGCATTATTTTCATTATAGTGGTGTTAAAACCCATGCATGGCTTCATTTACTGATTGAATCAATTCATTTCTGAATCAGCCCTCAAACCCAAACACACACCCATGCGCACACAGCAGCATCCGTCACTTTCTCATCTTTTTGCCCTTCATACAGTACTTTCTCTCTCACTTTTATTCTCCTTCCCTCTTTCTCTGACTCTCTCTCTCTTTCCCAGTCCACTGAGTTTTCTGGTAATCCCTCTCAATCATTACGGAGGCCCTTCGCTCTTCGTGGGACTTTCTCACCCCTCGTTGCGCCCCAGACTTCCATCCATTTTTCCTTCTCTCCCACTCGCTCTCTCAAACCTGCCTCAGCACGTCTTCTCTTTCCATTTCTAAGGTGGAAAACCGACAGAAATAACTTTTTCAACACGCGGCTTCAATATTATATTTAGTTTAGGTCTTTGCTGACCTTAGATTCAGAATTACAAATGAAGAAATACTGAGAAGTCACAGGAAAACAAATATATGAATTATGAAACTGTGGCCATCACGAAAATAGCTCCAAGCTCTTTACATAGGGTTGCATCACACCCATGTGTATGATGTACATGCAACTTGTATGTGTGTTTACCTGTTTGAGGATACTATTCCATAGGTAAAAGGCTTAAGAAAGCAAATAACATTAGTTACATTCAAATGTGAGTTTCACTTTCATGGCAGCAATCATTTTGTCACACATTTTCAAATGAGGCATATATCTCGTTTTGGAAAGAAACTCTTCAAGCTCAGTGTTTCTACCTGCAGCAGCGAGCGTCTGTAGTTTTCTCTGTCTGAGAGCCTAAAGCTGCAGCTTTACAAGTGAACCTGCCAGTGTGATCTCAGACTGGCTGCACCCTGGGGCAAGGCAGAGGAGACTATACGTGTGTGTGAGTGAATACCGTATGTGTATGTGTATGTGTGTACAGTGTGTCAGAGCTGGCACAACCACCCTTGAAAAGCGCTCTCGAGACCCTTGATTCCAAAGCTCAATATTATGATCTCTGAGATCTCTTTATGGCAGGATGGAACTTATGGATTTTGGGCATTTGCCTTGCAACACTATTAGCCTGCTCTTTCCATACATTGTCCTTTAGCCTCTGGAGAAGAGGGGCTTTTTATTAGCCTGGCTGCATGTGAGCTACTATCTCCTGTGTCGAAAAGATTGTAAAATTCATATTTTTATTGATGGCAGGCATGAACATTAGCAACTAGCACTGCTTTCCCTAATGAATATCACTATAACAATCCGATAATACGCGGTTTATGGTGACCTCACATGTTATGGAATTTTTTTTATTTCCTATGGCATCACTTTCACATTTGTGTAATATTTCCACAGGGACTAATTGCTCTGGTGTGATTTCCCCCACAGTTGATTATTTGGATTACTTTAGTTCAGCTCCAACTCCCATGGGCCTTTATGGCCTGCACACATCCATTCTAGCTGTGTCCAGTGAGGATGATTTTACACTAATGCAGTCTGTTAAAATTGGAATTACACAGGCAATGAAGTCAGCACATGCCCACCATTGCTGTTGAGTTTATAAGATGTCCAGGAGCAGAAACGCGAACAAACTTTTCACAGACCACAAACTCATTTTCATATTTCCTTCTCTGCATAGCACATTAGAGTCTTTAGCACTATTTATGGAGAGCGGCTGTAAGATGTCATCGTAAAGTAAGGAGCTGTGATTTTAAAGTTGACAAAGAGTTCCCTTTCATGCTAGTTAGGGGAAAGATGGCTTGATTGACAGAGAAACACTTGAAGGGCAATACAAAGATAGCAAGCTGGGACAGCTGGAGAGAGCGAGCGTGAGTTGCACTTGCTAATTAAAAGAGAAGCAGCTGTCTTTCTTTCTGTTTCTGTTATTCCCTTGTTCCTGGGAGTATTAATGTTTTATTCAGGAGAAACATAACTACAGATGAAATTAATAAAATCAGGCCCTGCCTTCCCCTTGCTATCTCTTGGGGGGGTGGGAAATTCAAACGCTCGTTTCTCCCGGCTTTGAAAGTGCAAACTCAAAGTGCTCCGTGTACTGTAGTTTTCATTTCTTCATTTCCTGCATATTAAGTTACTTTTCCCTTTTGTTTCAAAGCGCATTGCCCTGAAAATAAGGATCAATTTTTCAGTGTGAGAGGCTTTGGAATTAGAGCAGTTTTTTTCCACACTAGCAGAGTGATTTACTGTAGTTACTGCATTATTTTCATGGGATGTGTTGTCTGCATGGATTTTTTTTTCTCCCTCAAAATGTTGTATCACAAATTACAGTATGGAGCTTTTAGTCATGTTTACGCAAGCCTGTATGAGAGAGTGAGGGGAAGTGTGATTATATTTTACTGCGCTGTGTTTGTGTTGCTGTATTAAGTGTGTTTGCACGCTTTTGTTGATTGTGCGAATGTGTACGTGTGCATGCGAGTGTGTTTCATTTGACTATACATCCAGGCCCTGGGAGTATTTGCCTGTCTGATCACCTCATGTGAGTCTAAGAAGGGAAGCCATGCGCGACTAACACGCACTTCAGAGTTGAACTAATTGTGTCATTTTTAACATGAATCTGTGCTTGCCCACATTTTATTCACTCTCTTTCCTCTCCCTTTCCCCTGAGCCACACAATGAATGCAGAGCGGAGCAGGCCCTTGCATCCATCCAACTCTGGAGGAATTTTCAATGCTGCATGCAGGTGCATCATTTATTTCCTTTCAGTGCTGGCGCTGACATGTGTTTGTGCGTCTTATATTTTCATGAGGACCAAATAACCTCACAGTGATAATAAGATTAGGAGAAATGTTGACTGAGTTAATTGTCAGATATTTCTGAGGTAAAGTTGAGGGCTGAGGTCATAACTTGGGTTATGGTTTGACTTCAGCGTGGCATTCCGGTCAGGTATGAGAGTTATGCCTGTGTGTCTAATAAATGGTTAAGCTTTGTCTTATGATTCTAGTTAAGCCCTAACCATAGAGGACCACACTTGCGGTTTTACATGTTTTTAGCCCATTATGTAGAAATTGCATGCTGACAATTTTCCAAAGCATAACACAAGGTTTTTGGATTGATTTCTTAACTCTCAGGAAGCCAATCGTTTCAGTTTAAGCCAGCATGGAATGAAAATCCACTTCTAGAGACTTGAAGCTTTTGTAAAATAGGTAATCCATCACAGTGCAGATTTAGACACCTTTATTTATCACTGGCTGATCATACAGTTGCAAGCAAGCAGCTCCACAACTAATCACACAATTATCGAAATCACAATGTGGCCAATTGCAATATCCAGAACTACATTTTAATTTTGTTTTGTAACACATTTTACCTTAATCCAACATTTTAAAGTACTGTAGTGCTGCAGACTTGCCCTGGCCTACCAGTTTAGTTCTCCAGATGTAGGAAAACATATTTTGTTTGGTACAGACCGGAACAAATGTCACATCACCATGATTATAAAAAGAATGAAAACGAAAATTGTGTTGAGAAAATGACAATGCAATGACAATATGTGACAAAATAATCGCAATATGATAATTAGTTTTATTTATTTATTTATTTGTTTTAACCATACAGTGCAGTCCTAAAAGCAGGGATTGTCAGCATACCTATATGAATTAAATAGATTACCATACTTGAATAAATCTTTCTCAATATGGCTTTACCATACAGCGGAACATTGGATCCAAGCACATACTGAACTCGATGTGTGAATGTTTATATTATACATATATTTATATGACTTAAATGTCTTTAACCTAGGTTTGCAGTGTTATAGAATTTTCAAGGTTCCATAACTATCCCAGGAAATATCACTGTTTAACGGTATACACTGTCAAAAAAATTACTATTATTGTTGTTGTTGTCGTTGTTATTATTATTATCAGTAACAATGAGACTTAAAGGAATGAAAGCAGAGGGTTTGGGGGTTTTTGTTTGAACAAACACTTGAAATTTTAGAATGTTGTGCAATGTAGTACTACGGATAAGCAAATGTACATGATAGAACTGCCAATTTTCATGCTGTGAAACTGGTTAAACACGGAAAAACCCTACTTCAACTGATAACACATTTGCAAGCAGTGGTTGCAGTAATTGTGTGACAGAATTAAAGGGAGCTTGCAGTCAGCAAATTACCACATTTTGTAGTTTTAGTCTTGGTCCCTGTAAAGTAAGAAATAATAGAGCCTTGTAATTTTGGAAAATGAATACTACACCCTTGCTACTACTTTAGAGCCCTTTTGTGTTTCTCTGACTTCTATCCTCTCCTCTTGTTTTCATCAAGTTAGACCACAAAGGGAAGTCCATCTGTGTAACTCTACCTATTGTTTTTCTCTGTTTGTCCATCTTTGCCAGATAAATTTGAAGCAGTCATAATCAGTCAAGATGAAGGCTGATGTTAGAGACTGTACACATGTAACTGTGTAAATGTCTGTAAACTAATATCAGTGCAAACATAATTATGTAGCTGGAAAGGCTTATTTGGAATATTTTAACATATTTCAGGAGTAGACAGCCCCTCTTAATTGAGACAGTGCGAAGACAAAAAGGGGGAAAAACAGGAAAAAAAAAAAAAACTTTGATGGAATTTGATCCCAGACCAGTGGGGGGTATACATCTGTTTCCAGACATGGAAGACATTAGTATCCAACTGTTTCTTGGCACTCACTGACACATTTTCAACAATGTGTGTGTGTCAACTACAAACTCACTAATCCTATTCTCAAAACAGCAACTGAGTAAGTCCATGTTCTGTATATAAAGACTTTAAACTCCTACTTTTGTTGCTGCTGATAATAAAGCCTTTTCCCTGAAATTGAACTGGTCAGTGCACTAGTCTGTTGATAACATTTGCTCTACAGTATAATGCAAATGCAAAAGTTCCCTGTACGGATGGGGCTTTCTGTAATGGCTGACATGTGGAATGTATGCATATTTTAAATGTGAGGATAAATGTTTTTATCCAGAGGTAGCAAGCTAAAACAGTATACAGAGTACTCCAGTGGAGAGCTGCAACAATTAGTCGATAAATCGATCTCAAGAAAGAAATTGTTTTGCCAACTATTTTAACAATCAATTTAACAAAATGTTTTTCAAGCAAAAACGTAAAATGAATGCTTGTTCCAGCTTCTCAAATATAAAGATTTGCTGTTTTTCTTTGTCATTTATGATAGTTTATAAGGAAACTTGGGGCTTGGACTGTTGATTCGACAAACAAAGCAATTTGAAGAGGTCACTTTGGGCTCTGGGAAATTGTGATTAGTATTTTTCAGATTCCACATTTTATAGACTAAACAATAAATCATGAAAATAGTCAGCAGATTAATCAAGTAAAACTAATTGTTAGTCGCAGCCCCACTCCAGTGACATGCTGCTTTACAATTATATGACACATGGTAGCTGCCCAGTACAACTGCAGTTCACTTAACAGTTTCACTGCAGCAGCTCAGGGTTAGATGCCTAGCTCAAGAGCACAATAACAGATTCACACTTTGATTTCCCCAACAATATTTTGAAAATGCACTGCAAAGATGGCATGTCAGAAAAAGGATCAGTAATTGAAAGCTTTGAAGCACACTGTTTCACTGTTGCTCAATCTAAGTACATCTGAGTGTGTGAAGCCATTCTTTACACCGCAGTGAGTACTAAGGCTTTTTAATGGCAGTCGCTGTCTCTTAGCCCTGTGATCTCTCACTCCACTCAGCCAAAGCCACAGCACCTTAATGGACTTCCTACTTCACAAATAATGAGATAAGTTAAGACGTTACGGAGATGTAAAAACAAAGGGAGAGGAAGGTGCTCAGGGCTGAGCGATTACATGCCAAATGCAGATCCTGGTATTTCGGTCCAGCAACAAACAAACGGCTCACACATACACATACACATACTAACATACACACTGCATGCACATACCTTTACCCACCTAACAGCAAAGAGCACACACACGTGCACTCACACACACATATACAAGCCGAGGCAGTGCTGTCTCGTTGATCAATAGTTTCCTGTGCTGGGGAGGGGTGATGACTGCAGACAGCAGTCAAAGCCCCGAGGACCAGAGGGTGACACCCCTTATCAACTGAGCAAGGTGAAATGTCAAACACTGGATCTGGAGCGCTCTCTCTCTCTCTCTCTCTCTCTCTCTCTCTCTCTCTGTCTCTCTCTCTCTATCTTTCTCTCTCTCCCCCATAAGCGCTCCCCCCATTTCTATGAGAAACTCTCATTGTCTTCTTGGTACGATTCTCATCGCCTTTCTGAACTTCCTTTTCTAGATCTCTCAGGCATTTCTCCTCTGAATTGCTAGCTCTTTCTCTCTCTGTCTTACTTAACGCTGAATTCCCATCTCTCTCTCTGTCTCTCTTTGTCATTCTCTCTGACTCTTAATCTCTCTCTTTGCAAATGTTAACCCCTCTCTACTACTCTCACTGAGCCAATTTTCAGTCTTTCTCTTTTTAAATCTCGCTTTCTGTACAGCTCGTCATCGCTATAATGTGATTTTGATAATAACAGCCTCACCCCTTTCTATCATCCATCTGTTTCTCATTGTTTTTCTCAACAACCCTTTTTGCTCCATCCTCTACACGTGTCGTTCTTGTCCCTCTGATACTTTTATGTATGATTGTCCCTTCACTAAAGAACTTAACCCGGGGTCTTTTTTATTTTGAACTTTTACACAGTAGCTGCCCAACAGAAGAACGGCCTATTGAGCAGAACATAGATATAAATATGAATTTGAATATGGTGACAATGTTTGTGGGGGTGTTTCAGCGCTAATCTGGCTTATATGCACTCTGCATGTCTTACACCCTGTCCATTTCCATGGCCCTGAGCTTAATAACAACACTGTAGGATTAGTGCAGGGTGACTTCACACAATAAAAAAAAAGAAAGAAAGGGAAAAAAATGGCACTCTTTCTCTGGGATGCAAACATTGGTCAGCAGCTGGAACACAGAGACATGATTATGTAGGAATTCACTTAAAAGCAAAGGAAATTATTATTTATTGACAATCATTTGAAATAAATACTGTCATAGATAATTTGATAAGTGTGTGTGTGTGTGTGTGTGTGTGTGTGTGGAGAAAAGAGAATAAATGAAAGAAGAACACACAGACACAAATTGACCGTGCCATTCTGTTTTTTATCCCTGGTTGGTAAACATTCCTCTCGTCAGTATCCCACCACCACAAACACATCTTCTCTCTCTGACCACTGCATAACATTTGGTATTAATTCCTCATCTGGCAAAAGGATTATCATCCTCAGATTGGATTTATGATCTCAGTGCTCAGGCAGGTTTATCCAGCCACCATATGTAGAATTATCATTAGAGCTATAATCCCCTTGCAGACCACTCACACACACAAAAACACATACACAGTTAAATGCCCCAGAGATGGTGGCGATTGGCACTTAGGGAGTCTTGTCGTCTTTACGTTTTCTACCAGTCAGAACACATCCCCCTGCATAAATGGTTTGTTTTTGCTTGATCAGTCCCGTGATGGTGATATGAAACATAAAAACAACAAGATAAACAAGGGGAGGGAAAATACCCAGTTGTTATTTGTAGACATGAAATGTGATTGGCTAAGAAATGGTATAAGGGGGGCAGAAAGGGTGTGATGTTTCTTAGTACAGTCTTTTAAAAAAAAATCTAAATTGTGTTTTTGTTCCCTGTGTTTTCTCAATCACTCATTCTGACTTGGTTTACTCACTCTCTCCAGCCCCATTACTCAGCTCATTATTCATTCACTCGCTAACTCTCACCCATTTACCCAGTCACTGCCTCATTCCCTCTCAGCTCCATTTTGCATTTCCCCAAACATCATATCTCAAACCTATTCAAAACACCTGAATACTTCCAGACATAATTTCAAGGTGATATCAAACAGATTTTGATCTGTTCATTTCATGAATGTGGCAGTCCAGTTTGTTATTGTAGCATCTGCCTTTAGGCCCTTTTGGTGTAATTTTGGTCATGCCTGTCTGATCAGCAGTGACCAGAATGTCACATGGTTAATTATTGGGTTTCTAATAATTCTACAAATCCATGTTTTGTTCAGTTTTTGAATGTTTTTTGTGTTGTTTTTATTGTGAAAAGGGTTTTGATAAATCAGCTTTTCAAAGCAGATGAACGTTATTAGTTACCACATAAATTAACAACCTAAACAAAAATAAATGAAAACCCTTCCTCTAAGACCAATCTATATTTTAACTAAATGCAGCAAAAAGTCTCTCAAAAGTTGTATGTGAATGGAATGCGACATGTTTGTAATTTACAAGCAGCCCCTGAATGCGTTATGTAGAGCGCCACAGAAGCAGGTAGTTTACAGTCCGAAAAAACTCAAGTTTTAGAGATTCTAAAAGACTCCTTTTTAACTGCAAAATGTATTTTTGCTGGACAGGGCTGATGGTAAACGTGGATAAGTTAGAGTTTTCTGGCATGTCAATGTGTGTCGAGTCAAAAGTGGAATAAAAGTAGAGCCCAATTGATACTGTTTTGGGGCCCAATACCGATTTAAGGGAGTAAGAGATTTCAACATTGGCCAATCTACAATGTTTTTTTTACAATGATCCCTCAAATGTGATTATCAAACACCTGACAAGATATGTGACAGAGGCAAGTTTATGAGAGATGAAGTTGTGACTCACCAGTCATCTTATTTTAGGGTCGTTACATCCCTTTTACTTACATGAATTACATACAATAGCATCGTCTTGGGTTAATCAGTGTGATTTCCATAACAGAAAATAGTGCTGAGATGCATCATCCCATATTTTTTCAAACTCAGATCAGCTAAGAGAACAGATGTAAAAAAAAAAAGAAATATCAGATGTAGACTTTCCCCCAAACCACACTCAAAACCCCATCTTTAACCTGTCTCACCCCCCTCGTCTGCATCTTCATGACAGGAAGTGAAATCAATACAAGACGAAGGCTTTCACCTGAATTCAACTGGTCAGTCTATTCCAACGAAAGAACACCTGTTCCTAATCTTTAGTGCAGCGAGTGCACATCATTACTGATTCATACTCCCCACCATCCTCTCTCCCTGATAAGTCATCACCGTCACTACCCCCTCCTCTCCCTCCTCAGCTCCCCCAGGCTCCACTGTCTCTAATCAAGGCCTAATGAGCCTAATTGGTCGTTAAAACATGCCAGAGTATGACACAGCGGTGCTACAGCGTCTGCCATATGGTCGGGGTTGGCCCAGAGGCCCCCGAGCTGCCAACTGTTCCCCCGTCACTGCCTGGACTGGGCTGTGCTGACTGACAGCGGCCGCTATCAGAGTTTCTCTCCTGATGATGATTCAGCACTCAACACGGCGCTGGATGAAGCAGCGGACATGAAAAAGTGTGTGTGCTGATTATGTGTGCATGCAGACTGACAGACTCACTTTCTCCATGTTGGCATTAGTGCCCTTCAAGCTTTAAGCACGAAGATGGAGGTGAATAAAACTTCTCAGTGTTTGAATCACATGGCAAATGCTGCCAAGATACTAAATATAGTGTTGTTTATACCCATTACAATTTTATAGGCCTCAAGGTGACTTCTTCAAATTGCTTTGTTTTGTCTGAACAACTGGCCAAAAGCTGAAGATATTTAATTTACAATGAAGTAAAACCTCACATTCTTACATTTTAGGAGCAGGGGCAAGAGACTGATTTTTAAGTAAGCTTTACAGATTGATATTTCGGTCAATTGACTAATCAGTTACATAGGGCTGGGCAATATGAGACTAAAATAATGCAGTATGTTTAGGCTATATACAGTATTTTTTTTAATATCTTGAAATCTCCCTAAAAGCACGCACTTCATTAACCTTGATACGGATGTTACGACAGTATTGTAGGGATGACTATTGGTACATTCACAACATACTGAAACAATGAGATTTCTGATTAGATAATCACCAGTTATGTGGCTATAATGACAAAGTGGTAGTAAAGGCAAGTTTTAGATCAAGATCAGAATATGACATCACTTTACCGCAATGCAGTCTTTAAAATGAGGACAAGACAACACTTAAACCCTATCATATAATATAATGATACCCAAAATCTAAGGCAACATATTGTCTCTTATATAACAGTAATGACATAATATCAATGTATTGCCCTGCCACAATTAAAAATTGATGAGTGAAACTATTTCACATCCTACCCTCTTTTAAAATGATGCATCTCTTTGTTTTTGTGCAGCAGGAAAAGGGCTGACATGGATATGAAAAATGTAACAGGAATAGTAATTTATACTTGTTATTTTAGAATTCTTTATTGTTCTTTCCACTTTTACCTTCAGAATATATTCTGTCCTCTAGCAGTGACCCTTGCTCCAGGGCGGAGAAATGAGTAGTCATATTATATTTAGTAATATTTAGACATCCTATTGCCATCAGTGTGATGTGAGCTGTACCGGTAATGTGTTGACTTCACTGTGCTGCATGGCCCACTAATTAATTTGCCTCTATAAACTAAGAGCTGTGAGGCCTGTTGCCCTCAGCCAATTTACTGCTGACCTTAATATGACCCAAGCGCGCAGCGCTACGTGGCTTGGTTTTTAGCCTGTGTTTATGTGTGCGTGCATGTTTGTGTGAAGAGGTTAAGCATATTTTACCAAAACAAGGAAGCCCAACATCTAACAAGAACTGATTATGTAAATGATGTGTTGGCAGCTTTGATACCACTGGGGTTTGAAGTGTGTGTGGACGTGTGCGTGTGTCTGAGTGTGTGTATCATGCAATCAGGCTTGAATTGATCCCATCTCTCCAACATTCAAAGGGAGCCCCCTCCAGTTCTTGCAGTCACCATCACTGCAGTGATGGACAGTACATTTATTCCATTTGATGAAAGATTCAAATAGGAGCAAACGTTTCACTTAACTTTGATTGCAGCTAACAAAATAAATTAAGTTCTTTCTACCAATAAATTAAATGTTAAAAAAAAGTTTTCCAATACTTCAAAGATGGTTTATTGCAATTTGGATCGCATTTTAGAAGGTTTTGATAGTTTTGATTGTATTGGTTATACCTCTTAAATATTCATTAAGGTAAATGATCTTGACAAGGGTCAGTGATGTGACTGAAGTGCATTCTCTTTTTGAGGACCCAGTCTAACATTTTTACAGAATATTTGGGGAATGGTGGCAGTTATGTCAATATGATCAAACTTTAAAAAATTATATACCAACTAATTAAACTTGATTTATAAAGTTGAAATTTTCAACATACTCTGAACCATACAACCATATCGATTCGTATAACATATTTTTGGAAGAGATGCAACAATTAACTGACTAAGTGTCACGTTAGTCAGCTATTCAGTTAGTTGTCAACTGTCAAATTAAATGCCAACTATTATGATACATGACTGATCAGTTTAATTTTGTAAGAAAACAAGAGATCTGATTCAAGCTCCAAAATGTGAATATTTTGTGGTTTCTTTACTCTGTTGGGCTTTTGGATACTCAGACTGACAATTTTCATCATTTTCTAACATTTAATAGTCCAAACAACTAATTGATTAATTGGGGAAATAATCAACAGATTAATCGACAATAAAAAACGTCAATTGCCGCATCCCCAATACTTGAGTGATATGGCTATGTTCCAACACCTCAGTAATTATGTTGGCAAGCACAATGTCATGTACAATATCATTACCAGAAAGAATGATTGCTATACGTCCAAAACTAAGACTGTTGCACGTTGTAATAAACCAGGTTTATCCTTCAATACTTCTGTCACAGGCTTTAAATCTTATTCTGAGAAGAAGAACCCCAACACTTTCCCTCATTATACCTTCCTCGCCCCCTCCTCCCTTATTTCCTTTTTCTTTTTATTCCCTCACCTCTCTTTTTCCAACTGATGTCTTCATCAGTGATAATTCTGGGTGCATGCAGAGTGCGGCCGATTTCCCTGCCAGTAGATATAAGCTGATTGAAGGCAACCAGCGCCTGTCAATACCGCTTGCTTGTATTTGCCTGCGTCCTGCCTGCCTCCAACACAGCTGATTATTGGAGACCTCTCATAGCGGTATTGAGCTGCTGTCCCCACTCTTGTTACCTAGCTGATAGTTTCATTGTTTATATGCAGATGGAGGTGGGCTATTGAACAACCAAGACACTCGCCCCTAATGGTAAACAAACAATCGGAGTGGCGTGCGGAGAGAAAGTGAGGTCAATAGAGTTGATTAATACACGTAAGGGGACACATTATGGACATTGCGATCTATATTTTCTGCTGGTCACATCCTCTGAGATATTCAGAAGAAAGCTCTGTGAAAGATGGATTAAATGTTGGATATAGTCAAGGCAAAGATAGAAATAAAAGGACAAAAACAAGTTTTGCTTCACATTGAAATCAGTCAAATTCAACACATAGTTGAGTGGTTTCTGTGCAATATCCTACATCTGAACCATTGGTCTGGATATTTTATTGTGGCTACTGTGCACCTTCTTGTTCATATGGTTTGTTCATATTGTTTTCTACAATGCACAGTTTCCTTGACTGATTTGACCTCGTAGGGCTGCATCTAACAATTTCTATCAGTTAATCCCATTATTTTTACGATATTTTTTTTTATAATTCCATTATATATATTTTCCAGAGCCCAACGTGACATCTTCAAAACAGTTCTTTTGTACAGCCACTCATCGATAAAACCCAAAGAATCATCATTATGTATCATAAGTAACAGTAAGAAACGTAACAAATCCTCATGCCCAAGAAGCTTAAACCAGCAAATGTTTGACTATTGATTTTCTTAATTTTTTTCATTCAAGTAATCGATTAATTGAGTAATTATTGCAGCTCTTTTACATCAGTGTCTTTTCACTTACTTGTGAAAAGAGCCTTTAATGATTATAATGTCCCTCTTTTGATTGTTCTGCAATCCGTTCTCCTTTTCACCTCATTTCCTATTCTGTAAATCTTTTAATTTGATTCATCTGTTTGTGTTCACTTGATGATGTGACAACTTTAGTGAAGTTTCCTAGAAAAGCACTCAGACATCTTTGTGTCAGAATATATGACGGCTTCCCAACAACTGGCCTACTCAAAACCATATGTCTGGTTGCAATCTTAAACAAAAAAAGAAAAATGGAATTATTCCTTTTTTGATATCTGGCCCTGTCTTACAGAAGTTCAAGCAAATGTGAATGAACGGAGCAGCAGTCTCATCTGAGATGTGTGAAGTTCGAAAAACACATACTTCTCTTTTCCACCTTGAAAGGCCTGGGTACAGGCTGACCCATACATCAAAATATATCAAAGAAAGTCTTTTGATGGAACTTTAAAGTGAAAGGAGCCGTGTGATTGAGCAAGTGATGTACTGAAACTAAAAAACATAGTTCAACCGATGTTTCAATGCCTTAGAGTTTAGTCCTCAAAAGCCAGGAAGAAAGCATGAAACCATGCAATCTGTCTGTAAGCTTATGGCTTACATAAACCCAATTAAAAGCTGAGATTTCTGTGGTTTTATGTGCTTTGTCTGGTTCTTCTGTGTGGCACTTGACTTACTATGGGTCAGAGGTTTAGTTTATACAAAGGTACAATGGGCCTTTATACAGATGCTGAGATGCAAAAAAGTAATTTCTTTGAGCTCCAAAAACAAACTATTTCTATTTAACTGATGCTATGATATGAAAAGAATGTGCACATGGAAAGAAAACTGTGACTTATTGATGCTTTCCTTTCAGCTATTATCGATCATTTCTTTCACCGTCACAAATACACAAATTCTTCTCAGAGCATCAAAGCACATCTTTGGTGTTAGTGGCTGTGTGTATATGTGGCCTATTAAGGCTGAATGTATGAGAAAAGCAGTAAGACAGTTCAAGATTATTCCCCTTGGCCTGTAAATAAAACATCCATTGGCTCTGTTAGGAATGTCTGGTGACCTCTGAAAGGTTAAACCCTGTAAAAAGGTTAAACCTTGAAAGAATTATTTTCATTACTTTTCAGCCATTTCCAATCACCCTCTCCCCTTATGGGAATCAGTAGATTAGTCCTCAGGTTGAATGCTTTGTTTTCTTATTGCTCCAATATCACCTCATGCAGTGTTTGAGCTTTTCCACACAGGCGGGTGAATCACAGTGGAAAACAGAGTATACATGCTGGCTATACATGCAGGGTACAATTAACTTTCACTTAAGTGATGGAACCACTTACTGTATAGCAACTCTGCATTCTGCGAATCCTTTTAACATTTCAAAGTTAATAACTGTTGCCATTTTAAAGGCCGCTGACAGCTGAGATACTTTTTTCCACGCTCTGCTTTGCCTTTCCATGTGTATCTGTATGCTAAATAAGGTCAAGACATCAACCGCAAAACAATAAATTTTCTTGACAACATAGGGGAAGTTCAGAGACCAGTGCTGTGGCCAGAATTCAAATTGTATTCAAACATCAAAGCATGAAGAAAAAATGAATTGCACTAAAGCTCTCGTCTGCTGACCTCATTTCAAGCCATCAAGTTGTTTACTGTATGCGGTCCATTTTACATCTTTAACCTCAGGCTTACATCATGGATGAAACCAAATGGCGCTTGATCATCTCTCTCTGATAATTAGCTCTGTTCAGAGTACAATTTACCACTTCTACATCATAATCTGTTCTCTGTTTTCTGACATCATTACTGCATTAAAGTTCTGAAAGTGCTCAGCAACACCACTAATGCAGTCCCTGTCTATTTGTTTGTTCGCCAGAGATGCACGAGTCAATTAATCTGGACAATAAAAACAGAACCCCCATTTAACTCGTTAACCCTCTGCAGCCCGTTGTGATGTTCTCAGTGGCACATTTCCGTTTTCATTTGGCTCATTACTGCCTAAGTGGTGCCACAAATGGTCAGAATGATGTCACTGATTTGAATGAAGACCATGGGAGTGATTGGTTTAAATGCCTCTGTGTAATTGAATCGTGTTAGCCAGATATGAAATTGAATTATGTTTACTTGACTGGATGGGCTTGTGTACAGAGTGTTCTGTGTGTGAGTGTGTGTGTGTCCTAGAGAAGGGGGGTAGCTTAAAAGTGAAAGTTCAGCGTCTACCTCATAACAGCAAGCAATCAAAACCGAATTGAAGGAAATCAAAGGTCAGTTCATCCAAATTATGTAATTTCTCACTCAATTCTAGTGGTATTTAACCATGCAGATAGTGTAGGTTTCATTTGCCCAGGATCAAACATACCCTGCTGCAAAACAATTGAGGTAAAAGGAATTTTCTCTGCGGTGCTCACAACATTACAAATTGACATACAACATTTAAGCAATTTTTTAGTAGAAGAATGTTTTTTTTGTATGTTGATGAAGGTTCGCAGTCATACAGGTCATGGTAATTCTAAGCGCTGTATTGTAGGCAACTGGACGTCTTTCAGTTTCTTGAAAAAGTCTTTTCAAGAAACAGTTTTTGGTATATTATCCCAAATAATCAGGACATTATTTATAGAAGGACACATTCTTTAAAAACATAATTTTCCAAGCTTATACTTCTAAATGTTTTTTCTGGGGTGGATATCTGAAATGCTTTACAAATAAAAGCGGTCCTTCCAAACAAATAGAAATCTGCTCAGAGATTGTAGGCCAACTCCTTGAGAAACTCAACATAATAACATATTGAGGCTATCCAACAATATTTATCTGACCCCAAACATATCTTGTACAGCGAAAACAAAAAGTTAACATCAAACTGGAGATACAGGGTTGAACGATTTAAAAAGGTTAGACTTAAGCACTAGAATCAAATATTTAACTTAATCCCAGATTAAGTGTACATTGAAAGGCCTTGAATTCTGTTCTCTGTGATTGAACTGTTGGGTTAAATGTGCATATCTTTGTTTTTTGTTTTTCCTGTGAAAAAATGAGCTGATGTGATGCAGGAAATAATAATTATGATACAGTATCATCATCATCATCATCATCATCATCATCATCATCATCATCACCATGTTATCATTAACTCTGAACCTAACTTAACATGGCTATAGATACTAATTTTCCAAGAAAAGAACAACTTCAGTTTTTCACCAAATTCATTATCCGATATATGTTAACATGTCTTGACATGACATGAGTCTTCATCTGCATTTGTTCCAGTATTGTCTGTGGTTACTATTGATTCTTGAAGCTGAATGTTCAGTGCTGCACCTGTATGCAGGACATTTAAATTCAGGACAATGTAATTTAAAACAATTTCTTGCACTGATGAGGTTTATCTGACTTTCTTTTTTAATTGCTCAGGACAGTAGTCACATAAAACACACACATATACAGCTGTACATAAAATCTTCGCTGGAGATTCATACTTGTCAATCAACCCCCTGTCTCACTCTTTCTTGCACGCACACACTCATACAAGCTCTAACAACTCAGCATACACACGTGCGTGATGTGCTATCTGACTTGGCAGACCCCTAACTGTGACCAATTGGTGTGTGTAGAGTGTGGACAGTCGGATTATGTGAAGACAGAAGCTCCATCTCCCCTGGTTTCCATACTGTTGTTTCAGTCAGTCATTAGAATAACAATAACCACAATACATACGGCGCCATAAGCTGACATCCATCCAATAAGCTGTAGCTGCAGGGGTGAGGTCAGGAGATACAAGTGTGTGTATTGTGTGTACTTAGATGTGTGCGTGTATTTGTCTCTGGCAAAGAATGGACAAGATGTTAATCACAGCCATCTTTGTCTTTGTAGACTCTAATCTTTTATAACGCCAACAATAGCGAGTGCGTGTGTTTGAGAGTATGTGTGTCACAGTCTAATGATGCAGCAGTGATGATGGCGGCGCGTGGCGTCCCTATCATGTGGCGAAAAATTGATTAGCTAAGGGTCACACACAGCAGAGCCTGAAGCTTGTCTGTTTGTGTGTATCCCTGTGCATAAATGTGTATGTGCTGGTGTGTTTGAGTGTTTCTGCGAGTGTGTGTGTGTGTGTGTGTGTGAGTATAAATGTGTGTGTCGTCAGACCTCCTAAGCTGAATATTGATGTATTGATCAGGCGCTTGTGTTGCTTAAAGCCATTTGCTCCTAGGGGAGTCCTCTTAACACGCACACTCACAGACACACACACACACACACACACACACACACACACACACACACACACACACACACATTTCGTGCGCACACACACGGAGCATGGCTATTGACAACTGTGTCATCTTTTCTATGGGAACAATTACTGACAACTGGCGTTGTTTCTCGTCATATTGTGTCATTGTCTTATCGGACAGTGGCAGTGTGCTGCTACAAAGCACACCTGCCACACATCCATTCAGTGGGATGCTAATGCGAGCCCAAGAACATAATACCATTATAGAGCATAAAAGCCTTACGGCCCACCTATTGGCCTTCTACATGTGCTACTGCATTGTTATAATGATGGCATAGTCCAGATGTGTTTTTCAGGGGGTTTGAAGTGAAGCAGACATGTCAACAAAAGTCTTGAGGATGAATTTAATCTTGAACCTGGTAGTTACAGCACCTGGTATAGGCCTTTGTGTAAACTCACAGTACAGGGTCTCAGAAATTATAAGATATGGGTGTCAGGTGGTCAAGTGGTTAAGACACATGCCACATAACCACATCTTCCCAGTTTGATTCCAGCCAAGGACCTTTGTTGAAAGTCACACATCTTTCTCTCTCCACATGTCCTGTATATACCTCTAAGGTCACTAGCAAAAGCAAAATGGCAAAAAAGGAAAAGAAATTTACAAAAAGAAATAATGTAATTTTCACAATATTATTTATATTATTTGGATAAAGTCCTACCTCACAAAAAAGGCTAAGGTCAACTGAATGGCACAAACCGAACATGTTTTCTGATGCCTCAGTCATTTTCAGTGTAGTACTTAATTTTCAGCGAGGGTTGGTGTAAGCTATTGTAGAAGCATTTTTATTATATTTATAGAAAAAAGAAAGAATATCAGTACCATACGCTTTTGCAGGCCTCTGATAAATACATCCAATTGTTTCATTGAGCCTGTCTGAGAAGATTGGACAGGTTACCTGTCTGTCTACCTGCGAAGCCTACCTGCCTGCCTGCACACACTCTCATTGCAAAAGACTTTCGCAAGGCTAGCCTGATGTATTGCTAAAGCTATAGAGCTAGTGGCATAAGAATGGCAACATTTCCCAATATTAGCATACTTGCTTGACAGAAGTGAGTACTAGCAATAGCCATGTTTATTAGTGATGGTCATTGTGAAAATGTTACGGTTTTTTTATTTTATGTTTTTACAAGTGAGTGAGACATGAGGTAGTGGTGTATGCTCAGCAATGACAGTGATGCGCTATGCTCACAGTACACAGTCCCTGAGCCTGTCCTTCACCAGCTTGCTAACTCAGTAACAATAAGCACATAGACCATTACCCAAAGACCAGATCGGCTGTGGCTGCAACGGCCTCCTTCAGTTGCTTATGTTAGCATACAGCACACAGCCCATGAGCCAAGCTAACCCAGTTAGCACAAAGCACACACCTAGAGCAGTAAGCAGTAACTGTTGCGCAAAACACCAAATATTTCACCGTAGGAAAAAAAAAGGAACACTAAAGCTGTATTGTTAGCTGTGGGTGATCTGACACCTTGTTGGTTTGTCCTTAAACTTGATACCCATCAGCCTTTTCTAAGCTTTTTCCAGACTCTAAAACCTATGATTTCAACCCATAAACACTTAATTGCCTATTGGTGCTACTCTTTATAAGTTAGGATACATCCATTGCCAGAAAAAGGAAAAAGAAGAGACACTTGCTACTGTGGATTTGAACTGAAGTGTTTGCCTCAGCACATAGGCTGAACTCTGGAAGCATCACCGCAATCAAATTGCTCGCACTAATCAAACATCACAGTATGAAAACAGTTAAAAGAAATCAATGATTTTTAATAAGATCAGAAACAATCTCTTAAAACACAACATCAATCACACTCTGTCATTTCTGCCTCCTGCTGTGTGTATGTGTGTGTGTGTCTGTGTGTGTTTATATAGACTGCCATCTAGATGAATAACCACCAAACAGTGCAATGATTCAGCATCATATGCACTTTATCAATCAAGCAGTGTCTGAGAGGCACAAATGCAATTAGCTAATGTGTTTGCCTAAACTCATCAGAGGATGCAATTAGCAAGGGGAAACAGATAACCTCGCATCATCTATCAGAGAGGTTGAAGCAAAGGCACAGCAGGAGGAGGAGGAGGAGGCGGCGGGGGGAGAGGTGAGGAAGGGGAGGGAAGGTGACAGGAAAAGGAAGAATTTGTAATGCAAAAGACATAATCTGTGAACAGGACAAAAGAATAAACTTTACTGACTGAAAAAGGTCTTATCTATTGCACCTAACATTCCATCTACCACCCCTCCGCCTCCTCCCCCTCTCCCCTCTCTGTCTCTCTTTTTCTAATTACAACAGATGGCATTGAAGTGGCAGCCGGAGCATATTTCATCAGGAGGGAATAAAAGCAATTAGACATTCAATTTGGAGTGTAATTAATCCTACATTAAAGCCTTCATTAGTGATCGCTCGTTAGTGAAACATGCCTCTCTGAGAGGCCCAATAATAGCCCTCTTCGTCAGGGGATCAGCGCTAAGAGGGAAATCAAACAAGGTTAAACAAAAGCCATTGTTCCATTGGCGGAGAGACGAAGACAAATGAGGTGGTTAGGCTGGGGTTTGACTCACTGTTTTACACACATTTCCAACTCAAAGCAGTTTTTCTGGTTAGAGGTCTTAACTGTTAAAACTCTGGCTTAATGTGATTGTCTCCTAAGTCAGTGCTTCAGAACTCGAGTTCCCTCTTAGGCCTGGATCACACTTAATGAATGTGAATGCTGTAGTCTGGTGAAAGTTCATTCATTCGATGTGGGAGAATTTATTCCTGCACATTCTTTACACACATACGACATACCCATTCACATGTATTTTTGACGCATTCCTTTGAAATTTTAATCCACAAGATTCTTTTTTTTTTCACAGTTTGTTTAGTGACATCTCGGTTGACAAGCAGTCATTGCTTTGCAATCATATCCATGGCCACTACTGTGACAGCTTTACCTCTGGGATATCTGTAGAGAAGAGTTCTGTTGAGTTTGAGTTTCTGCAGGTTGTGCTCTTTAGTGTCTTTTCAGGCATGATTGCTGTCGCTGCAGAAGTAAACCAACCATTCCTACATCTATGTACTCCAAACAATCTACTGTATACGTTCCTCATCCTGCAATGAGTTTTTCATGCAATGTATTTATAGTTATTTTATGTTTTAGTAGGTGTAGCTTCATATGTTGCAATTAAGCAAGTGGGCAGCATGGATAAAATGATATGTCAGGTTGTATTAAATAATGGGATCACAATCAGCTTTACTGGCCAAGTAAGTTGACACATGCAAGGAATTTGACTCGGTAGCTCTCAATATACTTTCAACACTGAGATGTTTTTATGTTGAATGGCACAACACCATTACAACATGAGAACACACAGTTAACCCTGCTGTATCCCCTCCACTTTATTTGCTATAAATTGTTTTCTTTTTAAAATGTTTTCAGCAGCTTCGGTCAGGGCTGTAGTAGTCTGGCTGTCATTTATGCACTTGCACACGAAGAAAGAGGAGTTAGTTACAGCCTGTATCTCTCCCACACAGACACTGCTGTCAGAGCGTAAAGCGTCTTAAACACAAGTTCTTTTATGCTCCCTCTGAGGTTGTTAAGTTAGGGTCATACCTGTAAACAGCACATTTTTTCATTTATCAATTATAGTGTCAGTGTGTGGCACATAAAACAGGTATGGTTTTGTCTTTCCACCAGAAGTGTTTATTTCCATTAAAATGTTGGTGTGGATGTCCCTTCTCTAGGTTAAACAAACAAAAAGTGAAGGAACAGTGACAGGTTCTGAAGGCTTATATGATAGCTCTTCCAAATGAAAAAATGGATAGTGACGTAGGACACATCAAACCATACAAACGCCTAGATGCAACCCAAACCAAACATCCAAGACACATACACATCAAGCGAGGTGAGGATCTGTCTTGATCTTGGTTGTGAAGACTCATACACACCTTCAGTTTCTGAGTATAGGAAGAAATATAGGCAAGAGAAGAATGAACTCCTGCACACTGGCCTTTTACAAGCAATAAACTTTATTAGAGATGTAACATTCGGGACCCTTCATCAGGTAAAGCTAAGGAACAAAGATCCTACAAATATAATCAATCAGGTTGAGAGCTGGGGAATATGGACGCCAGGTTGACACCTTCAGCTCTTTGTCATATTCTGCTGTTTTCATTAGGGATGTACCTTGTCAGCAACAGTGTTTCAGTTGACGTTGCTTGGCAGGACCCAAAGCTTCACATCAGGACATTGCCAAGCAGTAAGATGATCAATGCTATCCACTTCACCCATTAGTCCTTTTAATGTTGTGGCTGATTTGACCTGAGACCAAATAACTTTTAGATGCAATAGAACTATATTAAACAGAATTACAGAATCAAAATGTGGTTGCAAGGAAATTTAAACTAGTGGAGAAATAATTGGGCAAATCATCTCTAGGGTTTCTTTGAGGTTCAGTATTAATCTCACCCTTACCAGTGATAACTAAGCAATTGGTGAAGCTAAAAATACACAAACAAGACGCAAAAATGATTAAATTGAATTCCTAAGGCCAAACTTCAATATGAATAACTAAAGAAGTATTACAAGTAGAGCTGTATGAGCTTGCAGGGTCCAATGAACAGTCGTTTTTTTTCTTCTTTTTTTCAAGAACATCTAAGACATCAACTGGGAAATCCTTGGTTAGTTTGGAAGCACAAAGCACAAACATTTGAAAAAAGCTTGATTTTGTTTCATAGCTTCTTCATAAAATCTTCTGTAAAGTGAAAGATCCTTCTTTATCTATAGAATTGGCTTTAAGGTAGACCCTTCCTCATGGGTGTGTTGTGATAGCTGTCGACCAATAGAAGTGTGTATTTAATCCGTCTCCTTCCCATACAAGGATGTAGATAACCCCAGTGCTTTTCATAACCTACATATCTAAAAGGTTTACACTTTGTGTACCATAGTCTAGAGCAGAATTTAGGTCACAATCAAAACTGTTCACATTATAAGAAAATCCTCTAATTCATCAGTATTACTCAGGTTAACGCAAAAAACATAATCGTTTCAAGATTTCAATCCAGTGGCTGTTCTTGTCTGGATTGGAAACAAAGGCATTCTCTAAGAAAGCCATCTATAGATTTTCATAAATCGGGGCATAAATTAAATTCATGCTTGTGCCAGATGTGCCCTGTAACTGGCTAAATGCTTATAGACTGTGGGACTGACCTGACAGCTCATAGTCCCTTATTGGCTTCACTTGTTGAGGTGTTAGCTCTATCTATTTTGTTCCTCAGCTTCACCTGATGAAGGTCCAAAATGTTGTATAAATAACTTATAAAGTGTATTGCCAGTACAAGGACAGTATGTAGGAGTTCTCTCTTCTCTTGCCCTATGGTCTGATATGATATCAGTTGCAACATGCTTCAGGTGTACTGTGTCCAGTTGCATGCATGTGTCTTTTTTGTGTGCTCTGTGCTTCTGTGCGTCTCCAAGAGGCGATTCAAATCCAACTCTGATCTCTACTAGGAGAGTCAGGTGAAGGGGTGGCAACAAGGAAGTGAGTACCCACATGCAAAATTGACGTGAGGAGGTGAGGAACAGGGGAAGAATGGAGGGATGAGTGGATGAATAAAACAAAGTCGGCCTCTGACTTGGAGGTGCCTTCAAGAATTCAAAGACTTTATTTACTCTAGAGGACAGTTTGTGTGTGTCAGTGTGCGAATGTGCACGCCAGAGCATTTTTTTTCCATGCATCTGAGAGTTTGTGTGTGTGCTGTCTGTGCACATAAGGGTAATACAATATCCTTACAGAGGGCCGTGCCTGCTGCCCGAGACACACAGCCACGATGAGCAGATGAAAAATGAATTAAAGAACAACAGATGAAAGGGAGAAAGGCAGAATATACAATGAGAAAGAGCTGTGGCTCCAAGTAGTCGTGTGGCCAGTGCAAATGTGTGTGGCTATATGGACAAGTGCGTATGGATGTCTTTATTTTATGATTTACACTATGCCCTAGTTTTTAAGTATATTTTCATCCTCGGAGGTGTGTGTGTGTGTGTGTCCATCGAATATTTAGTACTTTTGTCCTAGCGGCTATGTGGAGGACTGGTCTCTCACAAAGAAAGAAAGAAATCTACCAGGAAGACAAAGGAAATTAGCGGACATCTGAGCTACATAAACACGTGAAAAGTTAATCTGTTATCATCTTACCTTGTTACAAAATACTAGAATTCAGTTGAATCGAGTGAAGTCGACTCAACAGCAACAAAAGTGTCAGGGCTCCACACTAAGTACTTGATATACTATGCAGTTATACATCAGCTTCAAAATGAAAATGCAACATCATAAAATGTTGGAAAGCTTTACTATAGTAACATGAACGATAGTCTTTGTAGTTTTCTGGTTTACAAAATTAGAATGATTTACAGCCCCCACCTAATGATGTCGTTAAGCTGTCTCCTTGTTTTGCTTCAAGCGCCAGGGCTAGTCTACTCCTGTGATTCTGTAGAATGTGCTTCCTTGAACTGGTGAACTGCTGTCACTGCTGCTCAGATGCCTCACTTCCGTAATCAATTTGCACATTTGTTTGGGATGTTATCTGGGCAAGTTATACTTTGCACCGCACAGTCAAACAAATGAATTTGCTTCACCACTGTCTCTAAAACAGATGACCATGTGCACATAAATGAACACACTAACGCACCTGCAGTGTTGTCTGGTTCTGGTTCTGAATGGAACAGTAATTTATTAATTTCACTACTGCAACAAATGTTACATTTATATTTATTTTGAGATGCACATTTTTGCTCTTTGCTATGTTGAATAGTTGTTGCTGCTGATGGCAACCAAAGGCCAAAGATTGGTTGCCAATGGCAACCTGGCTACCAATACTGTCAAGCACAGAATGTCATGTCGTTTGTGGTTCAGATTATACAGCTATGATACAAATCTTTGATTCAAATATTTTTTAATGCACAATAAAGTGACAGAAAGCAGTAAAAAAATCTGCCTTTAGGAATGTGTTTCTTTGTCCCTCCGTCTGTCTTCCTCTCCCTTCCTGCCTGTTTGGTAGCAGCAAGGATTTAGGAGGATGCACAGTTTGTCATTTGGCCAGTGAGACAGATACTAAGAGTTTTGGCTGTGACTTATTTGAGCTAATGGTCCAGAACATTGTGAGCACCCCCACACCCAGAGGCAATTTCGTAGGCGCACTGGGCCGGTACAAATGGCCCATGGTATACCTCCATGGTCAACACACACATGCCAGGCCCACACACATGCACATACACTCACTCACACATGTACACACACGCAAAGAACTCACAAATTCACACCTCTCTCCATACCTGCCATCTATATGTCCTGCAGAGGCCGTTCGTGCCAACGTTGAAATTGTGATAAATTCCACATATAGCTGAATATAAACAAAGGAGTGGGTGTAAAATAGAGGAGAAGTAATCTAACTCTCAGACACAGGTAGAGACAGTGTGGGAAACATATAATGAAAAAGAGATACGAGAAACATACAGTGGAAGAGAGAGATGGACAAGCATATCAAGAGAAAGGAAATGAATACGAAAGGGAAGGTACAATGAAGGCTTGTGCAAGGCAGCCAAACAGAGGCAGGTCTGGTGAAATGGAAGAAACTTCCAGAGGAGGAAACTGTGAGTATCTGTGATTAGACTGTCTGACTACATTTTTGCAGTGATATTGTTGCTGAGAAGCTCTCTAATTCCCTTTGAAAAGTCCACTCCAGATGAGACACCTCCAACACAACATTTAGACTGTCTGAACTCTCAGCGAGGGACCCGAGTGACTGGTCAATTATATCCCCCTGGGGAGAACAGACAAATCAAGCTTTCACAAACACATGCTGACATGAGTACATGGGCACATACAAACACATGGACTCAGGCATTGCATGCACAGGTACAGACATTCACATGAATGCCAGTGCTTACAGACATAAGCAAAAAATACTTTCTGATACTTTCCCAGCACTGCATGTGTTTATTTTTCCTGTGCCCTAATCTAATTTTGGACAATAAAATGTATTGATAATCTTACGAATATCCTGTCTCAGTTAAATACAAGTGTTTGATATCAGAATTTTTTACTCCCTAATATCAGTATTGGCCCCAAGAAGAGAAGAGAATGGAGATGCAATAAAATACACAACCCATACATATATATGGGTACATAAATACACACACAACATACATCAAGAGTACAATTAGCTACAAATGGGTACAGCTGTGGCTTGGTTTTAGCAAGCACTTAACCTACTTATCTGGAAAAGATTACACGTCTGGAAAGAGTTTGATTTCAGTGGTTATGAGAAAAACAAGGATTTATGCAAAGTATCAATGGTCACAGCAAGACAGAGAAACATGTTAGGCCAAATGTGGACTGGATTAATGTACGAAAGTAGAGCCCCAACTCATGGCATGTGATGACATTATCGTACATATAAGATGGGTGTAACAGAAATTTTGAGAAATATTAATTGTTTCAGTCTTGGTGGAAGATTGTAATGCCAGTTAAGCTCCATGTATGAGAGTTTGAGCCTGAAAACCATAGGTTAAGTTTACCTCTTTACAGAAGGCTAAAATTAAAGAGTTACTGTGTTTCTTAAACTGCATTTTATATTCAACAATAATTACTGAAAGGTTTGACCCCATTTTCTACTATTACAAAAATGTAGAGCCCTGAAAACAATAACAAGGAATCTCAAAATACTGAGTGACATTTTGTCTTTTTGTGGTTTGTATGCAACTGGCTACATCTGACACACAAACACACGTGAACACACACACAATCACAGCATGCATACAAAGACTAAGTGCTCTTACAGTGATGAACTGTCTGGCCATGGCACGACTCAGACACAGCCTATCACCATGGCAGCACATGATGATGTCAAGGTGTTCGAAGGTCTTTTTGCGCATATGTGTGTATTTGTCCTTTTCACTTAGTGTGTTTTTCTTTGAAAGGGGGCCAAAAAGACATATGGGGGTTACATTGTTTTATTTTCAATCTCGGTTCATTGTCTTTTTCATAATCGTCATGTACTTTGTCTTTAGAATGTTAAACATAATAATCTTGTGACAAAGGCTTATCCTGGGGTTGAATACAACTTAACTTTGAAGGACAGATAAATAAAAAAACACTTAATTCACTGTCATTTTCTATGGCATAATCCACACACATCCAGAATTAAGTAAAAGCCGATTTTGCGCAGTTCTTTAATGACCATCTGAGCTGAATCTTCTAGTTATGAATAAGCAGGCAACAAAGATTATGTCTCCGTCAATATATAATGTGCTGCAAATTCTGCTTTAGCAAAGTTGCATGAAACACCGCTCATATCATCCAGGCGGACTTGTCAGTAACATTGAATGCCTTACACCTTCCTTTGTCATAGTGCCTTCTTAAACTCACCGAAAATCAATTCCAGGTGATAAATAAAGTTTGTGAAAAAAAACACGAAAATTTTCACCTTCATTATTGCAGCTCACAAAAAGTGATGTCTATAGAAAGTGAGGCCTTGTTATCCAACAGATTATGTTTCCTTGGTATTTTTCAGTCCAATACATGACATATCCCGCATGAATAAACATTCACTCATGTCATGTGCACACCTCTGATCACACACTCATCCCCCACCACTAGCCTCCAGGAACTCAAGGGGCAAGTTCAAAGGTTGCATGATTTTATTTATTTACTTATTTTTTAACCCAAAGCGAGAGGCAGAGAAAACAAGAAAAATCAAGTCAGGTTAGGCTTGTTAAGTTTAGCATGCTTCTAATTTGGTCTGGGCGGCACACTAGAAAATCTAATTAACCAGGATAGTTTTAAAACACTGCAGGGTACGTCCTTGCAATGGTCAGATCAGAGTCCAGTGGAGCCAGAGTGGGCCCTGTTAATTTTATTTTCATTTATTAGCACATATCTCCTGGAGGTATTTAGACTAACGAGGTTTCGGAGGGCCTCGCCTGAGCTTTATGTGCCCTGTCATTATTGATTTTACTGAGCCCTGGCCGTGATGAGGACAATACACACTACTCTGTTTTGTTGCTTATGAGAAATTAGTACAGTGTGGCCTTGTTCTGTGTGGAGAGACAATCATGTAATGACAGAAATTATGATATTGATTCATTGGAAGGGGGTTGTGAAGGATATTTCTCCAGGCAGGTGAATGACACAAGGTCAGATGTTCCACCTGGTATTATTCCTTTTAAGAAGCCAGTGTAAGTGCTAATTAGTGGGACTGTGGTGTATTTTGTCATGTATGCAAACCAAGAGCTGGTATCAGAAGTATACCTTGAAAGTAGCACAAAGAATAATAAAAAAAATGAAATACTTTTCATGAAATGAAAAGCATGCTATTCAAGTCTGGAGTCAAAGCCCATTCAGTGGTTAAAGGACTTTTATGTAATTATTGTGGATGTTTTGTCTTCCTTGAATGTTACAAAAATGCTTTGAATACACCACATATTGGCCACAAAAAACACTATTATTCTGCTCCCCTCAATACTTTTAACCTTTTGCACACTGCATTTGTAGAATAGCAAGCAAAAGTTGCTGTATTAAGGCCTTATCATAATTACAAGTGGGAACTTTTAATTAGTTCTTCACATGAGTTTCCAAGTTTTTACACTTTATTGACCTTGAAAGTCTTGGGAAGAAAATAACAATTTGCCAACATATTTGGTAGTTTGCAGTCAACAAAGGTGCTATTTACAGTACAGTTATATTTGTGCGTTCTCTCTGCCCTTTAAGTTCTTAACATTTTGCAGAACAAATGGCACTTCTTCATTAAAAAGTGGGACAGATTTATGTGCAGGCTCACAAATTTGCAACAACTTCAAGCAGGCATCCTTGAGGATGTCCACTGTACTGTACAAGAAGCGTATTGTTTTCTCTGGTGTCTTTCTCTATGCAAAGCAGCCAAAGTGTGTATTTTAGTAAGGCAAGGTAATTGCTTACCATTGAAATGATTTAGGTACGAGGATAACTCAACATTTCGCCTTTGAAAAATTTGAAAAAGTTAGCTTCTGCATATTATATCACTATGCTATGAGTAGCCTTTAGCAAGGCTAAACGCAACAAATTGATACCCTTTCTCAGAGGGTCGTTGGAGGGCCAAGACAAGTGTTTCCATTAACACATAATCTAACATCAACCATATTTGATTGAAACATCTTCCAGTCAAATGTTGTTTTTTTTCTCCATTTAACCTGTGCATGGCACACACTCTGATGTACCCAACGTCCTTCAAAACCTCACAGTAGTGTTTACCGTTCCAAACAAACATGCACGCTATTCTATGCATGAAGTGAGTCTCCCCATATGTACTTGCCCTTGCAAATAAAAAAGCAGCAATACCAACCGTATACATGACCTTTGAGCCAGGCATTCACAGGATTTGTACAGCTCCTTCACAGCCAAGACCACTGAAGAGATACACATGAATCTCACACACACACACACACACACACACACACACACACACACACACACACACACACACACACACACACACACTTAACCAACCATATATGGAGAACAATAGCTATTCAATCAAAAGGTTAGGGCTTTTAAGTGTTTGCCTAAAGCTCAAATTGACTGTCTTTTCATCACAGCTATATAAATGTTTAAGTGGTTTGTTGTTTGTGAAAGTAAAGAACATGTGGGGTTTGATCTATTTAAGTGAAATATTTCTTACTTTACCTTGAATACGACTGTTAAGACGCTCTATTTATCTGTTCCTTTGCCGTTGTGCGTATGTGTGAGTTCTGGCTTGTTTTGCAGCAGTTTTTGTTTACATGCACCTGATTTAAATCTCAGTTGCACATAATAATATTATTAGATATGTCCCTGGACACATTCCTTAGCCATTTGTATGCTGTAGGCGAGGGTACACAAGTTCGGTAAAGAATTAAAAGTATTAACAAGACAACGAGCCTTCTCGACTGCTCTTAACAATGACTGGATTAGTGTTGTCACGATACTGGGACTTATCAGTTGAAAAATATTAATATTCAGTACCATTTTCTATACCACGGGGAATAATTGACACCATGTTGAGATCCCAAAAGTTTTTAATTTTATTAAAATATGAATATAATAAGCTTGTGTTCTGTGTGCTAACCGCATCAAAGTGAATTAACTTCTGGAGGAGGTGAGGCTACGTTGGCACTGTTGGAGAGGAGAGTGAAAAAAATGCAGGTAGTAGTAGTGTATTGGTACTGTGAAAATTGGAACTTTTTCAAATTATCAGAATTGATATGTATTGATATTTCAATATTTTTGACAACAGTAGACTGGATTAATGTCCCTCTTTTGAAAAAACAAAACAAAAAACAATACAGTATGTTTTTACCAGGATGTAATTGGTCCAACTTGGGTGCTGTGTGCAGTACAGTAGCATACTCGGGTTGCATTCACACATGTACTGTCTGTGCACTTCAGTTCAGTATCCGCAAAATACCTTGTACAAAGTCTGTGTTATGTCAGATTGAGTACACGTGTGAATAAAGGAGGTCATAGTCCAGAGAATTCACAGTAAGCCAGTGGTGTGCAGCTGCTTTGTTCTCTTTGCTGCTTGTCTCAAATCAACACCCACTAAGCACCAAATGTGACTAGATTGTCCATTTGGTGGGTACATTTCGGCAGACTATCTGCCACACTTTGTCTATGTTTGTCTACACACATGCACACGCAGGCACACACACTGTTCGGTCCGTCAGTGAACCGTGGATTTACTGCAAAACTTAACCGTTGTAGTGTGAAATACAGTCCACCAGTTGCTGTTACTTTTTCGAGTTATAATTCCGTAAATCTTGAATCTGCAGAATTGCAAGGAAAAGATAGACAAGACAGGTCAGTGCTGTGTTCGAAGTGCAATGACTGGGTTAGGGATGAGCGACTGCATTGTAGTAATGATATTAATGCAACAGTCATTGTTACAGATCCTCCTCACTCTGAGCGCTTTACCAAAGTGCCACCACTTGCCTAGGGTTGGGTATTGTTTAAATTTGATCGATTCTGGTTCTGGTTCCAATTCGGCTTCTGTCAAACTACATTTATTGAACCTAAGGTGAATTGACGCAATAACTATACTTTGTTACACTGGGCAGCAGCAGTGATGCCTTGTGGTAGACAGGCAACATTACAAAAGATAACCAACTCAAAATGCTTGAACTAGAGTGCATTCAGTTCAACAACAGGCTTTTAAGTAATAAATGATGGGCCTGAATCAACAGGATCAAGTAAAAGATGGGGAAGGAAAATATAGGTTACACCAGTATTCTTCTTTCATAGCAGTCATGTTGGATAGTCATCCATTGCTACAAAAGAATAATCGCTAACAGGCTTCACATTTGTTGCATTAGAATGATTGTTTGTCTGCATTTTAGGGTTTATCTTTGTGTTTTTTTCACCCTCGGCCCTGAAAGGTCATAGTACCTCATCCTGCTGACATTTAGAGCATTGATAATATTCCCTCACATATCAATTTCACCTATTTTCTCATCATTCTCGTTTCCCCCTAGCAGAAAATGGAATCATTTGTGCTTTCAGCAATTTGTTATTGATTGGGAGAGCTCTGGAAATAGAGGGTAGCCATTATGGCAATGCTGCAGCTACGGTTAAATTGAGTTTTAAGCAGGCCTGCAAATGTATCATTTCACAGCCATAACACAAAAGCTTTTAAATCCATGAACCTCAGGATGGATCAAATGCCTAAAAATACCAGTATTCTCATCATATCGAGAGCTATTAGAATTTCTGCCGTTGAGAGGTTTTCCGTAATTCTGTAGAATGTGACAGTATGTGGCTGCGTTTAAAAGAAACCACAGTTACGATTGATTCTCTGACTAGCATCAGGCCTGTTCGAAAAGTGCCATTGTGGGCAAAAAAAAAAAACAGTGATTCAATGACTATTGATGAATGCCAGATATCTTATTTTTATCTACACTGAGTTCTGGGTTTGGTCATTGTGGCAGCTTTGAAAGGAAACAGTAAACAATGCGGGCTATATATGTGTGTATTGCTGGTTTGCCTTTGGAAGTTTTGAGAGAATCAATAAATGTCTTAATACATGCATGTACTGTAAGCATGCAGGGTCACATGCACACACACACACACACACACACACAGACATGAGGATGGGCAAATCTTTCCTTGTATACCATCAATATGGGCATCTGTATTTCTCATATTATAGGAACTGGTGTAGATGCTAGTCACAGAGAGGTGGTGGACTGCCTTCTCAAGCTCTCGACATCCGCCCCCCAGCCCTTTTCGGCCTGCACCCAGGGGACAGTGCATCAGGCCCAGGCAGGAGAGGCAGTAGTAGCGCCTCGGGCTGGGTCTTCACCACATCATCCCAGCACTGGTCTGGTTGGGATACCAAAGAAACCACGGGCCTGTAGCACCTCTTCTAGTCGTTCATAAATAATGCTGCCTGTTAATAATGAATTAGTAATTACCCCAGCTGTTTTATTTTTGTTGACCAAGGAGCAGAGGGGCTCGTAAATTAGTAGTACCCCTTCCCTCTCAGGGCGTAGTCCTACTCTTAAATCCCCAAAGGAGGGTTGCTGGGTTTTTATGGCCTGTGAAGCAACCACCACCCCCCACTTCAACTGTCCGGCTGGCCCGATAGTCGTCTAACCCTTAAACCCCCCACTACCAACTGTCATTCTCCTTCTGAACCAGGGAACCTGTTCCCACTCTGTGACATGCACTTGCGCAAAGTTCATAATCCAAGCTAAAGGTTTTCAGCACTTTATTCAGCACATGCCTCAAGGCAGATGCTTTCTGGATTAATTGATAGTGTAGCGCACAGACCAACAGAACATGCCAGGGGTTGCATAGTAAAACATTTGGTCCTATGCATCCATCCATTTTCTATACTTGCTGAGGGGTTTGGGGATTTCATTTCATCCATTTTGTTGTAAATAAACAAAAAAGACACCTGTTTTGCTTTTTTTGTTAATCTTTTATGATAAATGGTCATGTCAGCGGAAGGCAAAAAAAATGTGAAAATAATACTGTAAGAGTCTGCCATGGTGGCTCAGCTGTCCGCAAAGCAAGAAGGTCCTTGTCTCGAACCTGACCCTGCCAGCTTGGTGTTCTCACGGTTTCCTCAAACAATCCAGACATCCACATTAGATGAATTGGAATCTCTAAATTAGCCGTAGGTGTGAATCCTCGTCTGTCACTGTGTGTGGTAGACAGCCAACCTGTCCTGGATCTGTCTTTCTGCAGCCCTTACAGCAGTTTCACAGTGCTTTGTTAGACAGGAGCTGTATCCAGTACCTGCATGACCCTAGAGCATCTACTGTATGCTGTGTGTAGGCATTATCTGGATAAACTTAAGTATACACTGTATAGTTTCTGTTACCACTGCTTTTTTCATTATTTCCTTGGAATATAAAATGTTGAACTGAGAGCTGAGAATACTGTGGACAACCAAACAATTTAATGATTTAGGCTGCAAGTGCTTCAATATATGAATGATTTGAGTACTACTCTGTGAGTGTAGACCTGTGTGTGTGTTATTGTGCACATGTAAGCTCTCACTTGAGTGCATTGTGGCCTTATACCTGTATGCCTGCCGCGTGTGTGTGACTCCGCATGCATACAAGGTCTACAGTATGTGTCCACGTGTGCATGTTTATTATTTTTTTTTTTTTTAGAGTTGGTTGATGAGCAGCACAGTGCATTCCGACCATGGTGGTGTCTTGCCTGGCTCTTACCAGCCTTGTCTCACTTTCCTCTAAAGGTTAGCTGTGTGTGTTTGGTTGTTGACCTGGAGAGAGAAAGAGTGTGTATGTGTGTAAGAAAGACAGAGAGAGAGAGAGAGAGAGAGTGAGAGAAAGAGAGTCAGAATGCCAGACTCTTAATGATCCCTCCAGAGAGGGCTTGCTATGTGTGTGCCGCGCTGAGGCCCGGACAGGGAAACGCGGGGAAATTAGCTATCTCTCTCAATAACCTCAGATGAAAGTCTGCCTCCTACCGGCTCCTCTGTCACTGGCTCCTCAAGACAATAAGCCAATTAGACCAAACCGAGCTAAGGGCCAGGGCCTGTGTAAGTGTGTGCATGTGTGTGTGTGGCTTTGTGGAAGTGTGTACGTATGAGTTGGAGATGGAAGAGACATAGAAGAATTGCAACACAGGTTCCTTAAGCATAAATTTTCTTTTAACTGGGATCTGGAATTTTGAATTAATAATTAGTTAACATTTCATATAAGTAAATTTCCACTTGGCTACCCTCTTTTGCTGAATAGTGATTCATCATAAAATGTTTTTCTCAACAAAAAAAGGATCATTGGTCGTGGATGTCCCACCTTATGTACTGTAAACTTCAGATCATGCTTGCATATGATTTTATATGAAGCAGAGAGCTGAGTCTGGGTCTCTGGGAATAGTTAGGCAAATCATATAATCTCAGTCACACAAAGTTTTATACATCTGGTAGCAGATGCGTCGGCCTAGGTTTTCCAAGGATATATGCTGGATCACAAAGCAAATTTACAGAAGTAGAGTATTGCAGAGTTATTTAGAGCCAATGGGACGAAATTGGTAGTTAGATTGAGCAGTAATAGCTAAGAAGGTTGTACGAAGTAAAAAATAAAAGGATGAACACTCACACTAAATCACAGGAAAACCAAAGAAGCGGATAGCACAAAATTGGCCAATTGACCATTTGATTGACAAGCAATTGCACTTGGTGGCCACTGGGCAGTACATTTAAAAAAAAATTACATATTAACGACTGTTAAAATGGTGTATCTGCGTCAAAGGCTTTGAGAAAGCATTCTTTGAATCTTGGAAAAATAATACATGTGACATAATGTGGTATAATGATTAATCCCTCATAAATATACTGTTTATTATCAATGGATAAGTATAGGTGTTGATGTTCCTGATTACTTTGGCAATATTGCGTCATCTGTTTAATTTAGACACTAGCATTTTTTAAGATTAGATGCCGCTTTTTTTCAAATGAAGGATATTACTCCCCCCCTCCCCCCTGCCTTTCTGAGATATTGGCCTGTCTGTTCATTCCATAACTCATACTTTACTCGTGACGCTCAATTAAACTGCATACATTAGGGGAGTTGATGGGGAGGTAGGACATTTGTAATCAAGCATATTTATTCTCTTTAATCACCCTGGGGACCTGGAGACCTCAGGACGGCACACGCACAAGGACGCATGCAAACGCACACACACACACACAGACACGCAAATCCTCAAATAAACACCCACGCTAGCCAGCAAGACACGCACGACCCTTCACACTTACAGAAAACGCACACACACACACACACACACACACACACACGCGCGCAGTTATCAAATGGTGCTGCTGAACTCAATCAACCCGAGCTTTGGCAGCCTTGACTCCTTCGCCCCCGCAACTCCCCCTCTGCACCCTGGTCCCTCGACCCCAACCCCATATTAATGACAGCACACTAGTTTACATATTAATGAATAGCTTCGGTTTTTAATATGCTGCTCACTAAATCACGCAAGCCAAGCAGACAGGCTATTAGTGCTTTGTACTCCTCTGGTGTGTATTAAAAATATATGGGGTGATTTGTATAGCATGCCTGCCTGTAGGTGTTTTTGTGGGTGTATGTCAGCAAGCCTTGTGTGTATGCGTATATCTGGTATGAGCATATTTATATGTGTCTCTGTGTGTGTTTGTGTGTGTAAAAGTAGAGTTTGTTCACATTTGAGATTCAAAACATCAACAGTGCTGGTGCGAAATCTGGGGGACGTATGGTTTTGATGTCTGCATTTTTTTTGGAGAGAATACTAAAGCAACAGCATTGTATGCAATGAAACAAAGTTCAACACTGACATCCTGCTTTTCCGCATTTGATGTTAAGACCACATGCTTGCACACACACACACACACACACACAAGAACAATGAGTTATTTCTGCCAACTCGGACAAACTGTAATCGTGTGCAAATACACCCCACTGTCAGTTAATCTCCGGTCGCTGTCACTAATCATATATAGAAGAGTGAAGGGGATGTGAAAGGTAGGAAATAATTAGAAATATTCCCAGTGGCTGTTTTGTGACTGGGACTCAATGGCACCTCACTTTTAATTAAGACGACGAAACCAGCACACCAGCACTCATAAAAGCACACACAAACATTCAGTTGTACACTCACACTGTACCCTATGTATACACTGGCATCACATACATGTGCACACACTAGAGCAAGACACACACACTATCGCACTCCCACCGAGCAACAAGGGAAATAAAGGCTTGGTTTAAAGAGGGCTTAGAGCCGTCCGTGACCTAGAATGAGTCTATATTCAGTGAAATTTGTTTGTGTGTGTGCGCGCACACATACGTGTGTGCGCTTGTGTGTATCTGTATGCATGTGTGGGTATGAATGATGTATACTGAGTCTTTCATGACAAATTTATTTGTTTATAAGCAAGGGATAAGAGGAATGGAAGAGTGAAAGACGGAGGAAGACATGGAAAGACACAAACAGGGATTGATGCAATTATCATGGTAGTCCTCTACATTGGAGTGAGAGTATAATGTCTCAGTTGATATTTCCAACACTTCACATACATGCACATATGCACATATGATTTCACACACACACGCACACACACACCCGTGAACTTCTTAAGGAAGGTTCCTGCCAATTCTGGTGCATCCTGGCCTTTCTGAATGTGTTTGCATGCTTTTTGTGACCATAGAATACTCTGCACACATGTTCACACGTGTCTCCAATCCATTTAGAGTGTCATTATGTATAGGATTCTCCCTCATTTTCTATTGTATGACCGCTATTAAGTACCCACTACATTATCGAGCTCCCATCTGCTAATGACAAAATAGACAAAGAGAATAATCAACAATCTTCTCTGTCTCTGCTGCTTTCTTCCTTCTGTCTTTTGTGTATCAGCTCCCCCCTCTCTCTCCTTCTCCCCAGTCATTTGGATAAAATCAAGGGATTGTCATAGTGTGTGTGTGCGTGCGTGTAAGGAAGAGGAGAATGCACATTCACTTGTCCCAGAGTATGTATTTTTCAGATGTGTACGCCAGCTATCCGACAAGTGAATCTCCGTGCATGTTTGACTTTGTGTGTGTGCATCAGCAGGTCCCCATGGTTGTGCGCGTGTGTGTGTCTCTGTGCATGAAGACCACAGACGAGATGCAATAATTGAAGGCCCTCCTGCCGATTTCACACAATCAACGTGGCCACACTGGAGGTGATGAAAGTGAATCAAAGATTGAAGAGAGAGTTGGTGTAAAAAGGCTTTCAGAGTCCCCCCCCCCTCCTCAATTATCCCCACAATGGCTTATTAATACCATACCCACCTTCACTGCACAGCACCCTCCTTATTTCCTTTCTTTCTCTCCTTTCCACATCACAGAGCCACACAGCATTATATTCATATTACCCTGGGCCTTCATATCTGACCAGATCTCCCTCATTGCTCTCCCCCTTTCCCTCTCTTCCCCCGGAATCCATCCTGCTCTCCATCCTTGTCCTTCATATTTTTTAAAACCCACTGCCCTTTGCCTTCATATCTGCCCAGATCTCCGTCACTGTC
This sequence comes from Lagodon rhomboides, assembly GCA_039737535.1. Lineage (NCBI taxonomy): Eukaryota > Metazoa > Chordata > Actinopteri > Spariformes > Sparidae > Lagodon > Lagodon rhomboides. The sequence goes on from CM077803.1 coordinate 12,505,079, forward strand.
AGCCCCCCCCCTACTCCTCCTCTTTTCCTCCCCCCATCCCTCCACCTTTTTTTAAATCCTTTTTAATGAAACGGAGGACCCGGCTGCCAGTGGAGGTGATCCTCATTCGGCAGTCCCAGTGTGCGCTGATTGTCTGTCTGCAGAATGGCCAGGGAGAGGGCTGAATAGGATAGATGAGTCTGTATTGGCCCTGCTGCTGTAATTCACATAATACCACTGCTCCTATACTATTGCCACCACTGCTCTCTCTTTCTTTCTCCCCCTCCTTTTCTCTGGCGTAAAAGAAAGATAAGGCTCACAGATATGATCCTGGAGATGAATACGCTCCCATTACCAAAAAGCGAGGAGGACCCGAGCCATTAATTGTTTGGCATTTGTTGTCACTCCAACATATGCATGGAGCTCATGGCATGTATCATGTCTAGAGGATTCAAGCGAGAGGGAGGGCGGGCTGGTAAGAAGGGAGGAAGAGCAGGAGAGAAAGAGAGGAGGAAGCTGTGTCTGTTATTATACACAACACGTTTGCGTTTGATGTTGCCACCGTCATTTTCCCTCCGTGTGTCTAGATCCAGCCAGAGAGCAGTTTCAGGATCACAGCAACATGAGGGAGAAAATATTGAATCAATGCTTCCGTCGGCTTTTGAAAGCAGGGTTAGCGTTTGATGCTGCGACATCGGGCGAGAGTGAGAGAAAAAGAGAAATACGTATGAGGAACCAGTCCCTCTCTCCCTCCACCTCTCCCCTTCGTTTGCTGCTCACCTTTGCTTCCTTTCCGTCTGTCTTTCTCCCCTCTCTCTCTTCACTGCTTACTGCCGTCATTGTCTCATTTAGCCTGTCTAAAAATATAGTCTTCCTCCCCAGATATAAAGGGGGAGAAATTTCGACATGTGTGTTACCTTTTCATCTCCGAGGCGGGGAGAGGAATCTTGGGGGAAATCAGGTGTCTTAATGACAGCGGAGTGTGCAGCATGGGTAATGCCTAGCGCCAGCATTTGCAGTACACGCATTAAATTATTCACATCAAAAACTCATTGTTTGTTACCTGACAGAGCCGTGGAGAGAGGTGGAAGGATGATGGAAAAGCGTGATGAATTAAACATCAGGAAGATGGAGTGCCTCAGAGAGGGAGAAAGAGAGGAGTGAAAGGAGGGAGTAAAGACAAGAAGAGAGGAAGGTGTTTAGAATCTAAAGATGCACTCTTTAGAGAGAAGGGAGGTGGGGTTGAAAGAATGTGTAGGCCTATGTATTTACATCTGCGATTTTATGATAATGCTGAAGACTGTTTATAGTACCCGTCTATTATCTCTGCCACCAATGACAGGCAGTCGGGAAGTAAATCAGGAAGTCAAAATAGGAAGTGAGAAATGTAGAGCTACACTGAAGCTGCTCAGACATTCAAAAATGAGTTCTGTTTTACAATTTTTCTACTGAGTGACAGCAACGTCAAGATCCCGCTGATCCCTGGTGAACTATTAAAGGAAATATCGCTACCCTCAAGTGCCAGCTAACAACTATGCATTCCCAAAATTTAACAGGTGATTGATTCATCCATTTTATGGTTTGCTTGAGCCAAATCATAGAATAGTAATAATAAACTGTGGTTTAGAAAGTCCTTTACCGTATGGAAGACAAACAGCGCAAACATTTTGACAACAAAGAACAGTGTAGAAGATGGCGAATCAAAAAAGCACGTGTAGAATGGCTCTCCGCACAAAATGGAATGTAAAATAGTAAAATAAACACAAAACTGCCAACTCACACGACTTCAAAGGGACTTTAAAGATGATACTGATTTTGGTGTCCCAAAATTCTAGGGGCCTGCAAAAAAAAAAAGTACGGTTGCAAGTAACAACTAATTTCATTATCGATTAATCCAACAATTATTTTTTTAGATTCATCAAGCAATTGTTTGGTATGTACAAATTCTAAGAACAGTATCAAATGCTCGAAATTCACCCCAGTTATGACCTCCTCAAACTAATCTTTGACCCATAGTCCAAAAGCACAAGGGCTTTGGTTCACATGAAACCAGTAAAAGCAGCAAATTCTTACAGTTGAGAAGGTGAAATCACAATTGGTCTTATTCTTTCAAAACAACTTGAGCAATCAACATGGTGGCTGGTTTTAGCAACGCTTCAGCTCTAGCCAAATGTGACATTTTTGTCAAATTAAGAACAGTGTTACAGAGTCAGTACAGTGTCAAATGGCTAAAAATCGCTGATCTTAGTTTAAATGTGAAATAGTTCTGGTCAGAAGATTGACCTGCTATAGTTTTGGTCAGGACAAATGCCTCTTCCACCACTTATTCTTTCCAGAAAAAATACTATTTAACCAGTAAAATATGCTGCAGTTTCCTAAATGACAACAAAATGTAACCAGGATGTTCTTGCACCATCACATTTTTGACACCAATGTTACACAAAATATTTCCTGGCATATAAACATTCTCTCAGGCTTAACACGAAATTCTTATAAAAGGATGCAGCGCAAACTCTTGAGAGTTAGTGCTAGTTAACAGTTGTGGGGAAATTGAGTTTGATGAGGAAAGACATTAGCAGCAAGTCTAGCAAATTAATGTTTAAGCATTCTTTAAATATGGATTAGATTTAATACTTCATGAAGTACAATGATAATAGCTTGTTTCACAGAAACATAATGTAGCACTTAACAATGTACTGTAATTAATACATTATGCTAAGTTGTATTATGTTAATTTCTGATGGGCAAATTAAAAATAGATTATACAACTAGTTCGAGTGTGTATCCTCTTGATTGGGGAGCGGAAAGCAAGAGGGGCAGAGCGAGGGGGAAAAACACATGCATTTATCAGAGGGTGATTAAGTTTAAGGCAATGATTCACTAAATATTTAACAGCTTTGCTTGGTGCAAAGTATATCATGAATTATAGATTGCAAGGATGAGCATGTCTTGATGTAAGACAGTGTTTAAAGACTTAACCTACAATGAGGGAAGAGCAATTACCATTGTAATAAATGAGAGTGGAGTGAAAAAAGACTGTCTATTCGTTATTTCTAATTAATTTCTGAGGATGATCACAACGGGGGAGAGTGAGGATGGGGCCACGTCCATTAGTCTCTGACACTTTGGGGCCCTTTTGTCCTTGATAAATGGACTCCATGCTTCAAATGACACACAAGATCACATGCTTTTCGGACACACACACACACACACACACACACACACACACGGTCACGAGCACATGCGTATGCTTTAGCATTTATGTGCACTTAAAAACACGCCTAAGACCGTTTTCACAAATGCAAGACTTATGTATTTTTTCTCCCATAAATTTAAATTCTTCATATAAATGGTGACAGTGACAGAGAGTTTGGAGCGCAGTGGTTCTTCCCACTTTTAAGATGGTGTTTTTAAATAAAAAAACTGTGTCTGTGGGAGCAATTTCCAAGATGGATACTCTGGACAGTCTCAATAAGGTTGATTTCACTATCAATATGCATGGGTAACTCTCTCCGGCTTTGCATTTATAAATACCTCTGTGTCTCTGTGTGTATGGAGTGCATACAGACAATACAGATCCTCCATGACAAATGCTTAGCCTTTAGCCTTTCGAGAACTGCTACCTTCCGTACCAATTCTCATCACATATCCTATATTTCCTCTGTGTTTGCTTGCGCTTGATTTTATAAAGGCTCCAACGTCTTCCAGCAATACTCTCACAGATTTCATTAGGCAGGGGGAGGGATGTGGGGTGGACCTTGATGCACTGGTTTTTCAACTTTCACTGCGCATTACTTGATGTCATATCACTAAGGAAGAGAGAAGAGGTGTACGCACGGGCCCTATATTCAAAGTCACTGGAGCATTCCATGTGTAGTGCTCTGAAATATTGATGAGTAAGCAAAAACACACTGCGTCCTGTCACTTTCAGGAGCGCAGAGGCGAATGGAAGTCACAGGGAAGAAGGATGATGCCTCCTCCCTTTTTTTTTTTTCAGGCCATAGCCATTTTAACTGTCAGTGGAGGTAATTCACTTTTGTGGAGCCTGGAGACAAGCACAGTGAAAGTCAACTGATTAGCCATTAAGTGCATGAGAAAGAGTGTCAATAAAGGTTTGATCAATTACTCATCTAGATGTCTGTCTGTCTTTCTGTCTCCCCATCTGTCGTCTACTTCAAGCTCAAAATTGATGCATATTAATCCGCCGCAATGATCTCTCAACACCTCTGATCTGCATTATTCATCGCATTATTCCATCTGATGCTCTGAATACATTCAGCGTGCATGGCAAAAAAATCACCATCAAATTTTCAAAATTGGGAAGTTACACTTTTCCCCACACTCGTTTGCATCCAAAGAAACCTTTCTTTTATTCATCCCTCTGCTCTTGTTTAATTGATTATTTGTCTTTTTTCATTTCATTTCACATCCTTTTCTTCTGGAGTTGAGAGTGTGAGTGAGAGTGAGTGCTTGGTTTCAGTGGCTTGTGGGGCTACACTGATGTTAAGCCTATCTGGTTTGTCTGTGTGTAGCCGTATTGATCTTTGGCTAAGACATTAGATCTGTACGTCATGTCAAGGGTTTGGTGACCTCTAGCAGTCTCTCTCCAAGTGATAGCTTTGATAAGCCCCATCCTTCCCTCTGTTCTATATAGAGCCGTGCCCTAACCTTTAGCCTGACTCTGTGTTTGAGCCTGACCTTTCTTTGATGTGTAATACATACCACGTGCCGCCCCACCACTGAACACACTCATTCAGACACGAGATGTACACACATGTACCGGCAAACACACGCACGCATGAACGGTATGCACACTGACACACATACACACACACACACACACACACACCGTTAGTCAACACCCTGAAGCACCAACTCCCTTGGAACCTTATTAAAACCACCTTCAGTGGAAACGGGGGAAGTTCTCAAAGTTTCCATAACTTGTATAATGTGTTGTATGAATAATGTTTTCCTCTCCTCATTTCCCCCTCTTCAATCGTTAATGCAGAAAAGCAGAGGCTTCACTCGCACAAGAAGACAAACGCCAAAGTCCGCTCGCCACTGATGGGCATATTTACTAAAGGCAACAAGCCGGCCTAGCGGGACAGCAGAAGCACAGACACGCGCGCACACGTGTGCCGAACACAATCGTATTCGCACAATCACACCCTGCATACATGTGTACACACAGGCTTAGATACTCACACTCACACACACCAACACTCTCACACACACACACACTATTTCTGTTTGATGTTTGCCAATCATCCAAGATCCCTTACAGCTTGCCCTGCCTCCTACCAAATAACAGTCTTCATTAATTAAAAAAGAAAAGGCAGTGTTATTATAATTCTCTTTGCTTTCGCCTTGATGTAATGGAGGGGGTGTGTGGTGTTTTGTGGCTCTTCGAGAGTTTGCTTTCATCATCGTCTGAGATTCCCCATGGCTTTGCCTTACTGCCATCAAACTCCCTTTCCTTCTTTTTGTCTTTTCATCCAATGAGATGAAGTTTGGGAAAGTTGCTCTCGCCCAACAGGATCCTTTTTAGCAGTTAATGCCCTTCCCAGCTGGCGGGCAACTAACAGCCCACCAGCAGGCCACTGGTGGCAAAGTCGGACAATGTTATTAGCTTGCCAGCTTTTTTTGCGAGCTTATAGCTGATGGCTTGGAAGCAGTGTTGGCTTAAAGCTGCCAAACGCTTGCCTGCCTAGGTCAGCAGTGTTGACTTGTTTTGTTTGCACGTACAAGGTTTTGGAGAGGTTATAGATAATAGATACAAATAGCTTAACTTTAAAAACACATTTTTTTGCGCACAGCTCTGAAGGTTAGGACACTGGGAATAAGTTGTAAAAGTGTTTAGTTTGTTGAGTGCCATCTCTGAAGTAAAATCAGTTACAGGCAAACGCTTAAAGGCCAGTGTACAAAAATGGGCTCGCTTCATATCTGAGTTTGTTATGTGACAACTGTTTGGGCCTTGAGAGACAGGAGACTAGTAGAAGACAAATGGAAGTACAATCAGAAGGACAGACAGACTGGAAAGCAGAACACTGATACAGGCTCATGACGAGCAGACAGGTCCAAAAGCCTGATGAGAAGAGGAAGGAGTGAGAAAATGGAGCACGCAGCTGCACTCTGTTTGGAAGGCCTAAACTTATTAGTCTGTTCTTAATGCCTCTGAGTGCAGATAGCATTAAGAAATACACGGTAATGATGATTTGTGTTCTCCTCAGCCAACAGAGGGAGCGGATTCCACTTATTCCACATGAGTGTTATAATTGGCACCTTATTGCATTAGGGTAGAATGCACTGTGTGATTTCCTGGGTGTCATTTTTGACTAATGGATCCTTAAGAATAGTAATCTAATCGCCGTCATTATTTCATCTCCGCTGCTTTCAGAAAAAAAATGCCTTGATTTAGGGGCGCGGGGCGGGGGAGGAGTTTTAGCCGTGGATGTGTCGGGGCATGTTGCAAATTAATCTGCACACCTTGTAAACAGAAAGACAGCAAACAGAAATCAATTTGGCTGAGTGAGGAACTCCACTCTCAGGGCTTTTAGTATCTGCATTAAGCCCGAGTTGTTTGGGCTTTAGTCAGTTTTTTTTTTTTTTTTGCTCGCTGTTTCCTGCAGGCGTAGACAACTTTGTCAAATCAGCCCATTTGTGTTACTTGTCAACACGGTATGTTATTTCCTGTTTCAAATCGAATCTTGTATCTAATTGTAAAGCCGAATCATCAATACAAATATGTTTTCAGTCATTATTACTAGCAGCTGCAGCATGGCACGCTTGTTATTTGCTGCTATGTTTTTGCGGCAATTCCCCGCTCCCTATTACTTTGTGTTCAGTAATCACACAGTTTCAATACACACCCTAACATCTAATTCTGCCTAAAAACCCGAAACCTCTGCAGCGCTACCGGCCCCTCTGCTTCCATTTCCACATACCTTGATCCTGGTGTTGTGTCACTAATAGAGGTGATGTACTGTTTATTTTATTGATCATGTGTTTTATCCAAGCATCAATGCAGGGTTCACTCACTGGCATGCACATTCCCTTTATCAAAACAGACACTGGACCTCTGCTTTGAGGCTTTCATCAAGCAAAAACACCCATTATGGTTTCTGACTGGCTTGCTCGCTCGGGAAAAAAAAAAAAAAAAAAATACTGCTGGTGTTCCCCTGACACGCAACATCCCAATTATGCCCACACAGACGAGAATATACACTAACACAGGTCACACACACACACACACACGTACACAGACACACACAGGTGGCTAGATAAGCACTTAGAATTTTGTTTCAAGCTCTCACACACAGATGTATAGTAACTGTTTCATGCACACACATGTGGTGGCTGTATTTTTCTGTATCCAAAGCACACACACGAGTGCAGACACATACATTCATTGAGCCCATGGTTGTGTTTTGAGGCTGAGGAAGTGCAGGAATGTCAGAATGGAGGCTGATCTGATGGTCAGGAGAGTGTCCTCCTGAATAACCCTCGACACACACACACACACACAGAAACACACACACTATTTACAGCTAAACACGCGGTAGAAAGAGAGAGAATGAGACGGTCCACCACACCACACATGTCTTATCACCCCCCCTTCCGTCCCTGCAGCCCTTTTCCACCATCCCTCCTGTCTGCCCCCCCACATCTCCCCTCCCCACCACTGTCCTCCCCAACGCCCACCCACCCCCACCTCTCCACCCCTCCACCCCTCCAGGGAGAAAAGGCTGACTTGCATTCAGCAGCATCTCTCAGGAAAGAAGAAATGAATAAAAGAAAGGAGACGTCCCGTTGACAGTCAATGTCTGCGCTGCCAGGAGCCAAAATAACTGTCAGCAAATGCTCGGGACTGTCCAAAATGCCACAGAGACAAAAAAATAAAAGATTGATAAATAAATAAATAAATAAATAAATACATGAAATTTGGCAAAGAAAAAAAAAAGAAAGAAAAGAAAACCTTACTGTCGCCTTCAGAAATAAAACAGAATTAGGAGTGAGGCGCATCTGAAAGGCGAAGAAATTGCCGCGGACTGCATTGTTCATTCAGTCGTGTACAGCTTGTATAGAAGAACCCTGAAAGACTAGTTGTTGCTATGTTGTAAAGGCAAATGGGGCCCCTAAGAATAAACTATGAATACAACACAGTCATTTTGCCCAAGTAAGTGCAGTTACAGCCATTTAAACTTGTCAAATGTGTATCATGTGCTTTAAGGAACACAACAGCGGTCTCTCCAGCCCAGCGCCGTGCTGATCACAGCCCCAGTGTGCCCTCTCTGTGGACAGCATTTTATTCGACTGCAAGCTGAACTTACTGGCCACAATTATGCCTTGTGTAGGTACCGTCATCCCCACCGCTGTGTTCTCATGCAGACTAGTGTGGTATTTAAAGCACAAGTAATGTCCCTTTGATTGCAATGACAGCTTGCGTGTCAGATATTACATAAAGTGACGTTATTATTATTTCTAAATGTTATAATTCTAAACAGTAATTGGACTACCTTGGCTCATGCCACAGACCCACTGATTGTTTAAGTGTCTGCATGTGATTGAATGCATGGAGTGCACTTTAGCCAATTGCAATCTGGTCAAATATTATGAAAAAAAGTTTGTTCTCAAGCACAGCGTGAGTGGTTTGTTTCCGTGTCTGTATTAATGACAACAACCTGTAAGGTGCTGACAGACTCCAGCTCTATCCAGCCAAGCTTTTCTCTAATGATCATTAATTGCAATAGATCTGAGAAAGCTTGGACGACCTTACATGTCAGTATCATACCTGGGACTTCTTCTTAGGCCAGACATCCTAATCGAGTGCATGTCTAATTTATGGGGCTGGAGTTTGCCATTAAGGGCCTGATCCATGGAATTAAATAACTAGCAGACCTTCGCTGGTCCCGGACGGTGGGCGGAGGAGGAAGGGAGATAGCGTGATGAATTGCCAGCCCCTCCTCTACCTCATCCTTGACTTTGAAAAATACTGTCTCGGCGTTTTAGGTCAGCTTCTGACAACAATTAGGCACAGCGAAACAGATAGACTGTGACCTTCTTTTCTCTCCCCTTCCTTAAGGTTTTTTTTCTCCTTTCTCCTGCCTCATCCTGTGTGTGGAATAGAAAATAAATAAATAAACTATCAGAGGTTATAGGAGTAAAGATGCAGAGATATTTACTGGAACATGACAGATTATTGATATGACTACAGTTGAAAGATGTCTTAATTAAAGGAAACATACCTAATTTGAAGTAAATATTACACGTTTCGAGCTCATGCACAGCAGCAAGCTTCGGTCACATTTGGTCACATCTTAAATAAAGGGGAAAAGTGAAAATGTTAGCATAAATAAACACATCTTTATTAACAGATGTGTCATTTTGCATCTTTTCATTTTATTTCCCAGCGAATATTTTCACGGATGCCGCTATTGATCTTGCAATGTGACGGAGGTCAAGCCAGCTAATTCCCTTTTTCATTAGAGCAAAGCCCCCCAAATTCTCTTAGTAGATCTGCCTCTTAGGGGCATCCAATCTCCTGCCTCTCCCAATGACATGAATATAAGCCTGTGCTGATGGGGCCTGGTGTAAATGTATTAGCCCTGCGCCTGTGCCCCTAGCACAGCCAGCCATAATTATGTTAGGAACCAACGAGACAGCTGGGAAATCAATATGCTAAGACAGATTGAGTGGAGATGTGTGGCCAGTGGAGTGGGAATAGAGAGGCCTGGCAGCTCCCTGCGGTGCGAAGGGGCTAGAGTCGACGATTAAGCCATAGACTTAGCATTTACTGCTAGGATTCACTGCCTGAATCTAGTTAGCATTTAGGGAAAGATCCCTGTGAGCAGACAGTGTTACTATTAGATACAGGCTTCACTCGTTAGCTGAGTGGCCTATCATCGTCTGGGGTCGGGTAGGGGCAGACGTGTTTCAGCATGCTCACCATTTACTGTTTGAATCAGTGGATGCTGTGTCCTGTGATCACATAGTGAGCCTTTCACCACCATTTACTGCAGATTTTAGCTTGAAGGTCTGGATTCAGGTGACATTTTCCTACGGGATTGGTTTGCCAAATCTAACAATGGCTTAATGAATGGCTTTCAGAAAAAGGTCACATCATCTCAGCTTGCTGATATTCTGAACTGATTTACGAATTCATCATCATTAACTGAAGCATGAAAATGTCTGCCATTTCCTTAACATCAGCTTCTTAATCTTGATTTAAAATTTGGAAAATTAGAAATGTCTTCACTTCCTAAAATATGTCATTTTGATACTAAAGAGGGTCCTCATTGTAAGAAAGAAACTGTTACCATTGTATCTGTAGCTCATCTACTGTGAGGCAAATCAATTGTGTTTTCAAAATACAACTAAAATCATCACTATCCTAAACTGCGGAGGATGGTGAGGGGCTGAGCAGGAAGTGGATGATGAGGAGGAGCGGGGTGAGGCAGGACAAGTGGAGTTGGGTCAAATGAATTATCTCTCAAAGAAGACTTAACTTTGATGATAGCCTGCGTAAACCAAAGCACTGCTGCAATTTATATTCAATTTGGGGGCTGCAGAATCAAGACAAAAGCTTGGTGGGGGTGGGGATGGACATTTTTTTTGGGGTGGGGGTATGTTAAGGTGGAGCGGGAGGGAGACTTTGGAGGGGTGCAGAGGGTGTGGTGGGGTTGCATCTGCTCTCGGTCCCAATCAGCGGCCTCGAAGGCACCGTTCCCTAACAATGGGCCCCATCAGTGTGCAGGGAGCGGAGTCACAGGCGTAAGTGCACCCAATAAGTGTGCAATTTCTGCCCATATGACCATCCTGACACAATTGCTCTAATTTTCCTCCTTTGAAATGACTGATAAAAGACTTGGGTAATTGCTACGCCACAGAATTTTCTTCCATGATCAGGAGGAAGGAGGAGGGGAGGGATGGAGTGATGGGGAGCGACAGAGAGAGAGACACTGAGAGGGCTGTGTATGTGCGTGCGTGTGTGTGTGTGTGTGTGTGAGAGAGTACGGGTGAGAAGTGACACAGCCCCAGGGCCTGAGGATAGAGACTAGAGTGTCAGTTTGTGAAAAATCCCAAATTAATACTTGTCGTTTCCTCTCCCCTTCTCCGAGTGGCCGTCCTCTACTTCCACCAAGGATCTTATTAAGTGGAGGTAATTTGTCCTGACAATGTATTGGAAGTCACTCAATCAGACTGCTTCTTGGAACAGATATTCAAAACATGTGGTGGTGTTGTGTTTAGGTGGCAGCTAATTCCAACGCCTGTCCCCCTCTACCATTCTATTTCTCTGCTTCGCTTCTGAAGTGAAGTGTTACACAGTCAGGTGATCGCACAGTCGCACGATAAATGTCCGCCTCACGCCTCATGGACACACACTTATTAGCATCGTGACTGGATCCAAATATCGTTTCGTCATTCAAAAGCTCCCTGAACACCTCTCTTTTTATTCCTTGTTGAAACCGTAAATCAGTGTGAGCTTGTGTGTTCGTGAGCGTGTGTAGGTGGTTGTAGGTGTTTGCGTGATGCTTGACTCTGATAGCTTGGCTCCAACCTGTGTCACTCCTCACTATGACCTTGTCCTTTGTAATCAAGCCTCTTTTATCTGATTCCTCTCGCTTGTGTGCGTGTGTGTGTTGTACTCACCGCCATCTCATTGGAACACCATGTATTCTGGACTGTGTCCTCACTTGATTGGAGTTCAGTTACAGGGCGAAATAGAGAGGTAAAAGATTGGCTATGGGAGACGGAGGGAAATGGATAAGAGAATAGTAGTTTAGTCGCCTCACTAACTAACTAACTCCCAATCAGCTTCTTTAAACTGTGTGTCTCTCTCTGTGTGTGTGTGTGTGTGTGTGTGTGTGTGTGACATGGTGTGACAGACTCCTGAGGTGCTGATTCTAAACACAGTCTCTGCCAGTGCCTGGGTAATGTTGGCTAATAGCTTAATCAATACTTATTATGGCCCTATTGGTTCACTAAAGTGAGAACAGAACCTCGCCACGCACAGCGCCTCAGTGGAGAGGCAAGAAAGATGGAAGAGGAGAGGAGAGGAAGAGTAGAAGAAGTGTCTTCTGCTGATCCAGATGGACAGCCTAACCTCCCTCATGGGATTTCCTTATTCAGGAATCCAATTTTCCCAATGTGATTGACGCGGATTGGATCCAGTGGAATAACGCTAACTCTTTTAGCCCCTCCAATAAAGCACTAATGGCTTTGTCCCTGATTTTTTCCCCCCAACTTTTCCCCGTCTCAACAGAACTGGTCGTCCGCAATTAGCACTGGCAAGGCAGCGGGCGGTCGAGAAGATTAAGTGATGGGGAGAATGAGCGAAAGTGGAGAGCATGAGAAACTGTGAGAAGATGTGATTAGTTAGAGATGGTAGCGATACGAGCGATCACTGAACACCATGTTCTTAAAGCACCCTAAGAAACACAGTCAAATGGAATAGGATGGATTGAAACTTTAGATTAAATTGGTGCGATAGCTATCAGAAGATTCACTCTTTTCATGTTATTAGTGGTACTATTGTAGCAGCGGTAGAAGTAGTAGTAATAGTCATGGTAAAATAGTAGCTGAAAGAATGGCTGTAAGTTGAAACTCTGAATTAATGTGCTGGAACATTAAAACGAATAAAACTAATAAAATAAACAACAGAAAGAGAGACTTCAACACAGTGAAATGACCGTCATTATATCAGATGCAGTGTTAAGTCAAAATATCCATTTGCGAGAAACAATTAATGTAATTGAAAAGTACATTCTAAATGCACAAGTTAATTAAATGTATATGCTTGTGCAACCTTCATTAAATCGGAATGCTACAAGTATAATGATTTTGACTTAGCATATTGTTATGCTCAGTTAACGGCAGAATATAGATTGGAAAAAATGGGAACCGTGAGAGTTAATTATCTAACTAAGCATATGCAAACAAGAGAAAATAACATTTAGATTTTATGTAAATCAATAATTAGATATTTTACACACAGTAAACAGCATGCTGAAATGAATTTTCATCTCATTAGCCAAACTGCATTAGTAAAATCAAATATGTATAGGATATATATGATGTCCAAGTCCAACTGTATTAATTTACTTTTTTGTCATCATTTTAAGTTAGCTACTGTATGCCCCCCCCCCAGATTAAAGAATATGCCTGTTGTCATGATTTTAACTGCATGAATTTGGTCATAGTCGTGGTTACATACAAATGTAGTGCACACGACTACCATCGCTGCCATGGGAGTTTCGAAGAGCCATCTAAACACAGCACGAGCACCAGTCCAGCCACTAGGGCAACATGCGTATGTCTGCCACAATAGCTCCTACTGTTTTTTCTGCATCTTTTGTGACTCCATTTACACCTAATGGCTTCACCAGTCAGGGCCCCTTTCAACAACCAGCTTTCTCCCAGCTGCCACCATCGGACCAGCATGAAGTGAAATGGACATGCCATGAAAACTCACTGCGGTGTATAGCGGAGATGTAGAATAAGGAGATTGGATACCGAAATCTAATGTTCTGCATTTCAGCTGTGCCACAGTGGTATGGTGTGCAAAATGTTGTGAATAGGCTCTGATTGCACAAATCAAACACACACGATGAAAAAGTGACACGAACACACACACACACACACACACACACACATACACACACACACACACACACACACACACACACACACACACACACCAATCTTGCAAGCTCTCGTTTCTGCTCGTAGGAACCTTGCAGGGAGAAGAGGAGGGCTCACCGCAGGAAATGGGAGCATTGATTGACAGATTAATCATTCGGGTACTGTGCGCGTATGCATTTGTGTGCATGTGTGTTTTCTGGATATCTGGGAAGAAGTGTGTGTGTGTGTGTGTGTGTGGTGTGTGTGTGTGTGTGTGTCCGTTGACCTTGACAGCTCCATACGAGAGCAATAGCAACTTCTGAGAGTCAGTCATTCAGACACAGCTGGTGGCTCATGACTGCCCGACCCTGCAACTAACAGTTAACACTTTGTCTGCTCTACAATTATCCACAGAGAGAACACTTCTGCTTATAATTACTCTGCATTACAAGATGCTATTTTACCTTACCTATTAAAACATCTTGAGGTATAATTACCTGCTTAAGATAATGTGTTTTTAGTTATTATCTAATGACTTAATACCTCTTAGCTAACTTGTCATTACCATTTGGCTCCTCATGATGGCTAAATCTATTGTGTCCCTTTCTTCTGTAGGTAAGCCAAAAGCATCAACTAGGTGATTTATTTTAAATATACTCAGATAATATACAGAGTTCTGTCTATCACTTTATCTCAGGATCTGCTCTGTGGTAGCCTGGGTTGACCCTGTTCCCACCTCATGGCTCCCGAGGGCCTGACCCTGAACTCAGTCACCTCTGACAGCTCCTTAATATCATCTCCAGCCCCCCAGCCACTGATCCTAGAACAGATATTTTCTTATCCTTCTAATAGTTAAGGTTAGGGAGCTGGTCCAGGGTAATCTGACCCTGAATCTGTGGTGGGAGACAAGTTATTCCTCGGGCGTCTGTGCTGCTCGACAAACAGAGAGAAGCGAGGCGAGCCAGGGGGCAGTATGGGTCTAGCAACTCACCCTATAGCAAGGTTGTACTGTGTGTGTGTGTGTGTGTGTGTGTGTGGTGTTTGTTTGCATGTGTTCACATGATGGCACATGTATTTGTATGATTTTAGTTTTTGAGCACTAACTGTGATGCTTTAAAGTCTTGGTTATGCATAAAAGACTGGGTGTGCTTTTCACTTAGTGTACATGCTTGACCAGCGACCTGCAGGTGTGTGTATGTGCTTGCACGCGCATGCGAGTGTGTGTGTGTGTGTGTGTGTGTGTCAGACTTGCAGAGGCGAGGGAGATGTCATGTTCAGTTTGTGTTCGGCTAACCCTGTGGTCTCCACCCCTAATAGCAGGGTCTATGGGGTGTAGACACATGCCAATATTCATTGGCAGTTGAATCAAGCCACTTAGATACCATCTGTAAACAGGACTCAGAGGGCCTTGAATTAAACCGAGGGCTGGAAACAGTGGAGCTCACTGCAGAGATTACCGAAGGTTCAACACAGGTTAATGGGCTTTGTTGCCATAGATCAGTTGTAAAGATATTGGCAGAGATCTGCTGAAAAGCTTGCATTGCCTAATTTCCTGTGTTATTAAAAATCATTGTTGCTATTGTTCTCAATTTTTAGAGCATGCTACATGGTCATGCATAATCAATGTGTTAATGTTATGAAGTTACAGGTATCAGTGTCTAAATCAATTAGTTAACTTGCGATGAACCATGATTCAAAATCAAATTCCCGATTTGTCTTGCGTATACCCCAATTTTCTGTATATGTGATTGTAATGTGTTATTTCCTATCCTGCAGAAACACTGTGACAGATCAATACACAGTGTTTGTTTTATTATGTGTTCGTTGGAAAAGATATATTTAAGTAACCATTTTTTAAACTAAAGGATTTTTGATTTCCCAATTTGTAACTGTCAGTCAAAGCCTATATTTTTAACATAAAAGTGACAACTCTGTGCATCATTATGTTGCAACCAATCAGTGTTTTCCCCTCTTCCTCTCTGTTTCTCCCTTCTCCCTCTGTCTCCCTACTCCCTTTCGCCACCATGGCGCTCTGCTCACCAACACTGATTCATAATCTATAGCTGTGCCTGGGAGACCTGCAGCTATTGATTTAACGCCTACAGTAATCCAGCGCTGTATCCGCTGCTTGTTAGAGATGCTGGGGCCTAGGAACTGGGGCTTGCAGAGGTAGCCAGAGAGAGACTAGGACTGATGGAGGAGACATTTTCGGAGCAATTCCTTACTAAGAAAGCAGAGAATTTTGTAACTGACCCTCTAAATTACAAATTGTATGGCTTTCTTCTCACAGCAAAACCACCTAAAAATAATATTTAAAAAAGCTCAGGGTACATAATATACACAGTTATACCATATATGTACATGTTCATCTGAGGCTGGAACTAATCTAATTAATCTGCTGATTATTTTCACGATTAATCAGTTATTTTTTTGGTTTGAAAAATGTCAAAAAGGTGTGAAAGATGCTCGTTGCAATTACCCGGAGCCCAAAGTGACGCCTTCAGATTGCTTCAGTCTAAAACCCAAAGACTCTTCATTTACCATCATCAATGAAAAGAAAAGCGGCAAACTCTCACATTTAAGGAGCTGGGACCAGCAAATGTTTGACAGGTTTGCTTGGATTGGTCAATTAACGGACTAATGAGTGGTTACATGGTTTCCACTGGCAACAGAAAATCAAAACATGAATGTTTATTGTGACCCATGAAAAAGAGCATGATACAGCAGTTTTCCATTTTAGAATATTAATTCAACATAAATCAATTAAGTTCACATCAAAATCATCACTCTTAGCTGCTGTGTGATGAATTTCCATTACAGAAGTATGACTAAATGTGATGCGTCTCCTCTCAGAACACAGTAGTTGTGATCATTTCTAGTTATCAATATTTAAAATGTTTGCATTTCACAATCACTCTATAAGAAGCAGGTTGTCCTTTTTTTTCTTCATGATGAACACTGTCTGTCTTGGAATCAAACTTTTCAGTTCTAATTGTCCTTCTCTAAATGGCTGGCACTGACAAAGTCAAGATCCCCTCTGTTTCTGTTACAATAAGCCGGCACTCACACACACAATAGCAAGAGTCCTGCATTTGATTTGGAGTGAGCGACAGCTAAGGCGGACTCGACATATTCACATAGAGTGCTAATCATGCATGATCCAAGAATAATAGACAATGTCGCTTTCAGTTCATTAAGCATCCAGGTAAGTGGATATGTAATTTAACTGTTATTATCAAATCTACCTAATTTGGTTTGGCCCATCCATCATGATAATGACACCATTCTCTGCACACATTTCCAATTGTGACAAGCCTGGATATATATGAACAACACTTTTGGCGTCAGAGTTCTTTTCCATTATAGATAATTACAGACCTACGTTTTAAATCTCCCCATTGAATGTAGATGACAATGTACTTCATTTCATGATTGACAAGACAGCGCTCAAAGATGAACATTGAACTGTGAATTCCACTCGGTGTACAAATGTCTGCATGAAAGGAGAATATTTACAGCACTTCAAGACTAATTACTAATGTGAATATCAATGTGGTGCATGTACAGGTATATGCTGTTAACTGTATGACATTGTAAGTTTTCAGCAGTTTATACCAGGGAGAGTTTGTGGTATTGAATGCTGAAGAAAACACAATAATAGAGAATATATGTAGTTAGGTATGAGACAGGTTAAAGAAAGGTGTGCAGTTAATTCTATACGGTCCCTTAATCAACATGACAGATGACAGCAAGGTTGAAGAGGAGTACTTATCTCAATCAGGTACAGGCCGTCAGCATGGAGACAGACAAGCACACTGACCTTCATTAGCCTGGCCAAATAATTAGCTGACCTCGGCTAATAAGCACTCACACTGCACACACACATGCACGCACACACACATGCACACACACACACAAGCACAGCATGCACTATGACTTGTATGTGCCTCTAATGAAAAGAGGAGGCTGAGAGACTGACGCACAAGGCTGATTGCTTTGTTCTGATGAGTTTGTGGCTTAAGTAGCCCACTTGATTGATGGACGGATGAACGAAAGGATGGATGGATGGAAGAATGGATGAAGACAGACAAAGGAAACAGATGAGTGCTGCTGTCGGGCAGTATGCCAACAGGCTGAAAGAAAGCAGAAGTTATCAACTTCTTTTATTAGACAAAGGGTATATAGTAAAGTGTAGACCTGTAAAATAAACAGCATATAATACATACACGTCTTTACAATCCACTAAGACAAATAAACAGTGAGCCTCGAGTCCAATTGCAACAGCTTTGTAGGGAATAGCCGTATTTGTCCATGCAGTCGGGCCTTGTCATGTACTTTATGCACAGTCACATCACCATGACCAATACACTAATCTCTGCCATTCTCCTCTGGCTACAATGAGCTGAAGAAGGTTAACTTCACCTTCCAGGGTAAATAGAAAAATGAACCTGAATGGCTGCCTGGGCTGTTATGAACAGGGGTTATTAACTCAGCTCTGCAACTTCCTTGCACACAGGGAGATTTGTGAAATCGCCACTTTGAAGTCAGTTTTGCTGAGATAAGGAACAACAAGGATCAATCAATAATTTGCTTTATCAAGAATACATTTCAATACAGATGAGAACTGCTCTGTTTGTCTGTGATTTAGGCTCTGGGTGTTTTTTCTGTTTTACTCCTTCCAGATGTAAACTGATCCGATGCTAATCTGACGTCTGAACTTGTATTGACATTTTGTCTGCGGAGTCCACTACAGCTCAGGAGTGACATAGTCTTTGTGAGTGTCAAGGATGTAATTTGCATCGGAGTAACTGATACTTTGAGCTGAAGTAAGAGAGCTCTTCTCAAAAGGATAAATGCAACCGCATCACAGTGGAGGATTGTCAGCAGAGAGTAAAACATGTCAAAGACTTGGGGAATAAGTGCCTTCGCTTACTCCAGTCCATTTCTAGCTCTTTCGCTTGACAGTTTTTTGAACAATGGTAATATATTCTGGCACCAAGTCTGAGGACAATTATGTGAAATTGCCGCTTTCGCATCTAGATTTGCTTGTCTCCACCATTTTCATCTCAATCCAATCCAATCTGAAACCATTTGAGCAAATAAAATGATATTTACCTCATCTTCTGTTACAAGCTTTCAAAATCACAGGCTTCGGGAAAAATCAATACAAAATGCCAGCTTAGCAGCAGATGTATGCTCTGTGAGAATGCTAACTTTTCCTCTTCGTGTGTCTCCCCATTCCCCCACAAGAGGGTAGAGACTGGGAGCAGGAAAAGAAGCTCCCCACCAACAACTAGGGGGTGGATATTGTGTTGGATGTTTATAAACTACTTGTGCTTGCAGGCCGAATGCACGATTGTCTTGTCCGAGACGCTAACCTTTAGCATCTCGCTGCGCTTCGGCGCATCTTACAAAGTTCACTGCGAGAAGGGAGTCTTGACCCTGCGGATGATTTGGAGGACTGAAATACCACTTTCATTTATTATTTATCCAGGCTGGCCGAGGGGAAAGCAAGCCGTGGCGCTGTCATACCTGACTGGCTAATGTAAGAAGTGGCCATCTCACTGCAACCCTGGGGAATCAAAGCCCATTACTGGTTTGAGAGATGGCCTAATGTCCACTGTGAACACACACACACCAGATCAAAACATTAGGATGAGAGTGAGATGTACATAGACACAAACACACACTCTGAGCAAACAAGACGTTGTGCAGCGCGCCGAGATGAGAGGTGAACATCGTGATGCTTCAGAGTCTTGGAGAGAAGAGAGAAAACATTCATAATTCAAATCTGGCCTTGTACGATTTCTTGTTACTCTGGTAAAACAAATTCATTATGAGGTCCGGTTCATTGTTTGTTACATTGACAGTCAGGCTGCAATTGATCTGATGTTTATCTTCACAATTATTTGATTAGTCTGTACAATGTCAAAAAATGGGAAAAATGCTCATCACAAGTTCCCAGAGCCTAAAGTGACATCTTTCAATTGTTTCTTTTGTTTAACAGTCCAAAACTCAAAGAGCATAAATCCATCATAAATGACAAAGAAAAGAAACAAGTCTATACATTTAAGAAGCCACAATCAGCAAATGTTTGACATTTTGGCTTAAAGAATTGACTGAAACCATTAATCGGTTATCAAAACAGTTCTTTCAATCAAAGAATCGATCAATGGGCTACTCTTCACAGCTCTAAAATACAGACACAATTCTTTAACTGGAACATGCCGTTTATATCATTAGTCACTGAAACAAAATAAAACGGAGAAGCTTCAGGTCTTGTAATGCCAAGACGTTCTTTAGTTAGAAGTGCAGCATCTCAACAAAACTGAAAAATACACCTTCACGTAGCCTGAGAGTTGTCGTTGTGATGATTAATATGTTTTCAACATGTTTATTTCTAGTTTTTTTGAAGCAAAATATATATTTCTGTAAGTCGGGCATCTCTATATGTGTATACGTATTTGAATAAACAAGTAATTTCTTCGCAGTCAGAAAGATTTAAAATGTTACTCAGTGCTAATAAGTCGTTGCCATTAAGCAGACCGTTTCTAATGTCAAATGGCTTCTTTTACACATTTTAGCAGGTCGGAACGTACAGTGGCCACTTTGTCTGCTTTACTGCGTGTGGGTGTGTGTTTATGCGTCTGTGTGTGTAATTGTCAAGATGGAGGCTTAATGACCCTTTGGATCTGCAGCCGAGGTGTAGCTAATGAAGCGTATGTGTATGGAGTACTGGCCCTTGCCTTTTAATGGGAGATTCCTATCAATACCGTGGATCGGATTAATATTTCAAAGTTAATGTTTTTGTTGAAGAATTTGCAAAACAAACATGAGATGAGGCTTCACAGTCGCTTGTGCAGGAAAATGCAATTTTCTCAGACTTAGCCGCTCATCTTTTTAATTACAGACTTAATAGCTTTATAGATTTTTGAGAGATGAATTCTTATTGGCATTTTTATAATTACTGGTCTTTATTGCTTTTTATGAAAATAATCGTCAAGGCTCATTTACCCCACAAACCCTGAGGGCCAGGCAGATGTGTTTCAATGATGAGGGGCAAATAACCTCCCAAACATTGGTCCTCATTTTTCAACTGTCTGAATCCCTCCCTTAATCAGCTGTGTTCTTTTTCCTCATGTAAATAAGCATTTCTCCCATAAAACCAATTTTTCTAATCAAGTGACTGTTCTCATATATCCAGCCAGTAGTTTTAGGATGAATGCGTACAGACAACGGCTGTCACATTAAAACACAATGCAATGACGATTGGACAGCATGTTCAAACACACTGTGAACCCCAGAGGCAACTAAAACCAGAACAATACACATTGGCCCGCGGTGACGCAGGGTTTGGCCAGAATATCACATATGTCAACATACTATCAAATGTGCTGCTAAAATAACTGAACCTCTTCAGCATTAACACATGTACAGAGCCAGAGCGAGCCAAGGCTGCCTCAGAGCTCTGACCGTAGAGAAAATATATCTGGACACTTCAGCGAAAACATATTTAGAAGAGCTGGCCAAGGTTTCCTCATGTAGTCTGCAAAGGCCTTCGAGTGCAGCAGCCTTAGACAAACAGTGGCTTCGAGCCATACCCTGCTAATAAGTTTGACAATGAATTTGGGCAGGCAGAAGAAATTCAACCATATGAATTCTGTGGGAGAGCAAACTAGGCAAATGATCTTTTACGAAATTCATACCCACCAATGGAATAGACTCCTCCAATCACTATTTAATGTAGGCTAAGATCCTGTGTAGAGGGAAGAGTGTGCATTTGGCCGGCCTCATCACCACTAAAAGGGAAATATGCATTGATTTAGCCTTGAACTCCCTGTTTAACTTGGCTGGCCCGCCTCACTGTGGTTTCCCAGTACATTCCCAGTCCCTCCTCCGTCGTCCGGGGCCCAGCCTGAATACAGACAATAACCGGAAAGAGTATTTAGAACATTTTGGAATAAAGTGGATGTAAATTTCACCCTTTACATTTGCCAGAAGCATCTGTTTTATCTATAAATTCTGGGTTCCAAAGAGCCAAAGCTGTGGAATATTTCAACCCGTGCTTTATTTTATTGGTTTGGAAGCACAAAAGGAAAAGAAAGAAAAAGTCAAAATATGACTTTTTCCCCCTGGACCCCCTGCTAATAGGCAAGCCTGGCCTCTCTGTAAGCTATCCCAATCGGCACTTTCTCATAATAGGGCCGTGGGTAATGTGCCAGGGCCAGGGCCAATTGAACATGTTCACAGCACTAAATGGTAAGAACAAGTCATTTGCTTGAATATTGTATATAAACCAGTTGGCAAATCATATTTATGGCACCAAGATTAAAGTGAAAATCAATTTCGCCTTTTGGGGGGAAATTGGGTTTCTCATTGTGTGAATAAGTGTTGGCTTAGCCCCTCTGGCCTTGGCTGTGTCTGCAGAAACTCTAAAAACAGTCCCTGTTTTGGTTCCAACATTTTCGGTCTCTATGGTGCTGGATCCCGCGCTGCAGTGTGGAGTCAGTGTGGTCTGAAGAGTCTCACTGTATGTCTGCTACACATGTGAATATGCTCGACAGATGTTAGCTGGCTCCCAGGCAGACAGGCTCTCCTCCCCCTGGCCTTTTTGGCTCGGGTTGTGACATGGTGACACACAGTAGCATCTGGAGTTCAGACTGGGTCACCCAGGGCAAACATGATACAGAGCAGCACATCACTCGCTCTTTTAAGACCTTCCACAACGTTTGAAATGGGTGGTCATGAGGTGGTTCTGGGAAGAGGACGGCTTTCTTATCTACCTTACACACTGAGGGTGACATATGTAGGATTTTTTGACTTATTTAACCACTTAACCCCACTCATGTTTTGGCGATCCAATCAAGTTGGTAGTTGTTCAAGATAAGAAGTAGTAGCAAACAGGGCTGTAACTAACAATTACTTTTATTGGTGATTCATTTGCTGATTATTTTTATGATTATTAGATCAATGGATTAGTCTATAAAATTAAAAGAAATTCTGAAAAATCTTTGCCCGACCAACAGTTCAAAACCCGAAGATTTTTTATTTACTATTAATAATGACAAAAGAAAGCAGAAAATCCTTACATTTAAGAGCCCTGAACCGACATTTTGCTTGAAAAATGTCTGAAACAATTAATCCATTATCAATATATTTGGTAATTATTTTCTTTCAATTGACTGATCCAGTCATTGCAGCTCTAGTAGAAACTGGTAAGACTGAGACATGTTAACAGCGATTGTAAGGTGAGGTGTTTTTTTTTTTTTTTTTCACTTGAGGCAACCTCCAAAAACATCTGATACTCACTTTATGGAATGGACCCAAAGGAGAAGAAATCAGCTGTGAGTTATTGATTGTGCAAGTACTGAGAACAAACTGTCTAGAGAAACACTAGACTTTCCAGTCTCCATACCGCTACTTAGACTTGATATGATATGTGTGATACGAAACTAACAGTCTACATGAAGCGATACAGTACTGAAAAGATCATACAAAAGTAAATGCGCAAAACGTAACAGAGCTCACACTCAAAAGCTGAATACAGCAAAGAAGCACAAAGCCAAAACTCATTGAAAGTCAAAAGTAGATTCCCAGCAGGGGTCCTTTAAACCATATGTGAATTCAAATTAAATTAAACCCTATAGCATCTTTAGTACCAAAGGCAGCCAGGCTCAGTTCAATCCCTGTATGCTGCCAAAGGACATATTTAAAAACGAACAATAAAAAAAATGCCTGGTTGCCTTTAAACCACAAGACTGTGGTTTGTTGTTTTATTTCTTACACAAAGTTAAGCAATGAGGAGCTTTTTTGGGTTTTAAATTATGCTCATTTTTTTATACATCTTGCTATTTTATGATGATCTATTTGACAGGATAGTGAACATTGCTGTTTTGAAGGCAGCTTTTTGACTGTCAACGATGCACACTTGGAAGACGTAAACACACACATATTTAAAAATACCCCCTTTTCTGTTCCTTGCCTTCCTTTGTGTTAGACTTGATACAAAACTATTTGTCTACATTTCCATCGTTAGCTGACAGTCAGCCCTGTTCAGAGACAGTCGAGCGTCAGCTCATGAAACAAACATTTAGCAAGCGCACAACAGCAAAGCTGCCAGCTGACGTGCACCCGTTCAAATCCATCCCGTCATGTAAATAACTTGTTTCAGTGTGCTTTCAATTAAAGCGGAGGACGGAGTGCCATTGCTGCCTTTGATGGATGAGCTTAGATATTGGAGTGTACCGTTGGATGACAAAACGTTCCCCCACTCCACCTCAACTCCTCTTTCCTATTGATTGTCCTGGCGGTTATTCATCAGGGCGGTGGCCACTGTCAGATCAGCTGCTCCTTCTCCTCACAAAACACATTTTCTACAGTTATTGATAAAGCTATTTGACCTTTTATTTAAATGTGTGTGTGTCTGTGTAACGTGCACACATCTGTGTTTTCTTTCTCTCGGCTCTTGCCAGAGGCTTGCAGATCACTGCAGCTACATGAATAAAGTCAGGCTGTTTTGATTAACGCCAAATGAGTAGGTCTATTCTTTGCAGATGTCTGTTTCAGCAGTACTGAGCCTTGCTTTCACATAACAAAAATAAACCTCAAACCTGTTTTACAGTTTGGCAAAGGTAAGCACACCGTGCATACATGCAGAATTTGCACACACACATGCCTGTATTCATATACATCAGCGGTCTCACACATACTTTGACTTGCATACCTACAGTACATGCATACTTTTTCAGTGTTGTGAATATTTTCTGTTCTTTTATCAAGGTGAAGACAGGCTGTCTTGGCTGTAAGTCCAGCAGTAAATGTGCCCTGAGTAAAAACAGAGCAGCTTTGGTTGTTCAGTGGCTGACAAGCGGGAGGATAATCTGCTGTTACGATCTTAGTAAAGGTTGTGATATGGAGGAAATGTGAAAAACGTAATGTATGCATGTTAAAAAGTTCCTAAATCATCATTACGCAGTGGTCACATTGACTGCAAATGAGATGGACTCTCAAGAAACAATGTACGCATCATTCACGTACATCTTTTACTCTTTAAACATCAGCACATACAAGACTAATTTATTGACACATTGCAATGGCATTCTTAAGTTAAGAATGAACTTTTACACAGTCACATAATCCAAAGGAATGCTTATTCCCCACTGGGATGCAAATTACAGGTCGAGGATGGAAAAAAAACATTTCTTTACCGATGACATTTAAAAGTTTGCGTTCATACTCCCGTTTCTTTATCTGCTGCACATATTTAACATATAAAACGTACTCTAAACAAGCAACTACCAGACCTGCAGTCCATACAAAGAACAACTCATCCAGCTACAGAAAAAAAGGAAACAAAACTTTGTGCTTACTTGGCATGTCTGTAGAACAAGTCTAATGAAAGAAATCAACTAAATGAATCCACGAGCCATCTGAGAAACCACATCAACAATTGCTCAGTGTGTAAATCACACAGCCACATAGACTGAGCAGAGAGAAGCAGAGTAGGTTTTCCTACCATTCGTTTGTCCTTCATGGCCTCAAACAGTTCAATAACCATGTCATATAATTTCCAACACACTAAAGGTTTTTTACAATAGAGGACTCCACTGGTGTTTCCGCCAAGTGGGCATGTCTCTCCTGTCCAGATGTGCACTGACCAGGTGTGGACAAGCCATCACATTCAGTTTTGACTGAATTTTCAAACGTTTTTTTTTTTTTTTTCACCAAGTGGATCAGATGCATTAAACTCTGTGCTTGCTTGCTGTTCTTGTGGCTTTTAAGAACCTTGAAGTGAAAATACAACTATTTCAATTAGTATAGCAGACAAACCGCTCACTGAACACATTGCATCTGCAAAATGAATTAAACATTCACTTTTTTATTCCCACTTAAGCCGCTAATGGAACATGTTTAGGCATGTTTACCACATGTCAGCTGACATCACTAGATGAGGGTGATGGGGAAACATCAGGGTCATGACTCATGATTTGCGTATGCTTAAGGATAACTAAAACCACTTGTTTAAAAAGATCATAGTAAAGTTTAAATCCGGACTTCCATTATGAAACAAAGGAATTGTGAAATTGAGCTAGACAATGAAAAGCATGATCCCAGAAAGATAGATTTCCTGTTGGTGCTTGTATTTATATGATGACTCACAGCTGTGTTTATATGGTGTGTGATTTTAAACCCTGTTGAGATTGAAGCACAAAAGTTTTATCCCGTGAAAATTTGCGCTCATGTCTTTACCTTGCTAT
Source organism: Lagodon rhomboides (assembly GCA_039737535.1). Classification (NCBI taxonomy): domain Eukaryota; kingdom Metazoa; phylum Chordata; class Actinopteri; order Spariformes; family Sparidae; genus Lagodon; species Lagodon rhomboides. Next base: position 12,530,935 of record CM077803.1, read on the forward strand.
CAATAATTAAGACTAGATCTTGGAATGAAAAAGTAATTTCCCTTGAAAGAACCGGATAGAATTGACATAAATCCCCGGACCTAAAAACAAACCCCAAGAGGTATCTAAAAGCTCAGTAGGTGACAATAAACGTGGAAAACAGAAATCTTTCTCGCAAAACACAACAACAAGAACAAGAACAACCCATTGAAGTGGAGAAGTGAAAAACAAGAGAGACTTAAGGTGATTCTCATCTTCGACTCCAAAGCCTGGGCACTCCAAAAAAAAAAGTGGGAATGTAATTTCCCAGACTAGGAACATAAGCCAAGAGTAATCTGGCCTGTAATACCTCATAGTCCTTAAATAAAAGCCCTCCATTTTAAGTCTTCAACCTCGTTTTTTCCCCCCCTCCCTTCCCCACCTTTAATAGGATTTGGTAGAAAATGGCTTTGTGAATCGCTCCTCTCCGTCTTGCTCAAGGGAGAGCGGGCTATTCTCATTGAGAAGTGCTTAATTGCTTTAAATGACTGATGATACATCCAGGGAGAAGGGCCTTGAGCTAGGGGCCACAGCCAACCACACAACAGATAGCTCCCCTGGCCGATGGGAGGAGGTGTGCCTCAGTGTGTGTGTGTGTGTACGTGTACGTGTTTGTAACAAAGATGAGCTGCCGGGGATGGACGGTTCTCCATAAGGGTCACAAGAGTGGCCATGTTGTGCGCGGACGTGTGCGAACATGCTTGCATTTGTACGTGCGCGGATGTGCGAGAGTGTGCGAGAGAGGGTCGCCAGGCAGTGTTCGTCCTATCGACACCCCAGTAACAGACTAAATTAAAGCTGTGATGAATTGTGGCTGTCACGACGGGAGAGAGGGGAGACTCTGCGCCGTATTCCACCTCTGATTAGGTGGGGATAGAAAGATACAGAATATCATTATCAATATGTAGCACTATATTTTCATTAGATTTTTCTCTCCGCTGCAGACAGCTTGATAGCAGGATGATTTTTCATTTCAAGAAAAGATTAAACATCTTCATCGATGTCAGCGAGGTGTTAAGTTAAAATTTTTGCAGCATTTTTCTGCCGGTGACGGGAACGTGTTGATTTCAAAGCGTCAGAACTGCTCTGACAGTTGGGATTTTACCGTTTTTCATATTAACAAAACAATTTTAAAAGCTGGTAAAGGTGCAGCATGTGCAATTAAAAGTCAAAATGTAGAAATCCTAAAAGCTCTTTCATCATTGTAGGAAGCTTGTGGCCATTGAGGAGGCAGAAGCTTGTGGCTGTTTACTAAAAGAAGTAGAAAGTCACTGTAGAAGCAGGGATTGAGGGGTATTGCATGTTTGTGCTCGCTGTGCTTTGAAAGTGGCGTCCTTTGGGTAGACCACGAGGGCTTTATATTCAGTCACAACCGTAGTGGTATACCTGAGGAAGCAACACGATGCATGAAAAGACAAATTTAGCTCAGTATACTTGCATGTACACACTGTACTTTTCAGGACTAATGAGGCAGTAGTGGTTCTTTGAGGTTTGCATCCGACACGTGCAACAAACAACTGATGTATGCCTGTAAAACACACCTGATGTTTTATTAAAAAGCACGTATTAACAATGCACAGGGTTTGCAAACATGAAAGTGTCCAACTTTTTTCAGCCTCATTTATAAAACACATTCTCCTTGAAATTGTCCATAGTTTTCTAGAAGATTCAAGGATTGGTTCTGCTGTTATCGGTGCGTTACTCCAAGGTTGTGGTTGTCTACCTGTTTTGCAGTTAGACCACAAATCTTACCTGAACCGTACATTTGAACGCCTCCTGAGCTCACGACCCCCTGGTCGAGTCTGAGAGCTGGTAATCAGATGTACACTGAGACTGTCATCAGTCGCAGGGTGGACTTTTGCGGACTTATAAGAATTGTTTGGTGCCTTCTCCTATCCAATCTTCTACAATTGTTCCCATCTGAATCATCATGGTAGCTCTACAGCCACACCAATCACATATATAGAAATAGAGAGTGAAAGACGGAGGGAGAAAGGAATGTAATTGCGAGGAGGACCAAACATTGCTACATTATTGTGAGCTATTTTCAAAGACATAAAGCATTTTGATTTTCTATGGCTCAGTGTGTGTATGTGTATGGCTCTTTCTTTAGATTATTTGCATTTCTCAGATAAATATGAATCTATGTGTCCTGGTCCAGCCACATTATTACCACAGCAGTGGTAATAGTGGTCCACTTCTTACCGACACTCAAAGAAATTAAAGGGCTTTTTAATTGCAACACATATACATTTCCTACTGAGTAGCTGTTCCTAATGTGATTTATTTTATATATATATATATATATATATATATATATATATATACATGTATATACATATATACATATATATGTCAGTAGTTTATGAAACGTAATGTACAGTAGATGAGACCTCAATCCTGTGCCTTCGTGGAATTATTTAGTCAGGTAGCAAAAAACCCTGGCACAAAGCACATAAATACAAGATAACATTCAAGTATTTCAATCACCAAATGTTCAAGTTTGTGGGATTTACCATTCAGCAGCCTCTCTGTCTATCTTCATCTCTTTATTCCGACAGGATGCTTGTTTTGTCAGAACACAACTTGACGCACACTGACTACATTTACATGTCTGTCCATCCTGGGAGGGGGGGTCCCTCCTCTGTGGCTCTTCCTGACGTTTCTTCAAATGTTTTCCTTACTCAGAATGAGGATTTAAGAACAGAGGAGAAATATTCAGATTTTTGCCCCTTATTCTGAGAAAGGCAGTTTTCCTACGAGGCTGTTTGGATGGCTTATGAAAAGGTTTGCGATGCCACATTTGCACATATCCAAAAACCTGTTGACATCCAAGTCTCAAAGTGGGTGTGTTTCTTTGTCTGACCAGAAACTGTAAACCTGCAAGAGGTGGTGAATCGCGAACTGCGTTAAAGACTACAATTGAAACACATATTCATGTATTCCCAGTATGGAGTTGTTGCTCTGTATACTACTTCTCCTCACCTCCGCCTCTACAGCTGTAATAGTTTCCACAGGTCACCGCCTAACTACAGACATAAATATGTATTGTGATGAGCTGATTTTTTTTGGCGTAAATAGTTTATTATTAGGAGGACAGACTTGACCCATGTCAGATTAGGATGTTGTCATATTCTTAAGAGTTGTGGAACACTAATCACTGTACTGGCTATATTTTCTTACATGTAATACACAATTCCTCTAATAACTCAAATATTTATGTGTCCAGTGACGATACAGCCAAAATGCATAAAAATAAGATCTACTGTCAGGCAAACTTGGCTTCCTCACGTTACATGGTTCACAAATAAAATCATGTTAACTGATTAAGCATGACTCTTTTCTGTATTAATGGCACTTAACTGCAGTCTTGTATATATTCAGCGTAGCACTGTTTCCCCTCGAGATATGTCTTGGCAGAGCTGCTCAAACACTATTTACACCATGTGATACTAAAAATCTCAATTGAAAGCGATACACAGGAAACTATTTTAGGTGACCCAACCCCAGGTATTTGGTGGTTAGGGGGGAATACACATATATCCTCCCATGGTGGTAGGCTGTGTATGTGTATATATTGTTTTATCAGTGACCCGTATCCTGTTTACCTGATAGAGGCAAAAGCTCAGTGTCGAAACTCCTTAAAAGTCAAAGCCAAGGGGGGGGAAAGGGTGGAGGAGCGCATCCAAACGTATACCACATGTTATCACAAGCACACACACACACATACACACTCTCCACCAGCCGTGGGGCGCCATGGTTACCTTGGAACTTTAACGTGGACCAGCTGGTGTACTTGGGTTGTGAAATTGCATTGCGCTCACACACACACACACACACACACACACACACACACACACACACACACACACACACACACACACACACACACACTTGCAGAGGATCAAAGGGAGTTGGAGCCCTGCACAGCAGCCCTCCTGCTCCTGCCCTTGGCTAAATGGACGACCAAACATTCCAGGCTGTCCAGCCCAGTAATATCTGGCCTGCAGCCTAATGAAGATGGACTGTGTTTATAATTCTCATGTTTGCTCTGATCACTAACATAATCCTTTCTGTACACAAAACACGGAGACAGAAAACACTCTTTGTTTCTCCACATTAAGTCAGGGTGCAGAAGTAGAGAAGAAGAATCATCACAGAGAGGTACGTTAAAATAAAATACAAGCCCGGCTTCAGTCGACTTTGTAGCTCTTTGCATTTTCACACAGGGGCATCACATGATCTCAAACAAAGGAGAAGGCACCGAGGGATGTTTTTCTGCCTGCTTGAGACTTTGACACCTGCCTCGCCGCAGCAAATTGGAATGGCTCACTCTCAAATGAGATTTCTGCCCGCCGCATGGGGAGAGAAAAAAAGGTCACCCATTACAACTATTCTACATGATTCTCAGAGTTATCACATCTCTGCTCGCCTACCTTCCCTTTAATTAGCTTCGGGGACCTGGGCGAGGTGTAGGTGCATGTGTGTGTGTGTTTGTGCGCGTGTGTCAGTTTGTTATACACAAAGGCTCTATTTCTCCCTTGGTTTCTCTCCCTCCATCTATGTTTGCACCAAAATTAAAATCCCATGTTGCTTTGCAGTGACATACGGTATTTCTCGAACAGCAAATTCACTGACCCATGAAATCTGCCCTTATTTAGCCTGCAATGCAAATCAGAGATTACTGTTATCACTAAGATGCATGCGCTGAGTATGTCTGGGGTGATGTGGTGCAGTTTAGTGCTTATGTGACGGTGGTCTTTGTATTTTTGTTTCTGAATAAATGACAAGATGCAGCTGAGTTCTCCTTATCATCCGTGAGCTCCCCTGTTTCCAACATATCCCTGTTAGCCATTCCCTTCAGAGATCCCAGTAAACAGAACGTTTGGACATCAGGGGGAATCAGGCAGCAGGCTGATAATGAGTTATTTGTTCAGATTTCTGAGACTCACTATTTGGCTTTGCACTAACATGCTGGTTCACTTATATAAGTATGTATATTTCTGTATTAATATGGCCCTGAATTATATATTCTTCTCCAGTTGCCAAAGATCCCTTGATGCAAAGTGAGGAACTGGCATTCTTCGTGTATGTACTATACAGTTTGTGGATTGAAAGGGTTTAGAAGTAAAATAGATTGTTTGAGCTCTCAGAAATCTGGGAAAAGTTGAAAGAGTAGATCTGCAACAATCAGTCAATTAATCCATTTAGAAAGAAAATTAATCTGCAACTGTTCTGATCAATAAATCATTTCAGTCACGCCTGAAGAAAAAATGTCAATGTCATTTGCTGGTTCCAGCATCTTTAATGTACGGACTTGCGGCTTTTCTTTAACATTCATGATAGCAAATGGCAAGTTTTGGGTGTTTTGGTCTGCTGGTAGAACAAACAAAGCAGTTTAAAGATGTCACCTAGAGTTCTGGGCAAATGTCATGAGCATTCTTCACAATTTTCTGACATTTTATAGCCTAAACGATCAATCAGTTAATCATAAAAACTAATCAGAAGGTTAATCGATAATGAAAATAATCCTTATTGGAAGCCTTTGCAAAGACAGCCTTATTTTCTTCTGTATGTAAATAAAGTACAGAGCTACAGTGATTTACAAGTGTCTGTTCAAAACGCTGAACTAAAATATTCTGGACTGGTTAAGTTACAGTTCTGTGAGGTTCATTAGTAATTTAAGAATTTTGTTGTCGACATAGGGGTTTGAAAATGTGAATATGTGAGTTGTGTGAATGCTTTTACTGTTTTGATTCCAGTTCAAATTATTTTTCAAGCAGGAATGACAAATGTTTGATGGATGTGATGTGTGATCGGTTTTCCTTGTATTACATTACATTGAACTGAATATTTCTGTTGGCGAGACAAAAACAATGTAATTAAAGACATCATCTCAGGCTCTTCATGTGATGGGCATGTTTTTTGCTCTTTACTATGTAGAATAAACCAAACTATTAATCAATTAACCAGGAAAAAAGCCTCGAGATTAATCTATAATGAAAATAATCACCAGTTGCAGTTCATACAACAACACGTCTTTTCATTTGAACATGGTGCTCGTGCTGCTAATAAAAGTATATATAACTACGTCCTCTTCTCTGATAATGATGACCAAAGCTTTGAGTCACACAAAACAACTTGGCAGTCGAATTCATTTTGAGTATGTTTGAAGTTCCGCTTCAGGAGTGATGGTTAATATACTGACTGGCTTAGCATTGATTGAGAAAGGCAGAAGTGAGGAGTAGAGGACAGAGAGCAGAGTGAATGTGTCTTCAGACCTCCAGTCAGGGGGACTATGATTCTAGATCACACAGTCCTGACGTTGTGGCTTTCTGTAATGCTTTTATCAATGAACGCATGCATGCATGTACACAAACTGTCCCCGCTGCCTCAACCACACACATTCTGCCTCACGCACACACACAGGCCCAGTGCATCGATACCAAAAGGGTTTAATCAACTCTCGGAGGAAGACATTGCATTTTGAATGAAACCTATGGAATCAATACCTGTGTTACACTTAAAATGACAAAGTGCTTAGACAGAGCCCATGCAGCCACACAGCCCCGGGGTAAGTTTTGAATGTATAGATGGCTGCGTGGATCGTTTATGGTTGTGATTTTGGTTGTCTGATAGATCCTTGCAAATCCGAACCCCTCGGGCTTAGACAACCTTTCCACCGGTGAAATATCTGAACGCTAACAAATAGAAACAACACTGTGAATACAGTAAACTACCTTGGAATAATGCACAAAGCAGGCAGATGCAGGTCTTCCACCTGCTCTCGGGATGCAATTAAATCAACAGTGACGTGACCAATGTGTTCATGTCTGCTGATATTACATTTTCAGTTTTAATTGCTTTACATCCTTTTGATATACTGTGGCCAACGTGAAAAAGCCGATGTAATTACTATCTCGCCAACAATGCAACTCGCATAGAATTCAATTAAGAGTCATTGAGTTAACAAATTCACATGAATTTTATCAACACAGTGTCAAAGTAGCTCATGAAAATGTCACAAAAATATAATCTACAGAATTTGTGTACATGAACATGAATTTTCAGTTATCATTGTTGGTTTGCATCCAGTCTGTGGTTTGGTTTAGGCAAGAAAATACACTTTGGTTAAGGTTAGGGAAAAGATATTTTCACTTTGTGATACAGTCACAAAATGTAATCTATAGAATTAACTTTGTTTAAGAAAGTCAGAAAGTCCTTTTCTGTCCTGCCAATAATCAGACTATAGCAGCCTACAAAATAAAAGCTGCATCTTTTCAATACATAAACATTAAAAAATCAAAACATTTATCCATCTGCAGTGCCTCACACATTTGTTGTACAATACATCTAGAATAATATTGTTTTCACATAGCAGCTTTAAGATGAGGCATTAATTGACTGCTGCACACACCTCTCAGAGTTTGGACGGCAAAGTTGACAGCGCCTCCTCAGATCTCGGCTGATTAGCCGCGCTTGCTGTAAAAGTTATTCTTTATGGCTGCGGACGTTAGCTTCAGGTGAAAATGGCTGACGTGATTGGTAATCGTTGTGCGGCTGAAGTGACGCTCAGCGTGTGTCTCGTTCAATCACCTTTCTAATCCCATTGGTCTAGATACAGGGACCAATCACAATGTATATAGTTAAATCTGATTTCAGTTCCATTACCTAGAATATGAACCTTCACAAAAGGGTTCTGGACATCATTGATTCAGGGGGTACATATATTACAAACAGACTCACCTTTAGAAGCATTTTAAGCTCTAAATTATTAAATCCATTTGGTGTCATATTCCTGCACAGTGTCCTGGAAAAAAGACAATCCATGCTCATGTACATGAAACCTTTGGATTACATTTGTCACTTTTTCATGAACTCGCACTGGGTTCAATATACAGTGTTTTAGATATGATTCAATTAATACAAAAATCACACAAATAAACAGAATTCAAGAACTGCGGCACCATTTTGCTACTTTTATTTTACCGACTAATTCCGTACAACAATAATCCCACGTCCACTCAGGTCAGGTCAGACTTTCATGTGTCAATGCTATTTATTTTCTAACTTTGAGAAGTATTTATTAACAAGTCCATACTGAGTGCCTGTGTTAATGTATTGGAAAACAGCAACGCCTTGCCTGTTTATCACCGCAGCAGCCGTCACAATCAAGAAAAAGATCCCAAGAATCCCAGGAATCATCACCTAAAAACTACTCTCTGTAATTTTTTTTTTTTGCCAGAAGCAAATAGAAATTTTTACAAGTAATTTCTGCGAGACACATCTTTTCTTTGTGAGTATTTCTCATACCTTTTCTAATGATGAACTTTTGGAATCCAACTTCTTAGTGTGTTTAACTGTGTGACGTCGGGGGACCTTCACTTTAAGTCAACGTGTCAATATAAGCTTAAGTGAAAGAGTGGCCTGAAAGCTAAGCACAGAATCAGACAAAGTGTGAATTTCCATTTCTCTCACACGGTTGGTAATTACGGCTCCACTCCCTCATCCTCATTCTCTCACACTGTCTTCGTCTGCGGTGTGCGTGCATGTAAGTATGTGTAAGAAAGAAAGAGGAGGGAGAGCGCGAGAGGGAACGAGCCTTATATATTATTGCAGTCACGCTGCCCACGTCTGAAAACATTTCACAGGCAGTGCAAGGGAAATGTAAATCTGAGTTTGCTGAATCTAACACACACACACACACACCCACACAGAGGAAGAAAAAAAACTCATCTCCCCTCTCTCCCTTATACACACATAATGCATTAAAATGGAAAACAGCTCACACTGGCCGCGGCATTGAAGGGGGCCCTAATATTTGTTTTTCTCTCCCCTGTAGTGTCCTCATTGCCAATGACCAAATTTATAATAATCTCTGCCTCAGAGTCCAGCGCTGCTTTCAGAATCTATAATCACCTCGGCAGTGGTTCCTTCAGCCTGGCCACGGCCTGCTGCAGGCCCAACTCGCTTTAGCTCTGCTTCAGCAATACAGCATTTTTGGGTCGCAATCCTTGAAATCTGCCTGTAGGTTGGATTGTCTGTACGTATGGTCTGCTTTCACAAGGACACATACAATTGCAGTAAGATATTGCTTGCAATCATCTGACCAGCAGTCACCTTAATCATACCCGTACGACAAAGAGGACTACAAGCGTCTTACACGTGTAAGATTTTTGCCCTTGCCCAGAGCCGTTTCGCCACCTTCTCGCTCTTTCTCGAGCTCCGGAGAGAACCAGATTTTAGTCAAGTTTCCGCCCTGCTGCCCATTAGGTGTGCTGTGGTTCAGTGCGTACAGTATGTGAGCAACACTGCCAGGTTCAGGCATTCTCGGTGGCCACGTTTCCATCGACACGTGTCTCCGCGCATTTGAAGTATGACATTAGAAAAGATTGATGGAAAATTAAAAATAGACTTTCTCAATATTGCCAAAAAGTTTGTATGCACTTAACGGGAGAAGGAAGGACTTTTTCCGAATAAGATGTGATGTAGCAAACACTCAACTCACATGACTCATCATCTCTTTCCGCTCTGACTAAGGCTTCTTTCCCTCTGAAGGGATGAAAAACAGTGGCAGATTAAAACAGTCTCCTCATTGCTCCACACAGATCTGACGTAACTTTCCTCACATTAATATATGAAGCAAACAAAAAATGTTTCATTGTGTATTCTGTTCTTTTTTGGGCGTTTTTTTTGCTTCGATTGCCACTCTTTTAATGACGTTATCTTGTTGCGCCTTCTTCAGATGTAATGGCATAATGGATCTCGACTGGAAAACTGAGGCCTAATACTGCTTGAACCAACTCTTAATAATTCCATAACAGTGGTGGATAGAAACAAGCACTGAAATACACTGTCTTTTGATTATTTTTCTCAAAATCAAGGCAGTGATGGAATACAACCAAGTACAACTAAGTACATTTCCTCAAGTACTACACTGATAAGACTTTCCATAAATTGGAAATTGGAATATTGTTTGAATAAAACCTTGTAGAAGTACAGAAAACTAATTTCAGTAGCCAGGCCATGTGACTTCTGTCTTGAACCTGTACTGAAGTTCACTGCTGTTCTGCTATTTTTGCTTCACATTAAAAGCCCTTCACTGGGAAGCTATAGTAATGACACTGTGAAAACGCTACAGGAAGTACAGTCTTTGTAACCAAGGTCAACACTGGTGCTGACCATTTTTGTATAGGAAATAATAGTGTGAAAAAATGTTTGATGCTTTATTGAGGTACTGATCCGTTTTCATTATTGCAGGGAGCCACAGTGAAGTGGAGCAGGTTACTACAGTTTGCCCTGATTCCCAACACGCCATCAAGGTAAGAAGCTTTCAATATGCTGTTCCTGCCGTACAAAACGTCTTGCTCCAGTATTATGGGCTCTCATCAGTTATGAAATATTCATTTAAAAATGTTGTGCCCCAAAGCACATCCTACTTATTTTCAAAATAAGTCTGTAGTGCTCAGTTTATTTCATTATTTTGTCCAATATCTTGTACAACTTGTCATGTTTTTCCCCAAAATATATTGAAATCATGGGTTGTACAAAGACTGACAATCAAAACTAAATCTTATCTTTTGATAGAACAGTTTGCAGTTTTCAAACAAAATGAAACTGTCAACGTTTGAGGCTTGTAATAGTTGTTAGCTTTAACATTTTTTACGGCAAATTCTTCTCAACAATAGAATTTTCCAAAAGGAATAGACACTGAATTGGGTTTTCCATTCTGGTACATTTTAACTGACCTTGAGTCAAGTTGGCTTTGTCTATAGCTTATAGCTTTACTTTTTCCTGTTAGGAGAACTGTTAAATAGTCGTATTAGCCTCTTATAAAACCTGATTTTTGCTTTTGTGATGGAGTGTCTGTGTGTGTTGTGTGTGTACAGTGCTTGCAAGTACTTTCACAGCTTACTTATACTGTTTGCAACAGTTAACATGTATACACATTTTTATGGCCTATACTTTTTATGTTGGCCATTAGTGATTTTGATATATACACACCTATTTTCTATTTGCATTCTATTGTGCAGCACAGTCCTGCCCTTTGGCAGATCTTTATTTGTCATCATTCTTTAACTCTTTTGTCAGTTTTTGTTGTCCTCATTGCAAGCTGCATGTCGTATTCCTTGTTTGAGTCCACATACTTGGCCATTTCTGATTCTCATAATGATTAAAATCTTAGATTAAAGAAATTCGCCACCAGATGTGCTTAAAAGTAATAATCTTGAAGATTTTCATGTAGATAAATATCTGTTAAGTCACTATCTATCACCGAATGAGGTAACACAATGATGATGGAGCCTATGGCCCACTGATAAGCCCTTGCATTTGCTTTAATACCAATGATGTACACTGGTTGTTGGTGGCGACCTTCCCGGAATATATCACAAGCAGCACACAGCTGGTGCTGCGTTCACCCAGCAGTGGTTGGTTGGCCAGAGAGAGTAGGTGGTTCGCATCATAATGACCGGAATAAGTAGGCCTAATGTTAGACAATGAATGTACATATGTACTAGGGATGGGCCGATGAACGCTGAAATTCATGCTGCTTTCACACACAGTTTTCTTAGCTTAGCTTCCTTGGCTAACGTTGTTTTATGTACATGGAGCTGAACAAAGCTTAATCACAGACATGTGGTGCGAACACAAGGATGCTTTTAAACCTGGCACAGGGATGTACGTCAGTGGTAAGGGGAGATAGTTTGGTCTGCAGGGCGAGACAGTTGGAGATTCATGTCAGAGCAATGATGGGACAGCGGCGACAGTGGTGAGCTAATAAGCAACTGCTGCCTTGCGACAACACTGAGGGGGGACACCCTGCCTCAAATTCATAAACAAGGATGTCATCGTCCATCACGATGTTTCACTGTAGACATCGTCATCTGGGTCAACACATACTGCAGGAAGGAAACTTTACTTCAGGGAAATTAAGTTAGTGATATTTATATTGTTAAATAAGTCCGAAACAGATGGACACAAAGAGAAAGGAAGACTGAAATGTTTAGGTACAGGAAAGACAAATCATACTTGTGTAGCGACATCAGATCTGGTTGACCTGATGCACAGAAATGATCTGTCCAGGACTGACCAGTTAAAAATCATCTGACGGTAAAACCACAGGCCAGGGCTGCCCAAAGTGTGACTCACAGGCAGGCCAAAATTGGCACACCATGATGTGTGATTTTGCCCAGCAGATGTTTCTGGCTAAATGGGTGAGGAAAAAAGGCTCTTTGAATCATACAATTCCTAATTATTAATCATTTTTCACAATCTGAACATGGCAGGCAGCGTTGCACTTTTCACAGGAAGTCAGTCAGTTAAGTGAATATGGGCTCCTAGTACCATTTTAGATGAAACAAGACAGTAAGTGTCTACTTTTGGCCTGTTTCCTACCATTAAGTCTCAGTTATGCCTGCCACTGGAAAAAGCACACATTACACAGGCGGGATGTGTTGTTTTGTCATATTTTAGCCCAAAACACAATTAATGAAGAAAAGGAAGGTTGGACTGTAATTTTTACGATTTTAAAACAGAGTGATAATCTTGGAATGAGACGTAAACCTAGCTAGTCTCAAGGGGTTTAAAGTGAATGCTGTAAAGAATGCTGACTAGCATATTTACCCTTCATGTTTTGCACCACTCATTTTTCTTATGATTAATTCATATTTTTTCCATTTCTTGTGTATGACATGAATCCCCATTGCCTTGCCATGACAGAAGCAACAAACCAAAACATTGTAACAAGAGAACTCGAGACTTTATTGTGATACACATTTTGTTGTTCCGTGTTTTGTTCAACAATTCAAAGCTAAATTCTGAATTGCTAACACTGAAATGACATTTTCAAAATGAATACTTTTCGAAAACCAAATCAACTGTATTTTCAGTTTTTTCTATCATGTTGCCATCTGCCCTCCTCCAATCTCCCTGCTTTCGTTTCCCTGCTCTCACTCTGCTTGACAAGGTCACATCACCAAATCCAGGAGCCGACAGACACCAGCATGCTCATCTAGATACAGACACATGATAAACACACATTTCCCTTTGCTGTATAAGCACATATACAAATGAAGTACTCACACATATGACCAGTCTTGATTAATCAATTGGCTAAAACAATTTTTTACAGCCCAGCGCCTCCAGGGGCGTTATCTCAGGCAGTATGTGGTCTGCATAAATCATAAATCAGACCAATCTGATGATTGGAGCAGTGATAGCCCCTGCTTCTGCACCGCCTCTGCCAGGCCTAATGTTATTTCCCTCCCCTGAAATGCATAATAACATTAATGATAATAATAATATGCACGTCAAGCCCAGCTCATAAATATCAGGATCAATCCTGCTTGAGAGGGGGTACATATTCATAAAAAACAACTCAGACGAGGTGCAAGTGAGTGCTCCATCAGTGTTTGTGTGCACATTACGGAAAAAGAGAAAGAAACAAATAGACATTTTTCTCCTGAAGAGAGCTGAGTGACCCCTGCTATACATATTTTGCTCATTTTTATGTGTGACTGTGTTCCCCTGTGTATTTGCGTGCCCTCCCAACGTGCATGAGTGATGACTTCAAGCAACTGTGACCCCCACACATCACCCCTCCATGCATATAAAAACAGCCTACTGCTTTAATATCCTCATTTAATGACTAGCCCCAGTGAAAGACCATTAACGTAATGACATCACACTGGCCAACACACACACACACACGCGCGCGCGCGCCACACACAAAAGCATGCTGGCTCTGAGTGGTGACATTCTCTTCTTTCTCGCTAATGAACAATGAATTAACATTAGAGGTGAAATGTTTTTCATTATTATGTATATGTGCGTACAGCTATGTCTTCATTTTAGCACTTCATTTCAACCCATATAGGCTACAACATCTATATGTGTGTGTGTGTGTGTGTGTGTGATGGAATATAAGTGTGTAACGGCGGCAGAGTTGGGGGTTGCAGTTTCATCTTACTAATTCAAGGACAGTTCCTAATCATGCAGAGTGAATACATGGAGACATTACAGGAACATATGCATTAACCTCTTGCATATTTACGTCACGGACACACACACACACACACACACACACACACACACACACCAGTGGGAGCACACACGTGCCCATGCTGACTACACACAAGCAATTTGTATTATTGAATAGCTGACAGAGTAAGATTTCATAATCTATTGACGGTGTCACAGCACAGTCATGCAAGGTGGTAGAGCTATTGATAAACACAGTATTGGCCTGTCATCCGTGTTCCTCAATCTGGGCTGATGTAACTTTGTGCAAACAGCAGATCCAAGGCCACTGATGACATCACAGCACCTATGGGGGCTGAGGACTCCCTAAAGCAAGGCTTTTCCATGTGCACAGAGTTGGAGCACTTCACTTACTACTGAAAAGAAGATGAAAGAGTCACCAAATAACACACACAGATGATGAAGGATAAAAGAATCATTTTTAATACAATTTGAATAGAGATTCACACACAAACACAGTTTATGTATTGCATAGATTTTTTTGAAACTTAATTGCAAATACAGTTAATAAAAATCTTCATTTAATACAAAAGCAATGTTTGTACATTGGTTTTAAATAACAATGCAAAGTAACTTAAATTGGAAACTTTGTCATCAAACACAGGCATGCAGTCATGGATACTTATTGCCAAGATATACACTTAAACACACACATATAAAGGCAACAAGTAAATGAAGTTATCTCCTCCCAAACCATAAATGAGAGTTGTTTTCAGTCTGTCAAATAAAAAACAAAACAAGTACATTCAGTGTTGCGTTGTCAGTAATTCATGAGTCTAATCAGCGGGCTGATACAGTTGATATACTATACCTCAGGACACCAGACCCCCATGGTGGCAATTATCACCAAATGCCCAAGATCAACATCCAAGCACACACACACACTTATAAACATGCAGACGCACAGCATCCACATCATTTTTGTCCCTCCAATTAGAATTTTTAATATCCTGGTCGGCGTTAATGGAGATTAATGGCCAATCGCCATGGTGAATTCCAACGTCATCTATTATCATTCCAGCCTTGGTCCCGGTCCGCTCTAATTACATCCTCAAAATGCCCTCCGCTCTACATCCCCCAGCACCCTAAGATCAATCAATAATTTTAATTTTCGGATGCCCCCCAACCACGCTCCAGTCCCTACCCGCGTCCTCTGCTTTCGCTCCTTTCTTCCTCCTCCTCCGTGCGTGTCGATTTGTTTCCAAAGAAAATCAAATGCCGTAGAGTAAAGGCTGATGGGGAATTAATTACCCATCTCGTCTATAGCTCCCTTTGATTTCTTCGTTTGTTTGTCCATTTGCTCAGTCGCTCGTCCCCCTCGTTTCTCTCTTGTGTCTGCTATGTCTTTCCTCCCTCGCCCTCTCTCTGTCTGGCGCATGGGGGGCGCTTTCCACTCTTTCCCCCCTTCTTGTCACGTAATTAGCATGCAGATATGCATTGGCTGATTCGCAAGTCAAATCGCCTTGCTATTTCCCCCTCTCTGTCTCTGCTCCGTTTTGGGACTCTGATTGTTCTTATTCAAATAGGGTGTTTGATTTGGGTACCCCCCCGCTCCCCTCCATCCAGTCTACCCAAACACACACACACACACACACACACAGTGTATGATGACATTACTCTTTATCTGCAGACGACAGAGCTTTGCCCAATCTATTCCCATAACCTGCTCTGCTGCCAATCATGCAAAACAAGTCAAACATGAGAAATTAAAAGATTTTCAATCTTGTGGCCATTTCAGAAGCCCTTGGATGTGCTACAGCATCTTTATCTGTATGTCCCGTGTACCCTGAATGCCTGTAATATTCAGCATACCTAAATGGCAGGTTTCTTATGATGCATGCTTTTCCTTTTGGTATCAACTCCTCCTTTTTCATCGGCACCAGTCAAACATACAAGAATACAGTACAGTGTGTGTTTTGCACCATCGTCAACCCCCCCCCCAAATGCTACACAAATACATTTCTATCCCTCCCTCTCTCCCTCCCTCCCTCCCTCCCTCTCTTTCTCTCACACACAGAGCACGTCTGCTGGTGCAGGAAGATGTTTGCTCAGCACATTTCAATATGAACATCATAATACTCTATCTAGCTGCCATCCGTTTTTCTTGTCATAAACCAACACAAGCCAGCAGTTTTTTTTACTCCAGAACACTGCGAGACAAAAATCACGGTCATTTCCCCACTACAACTGAAATGTCATTATGTAAAAAAAAAAAAAAAAAAAAAAGATTGAGTGGGTTGCAACATCTATTTTTGATGGCCATGAAAAAAGATATGCGATTGGAGTCAATATTTGACCTTTGCCACGTTGCATAAATGGAGGTCAAATTGGAGGCCAGACCTCTATCCTTCACCCTCATTTTGCTTTAGGCTCTCATACATACTTAAATATTTCAGCCAAAGCATACAGTGATATTGAAACATCAAATTATCATCATTCCATCACAGACAAAAGATAAGAGAAGTTCGCTGGCCCTATTGAGGTAATATGGCGCGAGTAAAACTCCATAGCCTGATTGGGGAATTTCCTGCCACAGTATTTGTCCGCGCATGTGTTCCTAACGCATAAACACACAGACAGCAACAAGTGTCAGAGTGTAGGGGGAGGTTTCCCTGCGTAGTCATGTCTTGGTATCGTTGGCACCAGGCCAGCTTTGCCATCTGTCTCCTCTCCCCCTTTCCCTGTCTCTCCTCCTCCTCCTCCTCCTCCTCCAAGCCAATCTGCTCTACATTTGCTATCATTACGTGCCTGCCATCCTTATGGCATATCAGAGGCAGGCGCCAGGCACCCTTTACCCCTCTCTCTCTCCTCCTCCTCACGCCCCTCTCTTCACGCCCCTATTTCCGCGCCCACTTCGCCACGGAGTTCTCTAAAGGGTCCAGGTGGCATCTTGCCCTGCTCTCCTCTCAAAGCCAGGACGGAAAACAAAGAAGCGCTGCGAAGAGGACAAAAAACGCCCCGAAAACGAGGATATACTCCTTTCCACATCCTGCTTGGAGTCTGCTGCGCTTCCTGTGCCCACAGGCTTGGTGTTGGTTTGTTGTTGTTGTTGTTGTTGTTTGCTTTCCATGCTTCTCCCTCCTCTGGACGGCCGTTGCAGTTTGAGCAAAATGGCTGCGAAGTAAACCCTCTTCAACCCTCGGAACTTCCCTGGCTTTGGTGCTATTGACGGGACCCTGGTACGTCTCATATGCCCACACACTCGCGCACACACACACACACACACACACATGCACACACACTCACACACATACGCGTTGACGCTGCAGAGTGTTTCTCTCAGAGCTCCCTGCCACCTCGTCCGCCCGCTGCCTCGAAAGAACTGGGAATACCATGGGATCTACCAGAGACTGACTCACACGTACACACAGACACACGCCGGATTTAATACGCACGTGCACTCGCCGGTCGTTTGAGGCTGCAGGAAAGTGAATAATCAATTAAGTATTGATTTCTTGTAAGATTTTGTAAATTTCAAAGGCAAAGACAAAGAGGGTAGCTTAAGGAGAGCCGCCGCGAGCGAGAGGAGCCGCAAATTAGCCAATAAACACAGACGGGGGAATAAACGAAGGTGAACGAACGAGCCGCTCGTCACTGCAACATGCTTCTGTTCATTTCTTGTTTCTCTATTGTTTCTACATGCCCCTCCAGATGAATTAATGCTGAACGCGACAATGAACGGAGACGAAGACATGGCGAATGGTCGAGCGAGGGTTAAAAGCGAAAGCCGCAGGAGGAGAGAGAGAGTGTCTGGAGGACTCGGTAATTAGGCAGTCGGCAACACACGCCTCATCAGTATGCGGAGTATGCAAATTGACCGGCTGGCTCCTTCTTTTTGTCATGGATCAGAAGGCACGAGCTGCAGAGAAGAATTAAGAGCTATTATTCTACCCAAGGAGAGGTTGATGTATGCAAACGAGGGGGAAAGGGGAGGAGGAGGAGGAGGAGGAGGAGGAGGAGAGCAAAGAACACCCTTTAACCACAGAGATATACAATGGACTCCACTGCAAAGGAGAGTCAAATACAATCACACAAATACACTCTCACTCTCTCTCACACCCTGGGAGATTGTTCTACATTTGCGCTGGAAATGGCGAAAGAGAAAACGACAATCAGACATGCACCTTCATTCCCCATTATGCCTATCTCCGCATATTGATAGGCTGCTTCGTGGATGATAATTACCTTTTGGAATATCGAATCCCGAAACGAGCCTCGGGATGAAGGAACAAGAAGAAAGGACAGAAAAAAAAGAAAAAAGAGCGGAGGTATGCAAAGGCGCTAATGATATTCAGAGCGCGGAGACTGTGTGTCATCTGCATGATGACAACGGCCAATTATAATGAACCATTGGCTCTCCGCCACAGATAAGTAGAAGAGAGAAGGATATGGGCGAAGAGGAGGGGGAAGCGAAAAGAACTTCCCCGTCCCTTTCTTCTTAATTTGCCGCTGATATTTGCCGCTTCTATGTCGTGTGGATTTACAGTAACGATGCATGTTGAGAAAAAAAAAAAAAAAGTGACAACCTTTCCTTGCATTGTCCCTGAAATGGAATAAAGGCCACAGAAGATGAGAGTATCCCTCCATGTAGGATTTATGGCTGCTTGGGTTGGTATTCCATCGCCACGTTGCTCAACTGGGCTTTGGTTCTGGTGGCACCTGCTCCTGTACCAACCACCGCCGTGGCGAGCCAAAGAATCTGTTGGAAAACACACAAGCATACGCACACACAGCGGCATCTCTCACAGTTCCGCCGTCTCCCCTTCCTCATCACACTACAAAATGCCTCCCCATCACCGTTTTGCATATTCGCATGCTGCCCCGCCTGCCACAAAGGACTAAACAGCCGTATGCAAAATAGTCTGGTATCCCCACTTACATAGTGATGAGACGAACAGTGTGAGAAAGAGGGGGCGGGAGTTGGGCGGGGGGTAAAACACGATGGGGGGGGAGGAAGACAGGAAGGTGGGGGGGCAGGAGGGCCACAGGGGAGCTTGTTGGCACTAAAAAGGGGCACGTGCGGTGATACCACTCCTACTACGTGATGACAGAAAGAGGCGGGCGTGGGAAAAAGAGAAGAGTGGAGGGGGGGAGGGAAAGGGAGGGGAGAGGAGGGAGATGGGGGATGAGGGCATGTTGGCACTAAGAAGGGGCACGTGTTGCCGGAGGAGGAGGGGCGACGTGGGTGGGCGAGGTGCAGTGGGAGGTACAGGGAAATGGGGGGTTAGATGGGGGCGCGGCAGGGGGTGGCACTAAACACAGACGAGTGTCTAAAGAGGAAGGGTTTTTTTAGATGAAGGGGCCACCTGCATTAAGGAGGAATGTCACACCATTAAAAACACAAGGCACACAGTCGACCTCCCTACACACACACAGACACACACACCTCTTATCAGATCTCAGGGGAATATGCCAGGGGGCGTGGCTGCCGTGCCTGTGACGGAGGATGGTAACTTTGACACGAAATACCCACGTGTGCTTCCACAGAGCTGCAGGGGTGCCAGCGATGTGTGTGCACACACATACTCACACACACACACACACACAGACACACACTCTTTTGCATACGCAGATGCATCAGGAGGCTGCTCAGTCTGCACTGCAGACCTGGCACAAAGCCAAGAGCCTAACACGCGGTGCGCCTGGTAATGTGTGTACACAAAAGCACAAACACACACACACACACGTGTTGCACCAGCAGTTCTTTTGATACACTGATTTATTTGTGTGGGTTCATTAGTAGGAGATGTTTTGACTCTTCTGTAAAACTTAATGCTCTTGTATGGGATGTTTGATCGCAGTAGACCATATTCTCCAGCCCTCACCCTGAACTTTAGCCATTAATAAAGCCCCGTATTTAGTCTGTTGACAGATTGTACTAAATTGGCGTTTCAATGCATTTTTTAGTTTAGTTAACTTTTTGTTACTTTGTTATATTTTATTACACAGTATACACTTTATATGATTTCACTTGTAGTTATTTATAACAATGATTTTATTTCCAGTGAAGTTTGTTTGATATTCAGTGTCATTTTATATTTGCTGTTATTTTGATCATTTTTATTGTTGAGCTGTAAAAAATGATGTGCCAAAGGATGACCAAGTGACGCTGCCCTGTTTACCCAGTGCCATTCCATCTGTTTATTCAATTCCATTAGGGAGTACAGATTATTGTGTGACTGTTGCATTTTATGTGTCTCGTTACCTACCTGGCCCTTTGTAAAGTAATTGAAAAATGTAGGACGACTTTGTTGATAAAATATAACAACAAAGTGTGATAGGTAGGAAGGAAATAGGGAGTATAATCAAGTTAGATTGTCACCATCTTAAGTAGATGCCCTCTCTGTTAGGCCAGTATCCAAGACTAGCTAAACTGCTAGTTGTATGTATAGCCCAACCTCGACCTTGGTGACAAAAACACTAAATTGGTTTGACTCCAGTCAAGAGTTCACGCTCACCGGCTAAAAGTCATCTAGTTGCAAGTCGATTAGATTATTTTCACATTCACTTCTAGTTTAAGAGCGATGGTAGTTTCACATGTCCTTCTTGAGATGCAAGCCTATAGCTTTTAGCCTCGCTAAGTGAATCATCAGTGGCAGTATCAAATTACCCTCAACAGAGACCAAAGGTTACTTAAAGGCCTTTTAGTCATCCACGCTGGCACGCCAGCTAATTTACAGCAGACTCATTAGACCAGCATTAAACACAATTTCCTGCCGACAAATTTCATTTGGTAGAAAAATCATTACCATGGCAATAATAAACAAGCTTATACAGTAGTGGCTAATGGCAATTTGAGTAACCTAATGTCGTTAGCAAACCCCAGAAATAGCAACATTGGCTTGAACGGCTATGATCAAAGCTCTGTTTAACATAGATGTTGACATGACGACTGATTACTTCGGAGTTTTTATTCCTTTCCGCCTTC
The DNA here is from genome assembly GCA_039737535.1 of Lagodon rhomboides. Taxonomy (NCBI): domain Eukaryota; kingdom Metazoa; phylum Chordata; class Actinopteri; order Spariformes; family Sparidae; genus Lagodon; species Lagodon rhomboides. The sequence continues at coordinate 12,551,921 of CM077803.1, forward strand.
TTTCTCTTTTTCTTTCTTAAGCTTCGTCTTGGGCCTGGACTATGACAGTGGAAATATAATGTTTCATAACTGTCAGTGCACAGGGTTGTGTGTGTAGCCTGGGGTTGCTGTGCTGAACAATAAACCATAATTTGATAGATGAGAAATTACAGCGGTCCATCTACTGTGCAGGGCCCTCACCCCGGGCAACGCAATACCGTGCCAGATGATGTGTCACATTTCTCTGAGAAAGGGAGAAAAATGAAATTATTGTTTTATACTTTGTTAATAATGTCTGCCTGTGTTTTGAATGTAGCATCCCTGCTTGTCTAATGTAGATAAACTAACAGAACAGATGGATGTGAGGCTTCTTATTGGCAGTGCCAATTAGTAAAGGCGTTCTGTCCTTTAAAGCGCCATACATTGCAGTGTGAGAGGTGCTGGCAGGAATGATAAGCCATCTGAGTTCAAATGGCGCATACATCGTTGAGTACACCACTGATTTATATTTATCAGTCACTAAACACATCCCTCCTCCTCGCTCCCACATGTGGAGAGCCTCCGTTGATAAGAGATATGCATCATGGGTAGCTAGCCCACCTCCGTTAGCCAATGCACTTGCCATTTGCAAATGTATATCTCTTTGAGTGTGGCACGGACTTGTTGTGGAGCAGGTTGGAAATTATGTGTTTTCTGTGACATTGTGGCTGAGAACTACTCAGACCAACCATTAGTACCCCTGGAGCATGCTCCAGTGCTGTATCATTTGTGTCAAGCATACAAGACTGATTTGACTTGGACCCATGGCGAGTGAGTGACAGCCATTTGAATAGACATAATGGTTCCGATCCTACTGGAAACTAGCGCTTAAGTGTAAATTAGTGGGCAGCACTAATAGCACGCGCAAGAGGGAATGTTTTAAGTGCAAGTATTTAGCCTGAAATGTGCTGCAGTATACTGAGGGGAATGTAACAAGTTTGCGGGGTTATGGCCAGTTATTCATCATCCCTGTTGTATAAGCTGTTGCTTTGTGATTTCACCACTAGGGTCACAGTGAGGCGTGTGTTTAACTTTTGCTGTGCCCACATCTTGCAAGAAAAAAAATCATTCAAATCTGCCCCAAGCAGTCTCTCACTGTCTCATCATATATATATATATATATATATATATATATATATATATATATATATACATATATATATATATATATATATACATATATATATATATATATATATATATATATATATATATATATATATATATATATATATATATATATATATATATACCAAGACAGTTAATACTGTTACGAATATTATATTTTTATTGCGTGTTTCAAAAGCTCCAGCCAATAGCAGGGAGGCTAATCCCGCTCCTTTGTTCTGCTGCGTTCGTATGTCTTGTCAGACAACAGCAGCACTGAAGATGGAGGAAACATTTTGTCCTCTTTTTGAAGCCGCTGAAGCTCACATCCTCAAAAGGTGGTGATGTCATGTGAAATGAATGGCTTTTATTCCTCAGTAATTTTACGATCTTGGCATGAAACCTTATATCCTACCCCATTCCTATTAAGGAACACCCACCACCTCCCCCCATCCTTTTTTAACAAGAGAGATCTGATAGATGTTCAGAAAGATGTTTTTTTCTTCTTCCCCTTTGTTCTGGTCAGTGGGCTCATGCAATGTTTATTAGATTAAAAGTCAGTCACTGCGACGAGAGAAAAGGTGAAAAAATGCAAAACACAACAGAGAAGCCTATTGCCCGCACTGGCAGCGCTCTCTCCTCTGGTCTTTTTTTTATTACAAATTGAGACCAAATCACTTTGGAAGGCACCAGAGAGGGGAGGGATAGATTTGTCGGTGATTTAAAGCAGCAGTATGTAATACAGCGTTTATGATCAGAACTTGCGTCTGTGTCTGACAATTAACGTGACTCCAGTCGGTTTTATGGCCGGATTCAAACAGCGACTGCGTTTCATAGTGATGATAGAAGACAGAGTGGACATAAATAAGAATCTACATATGTGAAATCCATAAAGGGTTACCGAATGGTTTATATGGGAGAGGGAAGTTGGGGTAGGAGAGTTCATCCTCCACATCTGAATTGTCACAGCAGCTTTTATGATGTACAACATGGTGGGGGTCGACGTGTTCTGGTCCTTCACATGTGTCTGGATTGTTCTAACGACTGAAATGACTCACTCACACTGAGAGTCTCTTTTACTGATTCTCTTATTTGATCCTTGTACTGTTCTAGACTGTGTTGTATCTAATCAGAACAGATGCACAAATAAAGACGTATGAGCTGATTGTGTAATTGCAAAGCTGAGAGGAAACAAACAGTTCAAGGCTCTGCTTGGCACTGAGTGATTTTTTTATGATCTATTGATAAATGTAGAATATCTGTAGCTGCTCTTATCATCCGAAATGTGTAGATATTGGTTTGAATGCATTGTTTTTTTATTGCCATGGCATTCTCATACTAAATATTTAAACAACGCTGACCCTGATTCCCATTCTTTCTCCACATTTATTCCCCTTCACATTTTAAGTGCTCATAGAGCTACATCACATGTTGTGTAAAGGGTTTTTCACTCTCTAAGTAAACATACGGCCTAGAAAAAATAAGTATTGTATCATTTGTTGTTAGGGATGTATAAGTGTGATCCAAAACCATTTTAAACAGCAGCATGTATAGCAAGCATCGCAAAAATGGTTAATAGAAGCTATATCCATTTGAAGCACCAGTGCACATCAGCCTGGGGTGAAGTATTTTGACTTGAAGTCATCGTTTCCAAGATTCTTGTTATTCTCTGCACTGGTGACACTTTCAGTGTTGAATGCTCTCTGCTTTGGTGGTTTTCGCTATATGTGCTTGGCACACATGATACAATTATAGAGTTTATCATTATTGAATCCGTATCCAGCAATGATAATCTCCAACAAAGATGAGCAGAACTTTCTTTTCAGGTAGGAACACAAGTTAGTCCTAGTTTCAGATTTTAAGAAGTACGACGGGGCACTGAATGCTTTTTGGCTACAAAAAATTGTCTTTGTTTTTAAATTTTAAATTTCTCAGTAATTTTTGTACTGTACGGCTCCCGATCACATGTGTTAACAAGAGCCCATGTCACAACTTGGCCAATTCATTTTGCGTTACATTTTGTAGGACCTCTTTTGATTGAACCCAGAAAACAGGAATAAACCCATTGCTCTCAATCTGGGATGGGACAATAAAGGATTTTCTGGCAGATCACTGTTAAAACACTTAATCAGAATAATTGTGAATATACTCAACTGTTGCTAGTAGCGTACAGTTCTATTATAGATTTCCAGATTATTTTGAATTGCGATTAGGGTGGAGCCCACATCTTTTCAGACATTCCAAAATCCTAAACCTGTAGCCAGGGCTGGCGGCACAGTTTGTCCATGGTGTATCCCACAAAAAAGTTTAATCGGATGTGTAGAAATGCATTCAAAACATCCAGTTTGCACTCCCATCTTCGTTAGCACAATATTCTTCCTAACAAAATATAAGGTCAAATGAGTTAAGTATGTTTTAGTGACATTTTAAGAGTTTTAAGCATGTTTTGATGGTTAGTGGGATTATATCGTGAATTGGGATTATTTTGTCCAGGATAATGTTGACATGAAATGTTCATATTGTCCCATGCCTACTCTCAATCAAAGGTGTATCAGCGGCAGTTAAATACAGCTATCATGTGAAGAGGGTTGCGGGGGTTTATCGGTTTCACACTTTACCGTAGTATGAAAATTGATGATTATCAAGCCATGTAGGTTTGCTCACCTATGAAATTGAATTCTGCCATGTTAATGTTGTTGAAAATATTAATCAGTTTATATCAAGACATTAAATGTTGCTAAATTATGACCATTCAACCAAAAAACCCTTAATTCCTTTAAGGGCCATTGTAACTGATAATAATTATGGAGTAATACCGTACACTCCATTACCGTGAAATTTTTTGTGACAGTTATTGTGCTGTGAAAATCTCATACTGTTACAAACCTATACACCCTATATAACCGTAGACCCTAACAAACATCCAGCTATGTCTCAGACAACAGCTGCATCGCTACAGTAAACTCCAACAAGCCAACTCTTGTGGCTGTATTACATTGTGTTGTCAGTAGGTAATCTGGTACACTTTGTGTTTACTGTGTGATTGCTGAGTCTAGAAAGAAGCTCTTCCTCTTTGAGACTTTTTCAGCGGCACCTGACAAAACATTTACCACTGGTGTTCTAGATTTTTTTCCCTGCTGTCAAACTCCATTGTGGTGCTGCTTGAAACACTGACGTAAAGGGCATTCAGTGGTCATTGTTCGGCCAGTTATTTTGGGGAAATGAATGAAAATGAACAACTGAGGAGCAAACTTGACCCAAACGGCTTTGTTGACAGTGTTGGCATTGATGGATTTAGCATTTTAGCATAGAGCATAGGTGCACGACTTGACCTTGTAAGGTATAGTAAAGGAACTCGTCAGAAAACAGAATAAACTGTGGTGGAGCACAGTTTAAGAGAGATTTATGTGATTGACTGTTGAATGTTCAGAATAACTGTGAGGTGAAATAAGTGGCAAATTAGAATAAAATTAATTAAAAAAAATCAAATACTGACAATATTCGTTCTGGTTTTGAAGCAGTACCTGTTTTATTCCTGTATAAATCTGTGACGTCTATGGATTGGGTACAGTAGATAATGTGTTGGACAATCAACACCACAACTGTCTGCATCTCTCTCTCTCTCACCCTCCCTCTTTTCCTCCAACCATCATCCACCTTTCATCAGGCCAGACCATTGATCCTCCGCCCGGCAGGGGGTCCTTTCACTATGCAGCCTAATGTTCTCATTATGTGTCCTGCATGGTCCCATTGCTGATGACTGGCTGATTACCATCTCATTAAGAGACATGGCCAGGCAGGGGAGAGAAGGACCTGTCACAGTTTAAGGAGCTCATCAGAGCACAGAAATAATACATGCTGGAGACTTGCTTCATGTCTGATGATACCTGAAGGAAAATGACTTCTTTATCAGAGAAAATTGGCATGGAAGGACTTGCACAGTAAAATAGGAACTGGAAATATTAGAGATGTAACATTTTATATTTATTATATAAATGTGGATTTAGCTTGGATACATTTTTGGTTTAATATCCGTATAATGTACTGACCTGAAATATGGAAAAGATTCCCTCCTGAAAGTGAAATGGACACCATGTAGTTTTGGAGAAGACATTAAAACTCAGCATTTTGATATTTGTTATATTAATGACATAATACAAACTCAGATATATTTTTCCATAACTGAATGAACAAGCTGTTCTCAGAAGGAAAATAAAGTCCCCAGAACACTGTTTGAAGCTAGAAAGTTGGCAGGGTCCGCCACATATAAACAGTGTAAAACAGTATGAAACTGTTTTGTCGCTTAAGTTCAGTTTTTTTATATTCGCCTAATTCAGTAATGAAAATAATATAAAGGAAGAAAGCTTGTTTATTTAGTTTGTTCAGGCATTAAAAAAAATCAGTCAATGAAGATCTTGAAGAGATTCATATTTTTTTCCCCAAAACTACACAGTGCACCTTTAATGCTTTACAATATGACTCAAAGTTGGTCAGTTAGATTTGATGCTTCATTGGAAGTGATGCCCTTATGTTTCTAAGTCAGGTATTACTTACTGAATCTTTAAGAACAGGCTGGAGCCAGTTACAGATTAACATTCAAACTTGGAGGTCTGACTCTTGATGTATTTTCATGTTCAAAGTCTTTGCTCTGACTCCAGACCCAAGCTCCAGCCATGATATCCTGAATAAACAATGACAGCGTACATTATCATTGAGAAATATATTTTCGTACAGTCTGTTTTTTATTAAAAAATCTGCCGGTTAATGATGCACCTTGATTCAGCTAGTCTCTTTCAAGGTTTATGGACAGATTTCCTTTGCATGTGTGTGTGTGTGTCACTCTCTCTCTCTGTGTGAGTGTATCTTTATTCCAGCATCCATGTGTGTTTGGGTGGGGGGGGACTGAAAATCCCAAGGTAATCTGAAGCACAAAGGCAATGTCATTATAGACATGGGGGGACATTATTCTAAAATGGCAAGTGATGCAGTGCTGAGACAGTAGATAAGGTGAAGAGAAAATGTGGAGGAAAGAGGAGAGGAGAGAGTGAACGCTTGAATTTGTCATGGACAGATAAAAACAGACTGGGGCCAGGCTTGAGGACGGCGTGATAGGGGTGTTGTTGTTTTTTTTTTGTTTTTTTTCTTCTCTTCCCTCTTCCTTTCTTCTCTCCCTCTCTCTCTCTCTCTCTCACTCGCTCTCTCTCACTATACCCTCCTCACTCCTTTTTTTTGAGGTTTATCTGACATACGATGAATGCAGCAATTTTATCTGAATAGACAAAGGAGCGGTGACATGCAGCCTCACTCTGACGACTGACCTTGAAGGAGACGAAAGGAAGGAAGGAAGAGAGGGAGGAGGGAAGGAAGAAAGAGGGGAAATGGCCATGGCTGTTACTGCCTCTGTCTGTTTGTTACAACTCTCTGAGCTGTCTTAATGTATTCTATACAATGCACATGTTTTTGTGCAGACATTTTTAGTATATAGATTGTATGTGGAAGTACAGGAAACACGTGAATATTTGGATCTTTGCTGATTTGAAATGACAGATCTCTGTTGGTAATGGGTGTTTTGTGGTGAATTGAGGACACTGGCACACTTAAAAAAGAAAAAAGTTAAATTATGGTTCCTTAACGGAAAGTCGACCTTAAATCAGTTAAATAGATGAAACCTGGGTCCATTTTGCCATCTGGTGCTACATTTTTCTCTTTGTTGGTCAGATCAGTCTGATGTCACACCCGCAGCATGTGTGATGTACAATGGCACATTTTCTTAACAGTCGCACAGAATTGAAAGGGAAGGGCTTCATTCTACACTCAATATTCAACATCACACCAGAAGAGACAATTTTTCTACCAACAGCCGTCTTAACAGCCCATAATGCAACGAGGACACAAGCCGTGTAGCAATTTAGGTTCGAAGCACGACTCACTTTTTTCAGCGGGAAAAACATTTGCTCTATCGCTCTTATTATCCTCATCACTTGCACTTATACTTCCTCCACCTACACGTTAAGCCAACAACTGGATGCAACAAGTTCAGGCAGGTTCTCTAGGGGCTGCTGGGAGGCATCTTGCGAAATGTAGGAAGTCGCTATTTGATGTCAAGGTAGGCGAACAGGGTTATTGGATGGCAGGCACATCAAAAGTCCATTACAACATTTCATTTCAAAATAAAACCTTGTGTGAGGAAAATAAATTGATGTGTTGATTTTTCTTTTACCGTTGTCATCAAAGTAGGTAACATATTTATATGAATTTCACTTTATTTGCTAAGTCAATCAGAGCCATGTGAAGAGATATTGATTAATCTTTTGTGAAATTTACAGAAACAGTAAATGGGACACCAGCAGAGTTAATATAGCTTCGTTTTGTCTAATGAAAGCCTCAGGAACATACTCTATCATTGTGTGTAATTGATGGCGTTTATTCTACTCCCATCTCTCATAGTTACACTAGAAGAATCTTCTGCCAACATGTACTAATTAATGAGTTGATTAATGGGTCTTCGGCTCCGCAACCAGACATTGAACATTATCACATACAGATACAGTGCGAGGTTCAAACAGAGTACTTGTTAATACAACAGCAATCATCACAGAGCAGAGCCCAGACAAACATTTCTTTCTCTGTTCTTCGTTGCGATGACATGCTTTGTGTTTTACTTTTTTCGTATGAAAAAAGATTTATTGCCAATGTCCTGTTTCAAGAACACAGAAGATTGTAGACAGATGAGCGTACTTTCACTTTAAGATGGTGACCATAACTGAATGCATGCAGCATCAACCTTTACAACCTTTGAGGACTTTTAACCCAAGGTAGCAGCTGCCTGATGTCACCTGGAGTGCATGTGTTGAGCTTAACACACTTTGGCACACCTAAACTTTGTAGTTTGCGGCTGCACATTGAAGTGGAACAGGGTTATATGTGGCCCACAGCTGGCGTCTCCACTTGTGATGGGACATTACCCGCAGCACAGTCTAGAGTTCTGACCAAATCAATTAACAGATGTGTTCTGACATAACTATACATCGGTTAAGTCTCAGATATGATGTAAAAGACATGCAGAGAACATGGCATGAGTGGATTTGTCTGAACTTTCCTGAACAGCATGTTAGTAATTTCAAATGTCGGTAATTCTCTGTGTCACTGAGCTCAATCTTAAACAGGAAGGGAGTCATTTCACTAATCGGGCTAAAGATCAAATATTATTTCAATGACAATATGGAAAATAAAACTAGACAACCCTCCAAGATTGGAGGAAACATTCATGATGAAACTAAAATTCACCAAGCACTTTCATGTCTAGTTTACACTCAGAATACATTTAAACATTTGTATAGCCTTCTTTGTGAATTTTGAGAAAATTAAAGAGGGAAACATAAATAGTTTAAAGGACAACCTCAAGAGTTCATAGAAAATCATATTTAGAAATGTAATAATTGTCAACCAATTGAGGTAGCCACATTTTAGTTATTAACTATCTTACTGTATATCCAAATGACTTAAAATTTAGTTTGCCGAAAATATAATCTCTATTCTTATAAAAGTAAAGTAAAAAAAAATGGGAAAATTCCATATGAAAAGGATAGTAATTATCCTACTGTACTTGCTAGTGAAATTTGAAGAACTTGTACTTAATAATTTTAGAAGTCATATTTTACAACTGTACAGATTTTTTCCCTCTTCCCTCTCCCATGATGATTTGAAAGATATTCAAAAGATTAATGGGACCTTAAAATGCATTTACTCATTGCAGGTTTCATAGATATGAACCTGAACATTTTTTGTGACAGAGATGCATCCAAAACCATGAAATGATAATAATCGGGTAAACACATTTTGATCAAATCGAAGCGGGCCCAGATTTTAACCCTGTGGTGCCCCATATTAACAGCTCAAAAAGTACTGAGTCAGACAAAGTCTACTGGTTAAATTTTACACCGCAATAATCCAAAGCATCCTGTCACTCACAACCACTGTATGGTACGGAAACGCATCAAAACACACAATAAAGAAAATGGACCGATCATAGGCTGTAAACTCCCGAACTCTGGACTCTATATACACACAATGCCACATCTTTCCTCAGGGCCGTTCAGTTATTGAACTGTCTGAGTGTGTGATGTGATGTGTTTGCACTATGTTTTTCCTTTTGCGCCACTTATATCTATAATGATGTGTGGAGTTTGTACTATATGTTTTTCTTCTTTTGGAGTTATGTTTTTCTTCTTCCATGTCTCTATCTAACACCGGCGCTGTATGTGGTGTAGTGTCACAGGAAGTCCAGCTGTATTTGAAATGAATTCCACCAGCCTTGCCGTGTGGTCAATATAAGAAACTTAAAACTTGAATTAGAGAGGCTTGTAATGAAACCCATCCACTGACAGAGGGAAGTTTTCTCAAGATTAGAACTACGGGCTGAGCCGTAAGCCAACTTACTTCTTGAGGCTGAGTAAAGATGACATGATCAATGGTAGCTACATGTTAGCACTCAGGTAGAAATCATACTAAACAGTCGTCTGAATTTACAACAATTGCGGCCCTCAAAGTTGCAGTTTCACTGCTGTCCCTTCGACAGAAGCCAGACTGAAACTAATGAAAGATTTCATTTTATCCACTCAAAGAAGTTACCCAGCAACTATTTTTCAAGGGCTTAACAATAAAGGATAACTTTTAAAAAGGAAATCAGTGATTGGACATTGGTCGAGGACAGGTTTCTTTAAACGAGTCTTACTTAAAACTCGAGTTATAAAGAAAAGACCAAGGATGTATTAACAATGGGAATGAAAGAAAGAACATTTGTTCTCATTACTTTTTTAATCGACTGAGGCGGATGACATCTACAAATAAAAGCAAAAAATTGAGAGTTTATAAGGATCCATGCACACATGCAACCAGAGGAAAACAGTAGTCATACTCATATCGTGATATTTAAATAATTCATTTGAAGATAACTTCATGCTATACTAAGCCCTTCTGTTATTCCGATTCATGCAGTAAAGGTTGTCATTGATCTTACCACATGGTTAATATGCCATAATTAAAGAAAACATCTTAATCTAAGCACTGTTCCTCCTTCAAGGCCAATCTGAAGAGGGATCACTTACCTTATGGAAAACAATAAAGTTGCCATGCTCTCCACTGGGTAAAAACACACTGCAGGGAGGCTCAGAATCACATGTGTTCAATGTGAAATGTCACCTTTTGGGTGATACACACTTCCAAAGCTCTCACTGTAGCTGAAAAATGTCAACTTTTTTCCCTCCGTCCTTCTTGTAGTATTAATGTTATTCTTTTGATGAGCAAAGTCTGCAAAGAATGCAGAGTGGCATCTTTCTTGGCCAAAAAGTAAACTTAAAGTTAAATTGAGCCTTTTCCAGAATCTCGGGCTAGATCAAATATGCTTTTGCATTAACATCTAAAGAAAGGTTCTTAATCCATTTTAAGCCCCTCTACATAGTGATATTCTGTGAATATTCTGCTCCTGCATGGACTTTTCCTTCAGACACATTCTAAAATGACAGATGTGGTGGTTCAATATATTCTTTTTAAGTTTATATATAATTGTGCATTACAGGGTTTGCGTTTTAATGTAAATGGACAAAATTTTGAGTTGTAGTTGAAAACAAAATGAGTTTATTTTACACAACTAAAATCTTTTATCCCATAGAAATTATATATTAACAAATAATTAAACCATTGTACTTGATTCTGCTGTCAGGGGTCCCTTCGTTAAAACAATGAAGACATCGACTCAGTTTGATTTCCTGAAGTAGCGTGGGATTATAGGAGTTGTTGTCATTTGTTAAACAGACAAGATTGCAGATGAAAATGTGTTGTGACTCGCGTTTAACAACTTCCTTCCTCGGTCTTTGAAATATCATCTGATGCTTCCCTGGAAGTTATAGCGACAGGTGACCTAATGTAACACAGCGTTACCCTGAATGAAAATTTTGGATTATTGGGTCTAAACAATGTTTGAAACATTTGGAATAATTAAAATAAGTACACAGCTCAACATAAATACCACCTAAATCTAGTAATTTTTGACGTTTTAATGTGGAAATGAGACATATTACATCATTAAGGACCCTGCTATCCACAAATTTAAGGATAATGACCCTTGTTTTAGACGAACAGCATCCTGTGCCACAAGCTGACAAGTCAAATTTGATGTTAATAAGAATGTCACGAAGGCCTTTGCAACAGGTGTGTGTCTATCCAGACAGTGATCTTTTAATCTGCTAATGTGAGGGGAAGAATAATCCCACATCTGGAAGTTTTACTACTCTGTAATTGCGGAGCTGCTCGTGAGCAGCCCCCAGAGCCTCGGAGAGAAAGAATGACCTGCATTCAGCTCCAAACACAGACAGACACGATAACATTTAGAGGGGATGAAATTTGTGTTAATTTCAGATGACTTGCCTTTTCCAAACCAATTTGGTTTTCGCTCTGTTTGTTGACGTTCCCTTTAATGTGACGAATGTGACATGCATTTCCACAACAGATGGATTAATGTTTTTCTTTTCTCTGTGTATTTTTTCCCTCTTTTTTCATTCCCCTCTACTCTCTCTTTCTTTTTCTCTCTCTTGCAGGATTTCATCTAGACAGGTGCTTCCTGTCCGGACTTTGACGTAAAATTAAACACAAGTCCAGATGTGAAGTGTGTGTGTGTGTGTGTGTGTGTCTCTGCGTGTGTGTGTATGTCTAAGGCAGACAGAGGGAGAAGCATGTTTCTGGTGCACGGTCTGGTCATTTTTACCACCGCTGAAAGAAGAAGGAATAATAAAAAATAAAGTAAGACAGACAGAAGAGGAGAGAGGGCGGCTGTGAAAGAAAATCTGCGACAAATGCAATCCCATGATTTAAACAAGTTAACTGTCCCTGGACCTCTTATCCTTAAAAGACAGGCAGAGCACAGACAAGAAGTCGTTGTTTTGTCTTTTATTTAGTCATCCATCTGTATCTTTACTTTGCGTGTGGGCCCCTTTTTTCATGTGCTCCTTTCTAAAATAGCAGACTATATATATTCACATACATAACATATATAACTGTTTGAATCTTTGTAGCATTCTTAAACATATTTGTGTATTTATGTACATATAACCTCCACAAAATGTTAATCATTTTTACTTAATGTCTGCTCGAAGCTGACTCCAGGTTAATGGCGTCACAATGTGGCTTTCCAAGAGCGGTCAAATACAGTCGTCTAAAAGACACGCTTTCCTGTTCTTCCTCTGCTTTTCTCGTCCTTGTCCTGAATGGAGAGACAGGAGAAGGGAAAGAGAGACAGAGAGGGAGAAATGGAAAGGTCATGAGTGATGGATGCTTTGTGTGTCTCTGTCATTCCCAATTACTGAACTTTGCCTTTTAAAGCGTCGCTCAGATGCATCTCTCATTTCTGCCTCTCTGGCTGATGAAGAGCAGGCTCTGACTGGGGGGCACTGTGTGTTTTAAACACCGCTTCACTCGTCATTCGGTATTTACTTCAGATACAATACACTGCAGCCGCCGCTCCCGCTCTGCGCCCGCTCCTCCGCTGCAACTTTCTTGATTTGTATTCATTCTCATGTGCTGTTATCAAATGTATAGTTTCCCTGCGCTCCGGTCTGTTATGGCGCGATGCAAAGAAAAATGAGATTACATATCATGTTTTTTTAAAGAAGTGTTCAAAGCTACAAAAATAAACCGCAGGGAACAGGGAGTCTTCAGGGGGAGGCTGCACTTTGATACTGAGCAGTGTAGATGCATACAATACCTAGGTGCTTCTGGCACACACCTAGAAATGTACCCAGTCTCTTTAGAGCTTATTACCTTTATGGTTATTAATACCTAACATTTATAAAAGGCTGTTGAGTTAGCGAACAGCATAGGAAACACTGAAAAGTTATGTAGATGTGTTTTTTTCTTGACTGAGGCAGCAAACAGTTTCTGATTGAATAACCTTTTGCATGCAAGGAAATCCTAATCACTGCATAAATATGTGCTGTATGCTTGCAGTTCCCATGCATGCACTCCTATCCTTATTTTCATAGACTTTACATATATTTTTTTTTCCTCAATATCTGTCCGAAAAGAAGTGTTTCAAATGCTTTCACTGCCCTATATTAAACACAATATGGCCCGGACAGCTGCCTCATGTGGTCCTCTGTTATTTTTAAGGGGAAAGAAAGAGAGAGTAGAGGGACAGGTGCTATGGCAGGCAGCTAGGTTAATCTCCTCTGTGCACTGTCAGCCTCCTCGCAAAAACTTTAAAAAGTGTCATGTTGACTAGCTGTAACACTGTGACACTCTACAGACATAGGAGGAAGAGGTGGGAGGGGAGGAAACAGAGATTGAGACAGAGCAGGAGGGGTGGAAGGACAAAAAAAAAATAAATCCAAATATATACAGCAGAATCCTCCAACACCTTCCGCGTTCCTCGATTTTTCTTCCACCCACTGACTATATTAAAATCATTCCCTGTTAATACATCTATTTTCTGCTCGTGAAAACCTCCCTAAGTGTCACGATAAAGGTGGAGGTGGTTTGTGAGGTCGGCCCGAGGAGAGCTTTACGAGACAAGCTGCGCTGATATATGGCTCACGGAGACTCCATTAAAACCCTGGACCTGCGCCATTTGGGAAAATGGAGGTCACTCATGCTAGGGTCATGTGACATCTATAAAATCAAACTTTTTTTCTTAATATCTGGTCGTATATCACCTTTTTTTCCCCTCCCCTTTTTTTTTTTTCCGCTAATGCTTGAATCTTAAACAATAGGTCCAGGGTCGAGGATGATCGTTTTTCAAGAGGTAGAGGGGGGTTGTGTGTTTGTGTGTGTGTGTGTGTGTGCGCGCGGGGTTGGTGAGGGGACCGGGGTGATGCTCAGGTTTTGATAAATGTACCATATCAGATCTGCAGAGGAGCATAAGGGGAACAATCTGCAGTTGGTTAATCTTGGAAAGACAAGAACAGGTGTGTAAAGGCATGGTCGGGAGTCCTTTTTTTTTTCCCCTTTCTTTATCCCGTCTCTCCTTTCCACTCCTCCATCACATCACATCTCTCTCCCTCTGTTTGTCATGCTCGGCTTCTCATTTCGTCCCTCTCTGCAGGTAACCTAATTAAAGTGACTTCACGCTTTCTCCCTCACCTTACACATATAATTGTTTCCGTCTCTCGCGCGGCACAGTCTTTCTTTTTTTCCCACACTCTTTGTACGAGTCTTAAACTTGTCTTAAACTTATCCCCTTCCTTTTTACTCCAGCGCCTGTCCTCGTACTGTATACCCTTAAACCCCGAGAAACATGTCATTTCCCCATCTCTGCCTGCCTCCACCTCTCTGGTTCTCCTTCCCCTTATCTTCATGTCTCTTTAAGCCATGAGTGTGTGTCCTGTCTGTCTACCCGTGGCTCTGGGCTCCCTAGGGCAGCATTTCCAGGCTTCATTTGTTTGAGGGCTTTCTAATCTGGGGACTGGGACAACCTCAGTCCACCGTGCCCTCGTCAATCATCCCCGCAGAGGAGCAGAGAGGAGGTGAAGAAGGAGTAGAGAGGAGGAAGAGGACTGGAGGTGATGGCGTGATTAGTTATCTGTCCTCGCTCTCGCCCACCCGCCCCATCGCCACCGACTACCACTCCCTCCATCTCTCCAATCTCTCACTCCTTCTCCCCCTTTACCTATCTCTCTCCCTCGCTGTTTCTCCATCTATCGCACCTTCTTATCTCTCTTTTCCCTCCTCCTCTCCCCTGCAACCTGAGCGCCAGCCTGTAGCGCCAGCCATCCCTCTGTCCGTCTGTCTATTTATCTGTCTGTCTGATTGTCTGACCTCAGCCTCGACGGTGGTCCCTTTTGTGTCTGCGGACAAATGAGGATGACCTTTTATTGTAAAACAGACACCTACGGGGAGGGATGAAACCGCCAGTGTTTAAATTAACAACAGAGAGAAGAGAGGGAGAGGGAGGCCATTTCAAACAGAGGGAGGGAGTTGGACAGAGGGGGAGAGAGTGTAAAGTTTTTTGAAGTTCTAATAATTATAGAACACTGTTTGCGTCAAACTAGCATGGCCACTGCTCGATAATAAAGTTCCCTACCTGGCCGGCAGCTATTGATGAACAGTGAGGAGCGGACCTCTTGAACGCACCCCGGACCCATCAGTGTGGGTGCATGAATTATAAATGGCATTGACTGTGGAGGCCATAAGAGTAGACAGAGTATTATTGCACATGAAGGTCCATTCTGATTTTGATTATTTTTATTCCAGGGGGCTCACAAAAGGCCGTTGGTGAATATTCTAAAAGGGCACAGGGCTGAGATGGGCTTGATGGCAGGCTTTGATTTCTGGCTAATAGCCACTTCAAACAGGCTTGGACGGCCCGGAGACAGGGGAGGAAGGTGACACGGGGGCTAAAGGACAGAGGGACACAGGACGCGTGAAGAGGGCAGGCCACGCGAGCCGCACTCCCACACACAGAAGACATGTTACATTTCACAGTTCAAGTGTTTAGCTGACATTCATATCCAGAGCTGCAAGTTCAACTGGACAACGCACAGCAACTAGTCACATATGTACACGTGTAAACACACACATATACATATATATATATATATGTCAGACAAAAGATCCACACACTGTACTGACAGCTTCCGGCAAATTTTATTTTAATAGAGTAGCATTTCGATCTAACAGAGATCTTCATCAGACGTCGTCCAAGAACCATCACGGCGAAGATCAGGCAGTGGACACAAACACATTCCTCACTGATACTTCTGGAAAACGGAAAAAATAGGAAGAATAGAAAATATATTCAAGAACATTTTGAATCGAATACATCAAATATTTAGTCAAATCTAAAGCTTGAGTCACATAAATCATTCAGGGAAAATAATCATTGTGGAAACATTATTTTTTTTTATATATATATAAAGCAAGGTAGTAAATCAGAATACATGTATATTACTTTTGCCCAAAAGGTTTTAAACAACAACAGCAAGTACAAAACGAGCAATGGGGCAAAATGTGCATTGATACCTACAACAAGGAAATCAATGCAAAACAAAACAAAGAGAATAAAAAAAGGCGGGAATACATAAGCAGATATTAACTCCTGGGATTATTTACAGTCCTCCCATTCAGACATAATTCCCAGGATTTCCTGCATTAAAGATGAAATAAACAACAATAAACTGAACTGATTCTCAAGTATTCCTGTTACAAATATTACGTTTATATGCAGGTAAAAGGAACAGCCATGGGCAGCCCCACTGCACCAAACAATCATTCCGTACACTTTGAATTCACGGTAAATACTTCTTCTCTTTGACCTTTGATGACATATTCCTCCTTTGGTTGCGTAATATAAAAGAATACTTGGATTTCAAACGCTTTGTAAATGCACGCGGTCATCTTTTACAATTAACAGTCGATCAAGAACCTCCAAATCAAATTTCTGGACACTTTGATCATCAAAGAACAAGATAAATTGGTAACAGGTCTCTGTAGGAAACAGACAGGAACACATTATTACAAAGATATATGGCAGGAGTTTTCCAGCCCGCCTTCAGCGCCCGGTCCTCCAATTAGACAGTTTGATATAATATGCTGCATTTGTAGCTTGGATTAGTTGTACAATCAACGTGGTGTGGACCTGGTCGAAATGTTCAGGGTTAGGCAGTATGAGGAAGGCGCAATGCAACACATAAAACATTGCAGTCACGATCAAATGTCCTTGTGGATTGACTTTGCCCTTTGGTCCAGTGTGACAATAGATTGTCTCTCACCTGAGTGACCATTTGTACAAAGGTAGCGTAGATCCGACAGCTCATAATGTCTCTCAAGTTACAAATCTACCACTTGAAAATGTAATATTTTTTTGATGGTGCAGCATTTAAAGAAACACTCACTAGCCTGGTGTGTTTGATTTGCACGCTATACCCAAAACTCTCATAGTTGAGTAGACCTCGTGTGCATTTGCTGGCGACATACAGTAACATGCGACCAGAGAGGCAAGGCAGAACGATGTGTGACATCTAAGACCAGGCACAAGTTTGCCTTATACTGTATGTGTCCATGCACACACACAAACAGACCGAATAACTTTGTGGATTAGGATGTGTAGGTTTAAGATTCATTTTTACCTTTCATCTCTTTCCAGTCTGTCTCTCTCTCTCTCTTTACACACACACACACACACACGCACGCGAACACACACAGTCATAAGGAGGGATTCGTGCAGACCGTCCTGTTGCCTCTGTGATCTGGAGTCCTTTGTCTGCTTTGGCCCATTTGATGTAAAGGCTTCTGGGTAGGGAGACAAAGTCTGGATTATAGGCTGAATTTAATATAGCAAAATTAATCTACCCCACTGCAGCACACACAGCACAAACTCGTACACACTCTCACCTACATACACACACACACACACACAAATACCCATCGCAGTATAAATCTTCCTTAAGGTCCAGCTCCACCCCCTCTTCATCATAACTGCCTCTCATTCATTAGCTGCACAAAAACACACCAATGTGTCCACTTGCACACACGCCACCGTGTCCTCGCACATACACACATATAGACCAACAGGGACAGCCACACGACTGAGATAGCCCCCACGCCACAGTCCCGCTCTCTCTCTTTTAATTACAAAGAATGGGCCTGGGTAGGTCACACAAAACAAATCAATATCTCTAAAAGAAATATTCAAATGTGACCTAGAAAACAGAGCTTGCGCCCCCATTTTATCATTGATTTTTGACGCAAGGCGATTTAGTCTTTGAGAGATTCTTTTTTTTTGTGTGTGTTTTTCCTTGTTTTATTTTTTTTTTTTTGCTGCGCGCCAAACAGCACATAAATATTTACTCCAAAGATAAAGCACAAGTACGCGAGAATGAATATTGAACTCGGAGGTAAGCATGTGTGTATGATCCAATATCCATCCAAAGAGCCCGCACATTGTCTCGGTCAGAGAGGCAATATGAATATAAGCATATTTGTTGGAGGCAGGGTCAATATCATAAGGTGGGTATGGTGTGCGCCTCTGAGGCTGCTTAGAGAGATAGTTTGAAATCGATGGTGTGTCTGGCACCCAGCTCATTGTCTGATTACTCTTTTGTTTCTTGCAGCAACCAGGTTCATTTATTTGTTTCACATACAATCAGGCTGGAAGCTTCTGTATTCTTTTGCTTTTTTACATTCAGAACACTCACAGATCATAGCAGGTATCTTTTTTAAGAAAACTGGTTTATCTTCCTTAAAAAAAGTCTAAAAGTCTATTCAGAGAGGGATTGCTGGGCTTGTGTATCCCTTTTTTCCACCCACAGTGCACAGACGTGCCATCACATATTTTTTCACCTGGGAGCTGCCCAGTCCAGCCTCAGACTGTTAGAGACTGAGCAGATTCATTGGGGCAGACAGAAGGGATGGAAACTGCCAGCGTTCCCGTCTCATGCCTTCATAAAACAATTTCAGCTGACTGATGAGATGTTTGGAATTTGTTACCTGTGTAAGATAAAACTTTCCTCCGGAGTGGGCTTAAATAATGACCAGCAAGGTTCTCAATGTTTGAAGTGTCAACACTTGTAATCCAGAAACATGCAGTCAAATCCAAACTATAATTAATTTTACTGTAATGAAGCTGTAAACTCGTTGAGTTGAAGCATTGGTGATGGTTTAAGGAGTGTTTTGGAGAGAGAACACACAGATTACTTTCTATATGTGCGTGAAGGTGCAGACTCAGCTGTTTGTGAACGGTTTTACTCTTAGCTGGTTTCTGTTGGTCCCTCTGCTCAGGTGTTCTGGGCTCGTCTGTGTGTGTGTGTGTGTGTGTGTGTGTGTGTGTGTGTGTGTGTGCATTTTTTCGTGAGTTAGGAGGAAGAAGAGGATATAAGCCTGGATTAAGTTCAGAGGATGATTTTTATCCTTGTAGGGGGTCTCTAAACGGTAAGAGATGGATGCAAGGTGACCCTATCTGGACACACACATGCACACCCACACACACACACACTCTGGAAGAAACATGCAATCATCACGCACTCACCAATAAACAGACATGCATGCAAAAAACACATATGAACACATACTCACAAGGGCAGAAGAAACACTCTTGAGGAGACTTACGATCATCACACACACACACACACACACACACATACGTTCAGGTGTGCCGTGATCCACAAATAGGGATTATATAGTGCTGATGTTAGAAGTTGAAGAAAGAAAAGGCTGCTCTGCCAAAGCTTCCTCCTCATTGTCACGGCGATAACGCTAACAGTATTGACAGTGGATAGAGTCACACCTTCAATAACTTCTACTTTCCCTTTATCCGTCTTATTTTCCTCTTTCTATTTGCACCTGACTTTTATGTTTCTATTTAAGTTGCGCCGTGAACGTATGTGGAAAAAAAAAAAAAAGCTTGATTAATTGAGAGGTCTTCCAGCAGCTCATGATTTCTTCTCGGCTTCTTTGCCCCTTACGTTCAGAAGAAGAGACGTATGTGCATTCCGACAGTAACTGACCGAACATTAGGCCAGCGTTGTGTCATTAAAGAGCAAAGGAGCAGGTGAGCCAGAGAAATAAAAGAACGAGAGAGGAAACGGAAAGGGTTGCTGCGCCCTCTGTCATTTCATCTTTTCATTTTCCTTACAAGTGACTGCGGCGTTTGATGGAGGAACCGATTATTGTTGGACTTTTCTTTGTTCTCAGCCATTAGAGCTGGAGATAAGCAGTGGACAAGTAAATGGAATTTTCTCATTCAAATCCTCCTCCAGCACCTCCTTTCCTGCCACTTCCTCCATCCATCTCCTCCCCTTCTGCTCCCGTCGCTTTCTCCTCCTCATCGTTTTCCATCTCTGGGCCTGCGTCCGAGGCGCTGATCAGATTCGGCCCTTTGGAAATGAGATTCCGAAGGACTCAGTTCATCACACAATGCTGAACGTGACCTTTGCTTTGTCTCTCTGTCTGTCTTCCAACATTTCTACAGAGTGCAGGTTCAGGCATTAGATCTGCGCGCGCACGCACACGCACACACACACACACACACACACACACACACACACACACACACACACTACTTCCCCTTTGAAGTGCATTTGACACAAACTCTCAATACACTTTATTAAGAGTGGGAACAATGTGGGAACAGGAGAATAAAAGAAACAAAGATGACAGAATGTGGATGAAACAGGCGACATAGTGTAAACTGGGTGTTTGCTCTTGCAAGACTGGGGCCTTTGGGTCCTGACTTGGCCTTTGAGGTGGAAGTGTGGGTGTTAGGTCTGATCTAAAGAGCAGGTACACACTCTGATTCCCTAACACGCTTACACATATTGTTAAATAAAGTGCTCAAAGGGAAGAACTACGTCCTTGTGACTTCCTTTTGAAACGAGCTTTCTGTAGGGTTGCAGCAGGAGGGGAAAGTTGGTGTTAAACTTCACTCGTTTCTATGGTCACCCATCCTCTTTCCTCCATTTGACTTTCTTGTGGTCCCATTCGCTTTCTGTCTATTCCCCTCTTCAGCCTTTTAATACGAAAAATATAAAGGCCCGTATCCCACCTCATCTCTGCTGCTTCACCTTGAAGAACAGCCCCAGCCCCCCCCACCCCCTCCATGGGATCATTCCAAACAACTATTTCATTCAGGGATGGTAATCAGACAGACAGTCACACACACTTGCGCGCACACGTACACACGGTAATGGCAGCAAGTGATTACGTTCACAGATGAGGGATCATTTTTGTCCATTTTCTGGGAAGTAGTGATTGCTCACAGCATTCATTAGCAAATCGCAGAGGTCAAATGATTCAGAGGCAGCGCTCGCTCTTTTACAACCCCCCCTGCACAGTCCAAGATGAAAAAAAAAAAGGAGACCGCGAATTAATAGACGTACCGCAGGACTGTCTTGACGGACGAAAAAAAGGACACGGCGTTATTATGTCCTTGATCTCTCCGGAAAGTTTCGCAAAAATAAGCGAGCACCAAAGTGGCATCCTTTCGCGGAGAATTTGCCGTAATTATCAACAAGAACTAGTTGCACTCTCACACGAGGAGCGGTTTGCGGCGCTTTGGTAGCAGGGAATACACAGCGCAGAGGCCTATTTGAATGGCACCGTGTGAGAATGCATCATTGAAATGTGTAATCCCCGAGCAGCTGGGGAGCTGTGTGTGATGGAGAGAGCTGGGCTTCATCATAGCCTCCACAGGAGACTGGATATGAGTCCAGAGCGAGAGAGAGAGAGAGAGAGGGAGAGAGAGACAGACAGAGACGTAGAGACTGAGAGAGAGAAGGAGGGAGGAGGAGAGACACCATACTGACAGTATGAATGATACATCATATGATTGTCTTGGACAGAGCTGTTCTCTCTGACTGCCTATACTGCACTCTCCAACTGTCCTCCATTTCACAAGCCCTGGTGGACTGATTTATTACACTCAACTCAACTGCGATAGACTCGATTCGGTGTTGCTGCCCATAAGTTTTCAAACTTTTTCCCATGGGGAATATTCCCAGAATGTGATTTTTTTTTTTTCGTAATTTTTCTCGTGTTATTTTGTTTAAACCTTGCATATTTCCCCGATCCCAGTGATCTCCAAATCGAAAATAAGTCAGAAAGGTGATGACACTTAGCTTTTTTTTAAAAATAGCAGAGACACCATCAAGGATCAGTTCAAACTTATATATAGTTCCTCCTGTGACTCCATTCCTCACAAATGTTTATCCGCCAATCACTGCAAAAAGTTTGCTGCCTTTCTTCGAGTGCTTCTGAGGTTGAAGTGGGATATTTTTTTTGGATGCCAACGACCAAAAAGTCAACAGCAAAATCAAACAAAAGGCGTATCAAGACATATTTAAGTGGATATATCTGAAATGCACTTTTGCTTTATCTTCTATCAACTTGCCAATAACGATCAATAATCTTTGAAGTGTGAAGCCTTCCCTTTCCTTTTCTCCCACCGCTCAACAAGCAGAGGGCCGGAATAAACACATGTCATCAGTCGGATAACAAGAATGGTGTGTTTGTGGGATGTAGGTTACATTTCAAAGGTTTGAAAGGCCAGAGAAAGCTACCGTACTGTGAATTATTGAAGAGGTAAGGGATAGGATGGAGAATATGAGTGAGTAGCATTTAGAGTTCAGAAGAGAGTGAGAGAGGGAGAGAGAGAGGGCAGGAGACGGCTGGCTCACAGTGCAGTTCTGTGTGCACGACCACGATGGGAAATCTATATACGCTAACCTTTCTTTGTCTGTAGTTTTATTGAAATTGACTGGTCAGAGGGACGGTGTTTCGCCAGGATAGTATGGAGCGGATCCAGTCCCCTCTGATTCCAGACCTCCTTCACTCCCCAACTTACAAACTGTGTTTGCGCTGTATGCGGATGATGAAATCTTGTAATATGTGAGATACTACTTCCCGATTCTGTCTGCAACTCCGACCCAGCTCTCTCTTTTTTTTCTTTCTAACATTTATGGGAGATAGAAAACTCACACTCTCGATAGCGAATGTGCAAGTGTTACACTCGCAAGCCCGCACTCTTGTTCAATTTTTAGATAATAAAGCAATTTTCTTTTGTTTTCTGGTGATGTAGGCAAACGCCGCACAATCAAGATATTCAAATACCACACAGTATGGCCATAGGTTCTCAGAACACTTATGGGATTACACTTGTTTTGGAACGAAAATATATCAAATTTCACTGCTGTTTTGCGCCTATTTTCTAAATTTGCCCATTTACGGTAAATACAGACAATCATCAGAAATGACAACATATGGAATTGCAAAGCGGATTAGGCATAAACATCTCCCGTATCTCCACCAGCCACCCCGTTGAGGGAGGGCAGGTCGGCAAATAGGCTTTTCACATTTCAGACACCACAATGTCACTCCATCTCATCGCGGCATCCATTACGTGCTACCTTGGGAATGAGGAGAGGTCCATGCTGAGAATCAGGGCAGAAAATGGCCGCCCACTAGGAGGGGTAAAATGGCCAGCGTTATTATTCTGGCTCCCCCCCCAGGGGGAACTGGCCTGAATATAGATATGCAACATTATAAAACCAGGTTATTATCTGGGTGCAGGGTAACGGCCTCTTGGCTCTCTCTCCCCTATGACACACACACACACTGGTAAACACACACACACACACAAGCACGCGTAGCCTGCACTCATATTATAAAATCTGGGTGCAGTATATTGGTAGTGTGGCTTACTGTGATGATTGCAGCCCTTCTGGTGACGGAGAGATGTTTACTGCCCCTATTGTTGCCATTTTTGTGTTTTCATCATGTGTAATTGTTTTTTTTTTTGGGATTGTTCTCTTACTTCTTTTATTCGGAATTAACATCAAGCTTCCCCCAGTTCTTATCTCTGCCTCTGCTCTTTCAGTATACGTAATGTCATTTTATGGTGCAATGATATTTCCGATTTCCAGTAATGCAGACGGCAGCTTCGTATCAGCGAGCATTATTCACTTATGGGCTGCTTGCTTTAAAACATATTATTACTTTGGTAATAAATTTGTTATTTGAGTCGATATCGCTCTGTTATTTGTTTGTGTGTGTGTGTGTGTGTGTGTGGGGATTACATAGAGGTTTTACAGATTATACCTGGCATGTTGAGCCGTGTGTAGATATTCACCGCCACAATGATCTGGCTCTTTTCACGAATGCACACACGGACAAATGGACATTTTGTGCTATCTCCACATGCAGCACAGGATTGACACAAGCAATTTAAATTAGGAGTAAAGCTACTGGCCACCCCTCTCTCTCCCTCCCTCTGTCTCTCATTCTATATATATGTCTTCTCCGTCTATTTATGTTCTTATCTTCCTGTTCCTCTCCGTTTCTTCCTCTCTCGGTTCCATCTTCCCCTCGCCCTCCTTCCCCTCTTGTTTTAAATTTCCCCTTTTTCTGTTCATCTCCACTGATTGCACCTCCCTTCAGTGGATTTCCCCCCTTCCTTTCCGATGCTTTTCATACAATTTAATAGCTCCCTCTCTTCTCTTCCTTCACCTCTCTCTCTATCTGTCTATCTGACTTTCCCAGGTCCGCGCTAATTCCCTCCTTTATTCATGAACCTAACCCTGCTGGGTTTGTTGGCTTGGTGTGTATATATGTATGTGTGTGTGTGCATGTGTCTGGCTTTGTGTGTGTGTGTGTGTGTGTCTGTGCACAAGAGGCAAGGCAGACAGTAAATAGGAATATGAATCTTTAAGGGCCTGCTGCTACTGTGGCTGAAATGACTTTTCAGAGCCGCGGTGATTTTCCAAGAAGGATGTTGATGAGGGCAGGATTGCAGGAGATGTGTATGTGTGTGTGTGTGTGTGTGTGTGTGTGATTGTGTGTGTGCTTACCGCATGTCTGTTTTGTCTCTCTGTGAATTAAAAAAAAAAAAGTGATCTCAGTCTTCTTGTCTCCAAATCTCCTTTATAAATCCCACAATCCTTTTAACTTCATAATCTCCTTTGTTTTAAACCACAAAGCAGCGTTTGTTCAGTGCATTGTTTCTCTTGATGATGATTACGAATCAGGTTTCACATGAACGCTTTGTTTCAGCTCAATCCATACAGAAACTAAAGAACATCAAACTGTGGATCAACAAATCAAAACGAAACTCCACCCTTGTTTTTGGCATTTGTTTTAATCTCCAAACCTGTCCTCGCAAGCTCCTCCACCTCCCTGTGGTTGGAGCCAGCGGACAGAGTGCAGGACCTAAACGACTGTCTGAGCACCACGGCCACGTATCTCCAGCCCGACGTGTCAGGTTGATTACTCACCGCTGACCATGATGAGTCAGCAATAATTCATTAGCGGCACCGGGAGCGCGGTTGGGGATGGCAGCTGGGGGGTCAGGGTTAGGGGTTGGAGGTCATATGGGAGGTGCCGCTAACTGAATGAAAATAAGTGGCTAGCCTTGGAACGTTCGCTATCAAAATATTTGACATTTGGTGGAATCCAGTGGGGAGACGAAATGTCAAATAAATGGAAAATATTTATTCAAAAGATGTAGATAAGAAGTAGGCTGAAAAAAAATCCGGTGTGAGAACTGGTAGAAACATTGCATCCAAAAATTGTTGCTGATGTGTTCATCTCAGAGGGATTTTGATTTTTGTGTGTGACAGTATATTTTATGCATTTGTCTATATACATGAATCCCATTTTTAAGATAGATGCACTGAATGTACAAAATATTTAGACTCCCTTATATATGACAATACCGTGTAGCTTTTACTATGTGATCTTGTTTGTATTTACAGGAAGTACACCATCTCTTCTGTGTTTTGTTTACACTTAATTATGGAAATCAGTACTGGAACATAGAATTTACCCCGATTTGATATCTTGAGCATAATGCGCATTTCATTCTCTGTGCACAAAACAAAAACAGTTATGCTTCATATTAAAGTCCTTGTAATAAGAGTTCATGGGTAATAACGCCTTTGTAAGTCCTCATGAGCTGCTTATTAACATTAATATGACATGTCAGTGCTAGTTATAAACTAATAAACAGTTTATTGTTGATTATAAGACATTTATAAGCACTTATAAGAAACTTAAGTTTATAGTTTATATGGTGTTAATAAGACACTTATGAGTGTATAATAGCACAACTAACACATTTTACTAACTTACATATTATGTCAATGTTAAAGCTTTTTGTTGCTGTATTAAGATTACTGCATACTCTCTTATGCATTCATTAGTGATTATTTATGCACTTTTTAACTTTATGCACCTGATCTAAAGCAGGAACAATGCCGTGTTAAGGTAAATAATTTATTCATTATGCACTTATTAATACCTTTGGGTCCTGTAGCAACAACAAATAGTTAACTGTTCATAAATACATGATAAGCCACGTCTTAATATTAATAAAGCAACAAACAAGGTTTGCAAAGGTTTAGCAATGATGTACTGGGCAAGTTACCATGTAAGGTTTTTATAAATGTTCTTAAGCAGTCTATAAACTCTTAAGTTTATTATTATTACTTATACATGTCTTATGATATAACAATAAAGGTTTATTGATGTTTATGATTATTATTAATCCTTATATGGTTTTAGAATGTTAAAAAGCATCGTGTAAGGACTTAAAGAGGTCTTGTTACCTACGCTTATCACAAGGACCTTAACATAAAGCGTTCCCGAAAAAATGATCGAGGACTTTTTCTAACTTAACTTAAATTTTACCTCAAAAAAACAACAACAAACAAAAAAAAACCTCATCATGCCTCACAAGGTTGGCTCATAGGCGACAACTGTTTTTACATTAGATTAGATTTAGCTCTAGATGGAACGTCTAGAAAGGTCAGTGGGTGAGATTGTCCCGTTTCATAAACTAATCAAAGCTGACACCCCCATCAAAAAGGTCCAAGCAACTGCTGACAGATTCAAAAAAAAAAAAAAATTTGACTGTGTTTGTGTGAGTGTATGTGTGTCGATCTGTGTGAGTGTGGATCTCCGGCCGTACACCTGCTGGAGTGTGCCTGCCACTCCGGGGTGTCTGTCACTAGCCTCCATCACATTACCATACAGCCATGACATCTCTGGCAGCCTTCTGAAGCCTCAAATCTGATAAAAACAGAGATAAATCTGATCTCTGATCTTCCTGATGAATATGATAAGACCTGCTCCAGGTTAATGGACCTTGACACCTATCAGGGCCCCGGGAACCGCTGATCCTGGATCAGAGGTGGAAGAGACTGTGGAGGTGGAGTAAGAGGGAGTAAGACCCAGGAGGGTTTAGCAGAAGCTGCCCTGGAGAGGTGCTCGCAGGCTGGGTTTGGATGACAGCCATGACTGGGTGACGGTCCAAAGCTCCATGCAAAGCCCGTCTCTCCTGTCTGTGGGAGAGAGGAGGCACTTGTTCTCTGTAGAGCGCGCGCACACACACACACACACACACACAAACTCATACACATCTTTCTGTTTCTCCTTTTCCTGTTTTTTAATTCTCCCATCCTATCGCCCTTCTCTTGTCTCTCACGTATTCTTGTCTCTTCTTGACTCTCACTCTCTGCTATTTCTGTTTTTCTCTCTCACACTCCCTCACACTCACACTCGGGGATCTGGGGGATATATAGGGGTGTGGTAGAGCTAGTGATGGGGCTCTGCTTTGATGCCCGGTGGGAGATTACAGGGCCAAGAAGCAGAGATAAAAGTACAACCGAAACACAGGTATCTGCTCTTGCTTATGCCTTACAAACACATTCACACGCACACTTACACACATCCATAACACATGTTCCGAGTAGGCCCGGGATGCACACACACAGACACACACCTACATACACACCAACATCTAATGGCTAGTCAGTGACACTGAGGTCTTAGCCCCTGTCTGCCAGTCCTCATTTGTTTCCCAGCCCCTCCTATGTGTGTGTAGCAGTAGCACTTGCTACCGGGTGTCTTGTTACTCCTCAGAAGGTCTATTGATTTAACTCTTGCCACAATCTATAACACTATTGTCTTGCCTTAAGTGTCTCATCTGTACAATTCACTGGCAGGAGTCTATACATCAAAAACCCCGCCTGCTTAAGGATATTGGTATTCCGCAACATGCTGGGAATTCTTTTTTTTTCTCCCCGTCTCTCTGTGAATTTCACATTTCTTGCACACTCAACCTTACTTTTTTTAAAGCGAAGATGCTCGCAGCTAGGCATAACACAGGCTGGTTTATTTTTACTGCTGTTGTGTTTATGAAGTCAATATTTTATTTCACAATATCATATAGCAGCGGTGTCGAGCAGGAGTTATATTTTAGAGAGCGGGACGCAGATGAGATATGCAGCCTTGCCGTGGGATTTTGACATATTTTAAAAAGAATGACATCCTCTGAAAAACAACGCAGAGACCTACAGTCGAGGAAATGAAAGAAAGAAAGAAAGAAAGGCTTGGGTTCGGGCCTCAAAAGGCCTGTAGGTATGTTGCCAGATCTGGCTTAGTTTAAATCTTAAGTACACTTTCTTTTCAGTGCCAGTGTATGTATTGGTTTCTGAACATGTGCAGATGTTTGGTCCTCTTTGTCCGAGCAGATTAAATCAACCTGAAAGCAACAAATCAACTTAGATTCTCGTAGAAAAACGCAGTCGCCTTTTCAGGTATTTGAGAAAGTGTTTCTTGTGAGTAACCTATACACTCAGATGTTTGGTCCAATATTCTTTACAATAATTGTAAGTCTTCTGTTAATATTGCTTTTATACCTTCCTGATAGCAATGTGGACTATAAAGAATATAAGTACTTACGTGCAGTTGTTATTCAGCTGATGCAAGTGCAGTATTTTACAAGGTTTAGCCCACAGTGCACAAATCTCAAGGTTACCTTTCCGAATCTGGCAATGTCTCACCATTGATTACCTTCAAGTCGCACCGCAATACAAATGTTTAACAAGGGACTTTGGCCCCTCGTGAGCAGGATTAATTGACCTGGTAGGAATATTTAGAGAAACAATGACGGGTGACTGGGCAGGTGAGTTGCACCGATGCTGACTTAATTCCAAGATGATAAAGTTTCTTTACCTTTGTGAGCACCTTCAATGTGTAAAGCCTCAAATGTGTCCATAGAAGATTGATTCATGTAAGCATCAGAGTCAAAGCTTTGTTATGAATCACTGATGAAGGTGAAAATCCAATAATAAATGTAAGCAATTTGATGAACGCATTCCGTTCCATAGCCGCCATAACACACAGTAGATATGACAGTACCAAATGCCAGTTTGAATTCAAACCATCTATGGACAATCCAGAAGCAGAGTATACATTTTTAATGCCGTCCTCCACTTTAACCCACAGCCCACTGGCTTCACATTGTGAATCACTGTATGCTATTTATGTTGTTACCTCCGCCAAGGTGGTTATGTTTCCACCCGTGTCCAACTGTTTGTCGGTTGGTTTGTCAGCAGGATTACACAAAAACTTCTGAACAGATTTCCAAGAAACTTGGATGACACAGAATAGACCCCATATACTTTTTATTTGTTTTTTTCATACTTTCTTTAACATGACGAGATAGGATGGTTACCAACATTTTTGTTAATTTCTTAAGGAACAATGCATGGATCTTGATGAAAAAAAAATCAGGCAAAGTAAGATGGATGGTCTCTGTGCGTGGGTACAATTTGATGCAGGTCCTAGATCAGCTGATGGTAAGTTATGGCTAAGCATGGTGTTAAAAAAAAAGACGGAGTTTCCTTCATCCTTACTGAATTAACCTTCTGGTTGATTTTGTATCTTTGTCTGCATGTTGCCGGTGCACTCTGCAGCAGATCTCCATCTGCCAGTCCGTCTATCTCACCACCACGTTAATAAGCTAACCTCAGATCTCGATGTCACGGTGAGGGCCACTGTCACTGCGGAGATATCAGCAGTGTAATCCGTGGGAGGTACATGTACCTCATCCTAGTTACCGTCGCCGGGCTCAGCAGGATATGACACGGGCCCAGCAGGAAGGGCTGGTGATTAAAGCGCGCCGGGGTTATGAAGATGCCATTACACTGGCAGATGATCAGAGCCACAAACACACGATGATTGTTTTTTCAGCGTCAGTACACAGACTGCAGTGACATTACAGGAATATTCATCTTTGTATCGCAAATTCTAATGACACAAATCACTGCGTGTCCATCTGTCCTTCTACCCACATATCTATCTGTCTGTCTGTCTGTCTGTGTATCTCATGAAAAATAGCATTCTTTCTCTGATGCACACATTTTCACAAATAATTCATTCCATCTCTGTATTGGTCCGGAATATTTACACTGGAAATCAAATTCTGTTGTTGTTTGTGGCGCAGGCATGAATAAAAACATGAGGGTGATTTTCCAAGGCAGAATAATGTGCCATTGGCGCCTTTTCCTCTGGAGTTCCATTGCCCTAAAATGAGGCCCGGTCAGATGGGGAGTGATGGTGTTCCATGGTGGTATTATACGATCGCTACCTACCCGTATGCGCTTCCTTCACCCTCTCCCGCGCTCCCTCTCTCATTCTGCCGTATCCCTCCTGCCTCGTTTCAGCCTCACCCCGGTGTCCAAATGCTAAAACCAGCCATTTTGGATCCGCATCACTGTCATTCCATTATGATGGGAGCGGGGAAGCGTGCACGCACATGTGCAAAGATCACAAATGTGTATGGAGTAATGCACACATGGCCACACACTGACATTGTTTCGCAATGGTAAAATCCCCCGCAAAAAAATATCTAACATTGTGAAATCAGCTTGTGATAGAAAGATATTGTAGCTGCTATATGCTGACAGGCATTCTGGGTTACAGCAGTTTTTATATGTCAGTATACAGCACAGCTGGACAGGATCGTGGTATCCTGTGACTCCACAGATCTATTTCTGTAATTGGACTTATAAAGGAAAGGAAGTTCGTATGGGTGCACTATAAATATATCTTTTGAATAGAGAACTGGCACCATCACTGTAATAAATACATAATTTAACCAGTCTTCTCTATCCAAATTATGTGTTATACTGTCCTTTTGTGTGGTGTATCATCGGTCCTGTTGTCCTTGAAACATGCCAGAATGTCTTTTATTAGCCTGTAAGCCATCAATACGTCCTGCTGAACATTCAACATTCCTCCATTCCTGCTCTTTGGCCATTATAGTGATTCAAATTCTTATTCTGTCTTTGAATAGGCAGCACATCTGAGGCAGACTGTTCATTTATACAAGCCGAAGGCTTCCATTGAATGTAACGACGAGCCTACGCAAAAAAGTAATGTTCTGTTGCAGGAACTTGATCCTTGGATGATGGCTGTGTTAAGATGGCAGATAGGGAGAGAAATCCTCCCCAGCGGTGCCTTCATCTTTGAAATGCAGGCCCTCCTCACACATGGCACCCTCTATGAATATTTCACACGTTTGTTTATATATATATATATATATATATATATATATATATATATATATTTACACACACATTTTTATTAGAGGGGAATTATGTCTTGGAAATGTCAAGGTTAATTTCCTGGTAAGGAGAGAGAGTGAGACGGGGGTGGGGGGGCAAGGCCTACAGCAAGAAGAAGAATGTGGAGGATTTTAAAGTGTGTGTGTGTGTGTGTGTGTGTGTGTGACTCACTCGGTTGGTGCACGTCTGTGTTCAACAACCATACAAGAGAGAAGGACAGTAGCCCATGTAGGAAGAATAGAAATACCTTTATTATTCACATATATGTGTTATAACAAGCAGTTTAGGAACTAAAGGGAGCAGGAGAAAAGAGAATGTGTCGCCGGAGTGTGCTCAGTAAATACTTTCATCTGTTTCAGGTCAGCCTACATACCTGTGAGGAAGAGAGGAGGAACAGAGAAGGCAAAGGTAAAGAGAGAAGGCAAAAATATGTTTATCAGGGCTGTTTTGCTGTTAAAACAGGGCAATTTGAATATATTTTCACCAACAAGGTTATTCCAGTGAAACACATAAATGTTTAAATTCAGTGAAATCATGAATCAACAGAACTGTACGGACACGAATGCAGTCGTCACGATAACATCCTCGTCAGACAAGTTTTACCACACAGTGACAACAGTGAAAGTTTAGACACCTCGGAACAGAAAAAAAAACGGAGCAAAAGGTGAGTTAGATAAAATAGTTTGTATTCAGTCAAAAACAAAATATCACTGTATGTTGACGTGCACAAACAAACAATAAAGTGCATGTCGCTGTTTCATTCTGCGCCCCTGCCTTCTTTCTTCCTTCCATCCAATTTACCCTCTTTCTTCCTGTTTGCTGAGACATTTTCCCCTCCGCTACAAAGCCGGCGTCATGTTCAGAGCTTTTCTACATAAGTGTTTCATGTCACTCCTTTTCCCCCTAAAACACACTTGCCTATTCCGTGTGTTCTTGGTCTTATATTTGGGTTTGAGAGTAGATAGGTAACATTAAAGAGCTATCACTTTCTCTCTCTGTCATTCCCCTCCTTCATACACCATTTGATCTGAAGCCAGATATGGCTTTCAGATGTGGATGCAGACACGCACGCACGCACGCACACACAACCACGCAAAAACACGCGCGCGCAAACACATGCACCGGCGCAAACAATTTGCACACGCTCCGTCTGACTGACAGATAAACAGTTTGAGGGAACACACGTACACGCACGCTCAAACATGTGCAAAAACACACCTTTATCTCGCAAAGGCTTTTATTTTGTGTATTTCCTCCTAGCCAAACATCAAAAGGCGAATACCGTCTCACAGACAAACAACAATATTACAATCCTCGGTACTCGACAATGCCATTTTCAAGTGCCCCACCCTTGACAACTTGTGGAATGGGTTGAAGGGAAGGAGGATTCAAACAGACATGAATACACAACAAATACCACCTACAGCCAATAAAATATGCATGGCAGAGGACGTCTACCTTTAAACTGACTTCTGTCAGAATTAATAACGCGCACAGGAACACAATGACTGTTTTCCACAGGTGTTCGTCTGCGTGTCTTCATATTCTATTCTATCCATGTTCTATTTTTGCACGTACGAATGCTCGCATGCCTGTGCTCTCAGATACGACACTGCTCAATAATGTAATGTCAGACTGCTCGAAAAGCTCGGATTATTAGAGGAGTTGCAAAAAAGAAGCACTTCAGTTTTTTTTCTTCTTCATATGTTTGTTCACTTCTACAAATTTTGACAACCGTGCATAATATCTCAAAATACGATAACTTCTTAACAGGACATAAATCACCGCAACTACTGAGCAGAATTATAGCCACGCCGCAGATGTCTCCGAAATGTTCAAGTACAAAATGTTCTGAAAGTCAAAATTAATGCACTCGGATTTTAAGAATGTGCCCGTCAGGAAAAACCTTGATATGTTAGATCCCAATAACTCATCTTTTTCTTTTACTCCTGCCTTTGTTCACTCTCTTTCTGATCTGTAATTGAAAAAGCATTCCATTTTTATTTTTCACCGCTATCCAAAGGCTAAATCCAAAACACCAGCCAAGAGGTTAGCCTGGTCACCTGGCACCCACAGGCACTCTTTCTCCCTCTCTCTCTCTCCCTCTCTCTCTCTCTCTCTCTCTCTATACACACACACACACACACACACACACACACACACACACACACACACACTCTCACACGCACACACATACACACACCTGGCTGCTGTGCTTCAATAAACTGTAAATTCCTCCTCTGCGCCCACCGTACCCAAGCTAACCCTTTAAAAGTCACCCGCCTCCACCTTGTAATGCATGAACACACACACACACACACAGACCCACACACACGCACATACATACTTACCCACAGTCACACACAACAGACAAGCCCAAACACACAAAAAAACAATGTGGCTTAGTGGATGGTATCAAATTTAGTGGCCACGGGGATCTGGCTGGGGTCGTAAATCTATATCTAACATGTGAGAAAATCTCTACATGAATATCTGGAGACACAGGGGGAGAGAGAGACAGAGAGACAGACAGCAGGATACAGAGCAAGAGACAAAGGGGAAGGAGGCAAAGTAAGGGAGTCTTGTAGGGAAGGAGCAGAGGCAGAGACAAACCGCATCAGTAGGAGACAGGAAGCTGAGCGAGGTATAGCAAAGAAATAAACAAATGCAGGACGGGAGAGAAAGCGAGTGGGAGAGTGGGCGACAAAGCACAGCGGAGGAGAGAGGGAATAAGAGATAAAGATAAACCGGCAGAGGGAGAAATAGAAAGATAGACGGAGCAAGAGAGTCACAGACGGAGGGTATGACAGTGAGAGATATTTGGGCGGAGAGACCGAGCGAGGGAGAGAAGGAGGGCTGAGTGAGAGCCAGAGACAGACAGACAGACAGACAGACAGACAGACAGACAGACAGAGAGATACATGACCCCTCTCTCTCTCTAACAATGGCTCTTCATGTGGTGCCCAGCTTAGCAGGCGAGCCGGTGGAATCAGGAATGTGGAATGTGGGATTTCAGGCTTGGAAGTGATAGCTACTGTCTGTGTGTAATATTTAGGGCCGACACAGGGAGCCTCTGGCACGCCATGAAACACATGGACGGCACTGCTCTCTCTGCTGCGAGTCGGTTTATGTCTCGAGCATGCGTGCGCATACATACGGGCGAAAAGCGTCGAACATTTGCGCAAAGAGTTAAGATATGTATATGATATTGTGTATAATTTATACGTCTAAAAAAAACATCCATGTATTTTTTCCCCTCACTGAATTGTCCCCAGTGTCGTATTGCTTCTGTCAGTTTAATCATAGTTTGTACAACATGCGGTTAAAGGAAATGTCCAGACGTTTTGCCTAAGTAAAAGTAGCAATGCCACAATGTAAAAATACTCAGCATGTAAAGTGAAGTGAAATCCTGCATTTAGCATTTTTCTTCTGGAAAAAAAAAGGAAAAGAAAAGTAGTAATGATGCAGAACAGAGTGTTACATGATTAAATACTGTTGTTAATGAGGCTGCCACTCATTTTTTTTCTTGATTAAATGATCAGTTGTTGGGTCTCTAAAATGTCAGAAATTGGATACAAATTAGAATAAAAAGATAACATCCTCAAGTGTCTTGTTTTGTCCACAACCCAAAGATATACAATTAATTGTCAAAGAGGAGAAAATAAAGCGGAATGAAATGTTTTTACTTTTCTTAGAAAAATGCTCAAACTGAAAAGTTGACAGCTAAACAATTAATCTTTGCAGCTCTGATTGTTAACATAAATGTATTATTAATACATTAGATATATATTTAAATGGTCCAAATTAGGTTAATTAATAAAAAATATAGTTTAATCTATCACAAAGCATCATACTTAATTTGTTGATAATATGCTTTGCATGATAATATGAATTTGCAAATGGACTATAGCTGTTAAAATAATAATATTTGACTCTTAAAAGTAATCGAGTAGGAGTACACAAGTGGTAAGTAGGATAAGATTGTACACGACTTGACCACATATGCTCCATCCACATCTGGTCTACGAAGTCTATCATACAGACATGCAGAGGCCCTAATGAATGTCCACAGGCAATTCCACGAATAAAAAGTTGAGCAAACGTTGTTCAGGGGAGTCTGTTCTTCACAAGTCCCCTGCATAAATAAAAAGTTGCGAGTACACACACACACACACACACACACACACACACACACGCTCACAGATGCTGTATATTGTCACACTTTGTCTCTCACTCTCCGTCTCTCTCTCCTTCACACACACTGAGCTAATACACACACACACTCACACACACACTGCTGCTAACACAGGAGACAGTTGTTGCTGGCCGCCCCAATGCCTGTCATGGCTGTTAGGCCAAATCCCATGAATTATGGCTCTTCCAGATGTAAGAGATTTCTAAGCTGCCTCCAACGGCCTGCGGTCTGTGGTGAGAGAGAGAGAGAGACACAGAGAGAGACGGAGAAAGAGAGAGAGATTTGGGTTTGTGCAGTGTCATCCAAAAATCCATCTTCCTCTCTCCATCCCTCATCTTTATTATTATTATCAGTCCGTGCTCTATCAGTAGAAAACTGTCATTACTTCCAATTACCTTCGGACAAAAATATTATTTTGCTCATCACACATTTGAAATTTCGTACGAATATGTGACTTATATCCGCGAGGAAGAGTGACTACCTAGCGCGCTCATACTTTCTTGAAGGAGGGCTGGAAATTGGATATTTGTGGAGGAATATATTTTTTCCAGCTGAATGGCGGTGTTTGTGCGAAATGAAACGGCGACACACTCTACATTTTCCCCCCCATTTTTATTTATTACCCGCCGGTGATTTTCAGAGTAAAATGTAAAATCGGATCGCGCGTGACGTACCGGCGCAACGATGGCATTAGCGTTTACATATTGATCATCAGAAAATATTTAATAGCCGTCATACATTTCTTTAAAAAAAAAACAAAAAAAACTACCAGTTGCTGCAGGATTATCGACACATTGATCATTTTGTCTGACCAGTGCATTAGCTTAATTCCCCCGCACGCACGTCAACACTTAAAATTCAACCCCCATCGTTCTCTCACTTCGTTTGGTCTGCTCTCACTCTTTCTCTCATTAGTACTTCGTAACCAGACAGTTTATTTGAAATTATGAAAGCATTACACTCTCTGATGTAGCAGTTTAAAAATCAATAGCTGAAACCCTAGCCGCCTCACTTAAGCCCTCTCCTATGGCAAAGGGGATGTCTCTTTCTCCCTCTCTCTTAAATGGTAATTTCATTTGCAGTCACTAAGACCTCGCCGATAATTACCAATGCCCTGAGAGAGAAAAAGGCGAGTGAAAGAGAGAGGGGAGAGATGGGAGACAGGAGAGGGTAAGGAGGAGAGATGGATTAAGAAAGGAGAGTGAATGCCAGTCATTAGAAAAGCTTTCCTCTCTCCCTCCTTTGATCAGAGTTAAGAACACATTGCCTTCGCTCTATCGCTCCCTGACACCAACCTCTGAAAAGAAAAGATGGAGCGCAGGAAGGGGGGGGAGGAAAAAGGTGAGTGAGGGATAGACCGACAAAAAGAAAGAAAAAAAAGGATCCCTGAAGTCTTAAATAGCAGGCCTTAATTTTGACATTGAACCCTCTCTGTTCTTGGGTTACACCGGGGCCGTCCATTTTCAGAGCGCTCCGCCATCCATCCACCCCCCCACCCTTCCTCTCTCTCGTCTTCATCTCTCAAATGAACTAATCAGAAAGAGGAATATGAAGTGTCCTGCAGGATCCATTTCTCTAGAAGCATATGGCAATGATTGATGGGGGACAACTTTGACTTTCCCGGGTCATCCTCCTCGCGCACATCTGGGAGCACGCAATAATTCTCTTAATTTTAGACCCCGTCTCCTCCTTCTGCTCCCCTCTTTTTTTCGATCCTCTTTTTTCGTCAAAGAACTTCAATTTCACTTTGGTGAAGAAAAAAAGAAAGAAGTGAGAGCCTCCTTTCAGCCTGTCCCTCCTCTTTCTCTCTTGCTCTCTCAAGGCTAACGCAACCAGTCATTTTGGCTGAAATAAAGGTACCGTAGTGGTTGCCAGATGTTTATAAGGGCTGTTGGGGCAATCCCCTTGTTTTTTTTTTTTTTTACGGCTCCCATGATTTTTCTTTCTTGCTTAAAGAAGCCTTAAGAACCACTTACGCCGTATAGCCCCGGTAACTGGATTTACCATATGTGTAATGCTAGTTGATATTTCATCATGACAAATACTGTAAAAGAGCCACAAGGAATATGAGTTACCTGTGTTTATTGCTTTTGAATGGATTTCAGTCTGACGGCAGGTTATTTTTTACAAAAAAGCAGCACATCCTGAGATTTATGCACAGCTCAGACTAAAGGAGGGGGGAAAAAAATCTGTTTTGTTTCAGTTTTGTTTGGTTGCTCCATTAATTCAAATGAGAAGTTAGAAAGAAAATTATCGGACTTATTATTCAAAGGCGTTTTTCCGACGAGCCTTAACTTTTCCGTGTGTAGCGCGAGACAGAGAGACAGAGAGAGAGAGAGAGAGACAGGGGGAGAGAGACAACCATCTCAAACCTCCCCGACAGCAACTGGGCCTTGTTAGCTGTGCATTGAAATCATCTTTGACTCCGGGTTTACAATAACAGAGAGGAACTTCGACCGCTAAATGCTTTCGGGAAACCCACCCGTCCTCCTCCTGCCATGTGATGATCCCACCTCTGAAATATTCAGCGCCATTAACATTCCGATGGGTATCATCCCCTTTCAGACACAATTCGCTCTGCTCCTCAGACCTGTGGGCCAAGGCAGGGAGAGGCCCGGAGCAGATGCTATCTGCTCTCATTCTTCACCAGATCTCTCCTCCTCAAAACGCACGCTTGCCACTGTTATATTTGGTGCAGAGGAAGCAATGCGCTGAGTATTGAAAGGATCGTAGAATTAAATTAAAAGCGAGATTAATTTGAATTTGGTTCTGTGAGTAACTCACTCAAGGAGATTTGTTTTTAATTTAATAGCATGTAGTTTTAATTGTAATTAAGCTTTCTTTAATTTGGCTGTTCAGACAGTGCTCTGTTATCTGTGAACGCTCACCCATTCAAAACTTCCATCTGTGTTATTGGCCTATAAAGCTGAAATGTGTTTGATCTTAATTGCTAATGATGTGACTATGTGGGTAAATTGTTTTGCCAATCAGATCTTTGGATGTCTCGTATGCTCACAGCTGCTTTTATGTAGCGCGTGTGTTCGTGTGTGCGTGCGTGCATGCGTGTGCGAGCTGTCTCTAATCATGTGTGATCATGTGAGAGACGGAGCACTACACTTTGAGCACAATTAGTCGGGCATTTAGGCGTCTTAATTGGTGACATTCGATCTCAGGCACTCGCTGATGAACCACTTAGCAGCAGACTTATGGATTAGCGCCCGGCGCAGCTCGCTCTTCTCAGATGTAACTAACAGGTCAGGAATTAGTGCTCTTAACACTGCCTTACAAATGAAGACAGCTGTATTGACTAGCGAGGAAAACTACTTTCTCCTCCGGTTTGCTCTGAGACTCAGTCTCCTCCTCGAGTCTTACTCCTGTCCTCTCTTCTTATCATCTCATGTCGTGTGTTTTCTCTTCTTATCAGCCGAAGCGAGCTTTTGTTTAAATGTTGCTCTCTCCTGGACGATTTCAACCGCCTTGTTGGCAGCAGGCCACTCAGATTTGGCCGTGACAGCATTTGGCGTTTTGTTGTCATGGCGCTGAAGCTGTCTCAGTTGTCTGGGCAACATGTGCCGGGGCTCATGGGAGCCTCATAAATGTCATGTATCGACGGAACCGCTCGGGAGAGCAGGAAGTCCTTGCCAAAAAGAAGATAGATAGAGCGCCACTGGTGTTGGGGATGCCATGTTGCATTAAATCATGTTTGCGCACGCTAGCGCAGACATACACGTGCACACTTGTACAGATGTGCATGCAACCATGCATACAAATACACTTGGCAGCATTTGCTTGCAAACACGTAGGTACGCATGCAGTGATCACCGACAGAAGGCGCACAGATAACACTGACATGCGAACAAACTCTCTCTCCTCCACCTTTTATTCTCGCTCTCCCCTTTTATAATGTTCAAGGAGGCCGCTCGGCAGCCCCCACCCCGCCCTCTGTAGGTGTGTCACATTTTCGCCACACGTTCCCCTCCCCAGGTCACTGTCATGTGCCCGGACCTACTGAGCACGCAGGCTTTAAACAGTAGAGACAGCACTTGTCCGTTAGATTAGCGTGTCCCCGACGTCACATGCCTTCGCCTGCACACGTCACCACTTGTCTAGAGGTGCCTGTCGAGGTTCATTAGAAAATGCCAAGATTTAAGAAAGAGAGAAATGTTGTCAAAAGGTAGACAAAAACCTCTGAGTTGCATGTTGCGTGTTTTCACTGAATGTGGGAACATTCATTTGATTTGATGCTGCGCGTTGTGTAAATGCAGGTATGAAACTGGGTTATGTGTTTTCTTTTTTTTTTCTTCTTTTTTTTATCAATAAAAATGCCTTTTTGAATTTTCCTCTCTGATCAGAAATAAATATTCCTGACCCCACATCATTATTATTCAACACAAAACACATATTCTAACCAACAAAGCAACTCCAGGCCGAGGCGAGGGCCAGCCGGCATTTCAAACGCCCCTGAGATTCCAGATATTCTAATACCGTGGGACCTCCTCTCATATTTATTGTGGGAATCAGAATTTATGATGAGTAAATTGGGCTTCTTCATCTGTGTGCCGGGGGGGTTGCAACATGCGGCCGAGATGGCTTGACTTATTGATTACAGGGAGCAGTATGCCCCATTTCAAAGGGAAGGAGAGCCCCCGCCACGCAACTTCTGAGAATTAATTTGCCCGGCATGGGCCTTCATGAGAAACACATGTCCGTGCACACACACAGGAACGCAAGCATAGACACAAACAGGCGCACAAAAAAAACCAAAGCCTGCAGGTAAAAGAATCACACTCACAAAAAAAAAGGGAAAAAAACAGCTACACATGCATGCAGCCCCCTGCAGCCCCCCCAACACACATACACACTCACACACACACATACATGAGACCAATTTTTGCAGTGCTTCAGGTGACAAGACAAGGCCGTTCTGTTGTAACCAAAGATTGTGATCGTACTTGTTGGCACGGGCATAAACACTCTGAAAAATTCTCCCACTGTAATAAAACCTAGAAAGTTTCACATTTCTTTTTTTTCTTTTTTTTTCTTTTCAAGTTCATAGTTCATTTGTAGCTCGTGCATGGCATTCACCTTAAAAGCTAATGGTGTTTCTGTCTATCACATAAGACGTGCTGTTTTTTTTCACTATCTGCTATTTTGTGATGTATTTTTCAGGGGAATAACAACAAAGGTAAAATGAAATACAAACACTGTGGCTGAAAAGTATTTTAAAGATCCTTTTCTTTTTCTTTTTTTTTTGGCCTTTCAGCCGTTCACATAGAATGACACTGTAACCGTACTGGAAGCAAATATGACTCCGACACGGTCCCATCCAAAGCGTTTCTCCAGAATCGAGTCACAGCTGAACTATCAGCGGTTCATCCCTGGCATTGTCCACAGGATCACCCTCTGCACTCAGACACCAGCTCCTATTTCACCAGCAGCACCCGCGCTAATTTATCATCATGGTCATGACAGACAACACATCTGTGTGTGAATGGATTGAGTGAGGAAAGAGGGAAGTGAAGGAGGGACAGCAGTGAGAGCAGGGAAGAGGAGGCGGAGGGGGGCAGAGAGAGGGAAGAGTAGGAGGAAATATGGTAGCAAGGAGAATTCGGATCGCACAATCGGCGAGGCTTTTTAAGGGTCATATTTTGTTTGAAGGGCCCCATCCTACCCTTCGCTCGACCTCTCTCTATCCCCGCTGCCTCCTCTCTCATAACACCGCTGTCAGCTAACCCCCTCGGCAACTGGACAGCTCATTGTCTTGGGCTATCTTATATTACAGGCCATATACTGCAGGTGTGATATGGAAAAGCATTAAAGAGCTTATAAGGAGTGAATTGAGAATGTAGACCTGCCGAGGTTTACGTCGCCATATAAAACTGTGGCTTCGCAGCTTACGAAAGGGCAAGTCCGTGACGACCTGCTTCTTGACGTTGGTCCCGTGTGAAACATCCTTTTTTTAAAAAAAAAAAGATCCTTATAATTTATTTATGATATAATGCCGGTTGACTGACGCTGCTGTGTTGGCCGAGCCGAGCAGACGTTCTAGTGATGAGCGTGATGGGCAGATCGGTGGAACTACGGACGGACAACAGATGGGGAGACACACACTTACACCCGTGCGCCTTGTGTTCACATGTGCATGCCCATATTCATACAGTATTTGTGTGTGGTTGTGCGTACACGCACGCATATGTGTCGAGACGGCAGGTGTGCGCCTACACGCGTTCTCGCGTGTGTGTTCAAGCAAGCATATCTGTTTACTTTTGCTCTCCAAAACCCACTCACATTTGAATGCAGGAGACAGGACACATCTCCCTGCTCTGTGAGCCGCTAGACAGCTCAGTCAGAATATTTTAGAGTACACACACTCTCACACACACACATACACGCCTCCCTGGGGTACCCCATATGCGGCGCCTGGGGAGTGCAAAATGGAACTTTTTAAAAGCCAAAAACACTTCTCCCGAACAAACTAGTCTGCTTAATAATACCACACCCGTGTTTCTCTCTCCTCTCTCACGACAGGCCGTCATTATCTACAAGGGAGTGGGTGTGTTTCGGCTGCTTTTTAGGGAAAGGTCGTGGTTGTTGTTTTGGTGTCTGAAAGCCTTGCTACAAGGCGGATGGCAAATAGACTATAAACTATTTGGAATCTATGCATCAACAAATACAATTTTGGTATGGAAATGAAAAGCGGAAGGAGTTTGGGAATTGCGAATTTAGCGTGAAGCTCCTGCGACGCGCAAACTCCCGAGACGTTCGATTGACTGAATTGCTTATTTTGGACCTGCAGTACATGCTGCGATATTTTTGATGTGCGTTACATTGCAGAATCAAGAAAATCTATGTTGTTGAGTTTCTTTATTTTTATATATACATATATATATATACACACACACACACAAGAGCAGCTAGGGTCTTTTTTTTCTTCAGTTGAGGTAAATGA
Source organism: Lagodon rhomboides (assembly GCA_039737535.1). Lineage (NCBI taxonomy): Eukaryota > Metazoa > Chordata > Actinopteri > Spariformes > Sparidae > Lagodon > Lagodon rhomboides. The sequence goes on from CM077803.1 coordinate 12,594,078, forward strand.
ACCTATGTACACACAGACACACAAAAAACAAACACACACAGACTCCAGGCACACAACCAGTATGTATACAGACAAACACACATTCACCCTCTGCTCTTATGAAGATAAATATGGCAAGGGGTAGATTTTCACCCGCACCCACTGAACGGGACACACACATTCATCTTAGCTGTATTTGGTGTTTTGGGTTGTGTGTGTGTGTGCCTGTGAAGGAGGGGGTCGGGGGGGAACATATTGGGGATACAGCAGCAGCGGGTGTGTGCACCTCACTGCCTTTTCAATGTATGGAAATGTATGTGCATTTTTAAAGTAGGGGGGGCTAAATTTATTTCCCCCCCCCACCCATGTACCCTGCGCCCCTTCCTCTCTCTCCCCACCTCATTCCCGAAGCTGATAGACCTATGGATGCATGATAGATGGAGAGAGAGGGAGGGAGGGAGACATGGAGGGGGTCTCTGCATGGATGCATACATGCATGCATGGATGTATATACACCCCCCCACCACCGCCACCGCCACCGCCGCCGTCCTCTCAAACACACCCCATAAAGTCACACACGACACGCACACACATGCATACACACGCGCACACCTCTGAATGCGGGATTCATGCGCATACCAAACGTAATCCATAGTTTTACATAATGGGGAGGAGGAAAGAGGGGAGGCGAGCCGGCTCCTGTAGCCGGGTGATAAAGATAATATGAATCATCTGACTCTTTCTCTTTCTCTGTGTATGTATACACATTCACCTAGGGAGATGCTGATATGCTATAGGGGAATATAATGAGATATGGAGAAGGTCCCCCCTGATCGTCAAGAACACATGTGGGTCATATGTGTGCTTTGTGCAATTTCCACAATGTATAAGGATTATGGTTCACGGTATGCAGAGATTTAAGGAAATTGCTCCAAGTGCAAGTAATGCGTGTGTGTGTGTGTGTGTGTGTCTGTGTGTGGAACGGCAAAGCTATTGCACCATTTGCACGTATTGCATGAAAGCAATTGGAAATGCACAATTGAGTGCACTGTTTTGATATGCAACTGATGGATTTTCCCCGCACGTTTGAATAATGGTATGTATATACTGGGAGATAGGAGTTTGTTTGTCGCTGGAATTAATTAAGCAAAAAGTCTGCAACGCACTCTACATACAAACAAAAAGAGGAGTCACTGTTAATTATTCAGAGAAAGTTAATTTTTCTGAATATAATTAAAGGCATTTAACCATCAGGGACAGAGTGAGATCAAAGATGTATATTTGATGTCATGCAGATAGCATTTTTAAATTAGCAAACCCTCTTAACTTTATAATTATCTTTGGTGTGAGAACTGAGGCAGGAAGTTCTTTTGTGTTAATTCTGGGGCTGAAATAGTCTCCTAAGAATTCGATGAAAATTAATTAGAAATAATTGCAGATAGACATGCAGATTGCATTTACAATGCAAATAAATCTTAGCAGAGCAGAACTAAAGTTTCCTTTTTGCCAGTGTTATTCTGAAAGAACGGTAAAAATACAAGACGGCTATTTTTATTCAGATGTGTTAACTTTGTGTGACATTTAAATGTAATTTTTAGAATTTGAACACGGATTCTAATATAAATCTGTGTTAGCTGATGGTCTGTTTAAAATTAAACAATTGATTCCTTTACATGACGATATTCTTCTCGTTCTCATTTCTTTTGAAGGGATTTTTTGGATGTGTGTGTCAAAACCGCTCTCTTCCCGCCCTCTCCCCGTGTTTCTGCTGAAGCTGACACACACAGTAATGTCCAAATATATCAAGAAAGAGAAATAGAAAGAGGGAGTGAGTAAGGGTGTGGTGTGTGTGTGTGTGTGTGTGTGTGTAGAGAGAGAGAGGCTGAATTCTATCTCCAAGTATCAGTGGCCCCACAGAAAAATAGAATTGTTTCCTCCATATTAGGAATCAAAGCTAAGCCCGGTGTTATTGTGTCCACCATTTTGACTGCAGCCGACAGACCTTGAGGAAGCAGGTGCACCGGGATGAGTGTGTAGGTGTCACTACATTTCATTTATTCATTTTCTCTCTTTCCTTTTTTTTTGGGGGGGGAGGTCGAAAACGCATGCTTCTGTGAATTCTCCTGCTCCACAATTGTTGAATGGGTGTATATTTGTTTTACCTTCACATGCAGTTTATATGCACGTGTGATCATGTGGCGGCGAGCGCGGGTGTCCGTGTGTGCGGCTGGCGCACAAGCATGTACGCCTGCAGGTGTCCGCGCCTCGCGCATTTATAGTCCCGGGGAACTGTTGACCTCACCCACCGGCCCCCCGCACAACCACGCCGCGTGTTCCGAGAGGACCCTTGAACTTGACCGTGGAGGGAGAGGGGTGACGGGACCGGAGCTGGGGCTTAAAACAAACCACTCTGATGGACAACAAAGACAAGGGGGAAGGGGGTGGTGTTGGCTTGGGTTGGGGGGTGCATAAAGGTTGAGATTCAAGGGGGAAGGTCCCCAGGGTGCATGTGTGTTTGTGTTGATGTGTCCATATTATCTGGCCTTAGAAATCTGATCCTTCACTCACTCTTCATCTGTTCTTTCATTTTTCTTTTGTGACTTTTTTTTGTATTATTCATTAGACTGCGCAAAGAAAATGATATAATGGTTAAGAATGTGTTTTTACGATTACGGCTTCATTTTTGTAAAGTTTTTTTTTTTTTATAGTGGGTCAAATGCTACCACAGTAAAACAGCATGGTGTGGTTATAAAGCAAGCCCAAATCAGCAACATGTGTGTGTTAAGATATGCATACTGTGTGTGGTGTGTCCATGCATACACAATGTGTTTAGATGTCTGTGTGCATTATTGCTCATGTTTATATTATATTTAAATGTGCATGCATATTTGCATGGATCATCATTTAGATAATCTGGTAAAAAAAAAAAAGGTGAATATTGATCATCTCTGGTTTTATCAACATAACCAAACAACAAGTACTCCCAAAAATGCGCATGCACAGTGTGAAAATGTGTGTGTGAGACAGCGGTAATCCAAATAGATGTGGTGTAGATGAGTTTGGATGGGAAGCTGTGGGAGAAGATGAAAGAAGTCAGACAAATGGGATGGAGAAGGATGGGCAGGAAGATGAGAGGAGAAAGTTTAAAAAGGAGGAAGAGGTTGGAAAAGAGAGAAGAGAAAATGAGGTGAGGATTATAACAGAGGAGGAGGGTTGAAGTGGAGAGGAGGAAGATGAGGAGGAGGAGGAGGAGGGAGGAGACGGGAAGGTTTGGGAGGAGGTGAAGAAGAGACAGCTGATAGAAGAGAGGAGGAGGTTGGAGGGAGAACAGGTGGGGGTTGCGGGGGGAGGAGGTTGAAAGAGGTCAGGGAGCATAGCGTCTTTTGGCGAGGAAAATGAAGGTGCGTGTGTGCGCAAGTGTGTGTGTCTTCCTAATTGTGAGTAGAAGGTGAGGGGTGAGGTCTAGGCATGCTCTTCGCAAAAACAGCAGATAGCGATGGACAGTCGGAGGCAGCACTGTACTGTACTGTGTATGTGTGTGTGTGTGTGTGTGTGTGTACACGTCAGCACATGTATGCATGTGTGTCTGTGAACCCGCGCCGCGTGTGTGTGTGAGCGAGCGAGCGTGCGTGCGTGCGTGCATGCTTGCGCCTACGAGTGTGTGTTTTAATAGCCACAGTCAGAGAGCCTCTGTCAGACGGTCAGCTAATTGGCCATCTTACAAGTACAGAGGAGGCTGCTCGCAAATTGGCAAAAAGGGCAACCGGCTTCAATCTGATACCAAACTCCTTTCTGTCACGATGCTGTCCATTAGACAACAGCTTAAGTCAGGGAAATGGAACAAAAATAAAGAAAAAACAGAATACAAAACAGGGGGAAAATAGTGGCGTAATTGTGCTTTGGAGACCCGTGTTGTTGCGCTTGACCCGTGTGTAGCGAGACAACGGGGATCATGCCAGATTTAGCGTAAATAAAAAAATTTGGGGGGGAATGCTCGCAACTCATTGGGCGGGTGTGTTTTTATTATATTTGCGTGTGTGTGTGTGTGTGTGTGTGTTTCCCTGTTGCAGAAGCCTCATGTATTTTAATCCATGTAAAGTCCCAACTGGGTTCCAATTAGGAACAGGTTTCCTAACGCCCTGAGGGGAACCTGATAATTATGCTGTTCACTGTGGTTGTGACTTAGAGTGTTTGTGTATTATGTGCATGTGTGTTTTCAGGGGGACTAACACAGTGTATGATATTCATTTTTTTATCTTTCCCTAATGTTTACAATGCTGACGTTGTTAGCTGTATCAAATGATTCCTCATAATTAGACACGATGCAGAGATTCAAATCCTCTTATCTCAGTTGTTTATCGTGAGCCGAATGCACAGGCTTGAATATCGCGTCGCGCGCTGAACTCGAGCTTGAAGGCACAACAGGCGAATTGTGGTTGAGTGTTGTTGTTCCTGAACATTTTCGGGCCTTGTCTTTAAAACATACTGTTGTTTAAGTGCTAATGTGTGTGTGTGTGGTGTGCGCTGAACAGTGGGGTGGTAGCCTTTTTAATTTCATCTTCCTGTAATGTTTACGACGCTGTACCAGATGTTTCATCTTAATTGGGCATGATGCAAACATTTAAATCCTCTTATCTCTCTTGTTTACACACTGCTTTAGGTTTAAATCATGAGCATGAGGGAGCGGCAGTCGTATTTACGCAGCATATAAATAAAGATGCATCTGAGGATTTGACTTTTTTCTTTAAACGCGCGTGCACGACGAGTCCTGCAGGTGCGTTGGTGTGTGTGTGTGCGCCATCGCGACGTGTGACAGGTAGCCGTGCCCCGACGCTCTTAAACTCCCCGCCCGCCGTCTAACCTTGAAAAAAGAGAGAGTGACGCTGATGTAGTGGACAGCGCGCCGCTCACATCTAAACCTAAATGTTGAAAAATGTCCCCTCAGATAAAATGGATGACCCAACCGTGGAGCCCATCGGTATAAATACATTGTTTTTGCGAGGCTGGGCTGACAAGAAAGCCAAGAAAACGTTGAGTGTTTTTTTTTTTCTCCGTATGGTTTTTCTGCAATTTGAGAAAGCTTTGCCATGGTGGCAAAAAAAAAAAAAAGAGCAGCCCTGTGTTTATTTTCAGCGCTGCAGTGTTTTGGGGCTGTTAGGGCCCTCCTCACTGCGTATTCATGAACTCTTATTGTGGTTGCCACTATTTCCATATTGTGTCGGCGCAAAAAGAAACGCCTCGCAGAGGGGAATGGAATACGGGATATTTACAGCAGTTTTTCATAATCCGTACAGATGGACACGCTGGGGTGTGTACATATAAACTGTTGTCAACTTATTCATATCAGACGAGATTCTGGGAGGGGGCACCGGGTTAAAAATCCAACTCCAATTTACAAATCTCAGATAATTTTTCACACTCCCCTCTGAAGATTTTTACATAGAAATGAAGGGAGAGGAGGGTTGGGGGGGGGGTGTGTGCAAGGAATCTTTTGAGACTGCAAAACAGCATAATTGTTTTGCTATCCAATCGGGTGTTATACTACACATAATATATGGTTATTTCATACAGCCTCCAGACTGCCAAGATGTTTTCAATTTGGCACAGCCCTGCGATCATGATATCACAGAGAAAAGAGAGAGGGAGAGAGAGAGCGAGCTTCCAGTCTGGGATGGCCAGAGCAGTGAGAGGGCGATCATTTCGCCAAACTCAAAGGCTTCCCCCCCCCCGTCCCTCCCTCTCTCTCTCTCTCTCTCTCTCCCTCTCTCTCTCTGGGACGAATAATTCCACAGTTGCTGAGGCACTGAAAAAGCAATCTGCGGAATACCCCAGGGTCATGTCTGTGGCCGGATGATTTGTGTGAAATGTCATACATTAAATATAAGTTTAACATTCAGCCCGGTGCACTGTAAAACTGCCCTGTCGTTGCCACAGTCCGCCATTTCCCTCTGTGCAAGGGAGGGTTCGGGTTCAGGAAAGCGGTCACAAAGGAGTTGGACACACAAATACGCACACACACACACATACACACCACCCCCTGTGTCTGCCCAATCTTAGAGGGAGTAGGAGGGGTGGGGTGGGGGGGTGTGAGGCCATTCGATCCACAGCTGCATTTCATTTACGAATGCGAGAGCGCTAACTTTTTTCTCGAAAAAAATATATCTATATAATTTTTTTTTTTTTTTTTCAATTTCATCTTGTATTTTTCCCAGGGAGCTTTTGGGCCAGACAGGCATTGAGAAAAAAGAGTGGGGGTGGGTGGGGGGTGGGAGGGGAGCTGTAGACAGACAGATGGACAGAGAGACGGACAGTTTGTCTAGAGGCAGGTGTTGAATTCGCGTCCAGGCTGAGATGAGAAAGTAAGAGAGGAGGTGAGGAAAGAAAAAAGGGTTGTAACTAATTCATAAAGTTTCGGGAAAATAGCAGCCACTGAGAGGAAGAGAGAGAGAGAGAGAGAGAGAGAGACAGAGGAAAAAGGTGTCTCCAGGGACTTGAGTGAAGCAGTCATCCCAGAGAGGGAGAGAGGGGAGATTCTGTCCATCCTAGCAGATGAGAAAGAAATGACAGAGAGGGTACAAAGGATGTCATCCGCCAGATGGACAACTGATGAGTTTTCTCCCTTTTCTCTTTGTCTTTCTGTGTTTTTTTTTTCTCCTCGTGGCTTGTTTGTTTGTTGCTCAGTCTGTGTGCCTCTGGAAAGTTTCTGTCTGAGTGACTACAATAAGATCATGTGTTTGATATGTAAAGGCAAGACGACGTGGATATTTCAGAAATGTGAGATTCATTGAAGAGGGACAACTTTGGCGGCGATCAAAGGGCAAACACTGGATGTTTTCGAGTGCAGGAAGTATGAAACACTACATCAGCCGTGATTAAGCTGTGCCAGGCTCATCTCACATTGTTCATGAATGTAATTATGGACCGCTGCGCTTTTTCAAAATATTCTTATCTGCTTGGCACAGTTCAATTTAGTTTTTTTCGCCTGGTGGTGTTTGACAACATTTGCATCTAAAAAAATCCATGCCCCCTTTCTACAAATTCGGCTTATTATTGCCATGAAAGAGCTTACCACCAGATTTATCAATTTCACCTTGAAGGTGTTGTACTCGCCGGTGCATTTGTAAGCAAGTCGGAACTCTTTGAAGACAAACACAGTATCGCACAATCTGTGGCCCCCCTCTCCTACCCTTCTCCTCCCTTTGCACTCCCTACTTCAAAGCAGAAAGGCTTAGATGAAGGTTTGGAAAGAAATGGAAAACAAATTGTTCATTTGTATCTGGGAGGAGACCAGACACTTGAGCAAATTCTCCCTGCATTCTCTCTGTGCGCTCGCTGCAGTAAAGTTATCTTAAGGTGGGGCGAGGGGGTAGACAGATAGAGGCGAGGCCCCAGCAGTTGCTGTTTTAAAGTCTCAGACAGGCAATCAAATGTGTAAATGAGAGCAAAGCTTGTCGATGATCACCTTCAGGAAAAGTCTGCGGAGATATTTAATACACACAGGTGGAAATGCACTGAATTTCCTGCACTGCTCCGTAGCAGAACGCTGAATTAGTGTTATTTACGCTGCACTAGGTAAGACCTGTAGGTATTTTTAGGTATATAAAAGCAGAGTTTATTTGAGAGTTCGCATGTAAAAGAAGTAAACTGCAGAATAATCTTTGATCATGATAATTGATTCCCATTTTTTTAGTGTAAGAATGCATCTATTTAAATAGATATAAACAAAAATAAACAAACTGAAAACAGAAATTGAACAGAAAGTGCTTGCACAGCCTCAAAATGATGAACCGAGATTGTATCAGTGATCACCAAGGTGAAGGCTGAAGCTGCAACTAACGATTATTATTACTGTTGAATAATCTGTCTATTAATTTTCTCAATTAACCGATCAGTTGTTTGATCAAAACAATATGATAAAATGGTGGAAAATGTCTCTGAGTGTTTCCCACAGCCCAACATGGCGTCCTCAGATGTCTTGGATTGTCCACAACCCAAATCTATTTAGTTTACTGCCAGACAGCAGAGAATATTCACATTTAAGAAGCTGGAATCAGCATTTTACCATTGTTCTTTAAAAATATCCATACAGATCACTCAATTATCAAATAGATGGCAATTAATTTAATATTTGCCAACTAATTGATTACTTGATCAATTGTTGCAGCTCTAGGCCGAAGCCATAGCTTATTAGGCTTTACCTAGAACAACTCGACAAATGTTCCATAATATATTATGTTAAAGAAAAAGGCTTTGATCATAAAGAATAAAATTGTGCTCATTGAAAAAAAAGAGAGACTTTGCTTGACTTCACTAAAATAGGCCAGACGCAGTTCAGTAGATGAATGAAGGACTCTGAGAAGCATTCAGACAACATGCATATCGCTCTGCTTTACTCTCAAAGGTGACGCTAACCCCCCGAATTCAAACGATCTAAAGGATGAAGAAGAAACCCGCTGCACACTTAAAGTCACCTCTGCACCAATTTACCGTGTCAGTGTTTGATTGATGAGATGAAGGACCATGTGGTCGGACAAAATTGTAACTGCCACTTCTTAGTATTACCGGCCTCCGTTCAAGCACCAGTGTGGGGTATCTGGGGAATTTACGCCCATGTGTTTGGTATAAACTGGGATTGAATACCTGAGTCAGTGCCGTACTGCAGGCCGAGGAATAGTTTGCATTACAGTATCAGCGCAGCCCACTCCACATGGTATATGGCCGAGGATGAGGGGCTCCATACCATAAGGGTATATCGCAGTAATTCATATATGTTTTGAGCTCCAGACCCATGATAAGGAGCAATGGGTTGATGGGAGAAGCCCAGACTGTGGCTCCTCGGCCATTATCCACAGGCAGGCAAATCAAGCCAGCAAATCAGGAACAATGGAGCCCTCAAAGAGCAGAGTGGGGATCAAAGCAGCGCTAACTGGCCATTGCAATCCAATTGAAATGTTCACTTTGCATCTCTCCAAAGGTAATGGATGTGCAGAGTGGGAGGTGAAAAGAAAGGGCTGCCCGCTCGCATTTGACGTAAAATTATGGAAGGTAAGAAGAGAAAAAAGGCGAAAAAAAATGCTCGTGACAGGCCTGGCCTTCTCAAGTCATCCACTGTAGAAGCTTCATAATGTCCCTTGGTTATTTTGACTTTGAATTTGCGAAGACCAATTTTTTCACTCCCTCTTTCTTCCCTTCCTTTGAACCTTCCAATGGTAACATTATGATGATATATGAGATGCTATACTATGGCCCTTGTGCATGTGGAGTAGGATTGAGGCAGGCCATTTCTTAAAGTGTCCTCTCCCGCGCTCTCGCTCTCTGTCTCTCTATCCGTCTCCCTCTCTTTGTCTCCCCCCCACCATCACTTCCCCTCGCCATTCTTCCATCTCCCCCATCTGAATGTGTTGATCACCTGGGGAGATGCTGCATTAATGCTGACGCCCAGTAAAAAGCAGAATCTTCTCTTTATTTATCTGCACTAAAATTCCTCCCAATCTTTCCAGCACATTTCACTCAATCACGCAACTCAGGCCATTCCATTAGCCACACAGGGGCGTTTTACCTCATTGAGCACAACACGCCTCGCACTTCTATGAATATAGATTCCCCTAAATTATGTATAATGGGAGTGCTCAGATTTTTAGCATTTTTACTAAGAGGGTTTGAGGGGGTACGAGTTGTTTCTGCTGCTTTTTGAGTGCATCTTGAAATCCGCAGCATGTGCAAGAGATCGGGGATGGCGTATTTGCTTCCTTTGAGGTTGTAGATTATAAACAGAGCGGATGTGTACAATCATCCGGCGTTGCCAATAGGTCAGAGCAGAGTTCACCGAGGGTATGTTTGTGTATGGAGGATGAAAGGTTTAACATAAATAAACAGATTTTCAATGACATTATCAGCTCCTTCCCAGCATATTCCTTGCGGCGTCCGGCAAATCTGTATTTTCCAAACATTTTTTGCGGAGATAATTCACAGAGAATAATGGTGGCATAATCCTTTACTGTTTCTTTATATATCTGCATACAAAAGTTGGACCTCCCTCCGACCCATCGCCAGAACAAATGCTGGCTGTTATGTTTCTGCAATACCCCTGATACGAAACTTTACATTTCAACTTTACATTTCTTACATTTCGATATTCAATTTTGAAGTGACAGTGCTGTACTTAAGGTCTGGTTAGGTTAAGCAACAAAAAGCACGTGGTTAAGGTCAGGAAAAGATCGTGTTGTGGCTTAAAATACCAGTTGTGGTTGCAGGAAAATGTCTCAACATCCTGCTAAAAGTACCTGGTTTTGTTGCCACAGAGACGGCTGCAAAACATCCCAACATCTTGTTAAAAAAATACCAATTTTTGTTGTTTTTGTCTCCTGAAAAATACCTGGGTTTGTTGCTGGAAAATGTCCCAACTTCTCGCTAGAAATACCCGACTAGGTTGCCTAATTATGTCCCAGAATCATGCTAAAAATTCAGTTTTATTGCAACCAAGATATCTGCCAAATGTCCCAACGGTTGCTGAAGTTATCCAATTTTGTTGTTTGAAACAGGAAGTGAATGATGGTCCTGTGATGGACGTGCTGGTCTCCCACCAGACAGCCATCTCGCCTCGCTATCACACCACCACCCTCCCCCTCATGATAAGAAAGTCAGCTCTTGTGCGTGTGCTCTGAACGCAATACGATACGTATTGTAGAGAGGTTGATACAGTACATATGAAACATACAAATTTAATGTATCCGTGATTTGCAGAGACATACAATACCAACATTTTATTCTAGGCTGCCTATCTCATAAGCAACGGCAAGCTCTTAGTCCAAGAAATCTGAATTTGATCTCTTGTTGTGCTGCACATTTTTCTGATCCGAGTGCGAGCCGTGCGACTAATTGGACGGTAAGTAATTTTAATTCACATGTTTGGCAGTTGGTGTCCATGTTGCTCAGCGGGAGGGAGGGACACAGCTGAGCAGTATCAACAAACAGGCCAGCAATTCTATAATCAGAACAAAATCAACATCCTCATTACTGACTCCAAGCTGCTGCCTACATCAAAAAGGGCTTCAAAACTCTTCCCCCTTGTTTTCAGGGAGTGATTATGTTTAGTGTCAGACCAGACATATCAACTTTTTTTTTTTTTTCTACTTGCTCACCAGAATACTAACAACCCATCAGGGGGATAAAGTTAGAGATATTTTAATCTGTTTCATATTTCGGCTGTTTATTTTATGCAGCACTGTAACAATGTCGCAACATCTCACTGAAGTCGAAAACCTTCGTTTTTCAGTAATTAGAAACACACCAATTAAAGGGTGGTAATTGTTTCATGGTATGGGATGTGACACTGTAAACACACAATACAGTATTTTTTAAACAACTCTGACATGTTTTCCTTCCATGCTCACAAGCATGGCTGCGCAGTGTATCACCGTGTTTTCATCAGTTGTTTTCAATTGTTCTTTCTGCGTCGCCTCCAAAATGGAGCGATGGAGGATTTGGATACGGACGTTTTTGGATGGCTAAAGATTAACAAACGTTCCCGTCAGCCTTCGCCGTTTGAGAGAGAGGGCAAGTTCACAGTAGTTGGAGTAATCAACGCGCAGTTTTCATGTGATTAAAACAGACCTTTAGTCGCCTTCTAGAGTTTAACACAGATCGTATGTCCTCAAAATTCGTAGGGAAACTTGACATTTTTATTTATGTTTGCCAGCTTCCTTCCTCACTCCCTCACTGACGGACGACCATGTGAAATGCACCGTTACCTGAATAAGATGATGGATTTCTTTGGGTTTGGACGTCGTTGGAAACATTTGGGATAACGCATGTACACAATTCAACAAAGTATATAACAAGGGTGGAGTTGTTTTTAGACATTTGAAAGCAGAAATGTTACACATGATATCTTTGACGTAACTTTTCTTTTCAAAACAATATATATATATATAATCACAGAAATGACTGACCTTTTTCTATATGCCGTCTCTATTACATTCTGTATGTTTAAAATGCACGGCTTCTTAACTTCATGTGTAGTAAAGCAGCAATAGGGTTTACGTATGAACCATTCTGATCCAAGTCTTCCTCCACCGCTGCGAATGCAACCGCACTGCCAAATGCATTGATTAAGCCTGAGCACCTATCAGACCTCATGCAGCTTGGCCGCACTAGCAGCACTCACTCAGCTGTCCTATCTGATCACGGCCTATACGCTCCCATAATATATTCTATAATATCACATGACTGTGCATTTTATTTGCCTGCGGCTAAGCTTGGCAGCAACGAGGCGAAAAAAGCAAAGGCCAAAAGGTTGAAGGTTTCCAGGGCCTTCTGCATGTTTCATGAACGCTGCACCCATGACACCTATCGAAATTATGCAGAGGAAATTCAAACATGTGCTGGAAATCTTTTTTAGAAATGATTCTCGGCGATACAGGAGCAGACGAGCGCCAGAGAGAGAGAGAGAGACGCTGTCAGAGCCGGATTTTAGGTTGAACGGGGCCTCTGACGCCGGCTGTCCCTGTTGTTAGAGCGTAATGGACGTGTCACCCCCGAGGAAAGGCTGCCGGCTGCTTGGGTCACCATGCCCTTCAGCACATGACTCGCACGTCACCGTTGTGACAGGAACATGCAAAGAGCATACAGACGCCATGGCAACTGATTCCGTCTGTGTGTGTGTGTGCGCGCGTATTGATCCGGTGTGTTTTCTGAACTGTATTATTGACCTAAATGTTGTTTGTAACATCTAATCTGTTCGAGCCGAGGTGTAATTTTATAAAGAATTTAGAAACACTTGTTAGTTTCACTTACCAAATTGTCGGCTGATGGAAATGTATTGCCGCACCATTCAGATGGATCGCTTTCATAAAGCCCGGTGTTGCATGGAGGGAGCCAAATATAGTAAGTGTTCCAGTAACTGTACAATGCCTCGGCACACACATACTGTATGCACACCCACACCCACAACCCAACCACCCACCCGCCCCTACACACACACACACACACACACACACACACACACATAAACATACGACAAACACTTTCACATATACAGACGCACACGCACTAACACTTGTTATCGATCTACAGCTTAGCTCATGCCAGCAGGTAGTCCAACTCACTGGTTATTCTGAGGAATTGCTCTCAGTAGCTCAATCCACACACACACACACACACACACACACACACACTCACAGAGAGAGAGAGAGACCCACAAACACTACATGATTGTTTCCAGTGGTTAAATCTACACAATTTGTGCACAACCAACTCTTAAGACACCATCACCTCCTCTTCACAGATCAAGGGCTGAGTTTGTCGATACCACGCTCACACACACACACACACGCACACACACGAGCACACGCTCTTGCAGCCATATAACCGAACCACGTTTAATGCCGTGAGAGTATAAAGTTGAATACTGTTGCATAGTTAGAACAAAATCCTCCATCCCGTCCTCTCATCCCTCCCCTCCCTCCTCTAAATATTGCTTTCCCTCCTTCTCTGTCATGGTCACGCTTTTTGAATTCTCTTTACAGCCGATAACACAGTTTGGAGTGGAAAAGGATAAGGGATTAAAGCATTGTGCGCGAGTATGTATGAATGACTCGGGCGTGCTCGTGTGCGTGTATCGTGTTTGTTGTGATCCCAAACGGCCGGGGCCCCGCCTCCACCGCCGGGTCCCTTTTTTGAATCTAATTTGAAAACAAGTAAGAGGAACACAAAGTTCAGTTTGTAAAAAAACCCAACGTTTTGTACAATGGAATGTTTCTCATTAAAGTCAATCAGCCAGTAGACAACAAAAGAACCTTTCATTGAAGAATATGAAGTGAAAATAAAAAACAGGGCACCGCTTTAGCTGGCACCGCTCTCCTTGTAATATGTTATGTGTGCAGCCTCCTCCTCCTCTCCCAAAATCGGCCTCTGTTGTTTGAAACGGATCGAATTAAGATGTTCAAGGATTTTTTTTTCTTTTCTTTTGCTTTTTTCCTTTTTTTTTTGCTCCTTCCCGCTCTTCTGAAAGGTCATAAGTCTAATGTAATTATAGCACATAACTGCGGTAAGGGAAACACATGCCAGGAGATGATATGAACATACAAGCTGTAAACTGCAACTTTCTCTCCGCTAAGCAGAATGTTGCTTTTTTATGACTGAATCAATATCTTTAACTAAGGCTTGTAAAGCAGCCCAGTTAGAGACTTTATTTAGGCTTACCTCCGCCTGACCTCCTCAAACTCCGCCTCGACTTTCCCTGCATGAGAACAGCAGGAAACCTTGCATAAGAACCAGGAGGCATTACGTACTGCATATACGAAATTGCCCCCAGTGTGGTGGACATTTATTAAATTTATCGTGATGTATATACTGTTTCTTGATTTGATTATGCTCCAAACTGGGCTAAACGGATGCTCTTTTCCACTTTCACATTTTTAAACTATTCAAACTGCGCATGACGTGTCATTTAAAATATTAAAACCAAGTCAGGCATCTCAGATTTACCAAAGGGAAAGTAATGCAAAACTGATTAAAACACAATTTTGATTATAAAACTTTCTGATGTTCTATAGTCCTGTGTAATAAGCCTATTAGAGTATTCAAAATCAAATTGAGTAGCGGGGGAAAGCTGAAGGGGGAAGAAAGGGAATACAAAGCTATAAAAAGATAAAAATACAGAAGAAATGTACAGAGTGAACGAAAAAAGAGAAAGACAGACCACAGTAGGTTGTTGGATAAGGTTCTCACCATATAGAATTTAATTATTTTCAAACACAGCTTATGCGTTTCACATGGTCTGAATCCGAGCCAACTCTGCCTCTACGCCTCTCCGTGGGAGACTCTTGGTGGACCGCAATGGCCGAGCTAGCATTACCACTAGCGAGCTAATCTGCTAGCGTGATTGCTGCCAGCTGACCCGTATTGATCACGCGAAATATTGTTACAAAACGATCTTATAGACAACAGTGGTGATGGATTCGACTATGCTTTTTCATGAGTTTTTATGTTTTAAATGTTACTATAGTATTGTGTTAGTGATGGAACCTACACATGGTACCCAAATAAATAAAAGTTAATTGGTTTGCATGAATATACATATAAATATGCAATATCTTTGAGGGAAGTTGCCTTCCCACAAATGTTTCTTTCTTTCATAACATCATTTATAGTTTTTATATTTAAAATTTGTTTGCATAATTTTGAATCATAATTTGTCATCTAAATAAAGGTGAACAAAGATGTTTAAAAAATCCCTTACCCGATGGAGTTTTACTGCAGTTTTACTTTTCAACTGCAGTTGTCCCTTTTTTTTTCCAGCACAAGCAGACAAGCTAACAAGGCTGCTGAAAACCAGCCCTGCAGATACCCTCTGCCAGCTCTGTCGCCGTGTGACCCTTTGCCTCGCAGGTCGCAGCAGTCCATCAAGAGTCTGAGGCTCTACACATGCAGGAGAGCTCTACAGTGTGGGCACGACCGACAGACCTCCCAAAAATCCATGCCGTATATCTGCTGAAAGTTAACTCCAGCACTTTGCTCTTCTCTCTGTTTCCCTCGATCTATCCCTCACTCTGTCACAGCTTTCCCTCTGCACTTCTATCCTCATCCGTCAGCCCGGGCGAGGATAGTGAATCCGTTTTCTCAGAAATCTGAGAAAGTGAACAAATGTGCCTTTTTTTTTTAGAATCAGGTAATTTCTTTCATCAAAACACACCAATAATCGGTTTGTATAAACACCCCTTCATTTTGCTCCCCTCTTGACTACAGTGTCACCTGTCTAACTGAGTAATTTTGTGTCTTTTGTGCCTGGTGAGGTCGACTATAATTCGTTCTACAGCTAAGACCAAAAATGAAGAGAAAAAAAAGAAAATAACTTACGATGATTATAATAATCAGCACATTGACTACCTCACAAATAAACAGGTGTTGTGTGTGTGTGTGTGTGTGTGTGTGTGTTTGTGTGTGTGTAGGAGGATGGAGGTGGCAGTGTGAGCATGCTCTCTCTGCTATTTGCTCGACTGGTAATCAGCCAAACACGCTACAAGTCTCCTGCTATGATTTGCCCCCCGGTGTGTCTCCAGTCCGAACGCCCGTGAGTAAGTTAGTGTTTCTCTATGTA
This sequence comes from Lagodon rhomboides, assembly GCA_039737535.1. Taxonomy (NCBI): domain Eukaryota; kingdom Metazoa; phylum Chordata; class Actinopteri; order Spariformes; family Sparidae; genus Lagodon; species Lagodon rhomboides. The sequence goes on from CM077803.1 coordinate 12,610,156, forward strand.
TTTATGCAGTATATACACAGTATATATGTCTGCTCCTGTCAGTGTGTGTGCATGCGACTTTTGTCTGTGCATGAGTGTACTGTATGTCCGTATGCGTCTCAGGATTTATATTTGTTTCCTGTGCCTTCCCCCCTGCCGAGAGGTATACCCTGACTGAGCTTTACAGCTTGTGCGTGCGCATGTGTGTGTGTGTGTGTGTGTGTGTTCGTGTGGAGTCTTACAAGCTCACAGATGTGTGTGTATTCGCCGGATGGGAATACAACTCCTCGGACATTTAATCTAGGGAGAATTTCACGCTAGTTACTGCTTGTCATCAAACGTTTCTAGCGTAAAATACTGCAGCGATCTCTCATTGGCGGATGTTCGGGACGAATTCGCTGTCAGACCCCTGAGTGCCCCGCTGCCCTCCAGACAGACTCAAAGTGTGTGTGTGTGTGTGTGTGTGTGTGTGAGTGTGTGTGTGCGCGAGAGAGAGAGAGGAAGAAAGAGGGAAGACACTAATGATAGGAAAAGTTTGTCGTCTCAATCCTGATGCTTTCCAGTTGAGACAAATGACTCTTGAGTGTTTACGTGCGTATGTAAGAGTTTAAAGTTGAAATGTAGACTTCATAACGCAGAGACATGAAAAGCCTCTTTTCTACACACACACACACACACACACACACACACATCTGATCTCAAGCTTAGGGGAAGACCGATCCAGTATATCCACAGTCGTATGTGTTCACTTATGAACCCACAGCTGCTAGCACCATTACTATGATTTCCTGTGTGTCTCTCTGCCTATCTGCCCCTCAACACACACACACACACACACACACGCGCACACACATCTAAGGCTCCTATCCAAATGGGTTTTAGCAGGACACATATTTTACACCCGCTTGAGTCGCTCTGATGTTCAGGTGCTTCACTGTAAAATGTGACCCAGGTTGTCTTCTAATGCATATCACAGCCCGACGAAAAAGGAAAAAAGAAAAGAAAAAAAAAAACTTAAAAAATGACGTATTCCCTCCACCCCTTCTTAAAAAACAAAGGAAGGAACTCATAACCTTAAGTTTAAACGTCTGCGTAATAGCTTTTTTGTGTGTCTCTTTATTAAAAGCATTCAGTATTTAAGCGGGGCAGTGGAAAAACAAAGGACACATTTGTTTAATAGAATAATCCTCCTTGTGTTTAAGACGACTCCAAAGCTTTCAAATTTGAGCCTTAATGTTTCGACAAGCTGTTCAATCAGTTGTTTTTTGAGGACATCGCAAATGGCAGGCTGTCTCTGAAATACGTTTGCTTGTTTTACCTGACCCACTTTTCCTTCACTGTGTGTGTGTTTATCTGCGTGTGTGTGTGTGTGTGTGTGCGCGCGCTGTCCCTCTCTTCTCAGAAGGTTGTAAATGTAATCTTAGACACATGTTACTTCGGCTGATGTTTTTCAGATTGATGTCAGTTGCGATTAGCATATCTCCTGCCAAGACACAGGAGTGCTCTTTAGAGCCTGGCCTCATACACACTCGCTCTCTCACACACACACACACACACATGTGTGCAAACCGTTGGGTAAACATAGCTCAGCTGCCATTTTGAATGATTGCACGATGATTATTTGATGCAGTGATTTATTTTGAACGCAGCCTGTAAGTAAACGGAGGCAGGAAATGATGAGAAATCTGACTGACAAGCTCCAAAACAAATTTCTACCCCAAGACAGTCTCCTGACACTCCTTCCCAGCAACATATTATTACATCCTGGCCCCCAAATACACATTTTAACACTCCCCGGCCTCCAACTTTAATGTCACCCTGTCTGTTTCTTTAAAATGCCGTCTGCTGAGTGCAGCCACGTAAACGCAGCTGTGACCAACACACTCGGAGCCGAAACTGTTTCATTTACATTCATCTTGTGCTTGGGAATGGAGAATTCCTCCTCCAATGTAAGACAGCGGGGGGAAACTGTGCAAAACGAATTTCTCGCCATCTCTGGAGAGCCAACGATATAGGGATTCAGAACACACCCTTCAGACAATGGAAGAGGAGGGGGTCTTATTTTCTTCTCCCCCCCCCCACCCCTCTCTCCCCTGTCTCTCTCCACACCTCCCTGACCCTGCTTCCCCTCCACCTGCCCAGCAGAGTGAGAGAGAGAGTACATGTAGCACCAACAGAGGGGGGGGTGGGGGGTGCTGGTGGTGGTGGTGGGGATAGGAGAGACAGAAAGAAAGTCAGATAAAAGTAGTTAAAAGAAGGAGGGGGGGGGGGTGAAGAAACAACAGAAGAGTGACTGACCAAATACCCAGCGACAGAGCGAGAGAGGAAGACAGATGCAGAGAGGGGAAAAAGAAAGAGGGGGGGGGAAGATGAGAATATATATGCGGTGGCCAGTGTTGTGAGACAAGGCAGGTTGCTGTCACTTTAAAAATGACTGTAATAAAAGTGACCGTCGGAAGATGGATCTGGTGATTTTGGCTTGCTAATCAGTCATCTGTGAAGAGGACCACAGCCCAGATCCAGCGGCCGCCTGACACCTCTTGATTGATGCCTGCGCCCGATAAAAAAGGCCCATTAACTGTCCTCCTATTAAACTGGGTGAAATGGCAAAAAATGCTCCTCTCTCCCACTCTGCTCCTCTAATCTCTCTTTCATTTAAACCCTATATCCTTTTATATTTTCTGCCCCTTTTTTTATTTTTTTCCCTTCTCCTTATCACTTCCCTCTACGCCGTTAAGGTGGTCTGTTCTTCTCGCAGTTATTATCGAGATAGCGGGCCGAGATGTTAATCAGCGAGGCCTTGCCTGTGCTTTTTGCGTGTGTGTTTGCACCGGATGTCGCTTTACTGTACTTTGAGTGCAGCCTCTCGCGCTCGAATCAATACATCGATGGGTGGCCCAAAAAAAAAACACACTCGTCGATTGCTTGGGCCGGTACCTGCGCTCACGTGTCTTGTTAGGTATGCAAATGAGCCTGCGCAATGAGTGATGTCATCAAAGTGTGACTCCGAGCCTTTTTTCCTTTAGCCTCGTGACATGCGTCAGAAAAAAAAATAATGACCCCGCAGCTGAATCTCATATCTCCTCATCTCTCCTCCTCTCTCTTAGACCCACACACACACACACACACAAACACGCACATACACACACACACACACACACAAAGATTGCCTGCAATAATAATAACCCCACAGACGACAGCTTCAGCCCCCTCCCTCTCATCCCCCTCACCCCCCTCCCACATACAATCAAACAAAGCCTCTCTCTTACCTTGCGCATGACCAATCCTTCCATCTCTCCCTCTTTTTTTTTTTCCCCCTCTCACCATCCTATCTATGCACGCTCTTCCCTCTCTGTAAAACCCAACCACACCTAACAGCAACACCTTGCACTCTCCCCGACCATCCCACAGCCTACAGCGCGGCACTCACACCCCCAATAAATACAGCCCTGGTCTGCCGTTTTCCCATCTATCCCTTTTTCCTCTGCCCCAGTCTCTTTCCCTCTCTCTCTCTCCCTCTCTCTCTCTCTCTCTCTCTCTCTCTCTCCCCTCTGTCTTTCCCTCTCCCCTCGCTCCTGGCTGGTGCTGGTGAAATATCAGGGCAAACGGATTCCAGCTTTTTTCTCTGGCTCAGAGGGGTTGTTCTGTGCGATTTGGCCCTGGGGTGCATTTCAGCGCTTCTGATGTGAGAGAGGGGGCGAGAGAGAGAGAGAGACAGAGAGAGGGCAATGTAGAGAAAGAGAAAGGAAGTGAGAGAGAGAGAGAGAGAGAGAGAAGACACCACCAGGGTTTATCCTTTCTTTCTAAAGGGCAGTCAGCGGTTTTCAAAAAACGACAGGCTTTTGACCGGCGTTGAACCAGCAACTCGAGGTGTGCATGCTCTCCGTAGCTTACCGAGGCCTTGAGGTGATCTCCATACGTAATCAGGACAATCCACCTCCATGACAGGTGCGCGGCCATCTTGGACTCACTCTGAGCCAGTGGTGTCCGCGCGCCGGTGTTCACACGGATAAAAAGATGGACGGCTGTGGCGCAGCAGTGTCGGTTATAAGTCGCGTTGAATGAAATAAAAAAATGCGTTTATTTCACACTTTATATTTTTTTCTTCTTTACTGCACAAGATTTTCTGGTATTTTGATTTAATTCTCTTTTTCCACAGAGGACAGCCGTACAAAGATAATAACACGTGCTTAAAAATGTACCTGTATTATTCATTTAAGCCTCTGAAATGTTGAATTATTATGACCTTTGGAGGAGAACAAAAATTACATATTCATCAGGACAAACTGGACAGAATATTTGAGTGTCCTTTAAATTATTCTTTCAATATTTATCCACTTTGACAATGAAGTAAAAAAATGTGTTTGGTATTTTTAGTTTTCAGGCCGGTCATCTCTTTAAAACACGTTTTTTTTTTTCTTCTTTTCTTTAAAAGCACTGTATTTTCAGGTAGAATTCCTTCTGGTATTTTCCACAGCTGATTGTGTTTTACCTTCCTCTGTTGAGTGTCCTTGCATGTGTGTAGTTTACACAACTTCGTGCATGCATGTATATCTGTGTGTGCGTGTGTGTGTTTATGTTTCCTAATCTTACATCTCACTGTGGGGCGTTCTAAAAGGATTTGTCATTCTCAGCTCAGTTGGGCTGATTGTGAATTAAATGTATTTTTAGGCACCTTTTTTTCCATCCCTTTGTGAACCCAGTTAGAATTGAGGTCAGGACACACAAACAGACATAGACATACACACACGCACGCTCGCGCGCACACACACGAACGCACACACCATCTCAGAGAAAGACACATAGCTTTCAGAACAAATCACTGTTGAACTACCCTGTGTGGAATGATTCTGACATTTTGTTTGGGAGAAATAGCATTTAATTGAAGGGAGGGGCGATACGGATGGCAGTTATGCAACCAAGGGAAAATGTCTACATTTCAACCCAAATTGAAAACATAACAGAGTCTGTGTTTGTGTGTGTCTTTGAGTGCGTGTGTGTGTGTGTGTCGACGGCTTGTTTGCACCACTTCACTCTTATCCACAGTTCCCTTGCTTGTTTGATTATGAATTAGTTCAAGTTATGGGGTTTATTCCGTTAAAAACAATATTGACTTTGCATTATAATACGGAGCAATCTCTCTCCATCCATCTGACCATCTAGATTGTATTAAATTTGCAGGTGTGAAATTTACATGTATGATGAGGAAGTGAAAAGCTCTCATAATTTCCTCATATTCACTTTGCTGTTTAATTTTTAATCATTTCATTTTCTGCTATTTATATTTTTATTTTACAAAACTTAACATGCCATTAAGGATGGAAATAAGAGATTAGTTCATATAATTTTTATTCTCCAAGAACAGGAAAAAATGATCTCCTTTGCTAAGCTTTAAAAATAGTTACTGGCTTCTGCTGTTTTATATTTTCTTCCTCTAACAAAATATGGTATTGTTGAACCATGTTGATCTCCATAGGGAGAATCTTCTGTCTTTTGTCCCCAACACGGTGAGGTCAGAGGTCAGACTCACCCAGAGAACAGGCATCTGAAGCTGGAAAGGGACTCAGGGTTTTGCTCAATGACACTTCGGCAGGGCAGTCGTCTGCAGAAATGGCTGCTTGAACCCCGGTCATCTGGTTTAATGACGGACACTGGGAGAGGAGGCTGAAGAGCCCTCATAAGGACTCCTCTAATGCAGTGGAGAAGCCAACAAGCATCTTTCAGGGTCACTGCACACCTCAAAAAAAAAAAAAAAAAAAAAACGACGCCTCTCTCTCCCCCTCCATCCTCTCTCTTTCTTTATTCTCTCTTTCGCTCCAAGCGTTGCCAATTTGTCTGAACCGCATCCGCTAATCCGTGCGCATTTACGCATTGGTCATTGCGCCTCCGGTTGACTTGGCTGGCTTGATAGATGATGGCGTCCAGGCAGGAGACTGGCTGACTGACTTGACTGACTGTACAAGCTCACAGCTGACAACAGTGTTGGGTGGTCACTCTTTGCTTTGTAACGACGCAAACAGCGAGAGGCGAAGAGAATGTCCACCTTTTTGTCCAAATTACAATGACGATTACAAACACCGATTAAAACATTCAGTCAGTTATTTTATTAAAAATTGAATTGAATAATTTTTAAATCATGTCATTTTTAACTAGAACATTTCTTATAAATAGGAATCAAAATAATATGAAGAATAAAATATCTTCATTTCTCTTTTTTTTTGGTCCGGAAAAACGCTCATCTACAGGAAGTTAATTCAGCAGAAGCAGCGTCACAAATGTAAGGCCTCCCGTCGGAAAGTAGTGGGCCACAGTAATATTACTGTGAAGTCGTGGGATACATTACTTTTTGGGAGTAACAAGCACAGCCCGGGCTACTGTGCGAGGCGCTCCTGACGTTTTTTTTTCTTCCCAGGATGTCGAGATGTCAATCTGTTGCCATAGAACTGACTTCTCGCTACTGACCGGGTTATTTGGCGTGTTGGGATGGCCCACTGAGTGTCAGAGGGAAAGGAGTGAGGGCTGGTGGAGGGGGGGGTGAGGGGGGCATGGATGGATGGATGGTGGAGTGGGGAGGTGGAGGGGTGACAGCCCCCAAGAGAGAGGGAGAGAGTGGGGGCTCCTGGAGAGGACCTCTCGGACCACTAAATTGACATGTTCAAGCTTCCTGGGTTGTCATGAAGGAAGCGCTTTAATAAGACATGTGACAACATACAGTGGAGCAGCCTCGCTTTCATGAGGCCATTAAATAGCAGGCCCTCTGTTAGATTTCAAATTACATTTTTATTGCTTTAATTTGACTTATATTTTATTGCCATAATTTATTTAAGGCAGCGCGTAAAACAAGGCGTTATTATCACCATTATTATTATTTATTCGTCACAATTTGGCTTTTTTTTTTTCACAACATGCTCTAAAAGGTGCGATGGAACAATTTTACCAAGGTGGCATATTTAATTCATTTTCATTTATTTATCACTGCCGTAAATATGCAAATTGTCCGCAAATTACTGACTGGGAGTCGTTGGGGTTATTTCGATCAGCTGTCGATTAATTTCCGTTTTCTTGCGCGCGCGGCACACAGGTGCCATTGTTCCCATCCGCGGCAGCTTTACAGGTCTATAAGTGTGCGCGGATCTGAGTGATAATCGATAGAATTTGGCGCTGAACGGAGCTCGAGGCGGCTCGGTGTGTTTTTGTTGGGGGGCCGTGACGAGGAGGCCGATTTGGGGGGGGGGGGGCTTCTTTATTCCTCCGTCCGTGTATGGAGGACACTCACTGGACGCGTGTCTATTAAAGAGGGATCAACAATGAAAAAGATCGGAGGACCAAAGGGCCAAGTGGGAGGAGGGCAGGAGGGCGAGGTGAGACTGAATGGAAACAGCAGTGGTGTGTGTGTGTGTGCGTGTGTCTGTGAGAGAGAGAGAGAGATGCACACATGGGGAGCGGGGAGGGTGTGTGTGTGTGTTTCTGAGTGTGTGAGTGCGCGCGCGTGTGTGTGTTGATTTCCTCTCGCCAGCGACCGAAAATGCGGGCGACGACGTCTGCCAAGTCACCCTTCTTCTTCTTCTCCTCCTTCTCCTCCTCGTGTCTCTCCTTCCTCCACTCCTCCTCCTCCTCCTCCTCCTCCCCTGCTTGCCACAACACTTGTTCTTCCTCGGGAGCAATATCACGGCGGCCCCCTGCCCCGCCTGCATCTGGGTAAAGACTTTACAGTCAGGGGCCATCGATTGCTCTTATCAAATAAACAGAGTGGCACCAGCGGCTGCACGGACCCACCACCCCGCACCTCCACCCCCATCCTCCTTCCCCTGTCTCCTAATCTTAAATCCCCCCCCCCCCAAACGCACACACACACACACACACACCCTCAATTCCACCCCACCTCTTCCTCCTGCTCGAGAGCCCTAGCAGCTGTGGTCCCATGTAAATTTTACATGATTGGCACCTCCTTATTTTACCCCCCCATTCTCCCGCCCCCCCCTCCTCCCCCTCATATCATGTTGCATATTAATGCACAGTTTATGCAATGGCTCATCTGACAGTGCGCACCGGCTATCATGTCCGAGCCTTTTCCCTGGGAAATTTGCATACCTGATTATAGTGCCTGAAGTGCTTGATTGTTGCTTGGGAAGGTTGTGTGTTTGCTGAAATGTGATCTTCAGCGGTGGAGACAGGGGTGTAGGCTGTGGAGAGGGGGGTGGGTGGGGGGGTGCTGAAGCGGTTCCCCTTGACCCTTGAAATGCAACTTAATCCCGCGTGGCCCAGTTTGATTAGGGCATTTTTTTTTTCTCCCTGTCTAATTGTTGTCATCAGGAGTTGCACTATCACTGTGCATCTGGAAGCACTTTGACATCTAAGTCAGTGGGTTCTCGAAAAGTGGGGCTCCAGGATCCTCAAAGGTCCGCGAAGGCCACGCAGGGGTCCCCCCCCCACACACCCCTCCTCTCCACCCTCCCACCACCCTCCTCCTCCTCTTCCTCCACCTCCTTCTGGCAATAAGGAGAATTGTTTAATTGCGCTGTGATTTCATTAACCTGAAATTATTCCAATCAGAGAACACGTGTCTGAGCCAAAGGTTTCACTTGTATCGCCATTAGCGCCACACTTACAGCAGGTTTACAATGCAATTCTAAATCAATAAGAACAAAAACTAGGGGGGAAAAAAGAGAAAAAAAAAACCCATATTGGGAGTCCCAGGGACGAAATCCAATTAAATGGGGACCCTTGGCACAAGGTGTGTCCATTTGGGGGTCCTTGACATGAAAATGTTGGAGAAGCCCTGATCTAAGTGACTGAGGCAAAGGGCTGCATTGACAGTCTTTGTTTCTTTTCTCTCTTCTCTGCTTTTTTCCCCCTCTCTCTCTCTCTCTCTCTCTCTCTCTCCCCCCTCTCTCTCGCTGCCTCTCTGTCTCTCTCTCTTTAAAAGGGAGCGGAAGAGTGGGCTGATACCGGTCTCATGTTGCGTATGGATTTTCGTTTATATAATCGATTGAAATGTCCCAATACATCGATTTTGGGTTCAGTGTTTTACAAACAAGCGTTTATGGGTCTCGATTTTATGTTAGGGATGATTCCAGTGTGACACCGATGCGCAAAGAAGTCGGGAGTTGTTGATTTTTTTTTTTATTCTTATTTATTTTTTCCAAATAAACGATCTAAATGCAAACAAATAAATACCTTTTTGTTTCGTGTATATACAAAACATATATATTAAAAAAGTGACTCGGGATGGGGGGGAAGGCAGAGAAGAAGAGGGGAAACAGGGTGAAAAAGACACAATATTGTGCTTCCTCTCTCCTTAATCAAATAAAGTGGTGTAAAAAAAAAAAAAAACACGCGCGCACACACACACACACATACACACACAAAAGCATTTCCTTCCCTCTGAATTTCTCCTTGAATTATATGCCATCACTAGTGTGTGTGATTGCGGAATATTAAATTAAAGTGGGATAAGTCCGCACCGAGGCGGGCTGCGTCCAATCCGCAACTCATTTCCCCTGTTGTAGCACCGCATCACTGCGCTCCTCTCTTTTCAATGACAATGTGCCAAATCTGGGCATTTTGAAAACACTTTCCATATGCTATTATCGGATCGCTACTGAGCAAGAGAAAGACAGAAAAGAAGAAAAACGGAATGTTTTATACCAAAGGTACCGAGAGTCTACATTTTTATTTCTCTTCTCTTTCAATGGCTTATTGTACTTTATGCTTTTTGGGGGATTTTAAGGAGGTAAGAGGAGGTAGATTTGAAGTTTTTTTTTTATTTATTTTTTTTAACGATTGCATATTTATGGAGCGGTGTTGGATGGCTTTAGGGGGCTGAGTGTGAAAACGTCAAGAGACTTTATGTTGAGCATGTCTGGGCAAAAACTTGATTTTGTTTCACTGTTTTTTGCTGCGTTTTCCTCGTTTTATCTGCTCAGGAGTCAGCTGTTTTTTTGTTGTTGTTGTTTTTTTTCGCCCACTTCTCTGTGGAGTGTTTTGCCTGCAGACAAGTTGAAGGGGGGAAATGTTTTCTTCGACTTTTAATTCGCCGAAATCACAGAAATAATTTTTCCCCGTTTTTTTTTTTTTTTAAGATTTATTCGCAGTTAACCGACTCTGCGGCTCCGCACCTTGATTTAACACAGGTGACAACTCACTGAGTGACTTTCACATTTGGAGCGTTTCTGTGTGGCAGATTGCTGTTCTGTTTTCTTGCAAATACAGGTTGAATTATCGCGCATATTTTGACGGAGAGGTTTGTCTAATTTAGGTTTGAATTGTCCAGGAGTGGGTGGCAGCATCTCCTGCCGGTGTCGTGCGTTCAAAGAGTTTGCACTTAACTTCTTATTGTCTCTTTTGTGGGGCCTTTGTGGAGCTTGTTTTGTGCGTGTGTTTGCTGGACGAGAGTTGGCCAGTGGGTCACTGTGGCAGGTTGCGGGTCAGAGCTGTGGGGCTTTTTTTTTTTTTCTTTTGCGTGTTTTTTGTTTTTTTTTTTGGTGTGTGTGTCCTGGTGAGGCAGAGGGGTCAGCCATGCAGCCCCATGAGGGCGCCGACGCACAGGACAAACAAGGTGGACGTCTGTGTTGCACATCCAGAAAACACTGACCAGGTGACTGCGTGTAGAAGAGTTAACAAAATAATTTTAAAAAGATTTTTTTTAAAAAAACAGATAACACCGGATCCATGTTTTCAGTTTGACTTCAGAGAATATATTGATGGAGCCACAATGGTCCCATCCAGACGTCTCCCTCTGTGTCAAGCCTTTATGGTAATATCTCCGGACGACTCAAAGTTATCGATCTGCTCAAGTGGCATAGGATCACTGAGTGTTCAATACCGCCTTTCACACGCCAGCAGACGCATTGGAAAATAAAACAAGCACCTTTTTAATATTTGATGATTGCACTTTAATTAAAAGGAGTCATTTCAGTCCACCTGGTCCGTGTTTTCTGGGGGATGCCACGCAGAAATCTCTCGGTAATATATTTGTTTTTACAACGCACAAATACTGGCACAGTCGCACGCACGCATGCACGCACACACACACAAGCAAGCAGGCACACACATACATACACACACATACACACACACACACACACAGAGACACCAGACTGGAGTTTACAGATAAAAATCTATAATTAATTGAGGATGCTGCTGATATGGAAATGGGGGCGAAATATTAGTTAACGCCGGCTATTGTGGAGCGGTCCTCCGGAGAAAGAGCATCGTCTGCAGGGGAGAGAGGGAGGGTGGAGACCGGGGGGATTTGCGAAACGCAGGAGGTTAAGATAAGCGGCAGCCTATATCAGTTCTCTAAATCCGCTTTGCACTTTCTCTTTTTCTCGTCGAAGACAAATAAAATAACAAACGCGAGTCCGCTGAAAATGCCAGCAGCGCGCGCGCAAATTTTAATCACCCGAAAAGTGGATAATAAGTACATCCTTTCACAGAAAAGGAGATGATCGGTGGAGAGAGAGAGAGAGGAAAAAAAAAGAAAAATCAAGGTGGTTTATGTCTACAAAAGTCCTCCGTTCGGGTGCATAGAGTCGCAAATGAGAAAATAGGTCCTCTCCATGCAGCTTTGGGAAGCTCGACGCACGGCCCCGCTGGACTTTTTTTTTTGCGCGTCCGCTGCAGCAGCGGGTAGACTCGGTTCTCCAAGCCGTCTGCGAGCGACGCCTCCCAAGGCTGACGGGCTCGAAAAACCCCCCTGGAGGACAGGCAGGCAGCTGCAGCAGCAGCAGTAGCGGCGGCGGCGGCAGCAGCAGCAGCAGGAGCCTTGGATCCGGGTGAAAAAAGTGACGCCTCTGTTCCTCACCTCGACCCACCCACCCCCTTTGTCAGAGACCTCTCTAAACCCAGAATAAACAGCCTCGGGTCGGGTCGGGCTCGGATCTCTTGGCTTCTTAAGGATCCAGTTGGTATGGGTGCAGTCCAGTCAATGTGGCTGCAAAGTAGACCTAGTAGTTCACTTGCCAGCAGCAGCCTTATCATCACATCCCAAGCCCCGGCTCATGCAGTTCAATTCACCCCCAGCTTCGATTTTTTTCCATGAAGGCGAACGAGATCTCTTGATTTTCTCCCCGATTGAGACTGTGTAAAGTCTTCCTCTTGCCCAAAAGCCACTATTAAGAAACCGGGGGGAAAACACACAGTAAACGGTTTGCATTGAAAGGATATAGGGCCAGCAGACCGATGCACTTTGTTAGGACACTAAATATAAACGCCAGTGAATGGAGCTTTGAATAGAGAGGGGGAATTTTTTTGTGTGACCCTGTATTGGATTTTTTTTTTTTTTTTTTTGCAGCTTGGCTCTATTGAACCCACACGGGGCCTCAGCGGTCCCGAAAGGGCAGTGATGACTTTCCAACATGTGGTGGATTACTGTGATGCGTCGTGGCTTTGATTTTTTTTTTTAAAGCCTGAATGTTTAGATTCGCAGCAGATCAGATGCAGTCTCTTCATTCCAAGTAGGGGAGGGAAGAGAAAAAAACACACACACGACTATATTATCAGAGAATAAAAGGAGCCAAAAGTGTGCGTCCATATGTGGCGTAAATTACGCACGTGTTTTAGTGCATTTGTACATAAACGTTGTCGCCTGTAAAATATATTCCACACCGTGTGCAGGCCCGTTTTCGTGCGCGGCGCAAGACGTGTGTTTGGGGTGCTTTTTGATTCCCCCCCTCTCTCTCTGTCAGGTGTGTTTCTGTCCTTATGCACATCAGTGATTAAAAAGTGTTATCGCCAAAAGTTCAGCTCCTTCAGTCGTTTTCCCAAAAAGCCTCACAGAAACTCACACGAGTATATGTATATTTTTTTTACATTCGGAATCTTGCAAACGCGGCTCATTCCGCGCATCTGAGGAGGGAGTAAAAAAAAAGTCACCTGTAGTGTCGTGATCAATCAAATCCGGCCGGTTTATTACGCAAATAACGATTTATTGAAAAAGAATCGTGTGTTTGCTCAGTTTAAAATAAAGAAAAGGCTGCACCGTGTTGGGGGAATTCTGCGCTCCGGCACGGAAACATTCATCTGCGGAAACTTGTTGTTTTGATTTTTTTTTTTTTACAGACAAATATGACTTCTAAAGCACTTGTAAGTCTTTCTGTGTCCAGCCCCGTTTGGTGTGCAGGAAGCGGTTGCCCATTGTTCTACATGTGATTTGGCCCTTGGAGAGAGACCATACAAAAGGATTTTTTTCTTCCTCTTCCTGCGCGCATAGACCTCTGCGGCCGCCAGGGCTCCGTGTGCGCGTCATTTGCAATGTGGAGACTGTTGATCAACTCACTAATTACACTTCTCTCCTCTCTCTCCCTCCCTCTCCGTCTCTCGTTTGCTCCCTCCCTCTCTCTCTCTCTCGCTCTCCCTCTCTCTCTCTCTCTCTCTCTCCCTCGCTCTCTCTCTCTCTCTCTCTCTCTCTCTCACTCACATTCGCCCTCTCTCTCTCTCTGTCTCTCTACCCATTCCCAGAGTGCATATCGGGAAATAGACACACAAAGACATGCGCACTCAACTTAATCAGCCATTTTTTTAAACAGGGCTAAAACGATAATAATTAGCAGAATAAAGACATATCGGATTTTCATTTCCTTTCCTCCGTTTCCCGACCCCCGTCCACAAGAGAAACTGCGAGGCAGCCCGTCGACACGTCGTTTCACCGCCACCGGAACCAAAATAAGGGATAGCTCTCTAAACGCTTGACATTTGTGGTTTTACCCCCTTTTCCCAATATAAAGTTGGAGGATTATTGTAATTTTCCCTGTTTTTTCCACGTTTTGATTGTCCACTTACCCGAGCCGCTGGATGTGACTGTTTTCTAAACCCAAGAGCAGAGAGAAGCGGAGGTGACGGCTTTGGAGGGGGAAGAAAGTAAGTTTTTTTTTCTTCCTTTCCACCTCTCCCTTTAACTTTTATTGAGTAGTTTGGGGTGTGTGTTAAATTTAGGGGGTCGGGTATCGATTATCTATCTCGCTGGTGGATCTTTGACATCGGGGCTGTTTGGATAACAGGTGCTGGGTGTTTTTTAGTCCAGAATAAAGGCGGATATCGTGATGTTAGTGCAACTCCGGCGCTTTGGCTTCAAATAAAGACGGAGCGAGTTGACAGGGTCGGAGGCGTTCTTACGCATGTGTCCGTGCTCTTACTGTAGGATATCACGTCCGGACCTGCCTTTTGCAAAGTTTTTAGACGATTTGTTAGCCGAGACTCTGTGCTGTGCTGATAACACCGAGCCCCTCCGCGTAAAGACAGAACGAGGGCGAGCCGAGCCGTTTCTCCGCTCCTGTGGCTTTGCAGTGCGGATACTGCTGTTGCCTTTTCCAGGAGTCCGATCCCCCCCTCCTCCTCGGACGGACATGTCCGCTTTGAGCTCGTTTCTAGTCGAGGGGTCCGTCTCGATGTTTCCCCCCCACACACACTCCCCGACTCCTTATTTCACTCCACATATCTCACTCGAACGGGTCGCTCGGATGCACCGCACCGCTCGGAGCCAGTTTTGAGCACATCGGGTTTCGTGCACCTTCCAGGCACGGCCGAAAGTGACTCGATCAGTCTCCCGACACGATCCCCCCCTCCTCCTCCTCCTCCTCCTCCGTGTGTGCATAAGTGTGTATCTGTCGAAATAGCGGGAGTAATACCCGGTTATCATCAGCGATCGGCGCGAGAGCCAAACGCGTTTTCCGATCGCGATCCATACATCTGTACCTGCTGCGCTTCAAAAGTAGTCTCACTTCGCCGAGGCGTGGGTGGCTGCGTCGCCCGGGAGGGAGAGCGATCGCTGGGCTACTGATAGCACGGCGAGTCCCTTCAGAGCCAGCCAACTCCTGGCTCCCTTCTTTTTTTTTATTATTCTTTTGAAAGAGCAGAATGTGTCCACACTGCTGCTCTATTGTTTTCTACCCATATTGACGCGTTTTTTTCTTTTTCTTTTTTTTGTAATAATCCGCCTCCCATCCATTAGTCTATAAGTTCCATTTCCACGCCTCGGTCCTCATCCGCGTCCGTGGGTTCATAATTTCCTGATATAAATTTCCCCTCCTCTCTCTTAATTCCCAGAGATGCGGGTCGCGACATCTTCTTTAAGTTGTCGGTTTGTGTTGTCGGGTATTAATTTTGCGAGGAGACAGAGCGCAGAGGTGGCAGTTCTCAGGTATTTTTTTTGCGCCCTGATGGCTGCCTTCTTCTTTTTTTTTTTTTTCTCGAGGTAGGCAGATAGACTTGGCTCGGATTGGGACGCGACAGTGACAGGGGGGACATCGATCGCACGGGAGGAGAGAGAAAAAAAAAAAAAAAAAAAAAAGCAAAACATCAGGGCCAAGGGGCCAGTCAGTCTCCAACCCGGGTATGTAACGGTGTAGTGAGTGTGTGTGAGAGAGTGTGTGTGTGTGTGTGTGTGCGTGTGGAGAGACTGTACACGCTCCAGCGGTGTGTAGGGTAGGCGACCTTTTTACAGGACTGTCTCTATTCCTGCACGGCTTTTCTGCCTTTTTCAGACGGATCCCAGAGCGACTCTGTCCGCGCGAAATTGACGCTTTTTAAAAGCAGTTTTTCCAAAAATGTGTTAGACTTTTTAAAAATGTGTTTGGATTGTTGCATATATTTATTTTTTTTACACACAGCATGTAAAAAAACAAAACAGGTTTTCAACCAAAATGCTGTGGTTTTCACTGGAACCTCAAGCAGCAAATAAGGAGCGTTGCCACTGCTTTGTAAACAAGAATTAATCGATTTTATTCTTATCGCAATAATTGTTAATTTTATTATTATTACAAGATGTGAGGACGTTGCCACTTGGTTCAATTTAAAAGCCAAATTTTCATAAAATGATTTCTGTCAATTAAATGTAACTTTACATCAGATCAATTTTTAAGGATTGATAAAACCACAAACACCGGTGTTTTTCGGACAGGATGGATCATCTCTCAGACGATTTAATTGCGTCTGCCTGGAAAAAAAAAATCCTACTTTTCATTACACAAATACAGCCAAGGCCTGATAATAATATAAAAAAAATTAAAAAAGTGGAATTATGACAGGAGATGATCCTGTCTAATTGCAGTGAATTTCATCAGTTAATGATGCCATTGTCTCACTCTATAATAACACGATCTCTGTGTTATTTTTCTCGTCTTGCAAATTAGGGATTCTTCTTTTTTTTGAGGTTTGTGTTTGCAGAAGCTCTGGCCCCCTTGTTTTTGTTTTTCTGCGCGGGGTGTCGTGGTGCTATCAAAGGCTGGGTGTGTATATCTCTGCATGTTAGTTAAGCAGCTTGTAACGTTCATTTTTTTTTTTTCTTCTTCACCCGTAGCAGTGGAGGGGAGGGATAAAAAAAATAAAAAACATATAGTGTGAGAGATGGGCAGACAGCCCTCGGAGGACAATAGCTGTTGGCTCGAAAATGCTTCTTGATTATTAAAAGCTAATGCATTTTCAGCATTGCAGCCTTCATTAAGGGTGCGGATGGAGGGGAGGGGGGGGGCGGGAGGGCGGCGAGAGGGATGAGAGGGGTACGGGGAGGAGGAGAGGATGGGAGAGGGAGAGGGAGACAGGGGCTGAGTCTGTCCTATAACTCCTGGGCCCAAGACACATGCAGCTAGAAGATTGGCTCGGGCCTCTCCTAGGGGTCGACAATGTGTCATTTCCACCCGGCTAGATTGCCCTCTGCCTATCTGATATTAATGTGCAAATCAATATTTCAGGGATTAAATTTCCCTTCTTCATTTTTTATGGTTTCTACCTCAATAAGTCTCCCGTCTAATAGAGGAGGCTGGATGATTTAGAAGCCTGTGCTGCAGAAAGAGAGAGGGAGAGAGAAAGAAATAGAGAGGAGCTTTGCAACAAGGCTATCGCTGCATTTTAATGTTCTTCCTCGCGGATCCCCCATAGGCCCTCAGTAAGGAGGGCTGTATCGCCGCTTTACAGTGTAAAGACAGCCAATTTGGCTAAAAAGGCAGAAAGGGAAAATATGAGTCCGGTTGAATACTTAAGACGCTGTGGTAATCCGAGTAGCAGGTATTAGCGAAAGGGGAGCTCCCCCCCCCACACACACACACACACGCGCGCACACACACACGGAGCTACATCCAAACCTGCATTACCAGCCGTCATGCTCGAGCGAACAGTATAGCTTACTACACGCCGGGCTGCTATAACAATATATATTTTTTTTCCCCTCTTCTCTTTCTCCTCCGCGTTTTCGCCTTTTTTTGCATGGAAGCACATCGACATCCATTGGAGAGATTTACTCCCCTGCGTAATAACATCTGGCGTATGTATGTGTGTGTGTGTGTGTGTGTGTGACAGAAATGAATCACTCTGACACAATGACCTGCGTATGATTATTGGGGAAAGGGAGGAGCGTATTACCATAGTCATAATGCTGCATCTCATTGAGAGTCAACTAAATGAGCTTGGACCCTTTGACTCCCCATAGACATTCATTAAGGGACAGTGCACACAGAGGCGTCTGTCTGCCGATAGGTGTGTGTCTGTGCATGTGTGTTTATTTAATCCTCCTTCCTGTACCATCTGGTGCGTGTGTACGTGCGTGTCCAGCAGCAGCAGCAGCAGCAGCAACACAGTGTGAATATCCCCCCCCCCACCCACCCACCCACCCATACACAGCTCTTCCCCCCCCATTCAGCCTTTGCAGCAGAGCAGAGTAGACTGTTTTAACATACCCTTGATGGGGAGAGTGTCAGCGAGTGAAAACACGAAAAGAGAGGGAGAAAGAGACAGAGGAAGAGGCACAAAAGAGCTCTAATTGTAGCACGACCGCTTGGCTTCCTCCCTGATTCACGGCCATTACGATGTGAAAAGCACAACCGCCTGTCCTCCATTATCAAAACGGCAGGCCTACACACACTCCTCACATCCATACACGCATACTCACTGGGGGGAATCATGTAGATTTTTTTGTCTCTTATCTGCGGCTCAAATAACCGCTATCATTCTGGTCACCAGCTTTGAGGAGATTGAATATTGAGCATATCCAGCATTCTCCTCACACGGATGATGGGTGGCTGAATTTACAAAGTAAAAAAAAAAAAATAATAATAATAATTTTTCGGTTGCCAAGCTGGAGCTGTGTAGTTAGAACCCCAGCCAAAGACACGCACACACAAAAGCGGTGTTTTGCACCAATCGTATTTGACTTTGATGGGCCAAGTTGTCTTTCTCGGATTCTCTTTTACACTTCTGCCTTTTTTTTTTCGTAGATAGCGTTTTATGCAACATGTATTATGCAACTGTTCAAAGCATGTAGTTTTTGATGCAAAGAGCTCTCTAACAGCTGAATATTTTAGATGGATCAAGGTGTGATATTCTCTCAGGTTATGGAGCGTGTGTGTGTGTGTGTGTGTCAGGGAGAGAGAGAGAGAGCGACAGGGGTGACGGTCTGCAGTGGTCGTGTCAGGGTCTCCCGGCTCAGCAAGGCCTGTAGGGGGAGAAGCTAAGAAGTCCGCAGCAGCTCAGCATTATGTCTCGGAGAGGGGGGCTTCCTTTGTCAGCCCTGGGGCACCACCGCTAACACACACTTTCTCTCTATCACACACACTGAGCGAGAGGCGGAGGAGGGTTAAAGACTTGGAACGAGATCAAGCCCCTCCGCAGCTCCCGGGGAGGGTGCTTGTGAATATGCGAGTTTTAGTGTAATTAGCACTTAATTATATTAACATATGCAAATTGTCAGGCGGAGAGCTTGTACCGCCGGTGGGTATCGGCTGAGATACAAGTGACTCCATTGTACCACCACGGCAGAAAAGAGAATAATGGGTGTGTGTAAGGCAACCAGCCAGCAGCCAGCCAGCCAGCCAGCCAGCCAGCCAGCCAGCCCCCCGTGCTAGCACATAACCAGCTAGCTCATTTAAGTCTCTGGCTGGCCGCTTTGCCAAATTTCATTAGTCGCCATGACGACCTGGCTAATTGTGCTGACTAATGTCCCCTGATCTGTCGTCAGTCGGGACGGGTGTACATCCAACCCCCCCCCCACCCCAAAAGAAAAACATGAGAGGGACAGAAAGAGAGGCCCGACTGTCCAGATTAAAGCAGCACACAATGACTCCTATTTACACACGTTCCGCTCGTACGAGCATTTGCATATTCAAAAATACTCTGCCATCTTTCCTTGTCTGCTCTCCGTGTGCGTTTGCATGCGCGCCCCGTGCACCGGCAAGCCTGTGCGCATGTGGCAGCAATGTGTCGGAAGGGCCGACAACAGTTCAGTTGTGTGTCAGTCTGCGAGTGTCACATGTGTGACACACTGCCGTCTGTAAAGCGGGACTCGGGACTGCGAGACCGGTGCGGCCTTGTGTAGCGACATAGCTGAATTTGTTTTTGATTATTGTACAAGGCTGAGATTCTGGCAAAGAGACGCCGGGGCCTAAATAACAGGGACAAGGAGCGCTGCCTTTGAAACTTTCAGCCCGTCTTTTCATTCCATCCAAATATCTAATTACAACACATCTTTATAGCTACCCCCAACCAGGCAGCAGGACTTTCTTTTTAAGGGGGAGGGTGGACAAACATTTAATTTTCTGTGCTTCCCGCTAGCCAAAGGTGGATAGAGATTGGGTCTAGTTGGTGCTACTAGTACTTGCATGCTAATCCTGTTTTTTGACAGGAACGTAAACTGATATAATTGCTTTTCAGAGGCAGGAACGGCGGTTTATACAAGTGTGAAAGCACGGGAAAGGGGATTAGCATTATTTTGCATAATGCTGGGCAGGCGCTGAATGGGGCATTGAACGCTTGACTGGGTGACAGAGATGAAAGAGAGATGAAATGCTCTACCCCTCTTCTCTCTCTCTCCCTCCCTCTCTCCCCTCCAGTCCCTCTGTCTCTGGCCCGCTGCTGCCGGCAGAGGACTGTGTTTGCTGGAGAGGACCCCGGAAACACAAGGCTGGTGTTTTTGGCTGTTTGTTCGGATGCCAGCAGATGGAAGCTGTCATGTGAGCCAATATGTATGATAATAGAGTAACCGTAGAGACTGGTAAACTTCAGGCACCCTAAGCCCTCCATGTATATACTAAACTGCATCCCTAAAGCACTGAAGTGTGCAATTATGTAGTGGATGGATGTGGCTCAGGTAGCATTTACATGGAAGGAAGGGAGCGGCTTTCGTGGATCAAATCAAACTACACTGTTCTTACATTTTCCTTTATTGAGATGTTTGCAGAGGATTTGGTCGGATATCGTCTGGGTAGGGAGGACTGTAGACTTGTAAGGCAGGTGTGTTTTATGTGAATGCCTGCGTGTGTGTGTGAGCTCGACTGGTAGCAGTAGGAGGGGGGCACCGGGGTTGGTGACGCAGCTTTAAAATTGCCACCGTGACTTCCACATGACCCGACTCGACTTTGTGAGTAATTTATGATCAACCGTCATCATTGCCATTGCATCTGGCGTATGGAAATGATCCAGGGTCGAGGGAGGGCCGTGAGGTTTGGGCAGCGGAGAACATGAACGCCACAAAGGCCGGTGTGGCCTGTTTTTGTTGTCTCTCATTGGACAGGATCCTCTTTCTTTGACCTTTTGCACGCCTTCCCTCGCCTTTCATATGCTAATGCCGGCCAGACCCGAGGAGGAAACGTGCTGGAGCTGAGCGGAGGAGGACAAAGACTCCCTCTCTCTTTCTCTGCCTCCTTTCCACGCTATATCTCCTCCTTTCTTGCCTCTTCCCCTCTCAACAACTTGACAGACTTTGGCATGAAAGGAAGTTGAGTGCTTAGCGGATGGGAAAGGTGGGGATGGCGTTCTCGCTGTGACCTGCACCACCTGTGAGGATCAAGTGCGCTGCAGCGATCCTTGGTTGTATGTGTACGTGGAGTGCTATTTTGAGTGGCCCTTGTAGTGTGTGTCGCGGATCGGTAATCGTTGGTCGAGGAGTGATTTGTTGCTTCTCCAGCGAAGCCAGTCGAGTTGTCATACAGAATCTGTCTCCCTCAGATCTGCCAACTCTATCTCCTTACGACGAGTAAAGTCCCGTCTCTGGCGAGGTAAAAGGATACTAATATAGTTACTACAACCCTCCCCTAACATAATACTCCAGCGCACCACTGTTGAGCATGACGTGGTTTCGGGGCTCTTTTGGCTCTGTTATGGGAAGGGGGCATGTTATCTGTAGGAAATGTAATTTTTGTCCTCATTGAAATGGTTCATTATTGAGCGCGGTTATCTAAATGTTTTTGTTGCTGTTGGTCCCGCGCCAGTCAGGATTGCGTTACCCTCTCTCTCTCTCTCTCTCTCTCTCTCTCTCTCTCTCCTTCTCTCTCCCCCATTTCTCTCTGTCTGTCTCTCTCCCTCCCTCATCTCGCCAGGCCTTCATCAGTCTCTTAAGGGAAAATAGAAAGAAGGGGATTTTTCCTCTTCCCTCTGTGCTCCGTCCCGTTCTCAGGCTCTCTCCTGCCTATTTTGCATCAGCCATCTCACACAGGATATTAGCCGTGGAAAAAAAACACGGGTCCCGGGTATTTCATTTAGAATAATATGTTTATTCTTTTCATTTCAAAGTGGAAGTGGGGGGATTTCGCAGGGTGGGGAAAGAACAATCGGGGCCGTGTGTTCGAGGACTCTCTCTGTTTGATCTGAGGTCCTGTGGGCCCCGGGGGTGGCAAAGATTCTCGGGTTTAGGTGAAATAAAATGGGCCGTTGAGAAAACGAGGCCTCTCTCTTTCGCTCATATTATCTCACTGATTTGCCTTCTCTGTGGATCTCTGTTGGTAACTCCGTATCATGTTCCCGGTTGCTTTCTGTCTCGTCTTTCATTTGCATCTCTGGACGATCTTTTCTTCTCTGTGGCATGGCGGTCAGGTAGGGAGGGGAGAGCAGTGATTGGGCACTTTGAATGCGAGGCGAAACTCCCTCCCCGCTGAACGTTTTGTCTTTATTTCGGTACGTATTTAACCATACTTTTATTTCTGTACATCGCGTAGACTTCAGGCTGCAGTTACCTTTCAGACCGTCACATTGCTTGTCCTCTGTACTCCTTGACGCAGTCACTATGAAGGACACTCGCTCAGCCCTTCAGGTCCATGTGAGTGCCTCAAAGCCCTCATCTTACATATTCAACAAAGCATTCAGCAGGCTTTTTTGTTTTAGAAACGTTTGTCTCCCTTGTACTTACCAACAAAATAAGGCACAGTACAAAAGGTTATATGCCACATTTTATCGATCGCTCTCTGAAGTATTTTTTTATAGCTGTAAAAGCTGGCAAGGTAAAAATCAAAACCAAAGGGAAAAAAATAATCTGCACGGCTACCTCATCCGAAGACAAGTTAAAAAGACGAGCTCTGAGTTAAGAGGGGGGGTGGGGAGGGGGGAGAAAAAAAAAGTTGATGAATGACTAAGTTTCTCCAGGTTTGAGAAAAGATACACCACAATAGCACAAGACGTCTCATGACAAATGATGCATTCTCTTCCTCGTTGGCCAAAGACAAAGGCGGGGATTGAAAAGCCTGAGAGCCCGGTCACAGGACATGCTCATTAATAGACCTTAAGAGGGGAAAAAAGGAGGAATAAAAAAAAAAAGAGAGTGATGCTGTATATCTGGGGGAATTAAAACAAAATCCTTCCAAGATGTCCGCGTCAAAATCCACCTTACTTTCTCCTCACTTCATGTATATTATTTGTATGTGCGTCAGCGTCTGCACGCGCCTCCGCATGCATGTATATCTCGTGTGCGACATGATTGGCATTCGGTATTCCTGAAGGCAATCGCATGTGGATATCAAGGCCATTGGCAGGGCTCGTCAGGGAATAAGTGGCTAATTAATTATGCATGACTTGTGGGCTTAAACAAACAGTGTAATGAGAGATGAGACGAATTTACCAAGAATTAAGCTTTCGTTGCATGGAGACCTTCTCTAGTATTATCATTATATTATTATTATTATTATTTTCACTCCGTTAACGGCACACAACGTTTCATACGATTTCAAAGATTTTAAAAAGGCAACACTAAATTCGAATACTTCTCCGTGCTGTTTTCTAACTACAGGGATATATGGACAGTTAAAAAAACAAAACAGAATCTTTTCTTTTCCGATGTAGGTCTCAGTCTGATCTACTACAGGCAGGCAAGCATGCGTCTCCACAACTCCCCCGAGGAGACTCCAGCCAGCGCTATCCCTCTCAAACCCCTGCCTCCTCTTTTTTTTTTTTTCTGGCCTGGCACCAGCCAGTGGAATAATCTTTAATTATTTGCTTTTAAAAAGAAAAAAATAAGACTCCCCTTTTTCTTTTTTTTTTCCTCCTGTGACAGTAAAAGAAGAAGAGCAGAGCAGGCGCAGGAATGTTCTTGTATATGAAATTGTAGGTATTAACAGGGCCGGTTTTGTCAGCGGTTTCACTGATGTATCAGCTCTCTGCCCCTAGACTAAATAAAGAGGGGAGCTTTTGCCGTGTTTCATCCCGGCTTAGATGAGCAGATATAGGAGGGCTTTGGAGGAATTGTTAAAAAAGCAAAGTATGCCTGAAGAATGGACCTCTTCCTTAACACAATACCTAAACAAGTGTCAAGATGTGGTGATGGATGGTCCGGTGTTCTGTTTGGCTTGTCAGAGGCCCTTCTTATACCTTTTCTTGTAATGGAAGCGGCGGCCGAGATTTTATTCAAAGACCGCCGCGTATTTGCGTCTACCCGTGTGTACGATATATGTCATTTCAAAAAGTAAGATACGCGCTACATCTGTTTGAAAGGGGCTTTGCTTCGCCGTAAGAATAACGTGTGAGAGCATGTGTACGTTTGAGAGTGGGCAGGGGAAAAAAAAAAAAAGAGAGAGATATTGCTGACTCTGGTCTTCAGCTGCCTTGTCATTGACCTCCACGCTCCCCTGGTTGTCACACTGAGGGCAGCGCAACACACATCCGCTCACATACAGTGCAGGGAGAAAAAAATGCAAGAAAGAGCGCTTCATTTCCTTTTTAGTTAACAGTTAGTCACAGAGTGAGAAGTTTTTTTTTTTTATCTCACATGTTAAGATTTTAATATGTTGTCGTGTCAGTTATATCTAATAGCGGTTATTTCCTGCAGCGAGTGCTAAGGTAATGGGTCCATTTCATCTCGGCTCCCTCTCAGCGGGCTGGCCCTGGATTTGCGTGACATGGTGTTTATTTGATAAAGGAATATTGTGGTGCTAATCTAAAACCACGCTAATTACATCTGACAGTTGTTTGTTTGTAGTGAAATCCAATTAAAATGTACACTTTTCAACTCCATCGCTCATCCACCCCACACCACCACCGCCGCCGCCACCCCCCCCCCGCCCCATTCTCTTTCTTCCCTCCCACGGTAACCAGAAAAAGAGCCTATGATGGCATAAATAACAACTGTGCTTTCCTTGTGGTTTTTTTGTGAGAAGAGGGCAAACTCACAACAGCTGTCAGAAAAAGGGGGTTTGTTTAAAAAGCAAATGGCTTTGGTCTAAAGTTCATTTGGAGACCTCTCTAATTAAATAGAGAGCCAAAAGCTTAAGTTAATTAGTAATTCCCTGGGTCCAGAAATTAGACCTGTCACGAGCATTCGAGCTCTTGGACAGCCAAAAGGTACGTGTGCACTTGTGTGTGTGTGTGTGTGTGTGTGTTTGTGTGTGTGTGTACGTGTGCCACAAATCCCTTTGCTCCCTGCGCCCATCTTTACACAAGTGTGCCTAAACGTGTGTCCATCTGTGTGTTTTTTTTCTCTTGTGCGAGGCCCCCGTGCATTTTTCTGTGTCGAAACTGCTCGAGACATTAATGGTCTTTTTGTGGCGTGTCAGAGAAGTGCTCGGGAGATGTTTAAGAGAGGGGCACATAGCTCGTGGCGTCAGTCAGGATACCTGCCCTATGATTATGTTTATGAAGATAATAACAGGGCTAGGGTCCCGCCGAGTACCGTCTTTAGAAAACAGTGGGGGTTTGAACTTTAAACTTTATTGTTACCCCTTGAGAAAGAAGTGGAGGGTTTGGTCGCCATGTCCGAGAAATGTCTGTACAATTAGCAAGGTGTATCTGTGTTAACTGAGAAAGCAGATCTCCTCTTCTCTTCTCTTCTCTTCTCTTCTCTTCTCTTCTCTTCTCTTCTCTTCTCTTCTCTTCTCTTCTCTTCTCTTCTCTGACCTCTTCTCTCGTATTTCGCAGTGTAATTGCACAGAGGAGAACAAGTTATGCAAACATAAATCAGCTGACTTTAACGCAAAGGAGAGACAAGATGTCCCTACCTGTTCAGACCATAATAGACTAATGATAGCTTTTGAGACAGCCGGCAACCGCACTGCTGTGGTACAACGCATCGACTGCTATGTACCATCCTATCACTGGCTGCACTACATGCTTTTTGGTCACTTGATACCGATAGGCATCTTTCACCAAATAGGGAAACATTTGTGACATTTTTCCCCCCTTCCCTTAAAAGGAATGAACTTTAGGCAACAAGTAGCTGGAGTTGCTGCATTAGTTTGAAGTGCTTAATTATAGGTTCCAAAATATCAGCAGGACTTGGTGCTCTTGCAAAAGTGATTTCGGGGCTGGAAAAGTACTTCATGTTTTTAATTTCTCCCCGCTGCGCCTGCGATCAGGCAAATATTTTCAGAATGTATCAGGCTATTTTTTGCGTCTTAAAAAACAGTTGCACGTACAAGTTGTTTCACGGGTTATCGTGGATCAAAAATAGGCGTAGAATCTGAGGCCCGCCGTAGTCGATACAGCATAACCAGCCGTTTATATTTGCCAGGTGGATGTGAAATGCCTGCGTCAGAGACTGCTCTCTGTGTCTGTATGTCTGTGAGTGTGTGTGCTATCCTTGACTGACGTGGACAGTGTTTGCTTAACCTCTTCTGCGCTGCACTACCACGGCCTTGTCAGTTTGTGTGTGTGTGTGTGTGTGTGTGTGTGAGAGAGAGAGAGAGAGAGAGTCCAGCAATGGTAGCTTTCATTTTTCATGTTCCCAGCAGTATTTTTTCTAAACAAACCTGCTGAGAAGCAGAGTGAGAGAAGGAGAGGGGTCTGAATCAACACAAATGAGTGATATTTGTTGTTTTTTTCCTGGGGTGGCACATAATTGTGTGCGTCCGCGCACACCAATAGAAAACACACATTTTTAGAGACCAGATTTTTTTTTAAACTATTTTTTTAGTTTTATTTTGCAGGCTTTGTATTTAGCAGGATTATTAATTTCACTTGGCAAATAATCCCACCCTGCCACCCACTTCAACTTGCTATGTTATTGCAAAGAGGAGGTGGTGTGTGTGTGTGTGTGCGTGTGCATGTGTGTATGGCCTCATGCTTTTGCCTCATCCAAAGGATAAGGCAGTGATTTATGTAACATCTAATCCCTTTCATATTGTGTATGTTGTACCTTACAAGAGCACGATGAGCAGGCTAGATTAATATTTATTTAGCACAGGCAAATCAAGGATTAAGCAGTCATCATTTTAGCACTAATCCATGTCTCTGGTGAGATGCAGAGACAAAGAGAGGCAGATTACTAAACACATAACGCCGCAGAACCACAATTAGTTGGCGACTTGCTTTCCTCGACTGTGCGGAGAAAGAGATGGACGAACACGCGCGTGCAGAGTTTGGCTTTCGCTTCGCCCTCTCTCGCCTTACTTTACCTATTGTTGTCAGTGTTTGTCCGCCTCTCCCCGGCTGTTCACTTCTGGTTCTCACCCTCCTGCGCTCTTCAAAGGAATCCCTCATTGAAATTAGCAGTGGTTTGTCTGATTCACTCATCTGACGTAAATGTGTCTCATGATCTTTTCCACTGTCCGAACACACATGCACACACACACACACTCGCACGCACGCACGCACGCACGCGCACGCACACACACACACACACATGCGAGAGCAATGAATACTTCTTTCTTAGCTCCAACCACGTGGGAGAGGGACAGTTTGCTTATGCTGTGCGAGTCTTTGGCTGTGTGTGAGTGTAAGTGTGTGTGTGTTACAAGTTACTTGGGAGTCTGTAAATAAAATTACATTCTTTACTAATTGAGTTAAACTGCTTTGCTGGAGATGTGGCAAAAAAAGATGAAAGCTCCCTGTGTATGTTTTGTATTTGTACGTTGTGTGTGTGTGTGTGTGTGTGTGTGTGTGTGTGTGTGTGTGTGTGTGTGTGTGAGAGTGTGTAGGGTGGTAATCTAGTTAGCTCTTAGCACTCTCAGGTGGTAGCCAACTGGGATATTGTGTGCATCTGTGTGTGTGTGTATCGCTGTTTGCTCGTTCTGTCCTCAAGCTTTCAGCATATGCAAAGTGTCAAACTTAGCCTTGCAAAACAGATAATCAAGAGCTGGAGTCTGAATTAAAAAAAAAAAAAAGTAGTGCATGTGTATGAGTGGATTTGTGTGTGTGTGTGTGTGTGTGTGTGTCTGTGTGTCTGTGTGTCTGTGTGTGTCTTGCCTGTAGGGGGGAACCCCTCACATGGAGAGCAACAACAAGGAACAGCAAAGGGGCCAAAAAGAGCATTGGAGAGCTGTTGCAGTGTAGTGAGGGGTGATTTTAGAGGGCAGAGGAGGGGATGTGGGGTGGTGGTGGTGGTGGTGGTGGTGGTGGGGTGTCCGAACCAGATGTGAGAGCGATTGAGAGAAAATGAAAAGAAGAGAGATAAATAAAAAGAATGAACAGACGAGTCGTGCTGTGATAGAGAAAGACAGGGAGAAGCACAGAGTGAGAGAATGCCATCCTCAGTTCCCCTTTGCCCTCCTTCCTCTCTCTCACCCGGCCACTGAATGTTAATGGCTTTTCTGCCTCACCCCCCACACACACACACACGCACACACACACACACACACACATATACACATACACCAACACCCCCTCCTTCCAATCCCTCCCCATGGACACTGGCGCATTGTTTGTGGCAGTGCTTCTATTCTTTCAAACTTAATTACCTTCTTGCCTTTTGTGGCGTCGGGGGCTGGAAGTTTTGCTCCGTGGCAGTGGAGGTCGTCACACATTCTTTGGCGGTGCATTCCCTTAATCTGAGGTGGGTGGGGGGGTCGGGCGGTTGGTGGTGGAGGGGTAAAGAGACGAGTCTAGAGAGTGGAGCTTCTACCAGCATGCGCTCCTAAGGTGGTTATAGTCCCCCCCCCCCACCCCCTCCCGTGCACGTGTACGCACGCGTGCACAGTCATAATAGTCAGGGCATAGGCTGCCCTTTGTTTGTGCGGTTCATTTCCAATCAACCCTAATTAACTAGAGAGTGTTTCCAGATTGCCGGCAAAAGAAAAATCCCCACTTTTTTTTTTTTCACTCCCCTCGGTCTTTGCTGTTTTGAGTTCGAGGAAGGGGAGCAAAGAAAAAAAAAAATGGAAGCATTAGCTATGTAGATTGGCTTTGCCTTTGATGCTGGAAAAAATCTTTAGCAAGGGCAGTAAGTGGTGACTGCGACCCAGCAGTGTCTGACTGTTTATTTTCATGTTTCAGTTTGAGTTTAGTTTGAAATATTGCCTCTTCAAAGGCAAAAGACTTGTGCATATATTTAGACTGGACTGTGTAAGCCCAAAGTCCATTTGTGAAAATGTTAAATCCAGTCAAAGTTGTCTTTAATCCATTAAACTTTGTCTCTGTGAAACTGTACAAGCAGCAGATAGACACTGACACTGACCCAGGATACACATCTAAAGCATCATAATGAAAAACTACTTAGCAGAAATAAATTAAACCGGGCTCTAAACTCAATCGGATATCCTCGAGTCTGCGAGCCGCTCGCCTCCAAGCAGTGACTGGAGGACTTGATAGATGTTTTCACCTCATCCTGATTGAAGTCAGGATAAGGGCTGGTGTAATCCGATCCTAAATCAGATTTTAGGACCCATCTGTGGCTTGAGTGATATGACTCTTTTGTTGCTCTGAGAGAGAAGAAGAAGACAAACACGGCCCCTGGGTTCACTATTTGTTCTCACCCGGTCAACAAGTTGTTTTTTTTGCATACTTGAGTATTTTTGTTTCCTCTGACGCTCACACCTCGCTGTTTATTTCCAATGCTGCCCAGATTTTTTTTTCTCTTAACAATGACATATCAGGTAAGGGCCCGAGGGCAGTTGGGTGTATGTTACCTGAGCGACCAATGAGACCAATTTACTTGTCATCAACCTGAGGGATAGAAGCTGCATACCTGCTCTAGCAAAAGAAAAAAAAAAAAGTCACTTCCGTCCTCTACATTTCTCCTCATTATCCCGATTCCCCCTTCTCTTGTCTCCATTCTTTCGCCCCCTTCTCCAATCTGAGATCACGGCTCATATAGGCATCGTTCTGAATTTGATTTGCCAAAAGGCATTTTTTGCGGAGTTGGTAATTTGTCGAACAAGATTCCTGTGCTAAATGGAGTGGCGCTTGCTTTAGGTGTCTGGGCCGCGCCTTGCAATAATGATAAGGTGTCTTTTGGTAATGAAGGCCTTCGCTCACGAGGGAGACACAGGGGAAGAGGACAGGCGGACAGAAAACTGTGTGTGTGTGTGTGTGTGTGTGTGTGTGTGTGTGTGTGTGTGTGTGTGTGGGGGATTGGGGAGATCTGCTGCATCTCCTGTCTAATATTACACCTCCAGGCAACAAACAAGGGCTGCATGAAAACCCTTTGTGAGGTTAAGAAGTAAAGAAGACAAAAAACACTTGGTCACGCAAAAGCCCTCCCCCCTCTCATCCTTTTGCAATTTTCTCCCTCCGTCCTTTCTTTTAAGACTTTAAACAGAGAGCATTAGGCCCTCTTCTGTGATTGTGTGCATATGCGTTTGCGCACGCATGCGTCGGCGCTCTTTGATGGCAGCCGAAGCTCCTCTCGCATTGTGAGGAAGGAGATAATTCCCCTCCTCCTTCATCCACTTGGTTTTTTCATCCCTCCGTTTCTGCATGGCAACAAATAAACAGGTCTAATTAGACCAGAGTAGGCCTATTCATGGCACTGACAGTGGGAGATGGATGCAGGGGCTTTCACAGCGCCCTTCGCCTTTGTCTTTGGCTAACGCTCGGTGACATTTTGATAGAAGATTTGGTGTTAGACTGAGGGGCCACATGCCGAGAGAGGGATGACCTTCCAGGAGACCTCAAGGAATGGACACACAGCCATAGTCTCACGCTGTCTCCTGACTTTGTTGTTTGACTTTGCTAGCTTTTCGTGGGTCACCTTAAAGCCTCAGCCGGGATTTTAAATTCGCCGGTTATGAGCTGTGCTCACGTATGTATCCAAACAGTTTGACAAGTAGGGGGAAAATAACCATTTTAGAACTCAGATGACCACATCCCAAAGCACAGGTCGGCCTAATTCCAGTGTTTACAGAAGTTATAAATATTCACGGCAGTATTAACAGCGTAGACTGCCCTCGCATTCAAATATCAGACAGTTAGTGATGAAGAATTTGAACCCGACAGATCCCAGCGTAAACAAAGAAGACAGTGTGGCGACACTGCAATTACAGGTTTGGCATTTAACAGGCTGCATCTCTGGCTAATGCTCGATAGTGTGACAGGAGGTCAGAAGCAGGAGGAGTCTCTGACATCACCGAGAGCTCAGTACCTCAGGTCTGCACCGTGGACATCTTGTTGTAACATGTCTATATTATCAGCACATGTAACACAGCTGCTTATCATTGAGAAAAAGTTTTGCATTTGAAGAAGAGATTCTACCCTCTGACTTCTCTGTGATACAGCATCCAACTTCTTCTTCAAACCGGAAGCGCTTCAAGAATAACCCGAGTTAGGGAAGGAGGAGAAAAGCTGGGAAAGATGGAAAAAAAAAAAAAGTGGAGAAATCCCCCTCTTTAGTCTGCCTCCCTGTCTCTCAGGGAGCTACTGAAAAGCAGATGGAGGGATAGAAAAGGAGAGAGAGAGAGGGAGAGAAGGGGGGGAGAAAAACAATAGGCCAAGGAGTCTCTCAGCCCCCTTCTCCCATCAGAACTAGCAGTGTCCAAACCAGGCATTCCTGAGCTATTATTTGCCTCTCACTGGATCTGATCTGCCACTTTAATTACCTTAGTGTATGTTTGTGTGGGGGTATGTGTGTGTGCGTGTGTGTGTGTGTGTGAGAGAGAGTGAGAGCCTGTGTCCGTGTGCATGCGCGTGAAAGCAAAGGGGACATGCTTAATTAAAAAACAGAGGTAGGAGCAGCTCAGGCCACCTCTTTTGTTCTTCTGTTAAAAGAGGGGAACTGTTTCTGCAGTGTGGAAAAACCTGGGCTTCATTGTTAGTTTCTCTCTCTCTCCCTCTCTTTATGTATCTGTCTATCTATCGCTCTCTCTCTCCCTCTCTCTCGAATGAAAGTAGTTTGGTTGGTTAGCAGAGCGAGGGAAGCCAGTGGGGGGAGAGAGAGCGGAGGGGTTTCTTAGCTCGCAGTAACATGATCTGCCTTAAAAGAGGCAACAGTGAGCACTGCTGCTGTGAAAGGTGCAAAGCCTGGGGAATGGAGCAAAACAAAAAAAGAAGCAACGCCGATAACTTTTCCATCTACGTATTCCTGAGACGAGATGTCCGATAATCAGCTTTTATAGAGCTTTTTTAATATGTCTTCTTTATATTGATCTGTGCAAGTCCAAAAATGTCAGTGTCCAAAACGTTTCTTTGAGCTCCGAAAGGTAGAACAGGGGAAAAAATATGCATTTGATAGCAAGAGCAGACATCTCATTACTTCTCCGTCCAAGTATGCTAAATTAACACATGCTGAATGGATCAGTGTGACTTCAAACGCCTACACCGGGCTGCACTGCACCGCATTGCTCTTTTATAAGAAAGGTTGGGCTAATTTAAGAGCTAAGACTTAAGTATTTTACTTAAGATCCTGTCTTCTGAAGGCTGAAGACGGCTCTACTTTTGATTCCCCACATGTGGGTCAATTATAAAGAAACAGTTAGACTCAGTGCACTCACAGAAACTCAGTTTATATAGATTGTATGATATATTTTTATCTCCCCATGCTACTAAACAAGCAGTTTGGGCCTGTGGTCGCTGTACTTGTATTTTGTGTTCACCAGGTTTTCCAAACTGTTTTTTACTAAGATATATATATTTTCCACAAATGGTTATGAGAAGAAATGCACCCCAACATCTAGTCACATAGTATTACTTTGTTTGTCAGAGCTCTGTTGGTGGCCGATTTAATGGGTCTAATAAGAACCAGAGATAACAAAATAATGGACAGTTGCGTTATTGTTGGCAGGCAGCGCACGTGTAAACAGCTGCTAACCTGTTAGCATTAGAGGTGATATGTCAGTGCCAAGTGCTTAACACATTGGCTTATCCATAAGACATAATTCCATACTTAAAGTGTTAGGAGATGCATAATTCATAAACCCGCAGTGTTTTATGTCCGAGCTACAATTCAAAGGGGTTGCTCCCCAATGAAATAAGCAGTGAAATGACACCACTGACAAGTAGTAAATCCTGTCGTATGTGTCGCATTAGCTCTCAAACCCACTGCTTCTGAACAGCTTTACCCTCAATCACGTTTAACACATGCCTTGGTTTCGAGGGACACCAGTGGGGGAAAAAAAAATGAAATATGTATATGTTTGACTGCAGGAGCGAGTCCAGTGTGTTGTTTTGGCGCTAGGTGAGCATAATGAATGATTTATGGTAAAAAGCTGAATGAGCTGCAATTTAAGTGGGTGTGGAAAAGCCTTTGTTTTATATAATTCTTTGCCCCACTGCCAAATTCAGTGTGTTTTCTTCTCCTGAGAGATACATTTGTGGTGAAACAGGCTTAGTGTGTGTGCGTGTGTGTGTTTGGGTTAATACCGAGCATTCTTGTGGCATGTCACATATTTGGCTTGTTTCAACTTCTTGCTTGTTTAGAACGCAGAGCAAATTGCTGCTAATGTCTGCACAATTACAAGTGTGAGTTACATGCAGACAGGTGTGTTTTTGTATATGGGTGTATTCGTGTATAAAACAACAGAAAGGAACAGTGCCTTTGGCTAGAAAATATCATCAGATACTGGGTTAGTTTTGTTTTTAAATGTAGCAGTTGGGTGGAGTTTACTGCGTTAGGACAGCAGGGATAGGTATCACTCACTGGAATCTGGAATGAACAGTGTATACTACACACATCTTCAAGTAAAGAAACTTCTGACATTTTTGCACGGCATTAACATGCATCTAAAATGTGAAAAAATAACAAGGCTTGCTCCAGAATCCATGCTTTACCCTTGACAGCACGCTGCCTATAGTGACGAGGTGATTTTGTCATATACATCTTCATCTCGCCTTTCGCCACATCCATGCTGAACGGATAAGCACTGAAATTCATTTTCTGCTCCTTGTGATTCGTTTCTTTAATCTCCCAAATAGAGAAACAGAAAACTGAGTGAGACACAGAGAGAGAAAACATAATTTCTCTTTTAATCTATCACTAGGCTCCATGGAATCATCTCCGGGATATGTCAGATTAGACCTGATTATAGCGCGTGCACACACATGCACCCACAAACATACTCACACACATGTTTGATTTCATTCCTCACGCTTTCACTGTCCCTCCCACTGGCTTTGTTTAGCCCTGGATTGTTGCGGATTAATCCTCTAATTGCTTTGTAGCTTTGTTGTGAGAGAGAGGGAGTGTAGAAAAAGAGAGGGAGAATTAAGCAGCAGGTGGATTGGGTTAAAGGTTAACATGGCTCTTTAAAGCTTTCTTTTAATGCCAGCTCATTTACACGCGAGCATCTGAAAGGCGCTGGTACTGTATCAAGTGAAAAAAAACACTGGCATGCACAACTAGCTCTCATTTGTTGCATTTAGTTGAGCAAGAGAGCAGTTTTCTTTCAAGTAGCGACGAAGCTTCAGTTCTCTAGCTTTTTTTTTGTCTGTTTTTCGTTTTCTACCCTCATGGCTTTTTCTCAGTTGTTCTCCCTTGTTCTCTTTTGGTGGTGAGAAATTATTCCTATGATTACCAAATGAAATGACTGTGGGATGCTGTGTGTGTTTGTAGGCTTAGAAGGCTTGCTTTTTTTTTTCTACATTGTGTGCGTGCGTTTGTGTGTGCCTTTGCATTTGTGCCTTGTTGTGAAAAGCCAAGAGATTGAAGTAGTGAGGGGTTGAGAGATGGGCAGCCGCCCAGGATTGATAACATCTCACTGGTATTCCAAACATCATTCCTCATGGAAGCTCGTTCTCTCTCTCTCTCTCTCTCTCTCTCTCTCTCTCTCTCTCTCTCTCTCTCTCTCTCTCTCTCTCTCTCTCTCTTTCTAATTGCTCCTGTATAAAAAGACATTTGAAATACTGTGGATGTAAAGAAAAAATAATAAAATCTTCAATTTCCTGATTCATTTCAGCATCTGCGACCTTGTCTAGAAAATTTGCCAACAGACATTGTTCTACCTTTCCACATGTTGGAGTGCGGCCAGCTACAGTTGCATGACAGTATATAGTTTCTACCTTCCTTGTCCACACAGAGACTAAGTCATTCCTTCAGGGCATTA
Source organism: Lagodon rhomboides (assembly GCA_039737535.1). Classification (NCBI taxonomy): domain Eukaryota; kingdom Metazoa; phylum Chordata; class Actinopteri; order Spariformes; family Sparidae; genus Lagodon; species Lagodon rhomboides. The sequence continues at coordinate 12,644,505 of CM077803.1, forward strand.
ATAGGTTAATAGGTGCTGCCTAATTAGCAACTCCTGACTGGTAAGAACATGCCAAGACTGATTTAGCCAATGATTGAAGACTCCTCTGACTCCAGTCCACTTTTCCTCTTAAAGGAAGATACTAACTTTACACATGTAAGTTATTGTAAACTAACTTATAAACTTATATGTGTTAACTTTTGAGATTAAGCAAAGGTAGCTGGTACTAGTATGACATCATAATCTTTTAACACAGCATTAGCGCACGCAGGACACAACAGAGGCGGAACTGCTTCCAGCTTCCAGGGTTGCACAGTTGTATATGTCGATCAAAGAGTCTGTTTACTAGACAATTGGGTTATTCCTATAAACGTCCCAACTGCCGGCTGCCATGGTAGCTGCTTCATTCATTTATACTTAATTTCCCCAGTTTTCAAGCTCTGGTCCCTGGGGCCAATAGAGACAAAACTTTTGTTCAAGGATGTTTTTTTTTTCCTGTGGTTGTGGCAAGCAATCTCAGTCAGCCAGTTATAAGACAAAGATGCAAGTGGGAGCAGTTGATGTTGGATTTTTCTCCGGTTTTAAAAAGTTGTCATGGTGCTAGCTGCTCAAGACTGTTTGTATTTCTGGGGGTTAGTAGGCAAAACGGAGGTAGATAATTGTCATGTTTTGTTTTTTTTGTGTATGTTTTTTTTTGTTTATCAGTGAATGCAATATGGAAATCTGTGGAAGCCGAGAATGACTTTGTATGCTATAATATTTTAATGCTGTTATCTCATGATCAGAAGTTAATTATTTCATTGTCTTCTGGAAAACAAGATTTGTAATCTGGAGATAATCAACCTATTATTATGAGAAAACAAAAGATCCTTTAATGAGCTATTACTTATAATGTTTATTAGAGATCAACAGTGCTGCGCCAGCATGCATAGATGGCGTCTTGACAACTGTAGCAAATTATTCAAGTTGTAATTGTCAGATCAAGGAGAACCCATTAATGATCACCACATTAGAATGTATTTTATTCTTACTTATTTATATACATACTTAAATTATGAGATTCAATCACTCACCAGTGTGGGTTGTTTCTTTTCCAGTTCCCCTTTGCCAAAAATAAATATTTTAGTTTTAGCCTACTGGAGTTGTTTTCTCAAGATATCAGAGATAAGTTAACTTGTGATCTCAAGATAACAGCATTAAAAATTAACTAATTACAAGCCTGACCGTTCTCATCTTCCTAAATATCCATCTTCTAAAGATCACCAATCTCTGCTACAGCAATCAATCTCATCCAAATCAAGCGTATAACGCCACCAATTAGAATAGAGTAAACGGTGTTTTGGAACATAAGCTGCTGTTAAATGCTATTTACTAAATCTCTATTGTCCTTTTTTATTTCTGTTTTTTTATCAACTCAGGTCCCTGTTAGGCTGGATGAGATGAGATCCCTATGTAGTGGTCGTCATGGCAACTTGTGACTCCCCCCCTATGGTGTCATCACGGCAGCAGGAACATGGTGGCCAGAGGCTGGACACTGCTGCTGAGGACAACGCCGTCGTCTCCATGGAGACCAGTGTCGCCAACAATGCCAACAACAACCAATCGTCACCTGCTGCCATTGGAGATCCGGAGAATGGCCTTGGAGAGCCCACTGTGAGCCCGCTGAGGTCCACTACTACCCCCACCACTGTCAGTGCAACCACCGACCCTGTAGCTGAACAGAGTCGGAGAGAAAGCTTTACTACCGGTAACAAAGGGAGTGTTACCGGGACTTTACCAGGAGTAGGAGGAGGAGCAGCTTTGGGTTCGGACTGTTCTGCCCCTGCCACGTCTCCCGTGGCACCGGCAAAGGAGATCCCCTGCAACGAATGTTCTAGTTCCTTCTCCAGTTTACAAAAATACATGGAGCACCACTGCCCCAACGCCCGCCTGCCTACCACTGGAGGTCACGAGGAGGTTGAGGACGTTGAAGGGATGGTAGGGGACGAGAGTGAAGATGAAGGAGAGCATGAGGTGGGTGCTGCAGAAGTGGGGGAAATGAACAGCGAGATGGAGATGGAAGACGATAGTGATGTGGAGAACCTGTGCAGCGAGATCATCTACCAGCCCGATGGCTCTGCCTTCATCCTGGAGGACTCCAAAGAGCAGCGTGGCAACCAGGGGGGGCTTTCTGGGTCTCTCCCATTCAGGGGCCTGCTGTCCCCCCAGACCTTCCCCAATGCCCAGGCCAGCAGTGGCCAGAGTGGCCTGAGCCCAGGGGGGGAGCGGTTGGAGCAGCCCGCTGCACCCATGTCCTTCTATCCCCAGATCATCAACACTTTCCACATCGCCTCATCCCTGGGGAGTAAAACCCTAGTGACCGACCACCCCTCCTTCCCAAATACCTCAGCTGGAGGGCTGGCGGGCGCTGGTCCCGTGTTGCACAGTTTCCGTGTCTATGACCTCCGCCACAAGAATGACAAAGACTATCTGACGGCGGATGGTGCAGCCAAAAACTCCTGTGTGTCCAAAGATGTCCCCAACAATGTGGACTTGTCCAAGTTTGAGGGCTGTGTGGCTGATGGGCGGCGGAAGCCTGTGCTGATGTGTTTCCTGTGCAAGCTGTCTTTTGGCTACAGCCGTTCCTTCGTGACACATGCTGTCCATGACCACCGTATGACCCTGAATGATCAGGAGCAGAAGCTGTTGAGCAACAAGCACATCTCCGCCATCATCCAGGGCATCGGCAAGGACAAAGAACCTCTTATAAGCTTTCTGGAACCAAAAAACCCCCCCAACTCTGGGCTACCCCACTATCCCACACCTGCCAACTTCCTAGGGCCAGACACGGGGCTCCGCGGCTTGTGGAATGCTTTCCACAGTAGTGGGGAGAATGCCGATTCCCTTCAGGCAGGTTTTGCCTTCCTGAAGGGCAGTGCCAGCAGCTCCTCCAATGACCAAACCCCCAGAACCCAAACCATGCCAAAGGCTGAGACCAACCCAAACCTCGGGGGAGGGGCTGGTGCCCACAGAACCCCCAGCGGGAGTTCTGCTGCTGCCACTGGTGGCAACGTGGAAGGTCGGAACTCTGAAATTGACTGCAAGGGCCACGTTAGGGACACATGCACTTTGCAACCCAATGGGCCAGACCTGAGCCAGTACCCGCTCATCAAGCGGGAGCCCGGTGCAGTGGGAGGAGAGAGTCCAGAGCAGGATGAGGATGCTTACTCCAATGGTGGTGGAGTAGAAATGGAGGCAGATGAGGAGGAGGATCAGGCCATGACTATGGCGATGACAGGCCAGCGGGCCGACAGCACCAGTAGCAAAGATTTCCCTCTCTTAAACCAAAGTATTTCCCCCCTTTCCAACAGTGTGCTAAAGTTTAACAGTGACAGCAAAGGCCCTGCATCCACCTCCTCTTCCTCCATGTCTGTGTGTGAGAAGTTGGAGATGGAGAAGAGTCGTCTGTCGACTGCCCTGGCAGGTGCCAGAGAACGAGAGAGCAGCAACGACTCAACCAGTGAAGCTCTGGCAGGACGGGAAGGGTCGTCACCATCCTCCCATCCCCTTGATATGATGATGGTACGCAGAGATGATGAGAGTCCTGGACCACTTCACCAACACACAGGAAATCCCAGTACACCTGGAACTCCAGGGACACCTGGTACCCCTGGTCCAGGTGAAGGGTCCCCGGGTAGTGGTGTGGAGTGCCCCAAGTGTGACACGGTCTTGGGATCCTCACGGTCACTGGGAGGGCATATGACGATGATGCATTCACGTAACTCCTGCAAGACACTGAAGTGTCCCAAGTGCAACTGGCACTACAAGTACCAGCAGACGCTGGACGCCCACATGAAGGAGAAACATCCGGAGTCTGGTGGATCATGTGTGTACTGCCGCACAGGACAGCCTCATCCTCGTTTAGCCAGAGGCGAAAGCTATACCTGTGGATACAAGCCTTTCCGTTGTGAGGTCTGTCCATCTAATTTTTCCTCTCCATGGGTTTTCGTGTTTTCTCTGTCTTTGTTACTTTCTGAAATTTCCAAAATAAGATAATGTTTTGTTTTATTCAGTTATTATTTTATGGGATTGATTTTATAAGACAAATTTGATCCTAAAAAAAAGTATATTATATTCTTGGCAATACAGAGGATGCAATTTGTTCTTGAGGCCAATTTTGAGGCTCGAGTTAAGATTTTCTGATCTTCACTCAATTGAAAATTCAGTGTCAGAAGGGAGGAAAGAGGAAGTTAATGTGTTTTATCTTTCTCTTTTTATTCACCAACACCTATCACAACCGTAAAGGTTAAGGTAATTATCTCAATTATCTGACTGAAGAAAATTGGAAATTTAATACTAAATTATTTATCAGATACCAGCCTGTTCTTGTTATAAATGCATATGGTGTGAATCATGCATCACTGTATTTATTCTTCCTTTTTAGGTATGCAACTACTCAACCACCACCAAAGGCAACCTTAGCATCCACATGCAGTCGGACAAGCATCTGAACAACGTACAAACACTCCAGAACGGTGGCAGTGAGGCACAGTACAACCACAACCATGCCAACCCTGTGCCTAGTGCCAGCCTTGGTGGGGGCTGTGGTGCACCCTCGCCATCTAAGCCCAAACAGAAGCCCACTTGGCGCTGTGAGGTAATGAAACAAACAGAGAGTCATTGTAGCGCTGTTGTAGCAACATACCAATTTGCTTGTTTCAGTGTCTACACAATGAGCTGCTTATTTCTGTCTGCGTCACTATGTCTATTATTTTTCTTGGCCACATCATCTGACCTCTGGTCATTATAAAACTGAATTTCTCATACACTCTGACAGTATCTCCAAGTATTGTAGAAAACATAAGGCATTCATCATCATGACTAAAATGCTTGCATCAGTTTTATTCAGTGGATTAGGTATTAAGATTTTCTGTTGCTGTTGGTTCTCATTTGAACATATGATAGAAATGTAAATGATTTTAACCATGTGTTTTATTGAAAATGAATTAGTTATCAAAATAAACTTTGATTTAAATTGAAGTGTAAAACAGTGCTTTGATGATGATAACCATCTAGTGAAGTGAGATGCTTTTAAACAATTTTATTTATCCTGCCTTGCTTCCAACAGGTTTGTGACTATGAGACCAACGTGGCGCGGAACTTGCGAATCCATATGACCAGCGAGAAACACATGCACAACATGATGCTGCTGCAGCAGAACATGAAGCAGATCCAACACAGCCTCCATCTGGGCCTGGCCCCAGCGGAGGCTGAGCTTTACCAGTACTACCTGGCTCAAAATATGGGCCTGGCAGGTGTAAAACTGGAGAACCCAGCCGGCAGCAGCGGCCCAGAGGCCCAGATGATGATTAACCCGTTCCAGCTAGATCCTGCAACTGCAGCTGCTCTTGGATCTGGTCTAGGTGAGTGATGCTATAATGGAAATGATACACCTGTCTGACAAGTTTTTTTGTATAAGTAAATTCTAACTGCAAAAAGGCTTTTAATATTTTTCCCTTCGTTTTTCCTGTGGTCATCTTTCACTTGGTCAGGTTGATCTGTTTTGTCTCGTATATCTGATCCCATCTGGTATTGTTTTTATCTCTGTGCCTCTCCTTTGATGCTCTTCATTTTTCTCCCTGCCCTCTCACCTCCTCTTTTCCTGCTCCCATCCTTTTTACCTTGCCCCCCTTGCCGCACCCTCTTCCCTTTCTCTTTCCCTCTTATCTCTGCTCTCATATTGTCCCTCTGTCATTGTCTCCTTTCTTTGACCCCTCTCACTGATTAAAAAATGATTATGAGACGCCACATGAGAATTATTCTTAATCTTTCATTTGTAATTTTCTTAAGTCAGCTTAATCCCCCTCCCCATACACATCCACCCCACCTTCGCTCACTCTGGAGAGAACACACACACACATGTGCGCACATATACACACACACACTCTCACACAGCAGGAAGCGGATTCCCGTAGGAGTGAGAGAGATTTAACAATGACCCTGCAGTGTTACACACCCACTCCCTCCTCTAGTGTGGAGGTCACAGCCCAGCCAGCAGATGTACTCTCAGTGAATTACACTGATAGCACACAGCTCCCCATAGTGAGCGCAGCTGTATGTAGGTTTAGATGGTGTGAGCAGGACATTTATATATTCACACAAATGCATGCATAGATGAAGGATGGATAAATGCTTGCATGCAATACACACAATGGTAATTTATAAATTCTGCAAATTTTTACACACACTTCGAGTCCTCATTCAGGTACAAGTGTGCTCTTTTTTATAATACCAGCACACACACTGACACACAAATGGACATTTAGTTTAAACTCATAAGGACAGTTCTACTTAAAAAAAATATTCATGTCAATGTGTAATTGTTAAACCCTCTGCGCTCTAATATTCGCAAAAAAAAAAAAGAAAAGACACGATGAGCTTTGGTAACATGCATAGGGAGACAATGACGGGATCAAACGAAAGAGTTAATTACATTTGTGTGAATGGCAGATCTGCTTTTTGTCCTAGGGTGCAGAAAAAAAGAGAAAACAAGTGTAATGCATTGATCAGCTTTTCGAATCGGTGTGTGGATGTGAGAAAAGCCTGGAGGCCTAAAACCGTTGTCCCACCATTGCTGAGAGCAGTAATTAAAGCTACCTGATGAGCGAGTTAGCAAGTTGAAAAGGATGATTGTAATTGATCCTGATTCAATCCTATTAGGGTTTTTTATAGACAAGACTTTGTAAGGAGCCCTAGTCCTCTGTGAGGCTTTATTTTATCAAATCCTTTTGTGTGAGAGAGGCCTGCATAGAGGACTCACTTCTCTCTTCACACTTAATTTCATTAAAAGAGCCTTTTCTCTTTCTCTCTGTCCTTTATCTCTCCCTATGTATGCCAGCCTTTCATTTTCATCTGAGTTTTGTCTTTGTGTCATACCTCTTTGTTCAATGCACCGATCTTCTTACTGTGCATACTGCCTGCCTTATATGCTTCCATGTATGTAATCCTTATGGAAGTCCTACCTTTTAAATCCTAACTGTCTTTCTCATTGCTGTCTAACCTACATTTTTACTCATTGTTTCTCCTTTAGTGAATAACGACCTATCAGCGGAGTTGCGTCTTGCCAGTGGTCAACTGATGGCAGACGACTTATCCCTGGTGTCCTCTGGTGGAATGGGGGGTATGTCTTCATCAGACCCTTCTCTGTCCTCCTTGTCGCCACCTATCAACGACCCCTCGCTGCGCCTCTACCAGTGTGCCGTGTGCAACTGCTACTCCACGGACAGCTTGGAGGCCCTAAACGCCCACATCAACGCCGAGCGCTCTTTACCCGAAGAGGAGTGGCGCTGCGTGGTGGGCGATGTCTACCAGTGCAAGCTCTGCAGCTACAACACGCAGCTTAAGGCCAACTTTCAGCTGCACTGCAAGACAGACAAGCACATGCAGAAGCACCAGCTGGTGGCCCACATCAAGGAGGGAGGCAAGGCCAACCAGTGGAGATTAAAGTGTGTGGCCATTGGCAACCCCGTGCACCTCAAGTGCAACGCCTGTGACTACTACAGCAACAGCGTGGATAAACTGAGGCTCCATGCCACCAACCAGAGGCACGAGGCAGTCATCCGCCTCTATAAGGTAAAAATGCTCTTTTGTCATGTTGTGAGTGTCCTGCAGAAACATCAGATCTCCAGATCAGATCAAATCTCGGACATTTTATCAAAGATTATTGGAGATTCATTGTTACAGTACAGATAAAATAGCCTGGTATACATCTAAGGGCAACACCACTCATATTAGTTCTGATTCAGAGGAAAAAGCACACATGTTTTTGTTTAGAAAGAATTTGCTCCATCCTCTTAACTGCAGTGTCACATGGATATAAAGTTCCCATGAGAATGGAATGACAGAGTTGGAAAAGGTCACCGCCGGAGCACCCAGGATGATTTCCATCAGACATGGGTACATGTCCCGCTCATGAGCAGCTGGTACTGCCGTTACTGTTAATTATGAACCAGTCACATCCGATCAGCGAGTTTCAAATGTTTCAAAGTTTTAATTTTCCTCAGCTGTTATTTCAGCTTGTTTGTCCCAGCTGTGATTAATTCTGGAATAATTCAAGAATTTGTTTTCAGGAGGAGGTTTTAGATCCATATTAATAACTCAGTCTAGAACAATGACACAATGAAAGTAAGACCAAATGCGCGTTACTCTTGATTTATGATCTCTATGCGATGCAGAAATACACACATTAAGAACGCAAAGGAATATATGTCATATGTAATTTTAAAATATATTTTACATAAAGTACACATATGTTTATCTATTACATTTCATAATTCACACACACTTTTGGTTGCAATATCATTAATGTATATACATCCACAAAGCCCTCCTTGCAGACAAACACTGTTCTTCAGGCTTGGGATTATTTGGTCATGACTTGTCACGGGGCACACGAGTCATCGAGCAGAGCGGGGGGAACTCACACAGGAAGTCGCTTACTTAACTAAAGTCTTCACACTCTGAGCAAATGAACAGTTCCTGCAAAGAAATTTCCAACACAACCTGTATTTGGCACCTTTCTCCTCTCCAGTATATTTCAGGTGATTTACTTTGTCAGACGTCTCCTTCAGCTTAATAGGATGCTATTACATTTCCAAGGCCTTGACCTACACGACAGGATCAAGTGCATTACATTAATGAGGATTTCTTTACTACTGTACGCAAGATTTGGCAGTGGGAGGTGATCGTGTCCGTGTGTGTGTGTGTGTGTGTGTGTATGTTGTACCTTAAATGTAGAGATAACAGTAGTAAGAGGTTTTGCAAATAAGTCTCTACTGAGGTTTTTTTTAAGTTGAAAGTACAACTGCTATTTATTTCTATACATACATTACCCATTTTTATATTATCATAAGGACAATTTGTATAAAGTGCACATTTATTCTTAAAATGTGATCTTTCTTTTGAGTTCAGTTTTATTTGAGGACATAAAATAAAGAAGATTTTGATTAAGATTTAAAACTGCAACAATACATTTATAAAAGGAGTCCTACTCCACTCACCCACCAGACTTTAGTCATTCCTTTGAATCATTTTTGACAAAGTTGTTCCTGCCTTGCTCAGTAACCCTTGAGGAATTGCAATTATTCAGATATCTGTGACCAATTCTTACTAATAGTCCTGAGGCCTGAGCGGATTACGCACATTGGCATTCTTAGGGTTATTTAAAACAGTCGTAGTTGATTTAGACACGATACACATATTGACACGGGACTGGCTCATGGTTTGGCAAAGGCCGAACCTGGCGTGAGATGAGTTGGAGATGTCTTTCCTCAGGGTTTGTTTACTAATTGCACTGAAATCTTTTTAGATTTATAAAATCGTACCAATGTTTTGCTTGCACATTGGCCTGCATTAGCTGCGGGCCTATCCTATAGGATCAGCTTGACCAGTCCACACTAATCAGGATCTCCTTAATGTCAGAGGAAGACTGTAGTGTAGGTGTGTGACAGCCATTTAATCAAGCAAAGACATTTATATACAAGCCCAAGAAGCACAATCACAGTCCATTGAGTAAAAACAGCAGAGAAATGAAACAAAGAGGCCTGTCTGTACATATTCCTCACTTGGTTTCCTATTTTGCTTTCCAAGAAAGTTAATGGCAGCAAGGGAGTGTCCTTTTGGGCACACACAAACAACAGCTTAGGCCGGGGGAAGTGAGGGTCATCCCAATGCCCCCTCAATGCACCCATACACCCCTGTACCTCATCTACCCACCCGACTACCCCACAGGCCTCAACAAATCTGTTCCACAGATGACGCTTTTAATGCCTCTGGCAGAAATCCCACTATTTTACCCTTGGACATGTGGTTGTAAAGCAGCAAGAGAGAGGGGGAGAGAGGCCGAGCAAAAGCAGAGGAAAAAAAAATCATTTCTTTATTTGACCAGAAAAACACCTCTCCTTTTATGTATTGGCAGAGGTGAAAAGCACATGGGGATGGAGGTAGCTTTGGCCGAGCGCATAAAAGATCCGAGTGTTGACGACTTTACCATCTGGTTTTTTGGAAACAGAGAATATCTTTATGGCATGGGAAACCATTTGAAGATACAAACAAAAAGCATATTCAGGAGATTTTATGGCTGCTTTGTAGCAGCAATGGAGTACTTCTAAGGGGAATTGAGAGTTTGAAAGTGTTTTTTTTCCAGACTTTGAAACAGCAATGGGGAAATGACATTAGCAGCACACGGACATCGAGTCATCTGGTGTCCAGGGCACAGCAGGTGGCGCAGGAAGTCACACGCCTTATATGGAAAAAGCGGAGGTGTACGCCTCGCTGCTTATTGGAGAGGAAATGTGGGAAATCTGATTGGCTTGTTCAGAGTCTTTTTTTCCACATTATCTCCCGTGATGCGGAATTTAGCTGGAAATTAAACGCGCATACAGGACTTCACATCAGTATTATCACAGCTGTCTTTACCCCCCACAAACATTGTGAATGACAAAATGGAATATGTTTTAACGTAGCGTTCGTATGCTAGCAGCCTGTGCGGTAGGCCCTGCATTAAATGTTGCCGTAGCATAGCATGTCCATAGCTGGCCCGGCCCGTGTTTGGCTTAGCATCGAATATGATGATGTATGGCTTCGTTATGATTTTTAATAACAAACACTGGCCCTAATACACATGGAGACAGGAGTAAATCTGTCAGTGCCATTCACAAGTGCTGCAGGGCTAAGTAGGGGGTTTAGTTTGTAGCGAGCATGTGTGTTTGTGTGTGCGCGTCCCCACAGAGCTTTGAGGTTGAGATCTGGGCTGTGCTGGCCCCTGGGTCATTAGGACTTGAGAATGTTCATGGTCAATGTGGCATGGTCAAGGACCACACGCACACACGTACAGACACACTCTGTGTCTCGTAGGCCGTGGCACCTGTTTCTCAGATGGCCGTCCGCGTAAATCTTAAACTGTCCTCAGCCACCATCACACCACCGGCGCCCCACCCCTGTCTGTCTGTCCAGCTTTCCGTCATAATTCAAGCGGAAATGGACATCCGGGGTCCACTGCACATTTCCATGTCTCTGTTTCTCTTTTCATTTTTTTTCCCTCCCCTCTTCTCTCCGCTCACGCTCTCCTTTGAACTCAGAATCTCAGGCTTATAAAAATGCTCAACTTTTTATGATGGAGATGGAGGGAGAGAGGGAGAGGGAGGGGGAGGGGGAGATGATGTTTAGATGGTGAGCGTTGTTAGCGGGACATACTGAGAATGAGAACAGAGCTAGAAAAAGTGTCTCTTTCTGCCGCTGTCTCGCACTCTTTCGCCCCCTCTGTCTTTTACCCGCTCTCTTTGTTTTGTCTCTGACTCTCTCTTTCTCTCATTCTCTCTCTCTCTTTCTATCCTTCCCCTGGGGAGCCGCAGATAGGCCATCTCATTACCCATGATCCTCTTGGCAACACCATGGCCGGGAAATGAGGGGTGGGGGGAATTAAACGAGGGGGGTGACGGGAGGAGGGAGGGAGGGATGGAAGGAAAAGAGGAAGAAGAGCAAAAGGGGACTGGATTTGTAGATGCATGACTCCCCTTCTCTCATTTTCATCATGTGTTTTGTATTTTTTGTATTTTTATTTTTTCGCTTATTTCCATCAACCGAGGGATCAACCCCCCCCCCCCTCACTTTTTTATTCTCCTCCATCTCCCTCAGATGGAGATGGCTGTGCTTATGCATCTGTGATATTAAGTCTACCGCTGTGCCTTGGCTATTAGCAAGGGTCAACCCTGCCCACTCTCATTTGAAAATCAAATGGCCCTATATATATGCAGGCCAAATTATTGGACTGTCATTTGGACTTGTGTGATGGGGAAATGGACAGGAGATTGACTCTCACAGATTTGCATAAAAAGCCATTGTGCTGGTCCCCGGAATAGAAAAGAGACTGGATCTATTTCAAATGCATGGCACCATTTATGACACACACACACACACTGACACACACATAGAGGCACACTGCGTATGTGCAGACATACAGTAGGTATGGCATTACATACATTCATAGTTACACACCCACACACAATTGTAGTCTTACATATCAAGTTACCATTTTCCACTTGAGCCCGCGTCCGCCTGTTCCAGACTCAGGCTCCTGATCACTGGGTCCTTGTCTCACTCTCGCAGACAGACTTAAAGAGTTGCTATTCTCTTCAAAAAGGAATGTTCGCAGACACTTCACACTAGATGCTACTTGACTGCAAAATATAGATTTTCATGTTCTGTCATGGAGACGGATGGTGCAGCCTGCTGCTGAGAGTTCAGCGCTGTAAACCTGAACAGACGAGTGAATTCACTTCAGTGTTTTTGCCAGAGAGGTTGTCTCTCTGCCTGCCTGCCTGCCTGCCTGCCTGTCTGTCTGTCTGTCTTTCTCTCCCTTCATTTTTCAGCAAAGTTGTTCGTTTGCTCTCTCTCTCTCTTTCCCTCTCTCGCTCTCTCTCCTCCCTCCCTCCTCTCTCTCTCTCTCTCTGCGAGGCAACGAGACGCCGGTTAGTAGATTATTCAAATCGTCTCCTCTTTCACCTGCGTGGAGGTTACAATGGAAATCTTTCAGAGGTCCGGGGGGTGGTGAAGTGGGGGACGAAGGGTGGCGGCTAATTAAAGCATAAAAGCAGGTGTGTGTGTGTGTGTATGTGTGTGTTTGTGTGTGTACGCTGTCGCTTTGTGTGTTTGACAGAAAGGTTTGAATGGACGGACTTCCCCGCCCTCCCCCCTTCTTCCTATTAATCCTCATAGATATTAATAAGAGTTTCGCCCGTTCTCCCTCCTCGCCTTAACCAGATGGTCGCCAAAGCATTAGCGTGTGTTTGTGTGTGTGTGTGTGTGTGTGTGTGTGTGTGCAATGTCCAGCTTTGGTCCAGCTCCTGATTGACACTTATATGTAATGTTTAATTACCCTAGCCAGCCCCCCCCCCCCCACCTCCCGATCTCAACACTCGAGTGGATTAGTTGAGGCCTGCAGATTCTGGTGGTAGATGCCTTGTTTTCCTTCCTTTTAGCAAGGTGTGTTTTCTGTAAGACAAAGAAACAGGCCGTGTCAGTTTTTCATATTAATAGCCAGATGTGATCCTCTTCATAATCATCCCCGCTCGTCTCTGAGCTGTGGGTCATTTGGGCCGGAGCGGGGCCAAGCCATTTGTCCCTGTGCAGGGGACTGTGAAGCAGATCGGGGCTGACAGGTATGGGAAAGATAGCAGAAAGGGGGGGGGGGTCTATGAGGGGTGGGGGTCAGTGTCTTCCAGACCACCAGAAGGAAGGGAACATCGCTAGGATGCAGGAACAAAGGAGCTAGCAGGAGTTTGTCTTTTTTTTTTTGTCTTTTTTTCCCCGAGGCTCATCTGAACCCTCCTCCAACACCCACCCAAACACACACACTTCCCTCCTCCTCCTTCCATCCTTACGCCCCCTACTCACACACTGTCTTCCTCTTCCTCCCTTTTTTTTTCTATCCGTAGCTCCTCCCTGTCCTTTTTTTTTTCTCTCTCTTGGGTCCCGCTCATCCTGTTGGGACAAAGATAACAAGACTGTTTAGAAAAAAACAAAAAAGCAATAATCAAAGCGGGCACATGATCGCAGATATGATCTCCCGGGGCACGTTGCCTTCACTTTTGATACCTTGATTTGATCAGAGCCGCTTCAGACAGATCACATGGCAGCGGGATCAGATAAATATTTTTGTGTAAGTTCATTAGTGTGACTTTTGAAATCGCCTGACATTAAAGCCCATGCCTAATTTGTATGAAAGTTGCGCTCAAAACCTCTGTCTCTGAAAAAAACGGCATGTGTCAATTAGGGACAAGTACTTGTTCTATCCTTGAAATAGCTTTAGAATGGTATTTAGATAGCGCGGTCCCACTTTCTCCCTCTCATGAAGCTATCAGGATATTGATATGGACAAAGTTGAACTGAAATACTCCTCAACGCCCTTCCAAATCAATAATCAATCGATTGGAGGTAATTGTGCCTCCCTTGGAACGGTCCCAAGTCTCTCTCTCTCTCTCTCTTGCTTTCTCTCTCCTTCTCACACTCTCTCTGTCATTATCAGCATGTGGCCCAGTATTCGGCATTTCAGCATTCCAGCTGTAATTGATTTTAACCATTAGGTGCTCAGTGAATAGATAAGTAGTGGGAGATATTCGATTATACGGTGAAAGAGAGAGACGGGGATGAAAGAGAGAGAGAGAGAGAGAGAGAAGGAGGGAGGGAGAAGGATTGAGGGATGTTGTCGTGGAGCTTGAGAAAAGAGGAACTGACCTGTCCTGCTGTCTATCCGTCTCTGCCACCGGGTCTTCCATCCTTGCAGCAGCACAATACCGCTGACCTCCTGTGAGTTCAAGCAGCTTAGTTTCTGCGAGGTAATCCCTAATGCTTTGAAATAGACCTGATAGAAAGCCCACTTACTTGTTCGGGATTAATGTGGGTTGGGTGGGGTGGAGGGTGGGGGGCGGGGGGGTGGTGGTCCTGAGTTTTCAGCACATTTAGTTAAATTAACCCATTGGAATTATCAGCATTAATTGTGGACTTACTTGCATGCGGATGACGAGCGGTCGGTCTTAGTCTTTAAAAGCATGTTGCACTTTATCGGCAGACAGATGGGAGACCTGCATTTGACATCCGCCCATAACATAGGCCGCCATGCATTAATACGCGGCCCGTCTCTATTGTTTATGTTTAGATTTACTATGCTGGTGGCCAGAGTGCTATTATTCCTCTCAGTGGTCGCCCATCCCCAACAGAGGCCATTTTGATTCTGAGTGCAGCTGAGGGTGGTATTGCTTTCCTACTGTTTTCTGAAGATATAAGTCTGATTTCTTTTTTTTTTTTTTTTACTCTGTCCTTTCTGCTCTTTTTCCTCGTTCTGGCAGGAGTGTAGGTTAGGACTAGGGGTAGGGGCGGATGGGGGGGGGTGGCGGTGGGGGAACAAAGGCAAACATTTGAGTAATCTTCAAAGAGCCCATTGGTATGTTGAGTGGACGCTGGTATGCGGACTGCGGCTGAGGCTTTTTCAGGGGAAAACAATATCCTTCCTTTAGACGGCAGAGGCCTGGGCAAACACTACCAGCCAGGCGACTCTGCCCAGTGCTGCCACCGCTATCAGCTTACCCCCCCTCCCCTCCTCCCCTGAGGAAGAAAATGGTCGGGTCCTCCTCTATGTTGGCGGAACAGCACAGAGCTCATCATTATGGGTTTATGGAGGGGGGGTGTAGACAGAACATCCCAGCTTGTTGAATGTTTGTCTGACTGAGTTTACGTGACGTGTCAGAAACTGTTCGTCTGCGTGTGCGCGCCGGGATACACACTTCTGATACAGAAGGGGTGAAGCGGATGAAAAGAGAGAGGCGCAGACCGAAATCGGACGCCTTCTGTGAAGGAGGTAGGGAGGGATCAAGTGTGCCATCTTGCAGGTCAAACGCGAGGCATTCGATTTCCTGTGGCAATATGCAAAACGCCACCGCTGAAGAGGTGCCTTTATTGTGCTCTCCCTGGCAGAGGTACCACTTCAACATGCACACACATACGCACACTTACGCACAACTTGTACACACAACAAGCCGCATTTGTCACATGGTTTCCTAGGAATAAGGCCTCGTCTTTTGTTCGAGGAAATGTGTTTGAATATGACATTTTAGAGTCAGGAAGTGGATTCTGCGACATTATACATAGCATCATGTCGTTTTTTAAAGTTGGATATAGATTAAGTAGGTCATGTGTTTAGTGATTTGTCCGTCAGAAAAAAAGAAGCATAATAGCTCATTTATGAAATACAGCTCTTTAAAGAAAGAAGCAGACTGTCTGCCATTTTGTGACAGTTTCAGAATGAACTCCCTTTGTCCAGTAATCACTAGCCATTTTCTCACGAGGATCCACCCCAAGGATAATTTCTCCCATTTCTCTGTCATTAGCAGGGGCCTGGTATTAGGCTTGTGTTTTGTTCCCTGTACCTTTTGTTTTGTGCTAAGTGAAACCATGCGACAGGGTAGGGGCTAACTGGAAAACAATACTCCCCTTCACAGGCTCAGGAATGTGTAATTAGTGATTTGAACCCGACTACGCTCGTCTAGATTCTTCCCCTATCATTCTCTCTCCCTCTCCGTCTCTTGTTCTTTTGTTCTCTCTGTCATAGATTCTCACTCTCTTCGCCTCTCAATCTATCGGTTAGTTTCTCTCACTGTATGTTTCTGTCATTCCTTTTGTCTAACTCTCTCTAATAGACATTTTTCAGCGAGTCTCCATTATGAGCAGAGCGAAGAAAAACAAACTTGGCAAAAATCCCTGCTCCTCTCGGCACCAAAATTATTTTCCCTTCTCTTCCCTTTCAGTTTTAGTTAAATATAACAACATCAGTGTAGTACAAACCTCTTTGATGGTACCAGCCAATAAGATGAAGCCCTAGATTTTCAACCCCTTTATTTTTTTGTTTTTCTCCTCGTCTTTCATAGATCCTGTCAATTAGGTCTTGCCTTGATTTCCCAAAAGCATCCTTGCATGTTGGGAAAAACGGAAAATGATGAACTCTCCCCAAAAGCATGTTAGTATTTCTGCTATATCCCTCCCCTTGCACAGCATCGGAAAAAGAAAATCCCACAAGCATGTTAGCATTTCGATGATCTCGATCTCAGCATTTTATGATCTCTGTCCCGTTGCGAGTCGATGGAAAAGATAATCTCGGTTGCAATATGGTTTAGGGAAATGGGGAGGTCTGGTCAGTCTCACCTGGCGGCGATGGAGACAAGCGGGGGCTTTTAGACCCTAATGGGCTAAGGTCAGGATGGCTAATAGGGAGTAAGTGGCTGAGCCATGCTGTCTAAATCTAATGCTAATGTAAATACTGATCCATTTTCGTGGGGGGTGGAGGTGAGCTGGCTTTCAAGACACCTAACACACATGCACCGACGAGTAAGAGAGATTTGTCTTGGTCTCTCTGTCTCCTAGAGTCTGTTATTCCCACTGCTGCGTCAGTATAACGTGAAATATGTGGCGACCGTGTGAAGGGACTCCAAAAAAGTCATTTCCTACACATTCATCGACTAAGACCAGAAGAATTGGATCATGTTGTAAATCAGGCGATTGTTTTTTGCCTTGTTTCGCCTCTCTGGTATGCATAACTTATGTGTTTGTGTGTGTGTGTGTGTGTGTGTGTGTGTGTGTGTGTCTGGGCCAAAGGGAGAGTAAGAGATAGAGAGTCAGAAAGGATTTTTCCAAGAGAGGGGCCAGAGGTCATGAAGCTGTGAACTTCTGATTGACCTCTGCCCCATACGTCAGACACACTTACGTCACTGCTACAAGTGTGTGTGTGTGTGTGTGTGTGTGTGTGTCGGACTGTCCATGTGTGGGAGTCAGAAAAATGGAAGGCAGGACTATTAACTGAACTTAAGAGCATAAGTTACATTATATTCCAGGCTCTCGTGAAGCCCTGTCACTCTTGCTTCCTAATTTTTTCCTGCTGACAAATGGCAAAGCGGAATAAAGGAAGGAGCAAGAAATGGAGTGAAAACAGAAGGATAGAGAGAGGCAGCACAGACGTGGAGGAGAACGACACAAAGCCAGTATAAAAGACTCATTGTGATAATTCATTTATTTGGCTTGCTGGCCATGATGCGATGGTTGCTTATTATTGTTGGGTGACCTAAGCTGAGCTCGCTCACAGGGCCTGCACCTCGCTGACAGGCCCCAGAGCTGTGATCATATGCGACTGCCAGCAGGCAAAGCCGAGAGAAACAGGAGATTTAGGGGCAATTTAGCTGTAGGAAATATTTTTCTTTGCATTTATGAAAGTGAGAGCCTTGTTAGTAAAGAAAGGAAAGACGGCCATCAGGAAAGGAAAGACGGTCTGGTGGGCTGGGGGGGGATTTTCGCTGAGATTTTTTTTGTATCTTCGGCATCTTCAGATCACACACAGCGGCCTTGTATGAGTGTGAGAGAGGGAGACAAGCAGGGGATGTGCATTGTGTGTGTGTATGTCAGCAGTTTTTGTATGTGGCTTCTATTTGCATATTTGTTTTTGTGCGTGTGCAGCACTGAATCTGTCTCGCTACACACTATATTTGCTGCTCTCTTTATCTACGGAGGCGAGGTGGCACATACCTGGGCCCTCAGCATCTCCTTTCAGCCGTGCAGACTGCCAGCGAATCCATTGGCAGTGATCTTACGTTACATCTATGTCTTGGGGGCTGAACGGCGGTTAGCACTAACATGTGTTAGGGAGGTGGTAGCACTGATGGAATTCTACACTTGGCAGCCTTCCAGGCAGCGCTGGTATGTGTTTAAAATACTTTCAAGGAACAAAACACGCTTTTGTTATTTGCTGGGCCA
Organism: Lagodon rhomboides; assembly: GCA_039737535.1. Taxonomy (NCBI): domain Eukaryota; kingdom Metazoa; phylum Chordata; class Actinopteri; order Spariformes; family Sparidae; genus Lagodon; species Lagodon rhomboides. Next base: position 12,662,814 of record CM077803.1, read on the forward strand.
AGTGGGGCTGTTTTTGTCTCCGATGGCCCCCGGGGGCCCAGGGGATAGCACCGGAAGCTGGTGACGTTCCAAAAAGAAGGTATACCCAACAACAAGGTCCCTGCTTCCCCTACAAAAAAACACAGATGAAAGGATATGAAGAGGTTTTCATTTTCACAATGTGTGGGATGCGCATTTGCATGCGTGCACACGCACACAGCGGACACAAAAAGGAAGACAGAGTCTACGTGCTAATTCTTTACGCATAAAACGTGTACACACACGCTGTAACATACTCACAAACTGGTTATTAAGACATAGCTGCGCCAGTGGAGGGTTCTTATTTTCAGTATGTGTTCATTAGCTGCCTGGTTCTACACTTAATGACAGGAAATGTCATGTTTGTACTGAATACCCTAATTTTTCGTTTGGTTTATAGAGGAAAACACAACTCTGCTGCTTTGGGCGGCTTTCAAAATATTTTTGTCATGTTCCCAGCGCACACGCACAATCACAGGCGGAGGGGAGGGGGGGACGAATGCATTGAATTATAGACAGACACCAAAACACACTTGTGAGGTGAAATCAAGAAACGTGGAGTCAAAATTACCGATGCATAAAAACCCCACACACACATATACAGTAATAAGGAAAGAACATGAAGTGTTGAAATTATACACACACACGTACACACACACACACACACGCTTTCACGTACATGCACAGAGAGATAAAAGAAGTTGTGAGGAGATGTCTTTTGCCTTGGCTTATTAAGAATTCAGTTAATGAGGCAGCTTTGTCACCACAGATAGAACAAATGAATAAGAGATAGCAGCGCCGCTATCATCCTCACAAACCCGGGGAGCGAGCCGAGCGGAGGGGAGGGGAGGCGTGTGCGCTTGTGTTTATGTGTGTGCGAGAAAGGTGTTTTGTAAACATCTCATTCTGCATAATGAATGCAGTCCTCTGTCATCCTTACCCACACACATACACATACGCAGACACACACACACACACACACTCACACTCCAGCAGCAGTGGCGCCGGCAAACCACTACACAAGGGAGCTTCCCTTACCTGTCAAATTGACTCTCCTCCCCTCTCCTCATACAAGTCCCAGTGTGTGTGTGTCATCGACGGGGCTGACAATGTTGTGTTTTTGACAGGTAAACAGGAAGTCCCGAGTGTCGTAATTTGCATTCTGTGCGTACGGGGGGTGTATATGTGCACCTCCTCCACCACCCGGAGACGTCTGTGCCATGTTTAGGTCCACCCGGGGAGCGCTGTTTAGCTGTTTAGCTGATTTTGATTGGCCCACCGGGAGTGTTCGCTTATTTGGTTGTTTGCCAAACACTAATCCCCAACAATTAACCACCAGGCACTTTGGAGAGGTGCCATATTGACAGGGATGGGCCTTTTTTTTTTTTTCTTCTTCTTCTTCTTCCTCACACACGACAACACGCACAGAGACACTCATACGACACAAATATAGTCCAGCGCGCACACACAAATCAGCTGTGACATAAATTACGTACACATTTCAAGCAGACACACACGGGCGCAAACCCAGGAGCAGGAACAGTGTGTTTGTGTGTTTGAATATGCATTACACAGCCCACGCCTGGCAGGAGTCAAAGTGCTCCTTTAAAAGTTCATAAATCATGGATGTTCTGGCCTGTGATCACCAGACCGCCTGCATTTCAGGCCTGCAGAGTGCCAGAGAGCGACAGACAGCCCTCTAGTTTAGGTCTTAAACAAACCCTCTGGAATGTGCTGATGGGGAGAGAATTAATATTAGGCCTAAACCTATCTGGCAGCCTGGTTCAACCCCCAAGTATATCATCCAGCTCCTCTCAGCCCAAGCCTCGTATCCTAAAAACAAATATAAGTTAGGACACTGAAGGATGTGCAGCAGCATTAGACCCGCCGCTGATTTATATGAAAATTTGAATTTCAAAACCAGTGCAATTACCTTAATAGCCATGGCATTAGGAGCCACTGGAACCTATCAAGGATGATTCCAATAAAACCCACTCTCTCCTGATAAGACGCTCAACTATCACGCTTGTCTTCTCTGCTACATTTCCAATGAGCCTTTCCTTTGTTTCTCATGAAATATTGAAGGTTGTCGCCAAAGAAAAAAAGGGACATTCAATTTGAAGAACCCCCCCCCACTTGTCATACGGTGTTTGTGAAATTAAAGTATATTGAGTTGAGAAAAGAACAAAAACCATGCAGCATCCTTGTATCCTTGTTTTTACACTTAAGTAGATAACAGAATGAGGGCTTGTAGTGTTCGGTGCGTTTCACGGATATGAAGGCCGTTATGACGTGCTGGGTCCCTCTCACAAGCTGCGTTTATATCTATATGTGTTCCCAAGCCACATGAGATTTTATATAATCTCCATCCAGAGTGTTCTGGGTCTACCCCTACCAGTTGGAGGTGTCCTAAAAAAGCAGAAAGCAGTTAGACAAGTTTATATTTTCCAATGAAAAGATAATGAACTCACACCTACTTGTGTGCGCACGTTTGCATGCTGCGCTCATGTGATATATGGTGCCCGTGCATCCACGAGCACATGTGTGCGTGGTTTCCACGGCGAGGCTCAGCGGCCCAGTTCTCCTGCGAGGGAGGGAGGGGGAGAAAAAAAGAAAAGAAGCAAAGAAAGAGAGAGAGAGAAGGAGCGAGGGAGGCCTCTTTTCACAGAGAAACAAAGATAGCTGTAATTAATGGCCCTGAGCTCTGGACTAGGGGAGCTTTCTTCTGACAACTCCGACTTAATTAAAACTTAAGACTTCTGAAAGGGCCTCTGACTGTGAGGGGACGTCCCACCGTCTCGTGAGAAAAACCTCGTAAGATTTCCTACAAAAGAAAAGAAAGAGGGAGAGACAGAGAGAAAAGATGTGTTAGCGGCTGTAGCTATGTTGCTAATCCCTGTTTGTCAAAGGAGGAAGGGGGGGAGGGGGTTAGAACTCACACACCTGCAGCTAACTGTGCACCCCACACCACCCACCCCCCACTCCACCCACCACACACGCAAACTCCTCCCACACGTACATTTTTTCCTCCCTTCTTCTTGCGCCACATAAAATGATGCAACAGCGCCCAGGAGGAAATAACACCTTGCTAACTTTTCATGTGCTTCAAGCGACGAACCATCTTCCCATAGGCGCCATGAGAGGCAGAGCGGGGTTTACACACACACACACACACACACACACACACACACACACACACACACACACACACACACACGCACGCCATTATGTGCATTAATTCATGCGTGGCACCTCGCACCTGTTTCTCACATGACTGTATGAATAAATCCTAACAAAGCATAAACTAACCTTCATGAGCCACCTCAGTGTCTCCGTCTCTTTGCCGTGCTCTCTTTCCCTCTCTGTGTCGCTCTCTCCCTCCCTCCCCTCCCACCGCAGAGGATCAGATAATAAAAGCTTGGCCTGGTCTTTTGTTTTTGTGCATTGTTCATTAGCCCAGCAGCAACAACAGAGGCACACTTGATATGCTTGGCTTGACTGGGTGTATGGGAGTAGGGCAAGGTGGAATGGGGGGCTGTGTGTGTGTGTGCGTGCGTGTGTGTGCGCGCGCGTTTGTGCGCACGCACACATCGAGGTAGGGGGTAGCTTTGCATGGCTGCAATGCCATTAAAGAGGCAACTGGAAATTAAGGGCTTGCAACTGACAGCGCACGTTGAATGAGAAACCCCCGCAGCTGCTGACAATGAGGAGAGCCGGACAATGTGCGTGTTAAAGACAAAAATAGTGTTCTGAACTCCACCCCTCGTGTGACTTTTTGTGTGTTTGTTAATCTTTATGTCACCTAAAACATATCCAGTTAATTTGGAATGTGTATTGCCGAGCATAGACGCATTCTATCAAAAGTCCGTCTGTTGCTGCGATAATAGTTTTCTACCTATTAAACAGAATTGTCCACAATGATTGCCATCAATTGAAGGTTTTTTCCTGGCGCTGCCCACTACTACGCCACTGTGACGCCGCAGCAAAACAAATTAACAGCAGTCTAATAACGAGGATTACATGTGGGTTTTCTGCTTCATTAGTTTAAAGCACATACAGCAAAGACTGAAGAGCATAGTGTGGAAAATAATGTGCCAAGTGACTCAGGTGTTACTCTTTGACTTTCTGCTGGCTTGTGTGAAGCCAGGGGAGCAGGGTATCCGGGCATTAGCACTTTGGAACCAATCTGGGAATAGAAGAGCAGGCTTTGATAGCCGTGAAGCACAAAAGACTATAAGTGCATGATTCAGCATCGCTTGTATCTTGAGATTCACCCAAATATCCTTGCACTTGATCACACTGCTATAATGAAAAGACGGGAAGAAAATGTAGCTGTGAGAGTTATGACGCCAAACACCGTGTAACATCTGCGCTCTCCTCTCTTCTGTCCCACAGCACTTGCAGAAGCAGGACAGCGCGTACAGCCCTGAGTCGTGCATCTACTACTGCACGCTGTGCGACTACTCCACCAAGGCCCGCCTCAACCTGGTGCAGCACGCCCGCTCAGCTCGCCACCAGCAGAACGAAGGGCTGAGGAAACTCCAGCTGCACCAGCAAGGCCTGGGAGGGGACGAGGACGGACTGAGCCTCCACGAGCTGTTCCAAGTCAAGGAGTGCCCCTCCAGCCAAGGTCTGTGCTTCTTTAACCTGCTTTGTCTGTTTGTATACGTACATTTTTTTATTTTTCAGCGCTAATTTGGGGTTGTGTTCGTGTTTCATGCGTCATCTCCTTTTTGTCACGTCTTTTTTTTTTTATGGTGCGCTACATGTTTTTTTTCCGTTTTGAAAACTTTTAAATGCTGATTCCAGTTGCGTGGTGGTAAGTTCTCTTCGTTTGAAGTCCGATCCATCTTTCTTTACTCCTTTACACTCCTCCCATCTCTTTACTTGCACCACTCCCTCTTTATTCTGTCAGGCCTCTCTCCCTCCTTCCTCTGGCCTTCATATCCAGATCACGTCTCTCGATACAGACCCGTCCATTCCTCCTAATCTCTCCAAAATGAGCATACTGTTCCTATTAGGCTGCCGCGCTTATATCTGCAACACACACATGCACACACACGCACACGCACACACGTACCCGTGCACCCGTCCCGTGCGCAGGGACATCCCAGGCAGGCAGTCAGCTTATGAAATTTCACCTTGGGAGTATCTCATGGTGAAAAAAAAGCCTGTACACACATACGTTAGTCGTACACACATACGTTACTCACTCACACACACACACACACATATACACACACGCCCACACACCCACGTATGCTACAGCTACACAGTCTCTCCCTGGAGTGAGCTTTCATTTCCTTTCTCATGACCAAAGCAATTTGGCTTTCATTTAAGACTCTCCGTCCTGCCAGCAGCTAATAAGTGTAACAGAACTGTAAAACATTCAGAGAGACAAAAAAAAAAAAAAAAAAAAAAAGATTAATCGTTTTTCTTTGAGTGGGGGTTGGATGGTTGGTGAGGGGTTGCAGGGTGTAAGGGGAGGGGGCTGTGCTGTAATTTAAACCAGAAGACCAAGAGTCAGGGTCCATTATTTAGTCATCCCTATGTTAATGCTGCCGGGAGAAAATGAGCGCTTAACTTGTTTTTGCTTTGCTTGACCTGAAGGAGCGGGTGGGATTGGGTTGGGTGGGGATGGGGGGGGGGGGGGACTGGGGGCTAACACATTTTGAATAGCATTCCAGCATAGCATTAGCGCATACATCCATTAATGTGTGTGAGTGTGTCAGCGCGTACGTGTGTGTGTGTGTGTGTATTTCAACATGAATCTGTGCTCCCCAAAGTGTCCTGTTTATACTGTACATGTACTCCCAAAACAGATGGGGGCCCAGCGCTTGGAAACATATGTGAATCCCAACACACACGCACACACACACACACACACACACACACACACCCACACGAACAGGAGAAGAGCTCCCAACCCTGAAATGGAGACTGTTGCCGGTGTACGTTTGGTTTTAATTACACATGGATCAAAGTTTCGGTGAGATTTGGGGTGCATGCTTAGATAAATCATTACCTTGCATTTTAACATAGCCCCCTCCTCTCACTCTCTTTCTTTCTCCTGCTCTCTTTTTGTATCTCTCTCTCTCTCTCTCCTTTTTTGTCCTGCTTATTCCATCTCCCCACTCTCTCTCCTGCCCCTGTCCGTTTTTTCATCCAGAACACTTCGAGCCTTTTTTTTTTCTCCCTTTCTCTTTCTCTCTCTCCTTTTTTTTTACATCTCCAACCAGTTGAGCGCGACCAGGTTTTAAACCTGTCAAAAGCAATATTCGCCCGCTGCACCTATTTCAAATGTTCCACTCTTAAAACACACCATATTTGCTGCTCGGGCCCTCGTTTTATACCTTGGCTTTGATGCCACATGGTGAATTTCCATGAGGAAGCGAGCGCAAAGCTTAAGCGGACACTGGCAGCGTCCGAAATGCTAAGCCACTTTTTTGGATGCCCTCCCCTTGCCCACTCCATATAATTTTTTTTTTTCAGTGAACAACAGTATTCTTTCACAAGGTACATGGTAAATGTTTCAAAGGTATTTCCTTGCAGACCGTACACATTTGGCAGGTGTAGGCGAGTGAGAGTGTTTCAGCCGGAGATCAAACGCTGAAAGTTAATGCAAACGATCGGGGTTGTGTTCTTGTTCTGTAGTTCTGCAGTCAAATAGGACATGTTTTTTTTTTCTTTCTTTCTTTCTTTACGGTATATTTTTAGCTGAGCCCTTTGTGTTTTAAATTGCACAATGACACGTGCGGATATTACATGCTACAGTAGCGTGTATTAAGAGGGAAGAAATGGCGTCTTACAACTGCTTTAGCCTCCTATAGTGATAGATGACGTGAATGTTTTCACTGATGGAAAAGACTCTACGGTAGGCAACATTTCCAGCCAGTGTTCAGTTTAAGGACCCTCTATTTGTGTGCGTACGTGTGTGCGTACGCGTATGCTGTTAGTTTTCTGGGGCTGCAACTCCTGACTCGAGCACTTTCTGTTCATTAGAGACTGGTATGAAAAAGATTAATTTAAGTGCTGACCGGTATCTTTCTCTTAAAGCCTGGGACCTGGCACTGAGCCAGATAATTATAGGCCCATTTGGGAATAAGAGTTCTAATGCTCTGGACTTTATGTACATGTGAATGGCTTTCATTAAACAATTTTGATGCTGATTTTATGGCCTAATTAAGGATACAGTGCTGCAGAGACGCGCCGCAAGGATATAGGTGTTTTGAACAAAGACAGGAGTGTACGGGCAACACTTCGGCTGGACTGCATTGTGTGTGTGTCGACGCATGCGTTTGCGGGTGCATGTTTATTTGAGAAACCGTTCACTCTTTGTTATCCTTTTGAGTCTGTAATTCCCCAAACCTGGGCCCAATCATCTCATCCTTTACACTAGGTAAACAGCATTGTGAAGTGTGAGCGTGTACAGTATGTGTGCGCCTATCCGCCCCCGCCGACTATACAGCGAAAAACTTTTTTTTTTTGCCGTGATCTTTCAGCGGCGTCCTTCCGAGACAAAAAGCCCACTGTGCCCACATTGCTGAGATAAATCGTCCCTCTCTGTGTACAATTAGAAGTGTTAAAGAAAATTGAGTTTATAAAAAAATGCCAGTTTGCATCAGAAGAGCAAGCATAAATGAATTGGCTCTCAACATGGAGGACTCGGAGGCCATTTTGCTTTGAGGGTCGTCCAAAAGTTGTTAGAGAAATTAGATTTTTTTTGTGCCCTTCTCCACTCTATAATGAAGTTACGCCCTGAATAGAGCTGTTTAGCAAAATGCAAGCAGAATAAGAAAAATATGACAGATTGCGAGTCATGGGTATTCCATCATTGATTTTATAATTTGAACAATTTGTTTAGCTGGATTTTTGGAGACATTAACAGTCTCTGAAGTTCAGTTGTTACAGTGATTTTCTCCCCCCTCTGACTCTTCCCCTGTTGCCGCCTCTGTCTCAGCCATTTGACCATTTGTTTGGCCATAAAGAAACACTGCGAGGAGGTTTGTGTACGTGTGCATGAGTGTGTTTTCTATGCGTGTATCCTCGCCCATTAGCCCAGTGCTCCATCATGTGTAAAGCTCCTCATAAGCCAGACCAAGCAGAAACACAAGGGCCTTTTCTGCATACTTTACTTTCTGTCATTCCCCCCCTCCTCCTTTCTGTCCCTCACAAAAAGGAAAAGGGAGATGGGATCTTATGGAGGTAATTATTTCTGAGAGCCTGGTCTGTCATCCATCCCTCCACCACCCCACCACCCACACATCTCCATCCCTCTGTGCCCCCCACCCGCCCCGCCGCCACCACCCAACATGCATTAAAGAGGGAGGGAGAGGACCCTCTTTGTCTGAGTCCCCCTTTTAAACAAAAGACCTCTTCTGACTTGGAGAGACCAACAACACTTTTATCGTGTGGGTGTATGTGTGTGCCTATGTGCGCATGTGTGTGTGCGTTTCCAGAGGCCTTTGTTTTCTCTGAGTGATAAGGCTCTGGGACATTTTCGGTTCTAGTCAAATTAGCGTAGCCGTGCTAACCATTTACGTCGCAGCTGTAGGCTAAAAACTGAGACTAATGGACACTTATTATCACTATATGTGCCTGTGTGTGTGGACGTAGATGTGTATGCGTGTGTGTCCAGCGGGAAGCGATGGAAAACAGGCAGCGAGCATGCCATCTTGCTTGTTTCGAAAGTGCGCCGACATTCCTCGTTTCCAAATTTACCCCAGCGCAAACTGAGTCGAAAGCACCAAAAACAGCCATTCAATTTTCATTGTGGGAAAAAGGGCTTCGTCGTCTCCCGGAGAGCAGTTAGATGTGATGACACCGAGGCATCTTTTGGGCTATAAGATTTTCCCTCCTCCCTCACTTTCGCTCCTTCATCTTATACTTTTTTTTTCCTCTGGGTGGTGGGGGTGGTTTCGCCATTCCAGCGGTTCTCTCCCTTTTTTCTAAGATGGTCTCTCCTCAGACAGAAGTCTATTTCCAGGGTTTGTCTCAGTAATTTGTGGCCATTACATAAACAGTCATGGATGGCCGAAGGAGTGAGAGAAAGGATGCGACACACACCCAGATGTAGCTAACCGCTGGAGTCAGCGCAGTGGTGGCCATTTTCTTTTTTCAAGTCAGAATGCAGTAGGTGAGACCAGCTGGCGGGCTCATCAGAGGACAGATTTGTCCTTTTTAGTTGCCGTTTTTGTGCTTCCGCTGCATATGCCTTCTCTCTGATGTATTCACCCATTAGATATCTATGTCTGGATTAGATGTTTAAGAGGTTAAGGCAGATAATTATACTGCATATTGATTTACTTCCAAACAACTGATTACCTACAGTTAATAAATTATTCGTGACCTTTTCTCTCTCGTTTACTGTGGAGCAGGAAGTTACTTACATAAAAGGTAAAGTCCACAGATTTCAGACAGGCGGGATCCATTCCTCGCATAATAAAAACGTGGAATGTTATTTTATGTGCCCGACATGAGTAAAATGCAGCTCCTGGGGAGAACTATTCTGATGAGAGTGATGTGATTTTACCCGAGAGGATTTCGGCGAAGTATGTAGCTTTTTATTGCCGTACAATTAGTTGGAGACAATGCGCTGCATTTTAAATCATTTGTCAAATCAAAATAAGACACATTCATATATGTATATTATTATATTTTCGGCAAGTAGCAATTTGCCCCAAATTTCCCAAAACCATATTCTCTATGGCTGAGAGAGTAAAAGATGTGGTCATTTTTTGAATAATTCCATCCAAGCGAATTATAATTACTTTGCGGTCTGTGTGTGCACATAGGGGGAAAAAAAACGGGCAGCAGGCTGACTTGTGCCTCAGAAAAAAACGAGCCTCGTTCACCATAAACTATTTTTGAAATGGTGTGTCGGGGCGGTATGGGCTCAGGCCGATTGTTTTTCTTTGAGTTGAGCAGCTCTTTGGTGGAGGGGTATTACCCGGGCTAAATTGTTCCCTCATGTTTTCCGCCAAGGTTCTGTGCCCACCACACTGACAGTTATAATTTGCAGAAATTGCGCTGATTATCTGAATTAGCATACCTGACCAATGCCACATTAGTCTTATTTACAATACAAAGCCGTGGGGCTATGAGGACGCATACTAAATATGACTTAACCCTTTGAAGAGGGGACTGGCGTCACAGGGGCAGGACGTCTTTCACGTCGGTGATATCACAAAGAGCTTAAGGCCCCGCTCCATATGGAACTGGAAGCCTCTGGAGAAGGAAGTGGTGAATGTAGAGTCCGAGGTCCATATTGAAATCCCATGGTTATTGCATGTTTTCCCCCTTACTCTCCGTCTCTTTCTGACCTTTCTCTTTAAATATTTTTTTCACCTTTCAGCTCTTGTCCCCATCTTGTTTCTTTCCTTTTTCTCCTGCCTTCACCCCCCACACCCCCCCACCCTTCCTACTCACCCCAACTCCTCTTTATTTTCTTCTCCCTCACCTCCATTCTTTTCTCTCCCCAATCCCCTCATACACCCTCTGTCCATTGACTCTTAACCACAGATGGACAAAACAATGGGCCATGTCACACAGCATTAAGACAAACAATCCGGTGATGGGAGGAGGGTTGTGTGGAGCCGGAGCCGCGGTAACCAGGCAATGCGCTCGCTGGGTCCAAGCAGCCGCTAATCTCGGACCCCGATGATTCAATTCACAGATGGACATTTAAGGCTGCCTATATGCACACACACTTGCACAAAGACGAGAGCAGGGACATTCGTTTAGGTATTGTCAGGTAGAATTTCTGCTATTTCTCGCAACAGCAACAACTTCTTTTCTTCTGTTGCCGTCTTCTTCCTCACTTCTCTCCTCTGTTTCCTTTACCTCGTCCATCAGTAGGAGGTATGGAATTGATAGCAGCTATTGATTACCTATAGCCAAGGCTAATCGTCACTAACCGGAGGAAGCTTTGCAGCTGTAGCAGCTGTCAGTGGCTTGTCGTATGCGCGTGTGTCTATGTAACCCCTCCAGCGGTTCAGTAGCAATAAGGATCCAATGTTTACTCACAGCAGACTAATGGCCTAAAAAGCAAGACAGCACATGTAAAAAAAGATTCCGGACATCGCTTCCCTTTCCAGAATAAGGAAAATGATGTGTTTTGTCTGCCCAAAGAAACACTGAGGGCCAGGCCAAGTTTCACCTCCCCACCTATGTGAATAAGACCCATCTCCCTCTCTCTCTCTCCTTTTCTTCATCTCCCTAATAGGAAATTTGAGCACACTGTGTGAGATTAAAGCCGAGAATCAATGCCTTGTGAGCAATAATTTCCAGACAAATCTCTTTCATCTTTTCTCTCCCTTTCCACCCCCCCCTCGTTCTCTCGTTCGTTTTCTCTCCCACCTCCTAATGCTAACAGGGGGTCCCGTGTCATGACATCCCTTTCGCTTTTATCATGTTCTAATAACGCTCTGAAAATAGAGAGAGAAAAGAGGAATGTGACAGAGAGAGGAAAAGGGATGCTGGGGGAGAGAAAAAAAGAAAAAAGAACAAGAAATGGATAGACTGATAAAAATCCATTGAATGAGCCTGGGTCTTGATTCGTGCTTTGATGTAGATGTCTTTGTGCGAATTAGACAAATATGCCTGCTGCTTTAGTCATCTCCAAGCTCTTCATAAGATGCGATCTCCCTTTGCTATTTCTTATGAAGGAGGGGAGGAAAGGAGGAAGAAAATGACTGACAAGTTCACTTAGGGGCATGAAAATAGACATTTCCCTAGAATTTGAATGAATGGATACAAAGACAAAAAACACGGTGAGCGGAGAGTGTTGTTATGTAAAAGTGCAGTGTGCAAAAAAAAGTGGCCTGGACAATAAATTGAAAACAAAGAGAACGGAGGGTGTATGAAGAAAAGACACTGGTGTTTCTGCTTGGTTGGGCCCACAAGGTACTTTACCCGTGATGGCACATGGGGCTAATGGGCAAGGATACACACACGCACGCACATACACACACACACACACACACACACACACACACACACACACACACACACGTACCTTGGCCAGGCCTTTGTTTCAAAAGCAGGTTAATGGGGAGTGAGGAAGAGGAGCATTGCAATTTTCTGCTCTTTAGGCGCCGGAGAATTCTCTCCAGTGTAAGAGAGACCAGACTCTCAGCGTAATAGGCATTTTACACCCTCATCACCCCTTTCCACACACACACACACACACACACACACGCACACACACACACACACACACACACACAGGCACACAAACATGAAACACACACTCGCCAGAAACGTGTGGGAGTGTAATAGGCATTCTATGGTGTGTATTGCCGGTCCCCAGAGTGCCAGTAAGTGTTAGACATGCATAGAGTCGGCAATGAGACAATCAGCATGCTGAAATTGAAACCTTGTCTGGAGTCACAGAGGAGAGGAAGAGGAGAGGAAGAGGAGAGGAGAGGGAGAGGAAGAGGAGGAGATTAAATAAAACGAGCAGAGGAGAGGCGATGCGAGCACAGATGGCAGGAGAGGAGAGGATGAGGAAGCGGAGTGAGTGGAGAGGAGAGACGGAGGGAGAGGAAATAGGAACTGATGTTTGTTTAATTGCCTCATAAGTGATGACACAGATAATTATGTCGAAAAAAAAGAGATGCTCCTCTCAGGCAGAGCCAGTGAGCAGCTGTATCTGTTTTTGTGCGTGTCGCCCTGTCTCTCCCTATAGCCTCATCAACTGTCGTCCCCTCCAGCCGCATCAAGTATAGGACACCATTAAAGCATTATGGTTTGTGTCATATCAAATCATTCAGCTTAATTAACAGAGGCTCACACACACACACGCACTCAAAACACACACACTCATGATTTGGAATCATTTTAATTACTCTGTTACGTCGTGATTATTAATATCTCTGCTTCATATACCCGGGGATATGAAGACGAGAGTGTGTTCACCTATATTTTCCTGCGCTGTGTGTTTGCAGGCGTGTGTGTCCATGTGTGTGTAAGCGATGCTCCCTTGACTTCATATCTAATTGTCTTTTTTAATGACAATATTCCACTGTGTGCCGGCTGTATGTAATGAGTCAGGGTGTGTCAAAGTGCAGGCCTGAGCTGTCTGCTTGAGTTAAGCTCTTCCCGTCTACTGTAGGAGCCTCCAGCGTACACACTGGCGCGCACACACACATATGTGGAGCGCACACACTCAAAGAGACAGTATCAATGTGGGAGTTCCTGTATCTGACACGAGATTAAGAGGGCCAAGTGGAGGAACGTCGAAGAACTGCCCTGTTGCATTTGCAAGAAGGAAAAAGGACCATCCTGTCACACACACACACTCACACTCACACGTACACACACACAGACACGCGCGCAAGCATCCTGTGCTGTAAGTGAGCAGTAGCCTCCCTTGCATTATTCACAGTGGCCGAGTGATCGAAGCCTGGTTCAATAGCACTAAAGCGGCGCACGCTGGAGAGATTTGTCTTACAAAACCTTGACACACACACCGGCGCACATATGCTCTCACACACATTGATTTTTGGTGGTGGGAATCTCCCAGGCTTTGGACGAAAGGCAGGGACGTGAGAGGGGCTTCCCCCGTCAGAGCAACCCCCTGACACACACACACACACACACCTCCACAGTCATTCTGAAGCTCACAGCATGTAGGCAAATGCTGTAAGTACATCTTTAATTCTCTCAAAATGAGATTTGATGATGATGAGGTCCAGCGATAGCATGAATAAGAAAATGAAAGAAAAAATTGGAGATGGGAGACGAAGGATCAGCCTCTTAGATCTGATGGGGTTTCATTTACAGCGAGATGAGCTGATGGTAAAATAAAAAGCAAGAAAAAAAAGTCTAAGAGATCATATTTCTTTTTTGCTGACTCTCCTTTTTTGCATTTTACCATCAGGGGGCTTTTTGCAAGCCAGGCAGAAAAAAAAATCACGCATTGCCTGATATGTCATATCTTTTCACTGCAGTGTGTGTGCGTGTGTGTGTGTGTGTTTTCACACAGGCGTGTTCAATTTGAAGCCTTCACTTGATTTGAATGATGATTTTTTTTTCTCCAACACGTCACTTCATTCAGTTTTCCTATTTTCTTCAGAGCAGCGTAGCACACACTCACACACACACACACACACACACACACACACACCAGCCCCCTCTGGCGTTTTTGACGTATTAACATGTATCGACAAACCAGCACTCGCATGCCTGTAAACACTGACGCGCACATACACACACCTCTGTCCCCTGAAGACATGTGATCAACCAGACCCAATCCCTTGTAATCATCTGGAACCCACACGCACACACAAGTATAGTTCCCCTTCAATCCCGGGTAATGGTTTGGGGCAGGGGGCTGAAGCGGTGGGCTTCTTTCCCTTAGCCCCAGTGTCTTAAGCTGCCATTGATTAAATGTTAACTGATATACTCGGCCCTGGCAATCTTGTTAGAGCTGGAGCAGGCAGGCAGCTAGACAGACAGTTTAGGACCCGCGCCCTCCTGATCAATAGCACAGATAAAGATTTCATCCATCAATGAGCTCCCAAAACAAAAGGTATCTGATACCTGATTAGGCCCGTGGGGACAAATACACACACAGATTTGAGCTCGGACACACGCTCACACATCGCCACATGGGTTGAAGCACGCGAAGAGGCAAACACACACACGCTCGGATCACAGATGAATGCAGCGAGATACACAAATCTGCATGCGAGGTTAAGGCACACACTTCACACACACACATACACATTCCTTTCACTCACTTCTTTTGCCTAGAATAATACCTCCACCAACCCCATCTGAAGTCAATCAGTTCCACACCTAATGGTGTAATTACAGCACGTACACACAAGCTCTCGCACACAGATACACGCACATATGCACAGTCAAGTTGGCAGATAAGGCGGCCCTGACTTTTCCCGGATGAAGGTTAATTATGCTGTGTTAGTTCACTTAGGTGTGTGTATTTGTTTGTGCGTGCAGGTGTATGTGCGCCTTTTCTCAGAAACGTATGCGTATGTGTGTTTCCTCAAATGCATTTAGATCCTCAGAGCATGCCAAAGGCACCGCAAAGCAGCTGAATCAATGTCTGGGCGACCACCACTGTTAAAGTGTATCAATAATGTTCCCCTATCTTCTTTCCCGGCGAACGTCATCGGGCAGTTTGAAAGTCCAAGCCTAGCCGCAATTAAGACTTAATTATAAATCAATGTAAGGAGTCATTTGAATATGGATTTTTCCTTTTTCTTCAAATTGTTAACATATTCCCCACCCTGTCTACGCTTTTCTTCTTTTTTTTGTTACAACTTTAAGGGGAATCAATACCTCCCTTTACAGTCGTCAGAGAACAGGCGTAATTGGAGCCAAAAACACAATGGGATATCTTCATGGGGGTCGATACCCAGAGGTGGTCAGGGGGTAAAAAATGTCACATCCCCTCAAATTCTGATGGCTTTTCAAATATAGTTAATGATGCTTTGTGGCCTCTTCAAAGAGTGATCTCATTTCGGGGGATTTTGGCTGACATTTGTTGTCACAATGCCAAAAATGCATTTCCATAATTTTCACGGCTGACATTTTCTTTGATATGACACTGTATCAGAGCGCACAAAAAAGAAAAGAAAAAAAAAAGATATTGAAGCAACCCGGTAACCTGAATTTCATTTGATTAAATGATATCTTTCCTGCTTTATTTTCCTGCTCAACCATTTTGAGGGGCTGTGAGATTTTCAAGTGGCGTGTCAGGGGCTGGGACTCTAATGCATGGAAACATGGAGCTTTCTGTTTTCTGACGGCTAGCAGAGATAAGGTAGAGATATGGCTCTAGCACTGGCTCAAATCTAAAACAGATCCCGCTGGGGGAGGGAGTTGGGGGAGTTTAGAAAGTGAAGGGAAGGAGCAAGAGGGGAGGGGTGGAGGTAGCAAGAAAAGGGAATATTGTCAATCCTCTAAGTGTCTGGCGGTGTCTCTCTTTCTTCCCCTCTTTCTCTCACTCTTTCTCTCCCCCACTCTCCCCTCAGTAATCTGATTTATTCGAAGCATATGTGTGCTGCTCTGTCTTTGTCTGCTTCTATTAGGGCCAGTGGGGGCCCATATGACATTGTTTAGCCAGTAATGAAATGGACATTTTTTGCATGTTTTTGAGAAAGTCAG
Source organism: Lagodon rhomboides (assembly GCA_039737535.1). NCBI lineage: Eukaryota > Metazoa > Chordata > Actinopteri > Spariformes > Sparidae > Lagodon > Lagodon rhomboides. The sequence goes on from CM077803.1 coordinate 12,678,966, forward strand.
AGGAAAGCCAACACTCCTTATTTGTAACCGTCTGTGAATACCATCTCCGGGGCAGTTGCCCCAGGTCTGTGTATTCGTGTGTGTGTGTGTGTGTGTGTGTGTGTTGAATGTGAACACATGTGCCCATGTATTACAGGTTCCATGTGGTCATTTTTGGAGATGATTCTGAGCAACCTAATGAATATTTGGGCTCGAAGATATTTTTCTTTTTCTTCCGTGACTCTATTCTTCTTATGTTGAGGAGTCCTGCCATCCTCCCTAACCTCAACACATAACAAGGCCCTGATGATACACACATTTTTGTTTTGCGCAGTCCTCTCTGGCAAAAAGACGTGTCACACGAACTTATTGTCAGCATATGAAATTGTTATGTGCTAATGGCAGCTATGCGGTGCTCCGGGCTCATATGAGGCGCCCATCAATAAGGAATGCAGTCATAGAAAAAGCTTTGAAAATGAATAGAATGAATGGAGACCTGAAGTAATTTCTTTGTCGCATTTCTTTATGTGTAATTCACACAAACACACGGCTATGCTGGCTGAGAGATTTAAGGCAGCATTTCTTTATTATGAAATATCACAAATGTGGAACTCTTCAACGCGAGGATGACTCATTTCTCCGTGCGCTCTTGTCCCTAAATTTTATTTTTAAGAAATGACTTGACGAAAACCGCACGCCCATATAAACAATACAACTTTCCACGATCCTATAACTGTATTTTATCTGCCCTTTCTATCTACTTAAATCTTTTCTTTGATTTCCATCCAGGATTACAGTCTTGTTTTTGGTGGCTCTGGAAGCAGATGGTTTTTATGCAGCTAAAAACGGGACAGTAGCCCAATAGGATAAAGATCTGTTTAAGCATTATCCATTTGGCCACTGCCCGTCACAAGCCTATTTTAAGCATAGACACATACACACACACACACACACACACAGCCATTCTCTTAAACCATGGCAGCCATTTTATTAGATTCCCTGATTCCCTGCCTCGTATTAGTTCCCGGAAAATAAATAAACCTTGAATACATGACAAGGACCAGTCTGGTCAATTGCAAACTATATCTATCCTGCCGGTATCTTTGTTTACCAGTGTAGTGATGGATGGACGGATGGAGGGATAAATGGAGGCACCGAGGAACAGATAGGGTAGGTATATGGATGGATAGCTGTGTGAAAAGATATAAAAATAGATGGACAGATGGATAGATGGGTGGATAGATAAATGGATGGATAGATAGACAGATGAATGCGGCAGGGAGATCTTGTTGGGCTGATAGAGTTGAGCAGGTATGCCGAGAAACAGCTGCTTTCTTCATTAGGTTCATCTATTGATCTCGGACCCTGGCTGTGCGTGCGTGTGTGTGTGTGTGTGTGTGTGTATGCGTGTGTGTGTGTGTTTTTGAGGGAGAGAGAGGGGAAAGACAGCAGCCTCTGTAGATAAGTGCTGGTAATAGAACAGAATGAATTCTTATCACAGAGATGGGAAGGCCATTAACCCTCAGCTCCTAGTTCTCTCTCTCTGTCTCTGTCTCTGTCTGGTCCCCCTCTCTCGCTCTCTTTCTTTCTGTCTCTCCCTCCCTCCCTCCGTCCGTCCTCCAGTCTGGACCTGACAGGGTCACGTTGGCGAGCGTGTGTGATATTTCCACTATGTGTGCGACTCTCTGAGAGTGTGTGTGTGTGCGTGCGCGTGTGTGTGTTTTGCGGCTGCCGCTGTGCAGACTGCCCCATCGGCCAGATGTTTATAATCAGGGGCTAGATAAATATTGGACCGGGGAATCATAAAAGACCAGGAAAAACAGAAAATAAAGAAAGAGTCGGGGGGGTGGGGGGATGAAACAGAGGAGAGGAATCTTCTTTTCAAATTATTCCTAAATCCCTCAGTAAGCTTGCCGTGCCGCCTCCTCAATTCACCTACTCAGCCTAAGGTGATTCAAACAGCCGAAATGCAATATGGCTGTTGTGTAAGATGCAGGTGTTTGTGTGTGTGTGTGTGTGTGTGTGTGTGTGCGTGTGTGTGTGTATGCACACGTGTGGAGGCGTACAGTAGGTGTACTAGCCTATTGTATAAGGCCAGGTGTTGCGGCACTTTTTTTTTTCCACCACTGAACCTTTTGAAGCCATATTTTTGTCCTGTGAAAACCTTTTGTATTTGCTATTAAAGAATCATTAACATCATCGCCCCCAGTGCTCGCAGCACCGAAAATGAAACCCCTCTTAACACAAAACAACAGTTTCTGTCTGCGCAGCAAGCAAGACATGCAAGCCTTTAATCTTGGCTATGTTTATTCATATGATTTTCTTCTTCTTCCTTTTTTTTTTCTCTCTCCTCTTTTTTTTTTTTCAAAGGAGTAATAGGTGTTTTGTTAGTCGCCTGCAAGACAGCGGAGCGGGCAATTTGAGTGAAAGAAAATACAATGAAGTGTCTCAGGAAGTCGTAATTGACAACAACAAAGCAAATTTGGAGCTGCTGATACAAGCGTTTTTTACACAAAAGTCATTTTTTCAGCTTATTCTGTCAGTTCAACTTATTGACATTCACACCAGGAGCGTATTAAATGTGACAATCCTATTGTCTGGCTTTCAGAGTCGACCTGAAACAATAGATATTTTTCGCTGCCGTAATAAGTTCTCATGTGTTTTAAGCAATAAGTGAGCGGGTGTGGGCGGATCGGAGCGTGTGGATGGAAACACGTGTGTTTGCTTGTGCTGGTGTGTGTCTGTTTACATGTTAGCATGTGGGCTGTGGACCTCTGTGCGTGAAATACGTTGAACGCTGTGTGGGAGTGGATGTGTGCAGAGGGTTTCGTGTGTAGGTGTGTGTGAGGGAGTGCAGGTGTGTGTGTGTGAGAGAGAGAGAGTGTGTCAGTTATTCCCAGGCCCTGTGCAGGAGCTGTAGCCCCCTCTCTGCTGGGTTGATGTTTAGTATTTTAGACATGCTACATTAACAACATCTGGTTAAGATCTAAATGCTTGTTAAACGCGCTGAAATTCGGGGGGAAAGGTACAGGGAGAACGAGGGGAGAGAGGGGGGGATAAAGAGGGAGAGTAGGGTAAATAAAGATTTGAGGGTGAGAGGACGGGAGGGAGGGAGATCAGTAAGTCTGTAAGGTTATTACCCTGGCAGTATTACCACTGGCCCTTGACTGTGTGTATGTGTGTGTGTCTGTGTGTGTGTGTGTGTGTGTGTGCGCGCGCAAGGCTGTGACTGTGTGGGATGGTGTAATGTTTCAAAGCTTTCCCCTTTAAAACCTGGGGGCCAAACTAGAGCCACGCGCGCGGCGCAGGAATGTGACATCACAGGGCCCCTATTGCTCGCACACACACACACACACACACACATACATGCGCGCACACACACACACGTGGTCTCACAGGGGACATGACCAGAGTTGTAAGAAGAAATCAGCGTCAACATCACGGCTAAGTGGGGGAGACATGGCAGTCATGGGTGTTACGCAAAACATTAAGGCTGCATTACTACCACAGATACAGCAGACAAAGGCCATATCTAGTCTTTATTATTATATTTAGATATAAAACACAACACACAGCACTGATAATATTGTAGCGCACAGAGTCCTAACAGCTACATAGCATTAGCCTCTCAGTCTAGTTGCTGTGGCATTTCTCATACATTTCTGTCTTTGGCAGCAATTACTGTTTCGTTTGATGCTCCGCTTTCGTAGTGTCCGTGATTTAAAATAAACAATAATGTAAAAAAAAAAAAAAAAGATTTCTTTTTTACTCCTTTACCCCTTTAATGAGCACCATCCTAGCCCTGAGGAAGCAAATTAAAGGCAGCTCTGGCCCGGCTAATGAATTCAGCCATTTTGGAGCCTCCGTGTCCAGTTTCTTCCGCGCGCGCCGCGTTGCTCCACGGCTGTGTGCTGTACGACTGAGTCCTCCAACGGGCACATAATGACCCGGCATGGCGGTTATGGGCCCTTAGGGGGAGACGGCAAGGGGAGCGAGTGGTCTCAGAGCAGGTCATTATACAGCTAGAGGGCACACACACACACACACACACACACACACACACACACACACACACACACACACACACACAAACTCACTGCGCTGACACTTTCAATACATCCTCCATTGCCTCCATCTCCCATATGTCTGTTCCTCCATTTTTTTCTTTGCAAACATCTCTTTCTATTTATCTCTCTCCCTATCCTTCTGCATCTCTCTGTCTGAGCTTGTCTTTTTTTTTAAATTCTAATTTCGACCGCGACGTCTCATGAGCAATTTTAACATATTTTCCTATTAAAATTATTCCTTTCCCCAACATCATAGAAACCAAACATGTTATTTATTGGACAAACAAGAGAGTTATTCATCCAGGGACCTAATTGGTTACACTGGCTTCCAATTAATAGTTTTATCTAAAACCAGGCTGATTCAGCTGTAGCCCTGATCAGGAGTCACTTAATTATTCTTCCTCTCTAACGGTTAAATATAGGCTGGTGCTGGTTGCAAGGTAATCGGACCCAGGGTCTGTGGTTAGCTCGAGCTCACCGGCCGGCTTTAATGTTCCGTCCGACCCACATCAAAGAGAGTCCCACCAGGCTGCCAAAATCACACACCCTCCACAGCCTGACCCACTCCCAGTGTGTGTGTGTGTGTGTGTGTGTGTGTGTGTGTGTGTGTGTGTGCACGCACAGAGGCATTGGAAGGTGACTGCGAAAGTTTTGCTCTGTGCGTCCTCTGGTAGCGATTAAGTTGATGGTTAAGAGTCCCTGCCGCAGAACCCTCTGTCTCTCCCTCTCTCTCTTCCTCTCTCTCTCTCTCTCTCTCTCCTTCTCTCTCTCTTTCTCACACACACACTTGCACATGACAACTCACATGCAAACACATGCAGTCACTGTCTCACTCACTTGATCAATGGCGCACATCCACGCAAACGCACTCGGAACGCGTGCGCACACACACACAGACTGGCACGCGCACTCGCGTACACACTCATGTGGTGTGTAACTGTCAGGGTCAGTCAGAGGGCAGACGCTGTGCTGATGTATTGAGAGAGCTCGTCTGGGAATGTCCTCAGTGTGGAAACACATTCCCTGTGAGCGCGCACGCACGCACACACACTCACACACACACACACACACTCGCCACAGATCTAACCGACTAGAAGGGGAAAGGAGTATAAAAAAAAAACACTGATGAGGCCCAGATGATCACCCCTCCTTTCCTCTCTCTTTTTCTCTTCCTTCACCCACTCTTCACCCTCATTCCTCCCTCTCTTTCCTCCTCTCTGTTCATTGTCTCTCGTTCCTCCTGTGTCCTGTCTAGCTACAGGTAGACTGCCCCCTAGAGGTTACTTAAGACGGTGGTTTAGTAATGTCATGAACACGCACCAGCTGCATCTCTGACCCCTTTCCCCAGACCCTTATCCTCCCTGACTTTGCTCTCTTTCTGGGGGCGGTTGAATTTGCTTTAAAAGGCTCACATAAATTGCGCAATCGTAGCTGGCATCACATCAAGCGGTGTCAGATAAATTTCAGGTTAAACTCATAAAGTTTATTTTAAGTTCAATGAATTTAAGTTAACACTCATTATTATTCTGAGTGTGTTATTTGAGATTGTGCGGATGATAATGACCACTGACTAACAGTTTAAAGTCACAGAAATAATATTAAATTAGATTTATTTGTGATATAAATTAAAAGCTACAGTATATTATTCTAGTGAAAATATTATATGTAATAATAAAGTAGAATTAAAGGGGATATTGTTACATATTTATGTTTATATATACAGCGGGCTGAGCTGAAGGAATGAAGGCAGACACTGACAAAGGAAATAAAAAGGTGTTTATTTTTCCTCCTGCTTTTTGAGATGTTTTTTTTTTTTTATTCTTTCTTCTGAGACATTGTCCTGACCTTGCGGTGTGTGAGATCTTGGAGAGCTTATTTTCCCTCTCTGTATTTCTGTTCTGACCCTCCTCCTCCCCTCCCTTTCCCACTCTTCTGTGAAACATGCTGTTCGATTTGTGCCATTTGCTTTTCCTTGGCATCGAACAAAAGTCAAGTACAGAGAAAAGATAAACCAGTGAAGAAGGACTTTCAAACCCACTGCACACACATTTAAACCAACTCTTTCTCTCTCACACACACACACACACACACACACACACAGATGCACAGGCTACCCTTCCTGTTTTCCCTCTATACGAAGGTGGGGTGAATTAAAATACAAAGATGGACGCTGCAGCACCGGCAGTGAAAATTGCAATTTCTGCAGCCCGGGCTCTCTTGGCTGACAGGAGATATTTCATCCCCGTTGTCACCAACGTATTAATAAAACATCAGGAGCAGAGTGCAGTCCCACTCTCCTCTCGCTCTTTCACACACAAACGCACACACACGGATGCACACCTTGAAATAGATTGCATATACACGTGTGCGAAATGTGTACGCGAGTGTGCAAATGCAGAAATACGACATTGTTCATGAATACGAACACACACACACACACACACAACCAGAAATTTTCTCCTCAATCACATGCCAGCATCTGCCATGAAAATTTCATGCTGTATATAATGTCCACTTAATGTGTTGCGCTTAAAGCAGCGGCGCCAGCACTTAGTCTGTGTGTCTGTCTGTGTCTTTGTGTGTGTGTGTGTGTGTGTGTGTGTCTCTTTGGTTGTGCGCGAGTGTGTGCACCCCGCCGTATGTGAAAGGGTTAATCATATCATGTTTCCGAGGGGGGTTTTTGCAGACCCCTTATGTTCGTCATACAATGGCCAAAGTGATTGTATGCAAATGCAAGCTGACCTCAATGCACCCTTTGCCTGATTTCTATGAATATGTCTGTGTGCGTGTGTGTGTGTGCGCGTGTGTGTGTTGTAAAATATGGTTATTAAGGCAGTTCAGGATTGATGAGCGCAGCTCTTTTACACACTCACACAAACACACATGCACACAGTCGCACCAGTTTCATTCTCTGGCAGAGTGAGGGGTTTGTGGTGAAAGAGAGCCCCCCTTCCCCCCGTTTAGAAGACATGAAATTTTTAACGCTTTTGCTCCTTGTGTGTGTCTGTGTGTGTGTGTGTGTGTGTGTGTGTGTGTGTGTGAATATGATACTGCATGTATATGATTTGATGCCTGTGTGCGAGTGTTTCTGTTTGATTTTGCATTTTGTGTGTGCTACCCTTAGATGGAGGAGGGTACTATATATTTGTGTATATATGTTTTTGTGTGTGTGTGTGTGTGTGTGTGTGTGTGTGTGCGTGCGCATGCCTGGTTATCTGGCCTCTCTCAGACTGCTCAAAATTCATTACAAAGTGACATCAGCCCAGCCGGAGACAAATGATGGCTGGATGAAAGGGAGCGCTGGGGCTTGGCTAGGATTAGTGTTAGCTTGCGCTGGCGACACATATACACACATACACACTTGTACACACGCACACACAAAGCGCACACACATGCACACACACACACACACTTTAATCCACTGGCAGAACACTGCAGATACACAGAATTATCAAACAAGGGGCTGAACTCTCAGAGATGGGCAGGCTAATCTGCTAATAGTACAGAGCTGCACGTGTGTGTTGGTTTGTGTGTCTGTGCGTGTGTGTGTGTGTGTGCACGCACGCTCATTTTTTGACAGAGGTATACAGTATTACATATACACAGTATCTATATACAGTAACATCACATATTTTATACATGCGTTTTGATTTTTGGTTTTTACTATTGTGACCTCATACAGTAAAGTGTGTGACTGAGGCTGTGTGAAAATGTTAATATTGTTTTTCACTGTGCTTTTAATAAAGTAGAGTGTATAGCTTTTTCATACAATTATGTTTTCACATTAAAACGGTATAATTTCGATGTTCATCATCGCTGTAATATAACATTTGTCTAACCTGAAACAATCATTAATACATATTCAATTGCAGTAAAAAGATTTAAAGGTGCATTATGTAGTTTTGGGGAAGAACTTTAAATAACCTGACCTTATTACACTCTGAAGACAGCTTGTCTATTCACTTGAAATATATCAAATAAATATTTCTAATAAATATATTTCTGAGTTTGTATTATAACCTAATTGATAATGTAAATGTTACCTTTCTGAGTTTAAATTTCTTTTTCGAAAACTGTACTGCATCATTTACATTTATTTAAAAGAAAGGTAAAGACTTTTATGCTCTTTCTTTGAATACATATTTTTGAAAAGTGGATCAAAGCGGACTGAACTACTTTCCATGCGGGACATGTTTTGTTGTCACACAACCTGTCTGCTTTCAGGCCTTGAATGTATTATGTTTCACCCAGTAGAAGTTGCACGGCGGGGCTATTTTCAACAGAACATGTGTTCACGTCACTAGAAGCATTATTTGCTGGTGAGATATACGCTACAGTAGGGTCGAGGTTTTATGAGGATTAACTGAGCATGTACAAGCAGGAATATTTTCAAAAAGACTCTAATATGATGAGTGCATTATCTGATATCTGATAAACCGCGGGAGGTTTTTCTTCCTCAGCCAGCATATACCTTTTTTTTTTAGAGAGAGCATCATGGGTAATGTAGTCGTTTCCTCTGTGCGTTTTTCAGAAGACACTACTGAGGACGGTGAGAGACCTCCTCGCTCTTCCTCCAGGCCTGGACACAACCTCTCTGACCGAGACTTGACTGACAGCCGGAGAACTGACCGTAAGTCCACACACACACACACACACACACGTACTGTACGCGCACACACTAGGAAAAAAAAAACCCACATATGAACCGTAAGCTTCCCTTCTTCTTCTAAGTTATCGCTCATCTCTCTCTCTCTCTCTCTTTCTGTGCCTAAGATAAGGTTCTAACATGTGTGTGTAACATGTGAATGCTGCTGACTAGCCTCCATGTGACCTGCTTTAATCGTTTCCATCTGACAGAAAGAGAAAAAGAGAAAGAGAGAGAGAGAGTGGGAAAGAAGGAGAGAGAAAAAAACAGAGAGAAAGGGAGAGGGATAAGTTGAGTGTTGTGGATATTACCAGGCAATGTCCAGGCCCCAGATTATTTTTTAATCAAATCAGTTTGCGTGCTTGTAATTTATAAGCGCCTTGCATTAATCTTTTCTCGTTCTTGTGCCCTCTCCGATGACATATTAATTTTTCATAAGCGCAGGATTAGATGGGGGGGCCTGTGTATATGTTTTTCTAATATTGCACCGCATCCCTGCAACCCTCAAATTAGTTTTTTTTTTCCCCCTTCACCCTCCCTTCATTTTTCTTTCTCTGCTATTTTTTTTTTCTGGCTCAATCCATCCCTTAATTGTTGTCCAATCTGTGACCCTATCACCCGGCTTTACCTCGGATAGGAAAAAGAGCACAAGACAGAAAGGCACTGTTCATTGGTTTGTAAGAATGGCAATGTTGTAAGCGGGGAGGGGCAACAATCTGTACAAGACGGCTTGGTGTTTTTTTGTTATTTGGGGCGAGGTAGGGAGCACATAATGCCTCTGCTGCGAGGCTGTGGTCGGGATAGCCCTGGCTTTGTTAGATTTGATTTACCCAAATAAGAATTCATATGGTCTTTTTATGTATGAGATGGAAATCCATGGCTGGGGATGAATATTGCATGGGGTCTCTCTCTCTCTCTCCTCTCCTTTTTTTTCTCTCTCTGTCATTGCATGGGGTTCTCTCTCTCATTCTTTCTCCCTCTACTAATGTCTCCCCTTCTCTTTCGCTCCCCCCCCCCTCCCCCTTCCCCGCCCCCCAACTCACACACGCACACACCTTCCAACTCCCAACCTCTATCCATCTCAAGCTCCCTCCCCACCTCCTCTTCCTAGCATGCCATACCTAGCTCCATAATGTGAGGCTCAATGAGGCAGAAGGAGAGCTGAGTGAGGCTGGGGCCTATTAGTTTAGCTAGTCATCTATCTTTCAGCTCTATCTCTCTGACAGGCCTGTCTGACGGACTGGCGGGGAACCACCATCCATGCATTTACCGCCGCATATTACCGCCAGTGTCATTTAACACCACCGCACACATGCAAAAAAAAAAAAAAAAAGAAGTGGCCAGGTCCCTCCTACTTTGAGGCGTGCTTACGTATGTGCTTGTTCCCGGTTGTAGTTTATCACATGTCAGAAATCTATTTAATAAAGCAGAACGTGTGCCTTTTTTTTACTTTATTTTTTATGAATAATTTGTAATAGGAATCGCCTTGGATTTCCTCAGGAAGCCAGATATAATATTGCTCCTGGGTTTTGTGGTGTTTTATTTTGCATTTGGATTAAAGGGGGTTTCAGAGAGTCAAATGCCAGAAAATGCAAAAGGGGGAGCCTGGTTTGTCAGCGAGGTTGTTATGCTAGGGTTATCATCAGAGACAGGGCCTTGTTTTTCTCTTTTTTCCAGCTTAAAGTAGTAAGATTTAGCATCTCCATCCTCAGCCCCAAATCTCTGGCAAGCTCGAAATGTTCACTTCTGTTGCATGCGTGCGATTGTGTGTGTGTCCGTATGGAGATCTCCAGGGAGGGGATTACAGTGTGACCAAGTGAGCAGTGTGTTTGCGCACTTCATCTCCGAGACCAAGATCCTTTAAACAAAGAGGGGCAGATAGATAGAGAGGGGACGAGAGAGAGAGAGAGATAGAGGGGGGAGGGGCAAGGAAAGACAGAAAGAGCTTTTTTCCCTTGCTTCATTTACATTGTCTTTTATAATCCCATGTCACTTTAGATTAATTATAATCCATGTTACATTTTCCATGCAAATGTCCCCGATGTGGATTACTTCCAGATAGCTTTGTGCCGCGTGTGTAGATGGTGCATGTCGCCACCATGGCTCAGGGGCCCACTTCTTATAAATAACCAACTAAACAAAGGCCCCGGAATGGAAATGAGCCTGTCAGGCAGCCTAAGGAAATTACAGATCTCTACCTGCTTCAAATTAGCGCAGAAAATACGCATTGTTCCTACAGTCAAATGTTATGTATTAATTTCGTGTACAATTTTGAATTGTGCAGATAAAGGGGGGGGGGGGGATCAGATGCAAACAAGATCAGATGTTAAATATTCCATATTAGCTTCCTCACATTCAGAATATTTCTTTTATTTGCATGCATCTTGCAAATTTGCCCAACTTGAGACGGGAGCTGTGCTCGTTTTCCGTCTCTCTAAGATGAGATTAAAATATATTAAAGACATTAGCATGTTTAATTACAAGCCTGCAGCAATCCCTTTGTGCATGTATGTGTGTTTTCTGTGTAATGACAGCTTGTTGAACGTCTCAGACGATTTGTCAAATGTGACAAGGCCATGCTCATATTTATCTCTCATTAGAACACAAGCTGGAGATGGAAGAGAAAGGAGGGCTAGTCATTAAAAATCACAAACTACAAGACAGCTGCTGTTTAACAGCCTCTCTCTTCCTCTCTCTCTCTCTCCCTCTCCATCTGACTATGCCTCTCTCCATCTCACTCCTTCCCAGTCTCTCTTTCTCTCTCTCTCTCCCTCTCTCTACATCCCTCCGGCTAGATCTGGGCCTGCTGAGTGCTTCAGTGGGAGTTTGGGGTTCAGAGTGTGTTGCTGTAATGTTATCAGGTGACCGGGGGTCAGCCTAATGCGTAACCTCAGAGCAGTAGGCCAGTAAATCATGCTGGCCGGCCCTCCCTGGCCCGTTTTGGCCAGCTCTCCCTCCTAGATTTACTGCTCCGTAACCTTAGCCAGTCTGCCAGGGCTCAGGACAGCTAAATTGAATACTAAATCCAAGCTGCCGCCACCCAGCCTGCTTCCTCTTAATTGACAGCCTTTTTCCCCCCACTCACTGCTGTATGTTTGTGGGCTTTTTATTTTTTTATTTTCATGGAATGAAATGTCAGGAATGGAATCTAATTGTTTTGCAGCTTGTAAAAGAAGGAAAAAACAGAAAAGGATTGCAATAGGTAGGGTTTGATTGCTTTGAAAAAAAAAAGCCCCGCTCCAAGACGTAGTTGATTTCATCTAAAGTCATAGTTGGTAGAGATATAAGCATTCAATGATATGCTTGTTTGTGTGAAAATCTCATTTGCTTGGTTCAGTTTGCACAAAATGTCTCACCCTTGCCGACACAAAAGGGCAGATTCCAAAATAGATCCGCGGGAAAAGCATTAGCTGTGATGGCGTTGTCGGTCCTCCTGCATTTTGAGGAACAATTTGGGACAGAAATATCCTGAGGTATTTAGAGCTACGGGCTCCTCTGTCCCTCTCTATCATTTTTTTCTCGTTCTTCCCGCTCTTCCTCTACATCGCTCTGCCTCTCCCACCATTGCTCTGTACCTCTCTCCATTTGAGCGCCCACTTGCGTGTATATAAGTGTGTGTATACGCCGCTCCCTAAACACCATTGACAGTTGCAAATAAAGATGGGTGGCGAGTGTGCCGCTCTCTCCCCCTTGCAATGCAAAAGGGGTTGAGTGTCATAAATCACCTTTTGATTTATCTAATCAAGCAAGGTCCTGCTGCATGCAGACATTTGTCATTGGTAGTAGGGGAGTGTGGTGGTGGTGGTGGTGTTGGTGGGGGGATGTCAGGTTTATTCTGCCCCTCCGCTTCACTGGGCTGCAGCTGGTGGAGCCCACCTAAGAATGAAGGGAAGGTGGGAAGGTGGGAAGGGAGGGAAAGAACAGGCTGGAGGAGGAAAAAGGACACAGTCATTAAGTGGGGTGCAGACTCAGAGACAAAGGAAAAATGAGAGGAGAGTCTCCTGCTCTGGTCTTGTTCTCAATCCTGCTCTCTCTTCCATTATTTCACCCTAATTATTTTATCTATTCGTGCACATCTGGAGGCAAGAGTACGAAGCTGGGTAAAACCCACAGGCAGAAGGATATTTAGATTTTCTCTCATAAATTTGGATTGTGCCAGCCATTGTATTTATATGTGTTAAAGGTGATTATATCCTTGGAGGACACAATTTTGAATGCAATTCTATGCTTCAAAACAACTTTATTATTCACTGGCAGGGTTTGCCATTTAAAGCTCCTAAGTGGCCATAGAGAGAATTGCTCTCTCAACATTCAAGGTTAACCAACTGTTTTTCTTCGCGCGAGTGTCATAAGCGTTGATGAAAGCACTAGGTCGCATGAATCTAAAACCAGAAGGACAGATCTTCATGTTGCACGCTCACACACACACACACACACACATACACACAACACATTTACATTCAATATGACAGTAATCAATGGTGATCTGTGGGCTTTTTCCCCCCGCCGCATTGTAAATGTTTTTGCAGCCCCTTGTCCGACAATCGCCTCATCTCCTTTCGCAGGGATGTAATTTAGTTGCAAATTGACTGGAAGACGGGGGCAAAAATTGAAAGTTGAAATTAGAAATGGTCATAATAAATACGGGAGGCGGGGTGGAGGCTTTGGAAAGGTCAGGTGATATGACGGGTGCTTCCAGGCTGGGCCGATCTGACCAATGGAGTGTCAGTGGCCTGTCATGAAGCGCATCACACATACACACGTACGTGCACATAGACACACACACAAGCCCTGCAGGGGCCATCACAGGCAGTGGAAGACGAGATTACCTCGCTATTCTGAGCTGCAGAGCAATTCTCGGATGTTCTTGGAAATTCACATTGTGCCCTTGTGTTTTTTTTCCCCCCTCTCTCTCTCTGTCTCTCTCTCTCTCTCTCTTTCTTCCATTCTTCCTCCCTCCCTCTCTCTCTTGTCACTTTCCTTGACAGGCCAATATTTCAGGCTCCAGATATAGGGGATTACAAATAAAATAAGTGGAACGCCTACTTAATGCAACAGAATTAAAATGCATGAACGGGCCGGAGGAATTGATATGCGCCCAATACAAACACGAGCCACAGAATAATATGAAATACAAAATGTTTTTTTTTCAACCCCCTCTCCATGTATCAGTGCTTTGATTTCCCTTTTTTTCCATTTGTGCATCTAGCGTGAAGCGTTGATTCGCAAGAGTGAGGCTCACATATTGCCTTGAGTGACCAGACGAGGGAGGGGAGGCGGGTGGGGGGGGGTGATGGCTTAGGGAGAGAGGGAGGAAGAGAGCAAGGGAGAGGGAGGGAGAGTTGCTGTGTCTTTGTGTTGTGCCGAGTGGGTAAATTGCAGTGGCAGAGTATAGCAGGGCCTGCATGGCCTGTATCTCAGGATGAGGCTAATGAAAGATTTATCAGCGGCTGCAGCATTTACTAAATACAACCAGAGGCTGATCTCTCCACATTGAGCCCTGCTGTTAACGTCACACACGCTTACATGCACACACACAAATAGACACACACAAGCAGTGCTGCAACTGTACCACCAGCCGTGACCAAGCCCGAAAATTTAGCATCTTGTACAGACAGAGAAGTTGTTGAGGCAGCTGGGGAAATGTATATGAACTAATGAAGTGTATAATATTACCATAACATTTAATGTATGTCGTGCTGTGATAATGAGCCTGCCTGAGTTTTCTCCATTTCACATGTCCTCGGGGCGGAAACACGTCACCCTATATGAATGTGAATAATAGTCCTTGCTTGGATCCACGCTCATGTTGTCTTGGTGTCAAATCATCACCTATTTCCCAATGAATATTAATTTGGTAGACTTGTTTATGTTATTCCGTCTATAATATGTGTATCAATAGTCATTTAACCATGTTGTTATCTAACACAGCCACAAAATGTCAGACATTTCAATTTATTTACTCAACTGTGTCAATTATAAATACTTGATATGTTCTGGATTAATATTCTCATTTCTCATACAGTATGTATGTGTGATCTATGGGATTCTATACATCAATGTGACACGGGGCCCTGTTACTCTCTTTCAAATCTTATGTTTTATATGTCAGTCTGCTCCAGTGCTCATTCCAAGAAGCTCAATTTAAAAAATAAATCGATGTCATTAATCATTTTGTAATGTCGTGGCTTTGTTGATATTTTAAGTTGTTAATGTGGAGCCTTTAGTTCTAACATGAGATTCATAATGAAAACAGTGTATTTAAACAGACATACAAGCTGTAAATAATAACCGATTAGTCGGTGAAAAGCATTCATTTTTAATGCTTAACATTCCGTCTCTTTCTCCCCTTCTCTCTCTCTCTCTGCCAGGAGCGAATGCCATATCCAAAGAGGTCACCGGACCGAATGCTATGGTTAAACATTCCCTCCTGCCGGATCGACAAATTGAAAGTCCACCCAAAAGGCCAAAGTCTGCTGAGAGGAAGACCTCTGCCAATGAGCAGGTAAAGGTTTGCAGAATATTAAAAGAACAGCAACTTAAAGAGGATGTGTTCTAGCTGATCCTCAAAGTGTTTGAGGTGCACTGAGGGCAACAAAGGACCTTTAACTGTTTTCACTTTTCCAAAGAAAAATGCATCTGTAGGTTGTGGAACTTTGTGTGCATCTGCTTTAACTAGACTTTCACATTTAAAATACATGTGAGGCACAGAAGGCTAATAGCTAATGAGGCAGGTTCTCCTTCATAAGCACTAATGAAATCTAACCTTCACTGTCACTGTGGGATGAGTTAATGGGAGGATACTTATGAACTGTAAGATACAAAAATGCTAAGCTAAGCATTTAGCAGTTGCTGGCGCCAGCGTTCTATCAAAGGGTTAAACGCAGCCCGCCGTTCTCTCCCTGACAGAACTTTTTAGCATCAAGCACAGTAGGCCAGTCTTTGTGTTCTTAAGTGGAATACCTGCACAAGCCTCAGGCCCCCACCCTGCTTCTCTCCCCCTTTTTGCATCTCTTTAAATTATATGTGTTTTTAAATTAGATTATGAAGTATTAGCTCGTCTGGTTCTTGGCCCTGCAAGGAGGGAGGACTTAGTCATTTCAGAAATGGATTCTATTAAGACAGGTGGTGGGGAGGCAGCTATGTTCGGAGTACTCCCTGTAATGAGGGCAAGGCGTAGCTTGGGAGAGTACACACCTTTGTCATCTGTAATACCCTGATTAGAAATTCTGGCCAATCGTGTTTTCTGCTAATAAAATTGCATGAGTTGAGAGACTTAAGTGAATTACATGAAACATGGTTGATCTACATTTTCTGTGTTAAGGTGGACATGGGGGTTGGTGGGGAGAGGTGAATGTGGTGCATGTGGGGAAGAATAGGACATTTTATTTTTCAGACATGCAGTCATTTTCAACCTTAACAGTGCAGGGGACATGGTTCCTGCGTGTCTTGATGAAACCCTTGTTTGTTTTCAAAAAGTAATGTCTGGCTTCAGGTTTCTTTGGTGAGGCAGACTGTGACCAGTGGTGCTAATGGCTCTGTTGTGCAAAAATGTCTTTTTTGTTTTCTCTCCCGACCAGACACTTAATATATCTTTTTTTTTTTTTTTTAAGGTTCAGCAGTGTCCATATTGCAACTACAGCAGTAGAGATGCCAACCGTATGCAGCTCCATGTGATGTCCCAGCATTCCATGCAGCCAGTGATCCGCTGCCCATTGTGCCAGGATGTCCTGAGCAACAAGATTCACCTGCAGCTGCATCTCACCCACCTTCACAGTGTGGCTCCTGACTGCGTGGAAAAGCTGATTATGACTGTACGTAGAAGTAATGATTATGAATATAATGTGTGTGCTTGTGTGTGTATCAAAATTATTTTAAAAAGGAAAAAACGTATTCAAAAGAAAAAGTAATTTTCAATTGAAAGGTTTATTGTAATTACAAAAATATGATAACCAGCTGTTTACTTTGATGTTTCTGTCTCGTAAAAATGTTCGTTAAATGTTTTAGGCACCTACCATGTCATTATCATAATTTTAAATTGATATCATAATAAAGAAATGTCTTTGGTCTTGATAGGTTGTCGGACCTGACACAGCAACACCAAATAATATAATGCATCCCCAAACTGGACAAGACAAAGGTCTATCTTTGATGGATTCCTCTACCTCTCTTACTGATGGGTCAGGAAAGTCTCAAGGTGAGCAAAATGTAGTACTTACATTATTTTCTGTTGTCTTTAATTCTATATCTTAGTGTAAAAAAGTTATATTTAAATATATGAATATATACATGTATAATTATCTAGTTGTTTGTTAATTTAGTTGTCATTTATCAGACAAATAATAATCATTCAAATCGTATTTTCTACTTGTAGGAAACATCTCAAAGGATGAGTTGAACACTCAAGAAAAGAATGAATTGGACCTGCAGGGTGAGGAACTTAAGCCCCCAAAGGAGGCCTCAGAGGCCCCAGCCTGGAAGAGAGCCAGTGGTTTAGGACATGATAGCAAGTCCCCTGATACCCTACAGGACCATCTCAGTGAGCTCCAAAGGCTCCAGCAACAACAGCAGCAGCTCTCAGTATCTGATCGACATGTCTACAAATACCGTTGCAACCACTGCAGCCTGGCCTTCAAGACAATGCAGAAGCTTCAGATACATTCCCAATACCATGCCATCAGAGCAGCCACAATGTGCAGCCTTTGCCAGCGCAGCTTCAGGACATTCCTGGCCCTCAGGAAGCATTTGGAAAATGGACACCCTGAACTTAGTGAAGCTGAGGTGCAGCAACTCATAGGAAATCTGCCACTGAATGGCGATATCACTGAGAGTGAGGCCAGGGCCTTGGAAGAGGCTCAGGCCTTTGAACATGACTTGGACAAAGATGATGAAATGGACCAGGAAGAGAAACCCAGTCCTACAGGAAGCGACAGCAGCTCTCTGCTTGATGAAATGGGAGCAGAACCAAAACGAACCCTACCATTTAGGAAAGGGCCCAACTTTACAATGGAGAAATTTTTGGACCCTTCTCGGCCTTACAAGTGCACAGTATGTAAGGAGTCCTTCACCCAGAAGAACATCCTTCTTGTCCACTATAATTCAGTTTCCCACCTGCATAAGCTGAAGAAGGTTCTTCAAGAGGCATCAAGCCCAGTTCCACAAGAGACAAGCAACAGCATTGACAACAAACCATTCAAATGCAATATTTGCAATGTTGCCTACAGCCAAAGCTCAACACTTGAAATTCACATGAGGTCAGTACTTCACCAGACCAAAGCCAGAACAGCCAAAACTGAAATGAGCAACAGTAGCACTGGCAGTAGTGGTCCAGTGCCTGCAAAAAGCCCAGCCCCAAGCACACAAGGGAACAACAACTCAGACACTGCTAGAAGTGGAACACCCTCTGCTAACAAAGAAAACACTGTGGATCCCAAAGAAGCAAACAGCAGCAACAACATAAAACAAACAACAACTACTGACCATGTATCAGCACAGGCAAGTAGCCACCAGTCAGCGCAGTCCTCAGCCCAATTGCAACTGCAGCTTCAACATGAACTCCAGCAACAGGCTGCCTTCTTCCAGCCTCAATTCCTTAATCCAGCTTTCTTCCCCCATTTCCCAATGACCCCAGAAGCACTGCTGCAATTTCAACAGCCACAGTTCCTCTTCCCCTTCTACATCCCGGGAGCAGAGTTCAACCTTAACCCAGAACTTGCACTGCACTCAGCAGCAGCTTTTGGAATGCCCGGCCTTACTGGATCATTCCTAGAGGACCTGAAGCAGCAAATGCAACAGCAGCATCAGCTGCAACAGGCTCAGGCCCAGCAACAGGCTCAGCAGCAACAGCAGCAAGCCTCTCAGGCACAGTCACAAATTCAGCAACAGAAAAACCAGCAACTGCAGAACCACAAAACCAAAATGGAATGCAGCACTGTGTCAGTTTCAGAAATCCAGATGTCACGAGAGGCAGAGGACCACCTGGAAAAACAAGAAAACAGAGCAAAGATGGAAAATGATGCTTTAGGTGATGGAGGAAAAGACAACAAAGACCCTAAAAAGTCAAAGTTCTCAGAGCCATTGATTCCTCCTCCACGTATTGTGTCAGGAGCAAGGGGCAATGCAGCAAAAGCACTGCTGGAGAACTTTGGATTTGAGCTGGTCATCCAGTACAATGAAAACAGACAGAAGAACCAAAAGAAAAATAAAGATGGAGTTGAACAAGCAGAAATGAACACTGATAAGCTTGAGTGTGGGATGTGTGGAAAACTCTTCTCCAATATGCTTATTCTCAAAAGCCACCAGGAACATGTGCACAGTCAATTTTTCCCGTATGTGGAACTGGAGAAGTTTGCCCAGCAGTACAGGGAAGCCTATGATAAACTCTATCCAATAAACCCTGCTTCACCTGAGACTCCACCACCACCACCACCTCCCCCTCCTCCACCACCACCTCCTGCTCCAGCTCCAGTTACAGCTCCACAACCTCCTTCAACATCGATGACTAAGCCCCAAACCCCAGTACCTTCACCAGTTCCTGTCTCTCATCAGACTTCACATCAACAGTCTCATCAGCCACCGCCACCCCAGCAGCCACCCCCTCCTCCACCACCTTCTGCCCCTCCTGCTCCTCCCCAAGTGCAACTTCCCGTTCCCTTGGATTTGCCTCTTTTCCCACCTCTAATGATGCAGTCTGTCCAGCACCCAGGCCTGCCTCATCAGCTGGCCCTCCAGCTGCCCTCCATGGACTCTCTTCCCACAGACCTTACTCAGCTCTGCCAGCAGCAATTAGGTCTTGATCCAAACTTCCTCCGCCAGTCCCAGTTTAAGCGACCACGCACCCGTATCACAGATGACCAGCTTAAGATCCTCCGTGCCAACTTTGACATCAACAATTCCCCCAATGAAGAGCAAATTCAGGAAATGTCAGAGAAGTCTGGTTTGCCCCAAAAAGTCATAAAGCACTGGTTCCGTAACACTCTCTTCAAAGAGAGGCAGCGGAGTAAAGATTCTCCCTATAATTTTAATATCCCTCCCATTACTACATTGGAAGATATTCGAATGGAACCCCAGCTCAACGCACATGAATACTACAGAACTGAGTCATCCATGAACAAGAGGTCCTCAAGGACCAGATTCACTGATTACCAGTTAAGGATACTTCAAGATTTCTTTGACACTAATGCCTATCCGAAGGATGATGAGATTGAGCAGCTCTCGACTGTGCTCAACTTACCAACCCGAGTCATTGTGGTGTGGTTCCAGAATGCCCGCCAGAAAGCTCGTAAGAGCTATGAAAACCAGGCAGATTCCAAAGACAATGAGAAGAAAGAGCTGACCAATGAACGATACATCAGAACCAGCAACATGCAGTACCAGTGTAAAAAGTGCAACATCGTGTTCCCACGCATCTTTGACCTTATCACTCACCAGAAAAAGCTGTGTTATAAGGATGAAGATGAGGAAGGTAATGAGGACAACATGTGTGAGGACGATGCAGATTATATGGAGCACGGTTCAATGAAGTTTTCCCAAGTAACTTCAGAGCCATCGAAACAGTCCCATGGAACAGCCACCAGTTCTGGCTCAAGCTCCCCTGTGATGGCCTCTCCTCGTGCCAGCATGGGGAAAACATCCCCGAAGCCAGACATTGCCCCTGAAACTGAACCTAAGCAAACTGAGAGTGCCGCCTCACCAGTGATCAAGTCACTACCAGAACCTAGACCATCAAAGGCTTGCACACCTCAGCCACCTCCTCAGAAAGCTCCTCAACCACAAATGTCAAGACCCCATTCCCAGCCACAGGCAGCAGCGGTGCCCTCAAGTCCACTCTCCCTTGCCCTTTCCTCACTCACCAATAGCCTCCCCCACCAAATGCTTCAGTACCAGTGTGACCAGTGTAAGATTGCATTCCCTACTGTGGAGCTATGGCAGGAGCACCAGCACATGCATTTCTTGGCTGCCCAAAACCAATTCCTTCACTCCCAGTTCCTTGAAAGACCCCTTGATATGCCCTATATGATATTTGACCCCAATAACCCCCTAATGGCTAGCCAGCTGTTATCTGGAGGCCTCTCCCAAATCCCCTCTCAGGGTAGCTCTGGTTTGGCCTCTGCTGCAGGCTCTGGAGCAATGAAGAGAAAACTAGATGACAAAGACGAAAGTGCTAACGATAAAGATGGTGGAAACAGTAGTGAGGAGCAACACAGAGATAAACGTTTGAGAACCACCATCACACCAGAACAACTGGAGATTCTCTATGACAAATACCTACTTGACTCTAACCCAACAAGGAAGATGTTGGACCACATTGCACGAGAGGTTGGCTTGAAAAAGCGAGTTGTGCAAGTTTGGTTCCAAAACACTCGTGCAAGAGAGAGAAAGGGGCAGTTTAGGGCTATTGGGCACTCCCAGTCCCACAAGAAATGCCCTTTTTGTAGAGCACTGTTCAAGGCTAAATCTGCTCTAGATAGCCACATACGATCTAGACACTGGCATGAGGCTAAGCAGGCAGGCTTTAGCTTGCCACCAAGCCCAATGATGAATCAAGAAAATGAAAGAGGTGAAAGCCCAAATAAGTATAATTTCTTTGATTACCCACAGCTGCCTACCAAGACTGAGCCAAATGAGTATGAGCTGCCTGCTGCATCCTCAACTCCAGTCAAACCATCTGAGGCGCAGGTAAAAAACTTCTTAAGCCCTTCATCCTTAAAAGCTGAAAACTGTGATGAAACTGAAGGGCCCAATATGAATTCAGCAGAAGCCTCATCTTATGACCTCAGTAAGATGGACTTCGATGAGACATCGTCAATTAATACAGCCATTAGCGATGCTACAACTGGAGATGAGGGAAATAACAATGAAGTTGAGAGCTTCACAGCCAATGGAGGGGACAAGCTGAGCGACAACAAGAGTGGAATGGCATCAAATTCTGATGCCGGCAGTGAAAGGTACCTATACAGCATGGTGAGCCCTGCCCTCAGCATGTCTGGAAGAGACTGTGACTCTTACTTTAGCTCCAGAGATGATGACATGGATGACAGGAGTGAATCGTCAAGCCTAGCTGATCCCAGTTCCCCTAGTCCCTTTGGGACGAACAACCCATTCAAGTCCGGGAAAGGCAGCAATTCTGGGGATAGGCCAGGCCACAAACGATTCAGGACTCAGATGAGTAACCTGCAACTTAAAGTCCTCAAAGCCTGTTTTAGTGACTACCGCACTCCTACAATGCAAGAGTGTGAGATGCTGGGCAATGAGATTGGACTTCCCAAGCGTGTTGTCCAGGTGTGGTTCCAGAATGCCCGTGCTAAAGAAAAGAAATTCAAGATTAACATTGGAAAGCCATTCATGATAAGTCAAGGCTCACCAGATGGGCCCAGGCCTGAGTGTACTTTGTGCGGTATAAAGTACACTGCCCGGATGTCCGTCCGAGACCACATCTTCTCCAAACAGCACATCACCAAAGTGCAAGAAACCCTGGGGAACCAGGTAGATAGAGAAAAGGACTACCTAGCACCAACCACTGTCCGTCAGCTAATGGCCCAGCAAGAGCTGGACCGTATGAAGAAAGCTGGTGAGGGACTCAGCCTGCCTGGCCAGCAGCAACAGACTGCAGTGGACAACAATAATGCACTTCATGGCCTCAGCCTACCCTCAGGCTACCCAGGGTTATCTGGCCTTCCGCCAGTGCTACTTCCTGGGGTCAATGGGCCATCATCACTTCCTGTTTTCCCACCGAACACACCTGGTGAGTTAGTATGACAAACGGTGAAAAAAGTTAAATAGACTAGAAGCTTTATGAACTGAGCTTTATCATGCACTATTTTATTCTACTATACTACTGTTTATTCTGTATCACAGTGGTGTTTGTCAAAAGTCTTATTTTTTAAAACTATTTTAAAACTAAAAATGGTGGGAATTAGTGCATGCATAATGTCATCATCAGAGATGAACTGCTAATTGATAATTCAGAGATTTTTTACAACAAATGTGTCTATATCATGGCTTTTGTTTGTGTTGTTTGTTTTTCCCCTTATTGTAGGTTTGGTATATTTATATTATAATATATTGGCAGATTGAAATTATCATAAAGCGCATGTGACAGTTTTGATCCATAACAAAATCTTAACAAGAGAGATAAAGACTCAGCCAGTGTCAAATTTATCTTGTCATACAAACTAATATCCATACTGATTTGGGGTTGAATATTTAAATATTGAATATTTCCATATTTATATACCACTGTATTTCAGCTTTAGCGTCTCCCGGTGCTGGCATGCTTGGGTTCCCTACACCAGCCACCCCCTCTCCTGCCATGTCTCTCAGCACTACCCCAACCAAGACTCTTCTGCAGACTCCTCCTCCTCCTCCTCCACCTCCTCCTCCTCCTCCTGTTCCCTCCACACCTTTGGCAGCAGTAAATCATACAGAGCAGCAAGGTAAAGAGAGAGAGAGAGACAGCAGCAAGAAGCAAGGAGATAGGCCATCTCAGATGAAGGTGAAGGACCGAGAGAATGAGAGCAGCTCGCGCCCCGAGACCCCCAGCATGGCCAAGAAAAGGGAGAAACCAAGTCCAGCTCCAGGGAAACCAAGAAGTGAGACTCAACTGGATGCCGCACAGCTTCAGGCACTTCAGAATGCTCTTGCCGCAGGTGATCCCAGCTCTTTCCTGGGGGGGCAGTTCCTGCCCTACTTTTTGCCTGGATTTCCCAACTGCTTCTCCCCGCAGCTTCCTAGAGGGGTCCAAACAGGGGGTTACTTTCCACCATTGTGTGGAATGGAGAGCCTGTTTCCATATGGCCCAGCAGCAGTCCCACAAGCTGCCATGGCCGCTGGTCTCTCCCCGACCGCTCTCCTGCAGCAGTACCAGCAGTCCCTGCAGGATTCACTGCAGAAGCAACAACAGCAGCAGCAGAAACAACTTGAGCAACAGCAGAAACAACAACAACAACAACAGCAGCAGCAGCAGCAGAAACCAACCCCTGTGAAGACACCCCAGAGCATACAGAGCACCACCACCAACTCCTTCAAACCAAAAGAAGCTATAGATGCTAGGGATGACACCAACAAAGGCTCTTCAACAGAAAGCACAAAAGAAGAACCGAAAACAGATACCAAAAGTACCATGGATTTTCCTGACGCTTTTATTGTACCATCCGTCAAGCATGAGTTTATATGCAGGAAGTGCCAGATGATTTTTGCTGATGAAGATTCAGTGGTGCGTCATCAGAAGTCCTTCTGTTACTTCGGACATCCTTTTACTGACCCGCAAGAGACAGTGCTTCGAAAGGCAGTGAGCAACTACACTTGTGTTGCCTGCAATGTGGTTGTTAACGGGAATGAAGCACTTGGCCAACACCTTCAGTCGAGCTTGCACAAAGAGAAAACAATCAAACAAGCAATGAGAAATGCCAAAGAGCATACTAGATTATTACCTCACTCTGTCTGCTCCCCTACTCCTAACACCACATCTACCTCGCAGTCTGCAGCTTCTTCTAATAACACCTTTCCTCATCTCTCTCACTTGTCCATGAAGTCCTGGCCAAATGTCCTGTTCCAGGCCACCACAGCCCGGAAAGCTGCTTCCTCCTCCCCGTCTGCCTCTCCTCCTCCCCCCCTCTCCTCACCTTCAACGGTTACCTCAACTTCCTGCAGCACCTCAGGGGTTCCAACCTCACTACCCACCGAGAGTTGTTCAGATGAGTCTGACAATGAGCTAAGCCAGAAGCTGGATGACTTAGATAACGCGTTGGAAGTCAAGGCTAAGTCGGCCTCTGGCCTAGACGCGAGCTTCAGTAGTATCAGAATGGATATGTTCAGTGTGTAGGAGTGACAAAAGGATCCCTTGCTTAAAGAAAAAAATAAGACTTTTTAAACTGCAGTTCCAAAGTTTCTCTTAACCCAAAAAATTACAGTACCAAATGATTGACTCAGGATTGTTTTTCCCATATTGATATGCTGGCAAGATATTGATTGATTTTTGTTATGGACAGAACTGTTGCAGATGCTTGACTGAGCTTATATTGTATACAAAAACATGGAGTAGGAAAAAATCCCACAGGCTCCCTTGGGGGGCTTGTTTCAAGCCAAAAACTCTCACGATAGCAAATTGCACCTCAGCTGGATTGTTTTCCAAATGCTAGCATGTACTGTATGGGATGACGATCCAGAACCCTCAAAGAGAATCTCTCTTAGTTTAGATAGGTGTAATTCAGTAGCTTTAAATTCTCAGGTCAGAACATAACATTTCTCATTTGTTAAAGCAGCAACAAGCCTGGGTACACTTGGCTTATAACCAAAACATGTCAAGCTTTATCGGACGCATTTCCTTGATGTGTATAGAGTACCAAGAGACAATATTACTGTTACAGTGGACGATGTGCATATCCTTTTAGTTTTGCCCTACAAAGACAGTATGGTTTTGCCACTGAGGGAATTTAGAATGGTGAAGTAAATGTGTATGATGCCCCTGTGTTTGCCAGTTTGTATTACAACAAGCTGTATCTATTTCCCACCCCATTTTTTCTTGTAGTATATACTAATCTGTGCCAACTCTTACCCTTTCACTTTTACCTCTGCTCACACCCTTTTTCTGAAGAGGTAATAACTCTAGTTTTGATAGACTCTCGGATTATGTGAATATAACATTTTTCATTTGTGAATTGCTGTACTGTTACGGTACCTGCTTGTGTCTGGACTATAGTGCACTTATTTTGTTTTTATTTGTCTTTTTATTATTTGATTAGGCCATATGTTAATTTAATAGATTTTTTTCTGTTTGTATGTATGTATGTTTGTGTTTTAATTATTATTTGTGTCTATTGCAGCAGCATATTGGTCCATATTTGTTACAGGATTGATGCCTAACAATCTAGAGACCTATTTAACAATTGGTGCATCCATGAAAGCAGTACTGTATACTTGAAACTGTTAAGGTACAAGTTGGTCACAATGTTAAAAAAGGTATGATCATTTGCTATACATTTGCAAATATGCTGCTTTAAAAGGGGGACAACAGCATTTTTGTTGTATATTAAAAGCATTTTCATGTACTTGTAGGACTTAAAACAGTGTTACACCTATACGCAGCCATTTAGTGCATAGGTTTGACGTCCTCCCATCAATTCTCTGGGCACTTCTGATGATCTACAGTTAAAGTCAACATTTTAATTTTTCCACATTTAGTGATTTCAACATTGCAAAGTATTACCTTACAAAGTTTTGCTGCTACTGTGTGTAATGTTATTTTGCTTGCCATAAATTCTCTCAACTTTCTACCAGACATAATACTGATCCATTAATTGCTTTGCTTTGCTATTTTTTATTTTTATTTTGTTATTTTGCTGTGGAACTAAGAATGTGAAAGCTGTCAAAGGGTGTTCAATTTTTTACGAATCACTTTCTAGTTTGGTAATTGAAACCAATGTGATTCATTCCAAAGTAACAGAAGGCTATTTGTATGAAAGAAAAAGGCTTGTGAACAAAGAAAGCTAAGCTGTTGTACATATTCGTAGTTGGCTGTGCATGGTACAAATTTATTAATATGAAGAAATGCAAAAATGTATTGCTTTTGGTATTTCCTATTCTGAGATGAGCAAGTAGCATGTAATGCAACTGTTTGACAGGTTAAATCAAATCATGCTTAGTTATTGTTTCAAACAATGAAATCAAGTAACATTTCCTCTTATGTTTTATTATTGTAAAGGTGTTTTTTTTTCAAAGTTTTAAAGCAAAATGTCAGTTTTTAATTTTCTGCGTGAGCTTTTTAAATGTCATTATTTGGATTTTTAGTATTTTAACATTTACTTTAATCCTGAAGACACTTTTCGATTGTGTTTCATAAGAGACATCCTGGCCTCCCAAGGTGCAATTCTGCCATTGTACAAACATGAGCGACTGTCCTGATTCCAAAGGCTTTCACAACTCTGGCTTTTTGCCTTTCCCCACTCTGTGGCTCAGCATTAAAAGACTGAACTGTCAGCTAGCATCATGTGCTAAGATGTTAGCATCAGACAGGACGCTTTCCACACCAAGGACTGGTAAAAGCTAACAAACCAACAAAAAGGATGGTCCAACAATATAACTGTACATAGATATTGCAACTGCACAGCAGCCAAAAAGAAAAAAAAAAGAACTTTTTAAAAAAAAAAAAAAAAATGGATGGATTGTGTCATGTTTATGGGGACAGCCTTCAAAAGGTTGAAATTGGAATTGTTCTTCTGGATGTCAAAGGGATTTTCATGGCGCAATCATATCCTACACAATATGTACTCTTCAACATCTGGGTTACATAGGAAATGCACCCTGAGGTTTTAATAAGAAGAAGCCCCTATGGCTAAAACTTTAAATAAACTAAACCAAAAATGTTATTGATGTTTTATATATAGAGAGTAGTCGCATTAGTTTTTGTTACTGTACTGTTTGAGGTCTCAACTGTACCGTATCACGGTAATAACATGGTTTTGAAACCTTTTTTTTATTTTGTCACAGACCTGTTGTCATAGTTGAAATGACGTTTATTGTAGATGGTATTTGAACAACTTCTGGAAATAGTTCATCAAGTATGTTTGTTGCTCATTGTTGTGATACATTAAAAACTGTATCTGCAAACCAGTTTGGTCTCATCAAATATTTTTTTATGTCATGTTCACTCTTTTATTTCTAATCACATATTTATATTATTATGAGGTTTTACTGGCTTGTCGTTTACATATACGATCCATAGCTTTTTGCAGTTAACTCAGTTGTACACAAATTACACTCCCATGTTGTCAACAAGCATTTTTAATGCAATTCTTAAAATATGTGATATTTTTCATTGATATTGTAATTTTATATGGCAAAGCTATATTGTGGTTGATTAGCAAATGTTTACATATTTTGACAGTGACGTAGAAATGTATGCTTGTTTACCTAGTACAATGTAAATGACAGCTTTATTAATGCTGCTGAAATGGCAAATGCAGCTCTAGATAAGCTTTTTAGACAGAAGTGGGTAATGTACCATACATTCAGCATCTTTTTTAAAATGTAGTTTTTTATATTACACTTCCGATTCAGACACATCCAAAACTGTTCAAGTTTACCTATGCTGACAAAATAATATTGTGTTGACATCCCTCTAATAATTGTCATTCCAAACCCCGACAGGCCGAAATTCTAAATCATATAATGGGTATTTCCTATCATTATGCTATTTGTGGTAATCTGACTCTAAGCAGATGCAGGGGATTATGTTTGAAAGTGTCTGTTAATCTGGATCTGATCAGGTGCAGCTCTAGACCCCTCCTATTAATGAGGACGAGTCCACAATAATATATCGCAGCCATGGATAAACAGACGTACGGCCACAACAGAGAGCGAAGGGCTTAAAATTAGTAATGTTGATTCTGTCATTACGGGTGTATAAGGCCCGTGCTGATGTGTAGAACAAAGGGTGCACCATTGGAAAATGAGCCACAGCACCAGACTCTTTAGACAGATAAATGAGAAAATGTCTTTTATGCTGCGGACTATATACTGCTTTTAAAATTCTATTAAGAAGCAAAATGCACGCCGGTGTAAGACAGAAGGGTGACATTTTAGATCTAAGGTCAACAGATGCTGTCACATTAAAAATTGCACCTCAGGAACACCTCAACACAATACATCACACCCTGCCAGCGAGACGTGTCAGACACCAGTGTCAGGGTCACGGAGAAAGCCGACATTCACAAGTCGTTAAATCCACCTAATGAAATTTCACAAGGGCAGCAAAAAATGAAGGGGAAGATGAGGATCTTTTCACTCCCTCAGAATCGGTTGTGGTCTTTATTGTTTCGCTTAACACACTTCAGTGTGCAGCGAAACAGCCGCGACATGTAAAAGCCTCAAAAACAGCTTTTTCCTCCCCCTTTCTGACTTCAACCCTCGCCCTTGACGAATGTGCTCGGCTCACAGGGTGCAACTGTTCTGCTGAATGGCCCTTTCCTGTTGCTCACCCCTAAAGCGCAGGCGGTTGCCGAGGTAGGGCTCCCCCCCGCCATATTATGGGATTGAATTGCGTTTGACCTTTGTCGAGAACAATGGCTGAAGGCCTTTCATTTTTCTGGCCTTCTCAGCGCCTGGAAGAAGGACCTCTTTACTTTGTGTTTTTCACTGTGGTCTGCCAGTAATTCACGAGCCGGATGACAGGGTGATCTATGCTCAGTGCATGTGTGTGCGTGTGTGTTTGTGTACATTTTCACAAGTGTATTGTTTGCCAATTCTTACCTATATCTACTGAAATGACTCTTTTTAGGCCAAACAAAATATATAACCTTAAAAAAAAAGAACCATTTTGATGTGACCGTATTTTCGTGGCCACCCAATTCTGCTACCTAACTGCGCTGTCCTCAAATAAAAAGGCCCGCTGAAGAGAAGAGTGGTTCATAGCAGTTCAGACACAGCTTTGCTAAAGAGGCCGCAGCAGTGAGCGGTCTTGCCCTGAATACCCGATAAAAGGTTTACTGTAAATTCTAAATGGCGTTTTCTGCAACCCATACATCACTCATGACCATTAGGTTCCACCCTCACAGCACAGTGCACCCTTCCAGCCACAGCTTTCCAGATGATACAGTATGGAGGCTGCGGTTCAGGCAGATCTGCCTTTGAATAGCCTGCAGCCAATGGATTTTCTCTGGATAATACAATGTTTGGGACAGAGAGGCAGGGATTAGTCCAGACGGATACATCCACCACCCCCCACATGCCCAATCTAATTAGACTGGAATCAGTTTAAGATGAAAGCAAGCCCTAGCATCACCGCACTAAATACTGGAATTAGTATTCCCCGCATGGGAATTTAATGACGGAGACTGAAAATCCAATCACATTCACTCCCAGTTTAGCCCCTCATGCATTGGGCCTGGACAATGACGAAACGAAAGAACAACAACAATGATTTGTCTGTCAATAGATATTGACCAGCATCACATCTGAGGCCACTTGCGTATTGGCGTTACTATGTTGTCATCGTTTAACGAGGATAAACAGCTCATAATCAGATATTTAGACAGTCTGTTTCTGATGTAAACCTTTGTCACGTTCTGACTCTTCCGGGGGCCGTAACAGAAATGAATCACGGCAGGAAAAGGAAGAAAGACGGCCATAGTTTTTGTGTTCCTTGTGTTTTCAAGTATGTATTCTATGGAATACAAATCATAAGTGAATGTGCAAATGCACCCATGTTCCAGGCCTCAGTATTATGTTTTTTTCACCTTATTTGTGGTAAAACGAGGACTTTGCTTGTCCTCGCTTATTTGTTCTTCTTACTTCGAAGGCTGCATCTGCACATGAAATCCTTTAACAGGCATTGGTGAGGTTAGTTATTAATCAGCTCCTTACATCAAAGCCCTGATTGCGGCAGCAGAATTGAAACTGTCAAATTATTGCTATCAAGCAGACGGCATCAGATCTTTTTTGGTTTTCTATTATCTTACAGACTTTGAGCCCACATTCGCCGATAAAACAGAACACATTCCGCAGCACACATCCATATGAAACATCCTCACAGTCTCTTGACTTTATCTTGCCCTTATTATTATTATTTCCCCGCCTAAGTATATGCAGTCAAGGGAACTCTATTTTAAAACCGCTAAAATGCGAGCCATATTTCAGCGTCAGGTTGGTGATTAACGGCACAGACCTGAAATAACTCCGGCACCTGGGTTCCACCGCACATCCCCTACACCTGCGCTTCATCCACCAAAGCATTACACCTGAGAAATCAGGAAGCCATTGTCCCCCGTGCACAAATACTCAACATGAAATCTTATTATTTATTGCTGGCTGTATTTGGAGGCATGCGCCAAAACAGAACCTGTTGTTTTTCTGCTAACAGGTGTAATGAAACTCTCCAACTCGTCCAACAACTGATTCTGCAAAAACTTTGCTACTTTCCAGCCCCCAGGAGGAAATTGAGTGTGCTTTTTTAGCAAATGAGGAGATAAATATTGTTTGCGCAGTTGGCAGCACTGCATCAGTGGGGAGGAGGACACAGCATTAGGCGACAAAAGGCACAATTCTTGTAGCGATGCATCCTTTAAGATGGGAAATAAACATTAACAGAGTTTTCTCTGAATAACCCAGGTGTCAACAAAGGCCACACAAAGGTAACATATGAAAAAGGCAATCTATTTTCTTTCTATATGTCTTTTTTTTGGCCTTCCTGCTTTTAGTGTTTACTGCTGCAATACCTCATTTCTGAGGTACAAAAGGAAAGAAAGAAGGTGAGGAAAATGGAGGGGGCAGGAGTACACCTGCCTTATTATTGCCTTGTGGATGAAGGATACAATCACTGCTGGCATTTCTACAAGAGACACAGCCAACTAACACGTATTTTAAAGTGAAAGAGAAGGAGGTGGAGGTGTGAGGGAGAAAGGGAGGCAGGCCCGAGAGGGAAAGAAAAAGAGACGCAGACAGACAGGCCAACGGGCTGACAGAGACTGAGTGTCAGGGACAGAGGGAAAGAGAGAGAGGGAGAGAGGAAAGAAAGTAGGTGATATAGACAGCAAAATGAGCAAGTGATAGAAGTGAAGTAAGAGTGAGAGCAGGAGAGAAAGAAAAGGAGGGGCAAACCTGAGAGAAATCAAACATGGGCTCTGTGCAGCAGAGGTACGTCGGCAAACGAGCATGTTATGGCAGCCCGCTGGGACTTCCCCGGCAGATCGTTTGTGCTGTTTCCCAATCTGTTCTGAGGAGCGGCACAGCCCCACATGGGGACGTGTGAAGGCGTCAAGATGGGATTGCTTAAGACAGATGAAACAAGGTGTTTTTTGATGCCATCTCGAGCGGACAAAAGCCTGATTTCCTGTTTTGCCTGTGACACAAAGGGTGCTGTGTAGTTTGTTGAACAGTTCAAGGCTTTTTGTTGTCAGGGCTGTAAATAACTAAACACATGAGAGGTGAAGTTACAGAGGTTCTGGATCCACACGCCAAAAACTGCAAAATATGTGTCACATTTCCCCCCCAACCCCCACCCCTTTTGTTTTTTTGGCATTCATAATGCCTTAACACCTGTAACAAACAAACAATGCTACGGTTATCTCATCAGTTCCTTACATATTTTCCACCAGCGTGAAATTAACCCGTAAAAGTGAATATTCTGGCACACGCCCATTTAAGTCTGGACAGCCGCAGCTTTCTTTACATTCACTGGACCCCTGAAACAATACCATAGTAACAGAGATCAAAGTGTCAGGCTTTGTAATATTGCTTTACATTTTAAAGGGCGCTGAGCAGCCAGGCTAAGGTTTTTACAAGGCGTGCTGAGTCGTTGGGGAAATAAGGGCGCAATGGAGGAGGGAATGAAGGAATTTTAGGGGGTGATGGGATATGTCTCACTCTTTGTTCGCGCGTGCACACACACACACACACACGCGCGCGCTCGCACACTGAAATCATACCATGTGCAGCGGAAGAGCGGGCGGTGAGGAAATAGAAGCTAAATATAAAGTGACACGCCGCATTCCCCAGGTCATTCACAGGCCCCGCACCAAATCACAATGCTCCGCAGCTCGTCGTTTATCACGCGCACAAGCCTCAGACTTTTTCGCGGAGAAAATTATAAAGCAGCCAAATAAGCATTGCCTCGTAATTTATAGAATCACTGATGAGGGGATGAGGAGTTGCGCCGACGTCAAATTGGCTCCGATGCGGGGCATACTCACGGCCCTCTTTGCGTATCAACTCAACATCCTGGCAGGAACATTTGTAACAAAAAGCTTTTTTAATGTTTAAATGAAAATTTTAATGAGGCCCTGTGTTGCTTTTCCTTTCGAGTCTTTAAGAGCCCTCTAAATCATTAAAACGTGCTCTTTCTTTGATTTCAAGGTCATTTGAAGAAATAAGGCAGCCTTAAGTGGCCCTCGGACCAAAAGTGGCCTATATGCCAAAGACCGCAAATGAATGTAGCCTAATGCTTTTTAATTTGCATTCGTCTTTAAAAACACAGAAGAGCCATCTCTAAGTTATAATAGGCTGAGATGGCAGTTGGAGGCCCTCTAGTCATTAGTAGCAATGCAGCTCCTCGAAAATGAAGGCCTTTCTCATCTTGTTTTAACTTAAGCCCATTACTACAAAGATACATTAGGCTGCTGTCCATCGCCTATTTGTCGGCATACAATATTTCCGTCTGGCTGTGTCTGCGCTCACGTACACGCATGGATTCACCTTCCCCTTCCCTCAGTCCCTCATGAGTGCGAACACATGCAACACAGCCATTCAGACGAAACACATGCGCGGAAACAAAAGACGACAGAGACGGGGACCTTAGGAGGAGACGACATGCATTGTTTGTTTAATCGCGTGTTATGAGATGACTCTGTAATTATGTTGTCATCTGCCCGCTTCACCGCGGCAAAAAAACTGGGCCGCCACTGCATGCCTCTCTCCTCGCTCATAATTCCACACTTCAAGCTCTAACGGTCAAAAAGCGAGAATGTGTCTTTTTTTTTTTCTCCCTCTTCCAGTCTTTCGTCTTTATTCCTTTTTCCTTTTTATTACAAACACCACTGTATGTAGACTGTTTGTTTTTTTGTATTTTGGAGCAGTCACATAAAGCCTGTTTGACAGGCACTATGTGTTAACTCCTAGTGCATATGAGTGTAAGGCAACAGATGAGCAGTTTTTATGTACTATATTGAACTGATGAGACAGCAAATAACAGTGTGTCCTATTAAACACAGCGAGACGAGTCTCTCTTATTTTCTCTCATTCTCCCCCCATCCTTCCCTTTCAATTTTGCTCCACGTTTCCTTCTCCTCTCTGTTCCATTTCCTCGCCATTCTTTTTCCTCTTCCTTTATCTGTGTATGTGTGCCTTTCTCTCTCTCTCTCTCTCTCCCTTTTCCCCCCTTTCCCTCTCTCTGTGCGAGGATAGGTGGTGTGTGTCTGTGAAGAAAAAAGAAAAAAAAAAAAAAACGAACATCTCCAGTGAAATTGGTTTTCGCTGGAGAAACTGATGGATCACTCTGTGTTCCTGACAGGAGTAGGGGGATTGTTTATGCCACGCGGACAAATACATGTATACACACATACGTGCACACACATATGCAGGGGCGAGAGGACAGGGGGATTGTTTATGCCGGAGCAGAATTAATTTCTATGAGCTCTGGATTGCTGTTTATGGGAAAATACACTTTTAAGCTGTGGGAGATGTGTAATCTAGATTGTAGCATTCCCAACAATGAATTATGGTTTGGGAGGCAACAGCTGCAGCAGCCCTTCCCCTCAACCTCCATTTCCCCCAGCACGCACACACACACACACACACACACACACACACACACACACACACACACACACACACACACAGAGAGAGGGAGAAACACACACAAACACAGATTAGTAGCAAAATGTTGCCTGGCACGTCCACACACACACACACACACCTGACTGTAAACTGGTTAACGGCGGTGACATGCATGAAACAGCTCGTCATAAAGAAAGTGTTGTTTGATTATGTTTTTATATTATATAAATATATAAATAGAAAATAAAATGTGAGTTTCTCAGAGCCAGAATGTGATTGCGCTCGCCTATATTTTAAACCTGCACTGTTAAAAAAAAAGTCCAAACAAAGGATGCATTCCCCTTTCTATCCTGTGTTACAATAATCTTTGTTTTAACACCAATAACCTCTAAGTGAGAAATTATTCCATTACCACCAATCTCTCCTCCTCCTCCCCCTGCTCTTCCTCCACGAACACCCGTGCGTAGTAGTGCTACACACACTCTGTGAATGATGGAGGAGAGGCTTGCTTTTGTTATTATTGCAGTGTCTAAGGCAGCACTGGCGAAAGCGCGCGCACAAAAAGGTCGACATCTCGCACCGTCGCTCATCAGATGCTCGCTTGCATCACACGTGAGCTGTAAGACATCATTTAGATGCATTTACAAGACAAGACTTGCTGGGAAATACCTCTCCACAGCTTCGCCGTTACCCAAAATGTTCTACGCACTGCTCGTCAGCACAGATACACACATCAAATCCTTCAAATTCCTTTAATAATTAGATACATAAACAGTAATATATGTTATATATATTAATGAAAACAGTTCTGCTTGTAAAGTTTAATTGTGTTTGATTTGAAACTAATTCTTGTGGATCTGAGGTTTTTTTTTTTTTTTTAAAACAACAGTTTGCAGGTGTGAACAAGCGCTCAAGGATCAATGAACAGGTGAATTGGTTTTATATTTTTTGATAGTGTATGATGAGCAGCAAAACAGTGAATCAGTTTATGACCAAATATGCCTCCACTGTCGGTCTCATCTCATCCTTGCGTATCATTCCTGACGAGGGCCACAATTAAAGACAACAATGAGAAAAATTAGCAATGCTAAACATCTAACTTCTGGTGCAGTCAACTTGTACTGGTGTGTGTGTCGGAAATCTATTTTTTATTCAGAGATTGAATTCATTCCCTGTGTCATTTTTATTTATTTATTTATTTTTTTTTTTTGTTCACAGTTTTTATCAGCGCTCATGCAATAACTCGAGCGGAGATGGAGCAAATGTATTCCACCCATATGTATGAATGAATGAATGAATGAATATGATTACCAAGTCTTGGACCTTCTCAAGGACAAAGTGCTGTGTTCTTTGTGTGCACGTGTATGTGTGTGTGTGTGTGTGTTAGTCTCCTGTTGACAGCCTTGTGTGTGTGTGTGTGTGTGTGTGTGTGTATTTTTATATTTGTTGTAATGCATTTTAAAAGCAGTGTTCACCTCTGTCTGTGTCTCAGTTCAGCGTGTACGCATGTAGTTTTGATTTTCACATTTTTCGCACACACACTTTTATTTTCCGTGTGTGTTTATGTGCAATTAGGGGTCCAGATAGTGTATGTGTGTCCTCTAGGACTCCAAGCCGCTTGTCGTGGCGTAATGACAATCTACTTCCTCCCACCGTGCACGCCGACACACACACAAATACCCATCATTCCCTGTTCTCGCTCCTCACCTCCTCGACTGTCACATTCAAATGCAGCCGTTTTCAGGTGACGTACCCAGGAAATGCTGTCCTGTAATTGTGCTGCTCTGTCTTCCGGTGGTGAGGTAGCCGGTGGCTTGCCGCCTGCCTGCCTGCTTGCGACACACCAGAATTACCAGCTGAGGGGAGAGAGGGATGAAGGGAAGAGAGGAGGGGTACCATTAAAATGCAAAATCACCACTGCGGTGCAGTGCAGTGCCTCGCTCCCTCACTCTTTCTCCGAGGCAGCCATCTTATGATGGAACGAGTATGTGTTTGATGGTGTGTGAATGTGTGTCGTTTGAGTCTGTGTATGTGTGTGTGTATGTGCGTGCGTGCATCTATATGTCTGTGTGTTTGATAGAGTGTAGAGTCAAGCTGCGGCGAGGAATGGTGAGATGGCGTGGGGTTGGCAGGCGGGTTTGCGTGCGCGAGTGTGTGTGTGTGTGTGTGTGCGAGGCAGGGGTGATAAATCAGAGCTAGGTAAAGGCTTTTTAATGCAGCGGACCCCTCTCCCAGCCTCCATCTTCTGTCAGGGCTCAGTAAAAGATGAGAGCCCCCTGGGGAACAGCACTAGCCCGCAGCATAGCAGGACTACGCCGCAGGTCACACACACACACACACACACACACATAAACGCACACACAGGGGCCTGACGCATAGCCACTGACTAGGCCTTGTGAATGAGTGAATACATGAATAACTGAATCTATTGAATGCATGAATATATAAATAAAACTTTCCACAGGAGCCACGTTTATTGATGAACACCCTCCCTCCCCAAATAAATGTGTTTTTCAAATGATTTCCAAATGAATTCCTAAATGATTTATGGCCGGTGATATTGCATTTATATCAGAGAAAATATTTTTCGTAGCAAACAGAATGGATATTTGGTTCATTTCTGCTTGTGCTCCTAGGGTCAAGCAGCCTTTGTCGATGATGTGCCTTGAGTCTTGAAGCAGCCCCAAGTTTCAGGGGGCCGGATATGAAAAATATGTGGAATTTGCCAACATCTGACAATACTTAGTCGGCAATATATCTCCTGTCTGATAGAAAAATGTGTTCTGAATTGCAGATACACTCTCTCTTCTGGCATACCTTTTTAATTTGACTTTGAGGGAAAACACGCCGGGGCTCCCAGATAGACAAGCCGAGATATGACTGCTGAATGTTGTGTAGGCCTTTGTGGATGGGGCAGACAGGACTCCAGCAGCTTGGCGCACAAGACGAGCACAAACACTCGAGAACATAATACTTGACAACGAGCCCAGAGTGTCAGTTAGCCCTACAGAGAGAAGTCTGGCATGTTTGTGAAGAGGATGAAAACAGAGACTATGAAAATGCCAGAGAGCTGATTCTGACTTAGAATTTCAGGAGAAATCTGGGGCCTCAATTTATGTCCTTTTTTATAAATCTGTCTAGTTATTGAACAATCTAGCGCTGCTTCCCGGAGGAGGGCACTGCGCATTCGCCAAACCACGGACGTCTTAATCTTGAAGAACGGATGATTATAGAAATTGGTTTTATTTCATGGATTTACTTGAAATGATGTAAAGAAAAGAAAAAACCCAGTGTACCGTAATGTGAGGCACAGACCAACAGGCACAGGCTGTATTTTGTATATTATGCACCACAATACTTGACCCTGCTCTAACAGGGTCACTTACGGTATGCATATATATTAATTTGGTAGGCGCTACAGGAATATAAATGAATAATTTAGTTGACATGGTCCCACTCGGAACAATCCTCTTAGCCTGGCTTAACGCTCCACATATTAAGCTAAACCACCACACATGAATTGTCTGGGAGTGAGTGAGAATCATATCTTAACCACAACCAAATATTAGGGAATTACATTATAAGCAGACATGGCAGCTGATTATTATTAAGAGTGCCACACACAAGAGAAATTGAAGCTGCGCCACATACAGAAAGTATACAGTATTACCCCTCGTTGCCCCTCGTCAACCAGTGATCCATTCATTACTATGCAGACTGGTGGGAACCTAAGTGATCTCTGATGTCAACGATATTTTTTTTCAACTTCTTTTGGTCTGGAATCTGCCTTGAGAAAACGGAAAAATGTTAACTTTTGCTGTGGATTTCAGACAGACACAGGAATTTAGCATTGCAATTAATAAGCTAACAGACTGATCAATAGCCTATAGAGCTCTATATATACATTTTTATCCAAGTGAAAAGTCTGACAGCATATCAAGCTAACATTGATAGCATGCTAGCGTTGCATTCATATGTCTTTTAACAAAACATTTCATAAAACTGACCTCCTCACCTATTTGTCACCATGCATTATTGGTCCTGTTTTGGTCTTGATAATGTCCAAGCAGATATAAAAACAGAGAAAATTAAAGCTGCAGGCCGTGATAAGCGGGCCCTCCAACACCCATGTGTTTTCAGGATGTGCAGTAGCTGTGGCCCCGTTGCCAAACTTCAATTGGTCAACACAGCTCTGAATTTTCATTTGCACTTCCTGTGTCTACTCCGTGACTAGTTAAGCGTTGCATTCAAGTATGTCAAGTGAAGACGACACCATGAACATTTCATGTAAATGAAATGATGATTGTAACAAAAGGTTTACTTCTTGTTGCCAAAAAGTAAAGCAATGTGTATAACTCTTAATTGGAATGTAGATGTCTCTTGTAAAGCGTGAAATTTGGGCAAAAATTGGACAATATACACTTGGGTTAGAACATCTTCCTCTTTCATGGTGAATAACGCCGTTCAATGAAAACTGACAAGCTTTACAATATGGCATTGGCCCGTTCCTAAGGCTTCTCAGACCAAAGTAGATCTATTCAACCTGTGCAGAGGATAAGTACACTAAAGTATAGAAAATGTCACTTCTTGTGGTCACTAGATGGCCTTTAAGACTATCGGAGTGATTATTGTTTTAATAATATGTTCAGACTGTTACCAAACATAAAGTTTGTGGCAGGTTCAAGCATCTACAGTTCCATTACAGCAACTTCCTTTTGCAATGCGAAACTCGAAATTAGCCACATCACCAAGGCCACACCATGCAATAAAAAGATCAGCTTTAAATATCTTCTCAGCACAAAGGTCTAGGTCAAGACCAGGGTTTCTCAATTCCAGCCCTCAAGGACCACTGCCCTGCATGTTTTAGATGTGTCCCTCCTTCACCACACCTGATTCAAATGAGTGGCTCGTTATCAGGCCACTGCTTGATGACGAGCTGATCATTTGAATCAGGTGTGGTGGAGGAGGGACACATCTAAAACATGCAGGGCAGTTGTCCTCGAAGACTGGAATTGAGAAACCCTGGTCTAGACAGAATTGGAAATCGAGCTGGCTAACTATGTAGGGAGTTTTTTTAAAGTACAATGTGATTTTATATAGCAAAAAAACTAGCCCCAAATTCTTAATGGCTGACTTCCTGTGACGTTTATGTCATGGCCCCAAGAGGCTTTTTTGTAGATCTAGGTGTGATACATATGTGTGTCAAATTTCATACATTTAGGTGAAAGCTGCAGCAGGGGCTGCTCTTTAGGGGGCGCTAGTGAGACACACCAATGTGCAAGACCTGTGAAATATGTACATTTTCACCTCTTCTGACATGAGCCAAGTCTTGGCAATACAGTGCATTTTGTGAAATAATAATAATTATTTGCGTTACAATTGGACCCTGGCAGCGGTTGGTGCTCGGGCACTGATCAGATCCTCTCACATGTTCAGGGTGGCATTGCCATCATCTGTAAAGAAACGCATTTCCTAGCGTTGAACACTTGGGGCATACGTCCGTGTGGAAACGAGACAGGAGAGACTTTAGGAGGCAGGACTTTGCCTGTTTGGAAAGTACAGACTCCACAGTGGGTGTTTAGACCTCATGTACTACAACAGAACAACATCATAATCAAAGTTTTTTTCTCCAGGTTACAGCTCCGTGCTCACTCAAGGGTATATCAGCTCAGACGACGCGCAGCTCTCCTCGCGACTGTGTGTTTAGCTGGGTTCAGTTGGGTTTGTGCCGCACTCTGTGTCGAGATGAGAAGGTTAATGTGCATGTTTGTGTGTGTTTACCATTCTTTCTTGTGCATGTGTGTCTCCGCGCATCTGTTGGACTGAGCAGGTTAATGCCGGTTGACACATGCGGTTCACTGATCTCCTAGAGGAGTCGAGACTCGCAGCGCAAACCTTCACACACAGGTATCCATGGCAACCACAAAAATTATATTTCTTCCTTCTCCGGCAAGCTGGAGATTCCAAGATGCTGAAATGCACAAATACATTGTCATTACCCAGCAGCCTCATACTTAACAGGGTTAGGCTGTTTTTGCCCGCTGTTCTCATTGTTCAGTGTGTTGCCTACACATGTAATTTAGAAATTCCTCGTGTTAGCTTTCGCAAGGCAGAAACTCCACATTATCTTTACATGCAGGATTCTTTCTCGGCCCGCGTGAGTGTGCTTTTTTATCGAAAAAATCTTTCCATCCATGTCTATTAGTATGAGCCCTACATATTTTTTGTTCTCAGCTTGGTTCTGAGATTCTAAATATTAGATCTTGTCAATGAATTGAAGTAACGGTAGAGAGATTGGCAGGACATTATCAAATATTCATGTCACTTTACATGTGCTCCTGCTTGTATTTGGTTGCTTGTGTGGATTGAGGGCCTTGTAGTAGCATTGATTGACGGATGATGGGGAATAAAGCTCTGTTCTACACCACTATCTTCCTCTGTTGTAGCTGACAACTTCTGGTTGATTGCACAATGATCAGAGGCCTCCCCCCCGCCCGCACCACCACCACCAATAGCAGTACATATTTATGGAAATGAGTCTATAGCCTGAGCTCCAACAATATAAAACAAAATATCTGTTCACCGTGTTGTTGGTGCAAGAAAGAGCTAGACAATAGAGACAGAAAAACAAATATGTCACTGTTTATTGCAGTGTGACTTTGCATATAATCTGCATAAACTGGACACAAACTAAATGTGTGAACATTCTGATATACACCTTCGAATAACTTTAGTAACCTTAAAGTGTAACTTGCTGTATTTTGCTGTGTTTCAATGTTTGATGTTTTTCACACTGGACAGAAAACCTACTAACGCTCACTAACATCTTTTGTCTTCAGCGTGAAAGGATAGAGTCGTGTTGACCACAGTAACATTTTCCCTTCTACATGCTGCTTTCTGTTCCCTGTTTTTCCAGCACATTTGTGACTTTGAATGTGAAAAACGGGGGAAAAAAAAACAGAAAGGCAAACTTGTTTTCCTTTATGGAAAAGGAGTCGATCGCCTATTTTTTAATTATCTTATAAGTGACTAATGGGGACAATTTTTTTTTAAATTGGTCCAGTATTGAGTGAGAGCAGTGCGGTTGGTAGCCATCAAAATGGGCCGCAGTGCTTACCCCTTTAAGGCGATTGTGCACTGCTGAAGAACAGTATGTCCACGAAAAGTGCTGTTTTTTGCCACTGACGAATCCGATTGTTATTGTGTTAGTTGTGTATAGTGTCTAACAGCATTATGGACGGAGAATCAGAACGTTTGTCCTTAGCTATCGCTCGATCCAATCTTTTTGTTTTCATGTCAAACCCAGTCTCGCTAAAGAAAAAGACTCATTCTGAAGTCTCGCGAGAACTGCGTTGTTGCAGTCGGAGAAAATAGTGCCGGAAAAAGTTACAGAAAGTGTAGCTTTAAAAAAAACACACAGTTTCCATACACAACCCTTGTTGGATAGGGACACGCTGAAGTTTTGGCTAGTTGTTCACTGAAGGCGCGTAATGGTCCTGAGGGATTACATAGTAACCTATTTTGTGTCTGCGGCTGTTGCTGCAGCACTCTGGCTCCATATTGGACTAATTTCGAAAATTGCTCACTTAGATGCATAAAACATGTGAAAATTTGGTCCAGATAACGACTGAAATGACCCTTTAATGCAACTTAAAATTGTCTGTTGGAATGATTTTACTTTGAATGTAATTCCCGAGCTTGCACGCCGCACATCAAATATCTTTCTCTAACAATCCTGCCCGTGACTATATCGTACCAATAGGTGTATTAGTGCCGGAGCCAAGCGCATGCCTCCCTTTTTCATCTCTTTGAGGGGAAATAGGAGTAAGCACATTGCGTCCTGCACCACATTCCTGAACAAGCAGAGGTTCAATCACATTTGCAGAAGTTATCAAAACTTTAAAGAGCTCAGCTGGCGCCTTAAGCCACAGGAAATTCACTGGGACATCTGGAGGGATGTGTGCAGATTATTGCTCATTTAGTCTGTTCTAGACATCAGTAGGAAGAGGACTGAGATGGCTAAACACACGCACAGACTAAAGGATGCGCACACACACACAAACGGGCTCGGCTTTGGCAGATCTTACCCGGGGCGCACCACAACACACCTGTGTATAATCCCCCGTGATGCCCTCTGGTCGTTTGTCCAATCCCCTCGCTGCTCCTGTCCTTGCTCATCCAATCGGAGGACAGGTCAGGTAAAGTTTGCTCCCATCTCTTTAGCCCCGTGTTAGAGTAAGAGGATGTGAAATATAAAATAAGTTGAAAAAACACGCCGCTGGTGCGTGTTTGGTGTTTTGATCTGCTGCGGTTGAATACCTCACTTGTCCAGTCATTTTACATTGTTATTTTTAATGTTCCGTGAATTAGACTCTAGAAAAAGCTGTGTTCCATGATGTGTGAAGGCAAAAAAAAGAGATGATGTTTAGATCAGACCTACATTTATAATGTATGCAATAAAAAATCTGTTTCTGTCATTTTTAAGCGAATTAACTTTATTGTATTATATCCATCGAATATGAGTGGAGGTGGATGAATAAATAGACACATTTGCCCGACAAGATTTATGATACTGTGTTTATACAGGTCTCCCCTCTACATTCGTGACTGTATGCGTGCTGTCAGAGATATCTTTGGTTCTGATGTGGAGTAGGAGGATACAGCCTACATTTAAACTTTTTAAAGTTATACAGTGGCATCACCTCTATCGACGTGCATCATAAGATGCAGCCCTTTTATATCGTATTTTCTTGATCTCTGAATTTGCTCTTCCAAACTACACATATTGAGGTGAACATATAGATCCTATATAGATCTCGAATTATCCTGGGTCTCAAGAACAAAAAGGGAAAGGCCAAATTCTATATATTCCCAAACCAGCACAGCTCCATCTTTCTCCAACGTGTGAAATGCAACCAGACAAAACCTCAACGTCCACGATAAAAGCTCAGGAAATTACTTCCTTATTTTAGGCGTGATTGATTGTTCCCCTGACCTGTTAGACTGAAGAGGTGGTTAAGAAGAGGAGGCAGACTAAGATAATTGGGCCCGGTGGTATCCAAAGCCCGGCAGGTGTTGAAAGAACTCTCATAACACAGGTACCTGCAGCGGCTGCAGCCCTGAACTCGAGCACACCTAGGATTTCACTACCTTGGAGGAATTTTGGTGTTTTATGTTTGGCATGTCTTTTATTGAATAGATGAAATATGAGAGACACTTGTAACTCCTATTGACATATTGGACATGCCACAAGAAAAAAAAAACTAAAAAAACATACAGGTGTCAAAAATCCTCAGAGGTGTCAACAAATAAATGTTGCATTTTTTGTTTCATCTTTTCTTGGCATGAAAATAATGTCATTCGCTCTTTGAAAGTGATGTCAGTTGTTGGAAATATCTCCCCATTACAAGGGGGACATAATTCCCTTACCTGTTGAAAAGCGGGTAAAAAGCTCACACCGTGAGCGAACGGATCCGAGCTGGAATTGTGTTGAAGTGAGAAAGCACAGGTGTTTTCACTCTTTCTCTGTCTCTAATTTCATTAGTGATGCATGGGGCTTTCTGAGTCCTTCTAGCCATTTCAAATGAAGAGGTAAAAGCCAGGCATAAGCTTAAATGATAACATTCTTTCTCAGAGAAAAATATGCATGTGCGAATCAGAGCTATTGTACTATCCTTATTATTATCTGCAAGCCAAGGGCTCTGTTCCAATTAAAGAATACCACAGATGGACCATTCAACAAGCATGCACACAAACGAACCTACAATAGGTACAGTAAAGTACCCAGTATTACAGAGCCCAGAGAAGAGCTTTTTACTTTAAAAACTATTTAATCAGGAAAATCAACGCCTAACATCAAAGAAATGGAGATGAGGGACAGGCGGATAAAGAGGCTCATCAAAGAAGGAGATCTAGTTAGGGATTCAACGCCCTAATTCCCTTTCTCTTAAAACCTTCGTCAGAGGGGGCACAGGGCCAATTTGCTCCCTAAATGGCTGCGTGTGAATGTGCAGATTGCTTTGCATAGCCGCTGGGAATCTGGGCTTCTTCCTCTTTTTCTTCTCCACGCGGAGCCTGTGAATTAGAAAAGATCCAAAGACAGATAGGCTTAACGGAGCCCCAGCTACCTTCCTTAAGTCCAGAGCCCTGTTCCAACTTCCAACTAATTCAATCCATGGCCTAACTCAATTAATAGACTTTAATGCACTGTTTCTTCTTTATCTTTTCCCTTTCCTGAGGATTGGGGACTTCACTTAAGAGTTGTAGAGTAATATCTGCAAAAAGGTTTGGATTGTAAGTCTGTCTGAATGTTAAGACAATGACATGTCCCAGCGGCATTACGGCTGATCATATATGCATCCCTAATCTTTAACATCTCCTTAAT
Source organism: Lagodon rhomboides (assembly GCA_039737535.1). Lineage (NCBI taxonomy): Eukaryota > Metazoa > Chordata > Actinopteri > Spariformes > Sparidae > Lagodon > Lagodon rhomboides. The sequence continues at coordinate 12,723,307 of CM077803.1, forward strand.
CTCGCTTGCTGGGACTCGCCGTACATTAATGGGATGTAGTGCATAAAATATTGACAAATGCTCTTCCCTGTCTCGGGCTTTACATGCGTTGCTATAGGATTCATTAGTCAAAATGTCCTTGATGTGAGAGAGGACCCCCCCGAGTGTGTCAGAACCAATCACCATCTAGGATTGTAACCCCCACTTCAAGGTGTACATTTTCTTTTAATCCACTGAGGGTCTATTTCAAAACTTTTATATGAGCTTTAAACCATACAATTCATTAATTTTGGCCTTGCATTAGCATCAAGGACATGTACTCTCGCACATACACTCTACAGACCTGCGGAAGTTCGAGGAGAAATAAAGATCACATCGGTCAGTTACATAAATAATTTAAGATCAGCGAGTACGCTGGCCCGCTATTCTTCAGGGCATTCGTGCACCTCACGAGGACAAATATTTCATGCTTTATCCTCTCTGCTCACTAGAAACATTAACCTCATCTGAGTGCAAATGTGTGTACGTCTTTCTGAGCCGCCAGATCTGAGGCCAGCTCCCCGCAATAGGCTTTCTATCACGCCTGCAGTTCCGATTGATCGTCTCGGCAATCAGCAATTAAGCCCTAGTGATCAGAGCCGGAGAGGGGAGGAAGGGGGAGGGGGAGGAGAGGTGGGAGGTAGCCCCCCCCCACCACCACTCCCTCACCCTCACTCCTCTCTTGTCAGCCCAGGAAAGGCTTCACTCAGCTGGGGTGCGTTTGGCCCGGGGCTGGGCTCACTGGTGGAGGTTAACTCCAGCATAAATAAGCATCTTTGGACTCATTACAGGGATTAGAGAGTAATTCGCCTGCGAGGAAGGAGACGACTGCCAGGGTTTTGGTACAGTTTACTACAGTCTTATAGGGGCGAGGGCCCTGGAGATTACAGAGGGAGAGAGATGGAAAGGCAGCAAAAGAGAGAAAGGCCAAGGGAAAAGAGAGGCTGGCTGTCAAGTGTGTGTGTGTGAGTCAATCCAAGCCCCCGGCTGCCCCCTTGATCTTGAGCATGTTGGGGTGCTGTGAAAACGGATAATGGGAGTTAGAACGACCGGGCCTGTCTAGAGAGAAGTGTGCTGATTGTTATAACTTTCCCTCATCTCTCTCTCCTCCACTTAACTAAATAAACACCCAAGAGGTAGCACTCTATCAATTTTAATGATGTTGAAATACAATTTAGGCACAAAATACACAACAAATGCTAATTTGGCCATGATGAGAGGCATCAGAAATTCCTCCCATTATTTATTCAGCTGACTTTCTGCATTTTTCATCAGAACAAATATTCCCATTTCAACAAACACGCACGCACACACACACACACATACACACATACACATGTGCTAACACGCAGCCAATTTGGAGCATAAATCAACACGTTCGCTCATCAAATATATGCTCTGTGTGGTTCTCCGTAGTCTGTCCAGTGCACCAAAGACAAATAGTTCTGTCCAAAGTCCAGCCGGAGAAACGAAGAGAGGGGGCAGAGGATTGTCAATATATGCACACATACATTAAACATAGCAGGACGGTGTGTACAGAAAAGACACAGACATCATAAAGACTGAAGTCCAGTCAGGAACTCATACATGACTGCCATGTCACTCGTCCAGAAAGGAGGGCTGCTCCCAGAAGAGGCACCTCTTTCTTTATGTTTTCATTATATTCCTGTCAATCTTTACATTATGAAGTTTAATTATTAATCATATCTTATCAAAATGTGGTAAACTTTAAGACACATTTACATCATCACACAAATAATACAATAAGTCCCTGCAATTTCAAAACAAACTCAGCCATGGCAGCGCCTTTACATCATCATCACCTGCCAATCATCTCCACCTCCATCCTGACCAGCTTGGGCTCTCCCGCCTCCACACCACATTTGGGACAGGTGAGGTAAGCGTCTGCAATGCTGTGGCTTTTGATGCAGTAGTAGCAGAAAACATGCTGGCAGCCCACCGTATGAGGCATGGTCGGCCACTCTCCGCACAGTCCGCACTCTTTGAACACCCCCTGTCCCTCCTGTGCTCCCTCCCCACCGGTTTTCTCCCGCCCAAAAACAATCGAAGACACTCTCGCCTTCAGTTTCCTTGTATTGATCAGCGGTAACAGGAAGATGAGGAACTCAGCAAAGCCGTGCCAAAGCAACTCGCGGTTCATGTACTGGTAGGTTACGTCCCGGACCACGTTGGGCTTGCTGAAAACCGCCCGAGCTCCAACGATCCTTTCAGTCAGGACGGGATGGTGACCTTTTCTTAGGAACACAAGGAAGTTGATGAGACTAGTGAGCTGGGCGATACTAGAAACAAGGTTCAGGCACTTGCGGACACCCTGTTGGAGTAAACCACCTTCAGACATGGGCCCTCCTGAGCTCAAACCTGAGCGCAGCAGCAGGCTGTGGGAGCGTTCCTGAAGCCAGCGCGGACCTGCGGTGAGCAGCACCAGACTCAACTTCTGCCTGCGGGAGAGAGGTCTGAAACGTGGAGACGAGGAGAGGGTGTTGTGGTAGCGCAGGCTCAGTAAAGACTGGCCCACTGTGGCATTGCTAGAATACAGTGTGAACCTCCACAGGAGCAGCTGGAGCAGTGCCCTCAATTCAGGCTCCAGAGGGGTGAGCAGGCCCGGGCGGTAGTTCTGGAAGCACTGGGAGAACTGGGTCCAAAGCAGCTGCTCAAGGGCTGAATCCAGCTCGAGGGCGTCCAGCTGGCTGATGCGCAATACCGGTGTCTGCGGGTCAACATCACTTTCTGGACCTCCAGCTGTCCTTTTTACAATGTGCTTGCCCTCCAAATCTGTTGGGAAAATAAACAACAATGATGTTAATGTTAATCATGTTTTTAAGGATTTTCTTGAGTGGATTTTGTTGTTTACACACCATCGAAAAAGGCAATGAGATTGAGATCTCTATCAGCCGGGTCATATTTTCGTTTAGTTTGGGCCATCACTCTTAGATATCGTGATCTGACTTCCTGCTAATGTGTCTTACTGGATGAAAAAAGCATCCACATACTCAAATCTGTGTAAAATCTTTTGGATTTTAACAAGGTTTATGACCTTTTTCAAGGTATGAACAGCTAACAAGTGAATGCAGCAGTACAAAAGATTCAAAGAACATCACTTGGTTGGCATTATGCTGAGGTCAAGGGCTCCTCGGATGGTCCCACTTCCCGAGTTCAGAGGTTGTTTTTTCCGACCTCGGTGTGTTCATGTGCGTCAAGTTGGAATGTGAGGGAAACATGGACGCCAAAAAGAAGCTGTTTTGCATTTAATCGCTAAGAACGTTTAACCACCACATTGACAGCCGTTTCCAGTATTCGAGTGACAAGAAAGAGCAAAGGGAAACGGCTCATGTAAGCCATGTAATATGTCGCACAAACATGCAGGTTACCGTCAACCCAATGTTTACTTTCTTCCGCCGTGCTTCAGCTTTCCAAGTCGTTGCTCCGACTTGAGGGGGCGTTCACATGAATTTCCCAGTGGGAAATGTGTTTTCCCTCCAATTATTCTGACAACACATGAATGCACTGTCAACGCAGAACACACAAGTGTGGCTAAACATCAAGGGTACTGTAGTCCTGGTTAAGGTGGACTACAAATTATCGATATCGACAGAGATGGTCAGGAAACACAAAGCACCTCAATTACACAAAATTCACAATATACACAACAAGATATGACATACAAAAAAGTAAATGCGACTTAAACATCAGGCTATAACCATTATAAAGCATAGGGTATATAAAATCTGTTTTAGTATATTCATAACCAAGCACTCTTCAAAATTAAAGTCAAAAGTAAAACACTTCTCCTGATGATGGCCGAACTACAAAACATACGATCCCGGTTGTTATAAAAAGCCCTGAATTTTTCCTAAAACTTTCAGTGATCAAGTACATAAATGTCTCAGGACTTTCCACCATCAAACCTTATTAACATATCAGCAACCCCACACTTGATTTATTAAAGTCATGAACATACACAGTGGCACAACTATTAAAAGGACAGCGAGGTTGTATGGAGGAATGAGGCCCTGGAGGTGAGGCCCATCCTGTTAGGAAGGTTATTTTTTCTTTATACATAGGAGCGGAAATCACTTTTCACATGTAAAACCCGTCCTTAATGCAACCTTTGAGCTGCGCTATGCAGAGGAGCAGGGGGTCTTAGACTGCTCTCTCAAGTGTATAAACACACACAATCCAGCACACACTCATAGACACACACACATACACACACACAGAGGAGGCGAAGCCCAGGGGCTCTTGGTGCCTGCTCCCTCTGGAGATAGGGGTGTGTGTACAAATCACATCACTAGGGATTAGGCTAACGGCACAGTCTCTGGTACACCGTAAACATCTGCCAAATGTGGAACAATTTTCCTTCCCCTAGAGTCGACTCCATATGGGATCTTGCCATTGTGACGTCTGGGCTATTTTGTGCCGCATACGTTTTCCAAACTGCTCAGAGGCCCCCCCCCAGTTTTATCTGCCCTTTCCTCAAATGAAACGCTTAAGAAGTGGGAGACTAACTAACGCAAGGAGAGACAGAGCAAGAGGCCCACAGAGAGAGAGAGACAGAGAGGCCTTTTTTTGACAGTGGCTTTTGTGTCTCGCTGAACAGGATTTGTCACGAGGCTTTAAAAGAGATTTCAGCCGGGTAAATATGGCAGTTTTGACAGAAAGAGAGAGAGAGATGATGGTCACTTCAGACGTTTTCTCGAGGAGGTAAAAAAAAAAAAAAAAAAACCCATCCTAATATGCGGTGGCAATGCTCGGGTTTACTGCGGCGCACAGGACCATCTGTGTATTCATGATGTTTCAATAGAGCCAGGATACACCGTCCAACTAAGTTAGAATTAGCAAATGAATGAAAAAAGAGTGAATTCACGCCGAAGTAAGCAGGTGTGACAAATTCATTGAGCTGCATTTGAAATGCTGCCATGTTTAGTGACTAGAACCTCGCCTGTGATGGAAGTAGAGTTTGGATTAAAAAAAGAAATAGAGGTGGTGTGAATGTGTATGGTAACCAATAAACAGGCTCCATTTGTTTAGCTTAATCGGAAAGTTTTCCCTTGATGGGAGAAAATGTGCAGATTATGTTTCCGCCTGTGTGTGTGTGTGTGTGTGTGTGACTATGTATTTCTGTCAAATGGAGACTTGATCTATGCGGAGCTCTAATATAGAGTTAAATTAATCTATCAGTCCACACACACACCCACACCCACAACCACACACACACACACGAACACAAACACACAGCCAGGTGGTGGAAATCCCCATCACAGCAGCAGCCCTCTCGGGAGAGCAAACCCGGCCGGGTCCAATATTCTTTTCAAAGCCTTTTATCGAGCAGTTTACAAGTTATGAATGAATATGTTTTATTTGGGGAAACACGGTATTGACAGCCACCTATCAATAGTAATGTGACTATTGTCAAGGGTCTGTCAATATTAATGTAATTATGATGTAGAGGGATCAGAGGGATGCCGGAGTCGGGGGCCAAGTAACATCTCCTGCCCACTGCCATATCAATAGCTGGGATTGCTATTGACAGCTTCCCTTCAGACTTGCAGCACTTGCCAAATATATAACAAGCAGACACTTCAGTCAATGCTGGGCTGCCTATAAAAATTAAGCATTTGAATTTACAGGGCTTTTGCCGCGGACAGCTGGAAATCCATGTTCCTTATGTAATAGTCAAAAGTCACAGTCAATGCCAGTGTTTACAGAGTACTGGTGCGGTGTGTGCGTTAGAGGACAGACACGACGGCATTTGCACACAAAAAGCATACACAGACACAAGCAGACAGACTCTCTTCTCTCTGATGTATTCACTCGCACGCACGCACACACACACACACACACACACACACACACCTGATGAGATATATTGACTTGATGATTCTCTCGTGGGTCAGCCAACCAAGCGACCCGGAGACAAAGTGCCCTCTCTCGGAGAGTCGGCGGCTGACAAACGACAGAGTCAGATGGCGGGTTAAATCAACAGAAAATCACCTGAAAAGTCTGGGGTTCTGCTTTTCTACCGGAGCTGTATAAAATAAAGAAACATCTTCCTGGGAATATTAAAGGGTATTTTGATTCAGGTCAGATGATTTTTTTTTTTCCCTCCCCTTGTTCCCTTAGCTTGTGCATCTTGTTCAGACAAAGATAGTGCACTGACTCAAGGCTGACTGCCATAGCTTACAGACAACAACAACAACAATATCCAATCTAACCGGGAACACACTGCAATGTAGCTTCAAGGCAAAAGGGGCCATGACCAGTGTGAGGAAGGGAGAGGCGAGGCAACAAAAGCGTACAGAGCATCAGACTGAAGCCTCGCAGCTGCACCGGGTCCTCTGAAAAACTAGACAACAGGGCCGTAATGACAGCTACCCGACAGAAAGACGGATAGACAAAGAGACAGACAAAAAAAGACAGACGCGTCAGACAACACGTCATGAAAACCCCAAATGGGGAGCTCTGAGCTACTGTCTACTGATACAGTGAAGGGGAAAAAAATCTGGGGTCAAAGATAGCTAAAGAGAAAAAACGAGGGAGGGGGAAGCAGATAAGCACAAACCTCTCCCTAGGAGCTGACCTTGAGACTGACGGTCACAATGAAGGAGGAGGGAACACTCCTGGAGCGTACACGACTCAGCCCTACTGAGGTGTGGGCATCCGGGGAATAGCCTATAGACAGAGGAAGGCTGCACTTTTCTACTTGACCTTGGCGTTGGTGTCTTGGGAGGGGATGAGGGCTGTTTAGGGAAGGGGGACTAAAGACTGAGGGATGCCGGGAAGGTGGAATATCTCTGGGGGATTGCGTATTTCTGCAGCGGACAAGTGCTCTGAAGCCGCACACGAGGCTATCGCTCCATGCCAGTTGGAAAGCGCGTGTCCAAAAGTCTCGATTTAGCTCCTGGCCTGGTGTAGAGCTCAAATTCCTGGGCACTTAGCTATGGTTGTTAGCATAATATATTTGCTGAAATAATGCATAAACGTTCACTTGGCTCCCTATGATGCTTGTAGCGAGAAATAGGCTATGCATTGGCAAAGCATGCTGGATTACAACTTCAAATTTTTTTCTTCCGCTCATGTAAATTAATTTGTGTAAAAGCTCTGGTGAATAAAACCTATTTCTCTGAGCACTCCCGTCTCGCTCCCCCCGCACCCCCCTCTCCCGCTCCCTCACTTTATTGCCCTTCTTTCGCCAGGAACGAGTCCGGGCCTATTAGCCATGGCCTGCTAATGTCCTCACTATGAAAACGGATGAGAATGTCAGATTTAGAACTTTTAAGAGAGTGATGTCATACAGCAGACCACAGGCATTACGGGGACGCTAAGATTATCCAGGCGGTAACCAGACTAATTGTTATGAGTCTGTTTCATGAAAAATGAATGTGTGCAAATGCACAGAGGGGTCTTCAGGCTGTGTGTGTGTGTGTGTGTGTGTGTGTGTGTCACACACTAATGCTTTATCAAGGCTCTCCTCTTTCTCTAATCACCCAAGACTCCTCCGAGCCACGGGGTGAGGGCCAAGTTAATGTCTGAACACAAAAAAAAAAAAAAAACAGAACAGCCCGACACACAAAAAATGTGCTCTGCTTAATCTGGTTTGCTCTGAAGGTAAATTATTTAAGAGAATTAATTGATTTCATGAGTACGGAGATTCAGTATGCTAAGGCTGTATGAGTAATAAGTACAGGGGTTTGCAAAAAAACAACTTAAAAAGTGATGAAACATTTAGAGGGCAGGGAGGCACAATGAATGCGGAGGAAAAAGCGGAACAGCTAATAAAAGGGAGAAGAGAAGTTGTGTCTTTCTTAGGGAGTCAATGAGAGATCAGTGGAGCCTCACCTCATGCAAACAGAACGTGTTATGCTGAGGAATATTTGATCAGCACATTTCTTAGCTTCCCTTTGTGCATGAAAAACACGAGCGTGATAAAAGATAAAACATTTTGTCTGTTTATCCGTGCAACAATTAAAATGCCTGTGGGAGTGGAAGCAAATTAAGTGAGAATGTGAAGGCCACTGCAGGATGAGAGAGTTCACTACAACAGCCCACTGAAACGATGCTACTGTTAGGATTCATCTTCATTGTGCATCTGTGAATCAATTTGGAGAATTAGATTGTTGCAAGATGGACCCCTAATGACATGTTAAACTTTCATCTCAATTTTGAAATGTTATGCCTTGATTTCTCACAAAAATGAAGGAAAAAGAGGCTTCTGGCAATGTATAGGCTTTTAATTTAGCACACTGGATATTTAGAGAATATCTTACACGGCTATCTGTATAACAGCTAGTTTTATGCCTGGCAGTTTCTATCAATCTATGTAAAGCTGCCAACTATGGATTCTACATTCTAAAATGCCTAATAATTGCTGGTTAAAGCTTCTAAATTCAAAACGGCTCAAATTAGAAACCTCTAACACAAAATAATTGTTTGTTCTGGTCTTTTTCTTCATATATGCCATGATTTATGTGCAATACCATGTTTTTTGTTCTGTTAAATGACTAAAACTATAAAGCTAATCCATCTGGGGGAGAAGTCTTTCCAAATATCAGCACAGATAACCCCACTGCCTTTATCACTCGCCTTCATCTGGAAACTGTGCGACCCCGTGACCCCAGAGTGAGATCACAGCCCAATTTAACTCCAGTGACTCCCTTAAAAACACACTCATTACGCTAAGTGTTTAGCTCCAGAGGCATGCGCCTATACTTCAATCTCATGCAATCAGCCGCTCCGCATTCACCTCATAATGACATTGTCTCTTAATTTTTTAGCCCATGCCCATCAGTCTTTAACAACAACAAAACCCAAATCTGCTCCATTTTGATAATAAGGCAAGAGCATTATGTGATAATCACAGCGGGGATTAGGTTTTTAGCAGAGTGTGCGAGAGCAGTGCAGTCAAAGCCACTGGAAAAGAGAGATATAACCAAGACACAGATAAGAGTAGAGGAGTGATGATTGGGATGAGAGAAATGAAGTGAGTAGTCTCTTGAAAATCAATAAGATCAACTTTGCCTTGAATCTCAATGCGGAAGGGTTTGATCTCTGGCACTGATTATTTAGGGGAATAATGGAATTATGTGCGGAGCAGTATAACATACTTTTGAAGGTACACACTCTCACAAGGTTACCATCAAAAGTTGCACTTGGTAAATATACCTGGAGGCGACTCGTGATGAATATTAATCCACAACAGTTATTCATCTGAACCGTCTGCTCTATACACAATAACAGACAACAGCGATCGATTTTTATTTTAGGCTAAATGCCAACATGCAGAAGGCAATGTGAGAAATGTTGTTTTGCAGACAACACTGACACTTAAGAGCTACAAGAAGGCGATAACAGTGCTCTTTACACGGTTAAAATAAGACCAAGAGTCGTATTTAGGCTCCGTGTGAAAATACCAGCATATGAGAGCATACACCGCAGGCTCGAATCTTCGCTAAACAACACAACGAAGACATATTTACCCATTTCTTTTCAGGGGAAAGGTGAACTCAGTAGCCCATTCCTCCCTGGTACGACGAAAACAATGTGCATTTCCGGGTTGTGTAAACGTACCCCGCCCCTTAAAGAAAACTCACCAATGGTGTGCATCTACGTCGAGATTGCGACGCCGATTGTCGACATCAGCCAATCGGATCACGCAGCGCCAACGCAGCGGCAAACTGTAGGGGGAAGCGTCGGTCTGTCTGGAAATACTTCATTCACAGCATGATTCACAGTCCTCCGTTGTAGTAACGGCACATAGCGACCAAGTTGTTGGTGAAGCCACGGTAATTCACTCAAAGTAACACAAACAATGTCTAACATTCACCCACAATGCCATGCATTTACTTTTTTCAGGTGGCTCTGCAGCTGTTTGACAATATAAACTATGATTTAACCAGAGTGACACGCTGTGATTATGAGTTAGCTAGTTAGCTTCCTCCAGCCTACAGTTTGTTTAAAAAGCAGTGCGGGTGTTTTATTTGACAAGCGCTGAAAACGTCCTCAGCCATGAGCCAACAGACACCGACACCAGAGTCAGGAGAGAGCTCGAAGCTGCCTGGTGAGGGAAGTGACACTCTGGACTCTCTGTCAGCAGAAACAGAGCAGAAAGTGACTGTCCGCCGTCCTGGGACTGAAACGAACAACATTAAACAGCTCATACACGAGGTCAAGGGACTTCACGAGCAGAGGTTGAGATGCCTGGAGCTGGACGCCAGTGTGACCCGAGAGGAGCTGCTACAGGTGAGTTGCACTTTGTTCAGGTGTTATCAGGTGTTATGGCACCAACGGTAGCGTGGCCGAGCGGTCTAAGGCGCTGGATTTAGGCTCCAGTCTCTCTGGAGGCGTGGGTTCGAATCCCACCGCTGCCATTATGGCCATTTAGAAAAGTGAATTATTAGTGCACTATGTCGGCTATAGAGTTGTGGAATCAGAGGCCGTTTTGTTAATGGCTATCAATCCCAAACAGTTCCCTCTAGATATGTTCGCATCAGACACCAGTGTATCTGTAATCTAATCATACTCAGATTACTTTTCTGATGTCTGTGTTCGTAAAGGTCAAGACATAGTTGAGTGTAGGGCTGCAATTAACAATTGATTTCATTGTTGACTAAACCATGGATTATTTTCTCAATTAAAAGTTTAGTTCTTTGGTCTATAAAATGTCAGAAAGTTGTATTTTATTTTTCCTATTAATCAATTAGTTGTTTGGTCTTTAAATTGTTGGAAAGTGGTGAAAAATGCCGATAAGGGTTTCCCAGATCCCAAGATGACATCCTCAAATGTCCTGCTGTGTCCACAGCTGAAAGATATTCACTTTACTGTCATAGAGGAGGAAATAAACCAGAAAATGTTCACAATAAAGAAGCTGCAATCAGAGAATTTTGTCTTGTTTTCTTAAAGAAATTACTCAAACTGATCAATCTTATGTCAAAATAGTTTGTGATTAATTTAACATTTAAATGTTGCAGCTCTAATGAGTGAATCAAATATCTGATCAGATGTTAAATATTGACCCCCTAGTGATACTTAGAATGTCACCTAGTGATAGTTTGTTGTAGTGACTAAATTAATGCTGCAATCAAACAATTCCTCATTTTACGGCCACACTCTGTAGCCCCCATAGGCAATCACCCAAGGGTCTGGACCCTGGATTGTATTCATGGGTCCACACACTATCTTAAATTAAGTTTTTTTTTTTAAAAAAAAAAGCATTATTGCGAAACCCAAAGTCTCTACAAGATTTGTAGTTTTCTGCCAACATCCATTGTCATTAGGCTATCATCCATCCGATACAAATCAAAGAGCATCCTGTCCAGCATGACTCGGGCATCAGGAGATGACCTCTGTCCTGTCAGACAAATGACAGGAGGAAGCGCAGGGGTGCTTTCATAAAGCCGCAGCACTTGTAACAGGTGGCAAATTGCATTATGTTTCCATCTGAGCGGCAGAGATCAGGAACACAGATCCACACTCATATTTAAAAAAGAGAGGTTTCTAATCATCAGGATTGTCATGTGACATCATTTAGCTACAGAATGTAGCCTGTGCGAGCTGGGCTGTGCATCAAAGCAAGTGTAACAAGGTTTCGGAGATGGGTTTCGGTCAGCCGGCCCCAGTCGCGGGCCTCCTTAACAAGGTTATGTGTTTAGAACCCAGAAGCTCCCAAGTCCTAAAGGTTGATGTGGACAGTTAATCACAAACCTTGTCCATTGAAAATACAGCGCCCATTCATCCATGAACCCATTGTAGGTTTATGATGTTTCCTGACATCTTGAAACACTTGGACAAACTCCCAGTTAAAGAATTCAAATCAAGTATACACAAAGGATCTTTTTCTTCTGTTCTAAAGCTGGAAAAACAGCAAACCAACATGCTATTGAGTTTTGAATAATGGATGCATTTTCATTTCCACACCTTAAAAAACACAATGTCAACCTCAGGATGTTATCTAAGATACTGTCACATCCACCATCTTTGTAAAGTTACTCTCCCCGAAGCGATACATCAGTGTTATATTCTGTGTCAGGGGACGGTATAAACCGCGTGTTGACTTTTTTGGCTGTAGGGGACAGACGTTTGTGAACAGAGATGTACAGGCGCTTCTTAAGGCAACAGAATTCTGAATTTCAGTGGCACTCCCTTTGATCAGAGCTGCAATCACTCTATATGTAGGCTATCTGGCTACCTGTACAACCCTGAAAAGGAACAAGTGTGTGAACAATGCTGAGATTAAAACTGACCCAAAAGAATACACTGAAGAATTTGAGAGAAATAAGCCTTGTGTGTACATGGAAAAAGTTCTAGATCTTTTACTTCTACTCATGAAGAAGGGAGCAAAAAAAAGTGTTGTGTTTATATTTTTGTTCGGCGTATTAAGTCAGTTGTAGAGCATGTTTTGGTGACCTATTTTCTTTGTAAACAATAAAATGTGAACTTAGAAATGCATTTCTTCAAGACACAAAACAGCAACAGGGAATAACATGTTTCTTAGCCCTAACCCTTGACCGACTGACTGCTCATAAAGTATTCCTTTCTAATAATATAGTTCAGAGGTCATCTACTGTGAATCCTAGGTGGGCTGCTGTATGAAAGCCAAGAGGATCTGACCTCTTTGTCTGGCAGGGCTGGTTTTAGAGGTTTTGGAAAGTAAAACAATGTTTTAAATTTCAAAACCAATCCAATACCCCTCGTGAACGTGTGGCTTTGTGATGAAAGTAGGGCAATTATTTAGACAGGAAATTCAGTCCTACTAGTCCTACAAGCCTATGGTTATAATGCACGTGTTAGCAAACCTAATGTAAGCAGAGTGATGGAACATGTACACACATGACCACAATAAGCAACAGAGCTGCTGCGAATCTGACGTAAAGGCATCATCAGCTTTGATGATATCATTTTAGGATACTACATATCTCAACTTCCCTTATAAAAAAAGGTGTTGCTGCTCTCCTTCTGTGGATCCTACTCCAGATGTTAAAAAAGTATGGACTGCTTGTTGCGGTGGAACAAGAGTCTGTGGCCACCAGCCATGGATTTCACCATCACCACATTTCCAGCTAGTTGTCTTCAGATGTGTGTGTATGTCTCTGTTGGCTCCCACCCTGTGTATCTACCTATTAAATCAGATTCTTAATCTCAGTGGGACCACCCTAAAGACACAAGGGTTGAATAAAACTAAATAAAACATACGTTTTCACATTCTGTTATCCTGTCTGTCTGGGGAGCGCTCATGTTTCCCTTGTGAGATCATCATTCGAGGCGTAGAGCTAGTCCCCGTTATTGTGATTATTCAGTTGTGTGTCAAAGTGACATCTGACATCACTTTGACGTTTGATGATTTTTCAGGGAAATTATGCATCTCGCCTCTGTAATCTGTCAATTTAAAAAAAAACACTGATTTGCCAAGAGGGAGTACTACATTTATAGGTCAGCGAAGATGACATGCCGTCTTTGCAACTCCGTCCCTCAGGAGCTGCGTTCATATTGCAACTAATTTGAAATAGCGATTTATGTTCATTGGCAACTGTTGGGCCCCAATGTAGGAGATAGTGTGATGTTCTTACAGCACAGTGAAAAGTTGCTGAGCTAAAATTAGGGCTGCAACTTCTGATTATTTTCATTATCAATTATTTTATTTTTTTCATAATCAATCAATTAAAAAACAAATGAAAATGTGTCATCACAGATGTGGCAAAATATAGTGTTCAAATGTTCATGAAAAATGTATTATGTTTACTCCAGAGGATATAGAGCTTATACCAAAGAATTGTTTATCACTGCAATTCATTGTCAGAACTTCTGAATTTTGTTTTGTTCCTTGACCAAATGCTTATTGGTTTACTTGTGTTTTATCATTTGTATTCATTATACAGAAGACACTTCATATGAAAATCAAGTATTATTTTGACATTGCATGACACATAAATGTTTATTCACTAAGGTAATATATATGCATTATATTGTATATTAATTTACAGTCACATAGTGACATGGAATGAAATACAAATGCATGAAGAAAAAGAGTGTTTACCCAAGAGAACCCATGATAAGCATCTTTGTTTGTTATACCCCAGCCAAACATTTGATCGCTATTTATTATAAACATATTTCTTACCTTCATTAAAAGTTACAGGGTTACAGAAGTTGACATATTGTGTGTTACTATACGACACAATTTTTAAATGGTGCATTTTTAAGGCTACTGTAGGACCAGGTTTGCTTTCTATGTAACTCAAATTGTATGTATTTTTTGATGCACAAATTACATGTTTACCGCTCTCTATAGTTTTAAACAGGAATCAGACTTTTTGTTTGCCGTTTTTGACTCAATAAAGCAGAGCTTGGCTCTACTGTCGCCTTGTTAAAACACAGCAAATAAACCACCGTTTGATCCTGATGTGCTGTTATTCTTGCAGAAGAAAGTGAATTTCCTGCGGTCTTATGTGGATGACCTTGCAGACCAGAACCATGTGCTGGTTCAGACCATCGAGGATCTGCAGAAGGAAGCTGACAACAAGGTTTCCGATTGGGGAATGGAGCTACCGACCTCTGATCGCAGCTTGCAAGTAAGATTTTACAAATGTTTTAGAGCATTTTGGCTCGATGAAGTAGTTGGCCCAGATATAGTATAATTGTCTCCTTTCTGTTAGTCATTTGTGTCTTTGGGAGAACCGTCTGCAGGAAGTACAGCCTCTATGACAAAAAGTTTAAAGCATAGATATAAATAACACTTTCACACGGGCAAAAAACCCCACTAGCGCCTATTTACATCTGTTTTTTGTCTTCAGTGGGGAAAGGCATTATCGGCAGTTGTTAACTCTGCTGTAGTCATGGATGTTTATTGGCTTAAGCTCCGATTGGCAGTCATGGAAACATTACATCCGAATGGACACGCTAACTTTTGCCCCTTTTCCAGCACGATGCTATGACATGCGTTGAAGTCAAGAATGTTGGCTTGTAAATAGTTTTACGATCCACAGTGACAAGGAAATGTCATTGTACATGCAGATAACATAAACTGGAAAACTTCTTCAAGGGCTGATAAAGCACAAGTTTGTCGATTTAGTTCTTAATATAAGAAGTTTTGAAGCATGGGATCTACAACCTGAAGATAGCCATGACTCCCCTTACCTTTGCACACACAATGGAATTTTGGTTATAAAACAAATACATTTACTTCCTTTCTTATTACCCATTTAACAAGGGACAATACTTGGTTTTCTGCAATAAATCGAGCAGCACATGTCAATAGAATAAAATGTGTACTCACGAACACCATCCACACACAAATATCAAGCATGCACAAACACAGTAGAATTTATTCAAAAAAGAGAAAACAAGAGAGAGACAGAATAACAGCTCATGGCTTTCTTTTCTATCCTGTGCTACCATCATCTCCGAGATCCTTTGTTTGTGTACACTACTCGAGGCCAAGGCCTCTTCGTCTACAGAATCCAATCAGCGAAGATCACACTGAATGTGGTTCACAGTTAAGACCATGAGAAGCTCACATTGTTTAGAAAGAATAATATCATCATGTAGAATAATGGGTATATAGAAAAGCAATTACGATGAGAATGAAGCTGTTTTAAGCATAATGGCAAATATTCTTCGTAGAGACTTGGTGTTAAGGTTGCAGTGAACTCTTTAGGATTAGCAGCATGCATAGAGTCAAGCAGAGAAAGGCCCACTGTTATCATCTTTTAAGTTTGTGGCCCCAACCTTTGGCTGGAGGAAATCAGAAATTGTTTATAATTCCTAGCAGAATGGAGATGGAGAGCTCTCTGCAACAAAAATGCCTGTTCGATGTGTCTTTTTCCCCCTTTTTTTTATTTCAAGATTGCATCAACGCAAGGCAGGACTTTGAAAACATCGCCACTTGATGCGGTGACCTTAAGGTATTGTTCCATTTCAGTTATGGCCAGGCCTCCATCAATATTCGCGCTTCTGAGTGGATTTTACACATAGAAAAGTAATTACAGCCTATTATATGTCAGAGTACTTATCTGCTATTATGGAGAAGGCCAGAGGGTTAGCTTTGTGTGTGCTCTACTCTGGTCACAAAGGTCATGTTTTGCATTTCTCTACATTCAAAGCTGTCCATTTTAACTTCCCTCAATTTAAAACTTAATTTCCTTCAATGGCATCGCTGTAGCAACACAAAATACCAGGATCTTCGCACTTTGTCCTCCACAGGGCTTTCTCAGATGCCTTTACTGAATAGACTGTACAGTACATGTTTCTTACAAACTGTAGCACAATACATGGACTTCAAATACTACAGATGTGCTATTAAGAAAGTTAAGGCACAATTCATGTAGTTCTCTCTTGCAGATTAAAAAATGACAGCTAAAGCGGAGAAGGTGACAATAGAAATTGTGAAGCTAATTAAATGACCTTCTGACACCTCCTTCAGTTCATGCAGTTGCACAATTTTAATTCTTGTTTGTGACAGCAACAGCTTCCGTTAGCAGCCAAAGGGACACAGCGCGAGGGAACATAATAGTTTGGTGTCCTGCTATCGACCCGTGTTCTGAGCTTTTGAATCTCCATTTTCACCCGTCTTAAATGCTGCTCTCGCTGTCTGTTTATGTTACTTTGTATGTTTTCAGGGTCTAGATTGGTAAACAAATACAAACAAATGGACTGCCTCACTCAACAGTCTATTAGGATAGTCAGGGGACAACAGTGTGTTTCTGCTCTGATGTCCATAATGTGAAATCCAATCAAATGAAGAGCATTTAGAGCTACTTATGGACCGTTCCACCATGTAAACGATGCAATGAAGTCTGTAATAGGAGCTTGGCTAACGTCTGATTGAATCGTAGTGTATGGTCTTGTTGATGCACAATAGGGTTGAACTGTAATGGACACTAAACAGAGTTTGTTTTGTGGTCATAATATCATGAAATCCAAGGCTTGTTTTCTCTATTCTAGACTGCTGCAATCAGCCTGTTGTTCATTTATTATCCATGGCTAGACGGATATAGCATCATCTTGTTTCCCACATGCAATACAAAACTGAACAAAACATCAAATTGAGAATAACACTGAACATCTTTTGAATCTTTTTTTAGTATGTAACATGAAGCAACAGGCGTCTTTAGAAACAGTGTTCATTGACACAGGTTGTCATGGATTTTGAATGATGTGGATGTAAGGTTGGTTGTCTTTATGACAGCTGGACTCAGAGAATCTGTTTTAGTGTCAGGATGTACACTTCCAGTCATTGCGGTGCTCTAGCCAGTATCAATTTCTATAGTTAACTAGCTTTCCAGCTAAGTAGTTAAAAATAATGGAAAATGCTGAACTTTCTTTGTGTCATTCGGTTACAATAAAAAGCATTATTATGAGTGCCAAGGAGTTTTTGGGAAACTTTCTCATAGTCATTTCCTTCACTCTTCTGTGTTATTCTCTCTTTGGACAGTCATTTTGGCAGCTTAGGGATTAATAATCATATAATGCAATAAAACTTGGAACTTTACTGATCTCTGTAGAAATGTTTTTTCCACTTGTGCTATTCCAGGCAGGTCAAAGGCAGAAGGGCAGCTACAGAGCAGCTTTTGCAGCTGGCAGGGATTCAGTGTCTTGCTTGAAGACACTTTTGCTGGCCAGATGGTTGCAAACTTTGGGTTTAAAGGACAGTTGGAGGATGAAGAAAGTGGAAGCTCGGCCTCAAATTCAGACATGGTTCGTTGAAGACTTTTGTATAGAACTACAGTTTGTCTAGAGTCTCTCCAAGAGTTCTCAACAATTATTGAAAGAATTTGCTTAAAAAATCCATGTTCCCTGGTATAAATTCTTGTATTTGTCAAAATCTTATCAAAAGGTCACAAATCCAAATTTCTTTAATCCATAATTAGATATCTGGAACCCCCACCCCCTCCCTCAATAACAGTCAGCTTTATTCTTTGAAAAGGGAAGTGAACACATAAAAAGATTTCATGGATTTTATATAATTTTATATGTTTTCCACGTTGTCAGCCAGTCAGTTGGCTCTCATAATTTAGTTTCTCTCAATTACTTCTTCAAGACTTGAATCAACAGAGGACAGCCCTGGAGCAAAGAGTGTGTGATCTGTTCTCTGAGAAGATAGACCTAAGTTCAGACTCTGTTATACAATTCATCCAGCATACTGGACACATGCACAACAAGTTTTTTTTTCTTTCTGTTACGTTATTTATTGGTTCTTTGTGTCTCTGTTCAAGTATGGTGTTTGTTCGTCCTTCAGTGCGCGTTTGCAATTTTGCACCGTTCTCTTTGTGTCCGTACATTGTTTGTAGTCTGTGTGTGTGTGTGTGTGTGTGTGTGTGTGTGTGTGTGTGTGTCGTTGTCTGTTGGGTAGATTTTTTAATTCCCAGAGTTTAGCCCCTGGCCTGCAGGGCAGCATGGGGGACTGTGAAGGCCTGAGGGGGATCAGTGTAGATCAGAACAGATCAGTAGGGATCATTTGGGATCACTGGTCTTCTCTTTGATCCACTCATCCTGCCATTTCACCATTCCCAAGCAATTCTCAAATTATTACCATACCAGGCATTGTCCAAACACCCACATGTTAGTAAACACATTTTTGAGACTCTGTGTCTACACTAGAGATGTGTGGTATTCTGTTGTGCTGCGGCTTCAATTGGAAGCATTCCATTTGCTATGCTTATTAGCTCGCTTTGTTTATGAAATAGAGGGTTAACAAAGGAGACCCAATTTCTTTTGTCTTATTTGTATCGGAGAAGAAACAAATAGGTTATAACAAGTGTCGGCTACAAATTTGCTAACTGAGTGCTGGGAACATCTCCAGCTGTGATGAGAGTCTCCAATTTTTTTTGTGTGTGATTTATAAAGTGACTATTTATGACATTCCCCATAAACGACAGTACAGGGGCTATTAAAATCTGAAGGCTCGGCAACCAAAGGACAAAATTGGTCTCATGACTTAATCCATGCTAATGAGAACATCATTTTTCCTGTCATGTGGAGCACCCTCCATAGCAGCACTCCTAAGACCCATTTAGCTTCACCGAGTTCAAAACAGTACATAAAAGAAAAACTCTGCTCAGCTGTTGGATGAAAACGTCTTGATCTCCAAAAGAGGAACTTTTATGGAATTAAAACAGACCTCTTTTAAGAATTACCTCACCTTTTAAATTCATGCAGATTCTGAACCGCACATACTGTGACCTGTGGCATTAAAGGGGCATAATGTAAGATATGGACAGAATTTTTGTTTTAAGTAAATTCAAGTTTCTCTCTTTCACCGAACTAAGACGAGCTTGATTGCCTTGTTTACTTGTCGTAAAACACACTTCATTCAAACAAAATAAAAACAGTCGTGGTTTGTCTTTCCAAAGTTGACAACTCTGGCTTAGTTAAAATAAGTTCCCAATTTTACTAAGTGAAATGTGAAACTATTCGGGGTCTACATGCTGTTTTCGGAGCTGCCAATGCCTGACTCTCTCTCACAGTATTGATAATAGCCTCTATTGTAATATTTGGGTTGGAAAATATTGTTATATAAAAGTTTGGATATTGCCCAAGCCTACCGTAAATCACCTCTGTACTGTATCATCTGTCTTCAAACTGGCATCCACAGGTCTCAGAGGCAGTGCCCAGTTTGTTGTCCTGCCATATTTGCCCGAACTTCCCCGGTGATCTGAGGTCACGCTAACTGAGCAAACTTGCTAACAGCTGCTAGTCACTACAGCCAAAGATGGCAGACTACAGCAAAGATTATAGAGAGCAGCAGTTAGCACTTGTCCCCCCCTAAAAGTTTGGTGGCTATATCTTAAGAGTTACACCTTTGAGATCAGCTTTAATGCTTTTAATGCCACGTCACATCTATCTGTCAAGGAATTCTGTTAAGGTTGATCCTAAAAGCATTATTGGTGCACTGTTTTTGCTATAACTGATTAGGAACAGAATTATACTGGCCAGCCTTTATAGCATTTATGCTTTTGCAGCGGTTGCTCCAAACCCGGCTGACCCTGCGTAGTAGTGAGTGCTAAGCTCAAGTCGATGAAAGAAGGTGGAAACTCAATTCAGGTCTGCAATAAAAACAGTCTGTGAACTGTGTGACCTTTATCACCCCCCCCCCATCTCTTTGACACACACACACACAGACACACACGCACACATATACACTTTTGTGTGTAGAGGCTGCTTGTAGGGAAAGCGGGAGTGAGAGTGAGAAGGACAGAGCAGGGGAGGTCAGGGGGTTGCGATGGTTGACTATGCTAATGCTGTTGTTAATGACTTTGCTGTGAGTGATAATTGATCGTCTTCATTACCATATTAACTTCACTGCCCCCATCCTCCCAAGACCCCCTCAACCCCCAGTCTCTCTCCATGCAGTAATGGATGCCCCCGTTTGATCCTTCAAATAATGAACTAATTAGCTTAATTAAAATCAATAGAGGTGCCAATACTAGGGTTAGACATTTCAGGGATGCCGTCTCTATCTGCAGGGGAAGGAATTTCCAGGGAGAGAGGGAGGGAGAGGAGGATGGATGGCAGGAGATAAGAGGAGCAATACATAAACAACAGCAAGGGTGGAAAAAGGCGAGGTGCGAGGGGAAGAAAAGCAAGAAAATGAGACAGAAGACAAGGAAGCAGTTATTTGTAAAGAGGGAACAAAATGGACAAAAATGGGGTGAGATTGGTATGTAGAAACGGACAATGGGGAATGATGGCAGTTGCACGTTTAAAGATAGTAAAAACTAAGGACAAATGTGAAAATGAGTGGACGAGAGCAAAGACAAGAAAGCACAAGAGAAAGAAGACAGAAAATATCAGGGGGAAGGAGGGAGCAAAAGAGAGGGGACGCTAAACGAGAGAGAGAGAGGGCGAAAGAGGTTCCTAATGCTGATTTATGAGTGCTTGACGGTCGTTAGCTGGAATAAATGGCTTGTAGGAGTGGCTGCAGCATTACTCCCTGTACAGGATACTAAGTGCATTGTAAGGTCAGCCATAAGGCCAAACTTACATATGTAGTGCTCTGCCCTTGTAAACCTTTGTTAATATATCAGCCACAGGATGGGACTGTAACTAGTCCGTCTGATACACCGGGAGGACTGTGGCTCTCTAACCTGTATGGTAATTGTTTTATTTACGTTTCATTTAACACAGAAGTTTGGCGGACGGAACATTCATACTTAAGGAACACACGCATGAAAAGCACCTACTGTGTTTGGTCTAAATGTGATGCGGTACAACATAGTTTTGAATCTGTCATTAATGATCAGCTGACCTCCAGAAAACTAATCTACAACAATATTATAAACTAATATATAATTATACTCAACATATTCAATAAATATGATGTCCCAGTCATGTTTACTCACTGGCAAACTATCAAATTTAGTTGGAACAGGTTTCATTCCATGTGTTTTTTTGCATCCTTGAAGGTGTGATTGTTTGGCTATTTATAACCAGCGTAGTGAAATAAAACAGACTGGTCATGGGATAACGATTGACCATGATCTTGACCAATATCTGCGGATTTAACGGGAACTAGTTTGCATTTTTCCGATGACACAATTTGGATTAATGATAGGAACTGATGTGTGTGTGATGTGTATTTGACAGAAACAACATAGAACTCACCAAAACCACTTGGTTTGTCTTTCCACTGTCCTGTTCTGGTTGGACCTGCTTGCTGTGTACCAAAATAAAAGCACTGTATTTGCTCAGTGTCATTTGCTCAGTGTAAAAATCCCTCATCTTCCATGGACAGGAGGCCGGTTCATAAAAAAATGGTGCAAATGTTTTGCATAATCTATAAAGGAGGCAGATATCTGCAGTCTTGAGTTTGTTACCTCCTCACTATGAGTACGATTTATATACGGTATATATATTCTACCAATCATTCTGCAATGAAGTGGCGTGGTAGGACATTTTATATCTTAAAGCTGCTGCCAGTAGAATTTGAAACATGATGACTTTCGACTACTTGAGTCCCTTTAAAATCAAGACTTGCATCACTGTTGTAAATACGACTCGTGCTCTGCAGAATGCACGGATAGGACAAATGTATTTTCAGAAGATGTTGCAAGAAACTGTCAGAATGTAGAATGAAAAATGGAAGAACCTTGTGTGGGTCAGTACTGTATACTGTTATTTAGGTTCACTGGGTGCATTTTGATTCCATACAGCATCTGTATGTAGCAGAAAAAGCCCTGAATATAAGGCAGGGATGTGTGTGTTTTTTCTTGTCGGCTATCGTCATAGTTGCATCACTTTACACATGCATCAAGCTCACTCTGGACAAAATTAAAGCCCACATTTTTAGTACACACTCACTCTAAACATGAGCACTCTGACATAGTACAACAAGACGCTGGCGTGTTCCTTCCAGTCACCATCACTGGAGTCGCATTATCCCCTTTTTTTCCCCCTGTTCCTCGCTTTCTGTTGTGATCTGGTGACTCACGCACACACGTTCCTGCTTTTGTTTTTTCTCCTCTGCTGCTTTCAGTTGACCTAGCTCCAGACAAAAGGAATGGATGGGGAGTGGAAAAATGGAATGATTGCGTAAATGGATGGCTATTTTCAGATAGAAAAGAAACGAGAAAAGCAAAAGTGAGGTGGGGAAGAGGAAATAAAAGAACGGGGAAGAGACGTGGGGGAGGCATGGGTGAGGGGCAAGTGGATGAGAAAGGAGGAGACAAGAGATTGTGAGGAGGTTGGAGGCTGGAAACAAAAGAGGAGAAACGCAGCGGAAAGGATGAAGAAAGTGAATGGAATCTGTGAATGATTTAATAAGTTTTGTTTCTTTTTTTCTTACAGTTAAAGTACTGCTAACATTTCTACTTTTATAACCACCAGTCCCTCTATCACTGCTATCAAGTGCTGCCACTGCCAGAGTGCATCTGCCGCTGTCCCTCAAGTGAAGACCCACA
Source organism: Lagodon rhomboides (assembly GCA_039737535.1). Lineage (NCBI taxonomy): Eukaryota > Metazoa > Chordata > Actinopteri > Spariformes > Sparidae > Lagodon > Lagodon rhomboides. The sequence continues at coordinate 12,746,232 of CM077803.1, forward strand.
GTGAAAGGCTTTGTTTAAGTACCTTCCACATCCTTGCCTCCTCTCCCGGAGACTAAGATTAAGACGTGATCACTTTGGAAGTATCGGTACTGCTTGTCATAGACAGAACACCCTCCATAAGCATGTATTGCATATGCCGGTTCTGTTTGTCTTAAAACTGAGTGAGAAAACGAAGTGATGTGATGCAACATCTGTGTAATGCGCTCCCTGTTTTTCTCCCTCTTTTTACTTCTTTCTCTCCAGCACTATGCTGATTTTTGACCATTACTTTGATAGTATATTTCCTCTACCACTCTTAAATGGTATAATGCACGTAAACACACACACACACACACACACACACACACACACATACACGTATGCCCTCCCTCTAACAAATGAGTTTACCGTGGTCATAACCTTCACAGGGCTCATTATCATAGATTGCAGGCCTTTTCATAAAGCTGAGATCACTGTTGACGGATTACTAACGGGATGGACACACACACACACACACACACACACACACATGCACACACACTGTGATCCGTAATGAGACCTTATTCCGGACACCCACCCCCAGCTGCCTGTAAATTACACCCGCCACTCTGCCATACATACTTAATCAGCTAATGTTGTTTTATTCCTTATTATTAATTTGCTCCTGTTTCTGATTTATCTAAAGCGCTCTGCATCACACCAATATTTTGTCTCCTTTACAGTTCAGAGAGGCAGAGAGAGAGCGAGGGTAGGCCGTGTGCTTATTCATGTACTTAGGGAATTGCATCTGTAATGAATGGACTGGCTGTTTAGGCATACATAACGCAGCCTACTACTCACCTTAATAATGTAAGCAGGTCGTAACTCCTGCTAACCCAAGGGTATATAAGGCATGCATACACACACACGCACACACACATACACGCGGATATTGACGCATCCAAACTCGCAGCCTACCTATATTAGCCGCTGACCTCTACGTGTGCCAGGTCTCCTCATTGTCACATTGCAGCTGCATTGGAATATGAATGTTTAGTGACTGGGGGAGGAAAATCATGTGTGTCTTTATGTATGTTCTTTTAGAGACACACCACCAAGCCCACTCTATTTTGATTAACAGGAGATTTTGCTAAACATAGTTTACGCTATGGAAACGAAAAGATGGTTGAATAGATTTAATTCGCACTCTAACACATGACAGAACACCCTTTTTTTTGTTCAATTCGTAAGGTGTTAAAATGCAAATTAACTGATTTTCTTCAAGTTCTTGGGTAGGATTATATAGTGGAGTCGAGAATGAGGTAGAGGTAGTAGTAGCCAGGCGGCCCGCATCAAAAATTAACCCCGCAGATAGCGGATTGAATGTAATTTTTCCATTTCAGCTGCAATTAACTATTATTTTTGATTATTGATTAAAGCTGCTGTAAGCGTTGATGTCGTATTCGCTAACTTGCCGTCCGCTTTGCATGAACACGCAGTGGTAATTGCATGAAATCGCAGCAAACAGGAGGCTCCTGTTGTCTGTGTGTCACAAGCGTCTCTCTGTCCCCATTACATAAAGTGGGCAGGGTTACCAGAAACTTTCTTTTCTCTTTTACTGCTTGAGCAGAGGGAGGAGAAACATGGGTTACTGCTACTGTTACAGCTAAAATATAGAGCTATTTCACACTTATTCTAATGAAAAAATATTGCTTACGGCGGTTTTAATCTGCCGATTATTCTCATGATTAAAATTAGTTTAGATGATATCAGAAAATTGTGAAAAAATGTTAATCAAAATTTCCAGGGTGCCCAAAGTAGCATCTAAGTGACAAGGAAAAGCAGCAAATCCTTACATTTAAAAAGCTGGAAACAACGAATGTGTGACAAAAAAAAAAATGACAGAAACAATTAATCGATTATCAAAAGAGTTGGCAATTTAAAAACAGTTTTTCGGTATATTTAGCTTTTTATTTCACAGCCCTGCATCCTGCATTCACACAAACACACAGTTGCCCACATACTTAACGCGAGCGTATGCATAATTAAAGCGCACACAAGCCCATACTTACACACACACAGGCCGATGTGTTGACCTGTGAGTCACTGCTGTCAGCATTGATTTCCTTTTCCTGGAGTGACCCCTGTCACCACAGCGATAGAGTGGCCGATATTTCACCAGTACTGCCGGTTCTCTCTCTCTCTTTCGCGCGAGCCCCCCGTCTCTCACCGTCCCTCTGTAAGTCTGACTCTTTATCTCTCTCTGTACTCGCATCTCCCTCTTTTTCTTTGAACTCCTTGTTCGCCCCTCGTTTCCTTCGTGCCCATGTGTTTATTCTCTCTTTTTAATGGTCCTGGAATGAAAAAGCTCGGCCACCGTAGCTATCTCATGAGCTGGGTTCATTTGTATTTTTCTTTATGTTCTTTTTTTTGTACAGATACAGAGTGGATTGACCTCACAAACACAATGCTGACCACATGTTTCCCACCCTCCTCCTCAGACAAATGTTCAGTCAGGAAAAAGAGACAGGCAGACATGGTAATGGCAAGGGTTATTTGGGCCCAAGGAGCTGAATATGACAAGGAATAGCGTGTGTTTGTTCATGCAGTCTTCATCTCATTGTCCTTCCTGTGCTGCTACTGCGTCACATACTGTATATTATTTTTAAACCCAAATTATTAAGTTATTGGAGTAATCAAATTTCGAGCTTCGTCTTTGATCATCTGTTGTTAGCTTTTTGATTAGATTTAGTCCAGTTGGCCCTGTTTGGAAAATGAGCAAAGCAGAGAGCAGAAACATTTTCTTTTTATCAGTTGTTTTTTCAGGCGCACACAGTTCTTCTTTTGAATTTCTCGTCCTTTTTATTCAATGACACTATTGTCATTTTGCCATGGTCGTCTAGATGCAAATTCCGAGCGATCAGTCACTGTGATCACTCACTTAACACCTCTGTTCCAGTGGACTGTCAAACTTCATCACAGTTTACGGCATTTGAGGAAATCGCTTCCCACATAATGATTTTCCTTTATTGAGCAGTGTCTAATTAATGAATAGAAGTCAAAATTGTATTAGGGGGAAAATGAAACTCCCTTTGAATATGTCACAATCAGTTCTGCATCTGAAAAGAAAGTACAGTATTGTGTTTTTCCATGATTTTGTAATGTATCACATGGTGTCTTCATGTCAATAACAAATTAATAATCAGTAATAACAATAAATGATCACTAATCTGACTTTTGTGTCTCTCCCAGGTGCCTGAGGTTGATCTGAAGACTCTGATGCTGGATGAGCTGGTTGGACCTGGATCTCACAGGTATGTAAACATAAACCCGGTGAAGTGCCAGGAGTGTCAGGTCGCCATTACTGTTGTGGTGTCTCCCCACAATATACTGTCCTGAAAAGTAAACGATTTTCTACTCTAACTTAACTTTTTTAATACTTTATCAGACATCCCTATCCTCACTGCGCTGCATTACAGCTATCAGGCTGTTCAGCCCTGGCATTAGCATGTGTTGGCCTACAAAAATGCGTCACCACTCTATTAGACGTCTTGACCTGCATCTTGAAAAACCCACTCGTGATCTGATCTCATTTCCCCACTATGTATGCAAATAAACCCATACAAAACAAAGAAAGAAAAGCAGAACTTAATGTGTATTGTTTGACGAATTTAGAAGAAGGGCCAAATAGTTAAGAATTTGTCTTAGAATGCGTTTCGCAAAGTTTAGAAAGTTTCTCCTGACTTAAGAACTCACAAAATTGAGGGATTTTTTTTTATGGGAGTCTGGGGAATTTCTCTCCCTGTTCATCTCCTTGCTGTTGATTGTAGCTGCAATACTTGCTTTGACCTGTTATGTTGGTGTTCGAGTTTGCCATCTGCAATAGACTCCTCACCATGCCCAACTCTGACTGACTCACTTATGTTACACAGTACTTCACTCGAAATGTGGCAGATGTTTTTTTTCTCTTTTTCTCCATCATCGATTGATTGTCATAACCAGTGTCTAACATGTTGTTGTCAATCTGTGGCTGACTCCTGATCGCTATCAATTACTCAGCGTCCCTCCTCCTCAACATAGCAGGGAAAGTTTACTCCTCTAATAACTTCTGTATAATACCTTCATGAGCCGACCACTCACACACATACACAGGTACCCCAGTGCAGAGAAAGGTAACAGAGTTGGCCTCGGGGACTCTGTCTCTCCTCAGGGAGATTGAGCTCCTCAGGGAGTCACTGCAACACCACTGTCCCCACGGCGATATGCAAATCCCTATATAATATTTCCCACCATGCAGCGCTCCAAGGCCCCTAAGACTTGTTCTGTTTTTACTTAAGACCTTTCTGGAAAGACACATTTTTTTATTCAAGTTTTTACACATTTTGACAAAACTAATGAAGACGCATTTTCTGAGTCTAAATCTTAACGCTCATACATACTGCATGTACCTGCTCCAGATTTTTGCATGGGTGGCCTGGCACCTGAACTCACTAGACCAGGAAAGGGGCTGGATATGAAAATGACTTTTAGCAATCTACATCCCTTGCTGAAGCGAAAGTTACCTGCTGATAGTTTTGAATACACGTAGCTGTGGTATGTATAGTGAGGGCCTTGAGCAGCAGAGAGAGGTGTGATACATTGCGGAAGGATCGGGCCCCACAGTGTTTTTGTCAGTGAAAACTATTGAAAACACTGAAATCACATTGACCTCGTGGCAATGCGCTTTTATATCATGTCTTTACATCAACTTTACACTGACATCTCGCGCTGACGGCATATAAAGTGATACATTTCTGTCGGATACTACCTCCTAGAAGTTGACACTGAATTTCTTTATGTGATTCCATTGAATAAATCCACTGATTTACAAACGCAGGGATAATATTACAGTCAGTGTTTGTTTTTTTCAGGAGCTGTCACTAAGAACACATCCAAATATGGTCTCAAATAACCAGTCAGTAGTTTGACAGCCCGCAGTGCAGCCAATTAAAGCACCAAGCGAGGCAGGAATCGATGGTCTGGCACAATGTGGCACAATTGAGTGTATGGCTGTACAGGGTTTCTTTGCCATTCCTGCGAAAGGCACTGAAGGGCGTGATGGATCCTCAGTCAGCGCACTGGCTGTCAGAGGCGCGGGGATTTGCATCACACCTTGAGCGTTTTAAATGGCTGCACATATAATAATAAAAAAAATAAATGAAATGAGTAAATCAGGTCTCATGAAATGAAATGACAGGCAGGTTGAAACAGCGGGTGAGTGTGTGTGTTTCTTGCCACCAGCGTCAACATTAAACACATCAGATTGAAGCCACCCTCCAGGGTAGCATCACTCAGCCAGGTGTGTGCGTGTGTGTTTAAGTGTGTGCGTGTTCGTGGTGAAACCTAAGTCTTTTATCTACTTTTCCATTTCCTCTGGTTTTTTGTTTATCTACAGATTTATTTATATATTTCTGCGGGAAACGGCACACGGAACACACACACACACACACGCACATTGATCTATCGATGTATTGATGTGTGAGTGGGTGTCAGTTTTTTATTTTCCATCTCCCTCCAATTTTTTAATTATTTTCCCTTGGTATAATCTCCTGCAGAGTTTTTTTATACACTTGAGTTAACTCGAGTGCTGTTTTCCTTTGCCAAGAGCAGTCAAATGCTGAAAGTTAGTTAGGTAAAAAAAAAAAAGAAGCTTTGACAGAATATCCTGATTCTCATTTGGGAAAGGAAGGAACTTAACTTATTTCACACTCCGGCAGTATCCCTCAGTGTAACTGCTCTAATTCAAAACTCCCAACTTTTCTTTGTTAACAAAAGTAATAAGATATTTAGGCTTAGGACACTGGATGTTCATTATTGTTACATTATTATTTTCCTCATGGCTTTGCTTGTTTTTCTATTGTCCAGCTGTTTTTCTGACAGTCTCCTGAGTCTTCCCTTTCCAATTTTCTTCTTCGCAAGGACAGTAGTAGATGCACATTGTTTCCTATCTCGGTCTCCATCTCTCCCCTCTCTCTTTTCTTTCTCTCCCTCCCTCCCTCTCCCACTTGTCTCTCAGGACGGCAGGAGGATATGTCTCTTTTTCTCCATATTGACTTTCCCAGGTCAGGCTCCTCTTCTCCTATTAGGCCAAGCTAACTGATCAATACGCGGGCCTGGTGGGCTGCTGTGTGGACATGCAGACAGGCATACACAGCGGGCTGTGCCCCGGCCAAGTGCCAGGCTCATTAACACACACACACACACACACACAGCGCAGGACATGTGCGGTACACATGCTCTCTCGTGAGAAGATACGTATATATAACAGTCATAATGATAATACCGACTGTGGAAACATTTCCTTTAGCCTGTAATAAAAAGTTGCAAATCTTAACACAACTAATGACTAAATCAATCAATCAATCATGCACAAATCTATGAATCTTCTACCAGTCGGTTGCCTCGCTGTCAAATATGGAGATGCAACCAACTCCTCCTCTCCCCTCAAATCTTCTCCTCTCTTCTCCTCCCCTGCTGTTTTCCCAGCTGGTGAGTTGTGACATCTGCAGTGCTGCGACATGGATAAGCAGCTGCCAGAGATGGAGGGAGGGAAGGGTGGAGGGAGGAAGGGAGGGAGGAGGGGAAGGATGGAGAGACAATGCAGGGGAGAAGTGACGAGGGAGGGGTGAGGGACGCTGACAACCAGCAACAGTTAGGTGTAGAGCAGGGGGAGACAGGATTGTGTGTGCATGTGCATAAATGTGTATATGTGCAGGTCTACGTGTGAGAGTGTGTGTCTGTGAGTGAGTGCACATGAGTGTGTGTGTGTGTGTGTGTGCGTGGCAGCGTGCCAGGCGGTGCCATCTGGCTGCTTGACAGAGCTCTTCTCATTAACAGGGAGGTTAATTGCTGTGGCAGCACCCAGGCTGTGTCAAACATCACCCTCGGGACACGGATGCAACAGACGATCTGCATGCTTGTGTACGCACACGCACAAACGTGTGTGTGTTTAAGCATAAAATGTGGCACTGGGAACCCTAAAAGTCTTTCCTCGACGCTAAAACGGTTAACAGCGACCTGCAGTGCATTAGCCCTGGCATGTGAAGAGGGCAGCGCGGGGGGACCTGTGTCCTGTGTGCGTGTGTGTGTGTGTGTGTGTGTGTGCGTGCGAGTGTATGCCAGGCTACATGCGTGTTTATATTTGTCTTATGAATTATGTCTTGTTGCTGTAATGATGTAGAAAGAATTGGGTTTACAGAGCCAATGTCTATAGCCCTGAGGGCAAACACACATGTTACATGCTCTCTCTCACACGCACACACACACACACACACACACACACACACACACACACACACACACACACAGGGCAGGGGGAAGGGGTGGCAATTTGCATGTTATTACTGCATATTCATGACTAATTTTGTTAGCCTTGCCTAATAGGCCTGAGTGACAGCTTGAGATATTGAGAACCTGCTTTAATATCACACACACTCACGGTGATACACACACGCGCGCGCACACACTCCTCAGTCATATTCAGTCACCCTGCTCTCTCTCTCTCTCTCTCTCTCCGTCCACACAGTAATCATAACAACACTTATGGCTCTAAATAGGAATTCCCTGTTCATCTGTTGGTTCGACATTGTGTCATTTGTTTTGCACAACTACTGTATCGCATGTAACAACATGGTAAACCGCATGGCCTCATTTGTTACGTGCATAATCACAACCTAATGTGCACACGAATGCACGCACGGGCACACTTTTAATGACTTGAGCGTATTTGCATTTTGGCTTGTTGCAGGTCAGAATGTGTTTGTGTTTATTTTTCCCAAAAGAAGCAAAAAAAACGATACAATTCCACCTGCTGTATTAAAACCAGTTTCATCCATTGATAGTGCAGGAAATAGAACATTACGTACATTTAACTATGCACATTTTCTTCTTCTATTATTTAAAATATTTCGACTATATATTAACTTGTTTTTAAAAAAGAAAACTTGGCCTTAACAAAATGATGTTCCTTATCTCGCTGCTTTCTGTAGGCGACATATGCATGTACACTCACATACACACAGCACGCTAAACTCACCTCCACCTCTACTGTGCAGGGGAAAATAGGGATGAAATTGGCTGCAGTTCCTTTTCATTCAGAATCCTCAATCCTCATTTTCAACTTGTTCCCATTTCAGACCATTCGTCTCCAAAGACTCTGTCCTCATATTTGGCATAATTTAAGTGATTTTTCCACCGAACTGACAAGGAAATAAGTTTGGAAAATGTCAATAAATACACCGAGCTTTTCCTCTACATCTAAAAGGCCCCAAAATAATACGAGAAATGACATTATAATGCAGGTTTTTGTCCTTTGTAAAAGTTGAGAGTTTAAATCGGTGCGTGTCTTTGAGGAAAGATTGCCTTTGTCTACTTATTTCTATACATATAAGGGCTTCTGTTCGCGCTCGGGAGTACACACTGTTTTTATACATTCTTTTTTTAAAAGCATTTTCTTAGTGAAATGCTCAGCAAAGTGATAAAAAAGTGATAATTCACAACAAAGGAGCATTGTAGCTAGAGTGGAACAGAAAGTGAATTAGTAGCACAGCGGCACACACGCACTCTCCCGCTCTCTTCTAGAGACAGAAACCAACTATAATCTAAAGTCAGTTTTTTTTTTTCACACACTCCTCTGTGGCTTTTACTCCATTTGACTGAAAAGTTTGTTTTTTTTTTCCTCCTGAAGTGAAAGATTTAACTCTCAGCGCTCTCTATCCACTCACATGTCACTTTTGTCAAATCTTGCCTTTCCTTCTCTGCTTGGTGCGAACGTGTAGACACGCTTGATCAAATGTGAGTTTAACATTTTTAATCTGCGCAAAGTTTCATCAGAATAACTCATCTCACGAGGCTGCTGGTAAATATGAAATTGTGTGTGTGTGTGGTACGCACGTGTGTGTGTGTGTGTGCGTGTGTACTTGTCTGTGTGTTTGCGAAGACTACCGTGCAGTGCCGTGTGATCTGTTTTTTTCCTCCGTCTTTTTTCTCCTTCCATCTTGGGTGTGTGACAGCTGTCACTGGTGACTCAGAAAGGTGTCTGGGCAGAGTTAACGTATTTTCACCGCTGGGAAGCGCACACACACACACACACACACACACACACACACACACACACAGACGCGCATATCAGCTCCAGTTGCTGTCACATAGCAAAAAATTCACCAGGCTCAGCATCTCTTTGCTGCTTTTGAATCACGTTTTCTTTATGAATCATATTAAATTGTACACACACCACATTCTGCTCACATGGTGGATTGCTTATTTATTTCCTTTGTTCTAAATAATTAAAGACGTTGATTAACCATCAAGGTTCATCCAAGGTTCATTTTGTGATGTGTAACAGTTCTGCCATCTTTAATACCAGTGTAATTACATCGCCATGTGCTTTGTTAATCTTTCATCTTATTTTTCCATAAACATTTATTGTATTGAGGTCATATGATGGTGATTAGGCTTTCACCTCTGTAATTAAGATCACATTTATAACATATTAAATACACATGCCTCTCTACCAGTGAACATATCAGCAGTGTTTATAGTGTTTTGTTCAATACACGAAACAACAAAAACGTGTGTGTCTAGTTTTTTCTCCAACTCTTTGTCATCTTTGATCCTTTTCATCCTTATCTGCCTTTTCATCCTTTTAGCACTGGTCCCTTGGTCCAGATTGCAGCTGAGTTAGCGGAGCTGAAAATCCAGCTGCGAACCAAGGACACGGTCATCTGTGGTCTGGAGATGGAGCTCAGAGAGAATCTCCAGGAAAAACGAGAGGTAAACAGATCCACTCTTCCTGATTTGAGCTTATTTACAAAAGATTAACTACGGAACCACACAATAAAGATGTCATCAATATGTGCTGTCCAGACATGCAATGCAAAGGAGGAAAGTGAATCTTAATATTTTACCACAGTCCTACACAATTAAATGACTTGTTAAGGTGATTTTTTTTTCTTTTGCAGCACGCTTGTTATTGTTTAGAAGCCTGTCTGAGAGGTGGGGAAGTCTTTTTTTTTACGATATTGGTTTGGCAGCTGTGCTAGAAGCGCTCCATGTGCAGCCAGGTTTAACAGGAAGCCGAGGCGTGTGTGATGAATTACCAGCATATCTCAGAGCCCTGGGTAACAAACATGGCGTCGCCGGCCGGGATTAAAAGGGAGAGTTTTTTACGGCCTTCCCACACCTCCTTACAGGGTGTCACTAAATTATACCCACTGCTGTTTTACTGTCTTCTGTGGCTTACGGTTAAGACACACGTAAACACACACAGGCTTGCAGAAATGCACACGCACGCACACGCACACACACACACATTGATTTGTGCTTGTGGTAAACCCAGGCTTGTTGGTTGTTTATGTGTGTGTTGGCTGGTTACTGTTTGTTTATGCTGCTTGCGAGTTGACTCATTTGCACTGCTGCTAATTAGTGGTTTGTGTGATTACAGAGCCTTAGAGAAACAAGTAGGGTAACTGGAGCTTGTTCTGCTAATCACATTTCAACAAATGTTGATATATTTTTTCATCCTGCTTGTGTGTTTCTGTTTAACTGGTACGCCTGCAGTGCAGATGCACGGATAGATCTGCTGGCACAGGCGCGCGCACGCCGCCACACACACACACACACACACACACACACACACACACGCACGCATGCTACAGATGATTGCCACAGAAATTCATCTGTGTTTGTTAGTAAGAGGCATGTCTCTGTATGAACTGAATAAGTTCCCAGAATTTGAAGCCCAGAAGACAAGAGGCCCAATTAAAACAACTGCATATCCTTAACAATGGAAACAATACATGCATACATTTGATTCCTTTGAATTTGCCAGTGCAGAATGTTTTCATCTGTAATAATACGTGATTTACTAACATGGTTTCAGTGTTCCCTTTACATAACCTACAGCATTATTATCATTTTATTGTGTTATTTGTCATGCGTTCCTCTGTGTTTCCTCTGAACAGTCTCCACAAAATATCACGAGAAGTTAAGGCAAAGATTGCTGTTGTACCTGAACAGGACTGAATATAAACATTTCAATAAAATAAGCAAATGGTAGATGACAGCCTTCTATTTTCATATAAGTTATTAACATTTAATTGAAAAAAAATGAAGATTAGATCGTTGCATGACAAATGTGATTAAGTTATCAACAACATTTCCTCCTTTAAAAAGAATCTTTAATATTTAAACTCCGCCGTGGCCCAGGCTGCTACACAGGTGCTGGAGAGTAGTGAGCGGCTGGTGCACCTGCAGAGCGAGCTCTCTTGTCTGCAGCGGATCCAGAAAGACAACATGAAGGAGATCGCTGAGAGAGACATCTGCATCACCAGACTGCAAGCTAACATCGAGCTGCTGCAACTAGAGGGGGGCGACACATGTGCTCAGGTGGGCAGAGACGTACACTTTAAAAATACTTCAATCCTGCATTTAAAATCCCACTTCAGTAAAAGTACAGATGTATTTTCAGCAAAATCTACTCAAAGTATGAAAAGTGTAAGTATTCATTCTTCTGTAAAATATCACATATGACTGATTTATTAATGTATAACATTCTTAAAATGCTACAACTATCAGATTTTCACTACAAGAATGTTGAGGACAAAATAGTACATAGTAATAGTAAAGAAATGCTCGCAATCAAATCAACGCTAATCAATTTTTTCTGCAAAGAAATTAGGTGGAGCTATGTTTAACTACTAGGATAGAAGCCAAAACAAAGTTCTGATACACAAATCTGTTTGCCTTCATCTAATCTCTAATCTGTTAACATTTAAAATTAAACAATGTGAGAAGTTCATACACATCTGAAACATAAAAAGGGGCTCTAAGACACAGACTTCATACAAAAGGTCAGGAGTCAGAAAGTTTCAAAACGAGTGGTTTCATAATAAAAATGTGTTTTTATTTTATAAAATGTTAAATCTTCAGTAACACTTTATAATAACCATCAGTAAAGAAATACTAATTTAGGATTTATAGTTAAATTAACTTAAGTTAATGGTTATTTCACTGTTGACAAACAATTAAATGTTTTCAACCCATTTATTAAGCAATTGTTCATTGTAAAGTTGCAACTGATGTTTTAAACACTTTGTAAATGGCTAATAAAAACTGTGTAGTTCATCTATAATCATTTAGATAGCCATTGTAACGTTGCAGCTGACGTATTTAAACTTTTACAAATGCTTAATAAATGTTTTATAAAGCGTTTCATTGTTGTTAACAGTCAAATAACTATTAACTAAAGTTTAATAAACGATAAATGTACTATTTGTGTTGTTATAAAGTAACTAAACTAAACTAGTAACTGCACCTGTCAAATTAATGTAGTGGGGTACAAAGTGGAAGTATCAATACTTTCTGACACTGATGAGTTGCGATTCTGATTTGTAAACAGCTTCATCCACATGCACATTAAATTCTGTAGATGTAAAAATAACTGATGATTTAACATAAATGCTGCTCACTAGCTGCCAATCAGTCAATTCAAACTTCTTTTTTTAGCCTCCTTCCTCTCTCCCTGTCTCACAGGATGCTGCCTTGCAATGGGCCTCTTGATGTTTCAGATACGTTTCCAGATTAAGTGACTTATACCTCGTTTGTTTTACAGAGATGTGACTGCCTGCACATTTCTACCTTTAAAAAAAAAAAAATGTATCCTGTCTGACCGTAGCTCTCCAAGCTGAGTGTGAGAGCGAGGGAGCTTCAGGAGGAGCTGAGGAGAAAAGAGGAGGAACGGAGGCGAAGGGATGACGAACGGAGACTGCAGCATGAAAAGGAGCATGAGAGGAGAAGTCACGAGCGACAACAGAGAGAGGAGGAGGAGTGGAAGAGGGAGGAGGAGTGGAAGAGGGGGATGGAGGAGGAGAGGAAGGCCCATGCTGAAGCTGCTAAAAAGTGGGCTGAGAGGGCTGCTCTTTTGAGCTCTGAGGTGAGAATATTAATGTGCAAAGTAGATCTTGTTGTATCTAACCCGACTACTCAACAATGGAAAACAATGTGTGAATTAAGCTGCAACCCAACAAAAATTCATAATCTTCAATATGTTCCCTCATTTTGATTCCCACGTATGAAATGATGGTTCAAATCTAAGATGTGTTAAACCAGGGTGAGCTTAATACACTTATGATCTCAGGTCACAGTATCACACCTATATCTGACTCAAATCATTCAATTAATAATATAATGACATGTTTGAACTTTTGAACTTTGAGTCACATTTAGTACAATTCAGTTTTCTTAATTGAGCTGTTTTAGTATCTTAACTCACAGCAGGAGACAACGTGTTTACGCGCATGCATGTACATTACAGAGTATTTTTGTAAAAAAAAATAAAAAAGCAACCCAACAAAACACTTCACCTTAATTCAGACCTCAGACACTCTACTCTCCTCCGCCCCCACAGCCCCCCCTTTCCTTCCATCCTGCCATCTCGCCACAACCGCTCCAAATTAATCTGCAAAATATTGATTTGAGGAGCAAGAGGGTGGGGGGTGGTGGTGGTGGGGGCGCACGATTGCGGCCGCATATTAATACGAACGGGCCGCTCTTCGTCTCTCCTCTATACTTTAAGATCCTCATATCTTCATAATTGATTAATGTTCCTTTGTGAAGTGGGGATGAATAATACATTAGTGGGCCTGCTGCACCCTCAGGCTGATGAGAAAATGTTTAATTTCAGTAAATGTAGCGCTCCCGCTCTCTTTCTCTCTCTTTCATTTTCCCTTTCTGGTTATTTGTGAGTGTTGGAGTGTGTTTGTGAGTTTTCACTTGTGAGCTGAAGACCAGAGGAGTGCTGTTGATTTGCTTTTTTCGTGTTTACTGTCGGCTTGAAGCGCATGTTAAGCATCACAAACAAAAGGCAGCGTGTGCATTTGCAAACATGAATGAATAAATTGGTGAAATGAGCTCAGTATTGTTCCATTAACTGATATAACTGCAAGAGCTGTGTCACTTTACAAGCCGTTTGCCCTCAAAAAAAAAGAAAAAAAAAGGCATCAGCCCTTTGGACATTTTCTTTTTCTTTTCTGCACACATTGTGTCAGAATGTGCCGGCTACATCAGCTGCTACATTATCCATCAGCAATCAGTGAAAACATGCAAATGTGCCATAAACCCACCTGATGGAGACAAGTGTCCTCTTCAACAGCCTGGAAAGGTGCCTGGAGGGTGACATATGTCAGTTGCTGTGACTGGCACAGCCTGACTCGACTCAGCTCATCTGGTTAACAATGCTAATTATGCTAAACAGAAGCCTAATGATGATGATTAGGGATTTAAGAGCGGCAATATGGCAAGCTTGGCGCGTGCATGTGTGTGTGTGTGTGTGTGTGTGTGTGTGTGTGTGTCTGGGGGGAGTCTGGCACCTGATGGTGAGCATCTGTGTCTGTAGAATAGATAGATGATGGAGTGAACACACGCACACACCCACAGGTCTCACTTCATGCCTACTTAGCTTTGCTTCATCTTCCATTTGAACTTGTGCCAGTGATGAAGGGGATCTGTACACATGCACAGCTTCTAACATACACCCAGAGCGCTAATTGAATAAATAATACTTATCTGTTAACAAGCATCCTAATTAGTTATGCTAATCAGCCTAGATAACCCAATTAACCTCATAGAGTGAGGCAGGCAGGGCTCCTCTTTGTGTTTGCACGTGGGTGTGGATTTATATGCCTGAGAGCATATCAGAGACACTTAAGAAAAAACACATTTGCCTAATTAGTTCTCAATGACGTAGACAAGCATTTATGTTTTTTTGTGTCCTTATTGTTCTGCTTTTGAATGCGAGGTAATAGGCTTTTCACGCCGAGGAAATAAGCGGTATTGAATTCATCCATTCAGAGTGTTTGTTGTTTTTCCACATGCATATGTGAGGACATATGCATTCCTGCTGCCTTCCGCCAGCTTCTCCCTCAGTTAGATCCACATGGACATGTATATTTTTACAACTATTATGGTAGTTTAAACAGAGTGTGTATTTGTTCAAGAGAATGTCTGCCTGCTCCATTAGTTTATGTCCTTGGAAATACAATTTGGCCTCAAGTTCTCTCCGTTTATTTAAAACCTTCAGTCAGCGTTCCCATCCTAATAGTGAGCCGTGTTTCCTCTCGTTTAGCTTCGCCACTCATTATCCGGGCCATGTGGAGGAGACGGTGTTTAGAGAGGAGTGGGAGAGAGACTTGGAGAGGGACAGCGAGTGATAGAGGGAGGGAGGGAATGAGTAAAAGCGAGAGCAAAATGGAAAAGCAAAAGACAGAGGGAATGAATGAATGATTGAAGTAGGGAGAATGTATGATTTTTCTTTGAACTTGACCACGACTTCTTGTGCTTCTAATGAATGGCGAGGAGAGAGAGAGGGGAGGGGAAACACCCAGACAAGACTGTCTTTGTTGTGCCTAGGAAATAGAGAGAGAGAGAGAATACAACAGATTTATGTCTTACAGGAAGTCTCCCACATTTGTGGTGTCACAAGCCGCCCCCTTCCCCGAGTGAGCTGCATGTTCTGGCTTTTAATTAATAGTCAGTTTAAGTTTCTGCGTGCGCACTTGAGTGAATGTTTGTATGTACTAAGTATTCATGCACGTGTGTACGCCTGTGTTTGCAGCATTCGGCATGTAGTTAATCGTGTGGAGTTTGTAACTGAAGATTAGTTTTGACAGGGTAGCCCTCATCTGGTCTGTATGGCTGACAGTGGGAGGGCTTCAATTAAAACACAGTGTCATGATTTTTTGAGGTGAGTTGTGCACTGGAGCTCAGACAAGTATCTTTAAAGACTGAGATTTCTTCTCATCTCAAGGCATACAACCATCTGTCAGCTACATGCTATCTGTCTGTGTGTCTATTTGTCTGCACGCTATGATATCGTCACGTTGGTGTTGTTCCTGAAACATCATAATTAATGTTGCCCCTGAAACATCATTTTGGTAACTTCATAACTTTAAAAGACCGGAAAAATACGCACATGGGAGACGTTCTCCTTTCTAAACTGGAGTAATGTTGGGAAATTGTCATTTTTAAACCATACCATATTTTCCAAAACATAACAAAATAGTACTGTTGTCTAATCCTCACCAAGTATTTTTGTTACCTAAACCTAACCTAATTTCAAATGTTGGTTGTAAAGTTAAAAATGATGGTCCTGTAGCAACAATATATATGATAATCTGGGTAAAACACCAAGATAGTAACATCAGATTAAACCTATCAATCTTTATCTCATTTATGTGGATTGCCCTTGGTTTTCTTCTTTAGAAGAGTTTAAGGACTACCTCAAACTTGACTGCAAAAAAAAAAAAAGAATATGGTATTAAATGCTGCTTCCAACATTAGCACTAGGTCATGGCACATTTGCTAATGTGCTAATGGAATTCACCGCGGTGAGCTAACCTGACGTCCAAAGCTTGCACTTCTGTAATGGGAAGACCAAACACTGGATGCCTCTCTGTGCGCTGCAGGTCTTGAACGGAGGGTGAGATGCTAATATTAGCTTAATGCTCACATCAGCTGAGTCATCTCCTCTGTGTCCTTGGCTTATTAACTGATTTAAGACTGATTAGATCAGTCTCGCACGAACATGCGCTGGCACGCACGCACGGCAAATTTGAATATCAAAATGGAATTGCTTGACCAATGAAAACTAGATTAATTCAAAATGTTTGCATCAAGGTGTGGGTAAAGCTGATGACTGTGCATATTTTTAATGCACCTTGCAGCATTTAAAGCCATTTATGACATTATCCTAAGCTCATGTTATGCAAACACATCTTGTAAGTCAAAGCCACTTATGTTGAGAATACTTGATGCTTCTTTTTTTCCCTTTGCCTTGATTTGACTTCATGAGATCATCAGCATAGGTATTGATTTTGCACTCCGTTTGATAGAGTTTCAGTGAGCTAAGCGTGAATACCTCTTCCATAATACCATGCCTCAGTAACATAATAATGATGTTGAGGTTTGTTTCTACACCACTGTGCTGTGCATGCCATGTGCTATATACCAAAAGCTACAGATAGACATACCTTGGATATGTTGACAGGCCTAGGTAAGAGATTAAAAGAACATGAACTTTTTCTACAAGGACACAGTGTTCACCCATTTACCACAGCGCTGTTATTTCAACCCCCGACCTGTTAAAGTGTCTCTTCGCTTAGCTGCGTCGAGGTTATGTAAACACATTGGCCAATGCTCCGCTCCCAACAAATGCCACAAATAGCTTTTCTTCTCTCTAGTCTCCAGGAACTGTCAAGAGATTGCACTGTTGCTACCAGGTCAAATCTCCTGACAACCTAACAGCGTGGTGGGTGATGTAAGTTTGGCCTAGAAACCTCCCACATCTCCATTCTTCCTTTGAAAAATCATTTCTATTGTGTGATTGTTGTAGTTGATGTGAGCACCCATTGCACTCTTTCCATTTGAATGTGTTGCTCAGTTCTTCTGTGAGCTATTTGATCAGCTCAGAACGCAATGTTACACTTTCAGATAGCTGTTCTGGTAAACAAGAGAAAGTTGTTTTGCTGTCTGTTAGAGTTTGAAAGTAGGGTGTCAATTTCACTTAGCACTTTTCATGTTAGATGTGAGGCAGCGAAGAGTGCTCAGCCGATATAAAATGTGTACGTCTGTGTGAGTGTTTCTACCTCTCTTTATGTGTGTGTCGGTGACAGTTTCCTCTCAGGATGTTAATTCCTCTCCTCCCTGTTGTTGTCATGCTTACACCAGCAGTGCCTGCACCGGGGAGACGAAGACATATTGGTGTTAATGAAAAGCCCTCCTAAACTCTCCTCCCCGCATGAATGTTTAAACATGCTTGTCATAACATTCATTCGCTCACACATGACAGCTAGCATCTGCAGCTGCCTTGCTCGCCCTCAATATTTTATCATACCATCTCCCCTAACCCCGCTCTAGCACAATGGCTGTGTGTTAGCAAACTGAATTATAATGACTCAAAACAGGCCGTGTTCAGACTCACTGCCAGCGCAGGCCATACATAATGGATTCAGCAACACCACAGGTCTCATAATGGCACAATTAGTCAATTTTAAATATGGAGGAAAGAAAAAGGCAAATGAAGGAAGTGTGGTTACACAAATAGGGACATGGAAACAGAAAAAGAGGGAGATGAGAAAAAAGACAGAAAGAAAAGAAGAACAAGAAAGGAGAGAAGCAAAACAGAAGGCAAGGAGGGGGCTTGTGTCAAGAAAAGAAAAAGGAAAAGAACAAAGAAGCAACGAAAGAAAGAGAAATCCTCATGTCCATATACAGTATGCTATTCAGGAGTCCCATAACACTGCAGGTCAGCAGTTGTGACCTTGGTGGTTTTGACAGAAGTGGTTCACCATGGTAACGGTTGGTCTGCAACCCTCGGAACACCCCCGCACCCCTCATCACTCCCCAACCTTCCTCGCTGCCTCTCTGCCAATTTGATTGGACGCACAATTGAAATGTCATGCCTCAGCAACACACATGCACACGCACCAGATCAACCGGACTGAAGCAGCGCCATGAAAAGAACAGGGCGCGTCGCACAAGTCAGAATGAGAGAAACCAGAGACAAAAGTAACACACTAAGACGGGAGAAAGGTTTTCGTTGAGCTTTGTATCACGGTGGTATTTCAGATAGCAGGAAAAAGTGGGGTTAACATTGTGTGGTGGGCGAGGAGACATAGGCACGGAGCATCAAAGCAGAGAGGCTTGTCGTAGCCGCTGAATACAGAATCAAATGAATATTAATGCGGAACCAATTACCTCAGGGAAATGTTGTCTGTAGGTTAGCTTTGCTAACGCATGTGTCTCACCTTTAGCAAAGTGGAAGCAGTGGGGGGGAAAGCCTGGAGGGTGGACAGCGCTGATGTATTCGTTTTCCTCCTAACAAGCTTGTCTACCCCTGCTAAAATAGAATTGTCCACCACACGGCTCCTCCCCTCCCCTCTGCTTATTTCACCAAGATGCAAACAGCATTTTTTTTTGTATGAATTATGGAGAGAATGTGTGATACAATTCTTCAACAATGCCTATGGCCAAGAGGGAGCTAATATGGGGGGCCATTCCTGATCATGCTGTTTGTTTGCAGAGATTTGATGAACAGCAAAAATATAATTTATAGGTGTTTAGCTACGATATTGGCTAGAGATCAAACTTGGTTAAATAGCAGAACTTTTAAACATAAAATGAGCTAACAAACAAACAACAGGATTTTTAAGTCCCTGAGAAACGCATTTTCCTTTCATTTGTCATGTGTAGAGCTGCAACTGACAATTACTTTCATTGTCGATTAGGTGTTTTGTCTATAAAATGTCAGAAAATGGAGAAAAATGTTGATCAGTGTCATCCGAAGCCCCAAATGATGTCCTCAAATGTCTTGTTTTATCCACCATCCAAAGATATTCAGTTTACTGTCGTAGAGGAGTAGAAGAGAAGAAACCAGGACATTTTCATATTTAAGAACCTTGAGAATTTAGACTTCTTTTCTAAATAAAGACATACAAACTGATTTATTGATTATCAAAATAGTTGCTTATTAATTCAATTGTTGACAGCTAATCAATTGATTGATGAATCTGTAGTCATCAGTGCTGTCAACAATTACAAGTCCCCCATTTTTCCTCTGGGGCTCTGTACTGGTGACATGCATACTATCTTGCTGTGGGAGCAGCTTAGCCCGTTGCACCACTGATCTGTGCAGGTCTCTAGCTGCCGCTGATCTGCATAAGTGACTGTGCCACACTTAAAGCCGATGGCTCCTTAAAGCCCCTTCTAAATCAGTGTTAAAGCCGTGATAATAGACCTCACTGACCAATTGATTGGCCTTCATATGTTTACAGCTCACTTTAATTGCCTCAAAAATACCATTTATCAGCCATGTGTGTCCATGTATGCATGCATGTGTGTGTGCAAGCATGCCTGTCCATCGACAAAAAGGCCTATTGATTTATCAGCATCGGGATTTGTCCCGTTCACCGTACATAAAACCCCTGCGTATGTGCTGTTCAAAATGGGAAATGGCCCCATCGATTTCCTTAAGTTGGAGCCCAAATGCTAAAGATTTTTGGATAAGCTTTCTCATTATTTAAGCTGAAATCAATAGGGGAGAGCACGGGTCTAATGAATGAACGGGCCACAGATCAGATGGGGTGTGCTCATCCCTGGCCTGTCCTGGTCGATCTGTGTGGGTGCGTGAGTGTGTGTGTGTGTGCGTGTGTGTAAAAGAGACAGAGAGAGAGAGAGAGAGAGAGAACCTGAGTATTTGTACATCACAAACCTTTTTCTTTGACACAAAAACTCACACTGTAGGTCCACCTGTGTCTCGATTTTTGTTCTGCTAATTTGACCAACTTCCATTTGTTCTTGTTCCACACGGTCTCTTTTTGAACCTCAGGTGCCCTAAACTGTGACAGACACATACAGTATATGAAATGTAATCACAGTGCATCTAACTAAGCTTCGAAGTAGGTTATATAGAGATCATTGCATTGTCATTCTTCAAATACTATTGAGCCGCTTCCCGTCACAGTCACTCCGTCTCTCTGAGGTTGGAAGGTCAACAGGAAGCAGGTGGAGCGACAGGGGGCTGTCTCACCAGACGAATGAGACGAAAAAGACAAGAAAAAAACATTCACTGCATTCATGTGTGTCCTTACCCTTAGCTTGCAAATTGAGTCCACAGCCTGAAAAAAAAAAATTATAAATGTAATGAAAATTCATCACCTGGTCTCATCTGGCCTCATAAGGCCTAGTTTCCCCATGGGGGTCAGTGCAGTATGATCTTATCTTCTTCACCCACATCCGAGGGGGAAATAAATGATAAAATTAAACATATGCAACCACAGTGAATACAGCGAGTGGTCATGGGAGTGACCCAAGAGTGAAGGTTTCAAAAACAAAATAATTCCTCATGCTCAACACCTACAAATAAAATCTAGATTAAATATAAATCTGCATGGGAACAAAATATGCAGTGCATGTGCCTATGTGTCTGCCGGTGAAACCAAAAATGCGGCTGGAGACAAATATATACACACACACACATTTGCACACAGACCCAGCCACCCCTCCCAACCGCAGCCCTTTTGGCTGACTTTTCCGTTTTTCCACTCTCCATTCTTTCCACACTTCTGAAGTATGAAAATGATACAGAGTGGTATATCTCTAGGAAATTGTCTTTGGCCGCGCACGCAGACACTGCCTTTCATAGCACATTTACCAGACAACTGTTAAGGCTTTCACTTTGTGGTTTGGCCAGCTCATGAAATTAACTACATTAATTAGCTGCAGCTGATACTGCAGACGGTTGTCGTGCAGCTGGTGAAACTGAAACTCGACAGCTAAAAATTAGAAGCTGGCAGACATTAAAAGCAAAGAAAGTCGGTAAATTGATGATATTGTAATGATGAAACACTACATACATGTGAAGTGATCTGCTTAACAACTGCAGTATCCAGTGGATTTGTGCCATGTGGCAGTCATTTTTGCATATAAACAATATCAACAAAGAAGGAGACTCTGGAGTGCAAATATCACTAACCAGCCCAATTTCCAAATAGTAAACTCCCGGTCGCTTCCCTTCACTCCCCTCTAAGGTGTCCCGCCTTTTCAACTCATAAATATGGAAGGCGAAAGATGATGAGATTCACGGACAGGAAAGGAATCAAAATCTATTGTTGCGTGTCCTTTTCCCCGTGTAAAGTTTGGATTAAATGTCACACATTAGCATGTGAACTTTTAAATGAGCTTGTTTGCTCTCCGCGGTGTGGGCCATGTAAATACCCATCTTGAGTATGGAATGGGGATTGCTTAGTTTGCGGGCGGGGGGTTCACAAGAATTGGGGAGTGTAGGACATATTTTAGTGTTGCACCGGCAATTAGGGCCGCAGCAAGGGACTGGAGTGCCAAACAGCTCTATTGACTGGCTGCGTCTGGCTGGTGTTCCACACCTGAAGTGGCAGATAGTGGCAGATGGGAAAGCTCCCTGATGGCTATGGCTTCTGGTGATTTGAGGGAAGGAGATGATTGACAGTCACCCCCGAAATGAGATGATTGACACGCACTGTCAAAATGAATCTGCTCGTGGGCAGATGCAGGTGTGAGTGGAAAGAAATATGTGTGTGCAAATGCGGATACGGTTACATTGGTGAAGTGTCGCTCTTAGATATTGATTATCAAAGAATTCACACAAGAGCTCCCTGTATTTAAATTTTTTGGATTAATATTTAAAACATACATATGCTCAGATATCACTTTTGTTTAAATAAACGTCAGTACAGTACATTGTGTTTCACAATGTGTCAGGATGATGTGCGTATTTGTGTGCCCGCACAGCTGTGAAAGATATTTGATAGCAACCAAACCCCATTCTATGTTTGCACGTTTTCTTTTTTTTTTTTTCATTGACTATGATTCTCTTTGTTTTAAAATGTAAGGCTGCTTATTTATTGACATAATTTCCTCTCAGTGAAGGGCTTGTGTCTGTAAAACACATTAAAATCATAATGCAATCTTTGCTAACCCAGGAGCAACGTTATTGTTCTATTATACTCACCGAACAACAGCATCGCAGCCTGTTTATCAATCCAATATCTCATAATGTGCTCTCTGCTGCCTGGTCATTTTGAATATAAAAAGATCTCACACTGTTATTGTACCATATTTCCTATATTTAGTATTAATCTCTTGTTCTGACATGAGTCTGACACATCCAATATGATATTTGATTAGTTGTTGGGTTTTTTTGTTAGCTTTTTTCATAGTCTCCAGGTGATATTGGATACATGTGCAGAGCTGGTATTATGTTGGCTATTTCATCTGGGTATAAAAATGATTTAGTGTGTACTCAGCACGCAGTGTCATTGACTAGCTTTAATTTCACTGCAAGGGTGGGCTTTATTACTCTGCTACTCTCCGAATGTGTGTGTGTGTGAGTGTGCGTGTGTGCGTGCGCGCGCGTGTGTGTGTGTGAGAAGGAAAGAGAGCGAATGAATGTATCTGTGCCTTTATGTTAGTGTGTTTTCATGCTTGCTGTTGTAGCAGCATGCCACACCTGTGTGCACACATGCGCCTGTGCATATATCTCCGTACGCCTCTTCACACCTGCTGTATAACCAGCATCTTCAGCATGTAATTACCATTCGATGGAAGAATCAACCGAACCAACACGTGGAACAGCTCTCGCATCACACCCGGGCCGAACCGGTGGTCCCAGTGCAAGAAACAGGGGGGCTCCACTTTGCCGTGACAAACCTTACTTCTGATCAAATGCTACAGAGCCATAATCATGTTTGTGCCACTGAATTCTTTAACCTTTCCATGACCCCGCTGAATGCCAGCGGCCCAATCATAGAACCTAATTGAATCTGCTCGGCGGCGCCCCCCCGACTGATGAAAAAATAAAATTGGAGGTGAAAAATGAATACAGCAGCAAAGAGAGAGAGAGAGAGAGAGAGAGAGAGAGAGAGAGAGAGAGAGAGAGATGGAGGGAGGTGATGCTGGAAGTGGTGGTGGGAGGGGGTGTGGAGGTGGGGTGGGACTTCAGTTTTATAAATACACAGATGTGCTCACAAACACACAACCAGACACGAACACACACAGTCACACCTTTTTCAATCCCGCAGGAGAGCGGGGAGTGGGAAATGACGGTGAGAGGAAGGGAAGGAGGGAGAGGTTGGGCCCAGGTTTCTCATTACCCCCTCGGCCCATTCGGAGGATATTCCTATAAGATAATCTGATTTATTTGCAATTTTCCTTTAAGCGGCTTAGTGTTTACCTCCAAGATTAATATTTTTCTCTGTTATTAATATCAGACTGTAATTAGGAGTGATGTGTCTCGCTTGGCACAGTTCCGTGGCCGCCAGGCAGCTCGCTGGGATGAAACTCTTGTTGCAACTCTGTGATCCTGTTTCACAAGACAAAAAAAAAAGAAAAAAGAAAAAATGCGAGAAAAGAGAAGGAAGTTTTAAAAGGAGGAAAGAGGCTGCAGGGCGGTGATGCAGAATTACAATTGCGGCATACCTGTCTTTGTGTCTACGGGTGTGTGCGCTTTGTGTGAGCCCCGTCTGTGGGCGCAGGACACATACAAACATGCGAGTGTGTATTCGGCTGGTTTATGTGCGCGCGTGTGTGACAGTGTGATGGTGCCCTCTGATTGATAAGGTGTCTGTGCCGGCTGCAGATTGCTCTTGCTGATTGCTTCTGAGAGCTCCAGCTGATTTATAATCAGAGCAGGATGAAGGATTGAGCTGTGGATTGCTTATCTGTTTAGCCCCCCTCACAACATAAACTGACAAATTATCATGTTGAACACACTCACGCACACACACACGTAGGCGCACGCGGGCACACGTGAAAGGAAAAAAAAAAAGTAATAATGTGGACCGTCTTATTAAACACACGCAGACACACTATCATATAAACGTAATTTTGCGGACGCACACACACACACCAGCCGGCCACACGGCACGTAAACAGGTTTACTCATCAGCACAGTCACATTTTCATGATTGCCCAAAAGAGAGCAATCAGTCTCATTTGTTTACATGTCAGCATCAGATGCAAGTCAAGTTAAGTTGCAATTAACTTGTTTTATGCACTTAGAGTTTTTGATTTGCTCCATGCTGAAGAATTGTTCGGAAGATTCTGCGCCAATGATCAAGGGTGTGGTTTTATCTTTTTTATTTTTTTATTTTACACACATCTCCTTTGCCTGATTTTTAACAGCGTCTGCATCTGCATAATCACATCCTTAACGTCTTCACTGCGGGAAGAGTGGCTGAAAGTAACAAACGCAGACTTTTTTTTCTTAACAGGTGCGAGAGATTATGACTGTGTTTAAAATATTATTTTTATGTAGTATAACCAAAGTAGGTGTTTGTTGTTTTTCGATAAAGAGGCTGGCATATTATGTGAGACTAATTCCACTTGGCAAGCCAGAGTACAAGCCAGCAGGTTTAAATGCTGACAGGTTTAGTATGCCCTATGGCACTGTGACAGTTCTGTGAGTGTGTGTGTGTGTGTGTGTGTGTGTGCTTCTCTGCGTCTTCCTGTCTTTCTCTCTCTTCCCATTCTTACCTGTCTGTCTGATCATCTGTTACTTTCTCTCTTTTCACCACAGTTGTTTGTAAATGCGCGGTGACAGAATCACGGAAGAAGCACAAAAAAAACACAACACAAAGTACAGGGGCACTTGTTACACACGCACACACTCACACACACACACACACACACACTGACGAATGGCAGCAATTAGATGGGGAAACCAAGCATGTGAGGACAGAGGAGCGCTGAGGGGCTGCAGCCGCTGTACGGAACGTGTGTGTGCACGTGCTGTACGTGTTTGTGTGTGTTTTGGGAGGGTTTTTATCCTTCTAATGCGCCATCCATCTGTCTAAATATCAACACTGTCTCATATGTCACCGGACAGTGGCTGTGGCGGGGTGCAGTGCGTTGCGGGGCGTTACCGTTTGCAATCAAGGACCAAATGAGAAATACACTGGACTACAACATTATCACTTTGCAAAAATTAATTGCTCTTGGGACGTAAGCTGGAAGAGAAAAGGCTTCTGTTTTTGGCAGCAGCCACACTTTCTGTACAAAAACATTAGGAAACGCTACAGACAGAACAGAATATAAATGCTTGTACTTTCTGTTTTCTCTTGCTCCGGTTCCATGAGTTGTTTAACCCATTGACACTGAGACCTTGAGTTTTCTTAGTCCCTCTACTCGCTTCCAATTGGAAAAATAACCTTCCAGCTCCAGTCAGAGCAGCAGCCACTTCTCATCTTTCCTTTTTAATGTGGGAATTCATCTGTTCAAGAAGTTCCTCACAGCCGCCCCTAAATCAGTGACATCTGTATCAACTCCAATTGCTGTGTAATAAACAAATCTCTATATTTCCTAGTCCTCTGTCTTTCCTCGGATTTCCCTGTTTTTATTGAACATTTTCATGGCTTTTTTTTACCCACATATTGCCATAGGTGTAATGTACAGGTAATACGGTCTCGTCTCTTAATCATTTTCAGGCCTTACTTTTATCTCCTGTTTCATATTTTTTTCCAACCCTGTGCGAGCGCCGGATGAGATGGCAGTGCCGAGCTGCATATTTGAAAGTTACTATTCATAATATACAGTAGTCAAGTAATAAAACAAAGTCAAGTCAAGCCAGATTTATTTATATAAAAAGATTAAAGAAACATTGTACAAACTGTGTTCATAACAAACATTTTAAACTAACTCATATTGACAACACCAGTGGCTTGTTTCCCAGGCTTTACAGATGTGAAGACGGCTACACACAATCCAACTTTCCTAAAACATATCACGTGTCTGTCAGGGTTTTTTTTCCTTTTATTCCAAGTATCTGCAGAGGGTGTGATGTGTGTGGGAGCACACTTATGTGGGTTTGCGTTATTAACGGTTTCGCCTTGATGCCAACTTTTTGCATGTCTGATTTATTCCCTCCTCCATGGGATCGTGCAGATTTTACAAGCAGGTGTATGTGTGTGTGTGCGCGCGCGTGTGCAGATTTGTATTTATGACCAGAGGAGATGTGCGTTAGACACAGCTACTGATGAATTACCTCACTTCTGATTGCTTACATCACAAATCATCCCCACATTACAACCCTTCTCGTGCAAATAAGTGGCACTGTGTGTGTGTGTGCGCGCGTGTGTGAGGAAGCAAGTGCGAGAGAGGGCATGAATACATGTGTCCACAAAATAATGCAAGCTGTTATTTACATATAGACAAAATGTACACTGCGAGTTCATATATGTAGCCCATGTATATTATCTTTGTGTGTGTGTGTGTGTGTGTTATGAATGAATGAGTGAGTGTGTGTGCGTGCGCGTGTGTGGCAACCCTGTATCGCTGGCGAGCTCATTTCTCTCAGAAATCAAAGTTAAATGGGTCATCTATCATGAGAATATGTGACTGGGACACTTGTCTCTGCCACGCATGTGTGCGTGCGGGTGTGCGCAAATATGCACACAAATGCAAGGTGTGTGGTGCAAGGGCAGCAGATGTGTGCTTTTGCAGCCGTGTGCACCCTCTTGCGTGTGTCTGTGTGTGTGTGTGTGCGTATGCGTGTACAGTATGTGGCGGCCACTTGTCTTTGCCTGTTCTATGATTAATGGTTTACATTGGGCTGTTCAGCCATGCATGTTTCTTGGTTTATCGTTTTATGCTGTCTCCAATTAAAGCTCCATAACTTGAGTGATGGCTTCACGCCAGTGTCCGTCAATAGAGGCCATCAGCGACCTTATGCATTCAGGATATGGAAGCCACACACTAACTAATATCCTCTTGTGTCGGAGCCAGTGGGCAGTCTATCTGTGTGTGTGAATATGCAGATGTGTGTGTGTGTGTGCGCGCGTGCGTGCGCGTACAGTGATAAATATCGATGTTAACTGATCTAGCCAATAACCCTCTCAAGTAAATCTAGTTTAACTTCTTAAAATCGTAGCTTAAAACAAATGAAATGAATTGTCAGAGGGGTAAAATAATACCACTTCTTTAATTTAATCAATATCAATCATCAAGTCAGTTAATCGTCCTGAACAAGTGGAATCTCCTCATCTTTCTTCCTTTCTTGAAAGTCTTTATGCAGGAATAACTAGAGTAATTCATGCAGTGTATCTTTGTGTCACCATGAGCGTGCGGAGGCCTGCCTGCGTCGGGAAAACTGGTAGGTGATACATACGTCTGGACACGTGAGCTCGCTCATGTGTGCACCACGCCATCATGCACGCGCGACGCAATATCATTTCACGCAATATTATTTCTCATATAGCCGTAATGACATTAGGCCGATATGTTGATTATACTGTCGGCAAACAGCAGCCTGCTGATTGGGTTAGCATATTACCTTATATCACATCTCTCCATTCATCCCTTTGTTTTTTTTATTGCCCTCATTTTTCCAAATCACTTCCCACTTCCCCAGTTTCCTGGGCGAGGTTCCAGGCTATGCAAGCAGGTGATGTGGAGTAATATGATGATGGGAAGGCACAACAATGCAAGAAAGGAGAAAGCTAGAGCCCGAGAGCAGCTGTTGTTGTTGTTGTTGTTGTTACATGTCTGAACGGAAGACAAAGCCTAGTTGTGGGGTAGCAGCGTGTTAACTTATGTGCAAATGCGAGGGGTTAATGCATATTTAATCACGCTGACAAATACAAAAAATGTGTGTGTGATGATTTCTGGTCAGCATGTGTTTTGAATAAAGGATGGGGTAAAGTGTGTGCAGAAAAATAGGGTGTGATTTAGTGAAGACCTCGAGTAAGTATGGGGGGAAGGGAGGCAGAAGGCAGAGAGATATTTCAGACTGGGCTACTCAAATTGTTAGAGAGAATGAGATTTCATTTGCAGCTGGGACACTGAGTGATGACACCCGTGGTGTGTGTCTGTCTGTGTGTGTTTGGCGTGGCTGCACACACCAAATGTTATATTTAGGTTTGTATGTATATATATATATATATATGTGTTGCACAAACGGCAGGGTTGCTCTCAGGACTGCTTGTGTATTTCTTCTCTGTGTGTCTGTTACCTTTTAAACACTGGCCCATAAGTGGTGCAGCTCGGCAGCAAAAATCAAAATCACTAGGAAACACACACTGCAGCCGTATAGATTCACCTCTCCGCTCCTTCTCCCTGGCCAACATGTACACACAAACAATCATATACACTCAAACATCGCTATTAACTAGCAGGAAACAAACACAACACAAAACGCTGAGGGCAATATTTATGGTACAAACAGAGACTATTGGGCACGAGCATGTCTAACTGTCAAGATAGGAAATTTCACCGCAAATTACCAATGGTGTTATTCGATATTTGCACCACACGTGCAGGTAATGATTTAGCCATGCGTAGTGTACAGTAGGACACACAGGCGGCGAATGGAAACAAGATAACAATAACAATAACTCACATCAGCCATCCCTAATATATAGGCTGCTACACCATGTCACGGCTATATGACACTTGAAGAAAAATGAACTGTGGTTATCTGGAAATTAAAAAAAGGGGGGACTGATTTAATATTCAGCAGTGGCTGAAGGGGCTGGGGGAAGGGAAAGAAGGTGGACCTATGGATGGGGGGTGGGATGAAGACGGAGGAAATTAATCAGTGGTATCATCTCCATGGGAGTTTAGCTAACCACCGACCTCAGCGCTTTATCAGCCTATGAGGGAGCTTCTGCTGTCGCTGCTGCCATAACAAACTAGACCCTCCAAATCACCGTGCAGACACAGACACACACCGATCACACATTCGACTTACTAGCCCATCACCTTCAGACAAGCTGTGTCATCAATAGTCCCACTCTGCTGTGTTTGCGTGTGTTTTGTGTGTAGACCAAAGTAGGATTTATGCTTGTACCTACACCTAATCTCAGTGCATACTATCCATCCATAGGAATATAGGCAATATCATTCAGTCAGTTAACCCTAACCCTATTAGAAATTTCATAATTGACCAAATGACACTTGATGACAGCAGTCATGGACATTCATAAAGACTCCTTCATGTTTATGACAGATGTCATGTCAAGGTTATGACGGTGCCACTCTTATGTACACCATTTTCAAAGTGGTATCTTCATGTTAAAGGAGGCATAATATGCTCATTTTTAGGTTTTTAATTTTATTTTGGGCTACGACTAGAATAGGTTTACATGCCTTAATGGTTAAGAAATGCATCTGCTTTCTCATACTGTCATACTGTCCACTGGGTCAGCAATAGCTCAGTATGTAATTGGCTTGGGGACTCGAAGGTCGCCGGTTCAAGTTGGACCAAAAAAAGTATGATGTGGACTAGCAGTTGGAGAATGCTAGTTCACATCCTGGGCATTGCCGAGGTGCCCTTGAGCAAGGCACCGACCCCTCACACTGCTTGTTGGGCGCCGTAGCATGTGTGGCAGCCCCTTCACTCATCTCCTCTATACATTGCATGTGTGTGTGCGCCTGCGTGTGTAATGTGAGTGGAAAAAAATAATTTCCGTTGCGGGATTGTAATAGTAAAGAGCAAAGACAGAGAGTACAGCATGACTGTATTGTCTCTACCTGAGACGCTCTGTTTTAGCTCCTGTCTCTTTACGCCCCCTTAGATAGACAGATATTAGTAGGTCTCCTTTAACAATCTAAGTGTGATGTTTTTTTTATCGTTTTAGAGATTGTATCTTCTTATGAGGATAACTCTCTACAATATTGCTCATAATTTATACTAAGGAGGATTTGCGTGAAGACTATACACAAGCAAAAGAGTGAAAAATGCCACAGTCTTGACCAAACTATACGACAGCTATTATAAACTAACGACTGTGTTCCAGGCCGAGGCTAGA
This sequence comes from Lagodon rhomboides, assembly GCA_039737535.1. Classification (NCBI taxonomy): domain Eukaryota; kingdom Metazoa; phylum Chordata; class Actinopteri; order Spariformes; family Sparidae; genus Lagodon; species Lagodon rhomboides. The sequence goes on from CM077803.1 coordinate 12,776,561, forward strand.
GTGTTGTCTTTGCGGGGCGAGCTCAGCACCATATTCAAAAGAAGGATGGAGGAGAAACAGGCGAGGACTAACAAAAAGTCTGAAAGTAAAAATAAACGCATGCTTCAGTCTTTTTTTATGATACACGTTACAAATTGTAACACACATGAATGTAGAATATTCAAAATCTTCGGAGCAAATTAAAAGCTATATGTCTTTGGGAAGCTTTTGCTGACCTCATTGGTTGGCCTCTGGCTTTCTGTGAGAAAATAAATAATACAAATATTTATACGATTTATTGCACTTTTCATTACAAGGTTACAAGGTGCTTCACAAAAAGGATTTTTTTTTAAATTTGAACTGTTCTTTCATAGCCCTTCAATCAGTTTTTTCCACCCACACATTTTGCACTCTTTCAATTATACAAATTACCATTGCTGCTCGAGCCTATTGAGCTGTACTTTTAATTCAAAGGCACATTGGCCCGTTGAGGCGCAAGCACTGACAGACATGCACACACAAACACACAACGACACGGCACTTGATCTGCATATCATTATACATTTGATCGCATGCCAAGGTTTCGCCGAGAAAGACATCAGAGTCAAATGGAGCGAACATGTACACAACACCTGTAGGATTTGTGTGTGTGTGTGTGTGTGTGTGTGTGTGTGCGACCGTGAGAGAGGCAGCTGTGAAATCTGCACCTGTTTAATTGAATTAGCCTTGTTAATGTATTCACACTGGCTGCCAAAAAAGCTTGGATTTAACGAGCTCGTTAGACCAATTAGTTAATTAATTGTCTGTATAGCGGCGGCTTCCCAAAGAGCTGCGTCTTCATTATCTGATGGCTGCTGCCTGTTGGATCATTGAATGAGAGCTGATAATGCATTGCTGTCACACTGCACTCATGACTCTGTGTGTGTGTGTGTGTGTGTGTGTGTGTGTTTGTGCTTATGTTTCTCCACAAATATCACATATTTCTATGCATATATGTGTGTGTATATACAGTATGTATGGTTCGTTCGGGTGCAAAGCATTCATGCGCAGGCATTCATGTGCAGGTGCGTGCATGAATGCTTGTGTAGCTATATGCATTTGTCTTTGTGTGTGTGTGTACGGGGGGGGGGTTACACTCAGAATATAGCGGCCAATATCAGTGTGCATATTGCAGTGAAAGGTTATGTGGGGGCCGTCACTCCCACAGGTAAAGACAGAGCAGTCCTCCTAGCCACTTTCTAATCTCTCTTTTATTAGAAGTTAATATCTCGCCTGCTCTTTCTCACTCCACACTCCCACCTGCTTAGAAATGGCCCTGCTCCATCTTTTTAATTCAATTATATTAGCCACCCTCACTCTCTCTCTGTCTCTCTCTTTGTCTCTCTCTCTCTCTCTCTCTCTCTCTCTTTCTGCCCATAACTCTGCAACTCACACTCACAGTCTCTCTTCTTTTCTTCTGTCTTGTCCCATCTCACCCCTCCTTCCTTTGTCCTCAAATGTTCCATTTCTATTCGTAATCCTAGATGGAGGATAGACTTTGGTCAATCAAGGATTTGCGCGAGCCACTCTCCCTTTTCTCCTCTCCTCCACCTTGGTGGCAAAAACATGCGACGGCTAGGAGGAGAGAATAAAAGGATCGGAGACAGGAGGAGGCGAAGGCGAAGGAGGCGGGGGGCAGGAGTTAAGGGGAAGACCCCAGGGGTGAAACTTTAATTGCTAAAGTAATGAGACTTGATCAGATTGAGGTTTCTCTCTCAATAGGGACTCTACTAATATGAAAGTCCAAGGCTTAAGCTGTAATTTGAAATAAAATCACAAATCTGATATTCTTTCTTCAGGACTTCCAGCCAAGGTCCTATACTCCCCCACTGGAGAATTAAGACTTTACACAGACCACATGGGACTCTTTAATCATCTCTGATGGTGGCAGATTTGGAGATGAGAAAAATCACTGTGATGTATTAATTATGTAACAATATTATGGAGTTCTGAAAGTCAGTGCCGTAAAGTCCTCGGGCTATAGGAGGGATTTTGACAGACATTGTGATCTTTAACCAGCTGCATCATGGGTAGATAACAGTGACCATATCCTGAGTGGGATTGTGGAAAATACAATATAGAAGTTTTTATTGTATGAGTAGAATACTGGGCTCATGGGAAAGTAGAACGATGATATCAACACAAAAATATGATGACCAGTGAGTAAAAGAACTGCTTATGTTTTACATGTTTCTTTAATGTGACTTTTATCACCTGAGCATGCCAGATCACAATTGTTAAAAGTTACAGATGAGAGGTTGTAACTATTTGATCGTTAAGAACTAAGATAAGAGATCATTTGGAGATGAATCACAACCCAGAATATACCGTGGGTGATAAAGCTCACTCTTAAGAAATAACAAAATATTGTAAGTTTAGTAGCTCTTCACATTGTTGGTTATCTTACATTGCTCTACATGTTACCCTGCATGTGCTTTGCCATGGGGGGACTGTAACAGTATTCACACACTGCTGCATCAGCCATTAAATCATTAGCTTTCTTTTGCACTCGCTTGCATTTGTAAGACAAATCTAGCTACAGCACACAACTTTAACTAAGATGATACTAAATAATCAGTATGTTTAATATATATTACATTGTTGTCTTGTAATATTACATTACTTATTACTTATTTACTATTGCTTGTGCTCATCTTCACATGTAGTTGAATTTTATCATGTGCTCACCAACCTAGGCAATTTAGCAATCCTGATATTTAAAGTCCCCCTGAAATGGCTTATAGAATGCTAGTTAATTAGGCATGGTGACATGTTTCCTGTTAACAGGAATATGCGTTGTACAGTAATGCTTGAGGTCTGGTCCCTAGCAACACACTCCTTTGGCGACATTCCTCTAATTAAACATCCACGGCAGCATCATAAAATGAAAGCGTTTATTGGACGAAAAAGGAACATACTCCCCCCGAGTGCAGGATGAGTTATCAGAATCTTTAATGATTTTCGAGGAAGTTACAAAACAAAACAGATCTTTTCTGCCACTGCTGGGCCTGATACTGGTCCATGGGTGAGATATGGAGCAAGACATATTTGATAAAAACACTTAAACAGCGATCTTGACTTCATGGGAACTTTAATTTAGATACATATACATGAAGCGTTTACAGCTGAGATGTCAAAACTTTGTGTTAGACCTGCTAACGAGTTAAATAGACTGTCCTTAACCTGCTCTAACACGTCTCTTTTTTCACATAACAGAGCTGACATGGTTCTACTGAAGCACCAAGGGGAAGCTGAGAATAGATTTGTTAAGAAGGACTCAGATGTGAAAAAGGGGCGGCGAAATGTGGCAATGAAGTAAAGTTTTCCTGAGTGTTTCTGACAAAATGCTTTAAATTGCTGAAAAGGCCTGACTGGGTTTCCTGTGTGAATGTGTATAAATCTGACCTGCCCTGTATGGCTTTCAGCCGAGCAAACTACATGGCCTTGTCCTGATTTCTTGTGAATATTTGTACTCACTGAGAATCGGCAGGACCTTAGAGCCCTTTTTCTATGCACATCCTCAAGCATATGCTTTGCACTTTTATTAAAATATATGGAAATGGATTGACGGTGGTAATTACAGAAGATTTTTATGCAATATTTAGATATACTATATACGCCATAATGTCTAGAGCATATAAAACATCCTAGCATGAATTGTAGTCAGAAGTAAGTACAGTAAAACAGTTACAGTAGCTACATTTGAGAAGTCTTTGCTCTAACTTATATTAACATCGATGGCAATAACATTTAAAATGTGTAAAAAAAAGTACCCTTTTGCTTCATAATCATTTCTCACCTGAAATCCCTCTCGCACTGTAAATGGGTTACCACAAAGAGGACTTTGTCTTATGTAATATGTTGAACTTGGCTGAAGCGACTGGAATTCACACATTATTGTCGCCGTTTTGTGAAACTTACTTTATTTCCCAATAGTCACACTAAAATTGGTGGAATATCCAGATAAAAGAGTCATTTTAATTCAGTGTCGCAATCCTGGCTGCCCCATTGCTTATAATTGTTACCATCCATTAGCCATGCTGCAGATGAGTTAACTGCGCAAAAGACCATCTTTAGCTCACTTTTACAATAGGTTGGGTGAAATATGTACTGGAGAGTCTGGAGAGCTATCTGAAGGAGGCAGAGGTGGGCTGCGTCAGTGCCAAGTCCAGGACCAGGATCTGCTGTTAGAGGAGGTGACGGGAGAGGCTGAGAGAGATTAGAAGTTAAGAAGAATGCTGCGCCGACTGTACCCACTGTGTGTGTGTGTGTGTGCTTGCGTGGGAGGCTTTATTGTGTGTGGTTATGTTTTCATGTGGTCTCCCCGTCTCATAAATCTTAAAATCGTCCAGTCCGACATGCAAGGTTGTGTATTTGTCTAGTGTGTATGCGTGTGTATATGTAAATGTGATTGCGGCTTTTGTTTGTGTGTGTGTGTGTGTGTGTGTGTGTTGACTGTCTGTGGAGCCTCCTTACTAATCTAACACAGGGCTCATTTAACACAGTGCTAATGAATAGGGGCTTTGATTTGGCGAGGGGCTCTGAACCACAGGCCCACACACACTCACATTCATGCATGGGGTGAGGAGTTCAACCACTGTCTGCTTCCTTAGACATAATCAGTCCCTTTCCCCCAATAATCACTCTGAGCACTAATTTCTGTACAGTGACACGCAGGAACAGTGACTTTAGTTTTTCCAAGTTTCATTCTGTGTTGCTGAAAAACAGTGATGCTCCAGATTATTTTTTGAGGCTGCATGAATGTGCGCAAGTACAATTTGATGCTCTTTTATCCTGATGGTACTTCAAAGTGTCTACATCTCATTCATCTAAAATGCATTTATGATGCTTTCATATAGTATCTAGAAACTGTAACCGTCACCAAGGCCCAACAGTCTCCTTTAATTCAATCAAGCCTTCTCCCTTCTCAAACTCAATGGCCCTGTATCAGATTGCATCCACCCTTTGATACCAGCAACCTGAATACAATGTTTCTCCATGCATTCTTACCCTAAAGACGAAGAGAATGTCTAAAAACACCCTACAATGTTAAAGAAAGTGAGGGAAAAAAAATCCTGGATCCATGCCTTTTTCCCACATCTGCACCAAAATTCTATTCTATACCCCCAGTAGTCTCCTTCATCCAAGTTTTGTGGAAATCTGTTTGGTAGTTTGTGTGTACTCATGCTGAGCAACCAACCAAAAAACTAACCAGCCAACCAACAATCGGACGCAGGTTAAAACGTGACCAAGGTAACAACACTTTTACCAATCTGTTGGGCGGCAGGATCAAGATGTCGGGTGGGTTCGGTTTATCAAAGATGTCAGCAAAGCAACGTAGCACATTAAACTGCTATCTTGACAATTATTTAGTCTCGTTGAAAGTATTTAGTGCAATCTGCGAATGAAAACTAGCAGTATCGTGAACAGGTGCCTCTGAATATACCACTTTCGTTTGCCCTGTTGGTGTCTGAATCGACGCAAGGCAAGCAAAACCCTGAGGGGCAGCTAGTGGTATGGCTGTATATGTGAATGTGCGGTAAAGACTGTTCTGTTGTCCATCTGTGTGTGTGTGTGTGTGTTAGATGAAAGAGCGAGACGAGCGTGTGAGGCACCTGGACCAGGATGTGGTCGGTTTGCGAGCCACACAGGACTCTCTGAAGAGAACCTTGGCTGTAAAGGAGAAACACACACAACAGCTGGTCCGAGACAACACACAGCTTAAAGAAAGCCTGGCTTCACTGCAGAGTAAAGTAGGTAACACACACACACACACACACACACACACACACACAACCACGCACGCACACAGAAGGGGAGCTCTTCTTAAATAAGGAACAGAATTGGGCAACCTTCTCTAAATCAAATCCAGTCAGGTACATCGGGGAATTCTCCTCATTTTTTACTTCCTTCACAGTTAATCATCCGTCCTTCTTCCCCTCCTCCTCTGCCTTCCCTCGCTCGCCCTCTCTCCATATTTAATAACTCATCGCCACCATCTTAGCTCCGCTGAGGGTTGGCTCATTGTACAATAAAAAACCGTGTTCATGTGAATATCACTTAGCCAAGAGAGGGGCGCCGGAGTGGGGGAGGGGTTAACCATTATTTTGTTTCCTTCTTTAATCCATTCATTATTTTTCCATGGAGCTTTCTTTCTTTCTTTCTTTCTTTCTTTCTTTCTTTCTTTCTTTCTTTCTTTCTTTCTTTCTTTCTTTCTTTCTTTCTTTCTTTCCTCTCTCATCTCCCTTGTCCAGTCTCACCCTCGCCCCAATGAGAACCAATGGGTAATGTATGGGAACATTAAAGAGTCATACGCATGATGAATGGAATGGCCTTTAGGTTTCTCTCATTGTCCTTTTCCTCTCTTTCTTGTAATTCTCTCTCTCTCTCTCCCTGTGTCTTACTCCCGCTCTCTCCTTCACTCCCCCCGCCCTCTTCTCACCCCTCTAGGTATTTCAGAGTGGCGCGTGGCAGTGATGTGTTTTAGACTTAAATTATCCCATTTACTGTGTCCTTGACCAAAACAAGTCATTTATTACTAGTGTTTTAGTGGTGCGGCTGCCAACTAAACAAAGTGTATTCAACATAAAAGTGCGTTCGTCACTTGACTTCGGGAACTCTCTCAGATGCCGACTTCATGCCCTTACTTCTCAAACACTAAATTAATTAATCTGTCACCTTACTGACATCATTGGTGAATTCTGGAGGTGGCAACAGTTTAAATGTGAACCATTAAATGTGAATCATTTGAACAATTTCATCCTCAAGTGCTGGTACACACTTTGCATATAATCAAAGTGCCACAGGTTTGAATGGGGTTCAAAGTAGACTGTTTTACCTTCTCTCTTACTGATAGAAAGGTTGTTTGTACAGATTGAAAAGTATTTTGCCAGTGCAAAGTGTTACCCGATACAGTAAATACTGTAACAGTTCACAGTACACGATTGAGTTGAAATTTAATTGGACACAATTAAACATGAGCCCCACATACAGTCTGGTACAGACTAGATGCACTGAATGATTACACCCGTATTGATGCTTTTACGGACTATGTATAATTAGATTTTTCCAATATAGCCTGACCGCTTTATTTAGTATTTTTTTTCACTGCAGTATCATTGTCCTGCAGCTCAGTGGAAACAGCACAACCATGGCTCGAAGTGGGGGAGAACTCAAAAATCTACTACGGTATCACATACATATAATGCCATCAATCCTAAAAACTGAAAAAAAAACGCAAGTGCCCACAAGTGTTACCTATGTATACTCAGAAAAATGGGGGCTCCACGTGCCATACATATTTACTATTTACATTTCTGCATCCTGTGCAAACAGTTTATGTTGGTTGCTGGCTCCTCCTTCTTCAGTCCAGTCAACTTTTGAGGATTTTTTTTTACGTGACCCTTGGTCTCAGCATCATTGCGGGCTTCCCAGTTGTGCTGAAGAGTGCAAAATCTTTTATTTTTTTTAGCTTTATTTGAGAGGACAGCTTGAGATATAACAGGAAACGGGATGAGAGATTGATGCTGAATGACATACAGCAAAGGGCCACAAGTCAGCAAGGAAACTAACTGAGCTACTGTGGCACCCCAAGAGTGCAACATGTTTATTTTACACAATCTCATCTTTGTTGAAATTTAAAATGAGACATGTAGAGTTAAGTGTTTGTGATGGAAGGTCATTTATTTTAGCTAAGATTCTATTATTTTTCCTGATGGAAACGTTCATAGGACATGATTTGTTGAAGGACCGTCTGAAATTGAAAAATCCTGTTTTTACCTTTTCTGGCAGTCATAATGGTGTAATTCCCTTTTCTTTTTATGGAAAACATTCCTCTCAAACCTGCCATGGGGTTCATTAAGGAAATGTGGTGTTTTCCAAGGACCCATGTGAATGAAAGCATATTGTTTCTCTTGTCTGATGGGGGTCACATCCCAAGGTTCAAGAAGCACTAGTCTACAGTTAGTGTTACCTACAACTTTATGACATGTAGTCAAGCAGTTTTATTGGCCCTGACTCTAAGCAGTAACTGTAGGGTTCCCCAGCCTGGCACAAAGCCTTAATGATTTTCCTTTTCACTGCTATGGAGACAGAGCAGGGGCAAACCTCCCTGAACTATACTTTCTTCTTCTGTTTGTATCTTGTTGGTTCTCCCATTCTCCTCCTCTGCTCTCTCTACAGCTGTCTGCCTGCATGTGACCGTGACTCTCTCAGCCATTGGAGAATGTTTAAACCTGAAATATTCCGCTCATTCTTCTTTCTATCTCGGCTCGCCCTCAGTTACAAATGAGTGAGTGCACGCTGAGTGACATCCGTGAATCCCTGGATCAGACCAACACCATCCTGAACACGGAAAGACAGCAGAGGCAGCGGATCCAGGAGCAGCTGCACAATGCCAACAAAGAGACGGAGCGTCTGCAGCAGGAACTGACCCACATGCGTCACACCACTGAAAAGAAGGTGATTGGTTTCTTCCTCAAGGTCTTCATTCTAATGTTAAATTATATACATTCTTACAAAACTTTGCAATGTTATTGTAATAGTCAAGTGGGACAAGCACATGTGACATCCCTGTTGTTGTATTGCTGATACACTATCTGCGAGGTTGCTTGCTCGCAAGGTCAAGAAACATTTTCTACACAGAGTGGACAATGTCAGGGGGAAAAAAAAAATGGTTAAACTGAAAACACGCAATTTCTACAGGATGGAGATGAAATATAATATTCACTTTAATGTAATGCATTGTCTTTCCCCACAATGGGGCTGATAAGAAGGGTCGCACAGGTGAGGGATTCATTTAAATATTCAATTTTCAAATGTAATATTCTCTGTGACAGGCATTGTCTATTTCTACAATGGGGCTGATAATAAGGTTTTAGATAATGGGTAATGGGATGTTCTGATATTTAGAGCTTTATTAAAAACACACACTTTTGACGAAGACAGACCTGACAAAAAATTTTGATCATTCTGCTGAAATGGGATTTTTTATTTAATTTGCCCAGCGAGGACTGTAGTGCCACAAAAAAATGCACATGTTCATATGCTGTATTGCTTTTTAGACCTTCTATCCTCTGCCCTTTTTGCCACATACCAAAAGCTTATGTTATTGCTCAGTGGTTTGTATTTAACCTTCAATTAACCAGCTTGGAAAGATACTTTTCATGAAGCCATTGGTGAAATTTCAAGGGCTTGGATTTATAAAAAGGAGAAGCAACACGTGAGCTTTAGTCCTTTTCACTGGCAAGCCTCTTCACTGACACTTCTCATTGCGGAATGTTTTTAGGGTTAGGGTTAAGGTCAGGATTTTGATCATTGAGGGCATTGTTGGGAAAGTCTCCCAGTTTATAGAATGCACATTTAAAAGATTAGATCCTTTGAAACTCATATTATATGACAGCAGATAAGTGTGGGTAAAATTACACATTTTGATTAAAAATCAAAGAGCATATGTTTGACCTCTTTTAATTCACTCTGGTGGAGTGAGCCTTAATTCAGTCGTCATCCTGCATATCGGGAGCAAACTGTTGCATCAGGATTTCACAAGTCTTGTAGAATAAGCTGTTAGAGATTGGTCAAATATTTGTTTCAGTAAGTCTAGACTCTATATGCACATGTGTATTATGTGAACATGAAGTTGTGTATGATGATGCCAAGGGATGGATCATCATACTCTGTCCAGGGATCTGGTTTCGGCTCCACATCTGGCCCTGCTTTAGACACCGAAACTGTTCTTTCTCTGATCTATTACAAGCTCTCTCACTCTCTCACTCTCTCTCACACACACACACACACACACACATACCCACACATGGACACACACATTTAAAGCTTTGCATTCACTCTTGCACACTTCAGTCCATCTTTGTATCCACAGGTATAGCAGTAGGTGTGTGTAAAAGAGAGTGAGTGCGCCTGCTCCCACTTGAATGTAAGCGAAACCGAGAGAACTTCGCGTTAAGTATTTTCCTCTGCAGCCCTAAATGTCCTAACATTAGCACAGCTGAACAAATACTGTCAACGCGCTCTCCTTCGTCTGAAATGTACTCTGCTGATTCACACTCTCCCCCCCCTCGCGCTTCGACTCCGCCGCTCAGAAAAATAGGAACGCCGTTTGCCTTTTTCTGTAGAGAGAAAGCAGTCCACTCTCTTTTTTCACATATCTAATTCTCTGAAACTGCTAGGACGTAAGATGAAGTAGAGGAGAGGAAGCACTGGCCTGACTTGAGTCGGGGTGGGGGTGGGGGGTTACAGAGGTCAGACTACTTGACCACTCGATGGCTATATCTGTCTGTATCTCTGAGGGTCTATTTAACAATGCTCCTCTAATCAGTGGGAAATTGGTTTCTCCGCAAAGGCTCAGATAGGAAAGAAGCCTGCATTTTACACGAACAATGGTACATTCAAGTTGTTATCCTACATCATTTTATTATGATGTCGTCTGTACTTTACTGCTGGAAGTATTATGGAATTTCACAAATCAATGAAATAATCAAAGTTTTTCCATTTATTTCAATCATTAACATTTGAAATACTCCTTGACCAAACACTGATTTTTATATTCAGAGCACATCTCCAGTTCAGTTATGATCAGCTGTTGATTCTTTTTGGAGAACGCATCAAAAATAAAAGAGGAAGTTCACTAAATAAAAGCAGATGTTTGCATGCTTTTTCCCCCCAAAATAACATTTTAAGCGCAAAATCCTCCTTAATGTCTTTTTAATCCCTTATCCTTTATTTATCTGTATCCCTTTTTTCTTGTTCTCCATCTCTATTAGTAGTTCCCTCCATCTCACCAACACACAGCACACACATCATCATCATGCAAATGGCCAGATGTTGCTTTAGTTTTAACATGTGGTTAAAGTGTTATACTGGCCCAAACTCCCCCCACTGAGAAACTTGAAAGTAGTGAAGCCATTAACATGACAAGGGGCTTTGTCTCAGAGATGATCTGCTTCGTATTCTCAGAACCAAGAGTCACATGTGCAGTTCTCTGGAGGCTCCGTTTTTGAAGTTTCAGGTCATGGATGTACACCGGAGGGGGCGGGCGGGAGAAAAGGGGGGAACGAGTTAGACAGATGGATGGATTTAGTGTGAGAAGCATGGAAAAAGGGAGAGGGGTTGTAGGTTGTAGGGAGGAAGGAAAGTCGAGATAAGGGGAGACACCTTTTGATCCGGTGGGAAGAGCCGCCATCTCACTAACAGACTGGGCCGTGGCCGTTATATTTGGGACAGTTATTGCCATGAAATTTGACCATCGCATCTCAGTTATGTTCGGGCAGGTTGAACAGCTTCTTCACACCGAAACAACATTGTCATGTGAATATTAAGGCCGTCACTTCTGATGGGTCTGTCTCTGACCCAACAAGATCTCACTCTGAATACACCAGTGGGAGCTGATCAGTTACTCAAATCTACATGGAGACCCGTCAAAGCCAGTAAAAACCATGTGCAAGTTAAACAAAGACCCAAACCCAAAATAACACAAGGTAACATGAATTAAGATTAGCTGAAGGTGTTATTGATGACATTAAGCCAATGGGGCTTTCTATCTCCTATTTAACTGATGTGACTAATAATGATTTACTAACGGCTTTCGTGTTAAGTGAGCATTAAGTAACTGTTTTTTAGTTTGTTAGGATCTTAATAAACGTGTAAACCCTTGATAAATGTTAACATGAGATTGTTAACAGTTACTTAATGCTTCCTATTGTATTACCAGTAGTAGCGTAGCATTAGATAAGGGATAAGTGGATAAGTGTGTCAACTAATGCTAGTAGCATCTTTATAAACTATTAGATGATGTAAAAAATAGTTAATCGTTCAATAACTGTTTTATTGATATTATATTAACAAAGTGTTACCATTTTGTTTTAACAGGATAGCCTGTGTTACTCATTTTCACTTCTGTGTGCTTGTAAGATGCAGCATGAATAGAATTGTTCATTGCGTGTTGTCCAGTTATTCGATTTATTGTAAAACGCAGTGCGTCTCCAGCTTCCCCACCGAGACTTCAGTGTATAAGAATGCCCTCATAGTTCTTCTGTAAAGCGCATTAGGGTAAAAGAATTCAAAATGCACATTATCTGAAATGGACAGGGGCGGCTGGGTGGGAGTGAGAAAGCATAGAAGAATGAAAGGATGACGGAAAGCGTGGTACAGTGGACGGTAAGCAGCATTGTGTGAAGGTTGTTCAAGCCTTCAAGGTTGGACTTGGACAAACATCGGTCCTGCTCACAATGCTTTACAACCGTCAGAATAGCTTACTGATTTTTCTCTCTCCCTGCTTTCTCTCTTGATCTCACTTATTGCTCATTTCTTCTCTTGCCTTGCCACTTCTGGCTTTCATCCCCCCCTCCCCTCGTCGCCAACCCCACCCACCCCCAACTGTTCAAATATTATTTCTCCCCCTCCTGTCGTCCTCTCCCCCCTTTTTTTTTTCCCTCCCTCTCTTTATCTTGTCATTGCCTGTCAGTAGGGATTCTATCTGCGCTGAGTGTGTTGTGTGCGTGCGTATCTGTGAACACATTGAGACTGAGATACACTTAAGAGCTCATTGATTTAAAAATACCTTCGATATTGGAGGTCCCCTCCCGCAGATTCGTTCAGAAGCTTATCACACACACACGTAGACATCCACGTAGAGATATGCATAAACCAAAGCTCCACTCCAAAGTTTCTCCTTAAACTTTGTGATTGACCTAGTTAGTGTGTCGTTTTGACAAGTTGTCTGTTTTGACACGACATCCTCCGGTGTTTATCAACATCCATTCTGCCTATCACAAGCTCACATAGGGAATTCACGCGCACACACACACACACACACGCACACTCAAAGATAAATCAAGCAAAGATTTAAAAAAAAAAAAAAAAATTGGCAGGAAGTAAGTGTTGTGTTTGCTATGGGTAAGTGGAATGACTTGCATTTGTAACAACAATGACTGCTCTGGTCATTTTTATCCTTTTGTCTGAGGTCCATTGAAATGCAAAACACAACCTGTATTATTCCCGTCCAGTGTTCCACCTCTTTACTACCTCTGCGAGTGCTTACATGAGCGCTCATTTGTGATTTAGCTGCTATGTTCGCGGCGGTGTGTATGCAGTGTTCTTTTTTTTTTTCTCTCTCCCTCCCCTTGCCGTAGCTCAGGTTTAGTGTGTTTAGCGAGCCCGGACCGCTGACAGCCAGAGGTGAGGGGTCAAAGAGCCAAGTTAACTCCATCAATCCCCCTGGACAGTTACAAACGAGCCCTCAACTCTGGTCAAAACAATCCCTGGATCATGCAGGACGGACTGGAGGTGGGGAGGGAGGGAGAGAGCGAGTGTTTGGCTCGGGCTGTTATGTGTTAGTATAAAACGAAAGTGGAAACTACGTCCAAATCAGATGTGTATACCGGTGATAAATCCTCATTATTATTATGATTATCTTTAAACATTGTGAAGTAAGACAAGGCTGTGGTCTTATCCCCATGTTTTTCAAGATATCCAGATAATATAACAGTCCAATATCCTGGTACCTTTTTCTCCTTTTAACGGCTAAAAGCTTTAAAAAAAACGAAAACCTAAGCTAAAAAATATAAATTGTAAAATATTAATGCTTACATAAATATCCCCAAAAAACTTAAAAAACAAACACATAATAGCAGATACCTGGACGTTTTGACTGACCCCCAACAGAGGAAAATCTTTACAAGATACAGACTCGGTAAACACAAACAAAGGAGATAAGAAAAAAAAAAGAAAAAAATCCCAAAACATTTCCCGAGCAAACTTGTGCAGAAACACACACGCACGAAAGCATGTGCAGACTCACACACTAACACACACTCATTTGGCATAGAATTGAAGTGGGTAATTAGGGGAGGTCACCAAGGAAACAGACAAACACGAGCAATTTTCAGACATACTGTATACTCACGAGATACATAAACAACCCTTTCTCTGTAGGTACCGTCATCCACCCACCACCACCACCACCACCACCACCATTACCTAAAACACAAATATGAAAACAAGACCGGAATGTTTGATCTCAAGTTTTGTAAACATCGACCCAAGTCCCGCTGTTTCCTGAGATGCAGTCTGATGATCCGGGGAGATACGATCCTTAACACAATGTTACTTTGTCACAAAAAAAAAGGAAAAAAAAAAGAATGTGTCCGTGTCCGACATCCTTCAAGCAGGAGAAATCTGTTTTTGTTTTCCAGATTCAGAAGAGGGAGATTAAGCTGTGCGCGCTGGTGAGGGAGCTCACAGAGAGTAAGAGGCAGCACTCTGAATGTCAGAACGAGGTAAAATAGAAATATAAAATAGAAACAAAAACAACAACCTCTTCATTATTCACAAAACAGATTATTTTTAATGCTCATGATTCATATTAATGTTAACTGTGTTAAAAGGTTGATACCTGATCCCACTATCAAATAAATGTAGCTTTTGTTCCATGTATTAAAATGGAAATTGAATCAGAATTAATTTAATTAGACTTTTCATGTATTGTGTATTAGATTATGTTGAGGGAATGTTGAGGTTTTGGGATGCCAGAATTAATATCATTTTATCACTCTGGTTTATTAGGATGTTATTTATTTATTGTATGTTTTTTTGTTGTGGGTGTTGTGAAGTACTCAGAGATTGTAGTACTGATCGAGTGGCTTCACTGTACCGCATATTTTCCAGTTGCTCCGCAGAGAGACGGCTTCGGAGAAACTGTGCGAGGAGAGGGATGAGCTGAGAGCCAAGATGGAGGACCGGGGCAGAGAGTGTGTCCACCTCGACCAGACCAAAGAGAGGCTGGAGGCAGATTTGGCTCTGAGCCACGAGAAGCTCCACACCTTGCACCTGGAGGTCCACGTCTATCTGTCTCTGTGTGCATGTGCTCACGTATTTGTGTGTGTTTGCGTGCACGCGTTGGTCAGAGCTGTGCAGCCAAATCTTACATTGTTAACCCAATATTCAACCAAACGCACGCACATTATGGGCTCAAATTCCAGCACATGCAATTTATTTATTTTTTTCTTCAAGTGTATTTTCTGTGTGTAGGTTCGAAGCAGAGATCAGTTAATTCTGCAGTTACGAGCCGAAATGAAGACAGCTGAACAAAAGCATGAAACGACACAGGAACAGGTGTGGTAGCTTGTTTCTGTCTGTATGTTGATGTCCAATTTTACTATGGCTGGTCACTTATATATTTATGTCCACATCAGGGCTTTTCTGACTATACTATATCAGACTATCTGTTCGTGATCTGAGTGTATTTCCAGGTTATGATGTTTTAAAAGATTTGTGTCCAGCTTATGAAATATCATTCTTGTCTAATATTGTGAAATTTAAGGTCTCCCAGCTATGTTCCTTGGAAAATAGTTTTGTTTTCTCAGATTTGTTTCTGTTTTTTGGGATTTAAATTTGTCTCAGGGCTTAAATTCAATTGTAGGTAGCTCTACAACGATTTCGAACCTGCCTTACTATTTTTTGTTTTCTCCTTTCATATGCCGAGGCTAGGTTGAATGAGCACCCTTGTGTCTTTTTTTTTTTTTTTTCAACGATGACCTGTTTTACACCCACAGAGTTGCACACATCCACTCGAGGGAAGTGCCCAAACCAGCAGCAGTCTTCTACTGTTGGCTGCTGAGCAGCTCCATTAGAGCAGTGGGAGGCGTAGCACCTTGCTCAAAGGCTCCTCGAAAGTTGGAGCTAAGGAAAAGGGGAATCGTTACTCATTCATGTCTGCTTGTGCCCACATTTTCCCAGCTGGTCCTGAGACTAAACTGGGAAACTGTCTGACTCAAGCCCGATTCCCTTCACTTTTAGGCTACTGCCGCCCCCTCGCTGTCTTTTCTGTCTGTCTGTGTGCACGCTCTGTGTTCCTACATGAAGTTATTCCATTTCCGTCCCTCTCAGTTTTCCTCACTTTCTGTTTCTTCTTGCTTAGGTGGCAGCACTGGAGGGTGAGGTAAGACACTTGAAACACAAGGTCATAAGGCACCAGGAAGAGGCCTGTCAGTTGAACGAGAAGGTCAGAGATATCGAGTGCCTTAAAGACCAGAAGGAGAAAGAACAACTCCAGCTACATGGTCAGCTCTGTATTAGTCAGCAACAGGTAAGGAAGAATCTTCACCTCTCCTCTTCACCGCCGCTCATCTCCACCTCCCTTGCAGGTGAAATCTCTGGTGAAATCTCAGTTGAACTCTGACCTGGAAGCTGTCAAACAGGCTCGAGAGACTGATGCATAGCATCCTGCTTCACAGCCGACTGAATTCTGAGCTCAGACAAATGCAGAGCAGCCTGAATGATTGAGAGTCAGAGGTCGAGCAGCTCAAGGACAATTTAAGTCAGCAGCACATAGCCGCGGAGAAGTCTTTTGCTTGCTCAGTTGTCAATCAATTGAGCCGCGATACTACAGCGAAACAATCTATGGTGCTAATCTAGTGGACGGCATAAAAAGAAAAATGGAGTGCATTTATCCGTCTGAGAGCAAGTGATCTAAATCACAGCAGACAATCAAGTAGTCAGTCCTCTGCCAGGAACAACAAACTGACCCGTTTCTGGCAGTCAAGCTTTACTTTGCAGTCAACTTACATAGATTCCCATCTACATCATCCGAATTAACAAACAAGACAAGATGACCCCTCTGTTTGTCAACCTCTCACATCCAATTGGACCCAAACACGAGTACAGAGAGGGAAAGATAGATCAAGAGAATTAGAAAAAAAAAAAAGAATAGTAGGATAAAGTTATTATCAACCGAGGGTCGACTTGGGTAGTCATGTGACAGCCATGAATGCTCAAACGGCAGGCCAAAGTCGGGTCAAAGTGATTTGTCTTCCATCATATTTAATGAGGGTTGTTTGTTTCCCCAGAGCACAAGCTCCTGATTATGGTCACAAGAAAGCCGTGGTGTTCCCATTAAGCCTCGTTATAAGGCCTTTCATCCTGAGACAGCAAGAAACCCTAAATCCACCATTAGTGTTTGGACTGTGGGGTAGAGAATGCATTAAGAAAAAAATTATAAGCATTCATAACAGGTTAAGTTGGCATATGACGACTTACTTTATGTTGTGTCTGCGACTTTAAATCTGTTACCTTGCATAACCTTGGGTAAAACATTCGCCATCACACTCTGAGTAAAATCAAGTGCACATGGGCTGAGTCAATGGTTTTAAACAGTCCACACACACACCTACACAGGTTGTTCAGTTTTTGACTCGAGAGCAGGGAATGAAAGTTGATGGTGCTCCTCCATCCTCTCCTCTCCTCTGGTTTATGTCTCTTTCTTCCTTTGCATGAGCAAGTTCTCTACTCAGTCATGCCACCTCCTACCCAGCGTTAGTCCTTGATGGGCCCAGCTAATCCCTGGTTAAACCAAGCTGCGGCGAACCGCTGAAATCTAACTAGTTGGCTGTCATTAGTTGTAAACCCTCGTGTTCTGATCCAGATTACAGCGGGATTAATGTGGATGAACTCGGGCTGAGTGTTAGAGCGGGTTTAACTTTCTCAACCTCTCTGCTTGAAAGGTGAGCTACGGTAGGATTCCTTGTGTAACACCGGGATTAAGCTTGGTTTCACTTCCTTGGTTCCCTTTTCATTATGAGAGAGGTTACTGTAGAGCAGCGTGATATGTTACACCATTACGCCAAACTAGCATCAATTTCAGTATTTTCAGGCACATTTAGTCATGATGAAGCATAATTTCAAGTATCCTGTTTCACTGTTAGATTTTATGGCATTATGATGATGATGATGATCCTGTAATAGTTTCAATTTATTTATCCTTCTTCATGTGTGCATACAATAAGTTATGGCAGTTACTTGCAACCTTCCTTGCATTCACTTGCTCCTTGGATAGACTTCTTTCCTGAGTTAGGAAGTCACTTTTCCGACTTCAGTGTATTCATGAGCTTTCTTAAAGGCTTTATTAACAACTTTTTAATGTAGACGAATCATTTAAAAGAACAAGGCTCGTAGAATGGTGCAGAACTAAAGTTTGATTGTTTTGTTTATGTCTGTGTAAGAATTATCACAGTTTGGGGGTTTGTCAGCAAACAGTATGACGCCGTTGGCGTCACGATGTATCCGTGTTTTGACAGCGATCAACAATCTTAACAGTCGCCAGTTTGTGAAAAAAATAAACATAAGAATGGTGGAGTTCTACAATATACTTCAGTACACTTTATTGCCCTTATGGTTAATGTAGGTTACTGCACTTAATGTTACCTAATGCAGAAACTCAAGTCAAAAAGATATGATGGATTTATGATATATCAGGGGCAGATACTATCGGCAGATTTTAGCCTATCACAGATATATGGTATTGGGGCAAATGTTATCCATTTTGCACCAATACAAAAACTTTACAATGCAGCAACTAATGGTTAAAACCTACAACCACATTACAAATTACTCATGAGCACAAAATTGATATTCAATATGTGAATTATTACAAAGTTTCTAATCATCATTCAAACATTTACGTTCATCTACCGTGTTTCTGTGGTTATGATGTTAAAGTCAGCAAATCGTGTCCAAAATGTTTCGCCTACTTTTTGAGTTTTTGTTTTGAATTGAGGCAGCGTTCACATGAATTTTCCCAGTTGGACATTTTTCAGATTATTTCAACACCACATAAATGCACTAATATATAAACAGTAAGACTCTACACTTTAACAGTTGGCAGCTGTTCAGTACATTTTCTCAAGAGCACCTACAGTATACAGTACATGAGCGAGTCCAAGTGTTACTCTCCTTTAAAAAAAATACCACTTCGGTCACTCTACTAAACCTTCAGGCTACGGCTGTTCCACTTAAATGAAACACAACAGTTTATTCCCATCAACGTTGGCCCTTCATTTGATTGCATT
Source organism: Lagodon rhomboides (assembly GCA_039737535.1). Taxonomy (NCBI): domain Eukaryota; kingdom Metazoa; phylum Chordata; class Actinopteri; order Spariformes; family Sparidae; genus Lagodon; species Lagodon rhomboides. The sequence goes on from CM077803.1 coordinate 12,795,436, forward strand.
TGCTTTCAGGTCGAGACATTTGAAGGGAAGCTTAAGAAGCAGGAGGTTGAGATGGAACTTCTTCATCAGCAGCTTAACGGAGCCAAGGAGGAGCTGAAAGATGCCAGTTTGCAAGCCCAGAGGCAGAACGAAACTGCAGCCATTTTTAAACAAAAGTACACAGCAGCTATAGAGAAGGTGCATAGGGTGCAAAGGCAGGTGGAGGTTCTGGAAGAGGAACTACGATACTCACAGCAACAGGTAGATCTTAGTTCACAGTAATATAGTATACTGGCATTATTGGCTGTTACTTGCTTTGAGACTTCTGCCATTGCCTTACTCAGCTAAGAGATTCCCAATCAGCAACTCATTTGGTGAAGGAAGAACTAGCTGAGATGGCGCAGCGGTACCAGGAAAAGGTCGGCCAATGGGAGAATTCACAGGAGGCTCTCGACCAGGTGACGGACGAGCTCCAGGCCAATCAGAATCTACTGTTGGAGAGTCAGCAAAAAGCGGACCACCTTAAAGGCCTGATAGGATCCCTGCAGGAGCAGGTGGACACACACAAACAGCAGGTCAGGACAAGGACGGACAGACTGTGCATAATACACAGACAGCACTCAGGTTGTTCTTGATTTCTCTGTGGAGATCCTGATTTTGGAACACTGCGTTTATGAGATTTAAAGGGGACCTATAGTGTATGTAGTTTTTCCCTACAGAAAAATGCTGCTCCTTAAATGCCTTGTCAGTAGTCCCGCCTTTAATTCCGTGACTTTGTGACATCACACTACATCACAGAGTCACACATTTGCGTGATTGATGCCTCGCAGCTAGTTTGTCATGACAGAATAGATTTAGCACAGCAACTTCGTTGTTGTTGGCAGCGCTGGGTCATGTGAGCTGACCAATCAGAGGAGACTGGGTATTCAGGAGGGTGGTTCTTAAAGAGACAGGAGTTTAAAGAGAGGGTTTCAGGCAGAGGGGGAACACAATGCTCCAGCTGTAGACAATATGAGAAAAATTATGTTTTTCGTGAGCATTAAAGCATTTAAACGTCTTCTAGTAGTAACCCAAAATATAAGTATGAACCTGAAAATGTACATATACATTATGTGCATTATACAGACTAATTCCTTGTAAGACTTCCATGTATCAATCAAGGAAGCTGCTTGGGAGAATAAGAAACGAATATTGTTAAAGTCTTTACGGTGGTGTATTTTTTAAGGATACAATTTTCATGTGACCTCAAGACGAGGACATTCCCAACAAGAAAAATCGGCTTACATGCATCAGTGTTTCGGGCATCTTTGTGTTCTTGTGTGCGCTACCAGGTGCTCGCCAGCTACATCAATGTGTGAGCTTGTGCATGGGTATATTTTTGTGTGTGCATGTGCGTGTGTGTGTGTGTGTGTGTGTACAAGTGTGGGTTTGTGCACGTGTGCACTGGCGTGTGTCACTTAATCTTTTCTCCTTTTTCTTTCTGTTTTATATTTACTACGTCAGGCAACAAATGAATCATCTTTATTACGGAGAAATTTAATTTGGATGAACTTAACTGCTGCCGCCAAGGTCAGACGGGCAGAATGTCATTTTAATCCAATCAACTTTAATCTGTTGGTTATAAAAGAGTTAGGCTGTTGAAGAATGGCTGTATCTCAGGCCCTTTATTACACTGGCTAATGACTTTGATTGTGAGGCGCCTATCAAGAGGTTAAGAGTTCTTATGGAGCTTCACGTCTTGCTAATTCTCTACCTCGTGCCACTGTTGGGCTCATCTGACCTGAACATCCCTAATGTCCTCATTCCCTGTTTACAAGAAAATCTAAATTGAAAAATACAAGTGAAATACTTTTAAAATTTTAAAGAATGAATATAAAATCAATGTACAGGTTATAGCATAAGAAAAATAAGTGGAAACTTACGCAATAGCTTGAATACAGTATCTTAATGCTATCTTTTTTCTGGTTCATTTGTATTCTGACTATGGAACATTTCACTATAACATAAAGATGAATGCAAGAAGTCAAATTTCTGTCCTTTCCTACAAAGTCACTACTTTTGAATTAGTTATGTAATTTGCCTATATAAAGGAGAGCAGCTAATAGGCTAAGATTAAGGGTAGTGATACATTCGGCCATACATTTAGAAAACACAATGAGCTACATGGTCTTTAATTAAGTGAGCAATGCTAAGTTCGTAAGGGGCTACTGCCTTTTGTAGTTTCTGACTTCACTTGTTAATGTGATGCGAGCTGTGTTGGAGTTTGTCAGCTGTGCTCGGAACATCGAGGCCGAGCCTCTCTGTGCTCCGCGATGCAACAAATCAATTCACATAATGAGTGTAATGTATAATGATGTGGTTCCTTAAGGGCACATCAGTGTCATTGTCATTTTTTATTAAACCAAAATGCATATAATCTGTTGAAATGCAATTCATTTCAAACTTGTCCCCCTTTCGTGGCTTTGCTTTTTAAAGTCTTTTTTTGCTGTTACATTGTCAGTGCATCATTGACTGGAATTATTCTCTCAAAATGCTGAAAATTGTATCTATTTTTTTCTATCTTTCTACCTATTTCACTATTCTACTCATAGAAACTTGTGCTGGAGTGTGACCTACACTTGTATCAACAGAGTCATTCTCATTCTGACGAGGAGTATCACAGTCTGCTGAGACACAGACAACAGCTGCAGAGGGTGAGATTTCTACTGTTCTGCACCTTGAGGTTACACATTACAGATTACAGATAACACTTCATGCTGATATACACTCCTGTATATGTCGTGGAGTACGAACAGATGCATTCAGAGAGAAGAATCAGATACTTATATTCAAAAAGCAAAGAGATACATCTGAATAAAGAGTTCGACTTACACCTACACCTACATATTTTTTAATCGTGTGTGTGTGTGTGTGTGTGTGTGCGTGTTTCTGCATGTGTGTGTGTTTCAGCACTGTACTGAGCAGGTTGAGCGCCTTGCGGAGTGTGAAAAGGCTATTCTTCAGATGAAGTCAGAGCTGGAGAGACAGTAATAACTGAGTCTATAAAACTCTCATTCTCCTCTGCTGAACCTGGTTCCTGTCCTTGTCTCTCCTCTTATGCCCTTCCCATCTGCCTACTCGCTCTCATTCTCTCAACAGTCTCACTTGCCAAATGGCATCCAGCAGCACACTCTATGTGTTGCATAGGAAATTTAACATAACCTATTTAAATCATTTTTTTTCTATATTGCTAAACTCTTATTTTGGTCTCTTTTTTTCATGTTGGAGACATGTTTTTGTCTTTCACTGCACTCATGTGTACCATGCATTCCTAACAGTTTGGACAGGCCGGTCACGTTCTCCTCTCCTTCCCGTAGAGCCCAGGAAAAAGTGGGTCTAAAGCAGAGTCTTGTTGCGTCCCACCAAGCACACATGAGCAGTCGCAGCCAGCTTGAACAGGAAGTGCTAAGTCTGAAAAAGGAAGTTACACGCTTGGAGCTTGAGCTGGCGGACACCCAAAAGGTATGGAAGTAATGCGTATCCGCTGACCTGTCCTCTAATGTAGAGACAGCCATATTATTTTGACCTTTTCTTCCCTCATTCCGATCTTTTTCCCACTTCTGCCTCACCCTAAAATGATGCCTGTATGCGTGCATCTCGGGCTAAGAACACGAGCTTCTTGAGATTCAATTCAAGTTCTTTAAAGAGGAGTACTCAACCCACCTCCACCGGCACCACACACCCACCACTCATGCGATTGTCCCGTGATTGCCTGGCAGAAACAAATTGCCTTGCCATTAATTAAAGCACCAAACGTGCCAAGGCTGGTGAAATTGACTCCAATTAAGAGCTCAATGGGACACTAAATATTCAAATTACTCAAAGTGGTGACTGTAGCTTGGCAGAGTGCCAACATTGCTGGCAGTCATAGACACATCATTTTTGTGTGTGCGTGTGTGTGCGTGTGTGTGTGTGCGTGGTGTAGTCTATGTGTAGGTGGGAGTGGGAACATTTGATTTTACACATTAATTTGTGTGTCCTCTGGCACATTCAAGTGGTACATATGTCATGCCTACCCAGATCACATGTGTACACACACGTTTCATTCTCACAAACACACACACACACACGCACACACACAGTGGTGGTATAGCTGTCAGGTCTTGTCCATTAATCCAGCTTTGTTCCCTGTGGAATATCACTTAATGAGCCTGTGTCGTGTAAGGACACATGTACTGAAGGTTACATCTACAGATAATAGATTAGAAAAAAAAAAAAACATTCTTAATCAAAACAACCCATCATCATGATTTAAGGAAATTAATAAAAATAGATCTGCTTTTGCAAATGAAATCTTAATTTGTTATTCACAGACACATACACAGATTTGGCCGCTATTCAGAACTAGCACTAAAACGCATCTTGGGTGAAGCGATCACAAGTAGACAAATCTCAAAGATCCCCTCCAGACATGTTTCAAGATGTATACATAACACTGTACTTTGACTAATACAAAGAAGTTCTATTATCTTGTTAAAACCTTTAAAATTGTATCTACACCTTCTCTGTCATTAAAAAATTACTGAATCTATGATTATGAAAAAGTCTATCATTTTAAAGGTTTAACTGTTTAACTAAAACAATAGACGTAGTCAATGTAGTGGCTTTAGAATAATGAAACCATCCGCATTAGATAGGTTCCCCATAAACCTCACATCTATTGTGTCACATCTATTTTTTTCTGCCACTGGGCACAAACCCCCCTGAAAACTGAAGTCAAACTGGCAGCATGGGACCGTTTCTAGGGCCTTTCACTATTTGTGATGTCACAAATCATGCTCATTGGCCATAAGTATGTGGATATGAAAACATAAATCTATCCATTACTGCTGTGAAGGACTTTCTGATAATGTATAATATGTAGAGTTGACTTCTGTTTGCCCTGCAAACCCCGTAACACAATTGGTTTGCCTATGCCAAACAGCTCAGGCAACATTTTGAAGTCCACCACCTGTGTTTCTCTCACTGTATGGTTAAATTTTGAAGCTTCTCTCAAGGTTTCCCGTGGATAAAAGCAAATGTAAGCAGGGAAGCAAAATCAAATAATAAGCAGTCACTCAATACATGTTTCAGGCGCCACTTGATAAGAAGTGTGAAGTGCATTCCTGACACTGTCTAGCAAGATACTTGATCTAAAAGGGCACCACAAACACCACATGTGTGCGCACATTAAAACACACTTCCTCACTTATTCACTGCTTCTCTCACTTATGCTGCAGGTACATGTGGCACTTCTCAGACAGTCAGAGAAGGAGCTGAAGGAGGCCAGACGAGAGGCAGCGAGAAGGAGCAGCGAGGTGGGCGTGCAGAGAGGAGAGGTGCAGAGACTTCAAGAACAGTTACTGAAGGTTGAGGAAGAGATGAGATGTGCCATCAGACAGAAACAAAGTCTGAGCGGTCAAGTCAGACAGTTGGGTCAAGAGCTGGAGGAGCTGCGCAGCAAGCACCAAGTGACAGGTAGTAATCAGTTCATCAGCATTTCATCAGTAACTCATTTCATCCTTCAATCTGTCTATTTATCCATCAATGAATAACCTTTTATAGCACCACACACACATAGTATACAGTGTATATACATATACAGTTTTAAATGTACCAACTATTTCTGATCAAGTGATGCACAAGCAAATGGTTAAATGCGCAATATGTAATGCCGCTAGAGGTCTCTCAATCGAAACGAAACAAAATATGTAAGTAGCGTGGGATCTATTGCTGATGCAAATACAACTATGTGATTCAAGCAGAAATGTTCACGGACGAGGTAATGTTTGAAAGTTTTATTCACTTGTGTTTAACTTCCTACCTCACTCTCTGACTCCCAATATTTGGGATAATGTTCAATAATTACAGAACTTAAAGTTCCCATGAAGACAAAACTGCTGTTTATCACATATGTCTTGCTCCGTATCTCACCTATGCAGCAACTTCAGGATAGACAATGGCAAAAAAGCCATTTTAAGGTATTTTTAAAGGTAACTGCCTGCAAAAAATTTGAATTGTTGTTGACTCTTCCTACACTCAGGGGCGTGTGTTCATATTTCATCCAACGCATACTGTCTTTATTTTATGACGCTGCCATGGATGTATAAAAAGAAGAACGTCGCCAGAGGAGTGTGTTGCTAGAGACCGGACTTGACCGATTACTGTGCAAAAAATACACAACTTTATTCATTGATTTGGGTGGAACTAGGTCATGTTTTATGGAGAAAATATTTTCTGCTGCCCTGGGGCTGCTCTGCCTTGAGAAAAACTCTGGAGAGATAGCTTTACTTGTTACTGAAGTTGCTAACAAACTGATAATCAGCATATTCTCTATGAACAGCTCCGGACCAGGTCTGTAAGTGGCCTCCGAGAATGACGTCGGAGGCCACTTACAATACTGAAGGGATTTATAGAGTTTCCTGGTAGACAATACCAGGAGTTTTGTTGCTAGGGTAAGCGCTATACTTGTGCTAAATGTAGTTAGCTCGGCGGCGTTTTCCGTACTGATGTGACCATGTTCACTGGGAGCAGCCCGTTCGCGGAGAGTCAGCATTGGCGACTTGATGGTTAGGGGTTTGGGTGGGGTGTATCATAGTTTCAACGCTATTGGCTGCTGCCTGTTTCCTGTAACAGGAAACATGTAACCATGCCAAAGCAACTAACAATCTATTAGCCATTTCATGGGGACTTATACAACGCAGTTCTTAGTTTTTTTTAGACATTCTACTGCAGAAATATAACACATTATGTCTTCAACATGATTGTGTCTGACTTCACTGTTTGATTTACTAGTTGACCTGATTTTCTAGTATGAACATTCGGGCTTTGTTGTCCATTAGAAGCATAAAGCATGCTGGGAGAGCTTTACAGTCTGCCCTGCCTTTTTGTTGCAGAACCAGCCACAGTGCTGCTTGCTCAATCAGTTAGGTCAAATTAGCCACCAATGGCACAGCAATGGTGATTCGGTCGCTAGCTCTCCTCATGCAATGTTAACTCAGACACACACAAACATACACACACTCTAGATAAAGGTTTGATTTAATGGTGCACTGCTTTAGCTGTATGGTAATGATCTGGTTTATGTGTGCGTGTGTGCGCGCGTGGCCGACGGTGGCCTTTGTAGTGGTGTGTCAGTGCAGGAATGGTGATGGCTGGGTCTCTCTGGGCACAGAAATGTCTCATTAAGAATTAACGTACACATCTACGGTCACGCCAGGCAAACACCTCGCGCACACACACACACACACGGCCATTTCTCCCAACTCCCACTGCTTTAATTAGCACGTACACACTTGCTCTCCGAAGTACAAACACACACACACGCACGCACACACACACACATACACTCAGACACACACACACACACTCACCTATTGTCCGCAGAGAGATGAATCTGAGGTCTCTCTCCGTGGCAGACAGTGGCTGGCTTGCTCGGTGAACACTGCTCATTAACAAGATAGAGACAGAAGGACAACGCTGTGTAGCTTGGCCTTTGTCTGTGATCAAAACGCATTCCCTCAACTCTACGCTCCGCACAAAAACCACATATTATTCCGCTTTTACCTTCAGCAAATACAATCCAGCAATGTAGAGCCTATTGTAATGACTTAAGAAGAATAAAGATGCATTATTGTAACAAAGGGGGCATTGTTTACCTGGATATAGCGGTGGCCTGAATAGAGTGGGTGAGGAGTTAGCTTGAGAAATTACTGTCATGAACAAAAGGCCTTTTTATTAACATGGAGCCCTGGCAGAGGTCCTTTCTGCGTTATGACAACATCGCCTTTTTTCTCTTATATGTATTAAAAGGTCTCTGTGGCAAAGAGAGAGGGATTGGCAAAAAGGAGGAGAAAGAAACATGGGATAGGAGGATGAGTTAGGAACCACGGAGGTGTCACGGGGAAGAGAATGAAGGCAGCTGGATTCAATCAGATTGTGGCAGGAGAGGATGAAGAGCTGAAAAGAGTGAAAGAAGGGGGTGATTAAAAAGGAGAGAGGAAAAAAAAGTCCTTAAACTTGGCTTATGACTGTACGTGTCAGATTTACTGTCACTCTTTGACAGCATGCATTTTCACTTCAGTAGATATTCTGTTTCTTGCAAAAAAAAAAAAATAGTGAGTCCGGAGAGTGAATCACACAGCACTTAATAAACTACATATGGTGTTCAGAGAATGCCAGTGTGTGTACAGCGCATATATTGATTTAGACAATATAGCACCTACTGTATATATATGAGTAATTTAAAGTGAATTGAGAACTGATTTGTGGCCTGATTTTGTTGAACTCTTAGACACTCGCTGTTTTTTGAGTTTTATGTGTACAGTAAAGAAACTGAAAGGTGTAGATAAGTTAAGATTACTGATCAGCTTCCTCGGGATTTCTGTTTGGTAACTCGTACTTAGCTGTTTAATTGTTTTATGAAAATGTTTGTATGGCACCCACCTGTCAAACCCAAGCGGAGATGAATGGAATATTCAAACATGGCTGATGGCATCATCTTACAACTTAAATAAGATGCGTTGTAACGCCGGCCTTAATGTGAAATAAATGTGATGCTGTGTGACAACAAATGAAATAACAGCATAAACAAAAACACAATATCCATATTTCCACAGTTGCACAAAAACAGAAATGTGATATTACCTCCCCTCTGTGCTGCTGATGTTCATCTGCCTAAAGATGATGAAATCATTATTGTGCGCATGTGTGTGCGCATGTATGTATGTGTGTGCGTGCGTGCGTGTGTTGTGCTATCCAATCTGGATCCCTGGACGCACACGTGCACAGGCCTCTCTCCTCCAATTCACCTCTATTACTAGCTATAATCCCATTTCACACTCTATCGATCCCCAAAACTGTTGTTCACCGGAACCAGCAGCAAACACTGGCATTTCTCCCCATCATTTCACCACCATTGTTCTTTATTACACAAAGAAGCCCCCCTTTGTCTCAGAGCAAACTCAGCCCTGCCGAAATATGAATTATAAATGTATGGCTAATAAAAGAGAAGGGGGAAGAGAGAGAGAGAGAGAGAGAGAGAGAGAGGGGAGAGAGATAGCGATAGAGAGAAGTGGTTGGTAGAAACATCAGAGAAAATGACTCCTTTACAAGAGTCTATTGATCAGTTTCTATCAAAGGGGGATGTCAGACATGAGATTACCTGGCAGTTTGAGCATTAGGTGCCGTGTGTTATAGCCCCGGGCCCTTGTACCGCTGCCAGAGGATTGTAAATAAAGCGGAGAGGAGAGAGCAAGAGGGGAGTGCGTTGGGGTGTATGTGTGTGTGTGTGTGTGAGTTTTAGAGTCTATGTGTGTGTGTGTGTGTTAGTCTTTGTCTTTGTGAGTGTTGTGTGCATACAATTTTTTTTTCTTCTTCTTGTGGTGTATTTGTGTGCATGACGGTGTGCGGCTGTGCGCCTGCACCTTTTGGCTTATACCCAAAAGCAGTGTTGCAAGCCCGTGAAACTTCAGAAAGAGAGAGAAAGAGTCTTGGGAGGCTTTGGGACGTCTCGCGGGAGCACCTTAGCCCGCTACGAATCCCCCAACAAAGCCAAAGGAAGCCCCTATGAAGCCTTATGAAGCTTTTATGAGGGCCAGGCAGGGCCCAGCTCTACCCCCAACCACTGATTCAGGGTTAGCCGAGTTTTCGTCCTTCTCATGTTAAAGGTTAGCTGCAAGAGCGGGGTAATCTGACCGCAGATCTGTGATTATAGGCCCAATGCTGTATGATGGGCTTTGAAGCTGGCATGAGAGGGAGAGATCGAGAGAGAGGGTTAGATTATGGACTAATGTCACACCTTTAGTTGTGAAGCCAGTATAAAAGGGTCAAGAAAGTGAGACAGTGAGGGACCCAAGATCTTAGATTGAAGACTTAATGTCATAACTTGACTCATGGAGCAACTAGAAACAGGTTGTAAAGGAGCCAAGGCCTCAGAATATGGACTACTGTTCTACCGTAAGCTGTTAGGAAGAATTGATCCACAATCCTCTGCGGATACACGTTTAATGTGGAACATTTTGTCAGCATTTGGTCATCAATCCCCGCTAAGCTACATATACCCCACATTTAACGCATTCGTCTCAGGTAAACACCTGGTGTATGTCCGCATGTGAGCTATTTCCACTTGCTGTTTTTATACATTTTAAATTTAGAGGAAGCTCTCCGTGTTTTCACTTAATTTTTCCGTGTGTTTCAGCTGTGTGGTGTGTGTGTGTGTGTGTGCGTGCTCCTGTGCGTGCCTGTGTGCATCTGGGTGCAAATAGGAGTGTTTGTGTAAACGTTCGGTCCATGCAGCTAATTGCTCTCTCTGTGGCCTCTCCCTGCCCTGGTGGGAGGTGTCACTGAGGTCACCTCAAAACTAATGACTTGAATGTGAATTTGATCCCCATCTCAAGTTTTCACATCTCTGCTCTATTGATTATTGAGATTCATAGCCAACTTTAACCTTGAGGTTGAGCAAAATGGCCAAGGTAGGGCGCATACATGCACACACACACATATATAAAAGTGTTTGTGCATCGTTAAATATTTAGCAATTCCAGTTGCGGCTTCAATTTTCCCAGGGCTTCAGTTTAAACAGTTTGGATGCTGCAGAGCCATAAATTAATCATAGTTTTATTAAATGTAGATTTTCTTTTCTCTATTTCTTCCTTTTCTACTATTGGTTTTAGCTTCCCCCCTTAGTCAGTCCGTCCCACCACTTCCAACACAGCATGGTGTGCGGCCTTAAAAGCTTTACAGCAATACACATACAACGTTTCTCTATTTCTATTTCACACACTCAGATACACAAGCACACCCACAAAGTCAAGGTCCGTCCTGTAAATATTCAACACACACACACACACACACACACACACAGAACACAAACACACACTTGCTCAGGAGCGCACACACCTCTACATATTCAGTGTGCACACCTTCTCAATATTCACTAGCCTTGGCCACCGATGGCTGACAGTTTATGTTATATTCAATGAATACTGAATTTAGTGAAAAGGTTTTAAGAGCTACGAGGAAACATTGACTCACAAAACAGCATACAGAACAAAAAAACACGCGGAGAAGGAAGCAAATCCTTAATTTTAAATTCAAACTAAAAAAGGGCCTGCAAAAGCGAAACCTGACCAAGGAACCTGACTAGTGGTTTATTATGCATCCGCTCAATGTGCTAAACTACTAAGTGTAGGACAATGGGGTTTTATTGCATGTAGACGGAGGAGACGGCTGAAAAGGGAATGTGATTGAAGGGATGCAGTCAGGAGCATGAGCTCAAGTGGCCTGCTTAAGGTAAAGAGTGCCATCTATTGACGGAGCCGGGGAGCGCTTCTTTTGTCTCCCAACAAAAGGGCTGCTGCCCCGTCTCAGTGTAAGCAGTGCAATACTTTCGCTCCTTCCTCCTCTGCCTCTGAAAGGCATTCAGTGCCTCCTCTGTGCCGGAGTTCTTCGCTCGGCTTTGAAGGCGGCTCGTAGTTCATATTTTCCCACTCGTGCTGAACTCCAATCAATAATCACCTCTGCGTATGCGTGTCTTGTGAATCATTCTATTAACCTTGGTCTGCTGGAAGATGCAAAGTTTGGTTAATCTCAACCGTCTTATATATTTCTCTCTTTGAATGTGTTTTAAAAGAAAAATCAAGTCAGCCTCAAGAGCTGTTTCACACAATTTTAATAATATCTCAGTTGGAAAATGTCATTTTTTTCTGTCACATGGGCGTTTAAATTAGGCCCATTCTCTAATGAATCTTAACCAACAGTGTCTGAAGTGAACTGTTGCTCTTTATCTCACACTTTTCTCCCCCCTGTCTCTCCTCTCTCCCTCCCCTGCTCAGTGGAGGAGTTGGCAGCCCGTGCAGAGGAGGCGAGGCGGATGGAGGGGCGCCTGAATGAGGGAAAGCTAGCAGAGGGGAAAATAAGGTAAGAAGGGAGAGAGGCAAAGAAGCTTTCTCTCTTGTCCCATTTCCCATCGTCCCCCGTGTAAGCTCGGTAATCAAAAACATTTTTGCTTTTTTATGTGCGGCATACAGTAGGCTGTTTAACTGAACATGTGTCGAACAGAACAGCCCTGAGCTCTAATACGTACATTGTTTAAGAGAGTCTACAAAGCAAAATATCCAACTTCCCTGTCTGTCACACATTGTGTTATCGTGCCTGAAGAATGACTGATCTGCTCTGCACGTTTCTGCTCCGAACAGAAATATCAAAATGTGTATCGATGGGACACGGTGGGTAAGCAGATGTCAGGTCATGAAGTTCAGAGTTCAGAGGCGAGACCCCTGGTTGACCCCTGTGTGTCACCAGGGCTGCGGTGATGACATCAGCAAGCATGTATCACCCAGCCGAGTGTGTGTTTGTGTGCGCCCTGTTTGTGCGCGCATAGCTGTGGTTGCGGCTTTGGCTTCGACATGACCTCACTGCAACGGTCTCCGTCTTAGGGAGTTTCTCGGTTAAAGTCAAGCCATGGAACATTTTCATCGTCAACCGGCAATTTAAAACTCGGCATGGAGACTTTATAGGTTACATTCTGAATTATTGCACTTTATTACATTTAAACCAATTTTAGGTACCAAATGGTAAAACAATCGCTGTGTCTGCATATTATATCCATTTGCAGATTCATGCTGTTTACAGTTAACCCAGTATTATCTAATAACTGCAAAGACATGAAAGGTTTTTAAGCAACAACACCATGCTAATGGCTTCCATCTGTGCTGTGGGAAATCCCCTCCTTTCTCCACAGGATGCCTCCTCTCTTTCTTTCCTTTCTCTCTCCCACTCTGTTCATCCTATCATGTGTTCTCTCCACGGACCAATCTATCAGGCATTTTCTTTCCTTTTTGTTTTGGCTGTTCTGCTCCAGCTTCAGCTTTTTTCTACCACTGAGTTACTTTATCAGTATCACTTTTAAAGTCGGTGCTGAGGCATTTAGTCAATTAATCTGTGTGCCGAGATGCAGACAGAACTCTAATTTATTTTGATAATATATTGTGGTAATCACTTGAAAAGATGAGTAAAATTGCTAAGCCTTTGCTGGTTATGCCTTCACAGCTGCAAAGATTTTCTTTTTTCATATCAATTTATGAAAAAACACTGTTCTTTGAGCTTAAAGTTCCAACTTTATTAAAGCAAAAAATTAAGCATCTTGGGGGTTTACTGGTGAGGTTTTGAGACACTGACCATAAAATTGGTGTCCCCAGTTCCAATCGAGCTGTGGATCTCTGCTGCATGTCGGCATGACACACACATATATATACACACACATATATATACATATGTATATATAGCTTAAAATATACCTTACATTTTCGCTGAAATGTTTTGTTAATTAGTCGATGGACAGGAAATGAAATGGCGACAATTCTGGTTAAAATAAAATCTTGTTTTGAATAAACATATAATTTGAGCAAATCGCTTCGACTTAAACTTTGATTGACAGTTTTCAGTCTTTTCTGACATATTATAGATGAACTGATTAACTGATAAAACAGTCAACAGATGAATTGATAATAAAAACCAGAGACGCTTCGAAAAAGGACTTGTGATAGGTCATTGTTTTTGTCAGTTCGACTTAATAGCTAATTAGCTGAAAAAATAAGAAATGATGTATAGAGTGAGAAATGTGAATATTGAACTGTGCATTAATTTTTCTTGATATTAACATAAAAGCCAATAAAAACTAATGGTCAACCTTCTGGTCTTTCCCTGCATAGTTATTACTGTTTTAACTGTAAAATCCATAATGCACCAACTTCACTTCACTCTCCCAGAACTTTTGCCTGCACAAGGCCCAGATATTTTTTACTATTCATGAACTTGTAATTTTTCATTTTTATATTTGCTTTTTCGAGGTACGGGTCAAGATAGGGGTTGGTTTGTTTTGGTTTGTGGTGTGTGTGTGTGTGTGTGTGTGTGTGTGTGTGTGTGTGGAAGCGTCGGTGGGGCTGTTTGAGACTCGCTGAGCGGCCGAAGCGAGGCTGTGGAGGGAGGTTTGTGGAAATGGTAATCATTTGTCGTATTGATCTCGCTGTAGCCAGGGCAGCTGGCACACACAAACTCACTCGCACACATGTACACACACACTCGCAGACACTAACTGACTCACATGCACACAGACGCACAGTTGCGTGGCAGGAATAGACCCCTTCGTATTGATCCCCTTCACATTCCCTTAGCTCGGCTGCCACACACATACTCACGCTTTCTGTTGCTTACGTTAAACACAGATTGGGATTTTCCCAAAAACGTAATATTGGAATTTTGTACTTTGTTTTTGGGAATGTTTATGGTAATAATAAATGTGAAATGTGAAAACATTCAAATTACTTTTAAAAAATGCATCGAAGTTGTTGAGGATTTTTATTATTTATGCTTTTCCCAGTATCATAATAAGTTGTTTTTTTCTGTTTGTGTGTGCAGGTCAGTGGCTGTGAGGCTGGAGACAGAGATGGCAGAGCTCAGGAGGAATCTTCAGCAGGCTGTCGATCACAAACTCAAGGCAGAGCGAGAGAAGCGGGATGCACAGGACCAGGTAAATAAATATAAATACACACCCGACCTGAGTGACATAGGCTCGGCAAATAACATATTTGTGTTTGTTTAAATCCGCTTGTAGCGCAGCTCAGGCGAGGTGTTTGTCATCCGAGCCACTGAGATACTGTCTGCACTCACAGAAAGCTTGACCAATTTTACCACTTTATATCTTTTAAATGTCATTATCCAATCCACCTGCCAGTCATGTTATTGATTTCTGTTACTGACCGTACTTAAAGTGGTTTCATGAAATATCTGAGCCAGGTCTACTGTCCTACATTAAAAATGAATACCAATACATATACGTTAAGTATGCCTCTCCTCTCCTCTCCTCTCCTCTCCTCCCATGCCCTCCAAGGTCTTCCATCCCCTCCTCACCTCTCCCCGCACCCCCTCTTACCTTTTTGATGATTAGTGGCATATATCCGGTGCTAGAGCCCGGATTATCTTGTCCAAGACAGGGAGGGGTGTATGCGGGACCTAAACCTGGCAAGGTGATTTGGAGCGTTAATTCCTGGGTGTAATATTCCCTGATATTCCCTAATGTTCTGCCTGCGAGCGGGGGGTTGGGGGGGTCTCAGGGGAGAGTGGTTGTCAGAGCTGAGCCGCCGCCGTACAAAGGCAGAATGGATAATTAAGGGTAAAGCCAGGACGGGGAAGTGATGTTCATTTAGATTCGCCAAACTTTGAATTCTGCCTTGAGCAGCCGTGCACAGTGGTTGCTCTCCAGACCTTGATTTTGCATTTTGTTCAAATTCTTAAAGACACTCCTTTTCTATCTCCCTCCCCTTTATTTTTCTCCCTCTGTTCCCATGTTCTCTCCGTTTCTTTCCCTTTCTTTCTCACCTTACTCCTTTTTTTTTTATCCACTCTGTACTTGTGAATAATGCAGCCCACATAGCATGGCACTCCTTTTTTTTTCTCGACAATAAAGATTGCCCAGGGCCAGTAAGACACTGACTTAGGCCAGTTGATTGGTCAGTCAGTAGCCAGGTCAGTGCTCGCGAACATTTCTTCATCTATTTCTCAACTGCTGAAAATCCTTTCATCTCTTTTCTCTGTTGTACAATTTCTGATCAAACATATTGCAGGACATGTCAGAGTTAGTCACGGGTCTGTCAAGTCAGAGTCATGCATGAAGAAGCTATGGAAATGGCTACCAGTGTATTGATACAAGCATAAAGTGAAGCTCTGTTTCATTTGTTCAGGAAGGTCCTTTGGCTGAAATATGGCTAAACATGGTTGTAATGAATGTCACAATATTAAGGATCATATTTTTTTTATATTGATATATATAATAGTATGGGAAAATATCTACTATTTAAGATAATCAAGTTGATGTTCAGTACAATGAACTCAAAACTCATCAGGCACACACTTAAATAGATAATTCTGTCATCATTTATTAACAATATGTTTATTTATGATAACGTGATGTGAAGATATCATCAGAACTCATTTTCACTGACAGTCAGTAAACAATAATACTGAGATATCACCTATCCCTACCTGAAAATGTATGAATCATTTTTGATTCTTTTACCGTTTTCACTATTTTAAAGCAATGTGCAGATCAGGTTTTCTCATTCTCAAAAGAATAAGTTCATATCTTTGGAAATACGCTTACTCTCTAACCTGAGTTAGGTGAGAAGACCAATACCACTGTCATATGTGCTGGGTAGCATAATAGCTTAGCTTAGCATAACGACTGGAAACAGGGTAAAACTGCTAGCTTGGCTCTAAAAGCTAAAGCAAAAGCAATTTGAAGTGTTTTAACCCGTTTGTTTAATCCATTCAAAATTGGAGGTGAAGTAACGTCTAGCACTGTTTTTTACCAGAGGGTATATGAGATTGGCTGGATGCAGTGACCTCCTGGAAGCCACTGCTGCCGCTCCATGCATCAGTCCTGTTACCTACAGCGAACGCCAGGCTAGCTGTTTTCAGTCGTTATGCTAAGCTAAACTAACTGGCTGCTGCCTGTAGCTTTATATTTAACAGACAATTATGGGAGTGTTATCGATCCTGTCATCTGACTCTCGGCAAGAAAGTAAATAAACTCATTTCCCAAAATGTCAAACTAATCCTTCAAGCCAGTTGTACCACGAGCAGATGCTCTGCCTGTAACAACAGCCAGCAGCATCCCGTCACTATGACAGTCTGACAAAGATTTAACCCGTTGGGGCAACGGCAAATGTTGTGGGGCTTCTGATGTAGCCAGCGGATATCCAAATGACAGATTTCCGGGCTAAGACTAACTCTTCGCTCTTTGCTGGTGTACAGTCTAATTTTGCTATTCAAGATGTGAGAATGGAGGGGGGGTTAAGAGACAACGTCTGTGACCGGATTGTTTCACCAGTAGCCAAAAACCTGGCTAAGCTAATTGCTAAATCATCGTTGGGCGGTAGCTGATGGCTTCCAAGATTGCATTTCGACCAGTTACTAATTACTAAAGTAAACTAAACTAAAGTTAGCTAATTACTAACTAAAGCTGTCGAAATCATCACATCATTGTTTTCCTATAATTTGATGAACCAGTCTTATCCTTTTTGTTTGCTATATGAACACATCTGCAGTGAACTAGGAGTGTGTGTGTATGTACTTACTGTATGTGTGTGTCTTTATATGTGTATTCTCTGGCTGGTCTCCTGCACTCATACTGTACGAAACCCCTTACAATATCCCCTTTGCCTTCTTGCTGTCTTCCATCATCTCAACAACAGATGAGCTTTTCAATGAATTTGACTCCAAACAGTATTTAAACACCAGCGTGATGGCCGTTCTGACTATGACTCCTTCATTAGGTCCCAATCTCTGTTATTGACCAGCAGAAGATGAATTATCCGCCGGTGAAAAAAATCAAAGGGTTTGAAATGGTAAATGGTACACTACAGTGGCCTATAGAGGAAATCTATATTACAAATTGCCTCAGTGCACAGTAGCTGAACCTCAGATAGCTCTGTCTTTCTCGGTGTGTATGTCTTTGTATGAAACAGTGTGTGTGTGTGTGTGTGTGTGTGTGTGTGTGTGTGTGTGTGAAGACTTTTTTTGGCTCAGTTTTGTATTTCTTTTCTGATATGGAGAACAGGATTTACATGTTATCTGGCGGTCACTTTTATGATTGTATGTATGCTGCTCAGTACACACACACACACACACACACACACACACACACACACACTTCAGTCGATCGCGGACTCATGCGGGGACAGGATTGTCCCCGCATGAGTCCAGTTCAAATACAGCTTGTGGTAAACACAAGTTATGTTTTTATGACTGATCAGATCATCCCTCTTTCCTTTCCCCCTCTCCCTCACTCTCTCTCTCTGCACCACACACACACACACACACACACACACACATTCACAATCACAGTCATTAGTGTGTTTACCTCAACTTCTTTTAGCATGGAGTAAAAGATTTCAAACCGTTTTAATGAGAATTTGCAGAAAAGTTTTCAGAAAGCATAAGTTTGTCAGCGTGTTTTCATTCCCTTAAACCTTTCTAAGTTGCCCAAAAACTTTACAACTATTGATGTCATTCTATAGAAATACAATTAGACAGTAGCTTTTAATCACTCCGAGTCAGCAGGGGATCTGCCTAGTGATTAGAGAGACAAGTCTGGTCCCTGCTCAAGTATCCTTGATCAAGATACCCAATCACAAACAGCTCCAAGACTGTTAAATCTGCACAGTAGTCATACATGGCCATGGGTGAAACCAAAATGTAATTCGCTCTAGTTTCCTCCATATTCCTTCAGCACTACAGCGGTGTTAGACAGTGTTTTTGCTGCCGAACGTTGATGTTATCTCGCCGTTCTTCACCTGTAAGTGTCTCTTCTGATTTGGAATGCGGTTGTGTATATGTTCAAGAGTTGATCTCTGGAACGGTCTTATGTTCATTGATCGCACTCATTATACCTGATAGAAGCCCTCAGCCTGGCCTGATTACCTTAGAATGACCCACACTAGATCATTGTTTTTTACACACACACACACACACACACACATATACAGGTTCAATGACAGAGAAATGAGGACAGACAAATGAAGCTCATTTGTTTAGTTGATGAATAAAGAGAAGTGGACCAATTGTCGGACTGTTTAACCACGGAATGGACTTTAGTATTTGTTCAGCGTGTGCGTGCATGTGTGTCCTTGTGTCCCATCACCCTCAAACACAGCTCATTAAGTGCCAGTCCTGTAATTCATTTGAATTATTTCCCTCACGTTGTTGCGGTAACTTTTCCGTGTCCTTCTCAGCTGTCACACTGCCTCTCTTCACCGAAAAGAAGGCCGTTGCGTCTGTTTTAATGTGCACGGAGTTCGATGAATTAGGAAAAATTGCTGTATGCAAAGGTTCATGGGATGTTTTATGATGTTTAAAGGCTGTTTCTCTCTCAGGTCATGTTTAGTTTAGTTTGATAGATATCACATTTCTAAAAGCATTGAATTGATAAAATGTTTTGTTCTCTGAGTTCTCAGAATGTTCAAATTCCACAATTTTATATACTTGCGTGTTTGTGACCTTGGCCAAGGATTATAACACTTGATTAAATGAGTGGAAATTAGTCTTTACAAATCACACCTGGCACTCATTGACAGTGTCAAATTTATATAAGTAAGTAAGAAAAGAAGCTATTATTCTAATTATTCAAGGCTAACCTTTAATCGTCTCACCTCAGTGGCAAGTTTTACTCCGCTAAAATGCTCTTCACAAATTCCAAAAGAGCTGTGTAATATCACTCTATTCTTAATCCCAGAACCAATGAAGACTTAATAACATCAAAAATGGAGAGTTATGAAAGGGTGCTTCTTTTTCATTTCACCATTTTACCACAGCAGCATACTTTTCTTTTCCTATTTTTGTGAGATTGTTTGTGTTAATATCAGTTCCACATCTCATATAAATACTTCTGTCTAAGAGAATATGAAACATTACACTACAAGCAGGTAAAGTGAACTGACAGTTTACTGACAGTTTTTCTGTGCAGACCCCCCCATAAATCAGCCATGTAGGAAATAATAACTTATTATAACTCAACATCTTCCTATTACTACATTTTGTTTATTTTCTAACTGTTTTATTGAGGAAACACAAGGTGCACTCTGTATGTTACAGTCATTTACGAAGGGGCCGGCATTTTTCCAAAGTCTTGCTGCATCAGAACAATACAGCAACAATAAAACCCTAAAATTGTTCTTTTGTGCTGCTGCTGCTGCTGCTGCTGCTGCTGCACTGTTGCAGGGTGGTCACCTGGTCAACTAAACATTGGCCAGATTTCCAAATGGGAATCCCTCATCTCCAGGACACACTTAAAGCTCTCTATTGTTGGAGGTTCCAAACAAATATGGCAGTCTTGGAAGCTGCGCAACACTATTTGCATCTTTTTCTTCAGTATTCCCGCTGCACTACTAAATAACCCTAAGCAATGCAGAATCTGTTGACTACGAACACACTAATATCAAGTTACTAATATGTACTATACTAGTAACTTGATATTATTGTGTTCAAATACCAAGACAATTTAGAAAGTTTAATTTGGTCACAGCCTGGGATGCACATTAACAGCAGTTACTGTCATAAAAGAAAAATTAAATCATTTTAAAGGTTGGGCTTCACTTGTCATATAAAAATAACCCCATGTAGAGGTAGAGCACACATACAGTTACCTAGATTTATACCTGTAAAGAAAGACATGATTAAAAAAAAACACAAGGCGCAAGAATCCTAACCAAGACAGTCAGTCACTGGTGTCCATCTTCTTTTAAAAATAGTCACTTTTAGTTAACTCATGTGTTCCATCATGTAAACATGTCTGACTGTTTGTAACCACTGAGCAACCATTGGCTTTATCCAGTTAATACTTTACATTTTTATTGCAATCGTCAACAAAATACACAATATATATAACATTGTTCTGTAGTAAACAGGTGGTCAGGAAATACATCTAAGAAGTGGGTCTAGGGGAGGTCCATTCCAAAAATATATGAGTATGGTCCAGACCATACCATAGTTCCTCCAGCATTTATCACTGGGATTGTTTTTGGAGTCAAGCGTGGTTAACTTTGTCCTGAAGAAGCTTATTTTGACCTTCCAGTCAAATTCTTTCTAAAGTTGGCCTCCAGCCTCATTGTGACATCTAGAACAAATGTTTCCCCAGGAGTCATCGTCCACTATTGTATTCAGCTCCGCATTATTGCTTTTGTACATATGAGATAGTTGTTTTTTTGTTGATGCATGGTTTTCAAACAGATGTATAGAATGGTTTTCTATATGGTAGGTCCGCTGATAGTTCCCCAGTCTGTATTTTCTTTGTAATATAGTGTCTAACTTGTAACATTCTCTGCCCACCTCTAATGAGCCTCACACGTGGATGGTAGGAAAAAAAATCACTTTTTTGATAAACAATAAAAACCAAACTTTACAAAAGCAAACAGTAATTTAACCTGTTAACAACTAGCCTCTATTTTGTGTCTCTGCTCGATAATTAACAGAGTGCATCTCTGCAACTACAAGGTCCACCTGAATAATCAAGGTATCATGATAAAGGGAATACTTGAAATATTTGGTCAGATGTGTAATGTCCGTATATATGTCACTGGGTCTGAGTGAATTAAGTTGGCACACAGCATAAATGAAAGTTGTAGAATGAATATCCCTTATGAATGATGCAGCTGCAGCTCCAAATCTCTAGCAAACCATCTGAACATTACCTCTGCCAACTTTTATGCTAATAAAGTGAATCAGAGGGGTTTTAGCAGAGAGCACTCAGGCAGAATCTCCAAATGTGCCATTTTGGCACATTTTGGCACCATCTGTGCCACTTAAAATTCCTCAGGTACCAAACTATATATTTCACTTATATGTTACCATAGGTGCTGAAAAACTAGCCCAATTGGCTCCCGCTCGGCCCTGACAGGTTAAAACAAGCATCCTTACAACTTTCCGAAATAACATGCAGTCTAAAACTGTCTCTTTTAGGATTTAATGTTATAAACTCTCTGACCAAAGGCTAAGTAAAGACGATTACGAATCTGGGCGAGCGTTCCATGCCAGCTTTCTGTGTTTGGCAGCTCCTGACATTCAGTGATGTGGACACAAAACCTAGCCTGAGTTCCCTCTAAAAGGACAGATGGGGGGGAACTTCATCTGCCTGGGAAGTGGTTGAGCAAAGTCTACCAAGGCTGCTAATGTAGTTGTGCTCATGCAGGCAAGATGCAAGATAGGGGACTTGAATAATGGCAGCCACTGATAAACAACCCAGCAGCATGCGTAGGAGAGAGCAAGATGAAAGGACTCGGGGAGAGGAGTCAGGCCATGCAGCAGCAGATGAAGGTAATTAAAGAAGCCATCATCAGCATCATTAATATGCTAGATCTGCCGTGGCCCACTGACTAGTCTAATGGAGAACATGTCATCATCGTCACCATTAGGGAGAGTGGGACACACATAAACACACGCACACACTGTCTTAATGTTGGGTCACGCCATGATTATCACCATTAAGCCTAGAGTGAGAAGACCTGCTTAGGAAACCTCATTCTCTCCTGCCATCGTACACACATACAGTACACACACACACACACGCACGCGCACACAGACACACACGCGCTTGTGGATCTTTAATTCAGACTCTGTGAGTGATAAGTATGCATATTTAAGTGATGTCAGGCCTGTTGGGTCTTTTAATTAGACAGAATGAATGAATGTTTTATAAAAACGTGTTTAACAATAAATGTGTTCATTAATTTGATGAGAGGATGTGCTCTGATGAGCTGAGTGGAACGGAGTAATGGCTCGTATTCAGCTCTGGCGGTTTGATGGTGATGGGAGCAACAACCAGGCTATCCGTCTCTGATTTTCTCCTCATCCTCATGCTCCTGTCTTTACCCAGAAAAAAAAAGTTAACTTTGAATTATGTTTATCCCACGACCTTGGACAGTTTGGTCTGTTTTAGTGAAAAAAATACACTTTTGTGCTTTTACAGCTAATGTGCAATGTGATACCAGTCCAGAGCTCCATGGAGAGTAGAAAAGATGGAAAATCCATTAAGTCCCCACAATCTTTTATTTTTTTCTGTCTGCAGGTATTCTTTGTGGTTTGCCATGAAAGTTCATTCAGATGTTTAAGTTCAGAAAAAGATTGTGGACTCGCACAAAGTCCATCTTGTATCTTTTGTCAATGAAAAGTGTGGGCTGTGGACTGGACAGCCCGGCCTTATTCTGATAGAATAAACTATCAAAATGATAAATACTCTCGGAGCAGATTCCAAATCCTTCACCAGCACAGCAGTACTCAACTCATATTTTCTAGCTTAGACCTGAAAGGGCCGCTGGAATCACCAAACTCGGTTATAAGTGTGTCCCAAATGAATTTTGTTGCCCCTTTTAGCCCCCATCATCAGCTAAAATATTTGTGCAACAAAACCAATCTAAATGTTAAGCAGGTATGCTACTTTACTCCTCCCCCCGCCCGCAATCACACCTCCTTTGTCCCTCTTTCTCTAAATGTCCCTCCCTCCCTCTCTCTCTCCCTCTCCCTCTCTCACACTTTCCCCCTCTTTCTCACACACCCTTTCACTGCCTCCCTTGACACCGGTGGAAACAGAGTGATGGTGTGTAATTTAGTCCTAATCACAACATCAGACTTACGCTGCGATTTACATCCCTCCACCAGCCGAGCCAGTCAGACAGTCAGGAGGGAGATGTTAATGTGAGACCACAGGTAATTACTGTCATTACAGCGTGCCACAGATCCCGCCGCTGTGTGTGCATGTGTGCGCGTTGGGGGTGTGTGCAGACGTGTCGTGAGCTCGGGTGTGTTTTGAGTTTTTTGAACGGTATGGTTTGATATTTTTTGTGTATGTAATTAATATCTGAGTATTACCGTGTGTTTGGGGGCAATTATACCACAACAGAACTTCCTTCACATGGAGATGTGTCCGTGATGAGACAAAACAGAAATGAAATCACAAACAACAGGGGAATCCCAATATTTACGCCGTCGTTAATAAATGGAGTTACAATTGATGGCGTGACTCAGTTTACTCTTCAAAATTGAATGATTTGCTTCATGTAATTTCATTCTTCCCCCAATTCGTTCTTCATTGCTTTATTTGTTGGAATGCAGCCCTCCCTTAATCTGAATGAAATTAAAAGTTTAATTCTTAATCATGTTAGGACATTTGAATTATTGATTACACGTCACTGTCATCCGCACAACTTCCTTCCACATCCAATGCAGCCTATTCATTTGTGCTGTTGAAGGATCATTCTCTGAACAGAACTGCACCTTCATTTATCTCACATCATTGTGACAAGAGAGGAGGTTGTCCCAATGAAAATTACACCTTTCTGCTTTTCTTTTGACCAGAATCTGACTTTACTGACAGTAACCTCCTCCCGCACTGCATCCATTTGTCCGTGTATCAGGTAGTAGAAGACCGGCACAACATCGGCTTCCTTCGCAGTGTTTTTCATTCAAAACATTTGATGTTGAAGCAGATTTTGATACAAGGTTGCACATTTTGCTGCAAAAGAACACTAGTGAACCTGTGAATTTCTATCATAGAACATATGACAAAATTGAATGGTCAACTTTATAACCAGCTGCCCACTTAAAGACCGGCCTCTCTTAGATAAAGTTGTAGATAACTTAAAAGACTCTGACCTCAGCCAACTGAAAGCAAGATATTTTCACTTTAACCCTTCCACACACGGTGTCCACTACAGTGGACTGATACTTGGAGACACCTTTAATCATTTAAAGTGGAGTACTGTGTCGCAGAGCCTTGTCCACTTGTCTTGTCCTTGTCCAATTCCAGTTGATTTTCATCTTTGTAATTCTTTGTCATTTTGAGATATGGCATTATAAACTCAAAATGGTGGAGGAAAGATGAGATGCACCAGTTACCTCTAAAAACTGTTATTCTTTGAAAAACAGACGGGTAAATAGACCACTCAGAAATCCTTTTATTTCTGTGAACAATCTACCTAAGAAGATGCTGCATTATTTTGTATGTTTTATTTTGAATTATGATACAGTTTACACTACAATAATTTAAAATAAAAAACTGAAAAAAACGGTTATTCAAGAATCACTTTTTATGACGTGGATGCATGACATTTATCTAACACTTTCAAAATAACATATATTGGAGGAAAAATTGAATTGGCATGATTTTTCACCTTTTCAAGAGTAAAAACATTAAGAACAATCATCACTCTGTGCCTCAGTAATCCATGCATGAAAGGGTTAAACGTGGGATGCACAAGCTGGACGCCTGTAACCAATTTCTGTGTGGCTGATAGAAGTTTGACTGCTATTAAAAGACACGCTGATAAACCACTTGCAATTACTATACAGCGCAAGTCACCGGACTTTATGAACACTGCAGAAAGTTCCATTCTTCGCTCTTATTGTTGTAATCAGTTGTAATCACCTCTCTGATTACTCCAGCTTTCATCAACAGTGTCTTATCATCTCTGCACCATTTAACTCTGTGGTGCTCCAGATAAACATCAACAGGAAAATATTTGGTCTGGAATTCACACATACGCTCACACACACACACACACATGCACCCAGTTCATGATTTAACTCACCCAGCAGTTGATATTCTGACATTTTAGGTTAATCATATGACATTTTTTTTTGGATACTTAAATCATGGACCACATATTGGAAAGTTTTTTTTTCTTTCTTTCCTTCATGTTTGCCCAAGTCTTTGTGGGAAGATGGGATGGCATATCAAGGTGTTTCCATGGCGATAAGGGGTAATGTGTCAGGGTCCCCAGAGTTTAGGCCTGGAAAGGTCCTGACTGATAAGCAGAATGAAAAAGTCAGCAGTTTGGCCACTGCCGTCCCATCCCTGTTCCCACCCCTCAGCCATCTTCTTACCCCTGCAATCTTGTCTTCAGTCTTCTTCTGCTCTCCCCCCATCCTCCATCTTTTCCGGGTGCAAAACCTGCTTAATACCTCCCCGTGCTATTTATACCTGCGTCTGCAAATGGCATCTCTTTCATCCACCATTATTCTCCACTTACTTAATTTTTTGCTATTATGCTCTATTTTTTGACATTTATTTTCACCCTGCCCTCCCCCCTGTTTCCCATCTATCAGAGCCTCACTTATCCCCACCTTTTTTTCTCCTACATTTCTTTATTTCACACCTTTGGCTCCCTCCTGCCATTTGCCAGTGTTAGATGTTAATGCTTTCCTAAGTGAAGGTAATATTTTATAAGCTTCGAAACTCTGTTTTAATGAACGCATATTAAAACGCGGATGGTGTGAATGCTGGTGTTCAGTCAGAGAATAGATGAGGGTGTATAAAGTTAGAAAAATACCTAAACAGAGGGGAAATGTGAAAACCTGTGCACAGCCTTTTACATTGTTACCATTTACGCTGTCTTATGATGGCTTTTGTTGTGACGGATACTATTTGACTGTGTGCTGTAGGTGGTAACACTCCGGTCGGAGCTCGAGGGGACACGTTCTGACAATGCAAACCTTCGCCATGAGAGCCAGCTGGTCATGACAAATGTCAACTGTTGGATTACTGAACAAAAGTACGAGCACACTGCTTTCATGACATTTGCACACTAAAAACTCTAAAACAAATGTTTTTCCTGTATGTTTTCTTATTGATAGTGTATGTTTGCAGTGTATTTTTTCATTCTTTTTTTCTTATTTTTCTACAATGTAAAGCCTACTGAGTAATTATTAAAGACACACTGCTACATTATCTTGTGTGGTGCACTGCAAAAGATACTGTTCAACTGGCAGGTGTTTATATCTTATATATAGTGGTGGAAGAAGTATTCACACTTCTGTATTTAAGTAAAGGTATTTACCACACTGTGAAAGTACTTTACTAAAAGCAAAAGTCTTACATTCAAACCTCACTTAAATCAGCAAAATTAGCTAAAAAGTACTGATTCTGCAGTAGAATGGTCCCTTTCTGTGTTTTACAATTGTATATGATGTGATTGCAGTAGATGTTTGCGATACAGTGTATTTTAACACTGTTTATTAGTTTAATCTACAGAAATGCATCATATTCTATAAGAAATATATGTTTCCACTTTCCTGTGAGAACCACGTAGCTCTAAAAAGTCAGTTTTCATGGCAAATGCAGTGGAGTAAAATGTACTTTATTTGCGTCTGAGATGTATTGGATAAAAAGGAAAAACTCAAGTGAAGTAGTTCAATTTTGTACTTATTTCATATACTTACTTTTTACATTCAAACACTGTTAATATCACCGGAAAAGCCGTACTGGGTGTATTTTTCAAGTTAGTGTTTAGATTTCAGAGGCCTGTCTTCTGTTTTCAGAGCGTCCAACGAGAGTCTCACTGCCCAGATGAAGGCCCAAAACAAGATGCTGCTCATCATCACAGAAGAGAAAGAGTGAGTATTTATTTCAGAGTGAAAACGATAGGTATGCTAGTTGATCAATGAGCACATTTTTGTATGTGTGGGCATCTGTGTGTGTGAGTCAATCCTGTGAGGTGTATTTGTTTACTAAAGACGACTAAAGATGGAGAAAAAAAGCTCAGCTCAGCTAAAAGCTACAACTGCAAACTGGGTCACCTTTCCCACCAGGAGAGTTGTGTGTGTGTGTTTCTGTGCATGTGTTGGAGTGATTCAGGTGGACTCTCTGACATACTCGCACCTGACAGTCAATTTGCATGTCTGCATCATCATGACTCACACACAGAGACAAAAAAACAAGCAAACACACGCACACACACACACACACACACACAGACATGGGCGTGACATATCCCTCTTTCCAGAGATCAAAGTGGTCTAGCCGTCTTCTGTCATGCCACCCCCCTGCGGTGCCATCCCTCCCTCAGCCCCGCCCAGCAGCACCGCTGTGTGTCTGCTTTCTCCTTTTTCTTTCTCTCGCTCTTAACTTAGACCGAGTGTTTTCTGTGTGTTTTGTTCTTGTGTTTTTGTCATGGCAACCTGTAGCAATGGTAACGGTCTTTACACACCTGGCACACGCGGGCATTGTGTTTCGCAGAATGTTAAGAGCCCAGCACCTTCCCTGAATACACACCGGTTTCCTGGTGAGGTCAGCGGAGTTAGTGTACGTAACAAAGCATCATTAAAAAACACTGGTGGCAGTTTCAAGGCTTTAGAAGCTTTAGCTAAGTGAGCTAAGCATGAATAAAAGTATTCAATAGATAAAGTCGCTAACCTTAGTCTTCGTTAATGAATGATACGCCGTACCAGTCGAGTCAAGAAGAATCTGCATCCTGTTGCCATGGAAAATGCTGAGGGTACGAAATATATTTCTTCCTCCTGACCAGTTCAATAAAACTACTTCATGCTTCTGATGCTTCATATTGCGGTACGACAAACATCTAAATAAGAATAAGAACAAGAACCGAATAAGAACAGTTGTTGATACAGAGATTTGGTTGCACAGTGTAAATATAGCATTTCGTTACAGTGGATCAGGATATGTGTGTGTGTGTGTGTGTGTTTGTGTGTGTCGGAGATAATGCCCGAACTGCTAGTTAAATTCTGTTCTGGAAGCAGAGAAACACAGACCCCGTTGCCAAATTTGTGGCAGGATATTTTGTCTGCCATGTTAACAAGAGTCTCTTGATGATAATGGGTGTCTGTCTTTCTGCGCGTCTGCCTCTCTATGTATATTTCTCTGTTTAACTCTGGCTCTGCATCTCCTTGGCTTTGTCAGACATCTTCAGGAGGCTAATGACACATTGAAGGCGGAGGTAAAGCGGCTGAAAGAAGTGGCGGATGAGAGGGAGAGAGACACGGAACGCTTCAAGGTGAACAAGTGCAGAGTGGAAAAAAGCAATGAAGTACAAACAGGGAGAGACAAAAGAGAGTCGATCACTAACGGGTTTGTTTTTCATTCTATTATTGTTTGCAGGCCCGGATCCGAGACCGGGGCATCCGGGAAGACGAGAGAACGTGAGTCATCTGCTTGCGTGTGAGCCCGCGTGCGCGTGACCGTACATGCGAGCGCATACATTTGTGTGCATCCACCAGCTGATCAGAGTTTAGCATTCACATCCGACAAAAGTGTTGCCCATCATGTGTCGCTCTTTCACACGCAATCTAGCCCGAACAAAGCTGATGATGATAATAACAGCTGGAGTGCCAAGTTGTGAATGAAACACCCCGTGGGCTTAGCCACCTGTGTGTGCCCGCGCGCGCGTGTGTGTCTGTGTGTGTGTGTGTGTCTCTTCTTCAATCTCAAAACGTTATTCATGCTGGGCCTTTAACAATGATTACACTCCAATCAAGGGCCCATCCTCTCCTGCCTGCCACCCCCATGGCTGTCAGATAGCATTCATCAATAGAGAGGAGATATATTTATTACCTTCATTAAGGCAATTAAAATGAATGTGGCACAGATGGGATTGGGTGTAGGATGGAAGTGAGAACAGAGGGTGCGTGCGCGTGGGAAGAGGGTGTTTGCCGGGGCACCTGCCTGCAGCAGTTCTCCCCGTACCCCCAGTGTGACCCCCCTGAGGTCTCCCTCATTAACAACACACCCCCCCACCCCCCTTTTCATACCCACCTCGCCCCGTTTTGCACACGCTCGTGTTGCACCCCTCCCCTAACGAACCACCAGGCTCTGTTTCCAAAACGGATCAGATTTGTTTTGACTGGGGTAGGTTTCCAATGCTATTCAAAGCTGTCAGTCATTTTAATGATATCATTAAGGGGCCGCGACAGAAAGATGAATCGCTTTTCTTTGTCTTTCCCTCATAATTGCGAATGAGCGAGAGAGAGGGGGGACCGAGCGAGAGAGGCAGTTCATATAGATGTATGCATACGAGGGGTTTTGATTGAGCGGATATAATAACATGGAACGAGATAAAAACAGTGAATGAAAGCCTCTTCCATAGCATCGCGCCATCCATTCTCTCTTTTCTCTCCCCTCTTTTCTTTATTATGAGGATTCCTAATTTATTTCATTTCATTATTACACCCCCCCTCCCTCACAGAAGTGCCATATGTATGAAAATCATGCATCTATAAGGCAACAGATATGTCATGATTTCTGCCATATACATTCAGTGTATAAATCTCATTACGGGTGGCAAAGGGGATATCTGCACATTGTCTCCCACCTGTCACTATCACTGACAGCAATCAACACGGCGCGGAGGTTTTGTCATTAGATATGCCTTTATTAAAGAAATTTATTATGATTACATGGCCCACTGTTCCAGAGCAGCTGGAGTGTCAAGGCTTTGCGTTTGTGGATGGCAGTTTGTATTAGTGAGGCCCACAGAGAGGTGAAGAGAAGAGGAACGGAGGAGATAGAAATTTAGATTATTAAAAGATAGCGTTCTCTGTTATGTTTAAGTTTGAAACATTGCTTTGCCGCAAAATGAGCTTGACACCAAATCCTAGCTCCACTTTGCAGTTGTATTTATTATTTTTTAGTTTTTACAACGTTTAAAAAATGGAAATTAGAGTTAGAACTAGAATTAGGGGATTTGTTTGCAACCCCATAAATCCGCTGCCAGTTATACAGAAAACAATAAAACCACAAAGGTCCATGTTCTAGCTTTTATTATGAAGAAATCTCTGAGTATCAGTCAAACCCATGCATCAACAGACACGGCAACCGCTGCAGGATCTGGAAAGATGACATCTGGAGCACACGGTTATAGGAAGAGCTTTTAATACGGTGCAGCAGCTAACATTTCAGCACAAAGCATGTGTACGTCAGAATAAAACCCAACCAATTATAACCATATGTTCCTGATCTCAGTTTTCCAGATCCATTTAGTAACTGTTCTGGAGCTTTCGGTCATATCGCACAGTTGTCCTCAGCAGCATGGGATTGCCCAAATTCAAATTCAGTTTTGTACCTTGGGAACAGTAATAAGAGAATAGAATCTTACCCAAAGGGTTCACTTAACGGTCATATTGATAACATTTATGTAAGCATTTTTAGCAAATAATCCACAGAGCATGCAGAAAGGTGTAGAATAAAAGTGTCTCTCTTCCTTAAAGACATCACCATGACTGTAAATGAATTACTTAATACTTTTTGTCATTTCCTAAATGATTGTTTTGTTTATCTCTGTATATGAATTCTGACGGCTCTAGCTTCTGACAATGTATGTCAGTCAATAGAATAACAACACTGGTATCCCGTGATATCTGTGTGTTGTCAGTGATCAAGAGTCTTGGTAGTCGCCAGTTTGTGGGTAAAAAACTTAAAAATGGCTAGCCTGCGTTTGCTAACTAGCATTAACAACGGTTGCTAGCATTGGCTAGCATAAACAATGTTAGCTTTTTCAACAAGCTGGAAAACACTTGAGAGGGCAGGCGATTCGAACAACAGTTGTGTTGCGACGTGAATGCAGTTGATGGAGAGAGATTGCTGAATGTTATCAAAAACACCTTCAATAGCTAAAACTACACAACTAAGACACCAGTTGTTCTGAAAATGTATTGTGTTATTAGCAATGCGAAGGAGGACAAAGGCTCTAAAAGGCTGGGATTTTGAACTTGAGAGCAATGCTCATTTGCCTTAATGATGTCACATTTCTGCATTAAAATGTCTTAAAAATAAAGCAAGAAGAAGAATGAGCTCTGACGACAGCCATTGTTTGTGCATGTTCAAACAGCATACAATTCAAAGCAAAAAACCGCAATGCAATTCTACTCCCATCTCAAGTTAATTAAATGATTTATCAAAATCATTCATGTTTCCCCTCAAATTATCTCGGATAATACCTTAAAAAAAATTAAAATAGCAGTGCCTGCTGAGACGCACTAAGTGGAGGAAGCAGAGATTGACGCTGTTTGCCGCGGCTGTGCGACACAACCCATGTGGGGGAAGCGCTCATAAAGCATCAGGCATCATCAGTCGCACCACTAACAATGTGCTTCCAATTAAGAGCAGCCAGTGATCACAGCAGAGAATTTGTGCAAACACAGAGAGCCAAAGTGACAGAGAGACAGGGAGAGGAGATAAGAGGGCGACTGTGTGAGAAGACAGTCAAGTCTTGCATAAAATGTGAACTGAGAGCAGTAAATAAGAACGATGAGAGTGGAGACTGGAGCAAGAGGGAAACCATGTAGTTTATTGCCGGGTTTAGAGAGCACGGCAGCTTGGCTTTGACACTAATGACTGTAATTATACACATGCTGATTGGGTTAGGCCGCTAATTACACACATCCATGTTTGCGTGTAAACACAGGAACACATGTTTACACAGGCGTCATGCCAAGCGCTCGGCGCATCGCTGCCTTCTCACATCGGGTGCATAAATCTCACACAGTTGTCTCAGCGGCGGTGATGTTTCATGATGTGCTGAAGACCACATTAGCATCGAGGAAAGAGTTTAAATCATGTGAAGAAGCTGTGGAGATGCGGCGCTTCGGATTTTTTTATGGAGCTGCAGCTAACGGCTCCTGTTTTTCCTTCAATACGTAGCGGTGGAAACTTTTACAATTTGAGAGATCAAAGGAAATCCCGGCATTTCTTCTTATTAATGTTCTTTGTATCATCATTATGGTGTGAAATTAAAAGATTTGGAAGGGTCAGCCGCAATTATGTTCAGTTTATGGATGTCATTTTCAGGAAATGAGGTTTCTTTAAAAAAAAAAAAAAAAATGCTTACATTGGACAAGCTTAATTAGCGAGTTAGTTAAAAGGCAGGGATTCAGATTATGTTCTGTCAGCCGGTGTATCTATGGAATTCTGCTCAGATTAATTGTCATGCTTCATTTTCTGTTTGTACATATTCGGGCAAATTAATTGTAATAAACATGCAAAATATTCATTCATTCACATTCATCATTTATTTAAGACTTAAACAGTGATTCATTAGAAAGGGATTAGAGTCATCAGTTGGTGGATTGTCTTCGGAGTTTTTGCCAACCAAATAAAAAAAAAAAAACATTATTGGGAATAGTAAAGTGGATCGTGTTTCTATGCAGTGGTGTGACTGTCACTTTTGTTTATGTTGCTGTTTTATTGTGTCTTTGGTTGAGGTTTACCATAGATGGTTACAAATACATGGGAGCTCAATGGTTTCACTAATGAGTCTCATAAACTTTTCAGACAAAAATGTCAGTTCACATATTAGCATCTCCATCAAGTGTCTCCTCAGATCTTAAATGTTTAAAGATATGGCTAATAGGGCCGAAAGTTTGTGTGTGTGTGTGTGTGTGTGTGTGTGTGTGTGTGTGTGTGTCAGCTCGCCCACGTCCGCAGTGAACAATGATGCCATTTATTAGCCTTTGCGAGGGAGCGTGCGCGTCTTCTCTACTGAAGCAAAACGGGAGCGTCTTTCCATCCGCTGCTCTGATAGGAAATCCCAGCTTGCTCTTTTACAAGAAAATTAACATTGGGGAGGTACAGTGCCACTTTAATGGGCTAAGAAGTCTTCAATAAAGTATTTAGAAGGTTTTTTCCGAATGCTAACTGGACAGGTTCACTGGGGCATGAAAGAAAGAGCGTAAAGCGGGGGCAGCGAGCTCTTCAGCCCGTACAGAGCACCATTATCCACCGTCGTTAATTTAATAGACATTCCTTAAGTCAGCCCTGGGTCTGAAGATGGCAGACCCTAACATTTGTTTGTCATTTCCCAAAACGTTTTTAATAAACAGTTAAAATCTTAAATGGCTTCTTGTACTCTTAATGTTCCCTGGCTGCGGTTGCGTTCGTTTTGTTTTTGTATTTTTTTTTTTTTTTTTATGCGCTTTCATATATAATTTAATGATTTCTGGAACCCATTTGCTCGCCCCATCTTTGAGTTTAGTAATAAGTTATAATGAAGATGGTTATAATGAAGATGATGTGCGCCAACTTCTTTATGCCCCAGATTTCGAGGACATTTGATCGAAACTGTTTCGCCTCGCAAGTGCGTGTCATTGTGCAAAAGAACAGTTTCACATTTTTACCATAACGGGAGCAAGTGTGCTCTTTATTGTGCACATGAGCCGGTTTCAAGCAGCAGCCAGAAAGCAAAGTTTTTTTTATTATTCTGCAGGTGCTAAGGTGTACTGTAAAGATGTCAAAGTCAGTTTCTCATATACGTTTCTTTGTGCGTGTACGTACGCTTGTGTTACAGCATGGGGAAGCAGGGTTGTGTAGCTCTAAACCTCAGCAAACTCGAGGACATGCAGACTAGACTTCGACGCAACCTGGAGGCCATCGGAATGCTAAATCAACAAGTAAGAGCACACACACACACACACAAGTATACACACACGCACACCGGGTCCTGGCAGTCCTTTTACCCGACAGATACAAACACACACCCACACACCGGCCCACCTGCTGTTGAGCTCACACAGAAGAGGAAGCTTTCATGCGTCCAACTTCAAACGAACACGCGCACTTACACACACAGGCGCACGCAGACATCCATTTCCCCTTCCTACGATAAAAGTAAAAAGTCGGCAGCGGGGTGGGGGCGTGTGTGCAGCGCGGGGGGAAGGGGGGGACAAATCGTATCGGGAAAAAGCAGTGACGTTTCTTTCCACTGGTAAATGATTTCCCTTTCATGAAACTGAGAGAGGGATGTATATCAATACAGCCGCGCTGATCTCTCCATGACAGCGTAGGGAAATGGCCCGCTGTGATAAAACAATGTGGGGGGAAAAACACAGAGGAATATTCTGAGGAAAAGCTGACATTTTTTACTGTGTTGAACTTCACAAGAGTCAACAAATCACCAAAGGAGAGACGAATCAAAAGTACTCCTCAGCCCCCTCAGTTCTCCAAAACTCCAGGGCCTGGGGAACGGCTCACCCGACTTTTGTTAGTCTGCAGAATGGCCCGCTGATTGACGGGCTACGAAGAAAGCTGGTACTTGTTGAAGTTTATAATGCAGCGTTGTTTTCGCTGGGAAAGCAGATGGCATGGGCTGCGGTGATGAGATGGAGGAAGGTGGAGCGGGCGGAGGAAGAAAGCAGATGGAGAGAACGATAGAGGTGTTGTTTAACAGGTCAGGTGTGTAATAGCACCTCTTAATCTCTAGTGTGAATCATTACACATATTGATCCAACATGGACGGCCTGCACACACACACAAACATACAAGCAGAGTCGGAGCGGATGAGATACGGACAGTTCATTTCCACAAGGCTATTTCCCTTCACTGTCCGCTGGACACACACTCGCACACACATCCAGATATCGGTGAAGAAGCTGAATAGGATGTCTCAGTCTATCTACGTAAAAGGGTTATAAATCAGGCCCGTGTCTCTGCTTCGGATCAGTCGCAGTCGCACGCATGATTTCCATCCAACTGTCAAGCAAATTTCATGCAAACTTTTGAAATGTCACACAAAATTAGATGCAAATTAAGTGATTTCTCATCTTCTTGGATGAAGATGAACATCAGCGGAAAAAGCTGAGATTCTTTGAAGACCTGATTAGCATTAGGCGAGCTGTTATTGTGCTTCAGTGTCAGCCATTGTCCAGGTTGTTTCATGCTTTCATGCGATGATGCAAAGACACGCATCTTGCAAAGACACAAATCTTCCGTACAAGCAGCTGCATTAGACGGGGGATTGACAAGTATTGCACAGTGTTTCCAAAAAAATCCAACTTCCTTTGCGAAACCCCATTCAAAAATGATCAAATTCAAAAAAACTTTCTTGCCGACGAGAAGAAACCTGCTTCCAAGCCTGCTGTCTTTGTTCAGCTCTTCTAGCTCGGTAATTTTCACAATTCCTATTAAAACACTTGAATGGAAAAACCAGCTTTACCAAAGAAAAAGTGCAAACACACTCATGCGCCGGCAACGAAGCACCCCCTTCCGTGTCTTTCTGTCTGTCTCTTTCTTCCTTTCTTTCTTTCTCCCCCACTTAAACACATCCTTTTCATCCGAACATATGCACACCAGTTCGCCCGCCGTATGTGAAGGGGTTGAGGAGACAAGCTGTGATTTTTAATTTCACCCCCCTCCCTTGCAATTAGGAGCGCATCCAGGGCATCCAAAGACGAGGGGGGGAGAGAAATTAAACAGGTCCCCTTGAATACACGGTTAATTATAAATGTCAACCTCAGTGTTTTTCATCTGGAAATTCTATTGCTTTTGGCGTCACACAAAATGAACACGTTGTCGGATGTTTGCCTGTTGAAGATAGCAAATACTCCTTAAGCGTCTTAGGATAGTTCTGACACATCAACATGTCATTGGCTCTTCGAGGGTTAAGCCTAAGACCTTGCTTTTCCTAGTCATCAGATGTAATACATTTGCTCAGATTTATTGAGCGTGTGTGTGCGTGTGTGTGTGTGTGTGTGTGCGATGTCTGGAAGGGTAATGTTAGCAGAACCGTCCGGAAATGTGTCTGTCTCATCTCCGTTTGTGTTTTTTCTCTCTCCCCAACACACACTCGCACGCCTGCACACGCACACACACGTGGCCAGACATGTCGATGTGACATCATTCTTTCAACCGCAGCTTTCACACACACACGCACACTAAAAAAACAGATGTGGACGAGTGCAACTGTCATTACCCGACGTGTCTCTTTGACTCCCCGTCCTTTAATTTCTTATTTTTACCCTTCCTCGTAGCTAAAAATACATAATTTCAAATCTTTTATTCCCTTTTATCTGCCTTATTACAATTTTTTTCGACTGGCACATTTTGCATATAATTACCACGGCGTTACAACAAAATGTAAATGCTATTATTTTTTCGCCATTTAAAGGCGCGTTTTAACTCACTCTCCTCCCTGCCTTTACCCAAATGTCCTTGTCAAAAAAAATAAAACACCCTCAATTTAGCTAGTCTGTAATTGTGTTCCAGGGAGCCCAATCATGTTCTGACGACGTGCGATTTGTTTTGTGTCACGGATGATTTTGTGTCAAATCGACCTCTAATGATCGCTCAAATTGGTTGTTTTCATGTAGAAATTTACACCGTCGCGTGACTCCCACTTGCAACCGTTTCAAACTGTGAACGCAGTCCTCTCCTGAAACCCCGGCACATTTTTTTTTTTACATTTTTTTTTTCTCCATTTGCATTTCTGTTTCAACAGGCATGAAAGTAGCTGTGAAAGATGAATTAGGCCCATAATGGGGTGTCAGCTACCTCATCAACCTGATAGCTTGTTGACTTTTGATGCTGGATATTTATTGGTAACTTCAAATGATTGCTTTTTTTTTAATTTGGTTGATTTCACTAAATGAGTGTGATGTTCAAACTTCCTTGAGACTTTCGCCCAGAAACGCGCTCTCCCCGGTCTGTTTCACGGTCGCACGGGAAGCTGTTCTGTCAAAAAATGCTGTTGTTGTCTTTGTCTTCCTCTGTGCATATGTCTCTTTCTTTCTCTCTCCAGTTAAACGCCCTCAGCGGGGAGAATAAGCGGTTGCGTAGGCAGCTGGAGGAGGAGAGGTCCGTGCGACTGCTTCCTCCTCCTCCCACCTCCCAGCAGCGCTCCTCCGTCCTCCTCCCCTTCTCCCTCAGTGCCTGCCCACCTCCTCCCTCCACCTCCACCTCCACCTCCCTACCGTCATCCCTCCGCCCCCGTCATCCCCTGAGCCTGCACACGGGGGACTTTGATGGGATTCTAACCCGGACCGAGCTCAGCGGAGCCGGGCTAGAGAGGCCAGGTGAGTCCCGGGCTTCAGCTGAAGCGTTCAGGATTAGACCGACCGCCTCTGTGTCTCTGGAAGCTGCTCGGTCTGGGAGGACAAGCAGGGATCTGACCAAATGAAGCCCCCTGAAGACTTTGACCTGTCATGACTTCTTGACCTCCAGCTCCTCACCAGGGAGCGTGCTCAGTATGAGGTTAATGTCCTGCGGGTCAAAGTCAAGTCCCAGGGTGCTTTTTTGCCGGAGGGGTCCTCCAGAACCAGCGAATGATGGAATTTCATCAAATTGTCAAAAATCAACTTGATCATGTCTCTGCTATTGTGCCATGAAGACATTTGCGCCACATTTTTATATGTAAAATAAAAACTCCCTTCGACAGTATTTTACATTTCACTTGCAAAAAGGAATTGATTGCATTCTCAATCTGCTCTGAGCAGTGGTAGCTTTTAACACTCGCCATTTCTTCTTCAAGTAGGGATTTCTTTTTTGCAACAAAACTGTAGCACTAAGCACTGAAACATCTTTCTGTGTCTGCACTTACTTGAAAATTCCAAAAGTTCTGAGGAACCATAATCAATTTAATTCAACTTAAACGAACAAAACAGAACCAGCGACTGGCTGCGAGTGCTTGAGCGTTGATGAATGCGTCTTCCTCGTGCATTCGAAGCTTTGGATGAACGAGGGACGGCACATCATCAGTATCCGCAGACATACCTCAGATGTTGACGCGAGTGGCTGTAACACGGTCTCTGATTACGCTGCAGCTGTGCGCCATGTGTCCTGCATCGACTGCGGTGAACGCGGCCGCGTGTCTTCATGCGCTGGTACGCTGTGTGTCTGCGCGCTTCTGTCTCTGTGGGCGAGTGTGCGCTTGTGTGCGATTTGGATGTTTATCATCATAGATGTTTTATATTTTTTGGTTTATACTTCAAAAAAGTATTTATTGATTTTTCTCTGCTGCTGTGTTTAAGCCCCCTGTGTCGGAAAGACGGAAAAATAAAAAAAACACATACACGTTTGTGATTGGTCGTACGTTTCTGTCAATATGCCGAGCCACCTCTTTACACACCGCAATTAGGCAAACTTTAGCTCCACACAAAGATGTTCACACAGGTAACGTTTCTAATAAGCAACACCTTTTTGCGGATTATCTAAAATGCGGTTTTGAAGCAGCCACTATGGCGCACTCGAGCCACGTTGACCCGCTGTCTTTACATGTGCGTCTACAGGTGACTCACGGCTCTTTTCTTACGTTCATAGCTGTTGAACCAGAGCGCCGCTCGCTCACACAGGCAGAGACGAGGAACAGAAGCATGCTAATATCTGAACTCAAACAGAAGGAGCAGTATTATGCTGTGATAATGAGAATTGTGGGGAAAGCGGGTCTCAGGCCACATTTGGCTTCCTCATCTTCTCCCACACTTTCTCCCCCCACCTGTCTTCCGAACCCCCCTTTTTTTTTTCATCCTTCATTGGTTCTGTACATACATAGCTGTTGTATAGCTGGTCAGGGTGTCGTACATTTTAATGATTTCGAGCAGAGCTGCATGTCCTTGTTAGCTTGGTTTTCCTCATTTGCCATGTCACACTCAAAAATACCCTCCTTTCATGTGCAAACACACATGCGTGCACCCACTCACACATCGGCGCGCATTCATATTCTTTCGCAAACACACGCACGCACGCGCGCACTTACACAAACGGCACAGTCATTAAAAATGAAACCACAGGCTTTTTTTTTTTTTTTTTTTGAAAACTCCCAGGACTGAGGGAAAAGTCAGCGGCGCAGCGGTGAAAAGAGTCCCCGTGGAAACAATGAGGAGAATGATCATTTGTTGTTCTTGAAAACCCGGTGAGGTTTCACAGAGGTTAAGCTTCCCTTTGATGTGTTTTTAACTCGTTTCAGCTCTGCGGAGGGATTAGTCAGCCTCTCACACACACACAGACGCGAATGCACACGTCGGCACACTCACACACAAGCACATACAGGCTCTTAATTTCCACACCATGAGCTCTTCTCGCACAAAAGGCGGAAAAGCACAGAACAGGCTCCTTCCTAACCTAATTTCATCAAATGAGAGTGGGTGGTACTTCACTGCTGTATGTGTGGTCCCTTGGAAATCTGTGGTAAACCAGCAAAATATTGCAAGTCAGTATTTTCTTTTTATTCCAAATTAGCGTCAGGCTGTTTGTGAACAGTGTGGGCCCTCAACCACGAGAGAGACGGGGAAAGAGAGACAGAGTAGCTGTTGATCATCACAGCACTCATTACAGTGTTTACGAGACATTATTTGATCCCCCATTTTCAAGATACAAATGATTGGGGTGCTTGTGCCTACGATGTGTGTGTCTGTGTGTGTGTGTGTGTGTGCGCAAGTGTGTGTGTGTGTGTGTGTTATCAGCTCCAGTCTGGGCTTCCCTGTAGGTCTGTGTGTGGTTGCCCATGCTAATAATCACACAAAAAGCTTACGGGTCCAAGCCATGCATGTCGTAAGCAGCCCTGCAACGAATAGTTTGTTTTAACCAACTTGGAGCACCAGATGGGCGGAGATAGACGGCGGCAGGGTAGTTCACAAATATGGTAATATACCCACCAAGAATAATTGTTTAGGATCACTATTAGTGGAGCGATTCACCAGCACCCTAGAGGGCACTTGACTCCCTTTTTTCACCGGAGCCTCCCAAGTTTAACCCCTTTCTCCCGCATGGCTCCTGATGTCATAGTCATACGAATCAAATGGGTGTTTCTCAGTTTCTGTGTGGGATACGTGTCGTTGTACCTGGCAACCCAACCCAGAGGCAGAGGTGAGTCTGTGGTAATGACTCCGTCTGTCGTGTGTCACTTGCTGTGAACTCGCTCAAGCCCTCAGCTTCGTCCAGTTTGCCGCTGAAAGTCGATGAAACAGGTCCGGAGAGGAAGAAATATGCTCCCAAATTTCCCCTTTTCCCCTTTGTTGACATTCCCTCTTATCTCACTTGCTCGTCCTCCTGCCTCCACTCTGCAAAACTTTTTTTTTCTGTTTCTCTCACAATGTTGATGTTTTTTGGGCTACATTTTTCTAAGACTAAGACTATTTAAGACTTAAATAATATAATATGATATAATATATGACAAACAATGAAGTTGTTTTACTGTCCCATCCTTGTATAGGTTGCCACCTGCCATAAAATGGAAAAGAGAAGAACAAGAGGACGCAGTAACTGGCTAGCTAGCTACCGTGTGTGGCTACTACTGCCACGTAAAACGATGTTGGAGGAGACGACAGGCGAGAGCGAGACAGTCTGACGCAGTGTGGGTAACGCGAATACTTTTGACCACATTAATCATCTGTTATTGTGACAGCCCCAGTCCCAGTGGTTTGCATTCTGTGAACATAAAATGCACGAGTTTATGTGTGACTGAGAGTAAAATTTTATGTAAGACTTTTGACTTTTAAGAAATATTTTATAGATTATTGCCTCCCATCACAACAACCTATCCAACACGTGGGACAGCCCTTTTGTCATGTGTGAAATGCTTCAGCTGGGACCAGCTCAAGATTCTGCCACTGTTTTAAACGACTCGGAGGGGGAGGTGATTCTGTTACACCGCAAACAGAAAATGACAGAACAGCAACAGACGGTGAGAAAGAAATAAAACTGACGGGAGTGCTGGTAAAGAATCTCCTCTAAAAAGTTAGGTCACTCCAGAACAAAAAAAAAAAAGGAGAAAGCAAGAAAAAGGAGACAGTCATTCACACAATATGTCATTTCTGAAAAGTTGGGTTTTTGTTGTTGGTGGTTTTTTATTATAGACTGTACAGACACACTATAGCAAAATGCTGACATTATGTCGGTGCAGGTGAATTAAGATAGATACATCTTCATACTGACAAAATGTCCCAACAGAAGCCCTAAAATCTCCACCATCAACTCTTTACATTTTAATTTAGTCACATAATGAAGATGGAATCAGTGCCAAATCATAGTTTTCTACTGTAAATACATGTGTATGGCCTTTGCAGCAGACAATCCCACGCTTGCTTTCAATATTTTCTAAACTGATTCCTCCACTGGAAATCATTTTTGCACATTTTGCAGTTCCGGCTCTGTTTCAGGCATGTATTCAGGTTTTTTTTTTTGCCTTGCCTTGCTTTGCCAGCAGCTTCAGATATTGTGCAGAAAAGGGTTGCTGCTGTGAAGTCACAATTACACTCGTATGCATATCATCCATCCCATTATATCCTTTAAACTATAACACAAACAGGCGGTAATAAGACGTGTTCGAAAAATAATCCAGATAAATAAAAAACCTGCATGTACAAGATTTGTATTCAGCGATTACGACTTAGTATAAATAAGTGTACAGTTCATTAAATATGTTTAAACAACCGTAGTTTACAGTGTTGTATAATGATTTCATCTGCAGCATGTGTGGCCCTATTGGGAACCCTTTGCATTGCCAAAATCATGCTTATGTATATTCCAATAAACAACACAAGACCACAAACATAAACCCCCCAACCAGCCGTAAACTCAAATATCCCAGAGGAGGACTTGAAGCGGCCATAACCAGTACTACTTATTTAACTCCCACGCCCACTGCTGAGTTGTAAGAAAAATAACAGTGAGGAGGTATTTTCACATTGGTGGAACTCTTTTACAGTAGGGATTAGTCAGTCTCGAGCTACTGTGGAGTAATTGTCAGTGTTTTTGTTGTATAATGGGATGTGGGTACGCCGCGTCCTGGAAACCAAGTGCCTGTCTGATTGGCTGCAAAATGAGTACACAATGCTTCTGCGTTAGTTTGGCCGACTGACTGGTCGGATCTGTCTTCGTAATTGGTAGGATAGTTATTTTTTTTTGTGTGTCTAGTTATTTAGGGTCTTCTTATGTGGTTCTTATGTTCAATGCTGCGTTTGGAAACCAACAGTAGAGACGCAGCAAATCTTTTTGTCTATTTGTTGTCCTGAGTGATGAAAGGAAAGAGGGAAGAACTGCCTGGAAGAGAGTCGAAGCTAAATAACCAGGGCCCACAGTACCCAGGAACACTTGAATTGATAGACAAACAGATCAGCTAAGCTTTGACCTGATCACTATAGGAAGGTCAGACCATGGACTTGGCTAAACAAGCTCTCAGGAGTGGCCATTAAACTTGTTAAATGATAAGTACAAGCTAAGTTAATCAGACACATCCATTTGTCCATTTTGACATTTGTGTGACATTATTATGTGACATTAAGGAGAGCTCGCAGCACCAAACCTACAGCAGATAAGGGGCGATGTGAATATAAAC
Source organism: Lagodon rhomboides (assembly GCA_039737535.1). Classification (NCBI taxonomy): domain Eukaryota; kingdom Metazoa; phylum Chordata; class Actinopteri; order Spariformes; family Sparidae; genus Lagodon; species Lagodon rhomboides. The sequence continues at coordinate 12,837,810 of CM077803.1, forward strand.
CACATAAAATGCATGTGATGTGACACAAACACGGGTCCAAATACCAGAGACTGCTTTTCTGCTTCTTTGAGTTGCCCGGCTTGTTGACTAACTATTTTTGGTTGTCACTTTTAGATGTTCCTGTGCTCTGTGAGTGGAAATTGACAATTACGTTTTGTCCCCCTCTCCCTTCACTCTCATTTCCTGGATAAATCTAAGAAACTGGATGCCCATTTAAATAAAATAAATGCCCCCCTAGCGCTTTCAAGCAGTATTATTACTGCGCCGCAGTCGTGAAGACGACTTGATTGACTCCGTTTTCCTCAGAATCTCAACGACTAACAACACAGATGATGTTTTCACCTGCGTTTTAAGTTGGTTTGTCAGTTTGTCAGCAAACTTGGATGGAGGGTGGTTCTCAGCCCAGAATAGATCCCATTCATTTTCCATCATAAATATTGTGTATTTCAATACTTTAGCGTTGAGTATGGCAGCACGGGGGACATACGACAGGTTTTTGTGCCTATGTTAGCTTTGCTCTTAATAAATGAGTTGACCATTAGGCCAAAAAAAGTTACATCAAGGAGGACAGGAAAGGGTTAAAAGGAAATGGAAGAGGGAAGACAGTGGGAAACCTTGAGGGAAAAGGAGATTACGAGACAATTTGAGGGAGAGGGAAAAAGTTGAGGACTACGGGGAAAGAGGAAAGGAAGTAGTGAAAGAGGGATGCATCGGGGGAAGAGACTGAAAGAACGTTGCTGGGGATTTGGGGAATAAGTTTGGGAATGAAGGGGAAAAAAAAGCGTGAGAGATGGATGCAGAGGGAGCCTGACAAAAGAGTGAAGGGAAGGAGGTCCGGGGTGTGATTTAGAGAGCGGAGAGGTTAAGACGGGAAGAGACGAGAGAAAAAAGAGGAGGGAGAGAGTAATGGGACATTTAGGGAAAGGTGGTGAGACGGAAAGAAAAGTGAAAGGTAAAAGAAGCATGTGACAGGCAGAATGAGAGATGGAGGGAACGAGGGAGACACTGGAGATTTAGCGGGGGGAAAGATGGGAGAAGAGCAGAATGAGAGAAAGAAAGAATGAGAGAGTAGAGGGAGATTTAGGGTATATATGGAAGAGAGAGTGCCAAAGAAGAGCATATTGTCCTTATCGGCCTGCTCCAGAAAGCCTGCTCCCTAATGGGGCCGGTGTGAAGGGGAAATGAGGACTAGGCCTGATGCTACCTGATTAGCCATCGACTCAAACGCACATCAAAGGCCGGGAGGGAGGGGAAGGAGGAAGGAGTGCAAGGTGTGTGTGTGTGTATATGTGTGTGTGTGTGTGTGTGTGTATGTGTGTGCATGGTTGTGGGCTGAAGGTGAGTCACCATCACCTCATTCAGCGGGACCACGAATGAAAATCACTCTCACTTTCCCCACATACACAGACGCATGGCCATTTTCTTCAACCTTGAAAGGGAAAGCTGCTCTGAATAAGGAGATCCTCTGAATGGGGGTACGGAGGAGGAGGAGGAGGAGGAGGAGGAGAAGGGAAGGAGGGGTAAATAGACAAAAAGGCGGCGGGAGGCGTGGATACAGTGGAAAAAAGGGAGGGAGCAGGGAGGAAGAGGAGAAGGGGAGGGTAGACATCAAAAAGAGTCATCATGCTCCATATTAGCGAAATAATGAAATTTGCCTTTTAGCTAATGACATCTCGGGACAGCTCTGTTAGTTTTCACATAAATTACAGCAGGCCGGACTGCATCTCTCACCCGCTACCTCGGCACAAAGCCATCCACACAGGCGCACACACACGGACACAAGGAAAACACACACACATTCAGAGCGATCAGTGGCGCAGCGGCGACCGGTCGGTGTCCCTGTTTGAAATTCAACACTCTCGGAGACCCATATCCCTTTTCTATTCCACACCCTGAATTCATTACTGTCACACGCACTCACACACCTATAATCATATTCATCACACTCGCCGGAGCCTCCCCTACCTCGCCACCTAAATTTCTATCCAAGGGAGCCCCAATATGGCTGCTGATGACCTTCATTAGTCCCCCCTCACCACCCTCCACGTTCTACCTACTGTATTCGTTTTTCATCTCTCGCGCTGTGTATGTTCACACACACGTGCCCTCTCTTTGTTTTGTTTTTTTTTGTTCTCTTTCTCTTATTTTCCTCTCTGTCACACTCATTCAAGCACTTTGTTTCATGTCCCTCGTCCTCTCACATATTCTTTCATGCACTGTTTCCGATGCCTTTCCTTCCGTTTCTCTTTTCAGCCTCTCTTCTTCTTTTTCTTTTTTTTTTTTTTTATCTGTCACTCTTTTCTCATTACTCCCTCTCTCTGTTCATTAGCATACAGAGTAAGAAGATGGCGCTGGGGGTAATCTGTGTGAGCCGGCGTTGACAAAATGGAGGGCGTCATCAGAGGTCGCGCCGCTGTCATCAAGCGCCAAGCCTCCGCTGACGCCTGCCTGTCACACGCTCGCACACTCGTGCGCGCTTCACACATATTTGCTGTGCACGGGCGGGAAGGGTGGGGGGGGGGCGAAAGAAAGGAAACATGTATCCGTAATCAGGTGTGACACATCACAGCGTAAATGCTACAATCTCACCTGACAGCCACGTACACACGTACACACATGCAATGTTTGCGTTGCGGACCACGGCGACAGAAACAGACATTGACAGGTATCTTAGTATATTCTGAGATGCACATAACAGCGGCTTTAATGAATACAGCCGGCTTGTTTTGTTGGGGCTTTTGTTTCTTGTTGTTGAATTTATCAGGGTTTTAAAGGAGGCAGACGTGGGGGTCGTGCAGAGGGAGACGGACTGTGATTTCCTTTAAGCCTGGAAGTCCCTTTTTCTATGTTCAAGTATCACTGCTAATCATTTCAAAAGACTAAAGGTCAAAAAAGGCCCCTAATCGCTTTAGTTCACGTAGTTTACACAGCGTCTTTATGTATACAGCAGTATTGTAATCGACGACCTAGTGTACAACGTTTTTTCTTTATATGCAGATTTTTAAAAACCGTGCCACAGAACGTGCTTGCAGTTGCATGTGTAGGTAAACGAGTCACTTCCATACAATATGTTACTTATATCTAGATAGACCTTTACTTGTTGTCAAATTGCTTTTCTAAAACCATAGAGTCATCATGTTATTATGAAATGGCAAATAACAAATCTGAGAGATAATAATGTTCCTTTCGTCTTCAGTCTGGTGACTCTTGCTACTTCATCCTACGTAACGCAAGAGCAAAACTATGTAACTTTTGCTGAATAACAGCCACTGTAGCCACAAGTGACAACTAATAATAATGGTAAATGTTAGTGTGAGGCCAGATAAATGCTGTTGTTGAACTACACGTTCACGCTACGTAGTGAGAGTAGTTCTTCAAATACCACTAGATAGCACAAGTTAGCATGTTGACCCATTGCTGTCCCGGCTGCCGTGCTGATTCCTAACCCCGTCGCATCTCCATACTGGCACCACACTGCCTCCACCATTCATGTGCATATGGAGTCTTGCGTACGCGTAGCTTCAATTTCCGAGGACATGCACAACCCACGCTCCAAATGGAAGTAGGATACGAGAGCAAGATGTAAATTGTACCTGGACATGTTAAAAACAAGCATATCTTCGGCACGTGTCCAGAGGTAAGTCACACAGAAAAACCCCTGTCTAAAGTTTGCTAATGTTAGCGAACATTAGTTACTCGTCATAGCTAAAAGTTAAATTAAGTAAGTATGTAAGTTTTTAATTTGAAATAGAACTGTTATTTAATCTTTTAGAAGTCGAATACTGTAGCCTAGCTTCAAATTTGGGGAGTCTCGTGAGAATTTGCGGCTAACGTTTGACTTAGCATGAGATTGGAACAGGGCCTAACAAATGTACGTTTCGTGAAAAACTGTTACCATGACTGTTTTTTATTCCAAAAGTTGCCGACCAGCTGTGTCTTAGTGAACAAAGAACACAACCGGATGGTTCTGAGCAGTGGTACACAGGTTAGCTGAAAATAGCTAGTTGTGATGTTCTGCTACTTCCTCCGGTTTGTTTCAGTTTTGCAGACCTCCTTACACTTTCTATTTCTTTTGCCGTGTTAGATGTGAGATTTTCCAAAACAAAATAATACAAATCTGACACATCTCCAGTTTTACTGAGTGAGGGTGTCCATGCAAACTTTGCTTTACAACTGATCAAATAAGTAAATTGACATTCTGACCATCACAGAGCCATGATTTCCGTTTACAAATCCTCTCATGTTTTTTTGGTTTGTTTTACTGAACAAGAAGCCGCAATGTAGCATGACAGTGTAGCAGAACTAAAATCATGGGTGTGTGCTGATCAGTCGGTGGCCCCCTACTCTGTTCTTGAATAGAAATCGTTCACTTATTAATATCTGGGCTTGCTTGACAAGCCAACTGTGTCCCAACAAAGTAAATCGCGTCGGGCTCAGAGAATTAGCGTATAAAGAAGATGGAAGAGGGGGAAGGAAAGACACACTGCCGAAGGAGAAAAAAAAAAAAAGGGTTTTAAGGAGTGGTAGCCAAGGAAAGAGAGCGAAATAGGAAACGAGAGGACAAACAGAGAGTGAAGGATGAATTCCCAGGAGGCAGTGTTAAGTTGTATTGGTGTGTGAGCTTGTCACTAATAGTGTCCCTGCCATGGTTATGAGAGCTGGAAATACTTTGGTGCTAATAGACAGATTATGGAAAGAAACGAAGCATGTCCTGAAATCCTCTTAGCAAGACTTCACCTTTTTATTTATTTATTTCCTGCCATATTCCTTTCTTTCTTTCTCCCCTTCCTCTCTCTACCTCGGTGGCCTTGGCATTGTCTCGCTGAACGTGTTTCATGTTTTGTCTGACGCTTGGCGGGTAGTGTTGTCTCTCTCCCTCTCTCCCCCCTCTCTCCCTCTCTCTCTGTAACACTCTCTATCTTTTTCTGTCTCACACGTTTTCAAAAGGCACTTTATTTATTGTCCCGGGGGAGCACTACATTATGCATTAACCTGTTCAATTATGCATTCATTTATGCAGCCGTTGCCTTATGTAAATGCACTTTATGATTAAACAAATTGTTTCGCTGTTTGGCCGTGTGTTCCCCACATTGAGTGTTTGCCAGTGACATCATGCAGCAGTAGCAAGAGACTCCACGCCTGTAGTGTGTATGTGATCGTGTGAGTCCTATTTGTGCCCCATTAAAGTGGTGAAGGGGCCTCGGAGATCGCAAGAACACTCTGTGGGCTTCGCAAGATGAACGAAGAGAGGCAAGGGTTTCCTCAGCTGCTATGTTTGGCGCCCTCTAATCCATAAGGCCACCAAAGAGGCCAGCTGATCAAAACTGCTACCCAATCACAGCTTGTTTTGGTTGTCCGCACTTTCAGTATGTTAAAACCGAATTGATAAAATATTGTAATCCATTAAGAGGTGGCATGCATAGAAAAAAACGATTCCTAAGGCCTGTCTTGATCTCCACAGTTTTGGGGACATTGTTCTTCTTTATTGATGTGCATTACTGCATTAACAGTACAGAGACAGAGAGGAAATGAGGGAAGAGACGGCGTGACGACATGGAACAGAGGTCCCTGGGAGAAATCAAACTGTTTCGGTTGCATGGAGAGGGTCTTCACCTGGGCGGCCCAAAGTGGGGCCGAGGGCCTAAGTTGGCCCACCATGAAGTTAAATTTAAGATGTTGAAAAATCCTCTTTAAACATGTAGGATCCCTAGTTACTAATTATTTTTTATAATCTGATTACAACAGGCGGAGTGTCAGTTTGTTCAGGAGGTCAGTTAATTAAGGGAACTAGGAATCCTAGTGAGGTTTTTTAACTTAACAATACAAAACAATAGGTGTTTGCTTTTGGCCTGTGGTTCACCATTAAGCTTTGGTTTTGGCGCTCCAAGCTAAAAAGTTTTGGCAATCCTGGTTCTAACCCTTTCATCTACCGGGACACCCTAAACTCAGCAGTTTTTGTTTTTTTTTACACTTTTCTGCTTTTACATACGGAGTACCACCTTAGATCTTCTCACCAATCGCTCTTTGGATAAATCCCACCGCACTCAACAGAAGAATTGAAAAGCTAACTGAGCCTCATGTCATATTAATATAATTCAAAGACATTTAAACTTGTAGAACCAGTAGGATCTGACCCAGCTGTTTGTAAAAGGCACCAGTTGAGTCTCATTCCCAGGACATCCAATACAGACATTTTGGGGTGGTAAGGTGTCCCAAGCACAGAAAGAAGAAAATCCAGACAGAGGGCTGCAGGGTCTCTGCAGCTTTGAGACACTAACACGCTTTTTCCCTCCATTCGAGTGTCCCTCTCTGTCTGTCTCATACTTGTTTCGTCTTGCCAAGTCTGACAGTGTGATATTCACTGATAGATTGAAATCGGTCTCACGATGTTGGGAAGGCGGCACGCAATGACACAAAATTAAAACAACCAATAATTCTCCCCAAATGCATTAAAACTAAAGTAGCGGGCCTGTTAGGGAAATGTGAGGAGTAGAAAGTACAGATATGTGTGTTCAAATGTCCGGAGTAACAGTCAGTTTCTCAGGCGGTGTACAAGATACATGAAAAAGTAACTCTTCGTAATTTGCCCGTTCCCACCTCTGAAGAAACTCACCGTAATAGATGCACTCACCAGGTGATAGTTAAAATCATGTTCCTTATCCACTGTAAGATTTGTAGCAGGATGTACCAAACATTAAACAGATGGATTGTGCAATACAAATGAAATTCCCCTTGCTACAGTTTCTATGCCACAACGGATGACCCACAGGAATTTCATGAAGAAGAGACCGGAGAGACATTCACATCCACCATTGTCACACTCACACTTATTTGCTCTGAAGTCTTATTGTGAGACGAGTATGTTGATCCTTTAAAAAACACAAACCTTGATCCCAAGGGTGGAGTGAATGAAGTCAGTTTAAGGCCGGATGCTTTGTGTCTCTCGTCTTCTGTAATTGCTGTAACACCTTAAGCAACTTTTCCAACACAATACACATAAAAGACTTATTAAAAAAAAACGTGTCTGCTTTGTGTTGCAGTAATTTGCAAAAGTGTCAGAAGTTTTCGTTTTCTTGGCCACACATTTGTTAGACGGCAAACAGTGAGATCACTATGGGTACCTATAGGCCAGCCAATATTTGTACTTTCATGGGAGCAACCACGTGGACGCGCGCCAGACAACGGAGCTGTTAGAGCGCTGCGATATCACTGTGTCAAAAAACATGCGCTCCGAAACAACCGCTAATTTAAAACAAATGCCCTTAATAGGCAGCGTTGCAATGTCAGCGGAGGCCTTGGAAGTCTCCTATTGACTAAAGACTGAGCGAGTCGCTCCAGACATCTTAATCACAGCTATATATAGCCTTTCTCCTATCTGACAAGAGAAATGAGCAGCCATTTAAGACAGATGAACTGTGTCTGGATGGCGGGTAGACTTATCTCAACCGCAGCCACACCTTTGATCTACTCCAGAATCTCCCATTGGTTTCCATCTGATACAGGCTATCTGATTCACCCGCGCCACTGAGGAATGAGAAATTTTGGAGAAGAGAAAAAGAAGAATGGAATATGCATTAAGACACCTTGACTGTACAGTCGCTCTATTTTTCCGCCTTGCTTCCCTTCCCTTTTTTTTCCTCCTCAGACGCAGCCGTTCCTCAATCATGCAGTTGTAACAGTGTGACTGTACCCCCCCGTCTCCCGCTCCACCACCACCACCACCACCACCTTCTTCCTGTTTCTCTCTCTTCACCTCTATCTCTCTCCTCCCTCGGTGCGCCGCGCTCCTGCTCCATCTCCCCGTGTCTGCCGGGGTGTGAGTGAGTGATGGAGTTTTAGTGGACCCTGCGAGCGGTCCTGTGGTTTTTCAGTGCCACACATCAGAGGCAGAGCATTAGCCCTCTGCATGCTTCAGGAGTTTGGCTTGGCAGAGCACCAGGCCCTAACTACCTCCTCTCCAGCGCTCGCCGCTGCCAGCGCAGGCCAGACAAACTACCTGAGCTCCGCTCGCAATGTACACGAAATTATGCCGATGTCCCACTGTTTATATTTATATTCATTAACCTTTATAAGGACGCATGTGTGTTTTTATTGCATTAATTTTCGGAGTGTACCGTGACACAGAATGAGTTACAGCAAGTTTATATTGGCTGTTTTGAAGGAAAGTGGGTCCCCTATCTGCATAATATACAGTAAATCTTCATTATCCAGACCTCAGGAAGACTGCGCAGACTGAATGGTTGAAGGAACAGGCGTAATGAAGAGAATATGCACAGCAATGCAAAGTTATAGTCCGATAATTTTGTACATTAATAACAGGGCTACCTGGGATTTGCATCTGAGAGCTATAAAAACTCTGCGAGCTTTATAAGAAATGTGGTCCTGGTGGAGATATCTGGCCGAAGGAAGCACGAGAAGTATAAAGGGAAAAAGGATAACGCCCATGTTGGTGTTTGATTCATGTAGTGTTACATATGTATTCACTGGTGCACGGTATATTATGTGTGTGTGAGAGAGAGAGAAAAGCGTTCCCAGCCGCCTGCAGCCCCATGTGCAGCACTTGCAGTTCCACGTACAGTAACTGTAATTAAAGACAGCTGAACATTGGTTATCTGGGCTGAAAACACTGCAGGGTCATGATAGCACACGAGCGTCGGATAAAAATCAAACATAAACATCCATTCATTATTTACCACATATTAGAGAGTATGCTGTATGTGGTCGAAACTGCAGCACTGGCAGTTCTGACGTTCCCTCTGATTGCCGATATTTCTAAAGCTGCCGTTTTGTATGGCTTTTGTGGAAGAGGGGGTTCTTTCGGCCGCGTGTTTATTCTCAAACCTTGGACCCTGGGTCATTAAAACACAGCGGAAGTCTTCTCATTTCGAAACGTGTCCGTGACATTTCTTCTGTCCCGAGACGTATGTTTAAAAACAGCTTTATTGTGACTGGCGGTCTGATGGAAGTAGGAGGGCGTCAAGAGTCACTGCGGTAGACAGATAGCCTCAGGCTGTGCCACACACGGCCTGCACTGTCTGTGTGTGTGTGTGAGTGTGCGTGCGTGCGTGCGTGTGTGTGTGTGTGTGTGTGTGTGTGTACATGCATGTGATTCCACAGAAGCACACCACATACACATATCGATACAAAACACGTCTTTAAAGCCTGCATTTTAATTATGCTGCTTTATTAAATAGTAATCATTGAAATGCTACATTGGCATAATTTATTACATTTCGAATGAAGGACCAGGGAAATGTGCACACTCCACACATCGTGTTCAGGCTAATTCCTGGACATTACACTTAGCTAATACACATGTGAAACAGCTCTCTGGTGGTGGTGCAACAGAATAATTTATCAAAACAAATGCTCCATTTTCTGCTGTCCCTCAACCGAATGTGACCAGCACTAAAAGATGCACCACTTGATGCATGCAATATGCATTGGGTTATGCTAATGCACAACATTTGCATTCATTTATATCTACATATGGACATGTGTAATTTTAAGTCTGCTAAGTGTAGACTAACACTGAAGGATTCACAACGTATAGATGCATAAGAGCAGACTCAGCACCAGCCTTTACCTGATTACACTTCATTGGCGAGACCAAAAGCCTATAAAAATCAAAAGAGTGTAAAAGTAGCACGTATACATTAGAACTCCATTAATCCAAGTTTGCCGAAATATCCACACGAGAGGGAGGACACGCTCCAGAACTGTGTTCTGCTGCTGCGTGATATATAAAAAAAAACCCACAAACTTGGGAGTTTTATTTCTGCCTCATTCTTTTGTAGTTTGAATCAATTAAGTATTTCAATATGCAATTTTCATGTGTAGTGTCCTTAATATTTTATGGACTCAATCACCGGCAGCAAGATTTTTGGCAATGACCCACAAGGTAATTTAAATATTTATAACCAACGCGTTTGTATCAATCATTCAAACTGATGCTTCACAATAACAGATATCTGAACGAATCTAGCATTGACTGTTTCCTTCGGAAAGTTGAATCAATACTAAGTCAGAAGCTATATGCTATTAAATGCTGCTTAAATGGATGCTTAGTGTCTCACACACACACACACCCTCCCCATATACACATATATGCATATTACAAACATTCAGTATGCCGGTGACACCCCAGTAGTCACATGCTTGGCTATATATCTATGATAATGGTTACTATGCTGATGATCAGAGCTATTTACTTTAAATGGGTCATTATCAGTGGAAGACTCTACCTTGTGATGGTGATGAGGGCTTTGACAGATATATTGCCATGCGGGAATAGGTGGTGATGATGAGCCACAGAAGTGTGCTACTGTTCTGCGCTCCCATCCTCTCCTTGTGTCTCTCCACCTCATCGTCGCTTCACCTCTTTGTCCTCTGGTTCAATTTACGAATCACAAGTCAGGAGCAGTCAAGTGCTGCCATTCCGCCGCACGACGGCGTGTCCCGGAATACTAAAAGAAGACAGTGGAAATGTATTAGTTACACAAAGTCTGTGCTGTGTTTTTATTGAATTATGAAGAATTTATGATAGCAATTTGATCTGGTGTATCACTTTCAGCGAGGCTCTTGTTCTGCATGTTTAAGATATAGTGCAGCACTTGAGTATCTGTCTCTTTGGGGAGTTGGCGGGGAGCAAAGCATGCTGTGTGATGCTCCGCTCATCCTAATCACAGCTTTGACTCTTCAAAGAAAATATGATGACTCAAATTCATATTTGACACGGTAATAATAAAACTACTTAAAACTATAAAGTCTCTCCCAATTCCCCCATTTTCATAAGCCCATGTTTATCTCCTCATTTTAATTAGTAAGTGGCATTAATTTCTGCTGTTGCTTTTATCACCAATCATTTACAAGCACGAGGATGATCATGTTAATATAACCGAATTATGGAATACATTTCCTAGGTTAATTAGGTTGTTCTTTTTAATTAGAATGTAATTGTGAGAACTGGTGTCTTTTCAAGGGGAAATGCAGGCCATCAGACAGCACAGGCGGTGCGGCGTCAGTGTGGCTGAGACTGTAGGCAACAGTGTCCTCTAGATGTCAAAAAGGGAACTGTATGACTGTTTCCGTGTGCTGAAACTGGCCTTTTTTTAGCCTTTGGTGGGACGATCTGTGTGCGAGTACACACTGTATGTGTGTAAACCCGTGCTAGATTTTTGAAAAGTGTGTCAACATGGAAAACAAAAAAAATCTTCCATTTGAAAATTTGCTCCACTGCGAAATGATTCATCAGTGAGTCACAGGTTTACACAAACACTCATAGAGCAATATCCATTTCCGAGGCCTGTGCTTGGACACACTGAGGATGTGTGGTAACAGGTTTTTCTCCTGGTGAAATGAGTTTTTTGAGGTTTTGGAATGATAATCATGTTTGTTAAAGCATAGCTGTGTTGCAGAGCAGCCTTTACACTGAAGGGAAAAGACACAGTTTCTGTTTTTATGACGGAATAGTTTGATTGATAATTATGAATCCAAGTACTTGCGTGTGTGTGTGTTAAGACACTCTTTATGCTTGGATTTAGTGTTATGGGTCAAATGTGGAAGTTTTGAAAGTGTTGTGGTCAGTATTTCTTTCAGAACTGTCTTCTGATCTTAGCTCAGTTTAAGTTAAGTTTAACTTAGGATTCAGTTTATGCAGGGTCAGGGTAAGGCTGAGGGTTAGTTTGAGCAGGGCTGTAGCTACAATTGAGACATGAAGAGGACTTTAACATTATTCTACATAGGACTGGGCGATATAGCCTGAAAATTATACTGCAGTGTTTTTAGGCTATATCTTGATACACATTATATATCTGAATATTTAACCTCCTCAAAAGCACTTCGTTAATGCCAGGACATGCAGACAGAATCAAACATTACAATATTTTTGACCAGATACTCTGTCTAATGTGACAATATTGTGGGGATGACTATTCAAATGTTAACACAATGAGGTTTTTGATAAATAATAATGGATAACGTGGATATAATGACTAAGTGGGTGAAGGCAAGTATTAAAACAAGTGAAAAGTTCAGAAAATGACATCACTTCACTGTAATACAGCCTTTAAAACCAGGAAGAAACACCGTTTATACCATATCACGATAACAATATATTATCTTTATACTTCTAAGGATAATTTAACAGTATGATGTAACGGACATTACACATATTGTTTAATGAATATCTTAAACTTGGATTGTCTGTGTGGATCGAGAGTGAGATTTTTTTAAATTTACCATCACAGTGGAGAGAAGGCTTTGAAACAACATCCAGACGATAATGTAAGCAGGGAGATGAAATCTGCACACAAAAAAACGGAGCCTTGTGGTCGCACAAGCAGGCAAAACAGTCATTTTACAGCCCACACCATCGTGCATGTCCAAGACGTATCCGTCACAATAGGTGGTCCTTATAAGCATTTGCGGCTCATTCAGTCTGCATACGACACGTCTGAGGTCTGCGTCCTCGCCGCTGCACTTGCAGTGTAAATCTACCCAGCCTCCTCATGTATTAGCACTTTGAGGTGTTGACGTTTATCAAGTGTTGTGTACCTCGGGGGGCCTTATGAGGTCAGGGACAGTCGGTGGCAAGCCTGCTCAGGCATGACACAGTTGCAATGAAATTAAATATCATTAAAAACCTTCAAAAAATGATTAGTGAACATTTTTTAATTATCTTGAAAAGGCTAAAAAGTTCTTTGAGGCTGATGTATTATGTGTTGCACTCATAATCACAGTATTTTATTTAAAATACGGCCGACAAGAACAGGATCAGGGATTAAGAGTCATAAGCGTCCTCAGCTGGAGGTTTTCCTGAGCTTTGTGTCCATCCATGCGCGGACGTTATTCCGCGCCTTCGTCCGTCCCGTCTATACACTCGAGTGTGTTTGCCTGCGACTTACACACATCCGCCTACAACTTAATCATTCAGCGCAGCCCCTCTCCCGCCATCACACCCGCAAACAGCAAACATAGCGGGCCACAGGTAAACAGTACTATCTCTGGCCCAATCCCTCACATGGGGTAAGGCAATTACAAACTCTGCATGTCACCCCGCCATGCCACCCACATCACGCTCGCACATCCGCGCACACGCTCGGAGACACACCCCTCGGGTCTCGAACCACCCCGCACGCGTTCTCACTATTTCATCTCTCCCCTTCCCCTCTCCCTCCCTCTCTGCATGTCATTCTCTGTCACTCGCCTTGTGCAAAATTGCACTGAGGCGAGCTGCCACAGTATTGAGGAATAGTGTCATATACTGGCAATTTCCTCCCTAGGTGTCAGGCATACTTTACCTTAATATGTCTGCAGCGACTCTTAATAAAACAGTCTTGTCTATATACATATCTCTACCGCAGCCCGGCCTGTGCCACACTGCACACGGCACTCAATAGCATGCTGTTAAATATTTACCTCCACTGAATGTCAATGGAGGAGGAGTAGGTGGAGAGGAGGAGAGGAGACAGAGGAGAGAAATGGAAAAATGTGTCCCCGGTTGGTGTTTTAGCTGTCTGGATCTGTTGCAAGGCAGTCTGTGAGAAATTCCATATCAGCCAGCGGAATGTTTTAGGATATCGTGACGCCATATCAATGCGGGCCCGCTTGCTTGAGTGGGAAAAAATATATAAAAAAATATATGGTCGAGAATTGGAAATTGAAAAATAGCTGGATATTTGTGACTCAGACAGGGAAAAGGGAAGTATTTGGATGCACGGAAATTCACCAGTTTCTGCCTGCCTTGTGTTCGTGATCTTCAAGCCTGCCGCACTGTGTCAGACCTCGATGTGCTGACAAGCCTTTGACTCAGAAATGAACAGTAGGTCCCCTGCAGAGAGCCTGGGCAGAACTTATCAACGCTAACCAAAGAAAAGACTATTGTGAGTTGGGATCAAGCCACGCATTGCATCTTTTGGCAGACTTTTTTGTTTGCTTTTTTAAAAAAAAATTTCCATCCCACATAATGCTGAGCCGCATCGTGTCGGATAGCCCGGAGAAGGTAATTTCCAGCACCGTAGGGTCGAGTTAGAAAAAAATAGACATTTGACACATGACCTCAGCTTCCACGGTTCTGGCAGGCATGCTGGATGTCACCGATCTCAAAATGGTTTATGGCTTGTTTTAGCTCGACTCTGGCTTTCTTCAACGCTGTCACATGTAGGGAACTGATAAAAATGCAATATACAGCGTGCGTGTTATATTCGGTGAGATAACACAGGGAGTGCTGGGTGTGTGTCTCAGCTCTCAGAGCCACTGGTAAGCTGAAATAATCCTGCTGTACATACAGTGGTTACCCTGGATAATCGCTAATGCTGCGAATTATCAACCCATTCGGGGGAAAAAAAAACTGCCCGACCCCACGAACTTCGTCACTTAGCGGCACTGTTCGTTCGAGGGAAAGTTCGAAAAAGTCTCTCCTGGATGTTAACTATGTGGCAGGTGATCCTGATAATAATCATGAGCTTGAAGGAAGGAAAGCTAACATCTCCTTTAAGTGCAGATTCTCCGGCTCTGACTTGGAGGCAGAAAATATTCTCGGCGAGGGGAAACAGGGAGGAGAGAAAAAAAGGAAGAAAAACGGCGGCTGGGTTTTTAATGACTTTCTGCACATTAGAATAATCTGTCATTTCAATTAGCGGGATTGTCATCTATGAGATGTCTCCTGCTGCACCCACACGTAGACACACCCACGCGTGCGCACATGCACACACGCATACCGCACATACCTATACCTTCAGGTTGTCATCTGTACCCCTCATGGGAGAGAAGCAGGGATGTCAAAGCAACTCCCCCCCACCCCCACCCCACCCCCCACTCCTCCTTCACCACCACCACTACGACACACACACACCACCAACACCACCACCACCACAACTACACACACACAATCCCTAAAAAACAAAGCGAGGTTTCAAGGGAAATTGCTTGACAGCAGCTTAAAAGCCAGTCAGGAATAACTTATCAGGCGAGGGCTGCCATCGTGCCTTGCGGGGTCATTTCATTACGATTACCTTACCCTCCTTAACTCAAAGAGAGTGAAGAGAGAGAATGAGTAAGAAAGAGAGAGAGAGGAGGTTGGAGGGGGGGTAGCAGGTGGTGGTGGTGGTGGTGGTGGCAGGGAGGGGGTAAACTCTTCAAGAAAGATAGATAGAAAGGAAGGCAAAGTTTCAGAAAGTGCTTAACTTTTACTTTTTCTTCTTCCTCACTCTCTGGTTTTTAAACTTGTCTCAGTAATGAGCTTACATCTTTTTTTTTTTTCTTTCTTTTTTTTTTTTTTTGCTCCGGCTGCCACCATATACAGTATGTCAACTGCTGTTCTTTCTCTTCCGCAGCTATTATGGGATGTTTCAAGCCGTCGGGAAAAAAATAAAAATAAATAAATAAACGAGAACAGTTTATTTGCTTCCTTATATCGTCTCCGGTTTTTAAGGTCAACATTTATATACGGCGGAACATATTTGACCCAAGACCTTATTTCCCTGAGGGGCTTTCGCTGCCTTCGGTACAGCGTGTGCACAAAGGGGATTTCAGCCAGGGACGAGGAACTTGCCCTCATGTCCAGTGCGGTAACTTCATTAAACTTTTTTTTGTTTATTGAGGATTACTTGACCCACTTTCGAGCTGTTATTACTTCTATCTAATTATGTTTTCTAGGGTAGGGAAGCATGTATTTCTTTTTCTTTTTCTTTTGTACCTCAAGGCAATTAAGTGGCTTCCAGAAAATAAGGCAGTATGGCATGTAGGGATGATGTTATGATTGCTAATTATGCTCTGATGCAGCCCTGAGAAATGCTCTGCGCTCTGGCTTTTGTCCGGCCGGCTTTGCCAGGCCCAGATAATATTTATGAAATGTAGACATTCTTGGGGCTAAGGCAGAGTCTTTATAATGGGAGACAGATGGGGTCTGCTTCGGATTAAGAACATCGACTCCGCTATCTGTGGGAACACCTTCCCTCCACGTGTGTGTGCACTTAAACATTCGCTCCGAGCACGTTTGCATCCGTGCGTATGTGCGCCCCCGAGTGCTCGCTCATGTGTGAATGTGTGCCTGTGTGCGGACGCAATTGTCTTTGACAGCCGCAGTGTAGTTATTTTTTAATGGATTTCTGAGTTATGATAACCATCGCACAGCCTGCCCCTTCCAATGGCTGAGACATCTGACAGTGGAAATGGGAATAATTGTGCAAAAACGCTTCTCAATAACAACAAAAAATCCCTTACAATTACATAGCTGGAGTTCATTTGTGCCAGAACTTTGTTATTGCCAACAACTAAAGATATGTTTCCGAGTAAATGTTGCTCCAGTCCTGATTCATCAGAACCGATGAACCTCGCGTACCTCATTGAGATGAAGAGATACGCAATACGCAGGCAAATTGCAGATAATATCCTCCCTGACAAACAGCACCATACATGCACCACGGTGTATGTTGTTTACACTGCTATCATGCCATCCCAGTGACATCGAGCTAACACACTAATGATGGCATGATAATTCCAGCAAATGATCTTCAGGCTGGTTTCAGCAGGCAAAATGTTGTTCTATCGGTCCGTTGTTTGCAGTTATCGAGATTTAATTACGTCAGCGTGATTCCCAGAAAGGCTGAGAACAAGTAAAGGTATCATATCATGTTCGGAGCCATTGCAGAAGTGTATTATGTTCATTAGATTCCAGAGTAACCATAAAATCAGATGAAGTCTCAGGATTCATATAGGTGGTTTCTCCTGGCACTGATGATAATGACACCGGGATCTCATCAGCTCGTTCGCCTCCTTTATCTCTCCCGCTTTCTCCGTCCTCTTTCTTCAGCCCCCCCCTCCACCCCACCCACCCCCTTCGCCTGCACGTCTCCCTCTTTCTCACCTCTTCCCCTTTTTTCCTTTCTCCCTTTGCCTCTTCCTCCACCTCTCTTCCCTCTTCCTCTGTTTCCTCTTTCTATCTCTCCTTCACAAACACGTCCCCTCCCTCCGGAGTGGTGGTTGACAGGATAAGAAACATGTTTCAATAAGACAGTCCAGGAAAGGAAGGATTGATAGTGAGACAAAGGAAGGCTTTGCTGCAGTATATGAATACATGTGTGTACGTGTGCGCGTTTGTGTGTGTGCGCGCGTGTGTGTGTGCGTGTGTCTAAGTATTCCTACATGCATGCGCGCCTGTCTGAGCTGTACACTCGGGTCTTTCAGCTGGAAGAGACAGAAAATGGAGTAAAACTTGGATGATTGCATTACCATTGAGCGCGGCTCAGATTCAACCAGCAAAACACTGCTTCCATGAAATACGCTGGCTGAAATTCATAAAGACACTAACACTCCAGACCTGAGCAAAGGAAATCAATATTTTTGAAAATATTTTCTCTTGTTTGAAGTACTTTAGCAGTGCTGGACTTCACTTTTTTCCTGCGCTCGAAGATCCTAAAAACTCAAAAACTCCTCGGTAGATTTGAATAAAATGCAAATCTTTTTTACAGATTTTTTTTTTTTCTTTTTTAAGTTGGTGTCTTCAAATTCTCTGCCGCAAAGTAAGTGCTGTAATATGCATATGCGTGTCAGACACAAATCTCCAGCTGACAGTTTCAAAGACAAGAGAAACAAGGTTGAATCAAGTCTATTCTGCCCCATATTAATACTTATCCTCCGCCAAATTGAGCAGATGGAAATTAAGTGAATCCATTGAGGCCATATTAGTCCCATTTGGGTAAGTGTCATTGAAAAGATAGTGAACAGAGCTAAGTCGAATGACACTTTCAGCTCAATGAATTAGGCACAGTAAAGGATTAGCCCACAATGGAGGTCAATTGATTAACAGTGTTAAATACAGTATTAAATGTCGAAGTTTGAATCAAGGGAACACGGAGGGGAAGCGAAGAGAGGGGTTCACATGAAACTTCGAAGCAATCTCCTTTGTTTTTGTTTTGTTTTTTTCCCGTCATCTATCACAGGTCAGGTTTGCATAATCGTATTTTACCAACTATGTTTTCTCCCCTGTTGAGATTCTGTTACCGGAGTATCAAAGACTTGGATCTGCCTCCTTTCATCCTCCCTTCCCTCTCTCCTTCCAGCCTTTAATTTCTCCCTCGCCCCCCTCCGCCGCATCTTTCCTGTCATATCCCATCTTTTGTCGTTTGCCTGGCTTCATCCCCCAACAATGGGGGTGAAAATTACATTTTAGCTGGAACGTTTCATGTTGCAAAGCGCCAGCCGGTGTAATCTTTTTTTTTTTTTTTTGCAAAGGTGAAAAACATCAGGCTGCATTTGCCGCACTTCATGTATGTAAATCAGAACAGCGATGCACACCTTCTGAGGCCAGCCAGACGATGTGTTTAGACCGCTTTGAGGAGACTGATACAATGTAAGCTCTCGGCGTGCACGTGTGTGGGTTTCTTTTTTTTTGCTGTGTGTATGTGTGCAGGCCTGTGTTTATACCCTTTAGTGACAGCCTCAACATAATCTGGGCTTGCTCTACAGGCATGGTGGGATGATACTTCAAAGTAAGTACCTGCTAACAGACATTAGTCCATGTAAACAGGGCATACTCTACCTAAGCTCGGTGTGTAGTAGCATGTGTGTTTGCGTGCGCACATGCATCTCGGCTGTGTGCGCATATGCAGGTGCGATGGAATATTAATGCAATTACACACTTGTGTGGTGTGCTTTTATGTTTGCGCGCGCGGATGTGATATTATGTCACGCCGCGCTGGACAATCCAGCATGCGTGCGCAGTGTTTGAGCGGATGCGTGAGTGCGCGCGGTGTGTTTTGCATGTCATATTGTCTCCGCGGTGGCAGGTGAGAGAGTCAAACGTAATGAGGCTGTCTCCCTTATGGTTTAAACATGAGCACGGGAAAGAAGGAGACGGAGAGAGGGAGTCAGTTTAGTTTCTCGAGGCAGAGATCGAGCCTTCAGCTGCGTAACAGTTTGCCACATTTTACTGCAAGGAAGAACCCAGCGATAATAAAAAAAGATGCATTTTTTTTTGCATCTTTGCATGGATTCATTTTAGAGACTTTTATATGACCTGTGTTGGAGTGCATAAGGCATGAAAAACATCATAAAAACAACATTTCAGAGTGCATATTGCAAGGGTGCTGTCAGGATATTTGGGCTGTTGTCAAGGCCATTCAGAGGCTGCGTGCGACCCTGATGATCACACCATATGGCACACGTGTCACTGTATCCTGCGTTCTGTCTTCAACCCTATCTTCAGAATGCATTTTATTGTCCTATTAATTTCCTTTGCCAGATATGGTTTGTCATCACTGGCAGCCTTTTTTCAAATACAGGAATTTTCCACAGAAGTCGAACGAAGGAGGTTTGGTGTGATGGAAGAGGCAGTAGTTTGCACTGTGGTGTTAAGGTTACGCTGCTAAAACACTTGGTATGTGTTTGGGAATGATTGTGGTTTTGGTGGATAACTGAAAAAGTCAGTGGGTCCTGTGTAATTCTCTAGATCTGTGTTGGATTTTTTTTTTTTTTAAATTAACCAAGACCTTGATCTTTCCTAATCTTTCCTGATGGGAGTTCTTTCAGATGACTAGCATGACCCTTAAAATACATGTATTTCCTCTTCCCTGTAGTTCTATTGATCCATCTAGATTGTTTTGGTGTGAGTTGCCGAGTTTTGGAGATATCAGTTGTCTCCCTTTTCTCGGATATAATGACACTAGATGGCACACTGAGTATATCTCTGCAACTACAAGGCAAACCTTCTGCAGAGGTGTAAGCATCAGTATAGATCTCACTTTATTTAATTTCCGCCTTGCATTTCCAGGGTGAAAATCACCTTGGAATGACGCAGTTGCAGCCGCAAACCTTCAGAAAACCACAGCACAGCATCTATTTAGGCGAAATCCACAAATGTAGCATTTTAGATATCTTACATTTCACTAAAGGTGTTCATTCCATCTAACATACGAGTGTTTTTGGCCTTGAATCTGTAGAATCTCAGCTTTTATATGGCGTATCATTTGAACAGACCTTGTTGTGAACTGCGCAGAAGGAAGAATGCATCTTGTCATGGACACGAGGAGAGCTAACTAAGCTAGCTAACGTAACAGCTCAGCCGAGGAGGACGCCATTACTGTCACCGTCATGAGCGCGTTTCCGTCTGATAGTTCTCACATAAAACTGCTCACGACAAGATTTGTGGATTATCTTGAGTATCTGGGTCATGATTTCTAGAAAGAGACATTGCTGCTGAGGTTTTAAAATGTTTTTTTGCACTTTAAGAGTGTCATCTGGTCCCATTATATTGCTGAGAGGGCAGACAGCTCTACGCTGATATCCCTAAAACTCAGCAACTCACACCAAAACAATCAACATTGATACATCTGAAGAGTAAAAACATGTATTTTTGATTCTGAGGTGAACTGCCCCTTTAAAAGTTAAGAAATAACAAATCAAATATTTTATTGCTGAATGTTCCTTAGATGTGTCCAATTTGATTGTTTTTGCGTTGACCGGAAATGTTTTATGGACACACACTATTCGTAATGTTCATGCCTTACCTTGATCTAAAACAAAAACATAGTCCAGGTGGCATTATGTTTCCTACACAAGTATTTTCTAATGCAATTTAATTGTAAATAATTTGATGAGATAAAGTCATTTGTTCCACGGAGGGCCACTTTCTTTTAAGAATCCAGTAAAACAAGCAGCACCATCCTGAAAAGAGAGAAGTAATCAAGTGAAACCGGATCGGAGACGAATCCAATGATCTCATCCCTCTGTCATTTATTTTTCACTTTTTCTAAGACAAAATTAGATTCAAAGGCTCAATATGATTCACTGACTGAGATGTTCTGTTAAGGCAGATAACCTCCAAATCTACCACCTTTGCCCTGTACTTCCCACTGCTGCTGACAGGATATATATCAAGTACACTTATCAAACACCATTATCGCACCTTTGGACGCGTTGATGGTTACCAAACCTGCCCAAACCAGGCAGTTCATCACAACACCACACCACGTTCCTTTCGTCCACTGATAGAAATGAGAGAGCAGATGAGAGGAAGGTGTAAAAAAAAAAAAATCACCCTTGCAGACATCATTCCCACACTGAGACCTTTTTTTTTATGATTTGCCTTTGTGTGTGTCTTCCGCCCAACATACTTTTGCACTTTCCTCCTTTGACTCCCTCCTCTCTCGCTCTTTTCTGTCACTTGTGTCGCCTCCCTTCATGTCCAGGCTCGTCCCCTTATCGCTGCATGTTCAACACAGGCTGAGGGACTCCTCTTCCTCTCCCTGTCCTCCCGCTCTCTTTTCCCTCCTCTTTTCCTGCCAAGACAATAGGCGGCCGGGATAACCCCTTACTCTAGAATTAATTATCTGCCCCTTTAATTCTGGGCCACGCTGATTAGCTCTGTATGTAAAATGGAGTCCATATTAACATAATATTTGGCTATCTCCTCTAAGCTGAGGTCCCTTGACCTTTTCAGCCTCCTAAGTCTTTCCTTCTCTCTCTCTGTCTCTCTCTCTGTCATCTTTTACTCTCAGGAGGTACCTGACAGTCCCAGCCTATGAATGTGATTTGAAGGGGTAAATTAGATTTCGCTCCTCTCTCTCCTTCCCTCACGTTTCCCATCCCTCCCTCCCTCCGTATGTGTATGAAACTAACGACAGTTCATTTCGAGGCCTGGGTATAATTATGTGTGCTTTTTTTTCCTCTATCATTGACTGCTCTGATGGCAAGGCTGATATGCTGTGTTAATATAAACGTTTAGCCGGGTTATTATGAGCCCTGAGAGTCGTAAAGGACAGCCAACCTGCGCACTGATTGTCTCCCATACAGGACGTCCACCGCCACTGCCTGACGCTATTCTTCCCTTTATCGCCGTCCCCCGTCTCTCTGTTCCCGCAGTTATCGCTATCTCGTCGCTTTTTTCTATCTTTGTCTACACCCGATGTAATGTTCCCCGGCCGAATTAGAGAGAGTGCTTTCAAATCAACTTTCTTGAATGGTCATGAATGGTTGGCACACTTAACTTGGCTACTGTATGACCTGCGATAATGTCATTTGGGGGAAATGAACGTTGGCGTGGTGCCCGAGATCTGGAGGGCTGACACACCATCGCCATGGATGAGCAATGCAGAGGTGGTTGTTTTAAAGAAAAATACAACCTTAGATACAATTTTTTATGAAGTTCAATTAAGGTTTGCAGTTATTTTATTATATCTGGTGATTGATTAATCATTTCATCTAAAACATTACTGTATGAGAAAATATTGAGGAATGCCCGTTGCACACAGATTTCCTGTCGAGCAATGGTCTTAAATAAACATATATTCAATTTACAGTGATATCGAGTCACTAGAAACAGCAAAGGTTTGACATTCTTGCCTGATAGATGAATTTGAAGGTTCAATACATCCTCATACCTAAACGAGTGAATCGTCAGCATATCCTAAAACGACATAGATCACCGTTCGGAAAACAGTGCGACTGTTGCGGTATAATAGCGACACACGTACAGAACCTTTGTCATACGGAAGCAGTGAGGTTTAGGCAAGACAACTGCTTAGTTAGGTTTAGGAAAACATTATGGTTTGGGTTCAAATCAGGACATTACTTCTGTAACTTCTTTACATTATGTACGTGACTTAACTTCACTACGTTCACTACGACTTCTGGTTTTGCACTAGACTGGAACAGCTGTCTCCTGTTTACACGTTTACGTGTTGTGTTGCAGAGATATCTACTGAAGTACGGAAGCTCCCCTGCTACTCTGAGATTCCAGTCTGGATAGCTAGATGCTAAGCTTACCGAGCTAACTAGCTAGCGGCAGCGATATCCTGTTTTGTGTATGAACACGACAGGTGGCCAATTTTTACATATTGCAACTTTAACATATCATCTTGTAGAGCCTGAAAACACCAATTAAAAAAACTGTCTCCACTTACTCAATATGAGCTTAACGGTTTTAGCTTATAGTAAATACAGTTTAACACTGTTTGTAATGACATTGCAACCCACTTACCGTTGATGCAATTGCTCGCTTGACCTTCCCTGATATATTTTAAAATTTTGAAATGAACCACAACACATTGAATTTATTAGGAGCGAACAACACGTGTCGCCTGTAGCTCCCCTTATAAATTCACATTAAAGTCATTTCAGCGAGCGGTGTTTAATTTTGATCTTCACTACGCGTTCCCGCAGCCGACCAGCACCTGATCGCAAGTAGCGGCTGTGCATGGGGGAGTTGCGCTCACTGATATTTAAACATTTCTTTGTAAACATCATTAAAATGCCTCTGGCAAAGCATTTACACAAACTGCTCTCAATGCAACAGGAGTAGCTGTTTCTCTTTAGTGTACCACTCATATGGCTTCCTCACTTTCAGGCCCTAACAGTCTCAAAATGTTGGACGCAAGTTTTTCATTACAGTTTCAAATGGTTAGTCCTACCCACACTTAATTGGCGTGTGCACGCACAAAGAACGCATTTTCACACTTTGTCCACCACCGCACTTGCTCACACAGAATTAGCAAGCTGTTGCAATATCCACAGTATCAGCTAAGGAAATGGGCCTTTAATTGCCCAGTAGTGTGTGGGAGATTGCACACTCTACCTCCTTCTCCTCAGGCCATTAGATACGGTGTGCGTTGTTTCAGCTCTGGGCAGGTAAACAGAAGGGCATTAGCTTCCAATCAGCCTCCACTACATCACGAAGAAGTTTAATTAATTTCAATCCATAGGGCATGTGGTGTATGGGAAGTGTGCATTTCACTCTGTGTGTGTGTGTGTTTGTGTGTGTCTACTTCCATTTAGGCTCCCTTATAACCCTTTCACGGTCAGGGTGTCTAAAACTGCTGGAAAGGTCAGCACTCTCTTTAGCCTGCCTTACATTTTAATTGACTATCTCCCATGCACTCCACCCACACACACACACACACACACCCCGATCATTACGGCAGGTATGGATCCCAGTATGAATTGATGATCTCCTATCTAAAGCCTAATCACTCTGCAGGACCTTAGGGAGGCTCAGTGATCCGTTTCCCTCCACTACTCGGCGGGAAACTCACACTCACACGCTGGGCCTGTTGATGAGTAGAAAATGAGCATTCTACCTGGTTTAATATCGTAGTTCATCACAAAGTCCTGTGAAAAATTGAAATGGACATAAAAT
Source organism: Lagodon rhomboides (assembly GCA_039737535.1). Lineage (NCBI taxonomy): Eukaryota > Metazoa > Chordata > Actinopteri > Spariformes > Sparidae > Lagodon > Lagodon rhomboides. Next base: position 12,861,943 of record CM077803.1, read on the forward strand.
GGCATTGGGAGACAGACTTCGAGATTGGTTAGATTGGTGGATGTGGAAGGATTAATAACAGCGCGCGGAGGCAAATTTAGATCAAAAATTCTGTGATGATTTGCCTTTTATTGGCAAGTAATCACATGTAATGACTGCATAATATAGATATCTATGAAATATTACTGTGATAGTAAGACAGATGGACACACAGATATGTAGACCAGAGCACCAGGTAGAACGATTTGTAGAGATCATACTTTATGTTTCTGAAATATCTGATATAGAAAGTACGTCAACAGTAGATCAAATGTTTGAGCTAGTTTCACTTAAAATGGATCTGCTGCACTAAAAATATGAATTACAGGATAAGTTCATCTGTTCCATCTGCACAAGGATGCATAGATAATGACTGAATTTGAACTTTTGAATGAACTCCTCCTTTAGATGATCTTAGGTTGACTAATAATAAGTTCAAACTCTTGCAGAAACTATAAGTTAAACTGCTTCCAGTGAATATTTTGTATTTTATTCGAAGTGTAAGGGAGTAGTGACTGAATTCAGTACTAATCGTCATTATGAGTCGCAATGTTTCATTATTGTCAAAGCAAACTACAACAAGACGCTACAAGTTTCTGTCATGTTTCCTTTTGAATATGGAAAAGAAGGGGCTCAGAGGAGAGTTTTAACTCGCACACACTGTAGCCTGGGAAGTCTGCTTAAATTCTGATCATGTTTCTTAACAAAAAAAAAACTTAATTTAATGAGATGATTGAACTCCGTTATAGTACATTCATCCATCTCATCATTTCAAGTTAAAAGTTAGACAAACTCGTTTATTAGTTCTGAAGTGGTTTAATAATAACAACTAGAAATGTAATCAACTTGAAAGTAAATCTTTTTAAAAAATTTGCGTCGAGTAAATGAGAAAAGATTAGTCGATTCCACTAAATTCCTGTATGATCCTCTGGAGCGGGATGTCACATATTGCGGGTCCGTCTGTGGTGAAGGCCCCGTGTTCTCGGCAAGACCAGTCAACTTGCCCCACATGAAGAAGAGCTTTGTCCTCGCAGGCTTACGCTGCTGTTTACAATAGTCCCTTGTGTGTTCAGTGTAGTGTTGGCTGGCTAGGGAGTTAAATATGGATCATCATCATTATACGTTACTGGCAGACGCAGCGGGAGAAACAATTAGGCCAAAAAGAGAGAGAAAAAGAGACAGAAGACGAAACAGCAAAGGCATAAAGGAGACTGAACATACTGTTTCTGTGGGTTTCTTTTAAAGCTCTGTGGATGGATCAAGCACTTTTGAAAGGCACTAAACTTGCTTGTTTATTCATAATAAAGATATTTATTTTAACTTTAGAAACAATAACATAATATTTACACTGACGTCAATCAGTACAGTCCAAGAACAGCAAAAAAAACAACAACATTTTGGGAAACTAAACTTGCATCAACAACAACAATATATGGAATGAGTTATCATCATTTGCGGTTTGTTAAATGTCAATCATTGCAGCGTTTGTTAAGATCCTTAGTTGTAAGGAGACAACAAGGAGCAGACAGAATTATGGAGACCCAGATATACAGACAGACCCTGGGTGGCAGCCATTCAAACATCTACATAATGCCCATTGATGCACCATTTCCTGAAGGAGCAAGACAAGACCTCGACATACAAACACACATACATACACACACGCACACAAAATGGCAATAACACAGGCCCGCCTTTGTCTCAGCCTTTTGGAAGTAGAGAAAAGGGGAGTGTGAAAATGAGCGAGCGAGCGAGCGAAAAGAAGCCCAGGATGAGGTGTGTTATTCAGCCTCGCCACGGGGGGTTAGGACAACTAGGAGACCAGGAGAGTCTGCCCATTGTCCACACATGCCACACACAAGCACGCATGCACGTACGGCGCACAGAAAAAACCCAATATGTTGCAACATTTGCCAAAGAAAAGTGAAAATGAGTGTAAATTGAGGTTATTTTCTCCACCTCTCCCTCACTCCCTCACACTTGTTATCCAGTCACCCTCGGCTGTGATGGAGTCCATTCTACACCCCTTTCTATGCCTGAGGTTCAGCACGGCCACCATATGCAGGTGCCACCAGAGATGTAAGTAAGGAGCGGCGGGCTGGAATTACTTTTTGCTCAACTAACTTCTTCTTCGACACAGTTTTCTCATGCGAGGCAAAGATAAAACCGCCTCTTGATTGTCCACATCTGCATTTGTATGAATTTGAATTTAGGCATTCACTTCGACCATGGGTCAACAGACTGTTTAACAACACTGACACCGAGCACTTTAGAGTCAACTATTAATCACATATCGTCTCTCTTTCAGTTTTTTTTTTTTTTTGAGGAAGCAACTTGAGAAATAGCCTGAGAAATAATATTAATATAGTTAGCATTTTTAGGTGTCTTTATAAAATTTAATTTGTGATTTTATTGTAATGTAATTTTTGACACAAACCTCCTGGAGCCCCCTTGTCTCAGCTGCTTAGGGATACCACAGTAGGTTGCCAAATGGTTTGTGGCATCCTTTTATTCCACCATTAAGATGGTCCAATAAAACACTTCTCAGCAACAACCTCCGCAAAAGGAAATAATAAGCTTTTCATTTTTGGATTTGGCTGTTCACACTTTGCTACAAATGTGTAAATTTGTGACAAGGCACAAGACCAATTAGCGACTGTATTCCGCATCTACCAGCTTTGATTTGAAATAAGCTCAGTGGTTTAGGTTTGCCTCCTTTCTCTTTCAGTTGCTAGAAATGATGACAGTGTCTCATGCCTTCACTACAACTTCAGATATTTGGTCCTTAATAGCAATACGAAGTGATTAATCACTGTGAATAAGATCTCTAAAAGTATTTTCATACCACTGCATTACAAGGTTTAGGATTTTAATGATGTTCAACAGAAGGTTGGTTCATAATTACTGACACATTTTTTCCACCTATAGTCCCTAAAAAATATGGAAGACACACATTTTTTCTAGAAAGGAAGACATGGCATGTCATGGAAATTGCAGCTCATGCAAATGCAGTGTCCAGTAGGTCCAAATTTTGAAATTTTGCTACATTTTTGTTTTTCGAATTGTTATTTTCCCGACCTTGTTGCTAAAATAAACATATTGCCTGTGGCAGAAATAAATGTATCAGAATTGGAGAGGAACATTTTGGATTAAGAGTAGCAGACTTTGAGACGGCAACTTTCAACCATCCAACCTGACCAGCCAAATTGACCCAAGTGGGGAGGGATCCGAAATGGGAGCCATGCTAATCCAGCTTGGATTGAAGGCTGATCCTGGCTAATGTCCCCTCACAGGAAAATTAAATGTAAATGTGACTTAAGCTGGCCAAACATCGGGGAAATCAGACCCTTGTGCCCACATCTTTACAGACCTGTCTCCACCACAGCATCCTGGAACATATTTAGTGAGACCTTTCTCCAGCACAACATCCCAGATCATCTTTACAGAGACCTGTCTCCACCACAACATCTCAAAACATCTTTTCAGAGACCCATCATAACATCCGGTAATATATTTACAGACTTGTCTCCACCAAAACATCCCAGAACATCTTTACAGAGACCTGTTTCCACCACGACGTCCCAGATCAAGCTGTTGAACTTGATGTGCAGACCATGTTCCAAGCTGACAGAGGTGAACTGAGGGGTTTTAGAGCATGAATAAAGAAGCTGGTCTTTAGTCTAGAGATACAGCATGGCTGTTATTTATTTATTTTTTTTAAATTTTGCTTTGTCCAGGGGCCACCAGAATCAACGAAAAAGACATTTCTTGTAGCAGCTTTAATTTCGAAGTCATTACAACAACAAGATTAAGGAATATCATACAATCCTAAGCAAAGAGAGCGTGCACAAATGAACCATCCAAGCAAAATATTCCGACTGAAACCATCCAGCTACAGGCACATCTCCCATGGGAGCCAATCATTACAATCAAACCATTTCTAGTGTTAGTGCTCATTTCACCTGCTAGTTAGTTGTTAAAGCTTTGGTGTGTATCTGCCCTTCTTTCACATTCTGTCATCTTATGTTAGCACCACAATAAAGATTCAACAAACTGTGAATGAGGATCTTGAAGATGAGGAGAATATCGAACTGGATGAAGTGATAGAAGAGGACAGTGTTAAATCATTATCCAGGGACAAAGTGTGCATCATTTAGGGTCAGATAAATGTAACAAAATTCACCCACTAAATTTGCATGATACACATCTAAAGCAGCAGCACAGTGCATTTCTTCATTCACCAAAAATAATGTCAACCTTAAGTGGAACTGCCTTCCAGGATAGTCAAAAGAAAAAGTTGAAATTACTGTGTGAGAAGCAAAGTTGTTCTTTGGTATGTTGAGAATAATAAAAATCAACAAAATCCACTTAATACAAGACATTTCACTGCTGTGCAGGCTGTTTGTTTTTTGAGCTGATCTGGCTTTACGAGCAGAAATAAAATCATTTTGTGCTCCACTGCCACTTGAAATCCTGTTTTGCACTTCCAAATAACATTTTTATACATTTCTGTTTTTGTGTATAGGTCAAAAAGAATCCAAAAGTAGCTGATGCACAGTTGTTTATGCTCCATGAATATCACACACAGTTTATCTGGGCCTGAGCATATTTAATAATGTATCAGATGTACTGATTTTTGTGTCATTGATAGCTATCTTTCAAGACAGTCTTTAAAACATGCTTTTTGAGCTGCCCTGTCAAAATTCAGTCGAAAACCAAGCATGCAAAATATCGAGAATGTGTGCTTTTTTTCCCCAGACACGGGCTGATCAAGGGATTCAACATGAAAGCTTCGATCCTTTATTGATTTCACCTTTTTAAACTGCGTCTCTCCTGAGGACGAGATTCAGATTTATGAGAAAGACACAGGTTAAAAAAGGATTTGCAAATTGACACGTGGATTGTTCAAAAATGGATGGAACTCATTATTAAAACGCCATTCCTAATATTTTGTACACTCGGTGTTTATTAGTGAAGCTGAAGCCCTAATTTGAGCTGTCTTCACCCATACATCATATTACAAGACACAAGCTGCCTCTTCCTTTTGGTGTACGATACCCAGTACAAAGTGGGGACATGTAACACATGTGGTGTCTTTGAAAAAAAAGTTGATAAGGGTTGATAATGATATAGAGAACTACAGTAGGAACTGTCATCATTTGTTCTTTGTGTAGCACCTTCCAGTCTCACGAATCAAAACTCCAAACCAGAGGCTCTCCATTTGTCTCCAAGCATTTTGATCATTCTGCTTTATCACTTTCAAAGACGATGTTGCAAAAAAAAAAAAAAAAGGAAAAGTGTCACAGGAGCTAGGCAATTGTGACACTCGGGAGAGAAGAGATAGAGCTTCGATGAAGGCGTTCATTGTTGTTAAGCACCAAACATGTCTGTTTGTGTTCTTATTCTGTGCTTTGCTGATGGCTTATTCCAGCTGGTCCACAGCTTTAAGTAGGTGAATGCAATTTGTAAATGTTGACTTCTGTCAGGTAAGTTTTTGTGTGCTTTCAGTAAGTAAAGAAAAAGAATATCTTTGAGTTGCAGCTATGCAAATTCACACCACAAAACAACAATAGATTATTTAATTTTCCATAAATGACTGGAGTGAAGCGCTGGAGATGCTGCTGTTTGTGACAATTTCAGACTTATTTTTTTAAAATTGCACATGTACATGTATAATAACTGCATATTTTCACTCTGTTTCAAATGAGATAATTGGCTTTTTTTAATCTGTTATTGGAATCAAACAAACAGTTTACACAAGGAGCGCAAAATGAAGAATAGTCAGATTGGTGAGCTGTGTCGTTGCGGGAGGGAAAAAAAGAATTGACCACTTTAAACCAAGTCCTCATCATTTCACATTATGGCCATCACTTAAACTGAAGCACAGCCATTGGCCTGGCAAATGTTCCACAATGAGCTCAACTGTAATGTCTTCATTACAGGTGGATTCATGAGAGATGGAAATGAGGAGAGGAAATAATGTCCAAGCCGAGATGCTCAAGAGGAGAAAAACGGTGATGTCAATCTTTTCTTTAATTGCCAGGAATCAAGAGGTGTGTGTGTGTGTGTGTGTGTGTGTGTCTGAGTGAGTGTCTGTACACTCCACCACACATGTGCACTGTATGTTTATGAGCGCGGCCGGTGTAATGATAGATTCACAGGCTGCTCCCGTTGGACCGCCGCGCCTCTCACCTTTGACCTTGAAATCTCCAGCCAGGTTTAATGAACCAATCCTCTCACACCCTGGAATATGTTGCCATGGAAACATAGCCTTTCCCCCCTCGCTCATAATGCAGGAGAGTTTTCCATCCATGTCTAATTCAGTCTCAAGCCAAGTCGATGACCTCTGAAGAGATGTTTGCAGTCTGAGCAGTATATCCACGGACGGACTGTTTGTGTCCCTGAAGCTGATGTGAGAATTTCTTCAGGTTAAATAGTACAGTTAATGTAATTGGCAGTGACTTCTGCAAAGATACCCAATGCAAAACAGTATTGTCAACAAAGGAGTACGACAATATTTGCATTACATGATCAAAAAACTAATAAGAGGCGCAAAATGAAAGTTTTTTGAGTAGATAACAAACAGTTGTTTTACCTTTTTGTATATTTAAGGTTATGTTATTTTAGTGGATAATATGCAATTCTTAAAGTAAGAGTTTTGAGTGAATATGTTTGCATATAGTCTGTTTTAATGTGTAGAATTTGTTGTTAAAACATATGATATATAATATTACACATTACACGCATAGCCGTTCACAAGTTTGGTGAAATATTTGAGAACATAGCCAATTTAATCCTGACCATGAATACTAATGTCCAGTTGCACATGGCTGCATGACTTTATATCTGCTTATTACACATTCATTTTACATTCTACATTAAAACGGAAGCAATAAAAGTCATGGCAAGCTAAATGTTAGCTAGATAAAGTTAACAGCGTATGGATTCTGCATGTCCAGCCACTGGGAAGGAGGAAGGAATGGTCCCTTTTAATCAATGTGAGTAATATTTGTGTCTGTGAGCTGGGGACCAGCCACATTATCATGTCAAGTTACAAATTAAAATGCCTGGCCGCTAACAGACTGGGGATATAAATGGGCCATCATGGCCATCTAAGTGTTCTAATGACATTTTTCGCCTGCCAGACAATTAATTCTATCAATCTGCATAACCTTTCCCAAAGCTCAGAAAACAATGGCATTTTTATGGGTCAAAATGAATGGAGTCCAGCCGAGAAGTATGCTTAGGCAATCATTACATTATTTAACAAATGTATTTAATTGGATTTTGATGCCTGGGTGTCTGTTTCTGGAGCGCTGGGGCCAGAGCGCTGACTCCAGCTCCGGCTAATTCAATAGGCTAAATGGAATCACTGGAAACACTCTGCAATCATCACTGCATTAGGACGCTCATTCCCATCATGTAAACATTGCTTTGAGCGCTTGCCATTTATCCTCTGGTCTCTCTGTCTCTGTTTCCCCCTTATTTCCACCACTTCTCGAGACATTCTTTCATCCTCTGTTTAATGAAAGTTGAGGTTGAGTTCCGTTTTGGACTCAAGTGAATTCACAAAAAGCAATTTACCAAAAAGCTAGCACTTCTAGACGCATGAACTGCTTAGCTCCTCACTTTTCATAAATTAGGGGTGGAAGGCTTCCATCAGACATGGTCTCCAAGGGACTGGGAAGGTGCTAAGCACGTCTGCCTTTAACGGAGGTGAAAAACAGACTAATTCATTAAGCATTGATCACCCCAAATGACAGCAAAGTGCTTCGACATTTAGCGGGCAAATAACTGACAAATTGGCACACAATTTTTGTACATTTCCAACTCTTTAATGGCTAAAGTATGGAGCAAAAAGGCAATAAAAATGTTAGCAGACAACCCGATGAACCCACACCCAGCCCATTATGCTCACCACTCCTTATGGCTAAACGCCCTTAATGTCTTAAACTGCGGGCAAGGGCTGCCCTAATGATGCATTTTGGTGAGTGTTTCTTACTTTTTGATCAAAATTACATGTTTTATTTGATTCTTTTAAATGCAGTTTGTAATAGGAGCCCCATTATGCAGTGGACGAATGGACCCATTATGAACGGTTAGGCTCAAAGTACCTGAGTATGTATTTGAGTAAATGTGCTTAATCTTGGATGGCCTAATATCATTTCTATCAACACTCCACCCTGTTCCGGCCTGTGAGATGAATACTGATATGACCTCTTTATTGTATTATCATTGGTTGGGCTGCATAGCTGGCAGACGCACACATGCACACACACACTTCCATCCGCAGACTTCCGCGGAAAAATGCAGAATGCAGGCATATCAGATGTACAAAATCTGACAGATCAGATACTTTCTGGAGACGGTCACAGACTGTAGAACCACTGATTCTGTATTTTTAACAGATTCAGCCTTTGGCACAGCTTCTGCTCGAGGACAATTAAAAGGGGTTAGGCCATGTCAGTCAATACAGGAATGCTGGCAGACAGCGCGGAACGTGTGTGTGAGTGTGTGTGTTTCCGCGGTGCTAGATGAGCAGTGAGCTGACCTGAGCCCCAGCCAGACTTTATTAATCAAGGCAGGAAACGTGTGCAACCTCTCAAAGCTTTGGCCTAAAGACTTTGCTCGCCGTGATGTCTGTGTCTCCGTCTCAATGCTCTTTCGCCGCTCGCGTCGGCCTTATTTTACCTCGCCTCTCTCTCCCGATGCCTACCTGACCGCCCGCGTGTCTCTGGCGTGCGCTGCTGATAAATTTTGTCTCTGAGAAGATCAGATAGCAGCGCAGGGATTTCAAAACAATACCTCTTCAAGCAGGGACCCTGAAAGGTGGTAATGATTTACAGCATTATACCTGTGGAGACTCAAGAACTCCTGTGTCTCCATGATTCATCTGTTTCATCTTCTCATTACATGGCCACAGATGGATGGATGTCTGGTACTGCTTCCCTTAAAACCTTGTTGTTGTTGTTGAGCTGAGTTGTGCTCATTTGCAGCATTTTGTGGTCGGTTGTGATTAAGTGTTTGTGGCTTCCTGTGGCTATTTTACTATTTGGTGCTTATCAGGCTTCTCTTTGTGGTATTTAACAATTGGTTGTGGTCGTTTGTGTAATGCAGCCTGTATGTGGTAAAGGCCACGTTTTCTATAAACCTTTGCTTCCTGTAACAATGAACTTCTTTAACAACTCCCTTATCCTGGCACTGCTTTGTGTCTGTATGCATCTGTTTACTTGAAAGGATGTGGTCGCTTCGAGCATTAATCACCTTAAACGGACATTCCAGGTTGATTTTCTACAAAATACGACCAGTTGCAAACAGACTCAGACTCATGGCCGCTAGAAATCGTTGTCAATCCTTTTCAGCAGTGATCTCATTTCTATTCAGTGATTGTAGGAATGTAGTTGGATTTATTAATAGTGGAGTAGAGTTAGTATGTTTTGGTCCTGTTGCTTAGTGCTGAATCCTCAACAACTCTACCAGAGATGTGGACTCAAGTCATATGTGACTGGTGCTCACGTCGACTCGAATCGCTGTTTTGACGATTCGCATCTTGACTTGACCTAAAAATAAATGTCTCAAGACTTGACTTGGAACTTGGAAGTGAAAGACTCCTGAGTTGGTTTCAATTGAGACATGATAACACGAATGACTTCAGTTTAAAGAGTAAACAGTGTTCAGTGCTTTCAATCTTGACATCACAGGCGAGTGTCTGTGTAACATAACCCAGTATATGAGCGCACGCTGGAAAAGGCATTGTCATGACTGGATGACCAACCTATAAATCAAGCTCCTCGCGATGCTACTTGATGGTGCTGGTACCGACTCCACTGCAAACTCCTCTCTACACCCTCGTCTTCCTGCGACAAGTCTTCTCCTTGTGTTGTGCCCCTTGTGTTTCTGGTTACAAAAAGGATCTAATTATCTGAGGAAAAGATCTCTCTCCATAGGAATTGCTTCTGCAGCGTTGTGAGACACTTAGAAAAACAACCTCGGCCCGTCAGTGGCAAAAACAAGCACTTTTAATGGACATACAGTAACAGACAGAGTTGCACCTCAGGATAAGATGGCAGCCAACCCGAACTACAATCCCAAAGAGTCAGTATTCTACGAGCTGTAAATCAACTTTCTTACAAATTGGACCTTTGATACAAATGTCCTTGAAGCTTCTTGTTGACAGCTCACAGCCTATATAGTTCCATATTTATGACATTTTATATATAACATTAAATGCATTGACATTACATCTTCATGTAGACCACATTTCGCCTGCAGTGCAATATGACTTTTGATAAATACTTTCACATTGATCAATATTGTCTCTCTTTCAATCTACAAAAGTGACTACACAAATTTGTGTTTGGGGACACATTGATGTTGAAGTTTTCAGCTAGAAATCAACCTTGAAATCCCGATTGGCGTTCCCTGTCTGACTCTTTTTTATTCACAAAGAATCCCGATTGTAAACCTCAGTAAAGTAGCTGGAAGAAAGAGAGAAATAGCCTTGAGAAGTTACTTTATTTGAAACTTTGAGAAATCTAATAGCAGTTATCAGTTGCTCTTACTGAATATTGCTGACGTGATTTGAGAAGTTCGCTGTCAGAAGACTGTACAGAGCCAGATGTGGCTGTGAAGTACATTTCACTTGGGGGTCTCAACATTCTTATACCAAATGATGCAAATAAGGCATAGAAGAATGATTAATGTGATTGCATGAGTGATTGCAGGACTGATTGATGGCTGGCCTCTTTTAATAAAAAGTTTGTGACAAATAATGTATTTTGCATCACAAGGAAAGGAGCAGGAGTGCAGCAGCAGAGTTGGGAGGAAAGCACCCAGACAAGTTGGTGCAATATTGACTGTGCCATCTGTGATGTGTGTGACTTCAAAGCTACAATTACTTTGAGCGGTTTTAAGACTGATACCTGCTCATGTTAAGAGGCAGCCTCTCACCTCCGGAGAGCTGCCTGCCAGACGAGAAATAATTCATTTTTAAGAAACTGAGGCAAGGGCAAATTCTGCCGCGCAGCTCTCTTCACATCCGTCTTCAAAGAGAACCAAGTTCCTATATGAAACAATGGAATATTTGGCTTCTTATTCATGTCATGGGTTTTTTTTTTTTTTTTTTTTCCAGCGTAGGGTCCTTTAATTCCTCTATTGTTACTGACAGGCCCTACTGGGAAGGCCTAAGAGGCTTTTTGGACCCCACTGGACACTCTTAAACATAGACCAATCAGAATGCACAATAACAAGTTGAACATTCATTCCAGAACTGCAGGGATTTCGGTATCAGGATGATCTCCATCTTTAGAGAGACAATAAAAAGTCCCAAAGACATCCTGGGTGTTTCCACGAGAGGCCATTTTGTTCGCTGCAGCTGTTTCCTCATGTCTCTTAAATGACAGCTTTGCTGCAGCCATTAACATGCATGCCACTGAAACAAGTATTATAGTTTAATTCCTACCATGAAAAGCTTCCAGAGGCATAAAAACGGAGCCACGGTATGGGGAGGGTTGGAGGGGGGGAGGAAAGACAGACAAGCTCCAGAGGCCTCATTGCTTGTGTGTTGCGTTGACTTAATGGCAAATGGATGTCATTGGAATTTCGAGCCAGGCAGCAAGATCTTATCGCACAGATAAATGAATTAATATTTTACACTTCAGCTGAATTTTTTTTTCTTTCTGCCACACGAAGGCTAGAGTTGAGGGGAGAGTCAAGTAAATTAAGAAAAAAGGAAAGAGAATGGGAGAGAATAGGAGAGAAATAAGAGCTTGGGATGTGAACTCTTCTAATGTTATTCAGAGGCAGTGAATCATGTAAGAGAAAAGGATCTTTTCTTGTACCAGTCAAGGACATTATCTGCTCCTGCTAGCAGTTATTAGCATTAGCATTTATATATTCAATGCAATTTTGAGGTCTGGTGATACTCTGAGGGGTCAGGAGAGAAAAAAACGAAATGAGGGAGGGAGGATAAAAAAGGTCTTTTCTCTGTGTGCAATTGGCGCTAACCAGGACAGAATAACCAATGAGGTAAGACACAAGGACATTTCATGCTGGAATTCAATCTGTGATCAGAGCTTAAACTCTCTCCATCAACAGGCAACACCTTGGAACAAAGCGGGAATGATATGGACCATTTTAGCATGTTCAGAGAACAAATGTTTCGCTTAAAATACTACATCTAGTTGTAGATTTAGTCAATGTATCGTGCACTTATTTAGTACAACCTATCGTAAATTTAGCAAATTAAATCCATTTGCGATCGACACTCCGGAGAGATGTGCGATAGCGTTTGTGGGTCAGATTGTATTCGAAGCAAATGGTTTGAATAATTTAAAATTGGGGTGTTGAATTGTGTTTTCCATGAAAGAAGAAGTGGGGGAGGTGATCCACTTGATAGACATACATACTCACGCACACACACACACAGACAAGAACACACAAAGTGGCTGAAACACAGTCAGCTAATGGTTTGTCGTCCCCCACCCCCCCTCAGTACGGGAGGGTCAAAGATCATGAGCTCAAGCACTCAGACTGTTGGATGCAGTTAAATGCATCATCTGTTCAATTTAAAGACAATAAAAGGCGATCAGGATGGGCCGTACTTCGCCGCATAATTTGGGAAATTTGGGCCATAATGACACAAGTGATTTTAAGATTCTTCCTTTGAGGGGCCGGCCTTTGTTTGAGCTGTCTTTAAAAGATGATACAGCTGTACTTAGGTGTCATTATTGTTTTGCAAAATTGGTAAGGCTCTATGGATATACAGTAGATGTAGACGTAATTAGTATTCTTGTATCTATCCTCCACCAACCTCCAATGTGAGAAAAACAACCTGCAACAATATGATTGGCTAGTCACTCATTATTTTATTCAAAAGGCCCTCTCAGCGTTTGGTTCGTCTATTCTTCAGCACTGTATGAACACGGGAGGAGCAACATGGCAAACTCCATGGAAGAAAACCCAGTCCTCCTGTGCAAACAGTGTAAAAGGCTCCAATTCAGAGCCTTTAGGCTGCTCAGATTTGGTTTTACCATCCGCTCTGAGTGACCCGATCAGAAGCGGACAGCCTTGAGCCAGTCAGTTCACACCCAGCATTACAGTAAATGCGTCTTGACATGCGTCTCGTTTGGCCTCTGACTCTCTCCGCTCTATGCTGTATGCAAATATACACCTGCATCACTTGAACAAACAAAATGTTCTTTGCAAAAACAAAGAAATTTCTTCATGTAGAACATTTGCCGAATTAACAAGTAGGCCCATATATTTAAGAATTTGTTGTAGACAGCGTTTTAAGACGTTTATAAAGTTTTTCTTACACAATAAGTCTCAAAATGTAGCAGTTTTTAAGGGAGTCTGGGGACTTCCTCCACTAGCGTCAGTAGCCTTCATTAGTTATTGTTTTTTATAGTATTTGTAAAATTTGACATGCTAACTGTCAATATGTTGTATTCTTTAATGAATATGGTGTAAATGGTGAAATCAGTTGAAAGCTGATGAGTTGTGTGTTCAGACAGCTGTTGGAAGGAATAATGCACTTCAGATACAGAAAGAGATGATGTCACAACAAACTGTCACTTTTTACAAGGAAAGAAACAAGTTAATGTTTTACATCTAATGCCGAATATACAAGAAGGCACCAATGATTTAGAATTTATGTTTCACAAAGTTTTTTAAGTTTCTCTTCATGCAACAACTCTTAAAATCACGCGGTTTGTAGAGGAGTCTGGGGATAAAGCTGTTACTGGGCCAGTGGTTAGTTGAAACAGACATGGCGTTCACAAACATCTCCTGCAAACAACAGCAGGTTAACAGACTCCAAACATTCCAGTGACCCACGTGGAAATTAGACAACATTTAATTATTAAATGATAAAACACTCCTTATGTTGCTGCACAGAGGACGTCAGTTGAGTAGGCGGTCCTTCAGAGTGGCCCAGGACAGGACACATGTTTGTACTGGATGATGAGGCCACATTTGAACAGGGCCTTAAGGCGATTTTCTAACTGATGAAAACATAATTTAAAAATGATATATTCCATTTCTCCTCATAAATATTCACAAATCCCCCCTAAATCCTACACACTGGACCTTTATTTAACGAACCTATGGTAAAATGTTGCGCACTCGAACACGCCATTCCAAATGCGCCACTGTGCACCGTCGTTTCTTTGACTTGAAAGACAATATGTACTCCCACTCCAGCGATAGCGCTGTGTTTCATGCACCTACATAATTTTGAAGGCAGATGGGATGTAATGCCCGTCATTTCTGCTGGCGATGTGCATTAAGGAAGCTCTGAGAACAAAATGGGCTTTTTTTCTGCGGAGATAGAAAAGCTTTGTGACTAAAACAACTTCAGTTCTTCATTTTAATACAGAGCAGAGGCAGAGAGAATGAGGAGCCGCAATCCATGAATCTTTCATCGGCATTCATATTTCAATATAGCTCCGTATACCACCTATGTGAAAGATCATCTTTACATAAATTCATCCCTTAGTGTGTCCACAAAAGTCATCTAATCTCACATATAATGAGTGTCTTTATTCTCATCATCTTTGTGTTTGTTCCATGAGTAATTTGGGGGGCCGTAAGTGTCACAATTTGCCCCCCTCCTTCCTCCTCACACACACACACACACACACACACACACACACACCCACAGCCCACCTTGTCCTAGACAGTCATTGTGCAGTTGTATTAAGTGGTAGGGGGCAGAAGAGGAGGGGATGGGGCACAGCGAGGGGAGCACATTCTCTTCTGAGGCTGACTTTGAGATTGTTATTATCATTTTCAAAGCATCAAAGCTTTCTCTCGCGCTTTTTCTCACTCTCTCTCCATCCAAGCTTAAAGAGATGAAAGTTTGCCTTTGTTCCATCCCCTGCTACATTACCTCTATGCATTAGGCCTCCTCTTTATCCGTGAAATTACCTTTTAGCTTTCTCATTCAGCGCAGGCAGTCTGCATGCGACGAGATGGCTCGCACTTTCTCACCACATCATATCCCCCCCCTTGCACACCTCTCTCTCTCTCTCTCTCTCTCTCTCTCTCTCTCTCTCTCTCTCTCTCTTTCTCTCCCAAAAAGATTGTTGCATTTGCGGTTTGATTTTGTCTACACCTCTCTCTCTCTCTCTCTCTCTCTCTCTCTCTCTCGCTCTCGCTCTCTCTCAGTCCCACTGTATCTCTCTCTCCACTTCATATAAGGTCCATCTGTCCCTTCATTATATGGTTAGTGTTGTTCTTTGATCGTTCTATCTCCAAAGCAAACACAGGGGTCTGTGTTGTTCCCCCCATCACGCAGATGGCTCGGAGATGATGGCTGAGATGCTTCTGTTCTCGCTGCTGTTCAGAGAGCCACTTTCGCAGCCTCTTAAAGCGCTCTTTGAAGCTGACAGGAAGCACTCTAAGAGAGAAAAGTTGCTTGATCGTCATGCAAAAACACTTTCCACCCCCCCTCCTTTTTTGGTTATGAATCTTTTTTTTTTCCCCCTCTTTGATTGGGCTGATCTCTCTCTGTCTTTCTGTCTCTTTCATATCTATCCATCTATCCATTCGCTCTCGCCGTTTCTGTAAGAGACAGCATCTCAACTGGAATCTTGGGACCAGGTGAAATGACTTTATGCAGCGATTATATTTTACAAGCCGCAGTAAAATATTCTCCTAACTAACATCGTTACAAGCAATGAATGGGAAGCGGTGTAAGGGTCAACGCCTCTGCAACCGCTGCCGAGTCAATAGATTTAATAAACGTTCCCCCGTCCATAAAATGCTCATATAGGAGTAGCCGGTGTGTTTGCTTTGCAAAGCAATACACGTGAGTAAAAGTCCTTTCAACACTTATAAACTCATCTCCAGAGAAGCGCTTACTGGGCATTGTTTGGCCGCAAGACTTAATATACAAATGAGAAAAAGTGTATATGCGTAAGGGTGGGAGATACACACAGACGGAGATACACACACATATTCTACCCCAGCTGGAATGACTCTTCGCAGACTAATGTAATTAATAGCTTTTTATCCATGTAGAATTTGAAATGAAGATGTAAATTGTTCGTTTAACATAGCCATAGGACATGGAGGCTTCTGCTGTCAAAGTCAATTACAGACTCAGCATAGTCCCAGACTTTATGAAAACCTAATCAAGATGTGGTCTCAGTGTGTGTGTGTGTGTGTGAGAGAGAGAGAGAGAGTGTGTGTCTGGACACAAGATGAGGCATGGAGTGCGAGCTGGTACGCATACACTTGTGTGTGTGTGTGTGTGTGTGTGTGTGTGTGTGTGTGTGTGTGTGTGTGTGTGTGTGTGTGCATGTGTGTATAGCCTCTGTCCAAGTGTAAGCAGAATGTTTTACACAGATTGTGGGCAGTTACGCCAATATAAAAATATCTACAAACCAAATCTTATCAGCAGAGATAGAAGCTGGTTCTGTGGATGTGGAGGAGGGTAATAATCTTAGAAAACGCTCCGATTGTAACTCCCACTGGAGCTGTTTTTTGAGTTGAGTTGCTTTTGTCTGTCTAATGAAAAATGTAAGTGAAGTGCTTATATTTTAGTGTCATGACCCATTCGTAATATTCAAAATATACACTACAGTGTGCAATATGTATGTATAATATGTACATAATATTTTTAGAAAACAAATAGTGAATAATGTGAATAAATAGCAGTTTTGGCATTATGGTGTCTATGTATGGTGTTGCAGATATCTACTGAAATGAAATTGCCAACCAGCCCCTCCCGGCCTGAAGCTCCTGTACAAGCGGTGTAACCATTGAAACTTCCCTACCAGTCTGAACTGCTAGCTGAACAGCTAACTGAGATAACTAGCTAAGTGCCGGTGCAGTTCGCAGTAGTTAGCAGATACTGAAGTGATGTGACTGTACGCTGCCCCCTATTTGTTTTTAATTTGAATTTAATACACATTGCACCTTTAAACAAGGCAAACTATAAGCATAAACAAATGCTATGACAATTGATAAAAATTAATTTACAATAAAACTTAATAAACTACCAAACAGATGTGTGAAAATACCGGAAATGCACACATTAACAGCTCGTTTCCACACAGCTTTGTGTTGTTAATTTTCCCTGTATTTTAATGCGCATGGAGCATTATCAAGACCAAAACAGGACCAAATAATGCATTTCAACAATTAAGTGAGGAGGTTAGCTTCCCAGCTGTTTAGGCAGATTTGTTGTGTTATCTGTGTTACACAGCTAGCATGCTACCAATGTTAGCTAAATATGGCGTCAAACTTTACACTTGAAAAAAATGTATAAACAGAGCTGTATTGCATTTATCAGTGGGTCATTTTAAGTTAGTAACTGACATTTTGTCAGCTAGCTAATTAATTTTCATGCTAACTTCCTGTGGCACACAGTGTATGTGGTCTGCCTGACATCCAGCTCAAAAGTTCCAATTTTTCAACGCACTCAAAACATACTCAAAAAAGGAGTTTTGCAGACATATAGGAGTTTTGTTAACATATAAAAGATCATAGAGATTCCCATTGGAATGAATGGACTTTGAGTTGACTAGCATACATAGACAGAGCTATGTAGAAACCAGGAGTACTGTAGTGCTTGCAGTGATATTGTGCAGCTTCTAGAGTTATCCTAGAGCTGTAACTGTCATTTAGCTAATAAGTTGACGGACAGAAAATTAATTGGCAACAAATGTTTAAAATGTGCTGGTTGTAGCTTCTCAGATGTGGATATTTGCTATTCATTTCGTTTGCTCATGTAGACTTTTGAGGTTTTGGACTATTAGTTATACCAAACAAGCAATTTGAATATATAACCTCGGGCTTCGGGTACTGTGAGGGGTCATTAAAACCCAATGGTTGATCTATTATTCGAGAAAATAATTCATGGTGAGAACAATCGTGAACCATCCTTTGTTCATATTAGTGACAGTTTTACCAGTGACATCTGTGTCTTTCTATAGATTCTAAAGTAGAGACCAGTACACAGCAACAAAGCCACCGTGTTACCATCATCTGACACATCGGACCCTATTCAGCTTTCCAAATGCTAATCATCAACTGGAGCTCATTTTTTACCCACTCTTCTATGAACCAACACAACACTGTTTATCACTCCAAAAGTCCAAAACAGTGGTGAAAAATCTTGTCAAACTTTATAATGCAACTTGTCATGCCAACGGACAACTGACACAAATTCTGTTGACAGAACTCAAATACCCAAATGAGCTCAGTGGAGTAAGCCATGCAGGCGGAGGTTTGCTTGTGTGGAAAGTCATTTATAAACGCCAAGGGTAGCCATTCATGCTCAATGATTTAGGACTTTCAAAACACATTTCTAGCTCATTTGAATAATAATGGTCATAAAAAACATTGCCTGGGGCGCAGCAAGCATACATCAAGCAACAACAAATGCCTTCTGAAGTTGTGGAAAGGCCCACAAACACGAAAACAATTAGGACACACAACTTAATTTGCGAAGGGTATGTTTCTCTGTTATGCCACGCTCATTTTAATGAGTTTGAAGGCAGTAGTGTCCTGTAGTTTGTGCTGCTGATTGATTGACTGTTACAGCGTACAGTGCAGGCTCAGACAGACCTCTATTAAACCTCACTATGTGTATGTGGGCGTACACATTTATGTGTGTTTACACATGGAGACACAAAAACACATTTCGCTCTCCCTCGTTCCTTATGCCTGGCTTAATCGCACCAGGTAGCTGATGATAAGACATTCAAACACCCACATGCGTGCACTCACACAAAGATGGATCAAACAAACCTATCCACTTCAAACAGCTGACCTCATGATTGCCTTACATCAAAACTAGCATGCAATTAAGGCTGAGTAGTGTTCATCAGCCCAGCCGCGCTTTGTCCAGAGGCTTTTCATTGTCCAGCACACTTAGCAGCAAACATCAGTGAAGAGAATCAAAAGATGAATGCAATTACATATCAGCAATCTGTAAAAAGAAAAAAAAAAGTCAACCCTTGAGTTCTGAATAAAAATAAAATACAATGTTGTCAGGCGGTTGGCCTCACCCCAAAGATGCAAAACACAGGAAACAATATCACTATGAAGTGCATTTAGACATAAAGTGAGCAAACAGTATCATATAATATAAATAGGCATGATATGGTAATGTAATGGAACTCATAGCCTTATTATTTCACATATTACCACATAAAGATCATTAAACACAGCCATGCACAGGCTAAATATACATGATTTACATTTGTAATTTGTACTACACTGTTTAGGTAGATATCTTTTTGCGTAAAGTGATCTGTGTTTTGATTACATTGTAGAATTTTTAAAAGCACCAGTCAAACAGCTGTTTGACGTGTCAACAGAAGATTAATCTGGATAGTTTAAATAGCTTTTGGTTACTTTTAGTTTTTATTGTATTTTGTTGATTTTTAACACCCATTGGTCCTCAAAATGTGGTCTAAGTCTGTTTGAAAAACTGGTCTCGATTGAAGTTAGAGGCAATTAGCCAGCATCTTGCTGTATTTGTGAGTGGAAGCAGAAATTCAGCCATTTTTTTTACACTTTCAGCTGCTGCAAGTATGTCACAGTCTTACATTTATGAAATGATTTGCCTTGTATTAGGTTAGTATGCAGTAAAACTATCACGATCACTTAATATGTAGTGTGGATATCACTGAAGCACAGAAGCCAGACCGACCTTGATCAACATTTCCGTACTGTATAGCAGTTTATGGAGAGCATCCCTAAGCATGTAAAATACGTTGAACATTTTCTTCGAGGGTGCTTAATTCATTATCACGACATGCCAGTCTCGTACATTTTCATTTGTGCTGCAGAATGTAACAAGGAATGTAAAATAATGAGAAAAGACTGAGTAACGAGCAACATCTCATAACATAATTATGACAATGTTCTAGTTTCCACAAAAAAACGTGGCAACTTGTTTGCCAGGTGGATGTTTGCACACTTCCGTATGTTTGAGCTTGAATCACAGACAGTGTTCTTTCCCTGTTCCACGGCTTGTCACACGCAGCGGCCTCACTGATTGGCTTTTGTTCTCTGTGCAGAAACGAGAATCACACGTTGTCTGTCTGTCTCCACTGGAGATCGTGTACGGGCATCCAGACAGTACAAGCCTCCTCACATGAAACGACATGCAGAGACACACGTACGCTCTTTACGCACCGAGGACAATACCCACCGCAACCTAGATGGAAGTGACACAAACAAACACGCACAGCTCGCTGACTAAAAAAGCTCCCAGCAAACAATGCAAAGTGAAAAGATATTAATATTTAAATAGATCATTTGCAAGATTGGTATAATTAGTGGCTCATATTCATGTATTCACTTCAGGGATATCACATTGAGACATGTCTACTTATTCAAATAAGATGCAACATGTCACAGGGTGCATATATGCAAATGCACATATGCCGCTAATTACACATTGCCTGTCACAAAGAGAGAGGGGCTTTCAGCAAAAATGTTCAAAGTTTTCTATGAACTGTTCAACCAGGCTGCTCAGGCTGCTCAGGTCTAATTAAAACATGCATGTCCCCAAGGCCTTATCAAAGCACTGTAGAAATATGTACATCTCAAATAGAGGAGAATTAGCTAAATAAAGGACCTCCCTGGTGCTTTTGTCCTGCTCAGATTTCCAGGCTCTGCACTAACAAACTTTATTTCTGATTGATACTGATCGTCCACCGCAGGGATTTGAGAATATTTTGACCTGAGGCGGGGGACTTTTATTCTGACATCTCCTCCCCTGGCACAATCCCAGATTTAATGCTGTACTTGACACCAGCTGCACTGAAGGCTGTTGTGATGGAGATTGTTATTTTAATGAGGTGGAAATGAGAGGTAAACCTTCTAGGAAGTGTTTTCTAATTAACCAAATGATTTGGCCTATAGGGTTGGTTGCTGACAAATTCTACGTTGTGTACCGCACAAGATTGATAACAGTGTTTATTTTAAGAAATCAAAGGAAATCAAAAACTATTCACTACTTTTTACAACGGTACAGCAAGTTTTGACTGATTCCTTCTGAGAATATAATTTCATCGTGGTTGGATTTGATGTAAAAACAACAAGGGAATCTTTTACGAAGTAGCTAATTTGAATGATCAGACATTTTATTTGTATATGAGTATTTTTAACTATAACTTGCCTGAAACTGGACATATTCATAGTATTGACTACTACTACCTGTTAATTCGACAGGCTTTAATTCTGTGGTCAGGATAGCGATGAGAAATATACATCTGGTTACACAATAAAGGCATCAGAACTTCCTGGTTTAGCCACCAAAACTACTCGTCAAAATAAAGGCGCCCAAGCTACTTGGTTTAGCCAAGAAAACTGTTTGGTTAAGGTTTGGTAAAGATTGTGGTTTGTCTTTGAAAATAACTGCCTCCTTTAAAAATGTACCATTGTCTTGACCACAGGATTTGAACCCTGGTCTCCTGTGACTGACTCACCCATCAACTCCAACTCCTCCCTAAGCTGACTGGGTCTTTAAACTACATTTGTCCTTTGCTCCCGTGATTATCGCCCCACGCCGGGACTTCTTCATAACTCTAGTGTGCTTCTCACGCCAAGCCGTGGCAAACCTCGACACTCACAGCCTCTCCTCCAGTGGATCTACGAGCAGGTCTTTTACAGGCTTCGGCGTGAGACTTGGCTGATATATTTCCACGATGCAGCAGCGAGGTTGAAGTCCATTTACTTGTCAGAACAGCTACTTGTGTCATTTCATGCTATATGTGCTTACAGTAATAACATGGTTGACACATTTATTGCTGAACCAACCGTGGCGAAAACTCTCAGTTTCCCTTTTCCTGCTGTCCATTTTGTTTGACCAACATGCCACTGGGGCTTTAAAAGGCACTTTACATGTTAGTTTAAATTAGCTTTTTTGATCACTGACAATAAAAAGACCTCAAACTCATTTGAGTACATCCTATAAAAAACTGACAGGTGTGACAAATGCGCCCGCCAAATATGATTGTTGCGAAGGGTGTCTCACTCTCTTGCTTTTTACATATGCATTCATGTTAACATACATCTGCGTTTGCACACACAAACACAGAAAAAGCTGCCGCTTCCATTCTGGAGAACTCCAGAGTGCAGAGCTGTCCGGGAGCCTGTCTGCGTGAGGAAAATGTATGCAGCTCAAATCAAAGTGATGTTGCACACAGTAATCTTTCTCTATTAAGGATGTCACTTTTTGCAATCTTTTCGCAATTGCGGCCTAATATCCTTTACCACTCCACTGCTGGGTCGCTGAGCTTCTGCAAGCGCGCATACACACACGCACTCGCGGCCTCATCACACACATCCACGGTGTGTAGGTATCCGCTGAAGGAGCCAGTCATGTGTGTCTTTCAGATAGGAGTTGAGAAAGCCCTTGATTAGGACAGGAAGTCATGTGTGTAAAATTCACACTTTTTACCGCCACTGTCTCTCTGTACATAGTGAAGGTAGTGTGTGTCTGGTGTGTATGTGTGTAGCGCACACATCTATAGAGATCATAATTAACTGACGTAAAGGTAAATAGTAATATAAAATTAATTACACGCTAACAGTGAATTCCTTTGTACCTCTTAAAGTGAGCTCAGTTCTAATTTTCGGGGTAAAATAATTATATCCGGAGCTGTTTTGGAAATGAAACGCCTCGCCTCTGCTATGAAAGGCAAATTATTTACACTTGGTTTGTTTCTGATGATAAAATTCAAAATGGAAACCCAGCAGTCTCGTGAATTGGAGATAAAAGGCGCTATTGTCTAATTCTTCTGATCTTCCTCAGGTACATTTCGATCTTTTTTTTTTCCGTCTCATGATTAAACCTCATTTACTCAGTAATGCCCTGATTCACACTGATAGTTGCACAGATTTCCCTCAGCATGCTAATGCTGACCATCTCCACTGAAGCACTTGGCTAGTCGTATAATCCTGTACATTTTTATATATTCACATATTTTAGCCATTATTTTATAATGGTGTTTGGCTGTTCCCCTTTTTGTGGTACACCCACTCTTCTTCAACCCGTTTCATTCACGTCTAATTCTGTTCAGAATATCCTACATTTCCCAAAATGCCTCTTGAAAACCCCCGGAGAATGTTCTTCAACTTATTGCATCCAGCTGTTGCGTTATATGAGTGGGAGGAGGACGTGATGAAGACAGAAAGAGCGAGGGAGGAGAGCCTTTCCAGTTGAGAAAAAGTGAGGGTCACCAATTACTCAAGACACAACATGTCGTGTGACTGCATTATCACATTATGGACTATTGATGCGACTGTCACTAGAGAAATTGCCATCTCTGCCTCTTCTGTGATGGATTTTTCTCTGACTGCTGAATGTGAAAATGGCCAACAGCCCTTTCCTGCTTGATTCTCAGTGGCTGAATTCAACATCTGAAATTTGACGATGATGTTTTACATGTTTTTTTTCTGTGTAATTCCCACATTGAGATCCATGTGTTGCCTTGCTAGCAGTATGTTCCTATGGATGGCAACACACCACAATGGCTGACATATCTCACCTATTGGATGGATTGCTATGATTTTAATTTTTTTTCTTTACAGACGTTCATGTTTCCTACTGACTTTAGTGATTTTCTGACTTGTCCTCTAGTGCAACCCTGAGGTTGACACTTTGGGTTTTGGATGACATGTCCTGATAACTGTTGGAGAGATTGCCATTTTCTTTCAACGTCATTTGGCATCAACACTTTCTCATTGCAGTTTGTGATATACCTACACCACCCTGTCATGGACCTCAGCATCTTATACAGATGCCCGAGGTACATTCAACATAGCATGCCTTCCTGCCAGAAAGCCTTTCTAACACGTAGTAGTAACGTCAAACAGCAGTTTGGTTAGGTTTTTGGAAGAATCTTTGTTGCGGAAAGGTTATACATTAGACTTGTTTTAAAGGGCCAGTGCGCAGGATTTAGGGGCATTTACTGGCAAAAATTTAATATTATATTCACAATTGTGTTTTGATGAGTGTCAGATAACAATGAGCCCTTTTTCATATGCAGGAGGAGCAGATCCTTTTCAACAGAGTCTGCCATGTTGTACCGACTTCTACAGTAGCCCAGAACAGACAAACTGAATGCTGATGGCAACCATTGGTTCTCCTACACGTTTGGAAGGCGAGGTTGACGCAAAGGCTATTCAGCTGGTTGCAGTCTGCAAAGTCAACACGAGATGCTACTAAATCCTACACACTGGGCCGCTACAGGGTACAAAACTGATGGCAGACTTGGCTGAACCAATATCTCTTCGGTTTGTGAACAAATACCTACTAATGACGTTCCCATATCGAACACTGCTGTACTTTAGGGCTAATTGTTGTCATGCTAACACGCTAAAATACGAGGGTGAACATTGTAAGCATGATACTTGCTTAACATCCACATGTTAACAATGTCATTAGCATTCTTACTGTGCCAGGTTTCAGCCTCTCAGAGCCTCAGTGTGGCCGCAGACTCTCAGTTTTGTTCAGTTACTTTACAGAAATGTGACATACAGCAAACTGAAGGTCACGGGTCGGACCCCTGCAATAGCCAGTGTATCCAGTCCAATCAGATTGAAGCTATTGGGTCTCCTACCCGATGCTTTTTTAGCAGAGGAGTGTGGCGGTTGTCGCTTGAACCAAACACTACAGTATCTAATTTAACTGATAAAGACACACCTTTAACCTGAAAAGTGGGAGTAAGGAGCAAAATCTGCTGCTTGTTTGCAGACTCTTTACCTGAATGTCACATGGTTTAAAAACAACTGTCGTGAAGGCATTTTCAAAGAGAGGTAACCAGACATACTTAACTTTGATTCCATGCTGCTTTGTGAATAAATAAGGGCAGTATTCATGCACCCTTATTACTGTTTGATATCACCTCTTACGGTGCAAAACATAGCCCGCCTACACGCTACAATTTGCAATACATTTAGTGTTATTGACCAAGGTCCATAGGCGCCCTGTAATTTAAGGTACCGAGCACAGACTTTTACTGCGCTTCACTGCGGGGTTCCTAATATGCTTTGGATTGAAGGTGCTTCCGTTTTAAAACATTAGAGGGGCAAAAAGGTAAGCATTTCCTCAATGCAGATGGCGTTATCTGAAATCATGGCTCTAGTATTTAGTCCTCCTCCTCCCTCTCCTCCCTTCTCCCTTCTTCCCCTCTTTTTCTCTCTCGCCCCTTCTTTCTCAATTGTGTCCCTCGCCTCTGGCAAATGGGAGTCATTTGTTTGTGTGAACTTCCCATAACCCGCTGCGCGTGAGACACTTATCATTCAGAGTGGGGCTGCTTCGTCCTGAGTTGTAATACCTCTTCTTCTTCTTCTTCTTCTTCTTCTTCTTCTCTTCCTCTCTTCTTCCTCTCTCCGTTTTTTTCCCTTTCGCACCAGGAGCATGTCTGTTCCAGCTGAGTCTCACCGCGGTTCATCATAAACGAGTCTCCATTTTTCTCCATTCTTTCGCTCCCATATCGCCCATTTCCCCCTCCACAGTGTGCCCCCTTCAGCCTCTCCCTCTCTCCCACTCTCCTCTCCCCCACTCTCTCTCTCTCTCTCTCTCTCTCTCTCTCTCTCTCTCTCTCTCTCCAATCTCATTCCCCATGTAATCTCGGGGTACAGAGGACCGTTTTCATTACCGCACTACTCATCTTATCATCCACCCTGTCATCTCTTCTGTCTCCTGTCTTTTTTATATTCCTTTATTCTAACAAGTCTGCATCTCAGAAGCCATCAGTGGTCCACCCCTTTTCATTTCCCTAATGTACCCCAAACACACACACACACACACACACACACACACACACCCTACCCTGGCCCTAACCCCTAGTTTCATTGCCCTAACCTGGTTCCCATCAGGATGATGTAGAGCGCACCCCAGCCCCCTGCAATTGTGTAAATCACTGCATGTGTTTGTGTATGCGTTTTTATTTTTTTTATTTTTTATCTGTGTGTGTATTATCTCTGCAGGCAAAATGGGCAGTAGCAAGACAAAACAGATGAGGGAATAAAAAGAGGAAGAAAAAGTGAGGCAAAACATTTTAAAAATAAAAGAGGGGTGAGACGGAAAGAGACGAACAGCGAGAGGAAGAGAGAGATTTTAAAGGAGGGAAAGCTGTCATTGAAGGCCGAGGTGAGCCTTAACCCTCTTGCTTGCTTGCTTTAATCCCTCATTTATGTGAACTCAGCTTTGGAAATGAAGCTGTCACTGTATTTTCCTTCCCTTCACCCATGCTGTGGTATAATCAGAAACCACACATGCATTCATCTTACACACACACACACACACACACACACACACACTGTCGCAGGACGGAGACACAGAAAATCACTCAGGAGAGGTTTTAAATTCATTCCAGAGTTGGAGGCAGAGATTCGTACAGCCTCACCTTGTCTCCTAGAGGAGGAATCATCGGATATGTTGGAGACAGAGGGGAATTATGGGTAAATGCACTGGTGAGGAATGATAGTCTGCAATCTCCGGCTCTAATCTGGGATCGCTGACACATGCCATTCATTTCAGACTGTACCAATACGTCCCCCTGCACGGTGCAATCCTTTATGCCTATTTCCGAGACAAAAATCTATTCAAACATGATGGAAACCCGCAATGTAAAGCTAAATAAAGAAAAACGCTGAAACACATATTCGACAGTCGAATAATTATTGTTCTTTTTAACAATCTTAATTAAACATCTTTAACGAATGTGTTAAACAGCGGATGAAAATAGCCGGAGATTATTGATTTACGAAACACAAACATATGTAAGTATGTTCCTCTCTTTTGTTGACAAGAATGTAAATCAAATGTTTGATGCATACTCTGCGCCATTTTGAATGATGCAGCTAAGTAAGTAAGTAAGTAAGCGACGATTAAAATATGATTAATGCTTTTTAAATTACATTTATTTCTCTCTCTCCATTTTTGTAATTATTGTGACATAGAATGACAGAGGAAGGGCAAAGTACATTGATAACAGCCATTAAAGGGCAATTTGTCTATTGTGAAACCACAGACTTGTACTGCCATCTAGTGGGAACAAGAGAAAGTGGGATGGATGGAGTGATGGGTGAACGGATGCATGGATGGACGGAGGATGGAGGAGTTATTTGACGGACGGATGACCAGAAAGGGGGATATAACTGTCTTCAAAGTAGGTCCAATTTTTGTTGATTTTAAACAGTTTCTAAAATGAATATATGCCAAAAGGAAGTTCACTACCCTGATCACTTCATTTAGGAAGTTCCCACATTTTATCATCAGGTGAGTTCAGAGTAAATTGTGCTCAGAAGTGGCTCATAACCAATAAGAGCCACATTTTGGGGTATTTTTATGCTTATAAAAATATTTTGCACCAATACTTAAAGGTGTGCTATGTAGTTTTGGGGAAGACATTTTGATCAGAAGATAAAGATCTTCACTGACTGAACACAATCTCATACTGTTTTATTTTGTTTACATGTGGCGGACCCTGACACCTTTCTAGCTTCAAACAGTGTTCTTTGGACCTTATTTATCCTTCTGAGAACAGCTTGTTTATTCAGTTAGGGAAAAAATTGACCACATAGTGCCCCTTTAAAATAAAAAAAAGTGGGAGAAAAGTACTCAATCAAAAATGATCACCACCTAGCCTGTGAGGAAAATGTGATCATTCTGAAAACTAAACCCTTAATCAACAAGTCAAACATGCAACCATATATATATATATAAAGACAAAAAAAATGTCATATTCTTGTCCATCCTTTGCTCCTCCATCCCTCTATCTCTTCATCCTTCTCCCCCTCGTCGTCCTCCTCAGGTGGAGCGAGCGTCATACTGGTGTGTAATAGGGTGCTGTCAGTGTGGGCAGCAGCGAGGTGTGGGGAGGAGAGCGGTGCGTCTCAGATGAGATATGTGACTGGCATGCTAACACACAGTTTTATCAGAGGAAAAAGAAAGAGACAGGGCCCCCACATCTCCCCACTATAGGCCTTTGATTAAAGCTCCCTGGGTACACACGCATGCACACACTTCCAAAAAAAAAAAGCACACATACAGGAGTGTACACACATGCACCCGCACAGATTATAAATAAATGGCAGTTCGGAGCGCACACACACATACAGTATATATGCATACACACATCCTCCCGTTGTGGGTGGTGTTGTTTTGACCTAAGCCAGGTAGCTGGTCCATTATGGAGTTGATAGTAGGATTTGGCCATGTTGATTTTAGACAGCATCGTCTCCTCTGCCATAAATAACCTGAGTGTTTTTTTTTTTCTGAGTCGCACAACAATATACAGAGAATAACAGCTCTTAGCTTTATCCCCCGGCCTCATCCACTGCACACAAACACGCACACACATACACATAAACCCCAAGAAAATGATTGTGTGTGGACGGACGTGAACAAAACGACAGATTTAAAAGTACAGTTGGCCCCGGCACAGCTCAGTTTCAGCTTAAATTATCGTTTTACATTCTAGTTTGGCCGCAGGGTTTGTCTCAAAGCGTGTTCTCTCACATGGACGACGGGGGAAACTAGTTTGATTTTAGATGAGCAGCGCCGGTTGCCAATGCAGTCTCAATAGCTTGCCAATAAAGCTTTGAATAGAAACTGTATACCCCTGACCAATGGAACTGTGGGGGAACATGATGACTTCCATGAAGGAAGTAATGGACAAACCACACTCAATATTCTTGCATGTGGAGAAACCATATTGAAATACATTCTGTCAATTTATCATCATCTGTCTGTCTATATTGTTTTCCTTTCAGGATCAAATATGAAGAAAAAAAATGTCTATTTCCATTTCTTCTCCAAGCAATGTCCACTGAAATGATTTGTTGTGGCTACAGATAAATGTTTGATTGGGAGGGAAATTTCTCTTTTACCATCTCACACTTATTCCACTTTTAAAAGAATGAATGAATGAATGCATACTCATTTCACATGGTGTACTGTATACGCTGATGTACAGCGTATACAATAAGCGGTCCATTTACGTTTAGTACCCTGTTGTATTTTCTCTCTTGACAGCAGGAGGGTGCTACTGCACCATCACTTAATGGGACTTTTGTGAGTTGTTTACTGTATGTACAACAATCTTAAAGATTTAGTCGATTTGAAAACATGAATTATTAATGTGTAAAACCAAAAATAGGCTGTCACCTGAAAATCTACAAAGGTTGTTTATTTTCTAATCATATTATGAGGATCTTAGAAGGAAATGTTATTTTAAACTACATTAAGCACATGTGTATTTCAGTATATGGAGTGAGACTGTGAAATTCTCTGGACAATCACTTAACATGCTTAAATACTATGCAATTTAAAAGAATATATAAAGGAAAAACAAAAGCACATTATGAACTTAGTGGGTAACATTTATGTTAACAAGTATAAATTGCTGAATTTAATATGATCTGTGAAAAGATAAAGGTAAACGACGAAGGGTTGGCCATCTGTATTTCCAGTATTCTATGTTTTAATTAAGAAAGGGGCAGGTAAAATAAATTTTCCTTCTTCCCGCATCTGTTTTGTTCATGGAATGTGTATAAGTGCGTTGGGTGAAAGTGTTTTACGCGTCTTGTATAAATGTATAACTGGAATGAGCAAAACAAAACAAACCACACCAAATATTCATTCAACTCATTCCAAATGAAACACTTAAGAAATATTCAAGATTTCACTTTAATCAAAGCAGAGTTGTACACGTTATCAGCACAAACCAACATAAAATTACACAGTCGATTAAAAAAAAAAAATTGAATAAAACAAGATCATTTGAGATTAATTATCCAAATATTTGCTATTTGACTATTTACAGTAACTTATTAAAATATCAAACTTTTTCCACATTTCTTTTTGCATTTAACATGATGTCTTCACAATCTATGTATAGATGATGTTATTTTTATTTTCATGTTGATCCTGGACACATTGTTCCTCGTTAAATTATGTCTTAGCTCCTGACTACTATTAAGAACATTCCTGTGCCGTGCTGTGAGTTAAATGTATTCGAGGCCTTGTATTCAATACAAACCATCGAGTGTTCCACAAATCCAAAAATAGTCACTTCCTTTGTACACTCCGTATTGTATTAACAAAAGAATCAATATCCTGAAAAATCAGCAACATTTCTGAAGTTCTTTAGAAAACAATGACTGATCTTAGACCAGTTTACAGGTACATTAGGTCCTACTGATGCATACAAAACAGATAATCTAATTTCAGAGTTTCTCTATTTCCATTGTCTCTGATATTCATCATGAGATGATATTTCATACATTTGCATGTAATCACAAATCGACATTTGATGTTCCTTGGTGACAGACTTGCACATAAAGAACGAGAAGGACGGAGACCATTTCCTTCACTTTATGATGCCCAGTCAAGCAAGACATTAGTCCAAAAAAAATCTACAGTTCGAACAAAGCAAAGGTTTAGATGGCATGTTTAAAAAAAAAAAAAAAACTTAAATAAGACTGAATCGCCATTATGTTTAAGAGCTTGTGCCTTATTGGCATGAAATTGTTGTAAAACCTGAGCTTGAAAAAACAGTATATTAGTTTTTAGGTGACCACAAAAATGCGCAGCATGTTTTGTTAAACCCTTATTTTTTACATTTCGTTAGTTCAATTTGAAAGTGACATACTGAAGTTTTAAAGTGCTGCACATAGCAGCTTTGGTGAGCTCTTAGTTACTGCAACCCCACCGAGAGTCACGGGGGGGGAAGAAGCAGCAGGATAAAGTCTAACCGCAGACACTGAACAGGGATTTCTAATACCATAACTTGGATGATGAATATGAGACAAGGAAACTGATCCAGTGTCAGCTTCTTTGACACAGTGCAGAGAGAAGTCAGGGATCTGTCTGTGAGGAGGGCGAGGGGCTGGCTGGAGGACAAAGAGGCTGGGGGAAGTGTTTGTACTTCTCGGGGGCAGCACCCTGAGGGGGCGATGGGATGGGAGTGTCTGGAGAGGCTGCAGGGACAAAGAGACATTTTATTTAGTCTTTTTGCAAATTGAAATGTTTTGTGTTTAAAAAAAAAAAAAGTAAAAGTGTATATATATATATATATATATATATATATAGTCTGGAAAATGCATCCACAGTGGCCCACGGGACATGTTACATCTGCAGCTGCTGCTTTATAGATAGAGCCCATCAATCTTGTGTGGCCATTAGGTGGTGTAATATAGCCAAATGCATTTTTTATTTTTAAAAGAAAGCGTACAATATGGCCAATATTCACCAATTCTTGTAAACGTTACATTTTATGGTTTCTTTAATATTCAGGATGCCCATTTATTAGTTCAGTTTATGATAGGTTAATGGAAACACATCTGGCACACAGTTTTTTGTGACATTTCAACAGAAGAGATAGATTGGACATTTCTTATGTGTGTGTCAGAGCGCTTGTGCCGGCCCCGGCTGAATGCAGTTTGTGTGATTGAATGCGCGTCTCGGAGTCGTGGAGTGTGCGGCTCTTACCTATCAGTGGAGTGTGAGCAACGGGCATGGTGCTGATGACCAGCGTGTGTCCAGTCAGAGGGTCTTGGGCCAGCTGGGTGTGTGCTGGGTGGTGCAGGTGCGTAGGCTCTGACGTAAGGCCTAAACACATGACAGATGGACTCAGTAATCAAGCCTGTTTGACTTGACTCACAAACTAATATGTCACAAACACAAATGACCCTTAAATCTTGCAAAAGATCACGTAATTTCATTTTCCTGATTGTTTGGTTAGCTTGTTTTTCGGTTAAATATACACAGTGCCTCAGCATCGCCGTCTTTTATCAGTTGCTTATTCACTTGACTAAATATAATATCATCACAACAATGTTTGAATAGCAGTGTTTTTTGTTGTGTTAGTTCCACATTGCAGGCTGCAGAAATGCGAAACACACACACACAGCTCTTTCTGTACAGAGTCTTCTAAGTCAGGGTGTCATATCCTGGAGTTGTTTTTAGCATGTAGGGTGAAAAATGGAAGACATATTTGGAGATGACTCGGCACTTTATTCTCACGCCTCATCTTGTGCTTGAGCTGGCTGTCATGGCCCTGCTTAGAATATGTTTGATGCATTCTACCTTTAACTACAGACGTGCTTTTTTTATACATATTTATATATGTTTGCGCCGAGCGGCATCTCATGTACCAAGTTGTCTATTTTGGCTTTATCTAATGTACTGTAAATGCAGAGTGAGGCTATCTTTCTGCAAAATCCCCCAAAACTTTTTTACCCATTGTATATATCCAGGAAGACTTTTTCTGAATTTGTAGCCGATACTTTTAGTTTTTTTTTTTTTTCAACATTGCTTCGCTCATGCACAGGATCTCCACAGGAGCATTTGCTGGTCTTGCTGAAGGTCAAGCTATTTTTCTGTCTTACAGTTTTACAAGCACAGACGTGGGCCCGGTCTCACCTCCCAGCAGCATCTCGTGCAACAGGTTGTCTATCTTGGCCAGGCCGCAGAGCTTAATGAACTGGAGCTGTTCGATCATCTGCCAGGTGATGCTCTGCAAGGTGGGCAGCAGCAGTAACAGCTCTCCAAAACGACCCCTGGAGTCATACTGACGGTCATTGATGTAGTCCTCCAGACTCATCTGGACCTGTGCACACACAAGGCCAAGTCTCCATCGGTATAAGTTACCTTGCCCTGATATATATATAATATATTTGTGTAAAAATGCAAAATAGAATGCAGTGTATAATGAATACTGAACGTAAGGCTGTTCTTTTTTATTGGAAATTATAATAGAGCATTATAGAAAACAACTGCAGCTCTGCAGTAAGCTACGAGGGTGAAATGCTCGACCTACCTGCAGACGCATGGCCTTGATCTTCGATGGGTCCCGTAAAGACTTTGCATCTGCAGATTGGGAGGCAAAGCGTGAAGTGAGGGGGTGGATTGAAGAGGATGGGGGGGTGGTTGAAGGACGGGAGGGTGAAGAAAAAAAAACAGAGAGATCAGGGATGGGATTGAGGATATGAGAGGAATTGATGGAATGATTATGGTCAAACTGGGGCATGAAGGCAAAATGAGGGGATTTAGTGAAAGGGAAAGGGAGAAAGGGGGACAGGTAACATAGGATGGGGGGGGCAGGGAGGATGGTCACACCAGGCACAGGAGACATTGGGATTGGGATCCAACTCTGAGGGGGAAATGTAACCAGATGGACGGGATTGGATGGGAAAAGAGGGATCTGGACAGAGGCGGCTACGGGAATGGGACACGGTATCATTAAGAATATCTTTCAGGCTATATTTTCAATCTTTCTCAATCTGTTTTTCCTGGTTTTATGCTCCAACCTTTTCTTGAAATATCAAACAAGACATTTATGTAATTTAGTTCTCTTTTAAAGGAGACATATTGTGCTCATTTTCAGGCTCATCATTTTATTTTGCGTTGCTACTAGAATACCTCACTCATGTTTTCATATACCGTAACAAAAAGATGGACATTTTAATTACAAATACAGACAGTAGTTCTTGAATGAAGAGGTAAGAGCCGGAAAAACAGGGTAAGCATACTTCTCAAGGAAGAGTAGAGAGATGGTCTTTTTGTTACCTGGGTCAAAGAAGACAATGGCCTTGAGCGCCGCATACTCGTTGTCGTCTATCTGAATATCCTGGAAGGGCTGGACCAGCTCGTCCAGCACTCGGTTGGCCACCCGACAGATCTCTGCTTCAGGACTGTTCCTGTGGATCGCACAGCCGTTACCTGTGGACACAGAGCGTACCAGTCAGCGGTTGTGTTGAAGAGAATTGACAGGAAGGCTAGTGTGTTGCTGTGGAAGCATGAAGGGAATAGTTTTGTACTGGTAACCTTGAGAGAAAGATAAGTTGGATCTTGTAGAATTTTTTTCAGGCCTATTTAAGGGTTCCAGTCAAGGTTGTGGTGAAGAGGAGTGTGTGTGTGTGTGTGTGCTCGCAGTGGACAGATGTGCCTACAGTACGATGTTGCTACATGCCCCGGTAATGACTAATGCCGTTTACACGAGACACTTTTTGAAGTCACAAAGAAAACACAAACCTTTAGTTAATCATTGTCAGCTAACACAACATTTGATCAGTCTTCTCACTTCAGCGCTGACGGCATCACACATAAATAAGATGCCATTCTGTCGGGCCGGTTTGTACCTAAAAGCAGGAAGTCCTTGAACGGCATTGACCTTTTGGCGACCCCGAGCAAGAGGTGTTCACCTGCATGAGCCCTGAGCAAGCTCACCTGGAGACAAACACACACACGGTTAAACAAACAACAGTGAGGAATGCAACAATGCACCTCCCACACACATCACACAGGGGCCATAATGTAATTCAAGAGTTGTTTACTATATTCAGCGGGAAAATTCACCTGTGAGTGCGTTTGGTTGATTTGAGAGGATCTTTTTCTAACTGAAAGTGCTTTGAATGGGAAAAGCTCTTTGTTAGAGGAGCTAGCACACCCACACGAGCTTAGCACAGGCAACGTACAAAGACGGCAAAAGTTCTCAAGTCTGAAAGGTGTTGGTTTTAACTTCTAAACGCACAATAATAGCCTCGTGCATCACAGCCACATTACCTGGTCATCTAGTGGCAGTTCTCCAAAGGCAGGAATATATTTGGCCCATTCCACCAACACCAATAACTGTTGTCTCATAGAATCACAAACATCCCCGACAGAGGCTGACTTCTGCTCCGATATATCCGTGATTCCAACTGGAGCGGTGATCTGGAGGGACACAGATAATAAGAGTTTTTTCGGTCATGATCCGTAGATTTCCTTGTGCTCTTTTATAATCAGCTCACATGTAACCACCATAGGAAAATAAAGAAAAAACTGTCACCTGTTGGGACAGTGATTCTGCTTGGGCCAAAATTGTGATCGGTGGCAAGTCTTGGGAGTCAGGGATACTTCTTCTGGAGCTGATCCGATCTCTCTCGTTCTGTACAGCTTAGAGAGAACAGGCAGCCAAAGAGTTACTGTGTGTGAAACAGAAAGAGCAATAAAAAGGAACAGGAAGAAACTCCTGCTGTTTACTTATTGTAAAAATTAACTAACTTTCAAACGGGAATATGTCCGGTAATCCTGCTAACATTCAAGTCCTAGTTCTCAAGAATGTGCTCAAGTTTGTAATCATGGCTGTTCTGACAGGCACTGGGCCAGTAAATATTTAGGAAAATAACCATACAGGCTGGCATCAGCAAGAGGAGTCAAACGTTAACCAGTTGCGATCCAGAACAACATGTTTGAATAACACATGATTAGGTGTCATAAAACTCTGTGCCAAGGTTATACCTCTCATAAATACACACACAGACTAAGTAATCACTTATTTTATGGCTGAGCCAGTTTCAACCATCTTGAGGTCGCTTAAAGATTCTCTGACGACAGTTTTCCCCTCAGTGCAACTACTTAAGTCTATGCCTTGTCTTGGTAGGGGAAAAAATCAACTACTGACAAAAACACCATGACCATCAGGTCATGTTTGTCCAAAAATACTTTGAGTGCAGTTCAAAACGGAACAATACAGTCATGACCATAAAGGTCATTGGTTTCCAAACCTTCTTTCTTCATGCCAGCCCGGAAGCATTTGTTGAGTCTGCAGAAACGACACTGGTTCCTCTTATCTTTATCCACAATGCACTGCCTGCTGAACCTGCATACATCGAACATAAAATGATATAAGTAACAGGAACAGTGTACTGTAACATAATGACATGATGAGTGGGCTAAAATGTCAGTTATCAGTAGGAGTTCTATTTAGATTTCTTCAGAAAGAGGCACAAGAGCATGTTTTTATGCACGTTCATACGACGTCACTTAAATGATTTCAAGTGCTATGTATGTTTTTTTTTCATCCGTATATGTTTTGACTGTCTGTACCTGCAGGTGTAGACATGGCTCTTGCGTATGGAGCGTCTGAAGAAGCCTTTGCAGCCGTCACAGCTGGAGGCTCCGTAGTGTTTCCCTGTGGCCTTGTCTCCGCAGATGGCACAGTTAGTGCTGACCCCGTCTGGACCGGGCAGGTTCTGCTCTGTCGGCATGCTGTCTGAAACACAACACGAAAACACTCCAGCAGGTAAATACACATATGTGTGTGCAGTTTTGTAAAAAGTAGCTAAACATCATAATTGAGTAAAAGTTCATATATCATGATGAGTAATTACTTTGGTAAACGTGAATCTAACCAATGTGAATGGTACTTGAGTAAAAGGCTTAAAGTAGCTGATATTAGATGTACTGAAGCATCATTAAATTACCTTATTACCTTTATAAATTATAATTATATTTACTTTTATGTACACAAAGTTTGACTAACCCTAATCCTAGCCTGACCCTTTTTTTATAATCTGATTGTCGATCAAAATCAATTGATTTAAAAATGTGCTACTTTGGCTCCAATGCAGGGCGCAATCTGCAAAGTGAGTAAAAATATGAAACAAACGTAGTGGAGAACGTGCAGTGTCTAAGAAAACTGTCAACAGAATTGGAAGAAATAACAGTTTTTGACATCGTGAGGCCTGTGTACTGTGTTGCAGAGATATCTACTGAAGTTAGCATGCTAAGCAGCTAGCCTGTCCTGGTCCTGTGCTCCCAGTGCTCTGAGCTCCCAGTCCGGACCACCGAGTGCACGGCTAACCAAGCTAGCTAGATAACTGCAGCTCTACTTAGCAGCAGTTAGCGGTTACTCTGGTGATATGTTGCCGCCTGTTTCTTGTCATACACAGTAACCTGTGAATTCAACGTGTAGTCAGCTCTTACATATTGCACCTTTAAAGGCACAATATTTGCCTCCAACATGTCGAGGCAACAGTATGAATTAGCAGGAAATTGGAGTAAAGTAACTGAATTGAACTTGAGCAAATGTATTACATTTTACATTCCAACACTGCACATACACACAAGCTCACACATCTGTATTGTACATATGTTGCTATAGACACAAATATACTGACAAGTACAACTGTACAGAGGTAGACCCACTCTACCACATGAGCCACATCCCCTTCAATGTGATTCTAGCACCTCACTGCTGAAGTGAATGTAACCTGCGTATATTCCACCGTCTAACTGCAGATGCGTGCTGCAGTTTGTAACTGCAGAGTCATTTGTGCTGTGTTTGGTTTGCACATTGTAGTCGATGCATCCGCAGAAAACATAAATCGGCATGAAGAACAAATGGAAGTCCAATCAGCAGGCCTTTCAAATGTTACCGTTGCTGTCTGTATTTTTACTCACTGTCATCGACATTCTCATAATCATCATGATCGTCATCGTAATCGAAACCATAATCATCATCATTGTCTGCATAGTTATAGTCCCGTCGAACACAAGATCATAGCATGTGCATGCATCAGCACAGGAACATTGACACATACACAACCCCCTCCTCCCAAACATCCAAGGCGAGATGAGTCAATGTTTGACTAACTCTCCGTCCACATGCTGAGGTGACATCAGTGTGTCACTGAGCTGCATGCTGGCTCCTCAATAAAATATCTTTACGATGCATACCTGCAATTCCTGCCCAAACAGTTTTTATTAACGATATGATTTTACAACCTCGACCCAGCCCTGTTCTTTCCTATATGACCAGTGTGGTACTCCATGTACATATTCATCTACAAGCAACAGGCAAGTAGAATTGTTTTTCCGCTGTTAGTGTAAACAGAAAACTGGATACACGCACCGTTGGCCAACATTAAAATGTTATGCTGATTACATATTCTGCAAATAGCAACTCATTTGCGTTCTGCTTGTCTCACCCTGTCTGTCTCACTTCATCAGAATGTTTCTAACTCACTTCCTCAACCAGTTCTGAGGTGGATGTCTCATTCCAAACCTCCCTAACAGAGACACCATCTCAATCAAGAGGCCACAGATCAAACATATACACAACACACACACACAATTTCTCTGTTTTCTATGCTATCAGTGCTGAGAAAGGTGGAGTGTGTGTATGCATCTGTTTCACCTATCCACTGTCAACATGCATGCAGAAAAACAGATGTTTTGTACTTCAACCAATGCTGTACATCCTTTGTTTGTGTGTGCATGTGTGTGTATGTGGCTACATGCACATGCACTTACCTCCTCCTCCATAGAGCACTTCTGCATTCTCAAAGCCCAGCGTGCTGTATGAGGGATCTAGGCCTTCGCAGTAGTTGGCTACTTCCATGTCTAACAGAGATTTACTCTGAGGAGCAGGAGGATACTTCATTCCTGTTTGGGCTTGGTCTTCCTCACACTTTCTTCTTCTCTCCTCTCCCCCCAAGTTCTCTCCAGTTTTTCTCTTTCTCTTTCTCTTTTTCTGCTTGTCTGTACCTCATCTAATTCTTACAGACATGACAAGAGAGATCCCTAGCATAAAAGATCTCTAATCCCATCTGATTGGGCTTGGAAGAAGGAGAGGGGTGGAGCTTTGGCTAAGACTTCTCACCTAATTGCACATTACTTATCTGTCCTCCTCCTTCACACTTATCACAGGGATGGATAGATAGCAGTGAAGGAGATATTTCCCTTCTCCCCCCTCTGCCTCTTTTTTTTCTTTCTTTTACACCTCTTCCTTTTAACAAGGAGACTGATCTCATCACCATTTGGAGGACAGCATGCTTTTTTTTATATGCATGTTAGTGTGTCTGCATGCATGACAAGGAGTTTATTCTTAAAAGCACATGTGTTTATGAATGTGTGTGTGTGTGTGTGTGTGTGTGTGTGTGTGTGTGTGTGTGTGTGTGTGTGTGTGTGTGTGTGTCCTTCCCAGGCAACCTTATCTAATCAATAGTGGAGTAATAACACCACCACCTCAGCAGATATAATCTATAAAGACACAAAGTGAAGTGGAAAATACTGATAACTTCCACAAACACAATCCAATCCCCTGTTGATACAACATTATTCTACATTTTTCTAAATCAACAGGACATATACAGTCGCCTACTGTAAACCAACCTGCTATTATTTGTATTTTTGGTTCATTCATGGAATATTTAAAGTGCCCGTTGCCACATTTTTAAATATATTTTTGTGCGTTCAATTTTAGTGTCACTGTTGAAGATGAACGAGATTTTTGAGACAGGGTGATACACTTATCTTTGTTCATTTCTTTTTAAGAATAATGAGCCAATCTGCCGTGTGGGGGGAAATATTTAAAACTGCCTGAGGGGCAGCGCGCAGTAGTCAAACAAATTTAGAGCCCTCACACTTAGCACCCTCGGCTCTCTGATTATAGAAACAGGCCGGATTTCCAACAGTTTAAGGCAGTTGTCAGTGAGCCGCCTCCTCTTTCGGGGCGGGGATTGCTGTAAATGCTCTATAAACCTGTTAAAATGTCCCAACCCTCCCATCTCACATGGGGAATTTCATTGCACTAAATCTTATTGTGTGGCTTAAAGGTAATCAGTTTGGAGCATTGTGTTAGAGAAGGCTGTAAATGATAAGAGGTTATATTGTGGGAGATTGGATGCCCTACATCAGTCATGAGTGGGCCAGTCAGAAAAGCACCTACAGTGAAATTAGCATGCACGAGGGTAATAATGTAAATCAGAATGCATATTATCACAGATCGCTTACTAGGCATGACGAGAAGAGAGCAATTAGTACCCGGTCGCAAGGTAATAACAGATATATTAGTTAATGGGGGAGGCTGAAATAGAGGGGTCGAGAGACAGCAACAAAAGAAAGAGAGAGAGAGAAGTGATAGAGAGATTACATTTTAACCAGGCAGTGAGCTAGGCCTCCTGACTCATCAGGTTTGTGGAGGGTGAATCTTTACAATCACAGAACACACGGAAGGACTGGCACAAAGCACTGCAGCATGAGTGTACCATTTTAAAACCACGGTTAGATGGTGTAAACCTGGTTTAAATATATTAAGACAGAAGGGGCCAGTTGTGTGAATACACAACGCGTGTCAGTGGGTAGTTTTTTAAAGAGGCTATCATGTGATAGAGATGGGTTTAAAGGGGCACTTTAACTATTTGTTATTTCCATCAGTGCATAAACAAGCTGTTATCAGAGGAAAATAAGGTCCCCAGGTCACTGTTTGAAGCTACAAAGGTGGCAGGGTCCGCCACATATAAACAAAGTGAAACAGTATGAAATTGTTTTGTCCTTTAAGGTCAGTTTGTTTGTTCAGTCAGGAAAACAAAGAGTGTTTATTTATTTAGTTTGTTTTCAGATTTGATTGAGGTTTAAGTTTGATCATGATTCTGTCCTAAAAACTACATAGTGCACCTTTAACACACACAAAGAAAGCAAGACTGTACTTACAGGCTTGTACTCAAGTATAGTATCAGATTAAATCCAGTATTCATTAAAGATTGGATGTCATTTTGATCCATTGCTACTGGTTAAAACCGGGCAAGTGTTGAAAATGAAAATGTACTGTACTTAATTACAGTTCTGAGCAACTTCATACTTCCACTCCACTACAAATTAGAAGCAAATATTTAACTACTTACTCCACAACATTTGACAACTAGTCAAGTTAGTAAATAGTTACTTGTTGATTTGCAGATTTATTTTAATAATTTCAAATATAATCAGCAAATAAAGTGTCATGTATTATAATATATCAAAGCAACTTTATGTAACTTTTTACCTTAAAATCACAGCTTCAAAATAATTTTCATGGTACAGTGTCTTGTAACAGGGTGAATGGTGTCTCTGCCACAGCCGCTCCGCCCCCCTGTCGCTTGTTTCTGCACTGTGTAACTTCAGTGAGAGGGTAGGATCACAGCGTTACATACATGTTTACTTCAACATACAACATTGTTATGATGTAATGCCACTTTCTACATAATGTTGCTTTAAGATAAAACTCCACCCTGCAGATAAACTATATAAAGTAGTTATATAATTCAGCTTTACCAGCTACAGCATAAATGCGATGAACACACTGATGCATCAGTAATTATAATCCATTTATACAGTATGATATATAATATACAGAAATGTCATTCTACATAATGAGGACTTTTACTTTTTGTGCTTTAAGTGATGCTTTGATAAAAATACAAAAGCATGACATGACAGCATTTTCACCATTATGGTAATGCTACTTTTAC
Source organism: Lagodon rhomboides (assembly GCA_039737535.1). Lineage (NCBI taxonomy): Eukaryota > Metazoa > Chordata > Actinopteri > Spariformes > Sparidae > Lagodon > Lagodon rhomboides. The sequence goes on from CM077803.1 coordinate 12,902,998, forward strand.
TTAAAAACAATGTCTGAGTGCTCCTCCCACCTCTGGGATTTTTTTTAGCCTCGCCCTCCTGTCAAGTACAAGGACAACAGGCATAGGAATATGTTTCTGTTAGTGTAATGATGCTTTGATCTTTTGATTTATCCATTTTGAATACTTGACAAACCCTACCAATATTTATCTGGATCAAGATACAACATTCCAAACACTGGAGTTAGTCAGCTTTGTTCGCCACATATATCGTGACTAAAACCTATTTAGTCATGACTTGGTGCAATCCTGCATCCCGGCAAATTTAACAACATCCAAGAACTGTAGGGTAATACTTAAAATAATAAAAGCTGTTATGACTTCTTCAGCTGAAACCCAAGCAGGACATAATTCAGAAACCTTTTGTCCGCCCAGCAACCAAAAGCTCTTTGAAGCCATAAAACCCAGCGCTAAGAGGCTATCTCTGTGTGAACTGGCCATAATACTGTCGCCTCTGTTTAGCTTAGAGGTTTTAATAGTCGCAGATGATGAGCAGCCAGCCAACAGACTCTAGTAAAACGCTACTTCCTGATACCCGGCAATAGTAAATAAATAAAAAAATACACATGGTTCAGTTAAATATTATTTACTTTTAGAACTCTATGGAAGGATCAGCTTTTATTTTGACAGGGTAAACATCATTAGCAGCATTTTTGCTGGATCAGTTCCTAAACCAGTGCTATAACTTCGGATTTGTGTAAATGAATAGAGACATGTGAATTAAAACAAAAATCCGTTTAACTAGTCAACAACACTTAACAGAAGATGGTTTACTTAAAAAGTACATGTCGGCCCAGCATAGGACACAAACCCGCTTATATCACCACCTAGTAAAAATTCTGGTCAATAACATTCACCCTTCAAAATGGAAATGCTTTTATTGTTACGGATGCCCATTTGTCTCCAAACTGTAAACACTATACACAGGGCGAACCCGGTCACCTGCACAAGTCAATACAGCAACACACACTGCAGCTTTAGAAATCAATCGACAAATTGTCTGACAAAATTTCACCAGTGCAGCATTCGCAAAGGCAAGTTTACTCAGGGGCTGTTCTTAAGCTCTCTTAGATTGAATCATATTGTGTTAATTCTTTTTGTCACTGTGGCCACTTGATGCAAATCCAACGTTTGGCTGAGGCTCTGTCAAAGAATTAAATGCCTGGGGGTGAGGAATTTCCTATTACCGTAAATTACAAAAAATAAATCACTTTAGGGACATTTTTTACACGTACTTTTATGTACTTTCAATGGTAGTATGCTATTCTTAGTGCATATGAGGAGAAAAACACAATTCGACTTTATTGCCATCTTCCCTCTTAGCGATATGTTGCTCTGTAACACTGCTCTTGTTACAGATTACATGCTTGTACAGATGACACGGGTTATCACATGATCTTTACAGCACAGCATGCGTGACAAAGTGAGTCTGTCTTATCTCACCAAAACGCTGGCGGACAGAGAGGCAAGAAAGCTATGTCATTAAGTACACTTGATCAAATTCAACACTTGGACAACCACAAACTGTATATATCACACAATGTAAGAGTACACCAGCTCTGTTCACAGAGTTCAAGTGTCTGTGAACAGTAATTACCACCAAAAACCACGTGATTTAGCAGAACTCGTTTGCAAACTTCCTCAAGAAACTACTAAAGGTAAGCTTCACTTCCTCCACGAAAGCAACACCATACCCCGTACCTTAGAATTCTAACAGCTAATGTGGATATTTTGCACTTCAGTGACAAAACTCTTCACAGGAGGCGTCTGACTTACCTTTGTTTCTGTTTCTGTCTGGGATGTGCATTTATCCAGGTGTACCGTTGTACTCCGGCAGTGAGCAACCCCCCTTCAGTGCGACATCGGTCTAAGTGACACTAAGAAAGCGGTAAAAGGTGTTCAGCGACATTAAAAGAGAAAGGCTGGAGAGCTGAGCAGCCTATAATTCATGGAGCGACACATTGGATGGCGCCACCATAGCCCTGTCATTAGATCGATTTACTAAACAAACTCAAAGTAGGGTGGGGATGTTAAACAGTAACCCAGCGCCATAAAAAACCAAAAGGAAAAGGATCACCAGGTGCGTGTGTTTGTGAGCGTGTGTGTGTGTGTGTCAGCCGGGGCCTCTCACACCACCTCCGAGGGCAGAAGGTAAGACATCCAAGGGGGTTGAGGTAATGTTTCACAAAATAATGGTGAAAAAGTAACAATTCTAGACATCTATTTCTCTCCTCAACTGTGGAGCTGAACACCACGGTTACGTACACACATGTTGAGTGTTAGCAAAAACGCAAAGGAACATATTTATATTTATATTTATTCTGCATTTTCCACTCACATGTCTTTTACATGAAATCACAGTTTGAATGAAAAATGAGGGGACGTTAAGACCAATGGCACAACCTAGCATTACAACCCGTGTGGTATATACAAAGGCCAGCAGATGGCAACAGTTCATTCATTTTGAGTCATTTTCCAGTCGAGTCAAATTCAGCATTGTGATCAGTGGAAACACAATTTCTACCACTTTAGTCTGCCAGTTAGGACAAACCTTCAACAAGCCCGGTTCAGTTCTAACCTCAGATGCCCTTCTTGTCTCTGGCCCCATGTTTTGTCTCTCTCTCTGCACTTTTAATCATCAAGTAACATGCAATAATTCCCCCCAAACAATAACTTAAAAACAAAACAAAAAAAGTAACACAGTTCAATGAATAACACAAAAAAGAAACTGCAGATGACACAACATGGGTAGGATTAATAGAGCAAACATTTGACAGAACTTAGATAGGAGCTTTGGCCAATCTGGTTTTGTTCCCAAGGTCTGCCACCGCTCCCTTCCCAACTGCCCCCCAACACCAGTCACACCATCACCATTCATTTATATTCATTTATATGTATTTATATATATATATATATATATATATGCTTTGTTTGCTGTCCCAGTTGAAAAGATTCAGTATGGATGTATCAGCCAACAATCACATGTACACAGCTGATGCTAATGCAGCACAACTGCTGAAGAGGGGAAGAGTCAGACACAGTTTTTTTTACACCTTAAAGAGAACTGGTTGTGACCTTTCTCCACGCACAAGGAACAAAAACTGAATAACGTCATGTCCTTTTTAATTTCTCCCCTTCTATGAGAGACTGCCAGTTAAGACCTTTACGCTCTGAATGCGACCCGATGGTGCTCAGATGTTTGCGCTCAGATGCACAGCCAGTTAACAGTACTGGATGTCGCTCTCTGACCCCTTTTTGCATTTTTTCAGTGACTTTTTTTTAATCAGTGCTTTATAATGATTTCTTAATTCAATCTAATCTGTTTTAATAATTGTCCTTAAATGCTTTTGGACAGTAGGTATGTCCTATCATCCACCTTTATGAGGATGCACATAAGCAATTTATAAAACAGTTTAGTTAAAAGAGTCACAAAATAAAGCAAGTAAACTCTCTCACGTACATCCTAACACAGGCAAGTCACCAAAATGAAATGTGGGGATTTTACATTTTGGCGCATCACAGATACATTTAAATTTGTACATGTCATAAAGGTTAAACATTCATTTATCTGTCATTTTACTACACTTAACAGCATTTGTAAGCTTTTTTTGAGACGTTGAGACATATTCCAGCCATTTTTGAGGGAACAAAATACGATGGATATTCCATCCCTGTTTGTGGCGACAGAGCCAGATAAGCCAGAACAGGATCTTTTTCTTAACCCTTACCAAGTGAATTTTGGGCTAACCTTACTGGACCATACGCACAGTGTTGTCGTAACATAAAGCTGAACCTAAAGACGTGTAAAGTTGCGACATAAAGAAATGTAAAAAAATTCAATCCGCGCGTACAGTAACGCACATTGTTAACATTTATTCCAGCGATGTGGGTTTCCTATCAGCTGTTTTCAAGCAGCTTTTCCTGGCAAGCACATGTAGCAGGTTCTCCTCCCCAAGAAGGTGAGCATGTCCAAACAGTTGAAAGTGGTCAGGCTCAGAAACACTTCATTGACATGCTCAAATTCTCTAATGTGTTCTAAGTAATGCATCCGGAACAGGTGGTAGGGAATGAAGCAGACCACCATGATGAGGGCAAAGCACAGACTCTTCAGCTGAGCCCCGAAGTCCTGCTGAGAGGTGCATCCCTGGTGGTGCGTCCTGTACAAAATCCTCAGGACATTGGCTTGGAGGGCTGTCAGCACTATAGCCACCACGATGATTACTGTGCTTACGATGTAGTTGATGACCTTGGCACCAGACTTTATGCTACTGCCAAACTCAAAGCAAGTTCCCTTTGTAGAGGACCCATTGTTTAATTTATTTTCCATGTCTTTGCCATAGGCTAAAGAGATGACGCAAGGGACCAAGATGAGCACAACTATCCACACCACAGCGCTGACAAGGAGTGCGTGAATTCTCCTGAAGGAGGTCTCCCGCTCAGCTTTGTGATAGAACGATAACAGGCGAGTGATGAGGATGATCACATAGAAGAGAAAAGACATGTACATGTGGATGTGGATCATGCTGCTGACCGCTTTACACCACTCCGGGCCCAGGCTCCATTCCTGAGTGGCGTAGTAGTATATCCTGAAGGGCACGGTGATAAGGAAGATGAAGTGGGTGAAGATGAGGTTGAGTACGGCGATGGAGGTCAGGGATGTCTTGCTGGATTTCATGATGTGCATCATCAGGCTCAGGCTGACGGTACCGCTGAGCAGAACCACAGAGTAGATGACCACAAGGGCTTTGAAGCACTCGGTATTCCTCAGTGGCAGTCCCGTGTGGTTCGTGGTCATGGATTGTGCGCTTGGGGTTACCGTTGAGTTCATCTTTATTAGGGAAAGAAAGGGAGGGAGGGTCACATCAGATAAGAGAGTAAAAATGGGAGAAATGGACAGACTGTTTTAAAGAATTAGTAATAGGACAATTTCTGTGAAAATATGGCAGAAATACAACAAACTTTTCGTCAGTTGGATTTGTTCCATATTTTTTTTCACCATTAGAGTCTTTTTGGGAGAAGTTTTTCCTCATTAATGCATCTGCTGAATGCAGCTTTGCAGATTGTAAAGAACCGTGAGACAAATTAGTAATAAAAATGAAACTGACAACTGAAAACCGGATTAACAGAATAAAAGAAAAAAAAGATAGATGTCAGTAAAAACTGGCTGATTGAACTGTTAGACACGACATCACATAATTTATTTTTTTCTCCTGCTTTAACTGACGCAATATGTTGCTCACATGTTTTCACATAATCCAAGTCGAGAGTATGATTTTAGTCTGTCATGCTGTCTTGCCTAACATCAGCTGGTTACAAGCTTTGGTTGCGTATTATCGGTTTAACAGGAAATAGAACTGAAAAAAAAAAACTAAAAACTAATACAGATTACATATAAAAATACATATTAAAAATACAGATACCATTTACAATTTAAAGTTTAATTATTACCGAGAGAACAATAATGCGAAGGAAGCTGCACCATGAATGAACATCAAGAGAGATTACTAGTAGACTTACCTTTTGGCTGTAAGGAGAACTGGCTGCCGAGTGATCTTGTGCGTGAAAATGAGACATTAAAGGACACTTATGTCCTCTACATCAAACTGTTCTGTTCTCACACCGTGCAAGCACGCATGGGAAAATAAAAGGTCTGTGTGTGTGTGTGTGTGTCTCCCTCGTTTTGGCATGCGTGTGCGCATACGATGCGTGAATGTATCCTGTGTGTTCAAGAGCGACTGTGTGGCAGCTTTATGCGGAAGTTAAGGCTATGAAAATGAATTGTCTGTGTGTGTCTTGTCAGAAACCCCTGTCCAGTTTTGCATGCCGTGTGTGTGTGTGTGGGGGGGGGGTGTGTTCCACCAGAAGCAGGAGGTGACTTCACACATACACTAACAAAACCACAGAGCTGGTTGCTTCCTCCTTCTGGTCAACCCTCTATGTAGGCCTGTTATTTTGTATATGCGTTAATCACCTTAATACAAACTCAGAATGCCAGTGGAGTAGAGGAAAGTGAAGTGAAGGAAAGTTTGGTGCCTGAGCGCACAAAACAAAACAAAAACATGATTCTTCTATTCCCATTCATCATCCCAATTATTAGACATAGATATAGTAGTCATGATACATATGATGACATGCAGTGGCCACCACGATAATGACGATAACAACGACAAAGCAATTTTACGATAATATCATATGATAATACTAGCAATTATGTTAATCATCATTGTCCTCATCATCGTGGTCGCCACCACGATCCTAATACCTTAAATAATAATAATACTTATTGCTGAAATACATGTCCGAAAAGGAGTAGTTCGCCATTTGGTACATTGGTTTGCCATTAGAGTTGACCTACATTTCCCCCCCGCCTTTATATTAGGCTAATAGAGGATTAAATAAGTACTGAAACATGAGGTTTACTGTTGGGTTTGACACAGTGCATATCACAGCATCTGCAGAATACTGAAAGATGCAGATGTGCTGCCAACACCTACAGCCACTTCTGCATTTTAGCTCGAAACCCATTAATCAGGTTAGCTGTTTCCCATGTCTTGTCATACATATCTAAAATAAAAATCAATAATTCTGCAGAAGTTGCGTTTGTCTCCGAGTTCCTAGAATCATTTTACGTTCCACTCAAATCTTAAATCGCTTAAAACGCTGCATCAAGATCACTGAGACTGATACATCAAAGAAGACAGTCAATGGCTGTGCCGTACGTTCCAAGTGTTGGCTAATTAAAAAAGAGAAGAACTGAAAGAGGATGTGGTAATGCAATGTGTTGTGTGTTCACCATCACACATTTGTATTCATATCTCAGCAAGCACTATCTTTTATGCAAGGCATCTAAAGTCTAGCTTGCAGGTGAAAGGTCCTTTGAGTCTCCAATGGGGTGAAAATGTATAGATGTATAGGTGGTACCATTTTCTTAAGGTACCAGTAATGGTTTGGGATATGAGTTTAGTCAGTACATGCAGCAAACATCAGCCTACTTTAATAACATGTGGAATAACAATGTCACACATGAGAACAAGTTCTTTTTTTTGGCTTTTATTTTGTTCTCTTTGCTCACAGAGAACATACTAATCATAGCAGCACATTGTCACACATTCTTAGTTACAGCAATGTAGCGAAGGAGTTTCCAAATTCGACCACAGCCCTAGTGCTGGCCACTGGGTAATCGGCAGTGGCGACAGTTTTCCTGGTGTACAAACACAACAGCTGCAATAGTGCCTGGTTTAGTTCCGTTAATGCCCACTCCTCCACTTTTATTGGTAAATACGTAGTCACAGTAAATAAAAACAAACAAACATCCCTTTACGTTACGGATACGTTTTAGGCAGCTTTACAGGAAATTGTGTCACATACCTAAAGGCGCACTTTGTAGTTTTTTTGGTAAGACATTTTAATCAGAAGAGAAAGATCTTCACCGTCTGAAATTAAATAAACAAACTCTCTGTGTTTTCGTGATTGAATAAACTCGATAAACAAACTGACCCTAAAGGACAACACATCTTCGTACTGTTTTACTTTGTTTATATGTGGCGGACCCTGCCACCTTTCTAGCTTCAAACAGTGTTCTGGGGACCTTATTTTCCTCTGAGAACAGCTTGTTTATTCAGTTAGGGAAAAAATTGACTGCATAGTGCCCCTTTAAAATAAAAAATAAATAATCCTGAGTTTGTATTATAATATCTTACTGATAATGTAAATACAACAATTTGGAGTTCGAATTTCTTCACCTAAAATGACATAGCGCCCCTTTAAAAGGGACATCAAGCTGCCATTCTTTGGTGGATCATAAATCCGCAACCTTGGCAAAGGCATAATTCATAGTTAAATATTCAAGTAGCCCTAGCCAGTTCATCAATGATTAATGCAAACCAAATGCCATTGAAACAGAGACATGGTGTACAAAAGAATACAGTGCAAAAGTCTTGGGCCTCTCTGTAAAATGTCCTATTAAAAGCATGTATCGACACAGTAAGAAAAGTCCTGATAACTTTTAAAAATGTATGACTTTGACAACAACTGCACAGAAAAAAGAACTCAGTATCTTCTAAGTGTGATTTTGATCTTTTAAACTTGTAGTAACTCTCTATGGTAAACATTTTCAGAGATAATAATGTGTTAAATTCTTCAAGCAGTTCTGAGAAGAAAAAATCAAGCATCTGACTAATGAAGAAATATAACTGGTACGAATTATGTGTGAGAGTTATGGACAGTGCTACACAGTAAATTGAGTCCTACGGCAAAAGAAACGAACAAGAAAAAAGTTAAATAAATATTAAACAGTTGGTTTGGAAACCGGTATGTGTGCACATGTTCATTTAGGGGAAGTGCATCTTGGTCCTCCTCCACAGGATGAGTCTTTGAGAGGTGAAGATGTGCGTTACAACACTGAGCAGCATGAGGAAGATGGTCATCGACATCACGATCACATAATGGCTAATGCTGCAAGAGACAGAGAAGCAAGTTCAATGTGTTGATGTGGAAAAGTGTGCAATCGAAGTAAAGAAAAGGAAAGAAAGAGGAAGAGGAGGGACAGTGCGCGCGTACGTGTGTGTGTGTGTGTGTGTGTGCGTGTTTGTGTCCATGAGTCTGGTTATTAATTAAGATTTAAAAACCTTGTGTTTCCCAGTTAACTTACCTCGTGCCAATGTCCAACCAGCTGCCGTAGTCCTGCACCAGGAAGAAAAAGTGCTGCGGAGAGGAAGAGGGGGTCAGAATTAATCATACACGGGTGGAGAAGGAACACTTTAACTTTATATTCAACCAGAGCCTTTCAAATTAACAGGAAATGCCTCACCAGAGCCATCAAGTCGGAGATGACCAGGACAATGAGGAACAGACTGGAAAAGAAGAGTAAGGAAGGCCTTACAAGCAAGATCTTTCACAGTAAATCATCCACAGCTACACATGTATGCTAAATGTCTAGTGCGTTAGTAGACTGACATCCTTTTCACACCCTCTTCACTCACAACCCAACCGCAGAGAAAACACTTTATTTTGGTATCCGTGCTGAGTTGAACTCGTGACAGGGTGATGCATTCGCTCTTGTATCTTATTTCAGCGAGGAGTTACCTTCTTGATGAAAGCTGCGTTGCAACTTGGATGGTCTCAAACGTACACATCACTATTATGAATGGAATGATAACCTGGAAGACACGAAGGACGAGACAAGACATTTAAGATTTAACGGCCGAGTCCATAGAAATACAGTTCATTGGCGATGTCCGTTGTAAGTGATGGTTGTGACAGAACGTGAAAAAGCAATGCAGGGAATTTAGGTTTAGAAGGCCGGCATGTTGCGAGGTCATGGTCGCAGAGAGTCAGCATACACGAGTCAGAGGAGAAGCTGGTTAAAACAAGTTTCCCTGAAAGATGTCTTAATAGATTATGACTAGTTCCCTCTCTCGGAAGAAATACTTCTTAAAGGGTAACTCCACCTATTTTACACATTAAAGTGTGTTATAGGTCTTATAGACTATTACTCCATCTGTGAAGAAAAGTATTAAAGCTGAATGTATTCTGATAGATATACTCCAGCGATGTCACCCAATGGTTACATTGCATTGTGGGTAATGGAAGCACTAGGTTTTGAAAAAAAGAAGATGAAAACTTTGTCCATAAATAACAGTAAATAACAGACTGTGATGCGAGACCAGTAGACTCCTTTTCACAACCAGGCGCCTACATTACCCAAAATCAGATAACATGCAGCTTCCTCACAAAAAGTTTTATACCACTTTTTTTCCCACATACGCACTTCTACTCCCCATGACCTGTAAACACGCTTTAATATGTAAAATTGGTGGACTTACCCTTTAGACTGAAAGCACATACCTTAAAAAAACTAATTGTTTAAATATGGTACCTTCCACATCATCAGGCCTCCCATGATGAAGGGGTTGAAGACGGTGAGGAAACAATAAACAGATGCTGGGTCGAAACTGGACAAAAGTAAAAACAGACAATTGAATTAAACACAATATTTAGTCATTTACCTCAAATAAAGTACAAAGGCATGCATTAAACAACAAACTGGCTGGTCTAAACGGTATGCCTAGGCAGAATTTCACAGATCTCTTATTTCTGTCCTGTATTTAAATGACTAAAACACACACCAGACAGACACACCGCTCAGGCTGAACCATGTACAGCCATATTCACCCACATCCCCCTGCCACCTATACCTAAAGATAGCTTTCACCATAAACACAACGCCCTGCCATTTAGACACAATCACACAGAGACAAACAAAGATCTGCGTACCTGTTAATGGAAGCTATGTTCCCCGTCCCGAAGAAGGCTGTTATTATAAAAAATACCTGAAGAAAGTGTGCAGTCAAGGAAAGACCCGGGACAATGTGAAGCTTATCAGTTCATAATTTGTAAATAACAATTTGGTCTGTAAAATGTGGCCTGAATGACGCCTGCAGACTGCAAGCACTGCCTCCAACTAACCGTTGGCAGTCAGGGTTTGTTTGTTGTGGTTTAGCTCATGTCACTGTTGCAAGTACTCTCACAGGGATACAAAAAAATAAGATCTTCTGATGTCATCCAGCCTCAGCTGTCGGATCTTGGTGATGTCAATGTTTGCAGAGAAATCAATAGCGGAGAGCTGGAAAGAAACACACACACAGAAGCGTACCAATAAGACATGTGCGTAAGCCCATTCACACACATGATAACAATCAGTGAGTACTGAGACTTTATGTGCACCTACTTCACAGATTACAGATTGTTATTGGAGCAGGGATTTCCTTGTTTGTTTGGCTATAAAAATAGATATTTAACCAAAGAACACTTCAGATCAGATACGTAGAAGCTCCAGAAATCATTTTTATAATTTCTTTAAAAAATAATCAAAACCTCCCCCTTAGATATTCCAGTGCTTGTATGACATAACAGTAGACGTGATCTAAATTTGACACAGGCCTACAGTAAAAAAAAAAAAAAAAAAAACACTTGTCAGACTTTAAAAGATTTGCATCTCATTTCCTATGTAGCGCTTGAATCTAAGTTTGGAGACACGCTTAATGGTTTCTACCTCTTGTCTGCCAGAGACACCCTGAGCGAGCATGGCTTCCTGTTCAATGTTGATCCACACAAACATCAACCAAGACAACACTGGGGGGAACAAGGCCTCCGACCTGGGTGGGGGGGAACACATGCATTAGAAATCCCAGTGTGCCGATGAAACTCTACACGAGACTTAATTTGAAGTGTTAGTTCAGCTGCATGATGTGTCTGTAGAGCTGCTGGACTAATCGATTATTTGTCAACTATTAAATAAATCACCAACTCTTTTGATAATCGATCAGTTTGTGTAATTTCTGAATTTCTTTATTCCTCTGTGAAAGTAAACTGAATACCTTTGGGTTGTGGACAAAACAAGGCGTTTGGCAACGTCATCTTGGACTGATAAACATTTTTCACCATTTTCTGACCAAACAACTAATTGATTTGTTCAACAAAATACTTGACTGATTAATCGACAATGAAAAACAATTGTTAGTTGCAGCCCTATGTGAGTAGTATCCTGTGTTACCCGGTGCTGAGCAGCAGGTATGTGGCTGTGAGCGAGAGGAAGATGCTGAGGAGTCGGTGGAAAAGACGTGTGGAGCTCAACAATGGAACCAGCATAGAAGATGCTGAGAAAAAAGAAAAAACAGGAGAGGTGTGGGTCTTGGAACTAGGAAGTTATGTAGTGTAGGATGTGAAATTTTTACCAAAACGTTCTACTACGTCCTAAGCCTAAGTTAATGAGATGGGGTATAGACACTCATAAGATAATTTGATTTACATCTTAAGTGATTCATATTCAAAAATGTCAAATAGATGATGCATGAATATGATTATAATCTCCAGGGGGAAGATCAAGTGACCTCTCGCCAGACCGACCTACCTAGCGTGGTCCAGCTGACGATCTGATTAAGAAGGGGAAGGCCCTGTTTCTGCTGCAGGCTGGAGTGTGTGAGGGATGGCACGTACGCACACACCGCCACATGGAGCATCTGTTGAGTTTGACAGGTCAGAATTTATTTTTAGAAGACACGCCGACACAATCCCACACACGCACACACGACAGGACGTGCACTGTAGTTACCTGGGCGACGAACTGCTGTTTGTCGCTAAGGTGCAGCGGTGCTCTCTGTCCTGATGACAACAGGTAACAGGCCGAAGTGAAGAGGGCGAGCAGACCGGCGCAGGTGCTGAGCAAACAAAAATCCCAAGTCACACTGTTGTTGTAGACATGTTCATGGCAAACAGCTGCATTTTTAACAGGATTTTTGGAGAATACGGTCAACCACGAGGCTTTCTGGCTGGTTAGTTAAAGGGGAATTACACAGATTTTCATATATCGTGTTTACATATCATGTCGAAGTTAAACTAACCAAAGAGCTGATGGAAAATATGGCCTGAAAACACCTAATTTGTCAGATCAGAGGCCCATTAAGCGTGTATGATTGCTAAGAAAATAATCAATATCAATAAAGACAGAGAGATTGTATAAAATGCTCTTAAATATCAGGAAAATGCTTTTTTTTTAAAAGCAAATATCACAGGAAATTATCACTCAAAATGTATCCAAATCGCTCATTTTACACAAACTTCCTGCAATTATTGCGTTCACTATTTGTAATAATTGCACAGTTCATCAGTTACTCTGCATTTTTATTGTTATACATTGGATATAACAGGAAATCTCCAGGGGGCTGTCAGTTTACTCAATGATAGAAAAGGGGTCTCTCAAGGAAAAATGTTGTAAAACTGGTCTTATTATTGCAAAAATGATGGAACTCAGTTCAGTCTTATTTCATTTTACTTATGTATTTCATGTGATCTTGCATAAATTTACCACATTTCAATATACAACCACTAATATCATATGAATATTGTGATATGGTTCTCAACTGCATTGCCCACCCATTAATGATTTCAAGAAAAGCTACTTATATCCTTCAGAGATGAAGTTTAACATTTCCTCAGTACAGAGCTATAAATTATTTCATAGTGACTGACCGAAGTGTTTATCCATGGTGGGACGCGTGTGGTAAACTCTTCCGATAAGCATAAGCAAAAAGAGGAAGCACTCACACCAGATGTATGTTCGGCTCTCTGCCCACAACCGGCATCAGGGGGAAAGCAGCCAGACACAGACAGCCCAGAAACCAGCTCACTGATCGGAACTGCACGGGTGACAGACACAATGAGTCTGTATTAATAAGATACTGTATGTGAAACAAAAAAGGTATTTACAGTAACTGATAGTAAACTGATGTCATAGAAGTGCCAAAACTACTGTTAGGGTTAAAAATAATATGTACTTCTTACGCAACTAATCACGTGTTTCATTTTTCTTTGTGCGTCAACATTTCGTCTAATCATTTTCTTTGTATTATTGTTGTTATCCAAGAAATAAAAGTCATAAAAGTCAGTTTATTTATTGGAATACTGTCTAGATAAAAAAAAAAAAGAGACGAATTGAAACAAAAAGAAATATTTTCTACCTACCTAACTACCTATTTGTTTAGACCCATTTCATTATCTATTTATCTCTGTGAGCAGGAAGGTTTGCTTCTGTGTTTGTTCCACCTGGAATACCCACACTTCCTGGAGAAACTGCCTTTCACATAATCTTTTCAGGTGTGTCGACATTTAAAATATTCAAATTATTGAAATACTTTTTCCTGGTGTGACTGCAGTAGCCAGTCTCCGTGACGGAGTTACCTTGGAATTGCCATAAAGTCCTGACAGGAAGGGCCAGAGAGAGAGGACGGCCAGGCCCACAGTCAGCATGGCGCGATGGAAGAAACTCACCACCTGGGGGCAGCAAAGGTAAACGGTGAGCCCTATAATGCACACTGTGAACAATCTGTAATATGTACTATATGTGGAGGTCAGCTAAAGTAGCACATTTGCCTCATGGTGGCACATCAGAAGACACTGAAGACACCTACCAGGAGCTCGATCCCCAACGCCACCAGCAGAAAATAGCCAAAACATTTCCACAGTGGCAGGGAGGGAGCTGAGCGAATCAAATCTGTCAGTGTTCCAGACCTAAAATGGATCATTAAAGAGCTTATTTGTCCTCCGATAGAAGAGAAAACACAAAGACCATCCTTTTATCCGTTTACAGAGGAGAAGCATGAATGGATCCAACGCCACTTCAAAGGATCTAATTAACACCTCGCTGCAGCTGGTCTACCCGTGCATGAACAAGTATGTGTGAGGGAAATTACATCCAATTAAAAGCTTCTACATTCAGATGTGTTTGATTTTCATATCACTCCCATCCCTTTTTTTTTCCCTCAAATGTGTGTGTTACTCACTCTTTGAGGACAGAGTACCATACGGGGACAGGCAGCAGGCAGTAAATATAGTAGGTAACCGGGCTTCTTTGGATAAGCAGGAACACGGTGATCGCCGCTGTCACACACATACACAGCCTCGCCAAGGTACGACTGTGAATCTGCGCACACACAAAGGAGAAACACCAACAATGCAACTTAACGAGACAATCGAGTTTCATAAACTTGTTAAGGTGGAGGGAATCTTTGAAGGTAGATAAAGAGGGATTATAGTGCACACCCTGACCTGTTTGAGGAGGCTGGGGTGTCTGTTGAGGCTGGCATGAGTCTTGAGTATGACGAGGACTACATATGAGGTCCAGCCTACAAATCCCAGCACCACACTGCAACCCAGGAAGAACCTGTCATAGGTGTGGTAGTAAACCAGGCCCTCCAGAGCATGGGATATCAGAGACCGGCACAGAGAGATCTGACAGGAGACAGAAAGGGGGGGGGAGATGGGGAAGGTGGAAAGTCGAGTAATCAGCAAGGAATGTAAAGTAACAACCAAGGAAACTTGGAAGGAAATTGATCATTAAAAAACCCCAACAATGCAGATAAAAGTTTGGTGATGTTGACGGCATTCACCACATTTTAGCTGGTTCCATTGAGTTGTTAACCACTTCACCAGAAGTATCCAGAAAATGTAGGCCCAGGAACTACTTTTCAAAGAACTAGAAGGTTCATTCAGCCCACAAATTAGTACACTGACGTATCATAAAAAGACCAAATTTTCCCATTAGTCTATAAACTAATCCAACACTGTATTGAACTGGTCATTGAACCATCTGTCATTTGCTTTCCTTTGTAACTCAATGTTGATGAGTCAAAGCACAATGAACAAAAAACAAACTGGTTTTATGGCTGCAGATTTTGAAAAAAAAATATGGCTGAAGCCCTGACCCCAAAGTTCCTACACTTTTGGAAAGTACTACCAGCTGCGACTTTTTAATCTAGACTCTTGTTTATGGTGGAAACACAGAGTTCCTCCAAATGTTCCGTGTACAACATAGCAGTGGTGTCAGGCATGACATTGAACTTTCTATTGCAACATCTAATACACAAGATTTATGTTACATAACCACATTATGTGTTCTTGACTTTAATTCAAATGAGTGAATATACCTATAAGCTGCACACCATCTTTTCTCAGATACTCACAGCGTCCCCGTACTTCTCCAGCTGAATCAGTATTCTGGCCTTGTGGATGAATTCTGCTTGTTTTGACTCAGTCAGTAGTCTGGGAAAACAGTGAGACAGCGCAATGAAGACAGAGTGCGTGAAATTGCATTTAAATGTGGTCTTAACCAAACACAGTGCGCCTCATTTGCCTTCATACCGACACAACCACAATGTTATTAACAATGCATTGGCCTGCTTCAGTTCTGCATTGGCCAGCAATAGAATGCCTCAGCAACTTCCACCTGAAATTATCTCCAAGCCACAGACGACTCCTTTGTAATAAATGTTTTTTTTAACTGAACTCTGAACTGACCAAAGAAAAAGTCATCTTTAGATTCACATCACATTTATTACAAGTCATGAACTCACTAATTGTACTCACTGATATGGGGTGAAGAGAAAAGACAAGGTTGTCTCCTTTTTCTGGGTCATTTTCACCTATAAAAATCAATCACTATAGATTTATATAACTGAATTATTATATCACAAGACATGTGCAGGGATACATTCATCTTTAAATCATTTAGAACTCGGTGACAACATGGTGTTTAAAGTTATCGTGTTCAAGTTATTGTAATAAATCAAATTAATATAACTGGAGATATCTCCAAACATATGAGCATAACTCCAACTGGTAATATTGTTAATAATTCATAACTATTAATAAACGGTATATTTACCAAGTTCAACTATTAGGGTAATGATGAGTAATAGCGGAGCTGATGGCTTCTGTACCTTGAATTGCTCTAGTACTTGAATAGCATTAGCGTACATGCTCTCTGCCTTGAACTGCTCACTGTTATTGAGGTAGAGAAGAGGTAACACACCCTGAAGAGACACAAAAACACATCAACACATACAACTTTGAGAATGCAGCACACACTTACATAGGAGTTTATAAGATAAAATGTGTCTCTGGGCTTACAACGGAGTTGACAGGAATGGGCACACCAATGAGAGAAGCCATGAGGGGAGCGATGTCTGCCTAAGGTAAACAATATAAAATAAGCTTTAAATACCTTTTGTTCTGTTTTATTTGCAACATACATTTTCTGTGCAGTTGTATTAAAAAGTGTCACGGGCCTTACCTGATTGACATCGACTCTACGAAGGTGCTCCAGTTTCCAATCTGAGAGAGAATGAGAGCCAATAAACATACAGTATAAGCATTGATAAAATAGAATATTCATGATTTTTTTGATAATTAAATATGAAATTCCACTTTGCCTCAGTAATTTAATGTGTTTCGTAGGAGAACCTGGGTCTTAAACCGAAGCTAAAAAACCTGCTTGGAGATTTTAATGTAAGCAGCACAAGATCAGCACCTTGCAGGTATCCATCATTGTATGGTTGAGGTTCAGTCACTCCGTGGGCACTTTGAACTCCGGCTCCCCACACCACTAATGGAGTGAGCGTCTCTGAGGGGTGGCCTGCACCGTGTGAACCTGGAGACACACACATGGAGACACACACATGAATACACACACACATATCAACAGATGATGTCAAAGACTCCAGTGAATTCGTAACTGAAGTCTTTAAAGTCTTTTCAGTTGTAGACAGTAAAAAGACAAATACGCTAACAGTCTTACCCCAGTTTGTCATGCCATGATCAGAGGTGAACACGTAGGCTGTTCTGCCATCATAACCAAAGAATTCCTCTACTGTAGACACCAGCTCAGCTACACCAGTGTCTACTAGAGCAATATTTTCCAGGTACTCCCTAAAAGACGACAAATACAGGATGAAGATGGCACTACTTAAGTAAAGGCTACTTTGAAAGAATAAAACAATCATTTAACTTTATGTTGTTTGAAGTGCAATTCAATTTTATATGATTGGCAAAATAACAAGGGAATCCTAATAACATGTCTCTTACTGTGACATTGGTCTGTGAGCGTGTCCATTTGTGTCGATGCCCAGCAGATGCAGGAAGAAGACATTCTTATCCTCGAGCAGACTCTCCTTCAGACTGGAGTTAGACTTCGCTGACTGAAAGAGTGACTAGTGGAGAGAGAATAACAGACACATCAATGAGCAAAGCTGCACTAATAATACCAATGGTATTACTTGTCAAACATTTGTATGGCCTTATCATGAGTTATTATCAAAAGATTAATTCCGCTACCATACTTTGACTTGAGTGAACACCCAGCTGTCCAGCCTGGAGGCGTCTGTGGAGGCAAAGTCCTCCTCCTGTGCTGGGTATGTGTGTGTATACACATGGTCACCACTGGCACCTGGAAGAACCACAGCACGGAACGGGATTACATTACCTCATTTTAATTTTAAAGCAATGAGGAATAAAAGAAAAGTCATGATAAAAAAAAATGTTATTAAACTTCTGTTATTTAATTTCATTTTATTTTTACATAGTCTTTATCTGTGACCTTTTGCTATTATTGATTAAGTTAGTGGCTCTGATCGTGTTGTTTGTAGGAGTATGTGTGCCTGTGTACCTTTGGCAAACATGGGCAGAATATCAGGGCTGCCCCAGCACCAGGTGTGTCGGCTCTCATTAAACACCGAGTCAAACTCTACAGGATTCTCCTTCCACCCTGATCACACACACACACAGAAAAAGGTCAATGCACGTGCAGTCACAAACAGACACAAATATCAGTCAACCAACATGCACAGATGCACACCTACCTTTGGCAACAGCACTGACATCCTCATAGAAGCCAGCGATGAGAGCAACGTGACCGGGACGAGACTCAGTGGGCACGCGTGTGTGTGACACGCCCCAGGTACCCCTCTGCTCTATCACACTCCTGATATCGGGAAACACACACAGACATGCACACAGAAACCCCAGTTGATGAGGAGGTACGGAAAAAGCATGAGAGAAGTCTCAGTATAAACATTTATCAGTTTCCCAACCTCAAGTACGGGGCCCTGGATGAGCCGTTGGGCAGGAGTGTGAAGAGACTGTCTGCTCTGAGACCGTCGCCCACCACTAACACTAGCCTGGAGGCAGGGGGTGCCAGTGGTGTGACCTGGGGTGTCATGCCATGGACCAGTGGAGAGGTGAAGTAGATGTCAAAAATAGAGACGAAGAAGACCACGTGGACTGTCAGCCCAATCAGGAAGAAGGTGATCATCCTCATTTTGAGTGTCAACACTGAGGCGGGTCTGCAGAGCAACCAGGGAGGGTGGCGATGGAGGAAAGGCAGATACAAGAAGAGACAGAAATGAAGACAGAATAAAGATCACTAAGGGAAATATGGACAAACTTAAAGTTACGCAGTCTAACATCCTAACTTTTCAGGGTTAATAGGTTAGTTCAAATAGCAGCAGGCGCCATAAAGGTTTAGTGTAAAATAAAGCAGTTAAGCCAAAGTGTGCTTAAGAGCAGAGGTAATCCTTATACTCCCATATGCCTTTAACCTTTGTGCAGAATGGCTTTAATGGTTAGATCTGTACATTTCAGTGGTTCAGTTACTAATAGATCAGCAGTCAGTGAAGCATGTTGACAAAATGCATCTATAGGCCATGCAAAAAGTCTTACCTGCATGTAACGTCAGTGGAATCTGCCCATAAAAACGGGAGACGCTGTCTCTATATGAATGAATGAGAGAGCAGAACTATCTAACTTTACTACCATTTCACCCATGCACCTGATTTAGCTTCCGCTTAATATACGTAGATGACAGTAATATATCCAGAGAACCCGGCAGATGACGGCTTTGTTGCACAAAACAAGATCAACGTAATCTTTAAGTGCGTCGTTTTACAAAACCAACTGTCCCTCTGTGTCTAAGGAGATTAGTACAAGAAATACAGGTACCACGAGCATCCACTTCCTTGTTGTGACTGACGTTTGACGTCGACGCGTGTACTTTGCAGTTGAATTGTGGGTACTGTAGTTAAAATATCAATTATCCAGCGAGCTTTTCTTTAAAAAGCACCTCTCTCAGAACGCCTTTTAATGGAAATAAGTTCCTTTTGTTTTCCTATCAAATAATATGTGTAACAGTGCAGCTTCATTGAAAATTATCATTTTCAGCTTGTGTTTCTTTGATAACACATTAGCTAGCATACGCTATCAGCTGTCAAATGTGCCCTGCCCAGTTTTCCTTTCTGTCTCGCCAGTACCCAATCATATTCTGTTATCCCATGAAAGAGGCGGGTTTTAGGGAAAACGTATCTTACATTTGACCAACCAAAGCTTCGCATTCGTTCCCCCTTATCAAAGCCACCTACCAAACCCTTAGCTAAGAATCTATTCAGGAAGAAGCGGGTCTGATTAGCTTAGCTAGCTTAGGCTGCTAAAAATCTTTATAGTGCAAAAATGGCGTCGGTCAACCCGTTTAATCTCAGTGATTCTGAGGAAGAGGCTGAGCGGCGCCCCAATGAAACAGTTGACACAGAGAGAAGCCCGAGTGACGGGGCGCCAGGGCCACCGCCGGGCAATCCGTTCTCTCCGCCTGCGGACGCCGAGCCTCCGACGCTCCTGCTGTCTAGCAACCGGACGAGCCCCAGCGGTGAGGGCATCTCGGTCTCGGTCGCGGCCACCTCCGCTATGGCAGGCAGCGCCGAGACACGAGTATCTGTGGATGTTATTGCTGCTCAGCTAATACGGGACCAATACATCCTCACGGCCCTGGAGTTTCACACCGAACTGTTGGAAGCAGGCAGAGAGCTCCCGAGGCTGAGGGATTATTTCTCAAACCCTGGCAACTTCGAGCGACAGAGCGGCACTCCGCCTGCCAAAGACCAGGTACTCGGACCTGGAGGACCACTGAGTGAGTATGCTCCCGGTGTTAGTCACGAAGCTAGCTGTCAGCTAGCTCTGTCTTTAATGGTGCATTATACTAAGTTAGCCTTGTAGCTAGCTAACGTTAGCTTAAAACATTGGATTTAGAAGCTAATCGATCGTGAGATATCCGCTTGCTGCACCTGCTTTCCCGATCTAGGGCCCGCAGTCAACAAGCGGGTTTTGTGGGTCAGCTGTGTTTGGTGGCATACAGACTAAAACATCAGAGGAGTCTGAATAGGTTAAGCTTTACCACGCTATCCAGTTGGATGAGATGTATGCGTGGTGTTATTATGACAGACCTGTTGTCTAATGATCTTGTCTAGTGTAACTGAGCACCGTAGGAAAATACACGTTCCTATTTCCTGTTGGCCAAGAAGAGGTCAGAGGTCAGGATCAGCAGATAAGGCGAACAACAATAGAAGAGATGCCTCCTGTAACCTGCTTTTGCAATGCTGTATTTAACTATGGTCATGCCAATAAAGCAATCTATAATTTTTTGAGGGAGCGGTAGTTGGTTGCAAATTAGAAGGTTGAGCAAGGCATTACAGACCTGAGCTGGGTTTAGACCTACATCAATTTGCTAATGAGGACCGTGCCTTATTAGTGGTTTTGTTCCTCTGCACCTGTTGTTTCTACCAGGCCTGGGGAGATGAGATATTACTTTCGTTCACGTTTTCGGGTCAGGGTGCATATCTGCATCGCCCTCACCCACATACACACAGGACTTCTTGTATGGAACAACCTGCAGCATTACACGGTGGCTGAAAAGTCTGGAGCCATAAACAAACAAGCAATGCAAATGGTAACCATGGTGACCGCCCAAGCCACAAATAAATAAACCTCGCCATAGAGCAGCTGGAGTAGTATTACCATAAATTCTACCTCAGCCGTGGCAAAGCGTGGGAGGGTTGACATTGAATGGAATATGTGGCCCTGTTGAACTGAGGTGAATGGAGCAAATCTATTCACACTTAACATAGACCCATAAGGCACCGTAAAGCCTCCTCTGGTCTAAAAGCAGCAAATTGGATACGATGAACAAGAACTTGAAAGGGAAAATATACCGTGAGGATATTTTGACCCATCATGGAGGATTGAGCTCCTCAAAGCCTCGTATGTGACTTGAAAGTGATAACGTGTAATATAAAATGCCCTTGTCTGCACATTTTTTAAATTGGATCGTCTTAATGACTCTGAGGTTTTAATGGACATGACTCAGCTTGGTATTCTCCACTACAGTGATTGGGTTGTCAAAGTATATTTATCTTAGATCCAGGAGAAAAAGGATAGCAACGATGGCAGTGACACACCCACCCTATCTCTTAAACGACCAGGGACAAGCAAGCAGGAAGCCCTTGAGGCTGTGAACTGAATTGAGTAAAACCTACATCCCTTGTTCAGTCCCCCTGCCAATTTACCTGCCACCAAAAACATAGGAATTTGGTATTTTATCATGTTTTACCAGTCTCTGTGAAAGCGGATGCTCTATGCATCTTGTCGATAATGTGGTGCCATATCACACCAGTGGATGTGATTTGCTACTTGTACTGTAGTTTCAAATTAAGAGAATTAATATTGCTTTCAGTATCTGCTAGATTCGGCTCTGGCACATGCTGTCAGAATCAAGGCAGGGTGGATTGGAAACATTGTGTTTCCTGTCACAGATTTTAGCAGCCGTGCAGTCGGGTAATTTTAATCATTCATTCGCGGCTTTGCTCCTCATTAGTTACTGGTTTCAAATCATCGTTTTAGTTTATAAGTGGCTCAGTGTGTTCAATATGTCATGACAGCGGCATTGCAATTGTAATTTAAACAGATTTGGTTTTTGGTCAGAAGATTTCCTTTCCCTATTTTAGATACCGTAGAAATAGACAATAATGTATAACTATAACTGAAACTGGTCTGAGGCTAGCTTTAGCAGATAGTAGATGACAGCTAGTCAGTTTTGCTGGAACCTTACCCTTGCCTGTCAAAATGAAACCACACCCCTTGACAATTGAATACTTAGGTAGACTAACTCTACATACATAGACCGAAGCAGTAACAATAACCTGTTTTTTCTTTGTGTTGCAAAGGTCTGGTGGTTGCATTATCATATCAACCCCCAAAAGGTTCGGAGTTTGGTAACAGGATGAATGTTTTATGACGATGTCTTTGAAAAGCATGATGGGACCTGACAGCTCCCCTGTTGTGACACTGACAGGAAGGTCATGGAGAACCATTAATCTCAGACTTACCAGCTAATGATGAGAGTAAAGGTAATTAAAAATGTGCAAGCCTTAACTCCTGATATGATAAGCCAAATCTACTATGTGCAGATGGGCAAAATGTGAAGCAGCTGACGGGAGATGATGAGAGGGAGAGCGATGGACTCAGCCCAGGGCAATGTGTCTTATCTTTCCAGCATCTGATAGCCACGACCTCATGTGATCACCGGAATGATCTTTTTCCTCATGTTTGCAGGACAAAAGATGGAGTATTTGTTGAGGAGGGTGATCGGATGTCTGCTGTCTTCTGTTTTTGACGGAGCAACTGGACGTTTAAGCTGCCAGTTTCCGATATAATTGTTCAAACCGTGGCAACACATTCAATTGGCTACCTTACTGTTAACGGTGTGATTATTAAGGACTGTACACTGTTAACACGCGAACACCCATGTGCTGTGTAAACAATGCTTTAGTAGAATTCAATACAATTGTTCTCATTATTGCGCTCATTATAAGTACACAACTAGTGACTGTTAACTGGAAGCTGTTAATTGCAGTGAGCTTTTTCATGGATAATGGCTGCGCTACAAGCAGCATCATATTTGCAGCTGCTGCTCTGTGCCACATGACACAGCAAGGCATCTCTCACCAGCTCGCTAATTTGCAGCAAGGAAGCATGAATGAGCCCCTCTCCGCCCATCATTGGCTTGTCAGGTATAGTTATTTGCTCATATGAAGCGAGGAGCTTTTGAGGTAGCGTTCAAGTCATTTAAATTGCCAAGCGCAAGGTTGACAGTAAGCTGCCACATGTTAAGAGTTTGTGTGGTTTGCACACATAATAGCCGGATAAGTGCATGTCATCTCAGGACAATCTGAAATGTAATGTGTGGTTATACTTAGAAGCAGCTTCACATGAGACATTCCGGGTTAGTTTGTCACCACTATTTATGTGCTCTCATGCTACAAATCTGAAGATTTTGCGCAAAGCCAATCCAGGTTAACCGCACACCACTTCCCTTACTACTCAACATTTAGGTTTTTAACACCAGTAGATTTTATACGATTAAGATTCAGAAGTAGTCATTGTCAGGCTGTCGAGACAGTCCCCCTGTACCTGGTGTACCTCTTCCTTACCAGCACTGCCAAGCAGCAGCCCCCACCTGACATTTTTTCCCACTTTATAATGTCAATCCATCCTTTCCTCTGTCTGGGGCAGGGAGTTGGTATTGTGTGTGAAGGAGTTTAATGATATTGTCGGAGTGTTGGCGAAGCTCCATGTAGTTCTGGACCCGCTCCGACTGGGTGCCCGGTCATAACTCCCCGCCTGTCATTAACCTCTGTGTTTGTGTGTGTCTGCATGGATACATGTGGTTCTACAATATGTGTGTGCATGTGTATGTTTCTTAGCAGTGGACCAAACCAGGACATAGGTTATCATTGTGGAACCCTTTCACATTTTTGAATTTGAAACTGAATAAGCATGATAGAAATTTTCCATAGATTCTGTTATTAATGTTTAGTCACACCAATTAATACCCATCTACTCTTACCTTCATGCATGACGTTCATATTTGCAGATTTCCACATTATACAAAGTCTCATTAATTTTTACCTTTACACGTGCATTGGTGCATCCTTTATGATTCGTGCCCCATTGTTTCATTTCATCCCATTTATATTCTCTAAATAGCTGACAGTCATGCCAAAACATTCCGCCCGTTAAAATGATAGCTTGTTCGCAACCTCCTCCTGACAATCAATCCTCTCTTGTCTGTATTTGTATCGGCTCCTTTTAAACATGTCTCTTTGTTCTCAGACTAAACTCTCGCTTCGCCCCCTGTCTCTTGCTTATCTGCTTTGTTTTTCTACTTGCAAAAGCAGAAAAAAAACTATCCGTCATCATTGTAGTCTTCACTCTCCCTTTTCCTTAAAAAAGCTCCCGTTGGCCTCCCAATTGTTTTTGTAAAATTAGTATTTCCATTAAAAACTGCCTAGGAGACAATGGGGTTGATTAATTCAGCAAATAAAGGCCCGTTTGGCTCATTTAAAGCGTGTCTTGTAAATGTAAGATGGTGACACTCATGCACTGAAGAGCATAGAGAGACACTGTGCATACCCAGCAGCAGGAGTGCAGCGAAGAGGTGTCAGATCGATCACAGTCCAGACAAAACACGCCACAGGCACACAGGCTGAAAGGTCAGCCAGGAAGAAATACTTGTTTTGTTTTGGTTTTTTTTAGCAAAAAGAGACACACACACAAAATACATCTGTGCATGCACACTCACATGCATACAAACACATGCACAATAATCCCCTGATTCACCAAGTAGATTGCAGCCACTTACAGCAAACATCCTCACACATGATCAGGAAGTAAGCACAGTTGGAAGCATTCTCCGCAGGAAAGGGGGTTAATGTGATGTCAGCATGACAGAACAATGACACACACACACACACACACACACAGCCAATGCAGAAACACTCTCACTGTACAGTCATAGGACTGAGGGTCAAACGTTGAAAAATAATCTTAAATTTTGGAAAAATCAAGCGAAACATCCGTAAGCATGTATGCTTTCTCCCCAAATGTAATGTTTTACGATCTGTTGTAATATCTAAAGCATTACACACACTCACACACATACACTGAAGACACACTGATACTCCTTTGAATTGTTTTTTTTTAAGCGTAACCTTAAAGCCAAAGGTCTCGACCTCCAGTGTATGTCTTAAATACTTAATTAGATACCCACATTCTGCACCAACAATGATTTTATTCTCTGCTTAATTACCCACACTCACTGCTCTTTAGCTCTGCAAAGAAAAGCATGCCATAGTCTTAAAGCTAGCCTACACGGCACATTTGGCTTGACCTTCCACTGTATCTGGATATCAGAGAATAAATAGGCCGGTCTTGCGCTTGTGTTGCAGTGACGGAAACTAACACCATTGGCTAAGCTACAGGGCCGGCCTAGCTCAGTGAAATAGGAGTGCAGGTATGCTTATGTATCAGCTTTATCTGTCGTTTGGGTGAACAATACTTTTGGCGTCGCTGTACTCAGATGTAAGCCTGTTTGTTTGGAGGTGTTTGTCTCGAAATGGGTGTTTCCATGAAGCAGAGTTAACATTTTATGATTGATTTGTTTTCCCCCATTTGCAGTGACTCATATGTTTCTTGGCTGAAGTGTAACCTTCCCACACAGGCTTTTAAAGGTCTCTGCTTTTAGCTGAATTTAATAAAGTTTCCGTGTGTTTTGTAGAAGTGTGGCCTAGTGTTGAGTCAGCATGCGTCCAGCATTTAGCAAAGTACTTGATCTCTACCGCAGCGGGCCTACTGTTGCACAACTGACCTTGTCCTCGTGAAGCAACATTTTCCGAGGATCAGTCACACTTTCGAGCTCTGCGAGCAGCTTGACAGTAGACTAATCCAGCTGTGCGGTTTTGTGATTGTGTACTTGTCTAACCGTTGTCTCCGTCTGTGTCTCTGTTCAGATCGAGCAGGAAGCATCAGCACCTTGGACTCGCTGGACTTTGCCCGTTACTCAGATGACGGCAACCGAGAGTCGGACGAGCGGGTGGCAGGTAAGATGAACCACCCCGTCTGGGCGCAAAGCAGGAGAATCCAGCTTACCTTGGGGAAATAAAAGATCCAGAGAATAGACAGGGACATAATCATTGGGTGGCGTAGAAACAAAGGGAATAACACCTTACTGCTGCATCACAGACTGTGTAATAGTGATCTCCATGAAATCCATTTCACTACAAAATTAAAATGTGTTTAAATTCTGATGTTGTCACAGTGGCACCGCTTTCCTAAAGCTGCTTTCGTAGTGATGACAAAATAATGAGCAAAAAGTGTCACACAGTGTTCACTCTGTCATACGTACTGTTTCGTTGCCATAGAGTTTTTAAACCATCCAGGTAGAAATGAAGTCAATTAACACAATATGCATTTCAACCACTTCCCTGCCTCCTCCAGTCAACTGTCACATTGTCGAGTCAGTCTGTGGTTATTTTTGGTAATGGGACCCGTCTCAGCATTGTTTGAAATCACACCCCACCTTCCCCCAGCGGCTCTGTCGTGACACACCATTAGACCGTTTGAGCCAAGCACATTAACAGTCGAGTGTGACGTCGGCAGCGCCTCATCACAGAACGCTGGTTTTAAAAGCAGCTGCCCCGTTACAAGTACCTTGTTGGTTCTCAGATGTTGTGCGAGGAGTGTTTTTCACGCTGTTGACTAAAGGGAAAGAAAGAAATGAATAAGACTTTACTGCAGAGGGGACAGTGCTGTCATGAAGGGACCATTTATAT
Source organism: Lagodon rhomboides (assembly GCA_039737535.1). Taxonomy (NCBI): domain Eukaryota; kingdom Metazoa; phylum Chordata; class Actinopteri; order Spariformes; family Sparidae; genus Lagodon; species Lagodon rhomboides. The sequence goes on from CM077803.1 coordinate 12,929,838, forward strand.
TACTGTGTTACGTTAATCTGCCTCCTGTTTTCATCTTTCTATTTCATAAAAGCCAACATGAAAACAATACTTTTTAGCCCTGCAGACTTTGCCTATTACAGTGGTTGACATTATTCATTGCCAGCTTTCTGTAGTCACCCACCCATTTGGTCGGTAAGTGTTGAAAAACAACAACAGCTGAAAAGTTCCAATCCCAAACTGTCAGATGGACATATTGTATGCTTTTTCATTTGTTTCCTTCTGTACTGTAAAAGACTGCTAAGCATGAGAGTAAGGATATTTTCCTTTATGATAAAGGCAATGTTGACATGTCATAAATTATAAATGTCTAAAGGGTCTAAATGGAGTTCCAGTTTTAAACCAATACCTGTTAACATATTTTGGCGTGTTTATAATTCATCCTTACCAAAAGTTTTGGGATTGGTCCAGTAGATCGCCTCAGCTTGCTCATCGTACGGGGCTTTTGTCAGACATACTGTACATTAATGCATAGTAAGGGCGCCTTTTTAAAACCATGCAGCAGAGATGGTGGTTCAGTGCTCCAGACTTCAAATTCTGCATCTTTTTTATTTAAATGACTATTATTCACACACAGCCCACTCTGCCAAATTGGCACCTTCCCCCTCCTCTCTCCCCTCTTCTTCACCCACCCCCACTCTCATCCCCCCCGCCCGTCCTGATGCCTGCCCCCAGCTGTCTGACTCTGGGTTTTCTGGCTTTCTCCTGACGTTGATCAAACCCCAGTGAACTATACTGGACAAGTCACTCCATCCAGACTAGCTTTTTGCTTTTTTTTTTTTTTAAATCTCCCCGTTATTCAGTTTTCCATTTTGTTGCGCTTGCATCCTGTGCACTCTCAATCTGCTGGAAAGATTGGAGATGGTGGAGCGAGAGTGAGTGGATTTGGTCCAAAAAAATCAGCTGATGAAAATTCTTTTTGCAGAAATATTAATATTCTTAAGTAGTGGAAACTGGACTTTGACAACAGCATTACAGGAAATTATAGAATGCTGCTTGCAGTTATAATTGAAGCAACTTCTACCTGCATTTTGCATCTCCCGTGCTGGTATATCAAGTCCTTACATAAGAAAGAATGAACCACAGTTCTCGATGTTAGACGACAGCTTATGGGACAACAGGAACAGATCAGATGACAGATTTTCAGTGCACAGCTATGCAACATAGTTTTCCTGCTCCATCGCTTCTTACTTTTTTGCGTGTGTTTTTTTTTTATCTAACGTGTTTAAGAATCTTGTGTGTTCTTTTTCTTTATTCAGTGTTAGTTTAGCCGTTGAAATATTAATGTACAAATCAACATTTGTATCCCAAATGTCTGCTGCTTCTGATTGTGTAAGACGTCAGAAACCGCTTGCTTAGTTATTCTGAATTGTGTTTTTTTTTTTTTCATGAAAACATGCAACTTCATCTAAAACTGTAACCTACCTTGTTCTGAATGACATTGTTGTACATAGTGTAATGGGCTAAACTATTGAGAAGTAAAAACCTGAGCAGTGGCTGTCCTTTTGAGTGGCTTGAAACCAGATGATTTAATTGCTTGTTAGTAAGTCATTTGCCTGGAAAAAATCCTTTGTCAGACAGCTCCTAGATTATCAAGGCTACATTTCAGTAGCTTGTATAGATTTGCTCACCTCAGCTACAAATGAAGTGCATTTTTTAAATCAGTGCTATTAATGGGAGGAAAATGAGGGCAGGAAACCCTACCATTGAGTACCACGTGTCTCAATGCATTACACACACTTGTCATCCAGCTGGCTTTACCATGATCCTCTGCTGCATGTGTTCCTTAGACCCATGATTTGCATGCACCCTTTTTCGTTGTTTTGTTTTATGACTCTTACGATCTTTCGTGTGGTCGTTTTGTTTTTCATGCCCATCTTTGTTTTGTTTGTTTGTTCCCTGTCTTCGGTTGTATGCACTTCCTGTGTGTGCGTGTGTGTGTGTTGTCACTTCCTGTCCAGTGCTGGAGTTTGAGCTACGGAAAGCAAAGGAGACCATTCAGGCTCTGCGCGCCAACTTGACTCAGGCAGCAGGTGTGGCGTACTTTTAACTTCTTCTCCACCTGAACCCTCTTTTGTTACAGCTTTTCTGTCTTTTTTTCCCCTAAGAGAATTCCTCTAGATGATTAAAGCTCGGCGCCATTTTAAACTCATCTAATATCTTCTCCATTTCTCAGAGAGCGAAGTGCCCTCTCAGGAGAGAAAAAACTTCAAGTCAAGTCCTGAAATTCAGGTGGGGAATCTTTTAAGTGTTTGAAATGAAAAGATACGTGAATTTCTTTCCTCTTCTCAAATGAGTCGAGAGATTAGATGTGTTCCTTTAAACCCCCTGTGATGTTATCACTGCTCGGCCTTGAGTGAATCATTTCACAGCTTCTCTTTGCTCTCTACCTCAGGAGCCTATACGCCCACTGGAGAAAAGAGCCTTAAACTTCCTTGTGAATGAATATTTATTGAAAAATGAATACAAACTCTCATCCATCACCTTCTCGGATGAAAATGACGATCAGGTAAAGATTTCTCTGTGCTGGCACATGTTTTAAAGATAGAATGTCTTAAAGGAATGAACCTTTTTTTTTCATTTATTTATGCCTGCTCTTTTTATCACTATGGCAGAATAGGAGGTATCAGACTTGTATGCATGAGGGCACTAGTCTAAGAGCTCTGATGGGGTCATGTGACCATAAATAAATTCAACAACTCAGATCAGCTGTCCTGTTCTGAGCTTGCATTGTGTTCTGCTTCATCTATGCAAAGAATCACCCCCATTTCTGCGGCAAATTGGCATCGTCTTTTTAATTGTTTCCAGGACTTTGAGTTGTGGGATGATGTCGGCCTCAACATCCCAAAGCCCCCTGACCTGTTACAGCTCTACAGGAACTGTGGCACCCCCCTCCCTTCTCCTCGGGACACAGCTGATGTGTCAGTGGAGGTGAATTTTGGCGATCTTCCCGGAAACTGCATCGCCCAAGATCCCCCGAAGAAGCCTGACCTCTCACAACAGGTTTGTGTGTGGGTGTGTATGTACGTCTATGGGTGTAGTTCATCAATGTACAGGTCCTCATCAGCTTGTACCTTGAATCTAGGTTGGATTTCTTGCTTTATCTCAGTGAGCGAGCATTAAATGAAGCACTGTAGGTCTGCAGAGATGTCCTGGCCTACAAATCTTATTCTCCAGTTGTGGGAAAACATCCTTGTTTGGTAAATCATCCTGATTTTAATAGCTTTTTTATTGGGATGTACAAATTATCATTCCCACTAATAATTAATCATATCACATTGTAATATCTGTCAACAATAACCACGATTATTTATTTTTTTCCATATTTTGCAAACCTACATATTCCATTATGTGGGAAATGCAGTCTTATAGTAGACAGAGACTAGCTAAAAAGAAAGTGCATTCACACGTTTTTAAGTAAAGGTCAGTTGCTTTTGACTCATCATCAGTAGTGGAGGTGGTCTACAGAACTGCAATGATGATGATTTCCACCTCTACCTTCACATCGTTTCATTAAAAAGGATGTGGAAATGAATGAAAAGTGGACACCCTTTCAGTGAGGCCCGAGATATCGACCAAGACTTTTCGAACTTTTGGAGCACCTACCCTTGAGCTGAGGTAATAAAGTTTCTGTATAATCTTTTTTTTCACCATCCATAGCAGCAGACAGAAGTCGTCCAAGAGTTGGAGTACCAGATAAGCCTCCTCAACAATGAGAAGCAGAGCCTAGCTGAGCAGATCAAGAAACTGCAGAGGTGAGTGCGTGTTTGTGCTCATTTATCAGCTGGATGTAGGAATAACCTGTATTATAATATATATTCTTATTAAAAAGTGAGTAAGTCAGTATGTAAGACTGGCTGAGATAATGCCTGCAGTGTGATGCCGAATATTATTTATCATATGACCACTCTTGGTATGCTATGATGCTGAAACCATTCCCTCTATTCATAGCAGTTACAAGCCTTTACAATAAGAACATTCACCAGGAGACCTGAGAAGCATCCATCAAAGTCTAAAAATGTCTCCAGCGCTTCAGTCCGCATAATAAGCATAACTGTGACCAGAACAGGCCACGAGGTAGAACCAGTATGGAAAGCCAGCTGTTGCATGAAATTACAGAGGAAGCTCTGCTTTGATGCATTAGTGAAACTTCTTTTCCTTCCATGTGGAATCTTTAATTGCTACCATCAAGATGCAGACAATTTTACCTTACCACAATCCAAAATTGTTGAGCCATTTTACCGAAGTGTTCCAACAGTACTTTGGGATGGGAGAAGGCTACGTCCCTTTGGTGTTTTTCTGAACGCGTCATCTCCCGTCTCCTTTTCCCCACCTCACAGTGAGATTCAGACACTAAAGAGGACCGTCTCCTCCCCACCTCCGGCCACTCTGGACCTGGGCTCCCAGAATACATCCAACCCCTCCTCCTCCTGCTCCACCACCAACACTTCCTCCACTGATCCTCTCTCTGTGGTATGTGGACAGTGTCAATATGTAACACGCAGAGTAATGCTAATTTGTACCATGTTTTTAGTACTAGTGTCCTGCAATATAAAAAAAAAGTGAGCCTTTAGGATCATTTAAATTCTTCTAGTGTATTTGCAGGTTTCCTGATGTAGTTTCACAGAAGCCATTAAGCATATAGACTTAATCTAGTGTTCCTCTCAGCCTCCTACAGATAACGGCAAGTATCTGGACATCCGAGGGCGTTCAGAGCCCGAAACAGACTTAGACCCCCCTGCTACTCAGAACACAACACATCCCCACCTGCAGTCCCACAACAAGCTTAAGAGTCGGCCTCCCGTCCAGTTTGATCAACCGAACAGGTGAGTGGAAGTAGAGACATGCAGAAAACTTGAATAAATGTAAACTTTCAAATATCAAACTATCCTAAAAAATTCTGTATATGCATCGTGCATAGAAAGATATAAATAGACACTGGAAAAAATGATTATCATTGTGTTAATAATGCTGTATTTATCTGTACTGTAAGTAACTTGAATCAGCCCATCTCAGTGTAGATATTAAAAGTAGCCACTAGATGGTGGTAGTTACCAGTCTATCGGCAACACAACACACCACATTAGGTGAATTGCTGCCCTCTTGTGTCAAAATGTGACTTAGTTAATTTCCTCAGAGCATGAAGCGGCCCTTGTGTGAAGTGAACCTTTTGACTTTTGATCATGTATAAACACTTCTTACCACCATCCCACCCATGTTGTTATATGTTTAGTGCACCTACAACTAATAAATGATCTGACCAATGGGATGCTGTGTTTCCAATATACCCTCATATGAATTTGGATACATTTGCAGTTCATGTGCAGTTCCAGAAATCAAGTGGCCCATACAGTAATCATCATCTCCTTTTGAGCTGGTGCCAGTGCTGCTGTCATGTCCTTCAGTCGAACACCATCTATCTTTAGATTTTCTTTTTTCTTCATTTACTGAAATACACAGCAGTGACATGGGAGAGTGGCAGCACTAAGCTCTCTGGCAGGCTGGCCCAGTCCAGGCCTCAATCATTCAGTGGTCGGGCGATCTCCAGTTGCGCCGCACAGATTAAGCGGTCCAGACTGAAGTGGCTGTTTTTGGTCTCTTGTTGTTTGTGGTGTCACAGGAAGTTAGCTCCGGCCTTCCTGCAAGCCCTGCTGTCCTTCTGCAGAATGTGCTCCGACAGCCGCCTGGGAGCAGAGGTCAGCGCACACGCTCTATCATGAAGACATAGTAAAAGCTTTACCTTCATGATAACACAAACAATAATAATGTCACTGATTTTTCAGGTGTCACGCATAGCAGACAGCGAGGAGAGTGTGATGCTGATGCTGGGCCGCTGTCTCCCTCACATCGTCCCTAACGTCCTCCTTGCTAAACGAGAGGTAGCCCCTCTTCTGCTGCTCCTGCTGTTCATCAGCCTCTCCTCACTGTATCCCTCTCATGATTGTCGTCATCATCACAGGCTTCTTCTCTTAGTGTCCAAATAGATACACACACAGCAGCAAGACGAAGGCTGAACATTTGGGAAAATAATAATCCACAACCAAACTCTGTCCTTATTGACGGGCAGTGAACAGATTCTAAACAACCTGGTTAAATCTGCTATGTGCAGCATGCTACTTCACAATGTCATCTATAGTTCGTGTTTTGATTCAGAGCTCCCATAGGGGCAGAAATGACATACTGTGCCTTTTAGCCTAATGTACTGACGATGCACATAGCACCTTTATCCTTGTTGTCCTTTGTCAGCCAGCAAGATGTGTGAATGAAGAGCTCGTTCAGAGTCGTGCAGTGCTAAACATACCGTGGTCTTCTTAAACCAAGCTGATGTGTGTCTATCTATTGATTAAGATTCCGCCTTCTTTGTCTGATGGCATTTGTTGTCACCGGTGTTCATCATCTTTTGTCCCCCCCCCCCACGCAGTCACGTTTGCTGTCCTTTTTTGCCTTCACTGTTTTTATTTTTTATTCTTCTCTTTTCGTCTCACTCATTCTCTCACTCTCATGCATGCCTCTCTTCTAGAGAATGGTTGCACATCTTTGCCAGGTGAGTCTTTCACGCACTCATCTGCATGGTTCTCACATGACCCTGTAGACCAAAAAAGTCTTTTGCCAATGCCCAGCTCCTGTTTGCTACAACTGCTGCCACATTAGGTCTGACTTGCTAGAAATATTCCTTTTTTTTTTTTTTTTTTTTGATTAGCAGTAAATGTGACAACACAGGATAGTGCTGATCGTGCATTGTCATGACAGTAAATACAGAAATTGATTTATAGCAAAACTATGCTCGCAGTGATGGCCTAAGTTATGCAGTTTTAGCCCGAGATGGGTCATGTGCTGTGTTTATTTACCCTTTTTTCATTGGTTCCCTGTCTGGTTTATTTGCTGCAGCTCTTGAGTTATTTTACAAGTTAATCTGATAACGTTTTCTAGAAGCTTATTTAAAAGTAGTTTGATGCTTAATTCTTCTTACTAAATAAGTGTTTTTTTTTTTTTTTTTTTTTACTTTGATGTGTGCAGTGAGAACCTAATTTAAACCTGCTTTCTTCCCAGAACTGTTGAGGGAAATGTTTGCTTTTGTTTTCCCGAATTGAATGGTAATTTCTTCTGAGGAGACGAGGGAAGGGGATGTTTTTTTCATTTAGGCATTAACAAGGTATTAGTCCTTGCAAAGTATAATGCAAACACCTGCACAGGTGTCCTATCTCCACATAACTGCTTGCATGCAATTTGTGTCTTTGTCTCATGTGTACCGTGCGCCTAGATTTTGCACACAGATTGTTGAACTTGATAAAAAGTTTTTGAAAGAGGTAAGTCTGGTTGGAGTAGTTCTCAGTCAGGCTGCTTTGCATATCATTATGGTGATGTTATTTTAATAAAATCCCCACAGTTCTTGAGAACTCGATCTCTTTGCAAGATCAAGATAAACAAGGTGAGGGGACATGAGGGCGAAGAATTAAAACACAGCAGAACACAGAGGCTCGGGGTCCTTCCTGAGCCGTGTGGACTTTGCACTAGTCCGTTAGGTTCACCGAGCATGACACCGCGTACACACACACAGCTGCTCGCACCTCCATCTTGCAACTTGAAGCTTTGTAACTGCCACAGCCCTGGAGACACACCTTGTTGTTTGAAAGTGACACCCAGTTAAGAACAAAAAGTGTTTGACTTGAAACGGTGAAATGATGCAGCGAAACTCTGCCTGCCACCTGGCTGTATTATCAGGGACTGTAAATCATTAAACATTATGTTTTTCGTCAATATACAGTGCTGTATTTAATGCACTTTGCATTTGTTTTATAGCTCTGCATCACTTTAATTTTTGGTAATTTGCTGCAGAACTATTTCCCTTATTCCATTTAATACACAGTAAACAGCTTGTCTAGTTATGTCCAAGAAGCGGTGTCACTACAAAGAGAGTAAATACATGCTTTAATCAATGACCGAACTACTGGCAGGCAAACGCTGACAGTTTTGTCAGGACTGTTTCAAAAGAAAAGATGAGAAGTTAAGGTCTGACTCAAATAACGGACATCAAGCATAAAAACAAAAGGAAAAAGGATCGAAAGGAATAGACATCTGGTGGAGCGGGGCCTATGCAGCAAGTCAAACCAACAGTTCGAAACTAAGAGACTCGTCATTTACTATCACAAATGACAGAAAAAAGCTTGAAAAATGACTTGAACCATTTATTGATAATCGAAAATAGTTGGTCATTAATTTTTCTTTCAGTTGGCTAATTGTCACAGCTTTAATTTGGATGCAGCTTCTTGCACCTAGTGGTCCTTGGCTTTCAGTTTTACAGTAGCTGTGCTCTTTGAAGTAAATCATCTGGCCCCCTGGCCTCTGGGTCCTGGCGTCATGCTGTCCACTCTACCTGCCCACAGTGTTTATCCAGGACTGGTCAGATGTTTAACCTCCTGAAGGAGTCTTCACATCAGAAACACAGGAGTTCACACAGAAATAGAACAGGGTCAGCATGGCTTCTGGCTTTTCTGATGTGTTCTGTTTATGAATTCCTTTGCATGCTTTACAGGCCAGTGCTGCTAAGTCTCCAAAAATGTCTCTTGTGCGGATATATGGTATTTTCAAAGGCCAGGGTAGAAGATTATTGAATTTGACAGTTAAATTGGGCTGAATTTAGTTAATTTGAAGGTTTTTGCAGGATTTTGACGCTTGAACTGTTTTCACCCATACTGAACTCCTTGTGTAACCTCTCAAAATGGCCCTCTGATTCTTAAATGCCATATTTCTGACTTCTTAAAAGATAGCCAACATGGCACTGACTTCAGAGGGTTTGTCCAGTGTCGAGCGAGTGACTCATCACAGCCTATCTTTACCCGAGTGTCTCTGTCAGGTCCATGTGTCCGTCCAGCGTTGGGGTTTTGCTCGTTCTTCCAGCTCTTGGCAGGAACATTTGATATCTTCCTGGAAAAAAAAGCAGAGTTTGTTTGAAAAAAAACATATTTTTAACTCCGTATGCACTCTCTAATTTGGGTGTGTGTGGCGGGAATTTAGGGCTGACCACAATTTGGCCATGGAGGCCCTGTATCAAGGGCAGCTGAGCTCTCTCTCCCCTCTGCCTGGAAGGTCCATAAACTCTGTGTGAACTCTGGGATAGAGCTGCGTTGTAGTAGGGGAACGAGTGCAGTAGGTATATGTGTGTGTGTCTATATGCAGCTGTCTCTGGGTGTGTGCATGCACTATTTACCTCCAGTATGTGGTTCTAATTGTATGCCCGTAACTCCAAAGCCAAATGAGTCAAGGTATGACACCAGTGAGGTACTGAAGGTAAGCATGTTTGACGGACTCCTGTTGGTTTCAAAGCTGACCCCCTTTTTGTTTCCTCTCCATGTGACTTTCCCATTTCCTCTCCTCTTTTTAATAAACACCTTCTCCCCCTTTCCTATCCCCTGTTCTTCATAGACTTTCAGGTCTGCTTGACTGCTACCAACCTCTCCCTGTGTGTTTCAACCTCGCCCTCCTTTTGCAGAGTAATCTAAACTGAAGCCTCTTGTCTCCTGTCTTTTCTTTCCTTGTCTTCTCCCTCAGGAGTTGATCCCACTCATATTGTGCACCGCCTGCCTTCACCCAGAGTCTAAAGAGAGAGACCAGCTCCTCCACATCCTCTTTAATCTAATCAAGAGGCCGGATGATGAGCAGAGGTGTGTATGGATTTTTCAGGGCAGATAACGATTGTTGAACTGATATACTTTTGCAGTGTTTTTGAAAATCCAGTGATGGAATGTAACTAAGTACAATTTACTCAAGTACTGTAGTTAAAGGGTATCCAATTTCCCAATTTTACACATTGAAGTGTGTCTACATGTACGTAGTACTACTGCTTATGTGAAAATGTTTTCTGGCTCCAGAAGAAGCTGCATGTAATCTCATAAATTGCCTCCAGTGATGTCACTCACCAACTCAGTTGCATTGAGGGTAATGTGTGCACCAGGTTTTGAAAAGGAAGAAGAATGCATGGAGTAAAACCAGGGTATATCTTCATCTGTTGTATCAATATAATATATTGTTAAAAGAGTGCAATGCTGAACCAGTGGACAGCTTTTCAAAACCGGGTACCTACATTACCCATAATGCCACTTACTGGAGGAAATTTATGAGATAACGTGCAGCTTCCTCTGGAGCCACAAAAAGATAACTTTAGTTACTTTACAGATTCATATTACTCACTGTTGATGAATTATTACTAGAAATCAACCAATCAGCTACTGCTGTGGGCGGGACATTTAGTGAGACATCAGAGAGAGAGAGAGAGAGAGGCAGCTGCATCAGATCCAAAGTAGTGCTGTTTCAGATTAATTTATTTTATCTGCAATCAGACTTTTAAACACATATTTTGATGATTTAACAAAATGCTTAATTCCAAATCTGTTAATCCAGCAGTGTGTTCTTCTATGTCTCTGTGTGTTTCCAAAGACAAATGATCTTGACGGGATGTGTTGCGTTTGCGAGGCACGTGGGCCCCACGCGTGTCGAGGCTGAACTACTTCCTCAGTGCTGGGAACAGGTATGGTGCACACTCTGCAGGTGGCTTTTGTTATTTAATATACTGTCACTGATACTCTGTGATAATACAAAAAGTGCTTCGCCTACTCTTGTTTGTTTTTTTTCCCCTAAGCCACCTGTGACACCTTTTTCCTGTTCTATTTTAGTAAAAGGCTAAAGAAATAATATTAACCGTGTCTGTTTTTGTTGTTTTCACTTTGTCTCTTGTGTATGTAAAAATAAAAAACATCTGTTCTGCAAGAAACACTCAAACGCTCTAATGCAAAATATTGTGTCCCTGACTTAAACGTGATATCAGTTTTGTTTTCATTGCCACCTGTGTCGCCTCATGCAACACATTTATGGCAACAACAGCTGCCAGCAGTTTGGAGGCTGAGAATCCGACAGAGGAGACCAGTAGCGGTTTCCACAGGGTCAGCATGTTGACGATACATGCGTTGTTTTCGTTCTACGGTGGCTGCCCTCCAGTCTACTTCTCGCCTCGTTTCAACTTCTGTTCCATGTGTTTCTTCCAACAGTAATTTCCCTCCGAATGTTGTTCTCCTCTTCTGCAGATTAACCACAAATATCCAGAGAGACGATTGTTAGTGGCAGAGTCCTGTGGAGCCTTAGCACCATACCTGCCTGTAAGAACATGTTGTTCATACAAAATTAAAAAGGGATTTATGTAGAGGGATGCAATATGAATGAGTTCTCCGTCTGTCCGCTCTGTGTGTCTGCAGAAGGAGATCCGGAGCTCTTTGGTGTTGTCCATGTTGCAGCAGATGCTCGCTGAGGACAAGGCTGACATGGTCAGAGAGGCTGTGGTCAAGAGTCTGGGTATTATCATGGGTTACATCGACGACCCTGATAAGTACTCCCAGGTATGTTACATGTGTCAGAACTTTCTGTTCCTCCTGCTGTCGTGGCTTAAATCTCCATGCTCATCCTTTGTCAATCTTTGTGACTTTGTGTGCTTCTTCCAGGGTTTTGAGCTGATGCTGCTGTCACTCAGTGACCCATCAGAGCGGGTGGTCAGTGCTGTCCACCAGGTCTTCATTCCTGCCTTTGCTGCCTGGACCACAGAGCTGGGCTCCCTGCAAACTGCACTAATCCCTTCTCTGTTGGCACGTATAGAGAAACTACTTATGGTAAGTGCACGTTTACATGTTTGTCTTGTCTACTGAAGGCTTTTTAAAAGAAAGAGGCAGAAAGAAGAAATGAAAAGGAAAACAGGAAAATTCAAATACAATACAGATACATGTACTGTAACTCATCCTTTCCCAATTGTAAAAATTGAGTTAGTCGAGCTTAGGACATCCAAATGGTCAGTAAGTTAGAGGAAAATTATATTTGTGAATTTGTGAATGTGTGAAATTATAGCAACATGCAATGTGAATATATAACAGAAAATGATAGTTATAGTAAGGAAAACTGTCCTCCCTGTGTCTACAGCAAGGAGAACATGGTCTGGATGAACACAAGCTACACGTGTTCCTGTCGGCCCTGCAGTCTCTCATCCCTCCTCTGTTTGCTGTGGTGCTGCAGAACGCGCCCTTCACCAGCAGAGCCAAACTCCACGGAGACATACCCGCAATAGAGGGTAGGGCAACTATACACAAACACAAAAGTCACGAGCAGATGTAGTAATTCTTAAAGCAGAACATTCCCTGAGTATCTGTTCTGTTCCTTTGCCCTCCGTTTCTGCAGTGACCCGGTTCCCGAGGCCGGCTTCTCCCCTCCAGGACGTGGCGACCATCATCGGCAGCAGAGAGATGCTGAGTGCCCTGCTCCTACTCTACGACAACCAGCTCGAGCACGAAGGGACCACCGGCTGGGACAGCCTGCTATGGGTGGTCAACCAACTGTGAGAAATGCAGCAAGCGCGCACGATTACAAACACAACAGAGCTTTTTACATGGTACCAGGAGTGCATGCACTGATTATCTGTCTGCTCTGTCTCTAGCCTCCCTCAGCTGATCGAGATCGTGGGTCGTATCAACGTGGCGTCATCGACCTGCGTGCACGAGTTCTCTCGCTTCTTCTGGAGGTTCTGTCGCACCTTCGGCAAGATTTTTACCAACACTAAGGTAAAACCACCTGACTCATCAAAACAAGACATTCTTCCGAGAGTACAATAAACTGTGCTGTCGCAACACTTTGGTTTTTAATAGGTATTTTTTAAATCTGGAGTAGTCTGTCAGTTCAACTGATTTCAACTCCACTTAAAAATCTGTGCCATGTTTTTAAATTATCAAACCATTTCCTGGTGCACTATATTTTTAAAGCAACATTAAATGAAATTGGCATTTTGTGCGATTTGGGGTTGCCCACAGTTTCTGGGTGTGACTCCGCTGTCGTGAATACAATTCCCAGGTCTGTAACAATGTGACAGATATAATGAGCGCTAACTACAAACACAATTAATTATGTCATAACATTGTTATGTCTTGAACACTTGAATCTTGAAGTAAACATGTAACGCCGTGATCCTACCCTCTCACTGAAGTTACACAGTGCAGAAACAAGCAATAGGGCGTTGGAGTGGCTGAGACGGAGACACTATTCACCCTATTGCAAGACACCGTACCATCAAAATGATTACAAAGCTGTTATTTTAAGACAATAATGTTGCTTTAATAGGAGTTCATCCTAAATCCAAGAGCAGGGGTCGTAACCACCGTTCCTTTCTCTGAATTTATATTTATATTATATTTTCATCAAAATGCCATCCAAGGTATTGAGCTCTGTACGTAAAGTAGTGCCTCCACGAAATGTCAGTAATATTTATGAATGTGGTGATTTTCTTTATCCTTGTGACCTTTTCAGGTTAAACCACAGTTCCAAGAGATCCTCCGACTGTCTGAAGAAAACGTCGGTGAGTGCAGATAAAAGCTACACACACACACACACACACACACACATGTCCATTTGATGCAAGACTTTCTCAGCTCCCTGAAGAGAATGTTGGTGGGTGAAGTTCAGACGCAGACTCTGTTGATGTAAACAAGCTATTTGGAGTCAGTAATGGGTGTTCCCCTCGCTCTCCTTTTTTTTTTTTTATTCCGGACATGTTTCTGCAGTTAAAAGAGGTGCTTGGTCTCAGCTGGCTGCCAAGTGATTTAGCTTTGGTATTGTGGCGTTTATGAAATGTGTTTTGTATTGAGTTTGTGTTTAGGTCATTGTGACCTTATAATGCAACGGTCCTTTCACTGGATTTTTGTGAGACCACAATGCATGTATGCTGTAGACACACTGTTACAGACACAGTCACGTTACAAAATGCCTGGCACAATAAAATAGGCTATACCTCACCCCATCATGTCCTGTCACATTTTTGGCCCCTATTCCCCCTGTTTTATTGTGTTTTTATTTTTTTCTGATTAATTGGGCAGAACATGGCATGTCCATTACAGTTGTACTAGTGTTTAATAGCACACAGTTAAAGTCAGAGATGAGAGGAGAGAGGCAAAAGCATCAATAAACTATAATGCAATGCAGCCACAAGAAATAAAAGTTTTGGCTTGATGCAGACAAATAGAAAAACAATTTTTGAAATTTGAATAGCTGCTGTTGGACATTTGATGTTTTATTTTTGTTTTTCTTATTTTGTTCTGGTTTCCTTCCTCTCTTAGATGTTTCAGCAGGAAACGACATTCTCACCAAAGCCACAGTCCCAATCTACGCCACTGGAGTGCTGACTTGTTACAACCAGGTAAATTAATAACAGACCACAGCCAAGTGTTGGGTGACTTGAAAACACCTAAAGAAAGCACTGTTTCGTCCTAAGAGTCACAATAATACCTCATGGTGCATTTCAGCGTGCTGCACGTTTAATCTACAGTATGTAAATAAGTAAATGATGTCCTCTCTATAAGTGAATTACATTTTGAGCTCCTATTTTGTTGTCTATGTTGCGGTATGTAGAGTGAACCATGTTACATTCGCGGTTACTGTTCTGTGTCATGAGGGAAAATCCACTCCAAAACACATCAAGCTGCCACTTGTTTTTGTTTTGATTTTAGTTTCAGAAAGTGACGTGAGCACTTGCAAAACAATGGACAGCACATGCTGTATTTTGTCTCACCTTTCAACACAACATGTCAGTCAAACATGCTCAGAGCTATGTTGAAACTGACAAAAGATCAATCAAAAATGATTTGTAGAAATGTGTATTTTAATCTATTTCTTCACTTGCATAACATTCTATGGTGTCGTTATAGGAGGAGGATCGCAAGTTGTTGGTGGGTTTCCTGGAGGATGTTATGACAACCCTGTCTTTGTCCCATGCACCTCTTGACAGCCTGAAGGCCTCCTTTGTGGAGCTAGGGTGAGACACATGCACGCACACACACACACACGCACACACACCCCCACATTACCAACAGTTGACTATTATGCTACACTGACCACGTGTGGCCCATTGTTTCTAATTAATTTGAAAAAAATAGAATAGAACATTTGGGAAAACTTAACAGCCTGCAATAGAACTGTCAGTGGTGAATGCAAAAAAGAACAGGATTTTATTTTTACAGTTATAACAATGGCAAAACCAGATTGATTGATTGATTTTAAATTTTGGATTATTTATAAATGATAATATTACTCCACCCTGTCCATCCAAGTTCTGATCACTCACACATGTGCAGGCCCTGTTCTCGGCTAAAATTGAAATTAATTTGCCAGATCGTTTTAGGCATGACTGTATAATGATTCCAACTATGACAAACAAGTCTAATTGATTTGCAGTGCTATTGCATTGTTACGCGTGTGAAAACATTATCCAACAGTTTGAAAGTCAGTTGTTTGTTGACACAGTCGGCATAATATTGCCCCGTATTTATGTTATGCTCTCTCTTCAGCGCCAACCCAGTGTACCATGAATTGTTGTTGACTGTTCTGTGGTATGGGGTCGTCCATACATCTGCACTGGTGCGGTGTACTGCTGCACGGATGTTTGAGGTACAGAACACACACACGCACACACACACACACACACAGTATGAACTAATCATGGATGTTTAGAGTTTAGAGAAGATATGTGTCATTTTTTGATAGAATTTTACTTTTCCATTTTAGCAAAACATAAGAAATAATCACTGAATGAATGATACTAGTAGAATACATCCATAATTATGGATAACATTGTGATCCATATTAATTTGTGATCATATAATTATCCCGTTGAGCATCTTGATTTCATGATAGACAATACATCCTTGATGAAATTGTACATACTGTACAAAATATGTGCAATTAAATCAATTAATTGTGCAGTCCTACATTATAGATACTACAGTATTTACTGTATGTTTACCTATTTGCTATACATGTGCTAGCTCTGCTTGCTATTGCTGCTGTTTAACATGCATTTCATATTTAGCTACTCTGTTTATGAGTCTGAGTGAGGAATACTGTAATGTATCACTGCCCTGGTTCCAGCTGTATGGGGAGACCTTCCTAGAGTTAACATCAGACCTTTAGCTGTGCACTGATCTCATCTCAGGCGGACTATGTCAATATCTGCTGTGTGTCAGAAAAAAGGCTAAAGTCAGCAACCTGAAAGTATAGTGAGAAAATTTAAAAACCTGTTCCTTTTCACTGTTATTGGAAAGTATAATGGAATTAGAAATGTTTTCTCATGAATTTATGTGTATATATATATATATATATATATGTATATATATATATATATATATATATATATATATATATATATATATATATATATATTACTTTTTCAGTGTTTCAGGATTTTTGAAAATATAATATTGCTATTATTTTTAATGGGAGATGACTGTTTCCCTTGTTCCCTTGTTTCTTCCTTGTGACTTTATTCCACTGATTTTCCATTTTTAAGCCAAGCTCCCAAAGCAAAGGTCCTGGCCCTAATGAGAAAACAACCACAACAGATCACATTCTATGTTCTTAGAGATCTGTGCACACTTAAAGGTCAGATATTGGGATGAGGATCTAGGTATAGCAGTAGAACCGGACCTGTGTTGATTAAACATTGGGGGAGGAAGAGTGGTAGGCGGTTTTCATGTCCCCCCCCTCCCTGTTTTGTGAAGTTCCCCAGCACACCCCACTGTCACCATTCCATAGTGATTAGCTGTTCACCATTGTCAAAACTGTGGGTTGAAGTGTTGTCATCTACCACAGATCCCAGATCAGATCAATTTACTGTCAACAGTTGAAACGAACGGAAGAGTAATCTGACCTGGAGACTGTGGCGAGAGCCCGCAGCTTTATGCTCACCATACTGTAAAAGTATTTGTGCAGTTTAGCTATGTTGGCTTTGCCATTTTCTTCTGCATACCTGCGTGTGCATGTGCGTGTGTTTGCGTGTGTGTGATTGTGTGTATGTGCGTTTGTGTACACACTTGCTTGATACATGCAGTGCCGTTCCGTGCCTTGCAGCTATGGTTCTTGTCATTGTATATCACTTTCTTCCTATCTTTTTTGTGTTTGTTTTTTTTTTTCTTTTCCCTCCCCTTTTCTGTTTTGCTTCTTTTTTTTTTCTTTTCTCTCTATCTATTGGCGGTGTTGCTCGCTCTTGTCCCACTGCCCCGCCCACTTCTGTGACATCACGGCTGGCTCTGTCCAATCCGATCAGCTGCTGGTGAAGGGGGTGAATGAGACGCTGGTAGCTCAGAGAGTGGTGCCGGCTCTCATCACACTGTCCTCCGACCCTGAAATGTAAGTGGAACAACAACAACAAACAATAAACCGCGCCGCGTCTCTCTCCCCCCTTCTCTCTGCCGCCGGAGAACTATCACACTGAAACAAGCCTGTGCCTGCCGGGAGCAAATTCAGCACAAAACAATTTCTCAGAACCATATCTTCATTGATAAATGGTTTAATTCATTTGGTATCGATTCCATTCTGCACTCCCAGTTTTTTTTTTTTTTCTGTTCTCCTTTTTAATCCTCCTGGCATAATGTTCTGTGTGGAGTTGCTCCTGTTCAGGTTTAGGCTGGGCGGTGAGGTATTTCATCAGCATCACCACTGTTAACACTAACACCCTGCATGTCGGCATCATCAATCTGCAACACTATCCCACGCCAGCTCTCGTCACCTCATCAGTCGACGACACTAACCCGTCCAGATTTGTTCGTGCGCATTGCTGCATGCGGCAATGGCACACTCCCTGCATGATCATCTGTAACCCGTTCCCTCCTCCTCTTCCTCCCCACCCCACTCAGTTTAAGCAGGGTCCCCTCCTCCTGACCGATCCGTCAGCTTGTGGTTGGTTGTCTTCTTCACCCCGTCTCTCTCTCGGTTTTATCCTGTCACTCTATTTTTCTCTCTTTCTCTTCGATATCATTCCCTTCTATCTTCTATCTTCGCCTCTTTCTTTCACCTCTCTGCTCCCACCCTCTATTTTTTCCCTCCCCTCCTCCTGTCTCCTCCCACCCGGCCTCTCCCTCTCTCTCATCCTGCTGTGTGGTGGGTTTGCAGTTGGTTCTCCGAGGCATGAGTGAAGCATTAGTAGATCGCCGGGCGGCTCCGGCCCTTATAACTCTGTGCAGTGGGCCTGAATTGTGAGTCAATCGACACAAGAAAACCTCTCTGTAAACATTGTCATTTTTGTGGGCTGCATCCTCACAGTGTGAGTCCTCTGGGCTTGAATAGGCACAGAAAAAGAAAAAAAATCTTGTGACTGTCCACTGATTTCGAGCCAAAATGACTTATTTCAAAAAAATGTAAAGTTCGAAATTCAATGAACGCTTAAATCTCCCCTGGATCCATCTCGTGGCATACAATTGTCCTTTCCATCATGGTATAAACGTGGGGCAATCCTCTTAGCCATGCTTTGATAATTATTCAAAGATCAGACCTCCTACACGTAAAAGAGTTCAGTGTACATCCGGCCTTCAGGTTTGTGATTAGACAAGATGATGCGAAATTAGTGCCGACACTGTTTGTATGCAGCCCTTTTCATTTCATCACTCTCTGGTTTGAAATACCATGCTAATGGGTACACACAAAGTCAGCATTTGTTGATTTCAAAAATTGTAACTGTACTTTTTGGAAAGTAAATCAATCTTTGGCATGATATCTTTCACGTATTTTGCTGTGTCCACGGTCAGCACACTGTAAAGTCAAACTTGAAGATATGATGACAAACTGTTTTTAACTCCACCAATTCCAAGATGGCTCATGTGTATCTTTTGGTCTTTCCTGCTCCTACTGACACTGGAATGATTATCTAACATCACCCTAACAGCACCAAATAAATCCTGCTTGTGGCAATAAATTATAATCTCTCGTTATTGTTAGATAATTTTAGTTATTTTTTTTAATGATTGATTTTGCAATTAAATGATCTTGTTTTGAAACATAGTTAATCTTCAGGATTTCTAGCTTTTACTGTTAGCTCAAGAAGGATATGAATATATGAAGTTATAAAGTAGTAAAACGGCAGACATTGAGTGGAGATGTTATATTGCATAACCCCTTTCAGATATAAACTTACTAGATCAGCAAAGCAGGTAGACGTATGCCGTTTAAAATAAAGCCTGACTTGCAGCGGTGAGTAAAACACTGATGGTTCGCTTCGACGGTTCATTTTGGTTAAATTTCACAGCCTCTGGTCATGTCATGATTTAGGCGGAATGCAGCTTAAATTGCCAGTCCTTGACGTTAGCAACCACCCCATCAGTCACCACCGTGGTTACTAGCATGTCATTTCTATGCAATTACTTTCTTGGATAAACCCCAGAACGTGTGTTGGCCGCAGCAGACCTCCCTCTTTGTGGTTTTAGCATGACTGTTTACTTGGCGTTAGATATTCCATTGTGATAAATTCAAAAGTCAATATTTAAAACGGTTGATAGCGTTGTTTGAAAAATCTGAAAATGGGATTAAATCAGAAACTTGATGGGTGCATTGGTACTAATGACTTGACCTGAGGCCACGAGTAAAGAGATAATATTTGATAAATATTTGCAGATAGTAGTCGACTCATTCTGATTCTTGCATAAAGACACACGAATGAAGAAACTGGAGAACACCTAAAGTGAGAGTGACGCAGTGACTATAAACGGTAAAACTGTTGTCTTGGTCTCCTGCTGCTTTTAGCTCAGTGAGGATATCCACTATACCTGCCTTTGGTACCATCATGGAGACTGTGACACAAAAAGAGGTAACTGCCAGACTGCACACATGCCTGAAATGCCGACATTGAATTTAATTATCATTTAAATCATCATTAAACATGTGTAAATATACTTTGTGTTTGTGTGTTTGTGTGTAGCTGCTGGAGCGTGTGAAAATGCAGCTGGCATCGTTCCTGGAAGACCCTCAGTACCAAGACCAGCACTCGTTGCACATGGAGATCATCAGGACGTTTGGACGGGTCGGACCGAACGCAGAGCCGCGCTTTAGGGATGAGTGTATGTAGAGGACTCACATATCGAACGCATTAAAAAAAAACATACCACAAAATCATGTCGAAAAATGTCCGGTAGCGAACCGGGGCTGAAGTTTTTGCTCTTCCTCTCATGTGCTTTTCACGTGCTTCAACTTTTTTTTTTTCTGTTTTTCGACTCCTCTAGTTGTGTTGCCACACCTTCACAAGCTGGCGCTGGGGAACAACAGCCAGGCGGTGGAAAGCAAGAGGATTGACATCGCCACCCAGCTGTTCGAGGCGTACAGTGCCCTCTCCTGCTGCTGTATCCTTCCATGCGTCATACTTGGTGGTCAGGGCAAGCTGGGCCATGTACTGGTCAGTTTGGATTTACCTCATTTAAGAGGACAATAACTACTGACACTGAATGCGTAACAGTTAGAAAACCTCGTGGAACTCGAGGGAAAACGAGCGTGCCCAGAGGTCCCAGAGGTCAGCTCACTCATACGTTTTTAATTACTTTACCGTATGTATTTCCAAAGGATTTACTAGAAAGCTTTGTCAAGGTTGGCTCAGGTTCAGGGTTAGTTGTTGTAACACTGAGTCACTGGGAAGGCTGTTAGAATAACCGGTCAAATGCTAGCGGCACCAGCTTACATCTGCCCCTGAATTTGCCTGTTTGACTGTGTGGTGCGTATCAGCTTGGCCCCGGTGCCCGAGTGTGTGGTTCAGTGTGTGTGTTGGCACGGTGCGCCTGTCATTTGGCAGGAGGAGAAAGGGAAAATAAGCTGCCTCCATTTCTGGGCTCGAGGTAATTACAGGGTTGGTTAGGCAAAGGAAAGGATGAGAGAGGGAGAACGAGCGTGAGAGAAGGAGCGGACTGAACATCGGCTTCCATCGTCGCTAACAGTTTCCAGGAGACGGCTCACGTTGACGTTACCTCTCCTCCGCGTTCCATCCTTCTCTTCTGTGATTCTTACGCTTCGTGCTATTTTTCCTTTTTCACATTGTTTTTTTCCCTCTCTTTTCTCTGTTTCTCCTCTGTCAACCCCACCTCACCCAGGTCCAACACACACACACACACACACACACAAACACGTAGAGGACAGCTGGTCTGAGGTTCATTCCTGTGGATCTTTGTCAGGCTGTGATTTCACAGTGCAGTAGCGTCCAGGAGGTATAGCCCTAACCTCAGCGGCTTTACCTCCCACTTCACTTCTTTCTCTTGTAATCAGTTTGACGAGCTTTGAAATTGCACATTCCCATCTCCACAAATATAGACTCGTTGACTGCGTCGCATATAGCCCCGCTGGCAGTGACAGGTGGACAAAGTACTCTTGTGCTGCTGAGAATTTAGGTCTGCGTCAACCTTCTTCGGCTCCTTGCAGCCGTGCCGTTATTTGTAGAATGTTTGCACAGTGGAAAGAAAATATTCAAAAAAGCAGCGTTTTGACATTTTGAATAATCTTGAAGAAAACTCCACCCATCTGGTAATTCCTGGAAGCACTGTTCAAATAGTATCTGTTGCTTTAAGGCCGTGAAAACAGCAACTTTTTAACATGTAGTGAAAAACAAGATGATCCAGACAGACATGGCAGCTCCAGTCCATCATTAATACATTAGAGGGTTTTTCACAATTTACAAAGTAAGATTTGCCTCCATTTTTACAAGAAGAATGAATAATGATAATGGGTATTTTTTGTGACAGGGCCATCAGCAGTTTAGCTTTGTTAAGCTACATTCAGCCGTTCAGATAAACAGGGTTTTTTGGGGGTATTTTCACCCACATTTGGCTTCATGAGACCTGCTTAGAAACATGGATAGTGCAAAGATGGTATAGTGATGAGCTCTGTATGAATGATGAAACCTTAATGAATGGCGCAACATTGGATCAACTAGATTTTTTTATTTGTTTTTGTGGCTCCATGCCAGTGATTTCCGAGCAATGTCTCATTATTGTGAAACACACCGTCTCAGGAACATCTGGAATATGGAATATCTCCAAATTTGGCCCACATGTCCAATTGGTCTCAAGGATGAACTGATTAGAAATTGGGGGTCAAAGGTCAAGATCACTGTGACCCCACAAAACCCGCTTTTAAGCATAACCCTGAAGTTAATACGCTCATTATGACAACATTTCACACACGTCTCATAGGATTAAATGATAAAGTGATGACATTTTATCTCCAAAAGGTCAACTTCACTGTCGCATCACAATAATGTGATGCAAAAACACTTCCCTGGCTGTTATTCAACACCGTAACTCAGAGGAACAGAGGGAGAGGTTGTGATCACGCGCCGCATTTTGTCAGATACTGAATCGGTGACACAATAATCAAAAGTGTGAAGCAACCACATTTAAGAGTGTGTAGCTTCTCCGTGTTCTATCAGAAGCAGCTTCATTGGCCAGCTTTACTTAGAGACGTACAGCGGTGGTCCAACGCAAGCTCATTGGTCGTGCTGATATGAAGCTTCAGCGGATCCGTACTCTGTAAAAATAAAGTCAGCAAAGAATTACACTTAATAACCTCTTATTCAAATCCTTCACATGTCTTCACATATAGACAGACATGAATGTGAACTTTACTGGTGCACTGAGCCATTCAACTGGAAGGCAGTCATTCTATTTTTCAGTTTTTCATTCCAGTCCTTAACTTCCTGTGCAGTCATTTCTGAGGAGGTGATGGTCAACCACTTCCTGCCCGGCCTCAGGTGCCTCCGCACCGACATGGAACAACTCTCCCCTGAGCACGAGGTCAGGAGACACACAGACATGCACTCACACTCAGGAAGGGGAGGGGGAGGGGAAGGATGGGAGATTTCATTCATATATTCAGACACCAGCCGCATATAGTAACTTGTCCGCATGCTCGTGTACTGATGGAGCGGTCTGGCTCTTGACCTCTTTCGCAGACACACTCATACACACACACCTCCACCATGTTTTATTTGTGTCTCCGAATCTCACGTGATGCGTCCCATGTGAGCGTTTTCCGAAGGTGACTAACGATCAGCTGACTTCCGCTCTGTCTGTAAGTTCTACTTACCAGAAGACGGGAATTAATTTTCCATCCATACAAATACCACAGGGTTGTTATTTTATCATGTTGGGACAGAATTACTTCCACCCCAGCTGTTCTGTAACGCTCTAGTTGTCATAAGCATGCTGTTTAATAGTATGCATCGATGACATTGCATTCCTTGAATAAATCTTTTAGTAAATGGTAAGATTCAGTTGCTTTTTTATGAGAGTTTTTTTGTAGATGCAACATTCCGGATGAATCTTTCTCTGTCACACTCTCCGCAGGTGATTCTGAGTTCTATGATCAAGGAGTGTGAAATCAAGGTGGAAAACAGAGGAATGGCAGATGCACAAGGGTGAGAGCAAACGCACAGTGACACAGTCCCATTCACAGCGTCACGTCGTCTGGAACGAATTGCAAAATGTTCTTTTTTTATTGCATGAGAGGCTGCAACAAGCGGTATTTAAGGAAAATTTGCACGAAGAAGAATTAGGCCTACTGTGGGGAGAGGGGTCGCTTAACGGCGTTGGGACTGGGCCCGTTTTGTGGCTTTGTTCCCCGTGGGTAGAGGAGAACATGTAAGAGTGTTGGAACCACACTCATTATGTGGGTATCTTCACAGAGAGGGAGAGCAGAAAATGAGAGGAGTTGTTTTGTTACCGCTCAGAGAGCTGGGACAGCGGCCATACTGTGGGTGTCTTTTAAGAAATGTTTCTCCCATCTTGTTAACATGTGTTTGGGGCTCATTAAAAAGAGAAGCGTGTTTATATGGATGTAAGATGTGTGTATTTGTCTGCTTCGTTCTATGGGCATTTGATCAGTTTTGGGTGTGTCCCCCCCCCCCAAAAAAAAAAAAAAAACCTCAGCTAAACTCTGAGGTTACAATCTCTGTGCAAAAGGAAAGACCTCTTTAATTTAGGTCAGTCGAGTCTTTCTTCGACTTCTCTTACTGTAATTGATAACTTGGATCGTTATTTTCACAGCCTGCGTCTGCTAAGGGGTTTTGGCCCTGTAGGATGTACATTTTCTCTCTCCCCCCCCTTCTCTTCTTTGATTGATTATTTACTTCCTGGTATGAAATAATCTGGAAACCCTGATGTTCTGCGGCTGTCGCGGCTCAGCGAGCGGTCTGTCAGAGCGACGTTCTGAAGTGGCGTCACATGACTTCGGTGTAATGATTTGTTGCTCTGCATCACTGAGTCTGATGTTAAAGTTTCCATACTCCAGTGTATTACATTACACATGTGCAAGTCCATCTCTCATATTAAAAATGCTTTCATAATGCTAGGATTTTTAACTTTTGGTATTATTTAACTTTGTCACTGGCCATATGTAAGCCGATTGTAACCTGATATGAAAATTGAGACCTTCCCCGTCTCTCTCGGTTGCCTATAAAAGCCTGTAGATGATTTGTTTATGGTGTTTAATGCTGCTCGGCTGTGGATTTCTTTGTCAGGACTCGCTAACATAAACTCGGGACTGGCTTCCAGCACAACACAGAAGCTCCACAGAGCCCCTTTAAACAAATAGCTTGTTGTTGTTGCGGTGTGATTAGGGCGAAGTCAAACTAAGTTTGGATACACATAACGTGATGTTGTTTAACCACAGCTGTTGAGCTTTACAAGGGTAGGTAATCTGAACTAACTGATGCGCAAGCTAGCTGGCTAAAACGTTAGCTGTGCCCTGAGGGAAAAAGTTTGCAAGCTTAACATGAACTGAAGCTGAAGCGTGGGAAACTTTCTAAGCTAATCAGCATCACTTCACAGCATCATAAGCCACTTGGGCTTTGATTAAAGGGTAGCTCCACCAATTTTACATGTTAAATATTAAAGTGTGTTTACAGGTCTTGGGGAGTACGACTACATATGTGGAAAAAAAGTCGTATAAAGTTTTTTTGTGGCTCCAGAGGAAACTGCATGTAATCTGAAAAATGTCACTCAGTGGTTAATTTCCATTGTGGGTAATGTCGGCGCCATGTTTCGAAGAGCAGTCGACTGGTCTGGCATTGCACTGCTACGACACACGTTGCGTTAGATAAATGATGATCAAAATGGATACAGCAGAGCCAGAAATATCCTCATTTTTTTACCCACACATTCTTCTTTCTTTTCAAAACCTGGCAGTTTGTCAGATCACATGCAGCGTCCTCTTGCCTCACACAGTCTTCTTATATGTAGTTGAAAACGTTTAAACACACTTTAATGTGTAAAAATTGGTGGAGTTACCCTTTAATGACAATAACCGTGCATTTATATTAACAGATCTGTAGGTGCCTTTGTTGTTACCATTCTGAAGCACCTTTTGCAAATCTTTTGCCTTTCTTTCTGCATCCGCCTCACTCTGCCTATTTTCTCTTTGTCAGCTAATGTTAGTGTTGAATAAGTTTAGCTTGCTTCTTGAGTAACAGTGACGCATCGCTTGATGGCCGTTGTGACGTCCGCTCGCGCTGCCTGCTTGAACCTCTGCCTCCAGTCACAAGGTTGGCTAGCTGCTGGAGAGAATGCCATAAGAAATTGGTGCATCTTCGGTTTGAAAATCTGCTTGTGGATCTTTTTTTTATTTTTAGCTTCAGTACTTTGGACACTGTCGCATGTGTGATTAACAGAGATCATCATCGTTTTAAACAGGTGGCGTCGGAAAAAAAATCAAAAGTATAAATACTTTACACAACCTTAATACGAAATGCCAAATGAGATTTCCCATACATGTTGTGTGTGTGAGTGAAGTGATTAAAAGAAACTGTGATCTGAGGTCTTCATGCCACAAGGCATCCGTCAACAGAGTGATCTCCCTGACATCCGTTGACTTTAGATTGGTGTTCAGATACGATGTTTGTTCTTCTGTTGAGCAATGCAGCAGCTTGGCCGAACGTTGTAACTGCCCCTCTGTGTAAGTCTGAATCCCAGCTTACTCAAAAGAGGAACTTATGGAGCCGTTAGACTGTAAAAATCAGGGGGGGGGGGGATTAGCAAACAGCATTTCCCCTCTAGTAAAACCTGACATAAGCTGGACAATGGATTGTGGAGGTTTTGTTTCTGTTCTTACCTGCTTTTGTTGCGTCTTGTCATGTCAGTCCATAAACGTTAATAAATCAGAGCTAAACCTTGTTGCCTCATGATGTCCAAATCCAACCTTTACATCCTGTTTTTTTTTTTCATTTTCTCTGTAGCTCCATGTCCATTGCCTCCAGTTTGGTGGGTGAGGACGCCAAGACCAAGTTTCTGAGCAAGATGGGTCAGCTAACCACCTCCGGCGCAATGCTGGCCAACGTCTTCCAGAGAAAGAAGTGAATCACAGACACTGACTGATCGACCGCCGCGACTAACCGATGGGTCCCCCCCTGCTGTCTTTGGGAGCATTTCATTATACTGGGAAAAAGCATTGATTCGGCTTAAAGTAGAAGAAAGCCAAGTGTATTGTTGATTCAGTTTCAGAGAATTGGAGGTTTGCTGAAGGTTGTGTTGATTTCACATCTCCAGGGCAGCAGGACTCCATGCACTTTAAAGGTGAACAGCGATGTTTTGTTTTTTTGCAGTGGAAGCTGAGGTTTTCCCCCCTCTGCTTATCTCCTTAATCATGACGAGAGCGCTGTGGACGACTAGGGATTTGCTTTTATGAATCAGTGTTGTCAGCATTGTCATTTCAGAAAGAGGGCATAGAGCGGTGAAGCCGAAACTGGACAGTATTGAGATTCACCCCGAAGTGATAACAAGGGACTGGCTTTCTGGAAGTTTCTGGACTTGAAAGTATCACAGAATTTAATTCCATTTCAGTGCAGTACTTCTCGTATCGGAAGAGCTCCGCACGTCGCTAAGAAACAAAAACTCCTGAGCACGGCCTGCTGGATTTTATTTACAATTTTAAACGCCATTTTTTGGAGGGAAGAGTTGTGCGACGAGCGGATGCTTCGCGTTGCATTTTGCTCTTGAGTAATCGTCCTGAACGGCTCTGTTAAGAATGCCTTGTACAGCGTGTCTGTACGGCGCAGAAGTAATCGCCTACTTGAAGCTATGAAAAAGAATTGTCTTGCCTTTATTTCTTCAAAGTCTGTCTCTGGTTTTTCGTTTTGATAACTTCTATTTTATAACTTATTTATGTCTTAATGAAGAAAAAGCAAACCTTATTCGAACTTCCAAAGAAATTTGCACTTCACTTTATTGTTTTGTTCTTTATTATATATATATATATATATTTGTTTTAATTCAGAGTCTTATACATAATGAAAATGATCACTACTGTTAATGGATTTTTTTTGTTTTGTTTATCCGTTTTGGCGATGTGTAGTTGAAGAGAACACTGGTCATAATTATTCCCGCTCTGTCCGTTGCATCTTGTCTCTGTGTTGCAGTGTCTCTTATAATTGTTGGGTTTTTTTTTTCTAAAGTGGGTATTTGGTTCTATTTTTATGTTGTTGTTCTTTTTCAATATGCTCTAAGAGAAACAGTAAATAACTGTATCATACACTGAACTGACGAGGACGGTACTCATTATGTATATTTGAAATTGGTGTCATGGTGTAATAAAAGATGGAGTTGTGTACTTAAATGTGCTGGTGGAGGCCTCGCTGAATGTCTTGCGCGCTCTCGGGAGTTATGGCTCCGAGTGCCGACAGGTGTTGGAGGCCGTAAAACGGAGTCATTTCGCAGACAAACACACACGCCCCGCGTCCGACCCTTTGATGTGCTCTATTGTCTGCCGGGTACAGCAAACCAAAGTCCATCTCAAGGGACATTCCTAACAACTGACCCCAAATAAATACATGCGAGTAAAAGCTCAGATCTGCCGTCAAGATTGCGCTATCTCTTAATCCGTGCTATTCAGGGCAAGACTCTGACAGCACAATATATCTCGGTGGCAAGAAAATGTGGCTGCAATTTAAGTCTTGACAATAACACACAGGTTTCTGCACATTTCGGACTGACCTTTGGTGTAATCCTGTTCCTGTACATGTGTCGAAGGTGGAAATGGGTCGGGCTGGCCCGTAGCGCTGCACGCATTCAGTGGTTGAACATTGCATGAGTGAACACCCCTGATAAGGAACAGAATTTGCATATTCAAGCTAATATTCAACCACCTTACTGATAAATCAACAGGTGGACAAATAATTGATACAGGACAGAGGTGTGTGTGTGTGCGCATGTGTGTGTGGGCCTGTGTGTGTGTGTGTGGGCCTGTTATGTGATTTGCATCCATACTGAGTACTTTTTGTTCTTTGTTCATCCTACTTGTTGGCTTTTCAGCATAGGTTTCGTGTCACCATGGTAATATGAGTACCTGGGCGTAAATGTGTATTTCTCTGTGTGTGTGTGTGTGTGTTTCTGTGTTTCTGTTCCTGAAAAGTGTTTAGGCAGAAATGGCGTCAGCGGGCAGCCCTAGCTCACATTGGTGACTCACAGATCACATCTGTTTCCAAAGCAAGCAGGAGCAGCGCACATCCAACCCCGAAACCACCGGAACATGGTGGCTGAGCCTTAATGTTGTTATTCCGCTCTGTTCTCAGTGTATGGGACTGCCATGTGCCTGTTTTTCAGCCGTGCATACTTTTCGGGGGGGGGGACTGTGCCGAACCCTTGAAGCTTCCTCCAAAACCGTGGTACCAAAAACGGGCTGTGGCAGCTTCCTCTTCTAAATGGAAACCAAACGGTGGCTTATGGCGTGTGCGTGCATTTTTGTGTGCGTATGAGCGATCTGGAATGGGCCTCCTCCGTGAACTCTGACTTGTTTTAAGTGATGCTAAGCAACACAACCCACATGCTCACAGAGCTACACAGTCTGCGCTCTGACCCGGGTCACTCCAAGTGTGATGCTTGTAAAGCAGCGTGGCTTCCGCCTGCAGTGCATCTACTTTTTTACACATCAAAACGAGCTACATTTTAACTTAACTTCTGTGTTTGAAGCGAGGCCCAGCAGGGGCTTCCCTCTCTGCTGGCGTCGGTGTGAATATTTGGGGTGCAATCAGAGTCAAGCTGAGGTTTCTGATCGCTGAAAGGGTCCAATCCGGCTCTTTATTGCTACTGTGCGAGCTGCAGAGGCCTCGCCACAAAACAGCTTCTCTCAGCATGTTTTTACTGGAAGAGGGGGAGAGGGAGGACAGAGCCCATTACCTCCACTGGCTTAGCTTAAAACCTTCATTATGTTTCCTCTTTCTCCCACCAGAAGAGCTTACGAGTTAAAAAGTTCTTTTTCTGTCTACTCACCTTGATTGAACACCAGCCGCTGTTGATTTTAGTGAGAATTTATGGCTATGCTGATTTTTTTTTTTTAAATCTCCTTAAAAGTAAAAAAAAAGACTTTACTTTGACTAATGATTGATTCCTCCCTCATGTATTTGAATATGCAAACATTTTTATCAGTCAGAATCAGAATCAGTATTCCTTTATTGTCCCACAAACGGGGAAATGTGTTTGCCACAGCAGCCAAAGGACAGTAACATTACAAAAAAACAATAACAATAGTAAAAAATAAGCAATATAATAAAAAAGGTATGAAATAGAATAGACTCGTATATACAGATAAACATAATATTGTGCAAAATTAGCATGTAATTATAAACAGTGTGGCAGTGAATTGAATTGTTATTTGCAAATAATAAATATGGGTATTAAAAAAATTGACCAGTTAGTGCAAACCAATGAGAAATGAGGTATGTAAAGTTGTATTGCACAGTGCAGAGTGGGGTCTGTTGGGAGCAGTGCTGGTTGTAGAGTCTGATAGCAGCAGGAAGGAAGGACCTGCGATACCTCTCCTTCACACACTTGGGGTGTATCAGTCTGTCGCTGAAGGAGCTGCCCAGTGCTGAGATAGTGACCTGCAGGGGGGTGGGAGTCCTTCACCAGCAGCGATGACAGCTTGTCCATCATCCTCGTCTCTCCCACCACCTGCACTGGGGCAAGAGGGAGGGCATCCCAGGATGGAGCTGGCCTTCTTGATAAGTTTATCAAGTCTCCTCCTGCCTGCTGCCGAGATGCTGCTGCTCCAGCAGACTACTCCATAGAAAAATGGCTGATGCCACCACGGAGTCATGGAAAGTTTAATTTCACACATTAAACTGCTGGACACAAGACGTCTCCTACCCCAACGTCCGTCCTGTCTGGAGGAGCGCTGTAAACTTCAAGTTTCCACATCACACCCGCTGAATATTGTGCTAAGATTGACTTCCAGTAAAGGACTTTAAGAAGTAGGAAGTGTCATTATATCGCCGAAGCTTTGGTGCCAGACTGTGGTGCCAGCTGTATTGAAGTCAATGGGAGATGCACGGAGAAAAACACTTAAACCCAACGTATCGCCTTCGTATGACTGCTGATGAAGAAATGCCTCCAGAAAATGAAAGAACACACTTCAGAGAGTAGGTAATCTTTTTTTTTATCGACACAACTTTTTTTTTTTGTTTTTTATCAATAGGTTGTTCGTTCCTTATCTTTGTTCAGGAAAGGCTCCTGTTGGCAGTGTACAGCTGGCACCAAAGCAAGACAGGGTGATGTAAAGACCCCTCCTTCTTTTTCAGGTTCCTTGAGTAGCTGTGATGTCACAAATCATGCTCGTAGGCCCACCTCTTGAATCAGCCCGCGGAAACGTTCCGCTTTCAGCAGATCAATGTGAAAACAACCTTCTCGTGTCAAACCCCAAACATATATTACTCTATACAGTGACGCTCAAACATTCAATGGTAGGAACAAGAAGAAGACATATTTTTGCCTGGAGGGGGGCAACATTGTGTGCTGCACATTAACACAATGTTCTCAATTTTTTCTTTGCTCCCATCCAGGAATAATTCCCTTGCATCTCTTTTTTTATTTTTTCCATTGTTCACCTCTCCACTTTCGTGCCAGTCCGCCCTGTCTTATCCATCCGTGGCCTCCACATGCAACTTAATATTTGCATAACTGTCACCTTGAAGAGAACATATTCTCCACTTGCGGGCCTTCCCTCTGATGTCTTGCCAAGGTAGGCTGGGTCCATGCAAATACAGAGGGAAACACACCCAGTGGTTTTTGCCCTGGCAGCAGAGAAGCGCTGTTTCCTGGAGGGAATCTCTTTAACTGTTTCAAATGCATGCATTTTGTAGACTGCAGGAATGGCCCCGGCTGTTCCAGGGCCCACTCTCCAGGAACTAGGCTCGGGCCGCCCACTCACCTCCATGATGAAACGCAGGAAGGAAGACCTATGAAAGTGACCACATGCTTTGCTTACAGTGTGAGGGGGTCAGGCCTCTGAATCCGTCTCTGTCGTGAGGTCATGACTCATCTTGTTTGGATAATCGCATGAAAATTTCTGCTCTCGACAAACTGCCTGGTTATCACAGAAACGTGTTGTGACAGCACACCTCTTATACCCATTAAAAAAAATCTTCATATTGCCTCACAGACAGTCACACTTTAATCGTCTGAGACGCACTCATTCATTCAGAGAGAGGGGGGGCAGAGCAGAGGAGGCAGGAGAGAGAGGTGGGATGAACTTTTTCCTCCACACATGACAACGTGGTAGAGTTCCCTCCCTCCTCCAGTCAGTCAGTCAGTCAGTCTTTACAAGCTGTTGCATGCAGCCCTCTCCACAACGCGTGGGTGAAAGCAGAAGGAAGATGAGAGGAGAAGAGAGGTGGGGAACTGCAGCTGCCTAACCCGGGAATGAAGGCGCAAGAATGCGCTGTGAGACGGTGTGGAGGAACCGCCACAGTTACGCACACAAGAAGAAGTGATTCTCGGTGTTAAGAGTCTTGGCTGAGACTGAAGAGTTTGCCTCAGAAGTAGACTTCACTAAGCTGCAGAGATGAGACCGAACTTTTCTACAAGTTGGATAGTCCGAGGCTGGATAACGTGCGTCCTCGTCGGCTTTTACGCACAGGTAAAACACACACTCCTGGTGTTAAAACGAGGGTTAAAATTGTACTGATACAATCAATGTAAAAGTCAAACAAGTAGATGATTACTAGTAGATGATTACTTTTTTGTGTGTGTGCACTACGTCTTAAGGGCTGCGATTGGCAATTTGAAACCCTGAGACAGAGCGTCAGGATGGTTTGTTTTTCTTGAGTTGTCGGACAAGGAGATATGTAACAGTAAACCAGAATAAGTGTCATCACATCGGATGATTTGTATGCGCGAGGGGAGGGGTCGTATTTCTACGCCCGGACACTGACTGGAAACAGTTGTGTTTGGGTCGAGTCCACCTCCCCTGTTCTGACCGCAAAAACGCCGCTGGCAGCTGGATGCTCTTCTCCCCTCAGCAAGCGCTTCCTCCCGGTTCCAGAGGGGACCGGCGCGGGCCAAGCGGCTCATCAGGAAGCTCATTAGCTGCGCCAGAGGAGAGGTTTCTCAAAGTGAGGAGCAGGGGGTCCCACAGGGAGTCGGACTAAAATACAAAAATGTGATTGAGCTGTGCTTTACTGTTGCTATCACATAAAGCTGTATGCAGTGAAGCACATGCATCACTCTTTGTGGGAACTTTTGCCAGTGGCATGAATCAAAGATAAAAATCATTATAATAACTGCACCTCAGCTGATCCTCTGCCACAGTTTCACTGATGGAACAAAAAGTGAATGGCCCCTATCATGTTGTCCATGTTTGTTGTTTAGTCCAAGCAGCTAACTCCGTCCAGGTGGAGTAGTTTATAAGCTGTGGTTGTAGTGGTGGGACTGCTGGGCACCAGTGATCTATCACTGCCTGTTTGCCTGCATTACCGTAAACCAGCATCGTTATGACTTTGACTGGAACAGACGCTCTTTCTTTCTTTCTTTCTTCCTTTCTTTCTTCCCTGTTTTTCTTCTCTGCCTCTCCAAAATATGTTGCTATGAGATAATGCTGAGGGTGGGCACTGCCTCACCATGAGATCCACAGAGCTCATGGCACAGGAGGGGAGGGAAAAAAAAATGTTTTTCTCATGTCACATTCGTTTCATGCCTGGAAAACGAGTCACCGCGTTGAAGGAAAGCAGAAAGTTCTTCATGTACGTTTTAAGGTGACACTGCAAACCTTTGGCTTTGGTTTTGTTTCTCACCGTGGTCTCGCCATCACTGACTCACAATATCCCGAAAGAATTCCCCTTCATTTAATTGGTTTTCAACCGCTTCGTCCAATCTCTTCCAAATTCATTTCAAACCGTCCGTGCGACATTGCGCAATACAAGATTACTTCAAGATGTGGAGAGCATAAAAAAGTCAGGAAGTCATGAACAGGGCTTTGCTGGATTAATTTACTTGCCTCGACTCATAGCTTCTGAACTTGTTGTTGGTCCGCTTCTCTTGCCATCCGTGCATTCATGTGTCTCTGTCTGTCTGTTATTCACCCATCCATCCACCTACCGGAGCATCAGTGATCTGTGTTGTGTCTACCTCAAGTTTGAGCAACAGCAGGACGTTGCTTCAGGCTTGCAGATCCAAATTTAATTTAACTGCACAGACAACAGGGACATTATCTTGATAGATGAAGCATGGAGCCATGTATGATTACATTCTAATTGTTTTAAGGCCTTTAGTACGTCTCTAACATACCTCTCTGGCTCAGTTAAAAACAATCCGCACAGATAACCGTCGTCTCAGGACTTCTTTTCCAACCCTTTTCGCGGTATCTGCTTTCCTCTGGCGTCGAGTCGACTTTCATAGTTTGCGATTGTTTTGTTCACAGGCCGTTGGCCGTCTTTGCTGATTTCCCAGCTCCTCTTCCTCTTTAAGCCACTCTTCCTGTTCCAATTCTAAAATATGTCAGTTCATGTGCACCAGTGGATTATTTTTTTCTCTCCCTGGAAAAACTTACAGCGCTCGTCATTTGATACCCAGTTTGGGTTTATTGGGTAGCGAGGACATCGCAATCCCTTTTTTGTAAGAGGAGACATTCGGGAGCTTATTCTTACTCAAGTTTTTAAGACGTTTACGTGGTTAAAGCTGTGAAGCAACTTATCAGGGAGTGCGATTTCAAAACTTGCCGATGTCCAGATTTGTGCAGGTGTCACTTCAAAGCATTTGTCTTTATGGCCTTTTAAAGAATTGATCACAGGTGCAAACACGCTATACAGAGATTGGATTGTGCTTTTACAGCACCTTATCGCGGATCGCTGAAACCTGCGGAGGCCTAAAAGTCACACCGTGCTTCTCTTGGCTCTGTGCCGGGGGCTGCTGCGGCCGTTATGCAAATTCTCAAGTTTTCTCTCAGCAAATGGAATGCACTCTGCACACACTCACCTAACTGGTGAGGGATTTCAAAAAAAAAAAAAAAAGGTAAACAAAACCTCTCAGAAAAGGTGATAAAAAAAAGGGGGTGGTTTACTGGAGCAACAGGAAACTTAATGCCCCCTTTGTCTCCTTTCTCACACAGAAGTGTCCAAACGAATCCATACGGCAGATAAAGTTAGTTTTGAGGTTGGGTGTTCTGACTTATCATAACCTATAATCATATAGGGTGGATCAGCTCTTTTTCCCCTTTCATATATTTAGTGTGTCAAAACATACTGCCTCGCGTTGCCGAGACCCGATGTTTAGATGTGGCGGTCGCGAAAATACAATTCCCAGCATTCCTTTGGCTTCCTGCGCACCCTGGCCCCAGTTGTCCCGATTGACCGCCACTGGCTCTACAGCTGTGCCTCCACGTCTATCTCTAACTGCAGTTTGAACCTCTCAGCATGGGAACCTCTCCTACTTCTGTCGCTCCTGTCCGCTGCAGCACATGGTCCTCGTTAGCGCTGCGGTACGCGCTATGAGAGCTGTGCATCATTATCCCTCTGGTTAGATTATAAAAAACAAAGACTGGCTGATGTGTGAGGGGCTGAGTGGAGCTAATTAAATGCTTGGCAGTGCTCATGTTTGTAGCCTGAGGCCGGGCAGACACGGAGACTTAACAGAGTTTAAAAACGTGGAGGTGTGAGAAAGGCAGCAACTTGGGAGAAAGCAGGAGAGGGTGGGACAGACAATGTCAGAGTTATGTGCTGTTGTTCTTTATTTGAGCCCGACCAATTTTGGGGCCAGTACAGATATTGGGAAGTAAAAAGAAATTGACCAATAACACATTTTTTAAATTTAAACTAATATTACTGTGCATATTTTTTAATCTTATGCCAAGAAAAACAAGCATTCGGCGGTTCCTCCAGGCATGTATTTTGGTGACAATCGGTATTCCAAACAGGAAACCAAAATGTTCAAATATCTGTTGTGAGTTACAGTCAGACAGATGAACCGTGGGACAGAAAAGACAGCTGCTGATGAGAACACTGACAGGCAGACAAAGGCAGGAGGATGGATTGGTCACATGTGACGTAACTGGATTTGTGCAACGGCATCTTTAATGTGCAAATCGCAGTACATATGACTGGATAAGTGTGTAATTTCGTGGGAAACAGGAACTGTCAGAAGGGCTGAATGACAAAAAGTGGGTGGTTGGTCCAAGGTCAGAGTGCAGGCA
This sequence comes from Lagodon rhomboides, assembly GCA_039737535.1. Lineage (NCBI taxonomy): Eukaryota > Metazoa > Chordata > Actinopteri > Spariformes > Sparidae > Lagodon > Lagodon rhomboides. Next base: position 12,965,124 of record CM077803.1, read on the forward strand.
GGTCTATAGGTTGTGTTTTTCTACATTTATATATAGACACTGTGGCTTTGGCACAGTTTCTGTCATAACAGCCAGATTCTCTAATTCAGCAATGTGGCGAGGAGTTTACCAGCCCCTAATTTGGGGTGGCTGGAGGGTGTATTCAGTATGTGTATGTGTGTGTGTGTGAGAGAGAGAGGGAGAGAGACTGCCTGGCTTACCTTTGAGGCCTTTTTACTAGAGTTCCCAGTATTTTATAGTTTAAAACACACGCAGATGTTTCTCGGTTCACCTCCATGTTTCCTTGCAACAAGAGCTCTGAGGATCCATGTTAACGCTGTGGATTAAAGAAGACCTTTAGAGATGAACTTGGTATTCATCTCTTCTCTCACATTTTATTCTCACCAATTTTTGACTGATGATTATCGCTAGTGGGCATCAAGAGAGTATCTGCAGCACGTGTCTAGACATTTCAAACTAACTGGAGTTGATTGCGCCAGTTCCACTTGGTTCCCCTTAAATGACTGGGTACCATTCAGGTTTGGTTTACTGGTCCGGAGGCTGTACAGTCCAGCGCTGTGGTCAGGTGCTTCTGAGAGTGCGGAAACAATTCCTGGGCACGTCTTGGAAAAGTTTTAACCATCCTCCTCCTCTCATTACTCATCTCAAAATATCACGCGTGGATTTGAGGGATAAAGCGAAGAAGGATTGCATTAGAAATGCGACACATTCATTACGGAAAGTTGTGGAGCACTGATGGAAAACGGACGCTATTGATCCAGGAAGTCTTAGTAGAACTCGGTTTAGAAAGTTCTAAACTTCTTTTGAGTAGTAGAGTGCTTGTTCACACAAAATAACAGCAAAATCATTTTATCTCTATCTCTCTGTTTTTTAGAATGTGGTCTCCAAGTCTCTCACATGTGACGAAACACATTACGAAAAAAACTCCAGATGCTGCAAGAAGTGTGAACCAGGTAATAAAACACACACGCACACACACACACACACACACACACACACATACAGTGACACACACTTACACATGGATGAAAGCAAAACACCAGAAAGTGGTGTGAACCTATTGCCTATTTGGTTTACTCAATGGAAGCAGCATGAAATAGATTTCCGTTCCCGAGGATTCTTAATCAAAAGAAGGATGTTTAAAAAGGGAACATTTGGCTTAAAAATGGCTCAGAAATACACACGTGTTTTCACAACCACACATATACACGCACAATTTACTGTGACATTTGATCCGCTAGAAATATCCACTTTGTTAAAAGAGGAAAAGGGCTCTAATTTAGTCAATTTCCTTCTTCTTTTCTCTTTTTCCATTAGGGTTTTTTAGTGGTTACTGTGATTATGCATGGGTTGTTAAATCCATCTGTCTTTCTTCTTACCCCTCTCTCTCTTTCTCCTTTTCTATTCCATTAGGCTTCCGTGTGTATACTCACTGCACTGATTCCAACCCGACTATATGTATGAAATGCAGTCGTAGTGAATACCAGCCCGGCTGGACTGAAGAGAAGCGCTGTATTCAGCAGAAGTTCTGTGACCCAGGTGAGTACCCGGAGCTCGAACAAGGACTTCAGTGCCTGATCTACAATGGAGAACCCATACCAAAGACCTTTTAATATAAAGCTCTGTAGTGCAACAATAACATACTGCATAAATGATTACCGCAAGATTAAAGGAGTCATATTGTATTTTAGGTTCCCACTACAATAGTTTGACATGCTTTAGCGCTTTAAAAAATGCAGCCGTTTCTCATACTGTCCAGAGCTGCAGCACTGTGTCCCCCCTCTGTCTGAAATGCTCTGTTTTAGCTTCTGTCTCTTTAAGCCCCACCCCTCCTGAATACCCAGCCTGCTCTGATTGGTCAGCTCACACACATGCCTGAGACAGCACCGCTAACAACGGCAGAGCAGCTGTGCAAAATCAATTCTTACAAGCGAACCGAGCGTTAGGCATAAATTATGCAAATGTGTGACATGGTGAGGTAGTGTGATGTCACAGAGTCACAATGAGAAGTGGGACTACTGACGAGGCGCTTCAGGAGCAGGACATTTTAAAAAAATGGAAGGAAATAAAAAAAATTTAAAATGCATAATAGGTCTCCTTGAAGGCAACAGCTCTGATACAGTCCCAGCCAAAGTTAAACCAGAGTGGTTTGGAAAAGTATTTATTGTCATGCTTTTGTATTGATTTTGGACTTCACTTTTCATTCAAACAAAGATCTGATCATGACAAAAATGTTCCTGCGTCTCATTTTTAGGAAGAGAACTCAAAACTAAAGTGACTTCCAGGAAAATGTCTCACAGACTGAAAATATGAAAATGAAATGACGATCAATATGCATTATTATAAGGATAACTCAAATTCTTTGTAACAAAGCCAATTCCCTAACTCTACACAAGCCGCAACACAGATACAGATTCTGCCTGTGGGTTGGGGTTTTAGATGCACCACACATTATCATTCCTTTCAAGGATTTGGATCTACTTCTGCATTAAAACGCTCCTCACTCTGACCTCCAGTGAAGGGTTTTATGACGAGTCCTGAAAATCCGGTGGCAGAGGAGCCGTGCCGCTGCCATGCCGGCCTCCAGTGCTATCCCATCAACTGTGAGTTCTGTGAGAGGATTCCCACCTGCAGCGCCGGACAAGGACTCGAGTTGGACCCTGGTGAGACACACTAGAGTCAAATAAAAATTAAACAATTGCAGTGGAGTGTCACTTACATATACACTACAATGCATGTTGTTAATTGCAGATTCTACTAATGGAAGGAAGATCTGTGTTGCATGTAAGAAAGGCTTCTTCTCTGATGTCAACAGCGCTGGACAATGCAAACCATGGACTAAGTAAGTGTTTATATGAAGACACACAAGGTTGTAAGCCTGGAATCTTTTAATGTTGTGAGGAGGGAAACGGGTGGTTTGGGTAGTTGTCCTCCACCCCACCACCAGCCAGCTCTCATGAGTAATACTCACACCACTTCCCCTGAAACCCGGACCAGACACCAGCCTCCACTTGCTGTCTGGATCTGTAATGATGATGATGACGATGATGACGATGGAGAGACAGAGAGAGAATTTTGTTTTCCTCGACCATATGTCTGCCCTTCGTCATGGCAGGTCCATTTGTAAAGCGGGGTGGGTGGGTTGGTTGGTTGGTTGATTGTAGAGAGGGAAAAAAAAAACACATGCAGTGTGTCAGCGTGTACAGATATTCCTGTTTACGCTGTGTTTCTGTGATTTCATCCTCTCTTCTAGTTGTAAGGCTGAGGGCAGGAGTGAAATAAAGCCCGGCAGCGCTCAGGCCGATGCGGTGTGTGGACCACCTGTCTCACCTGGTAAGACACGGCATGGACACGTTCCCTGCAGACCACACGAAGCCAATCTAACGTAGCGGCCGGTGGTCTGATTCATTGTATCTTTGCAAGATATTTTTAACTTTTAATATCTTTGGGAGACATTTATGACTTTCAGTAGATGTAGAGTAGAAAAGTAAGCTCTGAACTCCTCTTTCTTACAGCTCCAGCGCCCTCCTGGGTTATCGTTTCAGTGCTGTCAGTCATCACTGTTCTGTGTCTCCTCATCCTGCTCCTCTTCTGCTACAAGGACAAACTGAAATTACTCTCTGGTAGGTCTCACAGTCAGCATCCAAGTCGAAGGCAACATGCACAACACTTGTTTTGTATCAACAAACAGCAGGTTTTCACAGTAAATTCTCACAGTAAACTGCTGTAATTGTGCTTTTGCGATGCATGAAGGGTAATTCTTTGGAATATTACAGTAAGCTGCTGTGAATTTGAATTTTAGCGGCACTCTGAAGCAACCATAAAAGTATAAAAGTAAATATTGTAAATAGGGTACAGCACCATACAGTCATTTGGCAGTAAAATACTGTAGTTTTACACAAAGGTACACATGCTAGCATGCTAAAACGCTAACAACATGCTAACAGGTCTACAAGGGGGGCCAGTAAGGTACACATCCTAACATGCTAAAAGGCTAACAACATGCTCACAGGCTAACAGGTCTACAAGGGGTCCAACAAGGTACACATGCTAACAACAAGCAAACATTGTGCACAGGCCAACACGGTAGTAGGCCTATACAGGCTAACATGCTAACATACTAACAAAAGGACTAACAGGCCTACAAGTGGGCCAACAAGTTACACATGACAAGCTAATTGTTAATTTACTTATAACAATTACGGAAGCTTATGACAGTATCGTAATTTAGTTTTACATTAAAGTACTGTAGAAACACTATACATTCCTGTGATTTCCATCTTTATTACTGTAAAATACAGTAAAATAGATCATTAAAATATACTATTGTGAATTTACTGCCACTATTAGCCAGTAATCTACTGCAAAATTACAGTAATTATTTGTTGGTGGGTGTTTGTTGAACTACATAAAAACTCTCCTCAGGTTTGACTTGCTGTTTAAATTGGAAAAAAATAAAAAATAAATTGTATTCAAACTGTTTACCTGCCTTCTTGTCAATAAGACTTCTGCTCCTGAATTTATCCAGTATTAAGGTGTTTAAATTGTTTCTTTCTCTAGTGAATCTGCGGTCCTGTGTCCAGAATCTGAAGAGAACTAGGATACAACAGGTGAGGTGGAGTTTAAGTGAAAAAGCAACACAAGTACACTAGAAGTAATCCCATAAACCTGCTAGATTGACCATGAAAGATATGATCAGTTGAAAACATTAGAGCAAATGATGCACTTGAGAAATAACAGTTATAGTTTCTTTGTTTCTGCCATTCTAGGAGACCCTGGCCCCTCTTTACCACAGTGGGGCCGGAGGAGGCGGTCCTGGAGGCCCCAAATGTACGCCGTGTGAAACGAGCAAACTCATCTGTCAAGCACCGCACAGTCCAGCTGATGAGACCCCATGTACCTTCCCCACCACTGTTCCCGATGTCAAGGTGTCGCTGCCCGTCACAGAGGAGGAAGGGACCAAGGGGAAGACACAGATGGAGGCTCAGAGTGAAGGGTCCGGAGAACCTGAGGAGGTGTCGGAAGATGAGGAGGTCGCGAGCGTGTCTCCTCTTTTGGCAGGTTCTTGTGTGTGCATCATTCCCATCCGCGAGCCACTGGAAGTAGGGGAGAATGAGGACTGTAGCCAGGCAGTCAGCCACGGGACTCCAGGAACCTGCTCGTGTGGAGGGCTTGATGGAGATGAAAGTGGCAAAGAGGAGAAGAGTGAGAGTGTAAGGTCAGACAATGGCGGAGAGAAGGGGAATGGAAATCAAGACAGGGTGGTTTTGTCCAAGTGTGAGACAGGTGTTACATCACTTGTCTCTCTCTCGCCTCCACTCCTCCACACCTCCACCGCAATCCCTCCGTCCAGTCCACATCCTGAACTCTGCCTGCCGTTGTCTCAGGCTCAGGTGAGGCCGGAGTTCAAACCTCACCTGTCTGACAGGCCACTGGTAAAACAGGAGGAATTTTACAGGCTGACGAGCACAGACTCCACCTCAACAGATAACAGTGCAACCTTCACGATGACCTCGGTTAGTCCCTTGATGACTTCCTCATCTGTCGGAGATCTCTACCTGGACAAGCCGGCTGAGGCCTCGAGCCCGGAGCAAGGCCAGGAACTTTCCTGGGGGGACAGCAAGGGAAACAAGCTCTCTTCTGTGGAGTCAGGACTGGAGTGCACACCTGAGAGCCTCCATAGTCAGCTGGCTGAACCAACTCTTACCTCAGGTAGATGAAAACGTAAAAACTCCATGAATTTAAGATAATTCGTACCCAAGACCATTTCTGCCAGAAAAAGATGAAAAGAGGAATTTCAAAAAAATACTTGTGACAACGTAAATTAAAGCTATGAAATGGGAAGTCAAAATTGTGAGATAATGAGTCAGAATTATGACTTTTAAACTTCAAAGAATGACACACTAAGTTTGTACTTAGACGGCCTCCTTAGTTTAACTCACTAAAAGTCAAAATGATGAGAAACAAAGTCAAAATTTAGTGAATCAAAAATTTGACATTTTAAGAAAAATATGACTGATAATATGAATGATAATAATAATTATAATTATGATACTAATAATAAATGTTTGGACCTCAAGTTATAGTTCAAAGTTTTTAAATTTGTCTCACTATCTCAAAATGACGACGTAGTTTTTCATTATGTGGACTTGCAAATCAATATTTTTTAATAATTATTTTATTTTAAAGTTATGACACCTATGGTATACGTTTGTTTTTCATTTTGTTTTTGTTTTTCATTTAAAAATAAAAAGTCTGACTTATTGTATTTTTTTTTTTTACTTACTTGGAAAGTCCATCTCATCATTCCGATTCAGCATCTCATAATTTTCACGTTGTATTACCGTCATTGTTTTGTATTCTTATGATTACCGGACTTGTCATCTCCATTCATTTGATCTTCCATACGTCTGTGGATGGATTCCCAGAGGGTATTTATTGCTGTCTTGGGGCAACGCAAAAAATGCTATGGAGCTGGATATTTCCTGAATTCTTTTGGTATGACCGCTCGACAGTGTCACTGAAAGCTGAATGCACAGCGGTAGTGTGCTACGGGGAGAACGGCTCATTACGGAGACTGTGGGAGCACAGTTGTGTTTGCCAGGTGGATTCTGTGTTCTTTGTTTGTGTAGGCAGTCACCACTGTATTGCCACAGGGTCGGAGCCATACACGATTTGATGTACTGCATAGCAGCATTCCCTTTCCGCAAAATAGGTGGGACCAGCCACCAAGAATAACAGAATGAAATATATGTTGGTTTAAATGGAAAGTTTTACTGCCACATGGTTGAACTTCTATTGTTCTCACCAGGAACCTAACACACTGCCAAAGAGAAAAATCTCCGGGAAACGTATTTATTGCGACCCAAACAATGAGCGGTTATGGTGAGTTATAAAAGCAGCATTATCAGATCCGTCTGAGCGGGACAGTGGTCAGCTCAAACCGGGGTATTATTAGGTGAGCGAAACTTCTGACACAGGACTGGTTTCAGCATGAGAAGAAGAAGTTTGGGCGATTGTTTCCAAGAAATATGTTTTTATTAAAGCCAGAAATGATAGCTGGAGCCCAAATTTTTGGGGGGGACCACACAGGGAGCAGGAATAAGATACGTGAGTGTTTGAGGAGCTCGTGAACCACCAGAACCGCACTCTAACACAGTGTTGTGTGTTTGTGTGTCAGTGTGAACTGTGCCATCTACAAAGCTCCTGTTTACCCAGAGCTCCAAAGGGTTGCGCAAAGTGACCACAGCTTTAATTGAAGCAAGATGTGCCCGGCTTGAGTAATACTTCTCTAACCCTGCCCACCCAACAAAAACACACACACACACACGCACACACGCACACACACACGCACACATGCACAGGCACACACACACGCACACACAAACTTGTGAAGCATATTTATTTTTTTTTACTCTCACTGATGACTGGGTACTTTAATTGCACGCTTGGCGGCACCGACACGAACAACATTTCCCATCATGCAGTAATGACAGGGGTTCCCGCACGTGCTATTTATAGGTCGACCGAGGGTCAGAGGTTTCACCTGTCCACCTGAAATATTTTTAAGCCCGAGCTTCCGCGTAGAAGCTGCCTACTATAGAGCAGTACAGTAATCCGTTGGCCACCGCAGCAGTTTATTCAAGTTATGACCCTGATATAGTTTTCCGGTCAAGGAATTAAAACCCGGCAGCTGTCCAGGTAAAATAAGCGAAAGAACTGTGCACAATTGTGGTTTTCGGCTTCAGTCGCCGGTTCAAAACCCCTGTCAGTGGACTGTATTGCTGCAATTGTTTGGGCATCCAGAAAAATCAGCTCAGTATTAAGAAAGGATAAACAGAAGAACCCAAGCAGATTCCATCGAGCTTTGTTTTCAAAGTTGCGGTGAAATGACATTCTTGAAAGCTAGACCTCTCAGACTGGTATTCCGGGAAAAGGCTCTCAGCTGGGGAACGCGGAGACACACTTTCTGGGAGTGTGTGATTGTGCTTGTCTGTCCTCGCAACTTTATGGGGCTATTTGCGCTTTTCAGTGTATGTGTGTGTGTGTGTGTGTGTAGGAGTAAAAGTGTCTGTTAGATCTTGTTTGCTTACATTTACTGTGCTCATGTGCGTGTGCGCGCGCACATGTGTGAATAGATGAGGCATGAGCTGTGAGTCACGGCGGGTCGGCCGGTCCTGTCTGCTGGAAAGTCAGACAGGAGGCTGGGTGAAATAGGAACCAGAGGCTTAATGTGGGGATACTGGCTTCCAAAAGAACAACACAGTTTGATTCCTAATTCACCTGGTTCGTTTTGTACAAACAGTTTGGATGTGCATTTCACATTGATAAACCATGGAAAGTTCTCCTTTGGTTAGAAGGAGTTGAACAACACTTTTTTAGCATTTATTCAGCCACGTCTGTGAAAACCCTAAACCCTGACAAGCGGCTTGTTTTCGGAGGTCTTGAGTTTCTCACGCTCAAAAGTGCTGGACGCTGAAACAAATAAGGCAGAGAGGATATGATATGGCGGTCTATGTAGCTGTGGCCTCTCTGTGGTCGTCCTGCACGGTCATTACACCCACTGCCCGTTTGTCATCTGAGGTTAGCCAAGATATAGTCCCCTCTTCACTTGCATCATGGATAGAGGAAGCTCAATGTGCGTGTGTGTAGGGGGAAATTTTGAGGCAGGCAACCATACCATATGTATTTATATACATTTCGACACATTTTACAATGAGGTGTCATTGCACTTGTCATTTCCTGGTTGGAAATATTGATCCATTTGTCAGGAAACAAAGTCTTTTGTCACATTAGCCCACATGTGGCTAAAAGTGTAGGCATTTTTAAGAAAAACGTACATGCCAGGCAAATCTTGACCGTAAATGGTGCCCCATTTCTTTCCCTGTTACCACTTTATGTGCCTTTTCTTTAACTTATCACAATCTTTCTCCTTTCAGGTCAGGTGTCCGGGAACCACAACACCACCTTCATCTCCAGTGGTCAGGTGATGAACTTCAGCGGCGAAGTCATCGTCGTCTACGTCAGCCAGACGTCTCTAGGCAGCGACGGGGCGGGCCAGGACGACGCCTTTGGGAGCCCCGTCCAGGAAGAGGCCAACGAGACAGCCCCGTTTTTCCAGAGCTGCCCGAGGTCACAAGGGGACTCCGTTTCCCACAGAACCTTGCAAGAAGAGACACTGCCAGTCCAGGAAGTGATGGAGAAGCGGCCGCTGCGCAAGTGAAAAGCAACCGATGGCTGTTTATTTGTCAGTGCAATGATCATCTCCATCAGTTAGACGTCACAAAAATGCTGATCTGATATATTTTAGCTCCCAACGAAATCACAAATGACAAGAAAATAAAACACGGTTTGTCTTCCATACCAGCGTTCCATGAACAATGAAAGGAAGGTTTTCAACTAAATGACAGAATGTCATCTTTTTCTGTTTCATACATTAGTTACTGAATCTTGTCTCAGACATCTCTTAAGTGCCTTTTCTTCATTTTACAGTGGAAAGCTGCCGGCTTTTTGGAATGGAAACCCCCTTCATTCCAGACAGTGATGGGGAATTTTGTTGGGAATTGGATGTGGAACAAGAGTTCAGACTGGAGGGACTTTACTGGTTTTTACTATTGCATAAAAACTACAGCCAGGTATTGATAGAATCTCCCACCACCCGTCATTGAGTAGTCTGGGTTAATTCTGTACCATCCTGGTTTTTAATCCTAAATTTGACATTTGGATGATTTCATGAGCTCCATTGCACAACAAAACATCCACTGTGTGGAAATAATCGTGTTTGCTCTCCCAGCTTCAAGCCAAAGTAAATATTTCTATGGTAGAAAAGTTAATCGATTTGCTGCATTAAAATCTGGCAGGGTAATCTCAAAGTTTGTTAAAAAATAAAACAATTGTGATGAATTTGAAACATTTCACTGAGTGAATTTCCCTTTCTTGTGGCTTTCAGGGTTTAACAAAAGCTACTTTACAAGAGGGACAGTCAGTTTGGGTACGATGCTTGTTTATTCTGTATGTAGACTTTTTTTATTCTCTTCTCATTGCACCTCAGGTGCAGTTTGTGTCTAAGAAAAAAATGCTGTGCATTTGATAAGCTATTTTAATACTGGTTTGTGTTGTTCCACTATGTTTCAATGTGCAAGCCTTAATGAAGAAGGGTTAAATGTCAGCCTGTTTATATTTAGTTTTAATTAATTTTCACAAAGTAGATTGTTTACGTATTGTTTCAGAAGATTGCATATGTGATCAATGTTTGTATATATTTCAAAAGGAGCTTGATCTTTCTGTGACAATAAGAATGAATACTCTCTTTGTGCCTTCTCTCAGTTGATTTGTGGGTGTGCTGAGCGGAGCCATTAACAGCAGGCAAACACTCACGCTCAAGGAGTTAAAAGGGACTGTTCAATTACAACCTCATATGTATGCAGCCTTTCAGTAACTATGTACATATCAATCAAACAATTGCAATGGATGACTGAAAGAATATTTTGATTAAAATTAAATATGTTTTGCATCTAATCCTTCTCAGGGATGGCTGCCATCCTGCATTCTGTGGTCTCTCTATGTCAACTCCGCTATTCTGGGATCGACAAATTACAATGAAGTCAGTCATTTATCTCCCCAAGATGATCTATAATCTTTGTGAAGCAATGCTAATTACACATGTGGCGAGGCCGCTTTGTCCCTGCGCTGACAGACAGACAGACAGACAGGCAGCCTTTCATCAGGCCCGGGGATGGCGAGCAGCTGTGAGGAGAAACTAATCCAGCAGTCAGACCAGCTAGCGTCACAGCGAGACCACATGAGAGGAGCTGGCAGCACTCATTTAGGCCTGGTTTGGGTCAGCAGGAGTATGTTTATAAATGTGTGTGTGTGTGTGTGTGTGTGCGTGCGTGCGTGCATGTGTGTAAGTGGGCATCTTGTCTCAGCTTATTTTATGGTTGTTTGGGAAAACAGGAAGTTATGACTGGCTTTCACATGGTTTACATGAGACTTGGCTGGCCGGGCCAACACAGAACCTGACTGTAGATTGAAATCATTTCGGCCCCCAACCACCCCCCCTCCCCAATCTTCCACGTGTGACAAAACAGTCTCTCCGTGGACTGGCCATATGTAGGAAGTTGTGACAGTGCACCTCCTAGTGGTCACTGTATGAGAGGAAGGCAAAAAGACAAGAAATCTGAGGACACGGCATGGCTCTGTCAGTCTCAGTTTTTATAAGCGGGGCATTAAACACTGACGCAAACATCCGACCCATTTACCACCACACACTCTTTTTTTTAAAGGTGCTCTATGTAGTTTTGGCGAAGACGTTTTAATCAAACTCTCTTTGTGTACAAACCATTTCATATTGTTTTGCTTTATTATATTATACGCCACCTTTCCAGCTTCAAACAGTGTTCTGGGGACCTTATTTTCCTCTGAGAACAGCTGGTTTATTCAGTTACAGAAGAAGTAAATATGCCTAAGTTTGTATTATTACCTCATTAATATTGTAAATATCAAAATTACGACTTTTCATTTCTTCTCCGAGACTACACGGTGCCCCTTTACATTTTAATAAAATAAAAGGAAAGGAGAAGAGGGGGGTCATTATCACCCCGATCCACAGGTAGGATAACAGTCCTACATAGAGCGAGGTGACAGCTGAGACCTTCCTGTGGAAAGCACCAGAAAAATCCACAGCGGCGAAATGCTGAAATTACAGTCAGCTCACCTGTGGATCCAGCGTCTCGATTTCACCCGCTGTCTTTTGCACAGACAGTTATATATAAGATTGGTTAGATTTTCCCAATAGTCATTTTTTCTTCGTCAGAGGCCTAGTTACCTCACAGATAATGACTCTGCATGCAGGACATGTGAGGAGCTTAGAAATATGCTTAAAAGAATGAAATTAAAGTAATGTCACTTCAAACCTTAAAATGCCGCTTAAAGGTTAAAGGGGAACTAAGAAATTCAAACTCAGAATTCTAACATTTACAATATTAATGAGATAATAGCTGATCTAACTTTTTCCAGAACTGAATGAACAAGCTGGTCTCAGATTAAGGTCCCCAGAACACTGTTTGAAGCTAGAAAGGTGGCAGGGTCCGCCACATATGAACAAAGTAAAACAAACTGTGATGTCCGTCACTGTCAGATTGTTTATTCAGTTTATTCGGTTGTAAAAACAAAAAGAGTTTATATATTTAGTTTGTTTATGCATGAAAAAAAAATCAGTCAATGAAGATCTACAATTTCTTCCCCAAAACTTCACAGTGCACCTTTAATGTATCGACATAAGAAACACGTTTCATTCCATTTTTCATGTAAAATTTAGTATTTTTTTCTTATGAGACACCGATGATTCTCATAATGGTCATTTTGGGGCAGAGGACGGAAAGCTAGATGAAGAAAAAAAAGAATTGTGTAAGATACAATCTGCTGAGTCAATGGTCAGGGTAAATTAAGACAAATAGACAACTCTCTGTTACTTGTGCGTATAAAGCAGTACTTGTCATGTGATTGGTTACCAGGAACCCTGTTAGAAACTCTGTTCGATCGATTAGTTTCAATAACCCCGAACAGAGGAGGGATTTGTATCTAATTATGACTTCCAAGTGCTCTGGAATCATTTCATTAGAAAATCTCTCCAACTGGGTCATTTGTGTCGTCCTCTCTTTTACATTCCTGGAGTCTTGAGACATCAGTGGTGAAATAAGGAGCTGCTCAAACTTTAGGATATTACAATTCTTTGTCATAAAGTAAAGAAATGGAAGCACTCAGGTAAGAAATTCTCTGCATAGAATATCACCGGCAGTAAAAAAAGAAAAAAAAGAGAGAAGATAAAAGTAGAATCACCTCCTTTGAGAAATGTTTTTTTAACTAGTTCAGTGGAATTTTAGTTGACCGGTATTTAAGCCGACGTTGTTTCATCCACCCTGATTTAGATGGAGATTGTTGCCTCACCTCAGTTTAGACAAACCCTGAAATGTCGCCTGCTTTTTCCAAGTCAGTTCAAAGCCTGTGACGCTGAACTTAACATTTTATGCAATGACTGTGGTTCCTGGCATTCGCTGTTTTGCCTCAGGTGGTAAACCTCACCCACCTTGTAATTTAGTTATAGTAAGGTTAAACAAACATGTCACACAAACCGTCATTTATTCCCTTTATTTTTCTCGCAAAGTTGTTTTTTTTTTTCTTTCTCCTGTTGACAGTGAAAACTCAATTTCCGAGATCCACCTTAATCGTTCACAGTGTCCTCTTCATACCTCACTCTGCAGGTCTCTGTTTATCCCCAAGTGGTCCTCAGACGTGCGTCTGGACGGGAAGACGGCTGTAGTGACGGGGGCCAACGTTGGAATTGGCAAAGAGACGGCTAAAGATCTGGCCGGCAGAGGCAAGCAAGCAGAGCTAAAGACAGTTAAATGATGATTTATAGACTCTTTGTATTTTTTTTAAATATTCATTCTGGCCGTGGGGCTCAGAGTGCCTGCGTGGGAAACATTTTAGAATAACAAGTCTAATGAGGTGGCTCGAATATTAAACTGCTGAAACACAAATGTTTGAGCTCGGCAGCACCTTGCCTTCGCTCAGATTTCAACATGAACCCACACGCACGCACACACAGTCACCGCTAAGAGGTGTCGAATTTCCGTAGGTGCACGGGTGATTTTGGCGTGCAGAGACATGGCGAAGGGGGAGCAGGCTGCCCGTGACATCATGAGGGAGGTGAGGGGGGCCAAGGTAGTCGCCAGGCAACTGGATCTGGCTGACACCAAATCGATCTGCCATTTCGCTGAGAATATCTACAACAGTGGGTTTGCATGGACGCACACACACACACACATAGAGTGTACATTTTTCATGAGGACTGTGTTGCAGGTGACTTATTTTGTTTTGCAGCTGAGAAGGCTCTTCACTACCTGGTCAACAATGCAGGTGTGGCTATGTGCCCGTATGGAACAACAGCGGACAGATATGAGATGCAGTTTGGAGTCAATCACTTGGGTACGAGATTAAAATAACCAGGAAACACACCAGTTTTGGGGGAGACTCTCCCTGTGTTTAGCTGATCGAATTCCGTGGGCCATGTAATGATTAGAGATGAATTTGCAGTTGCCCTCGCTACTTTTCATTTCATGCCACATTAGCATGCAACAAATTATCGAGCAGCTGTTTTTGGTGCCTCTGCTCCCATTGAGCAAATCTCCAGAGCTTTTTGTGCGTTTTATTAATATATTTCCCTCTGTGTCTCATTTCCTCCTGCTCTAAAATCCATGTCTTTCCTTCCACCTCCGACCCTCTCTCTCCCCCTCCAGGTCACTTCTACCTGACCTTCCTGTTGCTGGACTTGCTGAAGCACTCGGCCCCGTCCCGGGTCGTCAACTTGTCATCGGCGGCTCACGCCCTGGGCAAGATCCAGTTCGATGACCTGAGCAGCGAGAAAAGCTACCACCCCGTCCGGGCCTATGCGCAAAGCAAGCTGGCCAACGTCCTGTTTACCAGAGAGCTGGCCAAAAGGACTGAGGGTAGGGTGTGTGTGCGCATGTGTGTGTTTGCGACACAGTCTATGCATCATGTACTGTATGTTTGTCTTCACGTCTCTTTTCTGTGCCTCTTTGTCTCACTCTCGTTGCGTAAAAAATCGATCTGCATCTCTTGCCAGTGTGAGAGTCTCATGCCTGAACCACAACCGCTCTGGGCGAGAAGCGCAGCAAGGAGAAACATGTTGGTAGAAAACACTTGACGGGTGAATCATTGCCCCGCGGATCACACCTTGTTTGCCGCTCTTACCATTTAGATAATTATGTGTCGAGGTTTTATCACGTTGTACCAAACTCTGTGTGGACTGTGTGCGTATGTCAAAGTTAGGGATCATCGTGCCACGGATCCTGAAAGTTACCCGATGTCTTTTGCATTCTGTAACCGGTGTTTGGGAGTATCTTCATATCAGACTGAGCAAAACAACATCAGAAGACAACACTCGACCTACTTTGAGAGGTTCACACACACAACTCATATGAGAGAAAGGTCCGTCCCTAAACGCAGCACGTCCCTTTGCCTACAGTTCTAGGTGTGATGGCCTACGCTGTGGACCCCGGCGTTGTGAACACTGAAATAGCAAGGCATGTGATGAGCCCCGTTGGGAAGCTCATGAAGACCCTGGGTTATCTGATCAAGACCCCAGCAGAGGGAGCCTACACCAGCATCTACTGCATCGTCACCCCTGAGAACCAGATGCTCACCGGAGGATACTACAAGTCAGTTTGAAGTGCTGTTGAAGTCTCACGATCAGCTTAACACCTAAAGGGCGACTAACTATTTTTTTGTTCTTTTCCTCTTACAGGGATTGTGCCATTGCAAAGAGCTCCAGGGCAGGTCAGGACGACGGCAGCGCCTTAAAGCTGTGGGCTGTGAGCTGCCGCCTGCTCGGCATCCGCTGGAGATAAACGTTCCCGCTTCAACAGGCTCTCCTACACGTGCTGCGAAGCCATATGCATGAGCACTACAAATAAATGCTGATGCTATGTTTAGTGACTGCTTACAACGTGATGTATGTGATGGATGGAATATTGTGTAAGCACGTGAAAAGGATAGGAATACAATCTACTTATTGAAGCATTTGACTGGAAGTTTTATGAAATCTGAAAGGTTGGAGAAAGAAATGGTAACAGATAATGCAGCTAATAAAATGATCACTGATCTTCCGAACTGCTGATCGTTCTCGTGTGTTTTATTTTTCGGATTCACCGAAAAAGCAAGCTGGCATAATCAGCATGGGGAAATATATGGCAAGAGTGTGTTTTTTCGGTAACGCTTTGTGACTAAAGGCACGAACCATATACTTAAGTAATGCTTAGCTATTGTGTGACCCATGACGATTAGCTGAATAGCTTCATATTTTTATGTTCCGCTTTCAGAGAGGCTGATCCAATACATGGGTCTAAAATAATATCTGGAGTCCTGCTAATTTGGTTGAATGTTAACAGTGTTGTTTGAGGCGGCAATAGCTCAGTCCGTGGGGACTTGGCTTGGGGACTCGAAGGTCGCAGGTTCAGGTTCCATTCGGACCAAAAAAGTATGATGTGGACTAGTAGTTGGAGAATGCTAGTTCACATCCTGGGCATTGCTTAAGTGCCCTTGAGCAAGGCACCAACCCCTACCACTGCTCGTTGGGCGCCGTAGCATGTGTGGCAGCCCCTTCTCTCATCTCCTCTGTGTGTGTGTGTAAAAAGAATTTCCCCTTGTGGGATTATAACAGTGTATATATAAAAATGTTTTTAATAAGTATATTACAATATCACTTATGTGAAAGCCACCCACATGAATAAGACTTAAGTAAAAGTATATAAATAGTAATTAGCCTATTACTCTGGGTCGACAGATTATTGGCCTGGCTGATGTTCAGCATTTGTCAGATTATTGGAATCAATTTTTAGTTATTTATCTGACTGGTGACTGCAAAGTAACTAGTAACTAAAGTTATCAAACACGTGTACGTAGCAAGTAAAAAGTACAAAGGTGAGTAAAGTAGCAGAATATAGAAATACTGTAATAGTAAAGTAGGCCTACAAGTTCCTCACAATTGTACTGAAGTGGAGTACTTGAGTAAATGTACTCTGACTGCTTACTATAAATACATTTCTGAATTGACTGTGAATGAGCCTCTCTTAACTGATGATCTATTGAGTGACAACTGATCATATCGTTTGTTGGAATTCACAACACCTCCTGCATCCATCCACGCACTGACTCATCATGGGTTCAGCAGGACTTACCCTCTGTTCTTCACTCTTACAGCTCATTTTGAAAAACCTCTCCCGACAGGATGGTTCTGGCAGCCTGCTGAAATTAGGACTGGGGGGACCTCAAGTGGCCAGGAAGCAATGTTACAGTCCGATCCTGGTTAAAGCGCGGTGATCATATCACGGCATAATAGTCAAGCACCGCCGCCGATGCTGCTAATAATCTGCTGTTCCTCTCTGTAAGCAGGCTAATTAAACATCTGACTTCATGTGCACTGTTTCACATCATGCCTCTGGATCTCTCACCGCCCTCTCGGGTCCACAACTCGGTCGCCTCCGTCGGCAGGAGGCAGCGGGGGCAGCCTCCCCGCTCCCCAGCCCTCACAGACTCTGGGAACTTGTGAATCAATTATGCGTCAGCTCGCTCCTGATTGGCCCAGCCGGGAGATTGTGATGACAAAACGCGGCGGGGTGGGGAAGACATGACAAGCACGAAAAAAAAGCCCAGTGATGAACTAACTGTTGGCAGGAGCGAGCGAGGTGAAAGCAGTGCTTTTGGTAAAAGTGGTGCTTCACTTGTGTTTCCTGAGGTGGAGATATCTGGCTCTGAGGTGGGGGGAGAATGTCCTGCAGGTAAGACATGAAAACACACACATATACACACACACAAGCGGTGGGAAAACGACAAAGGTTAGGCTGCTGGCTCTGTTAATAACAAGGAATGTTCGAAGTGTTCGGGGGGGATCACAGCCTGCCTGCCCCCAGATCTGGCAACACAATCTGTGTAGAAAATGTGTAGATCTGTGTCGTGTCACACCGTTTCTGTGTTCCTGTAGATTGTTAGTGAAGTGGAGTAAATGGAAGAACAGTTGGATTCAGCTGCTGTGAATGTTACAGTGATTTTAATAGGGGATATGACTACAGGTAACCAGGATACAGCCAGCACTGGTGTGTCCTGAGAGGCAACAAATATGTCTTCAGTGTGTTGATGATCAATTCATGATTGATTTTTTTTTCCAAATTTCTTCACTTTTTGTGGAAAATCCCCCCCAAAGGATCACAACGTTCCTGGCTTCATATGTATAAATAGACTAAAGAGGCTCCTGACAGCGAAAGCAGTGGCGATTTGAAACTTATCTTCTCCACATTTGAAGGGAAATGCAGCACTGTTCACGATTCCCTCTCTCTCCTTTAATTGTTGTTGTGTGTGTTGTCGTTCAGGAGTGTGTGCTGCCACCGCTGGTCATGTGAGGAGAGGTTGGATGGGAAAACGGTCGTCATCACCGGTGCCAACACCGGTATTGGAAAGGAGACGGCCAGGGACCTGGCAAGAAGAGGTACCGCTCAGGGCTTGTCTGTCTTCTTCTCGCCTCTGCATCTATTTCTGTCTCGGCCACATCGACGTGTCTCCGGCCTGAGTTCTCTCCTTTTTCTTTCTTTCATTTTTCGCACACTTCTAAACTCCACACATTCCCCCCCCGGAGTTAAGCACCTCTAATGAGTGGGCCATTAATGGTGATCTTTAAACGTGGCCTCAGAATCAGGTTTAATCCTACTTGTTTGGCTCTGTGAGAGTACGCTTTGGTGGGAATATCACGCTTGTATAACCTATACAGACACAGCTTAACCTCTCACAATATCCAAGAACCCAAGACAGACGGCTGATGGGAAAGAGAGATGAGAGGGCACGCTGACCGTAGGGAGCGTCTTGCTTCACACTTTCCAGCCGTCCACGAGAGAGATAAGTGGCAGTGATGGAAGACAGGCGAGGCGTCAGGGGGACAGAGGGAGCATTGTGAGGGTCTGCTCCGCTCCGGAGCCAGACAGGCAACAAAGAGCGATGGGAGGGTGCACCCCAGCAGTGCACACACACACTCACTCACACACAGGCAGACACACACAGAGACACAAACACAGTGAGAGCGAGTAACATGAAAACTGCTTCTGCGTATGTGATTCAGTTTGTTCATGAAATGCCCAGCATGGCATCTACTTCCGCATTTTTGAAAAAGTGCATTTGTGTCACACATCCAAGAATCCAAGAATCTTCTTTTTCTCCAAACAGATTTTTTACATTTTTTGTAATAAAATAAATATGAATACAGAAGAATGGAGCACAAAAAGGCAGCACAAAAAGAATGATGGCTGCCAGGGGGCCACAATAATACCATGTTCCTTGCTTCCGGAGAATTCACTGTCAGATTACTGTATCACCTTTCAGTAAATGGGATTATGTAATAACACGATGACAACCTGATTAGATTTGGAAGGATTCATAACAGGAGCCGGTTCCTCGGGGCTTTGTACCGGGAAAGCCAAACTGAATCTCAACCTTTTTAATCATTCGGTTATAACATTCACTTGTAGGATTGTTCCCCTGCCGACAAAGTGAAATGTTACTCGTCCATGTCGAGAGACAAAAGCTTGTTTGAAAAATTGGAATAGGGGAGTCTGAATATACAGAATGTGATCAGACTCGGCTTAAGTCGTTACTTTGCCCTTATGTGCATAAAGAGATTATTAACACTGTCCAGTCATCATGGATGATCTTTAACTTGACTCAGTGTAACCTTCCATTCTCACTGTTTGTTGGTGAGTGAGCTTCAAGGGAAACGCGAGAACAATTGGGTTCTCCCACATGGGAACAGCAGGGGAGAAACAAAGACACTGTGATGGGATGCAGACGCTGCGCTCCAACTGATTAATGGCTCCCCTCTTTCATAATTGCTGGGCACAGCAGTGTGCATGTGCGTGTGTGTGTGTGTGTGAGTGTGTGGCGGTGGGAGTC
The DNA here is from genome assembly GCA_039737535.1 of Lagodon rhomboides. NCBI lineage: Eukaryota > Metazoa > Chordata > Actinopteri > Spariformes > Sparidae > Lagodon > Lagodon rhomboides. The sequence goes on from CM077803.1 coordinate 12,984,639, forward strand.
GTCTGCCTATTTGTTGTTTGCACGGGCACGCGTGCACGTTTGCGTACGCGTCCGCGGGTGTGTGTGAGAGAGAGTGTGTATAAACGTGTCCTCAAAGCCCCTCTTCCGGGCTCATTAAGGGGAATGCATGGTGGTTTGCGTCAGAGGCGAATGAGAACGACACAGTTGAGAGGGTCCTGTGTTCGTGTGAGCGCAGCGGTCGGCTAAATGAGATGGGGAACGAGACTTTGGAGAACATTAGAGGAGGATCAAAAGCACACAGAGACATTTAGGCACTTCCGCCCTGATTGACGTAGGTGGCTTTGTACGGCTGCAAAGGAGCAAAACTTTTGAAGCTTTGAATTTGGAACCTTTTGAAGGATTTAAACCTCCTGTGTGTACAGTATGTTCCTTGATATATAATTCCCTATAACAGCTGTTTGTTGTCTTTGTCCTGTGAATTTCGGTGCGTAAGATTTACTTTAAAGCCTCCATTAAAACAAGAGGGAGTTCACGGTGCTCTATATGCCTGTCCATCATTGCGTTCTCTATAATCGCTTGTTCTTACTCTAGGGAGCGCACATAAACAAACTTCGAGGCAACATGAAGTTCCAGCTTCACCCGAGCTGTGTGTCCTCAGAATGTTGGAGAAAGATTAGTGTGAAACAGGGGGAGATGTGACATCATCACCATTCTTCGGCCCTTGTTTTTCAGGCGCGCGTATCGTGATGGCGTGCAGGGACTTGGAGAGGGCAGAGGAGGCACGGACGGAAATTTTGGAAGACACAGGAAATGAGAACCTGGTCATCAGGAAACTGGATCTGTCTGACACCAAGTCCATCAGAGCGTTTGCCGAACTCATCAACAAAGGTAGAACCGTCACTGTAAACGCCGATCAAGCCACAACAATAAAAGGACTAACAGGAGAGGTGAATAACATCGACCATCTCGTTGGAATGCAATGTTCTGCTGGGAAACCTTAAGTCTCCCCGCCGCCCCCCCCCCAGCAGTACAATGCGCCCTGCCGCAACACAACGCAAAAGCTACTCAGGAATGACACTGAGAAATGTGACAAAAAGGTCAAGGCGTCACTCTGGCCTCCAAACTCCCCAGATCCCAATCCAATCAAGCATCCGTGGGATGTGCGAGATCAAATCCCTACCTTCCAACCCACAGGAATTAAAGAATCACTGCACATGCCCTGGTGCCAGACACCACATGAAACCCCCAGAGTTTTTTAGTCCATGCCTCGACGGGTCAGAGCTGATCCACGAGTCTGATCCACGTTGAGACGTTCATCGATCAGACTTGTTTCGGCATGTCCCACAGATGCTCGATCGGATTTCGGTGTTTGGGTGGTTGGTGCGTGTCAAGCGGCATTTCAATGCCAGGACCCAGGGTTTCCCAGCAGAACATTGTAGTGTTAGATGATCAATGCTATTCACCTCACCTGTTAGTCCTTTTAATGTTGTGGCTGACCAGTGTACATCTTCACTTATTGTACACAAACTCCCTTTCAATATGTTCCTGAAACAGTGATGGTTACCTTAATGGGGCAGGTTTGGTTCAGCAGGCAGCATGGGTTTTCCATTAGTCGCACGGTTGGGGGTTCGATCCCAGGCACTTCCTGTCCACATGTCTCTGAGCTAAACACTGCAGACACAGAAATCAAAATGTTCTCTTTTTTTTTATTATTAACACTCCTTCATCTTTTCGTGTTTGCGTGGGTTGTTCTTTTCAGAGGAGAAGCAAGTGAATATCCTCATAAACAATGCCGGCATCATGATGTGTCCCCACTCCAAGACTGTTGACGGCTTTGAAATGCAGCTGGGAGTCAATCATTTGGGTGAGTCATACTGGGAGTCGTAGTCTACCTTGATTTGATGTTTCATGTTCACGCACATTTTTCAAGAATCTGGCAGGCAGTCATAAATTGCAGTGAAGTGGCTCAGTTGGCTGTGATGTTTGTCAGCGAGATAAATAATAGAGGGACTTCAAAGTGTTTTTGGTTTTTTTGGACTGCCTCATCTTGGTAATTGATGTGACACAAACAGATGGCAGTCATATCTTTGAGTGATTTAATAACACGATTGCACATTAATTAGGAGGATCGCCCCTACTAATAAATGTAAAATATCCTATCTTTTCCACATCAGGTGGTGTCACAAGTGTGCAGCACATGTACAACTAAGATGACCAACAGATGAGCCACAGTTACTGTCAGTGTTTTCCCTGTGTTGGACCATGGCTTCCCTCCAAATTATCTATTCATCAGTGGTATTTTTGCCACAGGCTGACAGAGAGAAGAACATTCTGTGCTCAAACTTGGTCGCCCACGCACATGCACATGCACATGCACATGCACATGCGAATCCTGTATGCGGGCACGCACGCGTACATGAATACACACCTACACATTCGCAAAAACATCCTCCACATGTATATCTGTACTTCAAATGGCGATAAACTCGGGCTGGGTCAACAGTAAAGCAGGAAATGGAGAACAATGGTGGGGAAAGCGAAGATACTCGCACCCGATTGCAGTGTCCTTCAGAGTTCACTGACAACCGCACAGATAGCATCGTGTCATGGCGATGTCTCACAGAGTTACCTTTGCGGCAGCTCCAACTGTCACAGTGCTCTCTGTGAAGTCTTTAGAGGAGAGTGGCTTATATTGGGTGTTTTATGAGTTGTTTGTCCACATTGTGTTTTTGGCTGGCAGGATGGCTGAAAGTATGAGCTACAAAGATCCAAAAAATGTTTCATTATCCTTTTTCCTCTTTGTACCCCTCCATTAGATGCACCAATGTATTTCTCCCCGCTTAGTGCTATCTAGATTGTTTTGATGTGAGTTGCCAAGTTTTGCCAAGTTGCCAAGTTTTCCAAACTTTTGCAACACTCGGCTTGTTAAATAAGACTACTTAAAAATCTATTTATGCCTAAACCCCAGAATCAGATTCTCAGAGCACCTTGAGGTTGTTGAAATCCACCACAGTGACGTAATGACACTGAAAATCCGTGTCCCATAACTTTCCCCAGGTCACTTCCTGTTAACTTACCTGCTGCTTGACCTCATCAAGCGTTCGGCTCCCGCCCGTATCGTCGTCGTGGCATCGGTGGCGCACACCTGGACCGGGCTTCGACTGGATGACATCAACAGTGAGAGGAGTTACGATCCCATGAAGGCCTATGGACAGAGCAAGCTAGCTAATGTCCTCTTTGCACGCTCTCTTGCCAAACGGTTACAAGGTGAGCCGAGGTCGTGATGGACATGTTTTCAGGTCCACACTCGCGAGCGTCAGTGTTGGTCATTATTTAATTGTCTTATTTCCCTCCGAAGAAGCGCGGCAATTACTTGTGAATTAGATTAACTGGAAGTTTGCCATTTTGCGGACTCAATCCATTGTCCTTTTTGTTCCTCTGCTTAATGGCCAAGAACTGAAAGAAATGACTTTAATAGACAGTCAGACCCTACAGTCTAAGGGTTGATGGCCTGTATCTGGAGAAAAGCTATCAAAGCTCTGTCCACCCATTTAACTCGGAAACAACAGGAAGAAATGAAGGGAAAGAACAAAATGAAAATGAAATTAACATTTTTTTATTTCCCTTTCCCCAGTCACTCATGCAGCTACTGTTTGAAAAAGAAGCATATTTTGCACAGAAATATGTCTAATTGTATGTAAAGTCATGGCTTATTTGTTGACATCAGTACACAGTGTGTTTGGCTGAATATGTTTTGCAGGCACAGGGGTGAGCGTCTTCTCTCTGCACCCGGGGGTGGTGCAGTCTGACCTGTGGAGGCACCAGCACCAGTGTATCCAGGTGGCGGTGAAGATCTTCAGGATTTTCACCAAGACAACAGTGGAGGGAGCGCAGACCACCATCTACTGCGCTGTGGAGCCACAGCTGGATAGCCAGAGTGGAGGGTACTTCAGGTAACCAACGACTGGTTATACAGGACTTCATGCTGCTCAGTACTACTACCTGCTGACTAACAAAAGGCTATACGGACTGTAGTTGAAGGTTAACTATTTTTATTCCCAGCACAGTGTGTAACGGCCATTCTCTGTCCTCATTGTGTGCTTAGCGACTGCGCTGCCGCAAGGTGCTCGAGGGCCGCTTCCGACGATGACTCCGCCCAAAAACTGTGGGAGATCAGCTGCAACTTGCTCGGCATCACCTGGCAGTGAAGAGCGACAGGTGACCCGTGCAGCGAAGGATTTATAGAGGCATTGGTGTTCCTGTTTTTTTGCTGTTGTGAACGAGATGTATTTTATTAATCAAAATGCAGTGTAGTCCAAATGTCACCTGATCGCAACCAAGAGCTCCTGTATTTTACGAATTATCAAATCGAGCACTGCATTTTAGTGAGATTGTATTTTAAAAAGGTTTAAAAAGAGATTCTGTTAAAGTGTCTTTTCAACTGTATTTTGCTAACTGATGTGGGCATTTTAGTCAGTTTTGTATCACGTGCTCAGATGCTGTTCTATCTTGTTAGCTTGTGAAGACGTTAGCTGGCATGGTCTCGCTTTGGATGAAAATGAAAATGTGAAAGTCTCTCTTACATGTCCCTTGCAAACGCAGTCGACAAACACATTCATATTTGTATGAATGACTGTACTTCGGGGGCACACGCAGCATTGTGGTAGACAGTAAAAGCATTATAATGAGGTCCTGTCTGCTTTTGGTAGCACTTAATGCATCACAATGCACATTCATTGAACAGTACAACATGAGCCACTGGAATATTTTTTATTGTATTATTGAGCTGTTTCATTTTACTGCCTTCTGTCATGCAAACTTCAGTTTCAGATGACTTCCTGTTCTTATATTTAACCTACATTAGGAATGTAATCACAATACGGTTACAGTGTGTCGGCATGCTAAGGCTTTAGCAACCTTTTGAAGTGGGATTCTGTTAATGTGACAAAATGTACATAATGTAAAAATTAAACCTGTTGGACTGGAAAACATACTATAAGTGCTGCTTGTTTGTGACTTTTACATAAAAGTTACTGTGTATTCATTCTGAGTGGATTCACTACATCTAACTATTTTCCAAGTTGACCTTTCAGATGCGGTAACGTGACACTGGCATGATTTTTTGGGGAGTTAAAGGAGATTAGGAATTAGTTAAAGGAGATTAGGTAAATTTAGTGTAATAATAATGAGCGAATTTAGGGTCTTGAAGGTCCTAGCCAGTGCCACCCTAACAGATGACTGAAATTTCAATGTGACTTACTCTATGGTCCTAATAATGAATGGAAAATGGTGAGTAGAATGTGGTGAGCCGCAGCACAGTTACTAGACATGAGTATTACTCTAAGTGTGGCAGTGGCACTTGTCACACCACAGAAGCAGTACAATAGAGAACAAAGATCAAGAGAAAATGCCAGGATTCTATTTAGAAACTAAATCTAAATCACATGAGGGAGCATTTAAGACTAAAGGAATGTGGCATGAGTAAGAGGAGTGGCTACAAGGAGTCTAGGACCAATGTTCCCTCTAAGCATTGTGTTATTATACACACTCGCCAAATAATAACCCATCAGTCAGCTGTCCTGTTTCCAGAATGGTACTGGAAACTGTTCTTTATTCTAATAACCCTGACAATAAAAATATTCCTCCTTTCTTCACTATATTGAATTGCATAATATGTTATTCAGAAAAGAATGATTTTAATCATGTTTTTTTTTTTAAACCAAATACAATAAAGGGAATACTTTTTTGCTTTTACTTTTGAATTATCATCCCCTACCACTGATACCACAGTAGCCCTGCTGTGACACAAATAAACAGTAGCATGGGGTGTTTGGTTCAGAGTAGCTCAGTCTACAGGCACTTGGCTTGGGGAATGGAGGATGGCCGGTTCTCAATCAGCTAGGGTAGCAACTTCCTTGGTGGTCTCACCAAACCCCTTGCTCTAACAGCACTGGATTAATGCATGTGTACAGGTCCAGTTTATGTACCTGTAGTGGAGACACAGACAGACAAACTGAGACAGCCTGGACACAAACTAAAGTTCAGGTTCATGCACCTGACATCCAGGTAGCTCGGTGTGTTGGAAGACTGTCCTGAAGGTCTGAGGTTGTGAGTTTGATTCTTGAGGCAGTCTGAGTTTTGAAAACAGCTCTTAAAAGAGTCAAAGGCAGGACACTCGGGTATCTGATGAGCTGGTCTGGAGGTTGTGGTTTTGAATCCTGACTCTTTATAAAGTTGCTGCTCAGAAGAATGAGTGAAAACCTCTGAGAGACTCTTTCTGATGTCACCCTGTTAGCTCAACAGGGTGACACCAGGGATAGAAGTTCTGAGGTTGTGGGTTCAAGTTTTGTTTGGGTTTGATTCTTATAAAACTGAGTGAAGTCTGAAGTACGGACTGAACAGCAAAAACAAAAAACAGTATCCCTGACAACGGAAGTATGTCTTCTTCTCACTAAAGTATTAATTTATAAGAACAAGAAGAGGGAACATTTATTTTGTTTATATTTTATTTACTGTATTTAATCATTTGATAGAGACAGAGCAAGGAAATTAACATCAGTATAAAAGACACACAATGTTAATGTTCAGGATTGAGCAAGAATGCTAATTTACATCAATAGTCCCTCAGGAGGTAACATAAATATAACATTACAAGATGAAAAGAACACATTAATCAATATATCCATTTAAAAGTGGTCACGGCTCTGGTTATCTTTAAGCCATGTTTGAGATACGTTTTAAACATGGGGTATATAGCGAGCTCCCTTATTGCAAGTTGTAGGTAGGATTAAATTACATAGTATAATTTTGATTATTAAACTATAAAGATTAAACTGACAAAGTCACAGTAAATAGGATAGTGTTTACCTTCAGTAGAAATATAATAATATGTAGGAGAATATATCAGAGTGTTAAAAATAATTCAGGTTTTGAGAGATTTCTTATTTTGCAGCCTGCAAAAAAGGAGTCGAAATAAAGCCAGATATAATTAAGAAAGTGAGTGAAATGGGGTTAACCTATGCCACTTTCTTTTAACCTCCTGGCCTGTAGGTGGCGCTGTGGGCAATAATTCAAGCTCAAATAAAAAAGAGAAAGAACAGAATACGCATGCGCGTCTAAAGTCTACGTCAGCTCTTCTTCACTAACAAGCTGTCTGAAAGCTACGTGGCCCTCATTCGCTCCTCCGACTGTCTTCTCTTCTGGCACGACAGAAACAGGTAAGACACACGCTATTCCATTAAACATGACTGTCTTTATGTTACCTATGTATAAGCCATTAACTGGAGTAAAGCTTTTTTGATTTGTATGTGTTTTATTCAGTCTACTTATCAGCTAACTTAAGGTTTCATCGACTTCACTGCTTTTCTTACGATAGCGTTAGCTAGCTAGCTAGCAAGGATGGGTTTACCAACACAAATAACTCCAAAACAAGGTTTTTATTGACAGTGACGCACATCTTTAAATACACAACACGATATTTGATACACACATAGAATATGTAAGGTATATTAACGATTTTATAGCTATGGGAGTAGTGAAAGGCTCAGGCTGCTGAAGTCAACGTCAGCACTGAAGCAGTCCAAGCTTCACCCATTGATGATGTGTTTGATTCCGTCCGCAGCCTAAGCACCATGGATCAGGTAATGCAGTTCGTTGAGCCCAGCCGGCAGTTCGTCAAAGACTCCATAAGGCTCGTAAAGAGGTGCACAAAACCCGACAGAAAAGGTAGGTTCACACTTGGCCCAGTCGTTGTTGTGCTCGTAGCAGCGACTGACCTTCTCAGTCCAGCTAAACCCATTTCACCGAGGCCTGAAATTAGTGATTTTCTTTAATGAGATCATTAGATTTTTGTGTTTTTACAATCATGTTTGCCTTCCCTCAGAATTCCAGAAGATTGCCATGGCCACAGCGATCGGGTTTGCCATCATGGGTTTCATCGGTTTCTTCGTCAAACTCATCCACATCCCCATCAACAACATCATTGTGTAAGTAGTGGCTACATATGACTTATATACACGGTAAACTGTGTCATGCAATTGGTCTGATTGGTTGAAATAGTAATGGATACAAATTTAAAAGGAACAGTGAAGTGGCCCAAGAGAAGGGGATTGTCTTTATTTGATGTTTCAGTGCTCTGTCCAGGAAAGTACTGTCTTAACCCTTTATCCCAGTGTCTCACTGATATCAGTGATGACTCCTCAGAGTTTATCACCTACTTATTTTTCCTGATCAACTGCTTTATTGTCTCTATCCACTCACTGCTTGATAAATCAAATGCAGGAATTCACTAAAAGTGCATTATAATGTCTGTCTATGGTGCATAATGACATGTTGAATCAGTAATTTACTCTTGATATAAAAACAATCCCATGCTTTGTATTCTGATGTAAGTGTAGTCTAGCACTGTTCTAAAAAGGGAACTTTAATTTTTAAATACCACTTAACAAGAGCTGAAAGAGGCTCTCATCATTTAGATCCCTTGTTTCAGTACCTTCCCAAAAACCTTGATCCCTGAATGGCAGTATTTAATGAGCCTTCAATTATGTGTTGTGTTGTTGGGATTAATTAATGTTTTACTGACCAAACTGTTAAAGCTCTCTCCCAGCATTAGACGGTGTTAAGCACCCTCTTGTTGATCACTTAGTAGTGAAAATTACAGGAAGCAGACATTTAATAACCAAACATTAACCGTTTAAAAAAAAAAAAAAAAGTCGCTGATAAGAGACTGATTATTAATTTGACTACATATATGATGCCATAACATTAAGGACCAAAAGTTATTTACCTTTACCACAATTCTTGATAGGTGTTCATTCAATGATTATAGTAATTATCATTCATGTCATGTTTTATCATTACACATAAGATGAGGGGGGGAAGAAAACACTCAGACTGGTAGCACAGGTTTTTATTTTTGTGTACAGTAGGATGTTACATTCAATAACAATCATGTTAGCTGTTTTCATCAGTCAGTCCCAAAGTGCAGAAGTTGATTTGTCTGTTTTTGAAAGGAAATAGGAAAAACTTTACAATCATTGTATTTTTTTTTGGCGGAGTAGATTTCCTAAAGCAGTGATTAATTTGTTTGCTTGGTCATTTATCAAGTATTGGTATATCTGTTTCAAATGTACCATTTGGATTTTTCCACTCACTTACACTGCCTTTTGTTTTTCCTCCAGGGGTGGTTAAATCCTTGCAAAAACACCAAGCAAAAACACAAACTACAACATCCGGGGACAGGAGATGATCAAGAAGACAAGCGTTATTGGGCTGGTGTGATATGGGGACTGAAGGGATGACATTTTTACATTCTGTGCACAACATTTCTATTTCTGTGTAAATAAAACAAATGGAAACCCACAGATTGATTTGTCCCGTCTATTCACACAGCCTTGCTATCACTAAAGCATGTAAAAGGCAAAATGTTAACCATTTCTGACTTTCAGAAGTACTGTATGAACTCAAGTATCAAAAGGCACATAACACCCAACTTCATAGATATTGTTAATTTGGCAGCTACAGGAGGGCAGTTGAACAGGTGCACTGACATCAAAAGCACATACCTTAGGCTGTAGGATGTAAAGCAGCCAACTGCACACACTAACAAATATGTATAGCAGGTGTGGTGGATGTGTGTAGTCTGTAATTCTCTGCAACAAGCTCTCATTTAAGTCCATATTAAAAAAAAAGCAACCAGTTATTGGTTTGGAGTAAGGCGTGGATTCTGGGCATATAAGGTGCACATACAGAAATGGGGATTCATTTCCATGTGGCTCAATCTGAATTTAACCCTGTACAGTGAGCATGCACATCCAAACCTGAGCAAGTGTTAGAAATACAGCAGATACAAAAATATTCTTGGCAAGAATGGCCACTAAAGAAAAACCTCTAAAAAAAAAAACTAAAAATAGTAATCACTTGATTTGGTCAGTTGTGAATTTTAAAATATTCCTGCCATATTCACAAAGTCTCCATCATTATATAACTCTGAAAACACTTCGGTGAGATTTTTGGCCATGTGTAAAAGAATAAAAAATAAAACCAGCTTGTCGTAGCTGTACAAAAGTCGTGACATCTGATTTCTTCTGTGTCATTCCTTATCATTACGTATCCCCATGGACCAGAGCAGAGGTTGGTCTGTTGTCACGGTTACAGGCTTCCTTGGCTCTCCGGGGCCAACCGGTTCATAGGTGTTGGACGTGCTCACTAGCTTCCCAAACTGCAGGACCTCGTTATCTGGACAGAGGAGACAAGACATGTAATTAAATGCAGCAGTAATGAGGGCCTACTTGGTGATACTACATGTAATGGCTGCTTTAAATAGTCTGGTTCAATTATTCAATGAGTACAAGTAGATGATTAGTTTTCAGCGTGACTAGTGCCGTCTGTACTTTGTGCTGTTTGACTATTTATAATGAAGCTGTGTGTTGAGGCCTTGTTAGAGAGTCTGCATCAGTGTGCCCCCCTGTGTACATGAAGCGAGACGGTCCATGTGACTCTGCTTCCAAGACCAAGCGAAACAGTCTGAGGCCAAACAGGGGTGGCAGCCAAAAACCACACACGTTCACAAAGGCTATTATGCAAAAGCTACTGAGCGTACTCCCCACTTTGAGGTTACTGAAGTGCCAACAAATCCTCTCAAAGGGAACCCTTCAGCCGCCACTAACAGGAAAGGTGACCACTGAGGTGTACGAGTCACTTGAGGCTTTTTGTTTGGCATCCTTGACAACAAGCAGGTAGTGAAGGAGAATTAACTCTTCAAGGAGATTAGCCTTTTCAGAGAGGAAATAATTGAGTCCAGATTCAAGAGATACGTTTTCAACCAGAGTATGATCACCGATATTGTAATTTACCCTGGACTTTCTACCTATTAGTCTGCACTAATTATTGTGCACTCTGTTTAACAAAGTCAAAAGCACTAAAGTGATTAATTGAACCAAACCATTTCAAACCTGAATTGGGCACCTGGCCAACACTGACATCAAGTGGTCAAACGAGGAAGCTCAGTAGTATCTGTAATGAATCGGGCACCAAAATCTACCAGTGGGAGTCTGCGTGAGTGGTAAGGCTCAAGTCACAAATCAATTAATCAGAAGTTCAGGCTTTATATCTGTACAAACTGGTGAAGATAAACCTCGAAACAACCTCAAAAAATTAATGGCTGCAATGCTCAGGAAGGTTTGAATAAGTCATGCACAATAATGGCCGAGGAAAATATCAAAACCAACGACCGTGCTTCAACAGGCCCAAATGTCAGAAATAAGACTTTGCGTGTCACTTTTTTCCATTAACAGTTAGATTTATTCACGCAAAATTTGCTCCCAATAAGCTGAGCTGACAAACGTCCTGAGAGTGGAGCTGTTGGATCGTGTCTAATGTGGAAAGGGCAAACTCACCTCAGGAGATTTGCACCTGGGGCTTTCTATTATTCATTCACGATTATCTTGTCACCAAGTTTCCTAAAATCTGCAGCAAAAGTTAAAACATTTCTGAATGACTTCTAAGGCCTACGGGTCAGGTCAAACATTCTGCGGGAAGTTGTCACCTTTATATGTCTTCTTCGTAGTCTCTATATCTCAGCTGACTAAACCCTGGCTGCTGTGAGCATTGACTCGACCTTTGTAGCCATCTTGATGTAATTATCTGGTTTGCTTTTCTCGGTGTCAGTGGGCCATGAGCAGTGTTTGAATGTGAGTTTGAGGATTAGTGCTCTGCATGGCACAAACCACAGCTGTAACCAGGTGGGCTGGATGAGGTTTTGCTTCTACCTGTCAATCATTTCCACCCCATTAACAACTCTTTTACGTTCATTTGTTGGAAGAGCGTTGCCATCTGCTCTTGTAAATACAACGTGATCGGATGGATGACTTTGAAAGGGAGATTGTGATTTTTTTTTTACACAGTCAGACGACACGGATAGAAGAGCCTGCACTTACTATCATGTAGTTATTTAATCTGACTGTTGTTGCTGTGCAGTTAAGTTTGATCTATTATTTAATTAGGTAACAAAATTAAACAACTGTGCTTGTAACTGAACCCTACAATCAATGTTATTAAGCATAACAAAAAGTCTCCAATTTAACACAATAAATGCATTGATTTTAGTTCTGCACAATATCCTTACAGAAGGATATAATAATAAAAGTACTTCAAAACAGAATAAGAAGAAAAGGGTAATCAAGGCACTTCAAATATAAGAAAATGTCACAAATGAAGAAAGAAATATATAAAAAAAACAAACTTTATAAAAGTGGCTAAGTCGTTAAAAAGCCAACATGTTTTGATCACTCGGTCTTTGTCAGAGCCCTGCACTACACTTTCTTAGTGTGAGCTGGCTCTACAAAACCTAAAGCCTCAGTCAGAGATAACAGGTACCACGACGGTGGTTATCAACTTGCTTTGGTAACTCAGGCTGTCTTCTTCAGGCTCTGTTCGTGTTCCCGTAAAATTGTGTTTGGTACGTCATTTGACATTTCCTTCTGCACAAAATGGAAGGAAACAACTACTTCCGATTAAGAATATAAGAACATCACTCACTGTGTAAATGTCCTCTTAATGCCTACCGTTTATTTCTAATGTGACAACTGCACATTCAACAGTAAACTTGGTACAGAATATTTAAAGATTATACCCAAGAATTACATTGTGGTCATCTAATGAAGGACATGCAGCATTTACTTAGTTACAGCCAAATTTACATTTTTGTCATTGATTCAGTATTATCTGTGATGAATACCAATAAACTATAATCATTTTTTAAATCTGCGTTCTATTAGCTTGAATGTCGCCTACCAGCATATTTCAGTAAATCAGGACAGAAAACAATCATATGCAAATAAATGTCACAGGCCAGTGATTGATAGAAGAGTACTTTTAATATTGTTCTATTTTATAGAAGGCTTCTTTTATAGACTGGATAAATTGGAACATTGCAAACCCATTCAGTTGTTCAGTGAGAGCAAGAACAACCTTCCAAATAAAATTATTAAAATTAAAATAGATTTTTCTGCAGCACTGATGGTAACACGATACATACAGTACAGTAGCCTTAGTGCTTCTGTAATTGCATGGCTTCATTCAGTGGCATTAATGTAACGTTACAGCTCAACAAGTTTGCATGTATAAAGTGTTCCCTCAGCTGAAAGTAAGCATGGCTGTTGACTGTTTTCCAAAGGAGCTGATTAGTGAAAGGTGCTTCTCAGCTGAATTCAAGCAGAACCTCTGAACACAGCCTGGTCCTGACCAGGTAATGTCTGCATCATCAGTTACCATGGTGATCTAGCCAGGTCAAAAGAGGGCCACCTTCGTGACACTGAAAACTCTGGCTTTAGGCTTAACATACCTCGCCAACCCACTAATCTTGCTTTGTTTTTTGGTGCCCTGAGGGGTGTACTACAAACGCTGGTGTGGACCCACCTTGCATTAGCAACAGCCAATGGTAGGCAATCACATGACCCAGATACTAACATGACAGGTGAAACAAATTGAAAATAATGAAACAAAATATTATTATTTTGTTGATGTAGCCGTTGCCAGAGGGCCTGCACTGCCTTCTTGGTTTGAGGTCCTGTTTATTTTTTTTGCATTTTCCAGGTGCACCTGACACATTTTTGATCCACGTTGCATCACACAGAGCAACCAGCCAGCTCTTTTCCTAATGCAAAATACTGAATTCAACATCTTAACAGTGTGCACCTGTGTATCGGACACTTACACTTTCTATATACAAAACATGTATAAATAAAACATGTGAAATCTATATGCAAGAAAAAGTCATGTGTTATGTTTCCTTCATACAAACTTCGACTCAGATCTCTAATGCACTGGTTGAACAAAAGTTTAAAGTAATCATTAAACTGCAAGTCCAGGCGCATTTGAAGGGACAATTTTCCTCCGATCTCAGAAGATTGGGTGTCAAGGCAAATGTGGTACATCATTAGTGTTAAATAGATTAGTCCATTTTTTTGTGGGCTATATAAATGTTGATGAAATGAGATCCAATATTCTGCGCTCAGACCAATGAAGCAAAGGTCTTAAAAATGCAACATGACTTCACTGTAGAGAGGTATTCTAAAAGTAGTGCAGATTTTATTCTCCTGTGAAGAATAGGGAGACTAATTAATCATTCAACCAGTCTGAGTAAACACTGCGCCTCAAACACCGCACAGTATATTTTGCACGCTATTAACCCAAACCAACAACTGATAATTGCATTGTTTCAAAATCTTTTTAGAAGAGACAAAACACGAAGGGCAATAAGAAAATAAGGATTGTACGAATACGCTAAAATAATTGTGGGGCAATCACTTTCATACAAAGGTAAAACTGAACACAAAGGAAACTAGACAGGAGAGAATGAAGCAAATCATTTGTCCACAGGCGCCTGCACGCACATCAAACACGGACACAAAACAAAAACCTATTCTGCTTCAAAGACTGCCACACAAGCATGGTATTAGACCAGCGTGACTCAGAACAGGGAGAAAAATAAGCTGTATGTGAAGTTGGGGTACTTAATAATTGAGTGAGCACAGTCACTATGCTATGGGTGTATGAGAATAATGTCCGGCTGTGTTAAAGTGCTGGCCTGAAGTTTTCACTCTGCAGGGTAATGTGTTTCTGCCGGGTTCACACCAGCGGAGCCACAAGGGCTACTGAAGAGCTGGAAAAACAGAAGGATCTCCAGGCAGATTTTGTAGTATTCTGTGTGTGTGGGCATGTATAAGTTTACAGAAGGGATGCACAATATACACTGGCTTGATACATTATTGGCCCCATATTGGGAAATGTATATTATGAGCCACTGAATAGAGCCACTTATATGAAGCGCAGCATGCACACACTCCAGTACAGTGGGTGGCGGTATGCACCTGGGTAGAGTACAGAGCCAAACATGTCGTTGCCAGTGTGGACTGTTTTGAATGGTTTCAGAAAAAGAAAAATTGATTGCAATTTGCAGTACTTGTTCTGCAAGGTATCCAACCGGAGGGAAAAAGTCTACCAGTTTTAACACAACAAATCTTATTAGAGATGTGGTGTATTAAATCATCCATCTTCGCCTTTCTTACCCTCAGGTGTGAATAAACTACAAAATGCAAAATTATCAGTTAACTTATCAGTATCAGCCAGGGAACACAGCTTTAATTGTAATCAGTTGAGAGAAAAAAAAAATCAATTTTGTGCATCCCTACTTTATAGCTCTCTTTGGGAGGATCAAAAAGTCCTCAAAGGCAAATGTAAGAGTAAACATGTTTGTGTGGACTGTCATTAAAAATGTGAATTTTTAGGAACATGAAAACCAATGCTCTCAATCAGCGTCTTCTTTTGAGCAACATTGCCCTACATTAATATGCAAATGTTCTGCCAAAGTTGGGACAGATTTTTTTTTATTTGTGCTTTCCTCTGTCCTCTCCTCACTGCTTCAAAGCAACTGGGCTCCAGTCAGAAAAAAAGGTGATGTCTGTACACTGGGGCTGCAACTACACATTCTTTTTTATCATTATTTAAGTGGCCGACAATGTAAAAAAAGGTTTCCCAGAGCCCAAAGTGCCATCTTTAAACTGCTTTCCATCAACTAATCGATTAATATAATAATCATGTACACAAATTGGAATTTAGCAATATTCTCATCAAAATGTGATAACATTTGGTGGGTAGTTTGATTGTATTTCATTTACTTTAACTTTGATTTTTGCTTATCTAGCCACAAATATTAAATGTTATAGAGCAATCTGTAAGGTTAAAATAAACGATTTTAAGGGGTTTAAGGTTTGGAATATGGTTACAATACACTCAATGTCCCAAATATTCAGTAATTAGAATAATGTAACTCTATAATTGCAAAAAGCATGTTGCTACTAGCTTTTTTGAATGCATCACTTCAACTGTGTGCCACAAATATTAGGTTCTGGAGCAGGCTGGCAAGGCTAAATGTATCATAAGATTTCTACCTCAGCACACTGTGACTGTATCACAGTCATAAAGAAGGGAACTTGTCAAAATTGAGGATGTTTTCATGGGTAAAACGTAATTGCTGCTGCTATTAAGAAAACCACCACCAGGGGCAGCAGAGCACTACAAAAGGAAGCATTAAGGGGCTTCACACTCAACAGGAGGGAATAGTGGCACCTACATTTACTAAGACACATTATCTCTGTCTGCCTCTCTCACACACATCCATTTACAAACTTGCACACACATATGCACACACTTGCAGACACACACATATAAACTTGTGGAGACACACACACACACACATGCGTGCAAGCTCTTTACCAAGCACAAAAGGCTTTCAGATGGCTTCATTAGTAATCCCCTCCTCAAAGCTGATACCGATCAATAACGGCCCCCGTTGCAGAGGGGACCGAAATGAGCGTCGCACCCTCCAGTGATAACAATGGAGATGTTTGCTGCCTGTAATTGCATTTCCAGCGCCACAGCCGAAAGGGCCCGTCAGCTGTAAGTAGACCGTATTTACACAACAAATTACCCAGGAGAGAGGGTGGGCGAGGAGAGAAGAGACTAGCAGACACTCGCAGTGCAGTGGACAGGTAGAGAGGGGAATTATGGGTGTTAGGGGGCATTTTGGAAAGGGAGAGAGGATAGTGGCTGCTCTATTTTTGCCTCTCTATGTTTTTTTTTTTCAAAATATGTTCTCGAATGACATGTTAAAGGTGCTTCGGGAAGCCTTTTTTAAGCACCGAAGCATTAGTGTCAAATTATGTTTGTGATATATAAGTGCACTATAATCACAAATGGGGCCACAGTCAAGATAACTGGTCTCCATCTACAGCTTCCATTTATGTTGAGAAATAAGAAATAAGTTTATTTTCTCCTGCAAAGGTTATACTGATCAGTAAAGCTTTGTTTCACGTTGCTTTCCTGTACAGGTGTCATTTTTCTCATTTCTCTAATCACTTGTAATGAAGGATAATTGTTCATTGACAGGAAAATGTCGCAGATCACACCTTTAAAATAACACTGAGCTAGTCACTGTGATCCCAGGTACTCCAACACATCCGAAAAGATAATTTTCTTTTTCCCATTACATCTGAATGTGTTCGGTGTCAAACACGTGTCCCCCTTTTAACACGACTTGTCATCGAGAGGCAAATTGAACTCATTCATTCAGATGGTGGATCCTCCACTCCTTTAGACCAGCGTGCTATCAAATTTCATCACGCTTCACAGTTCGAGAGAGAAAATCATTTTCCATAAATCATGTTTGTTCAATACTGAGCTGTCCAATTACTAAAATGAGGTGAATGTATGACTGCCTTTTGCACAAATTCGGCTGTTCTATTGCCTCCTTCAGAAAGAAACTGATCGCAGAAATAAACAGACTGTACTGAATCTATGCTTGTTTAAGGCAAGACAGGAGAGTAATAAGAGAACAATATCTGAGATAGTCTGATAAAGTCTGATCAAAAGCCTGTTTCACCTTAAATCCACCAAACAATCTTGGGGAAGATACGCTTAATCTTTCATAAACCTGAAATTAATGAATTATAAGCTCACAATTGTCTGTGGTTTGCAGATGGATAAGGCCGGGACTACACTTAATGCACAATTTATATTATTCAGCCAAGTTATATCTTACTTTAACAGTACACAAAATAGTCTTTGTCATGGCCAGACTAATTCCCCAAATTCCTTTTAGTCTGGAACCTCTCAGCTTCTTTTTGATTTCTTAGGGGCATTATCAGGCACAGAGAAAAATGCTTTTAGATGGACATACAATCAAAAGTGATACTTGGAAATTGGGGCAGTGCTTGGTCTCTTTCTAAGCAGGTGAGAAAAAGTAACCTGGTCACAAACTCTCACAAATTACAGCTAAACAGTACACTAAAATGTGTTTCTGAAAACCTTTTTAAGCAAGAAATAGGCAATGCAGTGACAAAATCTTGATTCATCTTTGTTCAGCACTGCCCAGTTTGACAGTTTGATCTGAGTTTTGTGAGCCTGCATGGACCTGAAGACTGCACCCAGAGCCCTTGAGTAGAGAGAGTCGTGACTACAGAGGTTCAAAATGCTGATCGTCACGAGATTCACGGACACCTCAGATGGTTCAAGTAAATTTTGTGTGGGCAATTTGTATATGTGAATATATACAGACAGATCAAGTCAATAAATGCATAAATGCTCTTCTGCTGAAACTCTGCGAGTACTAGCGGCTTAACTTCCAGGAACCATTGAGAGGCTCCAACATCCGCCACTGCTGTGAAATAATGGTCCACTGGAGGGAAAGGATACGACTCTCTTTACTCAACGGCTCTGGATGGACATAACAACTAACAAGCAGAGAAGCGAAATCGAAGCGAAATGTATGACTTTTCAAATGTGGAGCAGTGACCAATGACGCCACCCAGTCAATCATATCAAACACACCCAGAGTAGATAAATGGTTGTGTTTGGCCGGTCACAAACTAGCATGGAGTAAAATCTGTCTGAATGGGAAGATGGCCGGATGTATCAAAATATTAGCCTGCAGATTCATCAGCTTCCCAGGCTATTGATTTCTACTTCTTCTTTTTTGGGGGGACAACTTTTTCAGTTTACTGGTTGAAACATCCAGAAGCAAAACTACAAGAGTTTTGTTTGTACAGTTGATGCAAATGCTTTGGGATGTGACAATGATCACACTCCATGGACAAAAAAAAACTAAACTTATATTATATAAAATGTTCAAGTACTTCCAATTTGAGTTGAGGTAATGAACTACAGCGAAAAATAACACGATATTTTGTATATCAATGAGCCGAAAACTATGGCCGTTTTGTTCCAGATATCATGCACCTTGCATATTATATCACCCTGTTATTTCAATATACAGCAGTGTCCTTCATTTTCTCTACCTGACACTCTCCTTATATTTAAGGCTATTTATTGGCCATGACATGAGCCAAGCCTTGCACCAGCACTGTTAGCACCATCTGCTGTGCAATGATAGCCACTTCCATTAAATGTTTATGATGGCACCGCTGGGTTTGTCTAAGAGTGTGAGGTGACAAACACTGTTCCGGCGTAAGTTGACCTTCAGATAAGAAAACCCGGCTCTGCTGGGAACGTGGTATCAGTCAGTCGAGAGACAAACAGACAGGAGAGCAAATTATACATTTTGATATTAGAGGGCGATTGCAAGGATATGTCATTGTTCATGTGTTTTTCTAAATGGAGGAGGGGAGTAGATAAATTGATAGGGTTGATGTGTTTGTGAAAATTAATATCCTGTCATGAATACTTGAGTTTACTGTGTGTGTATGTGCATGCCTGTGTGTGTGTTTGTCTACACATGATATTGTAGCTAATGCATATTTGGTCCAAACTCATGTCTGTGTATGTGTGCACTCCTCCCTCTGCCTCCTTGCTGGTCCGGCTCCACTGGGGGTACTAGCAGCCATTCACATCAGGCTGCTCTTCATTCCCCCTCTGCCCCCCGTGTGTGATGTGCACAGCGTCAAGAATCTACAGATCCATAAATAAAACCATAAAACAGCAGTTTTGCCTCCCACTGCCACACTGCACTGCTACAGAATACATACACTTTTCATTTCCCCTCTCTAGGACCTTGGGTGAGTGGGAGCGGAGGAGAGAGGGAGGAAATGAGAAGCAAGAAAGAAGAGTTAGGAGAGGAAAGGGCGGGTTTGAAGGGCAGAGTGGCAGCGACATTATGTAGAAAGGTGTAGCAGAGGGAGAGAGTGAGAGAGAACACGTGCAGAAAGGGATATGAAAGAAAAAGCAAAACAGAGAGATAAAAGGGGAATAGATTCATTTCTTTAGACGGAATCCCTGAAAAGAACAAGACAAAAACACAAGGCGAAGGTATTGGCAGAAAAACACAGGCGGCAAAGGAAGGAACGAGATATGAAAAGAAAAGGAGAAGGTCAGGGTGCTCGTTTGCATCACGACAAACAGAAGGAAACGGAGAGATCTTACAGTGAAGATGTCCGCCTCTGGCAGGGACACTGGGTAAGACCTCACTGAACCAAGTTTGTCAGACACATCTATTTGTGTGACTACAAGATAAAGTACATTTCTTTACCCACCTTTGAAAACAATCCTTTCCAGTATTTAGAACGCAGCCTGAATACTGAAATCTCAGGCTGCACACACTACTAAAGCCTTCAGCTGCCGTGCTTTATCTCAGCAGCTAAAGCAAAACTTTAAAGGCAGTCCCATCAACATATTTGTGGATTTATTGTTTCTGCATTTATATCAATATGTTTTTTACCCCGCTGTTTCACAGTTACAGAAAATAAATCCGAGTGCCTTGTGTATTTTTCTAATAAGGCTGCTGTTTGTTCTTGGAGAATTTGAACCAGACATCACAGCAAAAAACCTCACTTAAAACTCAACCCAAGGAAAATCCCTGCTGCTTTAGTCAATCGAGTATGTATTAGTTATGTCTTTGCAAAGCATGTTTTCCACTTAAATCAAAGAAGCCAGTGGGGTGGCTGTCTATAAACAATTTTCATCGCTGCCCTCACACGTAGGTAAAAGATCAGGGCCAGTTACAGAAATGTGCCAATGAAGCACAAAATGTGCTTTAAGGTCTTATCAAACATCATGTACGTGACCGACAACGAGGGCTGGCTAATAAGGCTACATGCTCCTCATACTGCATGTCTGAATCGTCAAAAAATTGTGCATCTGTATCCTCATGTTCAGAGTGTAACTAAAAATATGGAACATGTCATGAAGTCCTGATTTAAACAGGATCTAATTTGCATGCCGATGTGTTTGTGAAGGCTTACATTTCATAAACAGCATGCTCTCATTAACAGTGAGGGCAAGCTTTCTAATCTTGCCCAAAGTTTACTTTTAATTAAGATTTCTCAATTGCTTCAGCTCTCTGAGAGACTCCACAGCCGAAATCCATCTGTGTTCACGTGTTTGTTTTTTATCAAACTCTGCACCTGTGTTGGATTTGTACGTGTGTGTCTGTGAGTCTTATGTTGCACTAGTTTAAGGGTGGATGTGTGTGTTCACAGGCGCCGGCGCCTTGAAATGTTATGCATCTCGCTGAGTCTTTGTGCAACAATGGGAGAATGAGTATAGAAACCCCATCTGGTGGGTCATTTGAAGGTCTTTTACCATTCTGATGACATTTTACACTGTGAGAGTGCAATAACGTGTGTAGTAAGCGTGGTGTTTGGTTGGGCTGGAGAAAGAGAGTGAGTGGGAAAGAAAATGTATGTGGATACATGGATCTACAGATGGAAATCTGTGTGTGTGTGTGTGTGTGTGTGTGTGTGTGTGTGTTTGTCTCAGACTTCAACTTACATGCACATTCTGTTTGCTTGAGTGGAACATAGTGATAAAATCTTTAAGATGGTTTATGTAATTTTAGATCCTGATCAGATATGATATAGAACATCTTCTAACCGAAAAATGGACAGGAAGTTGGCTTAAACGACGGCAACTCTTACAGCAGATCTAGTTTTCATCTAGCATCGACATGTAAACAAACTCCATCTACTGGAGAAGATCACGTGATATAATCAAAAGTTCAAGAACATGTACTAAAAGAGCCAAAGCCACTAAAAAGCTACTATATAACTTATTATGTCAATATGATGCCAAAACAGCTGGATTCACTGTCAATTGTACTGGACAACAACAACTGCAATACCATTAGAAAATCACTAAATTCAGCCTTCAAGTTGTAATGCTAAAGATTTTCAGACCTAACTTTTAACTGAAATATTTATATTTTACAAGAGCCAATCAATGTATTTCCATTTTTCTCCATTTTGATCATGTATCTACTGTGATTATGTATCCAATTTACCTGTCCGTTTTGCCTTTTTGTCAAACTTGTTCACCAATTAAAAGAGAGTGATTACGTATTGGGTTTTGAGTGCTGCCAAAAAGAAGGATGACCTACACTCAATACTCTGCCTCAAAAAATCCAGTATGGACTGGAGCTGCTGCAGTTGCTCGGCTATAATGTGAAACTTTCATAGACGGGCTTGTGTATTACCATGTTGAAAAAAAACAGATATAAAACACAACGCTGTGCTTCTCTTGTATTTATCATGTATTTATCTTTTTTTCCCTTCAGCATTGCCATTGTCACATGCAAATCAAAGCTCTGGTTCATTCATTATGTGCCACCTAGTTGCTGCCGTGGGCATGTTTTCTCCCCCCAGTATTGAGTAAACGTGGTATTTGAAGCAGAAACTTGGGCCTGGGTTTTAAAATCCGAAAATGTAATGAATATCAAAATGTTTTGAGAGATATTTCTAGATATTGCAAAAATAAAATCCCATACCAAATTTTCTGTCCTGATACAGATTTTATATTGATTTAATGCCCAAGTATGCATGTTCATTTAGGTCTTTTATGTGTGTATGAGTGTCTGATGCTCGATGGGTAGCGCGTGGATGCACGAGACTGATGATACTGAAGTTATAAGGAACAGGGCTGGAATTGGTGCTGTGGCGTACTAGCAGCTCATTTGCATATCAAGCTGAATGGGAACCTTACAGAGGAAAACCTCCTCAGCCGTTCTGTCATCAGTGGGCTGACAGCCATTGTTCTTTGTCCACAGAAGTTTCTCTCGCTTTTTGTCACATGTATAACACACACACACACACACACTCACACACACACACTTAAATCTATCTGCATACCCATACAACACAAACAAGAGCACAATGAAACAAATGCACACGCACACATAAGCGCCCGCTAATACAAAACACAAGCATTCAAACGAAAAGATACATTCATAACCACCCACCCGCCCACACACACACTTTGCGGGCAAGAGATGGTTTGTGGATGACAGCTATTCAAATTTGTTGTTCATTATGATCCACGCTAAGCCAAAAACATCATGACCAAGCAGGTTTTAACAGACACAATCACACACACACCATGCCAGAAGCCATAACTCAGACTGTGTTGCTGCAGGATGAAGGCTTTTTAATATTAAGCTGTCAGATGGGAGAGGGCTGAGTCACAATGAAATGACTAAGGAGGTTTCTCCATGCCAGCACATCTCGCACACACACGCACACACGCACACGCACACACACAGCAGTAGTCCTGTCAGTCACAAATGGAGACCTATTGTCTCACTGACCTTCATAACTATAATCATCCATAACAGCTTTGCTTTCTACTCGTTACAATAAAGTTTTGTGGTGAATTGAAAATCTTCAAAATTCACACCGGCAGGAATTTCATCCGCTGACAATAGCACTTGACCCCCATCTACTTCTGGAAGATAATAAATGGCTGCCAATGAGAAGCATAGTGACAAAGGGCTGACACAAAGCATAAAGACTGAATCACGTGTTGGTCATTTAAACTGCAGCTGCCGTAGTTTTGACTGAGCTCCACATTGGATTTCAAAGCCACTGGAGAGATGATTCCGTGTGTGAGAGTTCAGATTGTTTGTTTATTTCATCAGGGATGATGATATGTAATATGTCAGCAGTGGCCTCTGGCCTCTACTCAAGACAAAGGCTGAGCTCCAAGCATAGGTCACAAACATAATTTGGATATCACACACATGTCAATCCTCTCTATAACAGCTGAAATAGTGCAAAAAAAGAAAAGAAAATTTGATTCAAAACTTGCTCAACTTTGGGAATCTACTAACAGCATGGGTTGATTTAGTCCGAGGAGACAGCAGTAGTATTGATGGACTGTCAAAGATCCTAAGTTTGTTCTGACTTCTCATATAAAATTTGCACTGAACATACACAGGCCATAAAAGCTATGGAAGACAGCTGTCCTCAAAGACATCGCCTGATGCCAGAGGAAACAAATTTAATGTGTCAGCCGTTTAAACTGAGTACAATATGTTTGATTTAAAACATTCAGCCATCTTCTCAAAACTACAGTCTTTCTCATAACTTCCATTTACAATGCAAGTGTCTGTTTAACTTGAATTCTTATGAAAATGAAAATATCAGGGTTTTACAAACCCTTTTAACGACTGCAAAGGAATGTTTTATCTTCCAAAAGGCCTCCATGTCAGTAATCTACATGCCCTGCAATAACTATGCAAAGGCAATATCCATAAAAGCAAAGGAAAGGAAAAGAAACTAAGACATAACCTCCTAACAGGTTCTAGCTTGCACAATATTTGAGAATTTTAAAAGTTCAACTGACCAATAAAAAGTTACAAAGTTATAAAAGTTATCAAGTATATAAAATGTATCTATATGACACGGCAGGTTTTAAGTGTTGCGAACCATCCCACATTATGTAAAAGCGATATAAAACTTTTTATTTCCTATAAATATTTCTATTCAAATTGAATAGTTCCATAAAAATATGGCCATGCATCAGATATGATTCCCTTTTCACCCATTGACACCAGCTTCTCTCCCACTTACAGGAGCATCTAACTCTGGGAACTCGATCCCATGTTTGTGACAGTGTCCTGATGTACGAATTCATGAGTGTATTTCCTCAAAATAGACCCCCTCCAATCCCCTTCCTGAATAAAACACTAAAAGTGGCATGACAAAGTTTGTTCATGAATACATTATTTTAGTCACTGGACAACTGCCTTCAAAGACATGCAGACTAAACATGGATCAATATTTTTTGGAAACCAAAGTGTTACATGGGAACCCCTTCCTCTCCATCATTCGCCCACTCTTTCCGCCAAATCTGACCTCAGCATGGAGGCTCAGTTTGTATTCATGTGAAGGATAAGTATCTTCAAACCCTCAAAGAGTCAATATAATTATAGCTTTATGTCGGGCAGTTTCAGACAACATTATAAGGCAGTTAAATCTGCTGAATTATAAATAACAGTGGGCTTTAGTGGGTTAAATATATAAAAAATAATGAGCTGCTCATTACACTTCATCTTGAATGTGTGTTTGGCATAAGGATAAGGCGTCTAATTATTTGCAAGAGGTAATAGAGAAAATTTGCTGCATGCTTAGTGCACCTATGGATGCTTGTGTCTGGTTCTCCCAATGCCTCAAGGGAAAAAACAATGCGTGTATGCGTAGCAGAGATTGATACAAGGAGTACTGAACTTGGCTTCATGAGTTTGCTACAGTTGTTTTTTATGGTAACCAAACAGGGATGAAAACTCTGAAAGTAATTCAGATTATTAGCATCCCAACTAAGGTGCTTCACTTCATTTAATCTAAAATGCAATATCAATGTATGTATGAGGCTTGCTGAGCTGAATATATCTCCAGCTCTGCAAGATTTAATGCCCAACACTGTTAAACATTATAATCAGTGTAAATAAATCCAGAGGGTAAAGCGAACTGGAACAATTGGAGGCATGAATGTGGTTGAACATTCACACATAGGCACAGCTTGATGTGAAGGTTACTGTGCTCAAACTGAGCATGTCTGTGGTTTTCAGTGGGAAGCTCCTCTCCTCTTTTCATGGCTTTGGAGACTCAATGGCGTCCCTTTATGTCAGATTAGTGTTACAGTGGTTATTTGCTGTGGGCGGTCCACTGCCACTCATTTTCTGCAGGGTAGAGCAAGGGCAATGGAAAGCACGACAGCAAAGAAAATGAGCAGGGAAAAGTAGAGGTTAGGGCTACTTAATGCAAATAAAATTGGCAGGGGTCTTCAAGTGTTACTGCAGGCAACACCAATCAAGAATCAGGGCCGAGCCAACAAGAGCTTGGTGTGGGTTTATGTGTCCAGGCATGACTAATCATGAGTGCAAAGAACTCGCCCTTATTTTTGCATATTCATTGGTATCAGCAACTCAGTGAGCTTCTACAGTAAAGGATAGAGCCTGACCGATACTGGATTTTTGGGGCCAATATCAATATAAGGGAGTAAAGAAATTCTGATATTGATATGCTGGTCCTCTTATATACACAGAATATTTGTACAAACACGCAGTTTTTGCAATGATCCCTCGAATGTGGGACTCAAACACAAAAAGATATGTACATAGGAATGCATAAATTATCGACACAATATGGGGACATTATAATTATCTGCTACTTATCGGTATCAGTGAAAGTCTAGTCAATAGATAGAACCAAAAATATGATTGGCATAAGTTGGTACTTTCAAAGTCGGACACAGTAGGTGGCTGTTTGCAGTTAAAAGTAGATTTTACAATATACCAATAAACATAAAAAAGGAAGGGAAAAGGGACGAAGAAAAAGAAGCGCAGCCTGTGGAGAGTTAAACACGTTGTGGGTTAAGACAACACATTTGACATTCAAAAACATGTTCAGGAAAGGGTCAGAGAGGCGGCAAAAGTCTATGAATTTTAACACAACAAAATGTATTAAAGCAATGGAATATCGAATTATGCATTCTTGCTCTTAGCTTTTCTTTCCCTCTGGTGTGCATAAACTACAGCAAGTTTAGTAAACTAAACTTAACTCTTTTTTTCAGTACAAAAGTGTGTGATTATTGTTTATCATATTGGTATTGGACATAAGAAGCAGGTTATTATTTAATTATCTGTAACAACCAAAACAAAAGTCCATATCGTGCATCCCTATGCGTACATAACTAAGGCAGGATATTTTACAGCTAAACAATAAACTTTATTGTTTAAAATTACCTTTTGAGCACTTAAGTGATGCACTTGGGAATTGAATGGTTATAAATCACCCAGAGCATCTTTTTCTGCTTAAAACAGTATCTGGGATAGGCTAATATCAGTTGCAGTCAGTTGGGCTCTCGTAAAAGAAAGAATGGTCTTTGCTTGATTCTCCCATTGATTCTGCTTCTACAAATATTTCAAGCTTGTAAGAAAGTACAACATTTTGCAGGACCTTGCAATTTATTTTGGTACTAAATAAAGACCATAATTAATGAGATACAAAATCACGCTCACAACTAATACTGTCTACCATCTTAAACTCCAGACTAAAGCAGTAAAAGACTGCACTTCCACCTTTGCATATACAACTAACACCATTAAAAACAGCCTGAGGGTGAGTGCCAAAGACCTGTAAAGCTTCATCTTTTAAAAGGTTTTCACACTTTGTTTCAACCTCTCCAGAGAACTTTGCTCAGATGTGTGCAGAGAAGTTGAACAAAGTCAGATCTCTCTGCAGCAAATCAAACTCACGCAGGGTGTGGTACATTTTGAAGTCTGTGTTGAAATGTGTTATGTTAACTGTAACCCCATTCTTGAAGCATTTGAATTACAGTTATAAATCTTTGGGCTGAATCTTTGGGCTTTGCATGTGAACAAGCAAGTTGAGCTAAAAACAAACATCAGGAAAGCCTCCACAGATGGTTGCTGGATTAATTTGTCCAAAGAAGGAACAGCTGTGCGGCATGACATTTAGAAAAAGGACAACTAGAGACCAATGGAGCAAACGTACAAGACTACAATAGAGCAGCAAATCAGGAGACGTAAAATGAAGAGAGAGAGGGGAATATGTTTAAAGAGTAATTATGTAGAATTAAAAAGACTAATTCATTTAATTTAAATGATCAAAATCACTGTTTGCCTCAAGATATACTATGCAGGATTAGTTGGTTGCGGTTTGTAAACACCAGGTACAGTAAGTGTTCCTGGAGAAACACAATTGATTGTTGAGCGTCAGACCCCAAGTCGTAAAATACAAATGCCTTCGGTTCTCATTCTCTATGTTAGGTACAGAAAGTAAGAAAATACAGGCAGAGGGTGGGGTGGACACAGGCATAGTCACACACTTCTAATGGGTCATAAGTGAAAATTGAGAAGAATTATTTTGTACGAGTCTAAACTATCTTCTTCTTCTTCTTCTTCTTCTACCACCTTTAAAAGGTATGACAGTTGAATCCATAAGACATAAGAATGAAACGAGGTCAGAGGGCCAACTCATGGAGCAGGCTGACCAGGGGAGAGGTCGAGAGTAACTACTGTTGAGCCTGCACTCTAAGTTAGTTCAGTCTTAACTATGATTTCCTGTTCACAACGAGAAGCAGCCAATTGTAGGGGAGTGGTGAGTGTCTCACTCCCTAGCTCAAGGTATACATCACTGGACAAGGGCCAGGGATAAAAACCCTGAAGCATGTCCTACGCTCAGGCAGATGGTAAACATAATACTGCTACTACAGTGAGACCAGGACAGGAGGAGCAGCATCAATGAGAAAAACTACTCTTAATCACAAGTAATCATCCCATTTGTCTTAATTGTCTCATTTGAAAGAAGGTAGACGCCAATCTTCTCATCTAACTCTCAGCAAGAGAGCAATTAAGTGCACTTCTGAAACTGTTAAACTATTACTTCAATAGAACAACTTATACTCATATAATATAATCCTATAATAAAGCTACTTTATTTAGGTCACAGTATATCCTCAATAATCACATACTAATCTTTTTATTACTTGAGAAATTCTCTGATCACTTAGCTCTGTCTAAGCTAAGCAGTGCCACACCAATCTTAAACCCGGGTCGAGAGCACAGTTGTTTATTCAAGTTGCATGGCATGAATTTACCCTTATAGTGAAACAAAAATAAATGCACTGCTTTTGTCTGGAATATAGGATTATTAAAAGTCTCAAAAGTGATCGGATAAATAGTAAATAGTAGGAGGTTGGGGACAAGTAAAACTAGAAGCAATACATATACTGAATGAAGTAGGTTCATGCCATGGTGAAGAAGCTGAAACTGAATCCCACCCAGCCTGTCTGCTGTAAAATCTCACCCATTTTCAAAAAACCTTACCTATGATGTTTTCTGTTAATCTGATATCAAATAATTTGAACAATATAAGTGAGCACAGAGAGGACAATCAGATGTGGGAATCAGGGAACAAGAACTTCTTGTACTAACGGAGAAAAGGATAGCTTATTAGAAATTGACTACCTTACAGCTGTGCTTGTATGTAGCTGTCTGTATGTGTGTGCACATATACACAAGCTGCTGCTAAAAGCTCCCATGCACTTCCATACACTTTCCATAATCCTCCATTTCCTGCTGTACGTCAGCATCCTTAAACATCAAATAAACGAGACGCCTGCCATTTCTCTTCCTCTCCCTCGCTTATGTCACCTCATCACAATCGTTTTTTCATCCAGCTCTCAGTTTTTTCCCAAAATTAATCTTCCCCTCCTTGCATTTCTTTTTTTACCAGCTCAGTCGCTGCCATCCTGTTGACCTCTCCCTTTCTCCCTCTTCACAATACAACTAACCCAACCATTTTGCTAGTTGCCACATGTGTGGACAAAATTTGGCGATGCAACATCCTTGATCATATAATGAATAACTGAGCTCTGGTGAATGCATTTGCACTTTTGTTGGTTTGTCAGAATTAGATTTGGCACCTTGCATGTTAAAAAAACCCTCTTGCTACAATATTTTTTAACAGGAGGGAGGTGGTGTAAACACTAATCACCATATGTATATACAGTGAATTTACATACAGTAAATCCTCAAGTAGTTGTGATTTATTTCTATCAACTGCAGCCAGAACCACGATACCACGCACTGAATGCAAATAATACACAGACACATCCTTAGAAGAAATGATAATACCATGTATTATATATGTACATCCAGTATTTGCATGTAATTATACATGGGCTGCTTTTGAGCTAGTGTTTTCATGTGTGTGTTTCTGTCTACCTGGGGATAGATGACACAAAGGTAGAGATATTCTGGAGACACCTCTGTCTACTTATCACATTTAAGTGGAAGGGTGGGTTGCACAACGGTGTGTGTGCAATGTGACATATTAAATGACTTTTAAAAATCATTCACAGGAAATGATATCATTATGGGAAATCGCCCTGAGCTACTTTCTAAATCCCACAACCCATCTTAAAATACACACATATGCACGAATGCAAGTTCAGTCATGCATGGACACGCAGACACAAGCAATAAAACGATAATATACTAGATTTGCACACACAAAGACCGTATTTACTGACAATTTCCTAAGGGGATTTTACAACTGATGATTGAGAATTAATGTCACATACAGAAGGTGATAAGTAGCTCAGCTGTCACAGTATTTAATAATGAGAGTGAAGAGATAGCAGTGTGAGAGAGGATGAGAATGTGAGCAAATTAGAAGGTAAAGGGAAGAACAAAGTAAAAAAGCACAGTGTGAATAATTGCAGCTTAGTATGTGAGTGAGAGAAGTATTACATATGCCAGATTCATGCCAATTCGCGGAAGTCCATTTAATTTCTCCAGTCAGCAGTCTCATTAGCACATTACATTAATGACACAATTGACAGCCTACACTGCCCTCCTGCATGGCTATTAGCACATAAGGAACATAGCACATTTCCCTCCAACATTGTTACCTTTACTACACTGCAGTCACTTCATTATTCAGTAGTACACTCCCCTCCTTTAGTATCATTACCGCAGTGCAGACCTTTCATTAGACAGCAGTCTCAACAAAGACTCTCTTGAGCCACGGCCATCCAGCAGCCTTCTCCACTGCTTCCATGTTGCATGCTGCCCGTCCTTCCTATCTTTTTTTTCTCCCTCTCTGCCCAACAGGCTGGAGGCTCTGAAGAGCTTGCTATACAAAGCCTGTGAATTCAACCTCTACAGCAGGTGCTGGGTGACTGAAAATCAATATCACAACAGTTTTATATATTTAACTTGACAATGATGAAATTCATGAGTTCGAAATGATTGTTTATTTAAGTACATTTGTAGCTCCTGGGAGGCCACAGTACAAGTGTGTAAATCTAATCATCATAATCATAAATCTGCTTATAGAATCACGTTTTAAGTATGCATAAGCATTAGTGCTCGTCTGATGAATCCTTTGTGAGATATAGAATTTACACAAAAAGAAAGAAAATTAAACTGGTCTGGTCAGGGTGTTGTGGTGTGTCCTGGAAAGCTTCAAGAAAAGGAAACCATCAACTCTTACTTACTTTCCTGCCATTATTTTTCGATGCCATTATTTGCAAATTGCCCGCAGAAGTTTCTGAGCAGACTGCTCCTTCCATGACCTTCAGGAGTTGACTGCGCTGCCAGCAGTAGCTCCTTTCTACATGTACCATGGGCCATCGACCCCTGTGCTCCAAGGTTCCAGTATAGCTCACGCTCTGGTGTATCTGCCAGGCCCTCATGTCTCAAAGGGTCATTTAAACAAAACGAAAACAGCTAATTTTACCAACTGGAATCTAGCCATGTAATTTCTTGAGGTTTTGAGATATCCACAGTTAAACGTCTGCCGTTAATTCAATATAAGGTTTTTCCATCCAAGGTATAGTTCACAAAGTAAAATTCTAAAATAGAGATATTGTAGTTAACAGATTAGTTAACATAAATAATATGGAGATCATTTCACTGAGATTTGTTGCAGTATGAGATCATATGGACCAGAGAATATGCAAATCTACAGCCCAGTCTCTGGTGTTTCACTGGAGGATACTGTCGGAGTGTCACGGAAAAGTACACACGGTGCAGTTCCAACAAGATTAGCTTTGGTGCCTTAATTGTGTAACCAGATGTTGCATATTTATAATGTCTCACTTCATTTGGAATGAGAACTGATTGTTTTCACATGAAAACAAAACTAAAAGCGACACTGTGGACCAGCGGGACTGTAACAAAGTTTTGGGTGATAACGGGTTGGTGAATGTTAAATGTGTTGTTGGACTTTGGTTATAACTATTTTACTCAATGTGATGTACATTCATTTGAGTTTACAATCATATCATTTTAAATATCTCAATATATAACCACATGAACCATCAATACCAGGATCATTTTTTATTTTATCGAGCCTTTTATGTCTCTAAAACCAAGCTATTCCATTTTATTCACTGTTCAAGAGAAAATAGAAATGTTAGAAACTCTTGGACAAACTGTATCTTCTCACAGCAAGCTCCAGCTCAGCTCTGTGAGCACATATACACACAGCTCCTCATCTAATTTCACAACAATCTAAATTATTGATCAACTAACATAAAAAAATTAACACGTGATATAATTAACTTGGGCCAAGGGTGTTTCAGCTCATCCTGCACACTCCCCTGGAGTACGACAACCAGAAAAAAAAAATAAAGTTTGCTCAATAACTGGCTACTCATCTCAAATGTACGCTCTGGATCAAAACAGTATGAATCATTACACAATTTTATTCTTTAAAGCAAAAGTTAAAACAAGCTCTGGATGCAGGCAAAAAGTCTCCTTTGGGCCAGCAAAGGCTTTAATGGCTGACAGCCCAAAACTCCTTCTTTATAGAAAGATCATATATTTTTCATCACAGACCGGCTTTCAACCCAAGTGTGGGGGATCATTTCAATGAACTTCTGAAGAGTCTCAGTGTCACACAAGAGTGATGCAAATGCACAGAGCTGATTTGGGCCCCTGAGGCCGTTGCACTGAGAAACCTGCGCAGACACAGATTAAACAGTAAAAACAACTGCACAAATTAGTAAAAGATGGTATTACATGATGCACTGTCGCTATATGAACACTCATACACGCAGCACTCAAAAATATGGAAAAAAAAAAAAATATTCCTAATTTTTTGTTTCATATTCTGGTCCTTCCTCCCAACCCCAACGGGAAATCATTACTTCCAGCCTTCTAAATATGCATGTGATTAATTAGGCATCTTGTTATCACTGGCTAATCTGCATAGGACTCTCATGTATAAAGTCCCTCTCATTACCATTCAGAAGGCCATCTCACAGGTGTGCCGAGTAAATATACAACACACAGTAGCTGATCAAAAAGCACACACACACATAAACCAGGTCAATAAACAGGCCGGAAGGCACACGCACAGTCAGTACGCAAACAAGCCTACAGACATGTTTAAAAAAGCACGGGCACACAAACATAGTCACTCAAGTGTATAGACTTCCAGAAACATACACGTATGCACACACAAACATCGAGAGTGGACACCCACCACGAAGCAGACACATTATGCAACCCCCCTGACAGAAGGTCCAGGTTTCCCTCGTTCTGGTGGCAGTTTGGTCTGTGACAACTCATTAAGAACACAGCTGGCCATAAGGCTTAGAGTGGGCTCAGACCACAGGGGTCCTCAGTCGGGTGTCTGATTAGATTTTCACACAATATTCAAGGATATAAAAAGCTCATTGTGGCATATATGTCTTCAATATATGCAACTTATGTAAACCGCAGCTTCATTTGACGGAAGCAAATTAAGCATCTGTACTTAACTGTATCTTATTATGCATGTTGAAAATTCATGCAAAGATGTTTCCACTGAGAATGCAAATTCAAGTTTGCGGTGTTGGCAGCTAACAGTTATGGTTAGGGAAGGGAGTCGCGCTTTTCTTAGCACTTGCTTTTAAATTCCCCCTCTGATATCAGCAGAGTGTCTTCAAGAATTTCCTCTCACATATAGACCTGTGTTTCAGTTGTACATATCTCCACCAATCTTCCAAAAATGCATCTTTTCTCTCAGGTACAAACAAATTTTCAAGTTTGTTTTTTCTTTGCTTGAGAAAACAAATAAAAGATGAACCTTCATGCTTAATTTGTTTGTGGTTATTTTATATGGGTCTTTTTTTTTTTTTTTACAAAGCCTACATATGCAGAGTAAAGTAACAATGTAAGTTTATGACTAATTATTGGCTGTGGAGCATCACACAGATGCTAATAATGAATAAAGAGGACTCACTCAGGTTCCATTTGAGTCCAGTGGTGATTGTTTGGCAGGGTCCACCTACTGGAATGAGACTGCACCAGTCCCCCTCCAGGCCTGTGTTCACTCCCAGTCTGTGGCTGCCCTGCTGACACACAACGTGAGTGTGAAAATGTATATAATATATTCATTTGTGTGTGTGTGTGTGTGTGTGCGCGCAAGAGACGATGACAGGTGGAAACAATGAGATTGAAAAAATTGAAAGAGAAAACAAATGTGGAGCACGACTTCTTAAACTTTTCCAGCCCCAAATGAGAAAACTGAGCTTCTCCGCCCAGGGAACACGGCTCATTAAAATAAATTATTGCTCCTGTCAATGCTGCAACCCATTTTCAGCTCCAACCCACACTTAAAAAGGATACCTTGCCAATTTGAATTATGCTCTATTTTACTGTGTGTCACAGTGAGTCAAAAGAATTTTGCGCTGGCTACCGATTACTGTACGAACAACCAGCATTTCACTTCAAAAGTACAGCCACTGGTTGCACTCTCATGAATTCTTCACTTGGAGTCGACAGGCAGTGTTTCCTATAGCATATTTTATTAGCTCAGAAAAAACTGTATCAATAGAGGAGGATATTTGACAGTGTTAAGGAGTCTTAAAGTGCTCTACAAAAATAATAAACATGAACAAAAATTCAAAATGTCACAGTATCCCTAACCAGGGCTGGGAGATAAAAAAGCAAGCATCAGACAGTGTGGGTGCAAGGTAGTGTCAGGCTCTTCAGGTTGAATAATGACTTTGCTGTGAATGCACTGGTTATAATGAAGTCTTATCCTGGAATGTAAAAAGGTCAAAACAAAGTTTCTCTCATTGACAACGTATAAAAACAAAGATACAAAGAAACTCGACACCTCATTTCAGCCCGTACATGTGTATGTGGTAAGGAAACGTTGCATTTGGAGGAAACTAAAAATCTCTGAAATTTGATGATTTTGTATCATAAACACTTTAAGAAAATCTGCAGGCTTGAGTGCCACGTATGCTCAAAGTGTCACATATCTCATGAATAAAAAAGACAAAAAGAGTTGACAGCTAGAGCTTTGATCGACATCTAAAAGGATCAAACACATGCAGACAAAGACAGCAAAGGCATTCACATTAAATTAGGAGTTTGAAATCTTGAAAGTGTGACATGTTTAAAGCAGAGTTTCCTTTGCTTGGCTTCCTGGAGCTGCAGAGCCAGAGGGCAGGAATCATGGGAAAATTCCAAGCTTTGGAGCATTTGGTGTTTAGGAAACATCCCTCAGGTTGTTTTCTATACATAAACACACTCTCTTTGTGTAAGTGTGTCAGAGAGACAGTGTATGAAGAACAGAGAGACAGGAAAACAAATGCATGTGCACCTACACGCACACATATGCAGAAGAGTCTGTAGGCGGTGTAAGAATGTACCTTTTTTCTGGTTGTAGAACTAGCTGCTAACATTGCTAGCCCCTTTTTAGCTGAGACATGGAGAGGGAAACAGATGAAGATTGAACTCCTATAGGGAAACTTTATTGTTTTAAAGTTTCCTGGTGACTGCATAAATGTTACAGTATGTAATGTTATACATTTTTGTTTAAAGTTACCCTCCCTTCGTGTTAAGACTACAGCAACTGCTGGTGGATCTGACTCCTACTCGCGATACTGGAATTGAAACAACCCTAATGCTAATGTCAGAATGCTGGCGATGACATTGCTAACACGTTGATATTGAAGCAGGTGTAATCTTTTACATGTTCATCAGCTTAGTTTAAAAGACTATGTATTTTACAGATAGAGAGAGAGATAAGGTATTAATAACAGAATTGGGCATATACAGTATATATAATAATATTGCCATGACTTTTCCTAAATGTTATTTGGCTTTAAAATATAATATCAAAAGGTCATTGTTATCAATTGTCATTAGGTTTCTATGTAGAATAGACCATCAGGTCAGCTCTTTACCTCATGTTTTTATTCATTTCTTATTTGAATGCCATATTGTTGCTAACTTGCTCTAGCACAGCAGAAGTTGGAATGAGTTAACATACCTCAGCTATCACACTTTATCATTTAAATCAGCTCTTGTCTGACAAGTTTCACTCCTCAAAAGGGCATCACCAAAACAAGCTTGTACATTTGACCTAGAGTGTGCGCGCTTCTAGAATGATTTATAGCACGGATTGGGCTGACACAGCACTGTGCCTTTCCTATCCCACGACACAGAGAGCAGTTTTTTTCCAAGTATCCTCAGGTGTTGGGATACTAACTTGAGTAAATGTTGCTCTGCTTGGCCCTTGGACCCAGACTCAATAGAGCAAATGACAAATGAGAAAAAACAACATAACAGATGAACTCAGTGCAACTTTTTTTCTTTAGATCCAAATTGAGTAAATTTAGCCTCACCTTGGGACGTCGACTGATTAAAACATCTTCATGTCGTGTAGGGACTCAGAATAAACAAGCCTGCAGCCCTTGCAACCCTACCCGTGCTTTAATAAAAGACATGAGAATTATGCAAAAGCCCTGAGCCAGCTATAGAAAACACAAGACTTCTGCATATTTCCCAAAGATAGCATAATAACACTTTGACACCTCATCTGGGAAACAAAAGCTAAAACAACAGACGCAATCCTGATTAAGTCAGAGCATATCTGTTACTTTGCCTTGCACTGATTTAATCTGGAAAGAAGAAGCAAGTCTCACTTATTTTCTAAAATGTGCATGTTTAACAGGACACTGCATTTATACTTGTCAAATCTGCAAAACGGACATGACTGGCAATTTACCTCTGGTCTTAATTTCTTGTCTATGTTTGTGCGCAGTACATCAACAACCCTCTATGTATTGATTGTACCACAAAATCCCAAAGCGAAGCACGTAACAAAGCTTTGATTGCACGGAATACGGGCGGTGAGGATATTTGGCAAAAGTTGTAAACACTTCAATTACAGATGTAACTTGAACAAATAGCACTGGGTCTTTCGAAGGTTGCGTTCACCTTCATGTACAGGCGTCTGCGTTCATCAGTCGCTAGCGAATTGGAGCTGCGTTGACAAACGAGCTTAATTTACCCTCACTGAAGTAAGATTAATTGGAGGTGTCGAGGTATGAAGCAGCAAATGACAACGCGCCTTTGGAATAATGACAAGAGGTAGGGAGGGAGTGCATGAGAGAAAGGTTTACTTAACGTATTACAAGGTGTCATCAAGAAGTGCGACAGTTAGTTGTTTGTCCTGAAGATCCAGCAAATAAACAACACAGGGGGAAAAAAAAAAAAAAGAGGCAGGGAAAAAAAAAAGAACAGTGTGTCCCAAATGACGGCAACTCGGCCCACTTGTAAACTCAATCAACTGAGGAGCATGAGGAAGTGGCTGGCATTGAGGAAAAACAATTTGGGAGTATCAAAAGAGACTCTCTCTCTCTCATGTACAACAGCAAATTGGGGCACCGAAAGAGCATGTGTGCGTGTGTGTGCGTGCGTGCGTGCGGGGGTTCTTGAAGTGATTACTTAACAAAGAAACAAAGTGTTCAACACTCCAATCAAGGTGGAAGCAGAGCAAGGAAAAGAACATTTTTGAGAGAGAGAAGAGAAAATGAAGAGACGGACAGGAAGAGAGGAGATGACAGGGGGTAGAGGATGTTAGAGCAGGGTGTTATTCTAGCGGTGTGAAAATATACTGCTGTTCTTGCCTTCAAATACAGATATACCCATAATAAATGCACCTTGAGCTTCATGAAAAGTGCACTAAAAAGACAGGCAACAACCAATTCATAAGTGTTATAACCTCCCTTTTTAGTTGTATTTTACACCTGTGAAAATGAATGGAAAACAATGAAAAGGGCAGAATCATTACACAGTGGTTTGTCTGTGCACACAATGTGAAGGCTAAGTACTGTGTGTTTAAAGTACACTCACGGGTCTGAGTAGGCATGCCAGGCTAGTCCCCTGTATGATCAACAGGGGGAGTCGTGTCATGGACAGAGCGTGATAGAGGGTCTCAACAGATGCCATGGTCTGGTCAAATCTGCCGCCCAGACCACCCAGTGTCACTATGGCATCCACCTGGAAAAACAAACAGAAGTGAAGTGTTGAAAACATTTTGCCAGTATCAAATTCAGGATAAGGATGTATTAAAAAATTAAATGCAGTTGAGGAGGTAAACCATTAAACAGTTTTTTGTACTGTTTTCTATTGAGTATATGTCAAAAAGGAGAAGCAAATTATCACATTCTGTTTAATTTATGTTTTACACAGTGTCCCAAGAGCCAGCTACACAATACATGAAATGCAATGAAATTATTTGCTCAGAATAGACCGCATAGTTTATGTGTAAAATTTGGTGAAGAATTTTGAAAAACACATTTTCAGATATGAGTAAATAAAGCAAGTAAAGAGCTTGATTAGTAGTGTTTAAAGATGTCCTGCAAACTGATCCCTCAAAAAGACCAAAACTAATATTGTTTGTGTAGTCAAAGCCACATATATGTTATTCCTCTGCACCATAGAGGTCCGTTGTTGTCTATAAACTACTAAGAATGCAACAGAGGTTGTTCCTTTATTTTCCATAGCATGAAGTTAGAATGTAATGAGAGCTTTGGTCTTTTTATGGGATTTGTTGACAATAGCAAAAATATAGAATACCACCAGCCTTATCATTAAACAAATAAAGAGAAACAAACAAACAAGCACATTAACAAATGCCACAGGGACTAGTAAACATTAAAGGAAAGAAACAGCAAGGACACGGAGCTTCGAGGGAAAACTGAGATGGAGGAGAGATCCACAATCAGCGGTAGATCAAAGAATGAATTTGGGCCATTACAGTGAGGGTAAACAACAGTCTCTTGATTTAAGAGGTGAACAAGTTAACAGCAAATCAAGAAAGCTAAGTGGATTACTTAAACTTATACAATTTCCTGCAACCTCAGTGCCAAAATACGGTCCGTCTTAACTTTGAGCCAGCAGTTCACTTAAGCACAATATTTACAGCCCTCAGCAGTTATATCCTTACACAAAGTCCCTGAGCAGTCAAGCACCACTGCTGACAGCCTTAAAACCCAGCAGAGTCGAGAGGGCAGAGGCGCTGTCAGAGGGTGACGACTGACAGTCAATCACATATCACTTCAGTGTTTTCACCTAAAATACGTACTGCAAATAATAAACAAACACAACTGAAGAGGTTAAATTATTTTCTATTACCTTCGTTGAGTTTGTCTGTTATTGCTTGGCTGTATCCAAACATCACGAAGATAGACAGTAGCAGCCAATAACTTATAATCACGTAAAGTTTGCGAACTACATTTCAAACTTTGAGAAATGACTGCTCTTACACCTACATCTACAAATCAGCCAGTTCATATTTACCACATTCATCTGCTACGATGACAGATTTCTGAGTGTTTTTTTTTTTCTCTGTAAGTTAATGTGAATGCATTAACCCGTTTAGTAAATAACATCACAGGAAACCCACTACGCCACAGTGAAATGTGTTTCCATTTCCCTTTTTACTATTTCAACAAGCTGCCTTTGGTTAAATGAATTCAGCGTTTCCCAAAAGGTGAACGAGCTCAGATCAAATTTGTGCAGAAGCTCTTTACTGTACATAACCTGAACGGACTGTACTGAACTGAATGTATTGAAACTTCCTGCATCAGAATATGGAGTTAAAACTTAACCACTGCTGAGATTGAGGGTTATTTCAACATCTGGCTAACGCCCCCACATGCAGAGGCATCGCA
Source organism: Lagodon rhomboides (assembly GCA_039737535.1). Classification (NCBI taxonomy): domain Eukaryota; kingdom Metazoa; phylum Chordata; class Actinopteri; order Spariformes; family Sparidae; genus Lagodon; species Lagodon rhomboides. The sequence goes on from CM077803.1 coordinate 13,023,879, forward strand.
GACACTGTAAACAACAACACTCGGTAAACAAACTCCCCTCTGCGCGACTGAGAGAGAGAGCAAAAGAGAGAGAGGTAATGAAGTAGAAAAATTATAATCTTTGAGTCAAATACTTCCGTTTGATTAATAAAAATGACAAAATAATAAGATCCATGTGTTACTCCAAACAGATGGAAATAAAAACATCTTTTTACCATAACCTGGTTTTACAGGAAAAGACCAGGGTTACTATCTTGTTTTTACTTAATGTCAACACATCCCACGAAAACACCAAAGCCAACAGGGATTAGTATGTTTCTCAAAACCTAACAACTTGTTTTGGTGTCTGTGGGTCATGAGTAAGCTCATTTACCCTTACAAAACATGCAAATCTTTTTAAAAAGATTTCAAATACCCACATTAAAAAAGGCTCAATAATTTCCCAATTTCCCATTTAAGAAATCATAACTCAAACTGGAGTAAATAGTGCATTTAATGGGGATCATTCTTAGCCACAGATTAATACACAATTGATGACCTTCATCAATGCTAACTGCTCATTTTCCTGACATTTAAATGGAAGTTTAAACTTAAAATGAATAGAAGGTAAGATAATGCTCACAAAACACTCAAAATTGAGCACAACCTATAGGTGTAAACATTGTCAAAAAATATTACGTATATTATGCGAGCCTTTTGAAATTGTTAATCACATTCTTCAATAACTAAAATGTACTATAAATGCCACTAAAAACAGTGGCACCTTGCTCATTATCAACATCGCACATTATCATACAAAACATGACAACAACTTAGAAAATTAAGAGTTAATAGTTAACAAATAATATTTCTTGCAAAACATTAATCAATCTAACAAACATCTTTTAGGAAATGTGCCTGGTGACTGCAATGGCCTCTTGGTTAACGGTTAACCATAATGGTTAATAATGGTTAACCAGCATTGTTAATATTGGTAACAAATGCTTGCGGCACCATTTGCCCGTGAAACTTGACATGTCAGTGCACATTATGTCAATACGCAATTTAAATGTGTAACGACTAGCATCTGGTGCCGACTTGTGAAGCTAGACATGTTTAATCAACTAGTCAACTGATGTGCACATCCTATCCCTACTGTAGTTTGTCGTCAGAGTGACAATACCAGGGCTGTGTCACCCAGTGTAATGGAGTGTCTCATTGATACTATATGTTCTTAATAGTGTTTGAATAATTAAAGTATTTCACAAATAAATTGCTCTATTCATGTAAGTTTTTCAAAAAACTGAACATACATTTTCAAAATGAATATTTCAAAAATGAGGATACAGACAGTGGCCTTTTTTTCCCTTTAAGTTCCCAATTCACCTCTGATTTCCTCATTGTTCTTATTGCTTACTAAGAACAAATTAATTATACCCAAGGATGCCAGGGTCAAGGAACAAAGCTGCTGGCAGAAGGAGGAATAAGAGAGGTGTGGAGGGATCAAACCAACAGAGAACAGTATCAGTGAAGAGTATCGGTTAGTTCCAGAGGACAGAAAAGCTCAAAGAAAGTAAAGAATGGTGAAAGAGAACAAGGAGCAACGACTAGAGGTGTATTGTGTTTGAGCGTCCAATGACACAGTAGCTTGCTCAATCTTCCGCTTTCCATCACACTGCTGTTGTGTCCGCTACGCATATCAAACTCCTATATCAGTCTGGATTTTCATTTGTTCCTATTTCATGTTTGTTTACTAAAAACAAAAAAACAAGCAGGGCAAGGAGAATCTCACGACTGAATGAATAAAACTCAACAAGCTGGCTCAACAGATCCGGCCGTACTGTCTCCTGATTGGCTGGGGGAGTCAGAGCGACTCGGAGATCAACACAAAACACTCACACCCATTTATTGGGGGTGATGAACAGATAAGCAGAGAAAGAGAGAAGAAAATGAAAACGGTAATGCTGCTTATGCTTGAAACAGTGAAGCAAGGAGAGAGAAGCTAACTAGGACAGAGCTGTGAGAATACAGACAGACGATCAGACACAAACCACATGTCGGGGTACACACACACACACACAAACACACACTTCAACAAGTACATCGACAAACAGCCGTAAACAGGTACCAAATGCTCAAACACGCTCAAACACACACACACACACACACTAGTCTTTTGCAAACACATGCACAATGTAGACATATACACACACAAAGACACACTTTCAACTGCAGGCACAGTGTGATGTAAACACACAAATACACACGCATATATAAATATATATATATATATGCGTACACACAAACAAACATCATTCTCATCCACCCACCATAATCCTCTGATACCATTCTTTGGGATTTCACCCAACATAATATGAGATAAATTCTCTAAATCGAGCGCTAAGCTCTGAGGAGGAAAACATTCAGGGGCTAATATGTTGAATCTTAAACAGCCCAAACAGGGGAACAATGCTCAGCAATCTGAAAATCACTCTGCAATGATTTCATCCATGTGTTAATTCATTTAAACAGGCTAAGCGGTTGGAAAATTAGTGAAGGTGAGCAAAAGAGGAAATGACAAGGTGTGATATGAAATCATGAGAAGAGCTCTGCGTTTCTGTACGCTACTCCTATTCACAAAGTGCTAACAGGAACAAAAGTTCAAATAAGAGTCATCGTCGGTAAAGAAAAGCGGAAAAACCCTGGTAAACAAACAAAAAGAAGTCATCATCAGCAACTCTTACAGAATGTCAGAAAAAAACTGATTGCCGGGTTCCTATCTCTCTCAGGCAGACCGACGGACAAACAGTAGTTAAAAGGCAGAGTAAATATTAGCTAGGCCAACAACAAAGGAGGCCCATGGAAGGAAAGGACAAAAGTATATTTTCGCTTAAAGCCAGACACCAAAAAACAACGTGAAAATGCACGTGATGTGACAACACATGTGCATTTTGTATGAGACGAAGTGCATTTTTGTGTGGCTGCAAGCATCTTCTCTGTGGTGTTTCATCAGCCTCAAGATTTGAAGTGATTGGGGCACTCGTCAGTGATTGGAGCAACACTTGCCATGCTGCTAAAAAAGGCTAATATTAGATCAAATAGACATAGAAAAAGGGGGAGAGAGGGGAAAGAGAGACAGAAAGGAGATGGGTACACTAATAAATATACACATACATAGATAAATAGACAAAATATAATTCTCCAGGATATTAAGAAATGTTATTTGTTGAAATTCTTGAGATTAGAGATAATATACTGTTTGTTGTATTCCATATTTTTCCCATCGTGTGATGTACATTCTGTGCAATTCAGCTGACATTTTGTGAGTCAGAATGGAAATGGAGTCAATCTCTGGATCAGATCACCGTGTGTCTGGGCTCTGCAGCAGCTGGCTGAGCACGGGGCTTCGCTCTGGCTGGCAGCTCATTTCAGAGTTTTGGGTATCAGGTTGTTAGGAGATGCTTTACACTTTGACAAAGATCACAACAAGAGTGAAGTATTTCATTTTACATCAGCGCAAAACTACAATTACACTTGAGTACTATATGTAGGTGTAAATATGGCTGATGTTATTCCAATGATATTTTTCAACACTATTTACTTCAGGGAATATTGAGCGAGCATGCATGTTCTTTTCCTGCAGCGCCATTTCATATTCATACACCCACACATGCCCGCACCTCAGATCTGCCCACAGCGAACCAAAGTCCAATATTATTGACCTCTCAACAGCTTATGTTAAGTACCTGAGGACTGAATGCCTTGCTTAGGGGCACTAAACTCTCAGAGGATGGAGAGGAGAGCTGTACTCATTTATTTTAACCAGTGCTATAACTACAGTACTGCCAGTATTGCATTGTTTTCATAATAACAATACATTTATTCAAACGATTTTTGACATTAATTAACTGGTCCAGACCAAAGAACACACAGCATATAGCATAATGCATAAAAAATACAAAATGTGTTAATTAGTGAAGCAGATTTTGATCCCTCTAGACTCAGCCAATGAACGCAAATACCAAAATATCAAATTTTCCTTTAATGATCCCATATTCTGCTTTTTTGATTAATTCTTTTAATTTGGGTGTCTAGTGGAAAGTGTTTATGTTTAAATGTTCAAAAAAACACATTATTTATCTCCTGTCAATTGTTGCAGCATCTCTATTCACACTCTGTCTGAACGCTCTGTTTTAGCGCCGAGCCTTCTCTGATTGGTCAGCTCTCACAGTGTTTCTACATCATGCCATGGATTGAGCATTTTTGGTACTGTCACAGTATTTATAGTGCGCCTAAACCTGCTGTAAATCAAAAAAGGATGGGAAGTGTTACTTTTACAATATGGGACTTTAGCAGTAAAAATGTCAGACTTTCAGCGTGTTATGTGCAGTGGATGTTTACCTGCAACTGTCGTCTCTGAATTTCCTCCACCATGATGACAAGACACTTGGTGAAGTCTGTGAGATCCTGTGTGGCTGTTTCTATCAGCTTGCACCCCTACGCAAAAAAAGAAAAATGGAGACGCACACACGGGCAACAAAACATAATCAGATAGATGTACACACACGCAGAGGGCAAAACAAAAACCAAGGCAGAGATAAGGGATAGGGGGATAACAGAGCACAGAAAAACAGAAAGAGATAGAGAGGTGGAGAGAGGTATAAATCAGTGTTTGAGTCTTGTCTGGCTGTCTGTGGGCTGTGTTGCTGAATAATGCAGAGGCTCCAGTCAGTGGCCCTAAACTACAGCATCCAGGTAAACAACTATGCTCTCTCCCTCCGTCTCCTTCTCTATCCACACACTGTCACTTTCCTCCCAAAGTACACCAACTTCCCTAATACACATACACACATACGGACACACAGTGCAGTCAGTTCACACAAACTTATTCGCTGTGCTCTGTTTGATCCCATCCATCCTCCCTCCCCTCCGCCCCTCTTCCCTCACCCCTCTATCCCCGCCTCTCCTCCCCTCTCTCCCTCCCTTGCGGTTGCTTTTCTGTTCTCTCCTTTCCATTTATGCAGAATTATTCACCGTTTCCGACAAATCTCTGAGGGAACGCCTCAAACTTTCCCATTGTTCTGCTCCCAAAGCATTACCATAAAAGTCTGTTCTCTCTCATGGAAAAAATGGTTTCGCTCATTTTTTTTAGGCAACCTGTGTGATACTTGTGAAAAAAAGTACTAATATTACAGGCAGCTACAGAGAGAGAGGGGGGGGAGAAGGGTGAGACAGAAAAGGAGCGTGTCACAGCTAAAGGCAAGCCATATCTCTGTGTGTGAGTGTTTGCGTGTGATCATGTGTGTGTGGTTGCGCGTGTGCGTTGTGAAGTATTGGATCTGTTTCTTAAACTGTGTGCATCGGTGGGGCTCTGATCACAGTAACACACAGCCAAACACAGCGAAAGATTACACGGGCACTGCTTTTTCTTTTCTCTAAGGTGTGTGTGTTTATGTGAAACTTACCGTGTATTTATTATTTATTGAACCGAGCTTCATCTCTCAAGTGTTCTGGTCTGACATTTTGCTTGTTATAAACAACTGGTAGTCCATTTCATAGGGAGAATTTGCATTTTATTTTTCTGACCTTGGATAGTTCAAAAAATGCCGTATGAACAAGTTTCATGGACGGCTAGGGACGCAGGGAGGAAGGACTATGACGTAGGATGTCATCAGAGGACTGTGGAGAAGCATCGTCTTGTGTCTAGACTATGTTTACATATACTGTATTCATGGTAGAATACATTTACATCTTATTTCAAAATGTTTCTCAAGTAAACAACCAGAACTTGTCCAAAAATGCAGACTCCTGTTCACTACCCCATGCAACACCCCAGTGAAATGTGTATTCTTTTATATTTGACATGATTTAATTACCCATCTGCAGGTCCTTAAAAGACATTTTGTACTTTTTGTTTGTGTGCACCTTGTGACCCATTAACATGAAGAAATGTCTTCTTGCAATGGAAGCAAATTAATCAAAGTGTGACTTTCAACTCTCAGATCATCTGGTTCTTTAGAATAATTTCAAAGGCCTGAAAGAGCGTTTTAATATGACTACTAAAGAAAAGAAAAAGAAAAATAGTTTTGTACAACAGAGTAGCTTTTTTTCTTTATATCTACAGGCATTCATCTCATGACCCCTGATCAAACATGCAGAGATTTTCCCAACAATTGCACTGATCTTTAGCTGTAGTTAAATGCAAAGCAGTGCCTCCCGCCAGGCTGTTAACATTCCCAACAAGCTCCACCATTACATCTATTATGCTGAGGTTAAAGACGATTATTGTGAGGTTAAGAGCCAGTAATGACATTTAGGCTATTAGCAGCCTAATATGCAACAAGAGTTATTTTGTATGTTAACAGAGACGTGGTTTTTGTTAAAAGTAAAAAAAAGAATCCAGTTTGCCTGAGCCTGTGTGATCAGAAAGTGAAAAATACCTGTAAAATGTCACTTTGACCACCTCCAGAGGGGGCTTTTGATGACTGGGTCTAAATCTGGAGAGCACTGACAGCTGAAGGCATGTCAGACCACACAGTTGTACCCACTTTGATGATTCAGTCTCCATGTTCGTGTCACTGTAGTTGGAACTCCTGTAGAGTCTTGAGCATAAAAGGCTGTTTGACCCTCGTCAAGTTTGGATATTCTCTTATCCATTCATCCACACAGCGTGACATTAACTCTATGACCATGCAGCACCTGTTTTTTCAGACTCACTTGATGGTTAATCTCATGTCAATGTCATTTCTGCCTCTAGGGGTCTTTTCAATCACGAAAATGAAAAAATGTTCACAGACGACAGATTTAATTTAGAATTTAAACTGAATTCACGTTATATTTAGTCATGGTCAGCGACTTCCTTCGTCACTCCCTAACCTATCATCTGATGTTTCTCTGGAAGTTAAAGCAACAAGTGACCAAATGAAACGCACCATTAGCTTGAATTAATTTATGGATTTCTCTGAGGATAATGTCATAACTTAACAAAATATACAACTAAGGTCTAGTTGTTTTTAGACATTTTAGTGCAAAAAATGTCACCTAGGGTTTAGTTTCCCGAATGCAGTGACAGTGTTTGGGTCAGTTTGGGAAACCGTGCCTCTATTCAGGATCAAATCTGCATCATGACAATGGAATTTATTACATGGACAGAGAAGTTCAAAAAAATACACATTTCCTATGTTACCGACTATCATGTCTGATACAATCACTGCTTTTGTCTCTTATTAGCTCATTAAAGCAGTGCATTGAGCCCAGCAATGCCAGTTCAACTGATTGTCAAGGTTTTGCAATTGAAGCGCTCACAGAGAAGACACATAAGAATAAGATAAGCAAAGTTTGGGTTTGGCAGGCTGGCTACACTTTTTGCTATATTGCATTCCTTTTGTTGAAGGTCCCAGGAATTAATCAGAAACGGAGATGATTTATGTGTATTTATTTACAAGTCCTGTACATAATCAGTGGCTTACTTCTTTTCTATGTCTTCACACAATGCACAGCTATAGTGAACATAAAGCAACAACTTTTAATGGAACTGTAAGCCTTAAGATGGTAGTGAATTCAAACTGATGTCTAACTGCTCTGCAGTGTGGTGGCACTGTGCATCAGATGGGAAAGGTCTCATCTCAGAGGAATCCATGTTGGATATGTCAACATCTACCTGAAGTTATGTCAAGGTGGTTAAGGGGTCCAGTTTCAAGCTAAGAATAGCATGCAGTTCTTTAGTCCAAACTTTCAAGTTATGCCTGTCTGAAGTCCCATTACTTTTTTATGTATGTGTCTCTGTGTGTACACCTGTAGCTCTGAGGGTGTGTGCAAGTTGTGTTCCACTCACCTTGTCTGAAAAGAAAGCTTTGACCTCCGCAGTAATGGAATCAAAATCCCCGCTGATATAGTCAGGGAGGAAGCTGGATGTAAAGGATAGAAAGAGAGGATGAGTGACAGAGGGAGAGGGTTACGATTGCGAGGAAGACAGAGAGACAGAGAGTGTGAAGCAGAGATAGAAGAGAGGAGGAGAGAGGGGACATCGGGGGCATGTGTCAGCTCTTTGATCTGTGCAGCGAGGGAGAAGAGTGACGCCGCCGGGGGAAAGACGAAGAGACATGGAGACTGACAGGGTGATTCTCTGTGGCAATGATGCTGCCCTTCTTACTCACACACACGCGCACACACACACGGCTGACTGCAGAGATACACAGATTGATGCGAAAACACACAAACAAACGTACACAGCAGCAGATTTACAAGCAAATCGGATACGTTTGATACATACATCCAACTCAAACACATAAACACAATAGAGTAATGATAGGACTGGAAGCAAATTTAATCCTAAATCTCTCTCTCTCACACACACACACACACACACACAGAGAAACACAGAAACACAAACAGAGCATAATGTACCTGGTGTTCATCAGATATTGACCTGTTCCATTACACTGACTGACTACATTCTCCATTAGAGCTCAGTATTGGTTTAATTACTTCAGGTCATAGTGCAAATTGATGTTTTGAAACATGAGCTCAATCGATGCAGTATATGGTAAGAGAAAATGGTGAAAAAAGGTAGTACAAATAATCCATGTGGTTTTTTTTTGGAATGGGTTTGCTAATGCAGACTACTGATATGGAGTTAGAGCGGAGAGTGAAGTCAAAACAACGCAGATCTGTGTGCTCCTACACTGAAATTGTTTAAATAAACTCTAATATTGACAGTCACTATTAACCAAATTCTGATACTAAAGAATACATAAAGTCAAACTGTTTGTGGCTGATTTTCTATTAGATATCCTGTGTATCCAAAACGGGAAGACGCTGATCACAATAGTTTATAGATGTCAAACAGTTAAAAAAATAGAAAGTGTACAGGAAAAATTGGAAGAAAACCTAAAATGTGCGCTGATTGTGGACCACTGTCCCTTTTAAAGCATAACAGCTATAAACAATCAAACTTTATGAATGCAAATTCCACCCATTTCAAATGATTAAAATTGAAAATAACTTCCCTATATACTTAAGTAATTCCTAAGTAATAAGTGCCGAGATTATAGCATAGTATCAATGTTGACAGTATTTTGTATGCATGAAATAAATGTATACTGACTTTCATCTTAACAGGAACATGTGTGCTGGAGGACGTTAATGAACCTGGACAGCTGGGTTTGAAATCTTGCTGTTTGTTTACATAAGGCCACTGTATATGCACACTGTAAGTCTAACTGATTATGAAATAGAGAAAAAATCTAAACAGCAATGTATTGGCATAAAATTAATTCAATCAGCCCTACATTCCCCAATGGTTTTTGACCAGAATTAAACAGCTACAAAGATCATGATATGAATTACTACAAAGTATTAGTTTAGCTAGCTTGAAAACCCTGGCAGAAATAACATTACTACAAGCAATTAAGAGGATTACAACTGAAAATTAAACTGGGCAAAAGGTTTGGGAATATATTTGCATGCAGACTTTGCGTTCTGAATACAAATTTCATGAAGTATTTCATTCATTCAACTAAAACTATGTTTAGAGGCAACCTGCACTCACAGGGTGTAGGAATTAACAAGGTCTGTTGTAGATATCGGTGAAAACAGCTAAAAATCTACAGGCCACTACTGAGTAGAACATTCCTGTCAGAGAGAGAAAGATAGCTCTCTGTTTATTCCCTGTGTGTGTGTGTGTGTGTGTGTGTGTGTGTGTGTGTGTGTAAGGTGCAGGACCACGCAGGGATGCAGTAGCCACTATCTAGAGGCATTAACAGGTCTGACATTACGATTTCATGGTTGGTTGGGCGATGTGTTTGTTTGTGTTGTGTGTGTGTGTGTGTGTGTGTGTGTGTGTGTGTGTGTGTGTGTGTGTGTTCCCCAGCAAGAGGCGAGAACGATGTTCCGGTCGGTTGAAGAAAGAGATACAGAGGGATTATTCCCTCCCTCCCTCCTCAGCGTTCCCATTTACACCAACAAGATACAGCAAGACAAACAGAACAGCAATTGTATGCAATCTGCTGCCACACACACACATACACACACACACCTACCACAAGCAAGCATAAAGACAATGACACAAAACCCTACCTGAGCTGGACAAAAAATGTGAACTAGGAAAAAAACTTGCCTCAACCATACAAATACATTCACAGGCAGTGAAATGTGCGCGTGTGCGCACATACGAACGAACGCACAAAAATCTGCAAATAAGAAGGTATACGCATGCACACTTTTCCCTCTTTTTAATACAGCACGCCACAATCGCATCTCCATTCAGAAATAACCTTCGTGTGACAGATGGGACGAGACGTGACACCGGGCCTGATCAGAGCTTTACACATACACACACAAGTGCACACACACACATCCCATTGTGACCTGTATGCGTGACTCCATCGGCTGATAGTAATTGACCAGGCGAGACTCTAAATTCTGTATTTGTGTCTGTGTGCATGAGTGCAAATGCTATTTGCGTATGTGTGTGTGTGTGTTTGTGTGTCCGTGTGGTGGTTGCCTGACAGTCTTCACTTCCACATTAATATTAACTGACACTTTAATTTGGATGGGAAATAGAGCATTTTACCGCCAGTTTGTCTGAGTATCGGGCGGCGCGGATGGCTGTGTGACCTTTGCCTGTTTGTGTGTGTGTATGTGTGTTTGTCCATCAGTCTGCTTGTGTGTGCCGCTCTCTGCATCCTCTTTGCCTGCTTTTTCCTCCTCTCCCAGGCAACCCACGCCTCTCCTTCCCACGCTGCCTTCTCCTTTACACTCATTTCCAATCTTATGTCATTTCTGCTCTGCAATACTTACTTTTACGTGTAATTAAGGTAACTTCCCTCCATCTGAAACAAATTATTTTCCTTTATTTTCTTAATGTTGATTTATGCCTTGTTTCCATCAAACTAATCCTGACACCAGCCTTCCATATGACCACTTAATTACTACTACATGTTGTTTTGTTTATATATTCTCTCCCTTTCTCGTATCTTTCATCACCTCCTGGATAAAAGCATGATGAACACTCTTCTCACTTCTCTTGTCTTGTCATCAATTGAAGAGATGCGACCTGGATTACTCCCTTTCATTCCTCCCATCTCCCAATCAGAGGAAGAGAGCCGGTGAAGGGGCGGAGGAATTATTTTGGATGATATCATTAACGACCCACGCACATAAATGAGCCAAAGCAAAGCACTTTGAGACGTTCAGCTCTCTGACTCATATGAACACTAATGTGAACTGTACACACTTAGCCAAACAGACTCACATACAAACTTTTGACATATGAAAAGTGATTTTTGATTAGATCTCCATTCTTTTGTAAGCCTGTTTGCTAGAAAATATTGTTGATTGCAGGTGTTTGTGGGGGATTGTTCTCATCAGAAAAACAACAAAACCGGTCCGTTGTCCAAATGCAACCTTTTGTGGTCATGCAAATAATGACTGTCGTCTCTCAAAAGAAGAGACGGACCAAGCACAGGGCAGCAACACCTCTTATGCTGCTTTCAAACCAAATGTGACATGGATTATACACTGATATCCGGACATTAAACATGACAAATGATGAACTGCCGTGGAGGGAGGTGACCGAGAAAGTAAGACTACCTGGTAAGTTTTTTAAATATGTCTCAGCACAGCATAGCTCTGATCAATCCGAACCCCATTCAGGGAACAAGCATTTTAAGAGTTGTTTGCTTGTCATCCAGCAGACAGAACCGATGAAGCATGAATTCAGGCTTTTTACAGGGCGGCATTATGATGTTGTTATTTCGGTGTCTCTCTGATCCATGTATTGCAGTCAGATCACAGAGAAATCTCTTTGTTTTGGGTTCATACTGAAGGGGTTTGAAGATTTTTGTATTTGTGCAAATATCTTCTTTGCGTTTGGCCTGAACGCAGCATTAGGGAAGAAGGTTAGGGGCAGTTCTTGCTAATCCGAACAGATGAAGCTCGTTAAATTCTTTCAGTAACAGAAAGTGAAGAGGACAATAGGGAGAAAAAAAATGTTATCTGCTCATTAAAGGACTGCACTCCTTTCATACAACAAGAAACATACGTTCAAACTTCATTAATGCAAATTTCAAGCACATCCATATTTGAAAAGTGGAAAAGTAATAAGCCTTGAGAATATAGCATGTATCAGTGTATTTTTCATGTAATTAATGTATGTTATCACTCATCTTTATGGGAACATGTGTGCTTGAGGATCTAAATGAACCTGGACAGCTGGGTTGGAAAGTATGTTTTTTGTTTACTTAGGGCCACTGTTCATGCACATTACTTGTATAACTAATTATGACATAAAGAAGAGAAAATCAAAATGCATTTTATAGGCAAAACGTAAATTCACACAGTCCTACTTTCCCCTGTGGTTTTTGACTCACACAACCCAGAGTTGAACAGGCACAGTGATCACAAAATGAACTAATACATAATATTAGCCATTAACTACATAAATCTGGTAGAAATACCATGATAATACAAGCAATTAAGGGGATTACAACTGAAAATTAAAATGGGAAGAAGGTTTGGGAATATATGTGCAAGCCAGCTTTGCATTATGAATATGTATGTGTTTCATTCATCCAAATACGCCCGTGTTTTGAGGCAACATGCATCCCCAAGGTGTAGGAATTAACAAGGTCTATTGCAGATATCAGTGAAAACAGCCAAAAATTTACAGGCCACCACTGACAAGAACATTCCTGTCAGAGAGAGAATGCGATAGCGCTCTGTTTATGCAGTCTGTATGTGTGTGTAAGGAGCAGTATTTTCTAAGCTGTTAGTTTGCAGATGTGGTTTACATGTCTGGTTTCATAACAAAGCAGTATTGCAAAGGTAGGCATGAGAACAACCAATCAGTGCTAACAGAGATCTTATTATCCCACTGCAACAAAGACTCTAATAAGCAAGACCTCGGGGCACTTGAGTGTGAGCCTACCTGCACGCTGAAGTGCAAGTGTATCTAACATTCTCATGTTCATCTGTATAGAAACCATTAAAAACACTTGTTTGGTTGGTGTGGTTGGATGTATGATAATGTATTTGTGTGCCTGCAGTACCTGGATTTGATCATCCAACAGTGATCCAGCGATTCGTGATCCACCACAGTCTTATCCCAAAGTTAATCAGCTCAGTGCCTGTAGGATGTCTGACTAATAACCAGACATGGTCATAATTTAACAGACTTCTCATCCCCAAAACACACACACACCCTTACTTTATTAACTCTCAGAATTATTACTAGGGCTAGGAGGTGTACTAGAGGGAAAGCAGGGGGTAATTGTAATTTTAATTGACCTTAATTGTTACAATTTTAATACAATAAACTTAACAAAACTAATGATAGCACATCACACATTATGTGATAACAAAACTACAAAGCCATCACATTAAATGGTAAGACCCAATTCCCCATGCTCATCAACTGAGCTCAGCATGTCAATTTCCAACACAGAGTGGGGGGAATTCTTTGTCTATCATCGACAAACTCTACATGGAGTGTTAATAGCATAGCACTGAAGTCCTGAGAGGCAAGTGAGAAATAAATAATGTGTGGATCTATTTTCTAAATCTAATCTAAGTGGTTTTCTGCATTTATGACTGTAAAAGTTGTAGAAAAATATGTTTTCCCAGGATAGAAGGTTTAGTGAGACAAAAACTTGGTCTAATAATAGAAGGAAAAGAAGGAAGAAATTTATTTTGGCTATGACCTTGACAAAAATGATATGATACTGTAGTATAGAGCAAAATTAAATCAGAAATAGCAGCTAATTACTATAAGAGCAGTAGTTTCTGCACACAGCAGAGACCTACTGCAGTAACATTACATATTAAACTAATTATACTAACACAAAAATAAATTTATGTTAGAAAACTTTCTAACAGCACTGAAAGAAATTAGGAGGAAGAGCCATTAGTTGCCAGTCATCAGCTGGTCCATGAATCTCTCTGGTTTAATCTGCAATATAATCTTCATTATTGTTGGCCTGTGGCCTTATTTTTTAGATCACGCAATACTAGCATTTCAACAGTTTCCAGGCTGTGCAACTTTGATAACAGCCTTAGAAATTTTTGCTGACCAAATTTGCACATCATGTCAGCTCACACGGGATCCTGACCACAATGCTTAGAGTTACTGACCTTATTACCATACTATAATCCTCACACATAGATATTGGCCTGTCTGGTGAGAGTAAAGAATAAAACCTGTGAGATGTGGATAAGAAAACATGTAATAACAGAAAAATAGAAAGACAGACTGTCAGAGATATCTCTTTGCCACTAAGTCTTATAAGTAGTCTAACTCTTGACAACTTCATTTGCTGAGGCTGCCAGCATTATCTTTTTCTCCAAACAAAAATGCATACACTATGCTGACTATCACTATGCTCTGAATATCTCTTCCATACACATGCTTAGTCAAATACTGACACATTCGCAGTCTGCAACTTATGCACGCAAACACCTGCAAATTTTATAAACCGTGCCTGTTTACATTCACCTCCTCCCACATTCAGTCGTGTTTCTCTCCTTGTTCATCCAACTCTTGACTTCTTATTCTCTCAGAGGATTTGACAAAATGCACAAATTAGACAAAATTGATTTTTCATTTAGAAATGGCGAAAATACAAGGTTACATTCACAGGAGAGTCAGGAGGTCTCAGCTGCGACAAAAGAGTCAGAGCCCCCATGAAAGCAATTTTACTGCAAGGTCGGTATATCATAATAATTTTGCAATTAATTTCATGAGGTGAAAGCTTTTATACTGCTGACGGCTGCTCCGCTGGCTTAAACTTGAAATGTTTTGCATATCAGTTTGTGGGTGTTGTTTTAGCTCCTTGCGTTCCTTCATTCTTGTGGACAGAATTAAATCATTTACTGATTATGATGCTTATTGCACAAGCCATAGAGCAGCTGCAGTCTACAACTGTATGTAGACAGGGCAGTGGTGTGTGTCTAATGAAGAAACAGCTGGTGCAATGGGCTTACAAAAACTGCTGTCATTGTCTTTATTAACAGCTAAACATAGCCTGATCTATTCTAGATTAATACAATTTTCAAATTCACAGCAGCCTTGCTGAGACCCACATTCATCTGGTCTATCCTGGTACTGTGTCTCAGTATTAAGTGGATATGAATTTTTAGCTATTTCTTGCATGAAACCCTTCTCTCAGTTGAATCATTACTGGCTGACTCCGCTTGTTTACCAATCTCAAACTAGAGGCCTGTAATTAAATGTGCAGTACGCCGATCACCCACAACGTTACAACCACTGACAGGTGAAGTGAATGAGATTGATCAGTTTGTTACAATGCTTCTGGGAAACCTTGGCTCCCATATCCCCAAACATCATTGCATATCAAGCGACCACTCATGGTAACAGCATTCCTCGATGGCCTCAAAGCCCTGATGCCAGACACTACAGGACAACCCCAGAGGTCCTGCGTCCATCCCTCAATGGGTCAGAGCCAAGTCTGATAAATGGTGAGGCTTCCACGGATCGGACTTATTAAGACATGTCCCATGGATGCTTGATTGTATCTGGATTGGGGAATTTGTAGGCCAGGGTGATGCCTTGAGCTTTTTGTCCCAATCCTCTGACCATTCCTGAGCAGTTTTTTGGTGTGGATGGGCACATTGTTCTGCTGGGGGGCCATTGCCTTTGGGGAGTGCATTTACCATAGGGGGTCTACTAAGTCTGGAACAGTATTTTGGTTTTCCCTTCGATGTTGCAAATTGACTGAAACAAGTTTTAAATTTCAATCATCGAAATCAAAAGCAGGCTCAGCAATTCTCCCGGTATGTTTTTTCCCCTCTCCATCCTAGCCAACCTGCGTGCCTCTGGCACATATCCTAAGAAAAAAAAACACTTTAAAGACAACACAGCTTAGCTTACTTGCCGCCTGCAGCTGTGCTTTTCATCATGACACAACGGCCACTGCCAGAGCGGGAAATGACATCTGTTGTGGGAAAACAACAGATCGAACAGGAAAATCCTAGCAGCAGCATTTTGCAATTCCCATTAGTTATGTCACGGACAAACTAGAGTTTGTAAGCTGTACTACATATATAGTACACACTCTTAACACGCATGCTACAAACACAGGCTGTGAGGAAACTCAAGCTGTAGTGATGCACCCTTCTGCCATTCAGTGACTCTTTTTCTGTTTGTGTTTAACAGTTTGTTTGAAGTAAGTAATTGCTGTGACATCTTAAGTAAATTATTTACATTTCACCAAATGGCCTTAGCATGGTATGTAAAAAAAACTGTGTACTTGGTTTATCATTTTCTATAAAAATTAAATGACAGTTGTCTGGGCATAAAACCAACGATCTGTTAAGCTTTACAAATCAAGAATACTCAATACTCTTACAATGGCATGGACGTCAGTGCTGGAAAAAAAAAGTTTAGAACAAAAACTGAATCGAATTGTGAATTAGAAGTCACATCACATTGTGGATTTGGACATCAGGATTTTGTGTGAAAACACAAATATGAAATGTTTGTCTCCTACCAACCCATAAAGCGAGGTTGAATCATTGTCACTTGACTCACCATGAGAGGCAGAAAGCCTTAGCCTGACGCGCCTACTCCTCTTTCATCCCTAATGACTGCCATTAAGGTTGTTTTGACAGAAAATTACGTGGCACCTTTCTTTTAACTGTGAGAGGCCGTCTGCCCACTCTGTTCTTGTGGCAGAGCAGGAGGCTTTAGAAGCTGACCGGAAACTTTATTATCCTCATTATTATATTCTGGAATAAATGGATCCAATAATGGATGCCTACCCAGTCAAAGGCAGACATGTGGACAAATACACATGTAACACCTCACTTATTGAGGCCCTTGCCATCATTTAAATGTCAAAGAAATTGTAGCACTACAAATTTCAGTTTTGCTTTTTCTTTTTAAAATGACACCTCAGACACTGTTTCCCTCCAGGCAAATGAAATGACTTGATTTCATGAACAAAGTGACAAAACTTACAACTTCAACAGCTCAGCTGCATTAAATGTGGTCAAAGTGTTTTCAGGGCAAAGACTCTGGAGCACTTTAGCTGGCTTCCCTTTTTTAAAACTGGATCTTAAAAGCTGACGTGTTCCCCTGCAGTGAGGCAGCAAAATCTGTCAGCATTACTTGCAGTCGTTTACAGCTGGGGAAGAGGGGTTATCCTTTCATGAGTCTGTTGATGTGTGAGCTAATGTACAGTTAAGATGTTGGACCTCTTGGCAGGATCAGCTCTGCTTGTATTTGACAAACCAAATAGTCCACTTTAGATATTTTGAGATTAAGTTTTTCACTGTGATATCAGGGCCTAAAAGACAAAAAAAAATGTGCACCCACACAAAAACATAGAAACTGGGAAATTCCCAACACACACGGAGTTCCACACAAAAGGAGAACTCTGCTTACTTTTATTTATTTATCACAAAATCTGTGTATTTATTGTTATTTTTTCTTTTTCTGCATCTCTCTTACATATACCTCCCTCTGCTTGATTAAATGCTGCTGCTGTTGTCTGTGTTGCAAGCACTCATAAAACTTGGCTATGATTGATTATTTGCATCTCCCTCCCCCTTCCTCCCCTTCCTCTATCTCTCTGTAGTCCATTAGTTATGGTAATGTTAGGTTAAATACATCTTAACTTGCTGGTGATTGATTTACACATCTCCACCCATAAACACTGCTTTCATTTTTTTCCCTCTCCTCCCCTCGTTATCCCCCCCCCTCCCCCAGTTGCTACCTTCTCTGTATAATGTCTAACTTTTTGGGATAGAGTTAAGTTTGAGTTGGATGCAGTCTGCCTAAAAGGGAGTCCTAGCTGTCAGCTTCACTGTGCAGGCTGCTGACAGAGCTCGGACTGAAGGGTCAGAAGATGCATCTGCCGTGTCACACAAACAGACAGAAATATGAGTAATGCGAGAGAGAGATACATGACTAGTTATACTTTGAAGTTGCAAACAAAAAAGGAAGAAAAACAATACATGTACATGCCCGTTCAGACACATGTAAGGTTGCCCTTCTCTAATAGTGAGGACATTTATTCAACAAAAGCTGTCATTCTTCGTACTTGCTTATAATCTTGGTTCCAACATCATCATTTTGTTTTTTGTATATCTTCACATTCTTGTTTGACGTAATTTGCTTATTTAGCTTGATTTGTATTTTGAGTTTGAAGTTATTTGTTTCTTTTGTATGAAAATTTCTATGTTGTTTTTATTTATTTTTTATCCCTGCTGGTTCTTTTATGTGAAACGTTTAATGCTACTGTCTTGGCCAGGAATCCCTTGTAAAAGAGATTTTGAATATCAGTGGGAACATATCTGGTAAAAAAAAAAAAGATTTGATAAAAAATAAATAAAATGCTTCTTCAGTACAGCGAATAAAGCACCAAATATTGACTTTCTCTTATATCATTTGTTTAACTTTTGATACTATTAACCATCATTAACCAACAGAGATCATTTTTGCATTAAAATCCTTAAAAATGCCTGGTTTGGACTAGGCTTCAGTTGTAAAAACATTAGGGATTTCAGCTTTCAAGGAAAGTCCTAACTTCAAGGACTTGAATAAGTTTGCACGGTGAGAAAGTGAGACTAAATGACATCACTTTGGAAAAATGTCCTCACCTCAGCTGTCTACAACTTAAAATGGCTGTTGGGGCGGCAGAATTGCAAGACCATTCACATCGACAAACACAGACACGCATAACATCACATTCACACCCTGACAAAAATACACATTCCTGCTCACACCCTGGGTGTTAATGTGAAAGCCTCAACACTTCAGGGACACAGAGAACCCCAGATCCATCTCTGTCCTGACAGCAGTCCTCCATTAGCCATACACACAAAAAATGTGGATGCAGAATGCACACACATATAGTACTTTGGCAGGAGCACACGCAACTCTGATACATAAGCAGGGTGCATTTTCTCCCCTGAAACACACACACACAACCAATACTGCTGCTGCAAACACAACCAATACTGCTGCTGCAACACAAATAGTGTGCACTTCTCCAGTTTTATCGTCTTTCTCTCAAACATAACCACAAAACTAGGAAGACATATATGTGAGGCACAAATCACCTTATGCAAATGTGAACACGAGGCAGACTCACCTATCTCTTACTCCAGCAGTGATATTATAAAGGTGATTGGCAGCTCCATCAGCACATGCCTTCAAGAGAGCTGCAGAAAGACAGACAGAGAGACGCTTGTAAGTGAAGGCAATTAGTTTTAAATGAATGGCACATTCACTGACACATTTATGCCTTTTGAAATATAACCACAGACACTGTTGCCACTTGTGCAGGGGTGAGGTTAGGGTGGTTGTGTTCAATTTACTACCGGATGTTTTGGTCCTTAAGTTGTATGTTACTAAATACTGTATGTCAACCATCAAGTCTCATCTTAATTGGTGGCTTGGCTGATGTAATTTTCTCCACACACTTAACATGATTTCTCCCTCTTTTCAGAGACGGACTAACTTCCACAGGAGTGGCATACAAACAAGAATGGCACATACTAATAACACCTGGCATTGGATATGACATATTTGACATAATGTTAAACAAGAAATGAAGAAATGTGACTGGCCAGTGAGTGCAAGTTGTACAAGGAGTTTTCAAAGAGACTATTCTCAGATATGTCCTTGTGTACTGAGGTGAGCTGTTCGTAGGAGCCATATCACGCATGTGACATCTTTCCAGTGCTACTCCTTATAAATACTGCATGCTCTCCCTTTATCCTGAGGTGCGGTTTCCTTTCAAAGACTGTCCAAGGTTTCTGTGAATACGCCTACTGCTTCTGTAGCCTGCTGGCTTTGGTCCCCACACAAAGTAATTCACTAACTTATTTTCCAAGACAGTCTGGGCAGATTATGTTGCTTTATACAACTGTCAGAGGTGCAGAGGAAGACATTTATAGACAAAAAAAAAAAATCAAACACAGCACTAGCTTGGAGACCAACATGGCTGAAGCCAAAGTTTTTGTTCAAGCAATAAACTTCGGTAAAACTTTACTTTTAATAAAACAACCTCTCTGCCATTGAACACATAACAAACAGCACACTACTCAGACAAGTAAAGTCTCTCAAAATTTGTTTTGACCAGTTTAAGACAAAGTAAGTAAAGTAGCACATATCTTCTCTGATTTTAAAAATACCCAAATGAGGCGGTTATTTGCTTTTCTTAAAATGGTGTTCAACTTGAACTAAATTAGATGCAAACTATTTGCAAATGTATGCTCTTTCATGGCCTCTATTCTATTCAAATTGAACAGGCAACCTATTTTTTAAGAGCCCTCTCCTGTTTAGGGCTGTTGCGGTGCACACAGGGGGAAAAACTTCAAAGAATTAGATGTCGTTTTCTTTTTTTCCACCTTGTTTAAAACTAAATAACTCCTGTACAGAAGAGACGAGCGACTTCAGTCTCGTCGGCTTTCCCTCTCCGAATGTGTCCATTCCTTGAACCCATTATTAAGTGTAGGCATGCCTTTGTACATGCAATTTGCATGCAAACACAGAGACCTAGTTTGAAGAAGAATCTCTAGTCACAGCTTTCTATTACATACTGTATGTGATCTGGTGACTAAATCAGTCATGTGCACGTAGTTGCCATTTTTCATTAAACTCATTCCCCATTTTGTCTTCGCTCATACTGGTTTTGACCTTGTGTTGCCTTCTAAACAGCCTGACTTCACAGCATCATGGATTTCAGGCAGGCTATCTTGTAAAAACTGCAATAGTCAGAGCCCTGTGAAAGGTGGGCACATATTGCTGATTAGTCTACATCATTTAAGGGGAAAGAGGATAAGTCACAGAAAATCCTGACACAATGTGCCAAACACAGGCAAACCGAAACCCCATTAGGCCAGCAACTTTTGCTGCAGCACATCCAGCACTACACAGTCTATTTGCAGGAAAGCACACCTTACTGGTAGTTTACTTCATAACTTGAACAGCATAGTTCTACTGTATCATCTGTAGAGAGGAGAACATGCTTGCTGCTGTGATAACTATCCAGAGCTGTGAAACCCTGTGTCATAAACCTCGATTTAATCGTTTTTTAGTGAATCCAAGCAAGAGTCATAGTATCCAGTCAGAGGTACCCTGAGAGACTTTCTTGTTAACATACAAAAGTTATGCTTACATCTATTATTTCTCACCAGAACACACTGTGTATCCTTGAGGCCGACGCAAAATATTTAAAAGCCATGCACACCTAGGGCCGACCCACAAAGGTGATTTCGATTCTTCTCTTGTCGTTGTGTGACTTCTCTCTGTCTCCCGTTAGCTGTGGTGCACCTGTTAGGGTGGGACCTTTACACTTTTTTATAAACCTTTCTTACAGCAGACATTTTGACATGTTGTAGCAGGAAGTGACCTGCCTGAAGGTTACCAGTGTTTGTGACTACTTCAGACGAAAACCAGGTATTTGTTCCATCTTCGTTACATTCACAAGGGTGGATATATGTATCAAGATATTGTGACAGTTTCGAGCCAAAAACCTGGGTGTTTGTAACATGAACTTTTCCTGTCACTTCTATGCCTAACCTAACTAATCTATAAGCACAGTGCTATCACAAAATAAAATTGAAAACTGAAGCTAAAGAAACACAAATTTGCAACATCTGTGGTTTGCCGAATGGTACAATCTGGTGATCGAGTTGCAGAAAAACATTACTCGACAGCGCCACTCTTGGTCAAAAATTCGAACAAGGTACTTAAAACTAAAAACAATGATAGTTCCCATGTGACTACTTTCCCGCACTTCAGGGCAAAAACTGATTTGTGCATATCACAGCATTTAGAAAATATCAAAATTCACACTTCTGTTCTCCAAAGTATACCTTGTCGTAACAAATCCAGGTCAGGAGTTTTTAAGATTAGCATAACTGCAACCTCCACAACCATTATTTCAATACATCACACAACTCTGAACACATTTTTTCATAATGACCTCTAAAATACGTGCAACATGCCACAATGTCCCTCCTACATACTGCAAATTAACAAGCACACACAGGCTCACACATACACTAAGGTAGACTTGATAGAGTTAAATGTTGAATCTTCCGAGGATGGAATCACAATCTATCTATCATCGCCTTGGGCGCTTAAAAAGGAAGAGAATGCCGATGCATTCGCACTGATGTAAATAAGACACTTATACTCAAGGTAGTGCTTTTATTCTTAACCCTCACCACCTGCTGTCGATGTTTCACATCAAGAAAGGAATGGAATGGAAATGACTCATTATCTCTGACAAGAGTGCAAAGGCTGAGAAACTTTTCAAAAGACAACTTTTCGAAAAGCAGAGAAACTCTTCTTTTAGCCTCGTGATGACAGACTGTAAAGCTATCAGTCATTATCTGTTTATGAGTATCTACACACACACACACAGAATTATTCTCAGACTGAGTGTTTTAGAACATTTACTTTTGTCTGCCAATCATTTCCTCAGCTCTGTTTACATAGTATGCCATTAAAACACACGCAGACACCCTTCAGAGAGGTTTGATGTCTTTTGGCCATTTTTTGACCAACTTTACAACAATCTTTTGAAATCATCTATTTATATTCATATCATTTGGCAATACTCCAAGGAGTGAAGACCACTTAATTTGCGATTGAAATGTCCCCACAACAACTGGAACACTTTTACAGGTAGATAGCATCACATTCAACTGGATCCCTTTTTTTGTTGTAATCCCATGATCTGATACTGCCTGATACTGAAAAAACCCACCCTGTGATATACATTTTAGGTCATATTGACACTCTACTTTACAGCCATCTCCTGATCTTGCATTCTGCATTCACACTGCAATGTATCAAAATTGCCCATCGATTAACCACTGCAAAATTTTTTGTAGGAGACTTTCCTTGCAAATGCTCGCTATGATACAGTAAGCAGAAGATCCCTTCCAGTACTGTATGAAAGCCGATCTGGTAAATGTCAATGAATGGCCTTTTTTTTTTTTTTAAGTTAAAGCCTCATTTAACATTACTTTGCACTGCTGATTTATTTTTACAATTCGGTTTCTTTGCATACAGTTATCACAAGAGTTTAACAGTGTGACCCACTGCCTTGCCTGAAATGAACAGTGCCTCCACTAAGATCAGAAGAAATTACTACAGCTTCGGGAAAAATGAGCAGTGACAAATCAGACAGTTGTTTAAACTGTCATCTAGTAACTCCATTGATAATGAGATGACATGCAGGATGTGCCTGATTCTGCTCAGCAGGTCATTAATTCATAGATTACCATGTTTGTGTGCTTTGGAGCAATTATAGGTGCCCTGTGGAGTTTTCTTGTAAACAATATTTTTACTTTCAGTCTTTCTTACCAAAAAGCATCTTGTTGTCTAACATGTTGAATGTTTTTACTTCTTCATTAAACATTTGCAAGGGAATACTATTTATCTTTACAATCCTGCATTGTTACATTCACGTTTAGTGCTAGCAGTCTTCTTCACTGCCTTTGTTTGCGCTTCAGTCAATACACTTCTTTGTGTGTTACTAAAACCACCATCAGTGGAGTAGCATCAGACCTGTGCACAATACAAACAAAAAGGAGAAACACATATAAAAACATTTCTTCGTACCACTATCATTTTTTTTTAAGTATATTTTTTGGCCTTTATATGGCTTTATTGTAAGTACAGCTGAAGAGATGACAGGAAACAGGACGAGAGAGAGGGGGAGAGACACACGGCAAAGGGCCCCAAGCTGGGACTCGAACCCACGGCCGCCGCAGCGAGAACAAAGCCTCTGTACATGGGACACCCGCTCTATCAACTGAGCTAAACGGCGCCCCTGTACCACTATCATTGATCAGGAACAGCATAAGGTAGCACGTTGCAATGATGGGGAAAAAAATAAGTAATATAAGTTGAGAAACTTACTCTGTCACAGTCAGATGCTTATTTGTAGGGCTGTCCTGAATAACATTTTTGGAGCAGAGAATTACCCACAGCTATTCTAACCGTTGACAATGGGAAAGGGAGAGGGGGTCATTCTTTAACTTTATACATTGCAATTATTATAATGATCACTCTGATGATAGGCGAGGACAGGAGCGAGACATCAACCACTGTCCCTGCTTCAAATGAGCCTGAGAGTGTTGACCAGTTGTGAGCATTGAGGGGCACTCATCACAGCCGAATGCTCGTGTGACCGCATTTGTGCACACAGAGCAGAAATGCTCTCACAGTACCCACATGAACGGTAGGGGCAGTGTAAGGCCAGTATGGGGATGTGACAAGGTCAAGGGTCAGTGAGTACAGTACATCAGCAGCAGTAGGGACCACAACAAGACAACAAGCTAATGTGTGCCATTTAGTGGTATCCTCCAGTAACATGCGCGGTATATAGGCAAGAATGTGAACAACTATATTCACAACGCAACAGGTTGTTGTAGAAAATACTTTATGTTGCACTGCAGGTCAGACACCAGGCTGACATTAGTCTGAAAATCACCAGTTGGAAACATTTCATTTAATTTAATCCAATCAAGTCTGGCTGAGTTGAGTTTAGTCAATGACTGATCTGCTAACCAGTTCCCTGAAGGAGACCCTATGCTTTTTCTGCTTTGTATTTATCAGGAGTTTATTTTATATTCTGTATCCCTATTCATTGAATTGTTACAGCAAAGCACTTTTTTCCTTGTATTATGGTTGATGTCCTTGAGTGTGCAACTATAAATGTTTTTGCTTTAACTGTCTTAGTATCTGCATGTCAGATAGTCAAGAGCATGCTTCTGCCGTTTAAAGGTTGCTCTTCTTTACACAACTTCCAAAGATTCAGATAAAACAGGTCAAGCTTTTTTAAAAGTTTGTTTTTATTGAAAGAGAAACTTTCTCAAATGTCTGTGGGGGCGTCTTTCTTTCCATATCTCTCGTCATTCAATTTGTCTTTATCACAATTAATGACAAAAGTGGGTAAACTCAACTTGAAAGAGAATATCTCTCCATCTGCACTCCATCCAAAGGCAGTGAAGACAGAATTACTTTGATCCTCCCAATGAATTGCTGTCTGTTTGCAGTACAAGTGCCACAATTGTGTATGCAGCAGCCAAACCAACTCCATCCTCTCTTTCTCTTTAGAGCATATGAGTTTAACAAACAAGCCCGGCAGAAAAGACTAATTCAGAATCCGGACGGTTATGTGATGTGAGCTGAGCGAGGACAGAAGAGGCAGTCGGGGGAGATGACCTTGTAAATTAACCAGCCATAATAATCCCTCCCTGCAGGCTTCAGTACCAACTCCTCCTGTCACTCACCCTGCTGTATGACGGATACATATGGTGGGCAGGCGATAATGCACATCCACACACACTACTAAACCTGCCATTTCAGCACTTGCTTTTTTCATCTTTCTCCCTGTTGAGTTTGATGCAGAAAAGATGTATGTTCACATTCATGTACGAGTACACACACACACACACACACACACACACACACGGGATATATTCTATAGCACCCCTGTATTGATGAGGTTAGTGGTGAGGATTAATGCCTGTCAGGTTGGGGCTTTACCGCAGTACAGGAGAGGGCAAACGGTCACGGAGAGCGGTGAAAAGATTATTATCCTTATTATGATGCCTTGACGCCCTCCCTTCATCTATCAGCCCACCTCTACCCTTCCATCTGTCACCCTGTCGGCCGATCTACGCTGCTCTCTACACCTTGCCTCAAATTTGATTGATACCCTGCACAAACATCTCATTTTCTTTCTCTCTAGCTCCACTCGGTTACTCTTTATTCTTCCACTTTATCCTTCTCTGTGTTATTCCCAGTCGCACAATTTCACCGGCTCTTCCACTCGTTCCCCTTTTTTTCCCCATTGACAGTCTTAAAATATTCGCTTTTCAGCTCTCTTTTGATCTCTCTCATCAGTCCTTGCTAATAGCTCCACATACCTATTTGCTCCATCAGACACCTGCGCTTCAATGCAGAAGTGCAGGAAGTGCGTATATTCACACCAGCACATCGCAGCCGCATTCCCCAACCAGCCTTGATTACAAGGCTGACACTTGACTGGCTGATGGGTGGTGTTCATAAACTTCAACTTCAGCAAGCTGCTCCTTATCAACAGATGATTAAAGGAAGCAGTTGAAATAAACACGTTCCTGTGTTTTGTCTTGTTGAGAGTTGCCTTCACTGATTACTTTATTGACTTGCTTGTTTGTGTGGTTACAAAGTGAGGGATCTGTACGTAAATTAGTGACTGACTGAGTGAGTGGGTGACTGATGGCCTAGATGACAGAGGGTGCGTGAGTGAGATAAGCAGCTTGATCCCTCTTCACAACATCACACTCGGCACCTGTAAATGAGTTTCCCTTTGATCAGTGTTGCGCTTTCTAGCCTCTATCGCTCCTTTGCTCCCCCGCTGCTCTACCTCTCCCACAGGTGATGACGGGGGCCCAGGGGCAGCACATCAGAGGACCTGAGACTGCTGCGTGCATGATTGTGTGTGTGTGTGTGTGCAGATGTCTGTATATGTAAAGGTGGGGACCTGGCTACGATGCCTCCAGGTGAACAACCATCTGGAGAGTGACAAACACTCAGACACTTACACCAGCTCATCCCACAAACAACATTAAAAATACATGGCATATTAAGTGAGGAACGATAAACTTACTACAAGCGTGTTTACCATCACACTGCGGGAGATCAGAGATCTGCCATTCACACACCATCACATTCTGTCAAAGCTTCTTCAAGTCCCATGTGCACTGCAGCCAACTGATCAAGAAAGCTTCCCGATTTCTGACATCCACACCACAGCATTGCCTTTGGCACTTAAGAAACCACCCAAAGTCTCTGAAACTTTTTTTTATAAGCTTGACTTATCTAAGAAGGAAGAAATGCCCAAACCTGTCATAAGACGCTATCGAGTTACATCATACTGTCAAAGTGCATCTGAAATCTGCATCTTTATTACAGTGGTTGCAAAAAGGGGGCAGACGGTTGGTTTGATTATTTGATGCAATGCTTGCTTCATGACTCTTGTTCCTGTAGGACTGGCAATCTCTATAAAACAATCAGGACAAGGATATGCAATAACCCCACAATGCATTTGTGTAAAATGTAATCCCTGCAGTGTAACCACATCAGTTACCCTTTGCTGGTCTGGTCACAGTCTGAGTTTGAAAATAGGATATTAAACAAAAAAATATCACTCTCCAAATACTGTTGAGGGTTGGTTCTAATCAACAGGGCGCAAAGTTTAATATCTCCCCATGCTAGAAGCAAACAGACAATTTCGGCTGAGAATTGAAAAACGCTCTTCAATTTAGACATTGTTTGCACTGAAAAATGACAAGTGGGTGTTCAAATGCATTTCAAATCATATAACAACTGCAATTTACTGAGGAAAACAAACAGGCAATGTGATTTTTGATAGTAGTGAGCAGACCTGTAGAAAACTTCCCGGCTTTCCCCTTCACTCTGGATATACAGTGTAAGACCTTGATGAGATTTAGCATCAATTAACCCATTCCCTTTTCATCGCAGCACCTTAGCATCGAAATCCTTTTGATGAATGTTCGACAGATATTTTTTTTCTTTCTTTAAACTCTATATTTTCATTCTTCTCACCAAATAGACTAGGCAACCTCTGGTGTGAAATCAGATGAGGCAATTGTCTAATGCCAATGTTTAAGCTTAGTTGATAAGAATATCAAAGCAGTGTTCATTCAAATTCAATCTGCTGAGGTTTTAATCACAAGTTTCCCTTCAAAGTTGCTGTGTTTACTAAACTCCTTCCCTGATTGCATAAGTATGTGTATCACATTTTTTCATTAATTAGTGTTCTTACTTGTTTTTTGTTGTCGTTTCATCTTCAAAACTGTTGAGAAACAGTGATCCAGGCCACTTCTCTCTACTTTTTCCTTAATGAAAATGACTAATGCCAAATAAATTCAGCACTGTTGCATTCTACTCTTGAGTAATTCTGTTTCTGATCAGTTCACCAGATTTATAAGAAAAACAAAGTCGTAGGATACAGGTTGAGATGACTCTGTCTGGTTTAACGGCTCAAAGTCAGCTTTGCATATTTAATATATCACAGCCAAGTAGCACCACTGCTATGCATCAACACATCTCATAAGCGACACCCCAGGGAGTCTGGAGTTCTACTTCCCTTCAAATTTTTCCTCTTTTAACGATGAGCCTTTTGTACATGTTTCTGAATTCTCTGAATATCTGTTTGTCTTTTACTCTCATAAAGGGCCTTGGAGTATTCATTGAAGAAAAAACACATCCATTTTTGTATCATCTTGTTACCAGCTACAAAGAAGTGGTTGCAATCTAGTTCCTGCCAGCAAACTTGTGACCATCAGTTTGCTGATGTGAAAGTGACTGAGCACAGCTCTTCACATCAATCACCAATTTGCCCTTGGGCTTGACTGTTACTCCAAAATTGCTGAAGTGGAGCCATTCAGTGAGCTTGTATTAGGCAACAAGTACTGTATGTTTGAATATGAAGGTATAGTCCTGTGTCCTTTTCTGCCTTTTCCACTGAATACTGTGTTCTTTTCGAACTAAACGTACAGTTGTAGTTTACATACATTTGTAAAAAACATGTGTATCATGGCAGGCTTGAGTTCCAATGATTTCTACAGTACTCATTTTTCTGTGATGGAATGAGTGGAACACAAACTTCTTTGTCGCAAAAAACATTCATGAAGTTTGGTTCAATATTGAATTTATTATAGGTCTTCCAAAAATGTGACTGTTTTGTTTTAAGTGGATGCTTAATGCCATTGCTTGTGTGCAGCTCGTTGCAGAAATGCTTGTTGCTTGTGTCAGAAATTCCACTGAAATTTCTCATGCCAAAATTGTTTTGCCATTTAATGGTGCAATAATGCAAAAAAAGAAGAAAGAAATGGTGTCTCCAGGGCAACAAGATCATGCTGAACACTAAGCCTACGAAAGCACTGGAGGTGTATTCTTATCTTTGTTTGGACTATATTCATTGTTCAAGTCATATAGCCAGGAGTTATTAAAAAAATAAAATTTAAAAAATCACCCCTGCACAAAGGCACATCATTTCCTGGCAAAAAAGATGCCATCTTTAACTTCATTAAAACACATCCCACAGGAAATGTGGGCAGAGGGCAGAGATGGGGCATTTTTAATGACATGGCAGCAATTAAGATTTTGCACAGTGGAGGCTACGTAGATTAGAGAGCACAGTCAAAAAAAAAACAAGAGGGGATGCTCAGTGCAAACCAATGAAGGCTGGGCTTAATGTGATATACTGTAAAGGAGACTTGTTTGATCTGTGTTACAGATGTGTGAGATACTGCATACCTTTACTCCAGAGGATGTTCAGGTAGTCCTTATCCAGCGGCTGGTTCAGAATGATCAGAGCGATCCTTTCCTTGCCTGCAGAAGATGATACAGTGGAGGAGAGAAGGGAAAGGTATGAATCATACACAACCAGATAAATACACAGACAGACGGAGGATGGTGCACAATCACCACACAAGCCACATCACTATTTGCATGTTGAAAAATACCTTTCAAAATACAGATTGGAGGCTGTTGTTTGGGGGACAGAATGTGCTAAATAAGGAACAAAATTAAAACAATGGCGTGATAATGAAGTCATTATTATGCTCCACACGGAGACAGCAAAATAAGAGGGAGGACGGAAAAACCAACCAAAACATGTCTGGATGTTGAACCGCGGTTTTGTGAAAGTTCAGAATGTTTTCCCTCTTGATCCAATTAAGCTGTGTGTGGTTTGTTTGCAACATGGGAGGATAACAAAACATAACCAATGTATACATGTGTATCCAAATTATGCATCAATTTCCCTCATGACAGTAACTCTCCTGGGTCACAAATGTCAAAGTTTCAGTTGTTTTTGTTTCCAGAGGAACTCTCACACATTTCTCATCGATACTTGTTTGATTACCTTGACCTTGGTGACACACCATCTGTAACTACACGACAACAGAGGGAACCCATTCCAAAACAGCACAAATGAAAGTTACCTGCCAACCTATAGCTTCTCTCTTTTCTCTCAGTGTACCCCAATGCTTCTCTGTCAAAGTCTCCGTCCCTGGGTGCATCATTTCACAAATCTATTTCCTCCCTCACTCCCCCCATCCATCTTGCTTTAAGCTTTTCTTTTGCTCTGCTGCTAATGCAGATCCCCTGACTAATAGTCAAGAATTGTCATTTTTCTATCTGTAGAAGATGAAAAAAAATAATGGAAAACTCTGCATTCACCGGCAAAGTACAAACATTGCTCCTAGAAACGCCTTAATGGACCAAATACTCAAGCTTTCTCTCTCCTCTCTTCCCTTCACCTTCACACACATTTCATTACTCATTTATCTTTTCTCTGAAGTCTTCACTTATGAACAATTTCAGACATTCTCAAAGTTGTTGCCTTTTCTAGCATAGCCAGACTATCATATTCAAGCTTAATCAACACTGCGTGAACACAATGTCGTCTAAACTGTATGTTTCAGAAGACTGAAACATGGTGCATTTAGCAAAGCTTATATCTCTCCCAGTGCACCTTTACTAATACAACATAAAGGCAGTAGGAGGCCAGAGAAAGCGACGGTAAAGAAGAAAGAAAAAGAATATATTCAGGCTTCATGAAATTCTTGTTGCAAAATATGCATCACCTTGAGAATTTTTTTAAAAAAAAATCTTTTTTTGGATTTATACCCTCAAGAGAGGGCATTTTGACTTGGCTGAGAAAGTGTGGAGAATGAAAAAAAATGTCCTTTAGGTTTGTGACTTTGTTGCAGCATCGGCTTGATGTTGTTAAAAAGTTCACATCACTGGAAGGTCATATCCAATACGAAAAGTCAACCCCAGCAGAGTATGGTAAAAGGAAAAGGAAGGTAAGAGAGGATAAAGAGGAGACACTAAAGAGGAGGAAAAGAAAGGAGGACACAGGCGGGGGTAGAGGAGGAGGAGGAGGAGGAGAAAGAGGAGGAGGAGCAGGTTTGTCAGTCTTGTCTCTTAATTGGCTGGAGGTGTACAGAGAACAAAAGACAAACTCAACCAGCCGTGACTTTTCAGATAACCCTTCGTCACACAAACACTCATCTCCCCACGCACACACACACAAGGAAGGTGTGCGGCCTTTTGTGCACTCCGTTCAAAGAAATGTCACCTTGAGATTCTTTTAAAAGTACCAGACAGCATAAATACCACAACACACGCACACACACACAAACACAATCCAAGCACACAACTTAGTACATAGACATTCCAGGAATAGGCATTTATAATTAAAACAGCAGAATTTAAAAGGCTAACCATGCACACTTGGGATTTTAAAATGCAGACATCCAGGGGCTATTTTTATATCCTCCAACGAGAGTCAAGATAAGGATTTCCTGCAAGAGATTAAACTAAAGAAGCCATAAAAATATACACTAAATTTATATAATGGAGGGCGGGAGAAAGATTTTAAAAGTGTATGATACAGGGAATCTCAAACACGTATTTTACCTTTGACAGCAAGTGACAGATTTATCCACGAAATTAAATTATCAGGAGGACGTGTGTTTGTGTGTGTTTGTGCTCTGCAACCCGTTTGGCGGATTATTTGAACACCCTGTGAAATCCTAAGAATAAATCTCAGATTTCTACAGTGAGCAACCCCAAGAGTGTAGCCTGTAATGCTTAGCTAACGTGTTTGGGTAAACATTTGTTTCAATGGATGCTTCACAACTGCTGATAGCATCCTATCAGTAGTGAGTGTCTCTTGACTGATGTTGGCCTTTGTGTGCTATTGATTTTAGAGCTGTACAAGCATAGAAAATCAACATTGCTTGTTGCTGTGTTCCTGATCTGTGTAGATCACAAACATGTGCGAGAATGTCAAGAATAATCAAACATATGTGCATACAGAACAACAATTACAGTGGCTGTGGTAGTTTAACGAGAGCATTAATTGGATCAATAGAGACAGAAAGAAAGAGAGACGCAAAGGCAGCAGGAGAGAAGAGAGCAATGTAAATTAACACAAACTATACTATTATAAATATATGGTATACTTGATAAAGGACGAGTATCAAAACCGTTGGACTAAATGGTTTCTGTAATTGCTCTATCAGGTTGTACAAGGACTTGTAGTATGCTTCTTTTCAGAAAATTATTTTCTTTAATTCATTTAGCAAGGGAAAAAAATCTTAAAGCAAGAGTACAGTACTACATTTCCAGCCCAGGTTTGCTTTTCATCAGGTACAGAATGAGAAACCTGATGAAGAGCCAACCTTGGCTCAAGATAGGCTGAAAAATTATTTTTGGGAGTGAGCATTCTACAGTGCTGAGACTCAGATACAACCCCAATTCCAAAAAAAAATTTTTGCAAAGGAAAACTGTTTACTGACGGTTTTACAAAGCATATATATACAAAAATCAATGAATTATATGAGGTAGGACATTAAATATATTGTCTTTGTACTGTTTTCACTGGAGTATATGTCAAAAAGAATTAGCAAATCCTTACATTGTATTTTATTTATGTTTTCACAGCATCCCAACAATTTTTTGGAATCAGGGTTGTTGTACCTACTTTTTGGACTCGGCACCTGGACAGAAAACATGTGCACGTGTTTGAGGTTGATCATAAGCCCTGTTATGTTCAAGTTTGTCTATACAAAAGAACAGATTGTGCTCAGATGGGAACCAAATGCAATCTGAAGCACCATACGCAGTTCAGACTTGGCCAGTCTGCAGTCATAAAAAAATTGAGTCACACAAGATCACAGGAAGATCATTATTGATTATTCTGCTGATTATTTTCACTGTTAATCAATAAATAGCTTAGTCTGACATGAAAAATGCTCAGCAGTTTCTCAGAGCACAAAGTGACATCTTCAAATTGCTTCAACCAATAGTCCGATACCCAGAGACACTTCATTTACTCAATAAATTACAGAGAAAAGCAGAAAATCCTTCCATTTAAGAAGCTAGAACCTTCAAATTATTTAACGTTTTTGCTTATCGCAAAGTCATTGCTTATAAATTACTTTATTCACTAATCGAATCAAAAAAGTTAATGATGAACAGTTATTTTTCTTATTATTGCCAAATCAACTAATCATTGCAGCTCTAATTTTTTTTCAGTGTTAATATCAAGTTGTGTTTTCATTTTTGTCATGTTAATGGAATCTCAATTCTAAAAAGTAGTTACAATTAATCATTTTGTTAACCTTCATTTCTAAAAGTTTATTTTCCATGAGAATTCCATGCTCAATTCAAAGCACCTCAACACCCCTGAAAACCAATTCTTGGCAATACACCTTGCGTTCTTTGGCCCGTGTTTTTGTATTTTTCAGATCCTACTCTGTAAATGGGTAAACATAGACAACAAGAGTCGGGTATTTCTTGTTTAACTAGAGTGCGGGTCAAAAAAAGATTCTTCAGCAATCCAAACAATGTAAGGTTTAAGGCAAGTGGACACACCAACCTCCAGCATTTAAATAACTCCAGGAATGCAACAACACAGATGCTGAGATATATTAAAGAGAAGATTTTTCAGCGACTTCAGATTCCTCTGTTTCTTGTCAGCACACGGTATGCTTACTGTCTCTTCATGAACCAGGCCCATCTGTGATTGCTGTACGGCGAGGAATCGAGGAAGGATGAGAGAGGCAAAAGTTGACACTGCTGAGCTTTCTGGGGGCATCATGTTTGTTTATCACTCCTAAGCTCGCTATTTATATCTTTCTGTGGGTGGACAATATTTCTATCCAGTGTCAAAGTCCCACACGACAATTCAATTTGGACAGCGTGTATCTGCTGCTACTCAGCCAGTGACAGACCCCTTTATTTTAACTTACAAGCTTGTAGAGCAGGAATATGTTTTGTGTAAATCACAAAATTAGCTCTTTAAATTAGTTGGAAATAACAAATGTTACTGCAGCTGTAATACCAGACAGGCATAAAAGATGGAGGGAGCTACATGTGCCTGCTGTCTCCTCTACAGGCCAAACTGTTGTATGATCCCGTTGACCTTTGCAGCTCTGTGTAAAAGCTGCCCTTTGGCTCAGATCAGCTCTCCTTCCTCCACACTCACACACACCACCTGGGAGCTCACATAAGCCTTGACCTGAGAGTAGTGGCTAAAGGCAGCTATAACCAGCCTCCTCCTCGGGTTTGGAGAGGAGTCAGTGCTCACCATCTGGAGAGTTTGTTTTCGAGCATCGACAGATACAGAACATCTTGCAACAAAATGAGAGAATACATGTAATGCAATAATATGATAAATGTGTGCAGGGATTTTCTTGTCAAATGTCAGATTAAACCTGGGTTTCTAGTACTGTGTTTGAACAAAGTATATGATGACAGGGAGGAAGATTATTTATTTTTAGAGATATTCCAATAAATCTTCAAAATCTTCAAAGTGTGTGTTTTTCTCAAATAGCAAACACATCAAGGCCTCCTTCAGCAAAGATTCATTATGTACAGAGCCTAACAAAAGAAGACACAGCGAAGTGCATCTCATACACATTGTTGTCATGAAAGTGCCAGTGATTTGTTTTTGAGTTTTAATTCCCCCAAGACCGTTTGTGTGTGTCAGAGCGAGGGGGAGCAGCAGAGAGAGGAAGACAAGTGTGACAGTGACGTGAGTAAGAGATGTGTTTTGATCTGACGCATACAGATTTGTCTTGTGTTAGCGTGTCCCACACACAGATGCGACTTGTGTGGGTGTACACACCATATGTGTCTATGCATGGACTTGCCTATTTGATGGATTGTGTGCATGTGTGTTTGTGTCAAGGGAATGTGTGTTTGAAAGACGCTACCTGAGGGCAGCAGGCAGTCCAAAGGTGTCAACTCTTCATCCATGGCCTGGTTCCACAGGAGCCCCGTCTTCAGTCAGCCGACTCACCTGGAACTGAAGAGAGGAGGACAGACACTGTTGCTACTCTTCTGACTTTTATATTTTTTTTTAACTTTCATTCTTTTGTTTTTAACCGATCAAAGAAAGTCACTTCACTTTCCAATTTGCCTCTATTCAAAGTTTATCACCAGTCTCCCTCTGGGCTAATTATTCCCCGTGAAACAAGCAAACTGAATACAATCTCTAACATGCACATGTAAGCATGATGACACTAAGGCTGGATGACTGGACAACTCAAGACACAATAGTGACACTAGGGCTGCAACTAAAAATATACTGGCTGTTGTTTAAAGCAACATTATGTAACTCCTTTTATTTTAAAATAACAGCTTCACAATCATTTTGATGGTACAGGGTATTGTATTAGGGTGAATGGTTACTCTGTCACAACCACGCCACCCTCCTATAGCCCCTTCATTCTGACTGACAAATTGTTACAGACCTGGGATTTGTCTTTACGACGGTGTTGCTGCACTCAAAACTGTGGGGGGCACCAATGCTGATTTCTACATAATGTTGCTTTAATGTTTACATACTAGGGCTGGGCAAGATGGTATAAAATAATAGTGTAAAATAATATTAGACTATATCGTGATACACAACATAGATCTCAATATTTTGAAATCTCCTCAATAGCACTTCTTAAATGCTAGAACTGGGCGAAATAAATCTAATAATACGGTATCTTTGACCAACGATTTCCAAAATCTAGGACGATATATAGTCCCATATCCCAATAACCATATACTTCCCAGACCTCATGCACAATATTTTCTCGATTAGCCATTTGGTTTTTAAAGTTGTTGTAAATGTGAATAAAAATGGTGTCCTTGGTGACTTCTTTAAATTTCTTGTTTTGTTAGACCAGCAGTCCAAATCCCAAAGGTATTCACTTCATAATGATATTGCATTGGAAAAGGCTGTTAATGCTCACACTGCAGAAGCTGGAACCACAGAATGTTTGCCTTCTTTTTTTATCATAAAAAGTGACTCAAATGATTAATTGATTATCAAAATGGTTGCAGATTGATAATCTGTCAATCAATTTATGATGTATCGACAGATATAATACACAGGGCAATAATCATATCACCACACAGGCTCCCTTGTACAGAGATCACGCTATCTGCTGAAGGGGAAACAAACATGTAAAGCATCAAATGTTGTCTAGAAAGTAATTAGATAATATAGTAATAAAAACAGAAGATTAAATAATTAATCAGTTGACAGAAACTTAATCAGTGGCTATTTTGATAAATTATTCATATAGTTTAATTAATCTGTTTCTAATGTTTTATCAGTAAATTCTCAGATCAAAATACCTACTTTAATATTTGCTGGTTCCAGCTTTTCCATTGTGTGGTTTTAGCTTTTCTTTGCCACAAATGACAGTAAATTTATGATCCAGACCATTGAAACAGCAAGCGATTGGAAGCAACCTTTTGGTCTCTGCGAAATTCGAATTGTTATGATTTATTAAGGAAAAAAATATTGGCAGATTATTAAAAATAATCAATTGCTGCAGCACTAAATCTTCTTTTAAGTGACCAAGAATCTATCATACAATCATGCATCATTATCAAGAGCTTCAAGTTTGATTCAGTTTAATGGATAACTGAGATTAAACAGTAACAAAATGTTTTAGAATTAAAACTAAAGATACACTTAGCATTGCTATGTATCATTTTCTGCACACTCCTGATGTCTAACAGTAAACCTGAAATTAAAATTGCTACAAAAGAAATATCTGAAATAAACTGTAAAAAAAAACTTTCTACTTTAGAAATCCTTCTTACGGATGTCAAAACTGCACAAAATTCTATCCATTAATTACAATGACTTTTTCCACCACATTGAAAACACACATGAAGAACAAAAGCATAAAACACACATCTTGTACTGTATCTAGCCAACAGTCCCCTTGCTCACCTTTCACTTTGATAACCCAGCGAACAGAATAAAGCAAAGCACACTTCACAGCAGTCACAACAATAACTCCACTTTAGCTCAACTTTAACAATGATCCTTCCTCCCTTCTGCCTGCAGACATACTGCCAAGTCTGTGTTAAAATGTCACATGTCAATCATTACCTTACACTACTAATCCAGTGGACTATTAATCATAAAAAAATTAATAAATAATCTTTAGATGCCATAAAGTGGAATTATGTAATCTTTATATTGCCTTCACATGTCCACAACCATGATATAAATAATATGAAGTGATTATTATTTAATTATAACTTATTATAGTTCAACAGTGAATCACTAACATTTGCTGCCGTGGGTATCGACAACACATGACACAACAACACATGCCCCCTTGAGACTGGCAGGCCACTGACAGACTGCCAGCTGAGTACAGCCCCCTGATGAATATGCTAAATGTAATGCCACTGCAGTTTTACCACAAGTGCTGCCAGCCTCCGGGGTTTAGCCGTTTTCACAAATACCTGACCACACTAAAACGACAGCAGCTGACCCGTAAGCTCCTTTCGGGGAAACCGAACCGTTTTGGCAGCAGGGCATGTGAGAAGTGGACTTCTTACCAGCGGCTTCTCATTCAGTTTCTCAACACTTGCACGCCGCTAATGTGGGAGGAAACGGCGGAGCGATGAAGCAGGCTGCCTCCCGTTGTTCACAGATAAAAACCGTACTGTTCGGACAAAAACAACACATGTGGCGACAATATGTTCCACTGCGAGTAAAGCGACACCACACGTTAAAGCCGTCACTGCTATATTATGTAAATATTTAACGAAAACTCACGGCATGGAGCGTCTTCCGCCATTGGTAGTGTAAACAGTCGAAGAGAGAGCAGGGAGCGCCCATGATCAGGGGAGAGGAGTGGCGGGAATTTGTTACGGGGACACCTAGAGGCCAAAAGTGGAAACGCGTTTCCTTTGTAAACTGCTCGAGAGCAGAGAATTCTCAAAGGCAGCCCCAGAGGTTTGTTTTAAGGAGACTCTAGGGTTCTCCACTAAATTGAGAAATAGTTTAATTTCACTCCCAGGTTCATTCAGTGGAAATTATTGTAATACGAGAGAGACTACTGCAATCACTGATTTCACTCTTCAGAGTAACCATCATCATGTGCCCCATTACAACATGGATATTGAACAGATGTCCAATTTAGTGTCAATAAACAAAACAACTACTTAATTCTATCTGTACAATAAATCTCATAAAAACAGGGCCCGCTGTCCTAATGTGGTTATATTTGGAGGCATATGTGTGAGCTTTAAAATCTTTAAAATGTCCCGAAACTTTGGGACAGACAGGCCTATGCATTAACACCACCATATGAGAAGAGACTATTTTAATGTTTAATTCTAACTTAGTTTAATGGAGGAGCTTCAAACAGTCAGACAATTAGATGCTTCATGGATCCCCCTCCATCTACCAGGTCTTAGTGCCTCGCTTGGATAATGTAAGATGTGCAAATGGGGACGATATTCTGACATTTTATACTAAATATTGAGATTTGGCGTTTAGTCAAGATTTATGTTGTCAATATTTCTCAGCACTGAGATCAGCCTTCCTGCAAACATCTAAATAACCGCTCAAATTTGTTGTGTTTAAATTGATATATCAAATATTAGTCTATACTCATCTATTCATTCTCCACTTTATCGATGACTTGGAGTAATTCTCACTCATTTCTTAAATTTCTTTCCTTAGGTATAATGATTGACTGTGACTGCTGCTAATCACTGGAGCCACAATTTAGTATTTACCTAATTAAGTGACCAATTCATGGATTAATTCCTATTATATTTAGGACATGAATGAAAGAAATGTTGACAGAAAAAGAAAAAAAGGCATAAAAAAGAGTAGTACTGAGATTAAACTACTGATCTTTGGGTAATCTAATGGTCCACAATCAATTATTTATCACACACACAGACACGCACACATGCACATGCACACGCACACTCACACTCACACTCACTTCACTCCTGCAAACAACAGCTAGACCCACCGAAAATGCAGCCACATAAAAGAAATATCACAAATACTGGACTACCACACACGGGCAAACAACATCAAGAGCGCGCACACACACACTCACACACATGCACGCACGCACAAACACACATACGCACACAAGCAGTGGACTGATGGCATATGCTTCTGATATCTTGAGACAGCAGTCGAACCAGTGTAAAGCGAGAAACCGAATCTCTCTCAAGGTGAATCCACTCCAGAGGCTCGTTAAAGCAAACGCTCCCTCATCAATCAGCACTTTTCCTGTCTCCCAGACAGACCGCTCACGGGAGGAAACCAAACACACACACTCAACATGCCGTGTTGCACAGGCATGTGTACACTACACACAAATGAGCGCACATGCCATGCTGCATGGGAAGTCATTCCCTTCTGTGGGCATGCATTATAAATACATCTATGAATAAATTCCAGACTGAGTGCATTCTTCAGGATTCTTGGCAGCACTTTTTTTTTTTTACAAGGCCACACTACCTGAATGTTTGATCAGATCTGTCTTCTCTCTGCATCTATCTAACCAGCTCACCGTTCCTCGTCCATCAATCTTTCCAATATTTACTGTTTTTCTTTCTTCCCCTTTTGGCACCTTTCTGTCTCTTTTAGAACAACGTCTTGTCTTTCGCTTAGTTTTACTCTCCCCTCATTTCATGGGTGCAGCACTCTTCCCCTCACTTTTTTCATTACTGGGAGGAAGTTCATGGGTTTGCAAGAAAAAGATGGTCAGCGATGCAGTAAAGATGGAGACAACGCAGCCACATTCTTTTAACAGGGAGGTTTATTAGACGGCCTCACACGAAACATGAGATTGATATTCATGTGGAATATTTAACCATTTAAACCTCACAGACTCTGCATGTGCACCGCTCAAACCCCCAGATATTTATATTGAATTCTATTGGAGCTCCCCAAGTCACCAATTATAACACCACAGGATGAATTTTGAGCAGATGTGCATGGAGTGATGCGCACCACATCTAGGATACTTCCACTTGATGAAATGTTTGCATCCATATTGAGACAAAGTGAAATATTCATTGTTTGAATATCGTGCTGTTAATATATTATATTGTTTATATAATAAACATAATGAAGCTTAAATGAAGAGCTGAAACAAGCAGACACAGGAAATGTATGCGATGCTGCCAGTCAGAGTGGAATAATACCCGACGCTATTTTAGTATGGACATGCACAATGTAGTGGACAAGGTCTTATCATACTTTTCTTTTTTATTACATTTTCACATACATTTTCAACTCTCGTGGCATTTTTTTCTTTTTTGCTCTCCTAACATATTCAACATGCCAATATGAGTGTCATCATCTACCTGGAGCAACAAAGCATATTTCCAAAAAGGTCTAACTCCCCCTTTAAAATAAGATCAACATTACGACAATGTAGCCGTAAAACAACAAACAAACAAGACAAAAGGAAAAAAAAAACATAAAAACATTACCATGGCTGTGTAAAAGTCCATTAGTTAAAATGAAGCGTCCCCTGTTTTCCACGTCTCCTCATGATTTCTGTACAAGTCTGACTGAAAGGTCCATCAGTCAAAATAAAGAGACAACCGAATCACATTTAATGCACAGCAGGAACATTTCTCAAAGCTGGCAGAGGGCTGAACCATAGAAAAATATCATTCCAAGAAGTGAACCTCTGCCAGACATTCATTTGCAATCTTTCTTTCTACTGTGCAAGGTAATAATAGAATTGTATCAAAATCTCTTGCCAATTGCTTTTTAATTATCCCTTTGCAGAACATTGTGGTTGGTCTCCAGGTTTTTGGCTATCTATCTTGTGCAGCTAATTACCTTCGCTATTTGACACATCAGAACCAGGGGGCGGTTGCCAATTTCTCACCTGCAGGAAATGATGAAGTGATGTCGGGCGCAAATACCAGTGTTAGCTGCTCAAGCTCGGAAAACCGCGCTTGGCCATTTTTTCTTAAATTATCGCCTGCCCACAGAGAGGGCTCTAGTGAAAACCGTCGCTGTGTACATTTCTTCTTCGTTTTCCCGCTCAAGGTCGCAGCGCGGAGGAGTGAGCGCGTTCGTCTCGAGTTCAATTTAATATCTCTTATCAGTGGATACGCAGGTCACATTATTACCCCCCCTCACCCCTGGCAGAATACACCTGTTATTGTGACGGATAATAAAAACAAAAAAAAAGGGAGACGCTAACTGACATGCAAATTCAGACACTGTCTCTCCCTGTCTATGCTCTCTCTACCTTTAATACGCCCTATCATTACCTTTACTCCTTCCTATCATTTCTGTTTCACCTGTTCCTTTTTCCCCACTAATGCGCTCTCTCTCTCTCGTCTCGCCTTTATTCCTTTTTATCTGTCCTGCCTTTCCCCGCTCCCTTTTATCTCTTCTTTTGCTTTCAGCTTTTACTCTCCCTCATTTTGCCTGTCTGCTCTGTCCCAATATGCTCTTGGATTTTTTTTTTTTATTATTATTCCTGCGTTTTTATTTTGCTTATAATAATTCATTCTAATGTTTGATAAAGGCGGATAGCAGCTCAAACAAGCCAGCTCACGGCTACTCGGGGGATCTTGCAGCTCTGCTCAGTCCGGGGTCAACTCCTTACACAGTAGTTGCAGGGGGCATGTGCGGCTGAATTAGGGCTAAGTAGGCCATTTTTCTTTCTTATCTGCCAGTAATGATGACCCATTTTTCGCCAGGAATGAACGAGACACAAGGGCAATGGAGGACAGCCTCTTTTTCTACTTGTTTTTGAGTCTCCTGCCATGGTCAAGTGGGGTACCAAACAACATACTGCAATATCCTGCTTGGATTGAGATTACTCTCTCACACAAATGGGCCTCAGTAGAAAGAGACAAGGCTCAAATGACTCCAGGTATAGATCAGCTCCGAGAACAAGGAGGGCACATTCCATGCGTCGGGATCCAGGTTGTCGAAGTGGAGGTGGCGGCTCTTTTAACTCATGGGCCGGCTGGTGATTATCAACAACTTGGCAGCATTTCCCCCTGTGGCATAGCCGTGCTGTATTAAATTCCCCCCAGAGCAGAGGCTTCCTGTCATATATCCAGGGGAAACTGGTCTGATTTCTTTTTGGGCACGATATCATTGCCTAAGGGCTGGTGTCCCTCACCTGCCTGTCCAAAAGTAGGGATAAAGAGCGACCTTGAGGCACCATTCCAGCAGCTCATGAACTCATATCTGTTGAGGATGTGCTCTCAGAGAGGAGTAGGGCTGGCAGCTTAGTCGTTTCCCCCCCCTCACATAAAGCCAAAAAGAGCACTACAGGTTATTAATCACTCATACCTCTTATTTTACACATCTGTCCTGAGGGCTTGGCTCCTGCTGAGGTATACATTAGTGGATGGTGTAATGTGGGGGTTTAAAATGAATGGATGGGGTTGTAGTAGAAACCTGTCATCCCTAAAAAATAATATCTCCACTTGTGTGTGTCTACAACCCCAAGGAAGATTCCTCCGAGGGCCGGTATCACAAAGTTGGAGCGCAACCTCTGTTACCTATTGGTAGAAAAGCAGAGCTGGACTGAACTGACCTCCTAGAAACTGCCAGAGGGGTTCACGGGGGAGCTGCTGGTGGCCCTGCCAGTTTGCTGTGAGGGATGGTGCAGATGGTGCCGGGTGATGCCACGGGGGAGGAGATTTCTGAGCTCCCTGTGGCACCGAGAGAAACTGGGGTTTGGCAGGGGGATAGAGGCAAAATTTCAATGATGTGTGCATGGGTTAGTTTTCAATAGACACAAAGAGGGGGGCATGCACACAGCTCGTGTTAACGTCATAAAGACGGTAAATTGTCAGGAGAGCGAATACTTCTAATGAGAAAGTTGAATAATTCTGACAGAATAGCTCTAGGTTTAAAAATACTTGGCTATCTTTTGCGATCTGAATATTCAATTCTCATTTCCATAGCCGGAAATTTTGTGAAATTTGAACCTCCGTCAACACTTGAACAGCTTGCCAAGACCACCGGTGGCGGGAGGGCACCGCCACTCCTTTAGAGGTCAAGAAACCTGCAGATGGCCGTAATTTAAGAAAATAACTGGAAGAAAATTGCCTGCAGGCAAGTGTGTGTGCTTTAACTGGCTAAGTAAGAGAGGGGAACTTTGGGTAGGCATCAGGCGTATGTACTGCATTCTTTATGGAAAAAAGACCAACGGGTTTCATTGAATTCTTTGTTTCCGAAGCAAAGTTAGCCACTCGGGCGTTGCACGAGATGAGGATGAGTGGTCACATCCTGGGCACCGCTGAAAGAGATGTCCTCAGCATGCCTGAGGGCGAGGAGAATTTATTGTTTTTACTCTTGAAATGATATTGTCTGGGAGGTGATGTGTTTTGGGGCCCATGAAATGCAATATATATCTATGCCGGGAGGAAGAGGTCCAACTGTTTGCATTTCATTATCAGTAATGCCAAGTGATGTGGGTTTCTGGAGTCCGTCTTAGTTTTGCGGTTGATTTCTGCTACTTTTGTAAGCTTGTGTTCGTGTGAGTAACAGGATTGAGTTAGAGCCGGGAAATCAAAATCAAATGTATTATATTGTTCATACTTTCAATACTTGACTCAAATAAGGTAACATCAATATACTGTAGAGCTGTTACCTTATGATGCGACAGTGTAATGATATTATTATTATTATTATTATATTTTTCAATATGAGTATTGATGCCTTCTATGTAATCTAAAGCAGGGGAGCAGGATCTTGCAGCTGACTGAAAACCATAATCAGAAAATATTATAAATGTAATAGCTCCATCTCATAACATGTACATTGATAAGTGATAAAGATGTGTAATAGATATCTCATTTATATTTTGAGTTGTTACAG
Organism: Lagodon rhomboides; assembly: GCA_039737535.1. Classification (NCBI taxonomy): domain Eukaryota; kingdom Metazoa; phylum Chordata; class Actinopteri; order Spariformes; family Sparidae; genus Lagodon; species Lagodon rhomboides. The sequence goes on from CM077803.1 coordinate 13,067,561, forward strand.
ACTTTATCCGTCTTACCGTCTTGTTAGATCATTAAAAGCCGTCAGTTTATAGCTCTGTGTATGCTCTCTCTTTCCCCCTTCCAACTTCATTCTGTCCTCAAAACACAATTGATCTTTCTCTCCCCCGCCTGCCCAGCCTCTCGGGTTCTGCTCTGTCTAAACACGCAGACCAACAGAAACTCTGACAATGAATCAATCAGTTTAATGAATGAAGTGTCTCCTGACTCTCCACTGCCACTCCTCTGAAGGACTATTTGCGGGACCTCTCCCGCTCTAATGTTGTTGTCTTTCTTTTCTCTTTCCGGTCTATCATTTTTCAACCATCTCTTGTCCTCAACCAATGACCTCAACCAAATTTAATGTCTGAGACTTCCTTCGTATAATTTAATTCTCTTGGCTCCTTCCACCCGCCCTTGGTGTTGGTTAGATATTGACTCATACTTAAAATCTACTTTAAGAATCTCTGATTGGCCAAAGGTTCAATAGGTAATAAGATGTTCATTTAGTGAATAATGGTCCCAAATATGAAAATGACTATAATTTCAAAATAAAGCCTGGCTGTCTTGTGTCAATAACACAGAAACCTGTCAATCAGGAAAGAGGCGCAGTGATGCGTATCCAAGCCACTGTGTACATTTACATAGCAGTGAATTTCTTTTTTGGGTGTTTTCCGTCACTTTGTCTCAAAACTTAGACCCTTTCACTATGTAACCCATCAGTGTTGCCAAGATGTGTAATTTTACATAGCACATGTTTGAAATAAATTACTGGGATTACTGGCACGTTCAAAACAACTCCACTTGAACACAGCATACCTTTAAGCTCCACCTCCACCAAGTCGCTTCACAGGAGTGGCGAACGTCAGTCGAACCATGTTCATCATCATAGCTTACATCAAGCTTGATTGGCTCAAAAGAAGTCACATGAAACCTATGATCCGTATCTTTCTATACTCATCCTGTCAGGAAAATCGATTAGAACAAAACAGCGTAAACTAAAAACACAAACTGGTCAAATTATTGCGCATTATGCCATTTTTTTGGCAATATCGGTAGTACATAGATCTACCCGTTACACATTCTACATCACTAGCTCATAGTTGTTAAGAAGACAGTTTTATTGTCTTAGAAGGCCGATTTTTAATTCAGAACCAAGTCAGCTCTAACTGTGGTGCTCCTGTGGATCTTCAAAATGACTTTGACGTTGCATGTCAGTTTATGAACATTACACTAATTTTCTTAGCTCCTACGCCCCTTGAGTGGCGTGTAATTGCCCAGGAGTGGGTCACACTGGCGCCCGCATTACCAGCAAATCAAATGCAGGATCAAATGAAACTGTGACAACAACTCTCCCGGCACAGTGCTGATGGCCTCCAGGGAGGGCCATTTGTGATTCCCATGTTTGTCTTACCTTCACTGCTCTCTTTCATGGGTGAAGGGAACAGAAAAGGTGCTTATTCCTTCTTTTTTAGTCACACTGAGAGGAGGATTGTAATCTCTGGAGAGGGTTTTTCCAGGGTTATTTGTGTGCGCGTGTGAGTGTGTGTGCGAGCACTCCCTGCGGGACGTTCTTTATACAGTTAGAGAAAAAGACCAGCTTGTTACATTTTGCTTACCTTTCAGACCTCACAACAAAGCAGCTGCACGGTGAATTTACTGTTCAGGAACGAAGACACTAGGAATCTGAATTCTATGTTTATATAAAGTTCAGAGTAATGAGAAAAGGGAGACACACAGCACGTGATATAGATTCGACCCATCAACCTTTTGGTCGACAGTGTTATTCAGATCATTCTGCTGAGACTATCATTTCTCCATTCTGGTTTGGTTCGGGCTTACATTGTACTTATTCAAATACTGAGCAACTGAGTTCCTTTTGGGAAGGGAACCTGATTTTCTGTACCAGTCCGATTTCACGAAAGCGAACCCAGCCACTGTCGCTCCCCAGGAAGCCTTAAGTCAAAGTAATTGATAGATTTTCAAATGGTTCCGGGTCTGGATTATATTTCGGAACACTGGACGCACCGATGCCAGCGAGTGTGTTCACCAAAATTCAGAAAATCCTACTTTTTCACAGGCTTTTATTAACGGATAGAAGTATTTCTGAGTGTACATTCCTCGCTGCACAGTCACACTTTCTATCCGGCCTTACCAAGGAGCTGCTAAGTCTAAATACAGAGGAGACTTTTACTTTCGGAAGTGGAGTGGAGAAGATGAGGGTCGAGTGCTTCGCCCAAGGCCACTCTTTAAATGACACTTTCTTTTTTTCCACATAGGATAAAGAAATACCTCTCCTCTTGGCCTGTCCACATTTTCACACCTTGTCCAGGGATTCGAACTGGTAATCTTGTGGACCCGAGCTCTGGCCTCTAATCTTCTGGTTAGTGCTGCCCAAATTTGTGTGGAGAAAGTATCAGGGTAAAGAGGGAAAGAACCTGTGAAATCCTCTCGCCTCAGCAACAGGGAGAACTTGTGACAGAACGGCAATGTAATAACTTTGCTCTTCATAAAATATATCCCAAGGCCATGGCTTAAATCTTCGATCAGTCTGTGCTCCCACAGATAGAGTTTTTAGCTCGGCAAGGTGGAGAGTTTGTAGCTTAGTTTAGGAGGTGCCTGTAATTACGGGCGCGGGTTTGAATCTCGGACATAAATCAGCATCCCTTCAAAATTGCTGCTTACCTAAACTCCAGCTCTGTCGGATCTTATATTAATATTATACTGGATGTGGCTTCACGGCAAAATGAGAGAGTCAATCAGAGTGAGAAGCCAAGAGCAACAGAGACACTTTTTTGTGCCTGAAATATGAAGTTGCCGTTTGAGGAAAGCTGCTTCTGATGCTGGCAAAGCTTTGTTTTGACTAACGAGTACAGAGGAAAATGCTTCTGAGATCAGAAAGCAGGTCGCTTATTAAATAACTGTTTGTGTCTCAGTCACTCACAATTTCACATAATATATACTATATCATAACAACCATATATTTAAAAAAAATCCCTTTCCACCCTTATTAAATCTATTGCCAAACATCTGGATTTGTTGAAGAAGCACCTTTTCAATAACAAGCGAATACACAGTGGAACCAACCAGCTGTCTGCTCACACGCTCTCTTCTGCGCACACACACACTTCAGCCTTAAATCTGCCGTTGTTTCAGAAGCATAATAAGGTTATTGCCTCTTCCACTTCACAAATAGGAACGCTGGATTAAGCCAGCGCTCGGTGATGACATCATTATCAAGCGCAGGGGATTATTTGGGGTTTAGTAAATGTGTTCGGGATGTTTATTCAGCGCGCACGCTCACCTTGAGAGTCTCTCGTCGGGGAAGGTGTGATTTGTTCCTGGTTCTGGCTGGAGTCACATCAGTAAAAAAAAAACAAGGGGTGTGTGGAGGAACAAAGGTCTTTGATTACTTTAGGTGATCTGCCTTTTGCATCACTGCATCAGCTATTCAAATCACTAAAGGATTTTTGTCAACTTTTTGCAACTTAGTTTTCATCAAAGCTCTAAATTTGTGTTGCCAACTCAGATTATTGACTGCATTTACTGTCCTTTTCTTTCTATTTAGTTTGGGTCCAGAGGTTTCGTTGGAGAAGCAAAGCTGGGGTAAGAGTTTGGAGTAGGAAAACTTAGTAAGAGGGTAAGTAACTAAATCAAGCAAGTATCACGGGAAGCATACAGGCAAACAGATTTGACGGAGGCAATGGTCACCCTTCCATGCGACCAAAACATGATAAAGTGTCCTCTAATGTGCACTTCAGGTGGACAAAAGGTGTTGAAGTTCCCTCTAGAGTATCCTCCAAAGTTCACTGTAAACGTCACGCGACTTTCTGCACCCCACAACACACAACTGGTGCCACCTTTTTTTCGTCCCTGGCCCTAAAACATCCGTCCAGTCCACCACTGGATGGAGGGACTGTAAAGTGGAAAGAAAAGACACAAGATCCTGTCGTACCCTTTTGATAGTCCTAACTTTAAACTAGATAATTTGGCCTAAGAACATCGGACTTTCAGAACCGCTTTGATAACTTTATCTTTTTGGGAATGTTCAAGATGTTTTTTGTTCTGAATTTCCAATTTTTGAAATCTTGTTTTTGTTTAATTGGATTTTTCAAGCGATGTTGTGCTGCAGGCAGTGTATCACAGCTTTTCTTCATTGTCCAGAATATACGCTGGGGCGATAATGGGCGATTACCATTTCACATCAGTACCAGGAGGCTTTCAATTGACCATGCAGGCCAGAGAGATTAGCTCCATTTAAATAGTTTTACAGCCACATTTATGACCTTTTATCCATCTACGGCTTATTATATATTTCACAATCTTCTCTTTTATACTGGGAATGTTTAATTTTTGCCTTTAATAAGATTCTAAAGTACAGCTCATCTTAGACAGCAAAGAGTTTGATGGATTGAAGATGAGGGAAGGGAAGGAACAACCAGGCAGGGAGGGGAAAAAAATGAAGAGAGGAAGGAAAGGAAGGGAGGGAGGAAAAAAGATTTCTTTTGTCAGACACAGAGTAGAATAGATTACCCTGCTAGAGCTGCTTGTTGGGGCTAGATTTAACCTACAAGCAATCTTCCTGGAGAGTGTCTGTCTTTATGTGTGTGTCTGTACGACGCGTGTGTGTGCGTGTTGTACTCTGCTCTGCAGTCTCTTGGGGCAGCTCTTTTATCCCTCAGCACAACACCGTCTCTGCTCTCCATCTTTTTCCTTTTTCCTCTCTTGTACGCTTTCTATCTCGAGAATGCAAAAACACACACTTAGACACACACACTCACTCCACTTCTCGAGTTCTCACGTTACACTTTCTCACACACGGGCTCCGTTCCTCCCCGTGCAGACGCAGTGCATTCGGCGGTTGTAAGGCCTCAGCGGTCGAGCAGTATGTTTTGATCTCTTAATGTGAATTTCCCCCCAAAGAAAATCTAATTTAGCTTCAAACCTCAAATGTTCTTTCGACGCGGTTGAAGGAATCGGCGAAAAACTTTTTGTATTAACCAGAAACATGCTTTTGAACTGGGTCAGTATTGGGTTGTCAGCTTTTATTCTTTGCTGGTAAACAGACTTTGCTGGTGTTTCGGTTTGCATGATTTCTCCAACGCCGGGTGGCTGGGACGCATTGCAATACAATGATAGGGCTCATTATTGTAGTCTTTTAAACATCCAGACATCTACCGGTGTTAATCCTGAATATTTGATGAATAGGTGAAAACGTAGACTGTTTGCAGTGTCAGTACTCGGCAGTTTAATTGTTAAAAGCAGAAGCGACAAGATCGATACTAGTCTCATGTCTGTACAGTAAGCCAATTAGCTTAGCTCACACCAAGACTGGAAACAGCGAGGGGAACAGCTGGCCTGGCTCTGATCAAATGCACCCGCCCAAATCTCTAAATCTTAAAATGACAAACTATTCCTTTACTTCTGTATTTTTCTGACTGTACTCTGCAGGGCTGTGCTTTTCACCTCCTGCTGCTGGAAGCATATTTTTCTGAGCGGGTCTGCTACATGTTCACATGTGGTGAGCAGTATTTTTCGTAGCTTTGAACCGAATTGTGCCTGGATGTGTTGGGAAAAAGCTGCGCATCTGGGGTAATTGGGCTATTTTTCTGTGAGAATCAATGGAACGTGAGCCAATCATAATATGCCCTATGCTCCAGCTTGGAGGTTAGCATTTTATTAATTTATCCGTTTGTTTGTTTATTTATTAACCTGCTTCTCCACTGTGCTTAAGGTTAATGTGATATGTGTGTTTGTATTAACTTTACCGAGCGCTGTATTAAGCATTCAATTATTTTATTTTTTTGACTTTGTCTATCCACATGTATAATTTTTCATTCCCGTGAGAATTAGGAGAAGCCACAGCGTCAAATCATTTGTCTTTTGATTGTAGAATCGAAAGAAGAACTAGCAATTTATATAAAGCTTTTATGGCCAGTGGCGTTCTTTTTGAGTTATTAGTAGGATATGTTAAACTGTGCGGTAAGCATATTTAGTTTCAAGCACTTTCTTCCTGTTTATTATAAAAACAGGGAATAAAAACACAATTAGTTGTTTCCATATGTTGAATAACAGTCCCCAGCTTGTTTCGTGATATTGCCCTGAAGGTATTTATAACGGCATCACACGCACTTGTTTTCTCTCCGGTAGCACACCAGATGCTTCTGTTTATGGTGTTGGTATATGATAGTTAGGAAAACAATGATGCAAGGAAATGTTTGACTGACTGGTTGGTTGGCTGATTGACCGGGAGGCTGGCGGGCTTTTGGTTGCCTAATTCACAAGGTGCCGGAGCTGCTGACTGACTGGCTTGCAGCTTTGTTGGCTGGCAGATGGCTTGTCTTGATTGACAGACTTGCCTGCGTTGCTGCCTGGCTGACTGCTGAGGTGACGCACCAGCAGCTGAAGAATTACAATGCTCTGTACCAGGAGAGCGTTCAATCGATGGCAATCGAGGACGCGTAAATAAAAAGCAGCTTTTAGTGTATTTTCGCAAGTATGGATTTGCTTTTGCTCTTGAGCCCTGTTGTAGCCATGATATTAATTAAACAAAACACATCACATCACAGGGGTAGTAATGATTTTTAGTGGAATGAGGCTGGAGGAGAAAATGTTGCTGCAGTGTTAAAGCAAAAAGCACTTGGCAGCGATCAGCCACAAAACTCTGAGCTCAAGCACCCAAAGCTATTATTCTACCGCTATCCCAAATAAAGGGTTCTTCAGCAGGGCGCCTAACAGACATCTTCGAGGGTTGCTACAACAGGCTATGAGACGTGCTGGTAAGATAACAACTAAAGTAACAAATGTTTGTCTTAACAGATGAACAAAGTTGAACTTAAAGGTAAAAATAGACAACTTAACTTTCCCCTTCTCCAGTGTTTCCCTGCCGCTGTCACAAAGACATCTTTAGCAGCCTGGCTACTGTCCGAAGCAGAAAACAACTGCAAGAATCCCAATTTGACCTATGGCAGTTCCAATGTCAGTGCTATGAAGAGGCAGAGTAAAACACTTGGTTGTACTTACTGATCTAGTAGAATGCCAGATTTGAACCAGGTCCAGGTGATAAGAAGAAACACGTCTCAACGGGAGAACACCAGGGCTGCCTGTCCGTTCATTCTTCTTTGACCTCAGTTTCTATCGCTGACCCGCTTTGCCTTCTTTCCCTTCTCCATCAGCGAGGTTCTTTTTCTTTTGCACTGTAGAGATTCCGCAGTTATTCCAGCTGTGCCATCGTTACACGGGGAAAGCCATCAGAGAAAAACAGTGCCTCGTCCTGTTTCGGCCTTGCAATGGCAGACGTGTTTCTTCTGTGCCAAAATTCAACCTGGCCTGGTGGCAGATCAAGTAGCTTAGTGAAAGCGAATCTTATAGGGAACCAATTTATACGGGAATGGTGTCATTCCCCTGCAGCCATTACTGTGCGTAATCAATTATTACTTGAATGATAAGTTGTTGCAAAAAAAAAGTCTCTATTGTGAGTTTAAAACAAACAGTAAGATGCAGAATGACTTCCTGTTGAAGGATTTCTCTGTCCGCCCCACCAGCTGTGCACTGAGGCTCTGGTCGGAGCAGCCATTAGATATCATCATTAGGAGGACAACATTTTCACAACATTCCAATTATTTTTTGTTGCCGACTTTAGGCCAAACAATTCACTAATAGCCGGCTTTATTAACACCAGCAGGCTGCAGTATATTAGCCTCATAAGGGCAGTGCGTGCCATGTTGAGCTCTGCCTGTCGTACCTGGTGCCTTCTCTAACTTTTTGTGGCTAGAAGTTTTGCCATCACCTTTGTGCTCTCTTCATCTTTTTGGTCTCTCTATGTCCTGGCTTTTCTTCTTCAGCCTCTGACCTTTGGTGAGGCATTTGGACTTAGTTTGAATTTCAGTTTGCTTTACATTAGCAGCGTTTGTTCTACACATCAGACTGGCCAAGTGTTTAGACCGAACCATTTTGCAATAACAGCCGGGGGTGAAGTATGAGTTGTCAGTAAGAAGAAGTCAGTGATCTGTGTCAGTAAGTAATTGTTGTACTTGATCCCATTTAAGGGTCAGCCATAGACCTTCCAACGGGCCTCCCTGGGCCTTGGGCCAGGGTCATCTGGACCCTTGACGGCAGGGCTGATGCTGGTGATGTGTTTTTACCTGTCAGTGTTCAGTGTATTGTAAGGAGTGCTCTCAAATGGTCAGTTGTGCTCTGGAACTTGTCTAAAAACCAATGCTAAATTTTTGGGAAATCATTTTAGGAGATTTAGGCCCTTTTCTCACCCTTTTTTTCTGCATTGTCATAAATTTGAAGATATTTGCCAGTGTCCTGGATGAGATGGCAGAGAGGGTCCAAAAATCAATGCCAGTATTTATGAAGGAAGGTAACATTAATATTGTCTTCATAACAGCTACTGCTGCTTTTGGATGAGGTCATGTTTGCCGTCCATGGAAAATGATGACCAATCTTCTCCTTTTCTGACCTTGAGATGGATAAAGATATGGAGATAAAGTCTTCTACAAAGAAAACTGACCTGATGTTATAGAATTTGCATATTGGTCCTGCCATGCAGTTGGATGATTGACTGGCTGGTTTGCAGACTGACTAGCTGGCACTCTGAGGTATGCTTTGTGACAAACAGATGCTTCGTCATGACAGGGAACATATTGATCAAATGTGGGAGTCAGTTTTTCTTCCCAGACCTGGATGCCAAGAGTCAGGAACTTTACCCAACCTCTCCCATCTGTTAGAGGGAGTCGATAAACATGTCGGCATCCACAGAAACGTATTTTGTAAAAGAGGTCATTTTTCGTTTTCTTTTTTTTTTTTTTGTAGAAAAAGAAGAGGAACTATGTGGGAGGTTTGGCAGGATGACCACACCGAGTCATCGCTGTCTTGCTCTCATGTGGTCAATAAAGATTATTGAAGGCTTCTGGAGTGGAACATTTTGGCCTTATCATCTAAAATTCCTCAGCTAGCCCGCCTGTAAGTCTGCCTGCCAGCCATCACCATTATTGATTCTTTCCAGTTAAGGAGGAAGGCAGCAGCGCAGGCTAATATGAGTAAGTGAAAGAGAGCGAATGCCTATCTTTTTGTTTTAGCGTGCACACAGGCCGGGGCAGAGAGTAGGGGGAATTACGCTGACGAGGAAACAAGAGTGAGATTCCACGGGTTCAATTCAAAAGAGCGATGTTTCTGCGTGTGAGGCTATATCAAGTTTAGTCTCTCTGCAACTGTACGGTTTTGCTCATTGCCTACTACTGAGATATTGACTCCCCACGGACTCACGTGCAAAATGATCATTCCGACGCAACTGGATAATTTACTCGGAGGTTTTTCGCATCTGTGCAAGGCAAACTTGAGATGCATCATCGTCATTGCCCGGGAGGGAAAGTAGTGTAAGATCATTAGAATATAGGGAAGATGAAAGACAACAACACAGAGCGATTGCTCTCTCCTGCCTCAATATATCGAGAGAAAATATGCAATATGCAAGTGTAGAAGAAAAATAGGCAATATACACGTATCATTTGCAGAGTTCCAAGCATGAGGCATTGCCACTGTCACGAAGTGCCATACTTATGCAAGAATTGGGAAAACATTTAAAAATATATAATATTGAGAACAGTTTATTGATGCCCTTCTCACTAGGTTTTTTTTCTTTTTCACACACAGTGAAATATTTCACTCACACGGAGCTAAAAATTGGCCTCATAACACATGCGTGGCATATTGAGAGCGCTCTGGAGATAACAGGTGCCAGATCTGCATATATCAGATGTAAAAGAGAGAAGTGAAAGACAGCTAAAATGGAAAATAAGCAAGTCGGGAAAGAAAACGGCTACAGCAAGTCTTGATAAGATGATATTCAGCAGACAGTGTGAAGGTGATCCAGGGGATAACGGTCTCTGCGGATGTGGGAAGTCTCCCCCGGAGCGCGCAGTTCCCTCACCCTGGAAACAAATCATGTCACAGGGAACATCTAATGCCAATCCTAATGAGATGTCCCATCCTCGAGAATGAACCGGTACACCTCGCTGCAAAAGAGAGAGTCGGAAGGATTTTTGTCTCAGCAGAAGAAGTATTAGTTTCTGCAGGAAGAGGAAAAAAAAACAGACCCTGACAGGTTACAGCAACATGGAGTGTGTCACAAATACAATACCTGACCCGCGGTATGAATGTTGTGCTGTTTGCTTCCTTCCAACACCCAAGTCTGTGCATTCGACTGAAACAGCTGGAATTGTGGTTTATCAGTCTTGGCAATTTTTACCCAATCCTCCGGAGCCCAGAGCGTCCATTCACTGAAACAATGCTTTTTCTCTTCTGATTCTGATAGATGTTGCTCTCTATAAAGTTTTCAGCTGCCATACACTGTTAGTGTCAAGGTGCGCCAATTTGGACATTGTTTTACAGGTCTTTCAGGGCAATTATTGAGCCGGACGTTCAGAAATAACTAAGTGTGGGCTGTGAGCTCAGTGTGTGTCAGCCTCCTTTGACCTCTTTCATTAAGGAGCCATTCTTGACCACAGTCCTGCTGGTAGCCACATGTCCTCTGGGAGGCAGACCAATCTAGATACACACAGGACAGCGCTCAGGTTAAAAAACAGAGAAGACACAAAAGAAAAGCCCAGCAGTGTTGCAGTTCTTTGCTCCCTCAAACCATCCTGACACTTTCCATCAAACTCTGTTCAAAGGCACATAAATCTTATTTTGTTCATTCCCTCACTCACACAATCCAGAGTCTCGGGGGTGCGAAGGCTTTAAAGTCTGCCTTAAAGATCTCCCTGCCTTCATCCGCGCTGATTGAGGTGGGTTTAACAGGTGAAATTAAACAGGGATCACAGCTTTCACCTGGATTTAGCCGATCAGTCTGTTTCAGGCAGAGAAAAGAGAGCCTTTTATTAGTTTGTACATCAACACAGGGAAATTAAATGTGATTATGCAACGCGATCAAACCAACAATAAGCATCTTGAAGTTCTGTAGATAAGCTGCATTTCCTTTGCTCACACGTTTTCTGCCATCAACTGTACATTGTACAAACATTGTATATAAACTCGGATTTACTTTGTGAAAACATCCAATTTTGTGTTCATGCATGTGTAAATATTGCTTCGATTGATGTCATGGATCAGGATATTTTGCGAAAAACAAGCCTTCTTTTCTGACAAAGAGTCATCAGTCGTATGAAAAACAGAGAAGATGACTGGATTGCTCTGTTAAACACAGTGTAGGCAGAAATTCTGCCGTTTGCTCTAGGAAATGAGGAGAAAAAGGTGATTCCAAAGGCAATCCAGGCGCTCTCCGAAAAAGAAAAAAATTCCAAAAACAAGGGAGGAAATATTAAAAAGCCTGTATTGTCGTGGCTAAGCCATTAAAAGGGCAATCATTAAAAGAGCCAACATGTTTTGACCACCTGGTCATTATCAGGACTCCAAATCAAACAATGCATGGGGCCTGACCTAGAAAGTAGCCACAGTCAATAGGCGGCATTAACGTGACCCAGATAATGACATACTGTACCAGGTGAAACAAATACAAGTCGATGAAGCAATGAAACAGCAAAGGGATGAGATGAGACAAAAGGTTTACATGCTTTCAACATCCATAGATATCCATATTCGTATGTACTATAATACCCCAAAAGGCTGTAATTAAAGGGGGGAAGCCTTTAGTTTAGTTGTATTTTAGCGGAGGGCGCAGTTTTCTTTTGGTGAGGCATGTTGCAACGTCACGGAAAACGGGGAACAGTGGGAAGCAGCAGATCATTTACCTAATCAGACTGCATCCATGAATCGTTAAAACTTTTTTTTTTTAAAACTGCTTTAAAGAAGTTTGAATAACATTCTGGATTAGACACATACTTTTGCTCCAGAGCTGACGATGGAAGTAGCTAAGGAGTGAGCCAATCTCGCTCTCCTCTCATCTCCATCGACAGCTGTGACGTTCAGGAGGCCAGCGACTTACCTCTTTTTGTCTTTTCCTCCAGTCTCTCCTCCAAACTCCTCGTCGACTCAACTGAACGTCCATCACGGCATCGCTCTGGGAAAAAGGAGCGAAAACTTAGCGTGTCCACCCGGGTGTAGTGTTTCCATCAGAGCGGATCGGCGCTGAAGCCGATAAGTGCCCATGACTACTGCGGTTATTCGAGTCGGAATGAATGCTAGCTGCGGTATATAGGGACTGTTAAAAAAAATAAATAGAAGATGACATATGGACAGAGGCAAGCTACCATGTAGTCCTTAATAAGCCCTTTGTTGAAGTCAACAGATGTGAGGAGTGGAGCCAGAGGCATGTTGTAGACTCAGTTCGTTACAGCCTAATCCATACGGACAATTCAAAGCTTAAAAACCTTCACTCCTCAGACACTACAAAGCCATATATCTGCAAAACAGTATTGCTGCTCATAGTGTGCACCCTGATGTGACAACCCTGCCACTGCCAGTGCGCGTACGCTCAAGTTATACAAATCATGAATGCAAATCCATAGGCACACACGTAGCGCAAGCCCACACATTTAACCAGAAACGCCAATAAATTCCCTCGCACACACACCCCCACGCAGTGAGGGCACTTGCAAAGCCAGCAGAGTAATCATCGGACTGACAGTAAAAAGACGAGGACCTACTGTGAAAACAGCTTTGCCGAAATAACCCCCCGACACGCACAAACTCCCGCACATATGTTCATGCACACACGAGCACAATGCTCCGAACATGAGTCCCAAACATCGCAGCTCATGATTCGAAGGTTAAACCGGTAATAGCAGTGTTTTAGCTGCTACCTTGAGCACTTTAAATCCCTTGTAATAGCAAAAAACAATTTCTCCCTTCAATACAAGCTTATACCTAATTCAAATCGCTTCGCTCGGGGGCGTTCAATGACGATACGGCAACGCGGCATCAATCACACGGTGTTTCACACCTATTTCAAAAGCAGAGAAACAAATGGATACGATACCCACACCCTCCTACACCTTGAGCATATGTCCAATATGGTTCATGACTCGTATGCATTATTTTTGTTTTGTTTTTCACGTTTCGCTCAATGGAACCAGCTCTCCGGGGGATTTTTGTGTTACAATAGATCGATTTTAACACCAGAGGAAAAACCAAAGGGGACCACAGGCGTTTTTTTGCTGAATTGTTAAATCACAAACAGAATGGATGGTTTAAGTTTGAAGCCCACAATGCATGCACAAAGAGCCCCGTGGATGGGCTGGTTAAACAGAATGGAATTAGACAGAGGCTGGGTACTTTTAAAATCCCATCTGGGACTCAGTCAAGCAGTCATGACACCAAATTAGCATTTACGGCGAGGAGCAATTACCGAGAGAAAAGCTAACTGCGCTCAGCGTTCTGCAACTGTACCTGCCTTTAAAACCTGGGACCACACACGGCCACGCACACACACACACACACACACACACACACACAGACCCTACGCACACACTGACCCACTCCCTCACACTCGCACATACATTTACACGTTTGTTCTTTTGCTCTTTGACTCCTCTTTTCCCGCTATCAGATACGCACAATTTCTAATTTATCACCACTTTCCTCACATGCACGCATGCACATACCCGTGATCCCGCTCTGATATCAGTTTTACGAGCTGCTCAACCGAAGGCAAAGCAAGATATGGGAGGAGGAGGAGGGAGGCGGGGTGGGAGGAATTAGAGTGAATAAGTGGCAAACGAGTAGATGGGGGGGAGAAAATTCATTTTATGCATTATGCGCTAAGCCAAGGCTCCTCATCCACGGGTTTTCTCTTTGGTCCCTTATGCATTCGGAACAATATAGGGTCACCCTCCCATAGACGCTAAGCCCCTGAATCTCTCTCCATGTCCCTCGCCGCCTTTGTCTGTCCGCTGCTGAGACAGCATGTAGCCCTCCACTAGGAAATGGCAGGGTATTAAAAAGTATTAAGAAAGAGTCAGAGTGGGAATTGGATAAGAAATGGAAAGTTTACATACAGCACAGCTATCTTTGAGGCTTTTCACTGAGCGAGGGGATTAGTGGGAGTGGGGATCACAGAGGTAGACGTGTATCAAAATTCTTAGATGTAGCGGATTCACTTTTTACGATGATCTAAAATTAGGATAATTGTGCCTTATCTGGATTTACTCAGCCCAAATAACCCCAAGTTTTTACACAACTGCAAATCACAGAGACGTTCAAATTTGTACCTGTCATTCATAACAAATTGACATTTCAAAAATGGCTGTCATATCACGTTTGGAAGGGATGGTAGGAGGCGACTGCCAAGCAGGAAAACCACAGTTCAGGATTTTGGTTCAACATTTGTAAGCATGAAACTACTGGATATTTTCAACGAGACGCTGGCACACTTCCAGCCATGTTTTTGGTGACAAAAGTGGATCATTTTGATGAGTTCCCAGCAGCCCATTCCCCAAGAATTTCCACAAATCACTGATATGTTCAGATTTTCTACACGTTTCACATTTCTACCTACCAAATTGACGTTTGTGAAGGAAGTGCCGGATGATGTTCACATGACATGGTTGTGTTTCTGACTTGCATATCTACATGAGGAGGGGGATGCTGCTGCAGTTACAGGCTGCCAAGTCAGTGGGCAAGTTTCAGTGTTCAGTAAATCTTGATATCTTTGACCAGGGACCATGGCAATTCAACATCTGCAATGTTAAGGAGACAATTGCCTGCCGTGTTTGTAGATGCTTTGACGAGAGGCTGGGACATCTCCAGCTGTGTTTGTGGGGAACCAAACAGGAACTTTACGCCATAAAGTGATTTTTTTTCCCCAAGTGGTTTTTTTTCCTGCCAACCTAACCAGAGCATGAGCACGACGCTGTCACAAATTGGGTTGATTTAATTTGCTCAAATTAAATTTGTCAAAGTGAGCAAGACTGAAAACATTACTTGAAGTTGAGTTTACAGTAAAAAGCCTCTTATCATTTCAGAGCAGGAGAGGGAGAAAGTGCAGCAGCCACCAAGGTCCATTATGAACTCAACACTGCAGAACAAGAGTGGAATGCGTCCTCGTATCATCAGTGCCACACGCCGCGCGCTCTCAAACAAACTCATATGCACACAGATTATTCTCCCATACATTTATCATCAAAAGGTTATTTTTGCAGCTGCCCCGGCGGTAATGAATTCAGAGTGTTCCTAATCAGGGGCAGATGACATGACCTGAGCTGTGATTAGCACCTGCTCAGCCACGAGACGCCCCCTCCCACCGCTGACCACTGACTCCCTCCATTAGCGACACCTGTGTTTGCTGTGTTTACAAGGGCAAGATCTGATGCGCTCAGTCATTTACATGCTATTCACACCTTTAGCTTTTGCATATATATAAGCCCATTTCCTTGCCTCGGCCCTCAATGAGTGCTCTTAGGCAGAGTTATGACTCGCCTCGATGAATGGCAATTGGCACGGCTCGGATCTAAAATCAGGAGTCGGCCGGGCGGAAGTGGAGCGATGAAGAAGTTTGCCAGAAAAGTTTAGACAGGAGGTCGATCAATAGATTTATAGGATTTGCTGTCCAAGTAAATATTAGGTTTGATATCTTTTCATTCACAAATACACCTTTAAAAGTGTTTGTCTAAACCTGACACGAACATGAGCACAGCATTGTCACAAAATAATATTTAGAGGAGAGCCCAGAGTCTGCACCGACAGGAGCTCTGTCCTGCTCCTGAAGCGCCTGAAGCACCTCCTCAGTAGTCCTGCCTTTAATTACGTAACTTTGTGACATCACACATCACCATGTCGCACAAGAGACGGTATGAAAACACATTTCTTTTTACATTTAAAGCATGTAAACCTGTTCGAGTAGAGACCCAAAATAAAACTGTGAACCTAAAACTGAGCTCTCCTTCAACATAGAAGACGTAAAGAAATGTACAATGGCAACATTTATTCCCATGATTAGGTTGGTTTCAGACCGTGGCGATAACAGCACCTGGGGATAGCCCCCATATTGAGAACATTAACCACGCAATGAAAGAAATAGGGAGTATTAGTTTAAAACAACAGTGCTACAGTAACCACACCGCTTCTGCTTCTGCTTCTGCTTCTGTGGTCGCACTGATCCATCACTGAACAAGGGGACACCAGAAGTTTCAGTGTCCTCTTGGTTTGCTTTTGGAATATATTTAACACAAGCGATGCCTTGATCCTGCAGACTAAAAAGGATGATGAAAACTCAACAAAAAAAAAAAACATACTCCTCGGCTCCAACAAGTTCAGCCTCTTCAAACTTTTCAGTTCAGACAGAAATGTGGCGGGGACAGATGCACCATCAGCTTCGTGCGGCAAACAGACGGCTGTCATTGGAAAAACAATTACAAACCAACATCGCTGCGCCCTACATCCAGACTTAAATTCACTCTTTCAGCACTCAAGGACTCTGGCACCTTCAAAGATACTTCGCCAGTGGAAATGTATTCATGACGAGTCCCCAATGGTCTGTGTGTAACGGCAGGCTTTTTGCGCCCCTTGCCTGCTCTCACCCTTTGATATCAGAACGGCACATATTACTCAGGCATCCATTCAGACCGTGATTGCCTTTCTTTTAGCTGTTAACACTCTTAAAAGGCGAGGGGGCTTCTCTGTATGAGCTTCTACAGCTCCACTGTTCCCTCTCCCCGAGGTGCTTTCTTATTCACAGTATTTGGAAAATGTCTTTTAATTTTTCGACAAATTCACATATGAGTCTGTATCAACTCGACAGCTCTCTTTCTCTCCTGCTGAAAATCCCAGCCTCTGCAAGAACTCCAGTAATAACACTCCCCCTGACCCCGGTCCCTGTCTGGCCAGGATCCCAGTGTGACCACCAGTGACCTTTTAAACCCCACTTTGCCACGACGCGTTTCAGGAGATTTACAACATCTGTCAAATCCAGCCTTTTCTCACCAGGGATTCTGCTCAAGTCCTTGTCCGAGCCCTAGTCATTTCCTGACTAGACCCCCTGTTGGCTTGGCTCCCCTAGCTCCTCTGTCTGCGCCGTGCAATTCACCCATTACACCACCTCTCTAAATTCCTCCAAGTCACCTTAGTGCTGACAACAATATGAAGGATCCGGCAGGAAGTGTACCCCCTGCCTCCAGGCAATGGCTCAACCTTATATTCCAGCATTGCACTCTGTAGTTAATAGGTGCTCAACATTCTCTTCCCCGTGGCGACCGGCTATCACTGCGCTGTCTGGACGCTTCGCCCTCCTGGGCTCTCAGTGGTGAAATGATCCTTCTGTCAGCAGCAAGACAGCAGAATCCTTATCATCTATTGTATAATGCAAACTTCAGGCTACAGCTCACCCCCAGACTATGTCGGGCCTTCCTTTTACTTTCTCTTTTTCATTTTCTGCTCTTTGGCCAAAAATGAACTGAAATAAACCCTTAGCAACTGCCTTTACCCTGCTCCTGAAGCGCAGCCCTGCCAGTTTTGTCGGCCTTTGCCCTCTTTTCATTGCCAGACCATTGCCAGAACTCCTTGTCAGCGCTGACCCCGGCGGTTTAGGTTTTTCTGAGTTGTAGCCAGTAAAGGGATTAGCAATCAGCTTGAAACTGTAAATACAGTGTGACCTCACGTGGACATCCTGCCCAACCACTAAACAGAGCAACCCAAGCGGCAGAATTAATGCTGGCATTGTGCATTTCTGCAAACCATGGACATGTTTACTGCAAACTTACTGCGTTTTATGTTTAAACTTATTATTTTAGAGTCTCACTCCCAACTTGTCAAATACTGACGCTTTGGGATTGTAGGTCAGATCGGCCGCGATCCCAAAGCGTTGGTCAAGTCGGACCTTTAACGCTTCTTCCCCTTTCATTTTTCAGTTGTATGTGGTGACATGACTATGCGGTCTGGTTAGGTTTACGGTTAGAAAAAGGGTTAGCTTTAAGGTTTTGTGGCCTGGAAAGTGTCCTGACATCTGATAATAATAATAAATAATTTTGTTGCCACAAAGATACTAGATATATTCCAGTATCTTTGTATAAATACCTCGTTTTGTTTTCAGGTGAAACGGTAACTGAACGGAGGTTTTGAAGCGGCCTTAAAAAGTAGTCCCTCGCTTGGCAGCCACAGAAATGTTGATGTGAGAGGTATAGAAGGAATTTGACGTGTCCTTGGTTTGCAGGAAACGTACAATGCCGACACTTCATTCCGGAGACCGGGCTGAAGGCAGACACACACGCACAGAGCACGCTCCATCTCCTCACTTCCTCGCTCTGGATGATCACACTGAGGAGTCACATGATGTGTCAGGTAGAAGGGGCTCGCCCGTCATATATCATTTTACAGCTGCTTCATATGCATAGAATGTGTAGGTCAGAGTGCATGTCGTCAGAATGATGCAGTATGTATATATTATGTATATTTATGAGCATGATAGTCTGCCAGTCAAACCTCTGCGCATGCAAGCGCCGATACTTAACAGCGACTGGAAGGTAACTCATGATAGTAACGTTGTTTGAAAACCTGCGTTTGACTGTCGGATGAGAAATGTTTCTCTGCTGCATTTCATGCAATTGTTTCACTCCGCAGTAAAAGGCTGCAGGACAGCTTATTTCCCAAATGTTAACCAGGATTAGGTTATGAACCCCAGGAAGTGTGTATTTGCCTCTGCAGGCTGCGTGCAGTTGCTCATGCCACAGGAGAATCAGACAGAGTTAAATAAGAGAAGGCATTCACATCCATCCCAGTCGCTCCCCATCGCTGGAGATGACAGGCAAAATGCTGACACCGCCCTCCTCTCAAATTGAATTTGAGATATAATATATTCCTGTATTAATATGAGTGGTAAATCATGTGGGAATAACACACACTCGCTCACTTTTGTGCTCTCTCTATCTCCCTTTTCTGTTTCCCTGGATCAGTGGGCGGATGAATGGATGGACGGAGAGGTTAAACGCGATTTGATACAAATCTTGCTTTCTCTCCGTCGCGCGCAGACAGTTAAACATCAGCACTCGGGGAAACACACAGCAAACTCCGTCTGAAAGCCCATCTCCTTCATACGTTACAGCTTCTCCCTCCCTGTCTTCGCCTGTCTAATGGTCCTCATTCCCCATTTAGAGCCGGACAAAAAGCAGAGCCTTGCATTCTGGAAGTTGATTACTTCCGATGGCCAGCTGTCTGCTGCACTTAAGGAACATGCTTGCTTTTTTTGCGGCGAGTTAAATGAGAAGACTGATGCCACTTTCGTGTCTTATTATGTAGCTACCGCCGATGTAGCAACCGGTTGTCTGGCAACCGGCAGAGAGTAAGCGGACCTGATCTAAGAACTGTCTTGAATATAACCCTGCCTCCTTCGAGCTGCTCAACCTTAATGCTAAATCCTAAAATAGAGCAGTGTGCCACAGATACTCAAACACCTGAGCACTAACTACTTTGGCACTTTAATTCTTAGTTTCTTCCTTAGGCTGTCGGGTTGTCAAACGCGCAGCTGAATGTCTCTTTAATGTGAAGCAATGGACTGCAGCACTGCGCTGAAGACAAATTTCAACTCTGGAACCGACAACATGTATTCCACTCTACTAAAACCGAGTTTAGTCATTTTTTAAGTGGCGCGGCACTTCGCAAATATTGATACTTCAAATCCCAAACATTTCTGCTCTAGGATGACTTTTCAGCATATGTAAATGCAGCAGTTCGGGGTGTTTTATCATCAACAGGGACACAGCAGCAGGTAACTACACTATCACCAGGATCTAGTCTGAATAACGTACGGTCGATAGGTACCACTTGTCCTTCCGCCTCTCGTAGCCAAACGCATGGCTCCGGCTCCATGAATGCAAAAAGATGCCACTGATTTATGACGCGCATTTGCAGCTCTCAGAACAACTTCAGCGCTGTATGTGATGTGTGTGGGAGACCTGTGAACAAACCCTGTTAGGCGTCTGAGATTTAATTACAGTACAGACTCTGATTAGCTCATGCAGCGGCAGTGTGAAGAAGAGAGGAAAGTTCTTCGGCACAGGCAAAGAGCTTGCCGTCATTTTGGAAACGACAGAATCCTGCTTCATTAAGATTTTTTATATTTTTTCACTCTTCTTTTGCACTTCAGTTTTAGTACAGATGGAAGAATTAGATGAATAGCATTTTCCAGCGTGCTGAGGGTTAGACTTTGGAGCTTTTAATGTGGATGGAGCCACTTCTAGCTGTTTTCCTCCGTTGACAGTCTTTGTGCTAAGTTAAGCTGGCTAGCGACGGCAGTAGCTCCATATTCAGGGTACAAACGTGAAGAATGTATTCTTATCTAACTCTCGGCAAGTAAGCAAATATGCAAATTTAAAAAAAGAATTTGAAAAACTTTTCATTTAAATCTGTGCCTTTAAGACAAAAACATTGCAGAAAGATAAAACCAAGACACTGTTGTGAACTAGTTTGTTTTCTTTGCCTGGGATATGGCGAAGAGAACTCACGACTATGTTGAAACTGGCCTTGTAATGTTGAGCATTGCTTTGAATCGGTGATTTTGTGTTAATTCCTCAAGAAGAATAAGGAGGATCTGGACTTATTTTTAGATTCGCTGGACTGAACAACCAGTCCGAGAGCTCTCCCGTCGACTGCAATTCGCTGTTCGTTCAACGCGCTCCATCTGCAAAACAAGATCCAACACGTGCCAACAGTGCCGGGCACACTGCAGAGACGATGGACCCACCACAGCCCCTGATGGCCAACTGTCAGCTCGGTGTGTGAGAGCTCTAACAGCTGAACAACAGCAAAACCGGCCTTGAGCTGATAATACCTTGTCTGCTGTGCCATCAGTCAAATTGACACCCCAGACGTTGACTTCCTTATTTGTTCAGAATTAGACCATTCGTCACGATTCCCATATGCCACAAAAAAAAAAAAAAGCCAGAAATAATTGAGAGAAAAATATGGAAAAGGGGGGAGAAAAAGCGTGACACAATCGAGGCTTTTCCATTCGGCTTTTGTTTTTATGTACCTTCCATGTTCCAACAGGAAAATCGGTAAACCCTGGGAGCTTAATAGCCACATAATGTGTTAAAATTCCTAAATCAATTCATTTGACAGCACATATTTATGTTCTCTGCTTCTCGAGCGACACTCGGGATGCAGAACGAAAATGACCCCTTTCAGTAATGTGTCGGATTTGAATTCTTTCCTCCTGGCAATTGTTTTTCTTTCCTTCACATTGGCAGTGAATCAATCACATACACAAATACTAAACGCGCACACACACACTCACAGGAAATGCAGGGAAGAATATGAATAAAATCAACCGCTCATACATACGAACCCCCCGAGCTAATGCCCCTCACCCTCTCTCTGGTGCTGAATCTTCTGTGTTGTGATAATTACTGTAGGCAGGCCGTGTAGTTTAGCAGAGACAGGCAGAAATGTGATGTGGCCTGCAGTCTTACCTGGCATTCATTCCTCTCAATAGAGCTTATGGAGACATTAGGCAGAAGTCATTAACTACAGCAGAGACAAGGAGAGATGGGGAGGGAAATCCAGCTCGCTCAGTTGAACGTGCGAAATAAAAAAGGCGGCGGTGCATGAGGGAGTGTGTGTTTCGGTGTGTGTGTGTGTGTAGACGTCCCCGCCTGCTCGTACTGTACAGTAAGCCTTTATGTTTGTGTGGGTGCGCACTACAGAGAAACAGAGAATGACTTTACGCTCGCATCAGTGTGTGTGTGTGCATCGGTAATTTGCATCCATGACTCAAACCCTAAACGCCATAAGCTGTGTTTTGTTTGTGTTGGGATGCGGCGCCGAACAGAGATGCTGTCAGTGATGAGATGCGGTGTGAGTGATGCGAGTCGTGTGAATTCACTTTATTCGTCTGCCGCACACAGAGCAACAGACACCAGATGCAGTACACACACACACACACACACACACACACACTGACTGAGGTTCCCATTAAAACATCTGCCCTCGCGCACACTGACGGCAGTTTGCACTTGAACACGCCACACTCGGTCTTTTGAAATAAAAATAGAGATTGGCGAGTCTCTGCAAATGTCAACATGTGCCAAATATCATTTGCATTCGCTTTCATATTCGAAACCTGTTCTCCCATGTTGCAGTTAAAGGAGGAAAACATAAACAACGTCTCGCAGCGCACGACAGAGAGATCTATGCGCCTGTGTTCACTGTAACCTGTTTTGATGCATGTATTTCATTAAAGTCACACGGACCTATTAGTGATTTGCACTATTACAAATGATTTATAGCCACAGGGGTGGAATAAAAACACCCAGCGGTGCTATCTTTCAAAAGGTGTCTTCACTAACCGCCTCTCTTCTGCGCCATTTTTCCATATTTTAAGCCTGACTTGGCTTTACTCTGAAATAGTATTGGTTAGTGAAATGGTTTTGTATGTCTGTGTGAGCATGAGCGAGTGTGTGTGGTCACGTGTGTGTGTGTGTGTGTGTGTGTGTGTGTCAACCAGTACAAAATGAGCGAGACTTAAGGAGCATTTATCATGATTAGTCTTTCATCAGTGGACCAGAAGAGGCCTTTAATATCACTGACAGTCATCCCCTGCTTTTTTCCATCTTCATTTCTTATCCCACTCTTCCCTGATTCACTCAGCTCATCTTTTCCAGAGGCGGTTTCCATCAAAGAAGCTCGATAATCAGCAACCTCCACCCCCCCCCACCCCCTTGAACCATCTCCTCCGGCCTTTAAGAGCGCTCATTAGCTTGACCTTGCTTGTTGTCGAGGCGTAGGGGTGAGGCTGTGTTATCCATACGAGGCACTGTAGACTCAGCTGAGGAAGCTGACATGATGCGGAGATTGACTGAGCATTTCCCTCTCCGAAGCATCAGGTTGGGAAAACAAGACTACTACTATGTGTTGGCACTGGCAGCACTTAGTTGAGGTCAGGGAAAGGTCAAAGGGTCTGTTATATTACAGGAAAGGTCCGCTGTGACCTCAGACATAAGAAGTCACGGTCTTTCCATAACCTAAGCCCAGCTTGCACACGAATGGTATTACCAGGGGACCTCATGTGATTGGGAAATTACACCCCACCGTTAGTGTTGCGTGTGTTGCATTCACACGAAAGCACTCTGTTTTATACTCCAATTTAAAGACATTATCTCCCGGATCATGCGTCAAGGCGTCAATAGAACATCAGCGATCCAGAAGCGGAGCGTGTGCTCTTCAGCAGCATTAATATTATGGTTTCGCCACTTTCTGCATAAGTTAGAAGCATAAATACACATTTGCGGCTCATTTAGGTCAAGTGACAGATGTTTTGTGGCTGTACTTGAACATAACAGCCTTTCGTTGCTCCTAGCCGTCCATCAATACTCATTTCACACATCAGTCTAGCCGATCTCACGGCACAGCTGTTGACTGTTGTTTGACATTATATGACTCACGATCAAAGTTTGTACTTCTTTCGTTGTTTGACGGCTGAAAACAGATGCTAAATAAACCCAAATTACAAATCATCAGAGAAAAAAATGTCAGCTGTACAAATGTATGTATGTGTGTGATGATGATCAGAATTAATAAATATTTCTTTGAGCTTCATTTTCAGTCGCTCATCTAATCAATTACTTCTCGCTTACTGCTTTGGTTTTACTAATGAGGATCAAGTGATGAAAAATAAGTGCTGCGCGGAAAAAAACTTGGGTCAAGCAGCACATGAAATACAAATGGTAAGATACTGCAATTGCGGTATTATGTGATATTGAAATAACCAGACAAAGACAGGTATTTACAAGACAAATTAGAGAAATCACAAAATGACCTCCCTCGGGGTATCGAGGAAGCTCGTCTACTACTTATCACCACATCACTGGTTTAGAAAAGCTCAAGGGACGGGACAGAGCCACGTGAAGCCAGGGTCCCTCACCACGCACTGTAGTTCTCAGGAGCAGCTGTAGCTACCAGCACTGAGCCCTTTATGTGGCTTTTAACTACACAGTTATCTGTCTAGTTCGCTTTTGATCTCCGGCGAGACAAAGGGGTGGCGGAGAAATGCTAGACAGTCATTTCTTACCTTCTCTTGGAGGGCTGAGAAAATCAAGTGCGGTGTTAAATCTGATCCTGTCAGTGCAGTTGACGGCTAGAGGGGACTCTGTAAGAGGCTTTATTTCTGCTCTGGATCTGTCTTTAAAAGCTAAAGGGAAGATAGAGAAAGTCCTTGGGAGCTCACAGTCTGAGAGAAATTCCTTTTTTTTTTTTTCGGTTGTGTGTAAAAAGAGAAACATCAATTCTTGTTTGATTTTACTTTTATGGTGTTTGGATTACGGCTACAAAAGGAACGGCACACACCTGCTGCATGGAGCGCGTGAACAACCCACACAGATGCGCACATTCAACAACAGGCACACATATGGTGTGTTTTTTTCACGCTTCCTTTGATCGCTCTTCTGTCCTTGCATTCATCAGATCAGATCAGGTAGGCCTTTATTATCCGTTCAATGAGGGAGTCATGAATACGCGGTAAAATGTGTTGAAAGTCGGGCGATTCTCCTGTGAAAACCCATAACAAAGCACATGGCAGGTGACTGACTCTAACCCTGTCTTTAACACCTAACGGGGCACTCAGCCAAGCAAAAAGCAGACATGGGCAGCATGGCCTGGGCGTATCTTCACCTGTATCTGCTCAGGTTAAAGGGTTCTGCTCAGGTTACCTAGTTCCTATTTCAAATCTATGTCGCCAGTATCACCAGCTAACGCCATGCTAACCAACTACAACCAGCTTACGCCAAGTTGGCCAGCACGCTCAACCCACCGAGCACCAGGCAAGTAATAATCACCCTCAGCGACCTCATCTCAGGAGGCAGCCCAGCACGCACTATCGTCCACATCCCTTCGGCCTGCCAATTTGTCAGGCTAACTAGCGTGCCACCTTGCCTCCTGTTTGGCGGTGGCACGGTGGTCACTGGTGTGTGTGTGTGTGTGCGTGTGTGTGTGCGTGTGTGTATCTCCAGCCTCACGAGGGGAGCCGTTACAGGCCGGGTGACAGATTGTCCAGACAATTGCTTTTAACAAGCTGGAGGGGAAAGAAGGACAAAAAATACTAATGTTTCGCCTCACCGATTCATTCCACCTCAACACATATTTTCTTTCGCTCTCTCTCATTTAGAAGCGGACGCGTCGTCTGCACAACTCACATACGTACACGCACACACTTATGCAAACGCGCTTCTACGCGTGGCGGCAGGCGCACACAGAGAAGCGGCAGGCAGCGCGAATGTCTCAAGCGTTTTCGAAATTATGTTTGTCTGCGTGTGTGATTGAGTGTTTCTTCTGTCTGACTGTGTGCTGTCTGCCTGTTTATTTGTTCTCAGGTCCCCGGGCCAATGTGACCAGCTTAAGTCTTAGCAGAGAGTGGTAAGTGCGGCATAAGATTAGTCGGCGCAGGACAACTAATCAATTAGAAACCAAGTGGATTTATTCCTCGCTCCCAGCTGCACGCACTTCGGTCGGGTGAGGGGTCTGTCAGTCAGGGAATGAAATAAAAGTGCGTGTTAAAGGAGAAAAGGAGAAGAAAGTGAGAAAGACAGACGGAGAGAGGAAGCGGTGCAGCCTCCTGTAACAGGTAGCATGCGAGGAGGGCTGGCAGAGTATTTTCTCTTGTTTGTTCTACCTGGCAAAACAGGAAAATTAGATATTGACTGCGGAATAATGTTTTTCATTTCGACAAAAGCAGAGGCACGCCTGCAGTGAACAAGCTGCCACCTTAAACACTTACCGAACACACATACGGACAAACCAGACAAAAGACGGGTAAGATCATTTTCAAGATGGGAGATTAGTTTCAAGCAAATATTGACATCTACTTATTGTCGCGTGCATGTTTGTCTCGATTAGCACTTGAAAGGTTAAAGGTATATCCTGCACCTACATATGTCCCTTAGCGCTGTTGTTATAATACATAGAATTCACTTTTGACCGAAGAAAGATTTTTTTCTAGCAGGCTTTAGCTTTTATAATGCAATCGGGGCCGAATACGTGCACAATGGCTGTGCTACAAAAGCATTTGATCTCAAATTTCATGTAATCATGTTCCGAAGAGAGTAAAATATTCTTTTCATTTCATGTATTCATATATTTCTGAGTTTTGAACACAGTCACATAATAACAGCAGAACAGTGGCTTCAGCAGTGACGGCAATAGGGCTCATTCAGAGCAGCAGTACGGAGGGGGAAAGAAACGTAAAATAGCTTGTATTAGAATGCCAATATAAACTGAAACCCATGGTGGAGCTCATTTAGGCAATTATTAAAAAGGCATAATTTGAGCTGCAATTATCCTTTCCCGCTCTTTGCTAGCGCCTGACAATCTGAAAACAGAACTCGTCCACCGAGGTGGCAATTATCAGGAAGTTATTCTTAGTGCCAACAAAGAGCAAATTCAATCTGCTGTTGCTGGGAGATTTGCCGTAAAGGTGGTGCGGCAGTAGCCACACTGCAAGTTTTTTTCTTATTCATTTTAGCCAATGATTTATTGACAAAGCAAGTGAAATGTTATCTTTGAACCATCCGGCATGGGGTCATTTGTCAAAGTCTCTGGAGTCGGTTGTTGACCGTCTGGCTTCCAATGAAGTAATTCAAACTAGGCTTGCTACCTGGGGAGAAATAAAATGTGCAATTGTGTCTGCAATCTCTAAATGATGAGTCTGTTGCGACAAAGGAAAAGAGAAGGCGACTCACAACAACCCTCACAGGCCAGTTCATGCAGAAAACATTAGCGAAATCTCACGATCTCAGTGGGGGGTCGTTTTGGTTTGTTTTTTAACCGCCCCCAAAAATGTTGACTACCTCCTTGTGTTCATCAACTTTATTAAAAACCGAGAAATACACAGTGAGACTTATTTCAGCTCATAAACAGCTCATAAACGCTCACAATTGCTTTCTTCCACGATTTAGAAGAGGGAAAATCTGCTCTCACTCTTCTCAAATTAAATGAAGAAAGTCAAATGTAGTCTACCTTGGCTTGAAAAAACATTTGTGTTCCATCCAGCCGAGCAATGCTCATGCAAATTCTCAGGCAAGAGTGCGTTGGATGCTAAGATACATTTAAATATTCATATGTTTACACACCTTAGTATTTGCTCACCTCTTCTTATCTCCTCCTGTTCTTTGTCTGCCTCCGCCACCCTCCTCCGCTCTCTCCTGCTCCCTCTCTGCCCCCGGTGTGCACTGTTTCAGCGAGGGCAAAGTATCAATCCATGCATAGTAAATGATTAAAGAGTTGGGCTACAAAGGGATTATCATTTCTATCCCTCCTGCACGAGTAACTCTGATCGTGTCGCCTTAATTGTCTCACGCACGGAGCACAAACATTCACGCCTCTGAGATGCACAGAGCAAGGTGTGCACACGTATAGATCTGTGGAGATCGCTGCACTGCCGGTCAAAAATGTGTGCTTGTGACTGTGTGTGTGCGTGTGTGTGTGCGCGCGACAGGATCAAAGGTACTCGTGCAGAAGGGATAGAAACGATAATCCTTGGCTAACAAAACTCTCCAATCATTTATGCATGGATTAAAAACTTTTCCCTCTCCCCTAATGTTGCATCTCACAGAAAGAGACAGAGAGACAGAGCCCTGACATTATTAATATATGGATTAATTTTAAGCACAGTGGCTTCCGCAGCTGCAAACGCTGCTGAGAAGATAACCAACTTCAAAGACCAAAAGAAATCCTCAAATAGGAGCAGCATAGGTTCCTGTTGAATTCAACTTTAAATTCAGGGGAGGCTGTCAGCTACACGGAGCTTTAAGATGTGTATTAAGGCACATGCAATCCGGTGCGGGAGTTTAAATCGAAAACATTATTATTTTCATAGGTCAACGTGCAGTCTTCACTTACTTTTACCACTTGATAAGTTAACTTGACATGAAATCCAGCACTTTTATTTGTCTTCTAAACAACATTTGCATTGACATTTTCAGGGTTATTGCAAATAAATCTACTTAATACCACATCTTCTGTGCTCAATCTGTTTGTCTGCTTTATTGCAAATCAGCAGGCATATGAGCACCTTTGGTGAGCAACAGTAATTTCCCCAAACCTGATTTCAGCTGATCTACAATGGGAGACAATATCAGCCCCATAAGCACGACAAGGATCATTACACTGTGTGTGGGTTTACATGCGTTTGTTTTGAAAACTGAAAGATCTGTTTTACTGAAACTGCTTCGAACTGTTAAATGTGGAAAGTTGGAAATTCGCACACCTGCTCTCAACCGTCCATGCACATTAGTGTCAAGTCTGAAGTAATCTTCAGATTTACAACGTTGAAGACCACAAATTTACTCCCCTTAGCTTATTTTTCATTTGTGAGAAAATACCTAATAATTACACCAATCATCATTCCATTGTGACCGATACAACTTTGTGTATGTTTTTTATTTTATATTCGTGAACTGAGGCTGCAACCATTTCAACGTTATTAATCAAGGAGCCATACAATACAGGACTGACTGCTTTATCCCGATTATGTTAGTGTTGTCTGGGTCCATGTGTCACATCATACTAACACTCCTCAGATCTCTTGTCAGAGTAGGTCACTCGTTCACCTGTTGGGTGTTGGTTCTTTAAAGAGTGCATGAAACTGTCTGAGGAGTGTATGACTCACATTTAAAGGAGACATTCTTTGCTCATTTTCAGGTTCATCATTTTTATTCTGGGTTACTACTAGAATATGTTTACATGCTTTAATGCTCAAAAAACACATCAGTTTTCTCATACTCTCCAGTGCTGCAGCACTGTATCCCCCATCTGTCTGAAACGCTCTGTTTTAGCTCCTGTCTCTTTAAGGACCTCCCCTCTCGAATACCCAGTCTGCTCTGATTGGTCAGCTCACAAAAGCCTGACCCAGCACTGCTTACAACAAAAGTGCAGCTGTGTTAAACCAATTCTTACGCGCCAAACTAGCCGCGAGTTAAAGTCAAGAATACTGATGAGGCGTTTCAGGACCAGGGTTTTCTGTGGGAGAAAGGAGCTTCTGTTGGTGCAGACTTTGACTTTTTACTGTTACGATATTTTACATTCACAAGAACACTAATGAAATACTGAATGAAAGGGAAAATACAAAAAAAGCATAACAGGGCTCTTTTAAACAAGAGTTTACGGCCATGCCCGTGGCACTTTGAGATTGTGCCGATGCCACCGTCGTTGATATGAACACTGCCTGAATTTCAAGGCAATCAATCCAATTAAAAAAAAAGCAAATGTCGCCCCCTTGCTGGCACTGGAAAGTCAGGGGATCAACAAAGTCACTCATTCATTATCTAAAAAACATGAATATCTGGACCAAATTTAATCACAATCCGAAAATTGAGAGATGGTTAAATATGGACCAAAGTGGTGGGCCGACCATGTGTTTTTATCAATCATGATGTTAAAAGCTCAGCAGGGGCTCATGTGCAACAAGCTTGCACCATCATTAGTCCAAAAATGTTTGCAGCACTCTCAAAAGGGAGAGAAGACAAACTCCACTGAGACGATGTTCATTTGCTCCCCGTAGCAGCAGAGGAGGAAGGCAAGGGGAGCCTTATTAAAGAAATATAAAGAACAAGGAGAGACGACTGAATCTGAATATTGGAGAGAAGAGTTCAGAGTGGAGGATGGGGTGCACACGGGGGGAGAACCGAGGCGTGTAAAGCCGATAAAAGAATACTGTGCAGACTCAACAGCCAAAAGTGTGCAGACACTCACAGTACGCACCTGCACACACACACTGTCATCATGCTCCCCGTCCTTGCATTCTCATTTACAGAAAACCTTTCACAGCACATCTGCAAGAACACAACTCTGAAACCTGCGTTTTCTCTTTCAATAAATACTTTAATAGACATCTTTTGTCATATATCATTGGCAGATGTTCACACAAATGATTTTATTGTTAAAGCAGAAAGTGATATATGAAATCGATGTTTCTTACACTCACTAGGTATTTTCTCCGTCGATGCATTTGTACAATTTTGATAAAGCCATTGTAAAGAAATGTTTGAAAAGAAGAATGGTTGTGCTGTACCTCTCTGTGTTTTTGTATTGTGTTTGTCTGGAACATGAGATAAGTGAAAGAATGGGGGGGTGACGAATTGCAGACATGCTGCTCACCTTGTGATGAGTGTCATCAACAATGGCTAAGCCACGCAACAATCCAACTGTGGTATTGAACCACAGTTGGATTGTTGCCTTTAAAAGAACCCAGTTTAGGCTGCAAACTGTCCCAACGTTTGGATTTGTGCTTACAAATGTTGAAACATTATCATAGCAGCAAAATAGCAGACAACAAGGCAGCCACAGTATGTTCACCCTGCTGCCATCTGGCAAAAGAAACAGAAGTATCCGTTGGCGTACTACAGAACAGCTTCTTTCCTCAGGCTGTGGGACTCCTGAACCCATCCTTAGCACTCCACCAATTCTCTGACTTCATTTATGTAATAAATAGTCTGCATAGTTCCTGTTTTTTGTGCGTAAATTGCACAGAGAAATTTCATCATGCATTCATGCGGAATAACAAAGACAAGAAGTCGCAAGAAAAGCCATTTGTGGTGTTGTATCATTTGCACATGTCAAAATGTTAGTTCACATGCGGAAAAAAGCCAGTCACATGAACATATGAGGTATGATTTTCACTTGTGAGAAGACACATTTCTCATCTGACATTTTCAAGTGTTGGAATATGAAGTCAGGGCTGAAGTGTCAGTTTTTTTTCATACTTTATAAAAATAAACTGAAGCCAGTGGGTGGCATATATGTGATGTGTATGTGGGCTAAAACATGCTCCATGGTGTGGCAAGTTGTGCGAAAAGTGTTAACACTTGCCTTGACAATTAACCCCATGTGTCCCATATACGCCGCAGGTCTGATCAAACAAGGGAACCTATCCAGAAACACCAACAAAATCCTGCTATCAAGGCTGATAGCTATTACCTGGGTGTCTCTGGAAGGGCTCTTGTGGCGCCTTAATATTTGGAAAGTTTACAGTATAATGGTTTGTAGGCTAGTGAGGCACGTGTGTTAAGATCAGTTGGAAGGGGTTTTCTTGCGTTCACACCTCCCTGAACACAGATTACAAGCCATAGCCAAGGAGCTATTCCTAATTTAAAATTGGCCATGGACTGACCTGGTTGAGCCGGTGATTAGTTTGTAATTATCCAGGAACAGGACGGAACACCAGCATCAGCAGGTTGGATTTTACTGAGGGCCTTCATGGTGGGATTTTATTGAACCTTATTAACATTTAGGGGGAAAAAATGCATCCCAGGGCAGGGTGAAGGGAAGAACTATGATATAATGTATTTTGCTTCTTTTCAATGGAATATTTATCTAAACTTTGACATTTTTCGACAAATCTTTTCAGCCACTATGTCCGGACAGTTAGTCTGTGAGTCGTGTGTTAATGGAGCGATTTCACGTGTTATTCCATTGACATTTGTCTTTCCTTGTCTTGGCTTTCTTCATTTGATCTTAAAGGTGAAATCGTTACTTTTTAAAAACTTACTTGAATTAGAATGATCAAGGAGAAAACATGATTTAGGATCAAATTGGCTCAAACAGTAAAGTAAATACTATATATTTATTTTATTCTAAATATTTTAAATATTGTTCAGCAATATCTTCCTGTACACTTCCAATTCACATTTGAGAGTGTTTTTCACATTCTTTAAATGTGGCATCTGTGTTTTGGTGGCAAACAGCAGCCCTGTGCCACGCGTTTATGATCTGTGTATGTATGTCTGTGCGTGTGTTTCTGTGAGTGAGCAGATGTGCATGTGTCTTGAGAGGGGTCCCCTATGGCTCAGAGGTTTAAATGAAAAACAGATGTCTCCAGTTGGAGAGAGAATGAGGAAAATACAGGCTGTCAAACACAATTAATAATAACAAGAACACACACACACACACACACACACACACACACTCGCCAGTGAAAATGCACAAGCTTTTTCTCTTTTATCATTGAAAGGAAACCGTGACTGAATTCATTTTGTAACATTGCCGTGCAGACTGGATGACCTCACTTGGATAAGCTATACAAATCCACCAGAATCGCTCCGTCATACCGTATGTAGAAAGCTTGTGGAGAAGTTAATTTGGATGAACGCCGCAGGTACACAGAGGAAGTAGCTCCAAGGGTAAACCAAGGAGAACAGAGAGTTCCTCTCTATCACGCTTTCCCTTTGTGACTTTTAAGGCTGATGAACATTTCACTCCCTCCATCTGCCCATCCATCCTTTGTTTGTGCTGCCTCACTAACAGCTGATTGCAATCTGAATACATAATGGAATCTATCCATCTATCCGCTCAACACAGAAATGAGCCAGATATAACAACATGAAATCAATGCATTCATGTATACAAAATTAGCATAGCATGGTAACGATAAAGTTGTTCCACTGTGCTGCATGGATGTGTGTTTAACAGTTGATCCATGGTTTGGAAAGATCCGACAGACAAACTCGGGTTAACTAATCAGTTAGTTTACTCGTGCTCACTTGTTTCTGTTGGCATCATTGATTGTTTTTATTTAGTGTATCACTGAGCCATCAACAATGGGTGGCGGTGCTGCTGGCTGCCATACCCGGATCATTAGCTCATTAGATCATTAGACTTAGCCATCGGCATCCGGCACTGCTGAGCCAAAACAATGAGTTTTTATGCTGCAGTGAGTTTTTTTTTTGTCAAATTCTGTTGCCAGGAGAGACAGCGTGTAACAGATGAAGATGCATAAACCCTCAGAAACAAGCGGTTCTGCTATGACCACAAGAGCAGCTCTTTAAAGAGACTAATCAAACTTTTTTATGCTAACAGTGGATCACATGACTACTTGTACGTGAAAGGGGCTTGTTTGTAGTGACAAACCCACAGAGAATTATCACCTGACTCTGCAGTTCCCCTCAGCTCCATGGACCATTTCATCTTTCATCTCATTGTTTTGATATTCCAGCATGTGTTTTTCGCTCCACTCTGACTGCTCTCATCATTGATGTTTCCAACCACAGCGGGCAGCTGCTTTCAGTGAAATACTTCTAAAAGAAATGTCTGAAAAAATCACTGTATGGTACCTGTCCTTCACCAAAAGGCAACAAACACGGCGGAGCATTTAGCTGCTGAAAAGCCAGACATTTCCATCAGGAATTGGTGGTGAATCAAAGCTAAGAGGGAGTGGACTTGGCCTGAAACATGACTTCAGATCAATGATAATGTTGCTTCATATTAGCTGGATGTGTAACTAGGCAACTTGCCAACAACCTACGGTCTCATCTATCTTAAAATATGTCAGTGTTGTTATTTCTGCTGCCCCCAAGTGCCCAAAAAAATCAGTCGGCACAGGTTTAAGTGTTTCTAGCATGACAAGGCTTTATGGCCTTAAAATGATTTCGAAATATTTGGAAATCTCCTCAAAAGCACTTTATAAATGCTAGGATTAGGCAACAAAATCATTATGACATCAGCTATAATAAACACTTTCTTTAATTCATTCACTTGTCTTACTTGAAATGCGTAACTATTTGGGCTTTTTGTTAAGTCAGCAAATATTATACACGCAGAGAAGTCTTTCTTTGTTTAAAAAAACATTGTGTCCGTTCGTCCCAGTGATGTGCGAAAATGCATGTAAAGATGCATGTTGATGCCCGGTCAGGACAGATGTTAACACCAGGTCTTAATTCCCTGAAGAATCTGCGATTCGACTGAGGTCGACCTCTCACAGACCTCAGCACTAACTAGAGGCTCCGGTTCCCTCTCTTCTCTTTCCCCTCCAGCTCCAGTCACCATTACAGTGCATAAACATCCAACAAAGGGTGTGAAGGTGAATCCACTTTTCGATTCCAAAATTTACAAAGTAATCTCTGAGCTCTCGTCCTTTTGGTAAATTGCTGAGGATTAGAGCAAAATCATTTTAACATTTCTGTCCTTTTTTTGCTCTCTCCCACTCCCCGTTGCCATTTTTTTCCCCCATTTTCTCCCCCGATTCTTGCTTCTCGCTTACAAAAACAGCTCACATACAGGAAGAATACACAGGTGAGATGTTAGAGAATATTTCTCCCCTGTGATAATTCTCTGCCAGATCTATGAGGCATCCTTGGCTTTTTTTTCTCCCCCTCTCTTATTCAATAGGTAAGATCTGGCACCAGATCAAGTTGTTTAAGAGGAAAATCATACTCCTGTCTGCCTGTCTGTGCATGTGTGTGTGTGTTTGTATGTGGAAGTGTGTGTGGGTGTGTGCGTGTCGTGTATAAGCATGCACACCTGCCTTTGGGTAGTGCTGTGCGCCTGTGTGTGTCTTATTTTCCTGCGATGTGTGCTTCCTCCTGATAGGGTTTCCAGTCGTCTGTAACGGCTGAAATTGTATTTGCTAATGGAGCCATTTTGGGACAAGCGGGCTCAGACAGAAACAGAGCTATCTGACCCAAGATAACACCTTTGTTTGTTGGCATTTCTTCCCATTGCCGCGCGTAATTCATCAGGCATTTGGACTGTGTTATTTATTTCTCAATTAAACTCACACAGCGTAGAAATTCAGTTCACCTACACCACATCTTGGTTCGCCTCTAAGATTAATTTTCAGTCATAACCTGAGATCCCTCGAGCAAGGCATTTAATGCTCCCATTGCTCCAGCAGTGCTGTTCAGTAATAAACACTAAAGGAATTATTTTCCCCTCGGTTTGAATGCGCGCTAACGTGAATGTAAAACAGGGCAATGCTGAGCAATAACATACGAGCAGTGAAACTTTTTTCGCACGATAAACACAGGATGAAAAAAAACAAATGGGTACATGTTGGGCGGGTTCATCCTGTAACAGCCCCCTGTCCTAATTACTAATGCCAATCTCGGTACACAGATAATGGTATTTATTCTCATGGGGGATAATGATGGCTCATCGGTTCGTCGGTTCAGCGCAGTTGCCATAAAAAAACATTACCACCTGCCATTAAATCGCAAGCAAGTGACATCTGCAGGCACATCTGGAGTTGAAAAGCAGTTTGGTATCAACACGGCATCACTGCATTACGCAACATTGAGTTACCACCTACACTCAGTCCGACTGGGTGAATGGGGAAAGCTGTTCTAAAATGAAAAAGTCAACAGCCTGAAAAAGCAACACCTTGCACGGTAATTGATGGTATAAAATTCAAACAAAATGGTGTTTTGTTGACTAACAAACTGCGTGTCCCTGCAGTCCTTATTAGACAACATTACATTTGTAAAACAGATGCTCGAAATGTTCTTTACTGATTGTGAGGGGGACCGAATGATGACCTTTGGGTATTGAGTTTTTTAAAATGCCTACAAATCAAGCTTTCAAAAGACACTCATACAAATAATTTTCCTCCACAGATGAGTAAACGGTAGAAGGAAATGAGATATTTATTTGTGCTGGAAGCTGAGCATAATATTGCAAATACATAAAATGTAATATTTTATCATACACCCATATAATCATCTATATATACAGTGCGGTGCAGTTTTCCGCAGTAGCTCATCCAATCCCTCCAGTTTTACCCCTTCGAGGCAAAAGGCCCCTGGCACTTATATTAATAAAAATACTAGAACATGACTGTGAAATTATCCTGGTCTCCCAGTTTCCTGATTATTATGGTGTTATTGCCAATCATATATATAGTGGAATGGATTGTCCTCTCACCTCTAAAGTAATTGAAAAGGTCTCTATCTTTCCTCAGCCCTGGTCATTTTCCCATTAGCCCCACACTCTGCACTGAAATGAGTCATCAGGCTTCCCAATTGGAATTACCTGGGACAAGACATTACCATCATTGGTGAAAATATTACACCGTCATAGTTTTAATAATAAAATAGTGTGTGGGCGAGGCGGTGGTGGTAAGAGGGGTGATAATGATATTAAAAGGTATGGTGTGAGGTGAGTTTGAGTTCATGGCTGAAATAATGAGGGTGTTAGGTGAATTAATATTTTTGGGGACGAGAATACATGAATGTGAAAGGTAGTCCTGATGAATTCCTATCTACCAAATCTATGCATATTTTAAAACGTGAGACGGCTTGGCTAATTCTCCGAGGAAAATATTGCCGTAATATTGAGGAGACTCGGGTGCCCATTACATTTTTTTTATGCTATTGAGTGATGTGGCCATTATTGAATTTAATTGTGAAAGTTACACTCCCTCAAAGGGTTCAAGCTTAAGCTCGGTGGACTGAGTATTATAACATATGAAAAGGGAAAAGCATTATGCAGCAGAAACACAGGCAGGATCAGATCATTTTGCTGAGCCTTTCTATTTTTTTTTTTATAACTCAACTGAAATCTCCTCTTAGAGTGCAGAAAAAGGGTAGACAGAAACAATATTGAATTTATTTTATCTCAGGAGCATATTTTGCTCATTTCACAGTCATTCGCCGTCAAAGAAAAGCCCATCAATGGGTAACATAACTCTTTTGTGTTTTAACTTGCATTTATTGACCTCAACACTACAGTTAAAACAGAAAAGGTTATAAATTATTCAATTATGCATCAGTGTTGTTGAAATTGCCTACTAGGGTCAATGTAATGTGAAAAAAATGGAGCAATACAGTAAGCAGTGTATGCATTATGTATTCAGCGGAAAATGGGCCGCACTGGACAGATTTGGCAGGAGGATGTGAGGAGAGAGAAGAAGTGTGTGTGTGTGCTCGGAGGCGGGGCTGGTGGGGTACAATAAGAAGTGGGAGCAGGGTTTGGGATTTTAGACTTGAGGAGTGCAGCAGCACAAGGGCAAAAGGGCAGCTGTCCATATTTGGAGGTAGCCAGCAGCCAGCCAATCATCACAGATTAGGAGGCATCATGACCTTCAGCCTTCAACGAAAAGTAAAATCCTGGAACAAATAGTGCATACGTGCACACACCCGCACACACCCACATCCACACACTGACTTACTCCCTGAGACACACATTAGTTGAGAGTAAGGACAAGCTGGTAAAGAAAGCCTTGGATTTGCCACCATAAATCCAGCTTATGGACGAATGGCCACCACAAACAGAGAAAATGCCTTCACAGCAAAATCACAAATGCTGAGGGCTAGAAAGAGCAAGGGTGTCCGTTCTGAACTTTGCGGGAGAGAGCGATAAAAGACTGGGACATTATGAGGCGAGGCATTTCAGGGAAGAAATTAAATAAATGTGGTTAGAGAAATGAGAGAGACCCCGAGTTTTCCTGCCTACTTACTTTGGGGCTACCTGGAATCTACAACACCTACAAATACAAGTACACAGCATGCTAATGTTTAGCAGGTCCGGTATAATGTGTACCATCTTCACCATTTTAGTTTAGCATATTAGCCACATGTAAACTCGCTGTGACGTTGCCCACTGGTAGGTGGACAACTGTTTTGATACCTCAAATCTGGCATTACACCATCTTGGTTTCGTTTTTTTGAGCCGGAGGAAACCTTATTGGACAAGCAGGAAGAGCTGGGGAGGATATCCCTAAAAAACATCAGACTGAGAACCTAATGACATGCTGTTGTGGGCAGCCTTGTCCTCAAGTATGCCCTGCTTTATCCTCTATCTTACTCTAAACTGGATCATAATTTAGGCCTGATAAAGCCACTAACTGAAAGCTAAGGGCTCACTAAAGTTACTACAACTTATCATGGTGGAGTCATTAATGCGCATACCAGATTTCAAGGCAATTCACCCAGTAGTTCTGGAGATATTTCACTCAAAATCAAGTGTCAATCTCACAGTGATGCAAGAGGAAGTCAGGGATTTGAACCAATCCACAAAGTCGATGTTGAGCCATTTCTCAGGATCAGTGAAAACTTTGACCTGCTGGTGGTGCTAGAGGGAAAGTCTGGGGGTCACCATTACCATTCATGCTCTGGATGGACATCTTTTATGTCTTTTCACCAAATTTCATGTCAGTCCTTCATGCACTGCCAAGACATTCAACCAAGAAACATAAATGTCATCCTCTTTGCATTTCATCCCATAGTTGTTGAGAGTCGCTACCAAAGTAGTTGACCAACGCACAGAGCCTCTAGCATGGACTGGTAGACAGGTAGTGTCATTTGCATCCAGTGGGACAGTTTCTTAAAGTAAACTTTCTGCCCTCTCGCAGTTATCCTACAGTTGATGTAATTT
The DNA here is from genome assembly GCA_039737535.1 of Lagodon rhomboides. Taxonomy (NCBI): domain Eukaryota; kingdom Metazoa; phylum Chordata; class Actinopteri; order Spariformes; family Sparidae; genus Lagodon; species Lagodon rhomboides. The sequence continues at coordinate 13,105,579 of CM077803.1, forward strand.
CATGAATTTTCCTTCCGCGTCACTGTTTCATTTTAGTGAGCACACTGACTGAGGGACATCCTCATTCAAATCTGATAGCCATCAACCTGCTAATCCCATTTTGATTAGCCATCTCTTAGTGCCTTGGCCACACCTGCTCAGACACGCACCACCACCCCGCCCCCTCGTTAGGAGGAGAGCGCTCCATCATTAACGAGACGCCCAATAACCACAGTGACCTGGTAACACATTCCCAAAACATTCCATCAGTCAGTAGAGCATGTGCATAAGATCGTTAACGGAACGCTCATTAATTACAAAGCGATGGGATTGGCTGGGTTTGGGGTCGCCGTGGCACTTGAGATGATAAAGGATATGGCTAATGTGATCAGTCATTAGCATTTAGCAGTAAGCAACTGAGATGAAACATGCTTTATAATCATCTCACCGCATGAGAGGGTGAAGCGAGTAGAACAAGGTGATGTAAATATGCAGAGTTATGTCGGTGGAAAGTATTTGAAGGAGAAGGATGGGAGCAAGAAGTTAGAGGAGATCACAAGGAGAAAACCCAAAGCAGGGAAGGAAAGCAGGAAGGAGAGAGGGAAGGAGGGAAAGTTAATGAGCTCAACAGCTTTATTATTCCCGCTCCTTGCAGACTTTAATATTCTTTACAGGTCTCTGGCTCAAGCAGTTGTCCTTCTTTTTTTATCACATACTGAAAATGCAATTAGTGTTTTCAATTTTCCAGACCCTTCTTCTCCACTCAGTCATAAAGCGAGACCAGGTAATGTTCCAAAATTGTTGCTTCATGAACATAATTGGATGACTGCTTTCACATTTTAAAAAAATAATAACACGTGTCACTTTAATATAAATTATGAGATCGGAATCTATTACTTTGAGCTGAGTGGAACAAAAAAAAATAAATTACACAGTATGCTCAATTGGCATCCCAAACCAGACAAAACAAGTAAATTAAACTATTTAAATCAACATTGGTATTCAAGGAAATGTTTCTAATTCATCCACAAAGAGCTGCCCGATGAGTGGTGCCAGGCCATTGTTCCGACAGCCCATCATAATGAAACCCCAAAATGTAGAGCGAAAACCCATTTGTCCGACAGCCGGCATTCTGAAAACAATTGCCCATTACATCAAAGGCCTGTTCTGAAGTTTTAAAACCAATTTATGTACGCAACTTAAATGATGCAACAAGTGTACTTATGTGAAACCAAACAATGATCTTTTCCTTTACCTAACCAAGTAGTTTTGGTACCTTTTCTTAATTAAACTGACTTTTTCACATGCTTATATCGTTACCATTAAAGTCACCCGACTTTCGCAATTTCCTTTCGCAGCTAACTTTATCCTTTCTTGCATCCTCCCCATTATTTTTTGGACGATGTGTCTTTTTTTTCTTCCCCAATCTGTCTGCTTCCAAGAACAGCTTCCAAAGTACACCTCAATTTGGAGAATACATCTTTAGCGCTTTTGTTGTGTCTGCATAATCGGCTGATTCAGTTACAATTTATACTCAGTGCAATCAGTCTGTCATTGTCACTTCAGCAAAACAGACCAAAATATGATTGGCAGGGGGAAAAGATGGAAATGATTCAGGAGATAGAGAAAAATTATAACCTTGCCACCTACACACCTATATGGAGTCTTCCGGCCACGTTGATCAGTTGATGCCTCTTTCTTTAGTTGTCTGCTTTTTTCCCCCCCAGGAGTCTGTGGTTGGCCTTCTTGTAGCCTTCAGTGAGATTGGCTGCGCCTGTAAAGGAAAATATAAAAGCTCAGTCACTAGATGACTCTCACTCCTCCAGCCTACCTATCCTGCCCGAAGGGTGAGCGCCTAGGCCATTTTTGTCTTTGCTGTTTTGTTCTTCTGCTTGCTGGATACACTCACCACTGCGCACAAGCCTGTCCAGCCATGCACCTGACACCTACCAAATGGGAAGTTAAAAGCAGAAGTGTGGTTAAAGAAGAGTCTGCCTCCTCCTTGGGTCACCCTTTAAAAAAAACAAAAAACAGGGGTAAAGACTGGTAGTGTCTGGCATGTCCCCAGTCACCCTTGTTCTTCATGACGGTACCTGTGAGATTTTTCTAGGCGCAGACTCCTTGAAAATGACTGTGATGGCACTACTAATCCGAGGCCTTCGTCTTGAAGTCACGCCATGTCTGTCAAGACACCTCGATGAGGCTGACTTATGAAAAGCTGTAGGTCTCAAAGAAACAGTCTTACGTCCTTAGAAATTGCATTCAAAAACAGCAAGCTGGTGTGGAAGGGAGTAATATTGACTCTCAGACACAAGTAATGTTTCTTTAACTTTTTGGAAGCGGGAGTTATTGTGTTTAGATACTGATTTATGATACTTGCTTTATTTAGATTGTATGTCATTACTGTAATGCCACACATTACACCGATTGCTTTATTCAATCTTCAGCCTCGTAGATGTAATTTTATTATAATCTTTCTGCATCACACAAAAGGAAAGGCTTAAAATTGGATCGTTTTGGTTCCTAAGCAACTCTGTCATTTCATTTCAAGTTATCTTACAGGTGCTACAGTCATGCCACACACAAAACATCTCTATATACTTTTTTAAAAGGACTATATTATACATTTTTGATTTCAAGGATTTTTTTAAAGACAAATCACCTGATTTCTACATTTGTCTACAGAAACAATAAGTTTATATCCCTGATAAGAGTGAATATACTGTCAGCTTCTGCTGAGTTGTGAGCAACTAACACAGCAAATAACTGTGTAGCCTACAGTGAAGCTGAAGTGTTAACCAAAACCCATCACGGGCATTAGCACTATCCATGCTACTAACACTATCCGTGCTGTAGAGTATGCGGTGTATAATCAAATGAAAGGATGCGGCCCACACACGACATAATCATTCCTGTAATGAGATAAAACATCAACTTGATTGGACCAAAATGCCATTCATTCTGCCAGCACAGAGCCCAGCCTAATCCTGTTTTTCTTTGTTTCTTTAATGTTTTTTGCACACAAAAATGCACAGATACAGATGGATCCAGCAGCACCAGCGCCCAACTAAAAAGGAAGAGTCAGTCAATAAATAAGAAGCTTATAAAACAAATCCTTCTTTTAACATCAAAACAGCTAAATCTCCTATAACATTTTTACAGTGGTAATTATTTTCTAGGGGAAAGCCCCAATATGTTCTGTTATTATTGTTGACTTGGTATCTCTTAAAACATTCCTGGCAAATAATGTATGGTTATGCAACACATAAAGGTAGGTTAGGGTTTAAGTCTCTATACGGCTTCTCAACCTGCGTATTTGTATAAGTATCACATGCATTCTTAACCCAGGGTTAACCTCAGCCCAGGTCTACAGTAAATGATTCACACTGTATTTCTCTTAGCTCCTGGGTTAAAGGTCCATCTGGGACATCCAACTTATGCTAACCTTCCAGACTGATGTGAGACTCCTTCGTGTCCCTTTGCCTCGTTTCACACTGGCACCTTTTAGCTCTATGTTTAGTCGATTTTCAGGGAAAAACACCACAGACTCAAGGCTAACCCTGCTTCAGGGCTGGGCCAGCAAGCCCTAGGCTGAAGTCAAGGTTAGCCCACTTTGAACAGTGCGAGGATTGCACCAGCGAGAAAGCTCTCTTGGCTTGTGTCTAACAGCTCTATTAGCCTGGAGCTAAGCTGGTTCTTAGAATACTTTTAGCACTGGGCTAAGTGCATTGTGAATGTGTGTGTTTCTTTTTTTATAAGTGCATCGTTGATATTATTTTGATGTTATGTGTTTGTTAAAAAAATACCATCCCATTGAAATTTGGAAAATTTGTGCAGTCTATGTGCGTCTTTCAGCACCAGTTTTGCCTGAAAAGTAATCACTCATGCGGAGTAGTTGCATACTGTTTAAATGATACTTGTAGAGACCAGGTTGAGTCATAACTAACGCATAGCCCTTATGGTAGGAACGCGTTTGAGACATGAGAAATGCCATTGTCTCCTCTCGTTCTCCTGTAGCACTGAAGTTACAGTGAAATATGTGAAGAGCCTTCAAAGTGTTCAACAACTCTGCAAAAATTCATACTCATACTGCAAATTTTTTATCCAGCATGTGCCAGAGAGACTGCCGCTGAATGTGAAGAACATTCATTTGAGCTGAGAGACGGAAACCCATTGAGAGTGTGGGAGCAGAGTTGAGAGGACAACCAGGAATGAATAGCAGACATGTGAACTGAAGAGATAAGGTATCTGATCTCTATCGGTTGTATTACTCCTTGCTCTCCTCCTCTCTTCCTCTGGCCCTCGCCGATTCCTTTAGGCTCATTTAGTTAATTAAGGCCATGAAATGTTTCAGAAACCAATTATGCAGTGACATTATTAAAAGACCACCTTTCCTTGTAAGTGCAGATTGTGTCTGTCTCTTGTCTTCCAAGAGAAAAGAAACTTGTCTGACCTAAGCGGCCGTTGAAATAAGGTTTGGATTTATACAGTGAAATGCAGCATCAGCAACTTTTACTTCCCTTTGTCTATTTTCCTTTTGACTTCACCTGTGGATCCACATTATCTTTCATCGCAATATTACTTGAGAATCTCTGACGTGGCAGTGACGGACCTGGACATTCTTTGCAACAGGATTTTCTATTAGGGATAAGAGGGGTCTGACATCAGATTACAGACAATACATGCCACTGATAGGATCTGCTGTTAATTTGGGGGTATTGAAACCAGAAAATGAAGATTTTTAGGGAAATACTCCAAACACTGCTGAGACTTAAAGGGGAATCCATCCTTAATATTATGCGTAGTTAAGGATGTGGGCAATAAAGTTTATTAGTCTGGTTGCAGTACAGGGGCATTTTACGTCCTCTGCATGATATCGGTGACTCCAACCATTAGAATTTAGTTTATGGTTTTTACACCCAAGTGTTGCCTTTTGTCTTTAACTAAAAGGGTCTATGGTCAATATCACAGCAGAGGTTTTTCTATGCAAAGCACTGAAACATTCTTGTATTTAAGAGAGCATCTGTATGTATATATTATACATTACCCTACTGATTAAAATGTGAACATGTACAGTGTTTTATTTGCAGCAGGATTGACACTCTCAATCTGCGTCACAATTTTCTACTGAAAGATTATGTCTTGATGCAAAAAAGTCAATAATCAGAATTTTAAAACCAACTTCTCCACGTGGAAATTGCCTGAAACAATTTTGTAAGATATTTCTTACAGCTGAACCAATCGGACGTAGAAATCTAAGTTGTATTTATCTTCTAAATAGGCGACTTCTCGAGTTATGGTGTGGATGTCTCAGCGCGAGCATAGATTATTAATGCTTCTGTTTACTTTAATTATGGATCATTACAAATGCTCAAGCAATAACACTGAGTCATGGACATATTCCATTTGTGGCTGGAGATTCCTTCAGCATCCATGTACAATGAGCACTTTGGTTCACGATCCTACTTTTTTTGCTCCACAGTGAAAAACCAAATGTACCAAGACTGAAATGACGGGGGAAATCGGCTCATGCTCATCAACATATTGCATAAATCACAGTGATTTGTACAACATGCATAGTGATTTGTATCGCAGTGTTATGATATGTGTGAAGGCAGAGAAGCAAGGAGAGTTTCACAGAAGTGCAGATGTTGATTTTTCCACTGCTATTTTGAGAATATGCAAATAATCCCTGGAACGATTGACACCAAAGGTCGTTAATTAACATAAGTCAATTCCACTGTGCTTCCTCTGGGAGTGAAATGTAGCAGTGTTCTACCTTCTCTCTCAGTGCACGTACAAAGCAAATAAAAGGCAGTCACTTGCAGTATACAGCAGATGCAATAAGTTGAGAGTAAAAGGGCTGAAATGTTTTACTTTAGCTCTCTGATGCTATATAGATCATATACATATGGTAAGTGGCTGTAAGGCATTTCCATCCTATTCACCAGTTTGCTCATAGACCTTTCTCACAGTAGATATTTTGACTTGTCAGAGCAGAAAAAAGCACAGGTGAATTCACAACATTACTGATGGCTGCGTGCCATTTAGCTGAGCTAGTTCCAGGTCTCTGGTATTGTGCATGTTCACTCACTGACATGGCTTACTGGGACACTTAATAGAATGGAGCCCTCGTTAACGTTAATGGTCACAGATGTGCTTCTCCTGCTTTGACAATTGAAAATGTCTGCTGGCTGCTGTGAGAAGGGTCTATTGTGCATGCTCACTCACTGACATGGCTTACTGAGACACTTAATAGAATGGCGCCATTATTAACGTTATTGGACACACCTGTGCTTTACCTGCTTTGACAAGTCAAAACATCTGCTTTGTAAATGGTCTACTGGTGATAGTCCATTCAGTTCTTCAACAGCTCCCTCTGTTCAGGGTCACGGAGAACTTGAGACTTTTTCAAGTGGTGTGAGAGGCGGAGGAAAGCTCTAGTCGGTTCACCTGACTATATGAAAAATGGAAAGTAACAAGCACCTCTGTTCAAGGACCATTATCGTGAGCGACTGGCAATGCACCTTGCATCTCTGTGCGAGGTGACATATTTCCACCACCACAATTTTTCTTCGACTCAGTTGACACTGACATTGATCAACAGATCGTTTACAGAGGGGGGCATGTATACTAATTTTACACGCAGACACTCTTGCTCTCGCCGTCTAGTCTTATTGTTTTATCATGCTTTTGATCCACACTGTTGTCATGAATGTGTGCATCAGTCGATAGGATTGAGGGCCCAATGAAGCAGAACAAGTCAAAAAAAAAAAAAAGGGACTTTACTAAACCAGTGTTCAAATGAACAGGCTTACAGTCAGGCATGAGAAGGCAGTCAAGAGAAACAAACAAATCCAGAGGGGCAAGGCAGGCAGCAGGCAGAAAATCTGGCACAGGTGCAGATGGCTGAAACAAGAATTTGACAAGATGAAAAACTGCCCAAAGGAAAGGCCTGGTGAGTTGGGTAAATTCACTCCAAGGACAGGTGAGATCATGAGAGGCAGGTGTGTTAGCAGGTAGGAATGATTTGGGAATGTGAGCAGGTGTAGGAATATCTCTGACGTGGGAGTCGGCTGACCAGGATTTTTGGCATCTGGCGGACAGGTAATGAGTTGTAGGTCTGGAACATTCCTCAGAAGTGCATATGACTAAGTGAGAAGAGCCTAGAGGCAGAGACAGAGGGGCAGACTGAGCAAAAAAAAAAAAAAAAAAAGAGGTAGCGTCGTGACAACTGCATGTAGGCCATATGACAACACAACGCAGCACACAGCCGAATGCAGTCAGTTCATGTCTCTTCTCTGGGGGACTGGACAGTCGTTCCACAAATATAGCCAGATCAAATGGAAAGCTACAGTGGGCTCATACTGAATGTGATAAACACAAGCTGTGAAGTAATTGCTCTGAATGTCACATTTAAAATGATACAGATCACCCAAGAGTGGCTGACATTTCAAGATCAAGTCTCGTTCTTATATTATTTCTTCTTTCTTCATGTCAGATGTGAACAGGTGTGTTTTTAACACTTTGTCTTGGTAGAATGTGAAATATACATGAAACCATTACCATTACCATAACCATTTGAACTCATCTCTTCCCCTTTTTATTTTTTCATTCGTCTGTTTTTCTTCCCTTACTCCTGTTAAGTGCAATTTATGTGGGTGGGTGATTTGGGATGTTAAGTGCCCCATGTTTGGCCTGTTTTTATGTTTGTTCATTGGTTGAAACAACTACGTATAAAAAAAATAAATAAATAAATAAAAAAATGGTAGACTTCTCATTTGCAGTTGGTATCTGTCTGTCTGTACCATGTTTTAAAGTCTGTTTAATAAAAAAACAAAGACATGTGTGCATTGGGCCAGGCAGCTAGACCAAGGTCATTTGACAGAAAATCATAGAGGAAGAGGAAGAAGAAGAAGAAGTAGAAGAAGAAGACCCCCACCGCCTGTTTGTTGCCTGGTTACTGTCCGAGATGCCAAGTGCGCAAGGAGAAACAGGATGAAGAGCAGGAAATTAGGCACAATTTCCAGGTACAGTCATTCTGTTAGTCAACTTATTCACCTGTTCTCAGGTTTGACAAGTTAGAGAAGCTAATGCTAATGTTATGTTGGCCGGCATATCTGCTAAAAACTCTTACTATTAGCATAAGTGCTAACAGCCCTTTCTAGCTAAGCCTAGTGGCGCTACAATGTCTTTCCACGCTTCGGCGTCAGCTCTAAACTCTCTAACAGAGACTCCAGGTCGTTTGGGGGTTTACCACTAGGGAGTATTTGTGTCTTTCGAAAGGTTAACTAACTACCACGGAGAGCAAACACAGCGCTAATGTTAGCAGGCTTCATTTTTGATCTCAGTCGCGGCGGACGTTTAACTTTTTCAAACGCAGGTGGAACTCATCACGTTAATTACAGATGCGTTCAGGTGCGCCAGTTAGAGCTCTGGTATTGTGAGCGCCGGTGTCGTGCCAAAAAGTGATCGTCTGCCAGAATCTGATTACAGGCCGCGGGAGCGCGCACAGCAGCCCGTTGAGCGGTAGCGCTAAAACGTCAGCTTTTCTCTAGATTAACCGGTCATAATATGCTGATACACACAACTGCATTACAATGTAATCATAGCAAAGGCATGTGTCTTCGAAAGTTGATATACGTGATATACGTGCTTGGTATGATGACTTTGTTTAGCCCTGTCTTCGGAAATTAACTTTTGCAATGATCCTCGTGACTCTGCATTGTTTTTATCTGATCTGGGCACTATACATAGCATTTGCTTCCCATGTTTGGATGTGTTTTGCAGTTTTCAATCAGTGAAAGGTGATTTCTGCCTAAATATGACTTGATCTCATTCGTAAGCTTCATAATGTAAAGATCTGAGCTCACAGGACAGCTTTGAATCCTTTTAAAGGACCATTACAACACAAAATGGATCTTTTCACCTGCCAAAAATTGATTGAAGACCAAATACAGTTAATGAAAGGTGATTTCTGCCTAAATATGACTTGATCTCATTCATGAGCTTCATAATGTAAAGATCTAGAGCTCACAGGACAACTTTGAATCCTTTTAAAGGACCATTACAACACAAAATGGGTCATTTTCACCTGCCAAAAATTGATTGAAGACCAAATACAGTTAATGAAAGGTGATTTCTGCCTAAATATGACTTGATCTCATTCATGAGCTTCATAATGTAAAGATCTAGAGCTCACAGGACAGCTTTGAATCATTTTAAAGGACCATTACAACACAAAATGGGTCTTTTCACCTGCCAAAAATTGATTGAAGACCAAATACAGTTAATGAAAGGTGATTTCTGCCTAAATATGACTTGATCTCATTCATGAGCTTCATAATGTAAAGATCTGAGCTCACAGGACAGCTTTGAATCCTTTTAAAGGACCATTACAACACAAAATGGGCATTTTCACCTGCCAAAAATTGATTGAAGACCAAATACAGTTAATGAAAGGTGATTTCTGCCTAAATATGATATAAAATATACATTATGAAGCTTATGAATGAGATCAAGTCATATTTAGGCAGAAACCACCTTTCATTAACTGTATTTGGCCTTCAATCAATTTTTGGCAGGTGAAAAGACCCATTTTGTGTTGTAATGGTCCTTTAAAATGATTCAAAGCTGTCCCGTGAGCTCAGATCTTTACATTATGAAGCTTATGAATGAGATCAAGTCATATTTAGGCAGAAATCACCTTTCATTAACTGTATTTGGTCTTCAATCAATTTTTGGCAGGTGAAAATGCCTATTTTCTGTTGTAATGGTCCTTTAAAAGGATTCAAAGCTGTCATGTGAGCTCTAGTGTTTATATTGTGAAGCTCATGAATGAGATCAAGTCATATTTAGGCAGAAATCACCTTTCATTAACTGTATTTGGCCTTCAATCAATCTGTTACAGGTGAAAACTGATTGAAAACTGCAAAACACATCCAAACATGGGAAGCAAATGCTATGTATAGTGTCCAGATCAGATAAAAACAATGCAGAGTCATGAGGATCATTGCAAAAGTTATCATATCTTTATTGAAAACCCACCAATAAATCATATTCATTATAGTCTAATTTCCGAAGACAGGGCTAAACAAAGTCATCAGACATACCAAGCACAGACATGTATATCACGTAACTACCATGTCTGATTTCGCTACAAACTACACCTCTTTTGGTCACAGTTGTAATAATTAGCCTACGTAACAACAAACGTTAAACTTTCGAAGACACATGCCTTTGCTATGATTACATTGTAATGCAGTTGTGTATATCAGCATATTATGACCGGTTAATCTAGAGAAAAGCAGACGTTTTTGCGCTCAACGGGCTGCTGTGCTTGCTCCCGCGGCCTGTAATCAGATTCTGGCAGACGATCACTTTTTGGCACGACACCGGGCGCACTGACGTCGCTTACTGGCATGTCCAAATGAAAAGGAGCCTGAATGAATGTTATTAGTTAGTTACCCCTGTGCTTTTGCTGATATGACAAGTCAAAACGATGGCTGTGTCCCCACAGCCACTTGAATACAAGTCAGCCAGAAGTAACAGCTGAATGACATGGAAATCACGTTGTCCTTAATGTCCTGACAGTGTGATCTATGTTTACTAAAGGTGTTATTGCATACTTAGGACATGGCAACATTTTTTTTTTTTTAATGAAGATATGTCTTCTGCCAACTCTGGTCTGCTAAAAAGCGTTAAGTGCTGAACAGTCACTGCCTGTTTGAGAGATAAGGTCTGGTTTATCTATGCTGAAGTGTTTTAAAGAGCTATTTTACTCCATCTTGTCCTTTCTAAAAGAGCCTGAAGAACTTTTCCTTTTAATAACAAAGTGTTCTTGACAGTCAAAGTTTTTATTAAAGTCAATAGACAGATATGGGGCAAACTCACTAGGCTATGCAGTTTTACTGCAAATTGGAGCTCTCATACTGTATTTTGTGTCAGTAGGAGGTATTGTAATCCTTACATCTAGACAGCTCTATGTACACTGTGAAATTGTAATTATATTGCATTATATGTTCATGATTATAAGTACCTTCACAGCCTCAGTCTCAGTCTCAGTCTGCTGCAAGTAAGCTATTTTGATTTCATATTATTGCTGTACTTACAGTGTGTTAGGGCTCAGCAAAATACACGCTCTTCATGTTCGATTAGATATTCTCCGCAAAGCAAACTCATGGTAAAGAAACATGAACAACTGAAGCGACTAGTGTTCCTATTCTAGAAACTGAAGTGTGGGTATGAATCTGAAGAGTGCTGTGTCTGGCATACCTCAGCAAAGGCCCAACAGCCCCCTTTTAATTCAATCAGGCCTAATCCCATATCAAACTTGGTAGCCCTGTATCACTATGAATTTGAACCTTAATGTAGAAAATCACTTTACCTCGCAATGTTAAAGAGAGTGAGAAAAAGGGGTCTATTCTGGGCCAAGACCCATCCTTCATCCAAGTTTCGTAAAAATCTGTTAAGTAGTTTTTGTGTAATCCTACAAAACATGGGTGAAAACATAACTTCTTGGCAGAGGTAATAAATCTACAGCAATTGTGTAGTGTCAGACGGCTTTGCTGGCTGCGTAGATGCTTTTAAAGACAATATCAATATGCCATTTTTGTTTTTGCTGTCTGTTAAATGGCACAGACAGCTGTTAAAATAGATAACTCCTAACTACTGTGTCTATGTGCAGGTCAAGGAGCAAGGTAACATCTTCTGATACTACTACTGCACTAAAGACTGCAGATGTCCACTCAAGAGCAGCACCATCTATGGTCTCTGCATACTTCGGACCATCCGTTAAGGTAAGGACATGGTTAGCGGGCAAAAGACCTGCTCAAAAAAAAAAAAAAAGTGAAATGTTTGCTCTTCTTACCCTTTTCTCAAAACTACCACTTGACCTCATGGAACTACTCCATCAGGGGTCATGCTGGGCTTGGTGTATTGTGTGAGAGTGAGTGTGAATGTAAAGTTGATTCAGTTTTAAGGCAAAGGGGAATATATGAAACCTTTTATATGTTCACAACTACATATATAATTACATTAAAAATTTTGTTTTATGCTTAGGCATGCCATTAGAAATAGCGAGTGTTTGAAGTTAAACGTACTACAAGGAATTAAGAGTCAAACAATATGTTTTTTCAGGGCCTGTACCGATGATGATATTGGATATTTGGAGCCGATATACCTTTACAGTAATTATGAGAATGTTTGTGTCAAAATGTAGAATTTGAGATACCACAAACTGAGATACCATCACAAAGCTAAGCTGAAATGCCTTTCAGCATTTGTTTAATTCAAATAGTTTTATAAGAAATCAAAGTACATTCCAGAATTATATACTACTGGATTGTACTTACTATTGCATTGATATGTTCATCACTTTAATGCTGCAACAGGTTTAGGGGGAGCTCATATTAATTTATATTTACATGGAAAGAAAGAAAAATAGTAATTAAGGTATCCTTCCTCATTCTTTCACTTTCACATTTTGTGCGTCGGTGCTCATGCTGCTTTTGTCCACAGATTTGTAACAACAAATTAAAACATAGCTGTTTTGAAGTTGTTGTTGATATCATGATGCACATTGTTAATGACGGAATTATTTGTGAGAGACTGTAAGCAAAATCTGTTAAAACCCTGAGCTATTTTAAAAATAACCCCACATCTGCTTGCTCTGAGATCTTGCCAGACCTATTTAAAGTTTTATGTGTGAGCTTTCTCTGACCTAAAGAGGAGCTTTTTTCTCTAGGAGTGCCATGTTTGTACCATTTCACTTGGCTGTGTGACATTCCCTCTGATTTAAATACAGCAGGATTCAGTCTGTACAGTTTATTGTTTGTGATCTGCCACTAAATGCACCAGAGATGGTCACTTAGACAAAACATTTAGACAAAACATTTGCCCGATGGCACTTCAGAAAAGTAGAGCCCTGTGTCATGAATAGGAAACTCTTCCCTTCCCTTTTTATTGTCAGTAGGATGGTTTCCTCCTTAACTTGAGATGCCTGAAACAAATTAAACTCGTACACCAAATAAAACGGGTAGTTTTATCCCACTCTGAAATTGAGTTTGCCACAATAACTCAATAATAGTGGTTCCTGATGAAATTTTGGAGGAAGGTTTCTTGGGTTTCTTTTTTTTACTTTCTCCACAGCAGTGAATCACTCTATAGACGACTGCGGAATTCCTCCCTGGGGTAGCAATTTGGTCGCATCTGTCTCTAGTCCTCCAATTTTGTTGGGTATCTCAACAATGAATTCCCTTTCTACCTTAGACCACTTACATCGTTTATCCAATCATTTCCTCTCCAGTGTATATCTAATAGAGTCCAGTGTTTGGACTTTATCGAGAGTCTACTTTATTGTGCTGAGTCAGGGTCTCTGTAATAATGCACGTCATCATCACAGTCATTTCCTCTCATAGAACAGACCACAGCTCCTTATCTAAGTCTTGTTCAGGTCTAAATAACAAAACTGTATAGCCCAACATACACAAAGGCGGTCCCTTTTCTAGTGATCCCTTAAACACTATGTGAAATCTCCTCAGAGCCTTATTTTCTCTGTCCTACAATGGATAGATAACAGCGGGGAGGCAGCCAGGATAACAACTGTCTGTGAAAATCACTCCTTTCTCACAAGCGCTTTACTTAACAAAACAGCCTTCCTCTGGAGATTCATCACTGCTGTCATAAACTTTTTTTTTTGTTCAGAATCTATGGGCCATCAGTCATCACTGTTTTTTTCATTAGATGAATGATGGCTGTAAATTACAATGCATGACATATTGACAAACCCATTTGCAGTCCTTGTGGAGAAAGAGGACTGTCATACATAGAAAAGCATGGTGAAGGGGTGGACGGAGTAATCAACAAGCAGAGAAGGGAGACACGGGGAGAACAAGAGAAACAGACAACAAGAAAAAGAGGAAAAGGGAGAGAGAAGAAAAATATAGAAGCTCATTCTTCGACATATTGCCGATCACAGTAAAGAAGTCAAAGTTAATATTGTGGCTCAATGGATGGCAATTTTAGTCTTTCAGTTATGTGGTCCATGACTTTTGTCCAGGCTGAGTTACTGTATTTCAACCACAGTTGGATAGATTGAAATTGAAATTCTGTACAGTCATTCACGGTCCCCAGGTGATGAATTCTACTGACTTTGGTAATCTGCTGACTTATTCACTAGTGCCACCATGACGTTGACTTTTGTGGTTTTTGAAAGACATGTCTCAACTATTGGATAGATTACTATGAAAAAATTGGTACAGACATCCCGACCATGTAATTTAATAACCTTTAATGAAATTCCCATCATCTCAGCTGTACATTTTATAGAATGTTAACATGCTAAACTAAGACGTTGAACATTATAAGCATTATAACATTGGTAGTGCTAATGTAGTATTTAGCTTAAACTGGCTATTGACAACTTCTTTGCTTTGACTTATCTTTATGAAGAAAATGTTGACAGCTCAATGATGTGAAAAAGCAATGTAAATGGACTTGCATTTCTATAGGGCTTTTCCAGTCTACTGACCGCTCAAAGCGCTTTACAACGCTTGCCCCATTCACACACTGATGGCGGAGGCTACCATGCAAGGTGCCAACTGCACATCAGGAGCAATTTGGGATTCAGTATCTTGCTCATGCTGACATGCAGCCAGGGGGAGCCGGAATTTGAACCAGTGAGCTTCCAAACACTAGACGACCCACTCTACCTCCTGAGCTACAGCCGCCCTATCCAGTCTTTGTGACAAGGCTGCTACCTGGGGTGGGATAAGTTGAGAAGTTACCTCTTCATCAGTTTAATGGATTGATACTTGGGATTCCTGTTATACATTCATATGGTGTTGGCCGCGCTTTGTGGCCACTGTAACCCTAATATGCAGCACGGACAGTACGATAAGTGCATCAAGCATCCAGGTCTGAAAAGTGAGGCCCCTGCGGAAATGTCTTGAACTGTCTGGAAGATTATGATAAGATGACCCCACTTCTCACTGGATTGCTACTACATCAGTAGTCCGTTTCCTAATGAGTTTATGGTCTCAATCGCTAGTTTCAAGTAATATTCAACACAGCATGATTGCTTTTTGTAAAGGCATAGAAATGCATGTCCTCCCTAGCTCCATGGTCTCATCCAAATATGGCCACATCTGGCTCCAAAAACCAAGATGGTGACATCCATAATGCCAAACTTAAAGCTCTGAGACTGGTCCACAAACCAAAGAGTGGCTTTTCGATGGCTCCATCCAGTATTTATTATACTTCTTGTGATGTGAAGTTACATTTTTAGCTGCACGTCATATATGGCGTAGCTTGTGGTATATTTTTGGAGCATACGCACAGCTTCCTTTATGGTGTCACCGCTTACTGTAGAAGTATAATAACTTAATGAAATTATTGTAGCCCTTTTATACATAAGTTGAACTAAAGGTATTATCACATCATGATATTACTTTTACAGTAAGTTAAACTAGAGTATATTCTCAGAATCTTAAGCCAACACCTAATCAAGAGAATTATGTATCTTCATATTTTCCATTTAAGACAAATTCTGGTGTAGTGGGAAATACTGTTTGCTGTTGATGATCCCTGATGAAGACATTCCTTCTCTTTGTACACTGGTGACTGTGAGTCTCATAAAATGTTATTGCCACTGATGGAGCTGTCTGTTATGAATTTTCCATTTTCATTCTCCATTTTCTTCATTTAGAAAAATGATCTCCGCAGTAATGATGATCACAGATTATGTTCTGGACAGATGACAATGAGTGAGACATGACTGCGACATGATAGTAACAAATGCAGACAGCCAGATATGGAAAGCAATTTGTCATTTTGTGAACATGTCCTTTCATTTGCTTCTTAACGATATTTCTAGTTTTTTTTTCCTTTTGTATATATAAAAATGCCACTACAAATGAATCACCATCTTTTCAGTGGAAAGTAAACAGCCTGGTGAGTTCAGTACTTCAGACTTTTTCATGCTGAAAGAACAAAACCAAAAGACATGTTGAGAGTTCTGAAGCAGAATTAGACGAAGGCATACAAGTGGGGAAAAAACAGACATTTGAAGTGCTTGGGAGCTCAGCTGTCAGTCACTCACTCAGTCATGTTGAGTCTTTAAATTTTAGCTAATGTCTTCTAGAGATGCTCAGCCATGCACACTGGGCAAAAAGAAGAACCAAAGACAAAGACACTTAAGAATTATTTTCTTGCAAACAGAACTTCTGTCACATTCAACAACACTGATAGAGTTAAATAACAAATGTATCGTCTTTATATCAAAGATGTGAGTCATTGACTGGTTGAACCAAATCCAGCTCTGATCCCTTTAAAATTGAGAAAATAACAGTTTTGCTCTGCAAACGTTAAGCTTGTGCAATCTGGAGGCAATAAAAACCGATATATCCAAGACGAGTTAATGCACATAATCACTGACAGGTGTCTCAGTGCTGAGGATTTATTTTTCAATAAAAGTGTAATTTGTGAAAAGTCTTTTAAATTTGTCAGGTCTATTTCTGTGCATCTCATACAAGAACTCTCATGTTCTCTGCAACCCTGTAACTTGCCAGAACAAGTAAACGTGTAACAGAAGTAATTTCACATTTTACATCTAACCATGTATTCATTGAGCCTATCTCTGACATGTTAATTGTGGCAAAGACTGATTTAGGAGTTGGATTCCACACCACAAGACAGTTCGAAATTGCTTTGCCCCATAACAATGTTTTTCCACGAAAACGCGTAAAAAACGAGAGCCAACGACAGACGTCAGGATCATAGAGCGACTGTTGGTCGTGTGTAATATTTGTTCAAGGTTTTGTTGTGAGGAAAGGAAACAAATGCACGAGGAAAAAGGCCACCACCACCGAGTAAAGGAGGGGGGCACTGTCTGGCTACAAGACATGTAGAGGGAGAGAGAGCGACACAGAAAGACTGAGATAAGTTCAGCACCACGGACAGCGCGCCAGAGCGCTGGAGAGGAGAAATCACTTCAGTGGATTTGAGCTGCCCACAGTCATGCCACCCTGAACTACTGGAGCCTGCACTGCACACTACAGTCGCACCAAGTCATCCTCGTCCAGTGCAGGTGGAGACCCGGTTGTTCTTTGTTTTGTTTTATTCGGGAATCGCTAAGTAAGGACGCGAGACAGCTGCAGAGAGAAGTGCGTTGCGTCTGCAAACGCAGGGCAGCCTGTGTGCCGGCGCGATCCTTACATCATCTATTTATTGGAGGGAGAGAGAGAGAGAGAGAGAGAGAGAGAGAGAGAGAGAGAGAGCAGACACAGAGAGAGAGAGAGAGAGAGAGAGAGAGAGTGTGTGTGTGTGTGTGTGTGTGTGTGAGTGTGAGTGTGAGAGTGAGAGGGAGTGAGTCCGTGCAGCCAGGCTCCTCTTCGCCAGTCCTCAACTGCGAAGCGAGTCTGACGGACCGACTGGCTTTACCCTCACCTCGCTGTTTTTTTCCTGAGTGTTTCCTCTCTCCGCTCCCGTTCTGCTGCGTCCACACCGGCCGTGAAGATGCACCGGCACCGTCCTGCCCAGGGATTGGCGTTGTTATTGCCGGTCGCTTTGTGGATTTGCAGCCATGTCAACGCCGTGCACGGAGCTTTGCCAACAACCCGTAAGTTGTTTTTTCTTCTTTTTTTTTTTTGGAAGTGTCTCCCTGCGCTGAACGGGTGAGTCCACATATGGGTGGGAGGCAGACCGAGCCTGCCCATGGAGCACCACGGCAGAGGCAGAGACGGTGCGTGTGCCGGCGGGGCTGCAGGTTTCCCCCACGGTGGTGCCAGCTGGGGCTTTCTGGAGCTTAAGAGCCAGGCTGCTCACGGGAAAGGGAGAGGGAGCGGGCTTGACTTTTTGAGTTTAGACCTACACGTGTTAACTCTTCGGGATCTCTGCTCCATTGATTTTAGCGCCCTGGATTTTTAGGTCCGTTTGGCGATTTTGATCGCGGGTTTTCAGGGCTTCTAGGAAGTGCTGGGGTACAGAATGACCTGTCCGTGTATCAGTTGTGGTTTGATGTTTTTTGTTTAGTCTCGACCCCGGGGCAAAGTGCACTTAGACTATGGTTTTAAGTTGTTCAATCACAAGTGTTATTATGTTATGCATGGCTATTTTCAGCTCTTATCGGATTAGCTTGGATTGCGCTCCACATGTCCAAAAGAAATCCATACAGAGGTTTTGCTGAACCTCCACATTTTCAGGATAGAGTTATGGTCTAATAAACTTTGTGTCAACTCGGAGTCTTCACTGCCAGAGTACCCAGAGGCACACAACGATTTCTGATTTTTAGTCCATCGCCTTTGCACTCTCATTTAGGTTGTTGTAGAGGTTTATATACAATTCGACTTTGTCTCGACTCTGTAACCAGAGCTGGACTTATCATATCCAATTTTACTTTCTAGCAAACAGTCACTTGAACACTTCGAAACAACTTAGAGTAGATGCCTCAGCTGATCATACATTTCGTACATACAAAGGATTTTGTTCACTTGGAAAACGCAAGGATGATCTTTGTTAGGCTTATCAACTTGAGTATCATAAGTATTTTTACACATTCCCTATCATTGCATAGTTTTTACACACGTGTATTCTCATCGACACATTCAAATGAATTTAGAGTGTTTATAGGCTTATTATACATACTTATTTCTTTTTCCTGGTATTTCCCATGTTTTATTTTGAAACCTACCATCTGTCCGATATTTGTTGGCTTTATTGGTCCTATCCGTCTTAAAAAGACCAGTTATTTCTGGTTCTGTATTTTCCTGGAATCATCCACACTTGGTTCGATGTCTTCCCGATGTTGCTGACGGTGACTGAGCCGGTGTGACTGATTCCCCCGGTGATCGCCAGGGCTTCTCGGGTCCCGGATGAATGTGTCCGGGGACGCGCCTCATTAATCATCCCTTCCGACAGACAACAACAGAGAAGCGCCACAGCGAGCCGCTCGCGCGTGCGTGTGCATGTCGGTGAATGTTAGAGAAGAGAAAAGAAAGAAGGAGAGTGAGAGGAGATGGGCAGTGCGTTTTTTCTTTAACAAAAACAAAGCTGGTGCTCATATAGCGACCTCACACAAAATAGGTGCCATAGGGACAATAGTTTATCTAAGAAAAACTTTATCGATCCCTCTATGGAAATCCTCAGTCCTCTGGTTCCTGTCAGTTGGCGCTTGTGACTGGGTCAGCTTCAGTGTCCCTGGAGCAAGAAGAGATCCAGTGTCTTGTTATAGGGGAACTTCGGCTGAGGACTTGCTCAAGATTGTTGATTCTTTCAAACTCTAGCTAAATGACTTGTTGATGCTCTTCAATGAATGTTTGCTCGTTTAAATTCCAAGTTACTACCAAAAAGATAAGACCCACTATTAACTATAACTATTTCAGATATATAAAGATAAAGATATTGTCACTGTTTGTCACTGTAATTAAGTATTAATTAATTCTTTCATCCATACACTGATTATGTATATTTTTCATCAGAGGCGAACAACATGTATGTATCATTCACTTCATAACTCTATAGCTGTCTGTAACATATTGATAGATGTATGTCGCAAGACAAGCATCTTACATCTTACATTTGTAAGACAACATTATGACACAGCAGGAATATCTGAGTGTGGATCAGAATTTGGAAGACAGGAGACAAGTGTGTGCATGTGCTTGTGTGTGTGTGTGTGTGTGTGTGTGTGCCAGAGAGAGAGAGAGTCATATAAGCAGCATGTTGAATCGGACAAGCAGTTCCACTGCTGAGCTTAAATCTGAGTGTTGACTTTATCCCTCCGTGGACTAGATGTGAAACACTCTGGGGAATAGACAGTGTCATTGTGACCAATGGTCTGAGGCATGGAGTAAAAAAGATTAACATTTTCATTCTACCGGGGAAAACACACTCGCACACTAAAAGTCAATGAGCTGGTTGACCCACCGACTGTGCGGAGTCTCCCAATTGCACTCTGAAAATGCTTCTGTGAGGAACCAGTGTAGGGACACTGAGAATGGCCATGCTTACAATAGGTTTTTTTAATGCCATTATCTTGAGATCACAAGATAATTATTTTGTGATCTCGAGACATGAACGCTTGCTTTCTTGAGATAAAGGATTGATTATTCTCTTTACCTTGAGAAAGTAAAAGCCCAATTTCTCATGATGACATGTCATGATCCATTATAAGAAAAACGATGACTTGATAAGATTCACGAGTGGATCATGACAAACACAGGCTGCTCTCTGCTCTGTGAGGTGGAGTTTTAAGGAGTTTCATATGAACATTTTTGCTCTAAGAATGTTTTGGTTATGATTAATTATTCTAAGGGATGGGATTACAGTATGTACACTTGAAAACTACACTTAAAGCAGATATGTTACTGTCCTGTAGTCTTCAATCAAATTAATTCTTGTTGGCAGAGAGGAACTGGAGAGGACACTACCTACATTGGTAGGTGTTTGAATGGTGTAGTATAGCAGGATTGATGTACAGCCTGAGGTGTTGATCAAGAATGTGTACTCCTTGATCTGACATTTTTTTAAAATCTTAAATCAGTTGCTTCAGTTGTCAGAAATATTTAAATAAGTATAAATGGGAATAAGCTTTTGTTTTCTCACAATTGCAGATTTATTATCTCCTTTTCTCAAAATAGCAATACTCATTTTCTCAAGATGGCAAAAATAATGAACTCTTAATCCCCGAAATAACGGCATTCAAATTATTCAAGCTTCTGTACCGATAAAGGAATGAGTGATTTGTACATGTTTTGTTCCACATGGATTTTGCATGTTCTTTTATATGTTCACACATATATGGTTCAACAAATGCTTGTTTGTTGAACAGTAATCCAGGGATTTTCTCCTACGCAAGCCTGAGGAGTCAGTTTTATGGTGCATTACAGCACAACTTCACATGTATTGCGGTCCGACAAAATTAAGCGAATGCACAGTTTAAACGGACACAAATGAGTGTATATAAGAACACTGAGAAATACAAACTTGCAAATGTGCACAGTATGTTTAAAGATGCACACAGAACCATAGCCATTTCATTTATCAATTGCTGTATTTGCAACTGACTGATGTCTGCAAGGCAAGTTGCGCCTCAGGGACATTAAGGCTTTACTGTACAGCTATTCATACAACTGAAATAACGTGCATTTCATTTTACCCTTGTTGTACTTGAGCTGTACGCTTAAAGTACGGTATGTAAATAAGCATTTGTTGTTTCTCATTACGTACAGTAATTTGTCTTCTAATCATTTTGACATTCATTTTTTGATTTAATTCAAGTCAAGATGTTTCTCTGATTAAGATAGTTCACATGGAAAAGAAGCTCAGTAGTGTTTTAACGTGTGACATACTGTGTAAGTGTATTTTGTATGCAGATATTTATATTTGTTAACAGTTTACTTCAACCCCCCCTTTTTTTTCAAACAAAAAAAATATTTCCTTTAATCAGCCTTGAACTCCTCTGCTTTACACTGTTGCTATTCATCACCCCCTGTGTAAAGGGCAGCGTTTACATTTTAACACTCCCAGTACCAGTGTGTGAAAAGTAAAGGATGTGCTTTAAGTCAGTGTTACTGACACCATGGGTGGCTAAATGGGAGGCCCCTAGAGCCTGTCTGATATAGAATGAGATTAGCCTTTTCTTATCTCATTAAGCATGCCAGACCATTTGACATAGACATCAGTCTGGTTGCACCTTCAGGTCCACAAAGGGCAAGACAGGCTTTCCTGGTATTCAACATGATTCGTCGTATGCCACGTGAAAAAAGAAAATAGTAGTTGTATCTTGTTGCCAGCACAAGCATTCTTGTTTGAATATGAGGCATCAACAGATCTTCCCATTATATTTGATAGGAATCTGAATAAGGGAAGCCCATTTATCTATAGCTTCTGTATCAAATTTGAAGATTTGACAAGTTGTGACTGGTCTAAAGCAAACAAGATAATAATGTGGGATTAACTCACAGTCCTACCAAAATAACATTTGTGAAAGCAGTCTTGTTCATTGCTAATGTCTTTAAATGAGTCACTGATATTGTTATCATCAGTCACTGTGGGAAAATGTCAATGAGATATACTATGATTTAAAAAATAAAGAAGAAAAAATAACTCAAACAAATGAAGGTACACCTGATGGTCTGTGTTGAGACGTGTATGTTTGTGTGCTTGTGTGTCCGATGGCTCCCAGTAGGAGGTTGGTAATAATAGGATTAGGGCTAGAGGAAGCAGACTGGTTTGACAGCGATTAGATCAGCTCAGTACTTGGTGTTTAGTGTTGTTTGGGCCCTATGTATTTATATGTGTGCACCCATGTGTGTTTTGGGCGAGTGTGTGTGTGTCCAGTTGGTGGATTAATCAGGCATCGAGTCAAGTGAGTCAGAGCTAGGAAATAAAGTGCAGTTGTTAATTGCACTGCCATTTTTCTCTTCCACCCTGTCTTCCTCAGTTTAAGTTGCTTTCTCGTCCGGCTACTTTGCACTCCCTCTTTTTTCAATAAATCTCCCTCAGCCTCCCTTTTCCCCATTCTCCTTATAGCTGTTCCTTGCTCGTCTTAGCTGTCTTTTTGCCTCTTTTACAAAAAATCCATTAAAAAAACCTTTCATGCCCTGCTCTCTTTTTTCAGCTGTCTCATCACTAACTGCCCCTGATGATTCCTCTTTCTCCCTCCTACTCCTACTCCCCCTTAGCCCTCTGATTCTCGTATCATTTGATTCTGTCTTTTCCCCTCTCTTGTCTCCTGCCCTTTTTTTCTCGTCTTTAATTCTTTCTATCCCTGCTTGGCTCTTCTCAGTGGTTTTATCATCTGGCCATAATCACTTCCCTCCCTCCTGTATTTTTTCATCTTCTTTCTTCATCCAACCAGTCTCTGCTCACAATCTGTCCCCTTCTCGTTCTGCTCCTGATTACAAATATGTTTGATAAAAAAGTCCCCACTAGCCACTTTTCGACCGAGTAATGTGATGCGTCTGCTTGTGCATGCTCATGCAAACTTTCAAAGCAGCACCTACTCTGTATGTGTGTGAGTGTGTATGTGTGTGACCACTGCAACAACCAAACTGACATGGCTCGCAGCCAAACAGAGACAGCCACACTGCAGTCTCCTCTTCAGTCTCATACAACTCTTAAATTTCACTTGCCCCATCAGCATATGAATATTTTAGCTCACTTAACATGACTTCACAACAGTTCTTTTGAGACAAAATGCTTGACCTACAAGCCACCGCGTTCCCAAAAAGCACTTTATTTTCATAGCACAAGGAATCAGAATTGCTTCATTTCATCGCAGCCCATAATAAATGGATATGATCTGGCTTCAAAAGAATATCTCAACTTGCATCATAAGACATTATGCTGCTATGACAAAGAACTGAAGCCTTCACGCTTGCACATTTCATATAAATGTTCAAACATGGACAAAGTAATCTATCGCTAAAAACATTCATATTCACATGCTTACATAGATGCTTTATGTTCATTTACTTAATGTCATAGATCTCAAGAATAATGAACATCTACTGGTAAAAAATTAATTCTAGGACACCATGACTGTTTTCTTTTTATCTATTCCCTCTCAGCTTTATACTTAGACTGCTGTATCGGCCTCCTTGAAGAATTGAAATTTCTCTCTTGGAAGTGAATCCTACTGCAAGGCTATCTGTGTTTCATCATGGGAGCAAGGCCTAGTGATACAAATGTACACTGACAAGTCATGCAGCATAATCCCCCTAACAATGTCAGTAATGTAACACGCGCACACACTCCCACACACACACACAGAGGCTCGCACCATGCAGACACACTGCCTTTCCACTGTCCTCCTTTTCCGTGCTCAGTCTCAGGCACGCACGCACACACGCACACACACACACACACACACACACACACACACACACACACACACACACCTGCTGACTTCACACGCATTCATTGAAAACTGAACCCATAATGGGAACTCGAGTGCAGGTGCATAATGGTGTAATTCTGCATCTAAAGTTGCAAACATGTGCATGCCCGCTTCACTGTATGAGACTGTATGAGTATGTGTGTGCGTGGGCATGTTCGAATTATGGGATCTGAAAGTTATTCTAGTGGAATGTGTTCTCATTAGAACCCGTCAGAATCTGTCCACCTCATTAGACATGGGTCTCTGAGATGGAGAGTGGGCTGGCACTATAGAAGAAGGAAGAGAGGACATTCAGAGAAGGAGGCGGCATTTATCAGAAAAAAGAGAAGGATGAGGAGAGACAGCTCGAGGAAAGATGGTCAGGAGGCGAGGATTTTCTCTGACACCTTGTCATTCAATATTACCGTTGTTATTATAATCTGTTGCTGTATCGGAGCGCAGCCGTTGCATTAGTCAGAGAATGGACCTTGCCATGTCACCTAATACTGCCCTTCCCTTTGATAATACCTGGCTGTTTAACAACTTGATTGATCATATACAACCTTCATAAATGCTTTGCAATCAATTTGAATATCCAGTTAAAATTTGCTTATTGTACATCATCATCACCATGAACTTGTCTTTATAGGACCTACGTTATGAACACAGTGTCAGGGGATAAAACACCTGATTAAACGGATACCAAATAAAATCTGAATAACAGTGAAAAAAATATAATTTTTAAAATTGGGAACAACAAATTAAAACCGTAATGATTTATCTGTTTTTTTTCTTGTTCAAAGAAGGTTGTAACCTGGAGTATATATGGTGACACTCTGCTAACCTGAGTTCATCTTGAGCTGTACTTGGGGCTAGACCTCACTGAGCCTTAGAAGACTAGCCTTGCAAAGCCATCAGAAATCTTAGGAGCTTAGTCTTTGCTACACGATTTTGGTTTAGAAATCCACAGGGAATTATTTGAAGGGGGCAGGTGAACCTGCCCCATCAGCAGACTATGTAAAGCGGTTTAGATGATGATGTGACTTTCCAGCCTTTGAAACTACTGAACCCTAAAATGAAGCTTCATAACTGCAATGCTGTATGTCAGTTTTTTTGTTTGTTTTTTTCCCTCTTCAGATTTACTTATAAACCAGTTTTACTGGATTTTCAAAATTTATTTAAATGTTTGGAAATAAGTCATGAGATCCTTTTTAAAAAAGGAGACATTAGATTTGAGAGTTGTTGCTCATTGTATCTGCTGGAAACCTGGCTGAGTAACCTTCTGTATTGAGATCTGAACTACTTACCGAAACTATACAGAATGGACTTGAAATCTTGTTTGTTTTAGCCCTAAATTTACCACTTAATTCACTAAGAGGAAGCCAATAGATGGGGTACAACAATTGACCTGGATTACTCTTGGAGGAATGCCAGAATTGAGCTGCACTGGGGCACTGGAGGTGTTACAAAGAGCAGTGAAAAGCAGTCTAAGTGAACCTGACCCAAATCATCAGTGTCAAAACAACAGTGTCAAAAATGGCACAACGTTAAACTGGGCCATCACCTCTGTCAGCAGCACGGAGAAGGCTTAGAGTCTAAACATTCTGTGTCTAAACTTTAGTCATACTGACCAGAGCAATATCATTACTGTTTATTCTTGATAATTGTGCAACAAAAACGACATGAACCCTCACCAGCATCCCACCCATTATTACTGCTAACCATGGTCTATGTAGCTGCCCAATCAGCAGCCAGTGACTGACTCCAAGGGGCTGTCTTGGTGGAAAAACATATCTAGTCAGTTGAATCAAAAGTGTTGTAAAATTAGTAATTAATGCACAAGTTTGTTTATGTAAAAGGTGACTAAATATCTGTACCAGTACTAGTGGCACCATATTAATTGGCAGAATAATAAAATCAATGTATTATTGTTTGTTTTAATTGTCATTGATGAAAGTGTAGCATTTATTGAACATTTTCAGCAGGTTTTAATTACAGTGGTGTGTTATTACTTAATTACACATTGCTGTTTTTAAAAACACAGCCTCTCATAATTCATTGATTAATTTCACCCTCCTGGATTGCTGAGTGTGTATGCATTATGAATTGTCTTCACTTTCGATCTCCCTTGCCACATGGAGGCAATAAACACCTCAGCGGTCTCTCTGGAATTGCACCCAGGCCTTTTTTTAAAAAAAAAAAATTAAACTTGTGTCTTTGTGTTTGTTTCAAATCCAAATTGGTTGTTCACCAGTTAACATCTTTCTAGTTATTAACTTGTGCACCATTATCAATGAAATCTGATACTTTCGTAATCATTATTTTGACCTTTGAGCTAATATAGCATGATTGATGTGGGTTCTGACTTGGAAAGCAAGAGCGTCCATAGTAACATGCTGAGTCTATTGAAAGGTCAAGTGAAAATAACCTTAGACGAATACATACATTTATTAGCCTTTCCTAGCGTTAGCCGAGTCATAAAAAAAAACAAAAAAAAAACATGTGATGATCCAAACTGCAAAGAGGTGTAATAGTGTCATTCTGTCAAAGTTAAATGACACTGTACCACTGTACTATTTAGTTTGCCGACTGCTCTGCATAAAGGGTTATCTTCAATTTAGGTCACTGTTTTAGTCATTTAGGAAAAACAATCATTTGATTTTGCTTTGCTATGAGTGTGATATTGGATATTAGATCATTTATGTGCCAAGGGGAGGACGCCACTGATAGCCTAAATGAGTTTCTTATACTGTATATTGCCTGAAAAACATGCATTATTTAGTCATAATGAGTACACTGCATAGTGCGTACAGTGATTTAATGAGACTTTGAGCTAATTACCTTCACTAATTAGTTATTGGTCATTTAAAAATAATGATCATACATTACTAAGTCATTAGCCAAGAGCCAAGAAAAGCAGTAGAAAGCTGTAATCTCTAACTATAACATATATAAACTTTTGCTTTAGCTTGTCTCTCTCTCTGAGTTTAACCTATATTCTGCAATATTAACCCTTTGATCTGCACATGCCTGATGGCGTAGCATGATGAATCCCGGGATTACACATTAAAAACTGCAGCAAACATCTGTTCAACTGTCTGTTATGCACACACACACACACACACACACACACACACACACACACACACACACACACACACACACACACACACACACACACACACACACAACGTGCTCTCCTTATAAGCCCCACCATGTCTGTCTTTCACTCTCCATATTTTTGTAATTCTGTACAGTAGGTAGCACATTCAAAATGTGTGTATATGTGTGTGAGAGAGTAAGTTTGTCTGTTTGTCAGACAGTGCATGTGCGTGCATGTGTGTATGCACAAGTCCCCTTCTGTCATAATGGATGTTGGAAATCTAGCCACCAGCTCATGTGGAAGAGTACTGTGGAAAAGGGCATTGTGCCGCAGCTAAGACAAATGTTGTTATTACTCTCAGCCTTTGCATTCAATTTGTTTTTTAAGCCGCTTGAATACCCCATTTACAGCCCAAGATTAAGTGAATTAATCTTAGGGCTACTTCCATTCAGGAAACACTCCTCCTTTTTCTCCTTAGACTCAAAGGAAAAGCACGAGACAGAATGGGAGCATACTGTAGCCAGCCAGTCACTTGGAAAACATATCCTTTGTATTTCTCTGTGTGTGTATCTCTATTTTGGTAGTGAAGCTACAGTATATGTGTGCTTGTCCTGACTCGGTGCACGACTTGGTCATTATGTGTGTGTGTGCATGTCTCTGTGTGTGTGTGTTTGTGTGTGTCACTGGGGTGCATCTATTACTGTTTGTGGAAAGAAAAAGTAGAGAGAAAATAAGGAGGAGAAGAAATGTAACTGGGAAGGTAAGCAGACATTCTCTGCCTTATTTAATGTGAGCAACATTTCTGCTGAAATCACAACAGTGCTTCCAGTAGACTTGGCTTAGTGAGAAGTCTCATTGTGTGTGTGTGTGTGTGTGTGTGTGTGTGTGTGTGTGAATGTATGTTTGGATCTGCTGGTCTCTGCTTATGAAAAGATGTTCACTGTGTTCCCTGGGTGTGCTTCAGTGAATGTGTGTGTGTGTGCAAGGAAGTGAATGTGAGCATGCAAAAACGTGTTTTGCATTGTGCAGTTGATGTATTAAAGTTGTATGCATATGTATTAAAGTGCACAATAATTGGGATGTCAGACAGGCTTGGTCTCAAGGGTTGGAACAACCTCTAGCAGGATTGCCACAAACACTAGGTTCACACAACAGTGTGTGAGTGTCTTTACGTATTTTTGTCACCAATCCCAATCCGAGTCCTTTTTTTAAGCTCTGATATCTGCCGATATGCCGAATAGTTATACTGAATTTAACTAAATGTTGATTAAATATGTGTCTGACACATCAAAGTAACGACTTTAGCTATCTAAATTCATTTTAAATGAGCTCATGGTCCAACTACTGTAGGCCCTGATTCAGAACATTGAGCTGAATAGCTTTAGTTATTGATATGATTTGAATTAAAATTTAACATGAAGAATAAGTGATGGCATCCACTAGAGAGAAGACCTGTGTCTTGTCTTGTCTTGACCTGTGTGAGTGTAAAACGGTGTTACAGATTGATCAGTCTTTTATCTCTTACATCAGAGCTTAGTAAATCCGTGTATTTAAGATTTTGTGTTTAGATTTCAGAGCAGTTTGCAACCAAATAACTTTTCACATTCACTGTAATTTTCACTTGCATATGCACTGAAATACTATACTGTAGGCTGTCAAGAGCAGTGCTGCAACACTGACAGGCTGATAAATCAATGACGAGACCCAGAAGACTTCCGTTGGAAAAGGTTCAGATTTTGACCAGCTACATTGTAGCCAGTATGGATCCATTAAGATATGACCGGAGCAACCTTAATAAACATCCTTAGGATCCACTCGAGTAATCTTGTTTGTATGACTGTGCTTATATGCACGTACAGTACAAAGCAGTATGCACTTATTCTGTACTGCAAACCAATTGCTTTGACACATCTTTGAGTGTGTGTTTGTTTACAGCAGAGGCTACGTGTGTGTGTAGGTGTGGACACTTGTGTGATAAAAAATGCTTTGTGTGTGTACAAGATGGAGAAAAAGAGAGAGTTGAGGCTAGATGTGGATGTGGTTCATTAGCTCTAGTTCAAGGTGCTGTTCCAGTGTAAGCTAAGATTAGTCAGACAGGGGTCACTGCATCCTCTTTATACCTTTCTTTCACCTGCCCTCTCTCTGCCTTCTTCTATATTTTTCTTCCACTGTAACTTTCTTTGAATTTTTCTCCTCCTGGTTCTCATCTGTCTTTGTCTATGTGCTTGTCAGACTGTTTTATTCACTCAGGTTGCCTCTTACTCTTACTCTTACTCACTTTATTTTTCTCTCTATTTAATGCCACCATGTTTCTGTCTCTTTTTGAGTTGCTTCCCCATTCATGTCTTGGCCATCTGACTTTTCCTAACCATTTTGTCTATCCTTATCTTACAGTCTGTACCCAGTACGATTCACTTCTCATTCAAGATATCTAGATTATCATGTCTAAACAACACTGGCACAACAATTAAATTCACTTGACAAAGCAGCAAGCATAGGTTTGCTGACCATGGCACTGATTCTGGGCCCACAGCCCATTTCAGTTTAAGTATACACGTGGAGCTGCTTAATGTTAGTAATGTCTTTTGCACCATCAAGATGAAATAAGGCTAGGGAAGGCAAGTTTATTTGTACAGTACATTTCATTCACAAAGGAAAAATCAGAGTGCTTTAAATAATAAATTAGCCACATAAAAAGAAAGAACGACATAAAAACCATTAAATGCAAATTAAAAAAGAAAATAACACACAATAACAGATACTCCAGAAAATAGGAACAAATAAAGTCGTTAGTGCAGTATTTCTCCTCAATTTAAAGGGCACACTATTCACATAGTCAGATGAGCCTACGTGGGCAGGTTCCAACACATCCTCATACCTACTGAAAAGGTCGACTGTCAGCGTCTCCCAAAACGGCAATATTACAGTTCCCAAAATGACATGACTGCAGCGTAACAGTGACACGCGTACCGAACCTTTGTTGTCAGTCACAGTTTGGTTAGGTTTCAGCAAGAAAACTACTTGGGTAGTGTAAGGGAAACATCATCATTTGGGACAGTGCGAAACTGACTCTGGTGACTTCTGGTTTCACACTGACGGAAACTGAATTAAAATGTTCTACTTTCGAACAACTATGCTGGAGCTCTGGATTTAGCAGGATGATGGCTGCTTCATTATGTATATATTTCACATTATGTTTGTGTGACCTTTTGGATGTGTAGAAGAACACAAGACATTAATTAATCATAGATCCTGACTTATCCTGTTGAAGTGTCGTGAGATTTAAAGTTAAGCTGCTGTGCCCTGTGCACATATGTCTCCCTGAATGGAGAGACACACTTATTGTTTCTGCTGCTGGGGGATTGCTGCAAGTAATGTAATTAATATTTTCCTCATTAAAGATTTATTTAACCCACCCATACCCCATCCACTATTAATCAGAACAATAATTTTATTACCCAGTTTGCAAGATCCACATCGATATTAGACACTAGCCCTAACCGTCCTCAGTTCACTATCAGTGCATTGCTCATATGCAGGCAAACTGAGTTGTTGATAGGACAAAGGAACTATGGAACTAGGAACTATGACCAAAGAAAAACTGAATAAACCAAATTCTGCTTGGGAAGAAAAGAGTACCTTTTCTTATTTCTTGAAAAGATTTGGGTCCCTTTCACATATTTTGTATTTTGAAACTGGGATAGTAAATGTGTGTGTCCCTTCTGAACCTGCAAAAATAATGATATGATCAAAGGGAGACTTCAGTTTCCTTTTAAGAAACCAACAAGACGAAGAACGTCATGTGAATTTAGCCTCAGTAGTATTCACACACAATAACATATATTTCTTTTTCCTGCCACCGTCCCTCCACCTTCACACAGTACAGTCAGTTAATATGCTCTTCAGCAATAATTCCAGTTAATCCTGCCCTATCTGGAAAGAGGTCAAATTACTAATTAATATATGCTGTGTGAGTTTATTAACAATGAGCTCAATTTAGAGCTGCTGGAAGTGCCACGAAGATGATATTAAAGACAGCAGCACAGTTGTAGATGGAGTTAGGTCAATCCTTTAGCAGCTCAGTTGATTAATTTGGAATTTCATTAAATCCCCATTAAACTGTTGGTTAATGAGTGCCCGCCAATGAAATTCACGGAATGCCTTACATTTCCAAATCATGATCCCAAATGAAAATATTTGAGATTGGCTTTAATATCATTACTTAATAAATGCCCGTTCCGTCCGCTGGCATCTCTATCAGTTGTCTAGAGATGAAATGATGGTGGCCAACATGAAGGGGATTACTGCATGGCTGATCACAGATCAGTTTCAGCTCTTTAATCTGTGTCTGGGACGAACAGAGATGCTGACTGACTAACACACACACACACACACACACACACACACACACACACACACACACACACACACACACACACACACACAAATAGGCAGGCAGACAAACAGGAAATATCAAATCTGATTTATAGATTTATCTACTCAGCCAGCACCCTACCATGCTCCTGTATACCAGCAGCTTGAGTGATGGATAGAATATGTAAGCATTCTTGTTCCTGTGTGCATGTCTGACTGTGAATGGGCCAGTGAGTGTGTGTACGTGTGTGCTTGCGTGTGCTCATACCCATGTATGTTTTTGTTGTTTGAGGAATGCACAATTATAAACTACATCCATCCACACACTCACATACAACTACATGCATAGTGCAGCAGAGGTCTTCCTTGCTTTTTACTAAGGAGGCATAAATGTCTGCTATCGATTGACTGTGAGAGGAGAGCAGAGGCGAATGCTCTTTGGCAATCTTTGAAGGACACAGTGCAAAGTGCTGCCCTAAAAGCTCAGTGTGGGGTCTGGTTCTTTGGCTTGATGTGAAGCTAGTGTATTCTGTACGTCCATGTGTGGAGTCAAATCCTTAAATATAATTCCTTGCGGTCAGCAGGATAGGCAGTCCGCTATGCAGGCAGATGGCTGTGGTCAGTTAGCAAAAATGCTTTATGTTGTATTTTTTTTCACTTGTTGGTTTATTTTTAGAATAGGTTCCTCCATTTGTTGAAGCTGATGGGTGTTCACCCCATGGATTTATGCTATGATTTGTTCATATGCACTAATTTCTTCTGCCATTTTGACAAATTTGTTGATTATTCTTTGGCTTTATTATGTGACATTCAACAAACCACTTCATTGTGAAAGAAAAAGTGATAGATAAGTAAGTGAAGTGAAAGAGTGATATATTAACACTTTAAAAGGTGTTCACTGCCTATTCGGCTTTAGTTTGATGAACATGATGTCAAGGATTTGCTTTTTAGCAATTACAGTTTAACAATAAATGTTATTGTCTAAAATGACATCATGTACAGAAAATGTAAGCTTAACCAGGAATTTTAGGATTATAAATTACCCCAGGCATCTAATTTCTGCATTATAATAAACAAAGGTTGTTGTATTGGTACAGATCAGACAACATGTACTGCGATGCAATATATCTGTGATAGACCAATATCGGCCGATTATATCTGCCAGCTTATACCAAATGCACAAAGTAACTAGAAAAGGTTTTATTCAGTTGGTCATTTGAATAGAATCAAAGTCTGTACTCATCCAAAAGTGTTAAATGGTGAAGACCTTAATTGTCCTTTGCTCTCCGTGCTCCTTTTTCCTTTTTGTCTGCTGAATTACTCTTACAAAACCAAGCTTTCATACTCACACCTGTACTTAATGTATGCAGACATATGCACGTAAACACATACAGAGACACAGAATTAAGCGGGCTACTTTCAACTCTGAGGTGAAGAGGGGTGAGGGTGGGCATGGGAGAGAGGAACAGAGGACAAGGGCAGTGGAAGTGTTGTGTTTAGTCAGCAGAGTGTGTCAGCCAGCTAATGGGCAGACAGGCCACAGACTCTCCCTGAATAGGATCCAAAACCATTAGCAACTCGTCCACTTCAAAGGGTGATAATGGGTGGTCCTGTGAAACCACCCTAATGTACAGTGCGTGCATGTGTGTGTGTGTGTGTCTTATTTACCTCTGTGTGTGCGTATCTTATCTACCTTTGTGCATGCTTATTGCGGGCTTGTTTGTGCATGTGAGGTTCAGAACGTTAATCCCCTGTGTTGTGTTTAGTTCCATCACGTGGTAATCCAGTGTGATCGATTTTTCTGCAAAACTTATAACAATCTTATGAGTCTCAGCATCCAAAGCACCTTGGAAAGAACAGATTCACTCCAATATGAATCAATCCAGCTGTCTTCACAGGCCATGTCGCAGCTCAACGCAACCCCAAGTGTATTTTAATGCTTGGAGTTTGTCTTTGTGCATCACTACAATTGGGCTTTGAGCTTTCCCAAAACACTGTTGATCTACACTCAACACTTCGTCTGAACATGTCATCTGTTCACACAGATTGTCTGCTGTGGCTACATTCAGCATTTTAGAGTCTCAACCTACTTACACTTATCTAATGCTTATATCCAGACTGACTTACAAGTACAACGCCGTAATCACAGCAAGACTACAGTGGGCATTAGAATAGTTCTGAAGTGCACTTCCCCTTTCCAGCAACAGCTCTCTTAGGGCTCTTGAGCAAGGCACTTAACCCCCCCAAGTTTTTTAATAGATCCATTCAGTGGCCACCAGACTGACTGTACTGACCGGCTGTCAAATGTATGTGTGTTACAGCCACCATGCATGGAGCATTAGAGCATCACACTAAAATACAGCCCATTTTCACTTTATGTTTTAAGGTGTTTTTGTTACACAACCAAGCAATTGTTTAATTATACTGCTTGTTTTGGCCCTTCACTATATTTTATATACTGTATACTGTATAAACTAGTTCCTCAGCGGTATATGTGCTTTGGCATAAATCACACAAGGACACATGAGCCAAATGAATCCATGATGTTCAAACTGCTAAATGTTTATCTAACCCTTGACAACCAGTTATTTGTACTGGTTTTAATGGGCTATCTTGTAATCCTGCATGCAAACTTTATCTACATTTTTTGGAACATATTTATTTTTAAAAAGATTTTGTCTTTCCATGGACCATTAGTAATGTCAGTTAGAGCTAGAAGGTAAGTGGACTTAAGGTTTTGATGTACAAGCACAATTTATTGCTAACACTTTTGAAGTGAGGGTTTTTATTTTTGTTTTTCCATTGTGCTATTGATAATTTTACTCAGGGAAAGGATTTGAGGACTTATCCCACCACTAAGCCAGTAGAATTATCACTGAACAGTCTGTGAGAAACATTCTACTGATAAGTTGTTGCTTTGTTTGGGGCCAAAGTGGGAATTGCTGTACTTGATTCACCACCGAAACATGTTTTAAACATAAAGTATGCTGCTAAAGAACAGATCACAGGAGCTACATAATGCACCACAAATGCTTGTGATTGTGGTGTACTTGACAAAGACTTATTCAGAGAATACCCAAGAGGGGACATCTGAATGTGTACTGTACAGCAGTGATAAATGAAATACAATGCAGCAGCTGACAGTGTGCCAAGTTCCTACACTACAGTATTTACAGTATATGAGTGTTTATGGGAATGACAACTTGTCTTCTTTCCTTCTTGTCATCTTGCAGGTTAAAAAAAAAACAAGAAAGCAATAAATTAAATACAGAACCTCTCCAACATCTGATTAATCAACCAAGCTAAATGTTGCTTGTCATCATTCATGGAAGAATTGTAGCTTCATCCTTCTCTTCAAGATCCGTTTCATGAACCAGTCTGTTTCTCAAGCAAAAATCAGGAGATGCCAAGCAAAATTGCAATAACAACCTCAGAAATCCATGATGATAAACAGCACTTAGGAGGGTATGTTTAAACAGCATTGACTCAAGACAAGCGCATCATCATTTAAAGACACACCTTCAAGTGGTTAGCCCTGTTATAATGGAGATGCAAATCCCCTGGCTGGTGAAATAGACAAAACAAAGCATTCATAGGTACACCAAATGTCAGGCCAGATTTCATGCTTAAGCTCCTGAGTTAATGTTGGTCACAAACAAATCAAATAAAAAAAAAAAAAAATCACATGACCTTAATGTGCGACAATGGTAAAATAGATTATGTCCCAGGGCATACTTGGCCCTGAACACAATGTATTTGAGGAGTAGAAACAAATTAGAAGGTATAGTTGTCCCCTCAGCCCTTCAGCTGGAACTGTCATATACACACACTGGCCAAGATTGATTCTTCTTGCCAGTGTCTCCTCAACTCATCTGCACTACTTTCTTAAGAAAGAAATGATACCAAAGAGTCTGGAAAGCCCATGCTTCTTTCAAAGGAAGCTACAGAGTAGAATCCTGAGGGTATTTTTTTGTGAGAGATATGACCCATTATATTAAATGCTTTTCTTGACTTCAATATTTTCAATATTGACTATTTTAGTGTTCTCCAAAGTAGTGACCTTTGAGGCCTTAATTGAAAGACTAATATTACCAGCTACCACATGAAGATTTATTTTTTGTTGTTTTTTGTGTGTTATAGTGGGAATACAGCTCGTTTAAAACATTAGCTTAAAAAAAAAGAATCAATATATGCTGCAGTATATGAGGTCGTTGTTTTTCCCAACAGTATTTCTTTTTTTTTTGCAATAGAACATTGTTTAATGGCCCCATATTAACACGGCTTGAAATTAAATGGATCTTCTGTTTTGCATAGTTATACGTGCCTTGATCCAGTTGTTTGTGTTTCACTGTTGAATGCATAACATGCTGTACATTGTGTGCAGAATGTTATATGCATATTTGGTGGAGTGAATGAAAGCATTCAAACAACCATGCGTTTGTAATTGTTTTGCTGAATTGCTGAAATGTGATAATTATTTAAACTGTGTGATCTGAGTGCAAATGGTTCTTTTACCTTAGAATTCACCTGAGGATGCATTTCACTATGGATACAACAAGGGCATTTATCCGAAAAAAAGGTATACTATTACTTTTTGGAAGTTGTTACTGTCAAACATAAACATATACCTCCACATTTTATCAAGTGAGAGGGAATGTATTTATGTCAAAGCAGGTTTGCACTGTGATGGCCCTTACTGTATTCCCTCTGGTGGTGTGACTATAAGCTATAGTATACTTAATAAGACTCTAAGCTGGCTACAATTTGCCTTGCATTAGAGGCTGGAAAAGAAGTAGTAATTTTGCTACACTTCAGCTGGAATCAGTGAAAGGCTTGTCAAGCTCTGTCAAGCATTTGTAATCATCATCTGAGGGGATTCAGCCAGTATTATTATTAAAAACACTACAGTCCTGATATCTAGAGAAATCCTACAAAAGTTACAATGGGGATATTGTAGGTTTGTGATTACAGCAGTCAAACCCTGTGACATCTTAAGAACATAGACTGTCATTTATGTTTCCAGGAAATGGCTTTTGGTATGTAGTTTATGGTAATATATTTTATTAAAGTAAGAGGACACATTTGTTTGTTGTTTCAGTCGCTCTTCTATCTGAAGTTACCACAACATCTGCCCATTATTACCTAATTATCACAGAGCTGCAATGTGAAGTGCTACAAAACAACCTGCTTAGAGTCAAATATGAGTTCAGACAAAAATGACTCATGCCAACTAGGTTGCAAAACACATGCGTGGATTGTCTCTGTTCAACCTGTTTGAATGACTACCCACCATTTCAAGTGCAGCATAACAGCAGTAGGTCCGCCTCTTGACAAAAGAGTACTCCTCTTGACAACCCTGAAAGAATGGCCTGCTAGACAAATGCACTAAAATCCAAGTACCTCTACAGCGTCAGAAATGAAATCCTTTCACCTCTTTCTCAATCAAGGTAAAAATAAAATCTGTCACAAACAAAAATACCCTCACAATTCGACCCTGTAGCATTCTTTGGAAGAAGCATGGGCAATCCACACTCCTTGGTATCATCCCTTTATTGAGAAAGTAGTGCAGATGAGTAGAGGAGACACTGGAGAGAAGAATCAATCTTGGCCAGTGGGAACATGCAGTTCCAGTGGTAGGGATTGTAACAACTACACCTTTTAATTTCTTTTTCTACTGTTCAAAGTAAGTTTTGTCCAGAGCCAAGTATGCCCAGGGCCTTCTCCCTACCCCTGTGAGAGCTGTGAATGAGATTTTATATGGCTGTAAATATTGATGCCTTGAGAACAGCGCAGGGTAGAAAAAAAACAGCTGCAACCTGCTGTACTGGAGGAATGATCAAGGATGTTTGAGGTCCTGCAGAGCTTTCACCGTGTGATGAGAATTTCTTTGTTATATGCAGAATGTAGTGTGTGTGGTGGGTTTGTCAAAGTGAGAGTGCGCCTTTGTGCGACGTGCATTTGTGGTGCATAAACTCGTAGAAAGTCACTTCTTCCAGACTCCCATTAATAACAAACAGGTGGCTGCAGGTAGGACTCTTCCACTGAGGTTGTGTTTGTTAAATAATGTACCAAGTCGTCTAATTATGAATAATATATCAATTGCAACCCCGTTGTTTGCCGCACTTTCTTTCACCTTACAATAATTGAAATGCCTTCCGTCGATCACTTTCACGACCTTTCACTCTCATTTAACATGTTTCATTATGTCCTTTTTCTGACATTCACAACAGTTCCTCTCAAGCTAAATAATAAACAGTGTATTCATCTTTATCTGAGAAAGTACCAAAAGCTTTATAATTCAAGTTTTTGATATGAGATTTTGTAAGAATCATTACCATTATCATGGCAATCATCATTTTATTACCTGGCCTTGTCACTGAGCAAAAAAAACCTTCACATCCCTCAGAGCGGCTTTGACTGTTTCTTCTTTAAATCCTCTTCAAACTTTTCTTTTGTGAAAGCAACCCACTCACCGCTGCTCAATGCAGTCTCTCTCCTCTCTATCCTCACCACATGCAACTCTTTTTTTCTTTTCTCTAATTTCTCCTTGATTCCTCTGCTCTGTTATTCTTCTTTTAACCTCCTCTTCTTTTCTTTGTCGACTGCCACGGTGAGAAGAACAAAACACACATAAAAACATTTCCCCCCACAGACAGACACACACACACACACACACACACACACTCACACTCACACAGACAGACACAAAACATGTGCAGACAGACCAGCTGCACGTTTAAATTGAGCGCGTGGTAACAAGGGACTACAGGAGTGGAGCTGAAAGCAAGGTGAATGAAAGAAAAAATCTTCAGCTGAAGTGGAGACAGTTCTGAAAACCTCCTGGAAAATGAGTGACAGCTCTCACACATACACACACATTCAGGACATAGACCTCATATGTTTTAAGCCCCCTTTTACATTATTTATTGTGCATGTTTTAATAATAAACAATATTTCATAACAAATATGACATTCTAAAGATAAAGAAAGACTGAAAAAGCTGACAACAGTATGGGTTAAAGTGGAAAAATAGTGAGCCTGAGGGACAGATTGAGAGCACGAAAAAGAGAGACTGACATACAATGAAAGGATAAATGGTTGCAGAGAGACGGAAAAGATGCTTGCAGAAACAGGGAGGCAGCTGAGGAAAAGAAAAGGAGAAAGTATTTTAGTGAAGAATGTGGCTACTTGTATCCCAAAAGGAGTAAGATATATTGTCTTTCTCTCTGTGTTTTCACTGTGATGTCCCATTGGGCTCCCAAACTTACTTCAAGGGCTATAATTGGTTCAAGATATAGTCCACTAGACTGTTGTTTCTTTTCATTGAAAAATATTTGCATTTTTTAAAGGGCCACATTTTAGACAGATTTAATGTCCCTGTGCACCCAGAAGTTGTTTCCTAATGCAAAAAGAAGCTGACTACCAAAATCAAGGTTTCTTGTGCTGTGCACAGATAAGACATCACTGAGATGCTGGTTTGTTTAATATGATCTTCACTTGTTATTTAAACACAGTGTGTGACAAACCTATGAATGTAAAAAAAAAGAAGTCAAAAAAATAATTTTATTCCAGTAACGACTGAAATCGTTAGGCTTGAGTGATAGGGTAACCCACCTTCACCTTTCGATACTATTATGTTCACAATAGGGCTCTGCGATACAGTAAAAAATCATATTGCCTTTATTTTGACAGATGATGATTCATAATTTGTGATCATTTCTGCGTCACAACTTTCACTGAAAAACATGATATTTTTGGGGGTCTGTACCAAACAAACATGTTTTCATACATCTGTAGAACATGATTTGTAGGCCAGGGCATCTCAGCAGCACTAAAGTACATCATAACAGTGCTGTTTTGTCACATTTTAGCGTCATCAAAAGATGTGGCTAATGCACTTGGCCATATTGCAATTGCTATAATACTTTGATTAATGTTGAATTTCAAGTTCAGTTAAACCTACAAAACAAAAATAGTAGATGCAACACATGCTCTTTTACCTATCCTTTCACCAAATTTAAAAAGAAATCTCATGCTTCACCTTGCCTTTTGTTGGACAAAAAATGGGCCCATATTACATCAGTTTTGTTTTGAGGAAAGATGCTAAAGGAGACTCAGATGTCACGAATAAAGCTTCTATACATTCAACAACGCAGCCTGTACTGTGTTGGAAGCCCCCAGCTATTAATCATTCACTTTCCTTCTTTCTCTGCGGGCTT
Source organism: Lagodon rhomboides (assembly GCA_039737535.1). NCBI lineage: Eukaryota > Metazoa > Chordata > Actinopteri > Spariformes > Sparidae > Lagodon > Lagodon rhomboides. Next base: position 13,145,132 of record CM077803.1, read on the forward strand.
TCTAATGAGCTAGTGCTAAACGTGCTTGTTCTGTTTGTGTGTGTTTTATTGAGCTTTCTGGAATGTATGTGTTTATCTGCCTCCACCTTTCCACATCAGTTTGTCTTCCTCTTTGCGTACATGTGTATATGTGTGGTCTTTGTCATGCGATTGTGCACTTATTTGCATTTAGGCATTGCGTGTCTGCGTTTTGGGTTGTATTCTCATCTTATTGCTTGTTAGAACAAATTGAGGGTGTGATGCTGTCAAGCGTGGACACAATTTTCAGCAGTGTAATCAAGAGTAGATCGATTTTATTCAAATAAAGCCAGAGGTTGCTGTGAGCCAAATTCACGCCTGAAGGGCTTCAAAATAATGAAGCAGAGCACATGAGCAGAGAGGGAGAGGTGTGTTTTGGTTTTGTGTGTTTTGGGGACTGAAGTCTGACTGTAGCCTCCTTAGAACAAAAGATCAAGGGGAAAAACTCTGCAGTGCCTCAAGCGGTGGTATCTGCTTACAGAGTGATCTGCTCCAACAAAAAAGAAGTCATTATTTTGTATGATCTTATATGGCATGAGTAGCACCACTGACACTTATAAAGATATAAGCTCAAACCATGTACTCTGCTTTGTTTAAAACACTTGGTTTTGTTTGTGATTTGGCACCAAAAAATCTGTGGACAGCTGAACACTTTCATCTGTTATGATTTCATTACTTAGTGGTCAACTTTGCTAACACGGCCAAGCATCAAGTAAGTGCAACAACACAAGAAATAGCAACCCGGCCTTTTATTGTGCAAAGGCAAAAAGGTCCTTTCATGCCTCTTGCCTGGTCACTTCTTAGCTTTTTCCGTAAGTAGTTGGTGGTGTGTGATTTAGTGCCGTAAAGCCTTACACACTTTTTGCTGGAGATCATACCCTCTAACCAAAGATGCATAGTGCAAGGACATGCTATCAAAGACTGTGAATAACGCATCACCAGTGGTGGAAAGTAACTTGTCCAGTTCAATGCTGCAATGTTATACTATTTTTTCTCCATTACACTAATTTAATACCTTTTAGATAATAGTTACTTTGCAGATTCAGATTGAATAAAATTTTAAAAAATCAACAAATAAATGATGCATTGTTGTTTTCTCTGAAGTTAACTCTTTAGGAGAAAATTCATGAGCTACCATGCAGCGTGTAAAGTAGTTAAAGTTAGCTTCACCTTTCCCAGCTGGAACACATTAATGTCTCAATAATTATAACCCGATGATAAATTATTCTGAAATGTGTCATTCTGCACAATGACAACTACTTACTACTTGTTACTTTCAAGTTTATTGTGATACTTCTTCACCACTGCACATCTCTGATGGCACTGACATATTGTTTCTACACACTGATCGTGAGCAGCTTGTTTTACATCTCATCTCATTATATGTCCATACATGCAAGTTTAAAGGGATAGTTCGGGTTTTTGGAAGTGGGGTCATATAAAGTACATATCTATAGTCGGTCTGCTCCCTACCGTAATTGCCGATCAGTGCAGCCTCAGTTTGGAGAAGCAGAGAGCCGCTCCAGCCCAGAAAATGTAGTGCCAAAAGAAAGGGCGGTCTGATGGCAATGTAAAGCGGTGTGAATTTTCTCTACAGAACGTACACTTGAACTGATATAGATTTTTTTAGGTGGGCCTTGTTTTAGGTGGTTAAAATTCGCTTTGCATCTGGTCTCCGTTCACTGCAGTACAAAGCTGAGCGTCTGGGCTGGAGCGTCTCTGCGTCTCCAAACTGAGGCTGCACTGATCGGCAATTACGGTAGGGAACAGACTGACTATAGATATGTACTTTATATGACCCCACTTCAAAAAACCCGAACTATCCCTTTAAGATTTAAGATCTTCATACTGTCTCACTGAAACTTCTGAAAGCTTTTTTTCTTCTATCATAGTATATAAAGTTATACTGTGTTTGGCTTGTTCTAATAAGCAATAAGCTTGTTCCACTGTATTTGTTTTCCTATTTCCTGTTGAGCAGTAAGCGATGTGAAATAATTGAAAGTTCATAAATCCCAGAAGCAATAGTTGATGTATTTTGTTTCGTGGAAGAAAGCATGTAAACCACTAGACCTGAATTGTGTTTTGTTCTTGAAAATCCCAATTATTTAATTCCAGAGGGATTTTGGTCTACACTCGTTTTGATAACAAGCTGTGTCTGCTAATTATGTTTTGTCTGATTACTCTTTCTGTGCTATATTTGGCAGCTTTGTTCATTTCCACCGGCATCATCCACATTGTTCCTCAAAACTGTAAAGTACTGTAGTGAAATACTTTTGCTTTTAGTCTATACTATTTACTTTATTCCACTTGAAATAAATGCTTCAGCTAGAGTGCTTCTCTGTATGTGTTGTTTCTGTAAGACTGAGCGCAGTACTTAATTGGATGGATGGGCAGTGGCAGGAGAAACACATGATGTCTCCAGCTGGCTCATCAATAGTTTGTAGAGTCCCAGAACCACTCTCAGTGCTAAAAAAGCAGGATCACCCTGAATCTGACTAGTTGGCGACACTACCGCTCAATTTTCAAACTCAATTTTGCTGATGTTTTCTACATGCTAGGGAGAAGAGCGTTAGACTCCAGAAATGTTGCAACAGGTGTTTAAGTAACAAAACCACACCATATTGCACATTTAAACAGTTCATTGTATTCGCTGTGGAACTAAGTAGTAGTAACAGCTATCTTGTTTATAGTATGCTTGTTTTATTGGTCTACTTTATTGAATAGTGAAGACAGTATTTCCCTTATTCCAACTACAAGCAGCTGATGTTAATGGTGATAAATCCAGAGTCTGTGGTGTGAGGCTTTCACCAAAGACTTTCAAAAAGCGCCTGCATTATTCAAATTCTGAAATTGCAGAACATGTGTGAAGTCCTTTGTAGCCCATCTCTTTTTTCCTTCATCCTCTTCTTCCCATAATCCATTTTTGATGCGATCTTGTTTCCTTGATTTCTGGTATCTCATCATGTCTGTGTGCATAACTTTAATCAAATATCCGTCTTCCTCCAGTCACTGTTGTCAGAGTTGTAAGCCCAAAATCTCTTCACAGCTTCAAAGGGTGTCTGTGTCTGTGAACCCATAAAGGCCTGTCTAAACCCAGGCTTTATCACTTTCTCTTCATGTCTGTCGACCCCCCTTTCCCTGCTTCCTTTAGTGCTGGTCTCCTCACTCTCTTTAAACACACTTTTCCCTTCGTCAGCTTGGCTTTTAAACGTGACCACCTCACCTGGCTGCCACCCGGTTATTTTCATTACATTTCTGTGTGTTTCTTAGTCTATCAATTCATGCATTTATCCATTTCCCAAATCCTCAATACTCTTTTCTCCTCTCTCAGACCTTGCTCTGTTTAAACCTATACGTATATGAACCGTTGCCATGGCACTGAGACTGTCAGGACAAAGTTGATGGGCAGAGAGATACTTGCACGTGTGTGTGTGCGTGCGTGTGTGTGCGCGCGTGAGTGTGTTGCTAAGATGATTGGGTGAGTGCAAAGCAGGGTGAGCGCTGATTGAAGCTCGGAATAACATTAAGGCAAACCTTTCTTTTCTCTGTCTCTGTCTCCTTCGCCCCCCTTTGCATTCTGTCACTCATTGGCTGCCTCATCTGTCTCATCACTTAGAACCTGTCTCTGTATCTTCCTCTCTATTTGTCTGACTCCCCTTACATTGTCTCTCTTCCGAGCTTGCCTTATCTATCTATCATTTATAATGCACATTTATTCTATATGTTTCTTTTTTCATGGAAATTTGTAAAGAAAACCACATAAGATAGAAAGGGCTGTCTCTGTGTACAAATAGAAACGTGCACAGATGTGTGTGTGTGTGTGTGTGAGAGAGACTTGATGTGTCTGCTTGGTTAACATGTATCTATGACCGCATGATGTTTTGGTGCCTATTTGTGTGTGTATCGGCCTATGAGTATGAGCAATTATTTTCCCTGTGCGTGTGAAAGCAAATGCAAAGTTATTGCCAGTAGCTTTGGTGGCGTGTTCCTCCTCTGAATGCTGGACCCTGTTATTAGCAGAACCGTCCCTTGTTAGTCATTCTATTCCTTTTGGATAATTTCATAACTGAGGCTAATGTTATTTCTTAACTCTCAGTTTACATCATGCTTATTTCTTTTAACCTGTTTGCTGTAGATATGATTTCTCACATCCATGAATAGATTATAAATACTATTATTTTAGCATTCATGTCAAGGCCAAATTCACAAGTTTTGCAGGAAGATATGCATTCATGCAAGTAAGTACAGGATAAAAACATATTTCATCAATGACCCACTCACTGACCTACTCTATCTTTGAGTGGAAAGAAAAGAGTTATAATGTGACACATCTCTTCAACAGAATTAGGCCAGCGACACCTCAGGAAGGCTCAGTGCTATATTCTTACACCCCAGAAACATGAACCTCTGCATCAGAGTGGTAGTTAGTGCTACATCAGCTTTGGCCAATCAGTAAAAATGTCTCCTGCTATATACTTACATTTTCAGATTCTGGTTAAGATACGACCATATATGTTGCCTCCTCCTTGGAGTGACGTGGAATGTACCTGTAACATTTTTTACTGCAAGCACTGTACTGTATGCACAATTGCACACCATCAGTAATCTTGTCCCAACTTTGACATTTTAAACTTTAACATTTGAAGTTCCCTCTCATCTCTTCTATTTTTCTAACCTTTCCTCTCATCTCTCATCTCACCTCTTATTCTCCTTCTCCCTTCTCTTACGCCCACTTGCTCTCCTCTCCTCTCCAGTGTTTTTTCTTGGGCTCACAGCTGATTTCCTAGGAGGATACAAGTCCTCCACTTCTGCATGCCTCTCCTTTTTGTACCCTCTCTTTGTGAACTTTGTGATAGGGATTTAGCTCCAAAAGAAGACTAAATTGTAAAAGAAGGTGAACATTCCTAACATTTGAGAAAAAGGTGCATGCTTGTGTTTGGTGATTCCTGTGTGTGTGTATGTGCATGTGTGTTCCCCTACATACTGTGTTACTAATGGAAAGGGTGGTGCAGAGTCCAATTCTGAACTCTGACTGTAGTCACTCCAAGCTAAATGGACTCCTGTTGTTAACAGGTTTCTAGTGTTGTTGGAAGGCCCATGTAACAGGGGTCAGACAGAGAGCGCACCACTCTTACTCTTATTTCATCTCTTGTCACCCTCTTTCTACCTCCCTCGCTTTCTGCTACTTTTTTTTTTCAAACTTTACCTTTTATCCCTCTCTTCTCCTTTCACTCTTTTGTTCTGTGTGTCCTATCTGTTCATGTTATGTTCTCTCTGACAAACTACAGAATGTACCGTATGTTTAGTTTTCTTTAGATAGATAGATAGATAGATAGATAGATAGATAGATAGATAGATAGATAGATAGATAGATAGATAGATAGATAGATAGATAGATAGATAGATAGATAGATAGAGACACACAGATGGATGCATGATTATAGGCTGTTGATGGTGCAGGATTGTGTGTCAGTACGATGTGGTCAGCTTTAAAACGCGGTAGCTATCCTCAGCATGACCTAGTGAACGGCCGGATTAAGCCCATCATCTGCATTCGGTCTGGATTAAAGTCCCCTCGCCTAAACACACACACACATACTCACACGTACTCACAGAGCCAGCTGTCATCCCCTCCCCCACATATCATTTGTAGCCACAGACTCAGAATTGATAGATGAGGTTAAGCTGTGTAAAAATCACCATTCATGAGTGGTCATTTGGTTTGTATTTTAGCATAATACACATGAGTCAGAAGGTTAATGGTGGCTAAGGCATCATCTTACACGATATTAAAGTGATGCTGTAGCTGAGTCCCGCAATGCAAATCGGCCAAAATTATAAAACAGAATCATTGTAACAGAGGGAAACTACATGCAGACAATATTAATTGCCCCTGAAAAGCAATCTGTGTAAGACCTAGTTGTCATTTTAGTTAAACTGGGGCACATTTAAGGATATTCAGTGCACTGGGAAAAAAACATGCAAAGGCAGTATGATGATCAAATATTTAGTAATGTCTCCAATCGTTTTCTTTACCTGGGAATGGAAAAAGAGCATAGACTGGTATTTTTTTAATAATAGAAACTCATTTAAATTAAAATTTGGTAATAAAAAATAAAGAAATAAAAATAACAGCTATAATTGTAATGTTATCAAAATGGAAAAGGAACAGGACACAGAAGCCTAAACCACTCTTGTACCATTATCCTTGATTCCAGTGTACGACCATGTTAATGAATAAGACAGCCACATGTCATTATGACTGTAGTGCCCTGGGTAATGATTGCTTGGCGTTTATTTGTCTGACCAAAAGTTTTAGAAAATAAATCCAAGCTTTTTTTGGCATCATTATATTTTTTTTTCATAAGACACAACTTGGGCTTGAATTTGGCCCCAAGCATAAAATCCATACACGAGAGCCTTTTTTAAATGAGGCCGACTGTCATCATTTGGAGACGTAATTGGGGGCACGACACATGCAAAGTGCAGGTTTGTGCAAGACATCTCAATCATAAGAAAAAGCTTAAGGGAGCTTATTCTCATTCTCATGATGCAGTGTGCATTAGCACGTATATGGATATTCTAACAGAAACCATGGAAGTATCCATTCTAACAGTTTTGTAGTCACACATGGCATGTGTGCAGCTTTGCATATGTGTGTAGACAGCACGGATGTCTGAATGTGTAACAGTCATGTAAGCAAAGCAGCAGGCATATGACAGTGGCCTTCCTTTGAATGCTGTTCTGACACACGAGTGTTTCTGAACAGCAAAACTGTGTTTGGTGGTGCGGTGAAACCGCTCCTGATGTTCCATATCAAAGGGAAGGCTGGCACACATGCTGTTTCCTGTCACAAAGTAGTGCTGGCGTGGGAGGCATGCCAACAGGAGGAAGGAGGTGGAAAAGAAACCCACTTTGTTTTATGCTATTTACTTGGAGTGAAACCAGATTTCATGGCTGGAAACACTATATGTAGATTTTTTCATTGAAAGGATGAGTCTGTGTTTATGCGCACTGTCCCTATGTTTATAAGAGGGTGTGTGCATACCCAGAGTACAATTAGTGTTTTTAAATGTTTGTTTCTCTTTACCTCTATCTCCACAAGTACACAAAAAGTAGATGTAGGATGGAGGGACTTTTACACCCACATCTACTGGGTTACTCCACTGTGCCATGAACCTGCCAGGGAGTGGAGAGTGGGATTAGTGTTGCATGATTGCTTGCTCTCTACACAAACACACTCATCAACACACTTACTCATTTCCAACCAAATCTTATTTGAAAGTCATGCGGAAAGAAGGTAAGAAGTGAGAAAAAATGCCCGTTATGCACAGTTCTGTATCTCAGAATTGACAAGAAATAAGAGGATGTCCTTGTCAGCGGTAACCGCATTTGGACTTATTTCACATGTACTAAACCTCCACAGTTATCACTTGCAAATTGAGTTGAAACATCTTGGATGGACTATATAAAGGGAAATGCATATGGGCCCAACCCACAAGCAAGCTGCTTGTCCCCCCCCCCCTTTTTAAGCAGTCGGTTTGGACGATGCATATTGACTTATTCAGGTTAACCGCCACCACAGGTTTTACCCACATCGCTGGTTCCATCTTAAAGCGATATTATTCATTCCCACACCCTCTCTTTAGCTGTCCACCCTTCTATGCCCTCCATCTTTTGAGCCACCCACAGCCCTACTCTAATCCCCCAGCAGGCCCACTCTCCCTGGGACAGGATTAGAGACCTCTCTCCTACACTCAGCGAGGCTCGGGGCTATTTCTTTGTGTGCGTGTGTGTGTGGGTGCATGCATGTGTCCTTGTGTCAGTGTGTTTTGCAGGTATATGTGTGCAGAGGCCCACAAGAAGGAAATGGACAATGAGCAAGAGCTACAAGGAGGGAGAAGTGGATGGGACAGAAAGACACAAAAGGGGGGAGACAGAAAAAGAGAGTTAGAGGTGCAGAGGTATAAATCACCGGAGCTCAGTGTGTCAGACGAAGGACAAAAACTTCTCCTGCAGCTCTCTGGGGCACAGTCTGAGGGAGCCCGATGAGAGGGACGTTAGGGTGGTGATATGATGAGTCAGAGGAGTAGAGAAGTGGGGAAGGTATAGTGTAGTGTCACGTAGAAGAACAGTCATAAGTTGTCATGTTAAAACTAAAATTTGAAATATAATCTTGCCCCCACACTGCTGTGTGCAAACAAACACAAGGTCTAAGTCTGGAGAAACTTGAGTCCTTTTTGTTTTTAATCTAATAAGTAATTGCATCTTTGTCCGTCAAACAGTCAGAATGATTTTGCTGCCCTGAGACGAGGTAATTGAGTTTAAAATTAAGAATCAAGGTTATTCTCTGATAAATGTCCAAGTAATACAATTATATATTTTTCCTGCTAATGCTGATGAGACCTGCCAGTGATTATTGTCAGCTCAGCCAGCTCAGATCACCACTTGTCAACCTTAAAGTGAGAAGCAAGTTACACGTCTGTAAAAAGCAAGTTCAAATTCTAGTAGAAAAACATAGTAAAGCAACAGAAGTCTCACTGTACAGGGTGTCGTGGGATATTAGGGGAAATTAGGTTGACATAGTTCAGGTTATGGCAGTCTGTGACTTGTGTTGTAGGCAAGACAGGAGATGAGAGAAACAGTGATTGAAGGGACAGTCAATATGCTAGACAGCGGATCAGAATAGATCGTGAAACTACTGGTTGTAATCCTGACTTGCTAAACAAACTGCGCAGGAGTAATGTCATGTTCTAAGTTGATAATATTTCTGACATTTTAGGTCTCTCACATCAGAACATTCTGATGCAACAAAGAGGTGTTTTGAGAAATAGCTTATCACTTCCCAGAGTGTCGACACTGAGGTTCAAGCATTCGTTTGTTCTTTTGCTTTTGAGTCTGTGAGACATTTATTTGTTATATATCCAGTCACTTAGGTAAAATATACTTGTATTTTTTCAAAATCATCTTAAGGCTATCCTTTGATCTTTGGCTACGTGTACTATTTATGCTTCTTTTACACCTCTGTTGCAATGTCTTATATCTATACCTCGCACTGCTTTTTTTGAAAATTGAGGCGATGAATCATGTTTGCTGTTGCAGTCACATTGGTTGCTTTTGCTCTATAGTACCATTGCCCCTGTTTACATTGTACAAACTGTCTAAAGACAGCACTTTCCTCTTATCACGAGGAGTGGAGCCCAGTTCTTCATTATGACAGCAACAGTTTGCATTTATCTTTACCATTTGCAAATTAATGGATACCAGGAAATATCTTCTGCAACAGACTGCAACACAAACTATTTATTCTCTTAGATTTTACTAACCATTCTCTTTAGTTTAAAAACAACCCCTTTACTAACTTGAACACCCTAAAAACAGCTACACACTGTGATGTACCTTACAGCAATTCCTTGTTGTAGCTCCCAAGCAGCCTGTTGTGTTGTAAATTTTCAGGGACTTGGCACAAAAACACAAGATAACATCAAAAATACTGGCACTTTTTTGTGAAGTACAGCCTCACAGTCTGCATTTCATCTCAAGTGAGCAATGATGTATCAAGAGAGAAAGATTTACCATAAACTGCAACAGTTCAAGTTGGGCTTAGACAAGCACAAACGAGTAGTCACAGAGAGGAATTTGCCTTTCCGTATAAGTGTACATTTGCATGCATGTGCTGATAGCAGTCAAGGCTTGTGCATTTGCTTTGAGAAAGCCTGGCTGCAGCTCACATCTGACTTCATGTATGTATATACAGTATATGTTTACATGCTGATGAATGTTAACTTGTGCTTGTCAAGAGTTACTGAGGGGAAAATCTTGAAACATGACATGGCGTGACACTCTGCCCTTCACGACTGTGAAGCACAGCATTATTTATTCTCTGGGCGTGTGTACATGTATACAGTCTATCCTCAGAATCCTTTTTCCCCACCCACTGTCTCCATTAAGTCCACTGTCTCTCTGTTCTCGTCATCCACTCCGCCCTCCGTCTCTCTCTATCCTTTTACCTTTTTCATTACTGCACTACTCTCTTCCATGCTCTTTCTCTCACTCACTGTCTCTATTCGTCTTTCCTACTCCATGTGAAGCCGCACAACCTGAGACACGACCTGAGTCAGCAGTCTTTGCTCCCTCTGAGTGGAACTCTCGTGATGTGCCTCATGCTGTTGGATCTGTTACAGGAAGTGAATCATGCTGGTCAATAAGCAGTCCTGACTTATCATGTTTCAAATGATGTTGTAAACGCTAACCTGGCTGTGTCTTGTTTTATTTCTTGCAACAGTATTTGTTTCTGTGTTTGAAGTTCTCTTTTTACCTCACTGACATAATGGTAGTCACAAAAGCAATAAATACACTTGGAAACTATAATACACTTTGGGATTATCACACACACACACACACACACACACACACACACACACACACACACACACACACACACTTCCCAGATTCCTATGAGCCCTGTGGAGAACACAGGTGCCACTGTTGCAGTCCAACTGTGTGTTGTAATAGCCTCCTGTTCCACTTCACTAGCCAGAATCCTGATCAAGTCATTTTAGAAAGTGACACACATTATGTTAACAGTTATGAGCTGCTGCAGATTCATTATCAAGTATTGCTTTTGGTGCTTTGAACATCATTCCGTGCAGAAGATACATTTCCTGGATACTTTTAAAATAGAGAAACTCTTGACTCATTATTGCCAAGAGTAATATAAACATGTAGTTTCATGTCTTACATGCCTGCTTTACTGCTGGATGGTATGTTATGGATATATTATGGATGGTATATTATGCAGTGTGTTTACCTGCTACAATGTGTGTGTGTGTGTGTGTGTGTATGTATATATATATATATATATCTATATATCTCTCTCTCTCTCTCTCTCTCTCTCTCTCTCTCTCTCTCTCTCTCTCTATATATATATATATATATATATATATATATATATATATATATATATATATATATATATATATATATATATATATATGTGTATATATATATATATATATATATATATATATATATATATATATATATATATATATATATATATATATATATATATATAGATATATATATATATATCTATATAGATATATATATATATATATTTGTAGCCCGTGGCTTGACTTTAATTGTGGTCTGAGTTGTGGTCTGAGTGCTTCAACAAATTTGGTTGAATAATTGAATGTTTTATTCATTTTTACACCAAACCTTACCTCTTGTTGAGCCAGCAGGAGTATTTCCTCCCTGACAGGCAAGACGGGTCAAAGCCTGTCTTTCTGTGCTTGCTGGTGTGTATAACTGTGTCAGTGCTCAGGGCAGGGCTCACTTCGCTCCCTTCCGTAGCGGAGGAGCTGAAAGTGTCCTCACCATTGGTTCCTGGTTCAGGTTTGGCCGTAGGTTGGGTGACGGCATTTGGAATTGTGACGTGATTTAAAAAAGTCGATATTTTTGCCTGCTTTTCCCTTTGGAACTGACGTTTGCGCATTTCAGTTTCAGTGTTGCACTGAGCGTACGTCTCTTAGCTTGTGTAACTGACACATGCAGGCTCACTAAATGAATGGTAGGGAAAGCAGGATAGAAGTTTCAATGTTATGTGAATGTTATGTTTAGTACAGAACCCACAGTTACCTCAAATGAAGAACAAAGTAATTTTCCCTGTCTCTGCTGCCTGTTATTATACCTCTGAACCTGTGTCTTCAACATTATTTTTTTGGCTCAGAGAAAAACATAGAAACACAAACTGTAGACCAGAATAGCCATACTGATGAAAGAAGGAATGACTGACACTCTTGTTACATAAAAAATAGAGTGTAGAGGGGTATTTGGAAAATATCATTGCTACTTTCATCTTTCTGGTTTCCCTGTTGTCTCTCTTTTTGTGGGCAGACCTGTACAGGTGAACCAGGAGGTTGGGAGGTTGTGAAAGAAGATCCCTTTTACATGTATGCACACATACTCTGTGTGAACTGTGCACATGCACGCATATGCACAGTTCACACTTACACTGTAGACAAAGTCTGCATGAAAATGATTAAAAGACTAAAAGCTGTATGATTGAGAATTAATCACAATTATAATGAAAACTACAGCAGATCCCTGATTGTGCTTGGCTATTAGTGTGCAAGTGCTGTGAATTTTCAACACGTGTCTGCAAATTTTGTGCGTGTGTGCACAAACCCTTATTATCTACTCACCAACAGAATGTTTAATTGGGCAAGGCAAATGTCAAAATGACCCATTTGACCCAAGTCCAGCCCACGCTGCACAGTGTCACAGTTCACAGTTCAACTGTCTGGAAGAGGAGCTTTGAACCTCAGAGGCTGGTGTGCAAAAGGCCATAAGGTTTTCACCCCAGGATGGGAAATGTGCTGAATATAAAAGAGGGGTTGATTTGAAAATAACCATTTCACACGGAGGCAGAGAGGGTAGCTGTTAGACAGGGTGAAAGGACAGAAAAAGAGGAGCAACCCAGTTGCCAGAATAGATGTTGGCAGTGTACATTTCTGCAAACTGAGGATATGTTGAAACTTTGTTTGATATGCTAAAAATATGTTGTGGCAATTCTGTGCTTATGGTCTGTTAAGGTTAGGCACAAAAACCTGAGCCACTCCTCTAAAACACATGAATGCTCTAAGCTTTTAGATAGTGACATTGACTGCCCCATAGCTCTTGATGGCCAGCTGGGAGATGTGTGTCAGCAGCTTGCTTAGTTTTTTGGTCTAATAGATACATGAATAAACAACTGTTTCAAATGCAACATATCATGTAAACATAAAATCTATTTTAAGGCAAATTATGTATCGCTGGTACAGGCAAAGTAATGGTAGTGCCTACAGAATGCAAATAGATTCAATTATCAGTCTTTCTTTTACATTTCACTGCATAGTTATGTTATTTTGTACTTTTTGTAACATGTAAATTGCTGTTTCCAATAGCACAATGATTGCCTCTAACTGAATCAGCAAGTCATAATGTTAACCCATGGATATAGGATGAAAATTAATGATGAATGGATAATGCAGCACAAATAATGAAAAATAGGACCTTAAACAACAAAAGTACTTGATTTGTTCATCATATCATAATATATGTTTAAGCCTACAGCATTTACAGAGACAGTCCACACATCAATATTTTTAGCCCCACCCTTTCGGTCTGTCAGCTGAGTTGATTCTGCTGCTGGGAGTCAAACTTGGCACTTTTGATGTAATATGAGGATATGCAAAGAGACAGGGAGGGCAGGAGATGGACACATGGAGCAGATGGAAAACAGCATGAGAGAAGGACAGGGGCAGAGATGTTTGTGGCATCATGTCAATCTGTAAAATATTAGTAGTAGTGCCTTGGAGCGAGATTAGACATTAACTCTGATCTCCATGTGTAAACACATCAGCACTGAGATTTGCCTTGAACTGGGACAGTCTCACTGCACAGGAGGCACTTGTGTTGCTGTCACTGAACATCTTGTGGGCATGTTTGTGTGTGTGTGTGTGTGTGTGGACTCGAAAGGACACACACGGTGCAATTTGTTTTTGTGAACACAGTTTGTTGTTTTTTATATTTTGTTCAATTAAAATTCTACTGTGCATGATGACGCACATAAACACACACATAAATACACACACACATGCACAAACACACACACACACACACACACACACACACACACACACACACACACACACACACACACACACACACACACACACACACACACACACAAATATAGTGTTGCAGCCATTATAAAAGGTTGGTGCACAGTGTGTTACTGTTGGTCTATTACCTAACACCAACAGAGTTGTTGGTGTTAGGCAGCTACATTTGTTCCTTCATTTATTAAATCATTTACTTTCCTTCTGTTTTAACCTCTTTTCTCTTTGGAGCATAACTGGGAAGTGTTGGTGGGCTTCTCATTAAAGTAATGGGACTAGAGATGAATACACATTAAAGGTGGAAAGGAAGGGATGGAGAAGCAAAGGAGAAAAGGGTAAAGAGGAAGCAAACTGGGAAAACCTGGAGGCCATCTAAAGGCACGCACAGGCAACATTTTAGTGAGTAATAATGACTTAGCAGAAATCCGGATTTATAGCATATGAGAAAATCGATGTTGTAGCAGAATGTCTGTGAGAAGCAAGATTATGATGGAAAAATACTTCAGGTGACAATTGCCAGAAATAAAATTGCCCAATCTGCTGGAAAGGCAATTAAACAGAGCCCCAGCACTGCCAAAGTGTTGTTGGGTGCAGGCAGATAGAAAAGTGAGTATTATGTTTTTACGTTGCCATGAAGGTGTTAGCTGGTTCTAATTTGCAGTAAGCTAGACTTGACAAGAAGCTAACTTTAAAACTGGTGTGTATTTAACATTAGTGTTACTTTACAACTCATACTGTATTTGGACGATACAGTCATTGGGTTCAGTGTGGTGGATGTATTACAGACCTGGCAACTCAAACTTGACGTTAAAGATCTAAGTAAGTGCTGTACAGATATTGAGTCACATTGACAGAAATCTTTTCTGATAAAAACCTGGGGGAAAATGTTGTCATTGTTGCATCCCTAGTCCAATGATAATACCTTAAAACGTTATGGCAGTGGCAACGACAATGACAAAGATGGAGAAGTAAAAAGACTTCAGAAGCAAAAGGTGAGAGACAGATGTAAGGACTCAACTAGCGGATGAGCCCCCACTAATGTAATGGTTCAGATGTGAACTAAGGACGAAATTTGAGCAGGAGGCCTGTTTGCATGTAGCTTAAATCTGAAGCGGGTGACTCTCTGCTCCGTTTGGCACTGGGCTCACAGAGAGCTAAGCTGCATCAATGGCAAGCGGATCATCTTATTTGATTGTTCTCTGCAATGACACTGACACAGACAGAATGACAGTGATACATAGAAAACGAGGGAAGTAGAGACACGGTGTGTGGGTGTTAAGGAGAGAAGACAACAGACAGACAGAAGTAAGAGAAAAACACAGCAGCAGAAAGATAACAAAGCAAAGGATTGAGGTGGAAAATATATATGAGAGAAACACTTTTTGAATAAATCCCCCCTAACCTGGAGGTGTTTATATGGGAATGATTTAAATCTTGGCTTAGGAGAGCAGAGCTTTGTCAACAAGAACTACTACAGTCACTTCATATCTTCTCTTGCTCTCCGCTCTGTATTTCTTTTTCTCCATGTTTACCCCTCTCTCCAGCTCTTTAATTCATATGCGCCCCCTGCCTTTTCCTGCCTGCTTACGCTGCCGTGCATGTACCTGAATGCAAACTGCTTGTGTATGTAAAGTGAAAATATGACTTTATGCAGGATGTCTGCATGCATCCCCATTCTCTCACTCTTTCTATCTGCATCTCCCTCATCTTCTCTCATCTCTAAACAGATTTACACAAAGCAGTTTTCCAAATTAAATGGAGTAAATGTGTGTAAATATTTTATTTTCAAATGAGTATGTTCCTTCTCCTGAAACTATAGCGAGCTCAGATTTACATTGGACTGCATTTTGCAGTGTGTTTAACTTTAGGTTTGGATGTCTGTGTGGATATACATGCCAACATTTCATAACATTTCTATTAACCATACGTTTGTATGATATTAACAGTACCATACAACCATAACATTTCTATCAAATGATTCATTGGCTTGCAAAATAAATGAGGCTTGACATCTGTTTAAGCTGCATATAGGTGCATTACATAAGCCCCCCAGGATAAGCACAAGGCAACAGTCAGGACATGTGACACGCTCTGGCCCAAAAAACCTCTTCCCCTTCACAACGAGTGCAAAGCAAAATGGTATTCAGAAATGTCTTTTTGTATTAACTAAACAACTTTGATTCAATTGGATTTGATGTCAACTTGGCACACAGAAAGTTCTCTTTTCGTAGAACCTCCACCTACGTGCCATTATATTCTTTTAAATGGTTAGTTTAAAATCAGCTGTACCAGCTAGTTTCTTACCCTAAAGACTTGGACAAGAAAGAAAGATGTTTTCCTTTGTTTCCCACTTAATAATGTCACTGTTTCTACGTTCAGCCTCCCTGCGGCAGCCATTTTTCATCCCCCCACTACTACACAGAGTGGTTTAATTCAAGATTCAACACATGTTGCGAGTGAAAACTGCCCATAAATCCAAATATTTATAGTCTACCAAGCCAAGATGAATCCTGCAAATTGCTGAAAAACTGTGTGACGTTTTATCACAGTGACACTATTTCCTTCAGTCTATTTTTCCTTTGAGTATCAGGCTGAGAATGTCCTGTATGTATTGGGCAGCAGCTGTTTAATTCAATATGGTGCCCCTATTCAAAGAACTCTGAAGAAATTGTGTTATTTTGTCTTTTATTTTTCCCCCCACTGGGTTGCTCCTGCACAGATTTCTTTTGTGCTTCCAAACTCTGCAACAAGGAAAAGAAAGGACAGTGATTTTTGAGGGTCTTATTTAATATGACTCATAGCTTTATCTACAACTAGTCACACACACAAGCCTTCAAGTGAGCACGTACACCCACGCACATTCCCACCGGATTCTCATGGGCTGATTGTCACTGTAGCGGAAATCAGAAAGCCATTCAAAGGGAGGGCCCTGCTGACTTAGCTTTTACGTGACGCACCGTGTATTGGGAAATTGGCAGATAATGCATATGGTGTGTGTGTGTATGTGTCTGTGTTTGTGTGTTTTTGTGAAGTGAAGGGGAAACAAGTAAAAGAAAGCACAAGACATAAAAGCGGAGAGACAGAGAAAGTTACGAAAGATGAATAGACACTGTAAAGCTGGAAGAAGATGCAGAAAAGATTTCTCCCTATTTTTCCTTGATTGAGGCCCAATGTGACTGTCACTTCAAGGGACTTGTATTGTCAGTTAGAGCAAGATATATATTCCGGTTGCACTCGACTACTTGATATGGCATCCAACACACTGATGCATCAACAAGTCCAAAAATAATCTGCTTTTTTCAGCTGGATTGCCTCTTTGTTGCACTGTCCTTCCCTAACCTTTACAAGTCTCTCTTTTGTGATATTTCAACATGTTTTTCTTTGTTGGCTACAGATTTAGTTTCACATTCCCCAGGGTCTGCCCATTTCCTCACCTCCTCCTCCTCCTCCCCTCCATTTTCCCTTCAGTTTTTCTTGAGCTGTCTTTTGTTTTTAGTGGTTATTTGCTATAGCAGCTGTGTACTTTATACTTTTATATTTTGTGCGTGTGTGTGTGTGTGATGTTTTCACTGTATACATCTCTGCATGTCGGTGTGGTTGCGTGTCTATACTTTCATTTGGTATGTGCCAAATGCCAGTGTCTGAGAGAGCAGCTGCTCAATTAAATGCTAATTTGAGCAAATGTTTGACATTGGCTTCATGACAGCACATGTGTAGGAGTGCAACGTGCATCAACATATACAATCTAAGATGGAATCTGAAAAGAATAGGTGTATAGATAAGGATATAGATGATTAAATTGGATTCATTTTTGCTTGTTTTCATGTGACTGAATTAGTTTTGCCAGCTTTGCTAAGCCCTAAGGGCTGCGTGTTGGTGATGAGCAGAAGAGAGAGAAGGGGGACACAAGAGAGCACAGGAGAACGACAGGAACGAACACACTTGGATCTAAAATATGACAAAATCCCCAGCTGTTCAAGAGAAGAAGTTTCCCTCACTCTGTGTAGCTCACTGTAAAGGTTTGAACAACTTATCACATTGCTTTCATTGGATAATCATGATTTTTCCCTCCAGTATCACCACATAGCGCGCTGCTTTGGACTCTGACACTGACCTTGTGCCTGCGTGTTCTAACGCCCCAGGTTTCTTTTGCAGTGCAATAAAGACTGATGAGAAGCCTTTGGGAGGTAACACTCTACTGAAATTACAGAGAATGCTGTTGGCAGGCTGATGTTAGACACAGTTACAGCAGTGAAAGACACAACCTACAGCATCCCAGGCTACCATTATATTACTTACAAGCGCAGAACAATTTGATAGCAACAGCAGTAGTAGAAGTTGTAGTAGTAGTATTAGTTGTATGTACTTGTAGTTTACTGTAGTAAGCATCAAAAGTTTCATTGACAGAAAAACTTTGAGAACATGTTGACAGGGCTCTTGTTTATATTCTGATAGCATGGAAATGACAGAAAGTAATGTCACATTTGCACAATGATATTAAGCATTTAGGATACTGAATATCTAGCAGAAAATAAAACAACTTAGAATGCAGTTTTAATAACAGAGCCGCATTTGCTTTATTGAAGTGGCAGCCAGATGTGTTGTTGTGCCTTCTGTGGTGAGCAATATAAAATGTTTTTCGGTGTGTGTTCTGCGTGAATGAGAGAGTGCAGAAATGGTCAACATCCTCTAAGATGACAATACGTGAAGCTCATTTTGTGCTCCAGAGTAATATCAGCATACATACTTGTACTGTACAAGTTATTGCAATGTGTTTCAGTACTTTAAGAACTTTTCTCGAGTGTTTCATCTCTGATTACTTCACTTAATCTGAATTGAAACATTAGACTCCTACATTTTTGTAGGAAGTAGACTTTTACTTCATTTAAGGGTCACCTGAGGAATTAAAAGACATAGTGTAATATGTTCATTAATAGGATGAGTCAAACAAAAGTTTATTAATGCTGATGAAGGAAGGGAAAAGCAACCATACAAAGAAGAGAGTCTGTAACTTTACGATACGATAAGAAAAATAAACTGAAACAAAAGCCTTTTTACTTCACTGTACTTCACCTGTAAATACCAGCCACTTTAGATGTTTTACTTATTACTGAGAAGTGACTTCCACTTTTGCTGGAGTCATTTCCAAGCAACGCGTCTATTCTTTGACATAATAATCCATTTCAGTCTCTTAAACCACTGCTTGTAGTAGTGTTGAAGTAGCAGTAGCGGTGGAGGGGGTCATACTGTACATAATGAGATGAGATGTTAGTGGTTAGGCCATCAGAAGACTCCTTAATAACTTTTTAAAGGAATGAAATCTGTGAGGTCTGTTGCATACAGTTGTGTGTCCCAGCATGAAGGCTGAGGAGTGCAGTGAAACTCAGTGAATGGCTATCATCAGCAGTCCAATTTAAGATCTGACGGTGAAGTCAGCAGGGAAGGCTCACCAAACTGTGAGCCTTGTGGGAGAGAGAGGGTGAGGAATAGACCAGAGAGGGGCGAGGCTTTGTTATGTCGGTACAATGGAAGATCAGTTTAAAGTGAGGAAATGAGAGAGGAGAGGAAAAACAGAAGGAAATAGAGACGGATTTCGAGAGGGGAACGGGATGAGAGGGCGGTGATGAAAGGCCAGCCAGTAGGTGTAGGATGGTGGACAGAGTAAAAAACAGGTGAGACCTGCACTTACGAGCGGACAATGGAGAGCTACTTTGAAGAGAAAGAGAGGTGAAGATGCTCAGTGAAGAGGGGCCATTGAAGTCTGATCTTTGAACCCAGAGTGCTTTTGCCTTTGGTCCTTCATGATTCTCTACCTGTGTGTGTTTCTGTGTGTATGCGTGTGTATTTGCTGGTGGTGGGGTTTCTTTTCGTCGCTGCCAGATATACGCTTTCTTTGCCTGCTCGTGCTTTGCTGAAAGCCAAGGCATTGTAAACAATGTTTGTCAGGAGGCTACATTTATTTTTGCCTCTGTGATACACCCAGGCAACTTTCACTTGTCTATATTTGTGACTTTTTAAATTAGATTTACCACAAGTTTTTTGTTTATGCATTTATTATTTTTTAAATTATTTTGAAGAGTTTAAAAATAAGTGGGAATGGCTGTTGATTGAACCAGTTTATCAAACTAAAATTACAGTATAATGAATAATTTAATTGGAAAAAAATAAATCATGGTTATAGGAAGGTAGGTAATGCAATGGAAAAAAATATTCTAAATACAAATTAAGTTGAGGGAACCAAATATAACTTATTATTCCAGGGTATAGATTATGTGTTTGTAATAGCTAATGATTAATTAATGCATTAATGATCAAAATCAAATCAAATCTTCTAAAACCCGCTGGGGTCCATAAACCAGAGAACAGCTATCAGAGAGATTAACATGTCTTTGGCTTTGATTTGGCTGATAGGGGCTGACACACACTGTTACACTTCTCCCTTACCCTACTTCCAAATGTTCATCATTTTCAGACTTAATTGAATTTTTGGCAAAATAATGACTTTGGCCAAAGCATGAACGCACACACAGACACACTGAAATGCTCACAGAGTGGGTCTGGCTTTTGAGAAGTGATAACTGGCTGGTCCCTAGGAGCAATATTTACACTGTGGTCCTTTTGTAGTGTGTGTGTGTGTGTGTGTGTGTGTGTGTGTGTGTGTGTGTGTGTGTGTGTGTGTGTGGGCTTATCAGATTAAAAAATATATATATTTCCCAAGAGAAGGCTGTTTTTTATTTTGATGTATGAATTTTAGCATAACTTAATGCAACATTAATCACCATGCCATTTTGAAGTTATTCATGGTGGTTAGGATTATGAAACCTATTGGGCTCACACAGGTCATCCCAGGTTTTACAATAAGATGAAAACACAAGTTTCAGTTGCAGCTTATACATTTATTATCACACCCACAGTAATTAGAGGGGTTATGCCTGAGAACCAGAGGCAGTAATTAACCATATTCCACTGAGGCATTATACTGAGGCAACAATAGCCCTACTTTGCCTTTCTGAACCACAACAGAACATATATTAAGACAAATTCTTCATCTTTTTTTAAAGTGGCTTGCTTTTTCTTCAGGGGTCTCACAGCCTTATGGTGTCTTAATTTACTTCCCACTATCTTTGTTTCCCTTTTGCCTTTTCCCATCATTTAACTTCACTCACACCATATAGACCTCATGGGATTGGTAGCTTTTATCAGGCAGGCCAAAGGTGATTGGCAGCTTTTATCACTCGACCAAAGACTATTAGCTGTTTGTGGTCGTGCTAATGTGGCTGTCTTATTTAGAGAAATAAACTCTTTGAACTTTTACACTTTGCCCTTCTTATCCAAATTGGAATAAATTAAAGTTACAAGAGAGAAAATTTCCTCATTATAGCCAGAGTTCCCTGTTGAACACAGGTCAAAAAGGTCTTTGCTGCTGTCTCAGTAGCCTTAAAAGTGTGAAAGAAAATGCAACGTTTCAAACCTTTCGCTTTAATTATCAGTCGTAATATATTTCATCTAATGCTATTTTTGTATTTCTGCTTTTCGAGAGTCTTCAGTTGTTCCATTAAGAGGGCATGATTGTGACCTTTTATCTAATCAGATGCTACTTTACTCTTATGTCTCCATGAAGAACAGAATCTAGAAAATATATATATATATATTTTTATCTCTGGATGTCAACCTACTGTTTCAGATGAATGACTTTGAAGAGAATTCATTAAAAGAAAACTTAAGACTCCCTGAGTCAGCTGACAGAGAAAATATGAAATCAAGCGTTTTTGTTAAATTGAGCTATTAGCTTGATAGTTAATTGTGCCAAATTGTTGATTGGTTGAATGAATTTGGCCCACCAGTTATGGTCAATAGCCTGGCTAATGTGACTGTGTGTATGAGAGTCAGTTGAGGGTCAGTCATGTAGTGATAATATGTGAGGAAATAGTTTCCCAGGAACAAGATCTCATGGCCATTTGTGAAATGAGCAGGCTGGGCATTATATTTTTTCTTCATTAAAGTAAAGTAATTATAGTTTAAATTGACATTTCAGTTCTGACTTTTTGTGTTTTGGTTGTTTAGCTTTTTTATCTGCTGTTCTTGACTTTCTTGTATGTAGGTGTGCATGGTGATACAGTCACAATATCCAAGAGTGAAGATGTCACTGAAGGCCTTCTATACTGTATGATTAAGATGCACAGCTGCCATAGCATGTGTTCTTCTTACCAAGTACATGGATGAATCCTGATTGAAATGGGGCATTGGGAAAATACTTCAGTGAATAACAGACAGATCCCAATTAGATTTGAATGTCTTGAAATTTCAACAAATTGAACAACATTACATTTGGATAGTTTGCAAAAAAACACATTTCCCGTACTGTACAACATCTTGTTGTTCATAATTGTTTATAATAACTTGGTTGTTTTATTGATGTCTTCATTAGAATAAAACATAAATTATATAGTAAAAGTTAAGCCATTTGCTCTGAGGCAAAAAGCCAATTTGGAACAGTGCAGCACCTTTCATTTGCGGATACAGTGAACATAATGGATACCCAAATAGAGCTGTTGAGGATTGACAACCCCCTTAATGTGATGTGTTTGTTTGTTTATGTGTGTGTTGTTTAGTTTAGGTAGCAAGGGTGTAGGTTTGATTTTGACATTGGTGGGGACATAGCCAGTATCCCATTTCAGCCATCGTTTGAGATTGGTATGGACACGTCCATATGGTGCATACGCAATTCTACGCCTATGAGGTACAGTGGATCTGAGTG
Source organism: Lagodon rhomboides (assembly GCA_039737535.1). Classification (NCBI taxonomy): domain Eukaryota; kingdom Metazoa; phylum Chordata; class Actinopteri; order Spariformes; family Sparidae; genus Lagodon; species Lagodon rhomboides. Next base: position 13,167,575 of record CM077803.1, read on the forward strand.
TGTCAATACCCAGGACCCCTTGCTGTTTTCCCTCTTTGGTGCTCTTCTTTTAGACTGACTTATTCCCATCTACCCTCTCTTTCCATTCACATTTATCTACGCAGCTAAACTTGATGATGTTTTACCAATACACAAACACATTTTAATCTGTCTGCTCATTCATTCTTTAAAAGTTTCCTGAAGTTCAAGGATGATACTGAGCCAAGTCTACATTCATGCTGTTCACTTAAGTCTAGCCTCTCGTCTTGCACTCTGTCTCCTGCTTCATCTCATCCCTCCAATCACTGTCTGAGTTTCACTGTTGGGCCTCTTCCCAGTCATAACCTCGTCCTTTTCCTCATTTTCCTTGTTGCTCATCTTGAATGCCAGCCTCGCAGCTCGACCTGCCCCACCGAAGAGTGCTGATGACTCATGACTCCCCTGCTGGGGCACACTCAGACAGCCTCCTACAGAGCGCTGTGTTGGGATCTGCTCCAGCATTGGAGTATGTGCCAAAACTTCAGTCAATAATAATTTTTCCATCATATTAATTGGTAGCAAAATCTCTCCTCATTGAGCTACCTCTTCTACTTCCTTTTTTAGATTTGACGTGCACTCCCTCACATGGCCCTTATCTCCAACCATCTAACAGGCAGGCACCACCAATCAATACGGTTCCCATCTTGCCTAGATTGATTCATAGTTATGGGACTTTTACAAGGTGGGCCTTATCTTGTGATCTGTGAAAGGTAATGATGTCTAGCAATGTGTCCAATGTGTTGCTACAGGCATGGCAAGCTCTCAAACAATCAGTTATTTTCAAGGTGAGGGAGAGTGCCCTCACTGTGTTTGTGTGTCTGTGTAGGCCTTGGTCTGGGAGAGTACTGCTCAGTACATTGTTACATAGAAAAATGACACCATGTGTGATTGGTTCTCTATTAGCCTCGCCTTCACCATGCTATTCTGTCTGCCATGTGGCAGCATTAAAGCTTGATTATTAGTACAAAAGAAGTTTATCTGCCAACCAAAACAGGAAGGGGATTTGTTTTTCCCAGTAGCCATGGGTGGCTATCCCCAGGTATCAACCTGGAGCAACTGTAGATACTCTACCCACAAACAACAAAGAACCCCCTTGATGGTGGAGGCTGAGAAGGCGAAAAAATAGAAACCAATGTAAAATATAAAAAGTGAACAGACGACATTCACTTGATGGAGAGAACCCCGCTGTTGTGTTGAAGTCTGTTCCCTTGTCAATATGTGTTTCACCTTACAATCTGGACTTGAGAGGGTTAAAAACTGACATTCAGTTGGAATTCTGTCTACTAAATCAGTAAGCAACACAACCTGCCTACTTCTTAACACATCCGGCTGTTCTACTTTGCCTTCATCATAGCTTTGAGATCTTGTTTTTTCTAGTTAAAAGTTGAATTCTTACAGTTGTTTCTTGCTTCGGACAGCAGAAAGACTGCTAGCAGTAGCCATGTTGCTAATGGTACTACTACACAATGTTACCTGCCAGATGACAAGGAATGCAAGGAAGCCAGGAACAAAAGAAACAAATATCTATGTCCTGAAGATATCAGATTTCAAGTGAATAAGTACAGAGTTCATTAATTGCCGTACCGTGCTGTGGTTTTCGGGTCGTTTTCATCCGTGGCAACTTACAAAATGTATGCCTGCAGGAGCAGAAATCTCAAACCAGATAAGCAGGTCTGAAAATGTTCAGAGGGATGGCTGGATAGATGGCTTTCCGATAATGTCTCGTCAACATTGGCATACACATGCACACTCACTCATTAATTCACCCTCATACAGCATACATACACGCACACAGCCATACACACTGGCATACAAAATATAGTGGTGATCAATGGGTAATAATGAAAGACCTTTTCTTAAATGTCACAAATTAGATTCAGCTTCGAAACAAAGATGGGACGAATATTGAGGTTCAAAATTTCAGTAAACACTTTAAATGGATTTGAAATGGCCTTCAAGCAGCACAGAGCTATTTCCAATATTGACATCTAAATTGTGAGGCGGAGAGGTGAATGCAGTCAGATTCAAGAGCGTGTTTGATAAAAATGAAAAGAGGAGTTTTTCCTTCAATTTATCTATGTATTGTAAATTGTGTCCATTTCATAGTGAAATGCTATCACCTCGATGACATACTTTTTGAAAAACATCTTGTGCTCTGTACAGCCGCATTGCCAATTCAAACTGTAAAAGCTAAAACATTAAATAAACTTACATGTGGTGTGTTCAAGTGCAACGACTGTGGATGAACCTTATTGAAGGACCGTCATCAATTATTTTTCTCGCCTTTTTAAAATGTCCACAATTCCTCTTGAGATTTAAGTAAACCACTGTTATTCACTCATCTGTTTTCAATACAGCCTGCCTGTAGAAAGAACTGATATTATGTGCTTGCATTGCAGCCTGTAGATCATTAAATTTCACCTGGCTACAACACCATTTGTCATTATCGGTGGATTGAATTTAGAACCACCATAACAATGTATGCACGCATCCAGCTGTTATATAGATGGACTGTTTAGTAGCAGTTAGTAGCATCTCCCTTGTGCTGAAATGGCCTGTATCCACTGCAACGTCCGCACTGACTCATGTCAACTGAAGACCAGTAACGTTACAGTATTCATGAGCTTGTTTTGCTGTCCGCCTCTTTGGATATTGTGTCTGTGTTGCAATGTGCAACATCTTGACTGACAGGCAGTATAACCCTGTAGTATGAATGTCAAAGAGAAGCTACCTCCGCCATGTACATGTGTCCGGGAGAGGGAGAGTGGAAGGCCCCACAGGAACCAACCAGTTCTATCTTCGCCGACTGCCTCCGGCAAAGCACACTGAAACAGAAAACACACAGACAAACATATAATGACAAGAATAAATCTAAAGAAAGTGTCCACTTTTGTTTCAACCTATACTCATTCATATACAAGATACATGTGGGCAAACACAGCCTACATACACAAGGAAAGTGAAGTCAGATAATTAAATACACATTAGCAAAGTTAATGATCTATCTCAATATTTCCACAAATCTTTAAAGGTGCAGTAAGCAATGTCGGTATTTGCCAACCTGGGAATGAGCCTCAACCATCAACTATCTTTACCCAGATTCACTAACATACATGCACTGCCAACTATGAAAACATAGAACGGAGAAACCCAGATTACGTGTGTGACTTAATTCTTTGCTGAGGACGCCATTACTTTACTATATCTTTACATAACTAATACTTGTTTTCTTTTATATCAGTGTTCAAAATATCATATATATGATCATGTGTAGATATGCTTTATATATGTAGTTGAAAGGGAAAATGTGGCCCAGAGAATATTCAGAAAACTTCCAATCCTCCAGATGATGTGAGTGTGTCTCTGTGTGATTTTGGTTGTGGTGTGTCTGTCTAAATGTGCATACTTTCATCAGTGCATACATACAGCTGTACAGTTTGTGCCATGCATAAGTATCTTAGCCAAGTTTGTGTGTATTCCTCCCTTCAACCTCACAGAAGATTTATGTGTGGTAGTTGTCAAATTCCAACTTGTGTCTGGATTTTAGATAGAATTCGACATGACAGCCTTTGGCATGGTGCTCTTTGAATAATTTCACTCTAGTGTGCTAGATGTAGTCTTGGGAAGACAACAATAGGAGCTTGAGTGCATCCATGTACTGTGATGTTCGCACATGCATGTGTGCTTCAAATGAGACGGTAATTGTGAAGTATGAAGTGTGACTGCAAATTGTTTCCATCTGTTGTAAATTATCTGGCGCAGTATACTGTAAGTTCAGCATGATATAGTTACTGGATTACTGGAAGTGGCAGCTGAACACTCCAAAGTTGGCCATCGGAAGTGTTTATGAGCATTATGCATTATTGAGCTCTGTTTGTGTGTGTGTGTGTGTGTGTGTGTGTGTGTGTATGTGTGTATTTTTTCTGTCTCCTGTCTGTCCTCAGAGGTAGTCAGCTATACTCCACAGTCGCTATTACAGTGTTACCCTCTGAGTTTGTCCTGCCTGCTCCATTATTTTGCCCAGTTTCATACCGGCATCATGTCCAGCCAAGCCAAGTAAACAACTGAGCCTTTCATAGAGGGCCCTTTCAAACCCAATCATGGTACTGTCACCAGTTAAACAAAACAAAACTTTCCCAGTCTTTTGTCCCCCATGTCTCAACTTGAGGTTGATGAGGTAAAACATTAGATATATTGTCTTTGTACTGTTTTCTCTTGAGTATATGTCAAAATGGATCCGTAGATTATCACATTCTGTTTTATTTATGTGAAACACAGTTCCAACCTTTTTGTAATCAGGGTTGTAGAACATTTTTCTATCGCTACAGCACTGTGATCATTACTAGTAATGATGAAAAAGGGTGCAATGTGAGTTGCATCACAGTGTTTGCTCGCACAAAATGGGAAGTAATTATAAAAACACCAACAAGCAGTTTGGCAGTAGTTCAGTTAGCAGTTGAAGTAGTGAATGGTCACTGCTCTTAATTGCTGACACACTAATTTGTTCTTTGTCTGATGGTGAGATAAGACAAAGAACAATGTAAATGTGTGGAAGTCTAATGCTTCCAGAGTACTGATATATTTAGGAGAATGTGCACCTGTTTTACAAAATACCTTGTGGCATGATGAAACAAGATCTAATGAAGCTATTTATTAGGTCTACAGCCCATGTTCGCTTTCCCGGGAATGCAGGCAGATGAAAATTTAACGTAATCCAGGTTTTTTTTTTAACTAGGTGATGTAATTTATGTGCAATAAATACTTCATATAAACTAAAGCATGAGCACATTTACAGCAACCTTGTTTAGCCCCGTAGTGTAGACTGTGGTCAGTCTCATGAGACTTAAGTTTGTCTCACATAACTGGACTGCACTCCATGCTTGGTTTCACCTAAAGTAAGTGCTGTGCCAGCACGGGATAAAAGCTTGGTCGAAACTGTTTGGATAGTGGATGGGATGGTGGAGGGTGGGATGTCTCAGGGCCATTTTGTAGTAGCATGCACAATCATGGGGGATGAAGTAAGTGGGGAAACCATTTCCCCTGCAGTTCTTGAGATTCTAATGTCAACATGGCCTCCATCAGGGGAGCTAAGCCTCGGGTATTTGTGTTTGCAGATCTCTAATATTTAGATAACAGTGAAGAAAACCAGCTTGGAATAGGCATGATAAATTCATTAGTCAACTGTGCATGAATTATTATGAAGAAGAAAATGGATATCATAACGTCCGAGGGCAGAATTAACTTTCATGATCGCAACTAATGCAACATAATTAAATCTTAACCGTCAAACAACCTTTTAAAGAAATGAGGTCCAGCCAAAATGTCCTTACACCTAAAACTCAAATTGGTCCTAACAAAGATAGAAGCACAAGAGCGCATACACACCCAGAGAAACACAGAGCAGAACTAGCACAACCACTACCATAATACACAAATAGAGTGGATTCATATATTGAGTTATTATACCCTTGTGTTTCATCCCAGCTCTGGCAATTTCAGACTTCATTCCCACCACAATTGAACAGGCAAAAATTCTGATTTATTATTTCTCCTGATAGTATCATTATAAATCCCAGTTTTACAGCATTTCATTCAAATTTTATGGGCTGTCGTGACTGTGACTCATTTGGCCGTAAATTCAGCCCTCAAATTCTTTTATGTTTCACTGTAGTGGTTTCTCTACAGACTTTCTTGTTTATTCCTCCCTTCACTCCTCTCTTGTGTCATGCACTCTCTCTTTCTCTTTCTTTTTTTCTCTCTCCTCATCAACAGCACAAGTGTCTCAGCCTTTGACTGTGTGAGTGTTCTTGCAGACTGAAGTGCGAGTGTGTTCAGAGTGTGCACGTCTGCTGTGCAACTTTGTGAAGATTAAAAATGAGCAAAAGTGTCAGTGAGCTCGCTAACACTTGCACAGATGCACTGTTTTTCTACAACTTAGTCTGAAAAGTGACACATGTAATTGGCTGTCTTCTGGAGGGAGAGAAACTGGGAGAGAAAGACAGAGGGATATGAAATGAAAGGGAGCAAAAGACTGATTATGAGCATGAGGAGAGAGAGAAGAAGTAGTTACTCATCCAGAAGAATCTCTCAACATTTAATTCTATGAATTCTCACTATCATCTACTTCTTAGCTTTCTCTCATCTTTCTTTTTATGTCCTTTGTCTTTACAATGTACCTCTTACTACATTTTCCCATCACACACCTTTTGGGAGATTTTTCTCTTATTACTTCTGTCCTCCATTTCATCTCTTTCTGCCTCTTTTTCTTTTCACTTTTCCTTCTCAGAGTGTCTATTAAGTGATGTTTTCCAGGCTTAGTGACCTATATTCCTACTGTCCTAATGCCTTGCAAAATTATCTAGAATACATCTGGCCTGTCACAGCCATATGCGCACATAAAGAAAAATAAATTCTAAGATTACAGCTGGAAACAGTTCATTGGTATCAAATGATGTACCACCGTCACAGAATTTCCAGGAGTTTCAAGTAACCATCCTAGTCTCTTGGCATTTCACTTCAAGAGAGGAATGCCAAAAGCTGCCCCAAGACAAACTCTGACTATGGGATCACCGATCATAATGAACAACAACATTAGAGGTTTTTAGTCTGAAATGTATGCAAAGCATTCTTTTCTCCTCACAAATTAGAGAAAATCATTCCTCCGCCCAAAAATGAACAAGTACTTATTCAAAAGAAAACTGCTTTGCATATATTTCTAACAATGCTTTTATGCTTTTTTTTTTTTATCTTCTCTAATGAGCACTCTCAGTTTACCCCCCACAGAGAAATACTTATATGCTGCTTGGATGCTGAGTAAATATGACTTCTTCTCTTCTGGCACACTGGCAGCCACTGTAGCAAAGTAGTACTCCTTCTCCAAGGTGCAGGGCAAACACATCTGGCTCAGCTAGAAATATTGTCTTTTGCAAGAAAGGCAAATATTTCATCTCCCATAGCAGCCTTCGATCTGAGGTCCCTCACAGATGGTACCTGCATCTCCTTTTTTATTCCCATTGACTTTGACTTTTTTCGTTTGACTTTTCTCTCAGAGCCATCAGTAATACCGCTCTTTTCACGCTCTCTTGCTGTTTATTCCAAATCACCACTGAAGTCAAACCTAATTGTTGAGGATTCAAAGCACAGATTATGTCTATGATAATTTGATGCCCAGATCCTGTTTTGCATATGGTCAGGAAACTGTCTGAAACCTGTGGCGCTATTATTGATGCAAATGGGATAATAGCATTATGCTAATGACTGTTCATTAGATTACCTTGTTATATTCGTTTAATTGGCTCTCAGATAAACCCTTAACCTGTCCTATTGGAAATCAGAGTCTTATTAGATGATATTTGATACTGGTTAATTTAATCTCTTTTATTACAAGTGGGTGGCATGAAAGAAGTATGAAGTTCACCTTGAGGTCACGAAGCACATGCGCCTTTCTCCTCCTTCAAGGCAACATGCATAGCCTGGAGAAAAGTTCAACTTCAGTTCAGTCTTCTCACATTCTGCAAGTAGCCAAGAAAGCTGAGCGCCCACCTGTGTAAGTTTGCACCAACTGTATATAAATGTGTATGGATTATTGTGTGTGCGTGGAGGCTTCAGTGTTTGTGCGTATGCGCATGATTCTGAATCGCTGTGAGTGTGTTTGTGTGTGTGTGTCAATTGCCACCTCTCCTCATTAAAGGTGAACTGAGGCGAGGCCTGGCCGTTTGTTGGCTTAGTAATTGATGTGTGCAGCTCAGTGGGATACAAGGTTTAATTCCTCAGCGTTAACGAACGATAAATCACACATACACTCGCACACGTACTCACACAAACACCCTGCGAAGGAGACATAAATCAAAGACTAAGGGGCTGCCAGTGCCTGCCTTACTGCAATGACAATATCATAGCACCTCTCCCTCCTTCTGTTTTTCTTTCCCAGTCTTTCTTTCAATCCCTGTTAATCCCTCTTTACCTTTGACTGCGGTGACACTATCATTGCACATATCTCCCTTCTCTTCCCCTCAGTTCACTTCACTTCTACTTTGACTGAAATTACAATATCACAGCACTGCTCGCTCTCTCTCCCCCACTCTGTCTGACTCCCTCTCTCCCCCCCAATCCCTCTCAAGCTCTCTCTGAACAACAGATGGTCACCTCATCCCTCCCACAGATAGAGGGATAGAGAGAAGGCTGATGGGGGAGGAAGGATAGAAAGTGGAGCAACCGATTGAATCTATGTCTGTGAGAGAGAGGGAGGGAGAGAGTTGGAAAGGGAGGGGGAGAAAGGGAGAAGGGGGGAGAGAAATGCTGGTGTATTGAGAGGCCATATACATAAACACCAAACAAAAACCGAAGCCTTGCGGGGAATTTAGATCAGATCACACATACGCACACAAATACACACACTGGGCACGCAAAGAGGCGTTGCAGTATCTGCCTGCACAGATTGCATCCACATCCCACCTGATGGCACCAGGTCAGATAATTATTTTAAGCACAATTTACATATGAATCACTAATAAGAGATTTGGTGTGGGAAAGGAGGCTGAGGGGGGAGGCAAGGAGGGTGAGAAAGACGTAGAGCGAAGGGTTGAAGCTGAGGGAGAGGCGTAGTGGCAGATTGAAGTGCAGCGTAGTGTAGGATGAGATAGAGGTGACGCAAGGTGAATTACAGCGGCACCAGAGAGGGGAAACCAGGCCAAGCTTCTGTCGCTGTCGATTTTGCTGGCTAGCAGGAATTCTGACCCCCCTCCGCCCCCTCCACCCCCCACCCCTCCATCTATCGCCCCTCAAATTGGTATTCATGGTCTATTGTGGTCACTACATAATTGAGCCGCTACCGGTGATACAGAATGATGAGAGAGGAGGAAAGAGGCAGAGCGTGAGAGGGGGGAGAGTTGGAGCCTATCATTGGGCTAAAGCATAACACAGGGGATGGTGGGGGGGATCTCTGAGGCATCAAAATATTTTTATAGTAAAGTTTCTGCAAAAAAGTGGCCTTTGATAAGAGGATCATTATTCTGAAAGGTTTGGACATGTGCAGGAGCCTGTTTCAGAACAGCAGTAAAGTTAGGTGTTAAGCTTAACACTCATGGGTGACAGCATTTGACCCCCCTCTGTTAAGTTTTCTTTTTCAACCATCTCATGATAAAAGAGGCAATACACTGAATAAAAAGCAAGCACACATTGAAATGAGACTTCTCCCTCAGCAACAAACTCTTTAACACTGGATAAGTGGTGGAAATTAACACAAAGATACAGAAAAACAGAAGAAGTCAAAAGTTGTTTTATACGTTATGTACGTTTAATGTGCTGTTAATATAAAAATCAAATGGAAGTTATTTGCACAAAAATAGAAAAGTTTAATTTCCTTTAACCAGCATATAAATGATTTAGCATTCTCCTATGAAATAAGATTGTGCTATTACTCATGGATAATGAAATGGACCGTCCTGTATCATTTGTACCTCACAGTAGTATTCAAAAACAATGACTCTCTGATGTTCAGGCCTTTGCAATCTCACAATCACGGCTCTCTTTTTTTCCTGGTGCTTGCTAGGTAAGAAGGTAATTTATTTTCACTATTATAATGATGAACACTGCAAGATTAATTTGTACTGCCTGAAGCGAAAGCATGATGATTGGTAGAGAGGACTCAGTATTCACAGGAGAGATTGTGCTGTCATCTTCTCATATCTACAGCAAGCTTTATTGACACAGACTGATGATACATACGAGATCCTGCAGTGTAAAGAAGAAATACCTAATATGCTCTCTGGTACTAAAATACAGCTGCTGAATATTGATGGGAAAATACAATACGGCTTTATTGAAATGCACAAGGGCATTATAGGGGAAAACTAAATGGGAAAGTAACCAAACTGCAGGTCATCACTTAAAGGGACAGTCATTTAGCAACATAAGTTAGCATATATGGTAAATGTTGATCTCATGTTGCTTAATTTTGAAACCTTTTGCTGTATTGACTTTTCATGGATTGGTATTTGGGTTTAATGGCCACTTGAGGTCATTCTAATGCAGCTCATCCAATCAAGATCATGAACTATGGTAGTAAAGAGCAGGTCTGTTGAAACATTATTGTGTTTTGTCGACTGACTGCCACTCAGACGTGGTGTTCTGGTAGAGTAACTTTGTTTAAATGCGTACATGGATACATGATGTGTGTTAAAACTGTCAATTTGTAATGTGTCATAACAGGCTATGAAACATCCAGAAACACCACCTTTAAATCAAAGTCTGATATGAATCAAAGTTTACAGTCAGTTGTCAAGCTGAGTGCCGGTTATTTCTAAAGATACATCTGGAATGAACCTGTCCAGAAGAATTGGAACAAAAGTATAAATCTGTTGTTTTGCTGAGGCACATTCTGGCAGACATCCTGCACCGATGAAAAAGCAGTCTCTTAAACCACCACAGAAGTACCTCCAGAAACTTGCTCTTGCAGATTTTAGGCTTCCATTACATTGGATTTGTTTAGGAGATCTGCCAGAAGCTGTATCGTGCTTACCCTTTATAAAACTGCCACTGTCTGAAGTGGTTTACAGCAGCAGACGTTTGATCAGCAGAAATGACTTTATTGCTGATGTCAGTTTTTGAGTTATTGCCTCCTGATTGTGTTCAATAAAGGATCTATAGGGACTAATTACATGGGGCTGAGATTAGGTATTGATAATGCTTTGTGCCTAATGATGTGTAAGAAATTGTGATTGTGTGTGTGTGTGTGTGTGTGTGTGTGTGTGTGTGTGTGTGTGTTTGAGAAGTCGGGGAGCAGGTTTTCTAGTTTCCAAAGTGTGTGACGTCATGCATGTGGGTGTATCTGTTTCCCTCCTGCTCTTTAAATGGTTGGGCTTTTCTAAATCCATCCTTCATGATGGACAGTTGGAAGTGAAAAAGGCCAGTTTTAATTTGCTGCATGGATACCCTCCCCACCTCTCCCAGGGACTCTCTGCTTACCACCTATCCGGTTAAACCAACACACACTCGGCAGCGCACACACACACACGCGTGCGCGCACACTCACTCACTCAGAAACCTGCTATAATATACAGTATGCACATCAGCTTCACACTGATCTACAGATGCAGGCGCACATTTATGCAGATCAACACACACCAGCATGCAGATGTGTGTTTGTACACGCACAGATGCCGAGGGATCTCAGCAGGTGCCCTATTTAGATGAAACGAGTCAGAGAGATCTCACTACTGTCTAGACTCTTTATCAGTTTTTAGTGGCTATGCTCTGCTTGAGAGTGAGAATGAACAGAAACAAAAATAGAAAGGAAGTGAAAACACAGACAGGGATACATGAAAAGGGTAGAAAGAAGGAGAAATGGAAGGGAGAGAAAGAAAAAGTGTAAGTGTAAGTGGATGAGATATGATAAAAGCCAAAGATCTAATGAGGGGCAGAGAAGAAGGGAAGCTGTGTCACATGCAGTAAACAGTTGTGTGTCAACATGTGTTCTTTAAACAGTCTGTCTGCCTTTTTATTCTCAGTGGACCCCCCTTTACATTTCGTTTATAAACAGAGCAATGAAATCACCTGACAATCATGTCTGTATTTATGATCTCTAGACAATAAATACATACAGATTATAGATTATACATTTCTTTAACAGTACTGTGACCAGTTAATGTGTCAATGCAGATGGACAAAATGACCTACCCAGAGCACTGACGCAGAGAATGCACTAAGATAGTTTACTCTCTGTGTGATGCCTTAAGTTTCTGGGAATACAACAGATATACCAACAATGTTTACTGATTAGTCACATCATGCAACTGGGCATAGTGCATTGATTTTTTTCAGTAGATGTTTTATGGTTGCTCCTGCTGTTGAATTGGAAACACTGAACTGTGGAAGCTGTAGGTTATTTAGAGGGAGACCCTTCAGAAATGTAAGGTGAAGGTAACAGTGGTAATTCCAACCGTCCACTGTAAACAAGAAATAGAGACAGGATATCTGTAGCAGATGAGGGTTCCCCAACTAGATAAAGACTACTACTCAGACACACTAAACACACTTTTAAATTGGTCACATCTTACACAGACACATCTAAAAGTACATAAAAAAAAGAATTAAGAATTTCCAAAGGCTCGCAAAATGTGTTTTTTTTAGGTTTCCTCTGCTTTTCTGGCTAGACCACGGCCTGGGCCACTTAGGAGTTGCTCCTGGGCAGCATGTGGCCTGCAAGTCGCCATTTGAATAGGCCTGCACTAAACTGTCATCACAGAACTAATGGCCAACTAGCTTGTGCATTCTGCGGCTCCGTGAGATAAATGTATTCTCCATACCACCAGGTGGCAGTAGTCTGTATTTGTCATTCAAAAGGGCAACCAGAAGAATCCGGACTGCTGTGTAAACCATTGTAATAATAAGGTTTTTTTGTTTACTATTGTACATGACAAAACAAGAGCTAAATCCTAATATAAAGTTTGGCACTTTTTCTTGCAAATTCACAAAATCTGTCTGATAAGTAAATTCTAAAAAAAATAAATGTGAAGAGTGTGGCTCCAGGAGGACTGTAGTGCTACAACAGTAACCACCTCTACTTTTGCTCCTGACTAAATAGTAAATCCACTTTACTGCGGTAATGTTGCTGCAGCAACTTCCAGTCCAGCATCTTTGTTTTCGTTGCAGCTGCAGCTCTTAATACTGAGAACCTTCAGGACCACGGACAGTTTCAGTCCCTGCTGCATGGCTCATTTGTGAGTTCAGCACCACGGAGAGCACATTGGTTGTTCACTAAAGGCTCATTCAGCCTCTCTCTTATCCTGCCTCTGTCACACGTTTTTCTCATAATTACATTCTCACACCGCCCCTCCATCTTCATTCATTTTTCCTCCTCTCTCCTCCCTTTTTCTTCCAGTTTTTTTTTTTCCCAAAGGGGCTGTGAATGGTTGTGCAGCATTCGAAAGCAGTGCTTTTGACACCGATGTAGTTACAGTGGTATCCAATTAAAATGCACAGCCCAGCAGCCTGGATATGTGGCAACCATCAACAACACAGACAATTTTTGGTACGGTGGTTTGTGCAATGAAGTTTTTTCAGACCCGCTGAGCTGTGTGATGCAGTGGAATGCCAAAATAGCTGGGGTAATTTAGATGATTTAAAAAATTGCATCGCACCATACAGAAGGTTAATATACCCTACCTGAACCTTTCTCTCTATAGGACCACTGAGAAAGAAGGTATTCAGAGCATTGTTACAGCAGGAGCTGTGTTCATTATTTATAACCACAGTGACGGCTGCAGCTTGGATTCAAGAACAATAAAATGTTCTGGGGAGGAAAAAGGGCCTGAAAATTGATAGAGGTGTTCTTTTGACCGCTTCACAAACTGTCCCCCTCAGTGAATGTGTATAGGCTTGTAGCAAATGTTCTCACACCTCAGCGTGTGTGTGGACTTCTGTGCACAGGGTGATGATTGCAAGAGTTTTTGGAGTGCAAAAGAAAACATCAAAATTCTGGAAGTAAATAGGAAAACCTTTTCTCCCAAGTGGTAGGGATATACACACGTACTCACAAAGCCATTTGAGCCCAGGAGATGCAAAGTGAAGGGGGTAATTGCAGACAGCATTTAATTTGTTTAGGGAAGAGAACAGATGTGAGGATTGAAACACAAAGATGGAGAGAGGCACCCCGAAAGATGAAAGGGAGAGACATTAAGATGTAGATGTAGAGAGAGATAAAGAGATAGAGATGGACAGATGGAGAGATTGAATGGGAGATGGAGGGAAAGGCCTAGAGATTGAGCAATGACAGAGATAAAGGTGGAAGGAGGGTTATGAGTTTAGAGAAAAGTCCTTTGAGGGTAAACCCAGACAGGCTGGTTAAGGGCATCATGTTGAAAGCTGAAAGGACTGTCTACCTGACTCAGCCTCATGTTTTAACCCTCCAGTTCCCCCTCTTACTGGCTGTATTTTCTTCTCTCCATTTGTTTCTGACTTTCTTCATCTTGCCTTGTGATTTTTTTCCCACACATGCTTTACACAATCTTCCATCGTGCTCTGCACCCCCTTCCCCACTGATCTTCTTTGCACCCTACAGCACACCTTACAAACCTAACCACACAGACTTACAGGCAGATACACACACACACACACACACACACACACACACACACACACACACACACACACACACACACACACACACACACACTCCTCCTTAGAGCACTGCCCCTTCTTTACCAGACGCCACCTGGGATTCGGAGTATCCATTTGCAGGGGTCTTGCGTCATGCCTTGCTTCCCGTAACCCAAGGTCTTTGCAGCGCCGCACTCTCAGCGGGGGGAAGCCTTGATGAGCACCCACTGGCCTTAAAGAAGCTTTGGCATGGGAAAGAAGACTGTCTCTCTTTGGCATATAGTTAAGACTTTAAAACCTTGATGGTAGATTAATCTGATAATAGCATTTCTTTGCTATTCAGTCTCAGTCCATTGTTTTGATTGGTTGTAATTTTGCAAGGTTACATGTCTTAAGGGGGAGTTAAATCTGAAGCAGTAGGTCACAGGTCAAGATTCTTACACTGGATGTGGAAATACTGTTCTGTGTTCTGATTCCCAACAGCAAGTAACTATTTGGGTGCTAATTGCACCGTGCCGTGTTTAGTTACACAAACTTTACTGCTGCTGACAGCTCTTTCCCGATAAGTTAAAAAATAACAGGCAAATGAACACTTGGCAACTCTGTTTACCAGCTAGTACAACCTGCAGTGACTGGATACTTTGTGGAAGATTTCTCCTCAAAGGTGACTTTTCGGCATCTACAAGGAGGCTAGAATACATAGTCAGCCATAGACATTAGCTATTTGCTCAAGGACATCTCAGTAGAATTTTTTTGTTGCCCTCTACTAAAAATGCCTCCTCCTTACTATGTCACCTTGCTGTCGAAAAACACTGCACTTGCACATTTTGATGTTCGCCGTCAAAATAAGGTTCAAGGCTTGTCACTGGCGCGGTACACGACACAAGCTGCATACAATGAAGGGAAGAGTTTGAGACGACGTTATCTTATCAAAGATTGTACGAATACATTTATTAAACCTTACACATCTTTGGTGCCCTTTACAGGATGTTACAGGTAACTTCCACACCCAGTGTATCACCCAAGAGTACAGGGGTCAAGATGACAGATGGATCTGAGGTTGTCTGAAATTAGGGTTGGAAAGTGTATCTGGGAAGTACAGCCTCAATCTAAAGAGAGTTCAGCACATCTAAGCAGAAAGGCCAGGGGAAAATCAGAGTCTTTTGAAGTGTGAATCACAGCTGTAATTTTTCGGCAATTCGAACCATTAGGCCCTTTCCCTCTCGCATAGGACTCGATAAAGAACTCAGCCCTTCTGAATTACAGCGTAATACTTTCATCCAAACTATCCCTTCTTTGACGTTGTTCTCCTACTAATGAAGGGTAACTTCAATCGAGACCTGGGCCATTACTCTGCCAAAGTGGGATTGACTGTAAGCCTGCGGGTGGAGGGTGGTACGAAGACACACACGCACGAATACACACTAATGTGTGTTCACACACACAGTCATATGCACGGCTCATCTTCTCGAACATACTCTCAAATCTTACCTCACACCTCCTGTTTCACCTGAGCGCACATGCAACCAACAGACACTAGAGAATACTGTGAAGCCTGTTTTAAAATAAAACACAAAGCACAAAAACAGAACTAGATGGTACGCAGCTTGTGGTGTGCAAAGCACCAAACAAATACATGTCTCTTTCTAGAAATTATGAAAAGCTACTCAAGATAATCCACAGACCTTGTTGTGAGCAGTTACATGTAGGAAGTACCCCAGCACAGAAGGAAGCATGCATGTACTCATGGACGGGAGGCTCATGCTATTGACGGTGGGGTCTAAACATTCACGGTGTCCTCCTCGTCTGAGCTGTATCGTTAATTAGCTTAGTTGGCTATGTTAGCTAAGCTCTTGTCGATGAGTAAATGGATATTTTTGATTTTGTGGTGAACTGTCCCTTTAAGCAGGGCTGATGTTTGGATTGAATGATTTCAGAAAGGGAGATATTTATGTACTCCTTGTCTGAAGTTGGTTGCAGCTGTCAAACTTTGAAGAATAGTCCTCATAAAGTAGTTGTGCCCTCTTCACCCTGAGTCTGTCTGAGTCTTCCTCATGACCCAAATACTGTTGTGTTATTATCATTTTTACCAGACAGTTGGATAAAGGGCTCTCAACCTGGCTTTCCATTCTGATTATGTCGACACTGTTTCACTGCAAGCCCGTTTGAAAGATTCAAAGATTGTATGTCTGTGCGAGTGTTTGTTTTTATGTACCATACGTGCTTTATCTCTCCTGGCCAGTGTAGAAATAGGCACTGAATACCATATGTAGCTGTAACCCTATCTGGATTGCTTTTATGACAGCACAGGCTAGGTAAAAATACATTTTTACAATGTTTATTTCAAAGATTTTAAAGATTTGATTAAAGTTGAGTCTTAGATATCTTGTGATTTTGACTTCACAACTTACTACGCTTATTCTGGGAAACACAAATGTGTGTTGCCATAATTATCAGCTGTGACACAGTCAGCTGTTATCTCTTTCTTCTTGTGAATCTGTGGTCCTGGAGACATAATTGTAGTGGCAACTGAGTCACTGTCTTTGGACAGATTTTGTCAGCACAGTAGAATCAGAAGCCTGAAAGATGTAGTTATGAAACTTCACAGGTGTCTAGTTGAGATCAAAATCAAGGTCGAGGTTGAAAATGGGCATGGCCCCTGAGCAAAGAGGCTCAAAAGTAGGTGCGTACGGGCATAACATCTTGGGTTTAAACATACTTTACTGAGTGCATGAATCATGATGATGCTCTGTGCAGCAATTTAAGTAAATATCAGGGTCAAAGAGGCAACTTTTATATTATGACAGAATACATTGTACCTCAGCAACAACCTCGGTCTAAAAACACTATGGGCCTTCTGCACAATGGGGAGATTCCTAGATCTGTCTGAATCTGTTTTGGACTTTGGACATGATGTACACGGAGGTGAGGTGGTTATGGAGATTTATTGCAAAGTACTGAGGAATGGAGCTGAAGGATGATGGCTTGCAGGCTCTAATACTGATGAGCAATGGGAGATGGTTAGCGTGGCTGTGCAGAACAAGGGGCAATGGTCTGAGTGTAGCTGCCTAAAAAGGTGAAGGGAAGACAGGTAGGCAGGCAGGCAAGCAGGCAGGTGTGATGTGAGGTGAACCTGAGGTACACGAAGAAAAGACAGTTAAAACAGAGAAATGTTCCGAGCATAAACTAATCAAAGGGCCAGAAGCATGTAACTACTACTGTAGCCGAGAGATGATCTGACAACCAGTGGGAGAAGAGCTTGGGTTTATACAGGAGAGGTGATGAACCAATTGCAGGCAGACGTGTGAGAGAGCCAGCACAGGAGCCAGGAGAATGAGGACGATAGACCATACTCACGCCAACACGCACAAACACAAACGGAGAGAGACAGACAGGGGAGCAATAGAAGCACAGGGAAGGGGAAACACTAGAAAACACTTGTTGTTATGCTGGAGTACGGCCACAGCTCTGAAATAATTCTACAGATGTCTTTTTGAGTGGCAGTAAGGTTACTGAGTGTACAGACTTGAGGCTGGAAAAAGGCTGCAGGTCGGTCAGAAAGTTATTTCACCAAATACTCCATTCAAACGTGTTTCTGAACATGTAAAATGAGAAATAGGTCATGCAGTTTTTGGAATCTGAATTGATAAACTACAACAACTAGGTTAATAGTTTGCGTATGAGATTTATCAGTCTGCTCCTGCTGTTTCTGAAAACAGCTGCTGTCTGCTGCGTGTGTATGCACTTTTAAGTCTTTCTGTCTTTTTTTCTAGCAAGTGTCTGGTTGAGGTGAAAAAAGATAATACCTCTTCCATTTTTGCAAATTGACAAAAAAAGCAAAAAAAAAAAAAAAAGCAGGGACAGGCTGGGATCAGTGCTGTCAGCAAATTATGTTTTAGTTATCAACACTGATATCAATGTTAACACCTTATTAAACTAACAAAGCTACACTAACAGGCTGAACATGCCGCTGAGGCTACTTGGAAGATATGATGGCGCAATCCTCTAAGAGAACACAACCCTCTGAGGAATATTTGATGCATTATGGAAATCAATTTTAATATATACCGTCCTTATAAAACACAATCGATTCAAATTAAAATGAGCTGACTGAAGTTGGACTCTAAAGTAGTCTGTTATATTCATTTCTCTGAATATCAACTTTAGATAGTTAACTTTTGTGACAATTCTTTATAGAAAACAACACTGTGAGACAGGAAAGATGGGAGTGAAAATCGCGTGACACGGGTCAAAATGCGGACTCAAACTCAAATAGTCTCTCCATCCCATAGATTGCTCCAGAAAGAAACGCAATTAAGCTCTTTGATCACCTCACTGTTGTGCAGTATGAAGATTGATAGCACTTTCAACTCTGGGGAGACTACTGCCGATCTGTTTTTTCTTTTTTCCCTTCAGTGAATCAAAGAGCATATTTGTCAGAGAGACAGTGTATTAATATAACTGTCTGAACCACTAAGATATGTCATATGAACACTTCAATCAGCATGCAGTTTGATTTTCGTCTCGGAGAAAAATTACATCGTCCAGGAATGGTGGTCCCTTGCGGTTTTACTAGTGCGTTATCTCAGTCAGACTGGTTTTGGTCGGGATCTCATTTTCTATGTTGTGCAACATCCCATATGAGGAGGCTATAATTTTTTGCATGGCAGGTCAATCTAGAGGTGCTCCTATAAAGGGGCGAGTAAAATCCCACTGGTGTATTCCCATGGCAATTGTTATTCTACTTTAATGTTGATAAGAGGTGTTTGTGTGTGAGTTGGATAGCTGTTGCAGAGAAAAATCACATACGTAATGAGTAATGCCGCAGTAGACAGAATTTACTTCTCTGACAAACTAACTTCGGAGGAACTATATGAGTGAACTGAACCTTGACTTGTATGTCTCTTCTTGTCTGTCTTTTTCTGTCACCCTCTCTGTATTTTTCTTTCCATCAGTCTCTTTCTCTGTCTATCTCTTTTGGCCTTTTGTCTCAGAGCAACTCTGTGGGTGTGCATATATTATGTGTAATCCTGCTGGGCAATGAGAGTGATACAAGGAGAGAGAGGTGGAAAGAAGCCGTTGCTTCTTCTTCCTCTGCCAATAAATTACTATTCATTGTGTCCCGTTCTTATTTTTTTTTCACTCCCTCCTGTACTGTTGTGCCGCTTCATCCACAACTATGGTGACCTGCATACAGAAATGAGGGGAGGAGGAGAGGATATGAACAACTGAGGCTGAGAGTACCAGGTAATAAAGGCAAATTTGAGGCAGGAAAATTGAAACAGGAAAGGGTGAGACAAAAGAATATAAAGGAGGGTAATAGAGAGATGAGAGAAAGATAGGATGAGGACAGAGGAGTCTGAAAGAACAGAGGACAGTGTGGAGAGAAAGAGAGGAGGAGTGAAGTTAGCTTGTAAGAAAGTTAGTAAGCTTGTCATCTGATTTGGTCAGAGAGAATACCAGATGATGGATGCTGCTGACAGTTGTTCGCTGACAAGTGTTGAATCTGTTGAATGTCGAGTTGGTGCCTAATCTTTTGTGTTTTCATTTGCTTATGTTGTTTTTCTTCTCTGAGGTTACACTCGATTAGCACTCAATTACCTACTTGGATTGCAGAGGGAGGGGAGAGCCTTGCAGCAGGACAGTGGACCCATTCATCCACGTTATGTGGGCAGGAAGCCATGCAAATACTCAGTGGTTTACTCAACCACTGGGCACCGCAGACGTGCTGTGTTTATAGTGGTGCAGTGTTTAAATCTTTTGGGATGTAACAGATTTACTATTTAAGCCAAAGTAAATTTGGACTTTCCAACACTTTACCACCTGGCAGGTAGAGAGATTAAAGGAATAATGGCAAATCACTTAGCTTGCTAGGAGGTACATAGGAATACTGATACAGTATCACTCCCATATCTGTATGGTAAATGTGAAGCTGCTGTACTGTGACACTAATCAACATTTTATATGTTAAGTAACTTCTTGTCAAGCAACATGTAGAGACTTCAGGAAGTTACTGCTTCTGGCTGAGAAACAGTCTGGCACATAACCCAACTTTTTAAAACATTCACAGAACACTCCATAATGTACTTCTTTGAATTTACTATTATTAGGCTCATTTTTGGGCTCATAGTGGGATTTTGTTACCTTTGGACAGAGACATACTGATGTGTCTCCAGTCTTTATGCCAAGCTTAGCTAAGCAGTGCTGGCTATAGCTGTAGTTTACAACATAGACACGAGAGTGGTCTCATAAAATACAAATTAGTACGAAATGCTGGACTGAGGACCACCACTCCTACTCTAACATGAAGTAACGTTATACACCATGCTCCTCTTATTAACGGAGTTCTATTGCATTTGAAGTAGGGGCTTTTTAAAAGTTTAAACACAAACTGATAACAAGGAGAAAAGTTTTTTTGACTTTCTGCCCAGCTTTTGAAGGTCAGCTTTGAAACTGTCTTTGTACTGGCCAGACTAAAGGGGATCATCACAACCGCCTTTGTCTCTGTATCTTGATGAGAAACGTCTCCTGTTGGCAGCCTCTCGGTTTCAGTTTTTCTGGTCTGTCAATGTTTTAACATACACACAGTGAAATACAGAGTCCTCCTGTGTGTATGACAGTTTAAGATAAAGGAGATGAGTAAATCAAAGGAAGTGACCCTTGTTCCATCGATTGAAACCTAATATGAATGATAAAGCGGCCCCTTGACCTCTATTGATAAGAGGTAGATATGCACAGCTCAGGCAGAACAAGTCTCAATTTGTAATCAATACCTCTGTTAAGCACGCAATGGCGGATCAATGAGAGAGGAAATAGCCACATACTGTGATGCACGTAATCTGCCCTTGGTGCTCCACACTGTTTTATTGTGCTATATCTTTCTTCTACAGTGTGTGTGCTGACACTTTCCATTAGTTTTTACACAAAGTCACTTTGGAAACAAATGAATGGCCTCTCCATTGTCTCTTCGTTTCTGTCTCTCTTTGTAAGCATCATTCTCTCCCTCTGTCCAGTTTTACGTTTTTTGCCTGTCTTTCTCAGTGCACAGATCACACTTCATACCTGAAAAATTATTTTAGCCTTTCCATTTCTCTGACTTTCTTTGACACTCAGACACAGTATGCATATGATTGTCCACACTGTGGTTGGAGGGAGCAGCGGGTGGGTGTGTGTGTGGGGGGGGGTTTAAGAAGCTACCTTGATTAGAAATCTTTTCAGAATGTGTTTTCCTCTTCTAAAGCCATGAATATTAAGACCAGGCAAAGTAAAAAGGCTTTTGTAGAATGGAAGTGTGCATGTGTCCTGTGTGAGGTAAAAGGTGTTTGTATTCGTGTAACAGGCAGATTAAATTTGCTGGGAGAGGGTGTTTGTGAAGTGTGTGAGAGAATGAGAGGGAAGCCAAAAGAAATCCACTTGGCATCTCAGACTGCTGTTGAATAAAGTGCTGCAGACAAATGCTGGTGTGCTCACTGCTGCCTCAGATCTGTTGGTATCCTGCTGAACAAGAAGTCAAGGTCGCAGCAGACATGACTTATAAATACTGTTAAACAAGAAGCAAACTATGGTAAAAAGACATATTTGACCAGTTGCAACAGTAGTACCCTGTGGGGAGGTGATTAAGGCAGTGTGAACATGCCAGACTGTCCGATCCATTGGAATCACACGCATCCAATTTTATCACTTCCCTTAATCGATGCATTGAAGGCGTGTTTTTCGGACAGTTGCGCATTGCAACACAGTGACGTCAAACTTGTGCGTCTATACTACTGAAAACAAGAAGGAGGCACAGCGCAGAGGAAGAAACGGTCCAAAGCGCCTGAAGGACTTGGATCAAAAATCAGCCCTGGCATTTATGACAAACAGCCGCCTAATTCTCAATACAAACAGTCGCCCCTACTTCTGATGAACTGCATCAAAATTGGAAACCTGCACGCTTCACAGCAATAAGGTGGGATATCCACAACCAAGAATTTGTTCAGTCATAAAACAGGTGAATTGGTTTCAGGTATTATGCTTGTAAGGTAATGGTACCAAAAAATTACATTGTCCACCATTGCCTTGAAAGTCTATGTCGTAAAAACAGTGCTAATTACTTTGAAAAAGATAACCTCAGTGCACCTACAGTAAGATGGTGTGCAGGTTACTTGGATGCCAGACTATTAAAGTGCTGATTTACAACAATAAATACAATGAGATTATTTAATCCCTCAACCTCAACATCTCATCCTAGCTTTATAGCTACAATACAACCTCTAGCTCATAGCTACATAATATCACACAGCCCCAATAATTCAGTTTTAACTACATGTAGCCAAGTTAGTACATTTGACAGGAATTTGCTTTTCCTGGGAACCCCTCCAGTCATAGAACCTGAATCCAGCTTCAGGATTACCTTTTGAGTTAATTTATCCATTAGCATGAAGGCCTTCAAATTGTCTCAGGGCATTCTGTTCCCTGATAATAATACAATAATAAACCCTAAAAGGCTAGAGGCTAGAGAAAAGATGTTTTGAGAATCAAATAAAATGGCTGTTAAAAAAAACATTTAGGATTATTAAGAAGGGTTTTTTTTTTTATGTAATCATACATTCTTTCCTTTTTTTTTTTTGTGGCCCAGGCAGCCCAGAGCTCAGAAAGTCCTTCTGGCATTTCCCAAACTTGCCAAATGGCAATACTGCTACCAAGGATATTTATCCAAACATTTGCATCACAGAGGCTTGAAATATTTTAAGCAAATATTCTCTTATTTCGTCCATTTTAGATGACGACAGATTATTGCTAGAGCTAGCAGCCATAGAACGGTGAGCCTTTGCACATGCATGTTTTTTTTTGGCCTTTATATGGCTTTTATTGATAGAACAGGTCAGGATACGACAGGAAACATGATGAGAGAGAGGGGGAATGACACGCAGCAAAGGGCCCCAGGCTGGGACTTGAACCCAGGGCCGCTGCAGCGAGGACAAAGCCTCTGTACATGGGACGCCCGCTCTACCAGCTGAGCTAAACGGCGCCCCCTGCATGCTTTTTTTTTAACTGTTTTTATACGCTGTGTTCAGAGATAATAAAACATTACATTGACGCTCCTTTTTTCCTCACAGAAATTGATCAGGAACCAATAACGGAATTGATAAAGAATCAGACAAGTGAGCAGATACATTGGCACCATTGGTATGAATAAAAGCTCATTAATTATCATCTATAATGAACATTGTACAATGGTGATTTTAGCCAAATGTTCTTGTTGCACACGCACCATTTTCCCTTCCTCAACAAGTCAAATTGTTCTGGGAGAAGGTTGGAGGGAGAGAGAGGAACAATGAGGGCAGGAGGAGAAATGAAAGTTGTCCATATTTTTCCATTTTTTTTATAACCAGCGAAAGTAACAGGAGTTAATATGTTTGGTATAGTCTCTCCATTTCCTATTAGTCTGGTAGCCACTTGTGTGCATGTAAAATATTTGATCAAGCTCAATTTTAAAAGTTTATAGCGAAGCCACCTCCTCTCTCTTTCTCTCTGAATTTTAAGAAATTTCTGTAGCCATATACATATTCAGATAGAGCGTGCACACAGACACACTTCCCCTGTCACAAAGGGCAGGGTTATAGGATTATAAGTGAAAGGAAGCATCAAAGTGCTTTGATGCAGGGTATGAAAAATCTTGCGTGAATCATCGAGCCTAAAAAAATCCTTAAATGGCCTGTCAGCCTTGTTCTTTGTTTTAGACAAACCATTTAAATGGCTTTGAGTGCCTTTTTCCGAAGCCCACTCAGAGGATAAGTTGATTTTGCAGATAGAGGCAAATATACAGTAGGCAATGAACAAAAATGCCTTTCTTTTCTTTTGGCACTCCAGGATGCACTCAGTCTGAAGGCTTACATGCAAATGCGAGTCAAAGTGCGGAAGAGAGTACAATCACACATCCTGGGCATACAGGCATGTTGGTTGTGCTCGTGTCAGTTAGGGTGTGCATTTGGCCAATGTTGTGTCAGAGGATTACATCATCAAGCTGAAGTAGCAGGGCAAACCCCCTTTTATCTCCTAATAGAATATTCATCATGGCTGTATGAATGAAGAATGCATGGATTTATGAATAATATATCAGTTTAGAGTTTGATTGAATGTGCTTACGTTTAGTGGTAATGTGTGTGGTTTTTTGTGTGCGTGTTTGTGTAAACACTGGAAAAAATTGTGTGGACAAGGCATATGTATGTTTTTGTGTGTGCCTTTCTGTGTGACTGTGTGTGTGTTTCTTGGACATGCTTTTGTATAGATCCCTGGCCCGCTGTGCTTGCCCCGCTGCACTCACTTTTCCAGATGAAAGCCGCTGTGCTTGTCCTCTGATGTTGACTCTTCCACACACCATAAAAGCATGTTGAACCACCAGCGCTACACATTCACACTTTCCTCTCAATCTCACTTTGCTTCCAGTGCACTCTGCTATCTGCTGTCAGCTGAATCTGTAAGCAAGCAGGAGGTCTAAGGTACTGACGCTGCACACCGACTACAGATATCAGCATTTGGGAACAAGTAGGAAAAGGAGGAACGGGACATACTACTTTGTTGTATAGACAGCATACAGCACATTTTCTGTTCTTAGCAGAATTTTATGATGACTTTTTCCTGGAGTCATAGATATGTAACCATTTGGAACAGAGACAGTCCTGTCCATACGTTAAAACGCATGTCAGCATGTATTCAGAAAGAACCCTTTGGAAGCTGTTTCCAAATAATTGAATTAAATTAAATAATTTAATGTTGTTTTTCCCCACTGAATATCAATTTCTTGTAATTTCCGAGTCGCTGAAAACCATCCGGAATCATGATTGTAGTTCCAGAGGAGCATAGCAAATATTTTATTACCCACGTCGCTCTGGAATATTAATCCTGTTTGAATGGGGCTTTAGTAATACAACACACCAGCACTTGTGTTCTTTGAAGTGTCTGATTATTGTGATTTATCTCGAGCAACTGACAGATCACAGCTCCCCCTTTTTTCTTTGTCATCATAGCACCACTGTAATCCATTGTAAGACACTATCACATGTTGTCACCTTCAGAGGTAAAAGCAGTATGACATTTACATTTTTTTTTTTCAATGAAGTTGGCATGAAAGGGGAATAGCATGGTGGGAAAAAAAAATGGAGCGAAGATATTCCTATAAAAGAGCTGCTGTGAGCGGGAAATGATCGTGAAGATTGTTTGTGTTTCTACCAGGCAGGAAGATAAAGCCCGGGATGCATGTGGTGGCAATACAAATGTGTTAGGAGGCAAACAGAAATGAAAAAATATTGTTGATAAAAGAGGTGCCAAGGTGAACATTTCACCTTTGTGGTTACTGCATGTAGACTGAGAATAAACATTTACTAACACTGTGAGGTGAGACAGAGGCGACATAGTGAATTGAATATCTGCAACAACAAAAAAACCCTGTCGGCTTGTAAAAACCTCTACATACAAAGTCAGAATGGACTACTTGTGAAGTCAATGCCATGGCTTTGCACACTTAATATTTCAGGGTAAATATAATCATTTTGCTACTCAAGAGGGACGCATGTCTTTGAAATTGAATAATACACACTACCTACCGGGCTGTGAGGAGCAACAAAAAGATAGAATGAGACAGAAAGAAAGAGACAGACTAAGACTGGCCTTGTGCCGAATGCCACATCACTCTGCCAGTCATTTAACATTTGACTGTGGCAATTTGAGCCTCCATTTGCATTGATTGATTTTCTCCACTCAAGTTGGGGAGCTGTCATGGGATTAAATTTAGCTGCCATTACATGGGGCCTCCAGTGTTATTGCTCTCCCATTATCCCATTGCTTTCGTGCGCGTGGACATGGGTGTGTACATATGTGTGTGTGTGTGTGTGTGTGTGTGTGTGTGATGGTGTGGGTCTGGGTGTGTGTGTGTGTGTGTTGGTGTGAAGCAAACTCATATACAGTATTTGGTACTGGACCAAGTCTCCACACGATCAAAGTGCCTTTGATCAAATCATGCCCCCAGATCACCCACTTACCCTCTCAAGTGTGCGCTGCAGGCCCAGATCACGTACAAACACCACACACACACACTCACACACACAGCTGTGCATATAGTTGCGCATGCAATGCTGGGAGTTCTTTCTATTTAACTATCTCTCTATCAGACGTGCACACGCACTCATTTGCGCTCATAGCTATGCATACATCCCCAGCTTCAAACACCAGTGATTTGACATTTCCTTCAGAGCTTCACTGTTCGTGACACGGTCTCGTTCCCCATGTGGGCTCTGCAGCCTCAGAAGTGAGAACCAACTTTCCTTGCTTCACACACTCCAAACTTCTGTCCCCCTGCTCCCTCTCTCATTACCAGCTCTCCCTCCGGACTGCCTCAGGTCTTCTTCTACTCCGTGGTGTGTGTGTGTGTGTGTGTGTGTGTGTGTGTGCGCGTGTGCGTGTGCATATATGACGGTGCAACACTGTGAATTGTGTGTATCTGTGCATATATGCAAGCGAGTCATAACGCCTGTGTGCACGTCAGCAAATTCACAAGTGTGTGTTGTTTGACTGTGTGTATCATTTCATGCTGTCAGGAGAAAATCCTCTGCTGCGTTGCTTCATCAGGGCAAATTAAGCTTAGTTTTACCAAGTTAGTTAATTATGCAGTTGATAATGAAGCACTTTTACTGCATTAATATCACTGCCTGGTCTGTGTGCCCTAGTGAATTTGTGTGGATCATGACGGTGCATATGGTAATGAGCGAACGCATATAGATGTGTCCTGTCTCTTGGATTTTGGTATTGTGTTTAATCTCATGGATTGGAGCTTTAAAATGGACACAGGAGATTTAAGCAGCTACTTTGATTCATGGAACAGTAAGAGTTTTGAAACTGATACGACCAAAGTTGTAGAGCAAACTGATCAAAGCCTCTGAATCCTTTTGTTATCTGAGCTCATGTAAAGTTCTAAAATATCAAAGCTTTAGTCATCCACAGAAGCACTGTGGACAGTAGAGGGATTACATTCAAATGTCAATGGAAATGTGGAGAAATCTGTTAATCTGTCATCTGACTTTATCTGCGAGATTTAAGTTACTTTCCAGTTCAACATATACTTTAAATAGTACATTTTCCGTTATTGACCTTTTTGTTTCTGTATTGTGTTAAAAGCCAGAGGACAATACAAGCTCTCATGTAGCATAAGCAGCCAGTCTGGGCCATAAATCTGTAGGCTGCAGTGAAAGAAATAAAGCAAGTCTGTCTGCTTCACTTTCATGTAGTGTATGTAGGATGAAGTTCTTCCAGATGCCTTCTCTCTTCTTGTCTCCTTGACTGTTCCATGTTGTCGTAGAGATAAAACATTTTCGGGTCCGGAGAGGAAAGAAACACAGGAAAAAAAAATAGACAGGTTTGGAAATTAGGTTGGGGCTGTGACAATAAACTTTCAGAAATGAGGTGATGGCCAGAAAATGGCAATAATCAGATTACTTTTTCTTGTTTTAAACTAGGCTAAACTGAGTGATAGTGACAGGGTAAAGAGGTCAGTAGTGTCTAAGGGGGTCACTCCTCAGACACTCCCTCTGCAGGTGTAGCAGGCCAAGTGGGAGGACATCCAGGTGCAGCCTGAGGACGTGCTGGGGGAACATCATCCCCTAGAATGAGCTGGAGGGAGGATTCACTGTTGGTCTGAACACTTCTGGGCTAGGGTGATTCTTCCTAGATGATGAAAATGTTTGCCTTAATTTGGCAAAAACATATTAATGTACCCTGTAAGGAAAATAAACATATTCTCTTTTCTGCAGTGAATTGAAATAGTATGAGAGGTTCTTTTGCACAGAAAAGTGTATCGCTAGTGTAGTTTAATAGGAATTGTTAAGTGTTATATTTCAGCTGTTTAATGAACCTGTTATCCGTGAAACTGAAACTAAAGTCTGTTAACCTCATTGAAGTTGCTAAAATCACCTAAGGTGTGGTTATCAGACACTTGATCTTATGTGTCATGAGTGTGTGTTTGAAATGTATCACTCTAAACCTACTGGGTTAACTTTGCAAAAGGTCAAGAGTAATTGTCACAAAATAATTAAATTATAGCCGACCTGCCGGCACAGAGAAACATATGCACTTTTGGAAGAATCACACTTTAATGCTGGTGATAATGAAAGCAAGAACAGCGCAGCATGTCTTGCCACTGATGTGTTAATTGTCCTTTTGAACATTTTATTAAAATGTCACCTCGCCTGTGGGGAGTGACAGAGTGACAAAACAGACGCTGACAGAGGAAGGAACCCTTCCCTGACCTTTATAATTCACATTCTTCCTCTCAAAAACCTCCTTCACCTGCGTCTAATGAGCTGGCCTAAAAAGGACACGCATGCCCTTGAAGATTGGAAACCACTGGTAGAGCGCACCTCTCCATCAGTACACTGCCCCGACCTTTAAATGGAAGTTAGTTGACATAAATTGTAAGCTAGAGCATATTCTCTACTTTAGTGCATTTTTTGTGATTCTGTATTGATCTCAAGTGAGAAATCTATCTTTTTTTTTTTACTTGTCACACCTCCACTGTGAGTTTAGACTGTTTCTTAGGCCTTTGAGTTAAAGGATGTTGTACCTGCTCTGCAGTCAACATGGTGATCTTTCAGGCATGCGAGACTAGAAAAGAGTGGAAGTGTCTTGAATGTCAGTGAGTGCTGCTGGCGCTGGTTTGTCTTATTAATTCAGGAGAGGAGTCTCTATTAATACTAAGACTTTATTGATCCTACTAGACCTTCTGGCTGGAGATGAATGGCGCTTACATATTATCACAGCTTCGAAATGGGCCCTCACATACCCCTGACATTTCCACCATAGATGGCTGTAATTTCCAGAGTGACAGACCCCATCCCTGACTCTCTTATTTTCACCCACTTACACTGTCTTTTTCTCATACTCGCTCAGTCCGCTTCTTTCTCTTCCTGCCCGTGCCCTTTTCTGAGTTTCTGCTCTTGGCTACTTCATGTTATCAGTCCCTTCTGCTTTCTTCTGTCTTTTCTTCTTTTCCCCACCTTTTGACATTTTTATCAGTTTTTTTTTCAGCCTGTCTTTTCTTACATTTATGTCTCACCTAATAGCTATCTCTCTCTTTTGTGGTCTCTCTACCCCTGAACTCTCTCTCTCCCTGTTTCTGTTGTTGCCTCTCCGTTCACTAGCTGAGCTTACTCTTTCTCATCTGCTAAACCTTTCCACCTGACTTTATCTGTGCTTGCTCTCAGCCGTGACCCCTGCCTCTCATTTGGATCTACTGTATTTATCTCTTTTAGTTTCTCCACGCTCTGTCTTAGCATGCTCTCTCTTTCTCTTTGTATTTCCCTCAGCAGCTCTGCTTTGTTTGGCAACCAGCAGACAAGGCTGCTGACAAAGGTGAGCGAGAGCATATTTAAAATGTCACTGGCAAAGTGACAAAAGGTCATATGGAAAGTAAGAGACTCCCAGCACAGTTTGGACTGACTGCTAAACAGGCCTGCTTGCCTGTTTGTGATTGTGCGTGCGTGCGTGTGTGTGTGTGTGTGTGTGTGTGTGTGTGTGTGAAGGGTTGTTTCTATATGGAAGAAAATACAAAGGTTCTGCGTATAAATGTACATTACTCTGTGTCTGCATCTATGCATGCCCCTGTGTGGTTGACCTATATGGTGTGCTTCAATGCGGACATAAAGCTTTAGTTGGATCATTTTGCCAACTTTGGTTACATCAGTTTCAAAACTCTCCAAATCAAAGTGGTCATGTTTATGCCACTGGCATCCTTATACCTGACTGCTGCTCCCTGCCTGAGCTCAGGCCTTGAGCTGCTACCAGTGTGATGAGACTCCTTCTTAAAAAAATTTTCCAGCCAGACACACTGCTGCGCCAAGAGTATAAGACAAGCACGATGTCAGCCAGATCTGTGCTACTGTTCATAGGAATCCTGGCAGAATATAAGCCTATAAGTCAGAATACAGAAGTAGGAAGGTTATATCGAACCCCTAAAACATCTTAATGCCTGTTTCCAACTACAGCATTAATAGAGTTGGTTCAACCAAATTTCATGAAAAGATATGCTCTTTCATTAGCCCTTTTGAGATATTTGTTTCCACTGCACACCACCACAACATTTGAAGTTGAAAAATATCGGCCTTGTGCTGCCCTCAAATACAGCAGCAACATGCCTTTCCAGAAACGGTGTCCAAGTTACCTGGATAGTCCACAGTCATCAATGTCTTTGGAACTGCTTTCTAAAGAAGATGTAGGGCCAAGGTTAAATTATCTTTGGCTCATGGAGTAAAGCGCTAAAACTAATCTAAAATGCAACCCAGTCTTCGAGTGAATAACAGCAGCAAAAGCATATTCACTATGAGTTTGCTGTATGTGTGCGAGCAGAAACCTAGAAATTGGCATACACGCAATGCCCCCTTCCTGTAAACAATTCCCAACCTCTTATTTTGTCAGTCAACATTGTTATTTTCTAATGAACTGTATAATTAGTGAGCTTACAGAGCTGTCTTGTTGCACTCGTAGGGCTAATTAAAAGCAACACACAGATGTAAGCGATACTACAAACTGCTGAGTGTTGTTGACGGGGAAGTAAACTTGAAAATCTGTTTGTGCATATGGGGAGTTTGCTCTCAGATAGGCTCAAAAGAACAGATCATGCCCGTGCTATTGTTTTTTCCACGTTTGGGAGGCTTCTACTCGTGTCTGCGCTGGATTCTACGCCAGCATTTAGGTTTTGGAGACTGGATACTTTAACATAAGAAAGAATAGCTTGTTGATAGATACAGGCGAATAGTCTCAAGCAAAGGCAGGTATGGGCAGGTGATGGAAAACCAACTTACTCAAAAAGGAAGCACAGAAAAACAGGTAGGCAGATGTGAAGTTCAGTTTGGTTTAAGTCAGTCATCTAGTTTCCACTTAAAGCAGGACGCCGTGTTTTTCCCTTTCTCCCTTTTTTTCCCATCTTGCTTGTTTTACCTTGGAAGCAACTTTAATGCTCTCTAGCAGTGAGCTACTGTCTGGAGTGACTCATTTCACAATCCTCTTGTTTTTCCGAAGCACTTTATATTGCACTTAAAGTTGTCATTTGGAGTGTGTTTTTCCCCACCAGCACTTAATGTTCTGTATGGGTCTCATTTGCAGTTTGAGGCTCAGGCTCTCTTCATTCTCTTGGTGCATGTATTTACAGCCATCTGTCTACCTGCTACTCTGTCTACCCTCCTGCCTGTCTGCCGGTACCTGCAGGCCTCTCTCTGTTTCTCAAAATGAAGTGGTACAATAATCCATCTCTCCGGGAAAGGAACAGATCCATAATGTATGTGTGTGTAGCATGTGTTCGGTGTGCAGTGTGTGTGTGTGTGGTCTCTGATGCTGGGTGTTTTTCATTGACTCCTATAGCAATTCACTAAATGTCACTGTCAGCTTGTGAAGATAGACTCTTAGATAGACCCTTTTTCACCCTCCCATCTTATCTTCTCACTTCTCATCCATGTTTTTTTACCTAAATTTATTCTTGTTTTCTTTGCAATTTTTCATCCTCCTCTTTGTGTTGCAGCATGTAAATCTATCGATAGATAGATTTTTGCTGACAGAAAAAGGCAGCCAGACAAATGTCATGGATGATAGATAGATTGATGGACATAGAGGAATGTAGTGTAGATGTGTATGGACAGGGATAGGAAAGAGAGTGATGTCAGCAGTGTGTCAGCGGTTTTGATGAGTTGATGACAGAGCTGACACAGCATTGGGAGTAAGAGGCCAGCCCTATGCTTGTCCTTCCATCACTCTCCTTTTCCATCCATTTATCTATACTATCCATCTATCCACTGTCAAACTGAGTTTCACTTGCCAAGGGCAGAGATGGAGGGAAGGCATGGGAATGGAGAGATGTGGTGTTACTGGGCAGTTTTCAAACTCTGTCATCGGTTGAGCAGACTCCCGATAACCTGTGACTCTACCATGTTTTCCTACTTGTGAGGTCATTTCTGGGGAGTCTATGAACTCAACTTTAGAGCTTCATGTATGCAATAAATCTGACAAGATGGTTAGGCTGATCCAAATATCTCAATGATTGGAACTGTTGCCATTAGGGGTGTAAATCACCAGTTTCATCACCATACAATATTGTATAGATTATTTTGACAATGATACGATACATGCCAGTATCACAAAGTCTGCAGGTCAATTCAACTCAGGGGCCCACAATCGATATTAGACCATTTTCCTATTTAACATAGTTGCAGAAGAAGCTGCCACTGTTTTTCTTTTCCGCTTTTGTCCTTGAAAAATAAATAAATACTTTTCAATAACTGTGCATTCAAATTTACTTTGAACTTTTTTGCCAGTAGTCACCATTATTAGCTTTAGCCTATGGTACATTTAATTGCATTAATTAGCCTAGCAGTTAGCAGATGTTTCCCCTACTCATACTGTAGCATTTCTTACCGCTAGTTTTCACTGTGTCTCCCTAAAGAACAAAAAGGTTAAATTTCAGCCCGCATGCAGGGTTTTTTTTTATTTGTCGTAGTGAGAGCAACAAGTTAGGGGACTGCTAAGTGGGAAGTCCGGTTGTCTGTTGACCCATTTTTTCTACAGCCCAAAATATTTATTAATTATTTCTGAGAGGGGAATAAATATCCTCATCATCTTGTTCTTTGCTGCTTGTCATGTTTGAATGTTGAGGAAGGAGATGCATTTGGACAGACACTGTGACACAGATGTGCCAGCGGAATTTTAAAACAAAGGCCCGCCTTAAAAAATTGCGATTGCTTTGATCACATTTCATTGTTGATCATTTAACCGATGTATCAATCCAGAACGATGGGATGTTACACCCTAGTTGCCATGGTAATTGATGTCCAAATCAGTATTCAGAGGTAGAAGGCATTATGTCAGCGGCATCAAAAAAGAGGCAGAAATAATTTTTAAAAAAAGAGTGAGAAATGGATCTTCTTTTTGGCATTTTAAGTTGTCTCAAAACACATGCACATGAAAACCAGAGGGAGCATCCCTGCTCCCTGTGCACATTTGCGGTCTCTGTGGCTGTGATGAGTGCAAGCTTGATCCTCCAAGCTTGCAACTGCACAACACTCACTCATTCTGCAAGCTGGATTTTAAGACTTTGGATGCAGGGACAGTGGCTGATTCTGTCTTTGCATTCTCAAAGACATGTTTGATCCCTTTTTTGGGGCAAAGCTTAAATGTATTCACGGGTAATTCTCACTGACGCTCCAAAATTGGTATTCAGGACAGTCCAACAAGATAGCAAGCTATTAGGCTAATACTTGTTACATCTGATAAGTTGTTATATGTATATTACTTCTTAAGTCATTGCTGGTAAGCTTTTAACCCTGAATGACAAGTGTAGGGAAAAAAACATGCAGTGCAGAGGAAGTGGAGGGGATGCAAAGTTTGTTTGACATTGAACTGCTTTTTTCTTTGACTGTGGTCACAGCACAGAATGATGTCCTTTTATTTTAGTGCATAATTCATTCAAATAATTTGCTGCAGTTAATGCATCATCTTGCACCTACTCAGGGGGATTAATTTATTTACTTCTACTCAAAACTACTTTGACAAGGAAACCTGTCCCAGTATAGCAAGGAGTAATTATATTCTGATCGCCTTTTGTGTTTTGCCTGCAAGGAAGAATGTATTAAAAATGCTTATTTAGAGGGTGTTGTCCCTATAATTAGTCCCCTAGAAAGGAGAGGGGGTGTGTCTTCCAGTTTGATTGGTTGACCCAGTGGTTGTGAGTTTCACAGCCTGGCAGGTCTTGACTGTGACAGGGTGCATGCCTTGCTCTTTGAATAGCGGTGCTGTTGCATATGGAGATGCTGCAGCATTTTTCTGGTCAGGGAGAAGCTGACCTTGCTGCCCTTCTTTCTCCCAGGCTTTTTTTCCCCCCAGTTGACACAATCCTTGTCAGACTCCTCAGGGCCTGAGGACACATCGTCAGCAAAAGCAATAGGACACATCCTTAGAGAAATCACCCTCCTCAACCACACTGGACACGTCCTGATTTTCCCTTTAGCGTTGAAAATGCAGCAAAGTCATATTTTGTGTAAATATATATAGTCTATAAACTTTTTATGTCAAAGCAAGTTGTGCATGGCCACACGATTATTTTCTCTCTTTATCCTTCAAAAACTTTAGGAAAACTTGACAAAGTTTCGCCTAACTATAGTTACTAACCCTACACTTAATTGTAAGAATGTTACATCCCCTCCATGATAGGCACAATCAAACCAGAGTTTAATGTAATCTTCATTGAAAGACAAAAATGGTGTAAAGTAAAAATGAGTAAAGAGAGCAAGTTTGTCGCTGCAGGGAAGACAAGGCAGCGTGGTTAGACTGTTCATTGTCCATTAAGGTCTCTGATGATTACATATTTTTGCCTGACAATGATTCACTTTTTCACTTTCCCGCAGCTGTCTTTTTTGAGAGCAGTGCAGTGGGAATGAAGGAGTGTGTGTGTGTGTGTGTGTGTGTGTGTGTGTGTGTCTGCATGTGTGTGAGAGAGAGCAAATCAAACACATTTCTTGGTAGGGTCAGAAAGAGACGGATTGTTTGTGTGTGAGCATGTGTGAAGTGTGTTTGATAGTGTGCATTAATGAGCAGGTATTTGTGTGGTTGTGAACAGGCTGCTCCTCACATATGCCATTGTGTCTATCCCTGTTCTGGCTTTAGTCATCAAAATTTGAGAGGCCTAGCAGATGGCCGAGAGAGCTGTGAAAGAGACTGTGTGGTGCTTATTCACTGCATTTACATACTTTGAGGTAACCTGGTAATTGTCTGCCCTCCTTAGTAACCTGACTTCGGCAACCAAACATCATGTTAGAAGCCTTGGTTTTTTTTCAATTGGGATGAGGGAGCAGCTGCATTTCCTGCTGAATAAATCTGATATAAAGACCATCTGAACACCCAGGCTTGAACTGTGTTTCTGTTCATGACAGAGACTCCAAACTTGAAATGGTAGGAAGAAAGAATTGCTCATTAATTATTGCAAAAATAATTGAATCTAAAATTTGACTGAAATGAAGTCAAATTGTACCCCAAAAGAAAACTCTTATGATATGTTAGGCCTAGATCAACAAATATAGTGTTGAAGCAAAAATATGACAACCTGCACACTATAGCAGGTTTTATGTTAACCATGTTACTGCACTGCACATCCTGCCTTAGCTGAGATATGGCACCTTAAGAGAGCTGCTAATGAGTCCATTCTGCCCTGCGTGCACACACACACACACACACACACACATGCAAATACACAGCCTCTTTGACACCATGAGATGTGGGCTGAAGAAGAGTGGTTGCCATTTGTCAGTTTTCAAGATGACGGATCTGTGTGTGTGTGTCTCTGTGTGTGTGTGTGTGCCTGTGTGTGAGAACGTGTGACTACATACTGTACTTCAGTGCCTGTGTGGGATCATGGTCACTGGGCTGATGACCAGGAAGTAATGAAGCTTAGCAGCTGTTAATGAGCACATTGCCGTGGTAACACGTTACCTATATACAGTAGCTGTTACGCAGAAAGAGTCTTGACGGAATCACGACCACATGAGAAACTGACTTATTGAAGCTCATTTTGCACAAATAATGTATTGTAATTATGAGTTGTTTACCATTTTGTATAATTCTGAAGAATGTGTTGTATGTGTTAAAATGAGGGAGAGAAGTCAAACCAATTTACTCCTAAATCAGAGATGACAATTGTTAATTTGCATAGATAAAATAAGGCCTCCAGGGGTGCTTTAAAAATGCCTAAGGAACAAACAAAGAACACATCAAACAAAATGAAAAACTTGGAAAATTAAAGACGTGCTAATACACAAAAGGGAAATATTCAAGTTGTTAACTGAGATTCATCCTCGATGCTTATCTGACTTTGGCAGCAGAGTGAAACCTCCCTTGTTTAAAACTAAAATGAAATACATTGACCTTGAACATATCTTATTTGGATGAAGAAAAAGGATTGTAAATCCATTCAGTGCACACTGCTGATACTGATTATATTTACTCCAGTTTTATGTATACCAACAGCCAGAACTGTCCATTTAACATTAGTGAGAAAATCTCAATCCACTGTTTTCTTTGTGATGTTAATATTAGATTAAAAGTCAGAAAGTTGATGTTCAAAAGCAGTGGTCAGTGAAATCACTGTCAAGGCTGCAGATACATTCAGGAAACAGATCATTTTACCTGTTTGGACCATTTTTCTCCACCCCAGCCAACATTCACAGTGAAAATAAGTGTGCTTGGAGTTATCATAACGGTATACAGCTGCTTACTACCTTTAATTGGCAGGTTTAAATGAGTGTCTGAAGCGAGTGTACTGTAGTGAGACATGCCTCTGTGGTAGAGGGCAACCAACAGCTCTTAGAGAGCATTCAATAGACATTAACGAGGTGAGACAGGGTCAGTAGTGTCAGAGTTTGAACCGGGACCAGCGAACATAAAACCCTGTGCAACCTTCTATATGACACTTGGAGATTTCTTGCAACCTTTCGATTGTATTTAATGGAATACTTTGACATTGAAATTCAGTTGGCTGCTTTTCTCCACAAAACACCTGTCAGACTGAGAGTTGAGCCCGGCGGTTTTTAAAATCATTATGTTTCCGGCCCTTTGTCCAATAAATCAAGTGCAGTGCAAACTTGAGGTCTTTGGGAAAAATATCAAACGTGATGATAAACTATATTTCAGCAATTTATGCCAAATCACTCCGATGTTTGGAGGATAATGTGTGGATGTGAAATCTCAGCACACATGGAACTAAAGTAAAAATGTGCCATAATAATGAGTTATGGTTTAAGATTCTAATGTGTTATGTGTTCAGATTAATGTGATTTTTTTTCTAAAAGAAATCTCTGTTTTTCTCTTTCATGCTCCCGGTTGACGAACCCTCCACTGACATCCACAGGTAAGTCTCTTGTAGATTGTTGTATGTTGCTGCTGGTGTGTGAACTTGTCTTCCTTTCTTACTGCGTGCATTTTCACTTCCTCACTCTAATGATATCAAATGTGTTTTCATCAACACTCCAAACTCTTCGCTGATTT
The DNA here is from genome assembly GCA_039737535.1 of Lagodon rhomboides. Taxonomy (NCBI): domain Eukaryota; kingdom Metazoa; phylum Chordata; class Actinopteri; order Spariformes; family Sparidae; genus Lagodon; species Lagodon rhomboides. Next base: position 13,204,739 of record CM077803.1, read on the forward strand.
CAACTTTTGACACTGAGAAACAAACATGTTTTTGTAATAGTGGCTTGATTACCCTTCTAGGAAAATGATAGTCTTATTATTGTGTCTTTACAGGCTAAATTAACGGATTCCATCAGTCTGATGGCTTTTGACAAGCTGAAGTTAAATCCACATTGAATAGGGTTTTGATGGCTTAAACTAGATTTTCTTTTGATTTCGCCCGAAGCTACCATTTGTGTGTCTGCTGAGTGGCACCCTGCCAATAATACTAAGTCTCCGTGCACATTCATTCTGCTGCCTACATTAAAATGGCTTCAGAGCAAAAGAGATTAAATAAGTTATAACTCTTATTGGAAGGCTAGGTGGCAGCTGATCTTTTGTTCTGTGTTTTGTTGCAGTGTTTCTTTTCTGTGTGGTAAAGTGTGGGTGGCAGCTGGTTATTTATGAGTAAGGTGTTTCTGGTTAGTTTTCTCATGGTTCGCTTGTGAAATGTGTAATTAAGCATCAACAGGCTTTTTCTCCCTCCTGTCTCAATTTATACTCTCCTTCCTTCCATGTACTTTTCTGTCCTTTTGTCTTTGTTTCACCTCCCTTTCATCATTCAATCTGGTATATTTATCACACTGTAGCTAAGGTTGTATTAGTGCAACATTTCTTGAGCCTGTGTTTGATGTAGGCATTGAAAAACGTACGTTACATGTAGTAATTATGAGTTCTACATGTCCAGCATGATGGACAAATTGGTGTTAAATTTCCGTTTCAGGATCTGGATAGAAATGTGTCGATGTGATTGCTATTGCTTGTGCTCTATTGTCTGTCACAGGTGAATTGCAAGTTTCTTTGGAATTTGGCAGAAAGGAAGGTCGTGCAGATGGCATTAAATTGATTTTCTTTTGTAATGGCAGATGCTTGTGTGAGGGTTCATGCTTTTATGCGTGCTTGTCACATGTGTGCCTGTAGAGATTAGATCGTTTTGCACACATTTCTTTGTAGCTGTGAATGTGATTGCGTCAGCCTTATCCAGCTGTACATGTACAATACGTGCAAATTCTCCATCTCGTCTTAGAATATATGTCAGGTTCATTTTGGCCCACATGAAACCCTTGGCTTAAACTCAACTTCCTCAAGTTATTAATCGTATTCATCACCTTGTCTCAATTTATGTCCACCATGTACCGTGAAACACCTTGAGCTTGTCGCGATCAAGCACTTCTTAATGCCATTATACATTTATGACCACCTTGCGGGGACATTCCGGGCATCGGCTTGTCAGAAAAATGCAGGCAAATGGAGCAGCTTGATGCAGAATCCTGTCACCTTCCCCACCCCTACCCCACCCTCCACTTTAATGAGCCACATTTGCAAGGTGTGAGACGAAAGGTTCCTAGTCCGTCCACATCAACATGACAGCTATTAGGAGACACCAACAGCTGGTGGAAGGTGGAATTAGGGATGAGGAGGCGAGAAAAGGAATGACAGACTGAAAGAATGAAGGAGGAGGGAGGGTAGCTGAAGAGAAGTGTACTGTAGGTGCAAGGCAGCCAAGGCAATAGACAGTGTAAGAGATGAGGAGTACAGCTGGTGATGGTCATCATGATCCTTGGGCAACACTCACCCTTCATTAGATGCACCACCTTGCCGGGGAATGAAGGACAGAAGAAGGGATGGCAGAAAAGTGAGAGACAGTGAGTGGGGAAGGGTGGGGAGAGGCTAAACATGCTCCAGAGGAGAACGCACACAAGTGCTGCTAAAGACCATTGGAGCACAAACATGAATACATAATGCATAATGCAAATACAACTGCAGCAACACTGACATATGCTATCGTTGCAGCCGTCCTCTCATTAGTTCTGTCATTGGGAAGTCTGCTCAAGGCTGTTGCTATCATTACCAATTTACAGAGTTTAAAGAGTGCGGAGACCAAAAAAAGGGACAGAGAGAGAGAGAGAAAGTAAAAGATGGGTAAAACCAAGGTTGGAGAGAGAGATAGGAGTCTGAAGGTAGAGTTCTGCAGTCCACAAAAAAATATTTGGCGCTTCACAGCAAAACAGCCTCATGGCATTCTCCTTAGTAACAGAAGTAGTTGGGGACCTGTTTTTGAATAATAAAAAAAAAACAATGGAAAAAAAAACATAAACTGGCTCCATACAGCTGTTAAAGTGTATTCTATGTCTCTAAAAGTCCCAAGGTCCCAAATTGATGTGAAAAGATGTTATTTATACCCTCACTGCACGTAAAACTCATGCACTCACTATAGCTGGGGTGTGCGCTAATGCTTTTAGCTTAGCAGCTACAATAAAGATTTCAGCTTCTAAAAACAGGGAGAGAAAGAGCACAGACCAGCAGACAGTATAGAATGCCCCTTCAGTTCCTGGGGTAAAGCAGAATCTACTTTAATGTACGTGCATGTCTGATAAAACTCACTAACTGGATTATTCTTGAGTGTCACACAAGTTGTCACACTTCATAAATGCGCTATAAATGTATTAAACATCTGCAACTCTTACTGTAGTAACAAAATGTTGTCAATGATACAAAGAGGATCTTTTGTGTTATATACTTTGGAGCCATTCATGCTGAAATGAATGCGCCTTTGGTAAACAAAGGCGGTGCTGTTAGCTTTTAACATCCATCTAATATTAGTACTTCACTGACAAGGTTGTTTTCTACCTTTCCGATGAACCTATAAAACAGAGTCTGCCAGAGTACATTCAGACAAGCTAATGTGGTGACTTTGTAACTTCGAGAGTGGAACTTCTCCTGTCTAAGAGGCTATTCAGTCGCTAGACACCTGATTTATAAACTTCTTCCTGTAATAAATAACCACACACAATTTCTGCTGTGTTTTCAGTTAAGTTGTTATTTGTTGTTGAAACACCAAATTGTCAGTTTTGATTATGTGATACTTTGGACTGCTTCAGCGGCAATGGCAGCTGATCATGTCTGAATATATTCAAGTCTGTGTTCGTATTTTGCTTTGGTCTAAAATTTTAAAAGCCCAAATCACATCGGCCTTTCTTTCAGGTACCTGGGGAGGACAAAATAAATTGCCCAATCACTAAATATATGAATAGATTTTTGACTTTACTCACACTGACAGTTTTACTGAGTGCATCTAAATCTAAAGTGGCTTCGGTTTATTTTGTGCAACTCCCTACAATACGCACAGGGATAAAGCACTGCTGAAGAGAAAGAGTGAGACTGGCCTTTGTCACTATGTGCTGTTAAAAGCCTTCCAGAATAGAGAGCTTAAAGTATAGTAAGCCTCGGGGAGTAGCCTAGACTTGGTTGGTTAGGATTGTACTGAGAATAGACATTGTTGTCCACATTGTTTTTTTTTTTTTTTTTTTTTTTTTATGTTTGAAGGATTTTTTGTTTTTGTTTTGTTTTTTGCTTTTTTTTTTAAAATAGGAACGTATACATCACCAAAGTTATGATCCACCAAAAATGCAGAACCATTAAAATGTTTTTATCATTTCCCAGCAACAATAACATGATGATCTAAGCTTAAACTGTGGACTCTTAGGTTAAAAGTAGAATAAAAAACTAAGCAGAAACACTGAAGATTATTATTTAGTGCGATTAGGAGAATACGATTAAATGGAGAGAGGCTGCTTTAAGGTTATTCTTCAAAACGATGAGATTTCAGCCTCTGTTGCAAAGGTAAGGAGTGACTGTGCATTTATGACTAGAGCGGGAAGGTCATTTTCTTCTTGGAGAGCCAAGAGGGAGATGAGACAAGACCCAAGCGATAACCAGTGCCCTGAACACAGAGATGACGGTGCCGGAACACCCAGAAAATGTGTCAGCATCCAGCATGATGTGCTATCCATTCATATAATCATATGTCACAGTACGATGCAAAATTTTGACATTGAGAAGTTGCACTATAAGATATACATATTAATCTTTTTTTGCTGTGAGGTAGTAAAATCAGCCTTCTAGTCGGTAAATGTTAATTTCCTGCTAAATCTATTGCCATGTCTCAACTCTCCAGGCTTTACACAGGGACTAATAGAAGTGGATCAGGCCATTACTTCAAACTTCAAGCTACGAATAAGTTACTATCCACTAAAGCAGGCTCTCGGGTCCACAAGGCTCATTAAAACTAAAACTTTTTGTTCATTATTGAAATAGCAGTAAATGATTAATTCTGCATTATCAGTGTGCTGTGCCACAAAACATTTAACTAGATACATTAGATGTGTGTATTGGTTTTCTGCGTGTCTTTGTGTGTATATGTGCCATACACTATTATTACATAACTCAACATACAGCTCCAAAGGCAGGTCATATTTGTGCAGGTAGACCTCATTAATCATATTTTGTGTTGTCCTCAACTGTGATTTATTAAGAAGCTGAACAGTAAAAGTGCACGTGTCATGTTCTTCCTGCCTTCCAGGTGTAAGCAGTGTTGAACAGAAATGATACCCTAATCCGCCCAAAAGCAGATCACGTAGTTGTCTCCACGACAACCTTCAATGATTTTCCTTATTCTTTGATCAGTAAAATACTGTGAATCTTTTGAAAATGTCCTATAAACTTGGGCTAGTATGACATTGCACCTAATGTCATTGTAGAGTTGGCAGACAAGAGCATCCTTAACCCCCAGTTTCCACAGGGCACATCTGTGTTGAAATCCAGCTACGACACGGCTGCTGGAGCTTATCGAAGTTATTCTAGACAATACTCTTGGTTCCACCAGATGTTCCACGGCATGTCCCAGAAGCGACTACCCACTCTGCTGCATGGTAGATCACCAAGTCTATTTTTGATGGAAGCAGAAAGAAGCCACATCACGATTCACAGAGCAGATTGAACCATGCAGAATACATGGAAGGGGCATAGAGCAGCTGGTCGGTTTTCAAAATAAAACGCACTGTGCAGACTCTGGATTTACAGAAAAGAAAGCATTTGACTCTAAAGTCTACTAGAAGCACAAAAATCAAGGACTGACTGACTGAAACGTTTTGGAGCCAATGTCAAAACCGATATAAGAGAGTAAAGAAATCACTGTCGATATATTGGCCCATGTGCACCTCTAATGTGGTAATTAAACACTTGTGAAAAAGATGTGACAGAGGCAGGATATAGTACGGGTTAACTATAAACTTTGTCTAAAATGACATCCATGCACTAAAATAGGAAGCCTTGCTGGGGATTAAATAATTCTAAATTAACCCAAGAATCTTTTTATGCTTTATAATCTTTGAAAAAAGTTTTCATATGAATGCATATCTGATAACGTATAGACTTATACGGATATATCTACAATATCGGCTGATAATATAAGCCAACATATATATCGGTGTGGCCGCATGATAAACACAATGTGAGAAAGTCAACAATATGAGGCAGGCTCGACCCACTGCTCCTGAAGCGCTCCCTGTGGGGTATGAAGGGAGCGGAGAAGGGAACAAAACAGTGTCTCACACGAGGGTCATAGAGACGTGCCTGGTGGAATCAAGGCATAACTATTCCGGCGGCGGACATTTTGACTTGTCACAGCAGTGAAAGCGCAGGTGTAACTAATAACATTAATGATTAATTCCATATGAGTGTACCACTAATCCGTAGCACTGAGGCTGCATGCACAATAGCATGGCTGCAGCATTATAACACCTGAATAGATTGCACCCATCGTTAATCTTATTAATTACACTCGTGCTCTTCCCTCTTTTACATGTCAGTATTTGTGCTGTCAGAAAGGTCCAAACAAACCTCAAGCAGCTTCCAAACACGTTCGGTGTCAAACAGCCTTTCTATAGGTGTGAAGGTTATTGAACATTGAAAGATGTCAGCCCAGTTCCATTTCAGTCATGCATTGCATTGCAAAGATACTTGAAGTTCAACCTTCAGGCTGACCTCAATACCTGCCTCCCTTTGTCATGTAGATTTACATGCAGCTCTAAATTAAGCGTACACAAGAAGGTTTATGTTGCTTACGACTGAATGGGTTTGCAGGCTGGTATTTCTTGGCCTCATTAACTCTGTTGTAGAACTGTGTTCATCATACTGTACACGTCGGTGACTACAATGTCATGTGTTCGATGTGTAAAACATGAATAAAACACAATGTGGTCATTTGCTAATCCTTTTTGATATATACCAAATTGAAAACAGTACAAAACAGTATATTTAACGCTTTGTTGATCATCTTCATTAATCTTTGTAAAAGTATGCTTATTCTGAATTGATGCCAGCAATACGTTTCAAACAAGTTGGTAAATGGGCAACAGAATACTGGGAAAGTTATGTTTGACAGCACACATTATGAATAAACCTCAATACTTAAACAATAATAATGTCTGCTGTCAGAGAGACTCTGATTATCTCTAAAGTCATTTTGTGTATTGATTTTTTTTAGATAGGGTATTCATAATAAAAACTAAATCCTTACATATGCCACCGCTTTACTTTGATTTTTTTTTTTTATTTTTGCAGTAGAGGGTTTTTTAAATTGTGTTGATGGACAAGTGGATAGAGGGGGTAAGAAGCAGAGAAGAACAATGTTGGTAACCACTAATATCACAAAATAAGCAGTTCAGCAGGGGATAAAGACTTGAGTTGTGAGAGCCAGGGTGATGACAGGCAATGAGGGAGGTCGCTGGGATGTGAGAGAAAGAAACAGTTGAAAATGAGAAATGAGTAACAGAAAGAGGAGCAAAAAATAAAACAAGGGTATGGAGACAGGTGATAGACAAAGAGAGAAAAGGTGGGAAATGAGTGATGGAGCATGTGAGAGAATATGAAGGGAGCTCAGACAGATGGGATAAAAAATGAAACAAGGGTGAGCAAGTGTGTGGTGTAGGAGATGGAGAGCAGTTCTGTCTGTTGGTTTTCTAAGCCTGTATAAAAACCTCAGGGACATAACGGATAAAAGCAAGTGTTCTTTGTCAGAGAGACTCTTTTTGAGGGAAGTAAATGCATGCGTTGCTGTAATGAAGTTCTGTAACTTGGGCTACGTATATGCTTCTAGCTAAACCAAAAAGACGTCCTTCTGTTTTGCTTTTTACTTTCACACCCACCAGGTGAGATTGATTTGATCTTTCTTTTTTTTCAGTTATGTTCATTCTGAAAGGAGAGGTCAGGCCAGGGGAGCATAATGCATTTGTCTGTGAAAAAAAAGTGTTTTATTTTGAACAAGAGGAGCCATCGCTGCTGTCACTCCCTCGCAGCTGTATTGTATGATGATGCAGGTGTCGCATTGAGGCGCTTAATTTTTGAACACCTTTATTATGCTTCCATGCTTGCTTGAAAAAACAACACTGTTTGACCTTGTGTTTGGCTTTCATCTGTTAATTAAATTTGCAGGGAAAATCTGTGCTGTTATACTGTGATGATAAGCCATGTTTTATTCGTTTAAGAGAAAGGATGCTCTAAGGGAGCCTGCCAGGTATACAAAATTTCACAATAAAAGGTCAGTTCTGTCTTAATCTAGTTCTTGACTTTTGTGTCTTTCACACGGCTATCACTACTGATTTCACTTTGGAATACTTTTAATATCAATTAAATGTAAAGCTGGCTTGTTGTTTGAGTAATAGTATCATGGCATGGTCGGCAAACTAAGATGACTGTTGGCTTTAGGGTAAACAGACAGTGGATTTTCTTTCATCTGTTACATTACCTAGATATGAAGCAGCAGCTTGGAGGTCGGTTTTAGCTGTTGTTCTGTGTAGGGCTCATGACCTTTGATAAGTACTGTCATGTATTGTAAGCAAAGAGCCTGCAGTTAGATTATTGTTGCAGCCAAAAGGATGGTTCTGTAATTACACGTAGGTGATTCTGGCTGAGATACACATGCATTTTGAGGTAGACCATCTCTGCAAATGGTCAATCAAAACTGATCACAATGTTTGCTGTCTGTATCATTGCACTAATACATTTTAAGTTAGCTACATGGGATGCAGATTCCTGAATTGTGATAACCAACTTTCAATCTAACTATAGAGAGTTGGAGAAGATTTTCAGTCATCCAGGTAGTGGTGAATCTAAGTGCTATATGTAGGCAACTGGACCTGAGTTTGTTGAAGACGTTTCACCTGTCATCCAAGAGGCTTCCTCAGTTCAGACTAGTGAGGAGTCGCAGGCTTTAACCTTTAAGTCTGCAACTCCTCACTCAGTTAGAAGTAGAAATGCTTCTGACAGTATTTATGTATTGTGACTAAGTTTTTGTCCTCTTGAGGAAGAAAAGAGGGAGAGGAAGTCCATTCTCTTGCCTGTGTAATGAGTGGATGTCACAACTACCCCACCTGATGACTCTGTTTAAGAACAAGTGTCACCTGTTCTCAATCGGAGTGATTAAAATTTGGGGCAAAACTTTCAGGAGTGAGCTCATTACACTTGACTCAGCTCATCTCAGTTTTCTATTGTTGTCAACTCTGTCATATCCGCTGTCCCATGCTGTTGCAGCTTCTGCTCTCACTGTGGTTGGCAGTGCCAAACCGTCGCTGTGATAGATCACTGTTATTACCACATGTTCTCCATTACTGGAGAGCAGCGGGAGACTGGGAACACACACACACACACACACACACACACACACACACACACACACACACTGAGCACACAGCAAAGGTAAAGCAATGTAAGAACAAACACATACGCACACATGGTATACACATTCACAGTTTTGTATATGTTGGCACATGTCTATGGATATGTAGGCGTATGCATGGACACACTGGATTCAGTTATGCAAAAATACAAACACACATTAGTGCACACTTGTGCATTGCTATGGGTAAAGCACAAATCCATCACTCACTGACAGGCCACAGACACTCATGCAAGTATATGTAGACCACTGTCAGGTATGAGCTCACAGGAGCTCGACACAAAGTGTTAGACACACACAGCACATATCAGCCACTGTGAAACTTAAGAAACTCCAGAGGTTGAGGCTCTAGTATTAAGCTAGAGCCAGCTGGAGTTGTTATTGGAGTGGGATGATAGAGTTGACCGCAGGCTATAACAGTACTTTCCAGAGACACAGAACGAACGAGAGGGAGAAGAAACCCAAAAAAAAATGAGAGCATCGACGAGAAAGACAGAAGCCTGTGGTCAATCCCATACTCCAGTAAATTTAGTTTCGACCTCAGACTCTTTCTCTTTTGATGTCCTTTAATGATAGACAAAGTCAATTACAGACTGTCAAGACTCCGTGCAGAGCATGTCAGCCTCGTGATCCATAGTGTCAGGTTCTTGTCTGCAGCCATAACTGTCTTCTTGTGTTTATGTGTGTGCATGCATGAGCAGGAAGCGATGGACATGACTTTTCTTTCTTTTTGCTTCTTTCCACTTAATCCTGCATAACTCACTTTATAAACATAAAAACTGACAAAAGGAATTTTGCCTTTTTTCTCCTTGCACATGAGTAGAATTAAAAGCACATTTTCCTCAGGGCAATGCTATTAACATAATGCACAGCTTGGACCAAAGGAGGTGGAGGGGGGAAATGCTACAGCAATCCATTATCCAAAGGAAAAGGTGAATATTTTGGAGGTTTTGTATGCTGTTGACAGAAAAATGTAATTAAATGTGCATACCGGTAAGCACATTTTAGCTTCTTAATATTTTAGGATTGGAGATTCAGAGAAATTGAATTTTGTGTAAATGTGTGTTTAAAAGCATGACTAAGTACATTTGAGAATATATTCCTGCAGTGTTTTAAGTATAACAGAAAAATAAATGTCAGTATTCCACTCAGTCTCATTTGGCATCTTTATCGGCCAGTATGAGCAAATCATTACAGTCTGAATTTGGCCGTAGCCACAAGTGTTTTTGCTGATGCTAACATCAAGCATCATGTTCTTATATATATCTCAATAACTCAAAATTTTCACATTGTCGTAGTCTGGACCATTCTGAATAGGACTCCATTGCAAATACCACCAAACCTCTTTCACAGTTCAGATATGATGATATAATTATTCTTAAATGTAATTTTAGCTGACTTTCCCATTAAAATGACATTTTCAATATGTTACATTGTCCTTTGAGGTTACCTGTACAGTTATACAGTGAAGCTGTATTTTATCAGAAAAATGCACCTCTCATCCTTTTTGGCTACCTGACCGGATATAACAGTCTACAATATATTACAATACATTTTGATGTAAAGTATGACTTGTGCAAAAATAGATATTTAAAATACCTTTCCTTAAACCTTTAATTATTCAGGGGTCGTTCTTGTCCTGTGGTGAACTTTGGCATGAGCTTTACTGTAGGAATTATAAACCTTGTTCACTGCAACAGCGGCACAATCCAAAGCTTCAGGATTTTAGGGTTTTATTAGGATCCCCGTTAGCTGATGCAGATCATCAGCTACTCCTCTTGGGGTTCACACAAAACATAAAAACAATACAACCACATTAAAATCAGAAAGAATAACTAAGAACATTTTTCCTCACTAACAGATTACTATACATATCCTTTTTTTATACAGTAGGCACTTGCATACCATATATATCAAAATACACTACATTCAGGTACTGAGTCTACACAGTGAAAGCTTTCATAGAGGCTACATATTGATATTCCTATACAAAACAAGAAATATGGTTACAGGTCTATTAGGTGTCGCTTCACTTTTTTTTCAAAGCTTGCATTATTATGTGCTATTGTAATCTGAGCTGGAAGTGAGTTCCTTGCAACTATTGGTCAATACAATACTGAGCGCTGCGTGATTGTGCTGTAGATTGAGTAACTTTTTAGAAACCTCTGGCATGTCTGGCAGGGTGGGTATGTGTGCTGAGATAATGTGAGTTGACTGTTCAAACAATTAGGAGTTTTCAACACATTGATATTTGTCAACCCCCCATTTAGTTCACTGAGTAATATCACCGTGATCTCATCAATCAAAAACTTTGAATTTCTCTTTCGGTCCATGGCTATTACTAAACCCTCATTTGTGATCACATCATAAGGGAAAATCTCACGGCATCTGCCCTCAATGTAGGTTAATTGGAGATTTTATAGATCACAGGTGAGTGTGCTACAAATTGATTCCTTAAGCAAGGTGTTTTATGCTCAGCATCTTTTTATGAATCAAATCTAAGCACACAGTTGGAATTTATCTAAGGTCTAAGTTCAAATTAAGAGTCAGACAGAATTTCCCACAAGTTGAGAATTTATTTGTGGTGGAAGTGATGGGTGACGTTAGATGTGATGGCATGTAATAGGGTGATGTTTGACATGACAATATGGCATGTGAAGGTACAGTGTGTGTCAGGCAAGTTAAGTAATACACTGTCAAACACTGTGTTATGAGTAACTCTTTTGGCCTATTAGATGCTGACCTTATGATTCTGGTTAGGTTAGGATGTTTGGGGATAAGTCGAAGAGCCTTGGTTCTGGATCTTCAGTCCAGGGGATCTATACAGTAGGTCTCGCTCTTGGTTGGTTCACCAACTTCATTCCAACTCTATAAACCTCTGTTTTGCCTGGAATTGTTAATTCCTTGTAAATGTAAATTGTGCAATCACCATTCTTTAAAATACATTTCTGAGTAAATTAAATTACATTTCTATTTTAAAGGTGCAATATGTAAGAATTGGCCACCATAATCAGAAGAAATAGGGGGCAGCAGTTCACCAGAGTTCGCGCTAAATACTGCTAACAGTAGCTACCATTAGCTAGTTGGCTCAGGGAGCAATAGAGCTAGTGGTCCAGACCCTGAGTTTGGAGCACCGGGGTAGTGTAGGTGCTTACAGCACTAGTATGGGAGCTTCAGACCAGGACAGGACAGGCCATGACTAGCTGGTTAGCATGCTAACAAATGAAATACAATACCTGACAAAACTTAATTTGTGTTGCTTTAATGTTAAACAATTCAGTGGATTTGCCAGCAAGAGAAAACAATGATGAGACTCCTCAGGTCACCTTTTTAATATTCCATTTGAGTTCTCACAGCTTTCCTTTAGTTGAGCTCTTCAACAGTCGGCTCATTACACTGTTAATCGCTTAATTCTAATTGTATTAGCTCTGGGCCTACCCACTTTCACTCGCTAGCTTAGTGTAGCACCTCTTGGTGCGACACTAACTTATTTATTTTTTTACTGCAGCTCACCAAATCAGTAGTTTCTCTGTGTCACTTGACATGTTTCTCTCACACAAACACATGCACATCATCCAGGTATTTACAGTTCTCATTTGAAAATGTTTAAGTTATATCATGTTTTTGTTGTTTCACCTGAATCTGACTGTTACTGTTCAGCCCTACAGTGTCACCCAGCATCTGACAAAACACTCTTATGCATGACAGGTACAGGTACACAACTTTGACCATGAATGTCTGTTGATCTGTATGCATTATAAACTTAAAAAAATGCGATTTTATCTACCTGGATGTGTCCTAATCTACATGGGCAGGCCAATTGTTTGACAGACATTGTCCTCAGACTTCCTTCCTGTCTGCCTTTTATCCTCCGTAACAAGTAGAGGCATCAGCCTGTCATGCCACCATGTAATTTGGTGTGAAACTTTTTAATAATAAAACAAATGTAGAGGATGTATCAAAACTTGACTATCAACAGAATTAGAAGATGTATACAAGGAAAAGGTTATCATATTGCAGACATGTCTATACTTCTGCAAGACTTGGTGAGATTATACAGAGTAAATTTACTTCAGTGTTTGTAGAAACAATGGGGGCAAATATATTAAAAGATAAGGACTCAGATGGAAAGAAGAGATGTGTTTTGTCTCACTTTAAGAAGAAAGTCAGGAATAAAACTGGCTGTTTTCTTTTCTTTCTGAAATTGCTCAAACGGTGTACTAGTTGGAGAATTTACGCACAGCATGAATAAGGAAAGAAAAGCTAAGTGTGTCTCTTTTTCGAAGTTGCTCCAGAACATGCCTGAGGGTTTGGCTTTAGTGAACAGGATTGTGCTAAACCAGTTATGACGTGGGGGAGAGTGACAGACATTGTAAAGAAATAAACACAACTGAATGCACTGTCTACAACTCACACTGCGTTTACACAATAACTGTCCTCATCCAACTTCTTCTCTTAACAATGAAAAACATCAATATCCGAAATTACAACATGAGTCACCTGTTCTGCTGGTGGAGAGGGATAAAGAGACAATGGGGATGAGGAGAGGGAGCTGGATTTTTTTTTGCTGTCAATAAAGAGTGGCAGATGGAAAGGGAGGCAGAGGATGTAGAGTCAGCATGTAATATAAATAAAAAATAAAGAGCAGTGGGAAGTATGTGTGTGTTTGTGTGTGTGTTCCTGCTGCTGCAGACCATCGCCTGAGGGTTAGGTTTCACTGAACAGATATGCGTGTTAATTGCTCAGCCGAGGGATAGAGAGGCAGTCATGGGTAGAAACTGTATAGCTGGTATTTTTAATCAAGCAGCCACATTGGTTTGGGGCACATTTGAATTGAGCTGATGCTTCTCATTATGCCTTGTTTTATAGGAGTATTTAGAAGAAGGAACAAGTGAGTTAGAAAAGTTTTCAGAGCAACGTGAGAGCCAAGAATTGACAAATGTAAGTTATTTATTACAATTGCATGCCATTATTGTCATCTATATCTGAAGGCAATGGATGAACATCCACTTTTATATGGCCATTAGTTAGTTAAGAAAGAATGCATCTCACCTTAGTTTTATATTCTTAGAATACTGTCATAATCTTGTAGTTTTTCTGTAGGCTATAAAAGTGAAATTAAAAATTCCCTCTTTACACAGTATTACTTAAATAAAATAGTAGCAGATAACTTCCACAACTGTATCTCAATGTTCCCAAGCTTGTATGAATAATTATTTATATAAATGTAATTGTTATAATTTAACACAAAAAGAGTTAAAGCGGACTCAGTCAGCCTCTCTTGACTTTTTTTTTTTGCTTTTTTTTAACCATGTGAAACTTGGTTGTGCTTCAAACCCATTTACATGAAAATAATTGATAAACCTGAAATAAGCTCAGCTGAATATTCAAACTGCATAGAAAACAAAGGCTGTTGCTCAACAACCATGTTTGAAGCTGCGATTTTGGTGCTGAATATTTGATCACCAGCTGCACTTTTGAAGATCACTTTTGCACGTACTCGTTGCAAATTTGAGATATTATAATATTTCAGTGAAAAACAACACAAGATTCATCACAACCTCCTCTGATGCTGATTATCACTTCGGTTTAATATCTGTTATACCTTTCCTTTTACACATTTATAATTTGGGCCTCAACAAGAATGTGCTTGACAGTCATGGTCATCGTATGCAATGGTTTACCAGTGGTTTCTCTCCCTAACTACCTGGGCTGAAGAAGTGAGAACTTTTCTCCCTCTGTGTCCTTCTTCACAGAGTAGCACAAGGTTCCATTTTACTTTGCTCCTATTCCACCTTCAAACCACTTTGATCTTCCGTCCAATTAATTTTGTCCTTTCTACAGTCCCAGATAAAATCCAAGCATGATTGTGCTTTTCTCATTGTTGCTGGCTGTGGGACAGCGTACTCATCTCCATTATATCTTCCTTTCCCATTTTTAAAGTTTGTCTGATCTTTTCTACTTTGGTTTTTCAATCTGCATAAAGGTTACTGAATCTTCATGAGAGTTCGTTTTCTCTCTTCTCCTCTCACTTTCTTTCTGTGCCCTTTGTATCTTATATAATCATTTATGTATTCACTCTAATTAGCCAATTAAATATATATTGATTCTCTATACAGCACATGGATTAAAATTGTCTTACTGGGAAGCCTTTACATAAATTGATTTGGCTTGACTGTACAACTCTGCGTTTGGTCTATTAAACTGTGACCTCAGAGTGATCTCCCCTGGAGCAGAATTATATTTCTATGCAGAAAAAAAACTATAATTCAAATGTGTTCTACACAATACAAGTCGTGAGCCTCTGCCCGTAGAACTGAACTCATGTTACTTGAGCTATGGAACCTCATCACTGCACGGCATTTAATTAGAGCAAACTCCTAATGACTAATGGCCATTGTACCACTGTTAACTTACTATTTCACTGAACACTGCTGCAACCAGTCTTACACTTCTAAACATGGCATAATATACAATATATTGTCTGTATGACATGGAACAAAGTGTGTTGTTGCAAAGTCACAACACATGTCATCATGAACAGTGAACCTATAGGCTACAGATCTTTATTTACAGTACTATAATCACCAGACTTTTACAGCTTACAGAAGTAGGCATCTTTAGATTCATGATTCTGATGCATGCACAGTTGTTATAGCACTTACTATATCAATTTAACATTTTTATACTTGTATTTGTAATTGTCAGATGATGTTCACTTTCTGAAAAGCCAATAGTTCATTGTTTCATGTAGCAGCGAGCTACACATCATCTCTTTATCTGTGTTGTCTGCCCCCCCTCTGTTCTCTTTCATGTCAGCGTTGACTGTGCAACTTCAAATTAGGTCATAACAAGTGAATATGACCTCAAAACAAGCCAAAGCTTTGTTTTATTTGCCCGATAAGTGCCAAATAACTGTCAAATGCTGCGCTACACTCTTTTGCATATGTATTGAGAAATTGACATCAAATAGTTTTTTTGTTGGCTTGCACTTAATACTTAATGTGTGTTTCTGATCAAAAGAATATGTGGCCTAAATAAAGAATGCCAATAATTGATAAAACACATTTTTTACTTTGTTTAACAGTAGTGAACTTGTCATGTGTTTGGATGCTTGACAGTACATGTAAAAATTAAATTAATAATTAAATGTTCCTTTTTAGTAACCAGTCAACATCAGTTAACTTCATTTTTGCCCAGATGGACTCTGAAATCAATACCAGAGATAGAGAGGGTTCTGCAATACAGTCCATTGTAAAATATACCGTACATTCATTACTTAAGGATCGAATCATGTCTAGGTTTAGTGCAAGTACAGCATCTTCCAGCTTCTGCCATTTAACTCAGTGTCTCTTACAGAATGCCAGAAGACAGCAGAGAAAGTCCTGGAAGGAGGGTTAGAACCTAAATCCATTCACTTCAGACACCAAAGCTGTTGTACAAAAACAAAGCATTCCTCAAAACAAGAAAACGCGCTACATGGAAATCTGGTTCTCATGTCGGTACACAATGTTTGTCGCACCATCAAAACACGATGAATGATCTAACATCCCATGACTGAGCCTAGTGAGATGTGTGGATCGCTAGAATTTAATTTTGTTTTTGTTTTTGTTTTTTTTAATAGTTCAGGGTTTCAATGAATTTGCTTGTTTGATAAATCAAGTAAATCAACACTTGACACAAATTAATGACCAAAATAAATGGCTTTGTCAGGGGAAGTAGGACTTTTGCTAAAGCACATTTATGGGGATTTTGACACACAACATGCTTACTGTAAGGCAGAAAAAAACAACATTCCAAAGCATATTGTGAGTAGTTAAGGACAAACAAAATAAATGTGCTGAGATAGCAATGACTTTAATCTGTGTGCAACATTTTACTATCAGTGAGGCATCTTCAGAACGTAACAGCTGTGTTTTATGACTTCCAGCCGACCTGCTTGCATACTGGCAGATAAAAAATCAATTCAACCTTTTTGGTATTATTCAGGCGTTTCTCCTATCAGCCAATATGGCCGACCAGCAAGAAGAGCTTTCACACGTGAGTTTATCCTGTTTACAGTATTTGTGTGTTAATATGTTTGTGTGGAAGTTTGTGTGCATGTCTGTGGAACACTGATATGTCGCGGACCCTATCTGTACCCTACAGGTTAAAAGCATCTTGAAAGTGTTCCCTAAATAGTGTCCATTCCTCTATTTCCATTGCAGAATCATCGTTTTGATTATGATGAATAATATACAGTATATATAGATATACTGTATAGTATATAATATAGCCAAGGTAATTGGGAGTGCACTACTACTGATAAATAAAAAATACATAAATAAAAAATGCATAAATAAAATGCAAACATAATAACTTAGGCGGTTAAAAAAGACAGACATAAATGAAAAGAAAATGAAGCTGCATTATTAAATCACAAGTTAGCTCTATTTTTATTGGCCATTAATCACTGTTA
Organism: Lagodon rhomboides; assembly: GCA_039737535.1. NCBI lineage: Eukaryota > Metazoa > Chordata > Actinopteri > Spariformes > Sparidae > Lagodon > Lagodon rhomboides. Next base: position 13,221,733 of record CM077803.1, read on the forward strand.
GTCATCGCAAGGGCTTCACAACATCAACGATATGCACATTACCTCTGACCTTAGACTCTCACAGGGAAGACGAAAAAGCTCCCACATGAGCCTAATTATGACTGCACAGCATATCAAGCGTAAAATATGTATCTCATAAAGTAAATCCTGAGTGCCGGGCTGGATTTATCTGGACCTTGTATCGTATTTTACTTGAATCCTCCCCTGCAGAGCCAGTCTCCCCAGGTCTGACTCACCAGACAAAGTCTTTTTTAAAGCACTCCTTCCAATGCAGAGATTGTGTCTTTTACAGGTACAGGCATTATTCTCCCTCAACAAAGAAATACATGTCCATCTCCATTGTGACAGCTACTCGAACGCACAATACCTTCAGCTCATTTGATGTTTTCGACCGATGCGCCACTGCACCATTTTGTTGCAACTTCTTCTTCTGCAATGGTTTAGCTGAAAAATTGGTGCCACATACTGCTTATCATGGTGAACCAGCTCCTAACAATAGCATGATGGTAGTGGGTGGAGATAAGCATTTATCCACATTTTCTTTTGCTGATTTTCTTTAAATTCGGTTAAAATTAGCAATACATTTGGATGTTAACCTAACTATACGGTCACAAGGCAGCGTGACCACCTACGGTAGGGTGTGCACTGCTACAGTTTTGGAATAGGTTTATACAGAAAAACAAGATACAGGAGGAACTTTTGGGTTATACATATTATGTTTGGCATCATTAGCAGCTCACTTATTGTTTTATAACTCTGCAACGCCGGCCAAATCTACCCAGCCCCAGCCTGAAACAGACTGGAGACTTCCCTGTACACATGGCAGGCCAGCTCATTTGCTCAACTCCCACTTTTGATAACACAGACGGCCCAACATAAATGCACACAGACCAGGCCCGAAAAACAAAAAAAGCACACAACCAAAGTACCTCCAATCAGTGTCCAAGCCGATGCTCCCAATACCCACGTGCTGTGGGATGTCACAGGGGAATGCTGTTTGGGGAGTTCTTTACCCTGGCTTTTACACAAGCATTCTCTCTCTCTCACACACACACACACACACAAATGCACAGAAATACACACTTTTCACTAACACAAACACATGCAAAGGAGAGAGCCTTGCTTTCAGCCTGCACTCTCACTCTGCCCGCGAGCACAGAGTCAACTGTTTCATCCACCCTGCCAACGGGAACAGCCTTGCATCTTCTTCTGTCACACTGACACAACAAGAGAAATGCAGTGAGAATTACAAAGCCAGAGACATCGAGGGAAAAGGGGGGAAAGCACAGAAACATAAAACAGAAGAAAAAGAGACAGAGGGACAGAGGGAAGCAAGGGAAACTGTAGCTGTAAACACACTTTTTACTTTCCGTTTCTACTCGTTCTCTCCCCCTTTCTCCTGTCTTAAAGTGCAATTCTCTCAACCTGAGACCTGTCATATTTCAGCTCCCTTCATGTGCGGTATAGACGATAAGGAGACAAGGAATTATGGTGGCCTCAAGTACTGTGGTGTGGGAAAGAGAGGGGGCGAGGAACGATAAGATTAGAAGTAACAGTTGGAGTCACTGATTTACACAAGTAAAGTATATAAAGTGAGAAAAAGATGTACCCTTTTATTTTAATGGAGACTTATTACTGAATAATCAGTATATCAGCCTTCGAAATCTTCTGTGACCCTGTCTGCATATTAAATGACCTCCTGACCTGAAGCTAGAGACTTAAAGATGTAATCTACTGCTAAGTGAGCTTACCTGTAAGCAAAAAAGGATCATCCAGAGAAAAATATATATATATATAAAATCTTTTTAGTACATCTTGTTCCTGGAATTAGCATTTTCTTTGATTTCGAAAGACAGGGAAGAGGAAAAATGGAGAAAAAAGGCAAATGAGCTGCTGATTATGCACCAGAATGTCTTTCAGAGAGAAATAATGGTGGCTGCTTTGCTAATGGGTACATTTCAAGCCAGATATCCACCCAGTTCTTGTGATCTTGATAAAATTTTAAATCAGTTTTATATATATATATATATCTATATATATATATATATATATATATATATATATATATATATATATATATATATATATATATATATATATATATATATATATATATATATAAAACTGATTTAAAATTTAATGTAAAATTTAATTTAATGACTCATAAGTACTAGCGGTTTATGGTACACACTATTTGCATGATTGGTTTTAATGTGACATATTCCTATAATGGTTTTGTGGAACATTTTGGCCTGTTTTGCATGTTTCAGCATCTCTGACCTTTCAAAACCATGCACCACGCAGTGTAGCACTTTGCGTGTGATTACAGAAATCTTTTTGAACTCTCCTCTCTACAAAGTCTGTGCTTTATTATCACAGAAAAGAACAGCAGAGGAGACAAACTGTGTTACAAATTTCAAATCCCTGCTGCAAAACCTGTTCTTGACAGCAGTCAAAAGAGCAGAATTTAAAAATTGTCCAACCATCTCTCTCTGGGGCAGAACAGGCAGTGATGTTTGATGTAAAAAAAAAAGAGGGATGTCTCTGATGGCTACATCAGTGAGAATGCATGAGAGTGATAAGGTGTTTGTATTCTATTCTACAATATATGTACATGTGAACTTGTGTGGGTGAAAATGTGTATGAACATCCACTTTGATCTCTGAATTTTTATGATATTATTTTTTTATTTGTGAGCCTGTTTATGTGTTGTCGCGTGTGTATGCGAGTGTGTGTGCTCATGCTGATGTGTGCTGCAGTAATAGAAGCTGTCCTGCAGCACACAGTCTGGTGTTTGCAGCCGGAAAGCTGTCATAAACAATCTGCTCCAGCGTCAGTTAAACAGCAAGCGTGGGAGAATTGGGTGCTCTATACTGTAGGCTACAAGCAGCCCCACGCTTTCTAAATAGACCAACCCATCTGCCTAATGCACTGAAATCAAAATGAGCTATGGATATCCCATATGACATTGCAATAGTTATGCGACAACAGGTTGGCACGGACTTGGGGTGTCACTGGCCGGTGACTCTGGGAGGTTTCAGGCTTTGACACTGAGTGAAGTTGAAGTCAATCTTATGCTGCAGTGTGAAAACTGGCAAACTGTGGATATATTCCTGCAGGAAATGTGGCTTTTTCAGGTTCAAATGATTTCACACATGAATGTGATGAGGTTGCTGTAATGTGTGGGAGAAATAGACTCCAGCCCATAGGCAAAAATCCCCCTTATACTATTGTAGCAGGACACATGCAGTACAGCCCATAAATACATTTAATCATTGTGGTAAAGCAGAACAAGTAGTTCTTGCCACTGAACTGTGTAGGCTGAGAGCATTTTGAATGGCCAGAGCACAGGAACAGGTATGTCTGTTCAACACATCAGGATAAATGTCAAGCGCTGAAGTTGACATTAAATGTTATGACAATTCATGTTTCCCAGACAAGTGTTCAAAGTGTTGTGTTTGCCTCTCGACCAATCTGTTGCCTCTTATGCAAAGCTAGCAGAGCGTAATTATCCTCGATCAACCTTAGTCATAATCCATCAAAATGTATTTTCAAATCTAATAGCTTGTTTTAATCAGATTTGCTTTAGATGTTCTGGTCCCCATTCAAGGTTCAATGTTTTCCACTTCTGAAATAGGAAATGTTGAATTCTCATTGACTATAGGTTTGCTCATATCCAGTAAAGTATGGTTTGCTACCTTTCTTTAAGATGGACCTGCATAATACAAATGAGTTGTTCAGTGGTTTTACTACACAGGTCCTTGCACCACTTCCTCAACCACTTTTTTTGGAGGGGGTCAGAACGTGCACCGACATTTTTCTCTCACACAGCTCAAAGTGAGCTGTAATAATGATCGTAAGGTATAATATATCAGTGGGGGGTTGCTAAGTTTGTTGATCAATATCCGTGACTCAGCAATTGCTTCACTACCCACCGAAATTTCTGGCTTTGAAAAACCCTGTTTCAAGCTTTTACTACAGTGTGAGTCAGTCACTGTCCACTCAAATTTTAAAGTGACAGTTCAGGTCTTTTGATGTGTGGTTGTGAGAGGTACTTATCCCTAGTCAGTGTATTACCTGCAGTAGATGACTGTCAGCTCTCCCCCTGTGTGAAGAAGTAGCACCGACAGGGAAGCAGAGCATTGTACTGTTATAAAAAGTACCAGCAGCAGGACGTATTTTAGCTGCCTAAAAGAAAGCACACCTAAAAAATGTATATCTGTTTAAGTGTATGCTCTATTCTAAAAAATGTTTGGTGCTTTACATTCCTGGCTGAAGGGCCTCACCTTCTCACAACCAAACAAATTGCTGCTCATTGTGGCCAAAATACTCAATTTTTGTTCCATCTGACCTCCAGAATACTTTTCTTCATCCACGTGATCATTACTGTAGCAAAGTTTGGTTGAGCTTAAAGGTGCCGCGTCTGAAGCAAAGGCTTCTGTCTTTCATGGCAGCCTCTCAGCCCATGGCAATGCAAAACACCCTTGACTGTGGACACTACCACCTGTCTTCCAGTAACTTCCGACTTCATTGTGTTTTTTGATTGACCTCCCTGACCAATTTTATCTCAGCAGCAGGTGATAGTTTGCATTTTCTTCCTGATTGTGGCAGTGACACAGCTGTGCCATGCACTTTGTACTTGCAAACAATTGTTTGTACAGTTGATCTTGGGACCTAATAACTTCGTTATTGAAGAAAGCATTGGAACTCAATACTGCCATGATGTACATGTTCTTTACAAGTGTATGTACTGCGCCTGTACCATCTATACTTAAATTGGTTGTGTGGTTTAAGGTGTAACCAGGTATATTAAGATGCATGTAAAAGTGTGAATCCCTATTTTCTGATACTGTCCTGCTCAGGTAATAATATTGCTCCTTTAGTACTGCTAGCTTGAGTTCCGCAATAGCCAGTGTGCTTACATAAACATATTTTTGCATAATTCAGTGTGTTGAAAAACAGAACTCAATGTCAAGACCTAGATGATCAGATGGCATTAAACATTTAATGACTTGGTGTAGGATAAAATAAACAACATCCATCTACATTTCAGAATAACTTTTCATCCTTCAGCTGTGGCTGCTTTACATGCTTTAATTAGGACTGAGGACTGACCATCAGCATTCCTCCTGACCTTTGTAGGTCACACTGAATATTGATTTTCTGCACTAAACCTTTAGTTTAGCAATATATTTGCCTCTTTTTTAGCGTTGACTGCCTCCAAAGTTACACAGCACTTCTCACATGCAAGCAATATGTTTGCACATAAGCTAACATCCTCATTACTCAGACAACAGTACACCTGCAGACGCTCAAACCATCCATGCAGAGGAAAAGGAATATACGAGTTCATTAAGAACATTTTATGAGCTGAAGTTCTTAATTAGTGTGACAAAGGGTCCCATGAGAAAAACAGTGACATCAAAAATCTCCACTTGCTGTTTGTGTAGTCTGCATTTTTCATACTTTTCTAATTCGACATATGACTCTTGTCCCTGATGGCGAATATAATTTGAGGGTTCTGTGTAGAAAACAGGCCGTCTATCAGAGGACTTGTTTTCCAGCCTCAGAGACTTTCTCAAAGCTGCAGCTGTTGTCTCCTTTCTAACATCTCCCTCTCACTGCATCTCAAAGGGATGAATTCCAGAGCAATAATTTGCACGTTGCTTTAACACTGTGCCATCTGTCAAGTTGTGAAAATCCTCCCAGTGTCTAAATAATAGCAAGTGAAAATAGTTTTTTTTTTTTTTTTAAACTTACCAAAACAAAAAAAAAGTAATATTGAATCGGGGCTGCATTTTATTGCTATATGAAGCTAAAGCTGGGATCCCCTCTTAGCCACACTAGCAGTGTGGTTATATGGTTGTTGCCCTGTTAGTTGGTCAGTCCACCGCTTTGGTCAACACTGAAATATCTCAGTTTAGATTGCCAGTAAAATATGTACAGACATGTGTGGTCCCCTGAAGATGAAGTCTACTAATTCACCAATGAATGATTTTTCCTCCGGCATCATCAACAGTTCAGTGCTTCTACCTATCAAGTGAATCAGTCAGAGACACTTGTGTGTATAATCATTTGTAGCCAATGGTCATATCGTTTGGACTGTTTGAAGGAGGTCTCAATGAATCAGAGCAGCGAGGGGGATTGTGCTGGGAGAGCTAATCATAATGATAAACAGACATGAACATAAATCTAAATCAACCATATGAATTACCAGATAAGGAGGAGTTTGGGGTGGTAGGTGGCAAAACAGCAAATGGCGTTGGCATGGGTATAATTACCACAGTCGAGTGTTAAATGGCAGGTTTGCTCTGGACACCTCCAGGATTATGATGGGATGTTACTTGTCACACAACTGAGAATGAGCCAGTGAGTATTAATCATATTACCAACAGCTCTGCATGATCTACTACAATGCTATGCCATGGTCAGGTAATAATTTGAATTTGTCCAATACTTGGGGCTATGGCTAAAAAACCTGTAGAACTGATGACATTTCCACCCGCCTCAGCTGTGTTAGCTAATTTTGATTAGCTAATTTTTGCATGCTTACAAACTAAACTAAGATGGTGAACATGGTCAATATTATACCTGCTAAACATCAGCATGTTAGCCTTGACATTCGGAGAATGTTGTCATGTAGCATTTAGCTCAAGTCCTCTATAGCATAGTACCATAGCAGTCTTGGTAAAATCATTGAAAACATAACCGCTAAATAAAACTGCATTTCGTATTTTTTATCTCTATGCACATAAATGCACCACAAATAAACACTTGTTGTCCATGTGTTAACAAGGGATTTAAACTTGAAGCCCATGAGTTTTTTTGATACCTTAAAGTCCAGTGTTCAGCCATCTTTAATGTGTGGTTTGGCCCATCATCTCCTCAAGAACTATATCAGGGTCTCTTTCTCAAGATGTTTGACATTTACTTTGGCTCTCTATTTCACAAAGGAAGAGTAGCACACAAGCTGCTCCTTGAGGGTTAGGCTGGTGTGGAGATTCCTTTGAACGCTGTGTTTGATTCTTGTACTTGTCTTTCTTCACATCCTTCCATAGTGAGGTCAAAATAAATTGCAGCTTTTGTCTCTGCTCACAAGATAATCTCTTTTTTAGTCTTTAACTTTAAAATGACCAATATATAATTATTTTTGTTTATCTCCGCCCTTAGATATATCAGCGCCTCTCTGTCTCCAGTAATTAGGTGTCTTATTAAACTAACTCCCTGAGCAGGGAAACTATTCAGCCAACACTGACTGGATCAGTGTTATCATGTTTAGCTGATTAGAAGTGAAAGGAGTTCTGGTGTCACCTCTTAGATTGTCATTGATCGTTTTTCTCTCCATCAACAACAAGAGAACAAAATGCTGTTTCTACTTCACTCAGTTACACATCTGCTCTTCACAGCTGGATGTCTGATAAATTGATTCAGACTCTGTGCTCCCTTTTTTTTAAAACCATGATGCCTTGTAGTAGTAATTTCTGGGGTAACTTGTAGCAGCTGGGGTGAATAATCATGTTATGCTTTTTTAAAAACCTGTATCAGCTCTTGCTATTGAAATATTCCCCAGAGTGACAACTTAAAGTTGCACATATATGGAGTTTCACTGCAAATTGTACATCATGCTATGTAGATTTCTACCGCAGCCTATCCCAATGTGAACCCAGCGCACGTTCAGAACGTCCTCCCTACTTGTCTCTCTGCAGAATTACAGTCCTAAAACTCTCACCACTGGCTATATTCCCATGACGGATGTTCATGACAAGGATGTGATACACATATTTCTGCACACACTACATACGCTAAAGCGCTGACAATAATGTACAGATGCACCCTGGACATAGTGAATGACATTCCAAAGGAGATAATTCATTGTTATGGTTTTCTAAACCAGCTGACGTGCCCATTTCCAGCACGCAGGTATGTCGAGATTTATAGCAGCATGCTTGTCATTATGCAGCAATGGCAAGGAAGTTTACTTTTATTAAAACGTGCATGTCCTGCTTGCTAAGTACCGGTGTCCACTTTGATTAGACTGTGAGAGAGGTGGAGGGGGAAAAAAACGGCAACTCAGAAGCATGACACTATTTCAAGATGAAATGAAATGAGATGAAATGAAAAGAAAACTCATTGTCAAATCTTTACTCCAGCTCTCCAACAGGGATTCTATACATTGTATCTGAGAACTGTGAGTTTCCAAAGTCTCCCCAGAGTCTACATACTGTACTGTGCCTTTGTCCTTCCCCACTTTCATTGCTAAAACATGCCCTCTCCATTTTCTGTCTCTCCTTACTCTTCCACTGTAACCACCACATCATGTTGTGAATAGTAAATCTTCAGTGCTGAGCACATGAACTCTGGATAGCATCAGGGTGAGGGAATGCCAAAAAAGAGGGTTGAGAAAAACTTTAGGGGTAGTGATGTAAATACAGTACTTTTCCACACTTTCACTTCCTTTTTATACAAGCCCCTGTGGAGATGTAAATGTAAAGATGGACTGCAGTGGTTTCTTAAAGCACTACAGTATATGCCAATGGATGAACCATGTCAGCAACATTTACAACAACTGTGATTGTCTGCTTCACACAGTCATTGACAAACAAAACAACTGCATGATCAGGCATATTCCTCCACAGTGCAGCATGTAGCACTTTTAGATAAAGCAATTTTTATAGGAATGTTGAGATTTGTTGCGTCAAATTGAACTGAATTGACATCTAATCTTATTCCATTGAGACTTTTTGTCACCATATTATTGCTTTAATCCCACTTTATCAACCATCAAAGATTCACTGTAAACCCATTTGTTTCCAAGACAGAGTTTAAATAGCAAATAATCCCTGACAATTGAAAAATGCATAGCTGTTCACCCTGTCTTGTTTTTCTCCACCAAACTTAAATCTCCCCATGACTCCGTTTGTGAGCGGTGAAATGAATCACTTTCAGACAGTTTTAAAAAAGCAATTTTGGAAATCTGAGGGGATTTTAAGTGATCAATAAGATCACAGGTGTGTGTTGTGTATCATGACATCGTTGACAGATGAAGCAGGTCAAATCACACCAACTGCATTTGTTTGCCTCACATCAAGCTGAGCTAATGTTGCTGTTCTCACTATCTGCCCTGTTTGATGCATCACCAAATTAGCTGTGCGGGTGTTACTTTTTTATGAGCTACGACAGATGTGTTCTGGGATCTATCCATCTTGTTTTCAAGACTTTTAGTGTTGTCCTTCGCTAACTCTCTCGTCCGCTTACAACTCCACTGTCCTCTGTACTTCACTGAGGAGGGTACTACACCCTTCCTCATCATCCACTGCTCAGCATTTACTGCTACTGTGATCCGATCCCTCTCTCTCTCTCTCTCTCTCTCTCTCTGCAGTACCACTGCAGCTCCATCAATCACGCACATGCAGGCGCGCACACACCGAGCAATTCAGAGCTCATCGAGTGAAGACAAAGACGGCTCTGTGATAGACACACAGGAAGAAGTGTGTCAGTTACACATATGCATGCATGGACACACTCACGATGCTGTCAATTCATAATGACGAGAAAGAGCCAGTAGGGAATTAATTATTTTGTGATTTTTTTCCAATTAAAAAAGGTAGAAGAAGAGAGGACAGGCATGTGCACATATCTGTAAACATGCGTCTGTGTAACCACACATGCACACAAGTTTTTGGTTTTTTTTGACCGCAAATCACATGAATAGGTTCTTTTTTTGAAAAACGTATCTCCTTTAAAAGCCTTTCTTTTACCTGCTATACAACTACCTACTTAATGATAAGAATTATTCACTACTTACATGGCCTTACAAACTGATGGCAGGGATCTGGCGAGCTCACGGATGTGCAATATTGGTGTGACACAACAGATAAACATCAGCCTCTGCTGTCTGTAAATGTCATCTCAGTGTTTCCCACACCTAGACTTTACTTGGACGGGCGACCCCCTGTCAACACATCTTCATTCATAAACAACTGAATAGGTCAATTGCCAGTGAGTCCCAGACTGACATGAGACTCGCAGTGTGCCGACACAGGCATTCCTCCATCCTACGCTCACAGTTTTCTTTTTAGGTTAAGGCAAGAAAACTACTGGATTACTATGGTTGACTATGTTACTTATGTAACCTCAGCAACATAATGTACCTGATGTACCTTGACTACATTAGTAAGTTAAAATAACTCACCTTTCGCTTTCACACTAAACATTAACAGTAGTCTCCTGGATGAAAGCCCTGTGCTTGCGTGACCAAACCAATCCTTCCGGACTTCCACTGTTGGGAAAACAGAATCGCGGGAATGGAAGATCAGACTCCCGATAAAGAAACACACACACACACAGCTTTAGTTTTGCTGAATGCTCAATTGCAGTTTGACATTTCGAGAACAATTGATGTATACTTTTTGTCATGTTCAAGTCCTGTTCTCCACTTTATCAAGCTGATAGTATATGGCAATTCATAACATTAAAAAACAAATGAAGGTATTTTTGAGATTCCATATTCACTGAAGAGGCGTTAAGTAAATCCACAAAGAGACGTTCATTACATTTATGCATCCACAATGAAAATTGCTTCAGAGCATGGTTCAGCTGAAATGAACGACTTTCAGTTAGTGGATGTTGAGACCATTAACTCCAGTTCCCTAATAGCATCACAGAGGCTTTCATTTCATGCCTTTTCCATGTGGAAAATGCCAGGGAGAAATTGCTGCTTCTTGCGTAGTGGGACTAATTTCACATGAAAGGCAAAATATCTCAGGACAATATTGCCAGCTAATGATACGCCACGCTGCTAATTAAAAAATTTCACTGTGTCTCGGCTAGAGAATGACATGGCAGCGACGCAGTAGCAATTACACTACACCATCAAAGTAGTTTGTATTTCTTTACACAATAAAGGAAAATATAATATTGCTCAGACATTACTGTCTTTAATCATAAAAAACCGAGTGAGACAAACTCTAATTTGCTTCTTTTTAATAATTTAGTGCCATTTTTCCAAACCTCAAACTCAAGCCCCTTATTCTTTTTCATGGTGTGTGTTTTGCAGATTGCATGGTTGCACTGCTAATGAGCAGTGAGACAAACTACTCCACACATTCGTTCCCCGTCAGACTGGTATTTCAGAATTAATCATCTTTAATTACCAAAAAAGTTGGAGCAAAACAAGGTAATGTTTTTGTTAAAAGTGGATGCGTCTGCACAATCTTTTAAAGATTAAAGGCTGACGTTCCTGCATTGTCAGTTTTGTAGCTTTGTTTTGGCTTCTCTGTGTCTGTTTCTCCTTTATTGTTTTAGACGGTTTTCCTTTTTAAATCAGTGCCAGACATAATTTTTTTCTCTGCAATCCTCTGCAAACTCCAAAATGCTCATGTGCCAAATGTTTTTAGGCTGTGCACATAGCCCCACACCAGTAAGCTCTACATGTGTCCACCTCGCCATATGTCATTTTCCTCAGGGCTGGCACACATTGAGTGATGCCACGCTGTGTCTTGATGTGGTCGTACATGCATGCAGTCCCCCTGCGACCACACAGCAGGCGATAACTACACTGACCCACAATATCATGGTCCTGCCAAGAGACAGGTCCAATCCGTGACCCCCGTCACGCTCAGCCGAGCTGTGTGGTCACTGTAAACTGATCAAGGCAACAAGTGTGACTGAAAAGGCCACTAGAAACCAGCATCGATTTTTGAAGGATCGCTAGATTACACTCGTGAGTTGCATGGGTTTGGAGTTTTAGTTTCTTCAGATAATTACCTCGCAAGCTTTCAGTGTTCTTGTCAGATCTCCTTTGTTGCACTATTTGGAGTCATAATGAAGTCTACTTATGTTTAGCAGGAATCCAAATAGTTCCATCTACTGGTTCTAATTACTGTTCAACCCCCCACCTGCAAACCACTGGAAACCTTTTATTGTGAAGAAGCTGCAGGAAATTCAAGTTAGTCACCAAGATCAGAGACCAGTGTGTTAACTGGTGTGGAAATTAGCGATATAGATCTGAAATCTTTTTTTTTCCCTGGCAGATCAGTTTCGAATATTTTAATGAAAGGAATGACAAACAGATAAGCAGCCACAGCAAGCCGTTACAGTAGTTGAAGAGGTGCAGGTGACGGGTGCTTACTGCAGTTTGGGCGAACATCAAACCTCACACTTGTCATCAAGGTAAACAACACCTTCCACTGTGTCCTCCTGTCATGTGGAAAATGACTCACGCCTTGCTGCATCATGGGATGCAGTCACAGCTGCTTGCATCTCATTGTTCACATGGCACGGGTATCTGAATGTTCTTCCCGTTTCATCTCCCATTGTTATAAATCTTACTACAGTTTTTGTTCTACTCTTCTTCTGCTTCCCATGCACAGTGTTCTTACTGTCTTACTCTATATGATTGTTCTTCTTCATTGCTGTTTCCCTTCATCAATGGCCATCCCCCCTTTTTCTGACACTCTTCTTGCCTTCTCCATCCCTCACACTCGCCTTCTCCTACTCTGAGCATTTTTTTTTGTTTTCCCTTTGCCTTCAGCAGCCTTTAGAACCAATTCATTTCCACCTTCTTTTGCTTCTGAAAATAATAACCCTAAGATTGTAGAGAGACGGATATAGAGAGGGAGAGGATCACCAGCGTTAGCAGGCTAGACGACAGTGTAAATGAAAAAGTGTGGGAATGAACAGGGGGCAACAGGGCAGAGAAAAGGGAGAAACACAGGAATGGAGAAAGGGTAGATATTGATAAGAGAATAGAATATCTGAATTTTGAAGAGGCAAGGTTCACGAGAGAAATTCAGAGAGGAGGACGAGTGTGAGAACCTGCCGAGCTTTCCCATACCGCCTTGACTGCAGTGTTTCAGAAACAAATTTAGCCAATTTCTAATCCTCTCCATTAGCAGCAAAGGTAATAATCTCATCTGAGAGCGGCGGATATTGTTAACATCCCTCGCTCCAGAAACATCAGTTAATACATGATAAGCAAACACAGTTAGCGCTTTATTGCCACAGCACAAACAAAGCTAACCACCATAAGCCTCGTTTTGTATTGCTTGGCCAGGAGCAATGCTAATTTCTGTTAACGCTGCCAGGTATTACTGACACAGAGAACAATGCTAAATCCCCGTTAGAGAACCCCAGCCACTGCAGGGGCTTAGCACAGCTTGCGTTTCCATTAGCCCGGCAGTATAGATGTACACACACGTACACGAGCAAAAGCATTGTCTCGCACACACGCACACACACACACACTCAGCCCCCCGATTCCCATTAACCTGAGGGAGCCCCTGCGTGGCTGGGAGAGAGAACCCTAATTTGTCAGCCTGCCGTGGGTCTGGGAGCTGAAGGTCGTGAGCAAATAGAGTTCACCTCTAATTACTGCTGGACTTCCCTTAGCATGAGTGCACATTATGTGTGCGTGCATGCGTATTCTATACCTCAGTGCATTAGTGTGAACGCACATGCAACATCAAACACTAAAATATATATATGCGCTCGCTTGCTCGATTGTGTTGCTGCATTCATGTCTCTACTGTGTGTCAGCAGAACAGTTTGCTGCTCGTTTAGTTGACTCGGACTATCCACAGTGTTTAATTATGAGTCCAAAGATGGAAGGTTTCATCTCCGACACAGTGTTGTCATTTCTCCCTTTTTTATCCTATCAACATCTCCTTGCGTTCTGTTTCTATGTCTCTGCATGTCTGTCCTCTACTGTGGCGTACTTTTCTTTCTTACTTGCTCCCTGCTTGCCTCCCCTCCTTCATTCCTCCATCTCTCTCTGTGTCTGGTTGGAGTGAAAACAGGACTTATTGATTATAAGGATTACATAAGCTATCAAACTTGTACAGTCCTCCATGCCCTCCTTGTTCTCTCTCCTTCTAGCCCTAAGCCCAAGATGAAATAAAAGAGAAAGAAAAAACCTCTAGCCATCCAGGTACTTGTGAAGTTCTCAACATATGTCACAAATTCATAGTTACTTATTCTTCGAGGTTTAGCCTGATGATATATGAGTCAGCCAGATACGAGTCAAAAGTCAGGGTTGGTTAAACTGCAGCACCCCCAAAGCTGTTGTGGAAATTCAATATTCTGCTCAAGGACCGATCAGCAGAGCACACACCTGATAACAGAGAGACTTCTTGTCTTTACCACCAGACCGTCATGCTGTCAACTTTAACAGTTGATGGTCTATAAACAAATGAATCAGGGAGGAATCCACAGGTTGGAACAGCTTTTGATTGCTTATACCATTTTTGGTTCTCTTTTTGTTTTAAGTTTGAGTTTGTGTTGCTTCAAGGGTAACACAACTTTTATTAAATGGTTTAACTTTCTTACTCTTTTTGTTTGAAGAGAAATGTACAAAATATTCAGGTATCCGTTTTTTAATAAGAGCTGAATGTCACATTTAATGGTTTAAATGACAAATAGTGCCAGCAATAGATTATATTAACTGTAGCTAATTAACAATACTACCATGAATAACTTGTTCAAACAGAAAAATTAATGTGATATTTTTAAGTCGGTGTCTTTTCTCGTTTCTCAGAGAAAAGAAACATATTTTTCATTGTGTTTTTTGCACTTCAACCAAACCAACAGAGTTTTCTGTGGTGAAATGTTGTTAGTGATTGCGTCACAAATTCAAAATCTCCTCCATTAAACTTTCATGAATATCTGTTTAATAATTAAAACTGTAGTAGGTATGATTCAGGACTCCTTGTACGTGTGTGCCAAAGTAGACTTTGTCTGTTTCAGTGTGTAAGATAAATTACCATTTCTTGCGTGTGTTTTTTTTTTTTTCCCATCCAAACTTCCTGAAATCAATCTGGATATGCTGAAGAACAGATCTGGGTTGGTAGTCTGAACATAGCGTCATGTGTCTTCCTGCCTAGGCCAGCCTGTCCGTTTTCTTTGTGTAAGGCAAACTGGCCATATTGAACACCAGCATGGGACTAGTTTGTAGCGAACGTTAATTGGGTATGTGCATAAAGTAGCTCTGTGGAAGCAGGTGCATGCATGTCTGATTTCAACACATGAAACACAGGTTTTTTTTCGTCTCTCGAGAAGTTCCCTTCTTTTACCCTTTCCGTCTCGTCCCGTCTCCCTGTACTTGTCTTTTACTGCCAGTCAGAACATATTGTTTCTCAGCATGGCAGAGTTTAGGGCTGACAAAGGGGTGGAGGGCAGTGGAGGGAGTGATATTATGGGCTTCAGTTGCCAGATTGGCAGCAAATCATCTTTATGAGCACACAGGAGGGCAGAGAGAGCCTCACGATTTCTCCCTGACTTGTACAGAGGAAATGAGTGAGGCCCATCCAGACCACACCAACAGCTAGTGATTCACTGATTGCTCTGATATTGACCCCCACTGCTGTTATTCACAGTGGGGAAGATGGACACAAACCGAGCATATTTTGTTATTGAGCATTTCAGTTCTCCTTTTCTCCGTTTCTTTCATCTGTCTGTTAAAAGTTCCACTTGTGATACACAGAAATTGTGTCTTGTGTTAAATTTGATAGATGTTGTTCTCCCCCATTTATAATTTACCAGACACAATTTCACACATGGGATCTCAAGCTTCTATTTCTCATCCAAGTGATATGAGGGAAGCGGAGATTTTGCATGAATGTGTTGGTGCCTGCAAGTTAGTACCTCTGCATGGCAAGTGCGCGTGTTAGTGCAAACAGCAATCAGTATACTGGAAAATCCCGGCTAATTAATTTATACGTCCTCTGAGGGTAGACATAGATATAAATACATAGCTCCAAGCAAAGTGATATTTTACAATCAAATTATAACATTTACATTAACATACAGTCATATTTATTATTAATGGTATTGTTTAAACCCTTTATATCTCGATAACTCTGTGTCTAACAACACTCTTAGTAATCAGGAGGACGTGCCTGTGTAAATGAATTCACTTTCTCACGCTGCTAATTGGAATCCAGTAGTGTAATTGAGGGTATGTGCAGGTATAGATTATCTTTCCATTTTACTTTCTCGCCATGATGGACTATGCTTATCAACCTAATTACAACTGGCACATGGAGTGGCAGCTCAAAATTCCTCAACCCTGCAGCTTTCCTGGATGAATAGCCACTGCATTTAATTTACCAAATACTGTAAAGTGCATAATTGGCATTGCTGTAACGCATATCTCACTCTCCCAATTATCTGATCACTAGACTGTCTATTTCTGATCCTGTAAACAGCCGGAGAAAATGCAAATCTGTTTTTCGAGGCAGAGCAAGGGGCATGTTTTCTGAGAAATAATTTTGATGTCTGAGTATGTTAATATGCTGACTCTACACTGACTATAGTAACACTTTTAGTTTTTTGGTTACTCATGATACACAACCCATCAGTGAAAAATATTCAGACAAATCCACATATTGAATGCTGAAAGATGCCCGGTATACTGTAAACTATCACACCTATTTAAGACCAAGCTAGCTTAGTGTTACTGACCTCTCTTATAACAGCAGTGTTCTTTAAACAGAGAATCCTTGCGCTTGTGTTTCGGTTTGAGCTCCTTTGATACCAATATACCCACTAACCAATAAGCCAAATCCCCATTCCCACTATGGTCTGTGCATGATGGCATTTTAATGGCCTCTGGAATGGAAGCCATTCCCACCCAAGGAACTATGGGAAATAATTAATAATCCTCTGTTATCATGAGCATTGTACGACAACCTCACTTGACTGGAAGAAAACATTTGGCCACCATAGTCGTCTTTCTGTTTTGCCATATTAGCATGAAAAAGCCATAATTACTTACAAGGATCTCTCAGGGAAAGATTTGCCAAGCTGTTTGCTCCTTATTCGTACACATATTGTGCACTTAGAGTTGTGCATGCAATGTATCAAACAGGTGCAGCAGCCTGGATGCACAGTTTGACCATTATCTGGAAATATTACACATCATAAGGTAGTATTGCACCAACAATGGGAGGAGAAAAGCGTGGCTGAATGCATTCTGGTGGATTAACGTTAACAGTAATATCCATTTGAATACAAATTTCTGTAATATGAAAGTCGCAAAATAGTGCAAATGTAATATACATGGGAGTAGAGTCTAAATTAAGCCACTAAAATCTCAATGAAGGCACACAAAGACATTATCTATGAAGCTGCGCTGAGCAAAGAAATATAGTAAAACATCAATTGGACAAAAGCATTTTCATGAAGAAAGAAAGAACAGTAATGAATGATTCAAAGCACAATCATGTTGTAGTTTTTCTGCTCGCTAAACATGAGCCGCTAATGCACTTTGGCGATTGCATTCTTCTTTTACGAGACGTTTTTAGTGTACATTACGGTGCAGTTACCTTGGAATTCTGGTGAGTTATTGTCCGTTTTCGCATCTATGAGTGCAAATCTGTGCTTTCGCTGGACCGTTTGCTCGACTGGGTCACTTGTCTCTACTACTCCACGACTGGATGCTGTGCTCATATTTACTTTTTATAAGATACAAAGTTGTTTTTTATAGGTCTCATTTGTCATTTTTAAATGACTCCTAGTGCCTTAAATTGTAAGGTTAACGTATTTGACTCTTTTGGCTGGCTGACAAGTATTTCTAGCTACAGAATCACTACATTTTGATTCCTCTCCGACCTTTTGAACTCTCCTTCTCTCAGAGAATAGGCAGTCCCGGTCGTTGATTGCGTAATGAGCAGTTCACTTTGTAAAGCAGGTGCTAAATGCATTCAGATTGTGAATGCACATTTCATAAACGCTGTGGCACAAATTTTTATGGATTTAACCCTCACCGCACCAATCCATCTATTATGCGAGCCACTTAAGCTTACTACATTGTCACTACCGGCCATGCTGCGGGCCACATAGGACACAGGCGTGTGGGCACACACACACACACACACACACATACAAACATTTATCATGCTTTCTGTTTTTCTGCCAGCCATCCCTTGTGCCATGCTCGAATATAAATGTTTCTAAAACACTGTCTCACTCTCTCCTTCTCTGCCAATTCGAACCTGCCATTCCTTTGTGCTCACTCTGAAACACACAACCATGCACACAGTTTTTGGAAGGTGGAGTGTATCAGTGAGAGACAGAGGGTTATGCTTCATGCAGCTCTGAGCAGAACAGTTCTGGTTGAGAGTTCACTGAATCAGGTAGGTATAACTGATCTGACCTGGCACCAAGTGGGCAGGCCAAGCATATCACCACAGGGTGACAGAGACAGACAAAAAGTCAGAGTGACAAGGTGTTGATGAAGTTGTTGTTTTGAAATAAAACCAAACAAGATGACATGACTTAAAGGGACTTGAGGGAGGATTTGTGAAAAAACAAACATGCATTTTAAGTTTTTAAATGCTAATGGATGATGAAGCGTTCATAAACAAAAAGAATGAGCCCACCCACGCATCTCTCTGTTGCCTTGAACAGGCTGTGTGCTGCATTATGTACTGCAATTCAGAGCCCGAATTTCCCGTGCAGTCCTGCGGACGTGACGTCAGGTGACGCTAAATGCGCGTCCTCAACGGCTTGGAAACAGGAAGAAGACAAGCACAGGAACAGGAAGAAGACAAGCATGGTGGACCCAAACTAGTGTATGGATAGTAATGGATTCTGCTATGGCCAGAAAATGACCCACCACCACACAAACTTCACTAAAAAGTCATACTAAGAAGAAAACGAAGATTTTATCAGCGGCAAGCCGTGAGTCGAAACGAAATTACGACCAATTACGCCGGGCTGGAACCAGAATAAACATTGGATAGACGTTCGACTCATGGAGGCAGCTTCAACTTGAATTGGGACTGAAAACAGATGCTGACATGGTTCATTTCCTAGTGACCAGGTAAGAAAACATTACAGGTCATGTTTAGAGCTTGATTTGAAAATCAAATGAGATCACCGAGGACTCGGAGTGACCGAACGTGCAAAGTAGCGTTAGCTGCTAACATGTAACTTAGTCCACCGCTGTGTAACACTGAATAGTTACAGACTGCGCACTTTCCACGGTCCTTTAGTCTGAAACTGAATAGTTAGAAATATGTCCCTTTATATATGGGACCGAAAGCCCAACCTGTTATCCGGGAGGTGATGTTAGCAGCTGGCTGTAGCCACAGGCTAACGGTTTGTTTGTGTCTGTGTAGTAACATTAGCTGCTAACACACAGCAGTCCCGTATCAGAGACAATGTTTTTGTCCCCAGTATGCCGTCTTTGTTTTCGCCTGTGCCTTTCAGACTCGCCACTTGTGTGTCGCTACACACAGCGAGCCGGCTTCCCGGCTGCTTCATGTGTGTAGGGGATAAGGCTATCCCTTACACACAGCACAGTTCACAGTTGAAGGCTACCAACATCATTCCGCGTGCCTATGCGCGGAGGTCTTGCAGTAAACAGTCACGTGAACAGCGAGTAAAGAAATAACAGCGTCATAGCATCAGCTGCTCTGCTGTGAAGAGCTCATGCACGCTCCAGCGCCGGCTGATGGCTGCACTTACCCTTACTTATTTCTTGATCCTGCCTCATGTCCCTTTTAAAGATGCGTTCCTTAAATGCTCTCTGCTATCACCAAATGGAAATTCAAGCTGACATTTTAAAATATAATTTGTTCAACCAGAGATGTGGACTTGATCAGTGACACAAGCTATTGCAATCTTAGAGAAGACTTTTAGCCTCTGTCACATTGTGCCCATTCTCTCTCTGTCTTTTTGGCTTCTATCGATGGATCAAAGTCTCGGATTTAAGGAAACCCTGTTGAAACAACAGGAACATCACTGTGCTGTTCCAAAAAAAAAACATTAACTATAACTTGGCAGTTTCACATTGCACATGTTGCAAAAACCACCAAATGTGGGACACAGTGGCATCGAGGAAGAAAATCACACAGGTGTTAAATCTTGAGGGAGTAATATATTTTCTCTCACCTTCTCTTACCAACAGCAACTCTGTTTATATGCACCCAACCCCGCTGCGTTTGACAATATTGTACATTTGATGCAAATCATGTAAACAGAATATTCTGTTTGAGTATTCGAAATGAGGCCCAGTTCCCAGTGGAGCATATTCTGATTTAGACATGTGGGATATACCGGTAATATTCAGGTTTTAGGAACATTCTTTAGACAGCACATTGGAAATTTGCTTCTCAATTGGAGTTTTGAGCGCAGTTTGTGACACACAGGCTCCTGCTCGTTTATAGGCAAGGCAGAGGTAGAGGCATTTCTGGCTGGAAGAAATAACGCACCTTCTTTCAAACATTAAGAAAAGATTTGGTTATTAACAGATATTGCTACAACAACCTTTTCAAAAAGGGGGTCTAATGAACGAAAGAGGGGAGCGTCGGACTATGCGGAGATGCATGTAAACCGAAATGTAAATGCAATATTAATTTTTCATCAACCATGTTAACAGCTTAGTGGCAATATTGTCTTTTTCATCCCAGGGCAACAACCAGAAGATTTTCCAACTCATGCATTATTATTGGAGAGAATTTACAAAACAATTTTGAGGAAACTGTTTACAAAAGTCATCTAGCAGCTTCAACAAAGTGTTGTTTTTTTGTTACATTGCTGTAATTATTCCATTCACCTGTGACTTGTAATTGTAATTGTATTCCAGCCAGCCAAGCAGCCAGCAAAGCAACACCATACATTTTTTGTTTGTTATTACAGCCTACTCTGAACCACTTGGACAGCAATGATATTTGAATAATCTGGTCTTGTGCTCATTTATCATGCCCCATAACGATTGGCTCTGGTGTTTATAAGTCTTAAGAAAAGCATGTAGCTGACTGATGATAATAATTCACCTCACCTGTCCGATCTGCAATCCGCTTCACCCGAGCCTTTTGTACACAGTGTGCTGTGTGCTGCTTGTCCACGTGCTTGACCTTTTACTTGGCGTTGGTCGTGGTTGTAATGATTAATCATTGTCGCCTAGTCGTCATTTTAATGTCCTTTCTACCTATTATCTGTTTCTCTTCTCTTCCCTCTATCTATAACAACCTTAACTAAAATTACATGTATTCATCTTCCCCTCTGCCCAGTGTCTCTTTCCAAAAACTGCATCAATAAACACGAAAGGAGTCCAACCAGAGGGGCTGTCCTGTCACCACAGACCTCCCATAAACCAGCCCGAGGCTCCATAGATTACCAATGACACAGAGAATCAGTCATCCTGAGCAGCCCTTTAATTACTGGGATAAATAATAGACGAACCTATACAGCGGACCCACGAGGGTTTATTGAGCTGGCCGGGCTAACTGAATGTTAGACTGAGTAGGCTCCTTGGTTACATCATTGGACAAACCAAAAAAAAAGAGTTGGCCAGTGTTGCAAACAGCAAACTGACTGCAAGGACTTGATTAGGAGAGTGGGAACTGCTGCCAGACGATTTCAGGATTTATTTTGAAAGAGGAAGGAGGAGACAGACTGAGAGATTGGTTTCCACTGGATTATTTTCATGTAAATTATAATCAGTCAAATTGTCAATTGTCACACTTGTGAAAAGCGGCTTTTGACATTCGCAAATGTTGTCGGGACCAAATGTTGGTTGTAAAATTTCCGTCCAAGACAACAACTCATAAAGCACCCACTAATGGATGTTGTAGTCGGTGCATTTGAATGCTGCCAAATGTGTTTCTTAGTTTTTGTCTTCAGACAGCATGAAATATGGCCAACGTTAGCTGACGCCAAAGCACAATATCCGCTTGTCCAGCATTGACTATTGTTTCAACTTTTCTGGTTTTGCTGTGTATTCCGAGGAAGCTACATGTTTTTAGGTCCATACTTTGGAAATATTTTAGTTTTTGCAGCATTTTAGAAGTTAGTTTATATGTCACTTGACAGATGTAAATTTAGAGTGAAGCAGGGAAGAAAAGGTACGTGTGTGTGTGTGTGAGTGCGCCTGTGGCTGGGTGTCTGTCTTTATGTGTGGTTGCTTCATCCAAAACATCTCATTATGCGCTTGGTTTGTGCTCACACTGGCACAGGGCACCAGATCTGTTGACAAAAATTGTTTGGTGAGGGTTCCAAGACATGAAAAATGAATCTGGACCAAAAAATTTAGATTAACGGCTCAAGCAAAGAGCTGGCAAGCCCGGGGGGGTGGTGGTGGTGGGTAGTTGGAGAGTGGTTGGGAAAGGCAGGGGATGGGAGGGTTGAAAGCCAGAGTGAAAGTGCACGGAGTGAATGAGCTGCATGGGGAGAGATTGTGTTTTTAATGAAGCATCTTCCAAGAAGCAGGGAGCAAAAAATAGCTAATTACATCTGAAATTTTCCCCGCTCAAATGTAAGCCCACAGACTAATATGGAAAAGGGCGGAAAAAATTGGAAGAAAGCTATAAAGAAGGGTGAAATAAGTGTGAGAAAGATGAATAGATAGAGAATATAATAACAAGGTAGCTAACCCCCAGGCAAAGTGAGTGAGAATACACATATACTCTGTACACATTTACAAATAGAGAGAGTTGGGGAAAGCACCTCATCATTCTCCAGGAACTCAGCTGAAAAACAACTCATTTTCAAGACCAACAATGGGGTTGAGACGAGAGCTTTCTATTGAATAGATAGCTGTCCTCAGTGAAAGCCTTCATTATCATCTAATTTAGAATAAATGTATTTTAGCAATGAAAACATTTTGTAGTATCTTTTCCTGAGGGGATTTTATTCCTCTAAAAATGGGATAACCCCTTCCTCCCTCTTTTCTATTTTCCAAGAAAAAATTCATACGCTCTGAAAAGTAGGCACCTTGTCATAGAGCTAAATGGTCATTTTAATTCCCACCAAGGTATTGTGTGAATTGAAATTGCATGGGCTCACACCCTGGGGGCGAGATCATTGTTATTCATTCCACCAACATCCACTATTTCATGCCGCAAGGCTGTGGGAGACCTGTGCACACAGTCACTGAAAATCATGTGACTTCATACTGAATTTACAGTAATCCAGAATGCAAAACACAACTAAATGCACACTGTTTGTATACACAAAACTTTGATATATATGATTTGGATACTGTGAATGAAAAGGTTGGACACAGTCAAGAAATCGTTTGTTATTTATTCTGAGGAGCAGCGGGAGATTTAACGAGAGATCAATCAAGTAGTCAGGAAATCATGTCTTTCCCGTATGAATTTATGCACACTGTGTATGTCAGAGCAGAGTCCACAGTCACAAATACACATTGTTGTTTTCTTCAAGGCATCAGTCTGATCTGGTTGGTGTTTTCACATCTTTTGTTGTCGCTTAGCTCCCGACTGCAGAACATTAAAGCAGTGACACACCACTGCTGCCTTTTTTTTCTTTTTTTTTTAGAAAGTATGCTGGTTATCTGACATTCTTCCCCTAATTTAAAAAGTGAGCTTCAGACTTTGTGACTGTGTCTCTGACACTTGTTGGGCTGAATGCATTGTGTGTATCTTGAAGTCTAACAAATGTATTGAATGTGTTCCCTGTCTCGTAAAATAATTCCAAGGCCAAATTTTAAATCAATCGTAAATCAAATACAGTATTGTTCACATCTATGTTGAATGGCTTGCAGTCTTCTTTGTCTCCGTCTTTAGTGACAAATTGCTGGATATCTCACTGATGTCTGCAGATCAGAGGAATGATGCAAAACCATTGACAGGACTGTGTACAACATTACTCACATGAAAAACAAAACAGGAAAGAATAGAACACACAATTACACAGTAGTATTAGAGGGCACAAACTCAAGAATGAACCTTTAAAGTTTTCTTTTTACATTTCTTTTTAACAAAAAAAGTACAGCATCTACCCTGTCAGCGATAATCACGTCATATAGTGAGTCATACACATGTTTACTTCACAATTGTTGTTTTAGAGTGCAAGCGCTGGCAAGTGGTACTGTAGGAACAACCATCTGTAATGCCAATTACTGAGGCCTTTTCTATGCTGCAGAACATCTGTTAATTTGTGTCCTATACCTCTTTGCGAAGCCCACTAGGGACCTGCTGTCATGCAATTCCAGGTGTACAGGACAACACGCATATGTAACTGCTTGCTAATTAGCGAATGGCCATTTGACCGGTTTTTAAACTCTTTCTCTGTGACCCCATGAAAAAGAGGAGCAACTTCAATGAGTTTTTGTAAGCAATCTTCAGAAATAGAATTGCTTTGCTTTGCCAGGTTTGAAAACTGTGGGAAGAATTCAACGTGGCCAAGTTATACTGATATGGTACAAGGCATTCGAACAAGACAAGAATGGTAATTTACTGTAGTACAGATAGTTCATATTTAACCTGTTTGACAGTTGGAGGGTGTCAGCTTTCTGATGCAACAGAAAATAAATATTTTTGCTGTCAAAGGTTTGTAGACAGCAATATTTTTTGTAGGCTGCCAAGACAACAGTAATCCCAACAGTAATCAATACTGAGTACTAAATACATATTGCCTTCTGCCAGCAGAATCAGCAACAGCAGTTTATCCCTGCATCTCCTCCCGCAGAATAAACCGGCTCCTAGACTGATGGAGATCAGCAAGACAAAAATAACTGTGATGGACTATATTGAGTTTATAAATATTACAGAAGAAATGAGGTCACTGCAGGAGGCTTTTACAGCAGCAAACACAATTTAGTCAAAGTCCACCTCTCAATCTGCTCCAGCTGGACTTTGTCAAACTGAAAGATGAATGTGGTAAAAAAAAAAAAAAAAAAAAAATGGAAAACATGAAGCACAGGCCTAGACTGCTCCCAGCCACACCAGAGACCAAAGGCGAGCACAGACGGAGACTCTCACACTCGCTGGCAGTTTGGAGAGTCGGGCTGCATCTCCATGCAGCTGTTGGCACTTTTGACAGCCTCCACTGTGTTCATGACTTGAGTCCAGAAAAAGCCCCCAAGTCCCCAAACTTGAGAATTCAGTGTTGTTGAGGACAGACTTGACAGCACCATAGCAAAACTCCACACACAATGGTTTCATAGTCATTAAATACAGATTTTTGAGTAGTCTGCTCAGCAGCCTGGCAAAGAACACAGTGTTCTACTCTGGCTGGCTTACTGACCCCATTGTTACTACACACACACAAACATACATACAAAGGGTGAGAATTTAGCAGACTTGCTTAAGAAGTCCAACCAAATTTCATTTATTCATATAAAATGTTTTTCAAAAATATGCGTTGTTTAAGGCCTTTGTGCCAAGTCACTTCCTGAATGGCTGGTGTGGCAGGTACAACAATTTGTTAAAGGTGTTTGAGCCTGGCTGCTCTCCGTGTTATCATGCCACATTCCAGATGCCAAAATTGAGTCTTGTGGCTGCAATGGCTGTGATTTTATGCCAGCTGATCTTAGGATGTCATGAATTTCACCCTGAATGTATTAGGCTCTATTTGTATCCAACTCCCTTTAGCTCCAGAGATGTGGCAGCGATGTAAAGCCCTTTGAACGAGCCGGCCAAACTCTGTCAATCCATGGCTCTGCTCCCAAATGGTGGCAGGCGGCTGACACATCTCAAGGTTCCTTTTTTCCCCCCCACATACTTGTTATTTACCTAGCTGGAAATGTCACTAAGAAGACTTTGGTAGGCAGCCATTTTTTCTTTGCTCTCACCTCCTGTCGTCTTCCTCTCTTTCCTTTTTTCATCTTACCATGTCTCTTTCCCAGCCTCCCTCACTGCCCCTACCTTCCTCTCTTATCGTACCATCATGCGTAAAACTATCTGTCGCGTGCTCTCTGGGGAATTGGCTGACATTTGCACTTGGATATTGTAGTCATTTGCTTCCCCTAAAGTACCTAAACAGACAGAACCCTACTTTGCACTTGAGACATGGGCAAATATCAGCAACTACAATCTCACACTGTCCTGAGCATATAACAGTGAGGTCTGCATTCATGTATCTGTTCTACCTATTTTTTACACACACCAGGTGCTGGTCACATGTGACGAGCAGCGATCATGCACTATGTGAGGTATTTTCCACATGTAACCATGCCCTACGTGTGTGCATTTGTGGAGGTGTGCATGCTTTACTTTTCCTTAGTGTTCTGCAGCCGTTTGCGCTGTGATCTACTGTATTAGTGAATATAGATTGGTTCGATCCTTGATCTTTTTCAGAGATTAATCAATTACAAGGATAAACTCAGAGGCTGCCGTTTCTCACACACTTGCAGTATACCTGTGTGGGGAACCTCTGTACTGCTAGGTATCTCAAAGCAATGAATCCATTACGTGTATTAATATTATTGGTGAAGGTGCATTAAAATGGTAAAACAGACTATGTCGGATTTATTGCCAGTACTTTCAAGGCTTTAGCGTGAACAAAACTCCCTTCTCAGCTTTAAAAGTAGTATGGCTCCAGGGTGTCCTCAGATTTGCGTTGTATTTAAAATGTTCTGCAGGTTTATGTATATTTCTTATAAATGACCAAATCAGATATTTAAATTTAATGGCAGTCTTTCACTGTTAAGTGCACTACTTGTTGTCCTAAAATCAACAGTTTAAAATTGTTCACAATCAAACATGAGACATGAGCCTAAACCCCCAGATTCCACCGGCCACGACATCGATGGCCGTTCTGGACAATGCTCGTGGCTCCACCAGCCGTGCCACAGCTCAGCAGAGAACACATGCCGAGTATTTTTGACGGAAGCGGACTGAAGCGATGTCAAGCTGCACAGAGCAGAAAGTCTGACACATGAACGGAAGAAAGCATCTGGTCATATTTCATAATAAAACACCCTGTGCAGACTCACACTTAAATCACACTTAAAACAGACAAACAGAGAAAATGTAGTTATTTGTATTCAAACACTGGCCACATATTGAAGGGATGCTGTCTGTCACATGAAGTAGAGTACCAAAGAGTACACAAATAGGTCATTTATACCAGTATGTTTATGTAGTAACAGTAAGTAAAAGTAACCAACAATTTCCTTTCTACTGCGTGAAACTGCCTTGGGTCTTTGTTGTTCTTCCACCATCCTGACCAGACCAACATTATTATTTGTAAAGATTAAAAACGAAGAATTCCGGAAGTATTGCGTAAATCTAACCATACTTAAATTACGTTTGATATTTAAACTTTAAGTATCACAAAAAGAATAACAGTACAAACATACATCTTATCTTATCACTTTATGGTATTCCCATTCATTTGAGAATGACCTGTCTACAGCCATTTTTCGCTTTTGTGTGTGCAGCTTAACACTGACAACTGATTGTCATTCATCTTTAAAGTGTTTCAGGTTTGACAAAGGAACTTGAAAAACTGTTTGCAACAACTGCATTGGAGTCCATCATTGGAGTCCATCATTGCAGTTGTTGTACAGTTGTACAGTGTAACATATTTGTATAAAAGTCTCATCATCTTCCTTTTTTTTGCCTTCCAAATTGTTGTCACCTCAGCTTTGTTTGCTAGTTCCTTCTGTGAAAGCTATGCATGAGGTTTCCATATAAAAACTAAATAAGTGACACAGGACAGTGGAATGGACTCCATCTGTACATTGTTACACAGTACAGTGCAGTACTAAAGCAGTAACACTTCTGAGGGTTTAATTGTAGGAAAATGAGTTCCTGGCCTCATATTTCAGTAAATGTAACAAGTTCCAATTATAGCAGCCTTTTGTACATTAAAGGCTAAAGCTACAATCCAGCTTTTTATTTAATATATTTAGTTACTGTATATATTTAAACTACAGACTTAGTCTTGAAGGTTTATATATGAAAATGAAACATTTTATGATTGTTGCATGGTCAGCCAAAACCAAATAAAGCTTGACGGGCTGAAATTCTACATATAGTTATGCATACTGTACATCATGATGTGAAAGGATTGTAGCTTTATTTGTCATTAGTCCACACATGAATCCAAGGAGCATGCTAAACGTTGAACTAGGAGTCAGATTGATTGCCGTGTAATGTGCAGTACAGAAGCCAGCAGACATATCATTTTAATATATATTATACCACACAATGCAATACGCGAGGGATCACATTATATGTGTTATTATTACGAAGCCAGAACAGGAGGAGAGTGAAGGATCAGCACTACCAGTGATAACAGCATGTAGAGGAATAAGCTTCACAGACAGAGCAGCAAAGAGGATAACGTGTTGGCAGCTAAACTGAATTCATTAAACTATTGAACATGCCTGCAGATTTTTCAGATCAGCTTTGTCAATAGATGCTGCACACAGTACTTAATGCACATGCACTGTGGCAAAATCAATGCAAACTGCATGAGGGCAAAATATATTTAAAGCTAATCAGTCGTTTTGTAAACAAATCCAGTAATATGGTAACACTGCCTCAGGGGGGATTGCCATTATCACAATTAGAGACTGTTAAACCTCAGTTTCAAGAGGTTTATACTATAATAGCTGGGTATATACAGGTTTCCAATTTCACAGGCAAAAAAATATTTTCACTCAAGCATGTTTGCACACATAATCCAGCCAGTGATATGCTGCATTTTTATTTTTTTTTCAAAAGCATTTATATCTTGTAAGGGAGCATGAGCCAGTTGATAGCAGGGATAATTTTTTATTAACCAATCACTAAAGTTCTTTCACGCACCGGTTTTTCCCCCATCAGAGAGTTAAGAGGCCTCTGAGGAAATAACTTGAGGCACTGAAGAAATGCACTATATTTTTCTGCACACCTCCATTCCTTTAAAATCCACTCTCTCCATTAACTCCCCTCTCCCATTCCTTCATTCCCTCCCAGCCCATATTATGTGCAGTTCTATGTTTCTGTGTGGGTGTGTGTGTGCCCGACAAAGCATGTTCATGTGCAGCTAGAAGAAGTCACCGAGAAACCTATAGAGACAATCTTGAGACTGAAGGCACAGAAAAGGCATTTGTGTGTGTGTGTGTGTGTGTGTGTGTGTGTGTGTGTGTGTGTGTGTGTGTGTGAATGAATAAGAGGCAGCCTGTATATGACTGCATCTGTTTTAGTCCAAGGGTTTGTGCAGGAGGATTAATGTATGCCTGCACATGTGGGTCTGAGCATTAACCACAGATTTCTCCCAATGTCATGACCAGATGCTGCTGCATTAGAGGTGCACCTATGGCTGGCTTACAGAAGGAGATTGTTAGGAACTTGTCACTAGGTGTGCTGGCGTGAGTCACATCCTGTGACATCTGCTCATCTGAGTCCTTTAAAAACACTGAACTGCCTTGCAAGTCACACAAAAACACTTTAATAGTAAAGCCAGACATTCTTTTCTCAAACACTGTACAGTTTTTTTAAATGTATTTTTCCTATTTTTTATTGTTCATTTTAGATTGCAACTAACAATTATTTTCATTGTCGATTAAATTGCAGATTTCTTTCCACAGTTAATTTAGTCTAGAAATGTTCAACAAAATTCAATTTAATTCCCCAGAGTCCAAAATAACATCTTCAAATGAATTCTTGTGTCGATCAAACAGCCCAAAAACTCTTCATTTACTATCATGAATGACAAAGAAAAGCAGCAAATCTTTGAATTTAAGAAGCTGGAACCAGCAAAGGTTTGACATTTTGCTTGAAAAGGGAGCTTATTAATCAATTTTCAAAATTGTTGGCAACTAATTTTCTTTCGATCGACCAATCTATTAATCGACTCATCACAGTACTTCTTGTAAATGACTTTTGCAATACTTTTTTCTGCTGTTATATAGGCCTACCACAATATAAATTCCTTGTATGTGAGAGCCTATTTGGCGATGAACCTTACTCTGATTGGGAGCAGATTGCTTCCCTGCTTGGAGCTGTTTTAAGGTGCGAATATAACCTGTTATACAGCAACTTGCAACAACATTGAAACCACTGAGAGGTGAAGTGAATAAAATTGATCATCTTGTTACGATGGCACCTCTCAAGGGGTGGGATACATTAGGCGAGATGAACAGTCAGTTCTTGAAGTCGATGTGCTGGAAGCAGGGAAAATTAGTGAGCGTAAGGATCTGAGCGACTTTGACAAGGGCCAAATGTTGATTCTTAAACAGCTGGGTCAGAGCATCTTCAAAATGACAGGACTTGTGTAGTGTTAATGCTATGCAGTCGTAAGTACCTACCAAAAGTGGTTCAGTGTAGGACAGCAGGGTCATGGCTGCCCAAGGCTCATTGGTGCCCAAGTGTCATTAATGCGCATCAGGAGCAGATGTGAGCTCGCCTGGTCTGATCCGACAGAAGAGCTACTGCAGCACAAATTGGTGTCCGCACACAGTGCATTGCAGCTTGCTGCGTACGGGGCTGCGTAGCTATAGACCAGTCAGAGTACCCATGCTGACTCTACCAAAAGCGCCTGCAATGGACATGTGAGCGTCAGAACTGGACCATGAAACTATGGAAGACGGTGGCTTGGTCTGTTGAATCACCTCTTGATTTTATATCATGTAGATGGCAAGGTGTGTGTGTGTGTGTGTGTGTGTGTGTGTGTGTGTGTGTGTGTGTGTGTGTGTGTGTGTGTGTGTCAATGGAGAAGAGATGGCACCAGGATGTAATATGGAAAGTTGGCAAGCTGGTGTGATGCTCTGGACAATGTTCTGCTGGGAAACATTGATCCCTGGCATTCATGTCCATTTTAATTTGGCACGTGCCACCTCCTTTAACATTGTTGAAGACTCTTCATGGCAACAGTATTCCCTGATGGCAATTGCCTCTTTTAGCATGATAATGTGCCCTGTCATACAGCAAGAATTCTTCGGGAATGGTTTGAGGAACATGACAAATGTTGACTTGGTGTTGACTTGTCCTATAAATTTTGCAGATCACATTTGATTAAGCATCTATGGGATGCTGTTTTGGGAGCACAAGGGGGACCTACACAATAATAGGCAGGTGGTTTAAATGTCGTGCCTGAATATACAGACATAATTTATGACGGAGTCAAAGTGGGTGCAAGATAGCATAACCCTAACCCCATTTCTTTGGATATTCCCCTCTAGTGTACAGTATATCACTGCTTATGTTTGCAGTGGTCAGCCAGATACCGAATATTTGCTGGTGGATTTTACTTCTACGTCAGTCCAAAGTCAATGTTCCAGAGACTTCATTTCTTTTCGTGTGTGATTTTAAAGGAGAATATGTGTGTGTGCGTCTGCCAAAACCGGCAGCCATGTTATATATGTACCTCTCCCGTATGCCACAAGGGAGGCTGCAGACCATTTCCCCTTCCATACAGAAACCCACACATACACATCCATTTTAAGGCTTTGATCATTTTTTTGTGACACAAAGTAATACGTCTAATGAGCCAACAGCCCAAGAAGGGAACATGGCTTTGACTTTCAACCTCAGTGTATTACAGACACACATAGATACTGTACACACACATGCACAGAAGCACAAACAATTCTTTCTTGGCACGACAGAGAGCTATTGACTGCCTCTACCTGGCTTGACAGACCATTCACAATTTCTCTCTGCGTGACACATAATGTACTGAGCGAGTGTGTTTGTGTGTATGAGTGAGTGAAAGGGAATTGAAATAAAGGAAGGGAAACTACTTAATGACTTTGCGCGTGTATGTCAGGAATATGTATTTGTGTATTTGTCCGAGGTGATTTTTGCGACCTTTTCGCTGCCTTTTTGGGTCTTTGTAGCTTTTACATGATAGCTTTTGAGAGTAGAAGGAGTTGCAAGTTGATATTGAGGTCAGCTTGGATTGGGCACACTACTGCGCTACTACTCTTTCTGACTATTTTCCCTGCTCACACCAAGTCACTGGGTTCAGAGTTCATCCAGCTAGAAAGGTGGTAATGTGTTTCTGGACTCAGTCTGCATGATTATACACTCAAGTTTATGTGCTGTGGAAAAGGTCAACAAAATCTGTTGTTTTAAAATATTCATTCTTTTGGAAAGGGATGAATGACTCACGCAAATAACCATCTTAAACTCATAATGTACAAATATCTGACATTCAAGCATGAGATTGAGATCATCTATGAATACACTGCAGGAGTTGTTGAAGAGAACAGGACAGCACAGACAGTGTTTACAGAGAACAACATTGCAAAGCTAAGCATTTGGTGTGTAGCAGTATTAGTTTTACCTTGATAACAAAACCAGAGTCACAAAACACAGTGAATAGTATACACCCCAAAATGTCCCAAACATCTGTGAAAAGATGTTTATTCACACTGGTTACCTGCTGTTCTCTTTCTTAAACTCTATTCATATTAATTACTTCATAATATTAATAGATAGATCCCTATTTCAAATTGAATTTCACTTGTTCAGGAATTCAAGCGCTGACAATTTGTGAATCAAAACAAGGCAGATTTATTCATATTGCACCTTTCAACAACAAGGCAATTCAGAGTTCTTTACATAAGACATAAAAAGCATTCAGACAAGATATAAAAGAAACACAAAGCAATGGAAAAGACGATAAAATAGACAAACATAAAAAGGTTCTCAGACAAAATAGAAGATTGAAATAGAAAAGAGACATTTTACAGTGCAAATACTGCTTCTCCATGTTAAGCTTGGACTCTGGGGACAGTGTGCAGACCTGTCCCAGACGAGCTCAGAGGTCTGACAGGTACAGCAGATCAGACCATTCAGTGCTTTGTAAACCAACAGTGGAATTCTAAAGTCATTTTCTTTTTTGACAAACAGGAAGCCAGTGTAAAGATCTGAGGACTGTTGTGATGTGACTCATTTTACTGGTCTTTGTGAGATCCCCAGAAGCACTGTTCTGAGTCAGCTGCATCCGTCTTATCGACTTTAAATGGGAGGCCTGTAAATCTAGCGTGACATTTAACATAAATGCATGGACAGTATTTATAAATCCTGCTGAGACATAATTCCTTCTTCATATATTCTAAAAGTGATGGTAGGCCTATTTTATAATTCTTCTTTGAATGTTAAAATGTAGGTCTGAGTTCTGGATGGCCCCAGTCGGTACACCAATATAGACCGGGCTTGTGTTCTTTAATATGTTAATCATTCTCCTTTGGATCCAACCATTTCAGTGTTGTCTTTGTTTAACTGGAGATAATGTCAGCGCCTAACAACCACTGTTTTGTTTGATGCACTTACTCAGTGTTTGTGTGAGACAGTGCTAGTCACCTCACCTGTGTGCTGTCTGCGTAATTATGGCAGCATAATTAAGGTAGAATAAGACAGATCAGACCCTTCATTGCAAAATCTGATTGTGCTGAGGCTGATCTGATGGGACGAGAGCAATTCAGGGTTTAACTTAATTCACTTTACCTTTCCTCTTTTCCTAATCATTTATGCGTCTGCATCTAGTCAAGGCCAGGTTGCTTGTTATCGTGGATACTTTGCAGTGCACTCTTCCCAATGAACTCTGCAATGTTTCAAATGCCCCCGTGGTTCAAGTCTGACTGACCTGACTCGGTTCTTGACCCGCAAACAGCTTTCCACAACCTCCAGCTATGCCCGTGTTTCCTCCCCTGTGAGCACATCTCTTTTAGACAATGCACTGAGTGAAACCATGCGAGAAGTACAAGACTCCAGATTTTTCAGCTGAGAGTACTTGAATTGAGTTAAGGAGTTCTTATCCTAGAAGTAATTTATTTAACATTTAATTAACAGAGTTGTTATTTAAAATTGCTGGGAACGCCTTCATAAACATGTTCTCTAATTAATGTAAAAATATACTAACGTTCGCCATTTTCTCTCTTTCTTCTCCTTTTTTTCCAACTGTCCCTTTTTCTCCCTCTCCTACTCTCTCTTTTTCCTTCTCCTGCTCTGTCGTTCCTGTTTCCCTCTCCCTGGGTCTTCATATTCTTCCTCCCTCGACAGAGAAGTGTGACGAGGCTCTAGCCTCCCCTTTGGCCCACACAGCCTTCACCAGCTCATCCGTCTTCTCCAATGGATACGCACCTGGATACGCCAAGCTCAACAGGAGAGGAGGTAAACACACACACATGCACGGACATACACAGAAAAAGGTGTGATGCACATGAGCTCGCATGCACATCCATCCTTATGAGTGATTTTATAGATGACACACTGAGAGGTAAATGTCCAAGCCTGCATAAAGCGGCACGCTTCCATCTCTCTCTATTTCATCTTACTTCTTCTCTATATTTCTCCCTCCACTCTCTCCTCCCTCCCTCAGCTCCAGTCATTATCTCAGTGACTCAGACTGGGGCTCATTTCCACATCAGTCCACAGCAGTGAGAGATAGGACCAGACAATTACACCCCTCTCTGTTTATACAATTAATAATTCATACTTTTCCATCTAATATAGTCGCACTACAGCTGAGGCAACAGAGCTCAGAGCTGGCAAATAAAGCCAAGGTAATCTGGTGTGTTTAATCATAAGCAGTAGAATTATTGCTGAAAAGGTACAGGAGTGCCCCGCCTTCAACAATGACACCCACCAACAAGAAAAAAAAGAAGACAGAGAAGAAAGAAAGAAATGAAGACAAACTTGTCAACAACAGCAATAATGGATGAGTGTAAATATACAGTACAGCTGGTGCATTCTCTCCTCACATGCTCCCTTTTAAAAAATCTCCTCAAGCATGGAGCTCCTTAGGGAACATGTAATGGTTAAGCATAGAAATCCAGTACCTTGGGGATTGTTGTTGTGCAGAAATGTTAGTGACACATAGACGTAGTGTGAAATGCATTTAGTCTCTTAGTCAATCCTCTTATTTTTCCTCCATGAAGGACTAGTTGCTCAGAATAAGCATGTCTGATTATGGCAGATCAATCTACCAGTGTGTCAGTCATTAAAAAATGTTTGAACTTAGTTTGGGCTAAAACTGTGAAATGTTGTGACCCAGAGGCGGATTTACCTAATTCTAAGAAAGAATTACAAGATCCATTACCCAGACTCAATCATTTGTTAGGGCGGCTAAAGTACTATGGTTAAAAACCTTTGGCCTGAATATGTCCATAGACATTTTCTCTTTCTGAACTTTTCAGCAGTGGATATCTTACTGCCAAAAAAAGAACCACTCAGCTCTCTCCCTCTTTCGCTACCTGCCAGTTTTGACTTGTAATTAGGAGCCAGGCATGTCTAGTGAGACCTAGTTCTCACACATCTCCGATTTTCAGTGATGCAATGGACATTCGATGACAGTCTGGGCCATAACTATGAAAAGCAACAAATTGACAAACTCTATCAGATGTTGACTTAATGGTAGGTCTCCAGGATTGGATACATACTGGGCCAAATGTCAAAGTAGCGGGCAAAATAAGGGAAAGGATATAAAGTTTTAGCTCATCCTCTTTGTGTCCTCTAGAGAATGACACTGTGCTCAGATGATGAGGTCATCACCTCGTTAGCATAGAGCATATGACAAGGGTGGAATATAAAATTAGAGGGGAAATGAAAAGGCAGAGAAGGGATGATTAGGTTACTTCCTAAGAAAACTTTTTCCACTAGGATTAGAAAATTTTTCATTAAATCAGCTTTTCTATTCATAAGATCAAATCTCATTCTATCTGCCGTGAACGAAAATGCTGCCTAGAACCGAAGTCAGCGATGTTATTTCCATGTCAGTTTCTAACATAGAACGTAGAAAAAGAAAACATCATAGAGCGCAAATGCACACGCATCATAAATAAGCATCAAACAAGCATAAAAAAGTACATACTGCACATGTTTAAAATGTCAGTGAAACATTTGTAGACAAACGGCACACCAGGGAACAAACAATCAAGTGCACATGCATATAACGCATGTACACGTTCTCAAAAACTATAAGGCGTGCATGAAGAACACAAGTCCACATGTTCAATACAGATACATTCACAAACATCTAAAAAAATATTTGCAATGACAAAAACAGGATTGTCCCCGACACTTGCACATTTATTCATAAAAAACAATACAGCAGCAGCAGCAGCATGGAACTGCTCACTTTCAACACACACATTCACAAGGAACACAGGCACGCATGCCCACACAGATATACCATGAGGAGGAGTCCCTCCAAGCAGCTACATTTGGCAGCCAAATGTGCCATCAGTGGCATGAGTGTGCGCTGAGAAGCCAATCTTCTCCAATCTCCCACTGCTATGAAACAGGGGAGGCACAAAATCAATGGGACACACCACTCATATTAAGCTTGTGTTGTGCAAGCTGACAGCTATTAGAGTTTTAGGACCATAGGCATGTGTGTGTTAGAGTGTGTGCATCTGTATGTATATCCATTTCTGGTGAACGTTGCCGTATGTGTGCGTGAAAGAGGGAGGTGAAATGATGCTGTAACGATTTTCCAGCAGTCAGCTATCTGATGTATGCCGGCAAAGCATCAGGGCCCTGTCTTTCCATCCTATGTGCAATTTTTTTTTTTTTTCTGAGGATGGCAGAGGCATGACCCACCCTACCCCTTCTCTGATTGGCTTAGCCTGATATTCTTCCCCTAATCCTAATTTATCTCACTCCTCATACCGAAACATAACCAACCCGACCAACCAAGTTCTGGACAATTAAAGGTAGAGTAAGGTGGGTCATGACAGAATGTATTATTGTTTTTTATTTATTATAAAGTATTGTCTTCGAATATGTTGGAAATGGAAATGGCATGAGTCCAGAAAAGTTTCTCAATATCACAAAAGGTTATACACTAGTTTTGAAGGTGTTTTGGCCTTTTTTAAAAGAGAGTTTACTGTCATTGGGCATTGGAAACTCCTTTTATGAATAAGCTGTTATGTAGCATATATCTATATCAAATGACAGATCAACTGTTTGCTTAGCTGCTTTGATTCACTCTAAACTGATTGATTGACCTTTCAAAGGTTCATTTCGAATTTGCTTGACAATTAGATGGAAAGTTGACTACTGTGTTTTCCATTCATTTATGTGAGTGCAAATATGAGCATGTGTATTTGATATGAGTTTGTTATATAAGAAAGTATGTTTATGTGCATGTTTGAATGAATGCCAGGAATAAGGTTGTGCTCATTGCTGTATTTATGTTTTCGTTTGGAAGATGGAGCTCGCTTAATGCCCCAGGTCTGGGGCACATTCTTTATCAACAGGCTCATCGTCATAATACTAAATGTCTTTTTTATTCGTTTGCAAAACAACATTCGTCACAAGCTGTTACTGTATGCAACGTTATTACCTCATGGCATCTTATTTAAGACCAACTCAATCTGATTGTCAGCTGCTGTAGTCTATCATTGCATTAGCAGTATGAACTAGATGTTTATTCCCATTATTATTTTTTGTAGTAGGATAAATCAGTTCTTGCCTCTGGGTTTTAAAGTCCGAACGGACTGAGAAAGATTATGTATTTGTCTCCAGGCCTCTCTCCACTCAATCTCTCTTTTAGCCCCTCTACATCTGTTAATATCTCATTCAAACCATCCCTCTCAGTCTCGCCTTTTCTACCCCCTCGTTTCCACCATTTCTTCTTTTTTCACCTCCGCCTCCTTCTGTCCACTTGTTCCCTGTCGTTCATCTTCTCCCCTTCTCTCCATTTCCATGCAATCATAGCTCGACCCCTGCTCTTCTCTCTCATGGTCATGACTCTTCCTCTGCTCTCCCTCAAATCTACATTCTCCCACCCCCTCGCTGTCTCTGCTTGCTGCTGGTTCTTGTATGAGACCCTGCACATCTCAAGAGTGTCAGACAGAGGGGAAGGTGAGCCCACTACCTTGCAGCCAAAAGCCTTGGGTGTATTTGGAGAGAGAGAGAGAGAGGGAGAGGGAGGAAGACAGAAAGAGATGAGATGACAGTTAAAACAAAGTAAAAAGGATCTTTTTACTCATATGTCATGTCAAACTCTCAAGCACATAGGATCATTACTGTAGGCTTGTGGCTGGGGGACTTGTGAGACAGCATAACAAAAAATAATGGTACAAAAGATAAGCTATTTTACTTTTAGTCCCTAGTTTGTAAAAGCCATTTTATTGATGCCACTAAATTGTATCTCTTGGAAATTATATCTTTCGGAGGCATTTTAGACCTTATGTGTCTGGTAAACGCCCACGTCCGTCAAACTCCAAGCCCCGAAAATTTGTGAGGGAACAGTGTCTTCATTAGATTTTCTTAGACTTGGCATAGCTCCTCCTCAGCCACAGAGGAAATTAGACAACTGTTGTCTTTGGCTGAGTAATACTTCCAATGACTAGTAAATTGACATTGGGATCTAACACGCTGGAATGCCCCTTTAAGACCAGACTGTGAAAATAAGACAAACTCAAATTCACATGACACTTTGACAACTCTGGCCCTAAAAAATAAGGCTACATGCCAGAAAAGTTTTAAAGAGATTTTCCATTAAGTTTTGACAAATAGTGATGAACTCCAAATGGTTTGTAGCAGTCACATAGCAACCGCACGAGCTGTGATCTGCACCTCTTACAAGGCTGTGTTCGGTCCAGCCAGCTGAAGACAGATGCCCTGTGGATACAGGTTAAAGTAGAAAAAGCGTGGAGAGGGTGATGGCAAAGGAGAGAGGAGGGGATTTAATGAAGTGGAAAGAGGAGGCAAGAGAGGAATGGAAGACATGGAGAGACTGAAAGACAGGTTCTTAAATGGGTGAGTGTAGACAAAACAATAAAGATATAAAGATTGGCGAGGGACAGAAAAAAGGACAGTTCACCGCAAATACTGAAAGTCGGCTTCAAATTTTACAGCGGGGTCTCAAGTCTTAATCATACAAAGAAATGTACCAATCAGATGTTCACGCAGGTGCATCTTCTTACCTCTGGATCTACCATGGAAACTATACTCGATAATGAGTTGCTTGCCATAGCCTTCATTCACATAGAAAACTTGTCCAAAAGTGATTTGGGCTTTGGGCACACAGGAGAACAATGAACACCTTCTATTTGTAAAGAAAGTGAGAGAGCAATTGGTGAACTGATGGTGTGTGCGTGGATATCCCCGGAAGGCATGCGCGTCTGCACACACGTTGCTGCGGCGCGCAGACGTGGCCAAGCATGAGATTGAGCTTCTAATCACAATCACGTGGCCACTGATCTTTATATTCCATTTTCTCTTCTCCTCCTCTCTCTCTCTCTCTCTCTCTCTCGGCTTATCCCTCTTCCTCTGTGTTTCTCTGTACTCCGCTCTGCCTCGTTCCTCTCTGCCCTCCGTCACATCCTTGTCTCCCCTTTCTCCCTCTCCATCTCATTTTCCCTCCATACACTTTCTATTTTCCACAGTAACGTTCTCAATCCCACACTCCATTTTCTCAGCCTGTCCCCTTTCTTTCTTCCCAGACCTCATTATCTATTTTTTTTCTTCTCTCACATTCTCACCCTGATACATACTTTTCAAAGTTTTTCTAAAGTTTTAAGAAGTTGCACTGTATTCCCCCTCATATTCAGACACGATGTGTCACAGTGCTGCAGTACAATTGTGCTCTGACTTGCTGCACAATTAACCAGATTCTCCCTCCTTCTTCACGCACTGCTTTTCACTCTCTGTCATCTGGCAAAGTTGTTTGATGTCTCTTGCCGTCGCAGTCATCCATCGATAATGGCGGTCCGCTCCTAATTAAATTACTCCGTCTCCATCCGCTCCCATTGCTCCATGACAGAAAGATGAAGTACCAGCAGAGGGCTAACCAGCTGTTTTCTCTCTTCTCCATTTTTTCCAGCGACATAACATTTTAATTAATTAAAATGCTATATTTTCTGTTAATGCGGTTTCATGTGAAAACAGCAACTTTGATAAACATGCTCGCACATGTTCTCTTGGGTGCTGGAGCAAACAAACGTAAAGGCAGCGAGAAAAAGTGTTTAAGCCGGCGTGCACGGGAACAGAATTCTGTTTTGTGTGCGCTCCCACCCACACACACACTCCCACACTGAGAGGAGGACACAGGAGAGATGTTTTCTTGTTTGATGCGCGGCTTTGCCGATGTCACTTTTATTTGTGTGTCACGCCTGTCACCGGCTGCTCTCGTCCAAATTCTCACCATGCCTACTCTCGGAACTTGGGTCTTTACTGGTGTGTTTTATGAGTCTTGATCTCCTTTTTTGTACTCTCTCAGTCACTTACACTTGTTCGATCTCCTCCTTTGTTCCTGTTCTGTTCGGAGTTGCTCACTTGCTCCTTGTGCTTTTCTCCACTGTTTACTCTTTTCTTCTCTTGGTCTGACTCATTTTTCTACCATCAGTGCTGTAAAAGCCATTTACCCAGGCAGACAGTTGAATTAAACCACATATTTTTCCCATTTCCCTGCTGGGCTGTAGAAGTTCAGACATTTTTTTGTCATCATCACACACACATGCTGAGATGTTCACACTTCAGTTCAGATTCTTACTGTTCACGGATTGTAAGCACACACTGTACTGTTTGTATGTTTCCGTGTTCACTGCCCGAGAGCGATGGACAACCCTGTGACTTGTCCAATTAGGTGAGCTGTGATCATCTCTCTCTACGAAGAACAACAGAGGAAGTCAACTTGACAGCCTGAACAGAGCAGAGAGAAGACGGTGGTGAGACTTGCTGAGACAGTGGAACAGTGTTTGATTCACGTTCAAAGCAAACAAAGGGAGCTTTCATATTTTTGCTTGTGGTCTAGTCTAATGACATGTAGCTGAGGCTTCCTCAGACAGTTTGAATTGAGCTGTGAGTGATGTGATACAAGGAAAAATATCCACATAGATTGCGCTGGTTGACGGCTAAAAAAGACAGCCGCTTTTGGCTATAGTTCCCAGAGGGCACTCCCACGTTTGATTTTCTCTCCGTTATGTTCCCCTGCCTTTCTATAGTCAGCACATTACTGCTGGTACATTTATCTATGCCCACCACATTCCCAAGATGACTTTTTGTGGCTTTTACTGTTTTCATTGTTGTGGTTTTTCATGAGAAATGGGCAATAACTAACTTTCTATTGGCGCTTTGTTTGCAGTCTACAGATACTGCCTTCATGCCACTGAAAAAGAAAAAGCTATTAAGACTGTTTCACCACCTGTGTGTGTCTGCGGGCGTGTTTGTGTCTGTGTCTGTGTTTGCACACATACAAATATGCACAAATACATTTATCCTTGTGTTTGTATGTGAGAATATCTGCGGTCCTAATCAGTACAAATATCAGTCTGATTCTGACTGTAGCACCACCGCTGCTACCACTGCTACAATACAGGGTTATCTGTGTCATCACAGATAGCCCGAACTTTGTTTTGCAGGTGTGGAGAAAAAAACAGGCATGTTTTTCGGCCTCTGTTGGCTTCTTTTATCTCAGAAGGAGCCTCTCTGTGTGAATTACATTTGGCCAGTGCACACCTGTGAAGGGCATCGCACAGAGACAGTTTCACCGGGGTAGCTTTCAGGTAGCAGATTAATCTGATTTCTAACATGCTGTTCTTTGGAAATGCCAGCATCAGCGTTGCCACAGGAATTGGCCCCAATTTAAATGCAGTATAAGGATATAATGTAGCCATAGGGGATAAAGCTGTTCCTTACAGACGGATGTCAAGCCATTGCAGAATGGGCTGATGCATTGCTAAGATATATCATCAATACCAGTGAATTTTTTTTTTTTGTCTTTTTTTATATTCATTAAAGGATGTTCGATCTGTCTGACTGGGACTTTTATTAATTAATCTGTTTTTTATTATTTTTTATTGATCCATTAATGTTTGGATGCCAATGTGCCTCTTCAACATGCTTTGGTTATCGATCAACAGTCCATCACTTCAAGTTTTTAATTTACAATTACGTACTGGACATAAAAGAGGAGCGAGCACCGCAACTTCACATTTAGAAAGCTGAAGCGGGGAATATTTTTTTTACTTTTTTGCTTGACTCAAGACTGAAGAAATAATGCATATAAATGGATTAGACCAATCTTTCATCACAATCTTGAATCATTTTTTTCATTTCTCACCCCACTTAATGCCTCAGTGCCAAAACACACACAAACACGCACAAATGGATGCTCTAAGTGTCTTTTATTCAGCAGTAGTTCCAGAACCGTTATCAGTTTTAGCGGAGAGAAATCTGTGTGGCAGTGCTCCTCTACTCTTATCCTGTTTCCCTTTCAATGTTTTATTCTCTCTGTCTTTCTCTTGGATTGTACTTCTTCTCAAATCTTTGTCCTGAGCTCTATCTCCTGATCTTTTCCTCCGTGTTATTTCCCTTTCTCCTTTTCTTCGTCACTTTCCTCAGAGGTGGTTTCTTTGACCTTCTCTGCTCCCCCGTTCTCTCCCCTATCCTCCTCCTGCTCTTCCTCCCCTCCCCAAACATCTGTGCATGTGACAGGTGAGAGAACAGCGACATTCCCCCGGCGCTCCACCCCTCCCCTTTCTCCTCCTATTCCTTTCCTCCTTTTTCTTTCGCTGATGTTGCCCCTCTCTTACTCTCTCTCATCTTCCACTCCCCCATCGCCAGCCTCCTCCTCCATCTCCACTCTATTCTGTCAACCTCTTTGCGCTTCTCCCCTTTCTCCCTCCGGCTCTCACCTTTCACTGCACCTCTGTTCTTTTTTTCTTTTTTTTTATATATATCACTCCTCACCCCCCTCCTAACCTCTGTCAAGCTGCCCCTCCTCCCCTCTCACCTCTCATCTGTTCTTCTTTTCGAGCCCTCTCCCCTCCTCTCCAATCTTTGACAGCATTTGCCAATCTCACTTCTCTGGTCCCCTTCTTTTCCTTCCTTCATTCTTGTCCCTTGTTCCTCCCCTGACCTCTAACATCCAGCTCTTTAGCCACAGCTCTCTTCACTCATTGCTTTTTTTTTAGTCCGCCTTTCCCAAATGCTTGCCATCACTTGCACGATCTTTTGAACCTTTACGTCTCTGTGGACTTTCCAATCCATCTATCGTCCTCTCATTCCCATCTGTTACTTCTGGTAACCCTGTAACCTTAACATGCCTCCTACTCTACCCGTCCTCTTCAACCCCTCGTGCCTTACCCGTCACCCTGTCCTTTCATTCACCCCTCTAAGCCATGTTCAATCCGACAGAAGCACCTCTTCAAAAAGGCGCCCTCCTCATTTACTTCAGTGACACACCGCAGAGTCGGGCTCTGTCGCAGAGAGGCAGATCTGTCCATCAAGAAAGTTCAGCGCAACTTTTGACGCAACACCATGCAACACCATCCAGCAGTGCACTGCAATGGCAATATAAACTCATACGATTTCTTTGTATATTACATTGTAATGTAAATGCTGTCATTCTAATGTTTAGTTTTGGATTGTCGGGACAAAAGATCAACAATTGTGCTACAAAACCCAGAGTTAGAGTCAGCAAAACATCTCTTGTGGTTTTATTGTGCATTTGATAAGGCGTCAAACTCATACGGTACTGTAGATGTACTCTCAGCTGAGCTCGACTGGACAGGATCATTTTTTCACCATCGCAATTCTCACCAATATCTCCCATCAGCAACACATAGTGTAATCCATAAACCTATACTCTAATAGTTTATTTACGAGGCAACGGGGAGGACGCATACTCGCAGCTAGTGCAGGTTCAATAAAATGACCCGTACCATAAATAATGCAGTAGAACTGGCTTACAGGTGCAGACAGCAGGTTCAAACAGAGGTAACAGGTTAACATGACTGAGATGCAGGTGCGTACATGTTCAGGTAAAGATGCAGCTACAGGTAGAAATATTCAAAGGTAAACGGCAACATTCCCAATTTGGCCGAGGGCCGGTGTCAGCGTGCTGGTGGGTGTGGGACTCGTGTGACAGGGATAGGCTGGAGAGTCCAGGGGGCATATGGTAAACAGGTTGTGAATGGAAGATCCCAAAAGTTCTCAAGAAATTCTGGGGCTGTGTGAATTGGCTGAGGTGGAGAATACAGATAGAAATGTGTAGTCATGACACAAACCAATGCAGTCTATTGTGTTTTCTGATTGCCATGCAGTATTCAGTTTCAAATGCCTATTTTAACAGGCGCTGTGGTCACTGCGGCTGTAGCAAATACAGTACAGGCCAGTGAATATTCGAGGTTTGAAATTCGGTTCCCAGCAACCAGTTTAAGTGACCCCCCGCACCGTGTGCAAACGTTTGACAGCTACTTCCTTTGTGTTTCTGAGTGACCGAGAGTGGAGAATTGTATTTGTGCTCTCGCAGTGCAAATGTGTGTGATTGTGAAGCAGTTGGAGAGTTGGACGCGGATCAGCCTGCCAAGTCAGCCTGCACTCAGTGAAGTCATTTTAAAGAAAACGATTTCATGCCATCATTAGATGTAACGTTACGAATAAAAAGGAAGAAGCCATGTTATGACAATGTACATTGTATGACTATGTCCAATGTAGTATCACGACAGTTACAGTACATTTTAATTTTAGGCAACAAACCTGGTTACAGAGAGATTATGATTTTAGGTTATATGTTTACAACGATACTGTAGGTATGTGAAATACTGACAAAATATTATTTTTAGGAATTCTTCTACATGGCCACGACCCGTATACATACATTTCATTGGTATTGGATGAACTGTCATGCTACCATGTTGTTATGTCAGTGTTTGAGAATGTATGCTGTACAGAAATAGAGCCACACATCTAGGCTCAGCCTTCACATGAGCTGACACTGAAATCCTTATTCTGCTAACATCCCCGCCTCTACAATGTACCGCTATTATAGAGGAATGTACAGTAATGGCCCCATACATTGCGCATATTCTAACCATGCATCTCTCTCTTTCCTCTATTGTTCTGAGCTCCATCCATAACTTTTTCCAATCTTTGCCCTCTGTTCCATGTCATTTGGACCCACCTGCAATCTAACTCTCCCCTGACTGTTGAATGGGTTCAGTTTATTTTTTTCTCCCAAGTTTCTCATCCTTTTCCCCCTCTGCTCCGCTCCTCCTCCACTCTTCACTTTTGGCCTCATCTATCACCGTCTTTACCATGACTACATTGCTCCCTGTCTGTCCTGTTTTTTTGTTTTTTTTTTATACCATACGCATGCTATCTCATCTCTGGCCTCCCCAGTTACAGAGCCATAAAATCCTCATCACTCCCTCTTCTCCTCACCTCATTCATCTCTCACACGCTCACTCGTTTCCATTTTTCTGCATCCTCTCTCTTGTCGCCCTCTCAAAACGCACTTTCACGTCATTCTGTCCGACAGCCTATCCCTTGATCTTGTT
This sequence comes from Lagodon rhomboides, assembly GCA_039737535.1. Taxonomy (NCBI): domain Eukaryota; kingdom Metazoa; phylum Chordata; class Actinopteri; order Spariformes; family Sparidae; genus Lagodon; species Lagodon rhomboides. Next base: position 13,266,653 of record CM077803.1, read on the forward strand.
TGTGGTGTCACACTTCCTTGGTCATTGTCCGCTCTGCTTGTTTTCTTAATCTTTATTTCCTTCTATCTGTTTACTTATCACAATCACCCCGCCCCTTCCATACCCAATTCCTCACCCTTCCTCCCCCCTCTCCTCCCTTTGATAGTGTTTTATCCCCCCAAGGGAATGGCTTTGCTGCAACGGGTTTTTGAGGTATTGACGTTTCCACTGATACCGGCCTGGTTATCTGTCAAGGCCGGGGCTGGAGTGTAATGGCTCTGTAATTGGATAAGATATAGGATTTTTGTCGTGGAGGGATACATCGCAAACTGCCTCACCCTCTATTTTATTATAAGACTATCATCTCTTATGCCTCCTCCACTACACTTGGCGCTCTTCTCCGACTCTCTCGTACTTTCTTGATCCGATTCCCTCCCTTTCTCTTACTTTCTCCCCATGTTTCTGTTTTCTCTCGCTCCCTGTCACTTTTAAATCAGTCACTCTCCTCCACTTGTGCTTTCAAGCCCGTCACATTCTTATCTGTATTTGTGTCCTTTAGAAGAAAAAAAAATCCATCACAGAGAATCAAAGGAGACGGCCATGACATGGCCAGTTCGCAGACCATCCACCACCCACTCTTACCGATAATCATTTCACAGTAGCATTCTGTCACAGGCTCGGCTGTTTATTGCACTGATACATCAATCAATGCTGTGTGTGTGTGTGTGTCCACATGCATGTGTGCGTGTGTGCATGAATGGAAAAGTGTGCGCTACTCTCATGTGTTTTATTCACTCTGTCTGCTTTTTTCTCGTATTTCTCACACTGGTTCGACTGCTCTCACAGTTGCCTCCATACAATTCTGGCATCACGCCTGTGTTTTTTTTTCTTACATTTTAATAGCAGATGAAATCAGGTCAGTGGGATCCTGTCCAGTGTCTTTCTTAGCCTTCTGCCTAGCAGTTGTCATGCTCTTTTGTTTCTGCCTCATTTAACCTGGGGCTCATTTAACCTGCAAGGTCCAGGGGAGTGTGGCCCTGCCTCAGGTAGACACCTGGAGGTGTGAAGTGGGAGCAACCTTTGGAGGACACATGACAGTCTGTCTGGAAATATAGGCAGAGCCATGAGGTTTCAGGCTAGCACAAGGACACAGACTGCCACTGAGTGGATTATGAGATAAACATAACCATTTATTCCAACAGTCAGCACTGTAGCCATTGGAAAATAGTATTGAAACGCTCTTCTTTGACGCTTTCAGAGATGGTTATTTTCGTCAGAGCAGTTTTTCACCTTGGAAAAATGTTTTCAAACTTTGTTGCATCTACCCTGTAAAGGAGTTCATAAAAATTAGACTTGATAGATACCATCCATACCCTATTCAAATGGTTCAAAGGATGGTCAGATATTTTCACTTAGTCTACCCTGTCCTTTCTGTCCATTGAGACTTGTGAAAAAAAGCTATTTTGACGATGTGTGCCCTGAAGATGAGAATGCACATTACACAGGAGTGACTTTCCACTCTGCACTCAAGGATGCACATAAACCAAGAGCTTCGCTGGAAAGAAGTGGAGATAACCATATGTAACTGTCAGTATGAAAAGGATTGAATTTGTGCTTGGCAGTATTTGCATTTTCACTTTTTTGTGTTGGGGGGGGGTGGTGGCAGCTGTCACACATGCCACCCCAGTAGATACGTCCTTGGCTTCATTCTTGACCAGTTTCATCTTTGAACTGAAGCCAAGCATGTCCCTACTTATGTGCATGGCAGAGGGCTCCACAGCATTTATAAAATGTCATATGCCTTGAATACCAATATTAAAAAGGAATCTATCCTGAAATGTCATGCACACTAATGCCACTCCTCTGTAAGTCGAGGTTTCTGCTGTGTTGTAGAGTGGGTGATTATGAAAGTGAAGAAGAGTATAATCATCATTCTTGTGAAACAACTTTATAGTCAGCAGGCTTCCACCCTGTATGCAAAGCTCTTAATAAAACATCACATCTCCCATGCTATTACAGAAGCAAATGTCCCGCTGATATCTGCTGGACACTCACCATTAACAATGGGACAAACTATAACTCCACATTCCCTTTGTAAAATATCATTATGGATGTTACCGTGCTCCCTCTGTGCTTGTGGACAGCAGCAACTCAGCCATACGTGCAACAGGCAGTTTTTGCTAATAAGCAATGGCAAGCCATACAATCCACGGACTCGATACTGTTGAAGGAATGTAAGAAATTTGAAAACAACCTTTGACATCTGAATCATTCTAAAAATGTCACTAACTCTGCAGGTGCCGGTGGATGGTCACCTCTGGACAGTGACCATTACCAGTGGCTACAGGTGGACCTGGGCTCCAGAAAGCAAGTGAGCGCCATAGCAACGCAGGGTCGCTACAGCAGCTCTGATTGGACAACGCGGTACCGTCTCCTCTACAGCGACACAGGAAGGAACTGGAAACCATATCACCAAGACGGCAACATTTGGGTCAGTGAACAAAAAATGTGTGCATTTGTGTGTGTAGGTGTATGTAAGCCATTGCCACAGGCCATTAGATACTAAAACTACTATCTAAAAACAGTAAGACCATCAAAGACAGAGCTGTACAGTTGGCTTATTTATTTATTTTTGCTCTGTAATAATTGTAGATAACCATATCTCAAACTATTTGCATGCATAGTACTGTTTAATTATTTTTTAGTGTGTGGGAGGAAAACTGAGCACCACAGCGCAGGGTTCATTAATATGCATCAGTTAATTAGCTCGGCTTTCACTTGATATGTCATCTCAACCAAAGACCTCATTCAAGAATTGACGGCTTCTTGATGTAAAATACAACGAGCCTTTTGCACTTTATTCCTAGAATTTATATCAATGTTGTGTGTGCGGCCTTGAAAAAAGTTCCGGCTCAGGATTTTTTTTTTGCAATCACCCCTGTCAATGTGATCTCTCTCTTTCTTTATTGTATATGTCGCTTATTCCAAACGAACAGACTTCTGTGACCTCACTGTAGGCAAGCACTTGAATGGAACCTCTGACAATTAGCTAGTTATTATATAATTATTATAATTACCTAATAGGTAAATGGCCCAGACTATTCACTATTGCTGTATGGTGAACGGCTACAGGTGATGGTGTATTTTTAGCGAGACGAAGAAAGAAGAGATGAATAGCCCTTTCCTGATTGACCAAGCTACTGTCGTCAGCAGAAATATATAACATGAAGCAAAGGCGAGGCGCTGTTTGCATGTTTAACTCCGCCGGCAGTGTCAGATAGGATATGTCAGGTTTATTTTGTGCCCAGATCATCTGATTCTCATCTGCCATAAGGATCTCTGCAGAAGCATTGGCACAGTGTTGAATCCACAGGGTGTCATCTCCTGTAAAAGACCATCAGGTCTGTGTACTTCACTTTATTAGTCGGGTGCAGCGCACATTCATTAACATCAGTGTGATGTAAGAGTATCAGCTGAAGTGAAAAGACTGAAAGAAACAAACAAGACAAAACAAATTCAGAAATAAAAAAACATCAAGGACTTTGCATAGAAGTATGCAGCACAAATTAAAAAAGAAACCTCATAATGCCATTACACATCTCCTGTAATATCATGCATAAACATACTATATACCTACAAATATATCACCTAGATTAGTTAGAGTGTTTTGTTGTGTGAAAGTGATTAAATTAAAACAGATGGAATAAACAGAAGCTGACCCCGAGACAAATCAAAAAGAAATCAAGCAGTTACATGTCATCAGTGCAGACGATTCTTTTTTTACTAATCTGGCTGATTTACTCGAGGCTTAGAGATTCAAGGCTGTTCAGTAATTGGCTGCCATATTTTGTAAGTTTCAGTTCTGTTAACATCAAATGATTTGGTTTTGTTTTCAGTATCTGAAAGAAATTAAGAAATTATTTTTAAACTACAAATGACACATTTAACTGTTTCCTTCCATCAAATCACGTTCAGAGTATTGGTTATCACAAGCACACATTTGTATTTGTTCCTGGTAAAATACAGTGTTTCAGCGCAATTAGAATGTCTCTCTCTTTCTAATCCCATTTTCCTCAAGCTTGTAAAATAATCATGAGCATTTTTTAGCGTAAACTAGCAAGTCAATTTCCTGCTAGTGTTCTTAATTGAAAGTGTAGCCCAATGCTCGCCTTCTCAGCAACTCACCCTCCTGGGCTTGGTAAAAACCACATTGTACAGTCTGATCACAACATGAACAACCTACTGTATAACTAATGAGCAAGTGTTTCCTGACAGGTTAAATTCAGAGCAGTTTCTTTTAACTTACTATATCCTTACATTTTAAAACATGTATAATATCCAGTATGTGAAGTTGAGTAACCTTGTTTAACAGCCACAGAATTAGAAGCTCCAGTTAGTGTGTGTTTTCACAAACATGAATACGTCTACATTCAGCCCATAATAGCTTCATCATTATTCTCTCTTTATGTACTGTTAGGATTGGTTGCAGTGACAATTATGGATCATTTGGAGTTGAAACTAAATTAAGTTGTTGTTTTTGTGTGCTACATCATAATTGTTTGCCCATTATTATTTATTCAGAAGTGTTTTCCTTCTGCCATTAACCCTGATTCATTGCCTAATATTTTGGCAAAACACTACAAAACACATTCATCTCTCGGATGTTTTTGTAACTATAGCCGACTTTTTTTCCATTTTGCCTGGAAGTGTGACATATATATTGCTTTTTAATTTATCGCCAGTGTAATTTTAAATATTGCTTATGTAAACAAAATACAGAGCCAATCATTTTAAGCCGGACATACACCATCAATAACCCCCCGGTGCAGTAACGAGCAAAACCGGAGCCATTTGTTTCTCTCAGTCTCTTGTCTTATTTAGAGGGACACACACATGCATGCACACACGCCTTAAGTTAAGCTACAGATGTGCCTCTGCACAAGTATAGACCTTTTTTGTGACTGTGTGTGTGTGTCTGTTTGTGTGTAAGTGGTGATAATATTGGAGCTATCAGTGCTATTGATCAAAGGGACGGGTGGGGATGATGGGGCGCTTAAGCCAACTTAATGTTTCACACACACACTCACACGCACACACTGCCACCATCAGACCCTGTTTCAGCCCATTCAATCACATTCGGCTCAATCCCATTCACTGCAAGATGAGGTTCACACAGCGATCCCCAGAGAGAAAACCACCTGTCCTGCACTCTTATGCATGAAGGTTCTATTCAGGAACATTTTACCACCAATCACCGCCCGCCGTTACTCCACACTGATTACTTAACTCTTTCACTGTCAAACTGAGACGAACACTTTCAGTCAAAGCAACAGTGTCAATGCTAGCATAGCTGTTGTGACTGATTCACTGGGGAGGATAATTGGTAAAGTCCCGGCAATTGCAGTATTGGATTTGGGAAAAAATGTTGTTTAATGCCTCACTAATGTACTACTGAGGAGTCACAATGACATTGATGAATTGCTGTGATAATTAAAATGCCAAGTGCAAGAGGATAGTGCCTAAGAGGCTGTCAATACTGGCAAACTTGAATTAATCAGTTACACAATAATCATTCTGACAGGTAACATTCATTGGCTGTCATGGAAGATGCAACATTTTCCTTAAGAATAGACAATTATTGTAAATGAAGAGTGGAATTTTGACCTCTAGTGCGCTGCAGAGCAAAATGCTGATTTGCAGGTCTGGTACTGGTTAAATCACGTTTTACCAGGATGCACACAAATCTGACCACAGTGGTGACTTTATACGTAGTCCTGCTATGCTACAAAGGTTGATAACAGCTGACAATAATGCGCTGTGTAAAGTATGCCAAACGAGAGTGAGAGGATGACAAGCAGATGCAGAGAATTATGATTAAAAAAAGGCTTCACAAATGTTTTTGGAGGTACCAGGGAATTTGATATGGTTGTTTGACCTCAATGATACATGTAATATCATCTATCATCTTATCATCTTGTATTTTATATTGCCTAGTTTCCCCCTTATAATGATGTCAATGAAAAATTTACTTATTTACGCACCTCCCTAAAACCTTCCCTCATAAAAAAGAGGCAGTTGTAAGAAATACAGCACAACATGTATTTTTAGGAAGTTGGAGTAGTCAATGAAGGGTAACTATTTGTCATCAAATTGTATGTCTTTATCACCCAAGTGATCAACTTAATGTCATTAGTCATTTTAAGTGTCGCCGTTTGATTTCCACAATAACAGCATCATGATTTAATGTCTGTCACAGTGGGAACTTTAAAAGTTAAATGTGGTTTGTTGTGAATTATGTGAAAACACAGAAACAAAAAGCACACTATCTGTCGGCACATTAAAACTCAATTAACGCAAACATTTTAAGTCATGTTTTACTTCCACACACTTGTTTACCATAACTCTTGTTCAGATAATGCCAGCAGGCCCCATCTCACACTGTTTATTCATGTGGAGCTTGAAGCTGCACGTACACCAGGTCAGTTGACAGTAATGTATGTATCCAATAAACTAGCACAGACAAGGTCGCAAATCTTAAGCTGAAATAGGATCAAAAGGGGACTTGGTAATAATGGGTTCTCACTGGGCCAGTGACAAATAGCCCTATATGTTATTTTTGGTCTTAGGACAATCCTTAAATATGGCAACTCAAAACTGCCAACTGGTTTCTCTTACTGTAATATATTATTGTGTGTGTTAAGAAAAGAAGTCATTTTCTTGCTCCAGTCATGTTTGCCTTTATCCAGTATGAGATGTGTGGACAGCATAGGGTTGGATTGCATTCACATTGTGCACGTGTGTTGGTATCACAGATCAGATGCTTCCATGAATTCTACAGGATAGGAGACATAGTGCATGAATGTATGATGATGTCCTATGCAGCAAATTGATTACAGTAATCAGGTGTAGATGTTGCTAATACTCACCAAGATATCTTGGCACTTAACAGCAGGTCCCTCAATAGGGGGAAAAAACATTGGCTATAAAATTAATCTTCAATCGTAAATCAACTTCACAGAGAAAAAGGATCTTTGAGATTAACAGTGGCGTAGGAGCAAAATAATTTTTCAAGCCTCTGTGCTTGGAAACACATTACTGACCCTGTTATCTTGTCAGCTGGCCTGTGAGCTATTTTGGCCCACACTCAAACAAACCAGGGCATAAGGCAAGTGAATTACAGTTCCCCATAACCCTGACAGGCCTACTAATCTAACAAATATACTTAAGTTTCACTTATTCGGATCTTCACATGTAAGATCAGTTCTTTGTCAGCGTCCTCTAGACTGTGAAGAGGATTTTCACCACTGGAGAGAGGCACATTTCATAAAACTAGTTCACCTCTGTAGAAATTATTATTGTTATTATTGCAATTTTCAAAACCCTGACCTAATGGCTAGGAGAAACTGAGACAAATATCACACCACAAGATCCTAGAACAACCAGAATGCCACATTTGAAATGATGCTCTTGTAGCAATCGGCTTCTTCATACGCTGTTGTCTAATGCCACAGCCCTATATTTGACCTCATTACAATAACCTCAAATATGTGATTCCAACATCACATTATAAGACAAGTTAACTTCCAAATTCACTGGTATTTTAGTGCAAACTTTCCCTACTTGGGAAATAAGCAATATGGCAGTTGGCTTGTTTTAGTCCTTGAGTTCAGAGATTCGTTGACTGTCCTTGGAGGCAGACCTACATAGAATGACAAAGTCCAAATTATAAATCAAAGCAGTTCTGAGTCTTCAGTTCTGAAATATATATTAACATGCAGCTATCAAGGCTCCTAAAACAGAAACATACGTACTTCCTATCTCTGGTTTTCACTTTTAAAAGATTGGGGCATAATCCATTAATCAGTGATAGTTCAATCAGTCCTGAGAAAAAAGGCAACAAAAGAAATTAAAGTACGGTGCAGACCTTTTGATCTTAACTGATTTTTTTTCCGAGATTTAAAGCGTCCTCCACGTTTCTGCATCTGATTAAATTCAAGACATCAAGTGCCTCATACATTTACATGTAGGCATCTGGCTGACACTTTTATTCAGAGGGGCTTACATTAGGAAAGCCAGGAAGTTAAGTGTACATTAATGTAAGAAACAAGAAAGACAAGGACGAGGAAAAATTAATAAAGTGTTAAGACTAATAAAACTAAAAAAAGAGAGCTCAAAATCTCTTTCATATATGTATAAAAGTGCTCATAAAAGAGAGGATAAAAAGATGCAGGAAACTGTTCTGCGATTTAAACAAGTCTCGGGCCACAGTCTTTTGGCACTTTAATAGAAGAATAAGAGCAACCATGATTAAAAAGTCTTTATTATGATAAAGTATTCTTTGTTTCTGCCTTTATAAGACAGTGACAGTGTAAGAGTCGGACAAGATAGAAGCAGAGGAGTATGACAAAAGGGGTATGACATGTCCCCTGGGTGACATGATATTAATATATATGGTACTGGACTCAACCATTGGGCCACTGTAGGGCGCAGCAGCTGGTGTTTGTGCAGTTTGAGCCAACACATCCTCGTACCAATGACTCCCAAAACAAATCATATGACCGTTGCCAAAACGACATGGCCATTGCAGCTTACAGGCAACAATAGGACTTAGATTTAGAAAAAGATTGTGGTTTGTGTTAAAAAAAAAATGGTTACTTTCTTTGTTACTTAACTAAAGCATGTATGTGCTTTATGTACATAACTTAGGCTACATTATGTATGTGACTTAAGTTAAGTACGTTACTCAGTCAAAATAACTCGTCGTTATGGTTTCACATGGGACAAGAACAGCAGCCTGATGGGTGTCCTGTGTGTATCCTTTGTTTGTTTGACCCAATCGTCCATCATGTTCTCCTCCCTATGCATACTTAATTACGCTTTATACCATGTCGCCTGAATTTCTCTTTCGCTGCTGTAATAATTACTACAGCCACTAAAGGTCGCCACCTAACAATAAACGTAAATATGGGTTGTAATTAGCTGCTTGCACATTTGACCTATAAGATCATTTTTCTGATGATGACAAGCTGATTTTAGCATAAATTACACACACAACATTGCACCTACAATGCAATACTGAGTTCCCTCCCCAGACAATTTAACAACCATTCACACCTGGGCTCATCTAGTCCTAGCAAACCACATGAAGTCAACGACCCAAAGCGGCCCTAACGACTCTGAAACTCAGAGCTCACGTGTCCCTAACGATTCTTAACGATCCTCTTTAAGGACACTCCCACACAGAGTTTAAAGGCCTACAACTCCCCTCCAGTTGGTTAGAACTGAAGAAGCCTCTGGGATGAGAGGTGAAAACGTCTTCAAGAAACTGAAACATGTCCGGTTGCCTACGATACAGCACTTAGAATTACATGTGCAACACACTTTCTTGAAATAGGTACATAGCTGCATCATTTGCAAATCTTCTGGAAAGGCCCCTTTGATGTAAAAATCTAACTGCCTTTTACCTCACTTACAAATTTATCTGGCGAACCTGCAGCTTGCTTAATGTCAGCCTGTAATCGAATGATCGGGAGGTGTGCTCCAGATCTCAGCCAGAGTGCAACTACTGTAGAGTCTCTTTGTATTTACTATACTTTGACATGTTCTTGTGTAAATTCTTGAAAGCTTCACTTATGATCAGTCTGACACGACTAAGACATGGGTCATTTTCATGTGCCTTCTGAAACATTAATCACGTTTGTGCGAGTGGAAGGGAGAATGAAGTGTCAGCTTTGCTGTGATAATATCAGGAGTACAGTAGTAGAAAGACACCCTTTGTTTAACAGAAATATTTGGCTAACTTCTTTGCTCTAATTATAGCTGCACAACCCAGCCAGCAACCACATGCAAAGTGTAACTGCTGTTAAGAAAAGACTCAGATGTTAGAATAATGATAGCGTGTCATTTACTCATTTGGAAACCAATTCTCCCAGCCCAATATTCCGCCCAAACCTCCTGCTATGTTGTCAAGATGACCACATGCACAGCATTAGTGGTACTATCTAAGTAGTGCTTCACATCAATGACACCGTCCTTTTTGTCATAATAAATGCACCATGAAAGGCACAATTTCTTTAAATGTTAAGTGATTGCTTTTGCCACTAACACAAGAGACACAAACAGCCATTGTTGTTCTGTCACAGTAGACTTGAATGCCCATTTTCTCTTTGATTACAAATTGTTCCAAAGTTAAGCATCCATTTCAAGAAGCGGAATCTATACTACACATACTATGTAATGACTCAGGTCACAGATGGAGATGATCCATAGCTACCACCCGAACAGCAACTGGTGCCAGCTGATGAAATGGATTGGAGAGGGGATCAAAGGAGATTAATTTACATCAGAGGAGGTGCACTCATTTTATATTAATGTAAGATCTTTAAGACATTTAGCATTCAGTTTGAAGTGTGTATAATCAGATATTATCCCCTTGTTTTGATCCTGACTCATATTGACCAGCCCCTAATGAATTGCCCAAACCAGGCACCCACATGTATGCAAAACAAGTTGATGCACTTGCATATTCACTCACACATACTGACTCCCGCTGTCAGTTTGCCATTGTAAAGGAATTATTACATCCACCAAAAAAAGCCCAAAATGTTTGAATTCATGTAATCACGCCACAGAGGAACATATTGCTTGCAGCATGGATATGACTTTTCTGGCTTTTTCTTTTTTATCTACAGTGATAAAAAGTCTCCTCCAACTGTCGGCTCTGTATCTTGATGCGCCACAGTGACTTCACAGGGCTCGAACATCAGTCTGTTTAATGTCACTTTACTCCATTGCAGATAAGAGTTGTATGGAAATTAAAAATTGCTGAGTGTGAATAAGGAGGATGATGAATTGAAATAGATAGAGAGGACTCTTCCCAGTGGGTCATGGAAATCTCCTATGATACAACTTGAGTGGCTGCTCTGAAATTTTAATGGTACTGTCAGGAACATGAACATTGCACTTGCGTGACAGTGGATGAGACATGGCACTGGAAAGTTTTTCGAATTATACCTTTGCCATGTTATGGATTGCACTGTCTCTATGGTTGTGCACAGGTGGTGCCCCAATTACCACTTAAAATAGATTTTTTTTTAAATTTGGACTCCTAGATTGTTAGCAATGAGTGGCATCCGTCTGACTCATTTTGCCGAACAGATCTTGCCTCTTTCCAAATGGTTCTCGTGGGTCTTCCAAGTAATGTCAGAGCTTTGAGTGAGTAGGCGGCCGTGATGCGCGCGGAGGGGTCAACCATGAATGAGTGTGAAAATGCTGGCCCCCTGAAAATCATGTCAAAAACACTCATACACTGGCATATAATGAGTTTGCGAAGTGTTAGCAGGCGCAGACACATATACACACACACACACAAACATGGCAACTTAGCTCCATGTGCTTGTCTGAGGTTTAACAGCAGAGCCAGGGAGGCAGTCTTCACTCCATCAGCGCTTGTTCCTTGTGAGCAGAGGGGAGAGAAGGTGCGAGTGTTCACAGCCTGAGTAATGGGCTCTTAAAGCTCTAGTGTGTGTGTGTGTGTGTGTGTGTGTGTGTATACCCCTGAGTGCATGCATGAGTGTGTGCGTGTAAAATTGAATTCAGTGCAGGGGAACATTTTGCACACCAATGAAAATTTTTTAAGTTAGTTGGAGAAATACTAACGATTGTATGATGCTAAAATGTTCCTTGAGTTTGAAAGCACTTTACTTCTTTTTTCATTACGCCGCAGCAATTAGCCAAAATGGAAGCCCATCGAAATGTTTTAGAATAAAATGTTCTGGGAGTGTTTCTCATTTCTCTGCTAATAATGTATGTGAAGCAAAGAAAGGATTCCTGTTCCCTTTGTCGCCAGCTCTTTGGGAGCTCCTTGTAGCAGGTGAGAGCAGTTAATGAGAGACTGAACTGAGGAGCAACGCTCCGGCACATGGCTTTAACCGATACAAAAGGATGTAATAATGTGCCAGCTCCAATAAAATAACATAAAGTCCATTGGAAGCACCTCGCTTGGGCATGTAAAAATATGTATTAAATCCTTTATGGAGCAGGAATCAACAAAAGCACAAAGCATAAGCCAGAAATAAGTCAGTAAATGATGGCAATGAAGCATGCAGATATGCAGTTTGTTTGTTCTTCATCAAATAGCATTAAAGAGTAATGGAGTAGTACAAATGAGAACTGATGTGAGCTGTCCAGTGGTATAGTCCACAATCAGTGATATTCATAGCTGCTGCATACAGGCATAGAAAACTGAGGAAGAACATCACATAATGAACATTACTTACATTGGTAATAAGAAGAAAAAACAGATTTTATGGAATAACAAGGAACCACCAGGCAAGGGGAAGGCAGACAATCAAATCTAAACTGTACAGGCAAACAAATGATAGTCGAATCACAAAAAGATGACCAAAAAAAAAGCGTTATGGGATATAGCACAGATCAGGTTCCTCATTCAGCCTGTCTGGAGCTGTAGACCCTGATCAAAAACCCATTTCGTTTCTGCCTGCAGCAGAACTTGGTTGTGGTCTCCACCCCTAGTGGGAGGCTTGATTGACTGTGTAGCCCAGAATTTTAATTCTGTGTGCAAGTGTCAAGAAGTGGTTGGCCAGAGGACATGAAGAATCCGTATTGAGGCATCTTTTCTTGTTCAACAAATTACCAACTGCTGTATTTTGCCTACATACAGTCACAGGTAAGGGGCCTGATTAACATGAACCCGACCATTGGAGGCACAAGGTGTCAGATATCACCCTTTTTGGATTCATAAACTCCTTTAGTATGTTGGAAGGAGGGCAGGCGAAGCCATGCACACACAGCGGAGCTAACTCCTCTCATAAGTGGTTTGTAGGGAGAGACATGAATTGATCACAGCAGCCTCTCAAGTTGGTGTTACGCTTAAAAGTTACAAAGGGATTCTGGAAACATCATGTAATTGCTACACAGGCCAGTGGCTGCACTAAAAGCCATGTTCTTGCTATTATTCTATAAAATAAACCCGTGTTGGAGGCATTGACACACATACACAATCGCTGTGACTTTACACTTATTGATTAAAACAGGAGACTGTTCTGTTCTACTCTCTAATTGGAAGGCATTTTACTTCTGCATTGCAACACTCCCTGTAATGTCCTGTATCCTCCTGTATCATAACAGTTTAAACAGTCTTAACTTTTATTAAGCATTACAACAGTTTGTCCTGTTTTCTGTGGCATATACCAACACAAGCACAACGACCCACAGGGCTCCACAGAAACACAAATTTCTCTATGGCCCCTCTGTTTTGTCCCGAACACTTGTCGATAAAAACAAAAGACCAGACCAGGCCAGACTGATTTCCCTTGCCTCTGTTAGCAAGGAACACACACACAGTGGCGCCGATTCTGGGCTGCTCTAAAAACGGTTCCAGCAGCAACAAGCAAACCAGAAAATAGCCTCCACTTGTTGTTTCTCAGTATCTGGAGATCTGTTCTCTGGAAAGGCCTGTCTCTGGCTGTCAAAACAGAGACACACGCACACACACACGAACAGAAACGACAGATACACATTCAGGAAATGAAAACATGCAGCCAGGAATAAGAATAAGTAATTGACTGAGGTGTAAGAAGGAGGGACAGCAGCTGAACAACTAGATAATGGGTGTATATGTACTTGTTTGTATATGTGTATGCGTGTGTGTGAATGCCAGGATGGGTTTATGGAAACAGGCATGCCAACATGTGTGTGTATGTTGTTTACTACCGATGGACGTTTGTGTGTGAGACGGAGCAGACCACAGGGGTCTTTGTTGACCAGCTGTAGAGAAGTGATTGGCTTGTTCTTTCTTGAATGACAGCAGCCGTGGCGCTCCAAATGCCCAACAAGGACTGGCTGGCTCTCAGCTTTCCTCATTATTTTTTGTTTTCCAAGTCAAGTTTCCCCACATTGCTTTTTTTTTTTTCACCACTGATCTCATGGATTGCTAAAATCTTGTGACAACCCTGCACTGTTTTGATTCTCATTCAAGGTTTTCCTCGCTAACTTTTAGCTTTGAAAACGCAGGATGCTCAGTATTTAATATTCTTAAACATTATGCATATCCCCACTGAAGTACAAAACAGAAGTAAATATTTTGCGGTTTGTATCTACTAAGGATTCCCAAGTGAAAGTTGTTTTATATGTTTCCGCCGAAATTTTAAAAAGTAGTTTGAAGTGTATTGCATGAATATACATCAAGGGAGAGAAGCACACAAATCCATAAAAGCATGTGCGCGCATATAGAGACATACACCTAGTAAAAGCTGAAAGTTGCCTCGGGCACTTTGTGGCATTTGTTGCCGCAAATTGCCTCAGTTCTTGATTAAACAAAACGTCAAAGTGTCTAAGCTCTTAAGTTGCCAAACACTTGCACTGTGCAAAATAAATGGTAACACTTACCCACTATACGAAGTCACACACAAGAGCACACACACACACACACACACACATACAAATTCCTAATTACTCATTGGTTTGCTGGTTAATGATTTGACTTTAGAGGAGAGGGAATTAAATGGTTGACTAGGCAGACTTTTTGCGAGGTGTTCAGCATACACAACTTTTTCTTCATCTTCCTCCTACTCCACCTCTCTTCCCTATCCCGCCTTCTGCACTCCACTCTGCATAGTAATGCCTTTGAATTGAGCTGTTCATTCAGCCAAGCACAGATAAGTGCCGAATAGCGGGATGAACACAATAGAGAAATAAAAGAAGGAAGCTGGAAAATCGGGATGGGGGGATGGAGCTTTTAGGTGGAGATGAAAAATGGTTCTTTCTCTCTCTATCTCTTTCTCTCTCTCTCTCACTTACACACACACACACACACACCTTGACAAGGGTAAGGAGAGGAAAGTGTCAAATGGACGAAAAGAAGAAAAGTCTTCTGCACGCAGTCAGCCAAATCCTCAGTAGATATACAGTATTCACAGTTTTTTATTATTACTTTAACTATGAAATGAGCTTACTGGTGATATCAGGTTTTACCGTTGCAGAGGGGTTTAAATGGCAAGGTGGTGTGTGGGCGGTTGTGTGTATGTGTGTATGTGCTTCCAAGCATATGTGTGCATGCAAATTGATACATTTGTGCTTTCTGTGCTTCGAAATCCTGAGCCAGGACTGCAGGCATTTTGGAAACAGAATAGTGAAGGACGAACATGTGATGGAGAGCATAGGATGTGAAGGAGGATTTAGAAGATTTGACAGGAAAAGCGAAAGGAGCGATGAGAGAAAATCTAAGAGACGTACCAACAACTCCACAGGGTGGTGCTAGCCCCAGCGATTTAAGGAATATTTCAGCTTTGAGGAGACTTTGAACTAGTTTTTTCTTCTTTCAGATGCTTTTTCATGTCTTGGCATGTAGTTTTAAAGGTGTACTAAACTATGAATTTACTTAGCTCAACTTATAGATTAAGTAGCAGTAACTCTTAAAGTTACCATATTCTGCTAATTTTTTTTTATTTTGGGGGTATACTAGAAAAAGTTTACTTGCTTGAAGGTTCAAAAATTTTACTCTTTCTCAAACTGTCCATTGCTGCAGCACCTCAATTCACCCACTGTCTGAATGCTCCGTTTAAGTGCCTGTCTCTTTAAGGCCCCCCCCCTGAAAAGCCCAGTCTGCCCTGATTGGTCAGCTCTCAAAGGCCTGAGCAGGTACCCGCCCACTGTGTTTCTACATCTGTTTTTGCAATCTCAACCTTGCTGGGGTTGTGGCTGAGAGCGGTGACTGTAAAGTTGTGGCATGACAACCTTACTGAAGTAGTGATGGGTTGTTTGAAGCCACAGTTTGCGAATGCTATGTGCATTTTTCCCTGGATTGAGCATTATGATTCTTCGTCCTGTAGTTATATAGCACCTAGACCTGCTTTATGATAAAGAAATACAGGAAATCTCACAGTACACATTGAAGAAGACATAAGCATCAACATTGCTGTGTAACAAAAGCCTACACACAGAGAGATCTATACTTGCTGTTCTGAGGCTCATCACCCACTGGAGCACAAGCTGGGGGCCATCAGAACCCTAAACCATCCGGCTGAGACCGTGCCCACAGAGACAGAGGGGGAAGGGGAAGGAACAGAAGCACATCAGGGGGGCACTTAAAACCTGTGGATACCAAAACTGGACCTTTGTCAAAACCTCTAAAAGATCCACAGCAGACAGAGAGGAGGAGATAGAAAAACATAACAACATCATCATTCCTTATGTTGCGGCAATATCTGAGAAACTCAGCAGGATCTTTAATAAACATCATATCTCCGATTACTTCAAACCTACCAACACTCTGAAGCAGAAACTTGTCCATCATAAGGACAAAACACCCAGGCATAAACAGAGTAATGTAGTTAATGCTGTTCAATGCAGCCAGGACTGCACAGATTTATACAATGGCACAACACAGGAGAGCCAACCCCTCAAGACTCTGCTATCTGTTTGCTTACATCTGAAGGAAGTAAAGCATTCCTTTGAGGACATCTTGGCCAGAGACGACAGATGGTATGAAAGAGGAGAATCCATCTAGCAAACTGGAACGACAGAGGAGGTGGCCTACAACATCACTTTAGGCTCACCAAGCAGCTCTAAAACATTATTGAAGTACAAAAACCCACAACAAAACAGGCCACCACAAAGTCAAATCATAACACTTTGGTTTAAAATGTACCATTTCATAATAGTAAACACGATTGTGAAAGAATAACTTCCTCCATGTTTGAATTTTTCTGTTTTCTTTTTCTCGAGCCACAAAGCCATGACATTACCAAAACGTGGGCAGTTGCAATGATAATCCTGGAGCAACGTTGGTTATGATGTTTGAGGAACAACACCAACACAGGGATATCAGAGCATGCATGGGCAGTGTGACACTCTGTGCAGGAAGTCAGTCAAAGGGTACCTGAGGTCCGAGTACTATTTTTTGCTTTCGGCCTGTGGCCAACCATTATGTTTCTTTGAAAAGGTCTTACAGTGTATTTTCATACTCTTGCACAAAGTTGCTATTTGATCCATGAGCTGAGGAAAGCTAAGCTCACCATTGGACATATATTCAAACAATGTGCAGAGACATAAGAAAAACATGTATGAGTTTATTTAACTTATATATGATATATATGGGATATGAAGGAAAAAGTGAAAATCCCCACAAAACCAAGTGATCCTATGTGCTCATAAACATGAATTTGATGATTAAATAATAGGAAATACAGTGAGAACATGACAAATGGCTTCCATTCACTAAATACAACATGAAGGGGGGAACCCTGTGCTAAGCAGAGATGTCATTTTTATGGCTGTTACATGTATACAGTAGTATGAGTAGGAGTTGCAGCCATCTCCATCAAAAACAGCACAGCTGCCCTTGAGCAAGTCACTTAACCCAGATCTTCAGGACCTGTGCACCTGCAGAGAGTAGAAGCTGCACTTAAAGTATACTGAAGGGCTCCCCAATGAGTCATGTGGAGCTGTGTGGATGTGAAGCGGGGCGCTAATGAAAAAGCTTGTGTGTGTTTGTGCACCCAGTTAACCTTTTCTAGATGAATAAAGATTAAAAGTGAAGGAAAGGCACTGAGGAGATGGAAGCACTGTTCACCTCATGTCCTCTCCCTAGCCAGCGTGGAAGTTCAGTGGCTCTGAGCTTAGTGTGAACTGTTGACCATCTCCTCTTTTGCAGATAGCATATCTTCAGGGGTACATACTCGGGTCACAGAGAAGTCAGCTCAAAGCAGACTGTCTGAGGAGAGCTTTTCTCTCCCTACGCTCATACACTGCCCTGCCCACTTCATGTCTTATCTAAAATAACACATGGTTGTCCAGTGTCTTGCTCCCATCGAGTAACCTGCTAGGCTTTAAAAATGATGGTTCTCCCCAACGGTTCATGCCGACTGTTCTGTGCATATGTGTGTAGAAGAAAAGCATGGGGGACAGTGGTGGTGGTGTGTTTGTTTGCTGCAGAGAGGACGGAAGGGCACAGATGTGAAACTAGTTCAGGGAGTGTGGTGAGTTGGATTAGTGGGTGGTTAGAGGTTCTCCCAATTATGTGCCAGGGAAAGTGAAGGAAGAGATAGTGAGCAGGAGAAGCAGAGGAGAGGAGGGAAAGAATTGTTTTAAAGAAGGGGTCAAGTTGAACACTGCATCATTCTTAGGTTTTTTTTCTTCTACTGTATGATATGAAACAGATACCCACAGTACATTTATACGTTCAGCTGCCCCTCTATCACAGAATGCCATTGCTTTGCCAAAAATAGATCAGTGGATCTTGTCAAAGCAATGCAGAAATGAAGGCAGTCATAATCACATCAAAACAAGAATGAAACCCATTGACGTAAGCCCACGCTTTCAGAGTGGCCACAATACATGTTGTTCTCTAAGAGGACCAGTGCAATTACATTTCTCAAGAACAGACACAATTTCCATATATAGGCTGGTGTCCTCAAAATCATACCACTTTATTGTTTCTGCCTTTTTGTTGTTAGCTGACTTTGTTGAATTGCTCCAGCGCTGTTTCTGCAGAAACATAGTCAAACTTTGTTCTTTTAAGCCGCATGTGAGTAGAGTGCATTGTTTTGATGTCATTTACATAAATGCCAAATCCTGTGCCTCAAACACTGTTGTGTATGTGCATAGTTCAGTAAATAAATCAACAGACTTTGGACAAATTTGCAGAGAAATATTTGTGTTCTCACTTGCTTTGCACTTACTTTGTTTTGTTTGTAGACAACATGATGTTTGCTGAGGCTAAGCTCGCAGAAAATGCACTTTCTGAGTGCGTGACACAGTGTTAATATGACAAGGAACTGTAAGCGTAATCACTTACAAGCCGCCATGAATCTTCTGGGACCCAGAAATCAGCTTAAATATGAAATAATGTGAGCAGGGAGTGTCTTCAAGTTGAATACAATATGCAATTTCCTCTTAAAGCTCCCTGCAGTCAGATTGTCTTATGGCGGGCATATTAGATGTGTAGGCCCATAATTATTTTGTATGTTTTGTGAGTGAGCACCTTCAGGGCAGGATGTGGTGAGTGGAACAAATGCTCTGGCTCCTAGTCCCAAAGCTGCTTGTTTGACTGCAGGCTCGTGTCTTTGATGTATTTAATTTCATCACGTGTTTGTGTGTGTGTAATTGTGCGTGTGTGTGTGTGTCTGTTCACAGGCGTTCTCTGGGAACTCCAACTCGGAGAGCGCAGTCCGCCATGAGCTGCAGCAGGGAATCGTGGCACGCTTCCTTAGGCTCGTCCCACTGGACTGGAGTGAGGAGGGACGGATTGGTCTTCGCATAGAAGTCTATGGCTGCTCCTACTGTGAGTGGAGACAAACACACAGAAACACACCCAGTCTGTAGCGCTCATCCATTCTTTCTCATCCACATCCTCTTGTTTTATATTAGATCTCTTATATTATATATTATATTATATCTCTTGTATTTCATACATTCTCACACTAGGGCTGGGCAATGTATTTATATTATTTTGTCATCATGATAGAAGACTATATGTTGTCATAGATTTTTCTCAACTTTTCAAAACAGTTCTACTTGTTCTAACACTTGTCTTTATCCCCTACCAATAGTTGTCACTACTATATTGTTATACTGATTCAAGCGCGACCAATATATGGATCTGTTTCGGCGTGTACATGTGTATGAAAACTTTTTTAAAGAACAAAACGCAGAAAAACAGGCTTGTGGTAGCTTATCACTGAAAAATTCCCAGATAAATTTACTGTCTCAGTGCACTGAGGTTTTGTAGACATTTAAGTTTATAGTTAAACTGTAAAACATCCTGCGTCCATTAGAGTATTTATGAATATATTCTGTGTACATCAAAATATCAACTGATATATTGATATCCAAATTTTTTACCCCCTTTTATCGATATCGGCATCGGCACCAACAATCCACTGTTGGGCTATTGCAGTATTAGTTTAGGCCCATATCACCCAGCGTGTTATCAAACACTCACACAAGTTTTAATACTTGACTATTCCCAACAATATTTATAATCATGGATCCGGTGGGAGAGCCTAATGATAATTTGTCAGCTCCAATCAAGTGACAATGGGTTTTTATCGTCATGACCAAACCAAGAGGGAAAAATCTGCTTGGACACACACACGCACACAAACGTGTAGAAATATGCAGAGCACAGTTACAGATTGACGGACACGTACAGATGCACACAGACTTACACTGTCTTTCGCTTTCTAACAAATGTATCACCCAGGGAACTGACTCTTGCAGCCTCTTTGCTCTCATCCTATTAAAGGCTGCCAAATTGATTTTGATAACAATTTTCAATTAAGGTTCTGCATAAATTACTGTTAGAAGTGACACACGTACATCTTTCATACCGGAGATGCGATTACACTGTGTGTGTGTGTCAGCGTGTGTGAATACAAGGGTATGTATTGCATTCCAGTCAGCCTTCACCCCTTTGATTTTATTTCCCTTGTTTCATTTCCTTCCCATGTTAAAAGAAAAGCAAGTCGGTGACGATAAGGACGACAAGATGTGGTACAAACACAGAGAGGCGCACACATGAATGCACCAACAATAAAGCACATAAATCAAGCCCACACTAAGTTTATACCCATCACCTGTCCCCTCAAACAAAACCGCAACTGCACTCACAAACAACATTTAGTAGGAAATGAGTGTGATTGATTTTGTGCTTGAATAGTGTCGACTTGTTGCTGTTGCTATTTTTTGACTATAGAGTAGCTTCTGCCTCTCTATTGTCTACACTGTCAAATTAATGTGTCATTTTCCTAAAGGCACATTTTATTTTAAGACAATTAGATAGTGTCTTGCACATTCACAATCACAGATCTTTTATTATTTGCTTTTCTATAAGACAATAAAGAAGGTAGTAAAGATATGCAGATTTCCAAAAACTTCAGTATAACAATATAACCATTATTACACTTGGTCCAATGAAAAATTAACAGAGAAGTAAATGGAGGAATGATAACACAATACTGCTCCTGGCTGTCAAGCACCAGCAACTACTGTACATGAGTTTTAAACTCTAAATTTTCATGAGTGTCATATCAGCAACACTGTCTATATCAGCAAACAATTTTCAGAAAAGGTTACAAGCTGACCTTGACAACAGAAACAGTTGGCAAATTGGGTTGGATCCATGTTTTTATAACACTGTCAGTCAGCGTGTTTGTCACTAACTTGCTAAATGTTAAAGCGAGTGCTCTTAGACTGGGGAGACTAGACTGACTAAAGATTAGATTTATGTAGATTTTATTTGATCTATTTATTCTGCAGCTTCTCCACTGACTTGTCAGTAGTGTTCATACAGTGTAGCTGGTATTACAGATGTTCCTGCAGTAGGTCTACATCTACTGGCTGCCATTTGATGCATAGGAGATTTGTGCTTTAAAAATGTCATCTCTTTAGGTTGCAATTACCTTTGCTGTCCACGCATTTTTCACATGACGCAAAGGCGGTTTTATCTCTTTTAATGATACTGTACCCAGTTTTGGCCCATTTGCTTGCAGAATACATAATTTTCTCTCTATCTAAAACTCCCCTTCAGCAAGCACTATTCCACATAATGAGAGATGCAGTACAACAGAGAATTTGCTCTCCAAAATCCCCCAACAGTAGAATTAGACTGAGGTTTAGCAAAATCCGGCCAGGAAAAGATAATGAGTTTCACTTTATCCTGCATGTAAAAAAAAAAAAAAAGAAAGGAAAGAAAAATCACCTACTGCTGATGTTACCTGAAGCAGGACCTGCTACAGTGGAGCCCCATAGTGGGTCAGTAGGAGAACACTGTAATTATGGTTAAATCCCAGATGAGTTTCAGGTGTTTGAAATAAATCATGGTGAAATAAATTGTGTGGTCACTTTCTAGTTTAGCTAATTCTTACAGTAAAATAAGGCTGTCATTTAAGGTAAAGTACATTAAACAGTACAGTAAATATATTTTGAGATTTTGTGCTGTTTGCTCCTTTAACATGTCTTCTTTCAAAATACATTCACACAAGTACTGAATGTGAGTGAAATTTCCACTTTATAGAACTTTATACCTCTAGTCCACCACATCTCAGAGGCAAATATTGTATTTTACTCTGCAACATTTGTCTGACAGCTTTAGTTACTAGTAACTTCTTGTTTTTCATGCTGTTCCTGTCCAGTGAAAACCATGTGTCTGATAGATAGATTTGAATGGGAACTTGTGTGATAACCAGAAGGATTACCTTAAACATCTACACCAATGAAATGCAACATAAAGATCAATGCAGTCGTAGTATTAATCCAAATACTGTACATCATTGTAAAACACTGACAGGGACCATTTTTTCAATGGTTTCATCTCTAGCTAGCCTGCTAACATTGCTAACACTAGTCAGATGGTAAATGGGCTGGCTTGTCTATTAGAGCTGTGGAAAATTCTCGATTATATGATGCATTGTAATGCGGACGTAGAAGATTCTGTATTGATGTAGAGACAGAGCATAATCGAGAGTCTGTCGCTGATGTTGATTGTTGATTGTCCGACCTCAGCTGGACAATAAAGTTACATCCTGACGTTGCTCCCATCGGGGGCCACTTATGCCTCACAACAATTAGTTATCACGTCAGCCATTTTCACCTGAGAGCTAACATCAGCAGCCGTAAATAATAACTGTTACAGCAACCCCAGCTAATCAGCCAAGGTCTGAGGAGGTGCTGTCAACTCTGCCGTCCAACTCTAAGAGAGGTGTGTGCAGCAGAGTCAAT
This sequence comes from Lagodon rhomboides, assembly GCA_039737535.1. Lineage (NCBI taxonomy): Eukaryota > Metazoa > Chordata > Actinopteri > Spariformes > Sparidae > Lagodon > Lagodon rhomboides. The sequence continues at coordinate 13,289,372 of CM077803.1, forward strand.
AAATGCCTTATCTAAAACTGCCATGTGAAAACAACATTATTGTAGATTACAACAAACGTGTAAGGCAATGCAGATGGATAAATGTTTTGTTTTTGTGATGTTTATGTCTTGAAAAGATGCAGCGTGCATCTACCAAGATCCATGGTGCTGATGAAACACAGATAGCACTTGATACCAACAGCATTAAACTATTGGCTGATAGAAGCTGGAACCAACTATCACGATTCATACATTGAGAGAAACAAAACAATGATTTGGGACCTGACAAATATTTTAGAAGTATCAATTCACAATAATAATAATGTTTTTAAGGAAAAGAGATTATTTCTACAAGCTCTGTGCATGTATTGATTAAATTAATGATTTGTCTACATACAAATGTATCAATATGGCCTTTAGATAAAGGATCTAAATACTTTTTAAACCAATGATTTTAGACCAGTGATGACAAAACATCCAAAATGCATATTTAGGCGTTCATTTCACTCCAGAGTTCTGTTCTGGATTTATGCAAAAAGAGGGTAATTCATTTGATATGACCTCATCTGCATCAAATTTCAGAAAACTTGTTAAAAAAATGTGTCTTCATGTAAGTAATCACCTGGGGAAGTTTCATGTTTATATCTAGAAGTTACATTTTTACCTTGTCTCCACTTAGATTTCTCGCCCAGATGTCCTGTCATTCAACAGACGGACAGACCATTTGTTAGACAGTGATTGAAGTAAACTACAATATTATCAAAACAACACATCTATTTTCATGGCAAATAAGTACGAGTTTCTGCGTTTTTGACAGATATGAATGCTGTCCACCACGCCCTGAGAACTATCAGATGAGACACATAATAAATACACAATCAGGTGAACACATGCTTACAGCTCAGATATCAGAGATAACACAGAGACACTAACACACACACAGACACCTATGCATGTACACACACACGCACACACTCCCCGTGGTCGGATGCGTCATCTCTCAGAGTTGTCTGTCAGCTGTGCTTTGAAGCCCACAGCGCTCTCTCATGATTACGCTGTCACTGCTCCTTTCTTCAGCATTCAGTCAGAAAATGAGAAATCATACATTTTGTCTGTTCATCTACACATCCTTCACTCCCAGACTCTCTGGTTCTCTTGGAATCCACTTCTTCCAAATGTTTTCCCGCTTTCGCCGTCCAAAGATGAAAGAGAAGAGGAGTGCAATGTTGGGCAACGAGAAAGAAAAGAGGATGAAAGAAGAAAGCACAAAAGAGAAGTAGTGGGAGGAGAAGGAGGCAGATAAATATAGATGTTATGTTCCAGGCATAATCACCAAATATGTTGGTTGTAGATGGTAATTCTAGGTTTTGAAAATGTATGATAATTAAATGCAATACCATATTTTGACTCATGTAGGACTGCGCAGTGAAAGGCTGTGTGCGTGTAAGTGTCTGTGCCAGAGCTAGGGGCTATAAAGGAGTCGTGATTCACCGTGCTGTGGAATTTACATGCTCATTTCCATTTTGATTAACACAGGATCAACAGAAAATCAATTATTTCATAGATGAGTCAGGAAATAGTACAGCCAGTGTATAAGCGAAGGGGGAGTCAGACAGAAACAGAGTACAAATTTAATTTTCTATACAAACGAAATCATCCTCATGTGAGTAGAATTTCAAAAGCATGCGAGCACATCTCATCTGACTTCAACCTGTGAACTGTTTATGCCAGTAATACTCTAAATCAGCTGTCAGCATGATGTATCACCATCACCATCACCACCACCATCACTCTATGAGCCCCACCAGAAAGTCATCCTAGTCTCTCTTGCCTTTAGGTTGGGAACAACTTTTTAAAATGCAAAAAATATGAAGGTATCAGTTATCTTCTCGGTATCGGCCATGAGAAGCAGGTAATTATAGGTTATCGGCATTAGCTGAAAAAAAATCTATATCATGTATCCCTAAAACAAACAGTTAAAAGAGCATCATTTTGGCCTCTAGACTGAGGTTTGGTATAAATATTTGTGACACAGCCCTGTACTGCAATAAACACAGTTCTTTTGATTATGAAGAAATGTATTGATTATTATTGTAATTTCTATATAATCTTGTCTATCAAATATATAAACATTGATAGCAATTATACCAGAGCATAAAGTATCTTATTAATCATTATTCTGGCTGTCTTACCTACAGTCGAACAGTGCCAATACACAAATACCAGTTATATAAAAAGCATGCAAATCCTCGAGTCTAGGTAGGTCAAACTGCCAGTGACCTGCTTTTGTGCTCACCGCCACCTTATTTGCTGTAAGCCCTGTTGACACATGTTGCCATGGATACAGTTTAACATTATACTCACTAGTTCACGACCTGCCACTTAAGTGCACCCTTGATTTGCCGGCGGCGTGATGCAGGTGGCATCTCTGTGTTGCTGCTTCACAATGGCTGATTAGCAAAAATAATGAGCAGCACACTGCAGATACGTGTGCATGTAGTCAGGCTAATGTTAGCCAGTTCAGTGCATCTCTCTCATGGCCTGTCAGGGGTTACAGGGACCCGCATGGTTCCATAATTAACACAGAAGTAAAGTACTGCTGTATTATGGGAGTTCTATGTTGTTTTTTTTCTGTTGTGTGTCACCTTTTTGGGCCTTGACTACACACAAACACACACACACACACGCACAGACACACACACACACACACACACACACAAATAGATTGATCAAGCGTTTGGTCAGCTTTGGTCAATCTTGCCTTTCTCTGCCGTAATTCTCCCACTGTGCAGACTTTAATTCCCCTTGCGGTCACGCAACAGGTTGTAGTTTTTTTATAAGGATAAGAAAAGGAAAAAGAAAGGCTTTCGTATGCCCTGTTGTTTTGTTGTAAACCGTAAGGTCAAGCAATTATCCAAAGTGACACATTTTGGACGGCAGAGTTAGTCTGAAGGACAACATGGGCAGTAACTATTATACTTGTTATTTTGCCATTTGAAGTGGAGAATATATGAATATTTTTTGTAATGTTTTGAGTTCAATCTTTATGTTCTTTATGATTTCAAGTGTTTACTTTGTAGCTCTACACACAAACACCATTGTGTGAGGGTAAGTGATACACTAAAAGCAGCTTCTTATTTACAGATCCAGATAAATCAACCCAGTATAATATATTTGAAGATTATATCAGCTGTTAAATGCAGCTGTCTATATTGAACCTCCACATTGAACTCGATCGCTTTCTGTCACTTCACATCTCTGGTGGAAATCCACCATCTGGGTCAGGGTCCAGAATGGCGCAGTCTCTTGGGTCAGGGTCTGAAAACCTCGGCCATCTTGTGTGCAAGCCATCCCAGCTGCCCTGGCTAGACCCCAAGTAGTCATCCCCTGTTTCTGCAGCGCAGCGGGTCAACCTCTCCCCCTCTTTCCATCTCATTCTCTGCATCTCAAAGTGGTCTGCACGTGGTGGAAAAAGTTCTCCATCCTCCACAAAGCCTCCCTGCTGACATCAAGCGCTCAGCTGAGCTGGCAGTCTTTTTCTGAGTAGCACACCTCCATCTGCAATATCTCATAAAACAATTGGAAAACTGTCAACTACCACCACTGTTTCCACCATAAACGTGGCAGGAGAAGATGATGAGAGTGGTACAGAGAGAGAGCCGGAGAAAGAGAGAGAATAAAGTGATGAAAGGAAGAGGGCAAACTAAAGAGGGAAGCAAAAAGAAGAGTAGAGAAGGGAGGGTAGTCATGGAGAGAGATGAAAGTGGAAAGCGAGAGCAAGAACTAGTGCAGGAACAAGAGTGAAGGGAAACAGAGATGGAAAGATTTCTACCCAGTGAGAGGCAGCATGAGATCATTTGGGAAGAACTGAAGTTGGAACTAAGGAAAGAGATGTAATGTTAGTCCAAGCCAGCTCTGCAGGTGTTTATCATGAAAGGACAGGCCTGGCAAAGTTGTGTGTGTCTGTGTGTGTGTGTGTGTGTGCGTGTGTGTGTGTGTGTGTGTGTGTGTGTGTGTGTGTGTGTGTGTGTGTGTGTGTGTGTGTGTGTGTGTGTGTGTGTGTGTGTGTGTGTGTGTTTATATAAGTCACAAAAGCAATACAGCATGAAAGACTGACGAACGGCGTGACTGTGCATGAGTGTGTGTGCATATCAGATGATCCAATCTTTCTAAGTTATGGTATCCCACCATCTGCACGCCCTTTGCTACCTTCTCCAACCAATCACGCCTCAGAGACACACACACACTTCCACACGCACGCAGTCACCACTCACAACGTGAACAGTTGGGGTGATCGGGGCTTCAAGCACTGCACTTTATTTATCTTCACAAGATCTGAAAACCTCCTCCACCCCATTTCCTTTCAGTCAAATTTTTTTAACATGTAAGTCTTTCTTTGTATTAATTGTATCGTAAATGGCCTGCTGGTTGTTAAATCAAGATATGACGTATATCTGTAATTCCAGCGGTATGATGTGGTAGGATGGTGTGAGTTCTCTTGTAAGACAAGCACCTGTTAATTTGTGCGAATACATTGAGCTTTTTTATACCTGTAGATAAGAAGGCTTTTATAGGCCCACAGGTGTTTTCAGTTCTGGCTGAGTAGACCTCTGCTCAGGTTAAAGCTGGGCAGAGTTTTGGCTCAGCCTAACAGCTAATCAGCCTGAATACGTGAAAACACCTGGTAGGCGTCTAATGTCACACCTTGCTCTCCCATGTTTTTCTTTGTTTCATGCACATGCACACATTCATATCCGTTATGCATCTTTTCATTCATCCCATTTTTTTTAAATTACCATGTGGGGAAGATATATTGTAAATGCATTATCATTAATAATATTTTATTAAGATCATTTATTTTCCACAGAATTATGTAAGTCTCCCTTGTAAATAGGAAAATGCAATTAATTTGCTGTGAGCAAGTGTCACTGCTCACTAAGTGTTGTACGCAGCAGTAGTGTTTTACACCTGTATCTAGTTTGCATGTATAATGGAAATATTAGAGAAATTATTCAGCCTTTTTCACAGCAGACGTTTTGACTTGTCAAATTAGGAAAATCACAGGTGTTACTGCATTAACGAGGGCTCAGCTCTCGTCAGTTATCCCAACGTGCCAAGTGAAGGTGGGCCAGCATGTACATGATCAGAACCCAAACAAACAGCAGCTAAAGGGAGTTCAGCGATCATTTATTTTATTATTTCCCCCTGTGCTTTTCAGAGTGTTTGTCCAATATGCCTTTTAAAAAAATATATTTTGACATTGTAATCATTTGAAACAACAATCATTTCTATTGCAGCAGGAGTAACCTATAAAGATGACATTTACTAATACACAAAAATGTATAAAACTCAGAAATATATGGAACTAGAAAAAAGTCATTCCTTTTGTTTTTTTTCTTGACCGAGTCATATAGAAGAGTGTCAGCATTAGTATGCTCTTTGTCAGCTAGGTACCCAGGTCAACTCCCTATGTGCTACCACAGTTTACCTGTATTGTTTCTATCTGTTTGTGTCTTTTCGTAGGGGCGGGCGTGATCAACTTTGATGGACAGGGTGTGATCTCATATCGTTTTAAGGTACTGGATTTATTTCCTTGACATCCCTTTATTATTAGTTATCAAACCTTCTCACCAAAAGTGCTCTGTCCATCATTATAGTACAATAAGGTTAGATCCTAAAATATATATCTGTGTGTGCGTGTGTGTTTATATAGTGAGCGGACATTCTTGTAGAGTTCATGTTATTTGTTCACTTTTGCACAGGTGAAGAAGATGAAGATCATTAAGGATGTGATTGCCCTGAGGTTCAAGACGTCAGAGAGCGAGGGTGTGATTCTTCATGGGGAGGGCCAACAGGGAGACTATATCACCCTGGAGCTTAGCAAGGCAAAGCTTCTGCTACAGATAAACCTGGGTAAGCAACATATGTATGTCTTTTATTTAGATAAAGTAATGCAACGCAAAGATTCTCTTTATGCTCACCTTTCCTGTCACAATGACTTTGATGTAGCTGGATATTGTAGTAACCCACTGAAGACATGTTTTATCTTCAGATAAGAATCATTCTTTTGAGAAGAAAAAAACACATATTATAACCTAAAGTACAGCTTGAGCTGTCTTTAAATATTGGGAATGAATTACCCAAATGACATGTCTAAGGCAAAGATATGTCAGGTCCAGCTCTGATCCTTGGATTTAAAGGTGCTCAGTCTTATGCATACAGCTGCACCACACTTGTGTTTGCAGCTCCTTGACAGACCCAAAGAGTAATACCACCATTACGGGCTTGACAATAATCCTGAACTTCTGTATTCATAATTTATACCATGTCTGTCAAGATAACATTATCTTGGAGCACAGTGTCCAGGCACAGCTTTTTACCCTGTACACTGTAAACAACTGCCAAAACAATCCATAACACATGGAGCATCACTCACTGTCAACGCGCTGTGTTCCTGACAGAGCTGGTGTAACCTTTAAGTGTGCCTTACTGCAGCACAGAAGAAGCGTGTGTAGTGATGCAAGCAAGTGTCTTAACACTTATGACAAACTTTTGGTTGTTAGGTGTGTTATTGTTGCAACGATACATAGAACTGTATTCTAATGAGGATGAATTAAATTGCAAACATATGAAACTAATGCACAATGTTTAAACGTGTAAAACAAACTTAGGAAACGCATGGACAAGGTAGAGTCATTTCCCTTTCGGTTAACACTGAAAATGATAAGTGGCTGTTTTGGCAAATGTCTCCCAGAGTTTAATGCGTTTCTGAATAATACATGTTTTGTTCATTAGTCTTTATTAAGCTCCCAGGATTTTGAAACCACTTTAATATTTCAAGGGTTGCTCTTGAGCTTTAAGAGTAAAAGCATATTCAACTGTTGTTCATACGCATTTTACCCGACTTATTTTAGGCTTGCCAAAAAAATGATCTTCATTTACAGTGTCCAGTGGGATCCAGTGTCTGTGTTTTGTACCTTAAATTATTTTGATATGTTAATTACAGGCAGTAATCAGTATGGCTCTATCCTGGGTCATACCTCCGTGACCACCGGCAGCCTTTTGGATGACAGTCACTGGCACTCAGTGGTGATCGAGCGCTACCGTCGTAACGTCAACTTCACCTTGGACAGACACACTCAGCACTTCAGGACAAACGGAGAGTTTGACCATCTCGATTTGGACTACGAGGTGAGAGATAATGTAAACTGAATATACAGTCAGAACACAGTAGTCTGCCCTTTGAAATAAATGTAAGAATGAATCTACTTCTGAACATAATACATACATTTGTGTCCAATCACAGACACAAGAGCTAATGAGGAAATACATGTACAATTCCATGTATAGTACAGCTGTACAAAGCATGTTTGCTACTTAAAAGTGCACTTCAGCTCTTCATCTATAAGTAATCTCAGCCTGACATCATATTAATAACAAAGCCTTTCATTGCCAAATGATTCAACAGCTGTCACTGGTGAGTTAAATTATGAAAAAAGAATTGGTAGACCATGAATGAAGTGAATAACTAAAATGTCAACTCATTTATTCAGCTCCCTAAGCTTTGCCTGAGTAAAGCTTGCATATGTGTGCCAGTCCAGAGCAGCTGTCTATTATACAAGTGATTGGCTACTGAAAAAAGAACAAATATATTCATTTTAGGTAAACCGAGGAATATTTACTTTCTCAATCATCTAAAGTTGTTATTTGTAAAAGCACAGCATCTGTTAATTAGCCCGCTAATTTAGCTGATTGTCACAATGTGCACTCTCATTATACTTTTAATGAGTAAATGTTTAAGTCAAGTTAGTTAAGCCGTACAAATGGGCAAAGCCAGCGGTAGTGCAAACATGGTCCTTTTCCAAGTTCCCTCAGCCGGTAGTCTATTTGGTAATTTCTTGGCTCCAAACAAACTTGTTTATGCCAAGGTGCATGGGTGGCACAGCTGAGGCTGTGTTTTTGCTCATTAGGTGATGCAATCCAATTTAATGGCTAATTTTGACATGCAATTCTACCTGTTTGGACCTGTTTTGGACCATGATGTGTAGTGGTGAACTTGGTTTATCTGTATGAAACTAGCTTGCAGGCCTCGTTTCATCAATGTTTGAGAGGTTGTGCATTTGTATTTTGGAACTTGAACTTGGTGAATATCAGTCCTCACACAGAAAACTGAGTGAGAATTCTGGTTTAGGACCCTCGGGCTGTCCCAGTCATGAAAGCAGAATACTGTTTCTGGTAATGTGAGCAGTTCTCAGACCAAATCTGAACCCTCCCAAACTGCTGGGAGTCTCAACAGTGCTGTCTGATCATTTCAGACCTGTGAGAGACACTGTCTCATCTTTACTTATTCATAGTTTTTCTTTATCATGCTGTTTTCTTTTTTCAGCTGCTTGTTATCTCAGTGTTTCTACCTGTCCTTAGGTGCTTCACTGATTTTGCAGCTGCATCTTAAACAACTGTAGTGCGGTACTCATCACAGGTGGTGGCTTGGCCTCCGCTATCCGAACAGTGCATTGATACCACACAGGAAATTGAATATTGGTTTCACTCTGTGCTATAATGCTAATCCATAAAACTCACATAATTAATGCCAGTCACTAATGGAAAGAGTTCAGCTAATAATACTTAAAACAGGAAATTGATTTTGGAATGCATAATGGGTATGAAATGCCCTCACTTGTGTGTAATGTGAGTGCGTGCATGAATGCGCAGCTGTGCACGGTGTATGCACGCGTTTGTGTGTGTGTGTGTGTATATATCGATGTGTTTGTGTGTGAGCATCTGACATTTATCAGGCGTTGCTGATATGGTTGATCTGTTCCAGTGTTAAGTAGGATACTGAGAAATGGGGCAGGTCAGACCACAGTCCAATTAAAGTGAGGCTGGCGAATTAAGGGATCTTTAGGGAAATCTGCAAGACACAGTCAGCCAGGAGGTTTTGTGTGTGTCTCTGTGGTGAACCCTGAATGGATCCCGGCAGCGTTACTGCTTGACTGAGTTTTTCTACCGAAAGCAAATTGTGACCAGCTTTTACTCAAAGTGTACCACTGTACTCCATCTAGTCCACACACTCTATCTTGATTGTTCGCGCGTGCATGTGTGTGTGCGCATCTGTACATTTTCTGCTCCAATTTGAACCTGCAGACTAAATATCCGGGTGCATTTGTGTCTACCCTTGGCAGTAATTACTAAGACTACTGGAGCGTCACCACGGACAGATACAAACGCGCACACACAGATAGACACATAACTGGTAATTGCACACCTCCCTCCATCATCGCGGCTTCCCTCAGAGCCCACAGCTATGTCTGAAGGAGCAAAAGAAAAGCACATGTACAACTGTAGGAAAATATGAAACCGTTTACATTTTCATCAGCTTTGTGTCCTTCAGCGCTTCCCACCAGATGCCTGTTTATTAGCCTCCGTCTTCTTGTCTCAGCTCTCTTGCCATCTCATCTATTCCCCACAAACCACTGGCTTCTTCCTGTTAATGCTGTCTCACACCGCTCCTATGATCACGCTATATGAATACATGTAATGTATATAGACTTATATCAAGGTGTTTGCTTAAAAAATGTGAAAGACATTTTTTGGTTGACACTAACTGTCCTATACACAAATTCAGATGAGTGGCTGTGGATCAGACTTGGCCCATCCGTCTTTGCGTTCATTAACTGGACTACGCTAAGGATTGTGCTGCAATTATTCTCAAATTAACTGTGTTTACCGACAAGGGTTTGACCAAATGTTCTCATGTCTATTTAGTATTATCCTTTTAGAAACACAAAGTGATGAACCTTGCCCAGTCCTTGCTTGGGAACGACTAAGCCTTTCAAGGATGCCCGTGTCCTACACCATCATCGATTAACCTGTTTCCCTGTTGGGTGTTGAGCATTCCTCAGCTTTCCCAGTCTTTTGTTGCCATGTCCCAACTTTGTTAGCATGTTGCTGGCATCAAATTCCAACTAAGCTTGTATTAAAAATCAATTAATGTTATGGTTAAACATTAAATGTATTGTCGTTGTACTGTTTTCCACTGAGTACGCGGGTCTGTGTATAATTAGGGTTATAGTATGATATGAAAATGTCCATAGAAATTGAACATCAGTGGCCCTAGTTGGGGTGTGTGTTTAGAAACCTATTTTAGTATTTGTTGCAATTTTCCTCATTTGATATTCCTCTGTTGCTCCTGTAATCCCTTTCAGTGTCGGGAATAGCTGAACAACAAGGCATTTTAATTTCCTGTCACATTTATGTTGCTTTTTGCAATGTAAAGTAACTGTTTTTACCTCTTTTCCCTCTGTTTTCTCTAGTTGAGCTTCGGGGGGATGCCATACAGTGGGAAGCCAGTGGGAGGAGGCAGGAAGAACTTTAAAGGCTGCATGGAAAGTATCAACTACAACGGAGACAACATTACAGACCTGGCACGCCGAAAGAAGCTCGACACCTCCAGCTTTGTAAGCACGACATGTGCATGCACGCTCAGACACACACCACCTATATAAATATATATATACACACATAACACTTCATTTGCAAACATATAACTCTAAAGAGCCTGAAAGAACATGCTTATAAAGGCAGCTGAATACAGAACATGCTCATTATTGTCACACTAACTCTGTATCTGACCTGAGTGAGAGGGCAAATAATCCACCGCGTGAAAATAGTTTAACAGATTCATAATTAATCAGATACAGCTGACCCATCAGTGGCCTCTCTGTGTGTTTGCCTCCTGTCCTTGTACTCCCTCTTGATATCATGGCTGCCATTTCACTGCAACCTACAAAAATGGAATTTCACTGCGGAACAATTTAAACCTATCTCAACAGAATAAAAAACATATTGAATGGCTTGCTTCTCCTCATCAAATGCACGGCTCTCTGGAGGTGCTTTGCCATCCTCAAAATGAGTTACTGAACAGCCTTGGATAGACTAAGAGTCTCAGAGCTCTCGTCTCTCCCCATCTCCTGCTCTACATCAACCAGTGGACAACGAGTACATCTTCTTCGATCTCTGTTGAACTGATTGAACAAATGGAGGCACTAATCAAGTTCATTAAAGCAGCACCTCTAATTCTCTCTGATGACTCGCACAGCCATTCATTTCCAATCAAAACAGGCCTGCTCTCAAATATCAGAAACACAACCTCAAGCAGAGGCAATCAGGAATCATCTTTAGTTGGTAAGGCAGCTCAGTATTGAGTGTTGATGATTTGATTAACAACACAAGGTTGGAGAAGCTCAATGGTAATTAGTGCCTTAATTCTACAATAGTGTTTGTTGTCCTCCAGCAGACAAACATCACCCAGGTTCAGCCCTGGTTTCAAAGACAGGGCGAGCCAAACAGCGACATTTTTGTAATGTGTACAGGCGACATCAGTCTTTGAGTCTAGCTTCAGTCAATAACATCTGACGGTAAACATGCAGAGGCTAGATTCAAAGCAACAAAAGCCTGGTGAATAAATACATGATTATCTAAAGTGTTGGGGCATTTCAAATATTCAAACAACTTCACATACAAGCCTGCATTCAAAGGATTAGCTTTGCTTTTGACTTGTCGCTTTGAAGGCCGATTAATAACTTCCTATTAACTCTCTTTTCTGGTTTCTCTCTCGCTCTGAATCTCTGTCTTGACAGCGTAACCTGTCCTTCTCCTGTGTTGAGACCCACACCTTCCCAGTCTTTTTTAACGCCACCAGCTTCCTGCAGCTGCCGGGCCGAGCCAATCACAACACAATATCAGTGAGCTTCCAGTTTCGAACGTGGAACCCGGATGGGCTCCTCCTCTTCAGTAATCTTGATGACGGCACGCTGGAGATCTCCCTTGAGGAGAGCAAGGTTGTAGTTCACATAAATGTGACGAGGACGACCAGCAACAACCGGGTAGACCTATCGTCAGGTGAGTTTACTGTGAAGCTGTTTCTTTGGTATTTCATTTATCTTCAAGGGTAGGATTTAGCCTATTTGGTCTAAAATATTGTGATATTTGATTACGTTGCCCAGCAACTAGCATCATAATAATTCAAATTATTAAGATATGTTTTGCATATTGTGACTTAGCCTAAAAATACGCCTACCTAACCTAGAACGAAAGCTAAAATGACTTATTGGATACAGTATGTGTATACGACTGGTGTTTTGAGCAAATGTTCCAATTTTTAAAATTGCTGATAAACGTTTTGCACTCCGAAGGTGCATTTACTGTCTCCTGAGGGTCTGACCTAGCTAATTTCTTTTGTCCTGGGCTTCACTGTCTATTTAATTCCTTACTCCTCCTTAACACAATCTATATATTATTTTTTTTATATTTGAACATCTAAGGATCTTCTGAGATGCAAACTAGCAACATGGACTTTCCATCTTTTTTGTATTTATCTTATATTTTGATTTCCACAATGCTGTACTGACTTTTCAAGCATTAGCACAGAAACTGCATTATGACGTCAGAGTCATATCAATTGAGATATTCCTCTTGGTTTGGGTTAGATCTCACCTCCTCACAGACTGTGGCTTGACATGGCCTCGGTTTATGTGTTCTTGAGCCCAGCAACGTTAATAAGTAGTCCAATGGCAGAGGATGCTTTCCAACTAATGAGACACATAGAAGATGTTTTGAAGCTGTAGCTATGTTATCCTACTTTTCTGCTTCCCGCCACATAAATAGCAGCAACTAAAGTAAACACATGAACAACTCTAACTGAAAATATTTATCATAACTGGTTAATTAAAGCATGTTTAACTGGAGCATGTGGGCTGCCCTATTGCAAGGACACAGCTTTACTATTTTAGTTTAACTGCTATTTACATTCATCACTAAAGTAAAAATTATAGTGCAGTGAAACTTTATTTTCAACGTGTCTCTCCCTACTCTCGCATTCCATTCCTCCAATCCTACCCTCCCCTTCCTCCCTTACTACTATTTCCTGCCTCTCCTTCTTTCTCTCTCCCCATCTTTCCCTTTCCTTAGACACACTCATTTATTCTGTCCACTGCTGCTTTAATAGGCCATTATGCCCAGGGGTAGGGATTATTACAGAGTTACCCTCTAGGCTAATTGGGCTTGAGCCTGCGATTACATCAGTATTACTATAATGCAGACACACAAACACATACCCACACACTCAAACACAAGCACCCTCCTTTGATTCTGTTATTAGTATCTCTAAGAAAGAAAGCCACACTGGCTTCTGGCTTCAATAACACAGTGGGAGCTCAGTAGACTTGTAATGAAATGCTTAGTCCCTCTTAATGGCAAATATACTGGGGAGAGACGTGTCGATGCGCACACACTTAGAAGAAGAGGGGGGAAAAAAAGGGTTCTCACGGAGACTGCACAATCTATTTTTCTCTTCCCAGTGGGGATAGTTTGTTTATGAAGCTGTTTAGCGACGGCTTATTCAGACATATAATCAGGCATCTGCTGGAAGGTAAAACCAGACAGATTCTCTCCACCGATGGTTTCATTTTCAGATTTAAACCCGTTTAACATTTCCACCATATAAGTATATGTCTGACATAAATTATTAGCATAGAGTAAATCACAGGAAATGGTATCACACTGGTGTAAATTATTTAATATCAGGTATCAGTCTTCAGAGAAACTCTGTAAGAAACCTAATGGTTAGGTGAATGGTTGTACTGCAACACTCATCACATGCACAACCTGTTATTTACAGTAGTGCAGATGTGATGTGAAAACTGATAAGCCAAGTGTTTAAGCAGTTTCCCACCTACCGTGACACCTTGTCTAGATATAAACTATTTTAGCTTAAGATGGATATGTTGAGGCAGAGTTTTTCAATCCCGGTCCAGGCTTGTTTGCGCGAAGTCCGCGAGTCTTGACGGCTGTCCAAACTCACATTTCCTTCAGTCCACAAGGGCCCTCAAGTGGACTTTCTGCAGACTTCCAGGCAGTCCGCTTGGGCTGCAGACTTCACCAGACTTCACGGATTTAACTCACCCACAATTTATTGCAATACAAATGTGACATTGTAGAACTTATTATGAATGTATAAAACAATTACATTATTATAACATTACTAGAATTGTGTAGGCTAGAAATAATATTCAGCCACATCATAACACAGAAATATTTAGAAGTATTGACTGTAGATACAAATGATCAGCTCATCACCAAGCTCTGCTGAAGCCTGATAATGACCTATCCGGTGTGTTGGAGCAGCGAAACGCCTAAAGCATGCGGGGCACCAGGACCAGGATTGAAATACAATGCATTAAGGACAGAACCATAAATATCTTTACAAAAATCTTCACCCTCAATGACATTGGCTGTACTGCTGTTGTCCACGATAGCCACCAGAATCAACAAAAAATGAAATTAAGATTGTTTCCGCTAAGAATGAGCACCCCTAGTCTGCAGATTTTATTTCATTTTTAAATCACCGTTTTGCACAAAAAGGCAGAGAGACGGAATTACTGAGAGCCTAAATTGGTTGGTTAACTGGTTGACTGGATGATGCCCATGCCGCTGCACACACCTAAACTTCTTTTAGATTTGTGGTATTGTAAGTGTCACAATGTGTTTTTTTTTCAGTGTGTGTTGTACAGTGTTTCTGCTGAGAAGTGTATGTTTGTGGTGGTGTTTCATGTTTTTTGTATTGTAAGGATATATGCAGGTCTGGACCAAAGGGATAATTCATCCACCTTTTTATGCTTGACTGTGTTGTGAGCGTTATCCTCAAACTACCAGTTTAAGTAGTTTAAGTCATTTCTGAAGGGTTTTCTCTGCAAACCCTTGGTGATTAAGCAGGTGCAGCTTAAAAAAAAGGCATGGTGGTGGATTAACGCTTCATATATCTGATCCAATCACCTTGAATTTCTTCAGAAAGTTTTTTATTGTGTCTATTGGAGTCGGAGCGATGGGTACAGTAGTTGTCGCCTGCTACTGGATACTCACGCAAAACAATCTCCGTATGCATACAAGCATTTTTCAAAATGTGTGTGTGCGCCCGCGGATATTTAGTCTTGCATGTGTGACTGAAATCAAGAACTTTCCCTGAGGCTGTTCGTGACCTGCAGCAACATGCTCCTCTCTCCTTTGAGAAAACCTCTGTCATTTCATCCACTTCCTCCTCTCAAGCAGAGAGAGAGAGAGAGAGGATGAAACTAAAGGGAAGATGAGGCCTTTGAGAGAACACTCCAGATTAGACTGCGGGTGTCCCCTTGACTGTGTGTGTGTGTGTGTGTGTGTGTGTGTGTGTGTGTGTGTATGTGCGTGCACGTGCGTGTGTGTGTGCGTGTGTGCGATAATAGAGAGTACTTAGTTGTGATTCCTGCAGGGACTCTGATCTAATTTTCCCATCACTTTCCTTTTACTTACTCATTAACTCTCCAACTCTCCTCTCTTTTGCTCTCATCACTCATTTGTTAGAATTAGAGTATACAACAGCTTTGCTTCAGCTGGCCTGGAAAATGTTGCCTTGATGGCAGTTCAGCAGGACCAAAGCATGTTTTGATGTGCCAAAATACAAATCAAGCTCCTATTTTCCACATTACCTACCATGAAATGATCTGATAAAGCAAAGCCAGTGGAAAAAAGGCTCCTTTTATACCTGATACAAATAACTGGTGAGTGTTGTTATTTGCCTTTGAGCATGTGTGTCGAAGATGCTATCCTCTGATCGCCCCTCTTGATTAATTATCAAATTATTGAGCGCAAGCATTGTTTCCATGGAAACGATGTTCACTGTCTCCAGTGCTTTTACAGTAACAGAGAAATCTAATCTACCAAAAGGGTCCTCATGCAACAAAGTGAGGAAATATGTTTTTTGTACTCCTGTTTCGTTGTCACAGAAGACAAAAGATGTAAGTACTGATGATTAATCTTGAATTGAATAGATCTTGTTACTATAGCTTCATGACAACATAGAAATATGATTTAGCTCTCCGCACCTCCTTGTACGCTCTTTGACAGTGACGAGTAGAAAGAAGGCAAGATAATTTGTAAAGAGAGCTGAGGATTGACATGAGGCAAATTTAGAAGTGCTTGTTCCAAGAAGACAATATTGTGCCTCTTTGTCACTCCTAGACATCATTCTGCTGTCATCATCCAGTCCTGTAGCGACACAGCATTGACATGTCCAACATTTCATTGCTTTTTAATTTCATGTCAATACTTTTATTAGTCTCTTGCGTCATTTGCACATTATTATCACTAATAATCTTTGTATTCTAAATGTCTTCTGTTTTCAGATTTTAAAACATGTCTATATGTATATCTGCTTTGCTGATACCAGCAGTACAATGTGTCATACCACAGATCACTCTCAGTTGAGAGGCAAGGCTGATTGCAAAATAGGACAAAGCCACGGGCAGCATAAACAGTTTGATTCAGCCACCTCTAAAGCTGAAATATTTTACTATGTTGAAAACTGTGTGTGTGTCCTGGCATGCATGTGTTCACACCCATCAACTCAGCCAGGAGTAATAACATCAGTTCCTTTGAGATGCAGATATGCCATCAGTCTCACACACACACACACACACAAAGTTACTTGCACAGTCCAAATAGGAAGCATAAGGCATTACAATAATGGAAAGGCCTGAGGCACAGATTTGAGGGGGAAAAACATACTTCAGCCACCCTGATTATAATGTTATATTGTTTCATTCCCCCAGAGTGTGTGTTTGTGTGTGTGGTTGTGTAGCCCTGTGCTTATGTGCATTTGTGTTTGTGTGTCTGTGTGCGTACTGTGTAGGCAAGGCTCAATATGTTATATTTTCAGGCTTTGTGTGGCTGGCATTCTGCCATTCGTGAAGACGTGCAAAGCTCTTCAAGCTACCTCGAAGGACCGAATATTTAGGAGTGGAGGAGATGGGGGGGAGGACAAATTCATGAATGCCAGAGGGCCCCATAAATTTATGGCAGACAAAATTCAGTTATACTGTACATACAGGATCAATATGTAATAGGCACAGGTGGGGAGGAGAGGACAGGAAAGAAATGTGAGTAGAGAGGAGGAGCAGTAACAATGAGAGAGGATGGGGAAGAGAGGCAGAAGGATAATGTTTCAGAATATTTTGTGCACTGTGTGGTATTCCTAGCATGTTCTACAGGGAGATGGAACTGTGGAAAAAACAAGCCATAAATTATATTTGTTCCTCATGTGTAATGTGATAATATGATAATTGTTGTATATTACTTTCTGAAATCAATATAATCAGCTTCTACCTCTGAGAATTTGATTACTATTCACCTGGCTACCTCCTATCTA
Source organism: Lagodon rhomboides (assembly GCA_039737535.1). Lineage (NCBI taxonomy): Eukaryota > Metazoa > Chordata > Actinopteri > Spariformes > Sparidae > Lagodon > Lagodon rhomboides. The sequence goes on from CM077803.1 coordinate 13,306,587, forward strand.
CTATAATAGCTCCCACCTCATATTTTCCATTTTACCAGGGGGACTCTTCATTAAAAGGACCCATGTAACTGTTTCATGATGTATTTAGTAGTTTATGAAGTGGTAGACATCTCACTTGCTTTGGTTAAAACCCTGTAAAACATATCCTTGTCTCCTCCTCTTGGTTTTACAGCTCTCTTTGAATACGGATTAGATAGTTAACAAACTGCAGTAAATTATTAGTAGTATTTGGCTTTTTTTTTTTTTTTTCAAAATGAGCATCATTCGAGAGGGTTTTTTTTCCTGATGTTTTCAGTCCTCAGTGAGTTTTTTGTGCAGTTATCAGTCTGTTTTTATCAGTTTAAAATCCTTGCAACAAGAAACAAGTTTTTCTTTATAAGATTTTCCGCTTCTTTCTCACCTTTGCCCTTTTTTTACTTGTTTCCATTGACACGCCATCCTAAGTTATTATGTGTTGCTTCATGTTGTTCCCCCAAAAAATCGTATTATTTATTTATGTTAGCTTTGTCTAGCTCCCCCTCACTCTCAAAATTGCATCAGCCTGATGCTCCTGTCTGTTAGACATCATTGATCCATCATGGTATGCAGTATATACTGCAGCTGAAATCAATAGCAATGCAATACCTGTGCACTTACACACAGACAGATAAATAGACATGAATCTGGGGTGTTGGCTTTCAGGGTCTAGACATTCAAACTGTATGATGCCACGGATCCTCTCTGAGCCCCAACACTGTATTTTGGATTAATCTCAAGCAATTTGCTAATTGTCAGTGACTTCATATTAGAAAATACTGTACAGTATGAGTAATAAATGGCTATAAATTAATGGAAAAAGTCATTTTCCATTTTATTATCCCAGCCCAGGAAATGGCTTTTATTTGCTGACTCAGGCTGACAAAAATGGTGATGATAATTAAAACAATAATGGTGACAAAATGCAGTTAAATCTCACTGATGCAAACTACTTACTGAAAATAAAGTTTTGTCTAGTGCTTAATTTGACTGATGATAAACATAATGAAAGCCATCTGTTTACCACAGGTATACTGAACACAGCTCAGCGCAAACTTCTGACTTTGTATGCATCGAGCTACTTAAACCTGCTACTGCATAAATTGAGTCACTCAATGAAAAATGTTAAATGCAAAGCACATCCTCCCACTGTGACAGAGATTTAAAGTGAAGAAAACACCATGTACAGCCAGCTCTATCATTAGATGTAACACAGTATTTGCCTGGTTTCTCAGTCTACACATCAGCCACTTTGTCTTTCTGACACTGAAGTTGAGTCTTGGTGACAGTCAGCTCCACCCTCTGTTCTATCGCTATGTTTCTTCACTCCTCCAGCTCAGCCCAGATGTCAGGGTTGGTGTTGCTGGCTGGCCCACTTGTCTGTTTGTGGATTGGCTCAAACATTTTATGCTTTACTAGACTTTCTTTGACACTTTCACTTTTGTACCAGAGCACATGTTTCATTCTGACACAACGGCAGGAGTGAAAGTAACTATCAGTAATGGAAAACTTCTGATGCTCTCAAAGAAGGATTGAAAGATTTCCAGAAATCCAGACATGGCTCAAGTAGACAAAAGCAGCAGCATTACGGGGTAAAGCATGCAACTACTGTATATGTGAAATTCTTATGCACGGCAATTTTACATAGCCCAAGTGAGCTGATTATAGGATTATGAATTCCAAAAATGACATTTAGAAGACCGTCAATAAGTGAATTTGAATGTTATGATAATATTGTTGTGTACTTTTTAGCTTTTAGCGTTATTAATCTTCCAAACACATGTCAGGTGTGTTTGGTTTAGGACCCATACAGAGGGCCGAAGTCACACCCCTTTCCCGTCCCATGGCACCTTATTTCGGAAAAAAATATGTATGGTGGTGAATGGAGAGAGACAAAAAATGTGTTGCCAACAGCCGCGTTAGTGATGTTGCCTCTTTAAATGCTCACCAAAACCCATAATTTAAACGTTGTACAGCTGGTCCTCTATATCAGCTTGATCACAAAACTGACAAACTACAAACACAGATGAACAGGATAAAAAGGCAGGAAAAAGACAAAGACAGGAAGAATAAAACAAAACATGACACTGTTAGAATAAAGCCTATAACAGGAAACAACTAAACTAAAGGCCAAACCACGACTTGTTTTTTTGAATTATCATCTGTCATGTATTTTTTAGAATGTTATCACTAATGTCAGTATCTGTGAAAAATGCAAGAGGTATCGCTCAAAAATGCACACATAAATATGCGGTCAGTTGCAGTGTCCTAAACATTGAGGATAATTCAATACACAACCATGTAAATGCAGAGCAGCGCTTGATTTCAATTTAATTGTTTTAGAGAATCTCTATTGAAACATATTTTATTCAAACAACCTAAAAGCAGTTAGGTTACTTGGATTAGGGTCATAGATTGTATAGCAACAAATAATAAGTCAGATAACCCATAACATTAAACAAGTGCTCAGTGTTAAAAAAAAAAACAGAAGCTGCTGCAGTTGTAAACTTGTTTATTCAAGTTTATATATTTTTACTAGCAAAGTGGTACATTATAACTTTGTTTTCATATAGTCTTTACCTCTGACATTTCTGTATTAAGCAACAAATCTTGGGAGAAAAAATATCTCCTTTCTTTGATGCCAGAAGCCACTTACGTAGCCACTTAATACCACTTGAATAGCCTGTTGGTGATCATGCACATCGGTGTATCTAATTAGTGATTATAGCATATAGGAGCCTTATTTCTTCTGTGTATGTACATTTCTTGATCAAATGTAGGTCACCAAGGACAATATTCACAAGGTATGAATTAGATGTAGTAGCGTAATAGACTGCTAGAAACTGAAGAACTCAGCAATATGTTGTTGAATACATCAAATTTGATCCGAAAGTCAGAGACGGAACAGCAGGAAACCACTGAAGGCGTTGAAGTAGCCACGATCATCCATAAACGACGCATGTAGACAACGCTTCCATTTTCCAGCTGTAAAATGAATGCATTTGCAATCCAAGTATGACCATTGGTCACCTCAGAATTACACAAAATTCAAAAATCATGATATAAATTTACTGCCATCCATTCTCTGCTCTTGTTGTTGAAAGCACTGAATCTGAAATAGTAGACTCCTTTGACAGGTGCTGTGAAGATACCTGCAACAGCAGACAATCAGCGAGGTCAGCTTTGTCTGTGCCTTAGACAATATTACAGTGTGCGTGGTACTGCATACATGGACCTGTGACTGGGCTGTAAGCCCCGCCTACATTTGTGAAGACTCTACTGTAGATGAGTGGAGTTGGAATATTGAATGGTCCAGTTTTTCTATCAGAGCGCCAGCTTGGGAGTGTCTATAAACACAGAATAGAAGCATTTAACGAAGAGAGTCAGAGCCAAAAGATTAGAGAGTAAAACATTCTGTGCCAAATTATAGTAAGATATTTGAATTCTAAAAGAAAATGGAAACATTGAGGGAAAGACGTAGAGGCCAGCTCTATTTTTAGAATGTATTGTTTTAGCTGTCTGCATTTTAAAGTATTTATTCCAGGTCTCTTATCAGGATACCTGCAATTGTCCTTTCTATCTCATCCACTCTGTTCTTTGTGAGCTGAAGTTCAGTCCTAGAAATATCCAGCTCATCCCTGAGAGCTGTCACCACCTTCCTCTGCTCCTGCACCTCCCCCTCCGTGGTTGTCACTCCGGGAAGCCAGGGCTGCCAGTTCCTGCTGCCTGCACTAGAAACATAAAGCCAGTCATTTCTCAGCTGCACTTTCGAGATTTTCTAGCGTCACAAAGTCTGTGATTTTGGTAATTACATACCAGAAATGAGCCTCTCAGCCTCTTCCACATTTTTCTTCAGGAGCTACTGTTCAGTCTTAGTCGCTTCCAGCTCTGCTGTAATTGCTGTCACCTTGTTTTCAGTGACTGTCAGTCTGGAGCTCATGACTGAAATACCATAGAGGCTGACATTTTTTTTTTTTTTTTTTTTTTTTTTTTTTAAGTAAGGCTGTCTAAAGAAGCATTTCCACAACATCTCTCATACAAGTACATGTCTGGTGTGTTATTGTCAGTTGCTGCTGATATGAATCCATATTCAACTTACATCCAGTCTACAGAAACCTTTTTTATTGACTCTGCTCTCCAAGTGTCTGGTATTGTAGTTCTTTTATATGAAGTTTTCACAATCTCATGTGTGCATGATGATTTTAAACATTATTCAGCTAATCAGATACAGAGAGATTTAAACATATATTTATGTCTAATTAAGTTTTGAGCTCACTTTTCATTCATGTAAATTCTCAAAAGTAATAATTGGATTCACCTTATTTGGGTTTAGTCTTATCTAGAGCTAAATCAATTTGGTGATGTGGTTTCATCGATCGATAGAAGCTAAATCTGCAACAATTTTTCAAGTCATTTAAGAATTTATGAAGCAAAGTCCCTCATATCCACTGATTTTAGCTTCTCAAATGTGAATTTTTGCTGGGTTTTCTTTGGCTCCCTCAACTTTGACTTAGATAAATTGTGTTGGACATTTTTTTTTACTGACCAAGCACTAATGGTATTGAAAATAATTACCATAATTTGCATTAATAATCATTCCATCACTGATAGATCACATATTATTTGTTCTCTTGTTCGAGACCAGCCACTTTGTCTCTCTGGGTTTGCAGTTCAGCCTTGGTGTTCCTCAGTTCCACCCTCGGCTCCACCACCATGTCTCTCAGAGCTCTCAGCTCATCCCACATGTCCTTCATCTGTATCTTGGTAGGCACCCCCACTCTCTGCTTGAGCCCATGACAGAAACAAAAAAGCAGCACCAGCAGCAGAGAAGCCCCCATTGTCAATCCGTAACCGTTCTGGAAATACCTCTAAGAAATGAAATGGAATCAGATTGTTTCAGAGGCTGTTAAAACACTCCAAGTGAGCCACAGGGGTCAAAGAAAACTATCTCTTATCCAGTGGTCCATGACCATATGTAGGAACGTAGACTGATGCAATGTCCACAGCTGCGAATGCAAGAATGATTTCCCATTTAGTTGTTTTTTTTTTCAAAACGACCACAGCAGATAACAACCGAAACAGATCCTCAAAAAAAAATTCATGCAACATTTGGGTGTGTTTATTGCTTTGGCACTGACGTAGTGTTTGTCTAACGTAATAATTTATCTTCTTAATGTTAATGGTAATTAGTTGCATTGAAATATGCATGACTCATTGAACCAATGCCTCTGCTGAATATTAAATGATCCTCTATGAAATGACTGGCTTTTAAAAAATGTAAAAAAAAAAAAAAAAAGTTCCCAAATGGCTGAATTCAATGTTCTAAAATCCTCGAATGATATTATCACTGTAGGTCCTGTTTAATAATTTATCACACAACACCATCCTCAACCTTTCAGTTTCTTTATTTTTATTCAATTCAAAACAAAAACAGAGCAAACTGCCCAGTCAGCCTTTCACCTTGTAATCGGGCCCCTGGGCTTAAATGACAACTCTAAAGTAAGCCATCGAACTGTTTTATCTAGTCAAATCTGAAAAATTCTCTCTTTTCTCCTCATTATCTGTGCTGTTTTTTATCTGTGGCAGACAGCCGGCATGGCGTGATTGGAGCCTGTGCGTTTGACATGTGTGATAGAAAAAAAAAGAGAGGGAGAGAGTGTGCAACATGCCGCATATTTGCGTTTGTGTGCGCTTCAGAGTGAAGATTCAACACTGCTATCACTGATAAGCTCATCATTCAAAGCTATTGCAGGTGATGTAAAACAGATGAGGGGACACGAGGTTACACAGTATCTATTTTCCATTACACTCAAGAGGTTATAGAGAGGGATGGGATGGAGCAGAGTGCTTGATGGTGATTACATCAAACCAATATACAGTCAGAAATGTGATTATCAGCGGAGGAGCACATCAAGGTCACTTTCTGCCAGAACTGAATTTTTTGTTGTCATTCAGACAAAGCAGACGCTATTTTTCTGCCGATATTACTTTTCAGTTCATGGCTTTTCAAGTACAACAAAAATGCTGTCAGCTGTGTCATTGTGTTTTTACTCTGACAGAGTCAAAATATGCATAATCACATTCATGACTGTACTGTGTGTGTGTGTGTGTGTGTGTGTGTGTGTGTGTGTGTGTGTGTGTGTGTGTGTGTTGCATGTGTGTGTTTGTGCATATTTAACGAGCACTTCACTGAACGAGGCCACAGCAGTCACCCCCTCAGCAGGTGGCCATCTTGGCTCTTCATTTCTTCGGTCACTGCTACGATGACGCACACACATACATGTGGACACCCTGGTGATTGAGATTAATTAGTGCAGACCCCATACTGACATCAAAGCTGAGGTCTCCAAGTGCTTTCGGGGAAGAAATAAACCACGCAAAAGAGCGCCTCATAGAAAACACACGGAAACTGTCACACAAAACAGATGCTCTGACAAAAGCTTGCGCACTCTGTTACATGCATGGGTCAAATGTATTGACACATGCAGTATGCTGAGGTACATGCGTATTGACTTGAGATCCTTGAGTTGCACGTGACCGCACCTTGAACTCCGTTCCAGTGTCCTCACCATCGATGTATTACAGTCAGTGAAGCAGTGAGCAGAGCCTAATTGAAAAAGACGGACAATGCAGCAGATGGCCACCAGAGGAGAGGAATCCAAAGACGGAGAGGGGGAAAAAAAGTAGAAAAGTAAAATGCAGAAATGCAGGACAGGAAATAAAGACAGAGAGATGGAGGAAAGAATCGGGGACAGAGAGGGAGGCAGGATGAATAGAGATTGGTGTCAGTAAGAGGTGATGTATAGAGGAGAGGGTGATGAGAGTGAGCTGGCTTCTCTCTCGGCTCCAGTAGTAATGTCCCTTTCCAAAGCATCACTCAAATTTAATGGAGCACAGCTACAAGGGAAGAGAGAGAAAAGGAGAGCACAAAACCTGTGCACGAACACGAACACGCACACACACTCTACACTGACACAGACAACGCAGCACATTACAGACTCGAACACACTTCCACAAGTGCTCAAAGCCCGCATGCAAAGACAGAGAACACACACACATGCACTCTGGTACTCAGACTCCAAACAGGGTTCTCTGAGAGTTAATGGAGTTGAGGCACAGGGGCCTTGAGACTGGAAGCCTTGCTCGGCTTGGAGAGGGGGGGAGAGAGAAAAGAAGGAGCGAGAGAACAAAAGAGGAAGGACAAAGTATTGAGGAGCGTTGGCATACAGATGAGGAAATGTGTTGAAGTGAGGAGAAAATGTGGTTGAGGCAGGAAGACGATCCTCCGCTGAGGATGTCTTAACTCTGTCTGAGGCCATGTTCACCAGGCAGCTTCGATGGAGCCATACGAGGGGTAAAAAAGGAACAGGGATACAATGATTGTGGAGAAAAAACAACTGTATGATAAAGTAGAGGGTAAACAGAGAGAGATAGCCACACATCACAGACAGAAATTGCATTTCCTAGTTTCACCACCCACATACTTCTCACCCAAGATGAGTCACCCAGTGTTTTATTTCTTTAAATCCATGTCAGGCCCTTTCTCCTATATCCTCCTCTAAGAAAGTTAACTTTGACCCAGTAAAAGAAATCAGTCTTGAGTTTTTATAATTAAGCTACAAGTCGGCAACCACAGTCAAAAGACAATATGGGTTGGCAAAAGTATGTGGTGCTGCATTTTAATAAACTTGGATTTATTGTTCCAAGAAGTAAGTCAGCCAAAACCTTTTACTCACCAAGAGGGTTTTACACTTCAAGAACATGATGTTCAAAAGCGTGTGGGCATTGTCTGAAGACATTTTTCATCTCTGCTCCCCCTCCTCAGGTTCAGCGCTGAACGATGGCCAGTGGCACGCAATACGTTTGGTCGCCAAGGAGAACTTTGCCATGTTGACGATAGACGGCGAGGAGGCGTCCGCCGTGCGCTCCACTTCACCTCTCACCATCACCACGGGAGGAACCTATCACTTGGGAGGTAAGGGTCGAACACAACACCATCACCACAGATGTGACAAACACACCCCTGCCTTCCACCTCCATTCGTCGTCATCTCATGACATTCCTCTCCAGTGCCCATCAGGGAGGGAAGGGACGCATCAGAGTTTAAGATGACCGCGACGTTTACAGAGGTAAGACTGGGATGTAGCAGCCAGTTTACATCCAGGTTGTGTTTCAGTCGATCGGGAACTCTGAGAAATGTTGTCATTTGTTTTAAGTGTTTGGGTTCTGTGCTGTCTTAACAAGTAAAACTGTATTTCATTGTACAGCCTTTGATTCCTTCATTAATAAATAAGATCAGGACATAGAGAACTTTGAAAAACACATGTAAATTAATCTGATTTTACTTTTAAGTACTATATTTTGGTTAGTTTTTTCAAAGAACATTTTTTTGTAAACAGCCGTGTGTGTGTGTGTGTTTTCAGGCAGAATATGTCTGTAAATGATTTATCTTGCCAGCAATCTATATACCAGTGGCCTGAGTTCAGGAAGTTGCTCACTTAGCAAGGGCACAGACACAACTAGACCACCAGATAGACACAACCACACACAGCCACACCTACACACACGCGCACACATGCACACATACGCACACAAGCAGAGGAGAATACAGACAGACGCAATCCGTCTGAATTAGGAAGACGCCAGGTTAATGATGCCAGACACCGCTGTCCGTCTGTTGGAAGATGGTCCGTATCTATGTGTGCATATGTGACTGTGTGTGTGTGTGTGTGTGTGTACATTTGGCGTGTGTGGGCACCTGTATGAAATTACAGTAACTGAGAGAGATGGGCTCTGATAGCTCCATAAGGCCTCCGTCCCTCTCCCTCTATCAGAGTAAAATCTCCTCCATCAAGCCAAACCATTTCCCCAGGCCAGTCAATAAGGATCAGAGCACCTCACACACACTCACCCACACACATATCCTCATTCTTTTATTCTGTTGTCCATCTTAATTTACTCCTCGCTGCTGTTGAGTGAACCTCCCCTAAAGCCCATGATGACTCTGTACTTTTTATTTATGGAATCCAACTTTGTGAGGCCTCGATATGCTAATTGCATTTCACTCAGGAAGTATCCAACTTTTTTTTTTTTTTAACTTCCACTTTTGAACTTTTTTCAGGGGTATTCCTGGATTATTTAACCTGATGTGTTTCAGAATCACTCAATATCAACACTTTGTCTTTTATAATCACTTATCCCTGTTCACTCTAACTTTCCCCCTATTTTTCCTCTCTGTAAGTCTTCTTTGGTTGCTCTCTCTCCTCTTTTCGCCTCTTCCATCTCACCCTGCTTTCTCCGTTTTGATCCAATTGGTGATTTATTGATTTTTGTAAGCTGAGCTAGGAATCAATAGTGGCTAAGAGGAGAGGATCTCTATAATGTCTTTACCTCTTGAAGAGGAGACAGACAGAGAGATTGGGAGAAAGACTGAAAGGGAAAAGAAGATCTATATAAAAGATGGGGAAAAAAGAGAATGTGGATATGAGGAGAGGGCAACATTTTTGGCAGGAGAATTTAAAAGAAAGCAGGTTCATAAGTGAGTGCAAAGCTTAAGAGAAGAGAAGAAGGTGAACGCTATATCCTAGAAGGAACCAAGAAACTGCAAGGAAGGGTGACAATGAGATGTAAATGCCCAGAGGCAACACCTGCACGTTGTTAAAGGAAACATTTGGCTCCAAACACACATAATTCACATATATGTATTCAATATACATACAAACAGAGAAACACATCACACTCTTTGGTATTTGTATTCTTTGTTTCGTTTTCATCTTGAGGAAAATATCAAGCACAGGGCTTTTATCTATATGAAGCATGAACATGGTAACATATAGAAAAGTGATATTTCACACAACCCAACACACACAAACACATCGTGCTAGGTCACCTAATAACACATTTTTACAACAAGCTTAAACAATAGGTGTCCATATGTAGTCTGTTTAGCTAAGTTTGCCAGGTCTCTTGGAATTTGGCAAATTCTTGTAAGCTTAGCTATTGTAAGACAGCAAACCAGCCTATCCTCCCCCTGACAGCGGTAGCTACCTGTAAGCTGAGGGAGAAGGACAGAGGACAGGAGGAATGAATGATACTAACTGATTTTATTGACATCTGAGATTTGTTTCCAGTGAGATATAATCGACTTTTCTTGGTGACTTTACTGTTATAAACATTACTGTTGCTACTCTAGAAATGAGATTTAGTTGAATTTAGTGAATAAACTCTAATCCTGCTCTGAATTTAATCTTTTTTAAAGATTGTTTTTTTTTTAAAAGCAATTATGTATTGATTTAAAAGACCGATAAGAGATTAGTTTTTTGGCCGCACATGCGTACACATGAGCTGAAATGTTTTTTTGGCATATGGTGGTACCCCAAAACTTTCTTCAAGGCTGGCAAGTCTGCATAATGCTTGCTGAAGAGCAGGAAGGGCTGGTGCTAAACAGAAGTGTGGAGGCCGCTGGGAATTCAAAACTGCTGATTAATATCGTGGCAAGGAGTACAAAGTGATATTTGGGCCACCACTTCATAGGCAATGGGAGACGTTTTAGGAAGACACTTTTGGAACCACTTCAGCCACTTCACTCTTAGTTCAGACTTGAGATTTCTTTTTAATGGGAAGAGGTGTGCCTGCTGTTGCAGGTTGTTTTTAGCTCGCAGAATTATTTTATAGCTTTTCCACAGTTGGGTTTGGATTTTACTTGAAGCTTTTTTTGTGATTTTAATTGTTCACCACCAATGCTGATGACATATACAGGCAGAAATATTCACGGACGAGGTAATGTTTTTAAACTGTATTATGTATAGTTACATTTGCCGTCTTCCTACCTCGCTCTCTGACTCTGTCCTGGAAGTTACAGCAACAGGTGACCAAGTGAAACCAGTACCTTAAGTAAAATGATGGATCTCTCTTGGTTTTTGGACATCGATAGAAAAATTAGAATAGAATAGAATAATTACACAATGACACAAAACACAACACAGGCCTAGCGGTCTTTAAACATTTTGATTCCGAAATTGACATATTATATCTTTAAAAGGCATTGCATTTGACTTAAAAACTGCGCATGAACCCTCAGTGCACCGATCAGTCCTCCAATTTCATGACCAGATTTTATTTTCTGTCTGTCAATGCCTTGCCTCCCCAGTCTTCAGATTTACAATGAAGGCCTGAAGCCATCTGAACCTGTGCCTATGTGGGTTAGTGTGAAGCCTGTGAACTTGTGGGTTGGTTTGGGCCACATGCTCTGAAAACTCCCAAGCACGCATACACACTAGAAGCCCAGTTAACTTACCACTCATACAAAATATCTGGCACATTTTTATTCACAACATTCACACCTCACCACATTCGGGGGCCAATTTCCATCCCAGCACAGAGGGAACAGAATAATATAGTGAGAGCACAAAAAGATAGTTTAGCCTTTGGCTTGCCCTCAATTACTCTCTCTGATCGCTCAGCTTGATGAGTCAGAGAGGCCAAGCACATTAAGCTGTCCTAAAGCTCTCTAACAGTTTACCATCAGCAATTTCTATGTGACTTTGACTGTTCTGTCAGTGTGGCCCAATTAGCAGACACCCCTCAGTATCATGAACAAACCATGTTCTTTTTTAGATGGGAGGGCTCGGATAATTGCTGAGAGTCATTTGTGTAGGTTCAGTCATCAGGTAGCCAGCCATCTGCTTCAAGTTTCATGGCTTTAAGGCATCAATCTGCTGTGATATCATTGGTAACAGTTGTTGATCAGTGACCACAGACTGAGCCATACTTCGTAAGGAAAGTAACACTGCTATTACAACATGATCTGGCCGATTAGAATACACTCATTTTGACAATCGCCATATATCTGCTGCTTCTTCTGTCTTGTTTTTGGTTGTTTTCTAATTGTGGTGCATGTAGTGATAATATTATAATGTTTGCTCTGCATAAGAAATGATATCAGTGGAGATTTTAATTTTATTACGTGTCTGTTTCTGTTTTCTTCCTTTTATGTTAGTTTCTTTCCACTGTGGCTTAATGTTTATTAACCATGTCCAATTGCCAGATAAACTTAGGATTAAAGATAATTAGTGTTAAATTGAAGCATGACATATGCAAAGACATACATGCATTGCGCACACACTTATGCAAAGTCTGAAGCTCAGTGTTTTGACGTGACACTTAAAGTGTAATATATACATATGGTTAAGTGAGAGGGGATCAGTGCGCCTGGGTAATGGGTCTTTTTACCATCGAGGCATTCAAACACACACACACACACGCACATACGCACACACACAAAGAGGTCGTTGACATCGAGGCATTACGTAAGATAATTATTTGTTTGTGTTTAAACAAATGGAAAGTGTGTATGTGCATGTTGGTAACGCAGCAGTGATCCTACCTTTTAAAGTGGACAGAATATAACCAGTGGGACATAATTACTTTTAGTCTCCTGCTGGCCAAATGCTGCCGCTCAATTTAATGTGAAACATAGAAAAACAGTTAGCCAGAGGCTGGTTACGTCCTCTTACTGTTTGCTCAAGAAATAAAAAAAATTAAAAAGACAAGCCAGCTACTGTTTGGTTGTCCTACCAGTGATGATCACGTCTGAGTTGTGACACTTTTAAAACAGAAATGTGACACAATAGTTAACTACATATTCCCTATGTACAGCAGTTGATACAGAAGTACTTTAATGCAGATATATTCTTTTTAATTAATAAAATCAAATTTTTCAAACATAACATAGTTCCTTAATGGTTTTTGTCAGCATGAATATTAATACCAGCGATGTGTAATATGAGGACAAACATGCCGACATAAAAATATTTGCTAATTAATGCTTTAATTAAGGTAATAAATTGCCTAATTTACCCAAACGGTTATGTTTAATGTATTTTAATGACTATGATGGGACATTACGGTGCTCGAATAGCATTCCCAAAGAGTTTAAAGGCTGTGCCAAATTTGCAGCTTAAAACCTTTTTCCTTTCTTTACCTTCCTTATTTACGTAAAGCTTTTGAGTTTGTAACATTGTTTTGTATATGCAATTTTTCATCTGTTAAGATGATGATTTTAAAGTCACATAACAACAAAAATACATTAAGCTGGCGGACAGATGAGGTCACTAGTGACCAGTCACTAATGTTAGCTGTGATATAATTGCCCTGCCTTTCCTGTCCTATGGCATTAAAATGCACAAGGCACTGCCTTAACCCAAGGTTACAGGATACTATACTTCAGATGTCAGAGCAATGAAAAGACTTGGCTCTAAGCCTCTGTCATCCTGTCCCCAACTACGCCCTCTTAATTTTTCTTCTCTTCTCTGTTTTCGTTTCTCTACTTTTCCTCCCTTCCTCATTTCATTCGTTCTCTGCAATTTCTCCGTTTATCTTCCCTTCTTCTTTTTTGGCCCTCAACCTCTCCTCTTTCCTCTCATCCCTGTTATCCTCTTTAACCGGGTCGGCCCCTTCCTTTGCCTCCTCTCATCTCCGCCCCTCTATCCTTCGAGCGTCTGCTTTTAAAATCAGCCTCCTGAACCCAAAGCCTATTTTACGGGGAGTAGTTTCTACACTCCTGACGCTGCGCTTAGAGAAATTAGTAAGTGACTGACACGAGACAGCCACAAATTGAATTTCTCAAGAGGCAAGACAGACGGACACTCACACAAACACACGCGCACATACACCAGGCCATAAAGTCATGCTCTCCTTCCCTCAGGAACGGGGGACAAATGGATATACTAATGAGAGAGATGTCAATTATGGGACGTTCCACCCCGAAGCATGCTGTTGTTTGATAATTGTTGGGGGGAAAGGAAGATTCTGTGTTTCTTTATATTAGTTCTGCAATCTTCAGTTCCTGACCATTTTCATAACTCTGCTGAGTTGTTCCACATAGTATCACAGAATTTCTTAGCTCATTGCTTCTTTTCTCGCACATTTATTTTATGTGCATGAATAAATGACAGTCTTATAATGTTTGACAGCCTTAAACTTTGCTTTCCCATTATGCTATACGGTACACTATGATGTAAAACCTTTCTGACCTTTTAAAAGAAAGTGTTGTAATGCTGCTTTCACTCCAGTTGGTTTATTTGCTCACTTCAGTATGGACAATTTTTCACTCAGCTATGAAGAAAAACCTTCCCATCACATGTAGCATGAATTAACAGTCACAGTGTATACATTAGTGATCATTGTGACATAGCACGCCTCCATCAGTGCTTCTACATAATGTCATCCCTTCTTCTTCATCTTAAGCCTGTGATGAATTAGACATGAGACTCTGTGACACCCACATTTATCAAAGAGCAGCCTATGCTGTCTGTACATGTGCTTTGTGTAATTTCACATAGATAAATGTGTGTCCTCTTGTTTACGTACCACAGCAGGTACATCTTGTCGTTAACGTGTGTGCAGTAATGTCTGACAATCATGCAGCCTATTTTGTCTCAAAGGTGCTCTTTAAGGTGCTTCAAGTACATGCTGTAGCATTTATCTGTCCTTTTTTTTAATAGTAGAGAAGCACATCTTTGGATTTTGTGAAAATATTATTTTTGGCAATAGTTTTTGTCTCTTCTGAATATGTTGTTGTGTTGGTGTGTTGAATATTTGTTTGCGTTTTTGCACATCTTAGAATTTTGGCTGATTTCCAGCCTACCTCATCTGAAAGCAGATACATACCCCTAAAATGCGCTGGGATGTGGAAACGAGTGTTCTGTAGCCTGAGAGCCAGCCGTGCCAGGCAGATGTTGTTCAGCTGGTGGAGAGCTGGTGCTGGTCTTCCTGTGTGTATTGTAAGTGAAGCTCTTTGGGCACAACAGGGAGCCTATGATAGGGTGCCAGCAAGCCTGCAGGGGTTTATTGCTGCCGTTTCCCCGATCCTGAGGGGTTATGGGAGATAGAGAGTCTTTGTTTATACTACAAATTAAAACCACACAGCATTGTTGCATTCAGGCAAAAAAAAAATTAAATGTGGTCAGACACCCTTTGTTTGTGTATGTGTGTGTGTGCGCGCGTGCGTGCATGCGTGTGCGTGCGTGTGAGATAGCTTGAGGATGTGCAGATGTTTGACCACATCTATGCCTAGTTTGCCAAGTGTTTGTCTCCGTTGGACTCCACCTCATTAATCTGGTCTGCGTCTCTGCGTTTGCAGCATTCTTAATGATGCAATACTAAATTTTTGAAAAGCATAAAATGGCATTTTTATGAGAAACTGCAAGTAGTATTAACATTAGTCGTCGCCGGTCATGGCTTCAGAGTAACAATTAGAGAAAACATAGTGCTTTGACCAAATTTAAAGCATGAGGTCTGTTGGGATACATTTGCTCTTACTCCTATTTAGCTCAGTAATATTCATTTAATATGCAAATTTGTGTAGTGCAGTGCCCAGACGAACATTTATAGTGTAAATCAAAGTGACACAATGGGGCTCCCCAGTACAGCAGCTAATTTCTCCATGGGGATGCAGGAGTTACTGGAAGGTACTTTTAAATAGTGGTTTGCATTACATTGTTCAGTTTTTTCTCATCCAAGACTTCTTTATTTCTCCAGCTATCAGACATTATCAGTATTTAGTTTCCTTGCTGTGTCGATCAGTGGAGAGCTTTCCTTGCAAAACTGATTTATTAAGTAAATAATACAAGTTTTAGTAGAATTTAACATTTTCATGCCCTACAAATTTTCTCTATACAGAATGAGCAGGACATGGGCTAAAAACAGGTGACACCCCAACAAACAGGATATTTTGGTTGAGTTGAATTAGGTAAACACCCTGTCTGTGGTTTCGATAGAATAACTGAGCAACCAGCCCCCCGATATATTTCACAGCCTACATCCATCCACCCATCCATCGTTCCATGCATTGCTCCGTTTCTTCTGCCAAGCTGTCAGGAAGGCTGCGCTTCCTTTGCATTCATATGCTATCCACAGGACACAAACCGCTGCCAGCCAGCTGCAGTCTGCTCCGCTTCCCATCTTCTCTCTCCCTTTCCAGCTCTCCCCCTCTCCTCTCTCTGTCTGTCTAGCGCTCCTCTGGAAAGACAGCAGACAGGTGTGGCAGGAGAAGAGGCAGATGGCGAGGATGACAGCAGAAACTTTTGGGGGGGGAAATGATAATCTGAAGATGTGAAGAAAACAATGAATCCAGCTCAAACACACACACACACACGACGTTTTGCTCTTCTGCTGCTTTATTTGCTGGCGTGTCAGCCATCTACATAAACTACAATTTTGTTGGTGCCCACATGCACACAGTGCATAATAAGCCCTCTATAATAAGCCTTTTTGATGCTTTGGCCTTGAGGCTAATAGGCAGGCTGGAGAGGGTGACAGCTTATAACATCACGATGATGGAGATGTCATTGAGCAGCGGTGTTTTATGAGTGACCTGTGTGCTGGTGGCAAAGATTGAATTCCAGGCTCTCATCTCCTACATCTGACAGTACATGTACACCATAACAACACCCGTTTATGTACATACATTCTTTATTCAGTAAGCACAGACTGTACACATGTGCAAAAGACAGATTTGTACATGTAGAATATACACATGACCTACCCTCCATGGACTTTGTGTGACAGATTTAGCATACACACATACGCACACACCATACGCACACAGTTTTGTCCTAGCCTTGTCCCCGTCTCAGTCAAGGCCCAGTGCTACCTCTGGACGGGCCATTGACTCTTGTATCTCATAAAGGCACTGTGTATAGTAAAACCTATATGCCCTCTGGTGTATTGCGGCCTTAGCACTGGTATTAAGGCTAATGGGCCTTGTGGATAAGTGCTAAAACAAAAGGACTGATGAAGGTTCATGGCTTTAAAAAGCGACAATAACCAGGCAATGTCCAGGTCCGTTGTTCCTCTTCAAGGCCGATGTTGTTGTTAAGTCTAATATCTACTTCTACAAGAGGTCTTCTCTTCATGATGCGTTTTAAATCATGGACAAAAACACTCCATCATTCCTTGTTTCCTTCATTGTTCAAACACAAGCTTCTGTTCATAGCGTTTTTGGTCACAGTTTATGGTAAGGGTACTTCTATTATCATAGATTCATGCATGAAAAAGAATGAATTAATTAATGTAGTACTTCATGACCTATCAGTAATGTACAAGAATTAAAGCATCTCATGCATAACTTAATGTATGAATAATTCATGAATTAATTCAACAACTGGGGCTTTTAAATCCTCATGATCGCTGAGTTATTAATGATGTTCATGTCTTCTTCATTGGTAAGAATGCCATAAAAAAAAACGCACAAGTATTCTGTTGAATTGAAAGTGTTGTAAACATGATTAACATTGCCTCATCATCTTTGTGGCCCTTCGAATAAAGTGGTGACCTGGTCCATCTTGAACACGGATAAATGCATACATTAATTCTTGTCCATTCCTGATAGTTCACGAAGTACTACATAAATTAAGTTGTTTTGCATGAATTTATGGTAACTCGTGGACCCGTACCGTACATTTTTTACCCTTTTGTTTCTGTTTTTTATCGAATCTCTCTCTCTAACTTTTTATCTGTGCCTTTGTTTTTTCTTTGGCTGGTTTCAGGGTATTTTCTCCAGACACTGTTCCCACCCTCCCAGCGGTCCTTCCAGGGCTGCATGCAAGCGATCTTGGTGGACGACCAACCAGCTGATATGCATGCGGTGGAAAAAGGCACCATGGGGGCATTTGAGAACGTCAGCCTCGACATGTGTGCAATAATCGACAGGTAAGAGTGATAATTCATGGATGCAGGACACAATAATTTGTGAATGAAAAGACTTATTCATTCTTATTCAAAGCACTGACGCAATGTGTCATGAGTGTCATAAATCAATTGGTTTGAAATTGGAGGAGTCATATGAACAGAGTCTGTAAATTATTATCCAGAGCTGTGTGACTCAGGGCTCTGGTTGTTGTGTGTAACTGCAGAAGAATACGTTGTGTGTGTGTGTGTGTGTGTGTGTGTGTGTGTGTCTGTTTTTTTGTGTACTTGTCACGCTGATAAATGGATATAATTGATGGGGTGGATTCACAGTGTGAGGGGATGTGTGTAAATAGCACATTTGTTTTGTTTTAAATGGTAAGAAAATTGTCGGTTTCATCCAAACACCGTATGATCTAAATCAAAAAAACAATTTGCCGTTTCTCTTCTTTCATTGCAAGGTATAACAAAGATACTGTACAGTGCACCCCAGCGTTGGCTCACTGGAAGCATTCACTACAACTTGTTGACATTTCAATTTATTTACTTGTCATCGAACAAACACATAGGGATGGATACGCCATACATGGAATCATCGATGGCTGGAGCTAAATTTGAGTGTGTTTTAAAACTGAACCAGATGCTTGTGTGCAAAACATTTAAATTTCATGGACTGGTTTAAACCTCATGGACTAAGCGTAGTCCAGTGTTAGATAAGGGCATAGTGGTTTTCTTTCATGCAAAAGACGTACTGAGGATTTATGTGAAATGACATGTATCACACACCATGGAGGTGAACCAGACTGAGACGCTACAATTAGGAATAGGCCTCGTTGATTGGAACACCATTATCCCTGTACCTAGCGATTTGTTTTCAGGTCAGGTTTGTCGATAACACTTACCATCATCAATATCCCTGCCCAGAGGAGTAGCGACCAACTGCCACTGCTTGATTTTGGCTCAATTTTGTCCTTACTGCAATAAAGGTCCGATTTGCTGGAACAATTAGACCACAGCATCAGCCATGTTGTGACTAATCCGGACACATTTACACAAAAGCATTGTCAGATCAATTTCTTAAAGTTCTCTTAAACAATTAAATGTTTTGTGTCCTCCGATGTAGTCGGCTATATGAAACTGGGCCTTTAAATGCAGAAATCAATACAGTATGTGTGAAGATTGAACCTTAGATAACAGATTTTTTCACCACGCAGGGGCAGCAGAAACAACGCTAACGCTGTGAAGACAACGCTGACATGTTCTCACATTTTAAATTGATATGCTGGACTTGTTAGCATACAGTTCCCCCTAATTGTAACTCCTGACAGAAATATCTGGGTCTTTAGCTACTCAAATTTCCTCTTTGTTCAACAAGTAGCCGCTAAAAGACAGAACATGTACAGTGGGTTTATCGAGCACTCCCCCTGAAAACAGCCACCTGCTGTTGCCAGAAACGACACAATGAAAGCAATGAGAGTGATCCAAAATGGGGACGTTTTAGGCACCCACATTACATACATTCATACGATCAGTTGTTGTTGGTATAATAATATTCATTATAGCTGCTGTAGCAGTCACATGTGAGCATTTTCAAATGACACAGGTGTGTAATACCAGTCCTGTTTTCAAAAAAATAAACCTTTTTATGCTTGACAAATTATGAAAAATAAGTTTAATTTCAGACAGACTTTTTTTTATAACTTAGATATTGACGTCATCACTTTTAGATATGTTTTCATGCAATGATAGGATGATGTTCAGTTTATGCTGGAAGCCTTCTCTTATCATTTGTTTTGCCTTTGTAATGCTAGCGTGAGTTAATGTAGTGTGAAATTATTATTATTATTGCAGATTGTAGTACATTAGTGCTGCTGATAGTTGCTAGCAAAAGGCTGAGTGTTGTCACATTTTTAGACTGTGGTCAGATTTTTGGAACAAACTAAGATGTCCACAACAGTTTCCTATCCTTGCTGCTCACAGCATTGCCCATTGCAATTACTTCAAATGTTATGTAGCAGGCCTGCAGTACTAGAGGTGGGTCCCGTCCTGCCATGGAAGATGAATGAGTGCAGTGTTACCATCTAACTAATCAGAATGTCTTTGAAAGTAGTTCAATAGCCCTGTCTGACCTCCTTTTGATCAATGCCGTTCCACTGTGGGATTCTGTTCAGGCTGATCTCGTGGAGGGAGCAAAACACACACATCCTCGCAGATACACTCTGGTGCTGCCGCACACAAGGCTGCGTGCATGCAGATTCCAATATTCCACAACTTTACTGTAATTCTATAAGGGCACCACAATAACACACACAGTGTGGTACATATAAGCATACACACACTCCTCATTCTGTTTATAGATCCTTTTTTCTCATGCAAACCCCAGAGCATATTAGGTATAATCAGTGTGCTTCAGGGGTTTAGTTCATTGTGCTTGTCTTCTTAGAGCTCATCAATTTTCATCAGCACTGTACTGAAGATACATAACTCAGTGACATACTTGGATCACTGGCATATTAGACTTTTTTCCATTTGCAGTAAAGTTGAGGTTAAATATGATTTAAATACCAATGGTAGGGGTGAGGGCTCATCTTTATATCAATTGCCTTACTTTTTGTCAATGCAACTTATTTGTCCTTGCATAGCAGTGTTACTGTTAAAATGACAGGCATGTACATGTTTAGTAGTGTTACCCAAAGTGTTTTTCTGATTATTTTTCCAAATGTCATTTTTCTGTCTATATATTTCTACAGCAGCTACATACAGTACCTCCCTCATTGCTTACGTACATGCACATAACTAAGGTAAACATATTGCACAGTACATTAAAAAAGCACACCTGCATTTCTTTGTTGCCAAAACATGTGATTTCTTCAGAGAGTGAGAAAAGCACACCTCATCCACACGTGTAAATGAACTAATTTAACTACACATGAGCTCATATACAGAGACAGTGGAAAAAAATGTTCACGCTCCTCTGTCAGTAAACTCACACAGTATATCATATGAACAAGCCCACAGTTGCATGTCAGCTTCGTGGTAACTGGAGGTATGACAGCAGTAATCGTCTTCTCTCCCTCTGGAGATTGAACATCGCTGTGCCGTTAAACTGCCCGACTTCCTACACGACTAAAGAAGAACTCAGCATTTTAAAGGACCCCTGCAGCTCTTATGAGTCAATGTTTGTTTTTCCTCCAGCTGGCTTTCCTCTTAATATCACTTTGATTCATTCAAATAAGCAAACTCAGATGTTTTAATCACATAATTTGTGCGTGAGTACATGTGCATGAGTATGTGTGTGGGAGAACCCAGCTCTGAGACTACAGTGCCTCGGGCTCCATCCCCAGCAAGCCTGTAGACCGATCAAACCGCAGAACTTTGATGTTTTTTTAGGGTTTGAGTTGGTATTCAAATTTCGACAAGAAAAAAGCAGTGATTTCTTAACTGCTGTTTGCTTAATGCTGTCTCCACACGAAGGCGGATAACTATATTAACTTGCATAACACTTCCAATTTCAAGTTTGGAGGTGTTTATTCTGAATACACATAATTGTGTATCTTTTACAATAAACTCCAATTCTGTCACCTCCTGCTCTCCATGATCATTTGAATAGTTTTCCATATACATGGAAAAATAAAAAATTACATTTAATTCAGTCATTTAGTCACCAGTTACCATATTTTTGTGTCTGTTGTCAGTGACAACTTGTCACACAATATATTAAGTTTAAAACAGTGATTTATTACAGCTCATAATTGCTTGTTGTTAACATTGACAAGTGACCAGTAATTTTGCCTGGCTGAACTGACTCATCCAGTCCAATGCTCAATGATGCTAAATAATCAATTAAATCATCTGTTTTGTTTGGCCATTCAATTTCAGTAAGAATGAGAAATGACCTCTCATCTTTGTGCTGACACGTATCACAATTTTGGATGCTTTTTTTTTCTTGTTCACACTTTGAACTCAGCAGTGGTGGTTTATGTTGACCCCCTCCGAATAAGCTGTCTAAAAGCCCCATTTTTGGATGTGAAAAAAGGATGTCTGTGAACAAAAGGCCTGTCACAATAAGTTAAGATGATGGGAGCACTTCTTGATTGCTATATTTAATCACACTCACTATCTGGCAAGTTTTAGATCCTACTGCTGCTTTTCTATTGTTAAATGTGTTCAGATGTTGTCAGATTCTTTGCACACCGATGTATGTTTGGTCAGTTGAATCATAATGCATACATCAATCTGAATTTTTCTGGGGCAGTCTCAGTTAAATATTGATGCCTGTTTGCGTCAGTCCAGATGTATATTGCAGTCGAAAGAAACCTCTGCTGGCTAAAATGAATTCTTAAGTGACTACTGACTACACCAATTTTACACATGTCACTCAGTTGCTAAGGTGAATTGTGGGTAATGGAGACACCAGGTTGAACAAATGATCAAAATCGATCAATGGGACTTGAGGGAGCCACTGAGGGCTCAGCTGAGTGTCATTTTATGTGTGTAACTTTGAACACAGGGAATGACACATTCGACACAGTGTTTGTCAAAGGTAGTTCTTGTGTCACTAAGAAAATCTAAATGTTTCACCAGGGCTGGTTGATATCACTGAAAAAGATCAAATAAAATATTTTATTGTAGTTGTTATCAATCATTTATGATCATTTTTAGTGACATATTTTTTAATAAAGATCAGGAGAAAAAAAGTTGAATTAATGCATGAAGAAGAATTGTTGGCCTTTTTAATTGAACAATTTCCTTCTTGCTATTAAAAAGTATTCTCTAAAGTACTCTTTCTTGCCTATTCTCTCTCCAGGTGTATGCCTAATCACTGTGAACACGGCGGCCGGTGTAAACAGACGTGGGACAGTTTCAGCTGTACCTGTGATGGAACAGGCTACACTGGAGCCACCTGTCACACTTGTAAGTATGTGAGTGTCTGTGCCTCCAGTTGTGTGTCCTTGCCCATCTGGTTTTTGTTCTGTTTTTTTTTTTTTGTTCTTTTTTTCGTCGCTCATTTAAACACCACTGCGTTCTGTTCCTTGTGCGTTTGTTTGATTTGGCCTTCCTCTGTTCGCCTTTGAGTGATTAAGCTGTTTCTCCTTCCAAAGCCGCAATCCTCAGCAGAGGGACAGATGAACTTTTGAAGCGTTCAGAGGCCAGGCTTTTCCGACTGTGCTGTGTGTTTTGTTCTGGTCTGAGAAGAGGCAACCCAACCAAAAGCAGCAGCACACAAAGAGAACAGAGTCAGAAAGAGAGAAAAAGCCGAAAAGGGTTTTTGAAAAAGGCTTAAATATTTGAGAAGGCCATCCCTCCTCCCATATGCCACAAATATTGTTCTCTTTTAAGAGCGGATGCGAGAGAAATGTTTTGGCAACGTTGTGTATATTCAGCCTAAAACAACGGCTTTAATATAAATGAAGTGTGGGGAAAATAAGATAGAAGAATAGAGTGAGTGGAAAAGACAGTAGGATGGGAGGGCAGGGGGACAGATGAGTTTGAATAACACCAGAAAGGAAATAAAGCATATGCAATAAAAACAATAAAATAAACACAATAAAAAAGTGAGCCATGTCTTCTGTGATCACATATCCCTCTGTGTATGTGTTTGTCAATATTTACTAATAAGAGCTAGCTGGAGGCACCTGTCAAACATTGCCTGGTTTGGGGCTTGAAAGTGGTGGGTTTAATCTGCGGACCAGCCGGGATGATGTGGGAGGGGAGATTGGATGAATAATGCTTTCCCCTGCGGTTCAAACTGTTGCTTCAGTGGAGAAGGTCCGTGGTAAAATTCTAAATGGCTGTGGGTGTACTGTGTGTACGGCTGTAAAACATCATTGTAGTGTTTTCAGTGCTTCCTATGGACCTAGAGAGGATAAAATAAAACTACAGAGGAAAGAGAGGATGAGATATTGGATACTAGTAAGTGACACATTAACCACTACATTCATCGACAGGCCACCTGACAATATGAGGGTGTGAAGAAAAATGTGGGCTTACACTGAGCAGGGAGAGTCTTACAAAATGATTATATTATGTTGCATTATGGGAAATGTCTGCTCTTTTTTTTAGAGTTTGACCCATAGGTACTAAAAGTCAGCGTATCTCAACCTCTGCTGCATCATATTTGACAACTTAAGTAGCTAAAGTGTTGAAACAAGAAGTTTGAATCAATTAGATAGAATGAGTGGAAAAATATCAATATTCTTGTAAATACATTTTCTGTACTTGATTTGGCATTTGATCAATGTGCATGTTCAATTCTGGTTAAGGTTAGAATGAAACATGGGGTTACGCAGTAATTGCAGCTTTTAACTGGATAGATTATGGCATTTTACTCTGAAGGTTTATTTTCCAAACACATTATTTTTAATTACACATTCCCTCCGGAGCCGTGGCTCTAACCTTTCGATCCTAGGAGAACTACTGGTTATTCAACCTCCACTGTGTTACAGCCTTTGACCAGTGGCCTTAAACCCGAAGTGGTGCTTCAACAAATCTGCGCAGATCCTTCTGAGATAGTTCATCAGGGTCAGTTCCTCCCAACACTGGTTTTTTTAAAGAGCAAGCCCTGTCAGCAAGCAACTGCATCACTTAACTCCAGGGTGAGCACAGGGGATATCAAAGTGGAAAAATACAATCATCAAGTAGTCAGAGGATGTAACAAACAAGAAAATAAATATCAGGAAGAAAAGAAAGAAGAGACATAAAAAAACAGGGTGTAATTAAGAGCTAAGACTAAGAAAGCTACGGGAGAAAGGAAAAAGAGATTTTTTTTTTCATTTTAAACTCTTTGTTAAGCCTGTGAACAGTCCTCAGTCAAGAAAGTTTCACTCTGAATTGCACTTTCACATTACTCTTTGAAGAGTAATTCTTCCTCTCCTCCCCTCTCTGTCTTTGTGTGGATCAACACAAACATAACATCAATATGTTGTCAGATAGATTGCTTGAGAGTGTGGGACAAGACAGCGCTTCTTGACAGGCTCTGAATGGAGACTGGCAACCGCATGAAATTGCCTTCTGGAAGCAGGGAGAAAAATAACTGCGGACATTGATGTGCTATTTTAGATCCATTCTCCAGTTTAATTAATCTTTGGTCTATTGCATAACAAAAATATATTCAAGTGTGGATATGAGATGCGGGCAGAAAAACAGACGGAGGCTATCTTGGGAGAGGTTTATCATCTTTAGTGTCATACTGTGGGCAGCATATGGTAATAATATAATATCATGACATACCCTGTTATTCCTAAGCCTCCCCAAGATGTCCGAAAATCGCTTTGAGTGGCTTACTGTAATGAGCTCCTCTCCAGCATCACACACAGGAAAGAAAATGAGAGTGACGGCCATGCAAATCTCTTAGCACTTTCATGTTTACCAGAGGAGGAGGATCAACCCCCTTGATTTTAGATAAAAACATGGTCTTAACACTGCCACCACCTTTTTTTTTTTACAGCGCTGTTTGAAATCATTTTCAAAAATGTATTCCAATATGAACATATTTCGCAGCATGACACGAGGTAAAATAAGCAAATTGGTGTTCAAAGAAATGAGATGCATTCACTGTTAAGCAGACTGTAAACCTCTTTTATTAATTCTAAAAGTTTGCTCAGAATCATTAAGTTGGACAAAATAAACCCTTTTGGCAGCAGTGGGTCTAGTATGTAAGGAGCGTTATAGCCTGAGTGGCAGTCTTGTTTCCTCCAACTGATCATTCTCCCCCACCTTTGTTTCTCTTTGCCCCTGCCCCGCCCCCCAGCTATCTACGAGCCATCATGTGAGGCCTACAAGCATTTGGGAAGGTCCTCTGAAACGTACTGGATCGATCCTGATGGCAGTGGACCCCTCGGCCCCTTCAAAGTCAACTGCAACATGACAGGTGTGTGTGAAAGCACCTGGAATCACTGTTCTGTGTCTGTGCTTCCGTCTGCGATGCATCTGTGCGTATGCGCATGCAAGTGTGTGTGTGTGTGTGTGTGTGTGTGCGTGTGTCTGTCTAGACCCAGTGACCTGTGAGGGAAGGAAATCCAGCCCTCCTCATTCTTAACCTCAGACAGCAGCTCTCTTAACCTGCTATACCTGGGGTTTCCATGGCAACGTGGTCACAGCTACTGACATTTAACTCTGAAGGAGCAGCCACCGCAGACACACTTAAACGCACGCACACTCACCACTAACACACATGAAACGGACCTGTTCTGCAAACCTAAGAGTGCTCCAGCGGTTTGAGTGACAGACACACACACGTACCGACTCATGCACATGCCCATCTCCATGCTCCCACACACACACACACACACACACACACACACACACGGTGGAATAAGTCTCGAACAGCAGAGCAAGCAGGCAGAGCAAAGGCGAGACTTTTAATGAAATGTCACTGCACTCCGCTGGCTAGCCCCTTAGTCACGCTGAATGGCACGCTCACACACCTCAGAAATGTTAAGAGTTTCTCTTTCTCCAGCACATACACACACCTGAGAGACCTGAAATACACACACACACACACGCACATTCCCTGACTGACAGTGTGAATGAACAGGGAGATGTCTGAGTGACTGGCTCATGCTATAACAGCACAGAAGTGTCTATTAAACCCTGGAGTCTCATAGCTGTAACTTAGATTACACAGGAAGAAATTCACTACCATGACAGCTAAACTGCGTGTGTGTGTGTGTTGACATTTCAGCATGTGGTCGAATCTGCTGTTTGTGTAAACGTGTACAATATGTGTAAACTTCCTTGGATAAATAATTTGCCACATCCAACTGTATTTATTCCTGCAGTAGATTATTCCAGGCGACACGCTAACATGTTTACCGTGTTTGTGTGTCTAGAGGACAAAGTGTGGACAACAGTTATGAACAACCTGCCACCCAGAACTACAGTGACTGGCTCCAGCAGAGAGAGACGCACCGTCTTACAGGTCAACTACAGTGCCTCTATGGACCAGGTAACTCACACGAGCATACGTTACACATTGAAAGTGTTTAGTTGCTTTGTGTAACATCTGCATTTTATATTTTATACAAACCAACTGAAAAAATATATTGAAAAGAGAAAATATGTATTTTTGACTGCCATCATACACTGTTTTCCAAAAAGTTGATCTTGTTCTTACAATGGAAAATATTCTAAATGCATTATTAAATAGGTGTATATTGTGAGATGACAAAAAGGTTTTTGTGTTTACTTGTAGCCATCTCAGCTTCATGCTAAGAGACAATATCCACACAGGACTAACTCCACTGTGCACTTAAGGTCCTCAACAAGACCATTTTCCAACACAATTGTTGGTTGAACCTTGTAGCCATTTTGTCCAACACCTATGCCCACTCCACTGGGCCAGCGTTTTCCCCTGAGTCAGGCTGCCTTCTTGGTTGAGGCTGATCAAAAATTCCTTCTCTTTCTTTTAACACCCAGGTGAGTATGAGTAAGGAATCTCACCAAACTGGGTTGGGGGTTTTCTATATCCAAGTGAAGAAATCAGATGGGTTTGAAATGAAAGTCTTTCTTCTTTCTTTGTTTTTAATGTTCCTATGGTCTTTTGCAATGAGAGAGATGTGAGTCACTTCTCTCTGGATCTTGTGATGGCTGTTAGTCTGTTAGTATGGGAACATTCATGCTGCAAACCAATAAGGACTTTTCAATATGATTGTTGGCTAACAGTCATCTACTGATTCACTCCTTATTCCTTAAAATGCACAATGATAATCTATCAAGTGCCACATGTTTGCTGCGATGTTGCTACATATCTTCTGATGAGTGGTTATCTATTGTATCACCCACTCTCAGTCAGAAGCAGAAGTGTGTGTGAACTTTACTGGTTTCAACACTCCAGTGGGTAGCGACAGCAGATTTACCTTCGATGTGCACAAGACTACTGTTTTCCAAGAGACGACAGGGTCTGACTGGCACATCCTTCCTGTAATTATGTTCCATCATAATTTGTATGGATCACTTGTTCCATTTTCAGCTCCTCTAAATCAGCTAAATTAAAACATCACCACACACTTTGCTCCATTCTGCCGCCTGATAATTTTTTACATGGAATGAACCTGTCTGGCGGAATAAGATAAAGTGAAGACACATATCCCTGCTTGTGTTTCCAGGTGACAGCCATCACCACCAGTGCAGAAAAATGTGAGCAGCAAATCGCCTACAGCTGTCGCATGTCCAGACTGCTCAACACTCCAGGTAAAGGCTGAGGATGGTATCTTTATTCACCACTGACTCAGACATAAGTACGCAGCACTGACACAGGCAGGATGTTCTTTTTGTCACATAGTCAGAAGTTGACCAGAAATTCTCATTAACAGAACGCTCTCACCATCTCCTGCTGTCTGTCGAGAGGAGAGAGAAAACAGGATTTGAACAGTCATGGTTGGATGCACTGTTTTTAGTAATTTCATGTTCCCCCATATCACTCGTGTTACATTGCGTATGTTCTCTGCATGAGGTAATGTTCATTCTACATCGGTATGAGTTGCAGCTTGTATTCTAGAGAAATGTAAATTAGCACCATGCAATGAAAGTGCAGATTTAATTATGTTTGGCTTCACATGAACAAGTATATGGCTTACCTCAAAGATTACCGGGACGCAGGACAGAAAAACAATTGACATTTTAAATGTGGCCGATAAGCTATAGCCAAGCTATAGTCAAGCTAAAGGAAGCAACAGGTGATATAAAGAGACCCACTTTAGTGCTTCTCTTTCCACCAAATGTCCATTTCGGATCTGTCCAAACATTAAGGCCTTACTGTAACTGCAGAGGTACTATGCATGCTAATTGGCACTGTGCCTACAATTCGTGTGAAGACACAAGCCAGCTTTTTCGAGGTATGTTTCCCAAAAGCCCGACAGTAGCCAGATTTACATGCAGTGAATCTACTGTGTGAGCAGTGGGGACAAAAAAAAAAGAATTTCCTGGCATGTGGGATGTGCTGAAGATTCTACTTGTCCTATCTGTGGACAATCAGAAGAAGAAGCTTCTGGTGGTGCAGAGGCTCATGGTTGACAATGTCAGGTCAGATGAGTGGGGGGTTAGATGAATGGTAAAGATGATGGATAGTCAGTTTAAAATCCCATGTTTGTATGCCGAAAGACATGTATCTGTCAGTTCCAACCTGACAGATACCTTCTAGAATTCTGCTGATATGTGTCAGTGTTGCTGAGTAAACTATTAATGTGCATATTACTTATTTTCCAAACACCATTGCATCCCACTCATTAATGTTATTTAAGGCTACACAATGTAATTGTCAGGGTTTGACTCTTTTTATCCTGCTTTCTTCTTTTAATCAAATCATGCCATTAATTTTATTCAGTGTATAATTCTTGTTTTTAATTTTGCCATCATTTATACATACTTTTCATGACACACAATGTGTGATCATGGCAATTTCCCTAACACCAAGGGGCTTTAAAGCTGTTCTGGTGGATTTGTGGGACCGAACACCTTAGGTTGACACCATGTGTTGGTTTTCCTCTTTAATTTGTCACCCATCTGCGTGTTTGAACTGCTGCCTTCATTCTGTCGCTACCCAGCGCTAGAACTACCGATGACAATGTTGAAACACACTTTTGGAAATGAGTTGTGGCCTGGCTGGGCTCATTCTGAGTAGATTAACTTGGATTACATTCATTTGCATTAGATTTGTTTGGACCCAGTCTTTTTGGCTGTAATGTACTTGAGCAATGCCTGGTCGGGTTTTGTGTCAGTTTGGTTTGGATTAGTTAGGCTGGCTTACAAAATGGTTGAGTTGTGTCAGGTTTGCCCTGGATTAGATACGTTTGATTTGCGTTACGGTTGGGTTTAGTGAAGTTTCAACACAGTTTTGAATAGTTTTTATGCAGTAGAGAGGAGGGCTTGCGGCTGTGTTTTACTCTTGCTTCGCTCAGTCTTTGCCAAAGCTTAGTATTTAGTCTAATATCTTGTTTTAGGAAGACAACTTTGCGTGTGTATGCTTGTGCCTGTGTGTAGTATTATTCATGGCGCTGTGTGTTTTTCACTTTGAGAATAACAAGCTTGCTGTCATTGTCAGAGCCGTTTCCCGTCATTTTCCTCTTTTTTCCTCTGGCCAACTCACACACACACATAATACACACACTTGTAGACACACGCACACAAAGACCCACCTTGGGGAGAGCTTCATAAAGACAAGACATTTCTGGCAATTAAAGTGAGTGAGAGGAGATAGAAAGAGGGTGAGGTAGGGAGAGGGGATTTGGGGGGTTGTTAGATGTATGCCCTGTGTGTGTGTTTGTGCGTGTGTTTGTGTATATGTGTGTCCATGGTCCTTGATTGACTGAGTAGGAATAAAGCAATAGGTGCTTAGTATTAGTTGGGTATTAGTGCAGCGGACCGAAACTTTGCCATTAACCTCCACTGCACCAAAAAATGGCACCTACACGTACAAACGGCGTGTGCGTATCCACACACACACACATAAAATCCAGTCACTTTATCAGTGCGCTCTTTTTTTTCTTTTTTTTCACATTCAAGCTTAAAATGCTGTTACGCGAACACACACACAAACGCCCGTCAGTCCTTCATTAACTAGTTTACTCCCAATTCACTACCTTGCAAGTTAGGGAAATCCAATTACCAGTTTAGAATGACTGGGGAAGTAGGACCGGGAAAAATCATTTACCCAAAAATATGCTTCATAAATTAGCTGTCAGCTTTCATCAAATTACACTGTCAACAGCATTTTCACTGTGAACCGACACACACACAGCTATACACACACACACACACACACAGATGCACACTTGCTACTCTTCCACTTCCACCTTTTTTTCCCCCATGCAGATCTCATCTATTACACTAGGGCTGGCATTTTGGCGCTAAACGAACCGTTAAATGGGAATTATATTCTGCCACCAGTGACACCCCTAATTTGGAACATGGGCAGTAATTGTCCTAATTGTCTGACCCCCTTCTCACCTCTTTCACATATTCTGTCCTTTTTTATCTTTTTTTTTTATCACCTCTCTTTCACTCAAACACATCCTGTAGCCGCAAAACACTGAGCTCGTCTCCCGCCGACATAAGTTCATTCACGAGATGGGTGGGGGAAATAATGGAGGAGCTCGATGCTGATGCATGCAGCAAAACACTCAAAGACACAACTCAAAGAGACGTGAAACCCCATCCTCTTTCCTTCCTCCATCACATCTCTTCCTCTCCCCACTGCCTCCCATCGCATTCTGCATCCACGTTTATCCATTATATCCATCCATTCTCTCCTTACTCCCCACTTACCTCTCCTACTCTCTCTTTTTTCTCTCTCTCATCCCATTCACTATTTCAAGTCTCCATCTGTGCCTTTCTCCCATTCTTTACCTCCAACATTATCTCATAGTATTTATCTTGCTTCCTTTTATCAAGCTCGTTTTTTCCCCTGCCCCATCTCTCTCCCCTGCCTTCTCACTCACCCCGTTGAACAGTCTCGCCATTAGTGTTGGAATCACAGCTTTTAGAGGAGAATTAGCACCCTTCACTAATGATTTAGCATCATTCCCCTCAGCGTAAACAACCTGTAAACAACCAATGGCACAAGGCTCGCACAAACAAGCTCTTGCGCAGATGCAGACACAGATAGAAAACACACACATCTCTTATTCTCCGACACACATGCTCACAACCACAGAGGAGCTGGATAAAGCGTCGGTCAGGACAGTAAGGCCCATAATGTCCAATGTGAAAGTCTAGTCTGTCTGACTGAGCATTATAGACTTAAAAAGTTAGTGATGTCCTACATAGTGTGCTTCCTTACTAAACAAAACTACCAAAACACCACTCTCTTCCCAAGTCCTTTCTCACTCACACAAATGCTGCTGAATCTCACAGAGCTTTTGGTAACTCGTGAAAACACATGTTGTTTTCTCTCTTTACTTCTCAGTCTTGCCTGCAGCAATTGATAGAATCATTTATAGCATCCAGACTAATGGAGAGAGAAATGTTTCCATCAAATTAATGACTTCATTAATCCAGTGAACTGTTTCTCTGTGAGCCCTAAGTGTCTAATATGTGCACGATTTAGAGGCAATGCAGACACACGGAGCTTCTGCATGTTTAAAAAAAAGCCGAACCTCTGGTGCAATTAAAAAGTGCAATTACGTCCATAATAACATAATAATGACACAAATTCATCATTTGGTAAGTGTGAGACCTAAAGTTAAGGTAAAAGTTTAACTTATTGACAGGGTGTAGCATTGTTGACTAACAACATAACTGTTATTCCAATCATGCACTCAATCAAAATTATTTCTTACTCAAATTAAAAGTAACACCAAACTTCGGGTACAGCAAATCTTAATATTTTTAAATGATGACCACAGTGCTCTGTCACCACTGGAGAGAGGTCTGCCTGAACTCATTTTCATTCGTAAAAACACTGGCTTGTTTAACAATCGTCTTGGACGGTGCAAAGTACAGGATGCAGAGATGGTGCCCCTGTATAAAAAAAATCTGTGGGGCACTTGCGTTGGTTGAACATTTCCATGTGTGGAGGCGAGTCCTGCAATCATTTTGCTGGATTTCCACAGTAAAAGGCAAACCTGCTAGCTTGTTAGCAACCAGGTAAGGGCAACTTGCCATTTCCATTGTGTACATTGCTAGCTCTGAGGTTTTTGTTGTTGTTTCCCGTAGTTACAGGGATTTTGAAAACACTAAAACTCAGATAGCGGGAGAGAAAAGAATGCCACCTGAAATAGTTGGCCAGTGGCAGATTTAGACTTCCATCCACATCTGGTGAGTCAGACTAATGATAACCTGACCAGCCTAAAATAATACTGGTAATAGTGCTGCAAACTTAGCCTTTTTCTCTCTGCTAAGGAAAGCTTTCCCTTCCTGTCAGCAAAGAGACATCAGGTTAATCTGGGGTTAAGTCATAATGTAATTTTTGTTAAGCCATGTCAAAAGTTATTATGTTAAATATGCTACTATTATGAAGAGCTTTTATTTCAGGATCACATTATGAAGTGTCTTTGTTATGTTAGCATATTATTAAAATAGGCTTTAAAGTAGGTGGTTCGGCAGCTATATACAGTATACAGTAGATATAGGAAAGGCGGGGCAGGAGTGAACACATCAAGGAGAGTTAAAATAGTGGAGCTGAGCAGTCAACACATGTCAGTCACAGGTTGAACAAAAGGATCATGGTGTGCCCAACAATAGATTTCTGATCCTAGTATCAGCACCTGATAAGCATGTTATATGAACAGAAAGACACTGTATGGAAAAGAATGGAGGTGAGAACAACACTCAAAGCATCGTATGGTAAAAAAAAGTTACATGACTTTGTTACGTTTTTTGATATATTCCACACTGGCAGATGAATTAAA
This sequence comes from Lagodon rhomboides, assembly GCA_039737535.1. Taxonomy (NCBI): domain Eukaryota; kingdom Metazoa; phylum Chordata; class Actinopteri; order Spariformes; family Sparidae; genus Lagodon; species Lagodon rhomboides. The sequence goes on from CM077803.1 coordinate 13,339,637, forward strand.
CATACCACACCACTGGACCCATGTCCAAATGGCATGTTTTGTAGATGGCTCATGAAGTGTGGTTAAAAAAAAAGTTCAGAGCAACTGTTAACGCAAACAAGAGTTAGAAATTTCTGTTTGGTTTAAAAGCCGAAGGAGGAGAGAGAGTGATGGACAATGGTGCAGAGGAAGAAACAAGGGTAGCCAGAGATGAGAGAGGAGTGCGGCTCAGGATAATGAGGCTGTGTGTATGCGTGGCATTGTTACAGTCCATTCCTTGGGCACTTCTGGACTCAATTATTGCCTCACAAGTCGCAGCAAGTCTCAGTAATATTCCACACATACTCGCACACACAGGTCTTGCATTTACACCCTAATGACTTTACTCTGCAGCACTGGTTAACCACTTGTTTATTTTTTTTCTCTCCCTTTTGGTTTTTGATGTTCATCATTAACCTTTACAAGAGAAGCAGCAGCAGACCATTGCTCTTTCTCCCTCTCTCTCTCTCTCCTAAGCCCCTGTAACTCTGTGCAAAAATAACAGGTAGCAATAACGGTGCACTGCTGTGAACATATCTAGCTGACATCCAGCTGAAACGGCTAGACGGTCTGTTCCTAATTATGTTTTATTGGAAGATATACAGTCCCTGACTAAGCTACAATGAGTGCTGCTGACTCATCTGCAGTGTGGCCTTCATCTGGCACCTTTACCTTGTTGTTGTTTCATATTTGGTTATGAATGCTGGAGGAATTCTTTAGTTTTATAATTCGGACGCGTTTTGGGACCTTAAGTCCTTCCACATTTTTTCAATGTACACACTTCATTCAAGCATCAAAATATTCAGCTCAATTAGAACAGTCTGGCCGTGACTTCCGTCATTATTCATACTTTCAGAAATATTCAACGTTTTTCTGGCATTTTTTCCAGTTCAAGTAAATCTTCAAAAATCCTTTTAGCTAGAAACTCCATTCAGACCTTAAATAGTTAATTACATTTCAGGTATGATTCATCTTTCAAATCCCATTAACACTTATAGAATACAACTTACAAATTATTTAACTTTTTTGATGCTTAGTTGTCATGGAAGTCAATTAGAAAACACTTTAAACCCACTCACTTTCAAATTATTCCCAGTCCTTCATCTATTCATGTAGAAACTCCATCCAAACTTTGAAACGTCCACAAAAATTAAGACTTCCTCATGTTATTTCCACCTTTTCTTATCATTCATACTTTCTACACGGTGCATCATTGCATTTTTGAGCAATTTCCAGATATACATTGGTGTGTATGGGACAGAATGTGGAGGGAGGACTGAAATAATTCAAAAAACTTTTTCTTCAACTAGCTCCCATTCCCACAATGTTCACTCTATCTACATAACTTAAACATCAGCTTCTAGGAAAGGAAAATTTGTGCTGGTCGCAATCATGTGCCTCTCGAAGCAATCAGATTAATACTAATACAGGAACGCCAACCAACTGATGCATGGGCTGCCATTTAACTGAGTGGAAAAATATCTGGTGGCATGCATACACATCCACTTCTCCTAACTCCTCCACTAGCTACATTTTTGACAGTACACACACAAAATTCACAATGTGCTCAGTGGGCTGTCATAGTTTATGCCATAACACCATTTAAGTGGTAGCAGTTACTGTCTCTGAGGGAAAAGCAAGATAACTTGAGGTGAGCCTCAGCTAAAATCTCTAAAAAAAAAGCCCTTTGAGTGATAGTAAAGCAAGTAAAATCACCACTGAAACTGCTACCAACTTGGCACGGATTCAGACATTCACTTGTAAGTGTGCAACCATGACCACACACACATAGACACACATTATATTTTGTATCTCTCATTTCTTTACCACTTTTCAAACAATTAATGCTTTATTTAACTATTATCTGCTCATTCATTCTTAAAGCCAGAAAGGCCATTTAAATATTAATGTTCCCAATTTTTGATATATTATGAACTGCATTCAACTTTTCAATCCCAATCACACTAATTGACTTTTTCCCACCGTCAAATTTCAAGCTGAAAATGATTGTTAGCTCCGAGCTTCTGATATGTTTTAAATGCTTCATTATCACCCCACCGTTATGACCCTCCAAACTCCTTCAGATGCGACTTCAAAATAATTAAAGCGAGCAATTCAGTTTCAACAAACCTAAAATATTCCACAATATTTCAATATTCTTGGAGTTAAAAAAAAGTTCTTACAGCCAGCAATAGGCATTTAGCATCGGCTTTTATATAAACCTTGAAATATGTAACATTATTTGGACATGATTGTAAAGTCAGCAATTTGGCGCATTTGGCATCGGCTTTTAAAAAGCCAGAATGCACAACCCCAAGTTTGACAGAACTTGCTTTCTCTAGTTTTAGTTGTTTTACTGCTGATGAAGAAAAAAATAATATGCTGATCAAGGAGCTTGTCGTTGGATTTTTACTATTTGCGATTATGTCATTATTAATTTTGATATCCCTTTATATTTCATGTATTATCCCTTTTTATTAGCCTATTGTGCCCCCACTCTGCCCGATTGTGCCATGTCTTTCATTACCCGACTAATGTTCTGGTTACAGTGTCATTAATTTGTGAAAGCACTTGCGGCAAGAAGCGAGTCGGGGGCAGAGAGAGAACAAGAACTAATATATCAAAAGACAAGAGAAAGGAGGACTATCACCAGGGTCCTCAGGCGACTCTCTTGCTCTCCCCATCACCCCAGTGTCCGCCTTTCTTTTTCACTTCTTTTTCTTACCCCCCGTAGACGAGATGCTAATTAACGTTAAATTATCCTCTCTGTCTTTCCCTGCTTTAAATGCACTGATGACAATCTGCCTCCCTTCAAGGTTGCAGGCAACGTTTTGGCTCCCTACCATTATAGGCGGGGGTGCTGAGGGTGTTCACTCAGTTGATAAGAGGCATTCGAGGCTGACGTGTAAAGTTAGGCTTTATATAGAACAGCAAGTTAACGAATGGAATTAGCCTTGAACCTTTCTACATGTTTCTCAGATCAGTTAGAGCAGGAGACACTGACGACATCTGCAGTGGTGATAGAAGGTTTGCTAATGGGAAACAGCCGGCGTGTGTGAGTGTATACAGTACGTGTGTGTTGGTGGGCAGGCAGGTGAGTTTTGTTTTTTTTTTGTGACAAAGTGGTGTTTAGTGAGACAGACTGTACAAGAAATAGAGCAACAAAGCGTGATCCGTCACAGAGAGGCCCGTATCATTTACATCCAATAATGTGTGCGCTCTGGTTGCTGTTGCCTCGGTAATGCGTCATTGCCCAAGATAATGCTGTCATATGTTGTGTTGACAGAGTCATGCGTCTTATCCGGCTCCATGTCTGCCTACCTGAGTGCAGCACTTACAGCTCATAGCCACACAGGTGCCAGTGTCGAAGGGAAAGAGTATAACACTTTACAGTACATTAAGTTGGAGTAATAAGGTGTTTGCAAGGGCAGCATCTCTCTGTTTTTTCTCCTTTGTTACGCTCTTGCTTTTTTCTTCCTGTGTTTTTTTGTTTTTTCTTCTCTTTCTTATTGTGCGTGGTTTTTCACTCCTGCAACGTCACACAAACTCATTAGCGTCCTCCCAAGAGTGGGACAGTTTTGGCCATAGCGTGTATCTGTGTATCTGATGTCGATCTGTGATGACAACACCAGCTGTTAGTGAAGCTTTTGTTCTGTGTGTGTGTGTGTGTGTGTGTATGTGTCTGTGTGTGTGTGTAATTTTCAAAGCACTCTATGTCTCTCCAGAGGTGGAAGAAGTACACACATCTTGTACTTTGGTAAAACAAGCATCAAATATAATTAAAGCACCAAACCCTTCTAAATCATGCATAATACAGTACTGGTGTGTATTTATTAATGCATTGTTGTGTTCATCACTTTAATGTTGAAGCAGGTTTAACTACTTCTACCTGCAGGGAAGCAGGTGAATTGTGGGTCAGTGCAGTTGTATCTTAATTTATCAAAATTCATCACATTCAGCCTTTCAGTTTATTTAAAGACAGTATGCACTTTACAAGGCAATAAAAACACAATATTACATGAAAAGGACAATACATATCCAGAAGCACTCACACACACAAGTACACAGGTCATAGTGTTAATGAGATAGCATGGTTGAGCAAGGATCATACAGTGTACTCCTAACAGGATTGACGAAGAGAACAGTCAGTGATTTGGATTCCTGGCTGGTGAAGTCAGCAGAGACCAGAATGAATAGAAAACAGAAATGTGTTCAGTCTGGATTTGAAAATGCCAGCACCTTGCCTCCCGGATGTTTAGTCCTAGGTTATTCCAAAGAATAAGAGCTCTGTGGGCAAAGGCTCTTCCACCGAAAGTTTTTTTTTTTTTATTAAATTCGAGAATAGTTAAGTGTCTGGATGAAGAAATGTGGTTGAGTAAAAAGTTAAATATTTGCCTCTGAGTTGAGGCAGATGTAGCAGAAACTGGATATACTCAAGGAAAATACAATCTTCTCAAAATTGTAAGTATGTGCTTTCTTTCCACAACTGTGTCTCTCTCAGTCAATACGTGTGTGTGTTTGCGTGTTTGCATGTGTGTGTGCTTATTGGCATTGCCATAAAGTGAGCAGTCCAGCATGTCAGATGCTCTCTGCTCCCAGTCTGCCTGGTGTTGGGCAGAGTGCACAAATTCTGTTTTAACACAACCACAGACATAAATCATGGAACTTATCTGATCAGAAGAACAAGTTAAACTGTTGAAATGTAAATGCATTCCTCTGAAACACCTGAAATGATAAAAAAAAAAAACCTTATAATAGTGTAAGAAGAGTTAAGGATATTTTTTGAAAATACCACATATCAAGCGGGAGTATACTTTTGCTTCTTGTACCACCAAAAATTAAATTTGAGTGCCTCTTCTGAAGGGATTTTGTATCTTCTCCTGACATGGACCTGGATCGATTAGTTTTTCCAGTCATACAAGAATATTACCAACCAAGAAATGTTCCAAGAGAGATGCTCTGATGCTTTCCTTTAAACCAATTTACACATTGTCGTCTTTTTCATTCGTGGGGAATTTGTGTGATGTTCCTGCGGCGGCTGGATGCTGAAATTAGCGCTCTGTTTCAAGGCAGAGCGAAAGATCAAATGGTATGGGCTGCTCTGTGCTTTGAGAGAGGTAAACTGGTTCACACTCAGAGGTAAAAGCAGCCCTGTGAAGTCCTCATTTGCCATGTATTTATTTGTCTGTAGCGCAGAAGAATAATGAGCACAAATGTTTAGGCTAATGTCTTCTTCAGTGGGTAGGCGGCGTGACTGACACAGTCCGACCTCTTTTGGGTAGGCAGCGCCAGGTGCACTTAATTAGAGGTAAAAATCAAACACTGTCAGTAATAATGCTGCGCTTATGAGGAAAAGAGAAAGCAAAATGGAGATTTACAGATGGAGAAAATCAGCATCAGAAGGATGACAATAACTCATTTAACTAACTCAACTAAGCATCCAAGGTGAAAACTTTCATATGCATCCCGAGCCTCTTCACTGACATAGCGACTGGATTGTCATTAAATAACATTGTTTGTCTATTTTGTGAAAGCCTGTGAACTGTTCTTACTGCGAGAACATGATGAATGAAATCTGTGTGTTTGTTAAGCAACCTTTTCCAATTTTCATTCGTCTTTATCATGTATGTCCTTAATTAACTTTTTCTTTTAAATCCATAATACATTAAAAGGAAAAGGAAAGGCTTGCAACATAATTAATACTGCAGCTTAATTTAATTTAATACCGTCCTACCCTTCAGAGAGTTTTTGTGTCATTATTACAGTATTACAGCCATAGTAGTTGAAGCACGACATGGCTTTTTCTCATACATTCACATAATGGTTTCTCTTGAATTACAGAATGATACTTTATAAATGTCTCAATTTATGTCGGTGTTGAACATATAGGCAGATATATAGGAGCTGAGGAGTTTTGCAAATTAAAAAAAATGCTGTTTGCCTGTCTCAGTGAAAAAGATGCTGGTGTTTTAGAAGGGGCTCTGTGGAACTTCTGTGATGTGTTGCTGCTTCAATGTTTATGTTTGCGGATTTCATTTCTAAACTAACCTTCGCTACTGTTGCTCTCGGTTAGCGGAGCGGAGAGAGCCACCGAGACGAGGCACTTGAGAATGCGCATAAAGTCGTATTCTTTGGACTGTCAAGGAAAACCCAAGTCCTTCACACAGAAATCCACAGTCCAGCAGCAATAAACAATTTGCACAAATCGTCTGCGAGCTTGTATAGGCAACCAAAAGAGACGGCGTAGGTCTCATTTTTCGCTTAATGTTACAATCCACTCACATATGGCCAATAAAAAAAGATGATAAAAACATGTAAATTGCTGCAGATTGTTACGTGAAGCGGCTTTAATATGCTGCACATCACATCTCTGATTACAAGCTAGTGTTTCAAGCAGGTTCTCGCAGCTCAGACTATTTTTTCCTGCCTTTGCTCTTTCCAGCCAAAATTAGACATCAGTCAATATGAAGAGCCTACAAGGGAGACCATTATCCATACACAAAAGGAAGCACTCAGCACATGGTATAGTGAACAACTTGCAAATGGTTTTGTTACTGCCATTGTGTGCGTTTCAGTTCAACATGAGACATTAAACGTGTTAACGATGGGAGTGAAGTAAAGGCAGGTCAGGTGAGTTATAGGAGAGGATGTCAGTGTCTTTATTACTTCATATTTTAGCTGTGAGAGCATACGCCACATAAATCCACAGCTATAAAAAAAAAGAAGAAGAAGAAATTCCCAGAAAATAAGGATCTTTCTAGAAAGAGCAGAAAAGTACATTAGTTGCACTCCAGTTAGACCAATTAGGGTCTTGCAACTCACGGACACACGTGTATTATTCAAAAAAGCAGAACGACCTTTGATCATGCAATGCAACGTGCACTCAATGCAGTTCCACAAACACCCACACAATACATGTCTTATCTTTATTTTTTATTATTTCTCTATTTATGTTTTTTTCAGTTTCTTTCATAAGCTTCTCTGTTTGCTTTTTCCCCCCTCTTATCTGTTTTCCTCTCTGTCTGCCATATATTTATTCTTCTTTTTTATCTCATCTGCTCTCTGAAATGCTTGATGCTGAAGGGTGGGCTTCAGGCACCGCGTACAAAGGCACCACGCACAAACACAACATGTATACACATTAATGCACTGAGAGCTTCCAACAGATCTAATATGTATTATTGCTCTGGCTCCATGTCTTTAAAGAAGAATTGCCAATCCAGCATATATTAAATTGGTGTTTGTGTTGATGCTGGTGTGTGCAGGCTGTGCGTATGTGTGCATTTCATAAGGTACTCTGGTTGATGGACCAAATATCATAAGCATTTTAAAGTATTCATTCCATTCAACGCTGATACATCTGGGAGGGAATGTGTGAGAGTGTGTTCGCACTTGTGTGTATTGGTTATTACCAGTGTGAGTTTGTCCCCTGTGGATGTCCGCGCTCCCGATATTACTTGGTGGAGATTGTTGTCAGTAAGCAACATTAAACTGAACGCTCCTCAGAGAAAAACCGCTGCACGGTTTGCATTCAAGTTGTTGAGGTTTCTGGTGTAGGCATACTGAGCGATGATAAAATGAACCTGATAGCTTATTGATCTCCTTCGGGAAATTCTCATTTTCACGGCTCTGGGGGATTCAGTGTGTTGCTCGATGGGATACACCAAGTTTTTGAATATCAGCTCGTTGGTGCAACTACCTATTAAGTGAACACAAGGTCGTACATGTCCCCCAAAATCGTTTTCTTATTTATTTATTTATATATCATACATTGTGTCAGGTTACTGCACCCAAAGACCTGACCTTTAAAGATAAGACAAAGCTGTCAGCGATAAAATCTCATTAACTCCGTGTGATAATGATGTAGCCAGGTTTGTCTTTTTTCAGGTGAGTAAGTACGTATTCATGTGCAAAATCAAACCTGTTCCCATCCACTATTTTCCTTTTCAAAATAAGTGATATTTTACGAGTTAGGCAAAAAAAAAAGAGGATAATAACTTTTAAAGGTTAATGTTTTATATTAAGATCCTTTTAATAAGCGTTAGTTAATAGGTAATACGCATGCTTTTATCCACTTCAGATCTGGTAGCTCCAGAGACATGGTTAATTGTTAATGAGTGCATAATAAATTGCTAATACATGCATAACAAAATATGTGTTAAACTCGATAAAGCAACAAAACAGCTTGGTAAAGGTTTAAGTGTTTAGAGGTAAGTTAGTTAAACTCAACTTTTCTTTTCTTTTAATGCTATACAGTATATAGCAATGGAACGTGCAATGGTGACCACATGAATTTCCCACTTGTGGGATAATAAAGTTTACCTTGACCTAAACTCAAATGTGTTTGCAAAGCTATTATCAACAATTCTAAGACATTCATAAGGCTTTAATAAACATTCTAAAGCATCTATAAACTGTTAACAAGCTTCTTAAAAGTACTTATTAATCAGCTTAATAATCATTGACCCGCATCCAAGGAACTTGGTCAGTGGCCCATGTCTTTCCTCCCCTCGCTCATGCAGTAAAAGAGAAAAGGCATTTCAGTAAAAGAGAAAAGGCATTTTCTCATATCCCTGCCCACTTTATCCAGTCAGGACAGAGAACTCCTATAAAGAGGCTGTCCTGTCTTCTCATGAACGCACAGAGATCGCTGACTGCAAAACAGACAAGAAGTTAGCTAAAACGACAGCAACACTTACAGCAGCTGTAAACTTTTTTCTCACCATAAAATAATACTTGTCTTAATGCTTTCACTAAAGCAGGTCATGTTAAATTAATATTCACATATAATCATTTTAATTTTACACAAATCCTACGGTGTGCCTTGGGCTGCTTTTGAAGAAGACTTGCATTTCATATGTGTTATCTATACTTTATTTCACTCTTGCAATGAACCCTTCACAAAATGAAATAAGCAGAGAAGTTTCCAAAGAGAACCTGGATGTGATTTTTTTAAGTGCTTGTCTTATAATCTAACCATTTGTTTCTGATACTATTATTTACACTAATGTAGTCTTATTAAAGCTGTTGTAAGTGTAAGTTGTAGTTTTAGCTAACCTCCTGTCCTTTTTGCAGTCAGCAATCCCCTCCCTCTGCTCTACATCACCACACTTGCACAACTCCATTAATTTGCAGCTCTCGTTGCGTCTGTCCTTTCTACAAGCCTTTTTCTTCTTCTTTCCCATTACTGAGATATAAACAGCTGTTACCTTCATTCAGCCCTTTTTTCTAACACGCATAGAAATGGAATAAAGCTAGACACATTTGCAAATTGAATACTGAAAATTAACAACATTATGTAGAAGTTGGCATTTGGTGTGATTTGGTCTGTAACAATTTGTCAGACGCAAAGTAGGTGCTAACAACAAACAAAAGTCATTACTGTGATAGAGATACTTATTAATGACACAGGCACATAAATGTCTATTCATTGTAACTGTACAGAGTTTGGATATCATGCAATAAACACTACTGATGTTCCTTTTTTTTATCGTCTGTCTTCTACATATTCTTTCCTTCTTTTGTGTCTGCAGTTACAGCTGTTGTGATCTTGCAACTAAAAAACTGAATGCAACGACGGAAACAAGTCCAGTTGCCTACGACATAGCACTTAGAATGACCATGACCCGGATGACTGAGAACCTCATCGACGTATGAACAGATACATTAATCTGATTTAATGTCACTGTTCTGTAGGTGATGTGTGTCGACGGAAACGCTGTTATATTTTACAACTGCTGTGAATAGCTGAAATCGGGAAAAACATCTGGAGTGCCATGTCATTGTCAGCATGGTGCTTATGTAAAAAAACAGAACATATTCTACAGCTGCTGCAACAGCCAGCTTGTATGCGGTGTTTTTCGATGTGTTTTTATTGTTTGTCAACTTCCTAACTGAGAACAAAGCAAGCACCTGGATTTTAGTTTTCATGAATCATAATTGGGCTTAATCCATTGTGTACTTCTCTCACAGACCAAGACGTGTTCCGGCGTTGTTTTGTTGTCAGTGTTGTTCGGGATTTGAATTTTTGCTGGTGTTACGATAGTGCAGAAAGCTAAACCAGTTACGGCTTCTTTGTTTTCTTATTTCAGAGTTTGACAGTATTACATTAAGCACTACTGAGATCCGTGTCCAACTCCGAAAACAACTCATAATAACCTTAACAATTCAGACTTTCATGGTGCAAAGAGAAGAGAAGGACAGAAAGACGGACGAAGGACAGCGGTGCATCTTGCAGTAGCATAGCGATGAGAAGAGGGAAGAAATAGAGAGGAGGGGGTGCGTAAGACAGAGATTGATGTGGAGTGACAGAGAGGAAAGAAAACAAGTAAAAGAGGGGAAAGAGAGGGAAGGAGGAGGGTAGAAGGAGGGGCAGATTAGTTTGTTTTCTGCCGCTTGCTCTGACACTGAAAGATATGTCGGTACTAATGTCCCAGAAAGCCTTGAATAACACAGCAAACCAATACATATCCTCCTTAATGGGATTTTTTCTAAGCTGTATTTGCTCCCTCTCACGTGCACACACACACACACACACACACCAGCACACCCAACCAAGCACATAGACATAAACAACACGCCATATGGTCGCCGCCTGGCGGAAAGATAAAAGGCAAATGGAAAAATAGAAACAGCTCGCTTGAGGAGTAATTATAATATTGTCTTCTCATTTGCCACGAGCTGAGGGGTTGATCTCAATTATGAGGCTTTCTAAGACAATCCTCCGCTCTCCATTTGTCCTCCCCAAGGTTGCTGGCGACAATGCTCGCACGGCGAGCTGTGGCGTATGACCGCAAACTGATCATCAAACATTGCGGTTTCAGCGACTGATCACACCAGCGCGAGGATCCCGCTCCATCACGGAGACATGCCTCCCCGCATTTGCATATTCATACTAATGCGCCCACTGCCTTTTCTTTTACCTGTCTCTCCCCCACACACGCTCAGATATACTACGAGCCATAAAAGTATTCCCAGCGTCATTAGTGTGTGTGCATGCAGCACGGTGTCTGCATCAGCAAGTGCATGGTTTACTGGCATCTTGCGAGTGTGTGTGCGGCGATCACTGGAGGCTGTTTTAACACAGCTCTCGGATTACAGCGGGATATTGGGGCACAGAGAGATTAGACCAATTGGAAAAACAACGGGAGAAAAACAGAGGAAATATCACTCAGTGGCGCTAATGAAGCAACATAGGGAGGAAAGTTGATTATCCGACTTGACCTTGAGGGGCTTTAAAACTAACCCAGGGAAAGTTCGAGGGACAAAGTTGGAGAAGATTTTTACAGCTGTCATATCGAGAGGAGGGGGGAGGATGTGTGTGTGTGTGAAGTAAACCTATTTTGCATGTGTCCATCATTGTGTACTTGTCCGTGATCATTTGTGCCACTATTTGTGTGCGAGCGTGCATGTGCCTGGCTCTGTTTGTCATAAACGTAATGACTGTGCATGGCAGCGTGTTAATATCAGGGTGTTTATATCGATGTCAGTGTGTGTCAGTGTGTGTCTGTGTCTATGTCTGAGTGTGTGTGTGTGTGTGTGTTAATGTCTGTGTCGATGTTAATTTAAGCCCATCATACATCTCTGGAGCAGTTTTTATCACACGGGGAAAATAAACAAACTAATGAATATTCATGATGTTTATCTTATCGAATGCTGGTGTACCATGCGACATTCTCTTGTAATTGCTCAGCTCCAATTGTTCGTGTGTGTTTTTGTGTGTATACTGCTTTCGTGTTTGTACACACAGCCGGAAACTGCTGTCCTCCTGGGTATCAACAGATGACAGCTTTGTCATCAGCTTGACATACGCCCAATATCTGAGTCTTAGATGTGGCCCTGCTAATTAATCTCAAACTTGAAAAGAGCGAGCCAAGAGGAACATTTTAACAGACTATTACATGATACCAACTTCTAATAGGACTTCTGTGTGAAGATGTTTAATAAGTACCACTAAGAATTGTGCAAATAGAAATGAACACAAAAACAAAACCTAAACACTTAAAATCAGTAAATATCACTCTGAGAGAACTGTAATAAAGTGTGGCCCTGACCATTAAATTATAAATAGATGTTTCAAAAAATAACTTTAAAGCATGAGGAAGTTTTTTATGTGTTTTATTGTCAACAGAGACTTTGAGCTCAATCAGCACAATGATCCCAATCCTCTGTGTCATAGAGCTCCACTGTTGTGGATAAACAAATAAAAAGAAGACTTAAATGACCCACATTGTAGCACTGGATTACATCACAGTCCTTTTAGGCAAGTCTTGCCATTCCGCAGCCATGTTGGCAACGCCCCCGGGCAGTTATTTCAGGCTGCCAAGACAAGGCTGCTATCTGAATGAATGGAGACAGAGCCAGAACTTCCCTTTCAATGTTCACCTGGACATAAAAACTGCATGTACTGTATAGAATCACAAGTCAAATCTGTTTTAAAAAAAAATTACCTAGAATTTTTGTTGACTTTGCCCCAAAGTAAGGTTTAAGATGCCTTTTCCCCTCAACTTCTACCCCCTTCTACTCATTTGTACCCATTGACTGATCATTAGTGATATTGGTGAGGTGAGGCGTCTGCACAGAGCCCAAAGGATGCTGAGATACAGCCCAGACAGTCTGTTCACCCTGCTGCCATCCGGGAAGAGACAAAGGAGTATCCAGCTTCTTTCCTCAGGCTGGGACTCTCTAACTTCTTCTGCTAACTCATCTTCTGGACTGGAAAAAATGTTCTTTTTTCTTGTGTAGCATAAAGGGAGTACAGCTTGATTTGTTTTGCACAATGCTGCGTTGTAGAATGACAAATGAATGGACCATGAAATATAATATATTACCAGCCTTATCCATAAACAATTATTATTGCAGCTATGCAGAAGTAGAAGTTCTTTCAATAATATGATTAAATTGTAGACTTGTTTAATGATGCGTTGCTTGCAGAGTTGCCTAGTGCGCTCTGTTGTTAATTTGTATCAAGAAGAGTCTCCATGTCTCAATACTGTTGTCAGATGTTGTTTTAAAAGATATAATTAGTTACAAACAGTACAAAAATGATCAGGTTCTGAAGAGAACAATAAAATCATTGTGCAGCTTGCACGTTTTGTCCCAACATGATAAATGATCATTGTTAGGTGTGATATTTAATTATGTAAAGTTTTGTTTCTCTTTTTAATTCTGTATTCCTTTAAGACACTTTTTTTTTGTATAATCTAATGGAAAGCAGTCGATACATTTTTCCTCAGTTGGAAGAAATTATTTTTGGCGAGCACTGACAGAGCTGCCTCACCAGAAGCTCATCAGAGAGTGACAAACAGCGTGGAGCTCTAGGCTGACGATGATAGGAAGAGAGTTGGATCAAGAAAAAGCAGTCACCCGGTCTTGTAGGTAGATAAAGGGAGGGGGCTCAGTACTCTGCACCCATGTGGCAAGACATGGAGGTCTTGGACTGAGTGAAAAAGCTCGGCAGAGATGTCAGGCAACAGCCATGTAGTTGTTTTTGCATCATTAAATGTTGCACCTGGTCAAGACAGACAAGTTGAAACTGGATGAAAATGTAACTTCACCTTGGAGGGAATAAACAGAAAGGAATTTGACGGGACTCCAGACGCACACACTTTGGCTCTGCATGTGTACTTGAACTTGAGTTAACTGAAGTCAGAAGACGGTGAATTAATTTACCTCTAGCTTCTTTTGGTTTGGCACCTGTCTAATAAACATTTATACTAGTCCCTTATGAAAAGACCCGAAAGCAGGCTGGACATTAAAGAGACAGTCAATCTGAGTGAAAGTGCGTTTTTTCTCTAAGGCTCTGCAAGATCCAGACATATAATTTGAGTCTCCTGCGTCCTGGGTATAGCACAATTTAACTTTTATATGTTTATGTACATATATATTTTTACGTTTTTATGTATATATCCATGTCATTTTTCCTCCTTAAAACTGTGTAATGAATGGTTCATATTTCAGCCCTTTAAAATTGGTTTCCCTGCTGATGTTCATGTAATGTTGATGTTACAAATAAATTCATCCGCACGTAGGAATGAGTTTTATCAAAGCCCCCTGAAAAGAACAAGAACAAAGCATCTTGACTCGCTTTAGTGTTTGCTGCAGTCCCAGAGTGCAATTGATTTGGATTACGATCTGAGAACAGCAGTAATGTTACGCAACAGTACCAGAACCTGGGCATTAGCTTTGTAGTTTATACCTTCACAGAAAAGAAAAAAAAAAACAGCAGTTAATGTTTGGCATTGTCTGTAAATGCAAAGATGGGAACAGAAATGGAGCGGGAGTTTTAATGGTTGTTTTTTTTGTGTGTGTGCTGTTATCTCTGTTTGCGAAATAGTTGTGTGGTTGTGTGCCAACGAGCTAATCTGAAAGAGAGAGACAAAGAGAGGAGGAGATAGAGAGTTGGATGAAATCTGTGATACTCATTAAACCATTAGACGGAGTAACAGCTGGACACCCACAACCATCTGCAGCATGTTTCCTCTCTAAACAAGACTGTTTAACCCGATCTTGCACACGCACACCTCAGCACACAAACGAAAACCTCACAGACTCTTAATGCTCTCGCACCGATCCGTCTGCACCTCTTTCTTTCCCACACACAGACTGATCTACGAGCGCCTCGCTCGCTCTCTATCACACACATACATGCACACACGCACGGACACGCTGAACCTTCTCGCCCCCACAAGTCCTTAATTTTCCAGCTGTGTAGGCAAGCAGCAGTGGGCAGTTTGTCCCCCTGACAAGGGTCAGCGACCCGGGGGGAGAGAGCTCTCTGTCTCTCCCCTGGCTGCCTGGATGACTGGAGTGCAGGCGGCGAGATAAACACTCGAAGAAGGGGAAAGGGGGAGGGGGAGAGAGGGTGACAGGGAGTGAGGGAGATTTGGAGGGAGTAGAGGGCGGAGGAAATCGAGCGCAGACGGGTGGGATGGAGGGAGGGCGGCACACGGTGAGGGGAAATGAGAGAGCGTGATGAGGAGAGGAAGGTGAGTGGGAGGATGGAGCTGGGTCAGACAGGCAAGCTTGAGGGGTGGAGGTGAGGAGGAGAGTGGGGTTAGGGAGGGGGGACCCCCAGTGTGATGGATCACGATGTTAGCGGATAAGACGGGTGTTGAGAGGGGGCAGGCTTGGCTTGTCGAGAGCAGCTTTTGTCAGAAGACAACATGCGCACACACACAAACACACACACACACAGTCACGCCAAGACCAAGGGAGGAGAAGGAACAGGAGCGTTGAAGGGCTAATATATTCTTTTAGGCGTATCTAAGAAAAAAGGGTGAGTGAAGAGGGTGAGAAGAAAGAGAGGGAGAGAGGCCACCCTTGCATAGTCCTTTTTGATTTATGTGGCACCGTGAAAGGCAATTTATATGTCTAACACACTATGAGGATTCCAAGATTTCAACCTGCCTTTCATGCATATGCACTCCATTGCTCAAGAAAGTGCTCTGCATGCATTTTCTCTCCATTCTGTCTTTCTATCTCTAACACACACACACATACGTACATGAACACTCAGGCACTCAGAACGTTGACCCGGCAAAGGTGGGAGCCATTTTCAATTTGTTTTCATTTTGATTCGTTGCAGTGGACGCTCCTCACACACGTTTCCCTCAACCTTGACTTGGCCACCGCAACAACCCGGCTATACAAAGCTTTACTGAAAGGCAGTTAAGACACTGAATGACTTAAGCTCAATGCAGCTCTATCATTCGGACAATGGATAGAAAAGCATTTTTTGATATTAGGTGTTGCAGAGTTCATCTTAGTGTAGGTAATGGATTTCTAAGTCCTCTGTTGGGTTTCTGCTGTAAAGAGATTGACTATTCACAGTGTAAAGTGAATTCAAAGAATTTGATTATACGGTGGGTGTATTTGAAGTTATCATATTTGAAATGCAGGAGGTAGCAGCCTTTACGATGCTAGTACATCTGCGTATGTCGTTTGTAGAGGTTGCTTAAGGAAATCCGCCTTAGGATCCTGACACATGAGCTAACCTCAAAGACCTCGCACCCACATAGATGGACTGATCAAATGCTCTGCATCTACTTATGTCTTCTATTTAAGGCTACACTCCAAAAAGACGACATCTGAAGGCCAGCTGATCTCTGGCATTCATGTACATACAGCTTCAACATCAGAAGAAATAACCTCTCAGTACCCTATATTTGTAATTCAAAATACATAATGTCAAGATAAAAAAAAAAATCTCTTTCCCTCTCGAATGTAAAGTTATTTGAAAATATAAACTGAGTATTTATCTGGCCTGCAAGGAGAAATGGCAGTCAACAATTGAACTGATTGTAAATTACTCCAAGGGGTATAATGGCCACCTCTTCTTGCTCCAAAATAACCAGTCTTTAATTGTGAGATTTAGTTTCTTTTGTTAAATCTACATTTTTCCATTTGACTATAAATTAACATGGCCAAATCTCTCCGACCATGACATCAAGTTCTCATCTGTGCCTTGTTGATTACCTGGACCCAGACTAACTAAATCCATCCCTTTTGTTATTCCTTTTTTTTAAATTCACTTGTTACAAACCCCTGTGGTTTTAAATTATGCAAATTGTGTCTGTGGCTCAGCCATGTTTAGGGCTGCTTTCCTCAGCCCAGACTAATCCCATCCAATTACAGGAGCAAAGATTTTGATGTGATGTGTGAGCGCTCCTTTACTCACATAGGTACGTGTCAACTCAGGACAGCAGTTCAGTTCATAAAGTGCGAGTCCAATCAGAGTGCCGGGCGCCTGATGTCCAAATTACTTCCTCAGAGGATAAACTCAAGTCAGACCTCAGAGGGGCTGAACTCATAACCATAAATGTGTTCAACAAGCAAACAGAGAACACAAAATGAACAATTCATGGGGGCTTAATCCAACCAAATTTGCTCATGCTCACAAATTAAAAGGCCCCCTGCAGTGACCTCATCTCTTTATGTAAAACCCATCCAGATGCTGGACAGTCCCACAGTTCCCAACCTCAGCTCGTCCAACAAAAGCAGCTGATGCTGTTGTTGAAGTCGCTGCAGTCCCTGAATTAAGAGAAGATCACATCCATTAAAGCGTATTGTCAAAAACCTGGAAGTTACATGAGAAGATCAATGCCGATCGCATACCTGTCCAATTTGCAGATAACAAGCTAGTGGTTTTGTGTTGTGCTTCGTTGAAATACAGTATCTAAGAATCAGCATTCACGTTGCTATGACTTGAGGTTGTATAATTGTATGATGAGTGGTGAGAAAGCAATATGTTTTAACTGTTGCTGATTAATATCAGAGTTGAGGTTATGCCTCTTCAGAGATTTAGTCAATAAACACTTCAACATGTTTGGTAACCTGGCGCTCGTTAAGTAATCCAAACGTCGCGCCGGTTTTTGACCATCATTTTAAAACATTAAAGTAAAAAAAATGAGAGAAAAAAATTACAGTTTGACTTCTCCAACAAAAGCTAATTCCTATTTTGTTCATTTATCTCTCCAGTTTATATTTCCCTCTCAACACACTAAAATTCTTGCGTCTCCATTTGTGTACTGTTGCTTCATGTTGTCGCCCGATTATTGGCCCGCTTTCTTTGCACAGATGCGTCTTCACAGCTGCTTGGAAGACATGGCGCTCAGGTTATTTTCTGTAAACGCTTTCACGCTTTTTTATTGTTATTCGACTAGGGACCTTCGACTTCTCACTAAAGGATGTATTGTTTGGTACATGGCAGTTTTGGTGCCTTGTGGAGTGGAAAATAGCACACCATCACAACACTCAGAGAACTATTCTCGCCAGAGACTCTGAGATGCCATGTCGCTCTCCATCCGTTCTGCTTCAATGTGAGGCCATGGGTTTTTATATTGTCCTAGTTGTCAGCAACATTGCGCAATTACAATAGGTGCCACAACAGAAACTTCATGTTGTCACGAAGCTTTCAAAAGGTGCCGTGCGTTTATAAAGACAGAAGTGGTTGAGTGATTGAAAACCAGGAGTACACAGTTAGAATGGAGGGAACGGTGGAAGTTTAGACATTAAATAAAATGCAGAGCAGGAAAACAAGGAGAAAGGAGGAACATGAAAGGTTGTACAGAAGTATGTGTTAGTGGATCGCTTCACTTCACTCTCCTGCTGTGCACCTCTGCGGGAGGTTATAAGGAGGCGACTGATGTTTCCGCACAACTACTCCCGACTGCTTCTTTCAAGGCAGTTATGGAATTATCATAATCCATTTTCAGGGTGCACTGGAAGACTCATGCCATGCGGTGGGCTGTAAACTGAGATTAGATTCACAGCGTGATATCGAGGCACCTCTGTGCGTGCAAATGTAGATGGGATGTTAGTTAGAGTCCCATTTTAGGGGCCAGCACCTTCAAAGGACAGGATGTACGATGGTGTGGCCTTCTGAGGACGTAAAATAGTAGGATGAATAATTGTGAGTTCCTCAGACACTTTTTACATTGGGTTTACAGTGCATCCTGGGCAATAAGAGCACAAGTGGACAACGCTAGATACAGTACAAGGAAGGATATGCTGGCTGTTTTTTTGAGCGAATGAAGGCCACGAATGGAGGAGCCTGTAGAATATTGCAGCCTTGTCAGCCTATTAAGATGCATTTGTTCTTAAAACGCAGATTTCAAAGGAAGCAGCCCCTGAAATGAGACACAGCAAGTGTGTCTGAGTGTGTGCAACACATCAGCATGCGTGCATGCCTAATGTGCAAGTTCCTCAGAGTTTATCTGTTTGAGTATGCACTCGCAGTGTCTGCGTTACCATATAAGGATACTTGTCTGTGGCTCCCAGCTTGCCTTGGGCTATCCTGTGGTGTTTAAATCTGTGTATCATCTGTCATTTAGCCTTCTATCCCTGTGGCTCTAAGAAGCATACTGCCTCCTCAGTGCTTTCCGCCCCACAATGCTTCCACTACAATAACTCAGGCAAGCTAACAGGATCACATAACGTGGCATGACTATTGCGAACACCAGCAGTGGATTTTGCTTTGTTGTTCAGTCTTCCTGTATCTGCACTTCAAAATGTTCCGATTTCCACCTGCCCATCTCTTTGTCTCTTTGTGTCGTTCGGCATCAAGCTTTCATTGTTGTCCCTCTCAATTCTTCCCTTTTTCTGTTCTCTCTCTCTGTCTGTTCCCGCTTTATTCTCTTCTCTGTGAAGATAGCCCGAATGATGAGCCAAAGCTTTTTTTTTTTTTAAATAAGTCAATTTTTTAAGATTTTCTTAAGCAGCGTTGCTTTAGTTGATTTGTATTTGTCTTGCACATCAGATGGCCCCTCTGATCTTTCAGTATTAATAAATACACTGTGAAAGGTGTCACAGGTACGCTGAAGTTAAAGGGATAATTTTCTAGCCTGGTGCTGTGAAAGCTGCCACATCAATGGACCGGCTTTGACTAACCTGATTTTTAGCATTGTCTTCCTTTGTCTATTTTACTGATTATAATTGTGGAAAAGAATATGCATTGATTCCTGTGTTCTTCTTTGTCTTCTGGAGCAACTGCAATGTGTAACTCACACCTTCAGTTATGTCTAAAACTATCTTAACACCTCTACCTCACACATGACAACACAAGTCAGTGGATGTGTTGTGGGATGACAAACTTGCTAAGTGCCAAGACCGTTGAAGCATTCAAATAAGATTCTCAGGTATTTCTCAAGGGAACATT
The DNA here is from genome assembly GCA_039737535.1 of Lagodon rhomboides. Classification (NCBI taxonomy): domain Eukaryota; kingdom Metazoa; phylum Chordata; class Actinopteri; order Spariformes; family Sparidae; genus Lagodon; species Lagodon rhomboides. Next base: position 13,359,312 of record CM077803.1, read on the forward strand.
ATACTGTGATACACAAAAAAACGTATAAAAGTTTAGTGCTGTCAAAACAAAGCTTTTAGCTCTTCTTCAAAGGCAGATGTATGAATTGCTCTCAACGTTTAATGCCATAGCCGTCTGCAGGACTTGTCAGTGCTGAGTTTGAGTGTTGTTTTTTTGCAAATTTCACTGATCATTAACTTTTAGACTTTCTGAATGTATTCGCAGCAGGAAAGCATAGCATGTTCTTAATTCCATAACATCTATTTGAAGCCGTTCTGCAGGAATGATATAAGTTGGGCTGACCAGCACTACTACTTTTTCAGACAGTTTGATGAAGAATCCCTGTTTCTCTTCCAGGGAGCGATAGCTTAACGGCACAGATTGCCGTTAGAGGCCGGTGATGAATTGCAAAAAGCAGAGAATTGAAATACTGCTCTCTCTCTCTCTTTCTCCCTCCCTCGGTGGCAAGCTGTGGTCGCTGGTGGGGTTTAGTTTCAGGGAAGAGGGGGCTCGCAGGGCAGACAATCATGCCCACGTTGTCACCCCCAAGGCCCCATGCTTCATCTCAATAAGCCCCTGTCTCCCTCCAGCTCCAGAGCTGTTGGAAATAGCATTTGGGATTTGTGCAAGTGTGTGTGTGCGTGTGTGTGTGCGCACGTGTGTGTGTGCGCGCGTGCCTATGCCTGCCTGGTGTATGTGTCTGTTCGCTGACGAAAACAACAAAGATTTCAGGGATTTCAACCAAAGTGAGAGGTCGTGTTTCATACTGTCAGATGGACTGCAGAGGAAGAGAGAAAACAGAAAAAGAAAAATGCAGCGCTGCAAAGAAAAGGACAAACATAAAGTGTAAAGACTCATGACTTGATACATTTAATCAGATAGGGAAGTAAAGAAAGAAGAAAAAAAAAAGAGAAGCTGGAAACAGAGCAAGTCTATGAGGGAAAGAGATAAGTTCAGCTAGGTCATCGTTTCCTGTTGTGGTACATTAGCCTTTCTCTCCAGTACTGTGTTCTCTACTATATGTGGCCCAGCTGAGAAACAAAGAGAAAAGGAAGATAAGTTCAAGAGGGCAAAGGAGAGGAACACTTTCAGAAAGAGGGGATTGGCATTTGAGCTTTAAACTTGCACTTTTTTCCCATGTCTGTGTCTCGAATTCATTCTCATCTGCTCTTAGCTCAATGCAGCTGAATTCAGGAGGCTTTATTGGCGGCGAGGTTACATAAGAGAAGTTGCCATGGAGTGGAAATACAATGAGAATTCAATAGAAGAAGAAAAACAGGGAGCATCAATTGTGCGTCGCTGTGGCTTGTTAGCGAGGAATCTGCCATATTCAGCTCCCAGACCCCTCCAGTGTGATTTAATATCAGTATTTCTCTTCTCAAATATAACCCCGCAGTCCAATTACCGTATGCTCTGTTTCTCGCTCTCTCTCTCGTCCCCTGATATGATTTCTGTTTACTGTTTGCTGTCAACAATCATGAAGGTCATGACAGTCCATCACCTTTGCTTGCCACAGTTCCGCCTATCACAAAACAATCAACTGTTTTGGTGTGTGTAAATTTCTGTCACTCCACTGCACCGTGTTAGTTTGTTGAAGAGTGTGTCTTCATGCCTGCTGTCTACCCACCACGCCTGCCGTCGTGGCAGTAAACTTACAGAAACCCACTGGTAACAGAATCTCCCACAACTGCATTACTGTTGAAGCTGACGGTCGTTGTGTGCTATGGATAGCTTTCTACAGTGTTCATGTTTGACTCGTGCATCACAACATGTGACAGGCAATTAGTCCTTTTGTTGGAGACCTCAAGAAAGGATCAAGGAAGTTAATGCAAGCGAGAAAAAAAACATTATGAATCCACATACAAACAGCTATAACAGGCAGTAAGTTATATTTCAGAAAGTTGTATAACTTCCTGAGATGAATGTGACAAAATATTTCACAATCACAGAGGAGCAACGTGACGGCTGCTTCATCACAGATAGATGTTGTCATTAATTTCCGCTATGAGGCTGCATATATTGATGTTTAGTATCACTTTTCATGCATTTCATCCTCCTCTGTAATTACAATGCAGAATGTACCTATCACAATGAAGACACTTTAGGAATCAGATACTGTAAGTGATTTTGATGTGAAGGTGTCGAAGGGCTTTTTCAGACTCTATATGCTCGTTTCAAGGATAACAGCTAATTATTTTAAATGACCCCCACCTTCATCCTCCATTAACACCAGCTTTCACAGACGCCGACACTCAATAACCGTTTGCACTGCCAATAGTGTTTAACTCTGTCAACTGTCACTGTCAACTATATGCCCCCTCATGACTATATTAATTTGGTAGTGTCCATGAATATGCGTTCAAGCATGTATGCCTTGATTAAAAGATGTCAGAAGGTGATACAGCGTTGACAAGGTTGCCTCCATACCGTACAGCGAGCCCCCTTCCGCGCTGAATGTAGTCTATCACTCATCAGCCATAATATTCCTAGGAATCATATTCCTGGAACGAACTCATAACAGGGGCTTTGTCATTTGGGATTGTCAGAGCTACAGGACAACTTCCCTTTGGCAGCCAGTGATCATGCTCCAACAAGCAATTATTCCTGACCCCTCGTCTTGTATTTCCCGCAAGCGCTCAGAGAATTACATTTTCATTTTGCTGCGAGTACCTTGATGCATTGCTGTAATCCACCAAGTGGCTGGAGCACATTCAACACAAGGATAGAGCTGCGGCCGTACCTAAACTGCTAATATCATAAAACCATGATTGGAGTGTGAATGTGGTCTATCAATACACTGAGGTTCAGCATATGGACACACGAACTGCACTGCATGTTATGAGTGTCTTATCATAAAACCCTCCAGCATTTCTTTACAGCAAACATTGCAATTATGTTAATGTTATGGGATCTTTTATTAAATTTCTGTATATAAGCAGAAGTGATGTCTAAGTAGCAAACTACAACATCACGCCTTTTTACATTGTGAAACACGCTCGGTGCTGTCGAAGCAAGCAAGAAAGTGTACAGTATTAAATAATGTTTATGGCAAAATACATATAAATTGTTCCTCCAGTGTTATACGACGTTGAGGTGCAAGGGCAATAATTACACTTGGAAGGGCAGATTTGTTTTTGTTTCAACACCCCTTTCATATGAAGCAACATTCAGAGGAAATTACTTGTGTACAGTACGTCCGCCTTAGAAAACTGAGGAACTTGAAGGCACTATCTGTTTGGATTTGGTGTGGCGTGTTTTGATTATTATGTTAAGGGTGAGGATTGAGTTGTGGTCTACTGTATGTGTTTAAAAAGGAAAATAACATAGAGCAAGAGATCGTTTATATTAGCACGTACAAGGTAGGAAAACATCACATTAAAGAAAACGGAAGAGCACATTGCTTATATAGAAGATAAGGGGCAGAGATCTCCCTCAGTGAGATTTGGTGTGCTGTAGTTACAAATATGCAGTGAACAGTGAGGGGGAGAGCGAAAAAGAGAGGCTGGATATTGACGAAAGACTGTGAAACAGTATTTAATTGGAAACATGGATGTGCAATGTTACAGCTGAGCTGTCAGGCATTTATAAGTGCACATGCTGCAGTCATGACAGCCCTAACTAAGTCGAACTTCCATGAGAGAACATAAACTGACAGATTTTTTTGACATGTTTTGATTTTATTTTTTCTCCATTGTTTTTTCCCTCAAGTTAGCACTTTTATTTAAGTTATGAGGGATTGTTTTTATGCGTCTGCATTTGCAGGTACATGTACCCATTCTTACACCTCTTCTCTTGCTGTATGTAGATCCACGTTAACACCTCTGTGTTTACCGTGTTATTCATGTAAATATAGCCTGGCACTAAGTGACATGAGTGTTTGCTCTGTCAGTCATTACAACATTTGATTGACAGGTGTGTATGGAGTCGTGACTATGTTCCCTGGAGTTGATATGTGTGACCCCGAGTAGAGACAACCCCCCTCCGGCTGTAAACTAAGCACACATACATAAATAGATGACGCCTTGAAACTCTCTTTCAACTCACAGTGTGAACTCGTGTGGAAGTTTTTGTGAGGTGCCGGCAGGTGATTCATCTGTCTTTTTTATCCGCCCCTACTTATAAAGACGATTTAGTTCGGAGATAATGGGAAGACGGTTTAGGGATTATAGGATGATAATTAAGTTGTGGTATTGCCGTCTCCTTGTTATCCGTGTGTTTACATTAATAAGCCCGTTTGAATGGTCATGCCTGAGACCGCATCTGATGTATGCGGGCATTAGGGCACATACATGTACGTATAAGCGTGAGCCTGCATGTGTGTAAGTGTCGTCCCTCGGGGAAGGTCAGGGACATTAGTAAGATCAGTAAAGCGGTCTTGTTCATTTTATTAACTGTCTCCCTGATTACATCTTGCCCCAGGGTATGCTGCCTCCATTAGCCAGGTCAAAGCATGATTACACCAGAATAGATTAGCGTTCTATTTTGCTCACTTAGAAACCGCTGCGGAGGAGTTAGACCTTGGATACTCTAAGGTGAATGTATATACCGAAGACTGACTTCACTGTGGATTTTGGAAAAAGAGAGTAAATGGGAAAGTCGAAGGCTTAGCCTTAGACCTTGGCACATTTTGATTAGATTTTTTTGTTTTTTTCAATCTGTGTCTGTGAAATAAGCAGCCTTGTCCTGCAGCAAAGAATATAAAGGTTACTCAGCTGATGATTTAAAGGTCAAACCGTCTGTTTTTGGTTTCAAAAGTACCTATCAAAGGATAATTGCAGGGCCTGAAAGATGGTGTAAAATATGACATAAATGGGAGTTCTGCTAATTTTTAAATTGCTTACACAGTAAGTGAAGGCAAAGAACTTTTATTTCAAAGAAGGATGTATTAGTAAAGCACTGAGGTCTGCCCGCGGCATATTCTCATACCGACGCTGCCCAACATGCCCCTTGTTAAAAATGAACAAATGCCCCACTGGCGATTGTCTGTATTGACTAAAATGCTGAAGCTTGGATTGATAGGTACTGTCAGGCCTCTACATGCTGTGCGCCAGTGGGGATTTCCCGGCTTGAAATTCAGATGGACGGATACATGTGACATTTCTAAACTCAATTTTCAATTATGGACGAGGCGTCCTCTCCAGCTGCCTACAGTGAGCCCTGATAACTGTCTGACAGCTCCAACAAATGATGAAGGCCTGTCTCCAAATGATTGAAGTGTATTCATCATTAGCTCTCCTCTGCAGCGAGACAGGACCTGCAAACTTCAACTCAATCATAACGGCCCTCATTAACTGGCACAGCCTCACACACACACACACATACACACACACACACACTTACCCAACACTCAAAGCACTTAATACACTACCTGCTACAGTACCTTTTGGTGATTCATAATAGGTACGCACATGCTTTTATACTCTAATGGGATTCAAATCTACAGTCAAATATAGATTCTATTTATACCTCACATGCATACAGTTACTTCTGTACATCATTGTCTTTCCCACACATAGAAAAATAACCATAACAGTTAATTGATCTGTTTCAGAACTACCCAAACTTGCAGCAGTGCTGTCTGTCCTCATTGCAAACAAAGCCCTAACCCTGTGGGTCTAATTAATCAGCTGCTTTGTTTATAGTTGTCATATTTGTGGTCAAGCCAAAAAAAAAAAAAAACCCAAAAACGCTAAACTTGGACCAATTTCCTGAATAAATGAATCCCAATGCTTCTGCCACTCACTGACTCACACAAGGGTACACGTGAGGAGCACCTGCAAAGGTGAACATAGTGTTCGAAACTAAAATGACGATTCATTTCACACAAACTGCAGTAACTTTACCACCCAGTTTGACAAGTTTCAATTGCTTATTAGAGGTCTGGACATGGAAACACAAGTTTCTGGATCTCATTGACAAGTGCTAACATCGGAGCTGTGCCACCACAGGCTTGCGTGTAGTATGTACTGTGCACACACAGTTGCATATCCACATTTTTTTTTTTTTTTGCGGAAGTTTCTTTCCTGGCAAGTGTAAGAGAAAGTATAGCTCAATTTAAGGGGGAAACACACACATGTGCTCATTACACACATTAAGACACAACACAAACTTTCTGACCATAAGCCCCTAACTCACTCTTTCGCACACCACATTATCATCCTGTATGTGTCCTCATATCCACAGACCCTTCCTCTCATTGGCACATGCAATGAGCGCTCCACAAATCTCCGAGACACACTGCACCGCATTCGAGCTGTCAAACCAAACCAAAGCTCTCGCACTGCCCCCAGCCAACACAGCAACCAAACAGTGAGATTGGACAGAGAGCTGAAAAGTTTCCTAATTATGGAACATAGCACATCATTAAGACTCTGTAATAAGCTTCCAGAAGCCAGGTGCAGCCTCACCTGTCAGCCACGTCCTCATTACTAATATGATCATCATGTTCCCCAGGACATCATGGACAGGCTATTAGGGAATGATAGGCAGGTGAGCAACGCGTCTGAAAATAAATTGCCAATTCATTGCAAAATGCTTCAGGTTTTTATCTAAGTTCAGCATGACCTATGCAATGATAGCTATACAAAGCACAGCTATAGTAAAATAATAGTGTTGATACAGTATATTAGATTAATTCAACTGCCTTAATGTTTTGTCTGAAGCTTTGTTGAAGGGAAAATATTTTCATTAGCTCAACTGTGTCTGTTTGTTTGTTTATTGGTTAATTGGTTGGTTGGTTTGTCAGCAGGATTACACAAAGACTACAGAACAGATGTCTATAAAAGTTGGTTGGAGGATGGGTCTCGGCCCGGAAAAGGCCTCACTGACTTTTGGTGTGGGTCCAGATAAAGGGACCAGTTACTTTACATTGCAAGATAAGGCTTATTTTGACATTTTTGTTAATTTCTCAGGAAATAATGTATGGCTCTAGATCGATAAATGAATAAATCCATAAATCTGGCGTATTCAGGTGGCTGGCATCTATGAGTAGAGGATCGTGTTTTTACAGTAACAAATAGGGATACAAACCTGCAACTACCACCAATGTGCTGCTGAGATGATACAGATTTTCAGAGATGCCAACAGTTTTAACATATCTTTTATGATTTATATGAGAAGTATATCTAAACAGATAGCAGATTTTGGTGCGTATCCAGACCAGTGGGGAGAGTAAACTAGACTACCCTAAAAAGCTGAATGTTTCACAATTGAATTAAATTAAATCTTATATCAAATGAGATCTTCCAAAAAAATATGGTTAAACAGTTCTGGGCGGTTTAAAATTTCAAGTGACACAGTGCAATCAAGTTTGATATTGGATCTGGCTTGATTTCAATTTCAAGTTTTCAAGTTTATATCCATTTATTGTCTAGATCATAATTTCCTGCATTTCTAAATTTCTGACTATCGTAAGGGTAGCATCCCATTCATTCTCATGTGTGATTTATTTCCTTGTTTATTTACTGCGAAGTTAGTGATGATGGCACCCATTAATGTAAGCAACATTTGTAGCTTTACATATTACACACAGTCTGGTGACGTACTTTCATCGGTTAACATTCCGTTATTTAAAAAAATATCTCTATCTTAAACATCTGAAGTATTTGTAACAGTTATAGTAATCAGCCCGGTTGCCAGAATAAAATATTTGCATTTTACGTTTCTGCAAACCCCTGATAAGTTTGGGACAATTTCCAGGCATGTTTGTGGCGACTGAATCAGGTAAGCCAAAACATGGTCTTTTCCTGACCATAACCAAGTGATCGTTGTGCCTAAACATAACCAAACCATAAGCACAGCGTCTTCACAGCATAACATTTGAAGTTGAAAAATAAACACAAGGTTGCATTAAAAAGAAATGTAAAGTTCAATCAATCTGTAGTTCGCAGAAGTTCTTGCAATGCCATCATTTATCCTGTCGACTGGGTCGGACATAGAATACCTTTAAATGAAGAGGCACTGCTGCTGCCTCATGTCCCAACCTAATCACCATGATGTATTAAACATAATCCTATTAACCTATTACTGAATCCATTCACTATGCCCATTAATGCACTAATGCATATTTATGCACAACTTACTTGTCTGCACATACCGCACGGCTGGCATTAATATGAGCTCTTTATCTTTAAGCATTAACTGTTGCAGCAGCTTCAGCAGTATCCGTGTTTCCTCATTGATATGCAGATCTATGCAGGAAGGTCTTCCAAAATCTAAAGGAAAACCTCTGAAGCAAGTCACTGTGTTCATAACAATGTGTCCTCTCAGAGAGACATAAAATGATAAAGATAAACGTATATGAGGTCACACAAGTGGACGACTATCACAAATCACTGTCACAGTAAATCATGCTGAGTGCCCTTAGCTGAGGACACAGAGTATTCTAGGTATAAAATATGGTCGCAACCTGGATAAATTCTCCCTTAGATGGAGGTTTAATAAGCTGTTTATATCCATCATCATGTTTCAGTCACATCTGGTATACACACATTAAAAGAAATTGTGATCAATTATTGACTGATTTTTCAAACTTTATAAAAAAAAAACAATAATCACTCAAAGGATAAGGGATTTCATCTACCATATTTGTGAGAAATCAGCTAATAAAAGACACGTTTTCAACATTTCATCTTAAAACCTGCCTCAAGGGACTGAACTTTCTTTAATATACAAGCTGTAGCCGATTAAGCAGATGCTTACATGTGCACAATGCTTGTTTTGTTTGTTTTCCACATTAATTTAGCTTGTATTTTGTATGTTTAATTCCATTTATTGCTCTCGAGGGTAGAGACAAAGATGGTTTAAAATGATGTTTGAAGAGAGAGGGGAATGTGAGGTTGCAGTGGGGGGTTTTTAAGCACACTCTGTCCAGGCCAAGTCAAGGTAGAGTAAGAGTGGGAGACAAAGGACCAGACAATACAGACTAAGTTTGAGCCTAAAGTTTAGCCTCCCACAGAGAGACGGACATGGGTGGAAAGACCAAAAACAAAGCACTAAAAGAAAAAGAATGTGAGGTTTAGTAAAAAGTAGTAGACTCAGCAAAGGAGATGAGGCTGAAAGATAGAAAAAAAGCAGGGGAGGTAAGAAGAAGAAGTTAGAGAGAAAAGAGAAAGGAAGGCGGCAGCCGCAGTCAACCTTTACACGAATCAATAACTCAAGCTAAGATGGAGACAGAAGGGCAGTGAGGGAAAGAAGGGGGAGAGGGAACGGAGAGATGGGGAAACGAGAATACCAAAGGGAGAAAGAGAAAGCAGCTGAGTGGAGCAGACAGCTGAGAACGGAGAGTTAGTAGGAGAGGTAGAATAAGATAAAGAAGGTTGGTGGGTCTTTGTGTGCCCAGGGAGAGGCCCAGCGGGTTAGCGTCTGGACCGGTGAGGTCAACCTCTTCACCTGCAGATCGACAGCAAACAAAGAACAGGGTAGAAATGAGAGGAGGAGAAGAATGTAGCAGGCAGGATGAGAGAAGAGTGTCATAGGTTATCCTTTGTTCTCCCATGAAAGACACCATGTAGACTTCTGAAATGTCTGCTGTCTAAAGCAGCCCCAACTTTTATTCTCACAAAGCTGTGGCTCTCAGTGTCTGAGACTGTAATAAAAGCTTAGAAGAAATTCTCAAGGCTGATACTGTACTGTATCCTTGAGACTTTCGAGGCCAGAACATTTTGAGTGTCAATGACCTACATCGCCGAGGGTAAGCCACGAGCAAGGCTAAACCTCTGTACCACCACCGAGTGTTTAAATCAGTATTGACAGGAGTGACACAAAAGATAAAGTACAGACAGCAGTCAGCCCTCTTTCAATCAGATTCAGACGACTTTGTTTATCCCACTAGGAGTGTTGTGTTTGAACAGCTTGCCTTGCACACACACTAAAACCTACGGTAACATGTAGACACAAAAATAGATGAGTATTAAATAAAATGAAATAAAATGTGCCACGTAGTTGATCGGCATAAAGGAATCGATGATATAAAGAAAATGTTAATAAATACTTTGATCATCAATTGTTCACAATTATTCTTTCATTTTCTTTCACTGTCTCATTGTTTACGTACACATGCATTCTACCCAGGATGAGACCTGACACTTCTGCTGTTTAATCATTCCACGTGACAGTAAAAAGTAAGTTAGCAGCTGTCTGGAAAGGGAGCGCAGCTTGACCATGGAAGGGAATAAAGTCAGAATTCATGAAAAAAAATGTCTTTGAGGACAAAAGCCTGAATTCCATCATGTTTCTGACAACAAAGTGGTGCAATGATGAACGTAGCACCCAGTTGTCAGCAGGATGCACAACCCCTTCATGAGTAATACAAAGCCCGAAATGCAGCAAGAGCTTCTTTGATAGTTGATCGACAGTAGAGAGACTTGTTTGTGTTGTATTGTGTCACTGCAACACAAAAGACATCTAGACTTTGTCGTAGGTGTGTGCATCCCTGCCCGTATGTTTGAGCGCGTGGTTGCGCTCGGTGCCGGGCTGTGATGTGCCAGATGCTTTTAATTAATTTAATTGTCTCTCAGTCCTCTGACCAAATGTGAGACCTGTATTAAAAAGCTTCCACCAAATGCAAACTGTTCAGCCATGCATTGTTACTGAAAACAATAATATGGCTCCAACTAGTCACACCAGGTTTTTGTGTTACTGACAATGCTATAAAACGCCTTTTCATCTCTCTGTTCTACATAATCCTAATCCTCTTGAGTTGTTGTTCACCGAGCAGCAAACATCACAGCTGAGCGTCGAACATCTTGTCAAGTGCCTTGATGAATATTTTCAAAAATTGTCATTTATTATTGTCTTTGAAATTGTTAACCCTCGAAAAGTTGGCACTTATAGCCGTTTTTTAAGTGATATCATGATTGCTTATGTGAAATCTAAGTTAAGACTGTTTGATGCTGTCTTTTTCTACAGTCTATAGGTTGCGCGCATATCAACTTCAACACACACGGGAGTTTTATTTTTGAAGGAGCAAATGAGAAAAATGTCCATCGTTGACATCCTATGATGAAGTTGAATAATTGCATGAGCTATACTTGGGATTTTGCATTAAAACAGTGTTGACTTATTGCTCAAAAACATGACAGCGTGCACTATTTTTTGCCCTGTTTGACTACATTAATTAGATACTGTTTAATCAAGACGGAAAAAGTTCGATGGTGACAATTAACCTTTAACGACAGGATGAATCTTCACACCTGAGCTGTTATATTTCTCAAGACACCCACAAGTTGTGACAGGCTTTCTTGTCACAGGAAAAGTAAAGGCACTAAACTTCTCTCACCCCTAATACCTCTGAACTTCTCTGTCGCAACTGATCCTTCGCTTCACCCTTTCTCCCTTGTCATGTCCTTCCTATGTTTTTGTCTCTGTATTTCTGACTGTTCTGTTTCCTCTTTTCCAGCTCTCTTTTTCCCTCCACCTGCCTTTCTCTCTGGTATTCCCATTCTCCTCCTCTCACTCGCTCCCTCTTTGCCCTCGCCTGTGTGGAGTTGTTTATGCCCCGTTCATCCACCTCTGTAATTATGAGTGTTGTTCACTGTATCCCAATCCATATGACGAGCTGACGGATATGCAGGGAGATGGATGGTGTGAGTAAAAGAGCAGAGTGAAAAACGAGTGTGTCTTGGCAGAAGCCATTTTCCTCATGACACATCTGTCCATCGGCCTTGACCTGAGGGGACACGGCACTAAATCTGACTTATAGTCATAAACACACAGACACACACACACACACACACACTCTGATTGAGATTACCCCGCGGTAATGATGATTATAGTTGTTTATGGTCTTTAGCCTACACTGTTGTCAGTTACAATGGCTGCCGGAGGTGTGTGTTTTTGTTTGTGCACAGATTCTGCTCGGTCTGTGCTCATGTTTGTGTGGATTCACTTGCCAAGTCGAGTGCATACTTTAGATTCAGGAAAAGGGGGTAATTGCAGCAGAGTCGGGTTATTGTGTCCTTTATCAAGCAGACAAGCCAATTAGGGACACAACCATTGATATTAATTTTCCATCCCTCCCCCTCTCACCCCTCTCCGGGGTGGTTTTTCATTTAATGGCCGAATAGACTCGGTGATGACCTGTGAAGAGTTGTAGACGGGTGCAGGAGTATGCAGAGCGTAGCGTCGAGCGTAGCTGTGTGCTGAACGGCGGGCGGAGGAAGGAGGCTCGGCCTCCGAACTGTCAGGGAGTTGGATCGCATTAAAGGTGCTCTCAGGTAGAAATTGCTGAAATAACTCATTACTCTTCCCGGGCCTTTTCTGCTGTGTGTTCTGATGTAGACAACGGAGATGTCTCATCTGACATTGCATGCACTGCAAGCATCAGTGAACTAATTTCTACTGTGTTCCTCTTTAACCTCCTCCCTTCACTGCCGGAATGAGTGATTATAGAATTGTTTTTGCTTTTTGTAACACAAAGGGAAAATAAATCCCTGTTTACTATTTACTTTGATGATAGAATTGATCCATTAGTGGCCTCAACACAGCACTAAAAATAATGGCAGGCCTGTCTAATGGGCACAGCTACACCTGTGAAATGAACATAGCAGTTGCTTTATTTTACTTGAGATTTCTGTTCTGCAAGTGTATGCAAATTAGCACATATTTAATGATCTAGCCTAATTTGCACATTTAAACAAACTATCAGAGAATGTGTAATAAAAAGGATAATTGTCTTAATGCGAGTAATCATGTGTGAAAGTTTGGTCGTGTTATGTATTAACACGTTTATTTTCTCACATTCTAGGCCAAAGATTTGGCTTCGGTAGCCCTATCTTAGTGTCATCTTTTATTCCTGTCTACATCCTTGATATCCTTGATATCTGTTGGTAAATTGTTGCCTTTTGTATCCCTCTCTTATTGGTCTGCTTGAGTTTGACAACACCAACCAACAGACACAGTTATGTGACATGCTGACTGCATTTCCCTCCTCATAAAACCTTTGAAGAGTAGATTATTTGGAGGAAGTAAAAAATGTTATCCATTTACATCCGTTTTGCGTGCCAGCAGTTTTCACATTCTTTGTATTTTTACTGCTTCACTTCATTCAGTGGAATAGTGTCAAACCCTGCTCTTCAAAAGATTGCTTCATGGTGCTTCTAGTGGTCAGAAACCTCACAAGATTCCTTTAAGTTACTTCAAAAAACGATCAGACACTCATTTCACCCACATTCACTAAATCAAGTGTACAGACTTCGAAAGACTAACAGATCACAGGTTTGATATTTTGGTATGCATCGTAGTCACCTGCAGATCGAACCGTAAGGGATAGACAGGGAGGGCGGGACGTGGTTCAAATGTGACTTTATGCAGATCACGATCAGGGTAAAAGGGAGTATGCAATTAGCATGGATTAAAAGGCAGATTATTGCAGGGCTAATGAGAACATAAAGAGATTAGATGCCAGGAAAGAGTTGTAGAGACATGGGATAGATAGACAGATATGAGGCACAGAGACAGAGAAAGGCAACTGAGACCAACTGATACGAGAATGCAAGGACAAGGTGTCCGAGGCAGATACGGGAGAGGTGGGAGAAAGAGTGGCCTGGTAGAGCAAGAGATCCAGGGTAGCAAAGAGAAGGTAGACAGACATAATAGGACGAAAGATATAAAGAAAGAGGCCTCTGGGACCAAGAGATATGAGAGCGCAAGGAAAAGGTGGGGAGCGGGGAGAAGAGAGAGGCCTAAATATGTGGGAGCCTTAAAGATGGAGAAAATGGTGGAGGGGTCGGGAGGTAGGAGGGGTTTTCGAAAGTAAATTGATGGATAGGCGGTCAGGGAGAGGAGAAAGATTGAGACAATAGAAAGAGACAGGGGAGCGAGGCAAAGGAGCGGCGAGGAGAACACACAGACGCACACATATACTCGAACAGATAAACAAAAAGACAGAGACAAAGACACAAAGGCACACACATTCTCTCTCTTTCTCTTTTCCTCCAAATGCATACACACACAAACGCACACTGTATTATCCGTAGCCCTCGAGAGAGATCGCGGGGCATGGCTAATATGCGTCTCCGCGGTCTTCCCACAAAAAAACTGAGATGTTAAGAGGATATGAGGCTAACAAAGACCAGCGGGTGTGTGGCGTGGAGACACCAGGCTCTGTGCACAACAAACCAAAATGCAAACAAATGATGACAACAAAGAGCAGAAACCAACGGCGAGCTGACAAAGACAAATTGATTCGCAACTTTGTGTAAAAACCCTCCAAGACTGAAAATGTATGTGCGCCTGTTTATGTGAGGGGGCATGATCTTGTCATTGTCCAGAGCCCATGAGAGAGAGAGAGAGAGAGCGGGGGCATCTGCATGTCAATGGGTGTGTACACGTTTCTGTTGTGTCTCCTGATGGGTGTTTTCCAGCAAGTACAGTGTGCTTAAGACTTCTTCATGCCCTTTCTTTTTTTTTTTCTGAATAATACAGTAGCTGATTTTAGAGGAGAGGAAAGAAGAGTATTGATTCCCTTTCACACTCCTTGGGTCAGTGCAGTGAGCAGGTGAACAGCTGATATTATCATCTGAGCATGCGTACATCATGCGAGCTTTTGCGCTTTCAATGAACATTTGCACTCTGACATACACCTGTCACTCAGCAGGGTCAGAGAGGACAGTCAAGGCAAAGATAATCAGTCTTTGAGTTGTGAAGATTGCAGTACGCATTATATCTAAGAGAGGTTTATGAGAAAGCCAGTCAAAGGGTTATACCATTCTGGCATTTCAGCTCCAGCTGACCACCTTTCTTGAAGACCATTATTTCCCAGACGGGGGGATATGAGGGACTGAGCACGTCGAGTGCCATTTTGGATCCACTGACCTTTCAGTTCACGCTCTGACGGACAGGGATGTGATCCTTTTGCTATGAATTAAGTGTGGCCCATGTGCTTGTGTGGTGTTGGGTACGAGTACTGTCTGTGTGCCGCGGGGCAATCTGTGAAATCTGCGTTAAATTTGAAGCAACCAGCAATCTATCCTGCCCTCTGGGACCAAAAAAGAGGCTGCAGTCCAATACTGCCATATCACCCTGAGATGTTGGTAACGCTTTATATTAATGTCCTTATTATAAGGGTTACTTTAAAGTTAATAAAGCCCATATAAGATTCTTGAAAACATCAAAATAAATAAGATGATAAGATATTTAATGAGCATGTATAGGAAACTTGTTTCCAGTATATCAAGTGATTATGAACATTAATAAAAGCTTTAGAATTGTTTATAGTAGCATTACAAACATGCTTTTTGCACCTACCAGATCTAAAGAAAGAACAATGCCTTGTTTGGGTTAGTAGATCCTTTATTATGCACTTATTAACAGGTAACTATGCATTTGGCAGCTACTGGATCTTAAGCAAGAGCAATCCCGAGACCAGTGCAATAAAGATATGGTTTGATCTGCTGCTATATCAGCCATTCATCATCATTAAGTACCCACTGTACCCAGCAAATAATCGCTTAATGATTCAGATCGTACTTATCACGTTGCTTTGATATAAAGAGCACAATAATTAAAAGCAAAAAACAAAACTTCATCAACTTGCTGAATTCTCAAAGAACAGAATTGGAAGAACCTGTCACAACATACAGTGGTGCACCTGCGCTGGTGCTTACACTCAGCTGAGGCCTTACTTGAACAATAAGAATGACATTTGGTTCAGCTTATCACTATGGAGACTGTGATCGTGCTCCTTCTCCTGCTCTCTCTCTCTCTCTGTCTTTTTCATTGCCGTCCTTTCTTGCTGCCGTTCATCTTATCTCGCAGCCTCCCAATCTCCTGCTCCGTGTCTTTGTCTTTCCCTCCACGACTCCATCTGTCTTTGCTCTGAGAGTATGAGTCTGTGTGATACAGCAGACAAGATGAAGATGGAGACATTAACCTGTGTAGATAAGAAGGGGGGATAAGTAGCTGTGTGTGTCTGTAGGTGTGAGTGCATGCATGTTTTTACGTGTTGTTGAAATAACAGATAGATAGAGCCGTCACAATCAGTCGTGTTGCCGTCCCCACAGTCATGTCTATTTTCTTTCCTCCTGTGACCATTTAGTGTGTCTGTTGTGTGGTTTTGTAACAGCTCCTTGAAACTTTCACGGCTTAATTCTGGTTTATTATAGCCTCGATCATCATTTTGCCAGATGTTTCTATTAGTCGTATCTAGAGTTGCAAAGATGAGTGCATTAATTAAAGCAAAAACACAACTTTATGTCACTTCTATGACAGTAAACGGAATGTCTTTGAGTTGTGGATCTCCTTTTACTAAATTCAAACCTGAAGTGCTCCTTTTGTCTCTATCCCTTTTTGTTTTTAATGTTTCATGAGAATAGGGACACATACAACTACCACTCCTTGAACTAATCATACTATAGTGGGACTACTGATAATTATGGTGCACCTGCTTTTTAAAAGCTATGACTTTTGTAAACACACACACACACACACACACACACACACACACACACACACACACACACACACTGTCCCTCTCACACACATGCAAACGTGTTGCTTAACCTCATCTTGGCATTGCCCTTCATCTGCTGCTCTCCGTGCGAACTCTGCGCCAGCATGGTTCTATCTCTCCTCCCATATATCTCCATCTATCCATGCTGTCATCCCCTTTTATCTCCCCCTCCGCCATCTTCCTCACTCTCCACCCCTCAGTGGTTTGTTTTGGCAGAGCTTGAACAGCATCACACAGGAGACTTAAACTGGCACAATACATAGCTCCCCATCCACCTGATGCCTTGCTGTTCCTCCTCTCCTCTCTCCTTTCTGCTCTCTCCTTTTCCTCTGTCCTGCAGTTTCTCATTATTAAAATGAAAATAGTGGCATACTTCTCGATCCCCACCTGTCAATAAAACTTAGCAGAGTGAAGACTCAGATCGGGTGTGTTATGACATGGCAGGGTTAGTGAGAGGCCAAGCAGAAAGTGAGAGAATGAGCCTTCACTCACTGTTGCACACTGCATGTTCTTGCTCAGACACAAGACAGCATGACTGCTGTCTTTTCAATGTGACTTTCATGATTAGTTGCATCCACTATTACATGCCCATGTTTGAAACCTAATTCTTAATGCAAGACAGTCCATTATTCAGTCATCTATTTATGTATTTATACTGTAAACTCTCTGTTACAGGTAAAGGTCCTGGATTCAAAACCTTACTTAAGTAAATGTACAAAGGTATTAGCATCAAATAATAGTAGTAATAGTATCTTGTAACATCTTTGCAAAAACAGAGGTATTATTTAGGTGCAATTGAGAGTTTGGAGATGTTTGATGCTAAAATCTTTTCACTGATCATGGGAGATTGTTTTGCTCGTGCAGCAATCATTTCGTCCTACAGGACCTACAGGCAACATAGCTGCAGCCACTCACCGTTCACTTTGAATAGAGGCCGTACATCAGCTTCAAGGACGATGACACGACACTCACTAATTGGGTTGGGGGGCAGGATGGTCGGCGTTTTGGGAGGCCAGAGGCTTAGCTTGGTTGGCTGTGGTTGGGGACCTCACTGACCTCTCTGTGAAGGTCTTAAATGTAAACTTGGATCTCACTTGTATGAACGTGCAACACAACCGCACATACACACACACACGCACATGTGCTTCCACACAAAGGAAGAGGATTGTGAAGTCTCATGAGGAGGTACTGTTAATCCTATTGACAATGGCTTGTCTGAACAGTGGCCTGAAGAGAGATGAGGCTAATTCTTTTTATGAGGACAATAAACCCCCAGGTCACCAAGGCCAACACACACACACACACACACACACACACACACACACACAATATATACAAACACAAAGAGCCACATCTGTGGTTGTTTCCTGGAGTTTAGCCCCAGTCTCGAAAATCAAAAGTGTAATAATACAGTATATCATACCACTCGATGCAATTGTGCTGCATCAAGTCTTCTTCAATCCCCTTCTGTAAAAAATATGGCTCCGGAGATTTCATCGTCTGATGGACTTTGACAAAGCGATATTGACAATGCAGCTTATTTTCCTGGAATAAAGATGGAAACGTAATATTGTTTCATTCTCTCTTGCTGTTATTGTGATGTATTTCCTGGCACCAAAATATTTACACCTATCTCTCTGCCTATAGTTACTGTCTCCTGCCAGAATACATTATCCAAGGCAGAGAAAACAATATTGCATTTCTTATTGAAAAGCAGCGGTCCTTCACCTTTTATCAACTCATTAAAATACACACACGCACTCACAGGCACACATGCACACAAAGAGGTGTTTTAGCACCTCTTTTGTGCACATCTGTTGTTGGGCTTAGAAGTGCCTATGTTAACACAAACACTTATTTACACAAAGATTGGCACATAATAATGCGAAAGATGGATGTAAATGTGGCACCGAATCTGTGTTTTAATCAGTTCTAAAATCACAGGTGTGATCTGTGACTAAGTGTGCCTGCCAGTCTCAAAGGCATTTACCATCCAGCTGTGTTAACAATGTTGAACAAATGAATTTCATTCAGCATGCAGCTGCTTGCTGTCAATATAAATCACATTAATGTGACAAAAGTCTTAAACAGTTAATGATTTAACAATTAATCACTTGTAATGGGAAGGAGTTTGGACAGTTTAATAACACAACTTAATTGCCTTCAGAAAAGTTTGTATGCCTGTCTCTGCTGTGTTTTTTCTGTGAAAGGGCACGGTTAACATTGTAGTATTCAGACATAAACCACAAGGGACGTGACTATTTTTTTCTTGAAAGGAACTCACACATTGTTTTTTTTGTTTCGCCTGTGTCTGTGTTTGCTCCCCAGATGGGACCCCTTACACTTGGTGGGTGGGTCGGGGCAGCGAGAAGCACTTCTACTGGGGTGGCTCATTGCCTGGCATCCAGAAATGCGCCTGTGGCATCGACAGGAACTGCACTGACCCAAAGTACGACTGCAACTGTGACGCAGACCACAAACAATGGTGAGTCAGACCATCACGTACAAGTTCAGCAGGAGCACAAACAATTTATGTCGTATTGATTGACTTCCCCTCACTTTCAGTTTTGCGGAGACTTTAGAGAAAGTTTGCAGCAGCAGCAGGCCCTATAAAGTGCCCTATCAATAATGCAACATTACATCTGGGTGATCTGAGGTTCTGTGGCACATATATACTGTCTAAAAGATACATTTAAATCAGAGTTTTACCCAAAGATCATTGGTCGCGTTCATGTCACGCTAAAACCTTAACACTCAAAAGCAATTGACTGCAATCCAAGAACAGCACTGCTTCTGTACTTCGATGTTTTCATATCGATGCGGATTATAAACAGGCTGGAAAGCTGACATTTTGCCTAGGACATGTAGCTTTAGCATTTGTTTTTCGGTACAATGTCACATATGTAACCATAGAGTGCATGTTTTGGGAATCAATACTGAGGATTAAACCAGCTCAGGAATGTTGATAAAGAAGCTAAAGAATCTGCGATGGATAATTGTCATTTTGGGAGAAAATTCTAAGGTTGTCGACCAGAAATAGGAAGCTGCTTTTAGCTGCTCCAGTCAATGATTGACCAACAAAGTGTGTTACGGCACATGTCCAGTACTTGAACGAACTAAGGACTGGGCTTAGTGAATGGTCAATTACCATAATCACAATCAATGATAAATAATTCAGTGAAAACATGCTTTTTAACTAGTGAGGACAAAAGATTATGAAGATTATTCTCTTACTATTTGCCAAAAAGCAGCTCCACAGGACAGCTGGGACTTAAAATGTCTTGTCCAAAGGTTGTTGAGGGACAGAGTAGTGTTTGACATTCAGTTAGCCCTCCCACAGATGTCCTCAGCTGGTCAGACGAAGTGGTTGAACTTTAATTCAACTTTAGCAATAATAAAAGTTTTTCAGTGCTGTACAGTACTTTACTTCAGGCTTGCAACTGTTTTTAAATAAATCTAATTTTAAAAAGGAATTGTAAAGGCCAATCTTAGTGCCTTTTATGTTTCATAAGTAGATGTTCTGTTCGCAAGAATTTAATTCTGGTTGACATTCATGTAGAAAAACATCCCTGAATTCCTGCAATGAAGTACTGAACCTCTTGCCTGAAAAACTGCAATATGGTACCGCTCTATCAACTGAACTTAAAAGAGAAACATGTCATAGCCGTGGAAATTTTGATGGGACAACTTCACTGTGCTGAAACTAAAATTGTCACCACTCTAATGCGAATGATTGCATTTATCTGTCAGCTCAGACACTGCCTTAGCTGGACTGTCTGACAAGGTGTCTAACTTCAAAGGCTGAAGTGACTGAATGATGAATGCCACCATCAATGATGCGTTTATTTAAGACGGATGTTTGCCTCCAGAACAGTTTGTGTTTCAGAGCTCTTTTAGCCAGTTGATTGATCTTCTCATTAAACCCACTGCGTCGCTGTCTTCGTCTCTGTGCATACTGTATGTGTGCGCACTGTATGTTAGCTAGAAGAAGAGGTTTCATTGGCTTTCATGTCTTCCCCCCTCATCTCTGAAACTGATTAGATTACAAATGTCTTATTTTGTCTCGTTCTCCCCATTAATATTATATGCATTAATGTCTCATTGTTTGGATGAGTGAGTTTTTGAATTATTACTCAGATAATTCTATTTCCACTCATTACCCATACTTAGGCAGCACGTAGAAACACATACGAAAGCACAAAGCCAGAAATTGGATGCTTACTGTATTACTTCCAAATTGCAATGAATTGCAAAAAATTCAAATCAAATAGTTCTGTGAAGAATTAGGAACACGTCCTATTCAAACTCCTTCCCACTTTGATTTAAATATTCAATGTTTGTAATACGTACACTCCCCTTCTCACCCGTAGATTAATTTAGATACCACCCCATCCATCTGCCCATTCATCCATGCATCCGTCCTTTGTTACTATTTAATCACGTACAATATGTGGTACTGCTGTCTTTTTAATACATTCCCTCCTTTAACTATTATGTGATGTTATGGTAAGTCTTTACAACAATGACCAATGTTTTTTCCTCTCATTTCTATTATTATTATTACCGTCACAAAAGTGACTACAACTAAAAATATATACATAACTAATGTTAATGTTAGATGATTTAACAGCTATCATTTGCAATACATGTTCACCACTCCATCCTCAACTGTAGCCTACCCTTCATATCAGTATCACTTTGACAAACTACAAGTATTACTCTAGGAAAGCAGCATTGGCATAGTTGTGAATAGTTGTGCAATGGTGTATAATCGCACATGTTCAAAATACGAGCAGAAGATGCAGAAGACGAAGAAGTTTTCTATCAGTGTTTAACCTGGATTCTCCGCTTTCCACTGTCTGCATGTTTCTTTCAACTCACTCAGGAGAGAAGATTCCGGTCTCCTGGTGAATAAAGAGCATCTGCCAGTCAGCCAGGTTGCTGTGGGTGACACCAACAGACCAGGCTCTGAAGCCAAGCTGACTGTTGGACCGCTACGTTGCCAGGGAGATAGTAAGTGTTGCGTCATGTACATGTGTATTGTGGAGCTGTAGCTGTTGATGCAACATTCTGCAGCAATCTTAAGCCTTTTTGGCTGACAGGAAGCTTGGACAAATGTTAACGGAGCCATGTTAGAATCCAGAACGATGGCTGGCTCGGTGCACAGGAGCTACAAAGTGTTTGAAATGTATTAAGTGAATGACTATGAATCTGGGACATACAATAAGAAACTTTAGCTGATAATTCAGTGTGGTTGAGTAAGTGCTCCTGCTGTGCTGATAATAGTGGAGGTTACTGATTTAAAATTAAGCGAAGTAATTCATGACAAATTAATTAAAAACGGATGAGGAATCTATCCTAGAAGTGGCACTGAAACCAAATTTGTAGACAGTTTTGCTTTGATATAGCTTAAGAGATTAATAATGAACAGTATTATAACCAAAATGACAACCTGGATCCCCCGTGAGTCCTGACTTTGAACTGCAAGGAGGATCTGCAAAGAGCATGAAAAGGTCAGTAAGGTAGCCAGTAGCTAAATCATGCTGTGCTTCAGAACTCTGGAAGATCTTTCAACTGTGGTCAGGATTCTGGATAAGCTGCAGGTGAAAAAGGAACCTTTGAGGCAAGAGATCTGCACCACAATGGCCTAATTGAGAGGAAATGCAGTATGTGTGTTAATGACTTCCTCCAAGTCAGCCGCTGAGAGGAGTAGGATTGATTTTCAAAATACATCTCAGCTGGATATAGAAGCATGACTGCATAACCTTTGCGAACGACTCATCAAAGGTTGAATCAAGAGCTCACCTCCATTCTCTTTAATACAGCCTCTATTAAAATACCCCGCTGATGTTGTGTGTAGCTTTTGGAACGGTTGGAAGAGCACAAAGACATTTTTTTATCAGATGTTAAGCTGTAGGAAATTCCTGGTCATATTGTCAATGGCACTAGAAAGCACTGTTAAAATCATTTATACAGTGTGATCATTTTACCGCGTGGCAGACTTTATAGAGTAGATGAGACAGTGTGTACAACAAAAGTCTCCAGGCTAAACAGTATGGTAGTAGATAAAGGTCGTCTTGCTTGTTAAGATTGCTCCATGATGTCTTTTGAACCATGATAGTGTTGTGTCTGAAATACCATTGCTAGAGGTGGTCAAGTAGCACTGCATGGAAAATGGAACATAATCTAAAAATACTACAATCGCATTTTCCTATATCTTTTATCCAAAGAAGGTCCCTCAGGTGAGCTGCCTCACATATAGGGAAGTAACCTAAAACCAGAGTGGAATGTTCCTAAAATAGAGACAAAAAACGACTGAATAAAATGAACTGTGAGAATATTGGATTTATTTCTGTTCGCTTTCCCACTGCATTTTTTTTTCTGCAGGCAAAAATTACCAATAGAAACCAAGTCAATGCTGTCTGTCTCCCTCACTATTGACATATTCAGGTATGTAATAGGGGGAAGCTGGAAGAATTCAGTAATACTGGAGAGCAAAGTGCCAGGAGTGTGTTGATGGTATCTGCCTACATTTACACACTTTAACTCCTTTTACTACTTGAATTGATTATTTTAAGTGGCAGGTGCATGGTGTGCAGTTTGCTGCAGCTGTAAAGGGAGCTCAGCATAGAAACCTTGATATTATCTGCACGTTAAAAAAATCGAATTTCAAGCAAGGACATACAGATAGTGGTTAATGAGAAAATAATCTCTCTTTTTGTTTGTAAAAACCACTGTACCATTTACTGGGGAAGACTGACTCCAGTCAAGGGTACATAGTGTGCATGGTGGTGTACTTTTTCACCATGCGTACGAAGTCAGTCACGGACACCCATGTTTATTTTTATAATATTTCACCAAAGATGTTGCTCAGGAGTAGTAAGGAGTTGAGTCTGTTACTAAAATGCTAACAGAAAAGGGTATATTCTCAAACGGTATGGGCCACTCTATGTGACCTTAATCAACAGAGAGAAAGAAAAAAGGCTGCTTTGGTCTTAATTATCTTTATCCTCATGTGGAATGAAATGTTTTCCTCTTTCCTCATCCTTTATTCCCAGTGGAAATTAAACATTATTAGTACGTCTTGAACTGTACAATACATTCAGACATTGTTAGCTGAACTTTTGGAAAGTAACAAACATCTTTTGACAATTAGAGTTTGCTGCTGATGGTTTGAATGGGGGCCTTAATTAAAAACTAACGTGAGAGAGAACAAGAGACAACACTTCATGCATAGCGGAGTACAATTGGACACATTGTTATTCTTGGGTTGCACTTGAGTGTGAAAATAACACAATGCTCATGCTCACATTGTTCCATCAGTCAGAGAAAATGCTGTTTCATCTCTGTCTTTCTACTCTGGAAAATGATGTGAATGGAGTGTGTGGGTGTGTGTTTTTTTTGTGTCTGCAGGCACATGCATTGTTGCTTGTATATATGTATGTGTGGCCAAACTAACTATTTGAATCACATCTATGTTGTGCTTCTAGTTTTGGCTGTTTGTCAGGTAAACTTCAGACATCAGATGCTGCAGAAACCCTCACATACACACACTGGGAGGCAGTTTATTCCTCGCTGTTTCTCTTCCTGTCTATTCTTCTAATCAGTGTTGGCACACTGCTCTCTGTGGGACATTGGGTCAACTTGAAGAAGCGTAGATTCTGCCGCTCTATCATTTTGACCACTTTCCTTTCCTCCTAACCCTTGAACCTTTGCTGTTTCTCTTTGCTTCACTTTGTCCGGAACCTACCTGCGGTGTGTCAGTCCCACAGCGTGGACTGTCAGGCCGGCATGGATTAATTGCCTCACCTTCCTGGTGCATCTGTTATACTTGGGTAAATGAAACATTTCTCATTCTGAATCAGAGTGGGCTTTCACACAAACTCATAAAAGTCAAATGGATGATGGAAGCCTTATCCTAATGATGTAAAGCCACACAACCATAAAGAATGGCTCCCATTACTAGCAGAAGCTGTAGGGCTGAAAAAACACACACCAGCATGTGACACACTGCAAAACACCCACAGCCATTGTTTTCTATGTGAACCTGCGCACCAGGGGTGTCGGCAAGCCAACTTAAGATTGTGCAGGATGACGCTTGTAGATGACGTGTGGGATATCCTAAAACAAGTCTGATCCATGATGGACTCACTGTGGGTTGGGGATGTCCACTGGTGTCTAGCACCAGATCGTTAGCAGCGGATCCTTTCAGTTCTTTGGCTTGCAAAGTGGGGCGGTGATAAGGACAGAGCAAAAGTGCATTGCACAAGCCATGTCATAGATAAGTGCCTAGAGGAATCAAGGCGTTAGAATTGACTCTACACAAACGTTTCCTTAACCTCCAACTTAACGATTGCCTTACTTTGTTAGTTATTCGCTCTTGCAGTTTATAAAATAGATATATGTCACACTACATTGTGCAGAGTAGAAAACCAATTGGCTTGGAGCCAAGAATATGCTTTGTTAGCTTGAAATGCCTCAGGCCAACTATGAGCGCTTTCTTTCATCCCTCCTGATTGTGACCTGAACACATAACAGACTACAGTAAAAGGTATTTCCATGTTTTTTTTTAGGAACAAGTGAACCAAACTACACTTATGAAAGCAACCTCAATTATTCTCACATCCCAAATGGATTACCCACTGAGAGGATTCAGAACAGAACTGTGTGAGCTCCTCAATCAAGTGGTTTTGCCTTTTGAGGTTGCCTCCGCCTCCCTCATCCTCTTCTCTTTATTTTCGCTGTCTCCTAAGACGAAATAGATTAAAACAGCACAGAGAAGTAGAAACTTCGGCATCTGCTGTGTGATGTAAGAAAATACCAGAGAGGTTTTGTGGAAAGTAATATCCTGTGGAGAGGAAAAGCAAACATGGATTTAATCTTTAGTGCAAGGCAGCATGATCATTACGATAATAATGCTTCATATATTATCTATTGGCTGCTCATTTTTCATAGTAAAGGGAATAATAGAGTGGAGCTATGCAATCTCAGTGGACGGTGAGTGCAGCTATGTACTTTCTGCCGCTGAGAGACAAGGCTGCATTCTAAACTGCTAAGGGATATATCTAAGACCACCATAGATGGTGTACACGCGCTTTTCCGCTGTCATTTTTATCAGTACGTCCGTCCATTCATCCGGTAGACAGGAAGTGGCCTGGTTCTGTCGTGGGTGCAGAACATGACAGAACACCTACCCTCACTCCTCATTGGTGTCACACTCATTACGGTGCCTTCATCAACAATCTGGTGCCACTCTCGCTAATGTCCCTTCATCACAGAGCTGCCAACATATAAACAAACCATGATTTAATGACCCATGACACCACATCTGTTTGTGTGTGTGGCTCTATCATGTAGCAGTATGGCAGACACAATTACCAAAGATGGATCCTTCTGTCACTTGGAAGGAGCCATATTCTCTTTGTCTCACTCTATTATCCACTGAGTGTGTCCGAGTGTGTGTGAGAGACAAAGGGAGAGTTATCCTCTTTTATGGAGTGACCAGATTAACAAACTAAATTTAAAATGAAAACGACTTTGAGGTATGTTTGCAATAGTGCTGGCTAAGACACCGGAACATGGAGCACACATTATATATTGGCCCATTAAGGCATATTAAACATATATTAAAAATTTCACACGTGAATAGGTGCTCTGTGTATGATTGATGCTACTCACACTGTGCATGGAGCTCTGTCTTAGTAAGACCAATGATGATTGGCTGCCATATAATGGGTTTTCATAGGCAAATGACTAATGTATTGGGCAGTCAGGGAAAGTTTTCGCACAGGAGTACTTATGTGTCTGCGTGCGTGTGCATGTGCACACCTCTGTGTGTGTATTACCGTCTGTATTTCTTTAGTGAGAGTGAGAGTGTAACCGTGTGTGTGTGTGTGTGTGTGTGTGTGTGTGTGTGTGTGTGCGTGTGTGTGTGCGTGTGTGTGCAGTATGTGTGTGTGTGCAGTACGTGCTCCAGCATTAATGAAGCCCATTTGCATGGCTAGTTTAATGGCAGCCTATACAGTCAGAGGCAGACAGAGAGGAATTAGTTCCATCTATTGATGTTAAAAGGGTTTGGACATTTTAATAGATGGGAATGAAAATAAATGACAGCAAATGAAGCAAAGCAACATATATTCTATTATTATAATGTAATGCACCTGCTATGAAGCATGCTTGTTATCAAGACTGGCCCCAAATGAAAGCTTACAAGGGTCACCTATGATGGTTCAAAAATTAATTAATTAACTTGTACCCATCTGTCACTGTTCATATGCCCATATATATTGTATACATAATTGATTTCAATCTAAAACAGTTATCACAGATAGTGAGGGTTATTACTGAAGGTTTCTTTTAAAAGAGTAAAAATACAAAGATGTTGGTAAAAGACAGATTTTCTTTTGTGATTCAACTTCTCTTATGGGTGATTTTTACCAGTTGCATTTTCTATAAATAATGATATTAAGATTAATAAGCCTTGTATTACATTAATATTGTAAATGCACAATATAACCACAAGTAGATAAGTGGCTGCCTACATGGAATGAACAGGTCATCAAAAACAGTTGACAGTAAAGGTCATTTATTCTCTGCAATTGATGCTGATGTTTCTGTTGAAACTCAACCGGTTCCAGTTACCCTGAAGAAGGAAAACAAAAGATGATTACAAAGTTGTTGTAGGTAGATATGTGTACTACTTGACTGAGGTTTTTACCCAAAGCACTTTACAGTCCTGCATTCTTGTGCAGTTTTTAGCAGAATATTACATTAATGAAAGACTGTGGACATGTATTCCTTACTTCCAACCAGAGAAATAACTTTAAGAGAAAATAATTTAACTACCCTTATTTCTCTTACTTTCTTTGTTAGACTTTTATTTCCTTTCGTATCTCCATTTATATGAATACATCTCTGAATGTTTAGTGCTAAAAATGTATGAGAAGCAGCTTAATTACAAAGTGAGATTGATAAAGGTTATGCCGGCCTCTAAGGACAGACACAAATTACCTGATAATTCAAATGCGATATTCCTGTGAATATACCGTACCTAGACCATAAAATTGGACGCCACAAATGGCTCAATTACACACAAATGAGATGAAAATCAGGTCTCGATGGAAATTAAGACATGAACAAGGAAGAAATATACGCGTGCTGTGCCACAGTGCAACACATTTCAGAGCTATATATGTAGGTTCAAGTGTTCTGAACAATAATATCTGAGCCATGTCCTCAGGGGGCCCTTTCTTCGTCAGATGAATCACCTTCCATGATAAGTGCTGCTGCCTCTCTTATTACATGACACTATCATTAGCACTCTGACGAAAAAGCCTCCCAACAACTTTGCACCTGAAGTAGGTAGCATAATAAGTCGCAAGTAGAAAAGTTAAATGAGATGCCACTGCATGTTTTTGCTACAACAGCCTGAGCAATAAGTGTCCCCTAAATGTCATCATCGATGGTGAGATTGTCAAACTGTGAGCAAATGCACGGTGCGCGAGGATGAGGTTATTAATATGAGCTATTGTGGCAGTAAGTGTGGTCTCTCCTGCCTGCAGCCAACAGTATACAAGAATTCCTATGTTTAATGTGTATGCGCATGTATTTTATATGTGTGCTTGTTTGTGTGTGTGCCTGGAAATGTCCTTGTTTATGACCTGAGACAGCGCAGTCAGTCATCCTTACCATCTGCTGGTACTGGCACATAACCCATCTGGTCAAGCATAGACAGATGAATCATCTAGTTGGCTTCCGGACCCAAACTTCACCTCAAACCACATCTCACATCATGTCAGCTGCAACAGTTCAGTGGGCTTGAGGCCTTTTTTTTTTTTTTTAACACGAGTCCCTGTGGCCTAATCCAGAGGTCAGCACGCAGCTGTTTAATGCAGCCTGTTTTAGTCAAATGAGTTGATGGGTCCAAGAGATGTTTACAACATGCATGTAAGAAACATCTGTCTGTGAAGAGCATCTAGTCGCAGAATGCAAATTAAGAAGAGGACAGAGGAGCGGCAGATGTGCTGAGTTTTGTGACCATGATCATTTTTGATACAGGCAGCGTGTTAACATCTGACGCGCTAACATGTTTGTACCAAATTGCGTGCAGTCCGGTCAGTAGTTGCATGATGTTGGCACGGGTGCGTGGGGCTGACGTGGTCGGCAGAGCGTGCTGTGAAATTCTGTGCAGCTCGTGTTGTTGCTAAATTACAATCACCATAATCACTACAGTAACAACCAAGAGGAGAAATGTTATAAAGCAGGGCCAAAGTTTGCCCACCATATTATTCAGTGTGGTCAGCTACATGCTTCTAGTGGAATAAATTAAAAAATGTATTGTTTTATTTTTAAGTTTGTTTGCTGTTTTTTGGGAGGAAAACATGTTCTTAAAATATGTAGTGCAGGAAGTCAGTCAATTAAGGAAACTTGGGATTACCATTTTCCATCTAAACAATACATACAATAGGTGCTTTCCTTTAGCCCATGGCCCACCATTAATTTTCAGTTTCGGCCGTCCACAGGAAAGATTTTGAGCACCCCTACTGTAAAGCCTCATGTTGACTGATGCCTCTGTTTGCACTGTTTGCTACACTCAGTCTTTGTACGCATAGTCAAGTTTTTCAACGAGCGGTTTAAGGCTAGGTGATCTAGGAAGTATTAGAGGCTAACACCAAGCAGCAGAAGACCAGAAAACATTTGATCCAAACTTTTAAAGAAGAAAGAAAAAGCATAATAATGGACCACTATCCTGCTTCTCCGGAAGCTCAGCAACTGAAGCCGCAGCCTGAAAGTAGATCTGAGATACTCTTGGTGGTATTGTCCACTATGGCGCACGACACAATGAGACCAAGGGCATGTAGGGGAAAGAGTGACGCCGGGATTAGAATTTCTGCATTGGTATCACCTTGAGAACAAATCATTCAGAGAAAAATGGCTTGTCAAGAAAACCACTTCAGATTCCATTTGAAGACTGCAGGGTCTTTGAAGCATCCATCACTAAGCACTGACACGGTTCTTAAAAGGTTCACAAGTTTTTTGTATGTTTTCTACATATGAATACATAGAAATGGCTTGAGTGCACACAGCAGGTCACACATGAATGAAGTGTCTGTCTTCCAAGGCCGATCTAACCGTGTTCTGTGAGTCAGAGGTTCTTTCATATCAAACCCATTTTATAGAACTCTGGCTTCACACATAACATACCTTTAACAAGGTTATCAAGCACTATGGTTAACAGTGTAATAATAGTGGCATCTCATTCAGAAAAGACATTTTTTTGAAACATTGTTTGATAAACATTTTAATATGGCCGTGACAAATGTCCCAGAGTGCCGAGCCAACCAGTTGCATCTGTGGCTCTGGCACAGGAGCAGTCGTAGGGTTTACGATTTGGCATGCATGTTTATTTCTCTAACACTGTTTTCTTTCCAACACTCAGTTTCTGTCAGCCCCCTAATTTGTTGTTCTCTCCTTTGCCTCTCACACCATGGATCTCTTTTGGGTCCTTTTCTCTCCAACCTCCCACTTCCCTCTTTCCCTCTTGTTTTCTCTCCCTCCCTCTGAAGCGTGACTCGCCTCCCGGCTGTGTTTCTATATCTCTGTGTCCTTCTTGCTTCTATGTCTTTGTCAGCCTTCTTTTTACTCTCCTGCTCAGAGCTCTATAGGTCTCATTCTGTGTATCCAAACAGACATCACAGCACATATTTCCCGTTTTCTTTGTATGCATTTGTGATGTTATTACCTATTTGTACTATGAGGGATTTAGTTAATGCTGTGTACACCAAAGAAATAGTGATGTGCATTAATTTATTTGGATACAGTCTCTGTACACCGTATGCTGCAATAATCCAAACGGTTCCTTTGTGATTAGTCAGTGATTGTACATCTGAGTGTCACCAACTTATGGCCCCGGTTTTCCTTCTTGCTATGATGTAACATCTTAGTAAACAGATAATTATTTGCCTCTGCGGCCTCTGCAGACTTCCTCCTGTTTAGTCCTCAATTAACCCTGTTCAATAATTGGCTGGGCCTCCCGTAGAGAAATGAACAGCATTCCAACTTCAAACACACTAATCACAAAGACAGCATCAGTAGGTGGCCAAGTGTGCCCGTGTGTGGATGTGTGTGTGTGTGTGTGTGTGTGTGTGTGTGTGTGCGTGTGCGTGCTTGGCCGCTATCTGCCCTTGCCCCTGGTGACAGGATGTGAGGCAAGGAGGAGAAGGGAGGAGCTCAGCCTTGTCATTGGGGAGCGCTTATCGCACTGAACCAGCAGACACACACAGATGCATGGACACTGGTGCATACCTACACTTAGAGGCACGCGCTCACACAAACACACACACGAATGCATTTGCCAGCATAATTGGGTATAAAATCGCACATGAAAGGAAGCAAAATGGTGCCGAAGGGACAAGTCAATTGATTAATTAGCTGCTCGACAGAAGATTCATCAGCGACACATTTTTAATGACACACGTTGTTTGGATCTCCTTCTTTTCTTTGTTTTCTGTCGTTAATTGAATACCTCTGGTGATCTTGTAGATGCATCGTTTAAAGTCAGGTAAGAATAACAATCGAAGGATTCATTGATAGTTACATTGATCATTGGTCGCAGTCCACACACACACTTCTTGCACACACACACACATTTGTCCCCTATGCTCCGCTGTTCCTGTCGGCTGCTCCTCCAGGGTTATGGTTGAGGGCCTGAGGCCAATCCTCTGAGGCATCAAAGAGATCTCACACAGCTGATACCACATTAGCCTTCACTCTTCCCTTCCTCCAGCTCCTCCTCCTCCTCCTCCTCAACTGTCATCTGCCCTCTGCACGACTTTACCTCTCCCCTTTTCCCTCACTTCTTCAGTATTCTGTCCTCTCACCCGTGGCTGGCCTCTCTCCTCTTCTTCTGTCCTCCTGAGTGGTCCTTTCCATCCACTCCTCTCCTCCTCCTCCTTCTTCTCCTCCTCCTCCACCTCCTCTTCTTTCTCCCCTACTCCTCATCTTCCGTGAGTGATAGGAGCGAGACAGAGACATGGCAAAGCGAGAGGAGAGGAGACAGGAGAGAAGTCACTTCATCAACCACAGTCTGATAATTCATCAGCAGCTGTTTAACGTGCTGCTACTTTGTCTTCATTAGCAGCCGCTGGTTTCGCTTCATAAAAGTCATTAGAAAAGTTGTCATCAAAAATCCTGCAACACTTTGTCTCTGTACCCTTGTCCTCGTCTCAGGTCCTCGTTTAGGAGAAAAGAAAAGGTTTTCTCTCCGCTATTACGATATGATCAACTTTCTTTTGAAAACTATTGAAGTTGCAGGAAATTACAGGCTACGTTTAAACCACGGTTTTAGGTGATGAAATCTTTTTTACTGCGGCGATATTAAATGAGCCACATTAAACAATGGACTTGAGATAACAATGTTTTATCCAGAATAGATTGATAGCTCTTTGGAATGAAATGAAAATGGATGCGTAAGGATTTGAAATGAAACCATTTTGAAAATGAATTTATTCTCCAGCTTATCAGATCAGAATGGGTTATAGTGTTTTTCCACAGCGCCAATGGAGGGTACGGTACATGCGTGTGGGATTGGCCGGTTCAAAGTTGTGATTCTTGTTTGTTTTTTCCACAGATAACTACTGGAATGCCGCGTCATTCACCACCCCGTCGTCTTACCTGCACTTCGCCACCTTTCAGGGTGAGACCAGCGCCGACATCTCCTTCTATTTCAAGACCAGCGCACCCTACGGCGTCTTTCTGGAAAACCTGGGCAACACTGACTTCATTCGCCTGGAACTCAAATGTAAGATGCATCTGAGTGACTCTGTGAGAGTCATTTCTCTCCGTTTGTCTCTCTCACTCTCACTATCACTCTTTATCTAGGCTGCTGTGAGGTTTAATCCAGCAGCCAGTCTAGTGTGAGCTTTAATCCAACAGCCAGTCTGATAGAAATGGGTGCAAACCTGTCACCACACACTCATCCAATCACATAGACACACAGATGCACACAACAGTCAACTGCCTTTCTGATTATGGTGCACTACTTTGTGTGATTGCAAGAGAGAGCAATCATTTATTTAAGGTAATTGGTGTGTGCAATAATTATGTCCATTATGAACCTCTGTTTAACCAAATCACCCATTTTCAGGGATGACAAAACACAAGCTCTCATACACACACACACACACACACACACTATCTCTCTCTCTCTCTCTCTCTCTCTCTCTCTCTCTCTCTCTCTCTCTCTCTTTCGAAAAAATCATTCCTGCAAATAGGAGCACTCAAATCTCCTAAAAGTTCACCACACAACCTTTTCACAACATGTACACACATGCACCGTGCTGTCACTTAAATGGGTAAATGTATGTATTTCAGTGCTGAATGTGTACGTGCACGTTATGAAGGAAATTAAAGAGATTGTGTCAAGGCAGAGGAGAACAAAAATTTTAAATCCCATGAACAGCTTTGCTCCACCCCGTTTTACAATCTCTAAGTCCTCTCTGAGAATTATGATTGACATGTCACGCAGCAGGTTTCTGTGATCTCGTTCCAGTGGCTCAAATTAACAACCCAGCAGGCCTCAGTGAAGCCCCTCTGATCAAGAATGTTAGAATCTCGGGCCACAAGTTAATCGTCGCGCTGTATTGTAAAGGGGTTCCGGGCACAGAAGGGCTAGCCGACAGACTAATTGCATTTCATTGGGATTCAAATGGATTTGAACATTGCGCTCGCTCACCATTTCCTGCTGGTGTGCCTTGCCCACCATTTTGTGTCAAAAAGCCAACCAGTGAATAGACACAAAGTCAACGGACAGCCAAAGTGCTTTCTAAAGTCATTACACTGAATTATGTCTGCTGGTTTGTGGCGTAAAACTTCAGTAAGTTTTTTTTATTTTATATCCCAAATACTTCTTCAGCTAAACTAGCCTTTTCTATATGCACACATTTATTCTTGCAGGAAAAACAATGTGCTGACACTATACTGTACATGCAAGTACTGTGAGAAGTTTGCCAAAGGGGGTTGGTATTTGTCTTTGCAACATGCACAGGAAACACACACAGAGATACAGTAAGTATCTAGTCTGTCACGGCTGCACAGCAGGCCAGAGGAGATAGGGTGTGTGTGTGTGTGCGTGTGTGTGTGTGTGTGTGTGAGTGTGTCTCCCGAGGCTTTCAAAATGCCCCCACATCGATTTCCTCTCTCCTCTCCCTCGCTATCATCTTGCATTTTGCCCCACAGCACACGTTTAGACACACGATCGCAGAGCGACTCACGCGCACACAAACACACACTCGCACACATAAACACACATAATCTCTGCCCTCTCACTGGTGCAAAAACTGTATCTGCTGCAATCCCGTCAGGCCATGAAATGACTAGCATTAGGCCAGAATAGCATAGCTGTGCTATTGCAGGAGCTCATACACACACGCGACCTTGTACAAAGCACACATTACTGTGACCTTAGCAGACTCAGGTGGGCACTATTCCTCTTTGAATCTTAATAGTGAGAAGTTGGCATAGACACATTTGAAGGGGGCAGCATTGAAGACATTTTCAGAACCATGTGAACTGAACTGGTAACAGGATTGAGGACAGATAGAAAGGTCCCTAAATACAGTAATGCTTGATTTCTGGGTTGCTCTGAAGCTCAGCAGAAAGTATGTATGTGCCATGCTCTGAGCCCTTGAGGGGCTGCAACTTTAGTGATAGTCTTGCCCAAATGTTATAAACGCTTTCGGTCTGGGATCCCGCTGAGAAATGTACTTTTCCCGCTAGAGACCTCGGCTTATGAAATTCTATTATTGCTTTTTTTTATGTGAAGACGAGACAGACACAAAGTTTACATCTGAAGTTTAGCAGCTCTTGTCAAAGTTGTCAGACGTCCTTCTGATTTGTTAAAGTAATATCTCGTCATTTACAGACAAAAGCATCTAGCCACCACTGTTTTTTCAGAAGTTGATCTTTATCTCAATGTATCTATTCCAGGTAAGAAATACTCAGCATTCCTTGAATTGTGTGAATGCAGAGTTTTCACTGGTAAGCATGAAGAACTTATTTCAAGAGCCTTTTTTCACAGAGAGATGCTTAGCTTTCGAGAAGTTGCTTTGAATTTTGTTTCGGCTTCAATAGCAGCAGGTTTGCTGTGGCACTCCGAGTCTGGCTCACACTTAAAGGGAGTTTACATCCTTAAGGAGGCCAGAGTGTTCCAGCTGTCCCAGGAGAGGAAAACACGGAGCAAAAAGGCTAAATCGAAGAATCATCAAGTGTAACGGGAAAGAGATCGAAGGGATAATACACTACCAGCCATCAGAAAATAGATAAACAGCTAAATGAAACTTCACATTAGACAAACACACACCCACATATATGCGCAATCCACACAAGCAGTGATCATTAAGACAAAGACACACACGTTACACAATCTCTTTCACTATTTATCATTGTTTGGTGGTGCTGTGCTGACGCATAATTTAGAATTTGGCTCTTGCAGCCTCCATATTAAAAGATTAATAGAAAAACAAATAGCGCAAATAAAAAGCTCTGCTGGGGTTTCTCCAGGCCAACATACAAGTGTATCTCACACATACCGAATTACATTCACACACACACACACACATCAACACTTACAACATCCATCATGGCTATGCAAATAATGAGGCAAGCGCTGTGCTCTGAGGGCACTTTAGTTTTCATTCCTGCCTGCGGACAGAGTATAAAAGGGAAAGTTGTAGGGCATCCATCTTGCTTTGCTGTGCTTCTAAAACAACACACGAGTAATCAAACACACGTACACACTCACATGCCGTCCAGTGTTACTGTAGCTATGTTTCTGTTGCGGTGTTCTGATATATGTTTGGCTTTCGTTCAGCATTTAAAATAACTGATGTCGCTCCTCTCTGCCCTGCAGACCTGCTCTGTGCATACAGACATCATTAATTCAGTGTACTAAAGCCTGTCAGAGGGCTTATACTCTGTGTCTTACTGTGTGCACAGGCCTCTATTTGCCTGCATGCCGCTGTGTGTTGTGTGTCATGTATTGTGGATGGTTGAATGTTTAAGCACTTTTTCAGATTTATCTTATGGGTTAATGCACTCAGCACGTCCAGAAATGCTTTTGCTGAGATGATTTCTGGTGTGTTTGCATTTCATCTAAGTGGGAATGATAATGTCTTCGGGAAAAAGGATCAAGAAAGAAAGTAAAGCTGGAAGGGAGGGTGTGATGGAGGGCAAAGTGACTGATAAGACTTGTTAGGGATGTGTAAGTGAATGCAAGAAAGCAAGCAATAAATGAAGAAAACAAATGAATAAACTGTGAAGGAATGAAAGAAGGAAGGAAATAATACATAGGAAAGGGGGTGGACTCAGGGGACAGGGGGATAAAAGGAGGAAAGAAAGCTAACAAAAGAACAAAGAAGTGAGAGGAAAAAAATGGAGGAATAAACAAAAAAGGGAGGGAAGAAAAAAAAGATGTATATCGTAGAAGGGATGCGAGAGTTAGAAGAATGGAAGAATAAGTGGGGTGAAAAGAGATAATTAGATGAAAGCAATATGAAAATGAGAAAAAGGCCAGGCATATTGATTGGGCAAAGGGAAAGAAGAAAGTTCATTTCCCCATTGACTACTACATAAAATTATCCGCTCTAATATCTGAGCCTAATGAAGCTATAATGAAGCAGTAACATATAGAGTTATGAAGTGGTTATATATCATCTCTATGACTGCAGCACACTGGTGCCAATAACCGCCATATGGCAGCACCCAGAATATATAGCTTTTATACAGCGGCCTCACAGTGGTGCCAGACATTAGGAAAAGAGTCAAATTGGGTTTTAATTTGACAATTATAAATCGTCTTTCCAGCAGCAAAAATAATTCCCTCATTGTTTTCCCATTGTTGCTTCATTCCTTTCATGGGTCAAAGCAGAAGGATATTTTGCAGCGGCAAGCGTTCAGTCAACATTTCGCGTCCCCACACAGCGAATGTGTTGTCAGAAACAAAGACGTGCTATCTAACTTGGATTAAAACCAACAGCGTCTTGCAGCGCCGCACAGCTTTAAAATGTATTTATAAAGATGTGCATTCAGCGGCCACTTAAAGGTACACCTTTACAATATAATGCGTTTCAGTACAACTGCTCAGCCATAAATCCTAGTTTAATGTTCAGTTTATGTCGACATTTTCAGAAATGGATTAAATTCAATTAACCTGCGAGTTTACTGCTGAGGTCATAGTTAGAGATGATGTCGTATTGGACTGCATTATACTAGGATTATGTCCAATTTCTACATAACTAACTACAACCTCAATGCGATAACATAATGAATAATTAACACTTCAAGGACAGCATCATCAAGTTGAGATAGAGTTTAACATACACACACACACACACCATAATATTCTGTATACTTTCTTGTACTTGTAAATATAGTTGTACTTTCTCCTTTTCTGACATAACGTACACACATACTGTTTGCTGCAGAGAGGTTAAAAGCCATCAGACAACCTACCTGACCTCAACAATGCAGCAGCAAAAAAACATCTGGAATGGACAGGTGGTGGGCTGAAACAGACACACACACACGGTAATTCCAAAATATCAATCAACACTTGACCTGTTATGGTCATAAAAGCATAACAGTGCCCCCTATTGGTCTGGTGAAATATTAGGTTACTGAACTACGGCATTTCAACTTGCCTCATTCCTCATAACATATTCCAAACACACACATACACACACACACACGCACACACACACACACACACACACACATAGATCCACTTAATATGAGATAATGAAAATTAATCATGCAGAAAAACAAGGCCATTTTGTTCTTTGCACTCATTTTTCATTCCTTTTTTCTTTTCTTTTCTTTGTTCATCTACACACAGTAATTTCTCTTCTGCTCTTTCATCTCTCACTTGTCGAGTGGACAACTCTTAATGTTCAAGAACAGCAAAAAAAAAAAAAATAAAAATACGTGGAAACTGCTGTGATACAACTTTATGCCATGCAAAGC
This sequence comes from Lagodon rhomboides, assembly GCA_039737535.1. Classification (NCBI taxonomy): domain Eukaryota; kingdom Metazoa; phylum Chordata; class Actinopteri; order Spariformes; family Sparidae; genus Lagodon; species Lagodon rhomboides. Next base: position 13,396,759 of record CM077803.1, read on the forward strand.
CAACAGTTCCTGGCATCTATTGACCGTCTGTGAGATTAGTCCTGTCCAAAGCTGTGAGCAGTCGTGTATTGCAAAGCTGAAATCTATAACAGCCAAACGAATGGCCTTGAAACAAATGAGCCATTAGATTAGAAATTGAGCGCATATTTACCTGCAGAGCGGACTATGACAGAAACAGGGAGTTATGGGCTTTAGAAAGTTCTGATGTTTGTTAGGAATCAAGGTGAACTGAGTATTTCTTTGTCTCAAACCCTCTCTGCAGCTCCGAAAGTCGTCTCCTTCTCCTTCGACGTCGGAAACGGACCGGTGGAGTTGACAGTGCATTCTGCCACACCCCTCAATGACGACCAGTGGCATCGCGTGATGGCCGAGCGAAACGTCAAGGAGGCGGTCCTTCAGTTGGATCAGACGTATCGGGCATCTCAGCTCGCTCCTGCACAGGGGCACACACGGCTTGAACTGTTCAGCCAGCTCTACGTGGGTAAGTGACACACACACAATCCAACCAGATAACAACCTTCATCTGTGCGAATGAGTCACATACAAAAATTGTATTGCAATTTGAACATTTAGTATCCACTTTGTGGAGGCGGGAAACTCACAGAGACAAACACGCTGTAATTACGAGCTCTTATAAGTGGAAAGCGAATGTGCACATCATTCATGTAATTGGATTAAATTGATAAACTATCTGTGCTGTCTGTATTTGCAGTAATGCTGCCCTCGGATACAGACATCCATTGTGAGGATTGTTTTAGAAGTTAAAGATGTAGCAGCCCTTTTCTGGAAATCACTGGGTTCTCTCTTAAGAGGCTTCAGTCCAGCTTAGCCACAGCCACTGCTAATTGAGTTAATGTTAATCCAGCACACACACACACACACACACACACTTTCATTTTTTAGAATATGCACACGTGGACACACATGCACATCCTCGGAAACTCATCCGTATAATTGATCAGAGTTTTAATAACGATGAAACTTAGCGTCTGTGCTGGCTGTGAGGGCATGTGACTAAAACTAACTTAATTCGCTTACTGTAGAGGTCGTTCCTTTGATACTTTGGCTATATATTTTTAGGATTAAGAAGCTGTCACTGCACAAAGACGATATCAACCCCAATGACTTTGCCACACACACGCACACATTCACATTCTGTATCAGACAGATCGAGCCCGTAATATCACACCGAATTAGACCCTCATTTTGTTAGAGGGCTGCTTTTTCCTCATGCCTTCATCTTCCTCTCCACACGACGCCTCTCAAGCTCATCAGGAGTTCATGTGGCAGAAGATCTGTCCAGCTTTCTCCTTATGCTTTCACTTCTCTTTCCCTTTTTTACCTTTTGTGCTGAGCTGTCAATACTCTAGGGCTAAAATAGTTTTTAGGGATTTGCGGATAGAAGGAAAAGTGCTGAGCCGGATCACAGAGTTCCTACTGTCTCATGGAAAAAGTTCTGCCCAAAGGAGATTGTTCCGAAGTCCAATCAGGCGTCCCGATGTGATAGCCTTACCCTCCCTGATCCCCGTTTAGAATATAATTCCATCGTCTCATCACTTTTGCTGATTCGAACGCTGCTGAAACATCCTCACCTTATCATGTCCCAATTTGCCTCTCAGTGTATTTGTACTCTCATTTAGTGAAATGGAAAGGGGGCGAGAGAGGTTTTGCCACTGTGCGACTCGCAGCTATGAAACCGGGGACGTAATGGCTTTCAGATAGCACCTCGGACGCCACCTCATTTGCGTATGTGTATTCTGGCTTTTTCGTAGAAAGGGAGACAGGAGAAGGTTCAGGCCTGCTGTGTGTGAGAGACACAGGAGGTAGTGGAAGAAAGAAGGAAAGAAAAGAAAGACTTGAGCTGTGTTTTCACCAAAAGTACCACAATCTTTTGTCCTTGTAGTATTTTCAAGGAACTGGCCTAAAAACCTGCAGAGATTAGGCAAAGTCCAAAGTATGAAAACGGCTAGTTTTGCACATGATCATCATCAGCCTATCTCTTGTACGCCTGACTGGTTTGGACTTTAAAAAATGGTTGCTGAAATAAAATGCTGTGACCAATAATGTCGCTGGAACTTTCTATTCCCCGCTGTAGAAACACACTGAGTTCCTCCAAATATTCGTTGTCCCTGGCAAAAGTTCCTGCAGTGAAGTCACAGCTTTGTATGTACCAACAGCCACAGAGGTGACAGCACCTTCTCATATCTGATGTCTAATCCCTTTGTAATCCTCATTTGAGGATTGCTTTGGGAAGTTACAGTGCGACACACAGGAAGTGACCCGGCCACTGAAGGGAAGTGGTTTAGATTTGGCCTGTGACAAAAGATAGGGATCCTTTTGTGTTTGATCGAGAGATTTGGAAAGGAGTGGGCAGAGCCCTGCAGGCATCAAGATTTTGTCTGAACTCGCCTGATTCTTCCTTGTAACATCCTCCGCCGCCTCACACGTTGTCTCTGATTGATATTGATGTGGCTGTTTGAAGGCAGTGAAGTAGAAAAAAAACAATGTAATCTAGAAAACTTGAAAAGAATTTCAAAAATGATAGATCTGTTTGTACGATTTCACACAAACGCGCAGAAGGATACAGCAGGGAGCTTTATTTTGCTCAACTTGTTCTCAAATCCGTCTCTGTATCATCTCCTTCTCTCTTTCTCAATCAATATGCTCCTCATCAAGCATTTGATTGCTTTAGTGTTTACTGCACAGTGGCTCATTTGCTCTAATGGCCTTGAGAGTAAATGTTATACCATCAGCCTGCTGTCATTTACTTCAGACTGTTAACTTTTAGTTCACCAATTCACTTCATACATGCACATAACTATAAATCTCTCCACGTTTTATTCATTTAATGCCACCATCTGGTCTTTTGATTTCCCTCATGATGAATGCTCACATTCACGCTTTTTTTTATGGTTTTGCATGTTTTTGCTCTTTTCTCTCATGGCTGGATTGTTTTGTCTTTCTTTTCTACTTTGTTTATTTCCTCTTTGCCTCGCCTTTGTCTTCATGGATCGACATCTTGCTTGTTTGCCACTCGCTGCATGTGTGCGACACCTGTCACAGGGAAACCAGCCTCGCTCACCTGCCAAGACAGTAGGTAACATTTAATGAGTATAATGAAATGTCCCTCTGGCATAGATACAAATATGACGACACAGTGCACACAAACATGCGTGCATGAAGACCTCACCCACAGTTCAAACAGAGTGTGTTTTCTTGCATCTGATTTTCTTGCAGCGTTGATTAAAGTTTAGCCAGGATTTATCTTCTGAAATGTGACTGCTCATGCGCTGCGCTACTTTTTTTGATTTATACTCTACATTAACACGTAGGTGTGAGGAATTACCGTAGACTCTTGCTTATTGCAGTACACAAGAACAATTTCCATGCAGGGATCCGTCTGAAGCAAACCCATTATGGACCTTTAAGAGAGATAGTCAGGGAAGGAAAAACATTGCTGTAACCCAACAGATATAAAGCACTGGGCTGGTAAAATGGGATTTATATGATAATATCTCCCCCCCCTGGAAATTCTGGTGGGTAGAGGAGGCTTCTGGAATGGCATTTAGGCCTTATGAATCAAAAATACTCATCTAAAACCAATACAAATGGCATTCTAAAGTAATAAACATGGAGTGGGTAAAGATCGTTCTGGGGATCTCCTCAGTGTTGAGCAGGAAACTGACAATCGAATATATAGGGCAAACCACCATTCTATTAACCCACTCATACAATGATAATAGAAGGAAGATGTGAAGCCTGTAGGTGTAGATGGGGAATTTATCTATGTGGTTGGATAAGGCTTAATATATATATATATATATATATATATATAGTGTATGTTCATCCATGTAACTGTAACAGGGGTTTATTCCGCAGTGCATTATTACTCAGTAATGTAGAATCCACACCGACATAAACACACACAGTGAAAGAGTGAAAGAGTGGAGGTCAAAAGGTCTCATTCTATGATTTCTCTTTTAATTAGGAAGTTGGCTGCATATTGTGTCTGTGTGTGTATGTGTGTGCAGTACATATCCTAATGCATATGAGGTGTTTGCTCATTAGCACATCATTACAGGGTAACATACCCTTGAGCCGCACACAGCACAACCATGATGAATATGTAGGTGGGAACACATGCGCATGAGTGTTTAGCTTTTAATTACTGCTCATGAGTCTGAATTTTATGCATCCATGTCAGTATTTCTGTGTAGTCATGCTCTTATATGCTTGAGTTTGTGTGTGCATGTATATATGAACCCTGAAGCCTGACCAATGCTCAATATATAAGACCGATACTGATATTGAGATTTTTATAGGATTGAACATTAAACATCTGATAATGATTTATCAGCGAGGTAAGATGTTTTATGAATCTGTTTGGCCAAGAATCCATCAGGTTTGGTTGCAGCAAAGGATCAGTTTTAATTGAAGGGTAAACTACATTTTCAACAATTACAATAAATGTGAATATACAATTATAAGATGCATTGGAAATCAAGTTGGTGGAAGAAATGTACCCAGATATTGCACAACATCAGATTTTTGCCAACAGTGTGTGCCACCATATCTACCAAAGCAGGTGATTAGCCAAGATTGACTCTAGTCAGCATCAGTCAGGCTCTATTACACACCATTTGTGATTCATACAGAGACCGCATCCACCTGTATCTGTGAGTATGTGTTTCTGTTTGTGTGTGTGTATGTGTGTGTGTGCACGTAAGTGTGTGTGTGTGTGTACGTGTGTGTGTACGTGTGTACGTGTCCACCATGGTCTCCGCAGGCCTCAGAGCCTGCTGTCCATTTAATCAGAGACTGATTTAGACCTGGGTAAACAGGTGGCAGAAACCTCCAGCCAATCAGTGGTACAAAATAGATTAATTAACAGGTCTACTAAAAGTCAAATTCGTTGTGGGAATGAAAAGAGGAGAATGTGTGTGAAAGTGCAGCTGCGTCCTCATGTGTGAACACTGTCTAAAAGTCAAAAGACATACTATTAGTAAGCGTATCTGTGTTGAAGCTGTGTGGCTAACCTGGCAGATGTGTGCGTGAGAATGCAGCTGATGAGGACGGACGCCGTGCGTGCCAGAGTGTGTCTCCTCATCACATCTTCCTGAATGGATGCTTCTACGTAATACGAAGGATGCAATTGGGAGGTTTTAATAACTAAAATGCCCCTCGGCTCTTGTTAATGATAGTGTGCGTGAGTGTGCGCCCATACTCGTGTGTTTATCCATACAGTGTAACCGTCCTCTGTGGGTGAGCTTGTGTACGTTAGAATCTATACCTGTGGGTGTATGTTTATGAGTGTGTTTATTGCTATAGTCATTTAGGTCCACATTAATCTATTTAACACCCCCACTCTGTCCAATATAATGGGTAGTTAGACTGTAATGGTGCAAGGCCAGAATGACGATGGAAGCACTTTAGAGGAATGGCTATCGACACCCCAAGGCTAAGCATTGATGCTTCTATTGACTCCTTCAAGTCAGGTGCGCTGTGTGCGGTGTGTTTTTTAAATGTGTTGGTTGAATGTAGTATACATGCATTCCTGAATCAATTTGCATGTGTATGCGTGTGAGATGTTCATTAAGACACTGTGTTCATTAGGCTGTTTTAATTAGTGGAGAAATCGAACGAGTTGAAGGTTGTTTCAAGAACGGCGTCACAGTCGGAGCGATTAACGTGACATCAGTGGCTTCCTCCAGGCGTTAGGATGTTAACGTTTTCTAAAAGAGATTAAAAGAGCCTCTTGCATTCAAAATGACTTCCATGACCCTGGCTTCCATTCGCCCTCCCTTCCTTTACTTTATTTGTTTTCTTTCCTGCCTCACAATGCCACATTTTCCCTGCTCCTTTCCCTCGCTCCTCAGGTGCTGCAGGGGGACAGAGGGGGTTCCTGGGCTGTATTCGAGCCCTACGGATGAACGGCATCACCCTCGACCTGGAAGAGAGGGCTAAGGTCACGCCTGGGGTCAAGCCCGGTTGCCAAGGCCACTGTACCAGTTTTGGGATGTACTGCCGGAACGGAGGGAAGTGCGTGGAGAAGTACAACGGCTACTTGTGCGACTGCACCGACACTGCCTACGACGGCCCGTTCTGCACCAGAGGTGAGAGGCATTTTAAGAAAGTCGATTTCAGTCTCTGATGGGAGATCACGTGACTGTACGTAAATGCCACTTAAAGTGCGTCACGCTGCTTCTCATCTTCAAAACCTCAATTCCGAGACAAATCTAAGTCCCCCTGTGTGGGCTTTCAGTTATTTTTTATGTCCGATTTTATTTCTCTTTTTGCCAGCGCCGCAGGGTTTTTTTGCAATTCCCTAAGGTATCTAACAGTAAAAGATAACCGATTTTTCTTTTTCTTTTATTCCTTTGCTCAAAACCTTTGTTTGAGGAAGGGCACCTTTATCAGAGGCATAGTGACTCCTCCGTTCACAAAACCGGAGTCTCGCAGCATCAGGATACTGCTGGAGTAGTTATGTTTCAGTGAGCTTCATTGCCTGACAGCCCACTGTGATATTTTTTTGCTGCACTCTCTGATTGTCCTGACTTTCTATTCAGTTTGGAGCTGTCTGTGTGGAAAGTGTTTGGGCTTATGATAAAAGGCATCGATTGAGAGTGATATTGTGCTTACCCACCAATTCTCCCTGACTTTAAAGTGCACTCACTGAATGATAAAATACAGAGCTTAGAGATCAAACTGAAAAACAAATATGCGAGCCTCTTCCGTAAGCACCGGGTATCTCTAGGTTCTTGAAGTTCAGAGATCAGAATTGTCACGCCGCTCCTGCATTGTGGCTTATTGCTCAGATGTCATGTTTGTTTCACAGGGATTCATTAGATACAGCATTAAAGTTCCACTTTCCAAAACAAGTTTTCATAAAACGCTCTGGGGAGAAGAGCAGCGGTGCTGTCAGAGGCTTTCTGCTAGCTCCCAGTCAGAGAGTTGATCCCCGACACGTGAATTAATTTGTTTCCTAAAGCCGAATAGTGTTTTTCCCCTGTGCTAGTGGCAGGGGGGTGACAAGATGACAGAAAAGCAAAGTGTGTGTGTGTGTGTGCGTGTGTGTGTGTGTGTTTGTGTCAGGGAAGAGGGTGACAGTGTGTGGTGATATGCTAGTGTAAGACATGAGAAGACCTCCTCTGAATTCTGTCATAACCAATCAGCCATTTCGGGATTTAAAGAATAGAGATTACTGTCTGCGTGTGTGTGTGTGTGTGTGTGTGTGTGTGTGTGTTTGGCTGTGTGTATGCCATAAGAAGAGAGAGGCAAAGAAAGGGAGAGAGCACACCCTTGTGTCTGTTTGTTTCTGTGCATGTCTCCTCCTTCCTTCACTTTCACTCATCACTGCTTCAGGTCTTCTTCTTCTTCTTCCTTTTCCTTTTCCTCCATTTCTGTTTCCCTTTTCCCCTCACTATTCTTACACTTCTTTCTTCTTCTCTTGTCTCAACTCGTCTCCCTTTCCTCTCCATTTTATTTATGCCTCATCCCTCCCTATTTTTGCTTCTCTTTGTGCTACTCTCCTCCCATAAAAATCCTCTGTCTCCTCCACCTCTGCTTTTCTCTTCTCCTTGTTTGCATTTTTCCTTCATTTCCTTCACCCTTCCTTCTCCTCCCTCTTCATCATCCCTAAATCTACCCTTCCTCTACTTTTCTCAATTTTGTCTGGTTTCTCCTTTCTCTTGTTCTCCTCTGCACTGCCTTTCTTCTTCCTCTTCTTTAACCCTTTCCCTCTACAAATGTTCACTTCCTCCCAGCCTCTTCTTCCTTCTTGTCTCTTCTCCGGCCCTCTCCTTTGTTCCTTCCTCTCCCGGTTGCATCTCTCCTGTTTTCTCTTTCTGAATTTCTCCCCTTCACTCTCTTTAATCCCCCCCTCTCTCCCCGTTCTCCCAGCGAGTGAAAAATGCATGAAGCCAGCCATAATTGCATAGTGCATTTCCATTGTATCCATATTTACACACTGCTCAGGGGACCCCACCGTATTATTATTACACACTCTCATTCTTCTGCTTTTCTGCCCTTGAGGGTCACAGTGTGCACATGTACATGCATAAACATGGGTACACACACACACACACACACACACACACACACACACACACATACACACACAAACTCACACAAACGTACATACCTGTAGAGGTTTTCACGTTTGCACAAATTCACTTTCCAAAACTTCTTCATGCGCTGACATAAAACACACACACACACATAAAGAGTCCCTGCCCTGGAGCAGAGTTTTCTCATTCCCTCTTATGCTTCCAGACAATGTGTGTGTTGCTGCTGAGGCTCTGGGCAGATATTCCGAGTCTTTCTTCTTTTTTTACAGACAGGCCCCACATAATCTACAGTATGTGTGAAAAAAAAGATAAAATGTACGAATGTTTAGCTTTTAAAGTGAAGAGGGTGGTGAGATAGATAGATCCCAGTGAGCCACATGGGAGTTTATTGTGGGAAAAAGTTGCACAGTAGTAAATGACGAGAGACAAATTTTCATCTTGTTTGGATTGTGCCATGAATTCCACAAACAGATTTGAAGAATAATTTTGCAAGGAAAACATCTCGCATGTTTTTCGTGAAGATAAAATACCATTTAGATTTGTGTAAAAATCGCTCAGTGTCACCTCGGCACAGAAAACACATCAAAAATAAGTTAGAATCACAACAAGTCCGGTCATACTGACAGCTGCAGTTATGTGAAATGAGAGTCAGTCACTGTTGTTACGGGATATACAGGACCAACTGCAAGGCTTAGGTCATGAGTTTTGGTGAGCATTAAATGTGACATGATTTACGCTGTTGGTTGTAATAATAATAATAATAATAATAATAATAATAATGATGCATTTTATTTAAAGGCACCGCACATAACAACAACAGTACAACAAAATCAGGAAACATTTTAGTGCAAATGAAGATAAACAAATAAATAAATAGGAAGATGCAATTACATAGTGCCAGGAGCTCAGCACAGAATTCAGACTCTGTAGTCCTCACTCATACAGGAAGTCAACCAGACCGGTTTAGGCAGGGTTGAGCTTCCGGGGTTGAGAATAGTGCAATAGAGAGCAATAGAGAATAGGCACGAGTGTGGTTGTATGATTAGTCTGATACAGAGTAAGCCACTCGGAATAAGTGTGTTTTCAGGCAGGATTTAAAAGTGGAGACAGTGTCAGAGTGCGAATGTCTGATGGGAGTTCCAGAGGCTGAGGGCAGATCGGCTGAAAGCTCTTGACCCCATGGTGGTTAGGTTGGCAGATGGGGCAAAGAGCTGGATGGTGGAAGAGGATCGGAGAGTGCGGGAGGGTGTGTGGATATGGATAAGTTCAGCGAGATATGACGGTGCCAGGTTATGAAGGATCTTGAAAGTGAGGAGTAGAATCTTAAAATCACTGCAGGATTTGATAGGGAGCCAATGGAGTTGCTGCTGGGCCGGAGTGATGTGTTCAGCAGAGGGAGTTCAGCAGACCGGGTAACTATTGATGTGAGCTTCGAAGGTTAAGGTGCCGTCCAGGATGACACCCAGGCTCCTGACCTGGGGTGATGGTGGGACAGTGGAATTGTCGATGGACATGGAGAAGGGGTTGTGCTTTGCTAGGGTGGATCTGGTACCAACGAGGAGCACCTCGGTTGTGTAGTCTTTCTAATTATGTACTTCCACAGACTTATACGTGATTAGTTTTATGACAAACTGCGACTTTCTTCTGTTGAAAATTATCTTTTAAACTGACAAACATCATATGTGTGATTCATGGCACAATTCAAACAGGATCAAGAAAACTAGTTGTCTCTCACTATTCACAACTATACATAGCTTTCCTGAAATAAGGTGCTATTGTGTTCGACTGGAGGGCATGACTTTGCCTCTCCTTGGGTTGCTAAAGCTCTGTGTAAAGTTCAAACCCTAGTCACGATGTAAGTGCTTGCTAAGTGCATTAGTAAATTAAAACAGGTCAAAGCACAAAGAAAGTTGGTTACATGTGAATTAGTAGTCACTAGTTATTTACACCCACATACTGCCAGGTGTAACTGTTGCATAGCTAGTTAGCTTGTCAATGTGAGTAAAATGAGTCATATGTAATTTGGCCGAAACATCTCAGCTGACACTGATAAAATTATAGCGGCTCTTAAATTATTAAGTGAACTGGGCAGGTTTTTTAGACGAGGCTACCTTAGACTACCAATTCTACCAATGAGCTTATAACGTTAGCTATGTTAGCTTAATCAGATATTTCAGACTCAAACATATTTCATTTTATATGTTTTAATAGAACAAAGTACTACTTGCATTATTAAACAATTAGCAGTCTGTCTGGTCCGCTGAAACGGTAATAACTGGACCAACTGACAGCTAATGTGATTGCTAATGTTTTCTAATATGACACATTTAGAGAGAAGATTAAAAGAGGTTGCTAATGTGCAGATATCTGACCCGGCACTTGATGAAAATGCTGTTTGATTATCACATATAATGGGAAGTTCTTAATTCAATTTTCCAAAAATAATACAACGTTGGCCTAAAAATGTTAGCTAGGTTAGCATAATCGAATATTTCACAGTCATTTTTAACTATGCCACATGTCACTTTATCTACGCTTTTTTGTGTTTAAACAAAGTAATACCTTCTGTTACAATGGATTGGAAGTTAAGTTGATCATTTTTCCTTTTTCTTTTAGAAGTTTGTGATGAAGTGTTTAAGACATTTCTAATTTAGAGTTCATTTAGTTTGAAAATTGCAAAGAATTTAGGAAGGACTTCAGTTTAGATTTCACGAACAGCAACGCAGTCCAGCATCTATAAATGCAAAATTAGAACTGGAGCAAAAGCTGTGGTGCTTTTGAATATTATAATCACAAGAGGTTAATAGTCAGGTCTTCACATATGAACGCAGCTGTGAGGAAAGAAGCAATTTATCCATAGATGCTGTGGCTTGTTTTGTTCGTTTGTTTTGTCGATATTGTTTTATAGGAATTCAGTGAAGCGTGCTGCTTTGATGGAAATACTGCAGTTTGTCTTATTTAAGTCTGATTCATTTAATACCCAGCAGCATGGATTTTGGCAGACACTGAACAATCCAGCGGCATCGCAAAACAAAGTGCGAGCAGGCTATTTGAAATCTTGACAAGCTCTCTGCCTAGTTAACACAGAACAATTGGTAAAATGTTCCCTCCAGTCTTCCAAAGCTTTAAATTATATCAGTGCACAGCAGAATAGAGGATAAAATTGGGGTGTAGCTAAATAGAGGTGAGATTTAGCCTATGTGCCGATAGAGAACTTGTTATTCTTTAGTAATAAGCCTATTAAATTTAAGTAATGTAGCTTGAAGTATTTATTGTAATGTGTCTGCTGGGAGACGATGGGTGAAGTGAAGCTTTAAAACAAGATGCGTAAATGTGTTCGCTTTGTATTCCTCTCTCGCACTGGGTGTAGTTTTACATTTTCACTGCTGCCACTGACGGGGAGGCGAACATGCCAAAAAATATTCCATGACATTTACACACACACATACACACACAACCTTTGAGCCGCTGCTCCCGCCGAAGCCATTCTCCTTCATTTCACGCACATTTTGCCTTTTATCTCCCTTGTTACTGACACACGGACATTGTGCATGCATGCGCATAGACACACACACACAGACACAAACAAGGAGGATGAGAGGAGTGTAGAAAAAGCAGATCCCGTCTTCTCAACACTTGATTACAAGAATCAATAAGCCCCCTGGAATAACTGGAATATGCCATTAAGTCTGTTGTACTGGTAAACAATGCATTGTTTGGTTTCAGATGCTGGAGAGCAGCAATTTAACACCTACTTTACTACACCTCATGAACGCAGCCATATTTATGTGTGTGCTTACCTCTCCCTGGCAGTATAACAAGTCTACCCTGTTGTGTCTTGGAATGTGTGAGTTTCCCTGTGGCTTTCCTCTGATGGAAAGTGTTTTTCATCTCTGTTTTTTCCTTCTATCTTTACTTCTGTCTGTTCTTTCTTCCTTGCTTTTTTTTATGCGTGGATGCAATCTGTTGTGATTTGCATAGCTTTATGAAATATGCTAATTCTACTGTTTGTGGTGTGGACACATCAACAAGCAGTCTTTACTGCGCTTGTGTTTGTTCACCTGCTTGCATTTTTCTGTCGTCTCACCCAGATGTTGGAGGTTTCTTTGAGGCAGGAACGCTGGTCAAGTACAACTTCATGCCTGAAGCAGTTGCAGGAGCCAGTAGGGACACAAAGATTGTGACGCACCAGCTGACGCCACATGAAGTGAATCTGACAAAGGAGGAAGTAGCCTTTAGTTTCAGCACTTCCAACGCTCCAGCTATTCTGATGTACGTCAGCTCCAAGACGCAGGACTATCTGGCTGTTGTTTTAAGGCAGAACGGTAAGATCCACACGCGGAATTTGTATCCAAAGTCTGCCCGGTGTAATGCTTATTAGTGCTGCCAAGTACATTTTATAAAGGCTGTCCCTGCAGCAGAGTTCGGAAACTTCTATAATCTCCGAAAATCCTCCTCAGTCAGCGGCCTCCCACTGAGCCGCTGACAGGCAGCTGAGGGCTTTGATAATGTTGAATTAAAATTTTACAGTGCCATCTAGCGTTTCAGCAATCAATGTCCACAATCAGCCAAATGAAATTACAAATCACTCACGCTGCCAAGGGGTGTTGTGAGAAGTTCATGCCACCCCACCACCACCACCACCACCCCCACCACCCCCTCCCGCACACTCAAGGCCCTCAGACAGTAAATAGCTATAATTCCCTGCCAAGCTGCGGGCCTTTTGAATCATTTAGGGTTTCCCAACTATTCCTCATCCCTGCTCGCAACCATCACCTCTAAAGAAAACTGCATTTTAGCCTCAAATATTCAGTTGAGGCTTTCTGAATAGAAATACGTTTTTGATGAACAAACTTAATTTAAATGTGTCTAGTCTTAAAAGTCATCAAGAAACGAGTAAGAGTAGAGTAAAACACTAACTACTTATGGAGTCGTTAGCAATCATGTTTTTACAGCCATTGCTAGAAAATTCTTATGTAGGTGTTAATTGGTGAGAGCTCATGCCACAATCATTTTATTTTCATCATCAAGTGTTAAAGAAGGTTGATGGGCAGTGATGTGAAGTTTCACACAACCTCACCACTCTTCAAACCACTGGTTTGTATGTCTTCAGGTTCGTTGCAGGTGCGGTATAACCTGGGAGGTCTGAGGGAGCCGTTCGCTATTGATGTGGACCAGCGTAACCTCGCCAACGGGCAGCCACATAGCATCAACATGTCGCGAGTTGACAGAAGCATCACTATCCAGGTACAGACCACACACACACACATCACATTTTTTTAGGCTCAGAACCAGAAAGATTTATGTTTCGAGATCCTACTAACAAGCAGCCAAGGAGTGCATGACCAGCTACGTGCCCTCAAAACACTCTCATACACACACTCGGTCACGACGAGTACACAGTCACAGAAGCCCGGCCAGTGTTAGCTGAGTGGTTTGCATTAAGTCACTGTCCTGCAGTGTCCTGTTCTGTTCTCCACTGTGATGAAACTGCTTGTCCTCTGCCACTGTTAATCCACTTCCAGTAGAGAGCCTAAGTATAGCAAAAGAGAGAATGCATCGATCTGTGTGTGTTTGCATGAGTGCAGGCTGTTGTGTGACTGTGGCTGCATACATTTGTGTGTGTGTGTGTATGTATGTATTATTTACGAGCATGCATGGCTGCGTGTGTGTGAGACGGAGCAAGAAAGACTGCATGTTTGTGCCTGTGCATGCTTGTGTTTGCCCTTAAATATGTGTGTGTATCTTTGTTTGTATGTGTGTGTGTGTGTGTTTGTGAGTGTTGGGGGCTGGTGGTGGCTTGTGTGCTTGTGTGCTATTGCAGCTAAACAGCTTAGCGCAAATCAATACAGCCAAGCCTCAGTCAGTAGCTGTCAAGAATGGAGTGAGAATTCAGCTTAACTATTACAGACTTTGTTCGGGGCTGAAATGTTCAGATTTGGCTGCAGGCTGCAATTTAAGGAAACCACCTGTAAAATGGAGTTGTTATTATCGGTTGCTTCTGGATACGAATACATTGATAAAAAATATAAAATGTAATTCTTCTCCAAAAACAATCCAAGGCACACAGTGTGATTTGTGCAAAATTAAGATATGTATTTGAAATGACCAACATAATTTAGTGGAATTGGTAGTTAGGTAGTAACTCTAGTCATGTTTGTCTTGTTGTTTTCTAAAATGTGAACCAAAAAGTACAGTTGTCAAGACTTGAACTCTACACAACCATTTCTGTATGCACTGACACTTCTGTAATAAATTCAGAGAGTAACTCATCCACATATTCACTTTTGGAGAGAAGGCGGCGTTGCATTAACCAGACACACTGACTCACCTTAGCAAAATTGCTGTGTGTCAATAATTTTATGTCACCCCACTTTTACAAATATTTCCAGCTATTTGATAGCATACTGCATTGTTTTTTATTCTGTATGGATTGCCATGCTTACGCTGAAAGAACCTTATTTCACTGCAGGCGTCAATGAAGTTTGATCTTATCTACAGTATCATCTCATCCATGCAGCACATGTGATGTTGTATCAGTAAATATAGGGAGACGTAATGCCAATGGGGAGATTCCAATCACTGTTTTACCACATTAGAAGAATTTAAGTATGATGGGAAGAACAAAAGTGTTGTACATGAATTACAACATGTTTGCAGGGCATTTAAATACATTTAGAGCATGAGAAGGAAATGAGTGGAACAGTATAGATATGAGACTCTCTGACAGGTCTTTAATAAATGCATGAGTTTCTTTACTTGAATTCGTCTTATATAGAGAATTTAGTGCAGTACATATAATGCATAATAGACAGTAAATATTTGATTGTGTTTTTTCTAATTCTGGCAACAGGGGTCAAGATGTCACCGCTCTGTCATGATAATTAGAGATCCAAATGAAGCCCCTTCACTGTTGCTTTCATTAAGGTGAAATATACGGTTGGCCAAAATGATTTACAGTACAGTTACAAAACTATAATCGTTAGATTGCACATGCTCATGGATCTATGACTCCATCCATAATGGAATCTCATCACCAGCGCTGAGGCCCCACAGTGAGAAATTTCAGACAGCGAGAAAATTACACCGAAACATCCAATGGAAAGTCGTCCTCATTTTCCGAGCAAATCACATCCTGCAGCTGCTGATCGCTCCGGTGGGAGCACTTTAACAAAACACATTTCTTTTTACTGGCATGGAAAGTGATTGGAGCAACTGGACGCAGACTCTTTGCGGCTCACACGCGCATATGCATGCACACACTGTCTTCTTCCACTGGTTGATCGCAGTTTAGTTGTATCTAGATATCGATGTTCTGCACAGCGTTCCGTGTGTGACTGAAATATTAACTATCAGGCGCATATCCCCAGTTTACCACTCCCCGTGTGCCCAGGCTGTACTCTAAATAACAATCCTTTGAATATTTTTGTCCTCAAATGATCAGCTCTCAAACATTAAAGACTGTTCAGAGAATTAAGAGCAACGCTGGTGGGCATAATTTGGATTTCAGAAAAAAAAATCAGCGAAGGAACTGTGGTGGGAGGGATGGAGAGAAAAAATAGATAAAGTGTGTAGATAGGGCATGAAAAGTAGAGCCAGGAGGTGTGCTAACGAAGATAACTTTGATGAGTGAAACTTTTTCATGTTGCCTGGCTGCCTCGGGCTCTCTCCAAGGTACAAACATGCCTAATATCCACGCGTAAACAGATGTGGACATGCATACCAACAGACGACCACGCACAAGCTAGATCTTGTCAGGTCAACTCACTACAAAGGCTTCACACTGCTACACTACAAAATCAACTTTACTCAGTCTAATTCGTCTGTCCACTCCACTTCTCTCCCCCCTATCTCTCCATACCTCCACCGTCTACCTTCTCATACCTTTGAGGGGTTTTTGGTAATAGTTTATTTACTTCTTGCCAGGAACCATGACTGCGGCTCACATTCTCACTAATGAGTTGCGAGGAGCGGAACATTTTCTGCCCGGGATGACAGCAGCAAGAGAAACGTTTAGCAAGACTAGGGAGTGAGAACATGGCACTGACAGGAGTTCTCAGTCTGCTTGCTTAGTTCTCAAATATAGCATACACAGAAAAGTTATCACTATCAAATCCACTTGTCCTGATGCCATGATCTTATCAGACTGAGGCTTTTGATGTGTTGGATGTCTGAACTTCTGAAATTTCTCTTTCATGTGAACAAAGGATCACGTGACCACCGGAGGGTTCGTGAATCATCAATCATCTTTCAGCTCATTGTTCTGGTTTAACAGCCTGCTGTGGTTCCCCTTAATGGCTCTAATACGTCCCTCCTCCACCAAATTAGCTCTGGTTTTTGAGCCAGTTTTGTTTAAGGTCATTTCAATCATCTCAAGCAAACTAGCTGCGTTTCTACCAGTCTTGAGCAGAGCCCTCATGATAATTCAACTTATTCTCAGGTTTTCTGACTCATTCCTGTGTGCACAACAACCTGAAGAGCAACATGTCACTTCGTTTTAACAACTTACACTCATCAGGTTGCCAGAAATTACACTCCAAATGAAAGCTAATGTTGCTCAGCATCTACCGCATGAGTAAATGAGCAGCTAATTGCTATAGCAACTTCAAAAGGCCGTGATATGTCAGCGTTGTGTTTATGGCTTCTTTACGCTGCCCCCAGGAGGCTCTGAAAGTAATTAGCGCAGGTTTAAATAGTCATTGCCAAATATCTTCAGACCTTTTCTATAATGTATCCGTCAGACGGAGCTTTTAGAGCTTCCACTGCTTTTTAATGCTCAGACTGAATTAACATAATATGAAATGTACACTTGTAAATTATTCGCCTTGAAACTGAATCACAAATTATTGCATTATGCATTAAAGCATAAAATGGCATTATTTTTACAGCTCACTATCGGCATTTGAATAGAAATTATTATTTGGCTAACATGCTCAACAGAGACTTTATTGCAGCTGCTTTCATCTGAGATGTGACAACAAGAGTGAGAAGCAGAGATATGAGTCAGATGCAATAAAAGTCAGTTATGCTGGTGGGCCTGCCAGTGGACCAAATTCAATTTCCAGGCTAAAAGAGCGAGTCAAGTGTTTACCTGAGGCTGCGGAGGTCTCAGTTCTCCGCTATCAGGGCTGCAAATCTTAAAGGCATTTAGACGAGCAACTGTTTAGTTTAAAGACACGACAGAGAACAAGTGGGAAGACAAGTAGGAGTGTTGTAATTGGAATCTGAGAGAACAAGGAGCAGAAGAGAGATGGAGAGCGAATGAAAAAGAAAGGAATAGAGAGCCAGAGAGAGAGAGAGAGAATGGGGTTGAAAGAGAAAGACTGCGTCTTTGGTTAAAGAAAGTACACCCACAAAATATGATAACAAAGATCACTTTGATGCATTCAGGTTATCTAACACCTTCATAGTCCTGAGGGTTTATTTCAATGTGTGGATTTACATATGCAAACAAACACCTGCTGAAATGTGCGTGCAGACGTGCACAGAGCAGTGCACAAGGCCGGTGTTTGGTTTTTTAAGCAGTCTGTGAGGTCTCTTCAGGTTAGCTCGCTATCAAAGGCGCGCCAAGGCTGGATCAAAATAAATTCCCATCTCTCCATCTTTGGCTTTCCCTTTTCTCTCAACCTCTCACACACTGAGAGGGTTTAAAGATTAAAGTGAGGAATCCCTTCAGGCACCAGACAGCTCATCTCTGTCTCGTCCTCTCCTCTTTACGCCGCTGATGGTTGTTGCTGCAGTCGGCGTCAGTGGTGTGAATGTTTCGCTTTAGCTGGGACGAGACAGTAATTCAGGAGTTCACTTGATAATGATGTTTCACTTTCTTAAAAAGAAAAACATAGCATTTATTTGCACTTAGCTTCTCTAATGTTTAATCTGTGATGGGGGTGTTTTTTTTGTCCCTCAGATATCATTAAGGAAACAGAGCTGCCGGGAAAGAGAGAAAGCGCTCAGCCTACTGTAAATGAGTTTGAATATATACAGCACATTGTCTAAATTAGATTCTTTCTTAGCACATAGTTAGGGAAATAGATTTCACCCATTGTTAATTTTCTCTTTGTCTAACCCCTTATTACTTTGCTTACGTAAGCTTTATGTAACCTAAGGAGAAAATGCTGTTGTCTAAATGGTGCGGCACAAAAGGAAAGGCTCCCAATAATTGCGGTTGTAATTGACAAACTTTGGTTAAAATGAGGTTTCTTCGCCGGCTGTCTCCCTCCGTGGACCATTTTGTGGGGGTTTGGGACTGCGACCGCCGTCCCTGACTGTGAAGACAATTTGTTTTCACAGATAAAAGTAAATAAGCGGAGCGCAATTTAATTGTGCCCCATTATCCCACCCTCCAGTCACCGTGGAAAACAAAACCCACACAATGCTCCACTGAGACCAGGCTTTTGGAAAGAATCAAATTAGGATATGCTGTGTGTGTTTGCGCGCGTGTGTGTGTGTGTGTGTGTGTAGGGAGAAAGAGGGAGAAAATAGTCTGGAAGCATAGTGGGTGGAGTGATTTTTCTCTATGGGAGGCCTCCAACCTGTAAACAAGAGAAAGCACACACACACACATGAATCTCAACCCCTTTAGTGACAGTCGAGCTCGGCTCCCGGCTAACAGGCCGCGACAGCTATTCAACACATGAATGGAACAAATTTCCAGTAAAACACACGCTAACAAAAGTCATTGTTTCCAATCAACCTCCCCTCTCCTGGCTCCAGCCCGTCGGTATGCATTCTGCAGACCGGTGCACGCTGAGATACAGTTCTCCTGTGAGCCCAGGGAAGGGAAGAAGGAAGATCTTTTATTTCTGGAGCACACCAAAACCAATTTGTGGGGTTGAAATGATTCTCGTCAGTAGCACCGGCTGCAGCCTTCAAGCTAATTAGAAACTTCAGTGAAACAGCAATAACAAGTTAATTATGTTGCAGGGATATTAAAGTCGTGTATTCCCTCCCTCCATCACCCCTCCCTGCTCTCACATCTCCACCGACGCTCGTCTTTGTAAACACGCTGCTTGTTCTCTCTGTGTTTTAGGTTCTGGGGCGAAGCTTTGAACCCACCGCAGACTTTAGAGATTGCGCCAATGTGTGCTCATTTACGTCTAGTTCTGGTGAAGAGCTGTTTGTTTGCGGGGTCATTATGGAAGATCGCTTTTCAGTTTGCGCTCAGCCGTGTCTGGCTTGACTAAACAAAAATGGAAAATAAATTAACGGCTTTCCAAATAAGAGGTTTCCTTTAATCATCTGGAGTGATGCTTTGAAGCGAGGAACAGTTCTCATGAAGTATTTGCTGTGAGGATAGATCTGTCCTCATTGGTATTTTTAACAGGGATAGGGCTTTGTAGACACCACTCAGTATGGGGATTTTCACGCCTTTATCTCACACTGTTTAGAGAATGGTGAAAGAACGATGATAAAAGTTGTAAAAGATGAAGGAAATAGATTTATTTTTTTAAGAATAATGGTACATTTCTTTGAGAAAAGACATTGTTTAAACATTACTTGCATACCACTTGAATCACCTGGATGCAAATCGTGTCCAGGACATGTGAAGTATCACTCACATGCCACATTTTTTGATTTTCTGTGCAGCATGACCAGTCTTTAAAACCACTCAATCAAACTTTCAATCAAACAAAAATTAATTTGGAGAGTAATGCACACCCGACGCCTGCCTCCTCAAAGGTTAATTGAATTAGACAGCAATAAAAGATAAGAAGTCAAAGTAATAAAAGATAATACGAGCAATAGAAATAAAGACAGGCATTAAAAAATGAAATACTATGCATAAAAATTTATTAGAACTAAAAATGAAATGCTAATAGATTAGAATGAATTACAATGATAAACAGTCAAATATACTGCGATAAGAACAATATATGTGATGTGTGGCTGAGACACAGTAATTATTTTTTACGCCTTGAAGTAAGAAACTGACTCGCAGGTTAGTTTTTAATAACAGACATGTTTCAGACCTATGATTCATGGAAATAATATCAGGGATTATTAATTGAGTGGTTTCCCTTTTACTGAACATTTTGCGGATTCCCTGACATTTTAAAACCACAAGAGGGAGCCGTTAAGCTTTTTGATTGTGCTGTGTCGGAGCTGTACAAACCCTGACTGCAATGAATTACCATCTCTTCTTCATCATCTTGTGTACTCTGTTTAATGTGCTGATGCAGGTCTTTTTAAAAGGCTGTGGTAAGTAGTTTTAGATCCAGAGTCTTAAAATGCAGATACTCATATATTATCCTTCGCTCTCTCTTTCTCTCTGTCTCTCTCTCTGTCTCCGTCTCTCGCTCTCTCTCCCACGGTTTCAGCTGGACCATTATCCTCCTGTCAGCTACACCCTCCCAGACGCCTCAGACACACAGTTCAACCTGGTCAAGACATTGTTCTTGGGCAAAGTGTTTGGTGAGTCTGAACCTTTTTCCGCTCACACCTGTTTTAAAATCTGTACACATTTTTTGCACCATTTTCACACAAAGAACTCTGTCTCCATCATGATTCAAAGATTGTTAAGGAGCTCAGGTTTCTAATCTTCCTACTAATCACTGTAATTGTGAATGACTAAGAGTCCAATTGCTGTTATTCAGTTGGCACAAAATTGGGTTTTCAGGATGATAAAACATTTGCACAGTTATTAAAATGTAATTGAATTATGTAGGGTTTACCTAATCCCACACTGGAGCTCCCACTTTATCCTATTGTGCTATGAGGTATAGTCAGTTGACCCCGTCTTTCCAAAAGTGAAAACCTGGACTTGAAATGTGAACATAGAGTTGTTTTTTCAGCTGTCGTCGTATTTAGGTTCTCAATTATGTGTTTATGAAGTATACATAATTGTTATACTGTTCTGTTTCTGTAATTTCGCACTAAGTTAAACCCCTATGGATTTACTCATGGTTACTTAAACCACAAATTATGGCAAATCGAGCCAAAAAGATAAATTAATTTGAATCCAAATGCACACAAACAAACCACAGCCAGCTCTACATGATTCCCTATTCTGTCTATTATGAGAAAATTGGCTGTAATTACTAATTTTGTCCACCAGAGGCTGCCAGAGGACTTTAGAGGGATGTTGGTGCAGCACATGATCCAGCTGTAGCCATCTCTACCTACATGGGTGTGCACAGCACATTTGTGGCCAATAAATGTATGTAATCTCGCAAATACTATATTAGGATGGAAAGGTTGCCAAGCATTAGACTGTTGAGGATAGTGATGATTGAGGAACTCATTTCCCTGGCTTTTAAATGGAGTCTAAAAGTAAGAAAACAGTCAGTAAACAGTAAAAACTGAGCGCTATTTAATCAATAAGGTTAAACCCTGTCCGAAAAAATACTGCATATATTATAAGAGTCATTTGAAACTGGATTAGCAGTCCAGAAAATCAAACTGTATCTTGAATGGCGCTGGTAACCTACTGGTGGGTGGCTGTGTAACATCTGAGACACCACAGTTAACTGGTCTTGTTAACATTAATAACAAAGCAACATTTGACCAAGACGGCATGACATTTCCATGCAAATTATTTCAGTTTGTAATTTAAATGTGTACACAAATAATAATACGTTAATCAGCTTGTATTTGTGGTACCAACTCACAAGGGTAACAACCTTTAACTGACAACTTGCTGAGGCAATTTGTACAGCACAGGCATACCGACTCATTAAAAACACGTCACATAGACAAAAACAATAGTCATGAGATCATCTCTAGCAGCCATTATCAATTTATTTCACATCCCCTGTTCCATGTGTTTCTTCTGGAATCCTATAGCTCAAGTTTGCCCAGGGCGTCATGCATGCTAGGAGTGCACCTGGCTCATCCGTCTAACCAACTAGTCACACACATCCTGGTGTAGGATTCCCTAAGTGCTTGACCAACTTTGAAAGCTGCCAGAGCAAAAGAATCCCCAGGTTTACTTTGATGTAGCTATTTAGGTCACTTAGCCACAGCTATTTTGACAGATTGCTTGTAGCACTACCCCTCTGAAGCTGATTCTAATGTGATTCATGATGTTTACGCCTTAGACTTAAATTACACTAATTATCCTGATTTTCAACAACCAATTGCTAAAAACGTATTTGGTTTTGTAATTAATAGCTATAGTTGATGGCTTGATTTTAATTGCTTTTATAGCTTCATTAATTACCTATACTTTACCTTAGGTAGAAAGATTGTATCTCAATATGTGTGCAGCTTGCGCTCTTCTATTCTGTCCTGTTTTCCCTTCCTTTTCCCCTCATCTCTTTTGTCCTCTACCTCAAGTGCTGAGAAAGTCAGTGAGGTTGAAGTAATGGCTGAGTTCACTTACCAGCCAGAACTATCGACTGCTGCACACACCCGCAGAACCCCTGGGGAATGCAACACTGTGCATGCAGACACAAATAACAGCCATCCATCTAACCAACCCGACTAACACAGCGCAGATGCTTTAAGGACACACAGGTCAAAGTCACTTCACAGGAGAAACACAGGAACAATTCGGAGAGCCATCTTTTTTCTTATGTAGCCAATAGGCTCAAAATAGTCAGTCAAGTCTGTAACATTGTCGAAAACATCATAAAAGAATAATAGATACAGACAGAGCAAGGGGAAAGTGAGGTTATTAGATTGAACAGGGAGGAGGAAAACAGAAGGATGACAGGAATGTCGTGATGAGGAAAACAGAGACAAAGAGGAAACAGAAACAAAAGCCATCATTTGATTTTGCACATCTCATCAGATCTGTTTCACTTCTGTGTTGGGACCACAGAGACAAGAGAGGCTGTCAGGCTGCTATCAGATTGTCTATTTCTAGGAGACAGAGACTCTGTGTTTGTTACAGCAGACACACACACACACACACACATTGATCACAGCGACGTCTCCTCCATCTCCTCAGTCTACCGATTATAGGACAAGATAAGTTGGCTAGAATAAAGATGGTAGAAAATAAGCACGGTAAACATTAAAGAGCATAGAGATGCACAGATAACAACACTGAAGTCATCATTATTACACATTTAAAATGTGGGATTAATTTACCATTAACTAACTCCTTAAACAACAAATCAGTACAGTGTACTTGTCTACCTATGTCTGCTCCCAAGGTTAACACCAAAGACCATCGATTCAGGCCCCAAAATCCAATAACGCTTTATTCGGCCCTTCATTCACTGATTCTACATTTTGCAAGCAGGCTGCACACGCTATAAATACCATAAACGACCTCTAAAGTGATGGAATATGTTTATTATTTTAAATCAATTTGGCCTACCTGGTTTATTGTTTTTTTTTTCTTCCACATTAGACACTGTGCTCATAAGCAGTTCCCTTATTTCCCACCTTAGTCTCCTTTGTGCCTCGAGGCTTACAAGTCACTTGGTTAGGGTTAGGTAACAATCATGATTTGGCTTAAAATTCCTGCTTTAGTTGCCACAAATAAAAGCTAGAGATGTCCCAGGGTCTCATCAAAAACACCTTGTCTTGTCACTACAGGCGCAGCCAGAATTGTCCCGACCCTCGGCAAGAATATCCAAAAGTCATACAAAAGTCGTGTTCATGCTGTTAATAGTCATATTTCTGTTCTACACAAGTACGCAACATCTGGTTGATGACACGTCCCAGGTTAGCTTGCCCTCAAGAGAAATGTTGCCACACTGCTTGAACTAGCAGTATATGCTCTAGCTGACATCACCTCACAATCAAAGTTTTATCTATGTGTTTTATTCCTTTATATAAAAACAGAGTCAGGCCACATTGCTGTGGTCAGCACAATGTACATTTAATTGAGTTTGTGTAATGTTGACTATTCGACCTGTTTGTTGGAGCTGTCTGTGTGGTTATCTCAGGCTCAGGGTCATGAGATCTACTGTGTTTGCCACCAAGGGTAATTGTGCTT
The DNA here is from genome assembly GCA_039737535.1 of Lagodon rhomboides. Taxonomy (NCBI): domain Eukaryota; kingdom Metazoa; phylum Chordata; class Actinopteri; order Spariformes; family Sparidae; genus Lagodon; species Lagodon rhomboides. The sequence goes on from CM077803.1 coordinate 13,420,714, forward strand.
AAGTGATATTGATCATGAAACACGAGGATACTTCAGCACATGTAACGGTATGCTCCTGTAACTGCTGCAGCCTGATGTTTAATGTTATAGTATGCAGTGTGCGAAGGGAACTGTACCCTTACATCAGTGCTGAACAGCAGCATATTTATAGGTGTAGGGTCAGGATGTAGGTGTGCATGTCTTTCCTTCCACGATGCAATCCGTGTGTGTGTGTGTGTGTGTGTATGTGTGTGTGTGTTAGGTGTTCCGTGTTCCGTGTGTGGGTTGATGTATTGCGCATGGGTCTGTCCTCCCTAGATCTCTGCGTTCCCAGTGGAATAGATGGGGGAGATGAGTCATACATTAGCCAGAGCAGCAGGCACGCTCCCAACCCAGTCCTGTGCTACAAATCTGTCTCTGTGCGTGCGTGTGTGTGTGTGTGTGTGTGTGTGTGTGTGTGCATGAGTGTATCTGTCTGAGGAAATAGATTCAGAGCCAAAGGCAGAAAGAGAGAGCAAGAAAAAAATAGTGACACTCTGAAAGTGCTATTAGAGACAGATGATTGTAGCCCTGAGGGTGCTTGTAAAGGACATGTACATCAGTCCCACACTGAAATTCTGATTTCTCTCATCTATTTTTTTTTTCTATTCCCCGAGTCTCTCTCGTGCTGTTAACTCTTTCCACACACATTTCACACGTAGCTCCCCGTAGATGCTGCCAATTATTTCACACAGGCTCTAAGTCATCTTGGCATTTTAAGGTGTAATGGCTTTTTTCTGAGAGACCTTGAGGACTATTGACTGTTATTTTTTTCTGTCTTTTTTTAACATTTAGAGATCTTTTCTCAGTTTTTTTGTTTTTTTTCTATGCTTTCATTTTTTAATTGGGCCTTTTTTCACTTCAAACACACTCAACGGTCACATTTTGTAAGGCACTTAAAGAATTCAAAGTGGATACGGCTGTTTTTTGAAGTGGGGTTGTTTGAGCTACTTGGTTAATCTATAACTCACAGTAGATGGTTGTAGTTAGAAGTAGTTTGAAGAGGCAGACAAGAGTGCCGATGTAGGAAGCAAAGTACTGCTATGGACAGGGGCAGCAGCAAAATGTTTTTCAGCCACCAGAAACGGCTTGATACCAGTTTAAGTGTACTCCGTATGTGGAATATTTTCACCACTTAACATGCCATCAGACAGCCCATTCCAGCAGTGAACCGAAGCCGATATATCACCGTGACTCCTATGACATAACTGGTCATTTTCCCCTATAGATCCAAACTAACGTTTTAAAACGCCGAAGTCACACAATGAGACAAACAAGCTAACTGACTGAAGCAGTGGTAGATCAGTGACCCCTGTGTTCTGCAAAGTAAAATTTGTGTTTTTGTCAAAAGAGTTAGGTGGCTTTGAAGAGAGCATAGATGTATGTAATAGCTTCAGTTTCCCATCGGAAAGGTAAAGTGATGAAAATATTCTAAATATAGTGTACATTTCAACTTTTTTACAGAAAAGTACCTCATACAACCACACTACAAACAAAAAATCCTCCCTTTAAGAAAACTGTAAATAAAGTAAAGGAACAGCCTTTGTAGGATTAGTACTGATATCAAAACTGCAAGTACATTTTTACCTTGTTTTAACAATAACAATTTGGAAGAACCAATGAATGATATCACTGCATATGTAGATCTGTTCACTGAATAATTTATCCCCCTCCATTAATCCATCTGTCAATACGACGTATGGCAAATCAAGATTATGTCAGTTTTTAACATGGAAATCAGGCTGAATGTTAGTTGGTGAGATTAATAAGATACATGCATACAAGGAGCACAGGTATTATCGATGTACAAGTGTTTTGTATTTCCATTGTCACATTTAGTTAAAAAACTGTCATATTTAACTTGCAGAAAAGTAAGCAGACTGTGCTTATACACAGATATATGACTGACATTATTTGATAACCAAATAGAAAGTTTGTTTAAGCTCCAAGTTGTGAATAAGGACTTTAGATTCAGATAATTTGTCTGATTGTGTATATAAACATATACATATATATACATATTTTATTACAAATTTAAAGATATAATATGTAGGATTTCTGCATTTAAATGCCTAAAAGTAACTTTGTTGTATACTTTGTTGTGTACTTGTTGTTTCCAATAATGTTCAAACCCAGAGAAATCCATAAGTCAAGGTAAAAGTGCATTTCATTTGGTCGCCTGGCGCTATAAATTCCGTGAGAGAGTCAGAGAGTGAGGAGGGAAGTCAGCGAATGTGACTTAACATGCCGTGAATAAGACTTTAACACATTTGCTCATCTGTGTACCCTTCTGCCTGAGTCGTGTAGATAGATTTTCATCAGCAGTGGTGGTTTGTTTAACAATGAAGACAACTCCCACAATCCCACGCTACTTACATCTTTTGTTTTGCTTTGATTGAGAGACCGAAATGACATACTGTGTACTTAAAAGTATATTTGCATTCAGAAACCCTTTCAGCTGAACATGAGCATGTCTGAAATACAGTATATGGTGTGGATGGTCAACACAAAGTTTGTCTGCAATTCCAATCACTTAAAAATGAACAGCAGGAAGTCACTCCTTAATTCACTGACATCTGTCCAATCTTCACCAATAGTGAGCAGATGCCACTGTAGAGCCCAGACTCACTAATTCAACATCGAAGAACTGGCAGTGACAAAGGCCGACTGTTGCGTCGCCTAATGTTGCCTTGTCTTTGCCAGAAAGCTGCACTTGAACACACCACAAAGACTACAGCCGATGGCCAATGAGCTTGTACATTCTGCGCCTGTGTGAGAGGAAGTACTTCTCCATACCACCGAGTGGCAGTAGTCTGTAGTCATCATTCCAAAGGGAAACTGCAGCTATACTGTTGTTCTGATAAAGCAGTATTTTACACCGCTCTCACTTATAGTCACTTCTAATCAAGTATAAGTCTGATAAAGAGTTGCAAGTAGAGGTGAAGGCAAGAAAATAAGGGGAAAAATGGGTGAAATCATGGATACTACAGCGACAGGCTCAAGAGGCTTTCCCATTCTTGGTCAGTTTTTCTTCTCAGGCACTGATTCGCTTAGCTGAACAAACAATCAGAGTTATTTCTCTGTACGACAAGCTCAGTCAGCCAAAAAGCCGTGACCTCAAATCCTAGGGCCACAGATGCTCACTGAAGGCTGGTGTGTCAGGGCCTTTACACGGTGTTATATAAAGCACCCAAAAGTACTTTTTGAGTAAAAGTAGAGATATCTTGTTCAAATACGACTTTGATAAAGGTGAACGTCACTCATACAAATAGCACTTGAGTAAAAGTCTTAAAGTATCTGATATTAAATACTTAAGTGTCAAAAGTTATTTTCTGGCAAAGAAAAACAGACTTCATCATGAGAGATTAAAAACAGTTCTGAAAAGGTTTTGATCAGTGATTTAAATGTGGTCAGGTCGGTGCAGTCTCGGATGTGTTTGGGGAGGAAGTTCCGGACGGATGGGACGGCTGTGGAGAATGCTCTGTCGATCGATTGCCTGGCCAATTATCAGATCTGCAGATATTCAGCATTTTTCTGATTAACTGGAATCAGTGTTTTTTTTTTTTTGTTTTTTTATCTGATTGTTGATAAAATAAGTTAATTTAAACATGCACTCATTTGGCTCTGCTACAGCATCTGAAATCTGAAAAGTAACTTAAGTTATTGAATTAATGTAGTATGTAAAAAGTACAGTATTTGCCTCAAGAATATAGTGGAGTAGAAGAATAAAGAAGCAGGAAATGGAAATACTGAAATTAAATAATAAAATACCTAAAATTCTACCTAAATACAGGAGAAAATGTATTTAGTTACGTTCCATCACTGCCCATGTACACCAAGGAAGCTTCAAACATTGGTGCATTAATAAATCATTTCATTGGGCTGCTGTCCTGCTGATGATGTATTTTGGGAGGATTCATCGCTCAGCTCCTGGATACATAGAGCTGCATCCATCGATCCTCTATGACTAACGACGCACAAATCCCCTGTACTTTAGATTACTGCAGACAGTTTTCCAAAGCATGCCGTGCTGAAGTTAATTTCTCCGTTCCAGGCAGCCAATGGTTTGATGTCTTTTGTGCTGTGACCTCTGGGCAGACGTCCTGACTCTGATTAAAGCGCTGATGAACCCTGATGGTTAGATGAGCCTGATAACACAGAGTGGTTTTCTCCCTTATCTGTCTCCAGCCTTTGTATATCTGTATGCTAATTCTGTAATCTCTGTAATCTCAGCGTGCCTTCAGTTTGAGATGGACGTACCTGTGCTGCGATCACTGCTTCGTGTGTCCGTGTGTGTAAGGATGACATCATGCCATCCTCCCTGGCTACCACCACTAGTTGTACTTTATACTGCTGAGTCCTGATCCATGGCAGTTTGTGGTCCAGGAACCAGGTTTTCTCCAGCTGCTCTGTCAGAGTGGGGGTGGGACTGCACTGCAGAGAGAGAGAGAGAGGGATAGACAGACGGAGGTAAAGACAGAAAAAGAGAGAGAGAGATGCTTACCAATGCTTTACGTGCTAAAACATCCACATAGCAGAGAGGAAGAACGAGGGAAAGACGAGGAGGAGGAAGCTATATACGACTCTGACGCAAACTCCAGACAGGTAACAACAGTTGGATGCATGTGTGCGCTAATATACCTGTGTGTCATTTGTATGCATGCATGAGTGTGCCAAGGTCTGAGTGATTCATTCTTAGTCTCTGTTATTCTAAATTTGAATTAGATTTGCTGCTAAACATGAGAAATATAGCCTTTCATTTCCATGATTCTTTTTTTTTAATGTAAATAAAGCCAAATTTGTGATGCTTTGAATTTGAAACGCAGTCCACCCCCTGAATTAATCAGATTGCAGGCAAACTGCACACTCTGGTGTGCGCCTGAGTCAGAGGGGGAAATGAGCCGTCACAGAGAGTGTGAAATAAATTATTTCATCGGGCTGTTTGCTGCTGCGTCTCTGTTATGTCTGTGTTTCTTGGCTCGGCGTCTGTACAGCCCGAAATACTGGTTAAGGAGGAAGCAGCTAGAGGTGGCTTGGATGGATACACCTGTGTGTGTGTGTGTGTGTGTGTGTGTGTGTGTGTGTGTGTGTGTGTGTGTGTGTGTGTGTGTGTGTGTGTGTGTGTATGTGTGTAGTGTTCAGTAGGGGAAGGTGTATTTTCCACGTCTTAAACTATCCGTCATACATCTACTTCAGCCCTTGTCTCCACCTCCTTCTCTGTTGTTTTCACAATTGATCATTCTGTTTCTCCACACTCCATACCTGCTGTCCTCACAAGTCTCTGTTCAGTTTTTGAGAAGATTAAATACTGAAGTGCACAAGGACCGAAATTTTAAATGGGGGCGGGGGAGTTATGGTCAGTTTGGAGTTTTGCACTGGACGATAAGTATTAAAAGATTCTTATTTTGAGGAAAAAGTATGAATATCAATATTGTTCAAGAAAGAACTCTTTAAAGGATGTCCTTCTTGAAAATTTAACAAATAAAATACACAAATCAATTGGAAGAGAATATATCATGTATATTAATATAATATACAGCAATGAGGCCATGTCTTTTTTATGTTTTCAAATCTTTGTCTCATCTGTTACACTGCCCCTATGGTACTCAACTGTGTTAGTGTGTGTGTGTGTGTGCGCACTGCAACATGTTACATATTTGTTTTTGTATTACAAAGGGTGTGGTGGAGGGATTGGCATTAATATTCTTTTGATGTGTCTCAAACACATCATACTTTCATTAACGCCCCCTCCTCCTTTTTCTCTCCCTCGCCCCTGCATCAGCTTCCATTTGTTGCCATGGCAACTGTGTTTGATCTCCTCTACCCTGCCCCTCCATTTGAGCACCCTTCTTGTCACCCCATTTCTTTCCCCACTCTTCTTTTTTTTTTTCAGACACTCACACCCAGACGCACACACACACACACACACACTAGAGACACTCTTCTGTGTCTTTTGTCCTCCCTCCCTCACATCTCTCACCTTTCCCCTTACCAGCAGCCATTTTTTGGGGGGAAGCAGCCCCACCCTTCTTCCCTCTCTACTAGTTCTGCAGTTCTCCATCCACCCTTCCTTTTTTTCATCCAGCTTCTTTTTTCCTCCTGTTCATGCAACCCCCCCTGACCCCAGCCCAGCACACTCTCCTTACTCCAGCTCTCTCCTCCCAGCTTTAGGTACCGCTTCACCTTGAATTATTCATGTGATTCACTGGCTAGCCTGGTGACGCGCCACCCGAAGGTGCAATTCTCTGATTAACATGCTGACCTTGTCGCTGTTGTGGCTGTGTGTGTGTGTGTGTGTGTGTGTGTGTGTGTGTGTGTGTGTGTGTGTGTGTGTGTGTGTGTGTGTGTGTTGTACAGGTGGATGTGTGAGGGGTCACATACAGCACGTGGTACTACATGACTGTTAGACCTAGCTGTCAAATGTCATTATTGCCATCTCAAGCCAAATGGATTAGATCTTTTCTAATCATGATGAGTGTGTGTAGAGCTGTCGTATTGATTAGTCTAGAAAGCCTCTTTAGAAGCCCTCAGGCCAAGCAAAGTAAGGGATATAAAGGCTTTAGATCAGTGAGTGGTGTCTGGCTTGGACAAACTGATATCGCTTGTTAATATTCACATTTTCACTTTGCATGGTGTTAAGTGCTGGGGGTGAAAAATATTCTTAAAAGGTATTACATTTATTCATCTGATAGCAAGACAATGAAAGCTTTTAACGGTTATACGTTTATTGAGACTGCATTAAAGGTGTATTGATTCAACTATATAGTAATTTAATAGGCCCATTTTTGTGGTTTTGTTATATTTCAAAGGTGCAATATGTAAAAACTGGCTAGCTCTCAAATTCATACTCCAAACTAGGAGGCAGCATATCACCAAAGTAATCACTAACTGCTGCTTATTGTAGCCCCGGTACATAGTCAGCTGTGCTCATAGTGGTATTATGAGACAGGACAGGCTGGGGCTAGCTGGTTAGCATGCAGCTTCTTTAGATTTATCTGCAACACAACTGCCTACGTAAACATCTTGGACATCACATCAACACTCTTACTTCTTCACATTCTGTTGATTATTAATTTCCACTTTGGCATATTTATTTATTAGAATGAGGTACTCCAGATGTCAGACCCAGACAAATGTTACATCATCATGATTTTATTCATGTTTTTGGGGGGGGTTTTCAGTGAGAATGAAAATTGTGACTTAAAAACAATCATTCCCAAAGTAATATCAATATGATTTTTTTTTTGTTACCATATCATGCAGCCATAATCTAATCTATTCCAATACTTCCTTTCATAGAGCTGAAAGAATTCCACCGGACAGTACAGGGCTCTTTTATAAATGTGTCCACCTCTGTGTTCCTCTCATTGGACATGATGCCATTAAAACCATCAAGGCCTCTTAACAGCAACAACCCAGCACTCAGTGGTTATTAAATGTGTGATATTTATGTGTAACATTGTGTTATTCTAACTGTAAAACAAGCTGCCTTTTAAGGAACGCTCCCTCGTGAATTCACTGGCCCCAAACAATCAGAAAACAAGGGAGGCTTGTTGGCTGTTTCGTCCTCAGCAGCATTGTATGCAAAGCAGCCAGTTCTACTCCCAACACACAGCCTATTAGTATTCACAAACAGGCCTCTGCAGTGATCAACACATGCTGAGGCATACAGGGGAGAGAGGACTCGTATTCATATTCATGTTCTGTATCCACAAGACTGTTGTTATCAGTATTCTGCTCACTGTCCTTACTGTAAGGCTTTGAAGCACTTCTTACCCTACCGTGCGTGTCTCTCCACCTTTTCTGCACACGCCCCCGCATATGCAAATTCATACACACTCACACATCCACACTGTTTTCAAGGTGCGGAGTGACTGATTGCAGATGGTGACTGTTCGTGTGGAAAAGAGCCTGACCAGTGCCTCGTCACACTGGTGATGCTGAGCCACAGTTCAGTTCAAGCACACACACACACACGCGCGCGCGCATGAGCAGCGTCCTGAACCTAATGATGTATGAAACAAACACACACATTCACATACATTGTCTACACACAACGCAAGAGTCTGAGGGAGGTCTGGTCGGATGACGAATACGTTCAAGACTCAGATACTGCTGAGCTCTATTCCTGGAATACCAATCAATAGCGCACAAACACACACACTTATACACACACACACACACACACACACACACACTTGTTTTGGACCCATCAAAATGAAATGAAGCGAGGGAATTACATTATAAGCCATGTCCAGATGCTCAGAACCCCGTCATCTAAGATAACATGATTCATTAAATAAACACACACACACACACACACACACACACACACACACACAGCAGTACTCTCGTTAGCCATCCCTTGTTCATATTTTGCTGCAGGATCGTCCAAACAGCAGTTCCGTCTGGGTGTGGCGCAGTTGGGAAGCAGCAGAGCAGCCATGCATGTAAAAATTAAAACCCAGCCCTGTCTGCACACAGACACACACACAAACAAACACACACAGCCGGAGTTCATGAGAAGGAATAAGATATTTTGCAGCTCTGCAGAAAGTGTTGAAGACTGTTTTTGAAATCAGTCCAGGTTCGTGCTGGAGCGGAGAGTGTCTGAGGATTGTTTGTTTTTCAAGCAGCGTTTATGTCTTTACCAGCTGTAGGTGCCATCTCTCTCCTCTCTCTTATCTTCTCGACAGTTGTGTGTGTGTGTGTGTGTGTGTGTGTGGTGTGAGCTCACATCAGACAGGTAATGTTTCAATACACTGAATGATTGTGTTAACACTTTAAATGTTTTTAATGAATGCCACTGGGCCAAATCCGCTCAGAGAGAACAATCAACATTCAGTGAAGGTCAATAGTTGCCAACTCTGGAAAATATGCTGTGTGTAACGTACAAACAGCCTATATAAGCCCATTAAAGTCCACACTTTGGTCAAACTCAGGTGGCAAACCTAAAAGCGTAAATGTGTCTTAAACATCTGAAGAAAATGAAAGCACAGACGACATTTCTTATTCTAAGGAACACAGCGCTTTCTTTATTTCCACCACTTCATAATGTTATTAGAACAACAGGTTACACCCTGGAAAAAATGATGGCTGAGAACATACGAGCATCCGTCTGGGTTTGAGCAGTGCAAACATTGCCATATTGTTATATTTGGAAAGGGCGGACAGAGGGAAATTAAACAAACCTCATGTGGACACAGCAATAACAACATGTTTCAGTTGTCAAATAGGAAGCAAATATCTTGTTTTGCTTTAGAAAGATTCTAAAAAATCCACATTTTACGTTACTAAGGGAATAGGACCCAAGACAAAGGGGGCGACAGTAGGGGGTGGAGGGATTTTTAATTCATTATTCATCCTCTAATTTGACATTAGAGGTCAGTTTATGTTCCTCCTGTGTGCCCTCCCTCCTCCTCCTCCTCCTCGTCCTCCTCCTCCTCCAGATCCTCCCCGTCTCTCTTCCCTCCTCATTTGTCTGCATTCATATTCTCACCGAGTGTTTTGGACTTGCAGAGTTAATGGTGTACTGCGTCTGTACGTCAGCAATATTTGCGTCTAAGAAGCTCAGTTTGTGAGTATGCGTTCATGGAGGGTGTGCATGGTATTTTTGGGGTGTTTTTGGATAGTCAGTGCTGACGCTTTCTCTTTAAAAACTGCTGTGGTCAGTGCCTGCTTGTCCTCGCTCCCAATATCAAATTAAGCACTCCAGTGATTCCCAGCTTCTCTTAAACTCTGTGCAGAAACTGGACACATAGACCCGGTCCTCATCGAGCGCTACAACACCCCAGGCTTCGTCGGCTGTCTCTCGCGGGTGCAGTTCAACGGAGTCGCCCCCCTCAAGACCGCACTGAGAACCGCCGCGCGGGCCAAGGCTACGCCGACCGCCGCTCAGCCGGACAGACAACCTGAAGCCACCTTGCCGGTGTCTTACCAGGGCAAACTGGTAGAGTCCAACTGTGGGGCGTCACCTCTCACCATCCCACCAATGTCTGCTGCAACAGATCCCTGGCATATGGACAACACAGGTGAGGATTAACCCGAATATCCCTAAGTAGTAATGAGTGGTGGCTTCCTACTTCAACAACACACACCTGACAATTGCAAACAAAATGTACTTCTGTCTTGTGAATGGTGACATAGACAACCTGTGCGCGCACAACCTCAGTAATTGATCCCTTTCATACCTACATACTCTCCCTCTGTCTTGGACATGTAGGCTTACATGGTAAATACACTTACATGCTCAAACACTACACTAGTGTGTAGTATTTCAGAGTGTGTATGTAGCCGCTTTCCTCAGGCTCGGTGCCAACAGTGCCTTTGGGAACGTTATCCTCTGAGCGCTATCAGAGATCGATCACATACATTGACCTGGACTCCAGGTCCAAACTCCGGGTCAGCTTTCCACCATCCTATCACAGGAAGGATTAGTATTTACTCTGCTTTATATTTTCTATAGATAGATCTAATCTATAATTCATCCAGTCTCCCTCGATGGTCATTGTCTTCTCATTGATTGAACTTTAAGTTTGTACTTCACTGGTCCTCTCCTCTCTGCTCTCTCTGTCCTCGTCTCTCATCTTTTCAGACATGATGAGTTCTTGACATTTTATCCGAGCACACCCAAGCCGCTGACATGCCATAATTAGTCTGATTGCTCTCTCTTCTCCACTGTCACCTTCCGTTTTCTCCCCCTTTTCCCTTCTCAGCCTCCTCTTCTCCTTCTTGCTCATGCTCTTTGGAGAACGATGCAGTCAGCAGCAGAAACAGCTGACAGGTCATTCCAGGGTTAAGCTGTTAATGGGAGTGTACTCGTGTTTGCAGGTTGTTGTGCGCTGAAAACGTTTGATTATGTGTGTCTGCAGCTCTATCTATGCCTTTACACTTGTGTTTCTGTAAGGACAAAACTAACAAATTATACAAAACTGTTATTGGAGATAACAACAATATCTTTGTTCTCATGTTATTATCTCCTCTGCTCATCTCTCTCTTCACTCGTTGGCCGCTCTTATCCACTAAGGGAGAATCAGAGCTATTAGATGATTGCTGTTGATGAAGTGGGTTCTGTTTTTGCTTCAGTGCTGAAAAGCAAACGTTTCTAGTTATAATTCGGCACGAGTAATGCGTACAATTATTCCATGTGACTTTGTGACCTTTATTTTTGTGTTGCTGCAAGCAGGACTGTGACTGTCTGTATTTCACTGACCTTGAAACCCCTCGCTTTGGTATTTCCATGTGCACAAATTGCTCTAGTGTAGCTATTCAAGTTAGTTATTTTACTAGCTTGAATAAAAAAACACTTTAGACATTCTTCTTAATCTATTTATGTGTGAATATGTGGTTTTAACGTTTCTTCCTTCTTGCTGTACTCAGATCCAGAATTCCCCTTCAATGAGGAGAGAGTGATACCTGATGGAGTCAACAGAGACTCAGCCATCATTGGAGGTACGTATAGATTTGAGGTGTCGAGAGGTGAATTTATATTACACGCTCAAAAATAACATCAGTCTTTTAGGTATGAGAACGTGTTGATGAAAATAGGGCTGCAACTGTGAAAGCAGCAGTGAAAATGCTCATAATAATTTACCAGGGACATTCAACAGATTCTCCCATTTGAGAGACTGGAACAAGAGGCTGTTTGGCAATTTTCTTATAAATTGCCTCAAATGATTGATCAGATGTATTTTCTGTCAATGAACTAATAAGTAAACCGACTAAATGTTTCAGCTCTACCCTGAAACCTTTGCTCCATAGTTGGTGAGATGAAAAGTAGTAGCTGTGATTAAGAAAATACCCAATAACATGATGTCTGTGTCCTGTGCAGGTGTCATCGCGGTGGTGATCTTCACCATCTTATGTACTCTGGTGTTCCTGATCCGCTACATGTTCCGTCACAAAGGCACCTACCACACCAACGAAGCCAAGGGCAGCGGGGAGTCCGCCGCCGAATCCGCGGACACGGCCATCATCGGCACGGACAACCCAGAGACCATCGACGAATCAAAGAAGGAGTGGTTCATCTAACAGCCGATTATGGGACTTTTAGAGAGGAAGTGATTCGTCAGACCACCGGTTGCCACAGAGATGGAGGCGGTTTAATTCAGTGACGAATCACGCGAGAAATGAATGAACGGCCATTCAATAGGACAATAATCTCCCAGAGAGGGCGGGGACGTGGGAAAGACGTGTACAGAAATCTTTTTGTTTGTTTGTTTGTTTAATTTTTTTTTTATATATCCAGAGTATTAGAAAGAGAAGAGGGACAGTTATGCAGCAGAGCACAGCAGTAAGAGACTGTACATGTATATACTAACCGGCTTGTCCTTCTTTGTATTGTGCTTGGGAGTTTTCAGGAGTCCTTTGAATACTGTATATGACAAATAATTATACTTACTGGGTCGTGTGATAGCACAGATTTATTGCCAGTCTCTGTTGCATTTTGATTTTATTTTTTAACAAAAAAATCTTATATCAAAAATGATCAAATCAACATGCCAAACCCTTTTTTTCCCCCCTCATTTATCAGGCTACGGTTGCACCAGTCTGTCAACGCTCGACATATCGACATGCCACCAACAGTATCCCGTGGTAATATAGAGGTGAATGTGGATGCCAAAAAAATCACTTTGTAAATACAATATTTTGTGTTTTTTTTTCTTTTTAAAGATTTATCCAGAGTTCGATACATAAACACTAATGAAAAATGTCAGATCTATATTACAATGGTATCATATGTCTGTCCATTACATTATATATGTATGAAATATAGAGTTTTTATGTTTGAATCTTATGACATTCGATTGTATGGGACATTCCTTTCTGAGGAAGGGCAGAGAGGGGTTTCTCAGAGCATGATGGGAAATCATGACACTCCATTGTTGGTTCAGCTCAGCACGGCAGCCTTCTTTTCATCTGGAATCGGTGAAACTGGGAGCCTTTACTCGTTCAGACTTGAGTAGTCGGTTTCTTTCTTTGCCAAACACTTGAGTCTTACGTCATTTACCGATGAGTTCAGATGTTTGTTACGTTGAACGTTAGATTTTGAGTTGACATTCTTACATCTTGGACCGACGTTGGGCAGCGGGTTTACAGTGCGTGCATGCACCTCCGCGTATATGTGTAGGTCAGATGAATAGGATTTGTTTTGCTGCACAGACAGATGGCCAGAAAAAAACGTTTTCCTGACACTTGATTAGCTGTGTTGATGCGCTAAACTCCATGTATTAAGTTGGTTAGCAGCAAATGAAATCATTGACACCTAATATTTGTTCAAGAGCAGTGAGTTTAGATGATAATTGGCTTACTAATCCATTGTGTGCCTTCAAGGTGTCGAGCCATGATGTCACCTTGGCCCTGACTACTTAACACAAGCTCACTACAAAAATGTGACTGCTGCTGCATGAATTCTCATTAATTAAGAGTTTTCAGGCATTTTTGTTCTTCTTGATTTAAGTGGTGCTGTTTTCACTTACCAATGGCTCTCAGTCAGAGATGCATTCAGAATGCTCGGATTAAAAAGTCGAGCAAACTTCTCTTAAATCCACAAAACAGTTAGTCTTTTTTAAACAAAGCTCTGTATGTTCTTATGCAGAAGGATCAGCTACACACACGTGCAGGAGAGCTGCACCCTATACAGTACGAAAGGCGTTTACACCTACGCTCTATGATGCACATACACACGCAAACTTGCATGCCGGATAGAGCATGAGTCAAGGTTGTTTGTTCAATTACAAGAGCAACGTGTTCAGGATGAGGAGGCTGCTGCTTTGTCAACACGGAATTGAGCTTCACTCTTACAGTGCCACTGTTGTCCTACATACGTTCAAAAGGTGTACAATGTATATTTTCTAACCATGTTATTTTTCCTGTCATTGTTGGATATGTTTACCTAACCGTAGCATTTACACAACGGTGTGTTCCAGTGGAAACCAGCTGCCAACTTCGTTTTTTTGTTGTGAATTTGCTTTATCGTGTGTCTGTCTGGTGAAACTGCTGCCATGTCACCCTGTTTCATGAATGATTTTGTACGTCCTCGTCACCTCGTGGTTGAGCGCTAACTGTACATCACTTCATCGAAGACATTAGGACAGCTGGTGAACTCAGCCTGCCTTCTTCTGCGGCCTCAAAGAAGACTTTTTCAGTCCACACATCACATCCATGAAGGCAAACGAGTGACTTTCCTTTCTTTTTTTTTAAATAATTATATTACTCGGACTATACATAAACACGCACACACATTCTTGACATGCGGTTACAGCGTAACGGTGATGGTAATGGATTATCAGCTCCAACAGACAAAACCATAATCCATGTTTTTCTTTCAGTTCTGTTGAGTTCAATAAAGAGTGTTTGATCTTTCTCTCAGTGTTTTTCTGTGCATCTCTTTAACATTTATCAGACAAGATATTAAAGACATTCATAGGACATCTGGAGCCTTATACTGTGTACAGTAATAATCATAACATGCCTTTTAATTTGACTCATGACCTACAGCTACATTACATTTAATTTAGTGATGCTGACGTAAAATAAAAAGATAATTAAGAAGTGCAGATGCAGTAAATAATTTAATTTGAAGGAGGACTCAAAAACAACTACTACTATAACAGCACATTAATAAATGGTAAATATATATTTAATTAAACTTTAGTTAAGTTACTTAACTGTTAACACTAAAATGCTCTTGATTAAGCAACTGTTTATTGAAATGTTTTAACTTGTGTTTAATTTACAAAACTTGGTAAATGGTTAAAAATTCTAATTATATCTATAGATATTATTTGGATAGCCAATATAAAGCTGCATCTAATTTTGTGTAAACCTTTACAATTGCTTTATAAATGTTTTATAAAGCATTTCTTTTTTTCAATAGTGAAATAACTCTTAACTGAAGTTTAATGAACTATAAATGTATCATTTATTAATTATGGTTATGGTTACGTGTTACCAATAAATCCCAAAGCTGCAAACACATCATCTTTTTTAAGGCTATGGTACCCTCAAGACTCATTGGCAGTGGCCCTCGCTCTGCCTCAGCTGACAGATTTAACTTCAGAAAGGCCCCGGCTCGACCTCATGTTTGTAATGAATCTGTTCACTTTGTTCGGCCCGGCGACTTCGGCAGCACGCTGACAGCGGTGGGTGACAAAGCGCACATTTTCATCCCAGTAGTTTTCAGCCCTGAAATCTATTAGACGGAGGTTGGAACATGTGAAGAGGGAATGAAAACAACTAGACAAATTGTCTAACTGGTGATTTACTGTCTGAACTTCATGTCAGTCCTCACTCAATATATCACAGACAGGGGATAGACTGCCCCCTTGTGGTCACATGGTGTAGCTTCTTTCAGACATGGAAAAACAGCATTCAATGCTATTAAATACAAATGTATTTATCCCAAGTGTAAGGGTAAGTGTATTCAACAGGATTACACCACATCAACAGGTACCAACATAATAGATAGGAGAAGAATGATAAAACACTGGTCATCATTCTACAAAAAAACAAATGTTTTAAACTTAGATTATGAAATTAGTATGTATAATTGTAAACATCTTTTAAAAAACAATGTGAAAAGATAGGCCTACATGAAGTGTACTAATGTGGCTGTACAACTGTAAACACTGTCTTAGAGGACGTGACAAGATAACAGAGGGGATGAAGGAGTGGTTTTACAAGCAGAGCAAACAATGAGAATTCACTTTGTGCTGTGACTGGGAGGTTCAAGCTAATTGATTTGATTAGGCTCTGTCAGTCACATCATGAGTGTTTTCAGTCCAATAATCGTGGACAGCGCTCAACAGTGTGTGTGTGTGTGTGTGTGTGTGTGTGTGTGTGTGTGTGTGTGTGTGTGTGTGTGTGTTTCTTTCTGACCTTGCCTGCTCCTAAGCTACTCTTTTAGCATTAGCATTGCACGTCTTGTACCTGCCGCGAATTGTATCGTTTAACGCCTTTTTTTTTACTCCAGGCATTCTTAATAGTTGTATTCTTTGTCAAAACTATCTCCTACATTACCCACAATGCAACCCGGCCACAGACAGCTGCGCTAGTTACGCTAGTAGCGGCCAGTGCCATAGAGAGTTTACTTTATCACTCTAGTAGCGGCTAATCTGGCTTTAAACCAAGGACGTTATATTACATCTGGACACAGCGTTCATTCCTATGAAAGCTGCTCAGTGGCGTTTTGAAGCCAAATAAACTCGACTTCCTGGTTATTAAAATACGCACTAGAGACTTCCGCCAACCGAGCCGGCTAACTTCCGGTTTAGCAAGCAGCTAACTTGAATGGGGATAAAGTAATGTCATCGTTGCACAGTTCGGAATTTTATTTAGTCAAACGAGTCATTTCGCGGGTGTTGTGACGCTCAAAATATATATATACACCGTTTTGCAGATGCTGACTCTTATTTTTTTCAGTAGTAAAACTTAGACCTTTGCCATCCCTATGTGTTTTGTTTCCCAAATTGTGCACAGTTTGTGACAAACCCTTAAACTTCCCAACAAACACTATGCACTATAGTAATGTACTGTAGGCCTAGTATTTTTGGGATCTGTTTTTTTTATTTTTTTTATGTCTTTTAAATACCAACATGGGAAGAAGGAGTCACAGAACATTAAACGTGTATTTATTATTTTATTGGTTTATTTCAACAAAAGATAAAACACTACAAAAGAAAATCAGCAGTTGTAAAAAAAAACAAACAAGTAAACTGACAACTTTCACAGTCTCCTCCATTCCTTCCCTCTGTCTTACGATCAGCCCTTTGTTGTTCCGCTCTGATGACACACAGTTAATGCGTGAGTTGGAGAGAATGAGGTCTGAATTGGGATCGGGGTTGGTCTTTGGTAGGCAGCAGGGATCGGAGCATAATGCTTGAGTTTCATTGTCTCAGGTGCAACTTTGTGATGCAGCAGACAGACACCACGGCAAGGGGTTTGGGGGGGGGGGCACAAGACTCTTCTGAGATGAAAGCCTGCGACCTCAGAGAGCAGTAGATGAAGAATAGCAGGGGACACCTCAGACCTCGGGACACTCAGCTGTAATAACACAAATGGAGAGGTCAGTGAGCAGGGGTCTGAACTGTTTACAGCAACAGTTCAAATGCACGCATAACAATATTTATGGCATACCATTCTGAGGCAGGAAGACAATGTTGTCGGGGAGGATGCCGGTCTCCAGTGAGAACTGTCTGAACTTCAGCTGCATGGCAGGATTGACCTCAGAACTGCGACCTGCAAACACAGAATGGGATGCTTTAACCTAATCCTGAATCCACCAATTCAACACACAGTGCCCCCCCACAGGGACACACAACACCAGCTGTTGTGGTGTGACTGATCGCAGACTTACTGTAAAGCTTGTTGAGGACCTCAGACACTCCGTCCTTTGTCTTGATTGTGTGGACCAGGGCATAGTCATCGTACACAATATCAACAATGCGCATGTCGTTCTCATTGTTCCAAACTGAGGAAAGAGAAAAATACAAAAGTCAGGCTGTTGAATCTTTGCGTTTGCATTGCTCTTATTTTGTTAATGCTTGTGTTTGTGCTCTACTCACCCTGGCTGCGGAAGGTGAAGCGTCCTGGAGTCTCAGTTTTCTTTGCAAGATGGGTCATTCTCCAGCAGGTACCATCAGAACTAAAAAGAGAACCGGGTCAGTGTTACTCATAATTTTTTCCTACATGAGAATCTTCAGGATATTTGGACTTTTTTGGCACTTGAACAACATATAAGTCACTCACTTCAGGTTGGCATAAGAGAGGTCGAGGTCTCCTCCAGCAGTTGGAGCCAAAATGGCAGTGCCTGTCTTCATCCCTGCCTTGTGGTTCACAAACCACTGAGCGTTAGTGGCAAAGCCGACCATGTACCACTTGCCTGCCGCCTGAAAGAAAGACAGAAAATTGGAAACAAAGGGTGAGAGCTTATCTAATCTGCAGCACATGCATTAACCACTGAGTTCAACACTGAGAACTTTCCAGTGCTCTTTTCCCTGTGATTTTACAAATTTCTTACAGTGTAAGGCTTCTCTCTTACCTTTTCCAGGTCGAAGCCGCTCATAGGCGTTACATCGATGCAGGCAGCCAGGGAGCACATCAGGGTGGCCAGCATGCTCAGCAGTGTGTTCCTCATGGCTTCTCTGTGATCTGGGGCTTCTCCTGCAGTGAAGTGAAGTGAAGTGAAGTATCAGGGCGAGGTGAGGAGGAAGAGGCCAGTGGAGGCCTCTTATATCCTGCAGAGTCCTGCTCCCCATCCTCCTCCTCCTCCTGTCTCCTCCTCCCCCCTTCCCTCCTACCGCTCGCCTGTGCATTACAAAAACTCTTTGGCCTTCACCCAATGGCATGCAAATCAGTGCCGTTACACAACTGGCACGTGCGGATGGAGGAGGGGGAGGTGAGGAGAGAAGAAAAGACAGAGTGGCTACATAATAGGGTTCTTTTTAATACCTCTCCCCTTCTCCCGCCTCCTTCACAAATACTCTTGCATGCCTGGACTATTAAAACAGCTGTTTGGTAAGAGCACACGTTTCTTAGACGAGTTGCACGTAAAAACACACCACACGGATGAAAAGAAAAAAGTGATTTGATGCACTTCTTGCTGAGCTTTAGCATCCTCAAAAAAGAGTTCAAATCAACTCTGTAAGCCAATAAAGTCAGCTAGAAATAATATACAAATTGAACTTTCTGGATAGTTAATCGTTTGCAGTAAATATGCTTTCTCTTGCAGCGATCTGGCAGTGATGTTTAAGAACTCCTCGTGAAAAAGAGTTTACCATTACTCATAAAAAGATCTGCCAGTGTTGCACACAATGACTGGATTGTTCTCATTTCTAGTGTGAATAGTTCCATTAAACTTTATGAAACGCTGGGAATTTAACAGAGATGCCTTTCACTCTTTTTCAGTTTTGCAACAACACATTGAGAAGAGGAGTTTGATGAGCTGTATCATCTTGTTTGACATCAAATGTTGCACAAATCTCTGCATTATGTGGTAAATAATACCCCCTACCTACCCCCTGTGCAGTTTACATTGAGAGAACCTATTGACGGACTCATCAGAGCTCCTTTTGTCTCCTTTGGACAGGCACCGACTTGCAGTCAGCTGGTTATGTAACAAACGCACAGAGGTGCTGGGTGGAGCTAGAGGCTTGTGTGTTAAAAAAAAAGCACATTTGGTAACCTAGTTTTGTAACTAAACTCTGTCAACCCCCTTTTTGGGCTTCACATCTGGGCTGCATTAACTCCAGCCCTACCCCACCCCCCTCTTTGTGTCCTCACACCCACCCACCAAAGCATGCATGCATACAGACACACTGTGAATGTTAAATCTCAGGATAAAAACAAAGGATGGAGTTCAGATAAGGCCCATTGTGGAGTTGTTTTTCTTTTTTAAACTGAACACATTTGACAATAACTTGATCGTGCTCCATTTTGTTTTATTTATCTGCAACTGATAACATTTAAAGTGTACAGTTTTACAAATGTAAATGTCCCACTAATGATACAACATTCAGATATTTGCGTGAGAACTGCCGAACACTGCGAGGCCGAGTCTGTCTTCTGCATGGCTCTGCCTCCTCAGCATGTAGGGACACAGTCTGCATGGAAAAGGGTGACAGGTTAAATAACACAGATGGAAGCTGTGCTCCCGCTTTAATTGGACGGTGGAGGTTGAATAACATGTTGTTGACAGCGTTTGAATAACTGATCGTTGCACAAGTCAAATTCGATACATGTGCAGCCTGAGGGGCAAACGTGAAAACTGTTGGGGAGGGTCACGGCAGCAGGTCCTTGGATTCCTCAGAGATCTGCTCTCCATCAATCTCTCACTCTCTCTTTCCCTCTCTCCACCAAATCCATGTTTCCTGTGCTTTTGCAAAAATTGTTATTGCTGACATTTTTTATTAGATTCCTCACCAAGAATTCTCTTCTTCTTCTTCTCTTATAAGCTGACATTGAATGCACTACTAATATATTTGAATGAAACATGTTTAAATATTAAAACGGCAAGATTACCTAAAGGGAAACTGTGACTTAAAGGGTAACTCCACCAATTTGACACATTATACAAGTGTATTTACAGGTCTTGGGGAGTACTACTGCACATGTGAAAAAAGTAGTATAAGACCTTTTGTGGTTCCAGAGGAAGAGGCTCATGATCTGATAAACTGCCTTCAATGACGTCACTCAGTGGCTAAGTTGCACGTTGGGTAATGTAGGCGCGAGGTTTTGAAAAGGAAGAAAAAGGCAATATGTCTGATTCTGCTGTGTCGAGTTTGATCATTTGTTTTCAGACCATCCATGATGGACTGCTTTTCAAAACCCGGCGCCAACATTACCCACATGTAATATCACAATAACTGTACTGTAATCTCTCTCTCTTATTGGCCTTGCTGCAGAATCGTGTCTTCTGCTTATACTCAGTGTCGCCACATTGTAATTAAATATAATTGCACACATGATAGTAGTAATGAGTAACAGAAGAGATAACAAATTTCATAATGCAGCAAAGATCAATGAGTGCATTCAACCACCGGCACGCAGCAGAACTGCAGCTGTGAAGGTGAAATGATGATCGACATGGCATGCACTGAACCAGTGAACGCTCTGGCTGCTACACCGAGCGGAATATACTGCAGTGTGCAATGGTCTGTGAAAATACCCAATATACTGTACGTTAAGCCTGCATGCTACACTGGCAGCTAAAGGACTGAAAATCATTTGTTTTCCAGAAAAGCCTTCTTCTCCTTTGAAAGGGGCATTTCACACATGCTGGCGTGTGTCTCTTTTTTCTGTTAGACGTATAATTATCAGACTTTTTCTTTCTATCAAAGGACTGTGGCGAGCTGTTATATCCCAACTTACTGATCACATGGTCCCGGTCCACAGCACCACAGTGGCCTAGAAGGGGTTAAAAAATAACAAACAGTTAAGAAACGCCCCTACCTTTACAAATGTGCTGAATACTGGAGATCTGTTCAGGCTATATTCTTGTGGTTTATTATGCCCGCTTCCATTAATATTGCAGTTGCTAACATAGTTTGATTTTATTTTTCAGGTGAATATGGACGTACTGTAGGTGGGGAAGGGGAAAAGGAACGCCAGTCCCAAATTTTGCTTTGCAGCCAGCTGCTCAAACTTGGTCAACAATGGCTCGGAGAGATCGTCCACAGTCCTGCCTGCACACAGAGCACAAAAACCAACATTATGATGTTACAAATGCATGGTGCAATCTCAATTTGATGAACACTGATCAGGAACCTACTATAGAGTTTCATGGTGATCTTGCCCAGTTTGTGGTAGTACATGATGGCATAGGAGTCGTAGTCCGTCTCCCCGATCACTATCTCCGTGTTCAGCTCCGGGCGAGCTCCTGGTGGAGACAACAGAGAGCATGGTTCAACTAAGAGATGCTGCATTGAACTGTGAGAAGTCAATAAAAGAGAGGCACTGACCTTTAAGTGTTAGCCGGCTTGGTGATATATGGTAGACCTGTAATATCTCCCAACACATGTGATTACTGCGGAGAGAAGAGTGTGTGTTGAGGAAGAAAATACACATTTGGAGTGATTCCTGTCTCCTAAACCCTGCAGATACACATTTGCGTAACACCAACTAGTTAATCAATGGGACGTCCAGACCCGGTTTGATCACTATGTTAAATGTGTGACCCCCCCCGTTCACTCTCTCCAAAGTGCAGGAGTTGCAAATGTCAGATGAATTTTGTATACTGAACCACATGCCTCAGGCCCTCAGCTTTCTAATATCTTGAAAACAACCCAAGAAACTGCTTCCTTGCTTGAGCTACCAGGACTTATATACCTCAAATCATAACAAATATATCACGGAATGTCCCAAAAAAATAACACACCCCTTTTCATTTTTAAGTTGTGTATCCCTTTGTGTTCGCAAAAGCCAGGTCGGGGTGACCTGACAGTTGTTTTTAAAATGACATGGGAAAGCTGATGGATTTAACTGTTCTGCCTCCTTCTTCCTGTTTTTGAGGATACACAAACAAAACCAAACACATGTGGTCGGAGCACGAGTTATTTGCCCCCTCTGCTGATACATCAAACTACCGAAGAGTCACAGTGAGCCACACACACGTGTAGGCGGTGGTACTTACTGTCGCGTTTTAGTGCTAACAGACAGTATTTGGTCAGAGTCAGGGGATCGTGTGATGTTCAGGACTGTAGGCTCGACACTGGTCCCATGATTTATCAGGTAGGAGCATTTAGAGGCAGTGATTAGCAGGTACCATATTCCTGTCATCTGTAACACATACAAGCAGGATCAGGCACAGAGGAAAAACAACAAAGACTTTCACAGTCTCCTAAAACTCTGACCTATTAACTGCAAATGGAAAAATAATCTGTGAGGCATTCTCAGAACAGGAAGTTATCATGTGATCCAGATCCCGTAAATCCTTTCTCTCCTTTCCGATTGTACCAGGACACAGTGAACCCTAATTGAATATTTAGGTAAACATCTGAAACTTCGCCCATTCTCCTAATGAAAAGGACACATCTGTTTCAAATGTCCTGCTCTATTGATCAAATATTATTTCTCTAGGAAAAAAAACAACCTTATTGCCTAAAACACCATATTGACACAATTACACAAGCATGTCCACACTGCCAGCCCCCACACTAATCGATAGCCGAGCAGACTTACATTGAAATGTTTCTATGTTTAAGGGAAAATATGTCAAGAGCTTTGGATAGAAGTTTGCTGAAGTGACTTTTACATCCCAGCTGTTTTGGTATCCTGTCAGATAAGGAGATGAGTCAATACATTGCAAGTGTACACAGAAAAGGTCCACTTCCAGTATGTTCTTCTTAAGGCAATATTAGCACTTTTCGACTATTCTGACAAACAAGTCGGGAACAAAATCGAACTGTCAGTGTGCAAAGGTCAGATAACGGCACACTGTGGTGCTCTCAGGCTGCAGCTGCAATCCTCTGCCCAGAAACAGACCTTTCTTTAATTAATCAAAATGAGATCTTTTCAGTGTGGCTTTTTCAGGAATCTTAATTGTTTTTTCTTAATTTGTCAGGAATCTTAATTGTTACAAGGCTTGCATAATATGTGGGGAAGATGGTCATTTAATTCCAAGCCACACACAGTCTGGACTCCCTGCCTGTCTAGTTCTGTAACTTGTTTTAAAGGCAGCAATCAAAAACACGGGATGAAATGAAAGACTACAAAATGATTACTAATACAATCACAAATGCAGACATAACAAGCAGACACACACTGCTGTATACGATCTGTGACTGTGCCTCTTCCTCTGGTTTCTTACCCGCTGTATGTCTATGTTCTTTGCTGATGGGGTCACATCAATAGGATCAACTATGGTCTTCTTTGGAGGTCGTCTTTGGGGTCGTGGTCGACTTACAGCCCCCCCCACAGCCTCAGTGGAACCCCACAGACACACGCACATCAGCGCCACCACTGCCAACATGAAACGCCATACTCCAGCCATCCTAGCACTGACAATACTACACTCAAGAATCAGTTTTCTTCTCCTGTAGGATTATTGAAGTTCCTGTGGTCTTAGTTTCTAAACTCTTTTCGTATTGGAGTTCCTGTCCCCCTCTGTCTCTGACTGCAGTCTACTATTCCCAAACTGCCTTGTCAACCTCAAACACACAGACACAGAAGAAATGCACAAATAGACAGGGAGCATGTGAAGCAGAGGATGGCCTGTTCAGTTAAATATTAACTTGGTTTACTGGCAGAGATGGGTCCATACTGCAGCACTGTGATGCGTGCCTCTGAACTATAGGGGGCAGCCACAAATTGTTATCATTCTCAACCAAGCACAAGCCTAGAGGGGATCACATGTTCGGTCAGGCGTGCACGTAAAATGTCTTCTGTCCGTAGTAAGTATGTTTCAGAAATACACTCATGAATCACACCTCCTCTCATAGGGTTGCTCTTTCATTTTAAACTCAATCCCCTTATTATTGTATTGGGGTTTTCTGTCCCTTCTGTCTCTGTCTGCAGTCAACTAATCCCAGTATTCTTTACTCAAACTCAGACACATAGACACAGACGAAATGCATAACTAGATAGGGAGCAGGAGACAAACAACACGAGACAGGATGGCCTCTTAAGTTAAATATTAACTTGGTTTACAGGCAGAAATGAGGCCATACAGCAGCTGAAATTATGACATGCTGCCATACCACACTGACTTAATTATCTTCATAAACTCTGCAGTCAGTAAAGCATAACTATAGATTCAAAGAGCAAATAAAATGTGCATTTATTGACAAATTAAGAGTCAAGTTTGCATGAGTCTTAACACAGACAGGTAATTTGATCTGCAAAACAACAAGATGCAATTGCATACCTTGATGTGTTTTTTGTAAGCTCTACATGAAGAGAGGTCTTCTTAATTTAGACCCGGTGTATTTAGACATTTTTTCAGACATTAAGGCGAGCCAAACATTGAGGAAAAAAAGAGATGACTGGTTGCTTTACGTAACACAATGTTAGATAGAAAGATAAAGATAAAATGAGTAGAATAGATCAAATAAAAAATAAATTATGTTCTTGGAAAACAGGGTAAAAGTTATTTTTTAAAGCAGAGGCAATCCAAATATAAGAAAATGTATCAAATGAAAAAGAAATAGTCTATTAAAAGGCCTTAGTGGATAAATCATTAAGAGGCCAGCCATTTTTAGTTTTACAAGTCAAACATTATTAATTTCTGTAACATCATGGGGTTAGCCATTATGTCCAATATTAAAGTTATTCATCCAAACTACACTTAGAGACAAACACCATCCACTTAAGATTCATTGAGATCAAATTTGCCCCTCAAAGTGATTCAAAAACAGTCTCAAACAAAAACAATCATACTTGGTTGGGATGTGTGTTTTTCATTAGGTGACTGAAGGGTTTGTCTAAATCATGTAAGATCAGCAGATTTGTAGACTTCTCTCCAGGGCACATGTCCAAAGTTTCTTTGGAGACTGAGCTCAGTTCAGTGTCTTTCAGTTTGATATTTCACTTCCACCTACATTCAAACATTACAACACTTTAATGTCTCTCACTTCTAGACCTGTGTTGGTCAAAAAACAGGGACTGAATGTTCTGACTCTGGAACTTCATGCTGCCTGGCCTGATGTGAAACAGTGTGTTTTCAGTGATTTCTGCAAGTCATCAGTTTTCCTCAGGTTTGCCGTTTCCTCTGGCTTTAAACGCGAGGGCCACACTGTTGATACAGAACCGCTGACCCGTTGGGTCTGGTCCATCCTCGAATACATGACCCAGGTGGGCATCACACTGTATCAAACACACAAACACATACAAAAAGTCAGTTTTTTTTAAGTATGACATTCTCAATGCATAGCTTTAATGAGGTACAGATACACTGAGCTGTATTAACTAGGACAACTATATTAAAGCTAACATTAACTTTGGCTTCATTGCTCAGAACACAACTCACATTTTTACAAAGGATCTCTGTCCCCGCACTACCCAGGCTGTTGTCAGGGCGACGAATGATGGAGGCATGGCTTTCGTCCCGTTCCCATGTCCCATGAGCCTCTTTGAATGCTGGCCAGCCTGTCCCAGAGTCATACTTAGCCTCTGAACTATTAAGAATGGAAGGAACATTACCTCAGTGAGCATCTAACACAAAAGCTCTCTCATGCCTGTCTTAAGCTTGTTTACCAGTAAGGAGTCCTGCCTTTAAGTGTCCATTCAAAATCATTGGGGTAAAAATGGACTGCAGTATTTTTCTCTCTTCTTTCTTTTCACATATTCAAGTTTAAACAGAGTAAGTTAATAAATAAAAGTATTAAATTTTATTATTAATTATTAATATTAGTGTTAAAGGAAGTGTTGTTACCTGAAAAGTGGAGCATCACAGCAGACACAGTGGTACATCCCCACTTCTGAATGGTTAAGGTAGATCCCACTAAAGGGCTGAAAACACACACATGGAGTGTTAGAGAAGGAACACAGGGTGATGGTCAAGGATGTTTTCACCATGTTATTAGTCATGATTTTGTAAGTGCAATACAGTAACTTTTCCTTCTTCTCATTATTACATGTAGAAATGACTCTTTGTTTGAAGCTGAGAGCAGCTTCTCTGCAGCAGGGCGGGTTGAACCAGATACAGGTCAACATTACAGTGATGAACAAAGTCCAGCTGGAGCTGTGCAGATAGTTATGACACAATATGTATGTCGGTCTGGTACACTGAGATAATGTTGTTTTGACACAGATTACTTTTGCTGATGTGCATGCACTTCTCACCTCCTCAGTCCCTTTCTCCCTGGTGACTACATACTGTTCTGGGGTCAGTTTCTTCTGCCAGTCTGTGGTCTCATCATAACGGGTGAGAGAGCGTAGGCCTGCAGGGAGCAGAAGTCACAGTAGAGTTCTGATGTGCACATGGAACATACCAGAAGGTCATTCAATCCAGTGTTCATGATCGACCAAGTGTCAGGATGTCTGGAGCGTTTTTCAAAATAAAACCCACTTAGTACACAGACCCTGAAGACTGTTAACATATGATTTGGAGCACAATTAACTGTTTGCTGGAGGTAGACAGGTGAGGTGAGGAGAGGAGAGGAGACGGTCCTTAAATATCATTGAGGCTTAACTCTATAAAAAAAAAAAAAAAAACTATTTAACAACCTAACCACATTCTTATTTGCACAACCAATAACCTGTGGCTGCCTCTTTCTTATTCTCAGTTCCATTCTGTGCTGTGGTGAAGGAAGTAGACCACTCAAATCTTATGTAAAAGTAGAAATACCAAGTTACATTAAGTAAATGTCATGATTCCAAAGTACTGTCAGCAAAACTTTTAGTTCAAGTATCAAAAGTTACTCATTATCCAGCATGGGTTCTTATATTGTGTTATATTATTATAGAACATTTTATTATTCCATGTTTTTTCACTCATGAGTACTATAAGTATTTAAATATTGTAGTTTGTCAATATGGAGCCAATCTGAGTTGCTTTGTATACAACTGGGTATATAAGTTATATAATATTGCCATATGAGCATATCATGTTTTCTTTTTTTACTTAAAAAGGACAATATTGAGGCTTGCCTCCAAACTGTAGAATGTGGAAATACTCAAGTACAGAAGCACAGAACTTGAGTAAATGTACTTAGTTACTCTCCACCACTGCTTCTAGAATATTTTAACGCCCTAGTCCTAACATCCACGGGAAAAGTGCCGCATGGTGCACCTGCACGAGTTTTTGCATGTGCCTGTGGTCTCCTGCAGGCTTTATACACACAAAGACCGACGTGACAGTAAAGAAGTCAAACTAACCTGTGGATGTGGACACGGGACGGATGAACGCCGGGATCCTCCTCGGTAACACCGCGGATCTGGCTGTCGCCTGCTGAGAAACGCGCACGCAGAGACGACCGACGAGACGAGACATGTTTGCAGCTGCGGAGTCAAGTGTGCTCTGAAGTCAAGTGCACATTATCATCAGAGGAAGCCCAGCGCGCCCAGTGCGGCGGGATTGTTCGTGCTGCGGCGAGTTCGCGCTGGTCCTCCCCCGGCTGATGCAGGCTGTGTGCTGGGCGACCCGGTCAAAATTCACACTATTACTCATGTAGGTCAAAGTGGACTGGGTCCCCTGGCTTTTTACTGCCAGACAATGTGCAAAGAGCATCATATATCGTAGCTTTATGGCTAGAAAAATGAAGTTGACTTGCGGTAGACCGATAGGCTATGGTATGCTATGGTAGCCTACATGTGTTAAAATAAAAGAAAAAAAACATTTAAATAACTACATGTCCCATTAAAGTACTGTCAAGTCATTATAAACCAAAAGGTGTAACAGGAACTCATATTAGAAACGTTATTTTGTGCTGATTGATTCCAGCATGCAGTATGATAAAACAGAGGGGCCCCTGAGCGCACAAAGGTTACTGGAAGGGCACCCTGGAGGGCACTTCATCATGTTTTATCTACCATAGTGGCAGAAGGCACATTCACAGCGTTTTTCCATCAACACAACAAGCATGAGTGGACATCGCTGCATATGTTTACTACTACTGGGATGTCTACATGACAGTCAGTTATAACTATTCTGAATGTGTAGAATCTTAAATACCCACAATATTATGATTAAAATGTGAAAAATAATAATGAAACTAAACAAATTAAACTAAAACAAGCAAAGTGAACTGAACTGAAATTTTAAAAAATGAAAACAAAAATAATATGATAAATAAAAAACATTCAACTCTAGTTTGACTGTTTTGACTTACGCTGCAACATTGTTAAAACCTCTGCGGCGAAGAACCAAAGGCTAAATCAGACTAGAGGAGCCATATTCAAAGACAAACACTGACAAAGATAGTTCGCTTTTGGCTCATGCATGCACGGAAATAATCAACCGATCAGTTTGAATAATACTGTATGGTTTAAAGGACTACCATACAGCAAATACACATATAATACAGATCAATAATCTATATTTGTCTATATAGTCTGGTACTGCTCAGCAGCAGGGGAGTTGGCTTTCAACAGGATTCCAGGCTGGTGCATAAGGTCCACTATGTAGCGACAAGGCCGTGAAGAGCTCCCATTGCTGGAGGGATTCCCTTCAAAGAGGAGTACCTCGTTCCAAGCACGGTTGTATTCACCCCTGACAAGTGTGCAGCTCAGTCCAATGCAATCAGCCAGACACTGAAAAGTTAAAGAGAGGAGACAGGTCGGGGAGTGATTACTTAGAAACAAGAGATGGATTAAATGAAGATGGTTATAGTGTATATGAAACTTAAGAGATGGAGATGAAGCTATTGATGCTGTGCGGTAGTTAAGTCAGCGATACCTTGAAGAGAAGTGCCCTATGGCAGTAGATTCCCCTTCTGATCAAACCAATGGGAACAACATTAGACTGGAGCTGAAACTTGAGCTCGCTGAGGTGCAGCACCCATGGGAATTCGTGCAACTTTTCCATCTCCACTGCTCCGCCCATGGCTTCACTCACCAGTCTGGCACCAAAATTAGTACAAACAACATCCATTATAACGCAGGAACTATGAAAAATTTGTAGTGTTTGTTTTGTGTCACACCACGGTGAGGTTGTCTTGTCCTGGGTTTTTGTCTCGTGACTTCCTGTTTTATTTTGGAAGTAACTCTCCTCTCGTGTCAGGTCACTTGCCTTTCCTCATGTGTCACCGGTCTGATTGTCTCCCCTGATTCCTAATCGAGTTCACCTGTTCCCCATTAACCTCACGTGTTTTATAGTCCACGTCTCCCTTTGTCTTGTGCCAGAGTGTTCCGTCCCAACGCACACCTCCAGCCCATCTCACAGTCCAAGAACCAAGCCTTGAATCCAATGTTTGTATTCTCAGTAGCTCAGTGTAGCAGCCTGTTTTGTTTGCAGCCTTTAGCTTACCTCCGTTGGAGTGATTTTTTTGTTGTAATGTTTTCATAGCTCTGTTTTATAGTATAGATAAGTTTATAGCCTTGCTCACCTCTGTTAGAGTGCCCTTTTGTTTGTAATTTTCATAGCTGTGTTAGTGTAGATTAGTTCTAGTCAGTATTTCTCTGCCTCCTTAGGAGTGATTTTCTGTTCTCTTTGTTTTCTTTCTTCTGTAAACCTTAGGTAATTTCTATACCCTGATTGTGTCAGCTTGTCATAGAGGTATTTGAAATTCAGGATTTACATTGAAGCCTGCCTCAATTTGTATCTTGCTCTGCATCTGAGTCCTCATTTCTAGCCCAGGTCTGAAAGTTTTGCATGTGTGGGTCAGATGTAAAAGGTTGTTACATGCCACTTGCTACATTTTAAGAGTCGGTTTGATTCTGGAGATTTGAAAACAATAACTACCATTAATTTAATGTAAGTTGATTTTCTTCTATATTTTTGGCAACATTTCTGATTGTAAGTAATGTGCTGGCTGTAGTAATCATCACCTGGCCAAGGCAGCATACTGCTCCCGTTCCTCATTCAATGGGAGGATGGATTCTTTGACCTCTTTAACTAGAAGCTGTAATGAGACGTCATCCATCATCTTCCACTGTTTCTCTGTTGGAGACTCAGGCTGAGTCTCATCTTTCTGCTTCTTCTTCCTGTCCAGAAGAGATTAAAACAAAATCTGAGTCAGTGTCTTAAAAATAATGTTATTTATTTTTCAACTCTTCTTTTTGTATATTTTCAGTTGTTGCCATATGTGCAACATTTAGGTGTAATCTGCTTTATTGTGGATCTACTATATTTTGGTTCTTCAAAACCAAAGCATGTTCTGTTACTTCAACATACAATGGCTATTATTATAAGAGGTTCTTTGTAACCTCTTATATCTTGTACTGTCTCTGAAATGGTTTGCCAGTATCCACAAGAGGAGTATATGTATGCAAAATGTTGAAAACACAAATGAGCATAATAATGAGTAATAAATCAAAGAAGAAAACTAGAAGGTGCAAATGAAAGAAAAAAAAAATGTTCCCCCATGTTTTTTACACATTTTTCCCAAACA
This sequence comes from Lagodon rhomboides, assembly GCA_039737535.1. Classification (NCBI taxonomy): domain Eukaryota; kingdom Metazoa; phylum Chordata; class Actinopteri; order Spariformes; family Sparidae; genus Lagodon; species Lagodon rhomboides. The sequence continues at coordinate 13,451,217 of CM077803.1, forward strand.
CCATAACATTTAATGTGTGGCCAAAATGCAACAGTATTTCCTCAGAGGATTGAGGAAGAACATTTCTAGTGAGATGTTTTTTTTGCTTTATGTTAAAAAGTTCAACTTGGGTCATACTAAGCAGTGGATGGATTACATAACACACTGTTTAAGAATGCCTGAGATGTTGTGTGTGTGTGCGCGCATGCTGAACAGGGGACAATGGAGTGGACCTGAGGTACCCTGAGGGGGTACTGCTCTCTTTGGCAACGTTAATTCATCAAAATGTTGAAAGCTTGTGGGAGCATTAGTGTGTGTGCATATACAGCCTTTAATACATATGGGATTTTTTGTGTGTCCTAAAATGCATGTGTATCTCATGGAGGCGTCTTCAGCTGAATCGTCATACATGTGCACTTGTGCACTTTCGTGGTTGTGACTCTAAGTCCATTAGTCTAAACACAAAGGCTCTTTTACCCTGAGTGTGTCCATCTTAAAAAATGGGATCGCTTACCCTGTGAGGCCTTGCTAACGGGGCGCACTGAAGGCAACGGTAAGAGGGGGGAAAAAGAGAAAGGAAAAAAAGTGGAGCACTGGATCTGAACACACAAGGGGAGTGTGATAGTGATCTAACAGCTACAATAAATTGTACTGACAAACTACATAGTGTGGCTGGTAGTGTAGGGAACTTGTCTCAGCCGATGCTTCATCACTATCTGTGTGGTTGTTCTTGTTAATGTCCCACTCTGCTGGTAGTGTGAAAGGCCAAGTCTGCTGTCATTGTTTGGCTGTCATTGTGAGAAGTGTACTACATTGGAATATGATACACTAATAAAATAAAAAGTTAGTGAAGTTAGTGTCAGGTAGTGAACTACATGTAATTAAACAAGTAGTTTAACAACATTTTGCAGTAGCTTGTTGGTAGTTTAACTACATTCATATTTGTATATTGATTCAAGTAGTTAAATTACTATTTTGCCATTTATTTTACACTACTAAAACTTTGACCATAAAGGGAAAGGCATATTTTGTATGTGTTTTTTTTTTATTTTACCACAGCTTCTCTGCTGTAACTCAAAAGTAACAGTCTTTGCAACTGCTCAGAAAAAGTGGGGCAAGTGGGCACTGGCAAATAAACTTAACTGTGGCATTTTTTGGCATGTGACATGTGACCTTTTTGTCTTGTATCACATGTAGTATCAAAGACATCTTGTGTTGCAGAGAGATCTACTGCAGTTAGCATTCTAACTAGCTAGCTCTGGCCTGTGACTCGTGATACTACTTTGTTCCTCAGGAGGACGTATTCCAATAGGATAACTCATGTCTACATATATCAACTTATATGATCGTTTCAGCCGGCAGATGTGTGCAAGAGGTAATTTTGCTATATACTACAAATTCTCTTAGCTTTTTATTCTTATAGATAAACAAAATACACTCATAAGTGCCACGAAAAAATGTAATATAATAAAAATATAATGTAATAAAAAGGAAATATTCTTACACCTGTTTAAACAGAAAAATGTATACATTGTTTGGAGTTCAACAGGTGGATAATTGTTACTTATTGCACCTTTAACCAAACTAGAGTTCTCCCTTGGGTAGCTTTGCTGTAGTTCAGCTACTTCCACTTGAGGTCATTGGTAGCTTCAAAGTAGATTCCCCAACACTGGTTTATTTCTATTTGAGGATTTTATGAATATTCAAAATAATTCAGGAAAACATACTCAGCTGCTGTGTTAACACATATAATGGGCCGTTGCTGGTTGACAGGCTGCTCAGACAGTTCCTCTAAAGTCAGAATTCTCTGACCTCCACGAGCCTAAAAGAAACATTATTCATGACGCTAAAGTTAAAATGCTCAAATGTCCTTTGATACAGTGTGTCTACCTCTACACAAAAAACAGTTATAATAATGAACATGAGATTATGAGAACGTCTGTGGATTTTTTTCCTTTTTGCTCACATTTCTTCAGGAGACATCTACCTCACATTAACTTCATTAGTATACACACATACACTCACCTTTCCAGCATCATAGAAGCCATCACTAATAATATCAGTGGAGGACAAATGGTCTGTCAGGCTGTACTTAACAGACAAATTGGAGTTAAGCAGGCTGGCCATGGCCAGTTTGCTGACACTACTCCTACGTTTCACTGATTGGTTGATTTCCTGAAGCCTTTCCAGGGCTCTGAGACGCACACAAACAGAACAGAAATACAAGCACATCTATAGATATTCAGTAATCGATAATAAAAATGCACACACTAAGATACACACATGAACAAAATGACCCATACACTGTTGTGTAGCCATAAATAATACTGTCCTATACTGCCATCTACTGGTTATTTAAGATACTACTCTGACTTTACTGTGAATTACTTTACACGTTTAAACAATGATCCACCAAATCTACATTTCATGATTCATCAGTCACGCCCTGATGTCATCATCATCTGTCATCACAGTGTCTTACCCAAATTTGCACATTTCCACAGCGGTGGGCTCATCACTGGCACAGACATTGATAGCCAGGCATGCATTATGCAACACCTCCTTGTGATTGGAGTGTAGCAAATTGACCAGTGGTGGAAGGCCTCCAGCACTTTGGAACTATGTAGAACAGGGAGTGAATTTGAGGTGGACATTTATAGATGTTGTTGTTGGTTAAAAAACAAAAACAGTATCAGTAAAACTAAATCATATTTGCTTCATACAAAAACACCTCTCCATATTCTTTAATAATCAGCCTTTTGAACAGTTAGACACACAAAAACACCAACCTCTGCCCTCGCTTCTGTGTCGCAGGCCAGCATTGCCAGGCACTGTGTGGTCTTGACCAGGACCTGCGCATTTGTGGACTTCAAGGGCTCCACCAGAGTCTGCATGGCTCCATGTGACAAGATGCTGCAACGGATGACCCCCTGTCCTGCCATGTTGCCAAGTGTAGCAGCAGAATTGGCCACCGTCCCAGCACTGCTTCCACAGAGCTGCTGGACAAGGATCTCGTGGCCGCCTGCCTCATACACTGCACTGGAAGATGCCGCAGAAATTGATGGAATATCAGCTTCAAACCTATGGAGTTGACTATAAATGTAGTCTTACAACATAGCATACAACATAGTATTTAGGTAATGCATGCATGACACGAATAAGTAGCATATAGGTGAAAAAAAACACTAAGAGTCAGTATAGTGAGGGTATTATGCATGCGAGAGTAGTCTCAATAACTGATGGAGAAAGTAGTACTGAAATATGAAGCAAGACAGAGAGAGACGATGGATGTGGGGAAGATTTGTCAGGGGAATAAAAAAGTGGGAGATAAAATGGAGAAGGGGAGCGAAGAGCAGTAAAGAGATATTCAGTAAGGGAGAACCATGAGAAGACAGATGAAGCATTAAATCATTTGTGAAAAGAGTGGAGAGGAGGGCTTACTGCTCAACTTTAAAATTCCGGTTTTAGAAAGTGATTTTTACACATTTGGCAATAAGGTATACATATCATTAATACTTTGTGGCATTCACACTCATAATACCTTGAAATCTCTAATGTTTTAGGTGTTTTGCAGTAACTTATTGTAGCTATGACATTCAGGTTGTCTGTCACTCACATGGCATTGAGCTTGTTTCCATGTGTGAGGTTGGAAAGGGCCTGCGTTGCTGACTCTCTCAGCACCAAGCTCTCATTGTTCAGCAACTGTACAATTGCAGGGATACCACCTGAAACACATAGAAAACCAACATATTCACACTTCATCTTAGTGAGTGTTGATGTTATGTTGGCTGTTTAAATGTTCATGTACCCAGGTTTCTGAAGTGGTCTTTGCAGGCTAGATGAAAGCTCATTTCGGACACAGCCTGGCAGCTTGCTGTTTTCACGCTGACGTCCGACACAGACAGAAGCTCCACCAGAACCTTCTCCACATTCTGCTCATGGAGCAGCTTGCAATTCTCAGCTACACACACAGTTGGAAAGTTAAGTTAGTTCCCTTACGACTTCCAAACTTAAAGGGGAAAAAGAGAAAATTATAATTTTTTGTTTACCACTCTGGGCAACCCTGGCGATGCATTTAACAGCACTGGACTGGATTTCAGCGATGTTAGGGGTGAGTATAAACTCTGTCAGCCTCGTCAGCCCCCCACCTTGGTGGATCCGTTTGAAACTCTCACTGTCACTCAGACAGTTAGCAACTACCTGTAAGGCCTCAACATGGAGGTCACTGAAGTCCTATAAAAAATAAAAAATGATGTGTGTCAGAGGATGTAGAGGAAACAGACCTTGAATAGGGTCGAGAAGGCATTAGGAGGTGAGAACATGTGCTAATTCAAAAGAAACTTTTTTTACTTATTGATGCAAACATAAGCAATTATTTTCAAATTCTCCATGTTATAACAAAAGCATGTCTTCTCTCTGAAACACACTCCTACCGGGTTACTGAGGATATCCATGAGCTTCTCAAATCCTTGCTCTTCCCTGAAGGTGTGGCGTGTGTCTTTATCAGTGGTGACATTCTGCAGCGTTTTTAAAGCCAAATGCTGAATGACAGGGAAGTCCGAATTCAACAGTTCCAGAAGTTGAGGAATCCCGCCCAGCTTATGTACAGCCTGACGACTTTGGTAGTCCTTTATATGTACAGCATAACATAGGATAAAAACAGGCAAGAACAATTTTATCACAATTTGAATTTCACCCATCACAAGACTATGACTTGTGAGATCCATACAATTGTTATTCTTATAACCATATAGCCACGTAACCTCCTCAAGGCTGACAACTTTGACTCACCTGAACCATGTTGAATATGGTCTCTACCGAGTTCTTCTTGACATCGGGGTCTGGACTGGATAGGAGCTGGATTAGAATTGGCAGGCCTTTGCTGTCAAAGATCTGGACCTTACAGACAAAATCCACTGACAGAGAGGCCAGGCACAGTGTTGCAAACTCATGGACAACTACATCTTCTTGAAGAGGAGAGAGGAAATTGTGTTGTTTGTTAGTTTTGTTGCCACGTATATACAGTAAATATCGACTTCTGGGTGTATTCATCTCATGAGCAAAATGACTCACCCTCAAGTGACAGTTTATCGATGATTGATGGAATGACATCAAATTTTTTCAGAGCACTCTTTACATCACCTTTCAATGAAAACATGAGATAATGTTAACCACAACCCATCATTCAGTCTGAAAGTCAACAAAACTCCAGTCACTTTATTGGTATTGTACGCCACCAAACGACAGAGAAGGTGAGTCTGCATTGATTTCCTATGTTGTCTGACTCACTGTTGGTGGTCATGATGCCCAAGGCCATGAAGGCAGTGCGTCTGACCAGCTTGTTGTTGTGAGTGATTAGCTGACAGAGAGGCTCCAATGCCCCAAGTCCCAGCAGAGAAAACTTGTTCTCATCTCCTAACAACAGGGGGAGACAGTGAACAGGAAAATTAAGTATGCTGCCCAACAGACCTGAGTGCATGTGGGCGTTTATTGTGTATCTGTGAAGTCGTGCTGATAAACACTGCAATGTGATTAAACATAAAAGAAAAAGAATACACATAGACTTATGTATTATTTAAAGATTTGTGATTCTAAATAACATTTTTATAATGCCATCTGCTCCTAATGTACAAAAGCATACATGCAATACAAGCAAGTGTTTTATGAGGGTAGAATGGAAACAGATGGTTTCACAGTAAAAGTCAGGTAATAAGACATGACAGTTGTCAGTCACAAGTATATTTTGCGCTTTTCAGCTGCATGGTTGCTCACCACAAACAAACAAACAAAAATGTGTTAGCAGTGCGAAACCCTACTGTACCTTTCTCTGCAAATGTGTGGATTGCCTCACAGGCTTTGACTAGGATGTCCTCCTCTGGGGAGCTCAGCAGCAGCACGACTGTTGCTGGGTTGAGTGGTTCAAACTGGCAACGTGAGGAGAGACGTGTTAGTGCGTTATATCTACATCTTTATGGTTATATTATATATTGTGTCCGTGCCCGTGTGTGATTCATAGCGTTTTCAGCGGATACGAAACACATAAACGCTTCACAAACACGTCAGCTAAGATTCATCGAAGGGTGAAGATGAGATGGTTTTCATTACAGGAATCTCTCACCGTTTCCTTGCATGGAGTTTCACACTCTTTTCTCACTTTCTTCCCCATTCTATGTCCTAGAGGGGGGAAAGCACATAAGCTGCTCAATGCAATCTGCTCTGTGTCTTGTAACGTTAGTCATGAATACAATTAGCTATGCTAGCTAAACTCCGAAGCTAACCTGACAGTTTAGCCGGCTACACTTGCAGTGTTCACAAATGACGAAACAGACAAACAGCTCAGTATCTAAAATATTCAATATCCCTTACCTGTTACTTTCAAAACTAAAGGGCAAGTTAAAGATGTATAGTAACCACGGCCGCCGGCAAAAACAACCAGGCTTGTAGCTAGTTTGGTGTTTTGGAAAACGAGGTTGACACCGCGTTGCTAGGCAACGGATGCCACGTTGGGCTAAAGAGGGCTTCACCTGTTAGCTTTATGGCTAGTGTTGTATTAGCAAGCCAGTTTAGTGTTAAAAAATATCCGACGTGTCTGATTTTAATTTGTGGACCGGAGAAGGTTTGCTGTCATGCATATTTTGAATGTATCAGTTAATTAAACGATTTGTATTCGTCACATAGACACTCCTGGTAAAATGCACAGTGTGCAATGAAATTATGAATTACAACACCAAAAGTTGCAAAAGACAACTAAACAAAATATGAATTCTTTTGTTTAGGGCTACTGATCTAGCCTACTTATAAAAAGTCATAGCTCACATTTGCAAAAACAGGTGGGCTAATCCTTCATAAAAAAAAATAAAAATAACGGGGTATATCTTGATTAATGACAAGGGAATGTATCGGCCATTGTGTGAGATAGAGCGTGCGTGTAGGCTATGTGTTGAGAGGGGGGCTTTCATGTGTAGGTCATAGCAATAGTAGACCTATGCGCTGCTGTGAAGGGTGAGTCATAAAACAAATGAGCTTCTATACAGCATCAGCACACTTGATGCCTCCTGCTCTTAGAGAGGCACTGACACAGCAATGTGCCAGTGGAAACAGCACAGTATGCACCAGAAAATCAAATGACCTCTAAAGACATTACCGCTGGTGGTGTGGGACATTATCGCTCTGCAGCCTGAAATGAGCCTCCGATTAATCTAAACTAAAGCAAATCAAGGATGGGGGGTGGCTGTGATGATGTACAGGTTTTTATTGCTAATGCATTATTATTACACGAGCTGCAAATACGCACGCCCACGCACGCACGCACGCTCACATCCATAGACCCGGCCCACCTGAAAATGTCCAGTGAATGCTGCATATTCACACTCAAATGGGTTTTTGATTTATTTCAGCTGTCAACATGAAATTGAAATCTAAATGCAAAATTAGACTGATATGAAAAAAGACTCCTCTGTGCTGCTAAACGGCACAGAAAAAGTAGCATAAACCCGGCGGAGGGAGGGGGTTGCAGCGAATCAGCGCAGCAGGCACTGCAAAGCGCAGGCTGTCACCTCCCCTCCTCCGTCGAGCTGTCAGTTGACAGCAGCACACATGAGCCCCTACACTGCAGACGGAGTTGACTGGCCACTGGTTTTGACGCCTAGATAGCTGCTCCTCGGCGTTTCAATTCAAGCGGGGCAGGAATATGACACGGTACCCCTGTCACCTCTACGGACTGACAACAAAAGCGTACGAGGGCTGAGCCGCTTTGCTAGTTAAGAGCTGCTAATGTTAGTAGTTAGCTTGCAGGCTAATGGTAGCTAGCAGCTGAACGGAGTCCGGTTCTGCTTTGTGCCGTCAGTTGGCTGACGTTACGTAGCTGGCTCGCTAGCAAAGGTCGGAGGGACTAAGGTTAGCTGATGGCCAGGAGCGTTTAGTTAGCCATTCATCATCACTAATGTGTCATTTTAGTAATTCGCTGTAAGGCCGCGTGTAATTTGTGAGCCTTTTGTCACTGGGCTTCACATTCGGTTTGTTTTATACGTTTATTAATTTTACGAAATTTATCGTTGGTGCTTGCTAGCTAGCAAGCTACTCGGCTATGCTAGCGCCAGCTCAGTGAGAGCTCACATCGCAGGGGTGCGGAGAGCTCCGGACTAGTCAAGGAAGGAAGAGAGGTGACTTATGATGTGGGCTGAGGGAAGCAGCGGACTGTTAGGCGAAGGAGAGCAGCAGTATTAGCTTTAACACATCTTATTTCCTCACATTAGTTCTTGACGAGTTAGGGCCATAGCGTCAGGCAAGCTGTGTGGGACGTCGGATGAAGAAAAGAATTGGGGCACTTTGGTTTACGAGCTGGCTAAATGAATAGTATTGGTAGTGCTGAGTCGTGAGCTGGTGGCCGCTGTGCCAGCCTCAAGGGGAAGACACTCTTTCAAGATAATCGCACAGACTGCAATAACCAGCCAGTTTGCTTAAAGATGGCTTCGGCGGCCAGCATTGCCGCATCTATTGCGAGCAAAACGAAGACCAAGAAAAAGCACTTCGTTGCCCAGAAAGTGAAGCTCTTCCGTGCAAGCGACCCTCTGCTCAGCGTGGTTATGTGGGGAGTCAACCATTCGGTGAGTCAGACCATCTAATGTCCTTATGATCCCCCACAATTGTGTCTTTCTTGACCCTTTGATGTGCCACATTAAGCCATACTTGCTGTCAGCTATGTGCCTTTGTGTTATTGCATTTGATTGATAAATAGGAGATGACAGCTGTCCAGAGGTTGGTCGGTACTGTCAGTGTAAATGAGTGACTGTGCTGAAGTCATTACTTATATTTTCTCTAGTCAGCTTTTTTACAATTATATCTCGCACGATATATGCATGGTTTTGATGTAAGCACTAAAAGTGTGTGTGTGTGTGTGTGTGTGTGTGTGTGTGTGTGTGTGTGTGTGTGTGCTGAGCAGTGAACTCTTCTTTGGCTTCCTGTTGTGCACATGTAGGATAAGCTCCTAGGGCCTTGTGTCATAAGAGATCTTCCCATGCAAGACAGCTTATCTCTGCGCTCTGCTCTCTTTCTCTTCCTTTTGCTGAATATTTGCGCTCGGCCAACACTCATATGTTGGAGGGAGAGCAAACTTGGATAGCTGAGGATGTGCAGACATTTCTAGCACCAAATCCCGAATATTAAACCTTTTACCAATGTTTTGCCCACATTATTTTTGCACTCAAAGAGACGATGCTCCGTCAACGGGCTAAGGCATATAATCTGGAGTACTTTAAGTTCCTTCACTCTTGCAGTCTTATTATGAATATATAGCCTTTTCTAATCCTTTACTCAGCTTGCTGCTAATAATCATAATGTGGTTATTACAGTGAATCTAGCCTGTTTACTCAAGAATTTATCTGGTGTTTGAGATTGAGGAGAACTGTGCTCCAAAGTGTAAACAAATGGAGCCGAGCAGTAAGGGAGCAGCAGCTTTCATTTATTCCTTCAGTACATAAATGTCTATTTATATGCTGGTATGAAATAGTTCCCATGGAGTTGCTAATGGTGTAAAAGGTGACAATAGTATGGTTTATGGAAAATCAAAAAGGTATTTAGGCCTTTTGATGCAGTGAACTGCTCTGCTTTCTTGCTCTTCATTTATTGCCTTGTCCACATGTAGGTATATTATTATATTTGGTAATATTTTTAACATATCTCTTAGCACAAGAGATGGCAAAAACTACTCCAAACACTCAAATGCCAAGCCAATAGGCAGCAATAAAGTCTACGTAAACGATACATCAAACACCAAAGAAAAGCATTCTCGGCGTGCTTAGTGAGCTTTTTGTTTTTTCTGTTGTAAACCGTTTAGTCAAGTTGTAAAGTTAGAACACAGTATGTAAAGTGTGGAAAACATAAACAAACTGGTAGTCGCTGTTGATGTTCAGGTGCATGCTCAAAAAAAGGAACGGACATGTGTGAATGGCAGTGATGACATTATTGTTTCCCCAAATGCTCATCAGTGAGCCTAAACGCTATTTGCAAAAGGCCGAAATGCAGAGGAAAGACAATAGTTTTGTGAAATATCCGTATATGTCTGTCTGCGATTGTCCTGCTTGGTTTTGTTGTGTGTGACTGTGGTTAGCAGACATTATGAAACAGGCGAGCAAGCAGGGACAGCTTTAACAAATTAATTTGAAATTCCTCATTGATAGAATATACATATTTATTGACTAGTTCCATAGCATGGCAGTTGCTCAAAAATATTCATTTGGTTCTATGTTAGTGGGTCAGAGGGATGCTATTTGGACATCTATCTCATTAGAAGCAGACTATGTCAGCCATATCCTCTCTGATACGTTTCAATTTTTGACCACTGTTTCTCTTTGTTGATGCAGTTTGGCATGTCTCATGACATCAGAGACTGTTCCCTTTGATATATGAAATAATATTGCATTTTTAGGCTAAAGCAGCAGCAATTTGTGCACAGATAATTTGGCCTCTTTTGATCTCTGTTTGTTGTTTCGTGTTACATTGAAAACTCATACTTTGAAACTCAGATACATTTTTTAGTGAGTCTGTTTTGTGTAAATCCGTATCTCTGCATTAGGTTGAGGATTCCTGGGGTGTTTGATGGACATCATTATGACGGACACTACCTGCATGTTAATTTTAGACAGTTTCGTTTGTTATTTGTCTTTTAGTCAAGGGTGGCAGTTTAGTGTGGATGTGTGGCCAAGACGGCTAAAGACCCAAAGCTGTTATTCTGCATCTAAGCTGTAATCTGTCAATAGATTACAGTCACCTGGCTTTGGAGTTAAGCCTAAGGGGGCAACATAAGGTAGAGGTTGACCTCAATGCAGCTATGCAATCATTGTATTTTTTTAATGTAAGCCTGAGAAAGATGGACTTCGATACATTGTCCTCTTACTTACGGTTATTTCATTATCAGATAGGACAAGGTTTGGGATTAGAGGACAAGTTCCAGTTGAGAACTGATTCCAAATTGTCCAATCTGGCAGAATTGTATGCCTCTGAATTTATCAATTACTTTTATTAATGCCGGCATTTTTTCTGGCAGCTGTCGGAAGAAGAAATCATGGTGGAGAGAAGGCAATGGTCAAAATAGTGCCTTCATTTCAAGGAGAACAATGACAAAAGTGTTAGCTGTAATGCCTGTACAAATTATAATTTTAGTTAAGTGTGCAAACACAAGCAACATACAAATGTGAAATGTCTTTCTATGTAACATAGGCTTAAATTCCAGGGCTGCCATGTATGTGACACCTACAGCACACAAGTGCTGCTGTTTCCAATCAGACTGTTGTCCATTACAGAGGATAAATATCCTATGTTATAATACTTTAGTACCTAAATGAAAACAAAAGCTGTACAAATATTCTCTCATTTCATTAGATGATGATAGACAAACTATTCCTACAGCTTGCTCTCAGGCTACTGCCAGCTTGACCTGCTCTGTTTTCTACAAAGTGTACAGACTCTAAGACACGAAAACAGTTGGGATGACACTGAAAAGCTGTGTAGGCGTACTCTTTTCCACAGAGAAAATTGATCAAGAATCAATAAGGCAATCAATAAAGAATCAGACCCATAAGCAGAATCTATAACAATACCAATAAAATCATATCCATTCCCATTCCTAATGCGACATCAGCTAGACTTGTAAAGCACACAATATGTTTCCCTTTAATGTTATAGTTATAAACTGCAACCTCTGTCAAGACTTCAAATGACTCATTTTGAATTAACTTGAGATCTTCTGAGTTAGACTATGTTTGTCCAATACAGCAAGTAGTAAAGGTTCATATCATAGACTTCTTTCGTTTGATTGAGATGTCTTAGAACTCTGGATTAATGGGCCATTGACAACCAGGAAAAACCTACACATGTTTGGAGAATCTACATGTTCAAACTGTTCTCTTGGATTGCATAACACAGAGCAGGACTGCCAACAGCACATTTCCCTTTTTTATGCCTCAGGCTATCTCCCCTGCTGTTTTTCACATTACTTGATAAGGTACTCTGTTTCTCTTAACACTTGCAATGTAAAAAATACACTTGATGTCAGGTCAACAGGTTGAGCCACACAGTTACTGCCAGAGGGTGTGCGGGTCGCAGTTTGGAAGGGTTAATGTGAAGTTACTTTACAGCATGGAATTTGCAAAAGTAACCTCAAGCTGTTAATAACAGAACACTGCAAAGGAATGAATAAGGGTGGGCATGAAAATGCAACCAGAATGCAGAGGCAACATGCAAACACATGCACATGTTCTGCAAAATGTGGCCCCCACTTCCCATATGTGGCTTGTCAATCAAAAGCATCCACTTTGGCTCCTCCTGAAAACCAGACTTATTACAGTGTTTTGCTCAGGGAGCAAAGTGGTGACCTGAACAAGCTAAGAAGAAAGACCACAGAGTCCCCCTCTTTATTGGTTTAAGGAGGCAAAGAGGATTAATGCACAATGATTTAAATGAAGTACCAGGATGCATAGAAATAAGTGAGACATTTATATGGCCCAGAACATTCAGGATATGTCATCAGAATCACTCTTTTTTATGACTGAGAAAAGCCAATAATATGCAATTTGAAGTTTCTTTGTGTGGCAAAACATGTGTGGCAGCTTGCTGAAAGTAACTTTTGCTGACAGGTATCCCATTTTTACTTTAATCCTCATCCTTTGACATTTTACTTGCACCCCTCGCAGCCTAAATAGGCTACATATCTCATGGTTTTACTGAAATGGATTGAGGCCAAAGCTAAAAAGTTTTTTTTTAGTGAAAATCGTTGTTGTAACTACTGAAGCTTAGTAGGTGCAAGAGCTCAAATAAACTAGGATCTACAAAATCAATCTCAAACTCAAAAGCATCTCCTGGTTCTAAGTCTGCATGATGTTACAAATGTATTTTTGCTGCACCTGGTTCACATGTGATGACTGGGCTGCCTCAAAGTGTATTCTGTAAATGAGTCTTTCCCCCTGAGAGGAATAATCATTCTTTCACACCCATACTGGATATGTGCTGACATGAACATAATAGAGACTAAACACAATTACAGCCCACAGGATATGCCAAGAAGTTGACCAGTTTTGTGTTAGTTGTATCATGTAATATACTGTACATCTGCCTGGGTGAATGTTGCAAAAGCACCACAGTAACACATCACAGTTAGTGGTGTTAACTTGTTGGATCAGACACAAACTACTGTGTGTGTGATTTATTGGCAGGGATTCAGGCATAGTTGAAAATACTGGATTTCAATAAAGATACACTCATCCGAGCTACCAATGACAGGCTAATTCTAGAAATGCTTCAAGGTGCTGAACACATGTCAGGAGTTTTATTTCAGGCGTGATAAATGGATCAGAGTTTCACACCTTCACTTTCACATCATTTCTGAATCCCTTAAAGAGATATGGTCCTGGCTTGTCTGTCAGTCATAGGGATATTGGAATGTACTCTTGTAATAGAAAGTTGTGAGAATGTGTTCACTGATGCTTTATGAGATTTGTCACTGGCTGGTAAGCTGCACTGTCGCAGTTTAAGGCACCGACTGTGTCACCATCCTTCTGAGTTCAGCAGCTCCTAACCAGTTGCTGCATGTCACCTGCCCCTGTCCTTTTAAAGTAAACAAGATTGCATTTAGTTGATGTTTCACAAGGCTTTATTATAACAGGCATATAGAGTCAGTACAATTTAGAGCCTAAATTGGCCTATCGCAGATAAATTGCTATACCAGACCGGTCAGGTAACACCTAATTTTAGCACTAGGTGTGACATGTGACTCAGCCAATCCCAAGTGGAACACAATGAGAGACGATGAGTGTAGCAGCAGCTATCATGATAACTATGATACAGTGTGTTTTTATTCCTCCCAACAACTATTTCACTTAATTGTTCCACTTCTAAGGTTTAAATCGACACTCTATAACTTTAAATGATTCTGAAGAAAGTTGGATGATTGTTGAGTCCCATTCCCAGGTCTTCAAATACTGATGCTTTGGGTTGGCATCAGACCCAAGCCATTTACCCAAAGTGTTGGTATTTGACAATCTGGAAATTACACTTTGCCCTGTGATGAATTGGCGACCAGTTCAGGGTGTAGCCCACCACTCACCCAGTGTTAGCTTGGATCAGCTCCAGCCCCCATCAACCTTGCAAAGGATAATGGATGAATGGATGGATGTTTTTATATTTTATTAAGATTGAATGCAGAAAAATATGCTTTTGCAAATGTAGGCTAACCAATTCCCAGTAAAGTTTATTTTTGTAGTGCACTGACATAATTTTGAACAGTAATTGAAATATTCTGCCTAAATATAAAGACATTTTTTTGTTTAGATTTTGTCTTTCCTTCGTCCTTTTATTTTGGGCTTTCTTAGGTTTGAGGTTTTCCTTTTTGTTTTACTCCCGTGTGTCACTGCTCTATTTCAGTTTCCTATCCTGCAAATTCACTGTTTTGGTGATTGCCCCTTTTTGTGTCATCCTGTCTGGCTGGCTTACTTTCCCCTCTCTTTTTTGCTGTGTGACTCACAGTAGCTGTGTCTGGTTCTGTAGATTGCATAAGAAGGGGAATCTATAAATATCTGTAGGAGTGACCTACAGCTAATATGTGTGATGATTATGGGTGAGGAAAACAGAAGAGCTGAAGCCTTAAATCCTGGCACCCTGAGGCAATGACAGACAGAGAAACCTATGGAAAGCATCTTGTTGTTGCAGTTCCAGTGTGCCTTTAAAAACCTTTTATGGAAACATTTTGTTTTTGTCATGCTTGCAAACATGTCTGCATATGTATAATTGTGTTTTTGGTGTGTCCTCCACGACAAAGTCACTGTTATGCCGCTCTCTTTACCCAAATGCAATGCGACATGTTGCTGAGTAGCTTGATTTAGTCAACAGAATAGGCCATATACTATAAGCTTGTTCGTTGCTCAGTCAGTTTAAACCACTATATCCTTTAATATCTGGCCTTTCATAGTACTGACTTCCCAACAGATGCACTAAGCTGTCTCTGTGTGTGCGTGCGTGCGTGCGTGCATGCATCGCTTAAGCTGTAGCTGTTGATGACAACTACAATGTATGTGTAACCTATTTCCACATTAGTCATTAGTCATTTAGTGTTTCAACATGGATTGGAGCCAGCCTGTTGTAAGGAGGTGCTGACATTGAATATTTGTCTTAATTATACACTAGGTTTGATATACATGGCATAGTCTAATGTAGTACAACACTTAGAAACACACATTTCCTTTCCTCAGCACTTGAGTGTGTGTTTGTGTATTTCTGTGATTGAGTGAGTGACATGGACTAAAATAGACTAAAATGAGCTGTTAGATGTGATGCAGACATCTCACACCTCAAGGGATGACTACCATAAGCTTTTAATTGCAGGTGTCTTACTCAGGTAGCTGGTTGCATCCGTCCAAGATAGTGTTTCTATCTCTGTGTCTGTCTGTCTCTCACTTGCACACATAAGCCCCTTTCACACAGGAGAAGACGCATTAACACTGCAGCGGCGGTTCGCCAATTCTCCGCCAATGGTGATTCACACAGAGGAAGCATCTCCGCCTTTAAGACGAACCGGCGTATAATTCACACAGAAAGCCGGCACTGCAGCTCCTAAAGAAGCGTGACGGTACACGTCATGATGATGACGTCGGCGTGTTTTCAAAGTGTTTTCCCGGTGTCCCCCTGGCAATCTAAACCTGCAGACAGTTTATAATCCTATGGATACTGTTATAATGTTTTGTTATTGAGATCCCGATCCACCAAACATCCTGGAAAGTGACAAAGCTAAGTTTTTCGCACTAATTTTCAACACAAACACTTGGTGGGTTAAAGTTTTTTGCCGGACAGATGCTGTTTTTCGGACAGAAATGTGATGAAGAGTCGAGAGGACTGACGCTTTGCCACGTATATCTGCATATTTTTTTTCTCATAAATTGATAAGACAGTTACAGTTAGGCTACTACATTGATTTTGTTTGGTCATGTAACATTGCTTTGTGGGACATTTCTCTTTATATAGTTCAGTGAAGGACCTGTGTAGTTACCAGACTGTCAGACCGACACGCCCTCAATACGCAAAGCCAGCTTCTCCTTTTGCACTGGTTCGGTTCACCAATAATGCGCCCCTGATACTACCTCTAGAGGCGTATCATTGCCGGAGCAAAATTTCACCCTTCGCTGCCTCCGAGAGATTCACACTGAAACGGAGGCAGGGAAATTGGCGCACTAAAGCCGCATTGAAACACCATTGTGAATGGGCTATAGATGCAGCAGTCCTTCTACCTTACCACTGTTCCACTTTTATCATCTGCGTGGCCTTATTATGGCTGACCTCTCCATGCTGCGGTTGTGAGCAGTGGGAGGTAAGGGAGTGTGGACTACCTCTGACACCAAAGTTGTCAAAGTAGCTCCACAGAATTAGGTCATATACAGGTTGTCATGGTCACATTTGTAGTGAAATTGTGAGGGCTAATCATAGTGTGTAGTATATAGCGGAAGATCTAGTTATGTTTCCTAGAAATTAATAAAAAGTTCTCTAAAGACAACATTAACATTAACTGTGCATAAAATGCATGCAATTAAGACTTTTTCCATCATGTTGAGGTATTTACACTTAAAATGTATGTTCAGTTGGTATATCAAACACTAATAATGGTACATTTCACACTGTATGTTTTCTCTACCCACCCTGTTTTGTGTTAATTCCTTTTAACAGTCTAGCCAATAAATCACTGCTACAAACACCCAGATACCATTGTTATACTATGAATAGTTCTGAGATGCATAAGAGGTCAGTTGATGATGTAATTTTCTTGTTTACTGGTCAGTGAAAGGTCAAGTCCACATGCAATACAATCCACTACAGCTATAGACGACCTTTTGATGCTCATTATCTGACCGTTAAAGGGCAAATCTCCATTTCACTGGGCATATCTACTGCATATGATTATTTTTGTGGTTTATGAATATCATGTCATGTTGTGGTGACGAAGTAGCCACTGAGCCAGTATATAACACTCAGTGGTTTGTTTGTCTCTTTCAGCCATTTCCTAAAAAAACTGATGCTATACAAGTGCTTTGGTACTCGTGTGTGCGTGTGTGTGTGTGCATGTGTGTCTTATTTAGGAAAGCTTTTCAGTGTATTTACAACTCTACATATTGGTTAATTGCATGTTCAGTCTGTCTTGATTACACCTTAATTAGAACCACTTAGACTGTAACATCTTGTAAATAGGCATAGAGGAAGCATGCTGTCTAGGAGTCACTTCAGACTCGGAGCACATTTTCCCCTCATAATTGACAGCTTGAAACTAGAGCATGATGATTCTAATAGAAAAAATGTTATGTTTCATGTTTTTCCCAAGGCTCCTGTTCATCTTTACAGTTTAAATTTTTCTTGTAAGTCATGATTGACTTAAAATGTCAGCTCCCTTTCTGAGGTGATGAATCACACTTATTGGCTGTTGCATTTCTTAACTTGAACCACAATTTTATAAACTGGCATGGTTCTGTTTTTTTACTTCCCTGACTCCTGCTACCTTCAAGGCAAATTGCAAGAGCAGATGGACGCCATGAGCAGTATATAAAAAAAAATACTGGACTGAAGATTGTCTTGTCCTTAGCAGTATTGCAGTAAATTGGTAGTTGTTTTAGGCTAGATTGGCCCCCAAAAGTACAATATGGATATGTTAAAATGGTCTGAAAACAGGGTTTTTGTATTATACTTAGCTCGGCTGTTGAAAGTGATATTTTAATGTCAGTTTAATCACCACCATTGTTCCTGTGCTTGTGGCTACATTGTGCCATTGTACAATTGTGGTGTGTACATTGATGATTAAAGTACACGTTTATAGTTTTTGAAAAGCAATCCCAATCTTGTGAATTAGATGAAGACCGAATACAAGTTATTTTTTATTTTTCAAATATTAATGACAAAAACATATTATTGTGAGCCATGGAGCACAAAATGAATTCATCAGTCACTAGTTTCATGTAGTGATATGTATTAACTGGCCATGCTATTATTGGTTTTAATGCAGTCACTTTGTCTTTGCTGTTATATAGAATTAAAATATTGTACTAAGAATGAATCAGATAGAGCCTGAAGATATTGATATTGAAGGACAGAATTTCAACATCACTGTAGTGTCTTTTTTCACTGGTGATTCATTCAAGTTGTAGTTTGCAAGTCAGTACCTGAGTGATCAGAAATGAGAAAAGGAAAAAACAGGTGACGATCATTGCTTCCCTGTTCATTGTCAAATATCTCCCTCTAGGCTACATATCCTGATGGCATGCCTGATTAGTCTCACTTCTTTCCTCTCAAACTTTTTGAGAGGTTTCTCTCCGCTCAAATAGTTTCATTACCCTTCTATTCCGTGCACTGAAGAAATTACCCTGTCCTTTGTACTTTTAGATCCAAAATGTCTTCGTGTTACAATCTCACTGCTGTCATCAGTGTCAGTGAGCTGTCATCTGCCTCTTCTGTCTGTCATTGTTCAGAGAGATAAGGTTATGCTATGCTGCTGACGGTGCATACTCTCTTTACTGACTTCCTGTCCAATGGAGCAACAGCACACACTTGCTTCACTCTGGGCCGGAAAACCAGTCTTAATCACCATGGAGACAAACAGGAAGTGGTGGTGTGAAATTTGTCTGTATGTTTGTTAGCTGCAGGAAGATAAGCAGAGCTGATTAAACAGAATATAACTACACAGTGCCAGAGATAGAAATTATGACAGGGGCCTAGCAGATAAAATATGTGTACTGCACGCCATTTAATGTGGATTAGGTGCTCAGAGAGATGGTTAGGTTAGTGTTGTGCCAACTCCCCAAAACAAAAGAAAGTACAAAAAAAAGTGATCCTGTCAAAAGCATGATCTGAGAAAATAGCCTTATATAGTCATTCTCACTCAGAGTCATACTCATGCTGTCTTCATAGTTTTTTAGGGCAGCATTAATTTAATTGCAGGAACAGGGACTTTTGTCACTTAAACAGTTACAGTGCAAACGTGGGTGCAGTTGGGATTATTTCAAACTGATGCAGATTGCTAGGGGGTAGCATTCATACCTCATTTAGTAAGATATTTTCACCATTTTATATTTATGTGCATGCATGTGTGTTTGTGTTTTAATTGCTGTGACTGGCATTATTATTCAGCACACTAGTGTCCTCGCATGTGTGCGTGGTAAAATCAGGCTTTGTCTCTGCTTTTGTGTGAAAAACAGCTTTGTTGTGATGAGGCGACATCTCCCCACTGAGTACCCGGGATTCATCTGTGCAATAGCATCACTGCGACGCCTGTGCCTGTCACACCAGGGCACGGAAACATGCTCCGATATGGCATCTGTAGACTTAGATCCTATGCTTGCTCTTCCTCTTTAATGCCCTCCTGTATGTACTTCTTTTCTTGTGCTTTCTTGTCCTTTCAGATACGCCTGCTTCTTTTTTTGTCTTCATGTCTTTATCTCATAGGTTTCCTTCCAAAGAGTTCTCTCCGGCTGTATTTTCTGTTAATGACACACTAAGTCTGTGTTCTCATGCTTCTTCTCTTTTCTTTTAATTCGCTTAAAAAGCTTACAATAATCCTAGGGGATATTTAGAGTGCAGGGATATTTGCATTGTAGCTCTCACTACCAGTAAGGAAACATCAAAGTGCTGTACGCAAAGTAAACAGCTTTGTTCTTGAAAAGCAACTGTGTTCAATTTGTGCATGTTTGCTGAGCTAGTTTGAATGGCATACAAAGGCAGACCTTTTCCCAATACTGGACAAGCTTTTGCAGACTTCAGCATTAAGATTTGTTTTACATTTGACCAGTCAAGCTAGGGGTCAGAGTTCCTATTTTTATTTTTTTTACACACACATTGTATTCACTGAGGAGTCCTCATAACAAATAGACGGAAACAAGTGTGTGCTTTACTGTGTAGCTTTTACAGAAGTTTAGTGTGGTTTATCTTAAGTTTTTCTGATAGAAACTATACCGTGTATTTGCTGGCGGCTCCTGTCTAGGCCATTGAGTGTGTTGAATTGTTCACGCTTGTATAAGTGTGCCAGTTATAGTGAATTAAAAGGGGCAAACATGGAACAACTTCAGAAAACATTGGTCCGTTTGTGTATTTCGATGTTATTTTTGCAGTGTGTTCCGTAAATGCTACGCAAACAAAGATGTTTTCTTAATTTGCTCATGTTCTGTCAATTCACGTGTGTTGGATAAACAGAAGCTAAGTAAACTAGCCCCCAAGCTGTTTCGGCAACTAGCTCCATTTCTCTCACTGGGCAGTTAACTCACATAAGTAAGTGTCTTACAGACTTATTTGCAATCCTTAATGGTAAAACTTTAGTTCTAAATACAGGAGTTTACTAATTGGGAGGCCATGCGATCAAGAAGGTACTCTCCAGGTCAACCTGTTAATCATAATCTGTCTTTTGGCATAAGTTAGCTGTAATCATCCGATTTAAAGTCTTAACCATGTATTATATTTATATTGGCCTAACACGTATGAGAATTAATATGAACATGTTTGAGGTGCACTGTCTTGAAAATAATATGTCTTAACGGCCACCTGAAGTATGCCAAATGCTTTCATGAATCAGTCAGTCATGCTGAGGCCATTCTCTGCACCATCTGCTGTAATGCTCCTGCAGCATTACGCGGTCAAAGTATCCCCATTGGTGAAAAATATTCCTTCAAGGCAGCTACTAGAATAGTGATATGACACCACCTCTTGTCTGTCTGCACAATCCTAGCTGTGAGCAAATGTACTAAGTGTGAAATACATCTGGGAATGTACTGTAGAGAAACACACTCGCTTTGTGATTAATGTTATAGTCAATCAAAATGTGAGTCTTCGAGTTTATTCAGTGTGCTTTGTGGAATGACTGGTTATTAATAGATTCATGCAACCTGCCAGCACTCCTGCCTGCAGCCGACAACACATGCACAGGCACACACACATACACATACACACACGCATCATATTTGTGTCAAGCTGTGCCTGAGTCATAACGAATGTCAGGTCTACGTATTAAAGCAGTGTGACGCATGACCAACTCCAAATGGAAACTCCTGCAATGTACCTTATGTGTGTGAAGCCTCGCTGTCTATTCCATGTGCAATGATTCTTGAAATGGTCTAAAATTTAAAATTTTATTGGATAGCTATCATTGCCATAAATGTACAAACAGTCATAATCATTCAAGTGTGACAGTCTAGGGCACCTGATGGTACACAAAATGTAGTTTAATTATAGTCACACTTAAGAGTCAAATATGTCATACAATGTTTTAAAAAACATTACCACTCTGTAAACTCAAGTTTCTTAGCAGTGCCTTAACCTTCCTGATTTGTTTTGACACATTTTATCCGAAAATGGTGTAAGATGACTGCTCAATTTTAGCAAACTCACCAGCTAATTTAAGAATGCATTTCAACATTCATTGACAGAGATGCCGATAAAGAGAAATGTCCTCATACATAGAGAGAATAGTGATTATCTGCTCTTGAATCATGAACACACTCAAACTAGAAGATTAGAAAACAGCAGTGCATCACAGACTGCAGGATATTAAGATTATCTCTCCTGCAGGAGCGACACATAACCCCAGCTTTCACTCATACACGTCATATCGCCCTCTCTCCGTGTCTGTCACTCATTCTCTCACCGCTTTATAACCAACAAGTCCTCATCTTGTCTTTATCTCGACATTGGAGACACCTTGACGCTTTGGCAGTTCTGGCAAAATTTCCACTCTCCTTTCCCATTGAGCTGTCCTTCAACTCTGTGGGCTACACCATCCGGAAAATCCAATCTGTAGACTGCTCAAATCACCAAGTGTTCTGTGCCAAAGATTGGTATTGATCGATGACCTGTCCCACAGCTCTTGCCCCCAGATTTAACCCCAACAACGGGATATATACTAATACCATTTTTCCCTTCCCAACTGTATTCTTAACTGTATACTACTTGCCCAGTATGGATGTTATGGATTTGCTTTAAGGCACTTGACAAGGCACTTGCTCTTTGTGGATATTGGCTGCTTGTGCAAAAAAAAAAATATGTTGAGCATACAGCGTACAGGTGATCAGGACATTGCAGGGAAGTAGCAGGGTTCTGTTTTTTTAATTATGTGGTATTGATGCATCGGCTTGTGTTTTTGCTGATACCAATTCCAGTATTTTAGGCAGTGATATTGGAACAACGCTGCCACTAAATTGTTATCCAGCTGTTTTGATTAGGGGAAAAATCTTAAGTTGCAAGTTCATCATTGTACCTGTTATGGGTGCTTTTTTTATTAGTTTTGCAATGCACCACATTTTGGTTCTCTCGATATGGTTCAAGGGAAAAAGTGACATTATTTATGTGACTGGATTTTGTGCCGCAACGTTTAACATATAGTTACCGGCATCTCGGCCAACATTTTCACCTTTTTACAAATACTAGAAGGGATACGTGTGTGCATTCTGTTACACTGAATGTTTTTTTGCAGAGGCAGAGTATCGTCATGTGAGTGTTCATGTGAAGTTATGTGAATGCTGATCTTTGCACCAGTCTTTGGCACCTTATTAGGTGGGATCATTTTGCATCATGAAAAGATTATGTGAGTTGAGGCGTGAAACTCAAAGCAAGCAGAATTCCTGTCTGAACATTTCAAGATGCTATAGTAGCATGTTATAGAAAATATTTAAAGAAAACTGTGATGGTTGCAAAGCTCCAGTGCCAAGTTTGCGTAAAATGAAGTAGATGTTGTATGTTTTTTCCACTCAAGGCTCCACCACAGTTTTCTCCCCTCGCTATCCCAGTATTTTTAGGTTCCTAAACTGTAGCATTTCTAATCTGACATGGGATTTGACTGACATGTTTTAGACTTATTTGTGTTGTCAGATACATTACTGATCTCTCCTTCGTCCTTATGCTTTTTTTTATGCCCAGATAAATGAGTTAAGCCATGTTCAGATTCCCATCATGCTCATGCCAGACGACTTCAAGGCCTATTCGAAGATCAAAGTGGACAACCACCTCTTCAACAAGTAAGGTCTTTTTAAGTATTTCATATGATAACAATGATGACACTGTTAAATATATGTAATTTTCAAAGTTCTTTGATATATTCTTTAGGAGATGGAGCATCTCAAACACCATGTCACTTGTGTTTTCTGATTTTTGCACAGGGAGAACATGCCCAGCCATTTCAAGTTCAAGGAGTACTGCCCTCTGGTGTTTCGAAACCTCAGAGAGAGGTTTGGCATTGATGATCAGGACTTCTTGGTATGAAAATGCAAACAGCATTACTCACATTTCTGAGTCAGAAATCTTTTCTTTTTTTTTTTGGTCATACTTTGTATTACTAGATTATTGTGAATTGCCACACAAGATAGTGCCAGCTCCTAGGGACAGTCAGATGATTTTACAGGCAAAACATTATCCTTAAATGGATATGATATTTTTATATCTGATAAACATAACCACCTGATGCAACAAGCAGGCTAAAACATCGGCAAACAAATTGGATCACACACTTAACTAGTAAAGTGTTACTTTATTGCACTTTTTCCTTTCCGTCTTTTGTTTCAGCCCACTCCTTCCTTTACTTTCCACTCTTTCATAGTAAATCCCCACTCTTAGTGCAGGCAATGAGTTGGCAGTATTTGGAGGTCATTGTGTCCCAGCTCAGCGCAGCTGTCCTTCTTGCATGTTTACATTAGGGTTCGGCTGGCTGCAGTGAGTGGGCAGTTGGGGGTGTTAAGACACTGGCCAGTGCAAAGGAATGTCATGACATTCTCAACATTGAACTCCTTTCCTACATTAGGTACCAGTCACATTGTGAATGTGAGTTTATTGGTTTGCATTTTTTGCCCTTGCTCTAAAACCAGCCTGGCTGGCATTATTTTCTAATTATAGTGGTAATATTCCTCATTACAGTCAATGGGTACCACCAGCTGCAGGCCTTCTCTTTTGATGACATGCAGCAGTGTTAGTTTTAATGAGCAATTCTAGCAGTATTAAATTAAACTTTGGGGGTGGGCAACTGAAGTGCAAACAGATTAACCCTTTTCCCCCATATTATGATTAATGCATGATGGAGTAAAATGACTAACTAAAACCAAAATATTAGGTTGAAAGCTTTTAATCTATGTCAGCCTCAGGCTAAGGGCCTCTTAAACATTTTCAGCCTGTGACACAAACCACTTCAATCTTATACCAGGACCTGGACTGTAATTAGTCCTCTACATGGATTTTTAGGATCCTCCAGAAACAAGACTGCCACCAATTTTAGGTCCAAACACAAGAAAGAAATGCTGCTTAACAGTTGGTTTAGGTTTAAAGGTTAGTCCTCACTTTGCAATACAAGCAAAAGATGCTATGACTGGAAGAGGGGAGGGCGAACTGAGGGCAGAGGACATGAGGAATTCTTGGAGAATGAGGCATTGAGCCAGGGGTGTTGGATCATGTTACTTTTGAGCTCCAAAGTCTGGGCAGCAGCTGTTTGCGTCTGTGTGTAGGTTTGGACAGGCAGCAGGAGTAAAGGTCAGAACCCCACATGTTTAGACTGGTGACTGGAAGGTGGTCAGACAACAAGGAGGTAGATGCTGTATTGTGGGATCCATTCAAATACACCACGAGAGCAGCTATTTCTAATGTTCAACCAGCAGAGAATATTTAGTTTCAAAAGCAGCTATTCTAACATACGATGGCAATAAAGGTCCCGACTCATATTAAAATAAACAACAAAAACAAAAATGTTTTCTGTATTTGGTGACAGACTAATCAAAAAAGTAAAACGGTAAGTTCACATCTTGGTTCTCTGAATGCAGTGCAAAAGATAAACATGTTGTGAAAATATGAAGAAAAACAAGCTGATCATATCTCAGTGTGTAGATCCTGATAAACGTGATCTTTATTTGTCCTTCTGTTCTTGCTCCATATGTTTGCAGAACTCTTTGACACGCAGTGCTCCCCTGAACAGTGAGGCCCAGGGACGGAGCGGAGCCCGCTTCCATACCTCTTATGACAAACGCTACGTAATAAAGACCATCAGCAGTGAGGATGTTGCTGAGATGCATAACATTCTAAAGAAATACCACCAGGTGATAACATCTCTATTTACAGAACACTAAAGTACCTCAGAATTTTACCCTTCTAAAACTTAACTTTATAGAAAGAAACACCAATCTCTTAGCTTGTACCAAATTGGACTACATTAGAAACACACATGCAGAAGTTTAATTTCAATCTACCGCTCAGGCCTGCAGCACACACAAGTCAAGCACTTTTTACCCAGTGGCAAATTGTCAACATTCATTATGCAAACTTTTGTTTTTCTTTTTGATGGTCAATAAATGTCAAAAAGTGTCAGGGTACATATTGGTATGTTTCCCCAGGACAGCTGTCTATTTATCACCATACAGTTGAACACAGAGTGACAGTTAGTCATAGCTTTTATAAACCTTTCTTTCTCACAGTCTCCACTCTTGGTGCATGCAAGTATAAGTATATTGTGACTATGAAGGAGCCATAAACTTATTTTCCTCACTCTCTTGTTAGTTCATCGTGGAGTGCCATGGCAACACGCTACTGCCTCAATTTCTGGGGATGTACAGGCTTACTGTGGATGGAGATGAGACCTACATGATTGTTACACGCAATGTCTTCTCTCACCGGCTTTCCGTCTACAAAAAATATGATCTCAAGGTAGGGGGAAAAATGCAAGGTGAAAAAGTAATCAGAAAGGACATTGATATTAGATTATGTTATGTCAGTCTGATCAATAGCTGCACTTCACCACTGCTTGTTTCCTCTCATTGTTTTAGAAACCTGTTTTACTGATCATCTGAGCTTTTGGTTCAAGAATAAAATGTGTGAATTGTGTGTCCATTCCCAGGACCAGCCTGCTTGTAGTTCAAATGTTTTATAAACTCTCATGTAGAAAGCAATCCTCTAAAAAATAATTTGTGACTATACATACGGTTTGATTGTATGTTTGAGATGGTAAGCATTACTCATCAGGTAATGCTAGTCCAAAAACAGGGTTTAGGAGGCCAGTCCCAGGGCAGAGTGAAGCCGTTTTAAGCTGTATTAAGACATTATGCTGTGTGTGCCTTATTATTGGATTAGCTTCTGTGTTAAACATGCGCAGGGTAATGGGTATCTGCGGGAGTGAGTTAGTTGAGGAAAGATTAAAGTAAGACTTTCCAGTGCTGCCATTAACAAATAGGTTATGGTGAGTAATTTCCTTTCTTTTGTTTCCAGGGTTCCACTGTTGCAAGAGAGGCCAGCGACAAGGAGAAGGTACAGTCACCTGTTGTGAGCCAGGATACACTGTTATACATACCCACAATTTAATCTTCAGCACAGGCAGTACCTCTTATTCTTTACTCCATACTTTAAAGAAGCAATAATAGTAATAATGATAATAATGATAACGATGATAATAATAATGCTTAAAAACAAAATAAACACATAGAAACATGTGATACATTTACAAAAACATCAAAAGTAACAAGACTGTCCACACCGCCAGCTGTTCTTAAAGCATCATAACTGATGTCTTACAAGTGTATCAATCCACACCGACACCACATTGTTCCATGTCATTCTTAAACCATTTTTTAATGCTCCAAGTCTCTTTTATTTGTGCACTCAATATAGCAAAGTCCAACTTTCTATATGAGTAAATAAAACAAGCAAGTCAGTAAACATAACCAATGCCCATTTTTTGTTCTTTTATTAGCTTTCACGTAGCTCAGTGGAAAACTGTTTCTGCCCATTAGACATGCTGGCCTTTCAGCACATCAGGAGGTGCGTTGCTAAAAGTGACAGTTGGTTCTGATGACAGTGGAGGTCGGAGTCGGTGTGGATTGAACAGATGGACACAGCAATTCGCAACCGCTGATGTCTCGTTACTGGTGTCATTTTTCATGCAAGGAACAAGGGCAAATCATGAAGTGTTGAGACACTCTTTTTTTTTTACAAATAATAACACTAAACATGAAACTTATAAAATGAGTCCGGTATTCTGACTGAACTCCATGCCTATTAAAAGCCTTGTGGACGATTATTGAATGAGAGAGAGACAAACTGTGTTTCCAGAGGTTCCAATAACCACCACAGCTTTAAACTATTCTAGGCCTACTGTCATCACCCAACAGGCCCAACGAACGCAGCTTCAGTGACAGCTTTTGTTTCCTTTTGGGTGGGGATGACAGTAGCAAATATTCATCTCCTTCAGTTAGCACCTACTTCATCACCCCATTTCCCTTTCTAGCCCCTGCACGCTATTTGTGTCTCTTTAATTTGCTTCATCCCCTCTAACCTCGCTTCTGCTGTTCCATTAGTTCCCCTGCTTGCTGTCTGTGTGTGAAAGATTGAGGGTTGTGTTTGTCTGAGTATATGTTTAGATATTTATTCAATCAGATGTCTCATGATTTTTAGTAGTCCTGTGTATGGTGCGTTTTCTGTCAAGCTCTGTGTGCGTGTGTGAGCAGTATATTCAAGTGTTATACGAGATTTAGTGTGAATGATGGTGATGGAAATGTTGCTGTTTGTGTGAGACTGGCTACTTTTTGAGTTTTTGGCTCTTGGCCGCTTGGACAGAGTCACCAAAAATTTTGTCACTAAAATTGTGACAGGCCGATGGTTCATTGTGCTTCCTATTAAAATTGTATTAGCTAACGATTTGTTAGAAACACTATAGATAAAAGGCTTTGACTTGTGAGTGACGGAAATTGCTGACAGTGTCCTTGAACACTGTGAATTTGGAGTACTCTTTGTTTGACCTGTCAGCTCAGCGGTATTGGAATGGGATGGTTGTCCAAGGTTATTTTTCATTGCATGTCTCCACGTGTCACATTGCAAAGCTTCATCTGACCATGAGAAAGGTTTTTATATGAGTGTCACTGTTTTGACCAAGAGAGGTTTGAACTTTCCAGCTGGTTTTTACAGGGGCTTAACCGTTGGACACCAATCAGTGAGGCATGGAGGACTTCAGGGAATCCCCAAACTAAATATAGCCTACTGTAAATGGAAGAAGAAACAAAACGTTATTGGGGTTAAAGTGAGGGTCTAAATGAGTGGAAAAACAAAGCTGCCGTGGATTTAACACTCATGTGAGCCTACTGTGTGACCTTAGCTGTGTGTGAAACATCACACATAGTCAAGCAATAGAAATTCAGAAGCATCACGGTGCATTTTGCCAAACTGACATGAATGAAGATTATTTTCCATTATACCCGTCAGTAAAATCCAACTAATACATTAAGCATCATACAGTATAAACCACCATAGGTGAAGCTATTCACTGTTACTGTTACTGTTCACTTTATTTAGTATGTTATCTCATAAGCACTTTTGAATGTGCATAGGTCTCAAGAGACCGACTTAAGACCAGAGGACAATAATCAGACAATGGACATGCTGGTTTCTCCATATAAAACACATTTGTACATGCACTCAGATACAGACATGACTAAAATTATGTTTGTTTCCCAATACAAGTGCTCAGTGGCTACAAATACATGTTTCCTTTAAATAGTTCTTCTCTAGTTGAAGTGCACTATGTAAGCACACACTGCAGTCGGCCAGTAAAATGAGGAACAGTGTGCATCATGCCAAATGAAAGAAGAAAAAAAAAAGTGTTGTTCAGAAGGTACAGAGTGTGTGTGTACAAAATTGCATCACACACACACAAACAACAAGCACGGCAAGGTTCTCTCCTGACTGCATGACCGTCTCCCTTTCATGCATGCGTCTGCATGGTATATAATGTTTTTTCTGCATCTTTTTTCAAGTTACGTTATTTCTAACACATTCCGATGTGTATGAACACCAGCCCCATTCTGTTGCACATTGTGGACATGTTCTGTTCTACCCACATATGACATGTATTTTTCTTTTCATTAAATACATTTTTAGGTTCTTGTAGCTGCTGTCTCAGGTTCTGACTATCAAATGGCAGCAATTGGCTTCCTGACACATATTCTGCATTTTACCAAGCAGATGATCAGTGGGTTTAAGCATTCATTTTTTTTTTTTTACTCTCAAATGATCTTGACTAGAGCCTGAACTAGGTATATTATGTCTTACTTGGGCCCATCAAATCATACTTTATTTTCCTTTATTTGTGGTTAACCACTAAAAAACCTGTCCATGACCCGCTACTAGAGGAGACGTGCGATCGCTGTATTTATGTTACCTGGAGAAAGTAGAGGTTGTGTGTGTATGTTATTAGATAGCTACTGGTCCTTGGTATGTGGAATACCACCTGTGTCCACTAGGTCTCTACTCAGTAGCTTTTTGCTAAAGTTGTTTAGTTGGTTTTTGTTTACTCACCTCTCTTTCCTCATGCCAGCACAAGCTGGCATCTTCTGGTGCGGTCACATGGCATTAATGTGTCGGGATGAGTGTGAACTGCATAGATATTTTACTTGTAGCCCCATATCCAGTAATTGTAAGCCCTTAGAAATAGTGCCACACCGGAATAGATGCTTTGCATAATACAGGTTCATATGCATATTAGTACAGTTGCTTCCTTGCTCATTGTAGTTCCAGCTCCTAGCCTCCTTACAGTAGCATTTCATTTCTCTACCAGGCGTTTATGCCAGGAAACAGTCATAATACTAGTGAAGGCAGACCAATAATATAACAGTAATGCTCTATATTTAGCTCCTTGTTGTAAGCGTCAGTTAATAGCTATTAAGACCCTTATAAGTCCCTATATGATGCTTATTAACAAGACTATACAGTATTAATAGAATAATAAGCAAGTTTATTGCTAGATTATAAGATATTTATTAGGAATAGCATAAGAAACTTTATAGATGCCTGATAATGTCAATGAAAGTCTTTTGAGTTTAACAATAACATAATAGGTAAGTAAGTAAAATAAATTAGTCAATAAATGTTTGTTTTGTTATTATAAACAATTATTTCAAAACACATAAGGCTTTTATTAACATAAAATTAAGCAGTTTATAAACATTTAAATATGTTTGTGAAATTAGTATAGATGTCTAATAGTCTAACAATAGATACATTTATTATGATGATGATGATTATGATTCTGTTAATGCTTTTAGTCTTTTTAATGTTAATAAGCATCTCATGTACTTATTACCTATTAACTAACACTTATTACAAGGACTTAATTATAAAGCATTATCTATATAACTCTTATATTTGAACATTTAGGAATAATTTTTAGGGACAGAGTCTAAATCCTACTGAATTACTAAACCACTAGCATGGAAATGGTATTATAGCAAAAATCTTAACACTTACGTCGTCATTGGATGAACCTGTTGGACACTGATAAACACGTTGTTGACCCAGCCATTGTAAAAACATCAGAGAATTATAAACATCTAGACTGGTCGTACGGCTCGTTCGCGTTCATGCCCTTTCCAACCCTCTACCAATTTGAAGAAAAACAACTGTGTTCTGTTACATTTTAAACACTTTGCCTTTACTTCCAACTTCCTTCCTCCCTTCCTCTCTCCTTTCTTCTCTCCTCTCCTCCACCCCTACCGTCCCTACCCTCGCTCCCCCTTTTCTAGCAGCCGCCCCAACCAGAGGATGTGCCCCCGCGGCCCAAATCTGGTAACGTTCAGCAAAGGCTGCAAACACTGCGGATTGCCACGCGCTTTTACTGCGCCATGAAACACGTAAGAGATGTAAGAGAACCAGGGCTCATATACCAGGCATGATCTATTAAACCAATCTTCTTTTATTGTTATTTTTTGTGCGGCCGAGCATTCCCGTTTCCTCGCCTTCTCTGAGCTGATACACTGTTATTTCAAGGCCATATTTTGCACACTTTTCATCCATTTACAGTCACCTTTTTGCTCAACTTGTCAGCCAGTTCAGTTTTAGTTTTGCCAGAAAGTTTTTTTTTGTTGTTGTTGTTGCCACCATTCACTCAACGGCACCATGCATCTGAAAGCCTGGAGAGCGAGAAGTGGAAGAGTAAAGGTGGTGGCATGAACTGGAACTCCTTCCTTGACACTGCATGGTCAAAATGAAATTTAGGAAACAGAGGTGGAAAGAGAAAGTACATACATTTTTTACATTGCTGGAAATAAGATTTATTGCTCACTGAGAATTTTTCAATAAGTCAATGACTGAAAGTCTCTTACAAACAGAGTTACACAAAATCTTTCTAGGTTCTGCAGTAGAAAGTGAGCATACGTTTTGATTTGTCTTCTAAATCAGTGAAGCATAGTTTTTCTGAAGGGTTCTAGGATTGCAGATAATATTTCCTGGCTCGATGTCGTGCACCCCGCTGCAGCCTTTGTTTTGTGAAATAGAGTATATTTGGCAGTGGGTGAGCAGGTGCCTCGGGACATTAGTTAATAGCTAGTCCAAGAGATAAATCAGTTTTGCTAGGTGTTTTTCTTTTTTAAAGATGTTAAAGCTGTATAGTATGCCCAAATGCAATGTGATTCATCAGTGTTTTTAACCACAGTCTTCTGAAATAATAAGTGTTTTATAAGCAGTTATTGTTGTTGCATTGTTACGAGTGTCCCAGTTTTTAGTTTGTTGCTAGTTTTTCAGAGGACATTGTCTGTTTCGACAAAAAAGTCCAGTACATGACAGCCATCATGGTTTTAAAAAGCTGTCGCTGCTTTTAGTGTGGAGGCAGCAATAATCTGGTTATTACAGGCAATATCTGACAAATCAATTCGCTTGCAGACTAAACAGTTTTTGTATTGTTTATGCCCAGCTTACATACTCTAAAATTGTTATCTTTCCAAGAGCAAGTTGTTCTCATGCGTATCAGAACAAGTAGTTATGCACAAATAATGGTATACAAGGCTTATACTCCTATGTTATGTTTCTATGTTATGTTCCCCTATAACGATACAAAAAGAACACATGAAGTGCTTGATGAATGTAGTTTTGACAGTTACCGTTTTATGAGTGATGATAAACAGTCTAGAGAAATTCTGCTACTATTTGTAAAAGGCAGAGCTCATAATTTATAAAACTGCACATGACAAATCCTACAAAGAGGGAAACCTTTGTCCTTCTGACACAGCAAGACGCCAGTGTTGTCAAAAGACCAAGCACCATTTTCCAACCAGCTGACGGGAGAACGAAAAAGGACAGGGAGAAATTCACCTGTCACACAGCTTTACAAGGCTCCTCGACAACCCACCCTTTCCTCCTGCATCTAATATATCTTTCTGTTTTTCTACTACTTTTCTACTGCCACAATATAGTGAACCAGCCAGGAGTCAGACACATTTCATTGTAGTAACAGAAAATCAATAACAGGCCAACTGATAGAATCCTATGCATGACTGTGAGAAGTCATAAGATGTGATGAAGCGTTTAGAAAGACTGAGAATGTGTGAGATGGAAACAAACGACAGTTGAAAATGAAAGCTTAGAGAGATGGATGAATGTAAAGGCGGAGGTGTCAGTTTAGGTGATAGGCCTGCGTAGTGCTGTCAGGTTATCTTCACTTTTTGCAGTCGGCCTTATGTTGCGTTCTCATTAACTTTTTATGTCGCATCTATATCCAGTCTAACAAGTTGTACATCCCATATTTACAGCAAATTGGAGGTCTATGTCTGTATATATATGTGCTCAAGTGTCCTATCTTGTGATATGTATTTTTGTCTTCCTCTGTGTAAAGGTCTAATCTGTATGTGTATGTATGTGTGTCAGTGTGTGCTGTCTGAGCTCATTCTAGTGCTACAAAGTGCTGTTGTGTTGCTGCTCTTCTCCTGCTGCCATAGAAACACCGTAGTAGCTAAACTGCTACTGCTGCCCTGTTACCACATTTCCTGCTCTCTTTTTCCTCCGTGACTCAGAACTAGGCCTCCCGTCCCTCCTCGCATAACACCTCTTCCCCCTACGGGCTGCTGGCAGTTCTGCAGCAGCCAGTTTAAGAAGGAAATTAATCCCAGTAGATAGACACTTAAATAGGAAACTCCTCCATCCTGCTTGTCAGCTGAACAGTGAGAGGCCGTCACAAAGATGCAGTACGCTGGCTTGAGAGAATTATTTAAAAAGTTTATATTAGATACAGAACATAATCTGGTTTAGAAGAAAACATCTTAGATGCACAATGTTTGTTTGAATTGTCTCAGGGAGGGATGCTTTTCAGCACCCAGCCCAGTGCCAACATGGACGTTTCATGGCTTTATTTTCATGACACAAAGTGTATGGATCTACCAGATGCATTTAAAAAGCTGTCCACACGTCTGTGCATTGCACCACCAAAAAATGGTAACGAGAAGTAAATACATTTCACTGTAAACAATATGGAAAACATGCGAATCGATGCATCGGATGGATCTGTGCCCTGATGTTAGCATGCTGCATGTACTCTTTTACACAGTTGAATCACTTTAAAAGAGGCCAGCCGTGGTTTGGACAGACTGCCTGCACTTTGTTGGCCAACTTTTTTGTTTTTTTTATACCAGAAATAAAAGTTGTATTTGGCTAAATGATACAGGCTTGCCTAACAAACCACAGGCTCAAAGCCTCATTTATATCAAAGGGGTATTTCGACATGCAGGTTTGTCTTGCCAGGCAAAAACAAGCAGCTGACTAATGGCTGAGATTAGAATCAAACTTTGTCGTCAGGCATTTTGAAATACCTCTTGATTACAGTTGAACAAGTCGGGTATATGCTATCTTTTAGTCCTGTGTAATGATATGCACAGTATGGTACAGTTGTATTCTGGGGGAAAAGGATGATGAATACTGATGCTGGTGTCACCGCTTTCAATAAACCTTTTCTTTCTAGTCAATTTTTGACCTTTAACGTAAATATATCAATATTCAATTATATCAACTTAATGTGATTGGATAGAGTTATACTGCTTTTCTAAAGCACTTGATATGAGCACCAGAATTCTGTCACATTTTTGCCCAGGTCTGCCGCCTACACTACTGTGCCTCTCAGGTCTGAACAGTCTAGTGTTGTGGTTTTGACTGTTGGACTGTTGTTTATTTGGTCGCTAATCTCCAATACTAATGGGCAGGCCAAGGAGCTGCCCACCTACAAGGACAATGACTTCATCAATGACGGGCAGAAGATCCACATCGACGGGGAGAACAAGAAAATGTTCCTGGAGAAGCTCAGGAAAGATGTGGAGGTATGTGTTAACAATTAGATGTGACTGAAAAAAAAGCCCACCCTTCCATCTGTGTCACTCCTTTCTGTCTGTATTAATACATGTCCTCTTTCTCTGGCTCCTCCTCTCTACTCATTCCCATCTTTGTCCTGCTCCCATCCCCTCACGTACTTTTATTTCCTCTCCTGTCCTACCGTCTTCCACCTCCTTCAGTTCCTGGCCCAGCTGAAGCTCATGGACTACAGTCTGCTGGTGGGGATCCACGACGTTGAGCGCGCAGAGCAGGAAGAGGTAGAGAGCGAGGACAATGAGGCCGAGGAGGAGGGCGAGAGCGACGGAGGGGGCATCGGAACGCCCCCTGACAGTCCCAGCAACACCCTGGACAGCAACAAGCCTCTGTCACCCGGGGAGTTTGATCCCACCATTGACGTCTACGCCATCAAAAGCAATGAAAGTGAGAAGCCAAATGATTGTGTAGTACCATACAATCCTTTCTTACTATTAAATATAGTACTGAGAGCTCCCCCTACTGGATTTTTGTAGTCCTTATTCCAGTTCTCAAACCTGTCAAAAAAAATCTAAAGCATTTTGTTCTTCTTATTTAACACTACCTGATTTACATCATTCACGGTGCATTTGTTTTAAATAAAGCTGCTCCCAGGAAGGAGGTGTACTTCATGGCTGTCATAGACATCCTTCAGCATTACGACGCCAAGAAGAAAGCTGCCCACGCCGCCAAGACTGTCAAGCATGGGGTATGTTCATTGAAAAACTGTGGTTCTCTTACTCATCATTGTTACACTCAAAAGTACATTTGAGCTTAAACTTTAAAATATTTACTACTGATCAATTTTAAAATGATGGTGAAATCTACTGAGTCCATGTTTTTTATGTGAAAATGTTCTGGTTATTTTAGTGTGTTTTTTCTTAATTTACTGTTATAACTCTATGTTGCTGTCATTCTGGGCCAGGTCTCCCTTGTAAAACAAGACCTGTGATCTCAGTTGGACTAACTTGGTTTTCTAAAGGCTAAATACTTGTATATGCAATTGTAGCTGCATGCCAGAGCTATTTAAAATGGCAAAGCTGTAAAATTTCTAGATATAAATGTGTTAAAAACATTTTTTTAAAAACCTAGACCTTTTTTTGAATATATTGTTGCGCTGTATACTCACATTATACCTAATGTTTCCAACAATGATTAAACCCAGAGAAACTGTAAATTGTTGAAGGTAAAGGTGCCACCTGGCACTATGACTTCCAGTAAAGCGT
Source organism: Lagodon rhomboides (assembly GCA_039737535.1). Lineage (NCBI taxonomy): Eukaryota > Metazoa > Chordata > Actinopteri > Spariformes > Sparidae > Lagodon > Lagodon rhomboides. Next base: position 13,486,541 of record CM077803.1, read on the forward strand.
CGGAGCTTGAGGAAGGAAGCCAGTGCAAATGACTAAACATACGTGAATAAAACTTGTCCATGATCATTTCTATCTGAGTCTCATAGATACATTTTTCTTCAGCAATACAGGTTGTCAAACAAGAACGACCACAACTCCCATGATCCCACGCTACTTTCTCTTTTGTTTTGTTTTAGAGATTGTTCGCAGCAGAAATTTTATCCTGTGTTAAATTGGTTCTGTGTAGAAAAAGATGTATGTTGTGAATGACAGTTGTCTGCGTGTCCCTCCACAGGCCGGAGCGGAGATCTCCACGGTGAACCCAGAGCAGTACTCCAAGAGGTTTTACGATTTCATCACCACTATCCTGTCATAGCCTCCAGGAGCGACGGGAGGCACAGAGGCACATGGGGGAAAGGGAGGGCAGGCGGGGAGTAGGGCTGGGGAAGACAAGTGACGGAGAGAAAAAAAAAACCATCGAGAGGCTGAATTAATAAGGTGCTGTGATGGCTTTGTATCACTCTCCCTCATCCATTCTCCTCACCCCTCCCTGTTTGTCTCCCTCTCTGTCAGCGGGGTGCCACGCTCTGCAGCTAAAAACAAAACATTGTTCATTCGTCAAATCATTCGTTTACATTTAACCTCTCCTCTGTTGAGTTTTGTTCATGTGTTACTTTGGATGATAAGGGTGTTGAAAGCAAGTGTCCAAGTCATTACGTTTAGTTTTTTTATATTATTTGTTTTTGTCTGTATGGTTGTTTATGTGGGAATATGGCTTTTTTATCGTCTCTAATACAACATCCAGAGCATCCTGCATTTTTTATTTTATTTTGATGTTTGTATTTGTGTTTCCCTTACGATGTTTCAGGGGAGGTAGGGGTGGAGGGTATGGTGTGAATAGCGAGAGGTCAAGGCGAGTGCAGAGGTCAGATTGCGGCACAAAGTGAGGTCCCTCTTGCAGAAAGAAAGCTTAACAGGAAAGTTTATGTTAAGCCTCGACTAATGCAATTGCTTAATTTCAGGAAGTAGAAGGCAGTCTTCCAATAGGGCAAGAGCCAGACCCCATACTCAAATGCTACACAAGTACTCAGCCAAACAAATCTTCCTATTTGGGTTCCTCCTCCATCACTCGCGCTTTATACGCCTCCCCCTCCCGCTTCCCCTTCGTGTACAGTTTCAGGTTATCCTCTTTCCACACACCCAAACACTTCTCATCAGCTGAGATGAGTTCGCTTGTTGCGGTAAATTATAACGCTTGTTTCCAGCGCTTGTTGCGCCTCAGTGGTTGTCGGTGCTTTGTCCCTTTTTGCTTTGTCGTGGTTAAGAATGAGTAAGGGAAGGACCTTTAAATGAGAAGAGGGGTGATTCGAGCACACTCTGAATACGTTGGGCATTGTTGTAATGTAGGCCTGGTTTCTGTTCCCGTGGCAGGGAAAGACCCAGAAGTCCTTTGTGGCTATAGTGATTATGTCCTTGTTATATCTTTGTAAAAAAAAAAAAAAAAAGGGGGTGTTACATTGAAACATCAGCAGCCCTTAACTTTCTGTTGCCATCAGCACCTTATGAGTACAAATCAAACATGTTGCACTTTTATTTGTTACTAGAGGTTAGAAGCTCTTCTCTTCTGTTACATGCGCTGCAACAAGGAGGAAATGGAACTCCGACTCTTTAGAGGCCTGATCTCAGATCCTCCGCCATTGCTCACCCACGGGTGCCGCTTCCTGCAGGGGTTGGTTTGGAAGAATTTACTGCAATATTCAATGAGGAAAGTGGACGAGTTCTGTTTACAGGGCTTTTGTAAACTAACCTTTCCAATCCTTTTTTTAAGTGCTCCGTGCTGGTGATGTGGTGGCGTTTTTAGGGACCAGGCAACAGTGTGCTTGTGCGTTCAGGGCAGACAGAAGACTGTTTACCTCCAGCATCGTACCAGCACACACCCAGTGATGGCGATGTGTGTGTCAGTGTTTAAACGTTGTCAAGGGAGAGGGTTGGGAAAAGAAAGGGGTGGAGGGAGGTTGGGAAGATAACCACATCGTTCTCTTCTCTGACCTAGCCTGTGAGTCTGTTATTCATCGTTGTGTGTGTTGTTATTGTTGACATTTTTTTTAAAGGTGGTTTATCTGTGTTTGAATTTGGCGGTTTTATGAATTTATGTGGTAATAATTTCTGTTTCTGTTTGACTTTTTTTTTTTTTTTTGTATATTTTGCACAAGAGGAAAGGAACCAAATGTTACGAACACGACCCCAATTAGTTGATACGGTCTTAACAAGGGAAATGCAATATACTCGTATGTAAGTGAGAAAAAGCTGTTGTGCGTGTGACGTTGTGTATCACTTCTGGATAACCAACTTTAACAAGTAAAGTCGTCCTCTTTGACTATTCTAACCCATGCAAAAAGCTTCCATCACGATATGTTTGTTTAGATATCATAGATTATATTCACATTTATATTTTTACATTGGATTTTAGTCATGAAATGTAGTGTGTATTTAAAAAAAGAAAGCAAAAAGGAGCCACCCTTAGGAATGAATGATGGTGCTGTGGTAAATGAAGAATGATACTGCTTGAATTTATACAATGCTTACTATAGATGTACTTAAAGAAAAAAAAGTCATAAAAAATTGCATGTCACAGGACTAAGTTTCCTTTTCCCTCTCTAGTCTGTGTTGTTGGCTGTTCAGGTTCTCGTCGTGTCCCTACACTTTAACCAGATTCGTGAGCTGTTCAGCGTAAAAAAGACGTCCCCTGCCATGCTTTAAATAACTGTTTTTCATTGTATACACTGTGCAAGATGTGTGCCTTTATACTCCAAAATTATTTAATTTTATATTTTGTAATCTTTTTTTAAAACAAAGGTAAAAAGGTTATTTTAATAATAGGGTGTTTTCTTTAACATGCATCGTTTCCCACTTTATTTTCCAACCCTCCCGCTCCAACCTCCCTCCACCCCTCGACACCTTTGTATTTAGCTTCAGTCAGTTAAACAAAACCATGCTAATGATTGTGTTTTAACAGACAAAAAAAAAAAGAAAAAGTGAACAGCTGTCTTAAATTTTGGTGGATTCAATTCTGTAAATTCAAATCCATCATTCTGATTATTCGGTGTGTACAGGCGTCCCATTCCTCCGCCGCCTCCTCCTCTGAGCGAGGCGGTGTCCGCAGATATTTAACCCCCCTGTTCATTTCACGCTGGTCCTGCCTTTATAAAGAACGTGCGTGCGTGTGTGGAAGTGCATCGTGGAACGTGCGTGTGTCGTGATTGTGTTTTGTTGTGCTAGTTCTCCCTATCCGACAGCATCTTCATCACCACTTAACCACAGACTCGGTCACATTTCAGGAATGTGATTTTTTTTTTTTGGTCCAAAATTTCACTTTAACTCTTCTTCATTGCTGAAACAGGTTTCTGTTTTCTTGCTTCCATCTCTTTTTGTGTAACCAAGATCACGTGCGTGTTATCAGGGAGGTTATAGTTCATCCTGAGTCAGTGAATAGTTGATATTTCTGTGTTCTTTCACTATTAATGGGCTGTTTTGTTTCTATTGTCACGTAGCTCATACTGTACATATTGTGTCATACAGAAAACAGGGACTGAGGGGATCCTCTTCTAGTATGCTTTGCTCTGGTCGGCCCTGGAGGCTTCCCCTCTTAGTCACACAAATAGAAAACAGAGCAGTGCATGCTGGGAGAGTGATTTTTCTTCAGCTTTGTTTTGGGAAGATGAACTCTGGATCTCCATGCGAGGAAGGCGGTGACGACGGCGGACTTTAACAGATGCAAATTAAAGACAATAATAACATGCGCGCCCTGCTGCTGTACCGTAAAATGAGTCCTTTGCTTTTGTGACTTCTCTCATGAATGAGCTCCTTCACCCATCAGTCAACCTGCTGCCACTGTTAACTTGCCAAAAGCATCTATCAGCAGCCAGAACTACCCCACATGAGCTTGAAGAACATTGTGTATCGTAAAAATGTGTCCGTTTGAACAGAAATTGTTTTTGTTTGTTTGTTTTTTTTTAACGTGTACTGGGAGATGGAGTCTCTAAAGTTCTGGGAAACAGCCCCTGAGTTCATGTGATATATCAAGTGTTAAGGGAAATTAGATTTGACAAGGAGGCCGGGCGAGATCTGCAGAGCTGGAAACATTTCCTCTGGCTCTAAGATTTTAAAATCAACAAATCTTTAGAATTTTGACGCATGTTGGGAGGTCAACACACACCAGGCCGGGAAACATCCCCCTCCTGCTGATCGAGCTCTGGTCTCACAGCAGCCCTGAGTCCTTTTAAAACTACACACCTAAAAAGACTTCAGCATTGGTTGCAGCATTACTGTGTGTGTATGTGTGAGTGTGTGTTTGTGCATTGCTGTCTGACAATGGTTGGTGAGAGTTCCCTTTCAGTGGCAGAGAGGCCAAAATGTTGATGTATGTTTATTGTTCTTCACATTTAATGATGATGATGATAATAATAATACACTCCATTCCATAAGCGTTCACTCAAACCAATTAAAGCACTTGTTCTGCTTAACTCAAAGTCTACCTCTGATGTTTTTCTCTCCGGTTCTTTGCGATTCCATGTCTCACATTTATTCCTTCAGTTGTTTTACAAATTACATATTTCTTTCACATTATTCTTGTTGAAGAAAATGAGCTTTGCAGGATGAGTTGTCACAGTTTGTCTCTTTTGCCAAGACAACTCGAGGCGTTGTTTGTATCATTTGTGTCAGTCTCAAACTCAGTTAAACAATCTGCCGTTGCCACTGATACACGTCAACTAATATTTATTTATTTATTTATTTATTTATTATTTAATGTATCCACTATAAACTGAAAGATGAACCATAACGAAAGGTTTTGAAAAAGTGCTGCTAATGTATTTTTATTGGTTTGTTGGATCGTCATCATGGAGAAAAAAAAAAAGCAACGAGCTCTGTTTTCGCCTAATTGTAGTTATTACCAGACATTTTTACTTATTTTATTTATTTTTTTAAATTACCAATTTTATCCCCATCACTTTTTAAAAGCATTATTAGTTAAACATGGGCTGACAATAGTTTGAAGCAAGGCATGCTGACTTACAAACGAGATGAAGTGACTTTTGATTCGCCATGATGCGGTTATTTTCCTGCTCTGACCTCATCACGTTGCCTCAAATCGCATATGTTGAAGACTCTTTATTTTCTTTATGCAAACCACCGCTTCTCAACACAAAGTGACGCCCGTGCATCAGAGGAAATATTCAGCCTTCATGTCTAGTTCCTATAGAATGAGTATTACGTCTCCATCTGTGAAATGGTCGCACTTCGCCTCATTTATGCGGTTACATTTTGCCAAAAAATACATAAATAAATGAATAAGGACGTGCCGCTTTGAACAGCGTCATGCATAATTTACACTTTGGGGGCATTATGTAAAATGCGGTTTCTGTGATGGGACTGCTCAAACACACAGCTGAGGAAAAACACGCAGGACAATGTTTTCATGGAAAAACAAAATATGGTCACTCGGTTCTGCGTTTTTGTTTTTTATTTTAATTTTTTATTTATTTTTTTTATTATTATTATTATCATTTAAAAAAAAAAAAGTTGAATACGAAATAACCGAGATGAGATGTCTCTTCTACACGCAACATGTCAAATGTCACAAACAAATGGAAAACAAACCATAGGTTGCCTAAAACACAGGCTGGACTGTGGCGTTTTTGATTCTTGCAAAAAATCACCAACGCTTTCATTTGAATTATTATTCACACTCATTCTTTTTTGAAATTATCTTTTTATTGATATCAAAGTACATAATTCCTTCCACAAATTACATACTGTATAGTGTCTTCTAGACATACAATGCAGTATAAGATCTCCGTACCAGAGATGCACACCCTGAACATACATGATCTCATTTCTAGTCATCCATACAGCAGGAACGCACGAAGACAAGTCCAGGTTTGTTTTCTTTTTTTCCAGTTCTTTTACAGAGTCCTTTTCCTCTTAATGGAGGACATCGAAACACTTATAATCATGTGAATCACATTCAAATTCAAATGTTGTTCAACGAAATCAACTCCCATTTTGTTAAGCCTATTTTTTTCCCCTCTCAAAACACCCCGGCTTGTAAGTTTACATTCACGAATTCCCCTTTGATCGTTTTTTATGCTCTGCACTTGAACACATCACCCCGACAGATGTGTGAACATAACCTGTGACTGACTGTAAAAGTCTCATTCGCTCTGCTTGCTGTTGCCACACACGCACCAACACATTCCCAGGAGTCATAGCTTCATTACATCATTTTTAAAAATATATATCACGCCTTTAATGTAGGCTACATTTTTTATAATTTCATGTTTTGATTTGAAAAACAGGTTCACACATTTTCATCCAAAGTCTGGAATAAATGTTACTTCTTGTTCTAACAAATGAAGTGTACTGGTTGAATGTCAGTGTTAGGCTCCCAGGGTTCACTGAGCGAAAATATCTTCTCATGCAATACACTCAAATTTTATTATAGACCTGAATGTTCTTTTTTTTTTTTTACATTATATCAACCTAAATTTATTAAAATATGTTAAATAGAGGAAGTCAGAGGCAGCTTTAATCCGCCACAGAGCAAACGTTTACACTGCCCTGTATGAATATAAAGTCAGATTTAAAAAAAAAATAAAAATAATAAGGAGGTGGTGCTGGCGGTGGTGGAGGTGGGGGTTTGGGTGGGTGGTGGGGGTGGTGGCAGCTGCAGCCATAACATGCTCAGATCTCCACTGCGGTGAGAGGCGGAGGCTCATTTGCACCGTCAGTACAATGTGGAGAACAAGCAGAGACAAACCAGGCAGACAATAAACAAAGAGCGGCTCGCCATGTGCGCTGCAGCTGCTGCACACACACACACACACACACACACACACACACACACACACACACACACACACACACACACACACACAGCTGAGATGCAGTGAGCGGTCGCGGCCGCCAGGGGGCAGTGCGACCCACGCAAACTGCAGCATTATCTCAGATATTAATTATTGTGTATAAATTATGCGTTTGTTATTGTAATATAAAGATGCGCATGAGCTGAACCGGAAACACCCAGGTTCAAGTTTAACGACTTAGTGAGTTCCCAGCCTGCCTAAGTGTCTTTGAGCAACAGAATACCAACTCTGGGGTGGCTGCTGTGTCTGAACCTGACCTTTGACCTCTGTATAGCAGGCATAAGAGGGAAGTTTCTGTGAAATGATTGTGTTACTCAGGAGGGCTGAGGTTGTTCCTCATGTCAGAAGTGTGGGGTGCCATTTAAAGGTGACACTCAGGGTTTTTCTTTTATTAAATCTTCAGGATCTCTCCTTCAACATATAGTTACAATATTGGCAGAAATGTCTCTCCTACTACACGATCACACAAATATAAAAGATGGAAAGCTGCTTTTTGATACAATCATGCAAATTTACTGAAAAGACACATGCATGTTGACGTTTCAGCAGGACGCCTGAGGGGACATCAGGCCGGCTGGTAGTCCTCTAACCGCTCCAGCAAGACGTCCGAGTATCCAGGGGAGTAGTACCTGGAACAACACAGACACACACACACACGGACACACAGAGAAAAATGTGTTTTATACTTTAGAATATGTTGTCCTTCTTTTTAAATTGACTTTTTACAAACCCAGTTTAACCTTTTTAATTGTATTGTTGTATTTGTGTATTCTAATTAGGGATATACTGATAGGAGTTTTTCATGCCCGATACCGATACTGATTATTGGTAATCATGGAGACTGACAAGTGGCATTTGGAAGAGATATACATTTGTGGTTAAAAAATAAATAAATAAATAAATAAATATTGGCAAAATTCAGATTCAGAGTCAGAGTGTAACTAAGTAGGCTACAATTTACTCAAATACTGTTTTAAAGCGTACTTATCTCCATTTGCTGCTACTTTACATTTCCACCTCTAATGTTTTTTTATTTCATTTTGTTTGATTTTTTTAAGCATTGTTTTAGCTGATATTTAGAGGAAAAGACAGGGAGGAAATAGTTCCCCAAAAACTTGAGTGAGTCATCACAGAGCTCTGGAACTCCTACATTCTTTATGGTCATGTGATCTGATCAGTCACTCCTAGATTACTGTTATGCACGTGTGTGTGTCTGTGTGTGTGGGGGGGGGGCACACCTGACTATCTCTTCAGGGAAACAGCTGTTGATGGCGTTGATGTGCTCCTGCAGAAGGGAGCCAGGCTCAGCTTGGATCTCTTGCACCTTCTTCAGCCCCCCGCTGGTGACGAACAGACGGCGAGCCTTACTGTCATGCGGCAGCACCTTTGACGGGAGGAGAGACAGAGTTAGAAATCCGAGATCTGAATCACAAAAACTCTTTAAAAGCTGAAATGAACTGACATTTGTGATTCGGGCTGTAGGATGACTCACTCACCTTGCTGAACTGGCAGAGCACATGTTTGAGAATGTTGCTGGGAGCGTCGTAGAGGAGCGGCTCCAGACCTGGCAGGTAGGTGCACTTCTGCAGGATGCTCTTCAGAGCCTTCTTACACTTTAAAGGACGAGAGGAGGGAAACCGACAGCAATTACAATCATGTCAACCTTCTACTTCTTGTTCTTTTAGCTTTTTACAGAGTGACCTTTGACACCAGCTCACCTTCGACTGGAATCTGTCCAAATAGGGCTCTAAAAAAGTTAATCTTGTCGCCTTTTACTGCTCGTTAAGAATGCACCAAAGTTCCATTACTGACATCAGCTATGTGTGCTTCACTGTAACTGTAGGCTGATAAATTATCACCCAGGCAACAGAACAATTTAATTACACAACTGACAGTGGTTATTAGCCAAAAATAGAAACTACAAATCCAGTTTTGCAAAGTAAAACACGAGTAAACTATTTATAACTAATTATAACAGAGCTCATTGAACTACTTTTTTAATTTTTATTTTATTCTGATGATTATTTTCTACATGATTCAATTGATTGCTTGGTTTTTAAAGATTCTTAAAAACAGCTTAATAATGTTTATTTATGTCCCCTTAATCTCCAAATTATTTAAAAAATAAATTACAATTATTTAAACAAACCTCACAGCTGGAAGCATGAAATGTTTTTGCATGAAAAAATGACTTGGGAATTATCAAAATAATAATTTCATTTTGAATGTTTTTCATGTTTTTTGAGTGCAAAAAATCTTAATTTGTATAGTAACTAAAGCTTTCAGACAGATGCAGTGGAGTAAATAGTACAGTAATTCTATATTTATTTTATTTTTATTACAATATCCCTCTGAACTGTAGTGAAGTAGAACTCTGAAGCAGTATGACAAAAAAAACAGACTTAACATATAAGTATGTCAGATCTGTACTAGAATACAGTCCTATAAGTGTAAATCTACTTGTTTACACTCCAACACTGCTTACTTTGGCCTGCAGGTCCTCTGAGCTGCTCGCGTCCATGTAGAGCTCCAGCAGTTTGGGCAGCAGGTTGGCCGTGGCCACCGCCTTGGCGTGCTCTGGCGTGTGATGGCCTATCTGACCGATGGACCAGACTGCAGCCGCCTTCATGTGATGCTCAGGCTCCTCGGACAGACACAGGGCCAGCTGGGGCACCCCCTGCAGGAGTGGAGGACACACAGCACAAAGGGGACCGGCTCAGTTAACGTGACCTACATACTGGACCTGATGGAGGGTTGGGAGGGGGGGCTCTGGTTTTAGTGGCTTGTTGAGAGGAATCAGAGGAGAGATTGGCACCTTGGAGAGAATGACAGCCATGGCGAGGTTCTCATTGTGAGTTGCCACGTATCCCAGCATCATGATCCCCGGCAGACGCAGGTTTCCATGACAGTTGCCCAGATAGTCGATCACTGCCACCATGCCACCACAGTTCACAATCACCTGGGACAGCTGGAAACACACACACACACACGCGCACACACGCACACATTACGTTGTGTCCAGCCTTTTTCATATGTGTGCCTTTAAGTGTGTGTTTCCTGAGGTACCTCTGGTGTGTGTTTCACCACCTCCCTCATCAGCGTGGAGACGTTCTTCCTGACGTACTCATCTGGATCTTTGAGGCAGGTCACGGCTGCAGGCAGGATCTCCGCCTCGATCACCATCTCTGCCAGGCTGACCGAGTGCTTGCTGATGTGACTGAGGGCGGAGAACACCTGCCTCTGGATGGAGACACAAACATCCACATTTTTTGTAAATTTAACAGCTTCATGTTTGTACATTTCATCAGTGATTTTGATTTGTTACTTTAGCTAGCTACATTTGAATCATGTATTATATAGATTAAATTTAATTAATCTGGCTGTAATTATTACCGACTGGTTCTTTCAATTCAAATATATTTTAAGGACATGTGCTGCTTTTTTTTCTTCAAATTTCACCACTTTGTTAAAAAAAAGTGTTTATAAGTCTGATAGAAACTTGACTTCTACATGATTTTTTAAAACTATTTTAATAACACTGATAATCTACAATGTTTCTGCTCAATGAAAAAAAAATGTAAAAACCAAAATTCAAAAGCGTGTGTTCAATTTAAGTCTATGATGAAGAATGTTTCTTATTCCTGACAAACTACTTTATACCATTTATTTTGAATAACATTATGTCAGACAAACAATTCTAAATCACTTAAATAAATCCACAATTTATCAGATTGATTTCAAATGGGACAAAGGGGAAAGGGAAAGAATACACGGACAAATGGACAGTGGACAATGGCATGACACAGAGCCCAACAGAAACCATGAAGAATTTTTTTTTAATATATTCCAAATATAAACATAAAAATATATATTTCCACAAATCTGATCTGCCCAAAATGGTCCCTTTATAATCAATGATAATGTTATTTATTAATCAAAATAATAGGTTACATGAATATTAAACATGCATATCTCAGGTATATATAAAATTAATTCTGTTAATGTTCTAGGTTTATGTTGTTCTCTAGAGCAAGAGATAAATGTAGCAGAAGCTTCTGTATATTCACTGGGCAAATGTTCAATATTGAGAGAGTAACAATATATAAATACCTAACATTTGATCAAATCTCATCAGCAAAAAAATTGTCTTCTTATCTGAATGTAGCACTAACATTGTTATGTTCAGTGGGAAGAGGATCGTTGAAGCTCTCTCTTATATATTGTGGTGATGTGTTTATCTGCCTCTACTCTTAAAGGTGCGCTGTGTAGTTTGGGGGAATACATTTTAATCAGAAGAGAGAGATTTTTATTGACTGATTAAACTGAATAAACAAAGTGACTTTAAAGGACAACAAAATGTCATACTGTTTTACTTTGTTTATATGTGGCGGATCCTGCCACCTTTCTACCTTCAAACAGTGTTCTGGGACCTTATTTTCCTCTGAAAACAGTTTGTTAATTCAGTTATGGAAAACATAAATATTTTTGTTTGTACTATTACCTCATTAATATTGTAAATATTTCAATTCTGAGTTTAAATGTTTTCTCTCCAAAACTGCATAGTGCCTCTTTAATCCCTTGGATGCTGTTAATGTTAATGTTAATGTTAATGTTAATGTTAATGTTAATGTTAATCAATCTGCTCTTATTTATCACTGGTTGTGTTTATTGCTCCCGCACAAAAAGGCTCAGGTGTTCTTCTCTGTCTCTTAGATGTTATAGGCATCTGTTTGTGTTTATTTACAAGGCCCTTATTGCAAAGGTGCCATCTTACATCACATCTGAAGATAATGACAGGCTTGCACTAAAAGTTCCTAAGTTTATGCTGAGCTTGGAAGATCTGCTTTTAGTTTCTTTGCCCAGACAACTTGGAAGATCTTTAAAGAGCCTTAAAAATGAATACTTTGGTATACCGTAGTGTATTCAGATCTGTGCCTGTTTGTGCCTGGTTTGTTTCAGTATCTTGTATTTTATGAACAGTATTTATACATGTGTTTTAATTGTTTTCTTAAATGAGAAAAATGAAGAAAAAAGGTTACTGTAATTCCACAAAATTACTCAGTGAGGGTTTTTTTTTTTACATGAGGCTGTCCCACCTTGAGTTTGGCGTCTGGGTTGAGGATCATCTGAGCCAGGTGTGCGATGGCACCGTTGTCCACCACAGTCTGGGCCAGCTCTGGCGTGTGTTTGGAGATGTCGCTGAGGGTGGAAGCTGCGATGCGTTTGACGGCCATCTCGGGCTCCCGGAGACAAAACACCAGCAGGGGGACGGCGCCTGCATCCACAACCGACTGAGCCAACGCTGCACAGGTGATGGACAGAAGTGTCCAGTGAGCATGTGTCCAAATATGAAGGAGAGAGAGCTGTGTTTGAAAAATCTTACCATGGGCTAAAATGTTTCTCCAAACCTGAAAAAGCCAGAGGGAACTCGTAGAGGTCAGTGTGTCTTACTTACATGCATTGTGACGTGCGATGTAGCCTAAAGCCCAGGCGGCAGCCTCCTTCACCCCGGGGTCAAACTCCTCCAGGCAGAGGACCAGAGCGTCGACTCCCCCACAGCCCACCACAGCCTGGGACAGCTCGGGGGAGTGTTTGGCCACGGCACGCAGCACAAACGCTGCTGCCTTCTTATAGAACCTCTGCATGCAAACACACAGATACCAACAACACAGGATTAAACCAACAACAGACATTTTAGGTATATTGTTTTATGATTTCATGATGAACCTCCATGTCAAGTCAACAAAGAGATTAGATTTTTTTCCTGTAAGAATAAATTATTTATGCATGAGAGGGTTTTCCCTGAACTGTTAACCCTTCATGATTTGTTGGCTTCATTTCACATGTCAATTAATGAATATCTGTAAAAACAATATCTGAGAATTTTTCCTTTAAATATTTTTTCCTCTAAAACAATGACCCCTATCAACAGAAAAGAGCTTAATTCAAAACACTGAGTGACATCATGTGTAAATGACTATAAAAAGCATTGTTATAACACCAAATGAGGAAAAAAAAATATTTACTATAAGGATTAGTGTACTATTACATTTCTCCTGAATCTTTAGACATAAAATATATATTCTTTTAGTCAAAAACATAATTTATAAACCCTAAATGTATGTTTGAACTTCTTTTTTAAGATAAGATAAGATAAGATAAGATAAGATAAGATAAGATAACTTTATTGTTACCCAAGGGAGAATTTTTCTGTGCGATAGTGCTGCACACAATGATATGTTAGAATAGAAAATAGAAAGATGTTAAATATTGCACTTTTTTGATAAGTTAACCTGCAGAGAAGTCTAACTCTCAAAATCATACTTATGTGCAGTTGTCAGAACATTTTAGGTAACACTTTATGACAAGGCTTCAATCATATATCTACTGTAAGTAATGATTTACTAATGCATGACCCATTGTGATTTGATGATTTATTTAGTACAGGATGAATCATGACTTCCTGTTTCTAACTATTAACAAATGATCAAACAGCTCATCAGTGAATGAATGTGAATTCACGGTTACATCGTACATTAACTGGTATGCAAACGCATTAGCTTGGTTTTTCGTTTACATTAAAGCCTTGCTGATAAAACAAAATCATATTCTGATGCACTATTTCAACAACACAAATATAATTGTAATTATTCACAACAAGAGCTCTGAACTTCATATATCAAACCTATTTGAAGCCAAAGCCTTGTGTTTTATGATGAATATAACTAACTCTCCAAACCGCACCCCATGTGATTTGAATCAAGGGGGGACTTTTGGACATGTTGGAGTGTCCATCAGTTAAATGTTAGTGGGAGCAAATAACAAAACGAGCTTGCTGAAACTTTGGGTTTGGTGCTGCTTGGTGATGATTCAGGCCAGAGCTTCAACCACTCCCAAAGGCAGTGCGCTGTTGCTAAAAAGACGTTCCCCCCCACACTCCTTTCTATTAAACATTCATAGAGATTTTATCTGTGGAGCTCTCTGTTAGTAGGATGACTGGGACAGGCACATATCATGCTCGAAGCTAGGAAGGAGGCACTCAACTTAGCCAGAAATAAGGTATCAATTTTTTATTCCCATCTTGTCTTCATGTGCACTCTAAAGGCACTTTTGAGAAAATCTCCTGCATGTATGGTGGAATTTAGAGAAAGGTAAAAATACATATGTATAAAGAGATTTGCATCAGGTGCCCGGTTAAAAGCAAAACATAACCTATTCTAATAGAAATACGGAGCAAATTTATTTACTGAGCAAATGCATGGTATTTGTTTATATATCATTTAATGTATAAACTGATTGTGAATTAACATTCCTTAACTGATGATCTACTGCAAACGTTTCAAGTGATCATTTGGTACATCCTCCATTATCGTGAGTCATGCATTATGAAATCATAACATAACAAACATGATCTTGCCTTCTTGTAAAGTGTTCAAACAATTTGTAAGTTGTGAGCTATCGGGCTGATAAAGCAATGTTAACTTTAAAAGCTACTACATACATTTTACACTCCCAGTGTGGAAGACTAACCTGAATTATTGCCATATTTGATGTGAAATGCTCCAAAAATATAAACCGAATAGTGTCAAACTTGAAGTATATTAAATGAGACTGCAATGTCCCTTTAATAACAAGAAGGACACAGTGCCCCCCTCCATTCTGAGCCTGTGAGGGGCCTGAGAGAGAGAAAACAAAGGCCGGGTTGCTCTTGTGGTAAAGGGCTCTTAGGTTTTGAAGTAGCCCCCAGGCGAACTGCCAAGTTAGCCCAAAACACACTCTCACATTCAGGGGGCCGACCCTGAGGTCCTGCAGGGTCTTTCACACACCGGCCCCTAAAAGGTGGAGACTGTGTCCTGGACAACCTGTGTGGCATGACCAAAAGCAAGGAATGAGATACTGACATTCTGCGAGGCCAGAGAGTGGACTAGCTGGGGCAGGATGTCTTCCTTCACCACGGCCTCGGCCAGGTCATCACTGTGGTCTGCCAGGCGGCCCAGGGCCAGAGCGGCCGTCTGCTGGACGCTGGGGACCGCGTCCAACATCAGGGGACGCAGCAGGGACAAGACACCTGAGGAGAGGAGAGGAATAAAAACTGGGAACAGCAGCTAAAGCTAACACAGTCTTATAAAGTTGCTTCTCACCTGCATTTTGAAGGATTTCTATGTTTTGTGTCCGGGATGCCAGGTCAGCCACAGTCTGCACGAACTGCATCCTCGACTTCTGATACTGCTCAAACACTGCAGAGCGCGAGACAGACACAAATACAGTTTGACTTTCAGCTAAATCTCCCTTTAACGAAGCGAACAGCTCACGAGTCTCACCTTGAATGATCTGCCGTTGACTCATTGTTCCTCTACAGGTTTATTTTTTCACACGGAGTGTTTCTCCCGGTCGTCTCCAGGTCCTAGGTAGTGTTGTTGTTACGCGTTGCCGTGGCAACAGACAGGAAGCACAACGCTCCGCCGCTGGCTCGCCCGAAGATCGTCTCGTGCAGGGATGCGCGACTCTCCGACTCCGCTCGCCCCTCGCGAGGCGTTTATGTTTCCCGGAAAACGTGTCGCGTGTGAGAGCTCCCCCGCCGCCTCGCTCGTCTCTGTCCGCGCCGTCTTTTGTTTTCCCGCGAAAAACACAGCCGCACACTCTGACCGCGGAGGTTTCAAAGAAAACAGAAGCGCCAAATTCACAGCGGCCGTTGGTTTATAAAGGGAACAAGCTGACTACAGTTGAGCCGATCCTCTGCGGCGCTCAGCATTTCATCATGAGAGATTTTTCTTGTTCCCCCTTCTTTTAACCTTCTCCTGCCTGCTCAGGAGGAGTGTGTCCTCAGATGACCTGAGCTCTTTGTAAAGCCCGTTTAAAATAAACGATATGCCCCCAATCAACTTTATTATGACTATAATTATTATCATAAAATGCGACCGTCCTTACGTCGGTATGTAACGTAAGAACAAAACAAAAAAAAGCGGGATGGATTCGAGAAAAATATAGTAGACTAAAAGAATGCGCAAACTTTTTTTTCTGTCCAAAGGTGCGAATAAAAATAGGTCCAATCACACCTAACACTGCATCATCTCGGCTGTGTTACTGGGTAGCTCGGTGGAAGAAATTCTAGAAGAGCCGATTCAAGAGGAACTTTTTTTTTTTTTTTCAACATCGCTCGATGATGACGGGTGAGCTCTTACCTATTTCAACCAACGTTTCTGCATCGGTGACAGCTCCTTTTAAAGGTAGCCTATTTTAAATTGAGAGCCATTCAAAGACATATTTAACCCACCAACATCCTACACTTTTGAATTGATTGAGACTGTGTGTTTATTTGATTAGGTTTTTTTGTTTTTTGTTAGTTTGTCTTCACACTATAACCTCATAAGTGTTGATTCTGTTTGAGGTCCTTTTTTTTTTAACTGGACGGAAAATAAGCCTATCAAATTAAACTGAATCAGCCTCACTGTTAAGCCATTAAGCCCGTAATAACATATTATTCTGCTTATCAAATACGAAAAAAATACATTTCTGTTTTATGGTTTAATGATTCCATTTTGTGAAGCTATGAAGTCGGTCCATAAAACACTGGGTATAAAATAAAGCGTAAACACTTATCTGATGGCGTCATTTCGTTCCCTCTTGTGTATCTTACTTGTTCAGGTTAAATCAAATTTGATTGGATTAAACTGGATTAACCAATTGTTTTCAGACGCCTAGATGATTGATTGAAAAACTGTGTGTGTTTCGGGATTTTTTAAATTATTTATAATTAATCCATTTTTTGGGGGAAAAATATTTTTAAAACGTTTTAATAAAAAAAATACATTTTGTTAATCATGCAAATGCTTTTTTTAAATCTTTAATTTAGTGTCTTACTTTTATCATCCACTATATCTAGAATCATACTTGAGAACGGAAATTATACTTATGATTATGATTTTTTATTTTTTTTATTTTTACATAGCCTAATCAATTGTTGTTTCCATTCAAACCGCTTCTTTTCAGAGCACTAAAATGCAATTACCCGTGTGATAAATCATCTGCAAACACAAAAAGATATCAACATGGCTTCCATCTTAATTGGATGTATTCAGAAACATGATTTGATCCCGGGCCAGATCTCCTCCTCCATGCTCGGAGCTGGCCTCCTTAACTCAGTTATCTACATCATGACGTGACTCTTTGCACCCGGCAGCCCATTTTCTATTCTTCCTTTATTCAGTCCGGTGAATGGCAGCAGCAGCAGCAGCAGCCTGACTGATGAGCCTCGAACACAAAAAGAAAAAAAGTCGACCCGGCTTTATTCATAAGTGTAAAATGTTTTTTTTATTTAGATGTTTTATACTGTGCAACAGTAACAATACAATAAGTTGTCCATACAATCGAGCGATACAAATACGGAAAACACGGGAGACATCAAAACATCTGTCATCGAGCATGAAATGGAGCCGAACAGGAGCCCAAGTCATTCCCTCAGAACAAAAGGGGAATAAGAGAAATAACATCATCGCTGATTAAATATGCATTTTGTTTCTATTTACAAGTGGCTTCTCTACAACTGCTTATACGTGTTAAAGACGTGGAGCATAAGCAATCCGATTCCACTGCAGCTACAAGAAACTTTTTTTTCTTCTTTTTTTTTCTTTTATTTCCAGTAAAAGGCAATTTTTAAAGTTGATTTTTTTTTCCTCCAGAGGCAATGTTCCCGTGAAGCCAGCAGCGCTACACAAACATGTTTGTCTGTCATTCGTCGGAACAAACAAACAAAAAAGTTGATGCTTGAAACACTTCCAAAAAAAAAAAAACAACCCTCAAAACGAGACGAGTGAGGGTAAACACGCAGAATCCTCTTTCATTAAAAGAAAAAAACAAAACAAAGTGTTATCATGAGCATGCATGTTTAAATTGACAACTTCAAAATATCCCAACACACATGAAATAATCATGATAAACACGTTTCATTTGAGAAAAAAAAGAAAATATAAAAGTCTATCTTCAGTCACTTCTGTAAAATAAAGATGTAGCTTTAAAAAGGGGGATAAATGCTTGTCCTTCTCCTTTTCCAACTTTCTTTTTTTCTCGACATCAGAACTTTCTTATTTTTTTTTTAAGTAAAAAAAAAAAAAAGAAAGATCCCCACGTCACCCAACTTCCTCGTTCCTTTTATTTTGAAATGTCTCCGATCCCACTACGTTTTAAACTTACACGTGATGCCATAATATTGAGAACAACAGATGGAGAGAGAAAGAGAGAGAACATTGTCTACACAATGGAACTACGTTGGCATGAAAACAGTATTAGCTGAGTGGGGTTCTGGCGTTGGCTGGTCCGGTTCGGTGCCGAGCCCCGCGTCATCCGGAGGAGGTCGACGAGCCGTTCAGGGACACCTTCCGGGGCTTGCTGCCGCCGCTGCCCCCGCTGCCGAACTGAGTGAAGGACCGGCTGGGGGTCGGGGGGGCGGCGGCCGGGGTCCCGTTGACGTTATTGGGGCCGTGGGGGTGCTGCGGGTGCGGGGACTGCGCAGGCGTGCCGGGGCTCGGCAGCGACGAGGACGTGGACGGAGCCCCGGCGGGACTTCCGGCTTTGTCGCTGGCGGAGTCGCTCTCGGGACCGGACCTGCTCGCGCTGTTCTGGCCTTCCTGCTGCGCGTGGCTCACCTTCATCTTCTTACAGTTGGGTCGGACTCTGTACTTGAGCGGCAGAGGGCCGTTCTGTCAGAGAGGGACGGACACAGAGATCATCACGCGTCAGAATACACGAATCAAATCCACACGCAACAAGGAAATAACACGGAAATAAAAACAATCGCAAAACACGACAAGTTTTAAAGCAGCCAAAAAACAACCAGACAAAGTTAGTCATGTTTTCGAAATTTAAATTACACGACAAACAATTTCTAACATCCAAAAAATATTCTGATGGACAGATGAAGTCAAATTATTTTCAGGTCAGCTGTATTTTTCCCAGTCCTCAGGGAATAACCCCTGTGTGGGCCTCCAAAGTCTAATTAAAAACTGGGAAATGTACATGAATGGCCTAAGCTTCTAGTCCATAACCTCCCGTCAGCCTGTTCTATGTGAAAAAAAAAAACCTAAACAATAAGAGTAAATAAATGTATATTTTTTGAAAGTTGGCTGGTTTCTGCACCACTTTTTTTCTTTTGTCTTTGCTTTGTTATTTGATGCAACTAGAATACATTTGAAAAATTGAATTTATTAATTTGTAAAGTAAAATGTAAATACAATCATTTAAAGATGATCATGGATGCTTTCTTAGCCTTTATTTCACCTTTATTAAAAACACCTTTTTCTTTTCTTTTTTTTTTAACCAAAAACCACAAGGTGTTTAAATGTATACTCCAGCTGCTTTTTGTCATAACCACATTTATTTTAAAAAATGCAGATGACTTAAAATTATGACGACTTTTACACATCCTATACATTGACGGGCAAAATAAGAGCGTTTATTATTTACTACCGTCAGTAACGTGATGAAAATGAGGATAAACCAATCGAAATCAAGTTATTTTACTATGTGTTATGTTAAAAAAAATAATCTTACTCTTCTCCAAGTGTAGATATATGCTATATCCATTAACGTGTAGTAATCTTTCAGAGGTTCGTCTTCATACATGACTTCAACCTAGAGAGAAAAAACAAAAAATATTAATTTAAATGGAATAAATCAGTAAATATATTTGCACTGAAGTGAGATGAAGTAAGAATCAGGGACCAACACATTTTTATGAATTAGATTAAATGTCCAGTTTGTTAGTCAAATATGGAATGAATAAATAATGAGTGGATCAATAAAAGACCTGGTAGGTGCTTGGGATGTCCATTTTGCTGCGCAGGAACTTCCTCAGATGCATGACTGTCATGGCTGCTGGACACTGAAGGTACCTTTTGTTAGCCACCTGTAAAATATGCAGGGATTCCAAAATAGTTTGATTTCAAATTTACATGCGTAGAGGTACATCTAAAGGAGTACAGTGTGGTCCACCTTAAAACGAGGAAAATACATAAACAATGTAGCTTTGTTAAGTGAAGACAATGCATCAGCTGATTTCACAAGAGAGGTGAAAAATGAAATATTCGTCTTTCGAAAAAGGAATCTGCGGTTCATATTTCATTCTTATTTTGTTCCAAAGGATGCCAGCAATAAACAATAGCGCTGTGGTAGAAAAATCAACTTGCCGTACCTGATCTTTAGTCGTCTTGGTCTCCACTCCAACTCCCAGTCTGCTGGGAGTAAAACAAGAGAAAATAATAATGACTTCACAGCTCTGTCACATTTGTGTTTTTTCGTGTTCCAACATCAAACCTACATGTGACAAAAAATGTGATTATCGACAGGATCATTTTAATTTTCAAAATAGTGTGGATCTACAGAGTCAGCCTCTTGATGAAAAACACACTTTTTTGCTTTTCTCCTTTTTACCATATCTAACACATACAGCATTTCTAACTTATTACTTATGCCAGCAGCCTTTAAAAGGTTCATTTAGTATTGCAGGGAAGTAAGTCAGGCTGTCAGCGATTGAAACAAGTGGATAAATTGCAAGAAAATGTAATTAAATTATTAAAAGAAATTAAATAATTCAGAAAATATCTTCAACTAATTTCATCAAGGCTGAAACACAGAGGAACAATATATTAAATATTTATTAGTTACTTCCTTAAAGGAGGATAAGTGACATCCAAAAAACATTATTGGAAAAAAGCCAATTTATAAACCTCAAGAAAATGTGTGTTCAGGATCGAACTCAGGCCGGATATCACTGACTCTGTGTGTTCATTTGTTGTGCTGGAATACAGGAAAACTTGGAGGACAAGAGGTTGTGCTTTCTGACGCATCACAACAGAGTTATTAACAGGTTCAGCAACACTCAGGAGAGTGTCCCATCTACAACAATGCAGGGCGTCATCCAAGTCTTTCATAGCTCACCAAATGTGACAGTGGTAATAAATCAGAATGCCACAACAACATTACTGGAACAAAACCGTAAAACACAGCCTACCTTGTCTGATCGAAGAACTCGATCGAGAGGCTGATGATCTCGTCATCTGTGATAATTCTCTTGTCTTCGTCTGCCACTTCTCCACGATCCTCATTGGATCCATTAGAAGCTTTAGAAAACACACACACACACACACACACACGGATGAATAACAAGAAAATCAAGCACAAAAACAAAAGGATGACTGAAAAATATAAAGTGCAACACTGAATTGCAAATAAATGCCTCTCTGATTTAGTCCTGAACCTCAGGAAGCGTGTTTATTCTCCTCACTGTGAAATAACAAAATTCGTACGCGTGCTTTTCTGACTTACCATCGACCGGGTGCTCCGCGTAAAAGTCTCTCCTCCTCTTCATTTCATCTGAGGACAATGAGGGAGAGACGAGCCATTAGCAAGTGTGTTTGCTTTCAGTTGGCACGGAATTAAAAGTGAAACACAAGAGGACACAGAACAGCAGAGCAGTGGAGTGCAACAAAAACTAAATTAAACAGTCAATACATCTGATATATCAAATTATGGATTATTTCAAAACAGCAGCATTAGCATGCACCTCAACACAATTTTAAAAGTGCTTCTCTTTGACCTGCCCTGTTGTTTAATTTCTTTAACTTTGTAATGGTCTTCTATCTCGCCACGGTCTCCCTCGAAAAAGAGATTTCAATCTCAAACAGGACTTCCCGGTTAAATAAAGGTTAAATAAAAAATAAAAACACCTGCCATTCATTTTACCTCCATGTTATTCCAACGTTCTACCTCATGAATGTGAGCTGTGGTGTAATATATGACACTTGGCACTGAAACAAGCAGAGTTTAGCCTGACCTCATTTGAGAGGTTTGCTCAGCAGCATATACACCTTAGAGGGGCTCTGTGTAGTTTTTTTTGGAGAGGAAAGACTAATGCAGACTTTAAATATTTACAATATGAATGAGGTAAGAATACAGAGGAGCATTTATCTTTTCCATAACTGAATAAACGAGCTGTTCTCAGAGGAAAATAAGGTTCCCAGAACACTGTGCGAAGCTAGAAAGGCGGCAGGGTCCGCCACATATAAACAGAGTAAAACAGCATGAAAAGTGTGATGTCCTTTAAGGTCAGTTTGATTATTCCGTCATGGAAACGAATAGTTTGTGTATTTAGGCATAAAAGATAACAAAAAATCAGTCAGTGAAGACATTTCTCTTCTGATGAATATTTCTTCCTCAAACCTACACAGTGCTCCTTTAACACAAAGACAGAAGCAGCACTTTAAAATAACAAAAAAACACCAAATGTGATGACAGCAGCAGAAGATGTGAGCTCAGCTCAGCGACCACACTTCCAACAGCTTACAAACAAACATGTGTCCGAAGATATTTCTGTATGGACATTTGTTGGTTTTTAAGGGTCGAATTTACACTTTTTATTTGCAGGCGGTCACACTGTTTTTGTGCCGTTCCAACACTGCCAGCTGCTTGTGGGTCAATCTACCAAGGCAAAAGAAAGCACGCGAAAGCAGACTGAGAGCTGAAGGACACACGTTAGACACAGAGGTGGCTTCTGCCGCCGTGCTCTTACTTTTGAAGAGGCCGGGGACCAGTTTGTACACAATGTCCTGTAGAGTTTTGTCAGACCTTGAAAGGGGAAGAGAAACGTCAGTCAAGTCACTGCGATACTGGGATTCTCAACGTCAAAACAGCTGATACCAACGGTTGAATCTCTGCGGTCCTATATCAGACTCATGGAGAGGAAGACGGGTGAAGTGGCGACACGTGCGTGCATATAAATTCCTGAGTCGTCATTCCTTGCATTACGGCACAGCTGGTATGCAAAAATATAAACATTCCTTATGGGCGTTCAAGGCTTTTGAAAATCTCGCACATAGTAAGTGTTATTTCTGTCTGAATATTTCAAAGCAATTACACATTCCTCTCCTGCTGCCGAGTTAGGAAGCAAGAGGAGAAAAACCACAAGGGGCAAGAAAAAGGTAACAAGCCACGTTCAAACTATGGCTGCTTAACATCAGCAACACATACACATCTTTATATATTAGAAAGGATATTTTTTTAAAAAGCATACAAAGGTGCATCAGTTTAACTGAGTCGTCTTAAAAGAAAGATTCTTTCACCCCAGAAGTAAATAAGAACCTTTATCTCAAATCTACATGTGAAAACTCAAAAACGCAGAAAATGCAGTAACCACAGGTCTCACCTAATGTTGAGCAGAGGCTTGGTTTTATGCACTTGTACATCACAGATGGGACAGTATTTGCTGGTTTCCAGATAGCGCACAATGCACATCTTGCAAACTGCACACAGTGGAGGGAAAAAAAGGAAAGAAAAAGCAGTCAATATCAGATGCCATCTGAAAAGGATATCCTGAATCGGAACTGGTGACGCGAAATCTGGTATAAAAAGGCTTCTGAGGAGCTCTGAACACTTCACACATGTGCAGAGAAGGTCCCTGCAGGCCAGGAGCTGCTGCAACATATTCACACAGTCACACACACACATATGTCTGCAAAGGAAAGAAGTCGTTGTTCTGCTCACATGAGTGGAGACATTCGATGATGGTGGTCGCGTCTATGAAATATCCCCCGCACAGCACGCACATGAGGTGAGGGTTGAGCTCGGTGATCTTTATCCTGGTCGTCCGATGCATGTTGAGAGGAGGGAACAACAATCCTGCGTGGGAAAACAACAGAACAACATTTTAAAAAATAATAATAAAAAAAGAGCAGGTCAAAACAATGTGTGCGTGACGGGACAGGAGGAGACAGCGGAGGACCGCAATCTTTTACAACGCGGGGCGGACCATTTGGGGGGAAAAAAAAGAGGGCTGCTGTTTGTTTGACTGTGTTAAAGCAACATCATCTTTTATGCTAATCCCGGTAATAAGCGAAGGGGAAGGAGCGTCGGTGGCAGATTGATGGGCAGCAGCGGGGTCACCTGACCGGGGCGCAGTGAATGATCATAAATCAATCGCGTCCGCGGAGGGATCGATGGAGGTTTCGTCCTCAAACAACGGCGTGTAACACATGGTGGCACCAGACCAGGAGTAAACACGCAGAGAAATAGATTCATTCTGGATGTCAGTGCTCAGCTTTTCAAAATCTGGGCTGATTATTGCAGTTTATTGGTTTAAAAAATAAAGCGCCAGAAATCCACACGATTATAAAAAACAAATAGGACCGATGGAGCGCCACAGATGTCTGCCACGCTTCACGAGATAAACATCCGATGAAATAACTACATGTGTCGCTGGCTGCTCCACTGTGGAACCAGACATGTACCCAAAATTTTGGTTGGAAAAAAAATAATGCGTGCGTAATGTGTGGCGCCCCGGGGTGAGAGGCGGAGAGAGAGAGAGGGGGGGAGATGATAGGAGACACCCATTCACTGCGTCAGGTGTGCCACACAGGCTTGTGGGGAAACCTGCGCGTTTCTATGGCAACTCCCTTTGCTGTTTAGCCCACATGGCTGACCGCCAGTCACCGCGACGAGCCAGGATCTCCAACCGAGGAACAGCGCGGGCGAGTCTCTCCGGTGTGCGGAGCGGGAACGAGGAGGGACCGGAGGCTCCCCGTCCCCTCCGCGCTCGCAGACAGCCGCTGGACTGCCAGGCTGCCGACAGCACGGCTGCCATTTTGTGGAGGAAAAAAAAAAAAAAAAAAAAAAGCCCGTATCGGTTCAACGGGCTGCGGGGTTTCCTTCGAGAGAAGGCGAATAAAAACAGTATCCGGGTAGTTTACGCGAGCTTCTCACATCTTTTTTTTTTCGGAGGGAACCGAGGAGCAGCTCGGGCGCGGCGAACTCGGGAGAATAATCTCTGCTGTTATTCCGCTCCGTGTTTTTCATGGCGTGTGCGCGATAATCAGCAGCCGTGCAGCAGCAGCACCAACATGGCCAGACGGCAGCGACCGCGCCGGAGTCGAAGCGCACACTGGGTCATACTTATTTATTCAGCGCCATGATGAACCGGAGGCACACACGAGACCCGCGACAACTTTTTTACCCGAGGTCGCGCCAGTGGATGTTTAACTTTACGAGCCCGGTTCTGGCAAACCACACGAACCACTCCGACAGTGAAATAAAGTCCTCCAGTGTCAAGTAATCGTCGTTTAGCCATTTTATTACGAGCCACGAAGCAAACCTAGGCTGTCTTTAAAAAAATGTTGGACATCCATGTCGGCGCGTATTTATCAAAAGCTCGGGCGCCCTTAAAGAAATAATTTAACAGCATCGTTAAAAGTCAAACTGTCGCCTGTAGACTGCGCATGATGAGGTGACCCTCTTTAAAACACTGGATGACAGCCAGCCAGCTCCAGCCCCGAACCCACACGGTCCCTTCATGGTGCCACAGCCGGCACCGTGCCCGAGCCCCGGCCGGGCTTCAATGCTCCAACCGACCTCTCCTCTTGGCCGTCTCTCAACAGACCACTGCGGACAAAGTTTGGAACGGCGACTCCGACTCAAGGGATGCCTCACACATGGATAATGATGGATAATGTCCTGGGCTACAGATACGCAGGGAGCCTGTTGCGCCCATTAATCGATTGGCTGGTGTTTGGACAACTGCTCTCCCTCTGTCCTGCGGGAGCTGACTTTATAAGACATCCAGGTCAGTCGGCTCCACAAATCCACACGGACCTCCTGTCCATGTGGATTTTTCAGTCAGACTGGGAACGAATGCTCGACAAAAATGGCTCAAAAGCACCCACCAACAAAACGCTAAATCTAAAGTGTGGGTCCAGACTCCCGTTATAGATCCAGCTGTCCCACAGAGACACTGGCTGCACACAGAAAGATGGAACGGACACATCACACGGATTCTTTCTGTCAAGACAGTCCGGTTTAATCGTGGAGTCGGCGTTGACAGCACACCCTCAAATTAACGCAGATGAATCTTTAATCCCTCCAATAAAGCAGCAACAAATTAAGAGATTTTCCCCCTCGGTTCTTGCAGTGACCCCGAAGTCGTGCCGACCTCATTTATTCCCCCAAAAACGAGCCCAGTTCCTCTTGTAAAGGTTCCCCCCTTTGCACGTAAATCAACAGCAGCTGGAAATAACCCAATTAAAATCGGGAAAATGGGAAAGGAAAAAAAAGAAAAGGAAAAGATAAACCAAGAGCTCGTATTTACAGCTGTCAGTTTAGAAAATCTTGAAATGAAGAGCTGGAGATTCCTAATTAAGCAGAGTCGAAACAAACAGGGGTTTGCTTTCATTTGGTGGGTTAAATTGTGGCCACCGCGCACTGCGAGCCTCCCCAAAACCTGCGAGGCTGCGTTATCACATCTACATGGACCCGTGAGCCTGTCAGTCTGCAGACCCGAGCCGAGGGGGTAAAACACTCGTTTTAACCCATTACGCACACGCAGCATTCATGAGTCCAATGAGATTTTCTTTTCTTTTTTTTTTTTTTATCCCCCCACCCCCTCTTAGCCCCCACCTAAGAAGCAGAAGCCCGCCTGGCTCATGTCTGCCTGTCTTGTGTCACCACACTCGAGTCACACTGTCCGCCAGCATTTAGCCGCATGAAAGGGAAAATATGGAAATCCATATTGAGACTAAATGTCAACAAACAGTCCACGCTGGCCACAGCCCCGCGTGAAATAAAGTGGAGTCGACCCATGCTGTTGGCTGCTCGCGAGAAAACAACCAGCCTTTTGTGGAGCTCCCCTGGCCGACGCGTCGCCTACATTTTTTTTAAAAAATTCTCCAAAAGCCAACCATCGCTCTTAATTGAGATAATCACGCGCCGAGAGATGACGAGCCGGAGTGCGTGATGGACGATGGTCCGAGTGTTCACCAAGCAGCGGTCACCAAACATTTATGCACAATTAAAAATGGCTCGCCTCCTCGTCACGTTTATGGGAGCCGTCCAAGTTAAGTTAATAAATCCAACACCGGGTCACGCACGCCAAAAGCCAACACGGCGCCCGGTTCGCAACACCCCACACTACCCGATTCTATAAAATGAAGACGCTGCGTGGAAGTGCGGGCACGGCAGGAGCGTTTGGAGCACTTGCTGCCGCGGAGATCTCAGCCAACACAGCCCGGTTCGCCCGAGATCTCCCACTTTACATAAATCCAAACGACACACGGCGAAACCCGACCGCGATCAACTTATACGGACACGTTACCGAACGCACGATCGTGCCGGGGCGCGTGTGCGTGGGTCTTAATTCGCGTCCGTGCGCGAGCGGGGAACATCTTTTACCCAGAGAAGAAAAAAAAAAAAGTGGTGCGCAGACACACACGGGCAGCTCCACGTCGGTGATCGCTGCAGCCACCGTTGAGAGCTCCACATCCACCGCTGGATCGCCGCGTACAAAAAACCACAAAAGCACCCGCCCCGAGCGGCGCCTTCCGCCCCCGTTAGTTCGAGACGATATCGAATGAGACGTACCTGGAGGCTCGGCCGGGGAACGGTGGGTCTTGAGGCGGATAGACAATGAAAGTTGGGAGGCGATCAGCAGAAAATGAATAGGAGCCGAGCCGCCATCTTGAAGCAGGCTGCAGACGCTGTCAGTGGCGGAGAGCGCACGGCGGACCGGAGCGCATTTCAGATGTGCGAAGAAAAACTCCTCTTTTCCTCGCCGCCCGCGCGCCGTGTGCGTGTCCGATTCGCGGCCGTCTGGAGAGCGCGGTCGTCCGGCTGCGGCTCGGGAAGGCTCCCACTTCGGCACCGAGAACTTTGCCTCCAAAATATCCGCTTCACCCCCAGTAAAAATGCAGCAGTGTGTGTGTGCTCCGTGGAAACTGACACCGTCCCCAAAATGGCTTGTAGTTCGACCGCCCCGCTTTGGTCACGTGGTCTCGTTGCTTAAGGGTGCCTAGGAATTACTGTCGGTGTACGCTGTTTTCCCCCCCTAATCTACTACGCATGATACAAAATAACACACGAAACGCACATACGTACATGTGGACAGCCTTTACATGCCATAAAGCACCGAGCAGCTCGTGCTTTACTCGAGCTGCGGTGGCACCAGGCAGCTGCTTAAGGGCGCGTAATTTTTTTTTTTTTACTGTCGGTGTATTCTGCTCTTTCTAATGTATGACGCATGATTTTAAATAACCCATCACACACGTTCGCGCAGTTTGCTTCACTTTTCGGCCGGGAAACACACAGTTCATGCACTCGTACGTCTCCTACTTGCGCTCCAATTCGCTCTGCGATCGCGGGCGTGTGGAAAGTAGGCTGTCGGCGGTGGTGGTGATCCCTCGTCCCTCCGAGGTTAAAAATAACTGCGGCACACGCACTCACACACGTTCGTGTCGTTTTTTAGACCCTCAAAATGCCTCGATCCTCTCTCTCTCTCTCTCTCTCCATCGGTCCGCCGGAGCTCAAAGGGGCCACCTCATTCATCCGTGGTGCTTTTTTAAAAAAAAAAAGAAAAAAGAAGACCCACGCACACTCGGTTTAAAAACACGTCCATGTGACAAATGGCTCTGCTGTCAAACCTTTGTCACAGGCTGTCCTGACATGTGCAAAAAAAAAACAAAAAAAAGAAGCAGAAAACAAAAACAAAATGCGCTGCAGCTTCCACTTGATGAATCGGAGTCTTTATCCTTCAGCCAGCGCCGCAGAAAATGAAGGCATGTCGGATGTTTATGGAATCTGAGCCGCTGTGGCGCTTCAGCTGCAGCAGCTTTGAACTTTCAGCTGAGGTGGATGCAGAGGGATAGAAGAGGAGGGAGAGGGCTGCCGGGCAGGTCGCTCTGAAAAGTCACAGATCTCTTTTTTTATTATTATTTAGAAATATGCGCCATCACCAGCCTGAGTCCTGCAGAATAAAACAAAAGCTGATCCTCTTGTTGCAACTATGGCAAAAAAAAAATTTTTTTTAAAAAACCTACTCAACCGACTCCATATTCAAACCACACGTTTCACATCACACACACTCGACACCTACAACGCGACAGTGGAAAACATCCTCCCGCCTGATGGGAAGTCACATATCTGGGTCAGCGTGAAATCAGTCAAAGCACGAGGTGGAGTTTTATTCGTTTTGTTGGTGTTTTTTTTTTTTTATTGAAACACAAGTTGGAATGAAATGTCACGTCAAGGTCAGGTACAAAAAAAAAAAAAAAAAGGAGGTATAAAGAGGTGAGCGATGCCGCTGGAAGCTGCTGAAGTTCAGTGCTGTGTGAGGCGGAGGGGAGCAGGACACCCGGCGGCATCACATCTGACTGGCTTTCTCCACACTCTTGGCAGCGTCCTTCAGCTTCCCCACCAAATCCTGAAGAGGGACAAAAGGGAGGGAATGAAGTCGGCGGAAATGTCGGAAATAAAAAATCATATCTACGCTGTAGTCAAAGTTTGTGCGCTCGGATTTTTTTGTATTTATTCACCACCGTGGATCTGATCGACAGCAGGTCACCCTGGAACTGTGTCATCTATTAAAAACAGCTCTGATGATGCATTATGTCTGTAACACATTTATTTTGATATGAAAATGCATCGCCATCAACGTGATCTATCGGTGTTCTGTAAGATCCGTTCATTTATTTCCGCATGCGCAGACATCGCTTTCATTTATTTTCAGACACATTTTCACAGATGTTTTCTTTTGGAACTCCCCCCGTCTGGAGTTGAAAAAATACCCTGCAGCAATCAGGTCAATGAATCGACTTCTTTCATTTTGTTTGTTTTTTTTTGTGTTTTTTTTTAATTCTGAGTAAAATAACAAAAAAGAAAAAGACACGTGGAGAGCAAGTGGATTTTTAAAAAAGGGAGCATACAGAGCACACATGGACCTGAATCCTTTCCTCTACCTGTAGCTGCTCCATCGTGCAGGTGAAGTTGATATCCTCCGAGGACCCTTCATTCTGAGAAGGAAAAGGAACAAAACACGGTTCACAGAAAAATCATCACACAGAGGGACCCGGAAAAGGCATAAAAACGCGTTCGAGTCTCACCTCAGTGTCCAGTGAAATCAAGTAGACAGGCTCGTTGACCTTATCGACCTGGGAGTTCTGTCGGGGAGACAATATTTTTTTTTTTTAGAAAGTTGCGCAACAGAAAACACAAAAGATCAGCTCCAAAACGTTGCCTCCAGTACCTTCATGTGGTATTGCAGACGCCAAGACGCGTCGTTAACCCGAGGTGGACACCTTCCTATGCTGGAAGAGGGTGACAGTTACTGTGGAATCTGTGATCTTGAGTAAATAGAGTAGATGTACATAAAAAGCAGGGGCTCGGGGAGGTTCACCTTCATAATCCGACAAGAATCTAACGGTCTGAACGCTGAAAGTGTCGGACAGAAGACGTGTGTTCTTTGAAAAATAAAAAGTCCCCATGTGAGACTCTCTGGTCGAACCTCTCAGGATTCAGTAAGAGAGTCATCTGAGGTTATTTAACGATGCCCGATGTGCGTGAATAAAACTGTTTGTGTTTAATATGAATTGAACAAAATGTCCCTCACAAATAAAGACACGTTTTTGTTGACGACGCGTCATAAATACAGCATTTACATCGCAGTTCATCACACTGATGTCTTTAAAGGTGCACTGTGTGGTTCTGGGGAAGTCATTTAAGATCTTCACTGACTGATTTTTTATGTCTAAACAAACTAAACAAACAAACTCTCTTTGTTTTCACGGCTCAATAAACTAAGTGAACAAACTGACCTTAAAGGACAACACAGTTTGCTTTGTTTTTGTTTATATGTGGCGGACCCTGCCACCTTTCAAGCTTCAAACAGTGTTCTGGGGACCTTATTTTCCTCTGAGAACAGCCTGTTTATTCAGTTATGGAAAAAATAAATATTAACAGCATTAATATTGTTAAATATTAAAAATTTTGAGTTTGAAATTCTTTTCCAAAATCACATAGTGCCCCTTTACGACCAATGTGGAGTGGAATAAAAAAAAGAAATGGGGAAAATGTTGTGCTTTCATTTTCAACAATCAAAGAGCGAAAAACGTTCAGTTGTAACGCTGCAATGTTAAACACATAAAGTGCTCAAAATCCATCTGGGTGAAAGTAAAACTACTCAGCTAAAATATATCATCGTCACCTCCACTGATCTCTGCAGGCTTACCTCGCCAACAGGCGGCCCAGCTCTGTTTTATGTTTCTGTAAAACACAAACAGGCTTCTGTGAGTGATGGTCAAAATCAGCCACATTCAGTTACAAGACTGCACGTTCAAAAATATAGAATAAAATAGAATAAAATAAAAAAAGTGCTGGAGCTGTCACCTCATACGTGCTGTAGAATATTTCTATTCTCTCTGCACTGAACGTGAGTTCTTCCAGGCAGGAGCTGTAAGAACAAAACACTTTAATAAGGAGACGATTTCACCAAACTTCACTTGCTTTTTTTTTTTTTAAAAACGGTCACATTTTTTGGACACGTTTACACCAGCATGCATTTTTTCCCCCTGTTCAAAGAAGAGCCAGAGCTTTGGTCCTGTGTAGGCTGACTCTGATGTCTCCATTGTCTCAGTGAGCACAGGGTTTGTAATCACATTTCAATTTAGATTGTGGAGA
Organism: Lagodon rhomboides; assembly: GCA_039737535.1. Classification (NCBI taxonomy): domain Eukaryota; kingdom Metazoa; phylum Chordata; class Actinopteri; order Spariformes; family Sparidae; genus Lagodon; species Lagodon rhomboides. The sequence goes on from CM077803.1 coordinate 13,517,923, forward strand.
AATAAAAGACAACCACTTAAAAGAAGGGGTTTTTTTTTTCCTAGGGAAGAGAAAAGAAGAAAAAACTCAATGAGTCAAAATGATTCTTCAGCTGTATTTTTGGTTCTTGTTGGTTGGATGATCAAAAACACAGAGTACTTGAATGTTTATGCCCTTTATCCTTCACTCTGACGATGATCAGAATAACACCTCCACTCTCTAATTTCAAGCACCCAAAGCATAGATGGGACGGTATAAAAGATTTAATCGTGGATTGAGATTAAAAAAAACAAAAAAAAAACAGTCAGGATTAGTTGATTGTGGTGAGTTTTCAATGATGGGAATAATGGTGAATGTCCTCACACGTAAGCTGTCTAACTCACTGACTTCCTGATTTGTTTTGAATTGCCCAAGCCTGTCACCACAGCTGAAGGCACGGCGTGAACACTGTGCCTCCCACAAAAACAAGTTTTAAATTATATGCGTGGGAAAACGACAGATTCCAAACTAAAGGTCATCGGGTAGGTGAGGTTACAATCTTTTATATGTGCAGGAAGACCTCGTGATTTAGGATTTCTTCTTCTAGATTCTTAGATTGAAGATGTGCGTCCTACAGAAATATTTGCCTCCTCACAGAATGCAATGGTCAAAGTCATTCCAGTTCTTATTTTGAAGGTTTTAAGAATATTTCTGATGATTATCTGGATAATATCGTGAACCGCAAGTATATATCGGACATAACATTTTCATATTGCCCCATGCCTGACCATAAGACAATGGCAAAAACAGCTTCATCTAACCAAGCAATGCAGATGCAAGGCAAAGCTGCCTTTTTTCTTTTCTTTTTTTTTAAATATAAGTTTCAACCAATCCATTTAGACAAGTGTGTCAAATATAAATACAGAACCCATTATTTAATTTCTATTCCATTTACAGCTCCTTAACATGTTAAACAGTAACCTCTGGTGACAACGAGGACATCCTTTAGTTACACATCTGGGCCACACAATCAGAACACAACATCAGCTCATTTCTACACCAGACACCCTGTCCAGAATTTTTCCGCCTCAAAGCTCCTTCTAGTTTCACGGGAAAATAAGACAACATTTCACACATTTGCTCTATTTGAATTTATTGCTGCACTCTTTGAATTTATTGCCGCGCTCTTTGCCAGAGTCCTGGTCTTTTGGGAGTTGCAGAAACGACACGATTTAGAGCGCCGTGTTTCCTGTCGCACCGTGTGATAAGAGCCATAGACAGACAGCTAATAATGAGCCTATTTTTGGACGCTCGGGGCTGCAGCAGTAGGCTACATGTCACAGGAAGGAAACCCTGCTCTGTCTGATGACGCCTACCTTATCGTTGACTGGTCGGCGCGCTGTTTGACCGCCTCCAGTATGAAGGTGGTCGCCGCAGTGTGACTCTGCTTGAGCAGGATCTGGTCGAGCCGCTTCAGCTCGGGCTGATCTGCAAAACCACAGAGCAAGACAACACGGTGCATGAGGGTGCAAATGTGCAGTCAAGAAGAGCATGCGGTTTTTTTTTTACTCTCTGTGGACTGAACAGACGCGTTTGACTGCTATAATGTGCGACCCCATCCTCTCGTGCTCTGGAGATTGACGTGTGGAATGGAAATCAATGATGATTTGCATGTGAATGGACCCCCGAGCCGCATCAGCCGGGGGGGGGGGGGGGGGGTCCTTTGTTTGTTTGTATACTGAACATTTCACTTTCTACATCATTCTGCCATTAAAGAGAATTGGACTGCTGCACAAGTTGGACACGCACACACACACACACACACAGCTAGATACACCACCAGAGCAGGAGCTGTAACCACTGCAACACCAAGCCCTTCTGTCCTCTTGCATTATTTAATATGCACTGCTTAAAATCCCAGAAAAAAATAATTTGGAATAAGCGATGATGCGTTCAAGGACCTGCTGAGAAGCGGGCGAAGGCGAACGATCACGTGTGTAGGCTATATCCCTCATCAGTTTGGACTAATGGTGATGGAAACGGTCTAATGCTGTGTGGAGGAGACCTAATGTGAGTTTAAATGACAAAGGGCATCCCGAGTGGCCGTGTGATTGTGTGTGTGTGTGTGTGTGCTGCTGAATGTAAAGCAGGCAGCAGAGGAGGCTAACGTCGCTTTAGCCCGGCGGCTGACGGACGGACGGGCTGTCTGTCTGCTGCGGATCCTCCTCGCCTCGTTACACATCTTCGTAGAAACACGGAGGGGCGGTTTGGAGCGAGTGCTGGTTCGCAGGAGAGCGAATAAAAAAAAAAAAACCCACAAACATCGACGCAGCTTGTATACACTTTCAGCACGGAGAGAAACCGGAAGCAGCCGCGGAGACAAAAGCGGCGGCGGCGGCGGCGGCGGTGGAAGAGGCGGCGGCTCACCGAGGACTCCGGGGTCCCCCCGAGAGGACAGCAGGCTCCGGAAAGACACGTCCACCAGCACCTGGAAGCAGCTCTGGTCGAAGGCGGACGGGTCGGCGAGGGACTGCAGCCCTCTCTGCACAGACTCAGACAACTCCATTTTGTAAAAAGGGGTGACCCACGACACGAGACCACGTGACGGATCAGCTGATGCAGCGTGTGGAGAAGCCGAGGAGCCGAGGCGAGCAAGACTCCGAGCTGAGGCTGAGGCTGGACCTGGAGAGCTGTGGGGAGAGATCAGTGGAGGGTCGTCACGGAGGAGAGATGTTCAGGGCACGTGGTGCTCAAAGCGGGGTCCGGGGACTCCCAGGGGGTCCCTGAGGGGCTTCTGAGGGTCCAATAGCAGAAAGAGGAACCATTTATTTTCACTTTGATTCCCTCAAATAGGACGATGAGAGAATGTTTGACTATTGAATATAGTATATAGAAACTACTGTTCTGTAATAAAACATCTAACAGAGGAAGTGTGATCAGATGGAGGACCCAGAGGTCTTATCAAATGTCATTGAGGAGAAACAGCTGGAACTTAGAAGAAAACTGCTGGTGTAAAGATAGATAGATAGATAGATAGATAGATAGATAGATAGATAGATAGATAGATAGATAGAAACTTTATTTATATTGATCAATTAGCTTGTATGACATATAGGCTACAAAAAACACTGATGCACACAACAATATAAGAATAAAAACTGAAATGGGAATTTCAGTGAAATAAAAACAAGATCATGACAGTAAAAACAATGAAGTCTAGGTTTTAACTATAAGGTGAGCAGTGCAGGTTGGGTAATTAAGACTACAAGTGCACTTTACAACACAGAGGCTAAAGACAACCTGGGACTTTGACTAGAATAAAACCAAAAAACAGAAAGTGTGTGTTCATGTTGAGGTTTTACCATATAAGAAACTTTCGTGTTCACAAATAAATGAGAGTCCAGTGGGAATACTTCTGGCCACACTCTCTCTCCGGTTAGAGCGACATATTCAAAGTAAACTGAAACTGAAACAGAACACAGACTCTGTGGCCATTGCAACCATATAAAATTTGATAATATTGAATTTATGGGATGTTGTGCACTTGCTATACCTGGACACACTGAATGCAAACTGTTCGAGGCACTCGTTACAATCAGTACAGTGAAGAGCTGACACCAGGAAATAGCCAGTGTCATATCACCTAGGAGCTGGAGATGAAATTAAGCTGATGAGACATTAATTAAGACAATTAGTATGCTGTACCCCTTCTGTACAGTCAGCACAAGCCTTTTTACCTTACATTTCAAACAGTTTTGCTAATAAATGCTGTACCACAGTGACAACTGAAACCTTTTACAATTAAACTAACCACTATCATCATGTCTACATCATTTCCTTTTCATCAGAAGGTTTGAAACGAGCAGAAAACCTCCTGGGTTTTGATCATTTGCCCTGAAGAAATTTTAATCAGGAGAGGAAGATCTTCATTGACTCATTTTTCTTTATGCCTTAAATAAACTAAATAAACAAACCCTCTTTGTTTTCATGACTGAATAAACAAACTGACCTTTAAGGACAACACAGTTTCATACAGTTTACTTTGTTTCTATGTGGCGGACCCTGCCACCTTACTAGCTTCAAACAGAGACCTTATTTTCCTCTGAGAACAGCTTGTTTATTAACTTATGGGACAAAAAAATATTTCTGAGTTTGTATTATTGCCTCATTCATATTGTTAAAATATATATTATAATAATATAATACATTTTAATTAACCAATGTCGTCATGTTGACATAATTTTTCTTTCCATTAGAAGGTTTGAAACTTGCAAAAGCTTGATGAGTTTCATTGAATTGCCCAGTTAAAGTTCCAGATCAACAGATGGGGCTAAATGATTTTAAAGAGAGGTGAAAGGATGCACAGGATTCACTCATTTTTACAACCGATGTACATTTTGACGTGTGTGCAGTGAAGGCAGAATGAGCAGCAGCGCGCTGTCTGCCTGTTGTTACACTTTAACTCAGCCACCATAATGACACGATCCTCTGTTTTATCCTCCTGCACATGATGTTGTTTTCCACGAGGCAGTCTGCAGGTACAGCGCTGGTGAGCAGCACTTTTTAAATTTCCATTATGTCAGCTAAAACATGTGTAATCAGTGTGTAATGCAGCCTCGACTTGGAACCACGTGACAACTGTAACTCTGAAGAGGAAGGAAATTCCCTTCTGCATAAAAAAAAAAAAAAAAAAAACGCGACTGCATCATTAGCAGCAGGATTATGCTGCATGCAGATGGTGCAGACTGCCTTTTCACTGAGCTGAGAGCGCAGAGCACACCGATCCTTCAGGTTGTCATGGCGCATAGCATGGACACATGAAGACGTGCAGCTTTTAAAGGAGCAGTCCCGAAGAAATCCATATTATTTACTTTAATTCTTGCGTTATTACGCGCAGTAACACCCCCATCTCAGCTTCTGCGCTGTTGATTTTTTTATATGTTTTTTAATGCTCACTCAGCAGTTTTAAACTCCTGTGGGGGGAAAAACTATTTCATCGCTCTCCAACGTTGCCTGTTCCGGCGGCACGCACCGCTTTTATTAACCACGATACTCATTTTGGGCTGCATCATTTCCCCTATGAGTGAGCTCATCCACAGCCCGTCGTTCATTTTCTATAAAAGAGGAGGACTGCATCTATTGCAGCGCGGCCACACACGCAGCAGCTATCGCAGTGACCTCTGACTCCGCGCTTTGTCCAAAGTCCATTTTGGCTCCGGGTCGGGTTGTGAAATAGATTAGCCTTCACTCTCTCCCTGCTGTTTCGTTTTTTTTTCTCTCTCTCTCTCTCCTCCAAGACATGTGTCTTATCTCGATGTGCAACTCCACTTGTCATTACGACGTCATATCAGGCCTACACCGTCATATTTTTTTTTTTTCTGCGTAAAGGTTCACGCGTCATCAGCCTGGTGACAGAATGGATTTGCTAGACAAATGTCTCACCGTTTGCCGTGTATTAAACCAATGTGGTTACATGTGCAGCTTCTTAACGCGTTAATGCAACTCCTTCAAAATAAAAGTCTTGCTGAGTGATATAGCCCTGATATCGAGTGTCTGGTGAGTGACTTTTAAACGCAGTACAGTCCTAATAAATCAACACTGTCTGTGTGGCTGAAAGTAACAGCCTGGTTCTGTTTCCGCATGGTTGTCTTTGCAACTTCACCCTCGGCCTGATCTGTTTACCCTACAACCGAACAGCTGACGCAGCGTTTCTTTTCCATTATTTTGCTGCTTCTCTGATGAGGCTATTTAAAGATTAAAGCGTTCAACGGAAACATGAGCTTATTTTTTTCTGTTGACAGAAATAGCTCTGCTGCTGATCCCGTATCATCTGTGTCACTGTTGGTAAAGCCACGTCACTTCTTCTTTTTTTTTTCAAATTATTTTTACCCCTATGCAGTTTATGTCACGATTATTCTAAGAAATCTGACAAACATTTCAAAATATCCCAGTTGGGAAAAACCCGAATGACTTCCCCGAATTGATCAGGCGAGTTCGTGAGCTCTTTAAAGTCCAAATCAAAACTGCCAGAGGTGTTGTGAAGAAGTCCAAACTGCTCTGGTGTCTCCACTTCAGCGTCACACGTGGATAAGCCAACAAAGGGACATAGCCTACATTTGAAATAAACTGAAGTTGTAGTTGTAAGTCTAAACTGATCTTTACCCTTCAAATGAAATGCAAAATTGATCGACATCTTCTTCCTCAGGCTTCTTCAGGCTCCTGCTGACGGATTTTGTTTGCATGAAGTTTTGGCACGCCGATTTTAACCTCAATCAAAATCTATTATTATTAATAATATTATTATTTAATTCGCCTTTGTCATTCATCTCTACTGTAGGTCCACGCAGTCGAATAATAACTTCGCTCCTAGTTCTGATCTCCTTCCTCTGACTGTCTTGACATACTAACAATGACACACTGGAAACATCCCCTTTAAGAGGACGCTGCGGTAATCTGACCTTGGGAAATGTGTGCATTGTCAACAACAAGGAATCATTTTCAAAAGCAGCTTGCGAGACGGAGACGTGTCCAAATGAGCGCTTCCACTGGCTGTTCTGACGCACATTCAATTAATTGCAGCGAGGCTCACGAGCCTAGAAGACACTCGTGTGCTGTCACATTTCTCTCCCTCTTTTTCCTCGCCACGTTTTGATCTCCACCATAAAAACAAGTAGCACATGTCTTTTAAAAAAAAAAAAAAAACGTGGAGGCTTATATGATCTCCGGGTGGGCGTTAAGGATTCGTAAAATAAACTGTCAGTCGGGGCCTGTTCCTGTGGTCTGGCTCGGTGGTTTGTTTCCCCCTTTTATTCACAGCTGCATATGATAACAGTAAAATCAGGAATTTTTGACCAAAGCAGTCATTTCACAGTGCGGATGGATCCTCTTCTCTGTGTCTGCTGAGGGTTTTTTTTTTTGTGCACGGTTGAAAGGGAGTTACATGCAGACAGAAGGAGGTGAGGTGGAGATCCGAGGGTTGACCTTAACCTTAATTAGAGGCTATTCAAGGGCCGTGAACGCCGCACAGCATCAACAGTCTACAGAGGGAATACTAGAGTTATGACAGAGGGCTTTAGGTTGCCTGTCGGTACACTTTAACACTGACAGAAGATCTGCTGCGATATCACTTCTAAATAAGTTAGAATCAATTTTCTTTATGTTATGTCACAACTTCCAGTGAGTCTCAGTATAAGATCGGGGGATTAAAAGCCTTTATTGCATCAAACTGTCCTGATTTTGATCATTTTAGAAGAAGTTCAACACAACAGCTCCTGAGCCCATCTGGTCGTTATTATCTACAGTGTGTACAGACGGTGGAAGAAGGTTTAGTCCATGAGTTTTCTTAGTTGTGGAATACATCGCTATGTTGCGATGTGGAAATCATTCATCTCTCTCATTATCTGTCTGACTTAAGACCTCACATGCAAAGAAAAATCAGGTTTCCCCTCAGTTCCGTTTAATCACAAAGTTTACTGCGTGATTTCCCTTTAAAACGTCTTTGGTAAGGAATTCTCTAACCACATATTTACCGTATTGTGTTAAATATAGGGAAACAAAGAAAACAAAATGAAAAACTGGCAGTGAACATGCAGATAACTTGCGCGCGAGTTCAACAAGGAGGGTTTGTCTAATATGTTGATATTCAAAGAGCAAGATCTCAATAGTTACCATAGTAACAGTTAACATTTCAATCTCACCTCTGTCTCTGACTCAGTGTCTGCTCCATTTTTTTTTTCCAAATAAACCCGAGGCTGATTGTCTCTGTGGATGTGTGTGTGTGTGAGCCCTCCTCCCAGAAAATGTATTTTTTTGTTGTTTTATTTTTTAATTTTCACACAAAGGCAGCTACATTAGCTGTCAGGGAAAGAGAAGAGGTTTTGAGTGGCATGTTTTGGTCTAACTATAATCCTAAAAAAAAAAAATCAACGTGGAGAAACAAGTTAGTTTCATACAGACTCACACCTGCCCTGATTTATAATGTGCAATTAAATTATTGCCTGAGCCACTTATGATGTTCCTCAAAATAAACATGTGAGGAAAAAATGAAATGATATGAAATATGAACTATGTTTCTTGTATTGTTTATGAGCACCAAACACATTTTTGCTTGAAATAATACTTAATTAAGTTTTAAGTCTAAACCACAATTCCCAGGCAACCGGCTCCGGGGTCAGGACCCCGATGTAACCATGAGGCCCTTAGTGGAGAAAAATAACTGAATTCACCGAAACTCATATCTGGTTATTATCTTTAAACTCGTGACTAATCAGAAAGTGGAAGGAGAACTTCATTTGAACTTGCTTTTGCACTTTGTCAAACATCGAGTCTGTTTAATCATCTTAGCACGTTTGAAACACTGGGGTTCATCAACCTTTCAGCTTCATTTGCTAAACAGGATTGGACACCCTGGGACTAATCTACACTTCGCGTGATCTCGCTCAAAAGTTTATTTGTTAAGCAAACAAACACGCTGGGCTGTTTTAATGGCGGGTGTTTTTTTAAAAGGCAGCTTGGTAGGAGGTGAAAATTGCTCGCAGGGATAAAAAAAAAAAAAACAGATCCAGAAGCATTGCCCGTGTGTGCTTTTGTGTGTGTGTGTGTGTGTGTGTGTGTAATAGAGAAAGAGAGGATCAGAGAAAACGAGAGAGAGAGATTTTTTTTTTTCTTGCAGAGTGATTCTGCCCCCTGTTGGAAAAAGAAGCCTCCCCATCCCCTCCTCCCTCCTCCTCCTCCTCCTCCTCCTCCTCTGCCGCTTTTATCACGTTTAAATTATTTATTATTGGACTAACAGGCTGATCATCGCATCACCTGACGTATACAGCCTGATCTTCCTCGTGTTTTTACGCACGATTGCTTGTTTTATTTTGAGAGGGACGCGTCTGATTAAATCACAGAAATTGTGGAGTTGCAACAACAAATAAATAAAAGAGAAATATTTGGAACGGATGGATTAAAAAATATGATTGATTAATCCCATTTAAAGGCGCAGAGAGGAGAGGATGCCCTGCAGAAAGGAGCGGGGCCATATAGAATCTGTAATTAACGTCTCCCCGTTAAGTACCTCATTAACTCGGTTATATATAGAGCTAATTAAATTGTTGTCCTGCGGAGCCTATAGCTGCTCTTCACTGAATCATTTCCATGTGTCATCCGTCAGATATGGTGCTGAGAAGGAGCGAGAGAGACGCGGACGCATCCGTCTGATGACGCTAATATGATCATCTCAGGAGGACCCAGTCCCCCTCCCCGTCCCCAGAGGTCAGCATGGGGTCAGTGTCTTGCTCAAGGACACTTCAGCAGTGCGCGCGCGCGTGTCGGCGCAGCAGCGGGCTCGAGCCCACTGAAAAAAAAAAAAAAAATAGAAAAGAAAAATGGCGGGAGAGCGGCCTTGTTGCGTGAATATGCTTGTAAGATGTGGCGAAGTTGTTTAGAAAAAGAGAAAAAAAATCCCAGCTGATGGACACTCATGGAGGTCGGGGATTGCAGAGAGCTCGCGCGCACGGTCGCGCGCCTCCGCGGCCGCTGGGTGGCAGTGGCGTGGTTCCTCTCTCTCTCTCTCTCTCTCTCTCTCTCTCTCTCTCTCTCTCTCTCTGTCCTTTGGGGAGCTCATGGAGGGGGGGATCATCGGAGGGGAACAAAGAAAGGAGGGAGGGAGAGTGAGGGGGGAGGCTAATGTGTGTGTGTGTGTGTGTGTGTGTGTGTGTGTGTGTGTGTGTGTTTGTGTAAGGGGGTATGTGAGGAAAAGGCGGGGCGGGGGGGGGGGGTCTCCCTTGTGACAGGACATATATGGAAATTTGAATGGCTCACATTCACCTCTACCAGAGCGCGCATGCCTGCTCTAATTCACCATCTCTATAGCCGGCACCATCACCACCATCACCACCACCATCAGCTCCCATTATGACTTGCGGCAGCAGCAGCGTCACCGGCTACAGACAGGAGCCCTGAACGTGACGAGAGAGAGGGGCTCCAGGTCATAGACGTATACATCCATAGACTAAAATAGGCTTTGTTACTTCTCTAGAGTGTGTGTGTGTGTACGTGTGTGTGCGCGTGTGCGCGCTCGTACTCAGACAATAAAAGCTTTCGGGGTTCAATGTGATTGCAATTACAGCCCTTTAAGCCTGTCTATCACAGTAACAATATGGCAGGCCCATGTGTGGCGGCGGGATATTAAATGCAAATATTACCTGACGTAAAATTCAATAACAGGGCTCATAGTCTTTAACCTGCCGTTCACCTTTTCATATGTGCTGCACTGCAGTCGCATATTATATAGCTGTGAAAATAAGATAATATTCTAATAGAACAATAGAACAATCCGCCAATAAAGAATAGCACACATGGGCAATGTTGAAAATTAAATAATAATTAATTTAAATACAAATAATTAAGCCACAGTAAATAAAACACATCAGTATAATTATATGTTATATTATAGTTTATTCCTGAATATTTTCAGCCTCTATTTAAAAAAATAAAATTATATATCTAACTGTGTTTGTAACCTTTAATATACTGGCTAAAATACAAAACCATACCCATCGTCATATATCTTGAATTTCATCTTTTAAATTATAAATGCTATTTGAATTTTTTTCGGGCCACATAAATGGCGTGAGAGCCGGTGTTTCCGTGTCCGCGCAGGGGCAGCTGTTCCTCCTCCCGCCTGCCGGTGAATAGCAGCTTCCTGCCGGCTGCTGTCGCTGCTGCAGCCGCCGCCAGGAGCTCCGCTGCCCCCTCACGTCCTGCCTGGCTCCCCGGCGCCCCGGCGCGGCGACCAGCGCGACAGGCGAGTCGGACGAAGTGAGAGGAGTAGTTTAGCGATTGTACTTACAGTGAAAAAGGAAACTAAACACGAGTGTTGTTGGGCTTTCCCCCCCCCCAGATATATTCTCACGGTGGACCCGCCATGTTTACCCTGCATGCCGCGGACTGAGCAGGCAGCTCGGGTCTCTCACAGTTCAACACATTTGGCTCTGCACTGCCAACATTAAGAAGCGTTGTTTCCCCCGCTTCATGTTACTTTATCTTTAACTAAAAAAAAAAACTACATGAGCCAACATCTGTTCTAGAGCAGTGTAAAACCTGTGAAGTTAATCACTGCGCGCTCAGCTCTCCAACACTGCAGCCGCCGCTGCGTGTAAGTCGTGTTTTCCATATGATGAGGCCATCACACAGGGATCTGCCACCGTGCTGCTGCTGCTGCTGCTGCTGGTTTATTCAGAACTGAGCCTCGTTTCAGTCAGTCCACATGCTAAAGCCTCAATCAGAGGCAGAAGTCTGGATCAAAGTGAGCTAAGTGAGTAATTGAACTTTGTGGTTACAAAGGTTATAGTCTGGGTTGACATGTTGCCAGAAAAATCTGCGGGCCCCCTCCTCCTCCTCCTCCTCCTCCTCCTCCTCTCTCCTCAGCTCCCACAGGTTGACTGTTTGTTTCTGTGTGTGTGTGTGTGTGTGTGTGCTGAAGTTTGCAGGAGAGGAGAATTTGTAAATGTTTGGTCACAGCTCTGCATTGCTTTATACTAATATCGCCGATCCAACAATACAATTCATGAATATTCCTCCATTCACCTGTCTCTCCCATCTTCCACAGCAGCACCGCTCTCAGGGTTTGGCCATCTGCGTTGGGTCCAGGAGGAATGAAGGACGAGAAAGAGGGGAGGGGGGGTGGGAGGTTTTGTGAAGCCCAGCGAAAGTGAAGTTGTTACACCGGCAAATATAACTGTTTTCCATCAGCACATTTGGGCTACAGTCCGTGGGAAATGCAGACACTGAACCTCAAGGCCAGTCTGAGGGCTGCGGCAGGGTCCCTGAATGGCAGCTAAAGGGATTGTTGTGATTATGAGTGTGACATTGTTGTGGGAGACATGTTGTTCTGTGACGCTGCACTAAGAAACGGCGTTTTCTTTTTTTTATTTTGTGACACGGTGTGAAAGTCAGCTTACAGAGCCCCTCTTATTTCTGAAGGCCGTCTGCACATTCAGGAACCAACCAAAGTCCTCCAGAACCTCTGTACGTCTGTAATATACTGTGAGCCTCTTTATCCTGCAGACTGCATTCTCCTTCAGGCTCGCACAGAGGGACCTGTGCCATAATATACTTTGTGAAAGGAAGAAAATATGACAAACAACATTTTTGACTCCCCTTAAGGGGGCACTAAGTAGTTTTATTTATTTATTTATTTATTTTTCATTTACATTTTTATTGAGGTCTTGATAGCAGAGTATATGAGTACAGGGTTGGTCATACATTTCGGAAATCTTGGCATAAACATATGACATGTCGCAGAGGAAAAATAAAGCTTGAAAAATAAAGTGAGAAATATAAGAAATATAAGGGGGAAATCCAGTCTACAGAAGAACAAAGAAGCTATGCTGTATTTAGTCTCTGATTTCTTAGGCTGAGTTTGCATTAGTCCTTGTGTAGGTCCAAAAAAGATCCCAAGAGGTCATCCCATCCTCCTTGTTAGCCGAAAGCTTGTGAAGCATAGACTCATAGGATGCCGTCTCCACCATTGCATCAGTCCAGTCTTTCAGATTAGGAGATACAGCAGTTTTCCAGTGTCTTAAAATAACTCTGGAAGCTGTGACCAAGCCCACCATAATGACAGAAAAAAGTTTTTGATATATTCGGCATTTGTGATCTGTCCCCTAGTAAACACACGACAGGGGTCGGGAGAGTCACTCAGCCTGACCAGCTACTCAGGAAGTCCACAACTTTGACCCAAAATTGACTCACTAATGCACATTCCCATACACAGTGAAGAAAAGTTCCTACCTCTGTCTTACACTTCCAACACATATTATCACGAAGTAGTTTTATTGAGAAGAAATACAAACTGAGAATTTTGATATTTACAGTCATCTGAATTTTTCCCAGAACTGAATAAACAAGCTGTTCTTAGAGGAAAACAAGAAATAAGAACACTGTTTGAAGCTAGAAAGGTGGCAGGGTCCGCCACATATAAACAAAGTAAAACAGTATGAAATTGTCCTTTAAGGTCAGTTTGTTTATTCAGTTTATTCAGTCATGAAAACAAAGAGAGTTTGTGTGTTTGTTAAGTTTGTTTAGGCATTTAAAAAAAAATCAGTCAATAAAGATCTCTCTCTCTCTGTTTAAAACGTCTTCCCTAAAACTACGTAGTGCTCCTTTAAAACAAATCCATTTGTACAGGCTACAGTTTCAGCAGCAGAACAAACAATACAAGTTTAGATTTTTACTGCACACTGCAACATTTTATTCACACTATATGCCATTCATACTGCATAGATAGAAGAATTAAAAACATGTTATTGTTCACATTTGAAATTAATCATAAAAAAATTGCTCATGAAATTACAAAAATACACAAAAAATAAATGAACTGTCCTTCATGCTAACTAAATGAATAATAGTGTTTTTTGCTCTTTGGTTAAGTTTATTTATTATGTTTTAGTACACACACACACACACACACACACACACACACGGTGAAGTGCTCAGGCAGGCAGGCAGTCGTCCACTGCAGCCCAAATTAAAACGCCTTACAATCAGGCAGGGCGAAGGACGGCCCTGAGGCATCTCAGTTTCCTTGTGCAGGGGGTCTTAGTCGAGGATCAACTTTCATGCAAGCGCTCCCAAAGAAGAAGGATGTTTCTTTGTTCTACCAGGACCAGTCTGCACACACAGCTCCTCTCTGTGTTTGACCAGAGAAAGAGACGAGGATGTGAGGAAGCGTAATTATGAATGAGACAACATTACTTCAGGAAAACCCCCCCAAAGAAGACCATTCATACACTGTGTTGCAAGGACATCCAGGGCCCGAGCAAGAAAGGAGAGGTTGATTATCAGCATCCTTTATTCAGTCTTTCATTTATTAAAGTTGCATTATGTCATTTTTTGGGGACGCCATTTTAATCATAGGAGAAAGACCTTCATGCCACAACAAACAACTCTCTTTGTTTTCATGACCGGATGAACAAACTGACCTTAAAGGACAACACTATTTAACGCTGTTTCACTTTGTTTATATTTGGCGGACCCTGCCACCTGTCTAGCTTCAAACAGCCTCAAACTGTCCCGGTGACCTCTCGAACAGCTTGTTTATTCAGTTACGGACACACAAATCTTTCTGAGTTTGTTTTATTATCTCACTCATTTTGAATTTCTTCCTCAAAACTACACAGCGCTCCTTTAAAGTACCACACGATAAAAGCAGCAGAAGATATTTTCCATTCCGTTTCTCCTCCTCTCCCCTAAATGCAGGGTTAATTGAAGATGGGGATGCTGAGTGTACACGCATGGATTCTTTGTTTGTCGATGCAAAATGTAGCTGATGTGTTCAGAAATGTGCTCTCTCTCTCTCTCTCTCTCTCTCTCTCTCTCTCTCTCTCTCTCTCTCTCTCTCTCTCTCTCTCTCTCTCTCTGAGAGGCTGCCGTTGGTTTGTGTGGAATGAACACAATGTGGGACACAAAAGGAGCACGGCAGCGAGAAAAGTGTGAATCTCCACCTGAGTGTGTGTGTGTGTGTGTGTGTGTGTGCATGCTTGTCTGAGAACACCCAAAGGTGCATATAAAGCACATGCATCCGCTCGCTGTCATGATCAACAAGCCTGAGCCGGCTGCCAAAACAGGCTGAATTATTCCGGAGTGAATGGACTTGCAGGCAGTTGACCAACGACGAGAAGCAAACACTCACTCCGCTCGGTCTGATTTCATTTCCTACCCTCTCTGTCACTCCCTCCATTGATTGGCTCCTGTGCTTTCAACTAGAACCTCTCTTTTATCAATCCCACCCTCCTTTATTTCAACTGCTGTTTCTCCTTTTGTCCACAGCACCCAGTGATGAAATCTGGGGTCCCTGTGGCAACAGGCGCTCTTAGTGCATGCATGTATGTATGTGTGTGAGCGTGGATGTGTGTGTGTGTGAGTGTAGTTTTCAGGGCAGGGCAGTGCAGGCAGCAGTCTGATCCATACTAATGTTCATTGATAGGAAAATCAATGGTGCATTGATCCAAGACTTGGCTCTGAGAGAGGAGGGAGGGGGGTTGAGGGGGGTGAAACTGGTGGAAGAGCAGCAGAAAGAGGAAGAGGTGGGGAAAGAACAGAAGAGGAAGGAAAGGATTAGGCAGATGAGTAAAGGAAAAAAAAAGAGCGAGAAAGAAAGAAACCACTGCAGGCCTCAGCAGATGACAGAGATGAGGCTGGAGCCCGGCATGGTGGCTGCCGTTGGGGGGGGCGGGGTGGCTAACTATATGTGTGAACAACCTGTCGCGGCTTAACTATTCTCTTTTCTCCCTCTGTCTCGCAGAACTGCTCTTGAGAGTGGATGAGCAAGCCTCAAATGGAACCTGAGAAGAGAAAAAGAAAGAGGAGAAACAGGAGAGGAGAGCAGAGGAGGAGGGGAGGGAGAAAATCAATTTTCCCAGACAGAGGCAGGCTGGTCTAATGGAGGTCTAAAAGAAGAAGAGGAGGAGGAGGAGGAGAGGACATATTTTCCTCTGATTACCTCCTGTAGCCTCTCTGGCAAAACCTTGAAAGCTAGCTTCGCTGCGGCGGCCTCGCTCGTCCGACCTCGCTCGCTCGCTCATCCGACCTTTTTGGCAGAAGGTACGGAGTCTGGTTGCTTCTTTCATTCGGCAGCAATCAGGCTTTGAGGTGAATCTCAACATGCAAAATGACGAGAAAATGGCAATTAAACTGACCTGACAGACTTAAAGGGGCACTATGTAGTTTTTGGAGAAGAAATTCAAACTCAGAATTTTAATATTTACAATAATAATGAGGTAATGATACGATTATTTTTTACGTAACTGAATAAACAAGGAAAATAAGGTCCCCGGAACACTGTTTTTAAGCCAGAAAGGTGGCAGGGTCCGCCAAATATAAACAAAGTAAAACAGTATGAAACTGTCCTTTAAGGTCAGTTTGTTTATTCAGTTTATTCAGTCATGAAAACAACGACAGTTTGTTTGTTTATTTACTTTGTTTAGACGTAAGAAAAGATCTTTCCCTTCTGAATGAAATTTCTCCCCCAAAACTACATATGCACCTTTAAGGTGAATCATCATCATTCATGAGCAGATGTTCACATTTTTCTCCCAACAATGGCGGAACATTTTGAAACCACATCTAAGCTAATTTCTCCATCTTTTTCAATCTCTAAGCTGCCCTTTGTGGAAGTTATGTAACCCCTTCATCTCTGAGGGAGAAAAATGAGCCGGATTAAATGGATAACGGTTCCCATTTGGCTCAGATGAATCATTTATAAAGTATAAAGGAAGGAAATTTGTCATCAGTGCCTCTGCCGAATTAAAGGAGATATCAAGAGTCCCCCTTTTGCCTGCGATTCTCCGCCTGGACGGCCCGCGTGACGTCATGTGACCGGGTCGCTATGTTCAATTTCCTGCAGCGGGCTTTATTATAATAAATTGGTGGGTGTAGTGGACATTCAGAGCAATGCAGAAAATGCAGGCAGCGATTTGTTCCAGTTCTGGCCGAGTGAATCTTGTTTATGGCTCTCCTCTTAAAATGAAAAGCGATGGTGGAAATTGGATTGGATTGTCCCGGCGAGCTTTTTCGATGGACAGCGTATGGTGAGGCAAACCGGCTGTCTCTCCAACGAGGAGCCTGAGTCCAAAAGGTTGTGACCTGCCAAAAAAGAAGGGGACCAAAACGGGGACAGATGTGGCTCCCGAGAAACCACAAAACTCCTCCGGCAGCCGCTGTGCATCTGCCTCCGTAGATCCGCAATGTGCTCATTAAAGTTGTGAATGTTCCATCAGCTATTAAACAACATTTCAATGAACTCACTGTACAAATACAGTGCTGCTTTTTTTCCCAGGGAGAAGGAAACTGGTGGAAAAGCTCCGAAAGGGGATTGAAAAGCTAGCTGAAGGCGAGCCTGTAACACACTGTCTGTCTGTCTGTCTGTCTGTTACTGTTTTTCTGTCACTCCCTCCCTGCCTCGTTGGCTCTTTGTGTTTTTTTTTTTTCTGTCTCTCGGCCTGTGAGGTGAAAGTGGCTTCCATGGTAACGGCACACTCTGTTTATGCCACGACGTCTCACTTCATCACAAGCTGTTGATGGCTTTGATTTGCATGTGTGCCTATTTGTGTGTTTGCCCCCCCACACACACACACACACACACACACACACACACACACACACACACACACACACATCATACAGGTGTTTGTGAGACTAACAGGTAAAACTGTAATCCACAGTCACATTCCTCTATAAAATAAAGAGAAGTTATGTGAAAAGAAAAGCTGTCTTTAAAGGAACATTCCACTTCTTTTAAAGCACAAGATCAGGATGTGATCGCCGTTGTTCGTCTCAATCACTGGTTTCAAGTCTAAACCACTTAAAAAGGAAGGATATATGAAAAGCAAACAAAACCAGAAAAAGTCTCTTGAGACGCTACAAAAACACCCAACATGTGTATTTTGTCTTGTGCGGGGTTGAACTTTAACAAGAAATACCATAAAAAAAAGAAGAAGAAAAAAAGGAAATTGGCACTTTAAGCTGTTAAGATTAAAAAATGTAAATTTAATCATACTCATTTCCTCATCCTGCGAGCCGATCCCGTACACTTAACCACTTAAATTAGCAGCAGAAACAATGATTATGACTTCTTTTCACCAAAACCAGTCGCCCCCAATTAGTGGAGTGTGGGGTGGTGGTGGTGGTGGTGGTGGTGGAGGGGATGTGGGACGGGGGGTGGGAGCAGAGGAGGGCGGGAGGGAGGGATGGAGGGAGGGAGGGCCTGGCTAGCCGGACCCCCTGCAGGGCAGAAAGGGGGGAAAAATGGATTCCATACCAGGAAATCCATTAGGGCAGGGAGCGGCGTGGAGCTGGCAGCACAGAGCGGCCGCCGTGTTTTTTAAAAATTCCTCATTAGGTGTAATTTCTAAATTACAATCAGCATGGGCAGAATGAGAAGGCGAGGATCTGACCAACTCATCAGGATAATCAGGGTAATAGCATGATCCAGAGTGTGTGTGCTGCAGATGACAACCAAAGAGAGCACGATGGATGGATGGATGGATGGATGGATGGATGGATGGTAGATGGATGGAGGGTGAATTTAAATTCCAGACACTGACTTTAGGATGTTTTTCTGCTGCTTTCTGATCATTTTGTGAGTGTAGATAATTGCTGTGCTGGGGCTAAAGCAACAAGCGTATGGACAGCAGGAGTGCGTCTCTATCAGTCTTTCTCTCTCTCTCTCTCTGGGCCCTCCACCTCTGAATGAGAGCGACGTGGAAAAGCTGGCGAAAGTGAAGCGAGACGGACGGTGGGAAAAGAGGAGGAGGAAGAAGAGGAAGAAGAAGAAGAAGAAGAAGAGGGTGGAGAGAGAGCGAAGAGAGGATACAGGGAGTGAGTGAGGGGCCTCTGTAAGGGAGAGGGGAGTAAGAGGAGGGGAAACAGGAGGTAGGAGGAGGGGAGGGAGGGAGGAGAAGAGGTTAATTTGCACATATTAGAGAGGGCAGGATTTTTCATTAAAAAGAGATTGAAGTTGATATATGCCTGTGCGCTCCTGACACACTGTACACTCTGATTGTGTTAAGTCCTTGACAGAACAAAGGATTTCCCCCTTCTCTCTCTCTCTCTCTCTCTCTCTCTCTCTCTCTCTCTCTCTCTCTCTCTCTCTCTCTCTCTCTCTCTCTCTCCCATCTATCTCTAACAGCCTGTCTGCAGCAGCTCTGGCAGCATTTTTTGCAGCTTTATGGAGCTGTTTCATGGTGAATAGAGGCTCACACAGGGTGTCATATCACCTCAGGAGCCCCCCCTTGATGCATATGCATACACTTATTTTCTCTCCTATGTAAATCCATGCCCATGCAGGGGGGGTGGGTGGGGTGAAGAGAGAAAAGTGGCTTTCATGCATGTCTGCCACCTTTGGATTTCTTGTGTGTGTGTGTGTGTGTGTGTGTGTGGTCAAAGGCTTCAGCCTCACATTTGGTTCTCCTTCCTCGCTGCAAACAGGAAGCACGAGAAGCCGACGCCTTTTTGATTCTCATTCCTCTTCCCTGTGACTGGAGGAGGCGTTTCATAAAGAGCCGCGTTCGCCACGTGTGTGCGACCATACGGCTGCTCGTTTGGCTGCTGAAAGCACACTGGTGGTGGCCAATGTTCAACCAGGTAAGCCGATATGATGTCTGCCTCTGACCTGAGGCGATGTTATACCTGCAAGCGGAGACAACAGGAGCAGTAACAACAACACTTTTTTTTTTGTATGATCTGTTGTTTAGGACACACGCAACTGGTATAGCGCTTTCTTTTTCCCCTCCCTTTCTTTCTTTTATCTTGTTTTCCTCCGGCCACATCTGTCATTCCACGCCGGAGGGTTATATCTGATCTTTGACCTTAGTTAGCGCAGCCCTTGAGACCTGTTTCACACTCACACACACATTCCTACAAGCCTGCACACAAACACACACACACACACACACAGAATAGGAGATATTGATTGGCGATAGATAGATAGAGCAGGGCGGGCCTGATAAGGAGGCCATATTTGATGTTTGTTCTGGCAGTGGAGGGAGAGGCCGGGAGAGATTAAATCACAATGAGCAGCCTGCTCCGTCCTTGGCTTCGTCCCCACTTGAGGCTTTACAGGAGTTTAGGGGTCGAGCTTAAAGGATGACGGGTGAGGGATTGTGGACAAGGGGCGCCCGGCCCCGCTTAAATCCACTGTGCTAAGAGCCATTGATTAACATGCGCTGCAGCGTTATTCAAGGGTGTGTTTTTGTGCAAGCATTCAAACATTTTCGAGCTTTTTAGATGCACCACAACAACCGCTGCTGCTATTCTGAGGGCAGATCTTTGTTGTGCCTCCCTGTGCAATGCAGCGGGCTGACTGACAGGCATCAATACATGTCTGTAGGCTCACAATGGGTGTGAGCTCAGGTCCTGGTCCCTTCATTCAGACACCGCCGCTCTGCATATCCTTCTGTTTTTGAGCAAGTGTTTTTTTATGCCTCCACCGGCAAATCTTAAACCAGCGCGTTTGCTGTCTGCATGTGACCTACTTGTGACCTATGTACAAGTAGGGAGGAGCAAACACTCAGACGTGGCACAGCAACATATACAGGAAGTTTGCTAATGTTAGCTGACATTAGCCACCAGACAAAGCACGGCTTCTGTGTGTATTGAACTGACAGGACTGTGTTTTATTGCTTAATAAAGGGGCACTATGTAGTTTTTGGAGAGGAGATTTTGTTAGCTGGTGACAGAGACAGGCAAGCTGTTTCCCCATTTCCAGCCTTTATGCTAAGCTAACAAACTGGCCGCTGGTCAAGCTTCATATTTAGCATGCAGACATACTAATGATCTTATCTTCCCTTATTAAACTGGCACTATGTAGATCAAACTCAGATTTTTAATATTTATAGAAAAGTTTTAAACAAAATAAAACAGTGTGAAATTGTCCTTTAAGGTCAGTTTGTTTATTTTGTTTATTCGGTCATGAAAACAAAGAGGGTTTGTTTATTTAGTTTGTTTAAGCATAAAAAAAGCTTTCTCTTCTAATTAAACTTTCTTCCCCAAGCCTACATAGTGCTCCTTTAATTTTACATTTTATTTGCATGAGTAGGAAAGTGCTATTTCCTCTTTGAAAAGTCACACAGACTCACTGAAAGTGTTTATTTGTCTACCGTTGTAACTTCTTCCGTGCTGGAGAACACAGCTCTGAACACATATAATGACACACGCTTTTATACAAGATCAAATTGGGGTGTATTAAGTGTTTATATAAATCACTCACAGACACGTTCAAAACAGTTTTAAACTCTTAATGAATGTGCTGAAAACCCATGAAGTCATATGTTGAGTGGTAGTTGTTGACAAATGCATTGATAAACACCTTGAGACGTACTTATTTGTGCTTTCACTACATAATGGCTTGTTTCATTATTTGTTTATTGTTGTTATAATGATGAATGAGAGTTTAATCCATAGCTGCCGAACAGAAACACAAAAACGCTCATGGATTTCTGCCTTGAGGAAAAGCACTGGATGTCAGAATACAATGTGAGAGCTGGTTCACACATGAAAACACTTGCGCAGAGGGGCACATGTGCTTTAAATTTACATGTGACAGCATTTTCTCCCAACGGTTCTCTCTCTTTCCTTTTCTCTGATTCCTGCTAATCTGCACAGGTTTTCTTTTGACGACAATTTCATACACAGTGTCAACTTGTTGTGATAAATCCATATCATCTTTCAGTGCGGAAAAAAAAAAGTTCAAGGCCTTGTCCTGTTGATTATTACATAAATCAAAATGGACTAAACCCACGTTCTGGCAGCGCAGTGACCTGAGAGTCCCCTTTTACATATGACCAGAGCCAACCCAGGATCCAAATCCCCCTGGTCGAAAAGGCAGCATGTGTACGTATGAAAGGCTGTATATGTTGGCCAGTGTGTGCGCGGTCTCAAGGGTTGGGAGATTATGTCGACAAAAGGTGCACCTGGTGCTTTAGATTGAGTTTCTCTCCTCCCATTCCTCCCTTTATCCCCCTTCCATCCCCCTCTCCCCTTCTCCTCTGGCCACTTCCAACATTACCCTGGGACTTTTAAAAGATTAGACCGCCGCTCTTATAATTGTGCCCCTAATGCATGTCAACAGCTCGGAATGAGGGAGACTAATGAAGAATGCTAGTTTTTAACGTCGGAAATACGCTTTCTAGTCATTTTGTGCTCTTATACAATCACAGTGTGTCAGCACAGATTATTGAGCTCCATGTAACTTAGATCTGCTGGGGCTCAGTAACATGTTCAGGTCTAATCTGTTGTATCATAATGTAATAGTTAAAATGGCACCAAGAGACCTGTTACTTCAGCGGTCCGTGCTCTAGAAAACACTCATTTCCTGGTGATCCTTTGTTTGACGGAGACACTTTAAAGGTGCTTCTCGTCGACCGCCATCCCAAAGCGTTTGGAACGACATTCTGAAATCAACTCTTCTTACAAATAGCACATTTAAGAAGTGGAAGAAGTATTTAAATGCTTTACTCAGGTAAAGTACTAGTACTATAATGTAAAAAAGAAAGGGAAAAAACAAGCATACTTAAGGGCAAAAATCCTGAATTCAAAGTCATGCTATTATTAAGTATTAAGTATTACGTATTAAGCAGTTAGTTGCAACTAATATTTATAAAATGTTGTAAATGTTTAATAAATACTGTGTAGTTCATGCGGTTGCAACTGATGTTTATAAACCGTAACACTGGCCTTAAAAATGATTTGTAAAGCAATGAATCATTTGTTAACAGCGAAATAACTGTTAACTAAAGTTTAATTAACTATAAATCACCGTTTTTGAATGATGAACAGTATTTTCAGCCAAATGTGCCTAAAAAGAGGTGTGGTAAACAGTAATAATTCACCGTTTCAGCCTCTCTGGTGGTGGTGGAGCTGCTCTTAACTACAATATATGAAGTTAGGTGGCTTAGTGCAGTGCAGGGGTCAGCAGCCTAAGCTAAGGCGTGCCACCATGGACATGCCTTAGCTTACTTAACCAATGGCACGCCAGCAACGAGTCTGCAAGAGTCTGGATTTGTTTAATCCCGAAGAACAGGATCAATCATTTCAACTCAGATGTGGGTGTTTTGGTACGCGGATGGCAGCATTCTTGTACGGTGCTGATTTATGTCTGTTGTGCTTGACATCTGCCGCCATTGCAACCAAATGTGAGAAAGTCAAGGGAAGCTGAAACTGGAAGTGTGCATGTAGTTTGTAACCACAGGAAGTAAAAAAAAACAACACCTCATTTATTTAAGTTTGTTGCTCATGAACCAGATTGGTGGAAGGCCAGTAGGGTTGATGATTTCACATTGACGTGGATGTTTTTTATACGGATAGCAGCTCTCATATATAATTAAAATGTTCAGATTATAGGATGACAGCTTGCCTTCATTGATTAAATAAAATGACAGATCCCTTGGAGATTTAAATTATGATACAGTGTGATGATTAAACTCAGTGCCGACATTAAACTTCATATGGCGTCTGTTAAGAAAACTCTAGAATGGCAGTTCATATCAAAAAAGGTTGCCAACCTCTGGTCTAGTGTACCCCAGGCCGATTGGTTGAGCCTTTCCCGCAGGTCACCAGATGAATCTGGGAAAGAAGGAAAAAGTTCAGCAACAGAAAGTAGTTTTCATATTTTAGACTCTGTTTTCTTTTGGGGGAAAAATGTGATAATTTTTTATCAGTGGAGAATTTTAGTGGGGAAACGTTTGTGTCATTTGGTCCAACGGACAACTCTTTGATATCAAAGGGCCATGAGCTGCAATGGTTGGAAACCACAATAGCTTTTATTTTATAAGCTTATGAGTATATTATAGTGTGTTAAGTGTATTAAAAGTAAATATAGATGTCAAATAAAAGTCTCTTTCCACCATTAGACAGGATTTTACATCACTTATGCTGCCTTTACGAGCTGCTTTACGTCATGGGAGGATCATCATATCCTACATGTAACACTAGAACACTTGTGGTTGCATTAAAGTCCAAGCCCTCGATGGGAAAAAGGCACATTTTCATTCAATTAATGGATCATATTTCCAGTGGAATTATTAATCTGTCTGCTTAAATAAAACCTTGCGCCTTTCATGTCTTGCATTGTCGGAGACAGAGGTGCCACAGCTGTTTTGATGTGTCATCTTTGTGGCAAATTAATTAAACATGTTGTATTGAGGCTACTTGTGTACACAGATGCTTGTCAGGGTTGAGGTGCGGTTCATTTACAGCTCCTTTCTGTGCGCCTTTCTCAAGGTCTGCGTGATTGCACACACACACACGCACACACACACACACACACTTACCTTAAAAAACTCCTCAGCCCTCATTCATTGGATTCGTATTTCAATCAGAGTTGATGGAGGAAGTTTAACACACCATCATCTCTCTCTCTTTCTCTCTCTCTCTCTCTCTGCTCTCTTCATACCTCTCTCGACCCCTCGCTCCCACAGCATGCATCTGTGAGCAAAGAAAGTGAATCAGCTGTGTGTGTTTCTCTGTTTCTCTGTGTGTGTGTGCTCACATGTAAGCCCCCACATTTCCAAAACACACACACACACACACACACACACACTAGCCTTCCCCTCCAGCCCAGGGGTCTCCAGTCTGCATAATAAATGAGGCCTGCTGATAGGTGGATGAACAGGGGAGGGGAAGGGCTCTCTCTCTCTCTCTCTCTCTCTCTCTCTCACACACACACACACACACACAGAACACACACACACACACACACACATCAGCCTGTACCATTATGCAGCCCGGGTCTTTACCATATAACAGCTGTTGCCGTCAGAGAACTCCCAGGTCTCTTTACATGCTTGTTGTTGGCTCATTTATCGTGATTGCAGCGGCGGTTCGACTCCTCTTCAGTCTCTGACGTTCTGATTTCAGCCCTGGATATTACCTTCAAGTCTCCACAGGGATGTCTTCCTTTTACAGTCCACTGCAGTGTCCTTGAGCAAGGCACTTATCCTCCACCGGGCCCCCAGGTGTTTGTGTGTGAAACCCTCCCTGTTTCAGCACCCCCCCTCCCCCCTCCTGATGTTTATGAGCTAATCGTGGGGCAGAGGGGTGGATAGCAGAGGATTTATGATTTGTTATGCATGCGGAAGCTTTTTAAAATTGCTTGATGAATACAAAAATCAAATTTGGCAGCTGACAACAAGTGCAAAAAAGACATTGCTTTTACTGTAATTATTATATATGGACACACACACACACACACACACACACACACACACCACTAACCAGGCCTGGAATTATTTAATAATATAGACCTCTCTTGGAAGTAATTATCAGTAATGATCTGCCGCTGACTGATCTATTTTTACCTGATGATCAAACCAGATCTCATCTCAGATCTATATCCCGTCACATTCATTATAACCCCACCAGATCACATTCATCTCTGCCAGCACCACCTGTCCTTGTAATGGTGTTTCATTCTTCACCCCGCAGCCCATTCACACTCATGGTAAATACAGGAAATACAATGTTGGCTTCTGCTCCTCTTTTTTTAATCCGGGCAGGATGTAAATATTTTAAATCAGAACGTGCATGTTGTTTATGAGTGTTTTTGTGCCTTTCATTTTTTTGGTGTTATTCTATTTTTTTTAAATTCATTTCTAAAAGGTTACTATGGATACAAAACATCCCTGTGATATCAGCATGGTGGCTGTTTGTCTCTTCAAAATAAATAAACACATTTGCGCTATAATAAGGACGAATCATGCCTTTTAAAACAACAGGGAATATACCACTTGCAGAGGGGAAAAGTAAAAAAAAAAAAAGAGAGAGATTAGTTAAATTGAATTTATACACAATCTAGTGCATTACTGTTCTGTGCGGGTCATGTGGCTTCCCTGTCGTTGGCTGCTGTGGTGGATGGTTTTCAAAATAAAACAACACACTGGAGGTCGCCATAATAGAGGGACACACCACCACGGAAACACAATTGGATCCAATTAAAAATAGTCATATATAGTTTAGAATGTATTGACTCAAATAAAACGTGGCTGCTACAAGTCAACTTGTGAATATTATAGAATATGATTGTAAAATCAGGGGCGCACTGAAGGTCACATAATCATAATCTGACTCGTGTGTATTTAAAAAAAAATGTGTGTACTTCATGACATCACACTGCTTCACATTATACAACAATATATGCTACATGTGTTGTAGAGGAGATGAAATACACGCGAGAGCCACTAGAGTCTCTGTTTCAGTAACCGGATAAAGACGAAAACATTTATAACACTAATTTCAGGGAAATGTGTGATAATTATTTTGAGAGTTATTTCTACATTTGACGGGATTTTAAAATGTTAAAAATGCCGTCAGCATGGAGGAGTCTGAAGGAGATGAAGTGTGCACGGTGGTGTGACCCGCAGAGCTGAGAACTCTTCCTGCTGCACAAACCGCGGCAGAGCTGCATTTCCCCTCCTGATAGAGGGGAATAGCAGACTGCAGAAAATAATGCATGCTTTTTAAATGTCTCCACCGCTGAATGTATGCACTCGGCGGTGTTACCCTGCTGTTAACCGCTTGTGTGCGGTTTTCGGAGCTCCTTTCTTCTCGCCGGTAGTGGGAGCCGCAGGCAGCGGGGGAGGGACGGCTCGCCGGCCGCGCAGCGCTTCACTCCGCGCGGCAGAAGGTCGACACGAGGCGCCGCTGAGTCCCGGGAAGACGCTGCTGCTACACGACGCCACTGTTGAGCGTTTATCAACACATGTGGCCAGCAGAATCAGATTCACTTTACATTATCTAATGTTATCTAAATTTGAAATGAACATTTTCATATTATTTATAACTTTTTAGGCTTTTATTTCTTTGTAAACCTTTAAAAGAGGAATTTGAATTTATCCAAAATGTAATTCAAAATACATAAATAGTGGAGTTACCCTTGTGTAACCAATTATTATGTATTTTGAGAATTTTTTTATTTTTATTTAGGCTGTTTATTTGCAGTTTTCCTAATGGCAGCTATGATTGTACATATGAACAATTATGGAACAACAAGGATAGATAGATAGATAGATAGATAGATAGATAGATAGATAGATAGATAGATAGATAGATAGATAGATAGATAGATAGTGTGAATAATGATTGTGTACTAGTTTAATTTGACTGATTTTAACTGCAAGTACTCATATGGTACGGTGTGAATCAGAGAGATACAGATTGTGAAGCCCTCAGATACACATATGTGTATTTTGGGCTACATAAACACAACTGATGTGAGTTGGCTTTCAAAGTAAAATAAGTTGAGGTGCATTTCTCGTGCTGTAATGACTGTAATTTGTTCTGTTTTGTGTTTACCCTTACGACACTGCATGTGTGTTGTGGCAGCAGAGGCTTTAGGGAGAGGAGGCAGAGACAGACAGAGAGGGAAGGGTGTGTGTGTGTGTGTGTGTGTGTGTGTGTGTGTGTGTGTGCTGGGGGGTGACCGAGGAGTGTCACTGAGCAGAAGAATACGAGCTATCTGAGAATGAAGAGGGATGAGGCTGAATCCTGCTGCTTCTCCTCGCCACCATTATCCTACAGGAGAGAGACCTGTGGGGGGCACACACACACACACACGCACAGTTACACACACACACACACACACACACACACACGAACACACACACACGCACACACACACACACGCACACACACACACACACACACACACACACCCTGGGAATCTCCTCAGCTGTTCCCCTTACACTCTCCTTGTACCCTTCCTCCTCCTCCTCCTCTTCCTCCTAAACACCTCTGTTTGCCGGATCTGGTTCCACTCTGCACCGGATCAGGGCCCCTAGCAGCTGACTACAGGTTTCTGGCCAGGATTAAGCCTCCTAATGGCAGCCACTCTTGTGATGATTTACACTGCATTACTGTACACACACCAGCGGCTGCCTCCTCCTGCTAATGGTTTATTACAGCGGAGCCTCTCTCAGCTTTATTGCTCTTTGCTGCCTCTCTTTGAGGCTGAGGTCTAATTAAATCATTTAACTGAATTACCAAACATACGCCAAAACCCGTGTAGGAATTACTCATGGCACTTGGTTAACTTGTTTTACGGTTTCGCTGTCGTTTGTCGTGTGACATCTGAGATTTTCCAGGACGGGAAAGATGATCAGTGTCCTGTGAACAGCATGTGTCTCCAAACCATCAGCAAACATTTGCAAATATATGTATTTATTACGTTTTTTGAAAAACAGAATTTTACCTTATTCATTCTAGTGGCTCACTCTTTTAACTTAGCAGCTGGCCTACAGTGAAGATTTCAGCTTAAATGAGGGTGCAAATAAAGTCCGTTCACATCAGTTTGGTATTTCTGGGCTTCCAAAGACTTGGATTACACAGTACGAGCTGCACTGGGGCCATTTTTTGTTGTTATTTCCCGTTGTTTTTTCAAGTTTCAAACAAGTCCCCATCTGCTTCAGTAGTTCAGGAGAATGCTCCAACGCTGTTTTGCTGTGGAGCTCCAGAAATGTTCTGTGGACTACGAAACTTCACCCGACTCTCCATCAGCATGGGGGTGAGGAGATAATGACTGAATTTGCATTTTTGAGTGAACTTCTCCTTTAAGTCCTGATCAATGGAGTACTTTTGTCATGTCTTGTTGTTTGTCTGTTGACAGTGTTGTTGTAAAATGTGTGTCAAAACGGATCTTTCTTTCACACAGACTAGCCTGAACCGGAACTTTTCTCAAAATTGATCATTTTTAAATCTGGCCGGTGATGAACTGGCAGCATTCTGGCCCTGTAGTCGTGTGGACCGGTTAGAAACACACTGCCGTCGCATTAATCATGGACTCAAACTCTTAAAAACTTTTTTTCCCTTCCAAGATTCTCCTTTTCCTGCATTCTCTGGCATTCGTTTCCAACATTTTAGGGCATTTTCCATATTTCTGTGTTCCTTTTGTGTGTGTGTGTGTGTTTTTTCAAGAAGTGTAATTTTGGGGGATCTATTTAAAATGACACAAACTTTCAAGTAAAATTAAAGTAAAAGTAAAGTAAGTAAAACACTTTTGTTAGTTAGCTTGGGTATGAGAGGAAACCATCAGCCTTTAAATACATTTATAATACTTCGACATATCTCATAAGCATACAAGCACATCTATATTAGCCTAATAACAACCTATAATAACTAATGTTTTACCTGACTTGTGAATGCAGTAACATGTGCACTATACGGCTGTCAAATCATTTCAAGCTGTGTCATTTGGTTTTCATGGATCCAATCAAGACAATACAAATAAAATCCACAATCAAATCCAGCTTTCCTCTCTTCGGTTTCACTCTGCTTCGAGCTGTCTTGATTGCACTTGTGTCCTCCAACTTTGCTGTCTCTGAATAAAATGCCAAACAATTAAGAAGCTTCATTTTGCAGCGGGAGAATAAAGAAGGCAGGCGCAGAGAGAGCCTGCTCACTCCGAGGCAGGTATCCATGTTGCTGCGGTGCATTCCTCGGTGACAGCAGCCCAGCTCGGCCTCTGAAGCCGCTGATATCTGCCCAACATTTGTCTAATCATCCAGGGCTTAACCCTCCTGCTGGCCTGCTATCTGCTCTGTGTGTGTGTGTGTGTGTGAGGGAGAAATCTCCTGTCTCCTAACACAAGGGCTTAGTAGTGTTTTGACTTTGTGATCAGGCACCTGGTCGGGCAGCACACAGGGGTCCTCCATCAGCTGGTAAGCCCTGCTACCCCTGGGGAGGGTTTCTGGGGGAGTGTGATCGATGATGGACACAGCAGCTCTGCCCTATGTGTGTGTGTGTGTGTGTGTGTGTGGCAGGGTGGTGCTGCTATTACGGGGAGTGGAGGGGAGGCAGCACTGATGGTGGGGGCTTATAAAAGAGATGGTCCTGGGTGGTGGTGGTGGAGGAGGAGGGAGGGGGTATATGCTGTTTAAACAGCCTGGCTGTGATTGACAGGGCTGATAGTGAGTGTGTGTGTGTGTGTGTGTGTGTGTGTGTGTGTGTGCGCACGGTGAGGGATATTTGGTAGTGGGAGGGGTGTGTGTGAGCAAGTGCTTGAGAAAGGGGAAGAGAAAAGGGGGGTTGTGTTGTTGAATGCAGGTTAGATCGTGTGTGTGTGTGTGTGTGTGTGTGTGTGTGTGTGTGTGTGTGTTGTGCAAGGAGGGGCGACTTAAAACTCCTGAGGGGGGTGAGGAAGGGGGGTATTTTTGGGGGAGCAGGGGTGCAGGAGGAAAGTGAGCTTTTAATTACCAGGGCAGAAGCAGATGTAGCAGAATGGTGCCCCCACCTCGAAACACACACACACACACACACACACACACACACACACACACACACACACACACACAAACTGGTTGTTTCTTGGCAGCTGGAAGTCATCAGCTTCAGGGTGTGTGTGTGTGTGTGTGTGTGTGTGTGCGTGTGCATATTTGTTAGGACAGGAGCCTCGAAGCACATTGTTTAAATTTAAAGATGTTCAGCTTCTATTGGCACTTCTCAGCTCCATGATTATTCATTTCCCTCCCCCTTGTTACTGAATAAATCACACCTCGCTGCTGCCAGTTCCTCCAGAATTTTCGGTATAATTAATGATATATAATATAAACCAGGTAAGCCATTACACCCTTCTGTCAATTCATTTTAATATTAATTAATATTTAAATATTTTCTGGTTTATCCTCAGCATATCTGCATTCACCTCATGGGGTCATAATTTGTACTTGAAAACTAAATTTAAAAAACTTGAATCATAAAAGTATTATTTTTATTTGGGCTCTATTTCATTTATTTGGTATG
This sequence comes from Lagodon rhomboides, assembly GCA_039737535.1. Lineage (NCBI taxonomy): Eukaryota > Metazoa > Chordata > Actinopteri > Spariformes > Sparidae > Lagodon > Lagodon rhomboides. Next base: position 13,548,157 of record CM077803.1, read on the forward strand.
GATTGAAGCTGTTTACCATGTATTATAGTGAAGTGTTATTCATAGGTGTATGCGTACTGTAGTACGTACCTGCATGTTATTTTTATTCTATTTTGATAAAAAATTTTTTTTTTGCATTGATCAATGAGCATGAAAATATACTTAAAAAGTTTTTCTTGTTTAAAATGTAATCATTGAATAATATGTGATTTATCTTTGGCAACAATACAACTTAAAGGTGCACTATGTAGTTTTTTTGGGGGGAAAATTTCAGTCAAATTTAATAAAATGGAAATGAAATAAAAAATATTTTGAACAAACTAAATAATCAAATTGTGTTTGTTTTCATGACTGAATAAACTGAATAAACAAACTGACCTTAAAGGACAACACAAGCTCATACTGTTGTACTTTGTTTATATGTGGCGGACCCTGCCACCTTTCAGGCTTCAAACAGTGTTCTGGGGACCTTATTTTCCTCTGAGAACAGCTTGTTTATTCAATTATTGAATTCATAAATATTTCTGTCTTTGCATTATTATCTTATCAATATTGTAAATATTACCTTTCTGAATTGTTTCTGAATTTATTTTCCAAAACTACACAGTGCACCTTTAAACGTTCATACTTATTTGAATTTAAGCCATCGCTACTCCTGCGACTAATCAAATCCACAGACTTTGTCAGCAATAAAAACACTGTCATTTTATTCAACTAAAACAGCAAAATCTGTTGAGAATTGTATATAATATATAAAACACATTTATGTTTCAGTATATTCAGAATTATTCGAGTGTAAATGGCTCTGTGTTGCCAAATAAATGTCCCACCTTGACAATTAATGGTACAAATCACATAAACTCCTGAACACAAAGAGCAAAACATGTTACTTTATCCATAGTGTTTCTTTATTTTGGTGTTTTGAAATACAATGTCAAAATTTCTCCCGCACCCCCCCTTGTTATTTTCCACTTGTACAAAATTGATCCAAACAAATGTGTGCACAGATGAAAACACGGTGCCCGCCCCCCACTCCCCAAGTATAAAATGACTTCTCATCAAAATAAAAAAAAAATGGTGCAAAACTTAAAAAAGAAACACAATGTCCCTGAACATATAAAAATAAATTAATACTTTGTGTGTCCAGTCACTGTCAACCTTTTTTTATTTTCTGGTCCTAAAGATTCACACACACAAACTGAGGCTTCATTGGCTTTCCTTCACACCAACACGGCCAATCACAATCACTTATGTACACCAACGGCCAATGAGAAAAGGTCTATGTACACTTAACGAGGTAAAAACTGTGCCACTGAACACCCCTCCGGACACATTTCCTCCCCCCTACAAACAGCTATATACAGCCGCACCCCCTCCCCAATCAGCCAACTATCAAGTAGCTTTTAGCTTTCAAACACAACACAGAATAGAAGTCATTAAAAGGGTTTACAGCAAGATTCGACTGTATGAGGAAAAAAGACAAACAAAACTTTACACAGTAGTACAAAATGATGTTAGATTGCAACACCAGCAGGCTTTTAAAATATATCATCTTATGCCTGATAGACGAACAAACTCCCAATAAATAAAAAGCACAATACAAAGTTGGCTTTGATATTAGAGAATGCAGCAGAATAATATTTCCTGGTTTTTATTAAAGAGACGGCACGTCCAGCCTGACGTTAACAAGTATTTTTTTTGTAATCTGTTGCCGTGGCAACGCAGCTTAATGACCAGTAGCGATGTAAGTGACAGGGACACAGGTAAAAGGAAAAATAAATCCCGCCTTCCCCTCCTTGGCCTCAGGCACTTGGGGTTTGGACCCTGATTGGCCAGTCCTGACTGTTTGTGAGTGTGTTTTGAAGCGGCCGCTGCTGTCGGCCTTTTAGGTCCTGATAGGCTGGTCCTGCTCGAGAGGTAGCTGCAGCGGGGGGCTCAATCAGGAAGATGAGATGGAATGACTTCCACGTGCTGAACACCAACTGCATAATTTCTCTTTGTGAGTCTGTGCCGTGTGGATTAATGCAATCCCTCTAAACATTCAACTGGCTGTTTTTTCTTTTTTTTTTCTTCTTCTTTCATTTCACTTCCCTGAGTGAGCCCCCTGAATCTGGCCCAGAGAAGAGACAGTCAAAAGCAAGGCTTCTGCGGTGACTGTACGAGGCTTGGCTCACTGACATTAATAGATCTGCGCAAACGGAGTGAAGGAGACACGGGAAGAGAGGCAACGGCGAGAACATGTGGGATATTTTCACAATTCCCCCTCAGGACCGCTGCGAGACAGATGTCAAACATACATCTGCTACTGTTAAGTCCTGTGGTAGGGAATTGTAGTTTTTTTTTATATTCATGTATTTCTGATATTTTTTTTTCTTTTTACACTTGTGGTACAGTGTGTGTGTGTGTGTGTGTTGTGCTAGCTTGTGTGATAGTTGAGGCCCCTGAGAGAGTGAGACAGCAGAGAGACTAGAACGAGAGGGATGCGAGTGTGGAGGGTGGGGAAGCAGTGAGAGAACTGTGGAAGCAAAAAAAAAACAAAAAACACAACACAATAACAAGAGAAAGACGAAAATGTGAGGAGGAGGCAGAATAATGAGACTAGAGAAGAAAGAAACTAAAGCTAAAGCTGACCTGTTAGTCAACTCACCCGTTGAGAGACGAGAACGGACACACCGTGTGAATATTTACTGAAGCTAAGCTGCTTCCAGTGATATGAAATCAAAATAATCATCTCAACAGTGACATAAAAAGAACCTGAAGCAGCACTAAAGCTATAAACTAAATCTAAAACTGGATGGAAATAAATAATAAAAATGAACACAAAATGAAGACAGTAACCTGAAAAGTTGTAAAAATAAACCCGGAAAAGGTAAACTAGAGCGTGCTAATGTATTAGCACAGATTACTGGAAAGAAAAAACTCTACCAGGAACACAAAGCGTTCTCATCAATAAACTACAAAGTTGACCAACAGTCAGATCTCCCGAAGACTCTGCATATTTATTTATAAAACAAAGCAAAAAAACAAACAAAAGAAGAGCATTTGCCGTCATGTCTTCTCCTGCCCCGCGACGCCCATAGCCTTCTCTGCTAGCCGCGGCTTCTGTGCCCCCGAGGCGTGTGTGTCAGGGTGTGCGTGCTGCAGCGCCAGGAAGGGGTTGGCGGTGATGGCGCCTTGGCCCTGGCTCTGGGCGCCGGGCAGCAGGTTGTTGATGGGCAGCTGAGCGGAGGAGAGCGGGATGGAGGGAATCTGGGCAGAGGAGAGGGACTGCAGCTGCTGGAGGTCCTGCTGCTGCTGCATCAGTTGGTAGAGCAACACCTGCTGCTGCTCCTGGGGGAGAGAGACGGAGGGAGGAAGGGGGGGGGGAGGAGGATAAAATTAGGAGGAAGTGAAAGTTTCAGACAAGGAAAGAAGGAGGACGAGAAATGAGGGATTGAGAATAGTTCAATCTTGGAGGAAAGTTGTCGCTCAGTGGCTTTGTGTGTGTTTAACTGCGTGTGTATAGCAGTTTGTGTTGGGGTGTGTGTGTGTGTGTGTGTGTCATACCGCTGAATGCTGCGAGGACAGCAGCTGCTGGAGCTGATGCTGCTGCAGGATGAGTCTCTGCTGCTCCGACAGCAGGCCGAGCCGCGCAGCGCTGACGAGACAGAACACAACACAGTTAACACACTGTTTTACACAACTTAGAAACATTAGCGGTTTACACTGCGGACTGCAAAAAGCAACACACATAAAATAAGTATGTTGACTTATAAACAGATGACAGTATTGTATATAATGCTGCTTATGTATTTATTTATCAAGATGAATTTAACTTTGCAAGAAAGTGATATAAATTAAAGAGGATATGAAAGCACATCACTACACACACAACACACACAACACAAGCAGTACTGTGACATCTTCACACACTCTCCCCTGACAGACTACAGGTTGTTGTGATACTGAACAGACTTCTGTCTCACCTGTTCTTACTAGTTGCTGAGCTGCTACAATCCAACACGCAAGCAAGAGGAAAGAAAAAGGAGAGGACGCAATAAAGGTCACATTCAAACACCTTAAGAAACCAAGAGATGAGGTCGGATGCTCCCTCACGTTAGGGATGAACAAGCTTTCTGGACGCACCTGTTATTAACGGGCAACGAGACGCCCGTAGATGCTCCCGTGGTGTGTGTGTGAGGGCTGGCGGTGCCCGCCGGCGTCTGGATCACCCCGTTCAGCGCCCCGACGATTCCCCCGATTCCCAGCGTGCTCCCGGCACCCAGAGCGCCCATCAGCCCCGCGACACCGCCCAGCCCGGCCGGGGCCGCTCCCACGTTGGCGACGCCGTTCAGCTGTGGCTGCGGCGGACTCTGGGAGACAGAGGGAGGGGTGGAGAGGGACGAGGTGGAGCCACTACTGCTGTGGCCACCACATGACGTACTGTCCTGAGAGAGAAAGAGAGGGGCATCTTCTCTTTAATCACTGGGGATCAGGGGTGAACTCATTAGCGATTCGTTGCTGACCATCATGTGTTTGTTGGGGGTTTGTTCCTACCTGAGCTGCCGCAGGTAACGATGAGTCGGTCCCTCCAAAGTGGGCTCCTTTCACATCTGCCACACAAATTAACACAAGTTTAGCTTTAGCTTTAGTTTCTGCTGATTATTTTTTCAATTATTCAATAATAATTTCGTCTGTGTGTACATTGATGTTATCATTATTATGATTTTTCTGCACAATGTTGCATCAATTAAAACTGTAACTGCAAATGACTTCACCAGGACTGTTTGTTTCACTGTAAAATGTTAATAAAGTCAAGTTTTAGGTTTGTGTGTGTACCAGAGGAGGCCGTGGAGGGCGTGAAAGGCACTGATAGCTGAGCGCTGAGAAGCTGCAGTCTCTCCTTCTTCATGGTCAGAGTTTTAATCTGCTCCTCCAGCCTCCTGTTCTCCTCCTGCAGCTGGTGGAGGGACTTCAACATGCCCACCACTGAAAGAGAAGGAGAAAACTGATTGATCTGATGTGATTGATCTGAGGGGAGCGGAAGCTCTTTCTGCTTCCTGCTTGAAAATATTTACTGCTGTCCGGTCGTGTGTGAGATAAATAAAAGTGATCGTTCTGTGGCAGGGCGAGGTCAAAGCAGACCTTTCAAACCTAAACTTAACGATGCCCTGACTTCCTGACAGGCCACTCCTTCCTTAAGGCACAACCATGCAACTCAGTGACTGATTGGACAGATATACTCCACAGAGGTCGGAGGTCAAGATCAGCTACAGAACAGTGACCCTGGTGCCTGTGCAGACTCAGCAGAGGAGTCGGCGACACAGAAACTTAAACCTGACTTGTCCAGATGAGGGACGACCTTTCGGACAACTGGGCCGCCTTCCCTTTTTCATTTTCACTTTATAGATCCCTGCAGCGATGCTCAGGTAGGGAGGTAACTGACAGAGATCGACAGATGCAACAATAACAGATAAAGTAAGGAAGTGACTGAGGAGACGGAGCGAGAGAATGAGCAAATGGCAACAGCTAGAAGGCAGAAGGGCGATGGATCAATGGATAGGAAGTGAGAAATGAGGCAAACAGGGAAAAGGTGGAGATAATGATTAGCTGTAGTGTGTGTGGGGAAGAGTATTGAACCACAGAAATGTGCCAAATGTGCTACAAGTACTGAAAGCTGGCAGCCAATGTCTTGTCAGATTTGTAATCTTGTTTATAGGGCTTGACAATATTTTGATATTATATCATTATCGTGATATGAGACTACAAATCATCTTAGGTTTAGATATTGTTACATCGTGACATAACTGTTGCTTTTTCCCAGAACTTACCAGACTGTTATGCTTGACAATAAGAGAATAAAACCAGGATCCTTTCTAACTTCCAACTGTATTCTGGGGACTTTACTCCCCTCTAAGGCTGGCTTTTTTTTTATTCAATAATGAAAATATATCAAATAAATACATTTCTGAGTTTGCATTATGGCCATTTTAATAATGTAAAGGTAATCATTCTGAGATTTATTTATTTTCCCAAACTACATAGTGCACCTTTAATATTTTGTGAAAGTACCAATAGTCATCCCTATAATACTGATTTTGTTGCCAAGTTCTACAATTTCTGAAGTGCTTTTGAGGAGATTTCAAAATATGGAGATGTAGCCTAAAAATATCACAATGTTATTTTAACGCCACATCGCCCAGCCCTACTTGTTTTTCCTTTTTTAAAAGTTTTTAAGTTTTTCTGATGTAAATCAAAAGTTTGCTAATTTTAGGCCACTGTCTTTAGGTAAAGTTCTTGTACGACTGCCTAAATTTTGATTAAATCTGATTTGATTTGTTTCATTAACAACATTATATTAATATATAGATATATATATATAAAAATACAGCACATCAAACTTTGTCACAAAGAGAACTAAAGTCTCTTATGTCCAACAATATTCTTTGCGTTTCCAAAGTCTACAAAGCTTTATCAAGATGGAGGCGACATTCAACACTGGACATTACAAATACTAAAGAGTAGGAACTAAGAAAACAAAGAAAACAAATGAACCAAAGAAACTTCTGGTTGAGGAATTCTTCAGAACTTATTTTTCTTTTGTTAATCGAAAAAGGTCCTCTGAGCAAGGCAGCAAAATAGATATAATATTGATATTAGACTTGGAAAATCTCACATCAGCACATTCAGACACATTCTCATGCTGCATCAGGTGTGTTTCAGTGTGTGTGTGTGTGTGTGTCCTCACCATCTCCCTGCGCTCCCTGCTGCAGCAGGAAGCTCTGCCCCTCGTTCCACTGTCTCTCCAGGAGCTGCTCTATGCTGGTGGCCACCGGGGGCACAGTGTCCCCGCCGCCGCCTCCCCCCGCCCCTAGCAACCCCGGCCCCAGCAACGACCCCGAGGAGTCATAGCGGATCTGCAGGCCGCCAATGGGAGAGCTGAATGAAGGGAGAGAGAGAGGGAGAGAGAGAGAGAGAGAGAGCATGGATAGAAAAGGAGAGATAGAGAGGTCAATGGGGAGATTAACGACCTAACATAAACGTCAGACAAACATAGACACTGCTGGCTATAAAACTACATCAATTTGTTGTTACAGTGGCCTCTAATGAAAAGGGGCCAGGCTTTCTGTCTGTGTGTGTGTGTGTGTGTGAGAGAGACAGAGAGAGAGGAAGAAAGAGGACGTGCAAGAGAGAGACAGAAAGAGGGAAGTGGACTGTCTTGATGTGATAAATCTTGGTGTGTGTGTGCTGAGACAATCTGTTGAGTGTGAAAGAGGGGAAACGAGGGACAGCAGGAGAGTGGAGTGGTCAGAGAGGTGCTCGACGTGGAGAAAAAGTGGGGAAAAAGTTGCTATTGCCGTCCGTTTTTCACTTTAAAATCACACTGCAAACGTAAACACACCGCGATTTTGTGTGTCAATGCCACAACGTCGAAGTTTGGATCAAAAATGTATCAACTACATTTATAATCACACATTAAGTACATAAAGTTATCCTCAATGAATTGAAAATGATGTCATGTAAGCTACTTTCAACACTTTCTCTGTTACAATATTTAAAATCAAACGCCAACCATCCCACACAAATGTCTCTTAAATTAAATCTGCGAAATAATGAAAATTCTGACCAACCTCATCAAGTGACATTATCCTTCCCACAAAGACGTAGAAACAAACAAAAATAGATTTCTATCGCCAATACTCCCATCCCGAAAGATCCGTGCAAACGTTCCCAAATGAAGGCGACGCGGAAAATCATCGGATTGTCCTTCGTCCATGTGTGATTAAACCGAGAGAAAAAAATCTAACTGGAGTTGAAGGATGGTTGCCACCTTCAAAAACACAAGTTATCGTTCGCTGGGAGAGCGAGAATTGCCTGTAGGGGTGAGAGCGAGAGGGAGAGTGTGCATGTGTGTGTGCGAGGAGTGAGAGGAAGAGAGAGGAGACGAGGGGCCAGCGGAGGGAAAAGCAGAAAGAAGGGGGGATGGGTGAAGGAGGGAGGGGAGGGAGGAGGGCAGTGAGGAATGTAAATGGGGAGGGCATCTGTGTGAGTGTGTGCGAGTGTGTACTCACCGCGGGGTGGTCTTGGGAGAAGCTCTTATGGAGAAGCCCTGAGCTCCGACGCTGCCGTCTCCTGCCTCCTGATCTACACACACACACACACACACACACAAACACACACAAAAATCAATTGTACATCTAAGACCAAGTCCGCACTTAGCTGGCTAAAGTTGAAAACAGTATTTTGTGAACATGACGAGCTTCCACAGCTGCATTTTCAGCTCATTTTTGGAAAGATCTCTTGTCTGCAAACAGGAAAAGAGCTGAAAGTCTTGTTTGTTTTATTTGACGCGTAAACAACAAAACTGTGCATCCAGGCCAACATCTGGTGAGGAGTGACACCAACAGTCTGGTTATTGTGCGTTCGTACTGAGTGTACACTGGTTCTGTGCCATCCACCACCCCGACACTGTGTTTTAAATTCACAAATAAAATTTTCTCATTTACACTTTATTCCTGCTTTTGCTGTCAAACAACAGAACAAGGAGAAAACTTTAGATTGTTGATTATAAATATTACCAGTTACACCTAACATTGTTTTATAAGATCGATATTCCATAATACCGATGAACAATTAGTCAAATTATTATTAAAATCACAAAATGGCCAAGTGCAACATCCAAATCGCAGGAGCTGCAATATGTTTGATAAACATTAAATGTGTCACTACAAATCCTATTCTTAAGTTGTTGTTTTTTTGCACACGCCGTTCAGCCCCATAAACACAATGACAATGACTCCAGCTGTAAAACACGGTTGATAGGAAGGATTGCTTCTTGCTCTGTATCTGTGACTGGTTTTGACACAACTCTAACATTCCCAAATCCCAATATCAATTAGTTATTTGACAAACGTGTGTATTTGGATTGCTTTTATTGCAGGATTTTTTACCCTACAATTATAAGGATTGAGCGCAGCACCCGAGCTGTATTGGGCACCACATGAGCCAAATGAATGGAAAATCAAGCTTCAGAACTAACTAAATGGCTTTTTCCAGAGCTAATGCTTGTAGTTAGTCCCCGGTGGACTTCTTTAACAAGTTTTATCATTAAGACTTTTTTCCGGCTTTTCCAATTATTTCTTTTTTTTTTTTTTACACAGACAATTATTCTCCAAAATGATGTGAAATCCAAATTAATGTGAACTCCTCATCAAATTCGTGCACCTAACTCTTCCACAAACCTAGGGAAAACATTGTACTGGAGTTTCAGCTCTCAGGTCTGATTGTCCCTAAACGTATGGCACTATGTAGGATCATATACCGTATTTTTCTGGATGGCAACCAAAAAGCAACAGTCCAAGAACCCATTTTAGTCCAAATCATTTTAAAATGTTGAACTGACACCCTGTTGAACAGTTTAAAACTTTTTCCAAGGTCTACGTACAAATTATTTTTGTGGCTATTTTCAGTCTGTTTGCGAATCTCAAGGCCTGAATATGAGAGTTAGTGTTCTGAATTCCTGAAACAACCAAGTCTAAAAAGCAGAGGGCAAAGTAGGGAAAAGCACATTTCTGTAGCTCTCTCTGAATAGTTTTTTTTTTTTTTTTTAAATGAGAAAATGGTGGCTGAAGTAATCATAGTGAAACATTCTTGTTTTGGACTCTGAACTCGTGTTTTTGTTAAATTAAATTCACGATTGGATAATATTATAACATGTGATTTTAGTAGCATATACATGACATACATACGCATGGCTTAAAAAAAAAAAAAAAGAGAGAATCCAAAGTGACATCTTCAAATAAATTTTTTTGTCCAACCAACAGTCCAAAACACAAAAACCCTTCATTAACTATCATCCATGACAAAAAAAAGCAGCAAATCCTTACATTTAAGAAGCTGGGACCAGCAAATGTTTGACAATTTTGCTTGAAACTGACTTAAATGATGAATCGATTATCATTAAAGTTGGCAGCTAATTTTCTTTCCATCGATTAATCCATTTATCACAGCAGAAATAACTGATGTGACTTGCGAGTACTGTTTTTTAGCCAATCCATATATATATTTGTTCAGGCAGGATTTGTGACACAAATGGTTGATTTATCAATTATTACTACTGTGATTTTTACACACACAGCAGTGACGTCTGTGGGATCGTAAACAATAAGAAAGTAAAGCCAGTGTTAATAAAACTAAAGGGTTAACTTTACTGCCACCCAGCCCCTGAACAGGCTTACAGTACAGGATTTTCACCTTCACACTGAAACACAATGCAGTTGTTCTGAGATGCATCCACTCTGAGCAGCTCAGCTTTGGTTTGAGAAAAAGCAGACTTGGTGGCAAAACGACAAGAAAAGCTTTCAAATGTATCTGCTGTACTGTGGGCACGCTGTAATGCTTATGGATCTGCAACCTCACAAACTTTGTCTTTCTTCCTCTGGATCTCTTTCACACGAGCCTTCATTCAAACTGCATGTGCGTCTCCCTCTCTCTCTCTCTCCCTCCACCTTCTGTGAGAGTCTCTACCTCCTCCCTCTGGGCCCCTGGCCAGACGCTTCTTTTCATTTTCCTCAGTAAGAGTAATGAATCACACATGCACACACATGCAAACGCACACTTTTGCATTTACACACTCACACAAACTCCCCTCTACTTAAGACAGTCAATCCCAGCTTTTACCCCCACCAGGTCACCACTCCAGTCCGTCGCTCGCCTTCTTTTTCAAGTCCCTGTTTCTCTTGTAACCCTTTCCGTCCTGGCACCTCCCTCCAGACACTCAAAAGCAAAGAGACGCGGCTGCCAAAGTAAACAGCCTACATGCATACAAACACATGCACACCTTGCATGTTTGTGCTCACACGACCCTTACGAGTTCACAAACACAGCTCGGCGCTTGTGTAGCTGTACATGACTGTGTCGGTCAGGACACATCGCAGTGGATTCATGACAGTCATTTTCATTACTGATGGGAGATTAACTGATTGATCGGTTGACTGATCGATTAGAAAATAAATCCGCAACTTATTTGATGATCTATTTTTCATTTCAGTCTATTTTCAGGCAGAAATGCCAAAAAATCTCTGATTTCAGATTCTTAACTAATTTATATAAAAACAGTGAACAAAAAATACTTTACCTTTGGAATGTGAGTTGCTTAATCGATTGATCTGAAAAATTAACTGATGTAGAGCGGCAATGATAACTTGTCAACTGTTAAATTATTTGCCAACTGTTCTGATATCTGATTAACTGGTTTGACAATTTTTTTTAAAGAAATTCAAGAATTAAAAACAATTTATATAATCAAAATTCTCTCATTTCAAGCTTCTTAAATGTGATTTCTTTACTCCTCTATGACAGTAAACTTCTTTGACATTTGAGGGCGTCTTCTTGTGCTGATTGACATTTTTCCCCATTTAGAACAACTTATCAATTAACTGAGAAAATATTCTATGGATTAATTGACATAATCATTGTTATTTGCAGCCCTGCACTGATGATGGTATTGATTAATTATTATACAATGATGTAAAAAATAAAATAAAATAAAAAGCGGAGTGTGTGCTTTTTATTTTACATCTGATCTCAGAAGCTGGAATCAATAAATGTGTGACATTTGTGCTAATAAATATAAAAGCTCATATCAAATAATTGATTGGTATGCAAATTTTTTTCTCATACACATCTAAAATTCTACTTAAATAAATATAATAATTAATTTACTGATTAAATGTAATATTTTTATGATAAGGTAAAAAGAAAAAGATGCCTCTGTGGTGTGACAATTTGTTTCTGAAGCCACCAAACAAAGCTCGCTTGTGTCGACACACAGAACCTGCCTAGTCTCGCGCACACACACACGCACGCGGCCCTGTGGCCCCCTGTCATTCAGCCTGATTAGTGAGTTGACCTGCAGGTCAGGGTGGATCTGGCTCTGATGACTGCTGACCGGCAGCAGGAACTACCTACCTTCCTCCTCCACCTCCTCCTCGCTCTTAACTCTCTCCTCCTCTCCTTTCTTTTCTCCTGCTTCTCTCCTCTCTGCTCGACCATATGTCTTCTATCAGGAAGTGTCTGCTCTGATTACTAAAGCCGCATCTTACTCCTTCATCAGCTCTTCTGCGCTGGGCGGACGACAAACCAACCCTTCTCTGCTGCAGCAGCTCCCTGAAGGCAGCTCCCCTGTTCCTCCATCACACAACCCAGCTCGTTCTTTCATACGGCCGACAGCTTAGAGGAGAGTTCTATGTTTTACATGTAAATGATGTGTGTGTGAACTAATGTGTTGTATTTGTTTGTGTGTGTGTGTGAGAGAGAGAGAAAGGGGGGGCGATCGTGGTATGTAACTGGAGCTGTGAAGGAGGAGCTTGAAAATATCACGAGTGCTGACCCTTGACCTCTTTGTGGGACTGAGGGGGCGTGACCTATCCATTATCTCCCTCTCTTTCTCTCGAACACACACACGCAAGCACACACACACCCACACTTACACACACAATAGGTATGCTGCCATACCTGCTGGTGAGGCCTCGGACTGGGCGATGAGGGCCGCCATGGCCGAGTTTGGGTTCAGCCTGTTGCCGAACATGTGGGAGGGAGCGAGGTTGAAGACGGACCCTGGCAGACCGCTCACCTGCAGACAGAGAAGAATAAGCCACACGATGTTTGACAGTGATTGAAATCTTAGTTCATTATTAATTAGCTGATATTATAGAAAGAGAGAGGAAACAAGGCGGGAGAAAGAAGTGCCTCAACAATGCAGTTATGTGTTACGTGTCTGAACGGCTTTTCTATCAGGAGGTTTTTAAATCGTGGGAACAATGAGCACCAAAGAGCTTCTGTAAAATGGTTGTGTATTCAAAAGACCAACACAAGCCTAACAAAAAGATTTTTCAGGGCAACAATAAATGTTGATTTTCATGAATAATTATTTCAATGATTTATATTCATAATAGATTTATCTGATCATTATTTCCTTGATTTATACATTTAGAGTTAATTGTATAAAATATCACACAGTGTTGAAAAATGCTGATTGTAGTTTTCCAGAGCCCAGTGACAAAATAAGTGGATTTACGGTGGCACAAATCTTTGTTTTTATTTTTTTTTTCATCACACTTTAGAGTATGAAACCAGTCATTTTGATTCTATGTCTGTTGTTTAAGCACAATATGTTTCTAAAAACAAACAAAAAAAAAAGAACAATGTTAAAGCAACATCATCTATGTATTAGAGGGAATTTTAGTGACTGAGCTGAAATTCAAATCACATGTTTCACAATCACAGATGTGTCTTTGGGGTGGATTTAATAAATCAGCTGCAACAGTTCACATTTTTTGTATTATTTTGTTTGACATGTAATTACACATCTAATGAGCCCAAAGCTGAGAACCAATCTGATCATTCTGATTAGAGAATTTCTGCTATATCACAGAAACATCTACGTGTTATTTCATTGCGTTAAAACGTATTTGAGTGGAGATAAAATATCAATAATATAATTCAATTTGCAAAAAAAAAATAAGGACATGTGATAGATTCACAGCTCATAATTCTGTCACACGCAAACACACAGGGCTCAGAGAGCCTCGACACCACGACACTGCGCTGACATGCTGACAAAGTGTTTCTGATGCATAGAGTTTAATCCAATTAAGGCATTTCCCAAATAAGGAACGAGGAGTGACGGGTGGGGTGGGGTTAGAGGGAGGAGACCAAGGGTGGAGAATCAGGAGGGGAATCAGGTCTATCTAAAAGGACAAAATGGCTGCCTGGAAAAGCTACGACCAAAGCATGTGAGCATGCAGAAACTTATTAAAGTCAAAGGAAGATGCAGGACTTCTTTGGAAGTTTCAGGTCAAGCTGAAAAGCACAAGAAGATATTTATTTTAAAAGTTACTGCAGTTAAAGTTCTAACTTGTTGTTGAAACACAGTTTCATGAATAACTGATGGGTGTATGTACGTTTAAGTGTTAAGAATGGTGTGATTAGCAGTAAAACATAGAAAGCAGAAAACTTCAATAACTTGAAAACCAAAACAATAAAAAAAATATGTTTTAAAAGCTTCAGTGTGCACATGCTTTGCCCGCCTTTCTTTCCTATAAACTGCTTGTAAAGTCATTCTTTTGATCTGAAAATGAAGGGTGCACCCTGAAGAAAACCCTAGAAAGTCAAACTGTCTTGTTAAGATTTCATGGTGGTTTGTCTAAAATAACCAAATCTGGAAAAGAACCTGGAAATTCCCACCACTGCTAAATGATACATTTGCAGAAAGAACCTGTACCCTCCATCTAATTTTCCCCCTCATTGAAATGACTTCAGATTTCTTCCTAGACCCCCGACCCCCCCCCCCCCGCCCTCCTCTCCCTCCCCTTCCTCCTCCTCCTCCTCCTCCTCCCCTCCTCAGTGCCATAATCCTGCCCCCTTTCCCATCAACATTCATTTTTCATTTTCATTCATTTTTCATTCAAAGTCTCTCTCGCACTCCCTTTCTCTGTCCTGGGCTGATAGCCAATAACAGTAGGCTGGGAGTCTGCTAGCGGACTGAAAATAGCAAATGGTCTCTGTCACTCACTCACACACACACGCAAACACACAGGCGCACACGCACACACACACACACACACACACACACACACACACACACACTGAGGGAAGCCTGTTGTTGGCGTCCTTCTATAGTTGCGTAATTTCTGCAGCCTCCATTCGGAGTGTGTGTGTGTGTCCCAGATGTCCAGAGAGATGCATCACACACATTTGTTTTTTTTTGTTTTGTTTTTTTACAATCTGGAGTGACTGAAGGAAATTAAGGGGAAAAAAACCATTTCTTTCTCTATGAAAGTCTTCCTCACTCTGGCTGTCCGCTGCTCTCTTTCCGTCTACTTTTCTCACACACACACACACACACACACACACAAACTCATCTATAGATGCTGCAAACAGGCGTGATATCCTGCGCTTCCCTGGGCCTCCCGTCCTCTATAATATGTGCTGAACAGAGAGGAGGGGGCAAGATGAAGGCCAGGCCAGTAACCCCGCACACACACACACACACACACACACACACACACACACACACACACACACACCACACACACTGGCCTGATCCCTCCCTCCCATCTATCCCTCCATCCCTACTGTGGTGCTTGTCAGATGTCATTACATCACAGGACAACGGAGGGAGAAAAAGAGAAATGGATGGGGACAGAGAGAAGGAAGGTCGAGGGTGAGAGAAAGTGTGTGTGTGTGTGTGTGTGTGTGTGTGTGTGTGTGTGTGTGTGTGTGTGCGTGAGGAAAAAAAGAGAAAGAGAGGTGGTAAGTGGACACGGGAGAAAAATGGGAGTTGGGTGGACAGCGACAGAGCGTGGTCTTTGGGGAGGTTTTGAAAGGACGGACGGACACTGGGGTCAGTGATAGAAGATGAGTTTTTATTTTTACTTTTAGGGGGAGATGGGAGGGAAGTGATTACTGGAGGGGGGCTGAGCTGATCGAATCAGAGTCAATGCCTTCGCTTTTGAATATTAGCGTATATAAGCCAATGGGTCACACCAAAAACTATTTCACTTTGAGGAAAAGCATAAAAATTGTACTTCTATGTCTGTAAATCACCATAATTCATTTTGATCTGGGTAAACCTTCTAAACTGTTGCCTCAACATCTGAGGGGTGAATGGGAATATGTTGGGAATGGTATAAACACTCTTTGAATGATTTCATGTGCACAAAGAATTCCCACACATTTTTTTAAAAAATCCAAAAAAGGAGAAAGAGATTTTCTTTTTCTCCACATTAAAAGTGCACCATGTGATTTTGGAATAGAAAATCAAATTCAGAGATAAGAGTCCGGACCGATACCGAGAATAGGGGGTAAAAAATCAATACATGGCCAATATCCACACATTTCTTTTGCAATTATTATCCTCAAAAGTGGTTAGCAAACACAGGTACCAGAGGAAGGATATTTGAAACTTTATCGTTGAAAAATAATATATTAATTACCCCAAACATATTTTTTCATTACCCAAAAAAAAAGTAATACGCCAAAATAACTGATTTATCAGACGGGCTCCACTCAGAAAAGTAATATTTACAATATCAATAAGGTAATAATACAAACTCACTGATATATTTAATTGACTGAATAAACAAGCCAATCTCACATGGGTATATATTCCCCATATCGCTGTTTGAAATGTGTCTACTTGGTATGAATTTGTGTTGTTCTTTCTGTATAGATTTTTTTCTTTTTTTTGGTTAATTCAGTCATGAAAATCAACCAATGAAGATTTTCCTCTTCCAATTAAAATGTATTCTCCAAAACAACACAGTGCATCTTTAAAGGACATGATGGTGCATATTACAATAACAAAAAGTCTAGCTGGTTTCCCCAAGAATTTCATCATACTGGATACTGAATTTCAACTGTTTTCTAAAGGAACATGACGGTGTTACAATATTTCCCTGTGTTATCTTTCTGGTCACATAAACACATTTCTGTATATTTACATTAATAATCAAAACGCCCCTTTATAGTATAAGGCAGACCATCCTCACTAAGGTCAATAGATTTTGAAGTAGGCTGGATTCAATGAAATATTCTGCGACAAAAATTAACAAGACGAAGCAGAACGACCCTCTACAGGTGTATAAAATTAGCTACAAAATCTCTGAGCTGAGAAAACAAAACCCACACAAGGTCAGAACACACATTTCACACATAATTAACATGCTTTGGATTAATAATAGTGCTGAGAGATTTGGTGCAGAAGACGTTTAATTAGCGTGCTTTGGTTTATTTGTGTTCCCACAGTTCAGCTACACTTCAGCTCAGACATGCGAGAGATGTGGGTGAATAGACAGATGTGGAGGGAGGCTGAATGAAGAGAGAGGGTGTGTGTGTGTGTGTGTGTGTGTGTGTGTGTAGAAGAAAGAAAGAGATTGAGTGTGTTTAATGAGCATGCATTGTCATGTATGTGAGAGCAAGGGGGTTGCGTGTGTGGACTCACATGCGTGGAGGCCGTGCTGGTCAGCGGCGCCGTGGCGGTGAACGGGGAGGGAGGGGCGAGCGAAGGCGTGGGCTGTTGTTGCTGGGACAACTCGGAGCTGGCCCCGCCCACGGCAACGGCTCCTGTCCCAGACGATGACCCATCTGCGCCAGAGAAAACACCTGTAGAGAAATCAGAGATGAAAGACGTTAAGCGTGTTATCTTCAACTAAAACCATGTTTAAATTATCCAGAAAAACTGCTCCAGAGACTATAATCGTTACAGTATGAAAAGCACAAATGCAAATAGATAAAATATATCATGGCTGAGTTCCAGTTATCTGTTGCAGGTTCAGGGTCCTGTTATTGTGCATACTGGCTCACTGTCACACTGTCATGGCTTACTGGGACACTTGAATAAAAAAGAACCATTGTTAATGTGATTAGTAACACCTGAGCTTTTCCTACTATGACAAGTCATTGACATAGACTCCATTTATTCCGTTTAATAGTCCACTATTTTTCCGACTATAACCATATTCAGAATTTGATTAAGGTTGTGTAAACAGCATGTTTCATTTGGATATTCTGAATTAGGACATCATTTTCTGATAAAGACGTGCAGATATTATTTGGGTTGCAGCAGCAGTCTTTGGACATGTATACAGTGTATTGGGAATATCTCATGCTATGCTATGAATAGCCAGCAGTCTGTAAGGCTGGGGTAGAGAAGCATGCACAAAAGAAAAGCCCACATTTCCGGTTCAGAAGGGGAAACACACCTGCTTTGAAACTTTATTAAAGATATCAACAAGTTTTCATTCGTTCGCCAACATTCTCAAAAAGGTGGTTGAACGAATGAAAGACTACGTTTATCTTCTTAAATCAGAGTACGCATGGCTCTATGAAATCAAGACTATTAGTGGAATATACATTTTAATTAGGAGTAAAAACCAGAATATGTTATGCATGTAAACGCAGTCACAATAGCAGCTATAAAACTTGTGTGTCAGTTTGTTTGTTTTCGGGTGGTTCATTGGTTTGTCGGCAGGATGAAACAAAAGATACAGAACAGATTTACAAAAAAAATCGGACGAAGGCTGGGTTTTGGCCAAGAATTGACCCCCACACACTTTTGGCGTAGATCCAGATGAAGAGACGGACACAGGAAATTTTGTTCACTTCCTTAAACATTGCGAGATGGGGCATTTCTCAATATTTTTGTTAATTTCTCAGGGAATATTGCACTTGATGAAAAAAATCCAGGGGCATTAAGGTGGCTGGTATCAGAGTATAATTTGATGCAGATCCAAATAAAAAAAAAGATCAAGATCAAGCGGATTTAAATATATTTTGATATTGGATTAGGCTTGATTGAACTAAAGGGGACCGTTGGGTCATGGTGGAGGTATGCGCTCTACTAGGCGCCATTCCAGTTCTTCAAATCGTTGGGATTCTTGCCTTGGATCCTAATGTTTGGTACATTAATTACTTTGCTAAATATAAGAAGCATTTGATGTAGTCTTGTCATAAAAATTCTAATTAAACACATTTTAATTGAATAATTACAACGTAATTTGTACTACTTTTTTGTTTTTTTTACTACTTTTTCCATCATCTCTATTTTTTAAAATATTTTTCACAATGAATTAAGAAACATTTTAATAACTGGAGAAACAGACATATTGCTTCAACATTAAAGCATGAATCATTTACAGAGATAATGGAACAGCTATAATTAAGTATTAATCAAGGCGCAGATGTGTTGACTTAAATCGATTTAATGCATGATTTATAAAACCAACAAATGCAACGCATGATTAGGTTAGACGGCCTGTTTGAGTGTCCAGTCAGATAACGTGTGTTAGTGGTTATAATTTTCTTCATTATACTTAATTCAAGTTCAAATGTTCAGAACCACTGGGCTGGTGACCCAAAGCATCCAAATGTGATCTGATGACACAAATCATTCGCATAAAGCTTTTACAAATTGGGACAGATGAGGAAAATCAATTGGCACGTTTTCTGCCTTTCACATGTATTCTTTGTGCTCTTTGTAATAATTCAGACAAAACAGACGATTTTATTCAGCTTATTCAAAAAAAAAATCATGAATATTACATTTAAAATATACTCTAGTTGTAAATCACCTACGCAAACATATTGCTTCATTTTCACACACCCATACGCATGCTCCATTCTCTTATCTCTCTGCTCTCCATCGCTCCCCCTCCCTCCCCTCACACACCCCTGCGCTCGCCCACTAACCAGGGATAAGCCCTGCCCCTGCCCCCCTTTGACCCCAGCAGAGGAGGTGGGGGTGGTGGTGGAGGGCCCCTCAGCCCCACAAAAGCCTGAATGGCTCAGGGCAGCACACATTCACTGGGGGAACAAGAGATCTTTGTGCCAGGAGGGGAGGGGTGGAGGGAGAGAGAGGGAGAGCGAGAGAGATCCGAACACTACATGGGCCTACATACTATTTATAACGCTTTGTAATATGCACCAGAAAAATTGATACCAAAAGCAGGGCTGCCGTGACTCAGGGGGCACGAGCTCCTGCAAGATTTTTTAGCAGCTGGATGAGAGGCCAAACCAACAGTTTATCAGAGTTTAGCTCACGCCGTCGATGAAAAGAGGGGAAACACAAGGAGAGGCGGCAAAAACAGAGCCAGCAACAGGAAAAAATACAGGTTCATCTGAACTCATATTGACTTCATGGTGTTACAATGCACAGGTCATTAAATATGTTGCTAAGCTGTCTGCTATTTATGAATCACATCACATGTGTGCTGTATTTTTAGGGCTTCATCAGGAGTAATTGCATTAAAAAAAAAAAAGTAATATCTTTATTTATATTCCAAAATAAGACAACCAAACTACATGGCAAAATCTAATCAGGCAGGAAATGACAGCTGAATTTCAAACATCAACATCTATAAACTAAAGTGTAAATCGGTTAAAACTTTTTAAATGTAAAGATTAATTGCATTATATCTCTATCACTCATTTGTTTTAAATATTATCATTTTTAGGTAAAAAACTTTTCGCTCTAGATGAGATGAATGTCAGGTTTAAGTGAGAAGCAGGATTAAGTGCTCAGTTAAAAAGTAATCTGTAAAACAAAACACTTATTCTAAATAAGCTAAATTTACTGAATCATGTATATGATCATAACAACAAGGCTATTTTTTAAGACTTTTATTCAGACAAACTTATTCTCAATAAAATGATTGTTATTTGATTACTACTTTTGACGGGAATTAAAACTTCCCGTAGGATAACAAAAGACCAATAACATTTCTTCTAACACACAAGCCTTAGCTTGTAAAACTTATACTGTATCTGTGTGATCAATAACGTTAAGCCCCTGAAGCACAACTGCCTCTATCGGCCGACCTTCCTGTTCCTTTTTTCCCTTCCTGCTCAGTACGTCTGTAAGCTTCAAAAATATCCACCTTGATTAGTTCAAGCTGGTATTATCTCCATAGGAAATCTATGTTGTCTGTTTGGGGAGGGTTAAGTCTGATCTAAAAACCAAGCAGACGGCATCATACTCTGTTATTTAACAGCTGAATCAGAGTTTTCACTTAGAACTTGCTCCAAATTCTGTTTTAAGAGGAAATTTACATCAAAGTTGCAGGCTGATGCTGGGGCCCTGCAGCTTGTCTTTTTCTTTTTAAGCTGCACAGTCAGTCAGTCAGTTAATCATGGATTAAAATAGGAATGTGGAAACACTGAACACCATCAAGGCAACGGAAAGACATTCTGAGACGTTTCTACCAGCAAAGACAAACAGAAATGCATTCAAACATGACGCCAGCGTGTAGAGGGAGCAGAGCCACATCGAGGGCAGGCAATGCAACCGTGTGAGTGTGTGTGAGTGAGCGTGTGTGTGCTCGTTCATGGCTGTATGCGTAACCTTGTCTGCATGCATGTATCACAAAATGCATGTAGGTTTGGCATAGACTGATGATGCCACACCAGTTGCAGAATCAACAACAGCTTGTGCAGACAATGAAATTCACGAGTGTCTGCAATTATGCGCAGTTAGACGGCAAACAGATACAAAACATATTCAGGCTTCAAATTGAGGGGTGATTGAACTAGTGTAAATTCAACTGAAAATTTTAAATTGTTTTACCTTTTATGTATTTGGCACAGTTTACTGATTAGGAACACACATTTGCTTTCTTCTAAAGGACATGAAAGAGCTGTCACTTTGAAAATGTTCGTCTCCAATTTTCAGATGTGTTGTTTGTTAGAGAGTTTCTGCATCGAGTGTGTGTGTGTGTGTGTAGTTTTTCTACAGTGTGTTTAGCAAGCTTTGCTCTGGATGAATGCCCTGTTCTCCAAAAATATTTCAAGCTTCACCCGCCACACTTGTTAAATGCACAGATTAAAAAATGAACAGCAAAAAAATTACAATTTCAAGCTTTACAAAATTTGGATGCACACACAAACTTTTTTAAAATTGGGATTTTGATGGTTTTGTTTATGAATATCCAAATAATTTCTTCTTATGCAGAAAAGCATTTTACTGGCACAAACACACTGACCAAATTAAACAGTAAAGAAGTGATGAAGAAATTTCAAACGCAGCTTTCCAGGTTTCCAACAAGCTTATTTTGGTATTTAAATGAAGTCCGTTCACTGAACATTTCCCTGCTTTTCACAACTTCTCTTCACGTGTTCTGCAGCGAGACCAAGCTGCTGACAATTATGTCTTCACTGGGGTAAGGAACAAAAACTACAGCCACAGAAACCTTCAAAAAACCTGACCAAAACATCATATAAATAAGCAAATCAAGACATGAATCAACAGCAATCAGCATCTTAAGATTTCCTTTCTCTTTTCTTATTCTTTTATACACACCCACCGGCCTGAATACATTCATGTCCACCAAACCTCCCCCACAGCGCTCTACCAGCTCGTCCGTCCCATCGGTGACCCCCCTGCCGTCAAACATTAACCTAGCCAAAATCTAACCCCCTGCCTCTCCCCACACATATCTATCAGGCTAACTATCTATCCATCAGCATGGCGGAGTCAGCAGACAGGATGGGGGGCCGGGGGGGCTCCCCATTACTGCCCTGCATTAACCCTCAGCTAAATATTTACAGTAGGAAGACGAACACATGATCCTCAGACACACACATGCATGCATATAATGCACACAGCCATACACCACTGGTTTGTTTCCCCTATCTGCTTTCACCAGCTGTGGTCAGAAATGCTACCACTGCTGTAGGGAAAAGCACAAACATCAAAAAATCACAAACAAAATTATCCACGACCAATACCGCAGAAAGACATTTTATTCAGGAGGCAAACGGCACCAGTCCTCAGGTTTGACTCACCAACAAATGCTCAAGGCTACGTAAATATAAAATAGCCACTAACGTGTACAACAATTAAAAATAAAACTGCAGTGACACACACAAAAAAAATTGCACAACTGATGAATGTTACATTACTTTAATAAGATATTTCCCTCAGTCACATAAAATGGTTGTTAACGCGATATATGTGAGGGAAATTTCTGTCTATTCACAATTAACCTCACTGAACTGTGACAATGAATTATAAAGATAAATTCATAAGCTGCACTATAACATAATTTACTCTCTGCGCCTCAATGCCCATACAAGCATTTGATGAATTGAGCATCGGTGTATTGTTACATTCATACTTGGCAAATGCACAGTTTTTATACTTTAAGAGCTACACTGCTGCTGTACGAGTAAAAACAAGATGTTACTACGGCTTTATTGTACTCTATGGATGCTCCAATCAATGTGGCACTGGGATGTTGGTGCTAATATTTATTATAGATTAAGAAGGTTAAGGACAAACATAACAAAATGTAATGAATCACTTTGGAAAGAATACTGTGTATAACTATTTTAAAATTAGCAATAATCAAAAATAGCTAAGCCTGATCAATATATTGATAAACTGATAACGGTGTTTGTTGTCCGATATGAACCTGGGGTGATTTAATTCCCAGTGAAGTTTGCCATTTCAGTGCAATAATACCATTTTAGACAATAAACTTGTTTTAAAACATAAAAATATTGTGCCTGTACATATTTTTGTCACAATTGTTCGATAACCACATTCGAGGGATCATTTTTTTTAAAAATTAGCGTTTAGGTTTATATTTTAAGTATATATATTTACATATAAGAAATTTGGCCTACATATAGATATTGGATTTTTTTTTTTACTCCCTCATATCAGTATCAGCACCAGTTGGGCTCTAAACAACAGACTCAGTAACAGATAAGAACCACATTGGCCTCTAATGCAAGTATGTATGTATGTAAAGATGTTATTAGAGAACAGGAACAAATTTGATGATCAGTGTTGATTCAGGCGATCCTAACAATCACTGATGAACATTATCCTGATTAGAGCATTTATTTTCTTAATTTACATTTACACTTGTAAACACACCGCTGACTGCATAAAGCATCAACAGGTGAGGGGAGGATTCGAGGGGTGAGCAGGTAAGAGAGAGCAGCTGAGAGGCAGCAGAGAGAAACAAAAGGGTGGCAGTTCAGGAAGGAAGGGGAGATGTGGGATGTGTGGGCTGCACTGACTGAGCCATTTCCATCAGCAGAGGGGAAACTCCAAAGCATAAAGACAGTTGCCAAGCAACAGAACACGATGAAAAAAAAAAAAAGAGAAAAACATACAGACCACTTCCACGTGTGTGTGAACAAATAACACACACAGACCCGGCTCTCTGACATACACACACATGCACACAAGGAGTCGATCACAAAGGTGTGTCAAAGCCCTGCTATTTGTGATTGGTACTGTTAATATGCTGCTGCACAGAGGCGCAAGCATTTTCTGTTTCATTCATGAGCATTTGGTGGCGAATGGTCAGTAAGTCAGGAGTCACAATTGTATTATTTCTGGCTTTTGGCTACAGGAAAACTGTGATGATAATTCCCTAAATCCAGGGTGTATGAGCGTATTTCTTTTGTCTGTTCTTTTGTGTCTGAGTGTTTAAAAACTCTCATTATTATCAAACATTGTTGTGTTTTGTGTGTGTTCACTTTCTGCTCCTCACCTGGCCCAGTGGTTGCGGAGCCGCTGTTGCTTTGCAGACTCCCATTCCTGAGGAGTGACGGGGACTTCTGAATCCCACCGCTGACACCCATGACCCCGAGCCCCCTCTCTCCTCCTCCTCCCCCAACTCCCACTCCTAATCCACTGCTGGAGACTAAGCCCGGCCGGCCTGAGAGTGTCGAGGATGAGGAGGAGGACGGGGAGGCGGTGGAGGAGGTGTTGGCCGCGGAGGAGGCTGGTAGAGTCAGGGAAGGAGCTGGCTCTGAAGGCTTCACGTCCGTGGTAAAGCAAGGTCCAAATCTGTTTCGCCAGTTGCCCTTCTTTTTCTTCTTCACTCCATCATCCCCTCCTCCTCCTCCTGCCGCTGCTGCGGCTCCAATCCCTGGCCCTGAGCTGGAGGGCTGGGGCCGTTTGTAGCCAGCGGACCCACCGAGGCTTGTCGTCTCGCTTGCTGTGAGACTGTGGGAATTCTCATACAGCTTCCCGCCCACTGAAATGATAAGAAAGCAGAACTGAATATTTAAGCATAAAGCTTGCGGTCTCTTGATGTTTTGTTGTGGTTTGGTGGGCTGAGATCCATCAAAGAATCTACTTTAACAGGAAAGCACTTCCTGCATCATCAGTTCTCTTGTAAATCAGGGCTACGATTTGTTCAGATTAATTAATCTGCTGGTTATTTACTCATTTAATCTATTAGTTGTTTGATCTAATGTCAGAGACTTTGGGAAAGTCCCATTACAGTTTCCAAGAACAAAGGTTGACTTCATTAAATACCTTGTTTTATCTCACCATCAGTCTAAAACCCAAACACAGTCTGTTCACTATCTAAAAAACATGCAATTAACATTTTAGAAGCTGAAACCAGGTAATAATTGCCAAAAATGAACAAAATGAGTCCTCCACCTACATAGTGCATCAGTAATGTTGCGGTACTTTCAAGAGACAAAACCGACGCAGCAGAGGTCAAGATATTGTGGTTTTTGGTACATAACACAGATCAAGCTTCAAAACATTGGAGCCTGCACTTCCCATAATGCAGCCTGATAAGTGTCTTCTTCATACTGGTAAAAGCTCACATCTTTAACTTGCAGTTTGTAACACAGGGTTTCTGTTGTAGTACCGTGGTAATGATTTTAAACTTGTTGATTTAAAAAAACTGTAATAAGCAGGTATACACAATTAAGTAGGGACATAATGAAGTCATAAAACTTAAACACTATACGTTACTGCTGGGTAATAACATGGCAATAGTGGGGTACTAGTTTGAGTCCTTCTAGCCTCGATTCTGGTGATTATTCAGAAACTACTGAGTGTTTCCAGGTCACAAGTCACAGTATTAAACATACTATTAGTACAGTATTACCCTTAAACCACAGGGAATGTTTTGACCATGCAAGAGGTAGAACTTCAACATTATAAAAATGGTAATTACCAATTCTGGGTATTACGCTGATAGTAACTGTGAATACATCAACCTATATAACCTCATTACATCATTATAACCATATTATTCTCATCAGGTTACCATATGGTTACCAAAATACTACTGCTATCACCCCTCAATACTCGGTTACATACATTTTTGTCAAGTTTTACCGAGATATATCCAACATTAATACCAGGCTAGTACCTTGTATTACCTTGCTTACCTGCCTTGTTTTAACATTTCTAAGTGTGACACTACTGGATATTTTAAAAGGAGGCCCTGGAACAATTTCCTGCCATGTTTGTGGCGACCAAAAGGGATATTTTAATCCAAAACATCATCTTTTTCTAACACTAACCAAGTGGTTTTTGTGCTTAAACCTAACCAGAGCATGAGCAAAGCGTTGTCACATGATAAAATTGAAAATGATCAGTTGCAGCATAAATCAATGTAGTAACTTACTTCACCAACATTAATTATGGCTATTGGGTTGGCTTTTAACCTGGCTGTAATGTTAAGTGCTGCCAAAATCATAATTTATTAAAGCCTTAAGTGACCGATGTTGTAAACAAACGTTTGGTACCTGCAGAAGCTGTAGTGGCGGACATCAAAGAACCAAAGAGTGTCGTAGTTCCCTCTGAAGCTCCACCTTCTGAGCTCGGCTTCACAAGGCAGCTGCTAAAAGATGGCGGGGAGGAGAAGCTAGTCCCACCCCCGGGACGCAACGATGAATCTGAGAAGCTTAGGAAGTCGGAGGAGGAAGGAGCAGAGGGCGTCTTGCTGGCACTGGTCAACAGGAGGCCTGGAGGAATGAAAGACAGGTGGAAAATAGAGACGATGATGTGAACAAAAGAGAGAAGTGGAGATAAAATGGAACGGCATGTGAGATGAAGAAGCAGGAGAGAAACAGACATTATAGCTGGAAAAGTTTCCAAATGACTCCCTTCCATCATCATGGGAGCAGCAGACACAAGATAACCAAAATAAGCATTTTATCTGCTCTCCCGCTGTCTATCTGCAGTACAGTCAGCCCTCCCTCATCATGTAGTCCTCCCGTTAAAAGACCAACTGCCTTGAAAGCACACAAATGGATGGATGTGCTTCAAACACACACAAACACACACATTTGTCTAATAGACACACACAAACACACACCTGACAAGGGCTTCGAGGTTCTGATAGTACAAAACACAGGATCTCAGTGTGAGCACCGACTCCTTTCAGGTCCTGACCTCCCCACATGTTCTTTCTTTCTATGTGTGCGCGCTTGTGTTTCTTTTCCCAGACCGGGCCCCCGATTACAGGAGCCAGAGGCCAGTGGAGACGAAACACTGTTATCATGGCCACACACTAAAGTCTGGTGTCTGGCCAAGATCCAGAAAATGACACAGCACACAAACACACAGACATAAAACACATGAATCACACTCTTATTTGGGTTCTAATAACTTGTCTTGTCTAATTGCAAATATGCTGCATTCGCAAATTTTCGGAGAGCGGGAACACCAGGTGATTTGTCATTTCCATTTTTCTAACTGCGTGGTTAATTCCCAGCTTTGGGGAAATTAACATACAGGACCATTTGCAGCTATCAATTCACCTTGGTGGAAAGGCCCAGTGGAAACCGAGGCAGACGTTGAGGAGGTTGCCATGGTGACCACGGCGGAGGGGAGGGGTTTCCCTGAGGAGGTGAGAGACTTGCGGCCGCCCCTCTGTCCCACCGTGTGACTGCCGCCGCTGTTCTTCTTGTTCTTCGCCTCGGACGAGACCTTCCCAGCGTCTGCTGCCAAGCCGTCTTTGGAGCTGCCGCCGGAGAGTGCGGACGACACTTCTTGAAAGTTGGCGGTGGTGAAACGGGCCGTGGCGTCATCCATCCGCTTCTGTGAGGGCGCCGGCAGAGAGGTGACGCCTCCCCCTGAGCTGCTGCTGTTGAAGGTCTGGAGGAGGAAGGTGAAACGGGAGGAAGTGCAATGAAAAGTTATGGTCGAACGGAAAGGGAGGACAGCAACCACGAGAAGCAACGGAACAGGGAGGACCAAAAACAGGAGACAGATCAATCGAAGATCAGGATGTGTGAGTGATAAAGAGGAAAAGCAATGAAGGTTATTAGAAGAAAATAAAAAGTCAACCTAACATCCCCTGCTGTAATATTTAACCGGCCTTGCCACAATTAATTAAAACAAAGGAGTGAGGAGTGGAAGAGCGCCCTAACCTTGTCTGGGACCATGATGTTTGGTAGGACGAGGGAGGGCGACATGTCCATCGTCTTCTTGTGTTTCGGTTTGTGTCTGTCCCGCTCCTTGTGTTTCTGAAGTGGAGAAGAGAAAAAAAAAAGGGGGAAACAGATGGGTGAAGCTGCTTAAGACATGATACAGGGAGGAGAGAAATAAAGACAGACACAAAGAGAAAATCAGACCTTCTCCAAAGATTATTTTATGGCATTTTAGAAACATTAGGGAAAAACGCTGAATGTGGAGACCACCGCAAGTGTTCTTTGGAAGATTAAAGCCAGAGAGACGGCAAAAAATAAAACAAACTAAAGGAGTTATTAGGATATGGGCACAGAAGAGCGAGTGTGTGTGTGGCTGACGGAAAGAGAGAGCATTGCATTTCAAAGGCTCAGTCTGAGATGAAAGCCTGGAGATCCACAAACACAAAGAGAGTGACGGAGGACAGATTTTAAAAAGAAGGGGGGGGGGGCAGGAGGCAACAGAAAATCAGCAGGCTACAGTTTAGGGGAGAGTGTGTATAAGTGCCTCGCGCCGAAAGCCCACAAGGTCTCGTCTTTTCATCCAATCATATCCTGCTTCTTGGACGATCACAGCTCAATTTACACCCTCGCTATCGCACGTGCTGCCACCCTCCTCTCGCACCCCTGATGTGGCGACGGGGTGCCAGCGCATTTACACCTCGCACGCACGCCCCGCACCCCGACACCTCTCTGCAGACAGGTGCACGTACGCTCGCACACACTTTAACGTGGACCCCCCCCCACCCACACACACACACACACACACTCTCCAAGGAGCGATGGAAATATGCAGCGATCCTGAGAGACGACATGGGACTCAACATGCTTGTAATGTTCAGTGTCATGACAACTCGGAAACACACGTACCTTCCCCTCCCCCCCTTCATCTTCCCCACCAGGGTCTCGTTGAGGAGAGGCTGGTGACAGTTTAACCAGACTTCCTCTGTGACTGGCAGTTAACAGACACCATCAGTCAAATCAGGAGATAGCAGCTCTACTGTAACCTCTCTGCACGCTGGCATCCGCTTACACTCAGGGGTTAAGAGTTCTGATGGTGTGTGTATCTCTTGGAATATCCTTGAACTCAGGCAGCAAGTAGCAAATATTTTTATTTTCTGTTTTCTGTTCAGCAGCTTTAAAGCTCTTAAAATCACCGTACTCCACTCTGCCTGACAGTGGCATATATTCTGTATCAGTTTGCTAATTTTATACACATTTCCCTTAAAAAGCTGACATATTTAACATTTTCTGGAACATGGGGTTCTTATTAAAATAGAGTTGTTTGAGTTGAAACAATGGTTGAAATCGTATTGACATTGACAGGGATCTACCAACATGTTTTTTTCAGGACCAATGCTGATACAGAACATTAGTAATCAAGAAAAACAAATCACGGATGTTCGGAATTGATACACCACTGAAGAAAAAAAAATCTTAGTGTCATGATTTAGAATAACTAATGAAGCAAGTACAATTTTTAGGTGCTTCACTTCAGTATTCCAATTTTCTGCTTACGTCAGACAATAGTTACATTGCAGATTGAATAATCTCAATGTTGATTACTGAAAGAATGCTACACATGGGCCAAAGTATTGCATTCTTAATTAAATTAATTGTATCTGCAAGTGGACACAAAAAACACCGATATCGATAATTGGAAAAAAGCTCAATATTAGCCCTGATGATTGGCCAGGTCGGTAACTGGTCTATCCCTTGTATTGACTAAACTACAGGCGTTTCACTGTTTATTGAGGGGCTCTAATCTACAGTGATTCTTTTTTCAAATAATCAATTAACATTTTATATTATCCATTCTCTGCTGATTAGTTTTTGATCACTCATTATAAAATACAAAATGCCATTACAGTTTTCCAAAGTAACATCCCTTTAGTCCAGAGAAAAAACACTCTGAATTTATTATCATAAATGACAAAGAAAAGCAGCAATTGTTTGATATTTATCCTTTAAAAGTGACTTTTAACAATTAGTCTCTGCATTAGTGTTTGCAGCTCTCTTTACACGCCCAAGGTGGTGTCTTTAGATTGCTTACTTTGTCAGACAAACCGTTGGACTTAATCACCATAATCACTTATCAGTGATGTAAAACAAAAGCAACAACAGCAAAAAGTCAAGGGACTGAAATAAGCAAAATGTTCTCACTTTTTGCTCAATAAATTAGTTCCAAAATAATTTCAGCCTGTTGGGCTGTCCCCAAATCAGGATTTCCAGTTTACAGCTCGTCATGCTTTTGCTCCTGCATTGCTCTGTGTGCAGTGATGCACACTAAAAAAAGAGAAGTGGCACGAAAAAAAATGCAAGTCAACTACGAGTCTTCTTGCCCAATCCTCCACTTTCAGGGAGCGGCCCTAATTTCCTGTCGCTTGACTCATCAACCAACTGTCCAGAACTACTTGTGAACAACAACGGTGCCTACCTTGAAAAATGGCTACAAAATTAAATAACAAGAGAGAAACGTAGGACGGAGACGGTTAACTGCAACAGAAAGGAGAGATGATAGTGCCGAGAAAAGACGCGAGAGAGACAGAGAGGTAAATTCTTTGGGATTCCCTTGTTGTTTTTCATTAACATTCCAGAGGTAGGTGTTGATGGACAGAGGCTGAGCTGAGAGGGTCGGATAACACACACACACACACACATATACACACGAAACACTGGGCGTGGGAAACATAACACACACACAATGTAACCCTGACACACCCTTATCAATCAGGTCAATTGATTATACAGGCAGTGACAAAGCCTTTCAGCGTGTCCTTTCCCCTCTTTCTCTGTTGCTGACCATTAGCAGCCTGATCATTTGACATGTCCGAGTGCTCTTTGAGACTGCGTGGGGTAAATATAAGAGGTGGCAGGGGACGACGGCCACGTCTATTTATCAACAAACTCCCGAGCGATGAGCAACACAAGGGTGGGCTGAAAATCCTTTCCCGTCTATGTCGAATGCTGATCGCGTGGCTCTGAAAACGTTGATTTTCACAGGGTTCGTACAGTTTAAGAGTAAACAGAAATGTCCAGACTCCTGAAGCCTGAACTATGCCAACAGATAGGTCCCAGAGCGTCTTCAAATTACTTGTTTGCTTAAGTCCAAAAGTATTTAACTACAAATCAAATATAACTAAGAAAAGCAGAAATTCCACACATTTTAGAATTTTTTTTTTATCTACACCACAGTTAAATAAAGGTTACTTGTCCAGTCCATTATTTGTTTACCTTTAATTTCTGTAATGTTTAAATACAAGATTTAAATTAATCCATCTTTGCTCTGTGATATCACAAACAGAAGGCCCGTGTCAATGACAAATCATTGCCTGTTAATTTGTTATAACGCATTTTAAATGCTTCACAAGTCAACACAGCGGCCTCAGGAGGAAGATGAGAGGGTGTAGACACAGAGGTGAGGGGGGTTGAGGAGCGGCGAGGGAAGACGAGGGGGGGAAATGGAGGAACAGGAAGTAAGGGGGAAAATAATCCGCCCTGGCCTGGCAGGAATTCCCCTGTGCAGTTTCCTGCAGGATTTCTGACCAGCCATTGTGTATGTATGGATGTGTTTGTGTGTGTGTGTGTGTGTGTGTGTGTGTGTGTGTGTGTGTGTGTGTGTGTTTCCTGCAGGCCTTTTCTAAGCGGCCAGTGTGGGGGATCTTTTAGCCCCTGCTGTAGTTTGACTGCAGGGTCTAACATGAGGTGGGTATACATCTGAGTCTCCAAACCACATTACAAATGCATGTGTAGACACACACACACACACACACACACACACATCTGAGCCTACTGATCTCTGACCCTGGAATGTGGATGGGGAGAGAAAGAGGGAGAGAGTCTGCGAGAGAAAGAGAGAAGGGGGTACTCTAACTGATGCAAATATGGCAGCATTAACAAAAGCCAGGCAGAGGGGCTCAATAGCATGTGGACACACACACACACACACACACAGCACACACAAGCACACACACACACACGCACACACACACAAGCTGTGTCTCACATGTTTGAGTATGTTAATTATCCTTGTTTGTTTTATCTGACTGTCCTTTGTTTGCTGCAATGCACTTTGCAACAATTGTGTGTGCTATAAGTAACTTGATGAAGCTGACTTCACACACTAAACTTAGGTCTGTCACATGAATCATCCACTGATAGTACATATCTTTGTGTATATATCATTTTGACTTATCGATATGTGCATGAGCTCGATCATTGCTGCTGACCTTCACAATGCGTGTTTGTTTGCATAACAATGTTACCAACATTTTTGCCAACATGGTGCCAGAACAAATAAAACAACCACCAGACTTTGGCGCAGTGTCTAAGCTGTTTTTTCCATTTTAGTTTTTGTCTTTTTTGTATAGTTTTAATTTAGTCATGTTTCATTTATCTAGGATATTTTAATATTGTTTCTCATTCCAATTCCTATGTCTTAAGAATTAAACGATCATTGCTCTTTGAAAAGGTGTACCTGCATTATTAAGTTGTTACATTATCATGATCAGTAGCATAAAATGGTCTTAAAATTACAATAACATTGTTTAGCACAATTATTTCTTTGACATTACATCGTTCAACAAATAGTAGTTATAATGACCAGCCAAACTAACTTCAATATTTGGATCTTTTAAGCTCTTCCCAGTGACTGCTATTCAAGAAAGGCAGTGAGAATGGATGCATTTTCAAAGAGCTGTCCAAACAGGGTCGAGTTTGGCAGGGAGAATCAATGAACAGACAACACCACGCTCTCTCTCTCAACAGCTCAACTGTAAAGGGACAGTCATGCGTTTCCTTTAGTACCTCTCTATTTTTACCTTATTACAGGCCTGTAAAGTTGGAGATGGGAGTCTCAACCATCACAAGTGTTCATGACTACTTAAACAATAATTCAGCTGCGGTTGGGTCCTGGCTTCTGCTGTGAAACGGGCTCTGCACACATGACCAAAAACAAAAAGTGGAACAGATGACTCGACACCTCCTGCAAATCCTGATTCTTCGCAGCCTGTGATTACATGTTCTGCTAACAGCTGTGACTGATGAAGTCACACTAATGTAGCATTCATTAGAGGCTGGTGGGTGTAGGCTGGCTGTAGTCAAACAAGCATAAGATGAAAGGACTTCAGTGATATTAAATGGCCTTCGTAAGCAAAACTGAAGGACACATTAATCTGTTTTCAGGTACAACACATTTCTAGGCCTCTGTCAAATAAGTATGCTCAAATCAAAAACATCTAAAGCTTTTACTCTTTTAAATATTGATACAAAATGCATTACTTTCAAGGCCATTCATCCATTTCAAAACATTTCATTCTCATTTTGTGTAACCAAGGGACTTAAAAGAGATGTTCCAGACCCAAAATAGTTATTAGTTGGATTTTGATTGTCAACATGTTAGAGCCCCAAAAAAAAAAGAATTCTGCCATCTTTGCTGTGAACATGACTCTTCAACAAATGACCAAAAACGTCACATCTATTGTTCATTTGCCATTCTAGTTCAAACAAATATGTCTTCTGAGACTCCACTGGTCATAAACGTACTGCAATATGTTCAAAGACTGCTTCAAGTCATTATGAAGTCATTGTAAGAGCAGCTGAAAATGATTCTTGATCACTGGTTTAACTACGTATTTGCCTGTCCCTCCACAGTGTGAGCGTGTAACAGAGAGGGCGTATGTTCCTGGTGGAGCCACAGCTGTGGGTTGAAGGCATAGATAGGGTAAGATCTGAGGGCTGTCTTACCTTCTTGTCCTCGTCTGGGGGTATATCCATACACTGAGTGGAAGTGTCACTTAAGCTTTGAGACCTACTACCACGGCCCCTGCTCCTTCGCTAAAAAAGTAAAGAGGAACTCCAAGTTACTGGATGAAGCCCAAAGAAAAAAAGGCTAAAATAAGATCAAAAAAGACTTCTGTGATATAAAAAAATAAATAAACAAAACTTAAGCTAAAAAAAGACCGACTGAACTCAAAGATAACTCAAACTTTAAAAACATTCAAAAAACATTATCACTGATTGAGCATTGATCACAGAAAACAGCTTATTTGTCACTACTGTGTAAAAATGCATGATGGTAGTAGGTATTTAAAACAAAAATACATTATTTGTCCACTGTAAAAAAAAAAAAAAAAAAAGCCAATCCTTATTCAACTTTTACAGACCAAATGTAACAATTTCAAACAACCATAAATTCTACACATTATGAAAAAAGGATCGAGGGCAACAGGACAATACAACCATAAGTTGTGTTTTTATTGTTGTTTTAAAGCTCCTTTGCCAAAACTAGGATCTAAAGAGGCATCATGGGACACTTTTAACGGGTCTCGGTTATCGATCTCATCCCAAGCCAGCTTGCTTCAGCTCATATTATCCGTTTCCATGGCGATAAACAACTACATCCTCAAATTACAGCCATAATACCTCCAGGCATAGATCAAGGCTCATGTTTATCCAGTCTCTATTCAAAAGTACAGATATATGACCAGAGACTGCGTTTCTTTTGGTATTTCATGTAAAAACTGATTCTCTCAGAGGCACAAAGAGCCTCCTCTGGCCTCACATACAGCTCACTGTCTGAGGCACATGGCGATCTCCTTGCTTTACAAGTCTAAATCTAGATTTCTATGTTGACAGGCTGTAAGTAAACATGTAGTAGAGTTCAGAATGCACTGCTCCTACTGAACGACACTAAAAACCTCTTCATAAACCCTAGATTATCATTCAACCTTACAGCTCAAGGCTAAAAAAGAACAACAAATTTAGCAACCTGTTTTGAGACACTTTCAATCCATTGTCAACATATTTTTACTGCTAAAGACCAAAACAGCCAGTGACACAAAGTTACACAACAATATTTGCCAATAACTGTCAACAAAGATGCTTGAAACCAAATTCAGCCAAGTGCCGGGAACGGAGACTTAAAAAAGTAAAGCAGATGCATGAGTGAGTGCATTTACACTCCTTAGATTCAAGGACATTCTTCATACATAAAAGGGGGGGCAACGATAATCCAAAAGCACAAATTGATTCACATAATTTTTTTCACATTTTACGGCTATACTATTGTTAGACAGTCGAGTCTTGATTTTTAAGGATCAAAAGATAATTTGTTTCATGTCACATTTCCAAATTCTTCTCAGGATATTTCCCCACTCAATCGGGAACCAACTGTTAAACACAAAAGAGCTAAAAGAACAATCACTACACAGAAGAGGGGAACTAAAATGACACATGCGTGCGCGTGTGTGTACAAGCTGCTAGTAATGTTTCTTTGCTGGACGCAGGCAAGTCAGCAAGGATGGAGAGAAAGCAAACAACACTGTGAGAATCGCCGGTCCTGCTTTTGGTATGATAATTGAAATTGAATGCTCATTTCAATCGATTTTGGATCTAGAATTGAAATCGTGACACCCTTCATACGTTGTCTTGAGAAAAAACACTGTGGTCCAGACTAAACAAGGGTAATCTAAGTTTGAAATTAGATTTGGCTGCTGACTGAGTCCAGTCAAATCCCATATGTTGCTAACATGCCGTAAACATCCATCAAGTGGTGTTATATGAAACCCACTCTGCTAACAACATTGCTTTCCTCATCATTGATTCCCTCTCGTGCATTCCTGTCATCCATACAATCCCAGCTTAATGACATTATGCCCCTGCATCCAAAG
Source organism: Lagodon rhomboides (assembly GCA_039737535.1). Taxonomy (NCBI): domain Eukaryota; kingdom Metazoa; phylum Chordata; class Actinopteri; order Spariformes; family Sparidae; genus Lagodon; species Lagodon rhomboides. The sequence continues at coordinate 13,583,523 of CM077803.1, forward strand.
CCATTCATACACGATCAATATAACAGCATGAGTCTTTCCATCAGCGTTTGTTAACATTGCAAAATGTCACCCGTGTGTGTGTGTGCACGTTTGTGTGTGTGGATACTAAAGTCTGTCCTGTGGTTCCATCCTACCACTGTTCCAGAAATCATATTAATCAAGTCACGTTTTTGTTTTTTTTAATATTCGCATCCCTCACCCAACTACCTTATGATAGGTTGTTAACTAACGGTGGTAGAACAACATCTGGAACACAACAGGACATCTCAACAGTGGATGAGTGTGCTGAAAACACGTCTCCTCTGTGTATACAGTTGTTCTATCTGCGTGTTGATATGCCTATCCATTTCATTCCCCCCTTATCTGATTGAATTCTGCTCAACAATGGCTCGATATCCACCTATCAGACTACAGACCGACTACAAAAGATGAGGTGTGATCATGGAGAAGAAAGCAGTAATTCTGTCATTAAGGAGTGAATGACAATTGTACATCAGAAAAACTGTAAAAAGATACCGTATGTGAACCTTTGTCCACTTCTAAATCATATTATTATTTCTACTTTTCTTACTATTCTTATACTGTCCAGAAAAGGAGTAGAAAATTCTTTCAAAACAGCCTTAAACTGACCAAACTGTTATATTTAAACCATGTGTCCAATTCAAGCAAAGCAGCACAAAACCTGCTCACCGAATAATAAAAGCTAATTGACGAGACACGTCAGTTGGAAAACTAAGACATAAATCGCTGAAATTCTATTTCCCAAGGAATTTCAAACACATAAATAATGATTAAACCTTATTGGCCTGGTTTGACCTTACAGTGAAAACCAGGCCCATCCAGCACCTGCAAACCCGACTTGCTGTGCCCACTCTGGGCTTAACAGACACGGGAGTGGAGGGGCGATGGGCCACTGTTACAGAGATTTAAGGGATAAGGAGGGAGGGGGAATAAGAGTAGATGGAAAGGGGTACATGGAGGGTAAAAGACAGGTGGAACAGAGGCAAGCAGTGGAGGAATTGATTCATTGGTGAAAGAGGAAGGAAATATGGGCGAGAAAGACAGATGGAGGGAAAGAGGGCAGAGGCCAGCAGAGACCAGGAACTGACTGAAGGAGGGAGAGGGTCGAGAGGAAACTGACAACAGAGGAAAAGTTGGAAAAATTGAGGAGAGGTGGAAAAAAGAGGCGAAGGAGTGGGCCATAAACAGAAATGAAAAGAAGATGGAAGAAGTAATGGTGGGTCATCTCTCAGTAGGATGAATGGTATCTCTCAGGGGAAGCAAGTATGTCAAATACATAGTAAATTAGTGGAACAAAAAAACACAGAAATCATATATACTGTATAGTCACATGCAGCTAACACTGTGTTGCTACTAGTCAAAGTGGTTTCATACTTAAACTGATATCAATGCTCAATTGTTGGGGAAAGAGAGTGTATACATGAGTCTAATAAAAGCTGGAGAGTAGTAATGCTTGCTCCTGTTACAGTGAATGGTTCATTATCTTAAACTTAACACCAAATCATAATACAAAAAAATATTGTATTATATATATTGTCTAATGTTACGTCAGTCAGAGAGTGTTATGGTCTAGAATATCAAAAGACAAAAGGACAAAAAATACGAGAGGACACTTACCAACTTGCTGTGGTGGTATTTGCAATATCCACAGTACTTGACATTGTCTGCATCCGATCCTTGTTCCTCACATAACAACCCTGCAAACTGGGCGCTGTGGCAGAGAGATGTATGAAGGACACGAAAGGGATGTGAAAAACAAAAAATACATTCAACATTCAAGTGCAATATTGTAACCACACCAGCAAGTGCTGAACATGACAAAATATGATTTTTACACTTTTAAACCTCAACTCTTAAACTAGAGCAAAAAAGTGCATTAACAGAAAATGTTAAAGCTCAAGTTGCCAGTCCGAACATGTGAGAACATTTAAAAAATATATATATACACACATGTCATGATGATTGAGATATAAGCACATAATCGGTGACCAGCAGATTGTTTTTTCTGTCTTGATAGTGAGTTTCCTTTTATAATTATTTCAATTCAGATTTGTTGTTCACAATGTTTCGTTATCAGGGATCAAATGGTGAGTTTACCGCGTCCTTACATCAGAGACACAGGATGCGTACCTATCAACATCACAGCGCTACAGTACTCATCAGTATGTCTTATGTGCAAGTCTTTAGTAGAGTTTCAGTGAAGAACTGAAGAAACAATCTGCTTCTTTGTCTTTGTGAGGTTAATGTGACGCGAGTGTGTCTCACCATGTGACATGGAAGGCCTGCCTGCAGCCATGTTTGTTGCAGGTCATACAGGCTCCAGTGGCTGCTTTACTCTCTCTGCCCTGGTCCTCACAGATATAACATGTCTACACAAACACACACATGCGGTTAAGAGAACAATTTTCATTAAAAACACATAAAATTCCTGAGAATTACACTGTAAATGGGATTTTGTGACATGTCTTAATTTGCCGCTGAATTCTGTTACCTTGTTGTAGCGTTCATGGGGCACAGACTGGAGTACGATTGGTTCCATAGTTGAGACATTGGCAAATTCGACCTCAGGTATGTAAAGGGCACAAACCACATGAGCCCAGCCTGCAAAGACACACAAAAAAACAATCAGTCTCCTGAACATATATGACAGCACAAGGTAGTTGTGGCAACATTTCAGGGTTTGCAATCAAGATTTATAAACCATCTGCTAAGGTCTTGAATTGTAACAAAAGTGTGCAGAATTTATGTCTTTTGTCAACTCGTTTGATTTGTTGGTTGAGAGTTTAAGCAATGTGGCAAAACTCCGTAAGTTCAGAGTACTGATAACCTGAAAAGCATAATACATACACCACCTACAGATTTTTATCAGCTGGTTACGAAAACAACAAAACAAAAAAAACAGCCCTTTGACGCACATTCTTTAGAGTTGTAACTCATGACACAGACTGTAAAAAATGTGACGTCTCTTCACTAGATGCATAACTGACTTTGCTATGCTTCCGTGCTTTGGCTGGTTTATTTGAGTTGGGGGGGCGACGCTGCCTTTTGAACTCTGCCATGAATCAAACAATCGAACCAAGACAGCCGATAATGGTCCCAGTTCTCACATTATACATCATTTCCCCTGACTCTATCTGCACAAAGCTATTAAAGTCCATAGAGTCCAGTGGAGATTTGATGAATGCTTATGTCCAAGGTATTTCCCTCTGAACCTCTTTGTGACCATTTAAGAAGATAAAATAAAGCCTTCAGACTCTGTGAATTTCCTTGTCAGCCCATTAAACTTTCGGTTTGTTGGACCCAAAGTGGTCTGGAGAAAAAGGCAATAATGAATAATACTCATTTGGCCTCAACCTAGGGAACCAAACACAACCTAAACGTGGTCTGGCGTAGTAAATATTTTAATTTGCAAACTGGTAGTTAATCTATCTGAGTAGCCGTTTATTGAGCCCTAACACACACACAGCTGCCTGTCAGTGAAGACAAACTGGGGGCGGTGGGATGACAGTGGGGCATGGTGGAGTGGCAGCAGAATTGACGACGCGCCGAGGAGGAGCAGGAGGAGGTCGACGGGAGGTCAAATGGAGGTGGGAGTCTACTGCCACACTGGAGGTGTCTGTTTTTCCCCCATAGCGGAAACAAAAACAGGCTTAAACTTACAGTTGAACCCCTGACCTGCCTTTGACCTGGTGAGCGGGACGGGGGAGGAGGGCAGAGGGCGGGACGGAGGGGAGGCGGCGGGTGTAAAATGGGGGCATGTTGTTGTTTTGAAGTCCCTCCAAGAATCTGGAAGAGGCCTATAAAACAGGACTATAAAAGTGGCACAGCCTTCCTCCTCAAACTGAGCATTCACACTTTTACCACCTAAAAACCCAACAAAGCATCCCTTCACAAACATCCTTTACTCCAAGAAGTTATCGGCGTCTGATGTGTGGAGACCGGGAGCTTCAATATTGATGATAACAAATCTGAAGCGCTGTGATGTCAAATTTTAAAATAAAAAAGAAACAAAAGACTTTAATTTCATGATAACGGCTTTATGAGCGTCTGTGGTAAACCAAAACCATGACACAGGACTCCAGGGTGTGACTGTTTTGGTTGCACATACATAAAAAAATCTGCTAACATTTTCATTGGTTGCATCTGTGCACCTGAAATTTAGCAGTTTATTTTTTGAACAATTGAGATAATCACAATTTCTTGTAACATGTTATTTAAAAGAAGAAAAACATGTATTTGAATTAACCGTTCATGTGGTACTTGTTTCAGTCTTTTTTCATGGAAAAACTGCAAACATTTGCTGGGTCACGCTTGTAAAATGTTAGGATTTGCTGCTTTTCATCGTCATTTATGACTTTAAACGAAGAGTATTTGGGTTTTGCACTGTTTGTAGGACAAAAGAAGCAAATCTGAAGTCGTGATCTTGGGCTATGCGGAATTCTGATGACCATTTTTCACAATTTGTTGACATTTTTCAACCAATCAATTAATAGTGGGATTATTTTCCAGATTAATGAATAAAGGAAATAATCAGTAGTTGCAGCCCCAATCTGAACAATCATATTGCTCAAGAATGACAGTATCAAGCTCTGATTTAAAATCTCCATACCGCTGCCAGAAGTCCAGTATTCTTAGTTCTGACTTGTAGGAACTGGAACTCTTCCTGATTTCTCATTTAAACCACTTCAATTTATAGATGATGAACCTTTTGTTGCGCAAATTCTTTCAACTTTTTAAGTTATCATCAAACTTCTGCTATAGTTAGAGCACCAATAGCAAACAGGGCAAACATTTACCAGACAGGTACAACTAAAAGAAGCTCATAACAAGCGGCTCTCTGTCTTCTCTTTCTCCTCTGTCTGCTATATGTTAAGATCCTGGATCAAACAGACTAATACCTTCGCTCTGCTTGATTACTGTCCCACCTGAAATAACAGCAACAAGTGAAGAGGAACTGACAAGAGCGGAGAAACGGACGGTGGGGGGAAAAAGACATGGTGGGAGGAAAAATGGGAGGAAAAAGAGAGGGAGAGAGGGGTCATGGGAAGGGTAAAGTAAAAGAGAAAGTAGTAAAACGGTGTGTGTTAGTGTTGTCCTGATGCCTCCCTGCAGGCCTGGACACAATCCCACAGCTGTGCCTCTCTCTCCGACGGACTCAAACACACACACACACACACACACACACACACACACTCACATACACACAGAATATTTACAGTCTCCACCAAGCTGACCTCCCAATGAACCCAGAGAGGAGACTCCTCACAGGCCATGCACTATACCCATCCTGGCCCGCCCCCTCATAAACATACACACACACATACACACACTCATAAACCATGGACTGGCAAGGACGGTAGAGAGGCTGCACACACAACAAACACCAACATAACTCTCCCAGCACGCTCACACCCCTTAAACTTGCCGGTGACATGCAACTAATGACAAAATACACAAGAGGCTCAACACAGATGTGTGTGTGTGTGTGTGTGTGTGTGTGTGTGTGTGTGTGTGTGTGTGTGTGTGTGTGTGTGTGTGTGTGTGCAGCTGAGAGGGATTCTACCTCCGTTGTCTGTCCTCTTGAGGGCTCCGTCTTTGTGGGGACACAGCTCACATCTCTGCAAGGAAAGAGGAATCACCAGATCAGAAACAACCAACCTCATCACCTTATAGAATGAGGTAAACACACAAGTATCACAAATATGACAGTATAGGAGATAAACTGGCGAGTGATCCTCACTGGAGCACGAGGGCAGAAACTCTCGAGTGTGGTTGCGTGTGTGTCTGCGATTGCCAGTCGTCATGCAATTATTTCTGCTGCTCTGAGCCTCAACTCACGAATAAGCTGGTGTTGCTCATCTTAAGGCCTCAGTTACATGTTACAAAGAGCACCGTGTGTGTGTGATCTGTAACGGAACAGAAAGGCTTTCTTGTCATTCATTTATTTTTTTCTTCCCTTCATTCTCCCACCGACTTTATGTTGACAAGTTCACAACACACAAACAAGACTGTGCTTCTTCTGTGCTTCTGTTTTATTCACTATGAAGTTCTGCTAGGCAAACTGTGTGATTAAATGTCTTTATCTCCTCTTCATTGCAAAATGTGTCAAAATCTGCACTTGTGGGCTGTAGACAAGATTTACTGTCCAAATGCTTTCGGTGTAAATACCCTTCGCTTGTTAGCCTTCATTAGACAAAACAGAATCACAAGACACCGACTCTACTGGTCAACTCGATTCAGACAACTCAATTCAGGTTAAGCAGCTGATGCTTTAATTGGTAAATTTGAGAGAAAAAAAGGATTCTTGGTCATTATTTATCTCATTCCTTTCAAATAATGATTTGCAGCAGGTTGAGAATTTTACTTGAGTACATGCACCTTTCATTTCCCTGATGGCACTTTGTCAATCAGAAAATTACTCATAGCTACCCGCTAACTTTCCACATAACGTCATTTCTTCTTAATATAGATAAATACATAGGTACCAATTTCCTTAAACGATTCAAGAATATTTAATTATCATTAAAGGAACACCTCCCCCATGCTGTCTGTCTGAAATACTTGGAAAACATGTTTGTACACAGATTCCTTCAAGGCGAAGGAGGTCTGGCTGTTAAGCACTTCAGGCATCAGATTCAATGTAAAGAAATCCGTACACTTGACAGCTCTGCAATGTTCGAAGCACTTACATACACAGAAGTGACCTTCCTATTGTCAGATGTCTGCCCTTAACTCATTTCTCAAATGCCATGTACATTCATCAGATAAAGCGTTTCAAGGAAAACCTGGTTGTCCTGCTAAATTCTGCCATGTGCACACACATGAATACAGCCAGTAGGCAGATCATTCCTAGCACCTGTATCAACAGCTACGTAAGTAAATCTTACCCTGACAAAATCTCGACAGCCTCTTAGATGTTTGCCGAGGTCATATTAAGTTTAAACTCAACAAGCTTCACCAGTTTGGGGCTTTTGCGCCAAGTTTGAGTAAAAGAACATATAAAATATGGCGACATGATTCAGAGATCTGTGGAGAGCAGGTCAGACCACGGGTCCTGCAGCAATAGTTAGAAATGCAGTTCCTTCCAGGCCCATGTTCCTGGGCTGTAACATTATCCTATGCAGATGCAGAGTTAAGAGCGTAATGTTGCATGCCATAGTGTGCCACTCAGCTGGCAACCCTTAAACAGCATTTATGATAATCTTTTATAGAGCATTTCAATCTGGATTAAAAATCATTTGGTGAGATATGACGGTAACTGGTACAGAAAATACAGATCATGGAGGTTCAGGCAGGCTAATCTCAAAAGACAGCAGGAGATGGAACATGCCACAGAAAATCCTGCCGGGGAGGCTGTTTCTCCACAAAAAAGTGGCAGTAAAGAGGCAGCTCTGTTAAAAACCTCTGATATAATTCTCTCTTTACAATGCCTTTGATATTGAAGCTTCTGCCAAGCTGTATAGAAATAGGAAAACAGATAGACATGGTGGGCTAAACAACACATGCAAGCTTTCAAGTCTCAAACAAACATCATACTACAGGTCTATGATTAAAAGTGTTATTTAGTACAATACAAGTCCTTCTCAGGTTTCTCAACTTGAAAAAGGCAAATGAAAGCTCTGTGAGGTGAATTTTGTTAAGTGTAACCGACATCTTCCTAAACACCTGGACTATTACACTGCAATAACCCACATACATCCAGTAAGACTTACAGTATGGCCGGGCAATACACTAATATATGTATTTGTGTAAGATTTTATTCGTTTATATTTTAAAGTGGAAACAGACAGTTCTTCTGTTGTGTTTCCAAGTGGTATTATTGTTGCCAGCACTGTCGCAAGTTAACTACATTCTTCTCATTTTCCTCAGAGCAGCGACTTCCAACAACACCGGACACAAAACATGAGCTTTTCATTCGTTAAGTCTATAACAGGGACGTATAAGCAGATGGAAAAGGGTTATAGGGAACCAATTAAATGTCGATAGTGCCGTGATTGTAAAGTCATTACGATCAGTATTCACCTCATCATGCGACCTTAAAGCAAATACTTGTCTATTGCCTCTTTAAATATTAAACAAAGAGTTCAGCTTAACTGACAATATACACGTTTTTCACCATCAAACTTATAATTCTTAAGTAAATACTGATTGCACAGTTTAATGGCTGTAGGATAATGACACCATCCACGTATAGATTGGTTCCCTATAAACCTCGCTTTCACTATGCTATTTGGCCTCAGATCGTGATTTTTCCAGGAAAAAAGACCATAGCGCAACGGAAGCATGACCGCCATTGTGCAAATAAAACAGGAAGTGGCATCATTTTCCCTGGTCGCTATCCCCAGGTCATGTTGGGACAACTTGTATAACCATGGAAACTCTACACTGCAAAAGATAAAGAACCGCTGAAGGAGGTGGCAAAGAAGGAGAGGAGGGAGAGTGACAGAAACTGAGGTAAAACAAGAGTGAACGGATTACTAAAATATTCAGAAACAGTGGACGCATCACATTCAGTACCAACTTCAGTACCAACAGACGTTCTGTTGATGATGATTAGGTGTTGTGCTTCCTTGAACGGTAATGACTGGCACTGAACTGGGCTGCCAAGTGTGGGACTCTAAAGACATTGACAAATATTACAGTGACTTCATCACACATTGTGCGATTTCAACTGGTTTGCTACAAGCCCTCATCTACCACCGTTTTCTTAGTTCATCTATAAATGAAAGCACTGTTCAAGGATAAGCATGAGCGCCACCTTTTTTTACCAGACAGTCCTGTTTTTCCAGGACTTCACTCATAAATGATGAATGGATAGTTGGATCGTGTGACTCACCACGCGGGCTGCTCTCTCCTGAGACTCACACTTTCTGCAGAACCAAGGACCAGTGGGCACCTGCACGATGCCATAGCAGGCTGAGGAGAGACGGAGGGAGGGCATGAAAGTGAGTCATTACAACCACAGCAAAAGACTACAGAATTCAGCAACACTGTGATAATAAAACCACATCAAACTTGATGACAACTGATGAAATCTTAACAAAATCACGCTACCTTCAAACCTGCCTGAAGGCAAACTTGTGACTGAGCTGATTTGAATGCAGAACTGAGCCGTTTTCTAATCTGACAGGCTGCTGAACACCCTGTTGTTGTTTTCATATCATGCTACCAACAGCTGACACACTTTGTAGTGCTACAAAATATCTTAAGCCCATGGGACCATGGCAGAATCACTGGCGATGCATTATTACCAACACACATAGTCGTCATTAGTGATTATTGTTTGCTTTACGCTTAAGTTGCATTCAAACAGTTCATAATCTGTACTGTCTCCCCCACATAATTACATGAAAAAGGTCAAAACAGTTGACAGATGCAAAAACTTTATTTTAACGATTTGATATTCAGCTTTCAAAATGAAAGGTAGAGGTTATATTTAAATTTTCTCACAAGGTCAGAGAAGACTCGGTCACCATTTGTATCTCTTCACTTTCATACATCCTACAAGATTCTGTCAAATCTCAATATTGTGACACTGCATTAGCCAACAATATGATTTACAAGATGGACTTTAACTTCAAAACACACGTAGTTCTGTCTCTGTGAGTTATAACCTGATTTCGCTGATGCTGATGCGACTCAGACTTGAGGTTGCAGTACACAGTACGGTCAGTGCTACCCTAGATGCGGCAGCACTACCCCAAATAGCCTACCTCTACACATTTTCAGATTATGTCTGATCTGACCGGAGCCCATAATCCAATGATATAAACAGCTATAATCCAGATTCCTGAGAACAAAACATCCCAAAGGTGACCAAGTTCAAAATCATCAAGTAGGGGTTGATTAAGATATTCTGGACCAACGCCCGATTAATTTTAACAATAATGGCTGGCTGATCAAATCACTAGAATTTTTTATTTGTGGCCACACTAACCCGTGCCACATTAATTATACAGTTTGAATGCTTTGTTGTTATTTTAAGCATTTTTCTAAGATTCAAAGGAGCGCTCAAACACACAGGAGACATGTTTTTACTCATCATAGATTCCTTAACGGATGTTTTAGACTGTGCTGGTTACAGGAAGTCTATTACATTCTGTGTAGCATGCAGCTATAGTCACTAGGTAAATACTCATACCCAAGCGCTGCCTAAATTGCATAATATATGTAATAATCCTGTTTTGAGTGTTCATATAAGAAAAACACAAATTTAGGTTAGGTTTAGGTTAAATTCTCCACCAATTTTACACATTTTAGTGTGTTTAAAAGTCTTTGTGAGTACTATTACATATGTGTAATCTGATAAATTGCCTTCAGCGATGTCACTCAGCAGCTAACTTGCATTGTGGGTATTATAGGCATGAATGAGTGGAATAAAAACGGCAATAGGTCTGATTCTGCTGTGTCGATTTTGAGCATTTGTGTTTGAACTGTCCATAATAGCGTTACAGGAGTGCAATGTTAGAACTGTAGGCTGCTTACCAAACCGGATGCCAACATTACCCACAATGAAACGTAGCCATTGAGTGACATCACTGGGGGCAATTTTATCAGATTACATGCAGCATCTTCTGGAGCCACAAAAGGCTTTTTACAACTTTTTCACATATGCCGTATTACTCCTCAAGACATGTGGACACACTTTAATGTGTAAAATTGGTGAAGTTACCCTTGAAGTATACTTCTGAAAGCCATGATTTTAACTAAAATCTTTTTTTTTACTCATTGGACTCAGTTTCAGCAGTATAGCAATTTCACAGTGTACCATGGTATGCAATTTGCTGTTATCATACAGTGTATATCTGCTTATCTACAGTACTGAATTCTATCATATTTGTGTGATCAAAAAACTTGAGTTTAGATCATGTTTCACATCTGTCGGGACATAATATTTTGTGAAATTATACTCAAGCATTTGTTCAATCAAAAAATAAAACTTTGTTTGTATTCCTATAACAGACTATGTAACTAAAAATAATAATAATAATGGTGTAACATCATGATACCAAGAAACCATGATATTTTCTGAGACGCTACATTACCATGAAAATCTCATACTGTTGCAACCCTTGTGGACAGCGTTGACTCTCTCTAGTTAATCGTATCTGTCAAACATGTTTAATTTAAAAAGAAGCTGTCATAACTGTGGTTCAGTGGCAGATCTGGACAAGGTAACGTATGATATGACAGAGGGCTGTTTCTTATCTGAATCAATATCCTGTGTATTCTTATCTAATACAGTGCAGCTTGTCTGCTACCAGTAATTCACTCAAGGATGAAGATGTGGCTTTCATGTCGCATTGCCTGTGTATCTTTCCCACCATCCCCAAGTATGTGTCTCTGCGACGCATTACACATGAAATAAAGTATGCTATGTGCTCCATGGTCAGTTATTGAAGCAGAGAAATTTAGCCAGACCACATTTGGGAAGTGACTTGATGTTTAACAGCAGGTTTGTGCTTTGATATGCGTTTTATCTGTCGTCTGATATCCAAAACATTCAACAGCTTCAAGTGTTTATAGACACTTTGTATTGAAGCTTCAAAGCTCCACTTTTATTATGGACAGACCTGGTGATGATAAAATGCAGTTGTGATTCCTGGTAGTGTACGTTTGATATGAAGTATAACAAAGCCCAAACAAATAGCATTCCTTGCTCTCTAACTATGCTCAGTGTGACACAGTATTTTTCTACAGTCCTTTACAACACGATACAACCTCGATGTAGAATACTATGAGATTTGAAACAGCCGTGTCATTGATTATAAAATACAAAGTCCTATCACCATTTTCACTGTCTAAGGTTAGTTTCTGCAACTTTAAACCAGCAAAGACAAAACATTTGACTACGTCTGAATGTTGCCATGCAGCAAACAGTTTTTCTGTTCTTCCACAGACATGTTCCTGTCTGGCCTATTAACCATCCAATCACTGACAAGCTGTTACACACAAACCCATGTTCCAAGTGCACACTGTAACACCTACTGTGTTTGCTAAATGTGCACATGGCCAGCTGTTGACTTTGTAAACACTGGACGTCATCATCTGAGTCATCCTGTGTGAGCACTGGGTTGGCAGCACAACAACACTGTCACTGTCCCAGCAGCTAATATGTAGCCATTAGAAATCATTGTTTTGCTGCATGCACCGTTCAAAATATTGGACTCAAACATAAAAAAAGCAGAGTTTGATGAAGTTCCACCTCCATATCGAATGCAGGATGGAGTTAAGTTAAGTACACAGTGGGATGATCCACATATTTTGAAGTATCCCTCGTTCCATATGTCCCATTTGACAGCTTCTGACAGGCTTATAAAAAATAGTAGCACAACTCGTAGCCAGGAGCGTGTTCATGAGGCAGCTGCCAACTATCGCCCATGGCGGATTAAACAGCCTAAATGAACTTCCCTGCCGAATCAGCGGACTGCCCCGCTACATTAGTCGAGCCTGACCTCAGCCTGGCCTTGGTGAGGGCAGGCGGAGGAGGTGGCTCCACACGGAGCGCTCCATAACCTTGCAACAACACAACGCTAACTAGCCTGCAAGCTAGCTGCTAACTCCTAGCCGAGCTAACGGCACAGCTTACCTTGATGCACTGCGACGTTGCAGCCGTGTCCGTCGCAGTAGACTAGCGGGTTTTCCGCCCAGCCTCTCTCGTCTGAGCAAACACAGCAACCGCCGATCATCTCCTTCATATTACTCGTCAAGAACTCGTCGTCCGCCGCCAGACAACGCTCGCCGGAGACCATCTACGAAGAAAGCGGACATGCGGAAAGAATACGATGCACGAATAAACACAAAACCTTCGCTCAACGCGCCCCTCTTTCCCCCACTACGGCACTTTAGGTCCCACTCTATCGAAATGTCATGTTTTAAACGTGTTTACGTCCCCTTTCGACACCGTATTTTTTCACCAAAACATCCACTTCACGGCGCGACGGAGAGGAGAAGAGGGGGGACTTCGTAGAGAACAGGAAATGCGTAATGACGCAAGGCGCGTGTGTGTGCGTGCCCTCTGACAGGAAGTGAAATACGGATGTGATTGGATCGCCGACAGCAACGTTCCATTTTGGTTCCACATGGCCGAGATGGGTTGAAACTTTGTAGTTAAGAGGCTTAACTTTACTCGATTCACTGTCAACAGTGTAGCAACATGGAGGTAGGCAAAGATGTGTCGTATTACTGACAGAGACCTACCAAGCTCAGCAGCTGTTACAAGCACCATGTTTAGGAAACAGATGTGTGTTTACTAGGCCATGTGTTATTTAAAACAGATTTGAGTTTTTACCACGCGTTTGTTTATTGCAGGGACTGTAACTCTTGATCTACTGAGTGGACCAAGATACATTTGAAATGCATAGAGCACAGCTGCATTAAAAACAAATGTGAATATTTGCTGTTCAAGATTAAAAATCAGAAACTTTGCGTTCAGTGCAAGGATCTGGTTTGATTACTTTGCAAAAAAAGCTGAATTTAATGTGGAAACCACTAGTCGATGAGTCCACTAATTGGTGAAAAATGAATTGGCTGTAAGTTTGACAAATTACAAATCACTGATGCGGATTACACAAATGTGAGGATTTGCTGTTTTGCTCTGTTTTTAAAATATAATGTTTTATTTTCTGATTAATTATCTTTGGGTGTTGAACTGATGGTGGGAAAAAACAGTCCACCAACTTGGGTTCTGGAAAAATTGACATACACTTTTTCTTTTTTGAGAATTATTTAAACATTTTGATTAAAAACTATTAAGTGTGGGAACCCTTTGCTTAATTTGATTTATTTTTTAGACTAAACAGACCATTAACAGACAATTCAAGAAGAAATGTGCAAAATAATCAATAATGAAAACAATCGTTACTTGCAGGCCTGGAAAAAATCGTGTATTTTCCCGTCTAAACCTGTTTAGGTTTTTGGTTATGCACACTTATACTAGGGTTGCAATGGTATAACGTTTATACAGTATGATAACTATATCAGAAAATATCACTGTTTCATGGTTTCATGGTGTTGCACATTTGTATCTGCTGTAATTGTAAGCTACAAGTATCCTGAAGAGAATTAAAACAGAGGGGATTTTGGGTTGAAAAAATGCTTTATTATTATGTACCGACAGACATTAAATTTAACATTTTAAACTTGAAATATGTTTTTTTCTAACACTACCACAGCAGAATTGAATACTTTAAAAAAAAGTGCTCGCTATGAAAATCATGATTTTTTTATTCCACAGCACAGTGCAACCCTTACTTACACATATCAGTTGTTACACTAAACTCTGTTGCTGATTTTACATTACTTTAGGATTTTTCTACATGTAATATTTGATTTATGCTGTGTGAGGTCATTGAGATCACTGTCATAACATTTTACTACCACTCTATAGGCCGACTGTGCATGTTTGTAATTACGGTATATTCGTAATATATAATTTTCAAGCTGTAATGCTGAGTTGTTGTTTATATTTATACACATCCATACATGCATCCTTAAAAGTTAGGCTTGTAGCTGTTTTGTTATGTTTTATTGCATCTTCCTAAACATATTCAAAACAACGTGACAACAGTTAGATGACAAAATACACATGTAAACAACAGGTTCCTTTTACAGCTTTAAAGGCAATGACAGCTATAGGTTTTAATCAATTTAAATTATTTTTTTAAACAAACAACTATAGATAGCTGATTTAAATAACACATTTGAATCATTGTATGTATACCTACACCTCTTGAAAATCAGCAGCTTGGGTTGGGACTTATCATTTTTAGGTAACTAAAATATTTCATGTTTTTCACCATGCCATTTCATTATGATTAAAAATAGAACAAGGTATAGACCAGTCAGCATAAAACTAGTACACTGCAGACTGCCATTTGAAAATCTTTTCATTGTAAAGATGAATACCTTTTATCTTTCAAAAAATATGAGCCGGGCTTTGAGAATTGTACATCAGGCTGCATATCAGACCTGTCAATGTACAGTTTTGTTTTGACAGCATCCCCATGCTGTTGCCAAGGATGCTCCAGAACACACACACACACACACACACACACACACACACACGTACTCCAACCACTCAGCTGCTGCTTGCATCACCGATTCCTCTGAGCGAGCTCCCGCTCTTGGTTTCCAGAGAAACGTAATGACTTGCCAATAATGCGCAAGAGCACACGAGCGTCCTCCGTGTAATATGGTGAGCGAGAGGTCCCTGGGAGTGCCTGCCCATTGTTTGCTTTAATTTCAAATTGCTCAAATGCTCCAGTCGACACTGGGCACTGCACTAAAAGGGGGTGTGGGAGGGATGGGGAGCTAGGGGAAAAGGAGAAAAAAAAGTGAATTGTGTGTGGCAGGGGAAAACCTATTAGAGCTGGAGAGAACAAAGGGAGGCGAAGGAGGGGGCAGCGGTTGTGGAGGGGCCCATATAGCTACTGAAACACTGAAAATGGCAAATGATTTTTACAACTTGCACTTGATTAAGTCAAAGTCTGCTCAAATCATGTATAATGTTCCTCGGGCTGTCAGAGGAGAGATGTCTCCGAGAGAGAAAATTGCAGTGACACTGTCTTCTTTCAAACACTGTGGGTGACCTCAAGGTACAGACGGTATAGCACTAAGAGCTTTTATATAATTTCAGGTATTTTGTGATTATAACCAGGCTATGGCTAGATACTATGTCAGACCTTTGTTGTTCATTCTTTATGTCAAAGTTGTTGTTTGTGTGAGGATCAATAAACCCAGCCACAGTCAGCTGTATGCTTTTTGCTACATATAAGATGTATGTGGATAGAGAAAATATTACAATGTAACGCACTGAAGAAACCGGCACCATTTTCCTGCAATTTAAATGTAGCCTAAAGAGCCGGATTTCTGTCATAGGCCACTGCCTCTGTCAGGGGTTTCAAGTTTTGTAGTGTATTCAGCACAGTCTATTTCACTTGCACATTATTGTAGTAAAGCTGGACCTTGGTGAGAGAGAGAGCGCAGAAAAAAAAGACTGAGGCAACATCTTAAAAAAAAACAAACAACATATTTGACTGTAGTATTTCCCATTTCATTGATTTCTCCGCTCGCAAGCGTTAAAAGGGACTGTATAGAAGCAGTTTGTGGAAATAAAAGAGCTTAATTGGCTTTCCTGCGGTACGCTCATTCATATTCCCCCTTATTCTTCTCGCTTTTGGTCTACATTTAATTGTCGGAGAGGTGACTTCGCAGGCACTTGAGATTTAAAAAGTCAGAAGGGCTCTCATGATTGGGTTCTGGGCATGTTTGCATAGGCTGAGAGAAGTTTTGTGGTCTCTCTGTGCAGAATCGGGGAACGTGTGGAAGACGCAGGGAGGAAAGGCAATAGTTGGGAAAAGCAGCCCCCACACCCACAGACTTATATGTAAGCCGCAGCTGAAATGGCATTGTGTTGAGGCATTGTATATACACAAATGTTGGACCTACTTAACTGCCTGCAAGTTATTTATTTTGTTTAATGGTTACTGCTCTTTATAGATTGCCTAACTCCACCTTATGTGTTTTTTTCTTGACCACTCTAAATTCTCCCAAAGACGCAGGAGCGAGGAATGTTTGTTAGAAACATCACACAAGTAATAAACTCCGAATTCTTGTCCTTAAACATGCATCCCAAATGTGTGTGTGTGTGTGTGTGAGCGTGTGTGCATTGCAGGGGAACTCCGCAGAAAACTAAAGCAGTCTGGGAGGAATGTTTTCACAGACTGAGCTCATAAGCTTCAACAAATGACTACTGACAGCTAAGTGTAGGACTTTTATTTTGAAGCAATTGTGTTCCCAAACAGGCGCCACATGCTCGTTTTCAGATCAATTTATTAATGAGCAGTGTATTTCTCATGGGTGTCGTGTAGACCTCACTAAACCAAATAAACAGCCTCCCATTGTTTACGTTACGTTGAGCAAAATGCGTGTTGTTTGACTTATTTGATCAGCTTTGACACAGTGTGGCCTGATGTGTAAACTTAGCCTCACCATTTTCTTCTTTAAAGGTGCACTAGAAGAAATTCTAATCAGAAGAGAAAGATTTATATTTTTTTTATTTTTGACTTTTTTTATGGCTAAACAAACTAAATATATTTAAAAAAAAACTATCTTCCTTTTCATACTGTTTTACTTTGTTTATATGTGGCGGACCCTGCCACCTTTCTAGCTTCAAACAGTGTTCTGGGGACCTTGTTGTCCTCTGAAAACAGCTTGTTTATTCAGTTATAGAAAAAAAAACGAATATGTCTGAGCTTGTATTATTGCCTGGTTGATATTGTAAATATTGAAAAGGTGAGTGTGAAGTTCCTCTCCAAAAACTACATAGTGGCCCTTTAAGCCGAGATAGATGAGGCGTTGAGTTAGCAGCACATGCACAGCTTCCTGATCTCTGCGGTCCATCTCCCTGTTGCATGCATACAGCTTATATGGTGAGTTTGCAGTTAAGATAATTCACCTGCAGCAACCCCGTACATGCATCATTAAATTTAAGGGAGCCTGGTGTTCATCAAGGCAGTAATTATAGGCTATGTATCAGCCTTTATACGGTATTTTTTTATCTCTCTGTTATGGACGTACTTGGGCTGATAGTGTAGGTCTCTCTCACGCTTTGTGACAGTTGATGGTTCATGTGATTTTCTGCTGTAAAGCCATGTGCTTTTCCCATCCGTGTCACATGATTGCAGACATTCAAACGATCACATTCAAATAGAAACGCCTGTGTTTTGCATCTTGAGTTGGATCTGTGAAAGAGTGAAGAACCTGAAATGACCTGCATAGCGGGAAGCCAGAAGAGAGCCATAACGCTCTCTCCCTATCAGTATTTACCTACAGTCTCCTCTCTCGTCGGCGAGTATAACCTAGCACAGGGGCCTGCAGGAAGAAAAAAAAAAAAAAAATAGTCCCAACACGGCGGGGTGAAAGGTGAAGAGAGCCCCTCCCCCCACCAGTGTCCGCACACACTTCAGGCTCGGATTGCATGTAAAATCACATTCTCCCGGGGTGGTTGGGGGGTGGAGAGGAATTCATTGTTTTGGCATGGGGCAGTGGGTTTGTGTCATAAAAGGTCCGTGCTCTTACAAGTGCCTGCGCCTCCTTGACCAAGTGTCTCCATAAAACTCAATGCGCAAACAAATGACTCGGGTGCTGCGGGAGCGACACGTTTGGGTTTGTTGGAAGGAAGAGGTTTTTTTTGTTTGTTTGTTTTTGTTTTTTTCTGGGGAGGGGTGGGGGGGGCAGGCTCTCCTGCACCGACAGAATTTTATGTCGAGTGAGTTTATAAAAATTAAATGAATCAGTTACATGGAGCTCGTTCAGGACACTGGTTTCCGCGTCGCGATTGCATGGTGTGTGTGTGTGTGTGTGTGTGTGTGTGTGCGTGCGTGTGTGCGTGCGTGCACTTTTTCCTTTTTGGCTTTCTTTTGCAAGATGGTTAAACTGAAGTGAGCTTCGTGGATTCATATTTATATCCCATAAGTCCACTCCTGTTAAAATGTAGGTTACACTGCACCGGTCATGTGTGTTCATTGGTCATGTGCGTGTGTGTGTGTGTAGGCAGTGTCCTTACCGTAATCCGTCTATCTGCCCCATTAAGCCGGTCTTCCACAGTGAAGTAGTGGAAAATAAAAAAAAAAAAGAAGTAGGTAGCCTGAAACAACAGTCGGGATTCGCTACTAGGCTACCCTAAGACTTTAAATCTGAAATACAGGTTTTATTAATTCATTTAAATCACTTGTAGATATTCCTAATATGCTTCCACAGATTGAAGTGAGTTCTGGTGGCTCCCTCAGCCACGCCACACACATCAAGCCTCCACAGGAGTGTACCAGTGTCCAGCGAGACTCGATCGTCTGAGGCTTTCCCCCCGTTCAGCGGGCTGTTGTAAGAAGCCTCCCCCGTGCATGAGCTCTCTCTCTCGGCCACTCGCTCTCGTCTCCTCACCTCCGGTCCCCCGGCCGACATCCCGTGCAGGCGCAGGAGCGAGAGAGAGAGAGTGGAATAAGTGGCCTGTGGCATCTGGTGTATCACGAATCTGCATGACAAAGAGTCCCCCGGTCTTAATTGGAAATACTCGAATATGTATATATGCACAAGGTTTATTGTTATTCAGTAATTATGACAATATTATATTATTGTTTTTAGATGGCCCTCAATTCAGATCTTGGGATAACACTAGAGCCCTGGTTCATAAACAGTGATCATGCAGCCAGCATGGGGTGCTTAAATGTCCACAGCAGCGGTGAATGAGGAACTTCACCGGCAGATGTTTTGACAGATAAGACTAGTTTAAGTATTTTATTTATTTATTTATTGAAGCCGGAATTTTATTTCGACATGTTTTTTGAAGTTTCTCATGTTCCGGGATTTTTTTTTGTATAGAGTTAGTAATAATAATAATAATAATAATAGCCTAATAGTAATAAAATAATAATGTTTGAAAATTCTCAGATCATCATGCAAATACAATGTGATAGGTAAGACGGTGCGTCAGTACGCTCATTCCTTACTGTTATAAAATATATTGTAAGTTTGAAAGCTGTGACAACACCGGGAAAAAAAAAAAGTTATGAGAAACTGTTGTTCATAGATATTCACTGCAGTATCATTACAAACGTCAAACAGCTGTGTGTAGTCTCAGTATTGTGTATTTGTCTTACAGGACAACTACGCAAAGCGCACGTGAAACAGGTCAGTCTGGATGTGGACCGATTTAGGTCAGTAGAAGAGAACTGGTTGGTTCACGTTTGGTTTAACGTGTCTATCTCAAGTGGAAACCCTCGGCTCCACCGTGTGATCCGGGTAAAAGAATGAACAAGCACCGGGTCGACCGAAAAGGAAACTCAGACTCCCAGAAGATGCGGTGGTCAGGACGTGAGATGAAACAAGCCTCGACTGTCTCTTCCTCTCTGCATCTCCCGGGCCGGGCACGGTGTGCACCGCGGGCTGTGCGCTCTGGGAGCTATTCCCCCGGGGATCCGGACCTCAACAAGCTGCTGCCCCCTCCTCTCACTTCACTCTGCTGCATCCGTGAAAACTCCACATGCCCCGTGTATTAACGCTGTCATACGGAATCAGCACGTGAAAGGCGAGTTTTCTGCTGCAACCCTGCGCGAGGACAGCTCAGCAGCTCTTTGTATTTAAAGCGACGAGAATGCAGGTCAGGTGACCCGTGGGTGACCCAACAGTTAAACCGGAGTTAACTGATTGTGGAGTGATTGGGAAGCACACAGGACAGAGACGAGATTCACTGAGAGTTGCACACACACACACACACACACACACGTACACACGCAATGATCTCTGGTGGTGTTTCAACTGCTAACCCCAACCGTCTACAAGTAACTCGTCTTATCGACTAAAATATAACCTACTTCATTAGTAGAGGGGGGTTTTTCTCACTAGAGGCTGCTATAATTATAATATTTAATTATCTCCACGATTCTGCGCCGCGATACGCACAGCCGATGTAATGTAAGCTCATCATTTGGAAGCAAAAGGCTTAACCCGTACAGAGAGATAAACAGTTTTGGTCCACAACAAAGCGTAGTCCCTATAAATAGACCTGACGTTTCAAGGTGCTACACTATGACCCTAATCCTTCAAATGCGTGCGTGTTAGGGCTACAGGTACCGTAATGTGGGGTCATAGTCTAGTCTACGTACATACATATCCCCACATAATTGATTCACTTTGCATTAAGTCCCATTCACACACAGTTTCCTTTATCTCGGTGTTGTCCACGTCCACCGTGTTACAGATTATGCGCCACAGTCCACCATTGCGTGGCTCGTCTGGACACGATCCAATCACATTCAGAGATTTAACGAGCATCTATAATAACAACGCCTACATGTATAAAACACGATGTTTGATGTAACACCGAGGTAACATCGCTGCTGTTCGACGTACAGTCAATAATCTGTAAATAAGTAAACAGGTTTAACGTTGAGGAGATGAGCATACTCAGTCTCGAGTTTTGGCCCCATCGCGCGCAGCGCTGCCGGTGAGGAGCGGGCCACAAGGGATTCACGTGTTTTATAGATAACAAAGAGGGAACATAACGCAGGGAGGATTGAGAAAATGCGGCTCAGGGGCGAAACACAATAGCGAGTCCAAACTAGCTTCTATAGGCCTACCGGTAATTCACACAATTAGCCTATATAATATACAGCGCAGTCACATTATTTAGACAGCGTTGTGGGTGGTGGCTGCAGCCTCTGCTCTCCATGGAGTCCGTGCGCATCTCTGCGTGCGCGTGCGTCTTTCAGGGCGTGTGCGTGTGTGTGTGTGTGTGTTTCTTTCTTCTTATGTGTGCATACGTGCCAGCGTGTGCATGCTCCGTGAAAAGAAATAGAAGTGTGACACTACATATATATATATATATATATATATATATATATATATATATATATATATATATATATATATATATATACAGATAGGGAGATGTTTCGGTTTGCACATGCGCATAGACAAAATGTGGAAATGTGTACAGATTAATACGTATGACACACAAAGAATTCATAGGAAAAAAAAACCTGTAAATGACAACGTTATGTTCCTTTTCCCCCTAATATAGAAAGCTACTTGTTGCTCCTAGCCTATTATAAATATAATGTTGTAATGTGTTATTTATATTCTATAATTGCTGCTCTAATATATGACGCGAAAATGTTGCGTTTTTTTTCACGCGAGATCTTCATTGCATTATTTAATTGGCTGCAGCTTACATTGTCTGGAAACTCCTGTGGTAAAAGCAACCCTGACTCTGCACTTTTAGTCCGCCCAATCAGTGTGTACGTTGTTTTCACCGGGGTGAAAAGTGGGATACAATTTAACAGGGGTTTGCCTGTTTAGCGTCACGACTCCACTAAATTCACAAGAGTATAAATTCTTAAGTTTGGCGGAATGTAACTTTTTTTTTCTGCTTGCGTAAACACGCGATATATTAACAGCGTTGCACCCTGCTTTACAGCACGTGTCAAATTATAACACACACACACACATACACACACAGAGAAAAGCGCGCACACACACACACACACACACACACACACACACACACACTGCAAAGGGAAAAGGTGTAAAAACCATAGGAAATACCGGTGGATTAATTAGGGTACAGCCAGACAAAATGGACATAGGCCTACACAGTCTGGACAAATACTGTAGGATAAGTAGGTCAGTCTATAGTCAACTGCGTATGGAGGAAAAGCTATTGAGCCAACAAAAGCAGATGAGTTGAGCCTCGGTCAGGGCAGCAGCCTGAAGGAAAAGGAAAAGCAGCTCTCCAAGTGTAAAAAGCAAATGTCTTTGTTTAAGCTGCGCTGCGTTAACACACATCAGACCGTCTAAAGTAGCCGGAGCGTGGAGTCATTTTACCAGCATACAATCGATTCCATACAGCACCACCACCGCATGCGTCCTGATGTGGACCGAAAGGGGAAAAGCGCATACATACATTCCAGTCTTATCATGACAACTTGCAGGCTCGGGCTACCTTTTTCTGCTCGCGCACATGCACCAGTCAACTGGTCCGATTTTGCTCTTTATTCAGCTATTGAAATATGAACTTGTCATAACTGCGTTATTTACTCAAACAGCGGGGCCCGTGGGCACAATTGTAAACTATTGTAATGGCAGGGTGTGGAAGGGGGTGGGGATGGAATATCCATTTTTATTGCATCACCTGTCAGCGGCGTCCAATGGGCGTCGACTCCGAGGGCATTAATTGATGAAGGTGTCTCCAGACTGGCGCACCTCCCCTCTCTGTCATTTTATTTGTGGCTCAACCAGCAGCCAGAATAGCAGCTGCATTTTAGCTCTTATTCTGTTTCTCTCTGTCTCGGACTCTCTCTCTCTCTCTCTTTCTCCCTCCCCTCCACCCTCACAATTCCCTCTCCCTCCCTCCCTCCCTCTCTCTCTCTCTCTCTCTCTCTCTCTCTCTCTCTCTCTCTCTCTTCTCGCTATTTTATCCCTCTGGCTGAGGCAGTGGTGTACACCTACCCCTCGTCCTGCTGCCGTCCAGAGGGGAGTGGAGCCGGCAGAGGCAGGTAGCAGCAGCCCCGGCTTGGTGGACGCATCCGTCGCATTCCTCCACCATGCCGGACCCGGGCAAGAGGCGACGAGTGGATGCTGCTGTCGGCTCATTCAACCCATTAGACACCGGCAGCTCCATTTAACTCTGCATGTCAAAGTTTGCATTTTCATGACGCAGCAGCAGCGGTGTGGATGGATTAAAGGTATGAGCAGGATGCCTTGAGCCCGCGACCCCCATGCCATTCACTGGTAAATCCATAATATACTGAGAGTGACTACATGGATTAATACATTGGAGCGGAGACATAAAACATGGGAGACCTGGAGTGTGGCTTTGAGGAAATGCAAGGGGTGAGACTGGGATACCTGCTCATCAAAGGCAAGCAAATGTTTGCTTTGTCTCAGGTCTTCACCGACCTGCTGAAGAACATCCCTCGGACCACGGTGCACAAGCGCATGGACCACCTGAAGGTGAAGAAGCACCACTGCGACCTGGAGGAGCTGCGGAAGCTCAAAGCAATAAACTCTATAGCGTTCCACGCCGCTAAATGCACTCTCATATCGCGCGAGGACGTGGAGGCTCTGTATTTCTCCTGCAAGACGGAGCGGGTGTTGAAGTCCAACAAAAGGAAAGCGAAAGCGGCGTGTTCCCCCGGGGCTGAGGATGCGTCGCCGGGGCTCCTCCGTGCCGACGCCGAGCTGTGGAGGGAAAAAGTTTGGTTTAGTTTGCACGGCGTCCCGGAGACTCTCACACTTCACAACAAAACGGGCAGGAGGAGAGAGCTGCCTCCTTGCCTTACCGACTCCAAACTACCTCAAATTTACCACAAAACCCAAGGACGGGAATACCGCTCGGTGACCAAGTCCGGTCACAAACACTTTAAAAACTATGAAACAACGAAAATAACAGGGAACCGCGTTACTTTGAGCCAAAGGCACTCGTTTTTCCGGAGCGCGGTGAGCCGGCAGCCGGTGGTGCTTCAGTCCGCCATAGCTGCTCAGTCCAGGCTCTCGCGCTCAGCCGGCGACCTACTTCACAAAAGGAAGAGGAGGCGCGAGGGGGGCGGCGGCGGCGGCGGCGGCAGGGACAGCGCGAGGCACTCGTGGAGCAGGAGCAGACACGCGCAGCACCACGTACCACCGGTGCTGCTCGTTCAACCCAAATCAGCCGGCGGCCCCGGCGCTTCTTTCGGTGCTTTCCACCTCGGTCCGGATTTCTATCTCGACCCCAGACCTCACCACCATCACCACCACCAACACCACCATCACCACCACCACCACCACCACGAGCAGGGTTTCCCGGAGAGTTACAGCAGCGACACCGAGTCCAGCACCTACTCGGACCGGGCGTACCCGGACTCGGACTTCGGCTCCGGCCTCTCCACCACCAGCAACTCGGGGAGCTCCGAGGAAGAGGAGGAGGAGGAAGAGGAGGAGGAGGAGGGCGACGAGGAAGATGACACGCAGTCGGAAAGTTCAGAGGTCAGCTCCGAGGAGGAGGAGAGCTCCTCTCAGTCCGACTCCAGCTCCGTTTCCAGCCGCGTTTCGGTCCAGAGCATCCGGTTCCGACGGGCCCGGGTCGGCTCCCTCGCAAAAACTCTCACCACTTGTAAAGCACCTTTGGTCCTGCAGCCCACGTTCCACTACAACAACCAGCAGCAACACGGGAGGCAGGACGGGCCACTGGGTCACGTTGCCACTTCACAGACAGTGGACAGCAGACAGCAGAGACGTCAGAAATGTGAATTTATATGCAGTGAAACTAGAAAGGACCTGGGACCTTTGCAGACGCCAAAATTTAACTCGGCTCTCGTGGGGGAGAGCTTTTTCACCGAGTCCAAAAGGGAAAGGGCGTTTGAGGCTGATCCAAACGGGTCTGACCCCGCGGACGAGCTGGATCCCTATTCACCGGGGCCCAACCGGAGTAAGGCCTTTCACCCCTCACGCAGGACACCGGGTCACCCCACCAAGTGCCCCCCGGGACTGAGCGCTAGGTGCGACTACGACAAGCTCCCCAAATGTGCCGGCAGGAGGGAGGCGAAAGCCGCCAGCCTAAAGCTGCCCACTCCTGTGAAAAAGATAAAGACCGAGGCGGAGGAGTCCTGCGTGACCGCCGCCCCCCACCCGGACAGCGACAGGACAGCCAGGACGCCACCCTTCAACCTCCACAATGTGAAAGTTAAAGTGGAGGAAAGCTGTGATGAATATGAATACCAGAGCCAGGCCACTGTAGTCAAATGTAAAGGAGACAAGGCAGAGAGCGGAGCCATCAAACAAGGGGACTGTTTCAGCAGCAGCAGCGGGGTTAAAGCCACAGAAAGGAGCCCTGATGTGGTCCCCAGGTCCCCCTGTGGTCCTCAGGAACCCTGGAGCGGCCAGGAAAGCCCATGTGTCGACGAGGGGGAGCACAGGAACAAAAACTGTAGGGCTCCGGTGCTAGGGAGTAAGAAATCCCGAGTTTCCAGGGCGCAAACAAAACAAAACGTGCCCAGGGTCAACAAGGCTGCCTCTTCCTCCTCATCATCTTCTTCCTCCTCCTCCTCCTCCTCTTCTTCTTCTTCATCATCTTCTTCTTCGTCTACTTCTTCTCGTTCCGCGGGCTGCGAGGAGGCATCCACGGAGGAATTACCGAGCAGACGCAAACGCAGCACCGCCAGCACTGTAGCATCGCCTGCAAAAACGCCTTTCAGCCTGATGGCAAATTTCCCATCCCCGCCGTCGCTGGTTGTTGGCAGCGACGGGGATTTGTGCCCCGCTTACTCCCTGAACTCGCTGAGGGGCCCCGGGCCTCCCCCTCCGTCCCACCCCGTGTGGAGGTGGCAGCCAGGCGGCCAGATTCTCCCTCCCCCACACGCTCAGAGAGCGAGGAAATACTGAGCTGTTTTTTTTTTTTTTTTTAAAGAGAAGAGGGGAAAAAAAAGCCCCCAGCGTGTCCATATGAAACCTAATCACAGCCAGAGTCTTAACTTTATCGCTGTTTATTATTATTTTTACTCCCTCTTTATTTTTTTTCTTTCTGTGAATGGGTTTACATTCCGCTTTGTTTTGAAGTTTGATCGGGGGGGAGGGGGGGTGGGGGATCCACAAGATCGCCCTTTTTGGAGCCTCAGAAAACGCCAACAGTACTGTGAGACACCGCTCCTGGATTTATGCTTACAAGGACTTAAAAAATAAGCTACCAATCCTAAGCAATATGTAAGGTTCTCGTAATTGTGTTTACTTGACTTTTTTTGTTTTGTTTTTTTTTCCCCTGATTATGTTTTCTTCTTCTTCGCTTTTCTATGCTCGACCTGTTGGATTGTATGGTGCCAGGGTTTCAGTGGTTTGTGCTTTGTCTGAAAGAGGAAAAGGGGTAAAGAAAAGAAAAAAACAAACATAAATCCTTGAGATGAGACTGAGAGCAAGTTCGACCTTGTGTAAATCACAAAAACAAAATCAGGGTTTCCCCTTCTGTGCCGCTTGGTATGTTTTTTTATATATATATCCAAGCTGTTTCTTTCTGTCCGGCTTGGCCTCAGTAGCTCACGCGTCCAAGTATTCAATTTCAGAGAAATATCGAAAGAAAAAAAAAAAGGTTCACTAATGTCTATCTATACATACTCACGGTTAAGCCTTTATTAGATCTGACAGGAATTTATTCCTGGTGGTTGTAGGGTTTTTTTTTCTAGAGTCCTTGTGATCTGCTTTTCAGCCTTGTTCTTATTTCTGCCGAGCATTTCCTGGTTTGTGTGAGTGCGCACAGACGCAGGCCCAGACACAACACAGGCCTTACGTACAGACAATCAAAAAGGAATAAGGCTCAGACCTTCTCAGCACGTTAAGTCCCAGGGTAGACTCGCATTCACGTCCCCTCCCAAATCCAACTCTGGCCATCCCGATTTTCTCTCGCGCGCCACATGTGTGCCAGGATTAGCCTGTATGGTTTGTGTGCGTTTGGAAAAGCACGGACGTAATGTAAATCACAGCGATGGTAACAATGCCCAAGAGAGGATATGGTTGGGATGTGATTCAGGAGTCACGGTGGGGGGAGAGACAGCACCAAAACAGCGTGAAAACACCTTCTAGCCACACTCTGGCTGCTCAGAAACAATGCGACAAAGCACAGGAGATAGGCTTAAATGCATTGCACTTTGATACTGGTGGGGGTCTTGTTTCAGCTTTAGGGTTTCTGCCTAGCCTGTGAAATGATGTCTGAGTGATGCTGATAGAAAGAAAGAAAGAAAAAAACAGCTTAAGATGAATTTGGATGTAGATACAAAGACCAAACTCCATTCATTTATTTGAATATTTAGGATGTACCCATACGTGAGTTTTCTATGCCATTTCCTGGTTTGCTATAATTTAATAATATGCTGATTTCCGAGAAGCCACTGCTGTTCATTATTCTATTTTTAGTTGGAGATCTGAGCTGGGGAAAAAAAAACGCCAATTATTTCTAATTATTGGCACTGTTCCTCTCTGAGACACCCAGAATACAATCAGTTTTTTTTTTTTTTTTTTTAAATGTTTCTTTTTGTCACCATCTTCTGAATATGGCCGCTCAGTTGAATGTAGTGTCCCCCCCAGACCTGTTTCACTCAGCTTCTCCAGTGGACACACCTTTTTTTTTTCTTTCTTTTTTTTTTTTTTTTTTTAAACAGGAGTGAATCAAGCGGTCGAGGCTGCACCCACATGTAGGTATTTTAGGTAAAATGTGTAGATGTTTTTTTTTTTTTTTTAATGGCAGTGCAGGACGCGCTCTGCTAATTGGCAGGCTTTTCTGTCCGCGACAAAGAGAGGCCCAGCTTATGGCGAGCCAGATCACAACAAACCCAAAGCCCGTGAATGATGTCAGCGCCCTCACAAGCACAGCAAAGGGTGCATTCATTCAGAGGATTGTAGAAACTATTTAATGGGTGATTGTAAAAAAAAAAAAAAAAAAAAAAAAGGAATAAAATGTACAAAAAGTGAGTTTCACTCTGCCTAACACGGTGTGGACACATATGGTAGATGTTTAGCCATGTGATTAAAGCACCACCCTGCAGCCATGAAGCCCCAAAAACTCACCATGGGCCTTATTCCTGCGGCTGGAAGCGACAATTCAAACTTGAACTTATATTCTCAGCCTGTTCAGCTGGCTATTTTTTTTTTCTTCTTTTTTTTTTTTGAAGCCATGACACAAGCTGGCATATGAGCGAGCGGGCTAGCAGTAAAAAAAAAAAAAAAACTGAGGGGGTTGCACAAGGTTTGAGAGGGGGGAAGTTGCTGTGTTGCGAGAGCGAAGCTTTCAACCTTTAATCCGCATGTCAAAAGCATGGGCTGCACGGCGCAGGAAGAAGAGGAATCGCCTGCGCCCAGAGCCGTGCGGGTTTTGCCCCCCTGACGCACCAGCCTATTCTCACGCAGTACTCACAATGCGCGGCTGAGGGACGGAGATGGTGGTAATGGCCTGTTGGGAGGGCCTTTCCACCGTTAAGACAAATAGCTCTCTGACAGTGACGCTATCAATGTAAACAATTGCATCGTGCTGCAGCCAGGGGCTGCGTGCACTCTCCCCCCATTCCTCCTCCTCCTCCTCCTCCCACTCCTCCTCTCCCCCACCTCCCTGCCCTCCTCATCCACTCATTTACTTCGCTTTTTTGATACAATACTTGAGGTCAGGTTTTTGACATGGAATTTGAAGTCACTGGTTGTTTATATGAAACTGAATATTTATTTTTGTGAATTTTTCTGGGGTTTTCTTGTACATTGATTTTTTTGTTGTTGTTGTTGTTGTGAATATCTATACAGGACAACTGCACTCGAAATGGAAACTTGAACGGCGGATCTTGAAGCACTTTCCCTTTCTTTTTTTTTTATAATTATGAAGCATTCATTAAAACGCGACTGAGTGTAATTGTCGGACTCCTTCTCTTTCTTTTCAGTTGGACAATCGTGTGTTGTTTTTGGAGGAGGAGGGGGTTAAACGGATTTAATGATGGTAGAATTGGCCTGGGATTTGCGTTGGGAGAGGGGTTATGAAAACAAAGATTCGCTTTAACTTTGTTTATGGGGTTTCCCTTTTTCTTAAAAAAAAAACAACAAAAAAACACACACAAATCTTTTGGGAACACAGCTGCTGCTTTTCATCTTTGATATGTCTTTCACTGCTCTGTCATTAAAGCTGAGTCTCCAGCTTTTCAATTTACTCCGCAACACGAGTAATTTCATAAATGTTTAAAGGGCGTTTAGGATAAATTAGACATATCCAAGTCTGCAATTAAATACGAGATAAGAGTTTCGTCCCTGAGGCGAAGGGGTGTCAAAATGAAAGTTAAAGAGCCCAAATAGATCTACAGTAGCGCTTATCTACACTGTGGGCAGTTTAAACTAACAATAGAACTAATGATGACTGATGGCAAATACACCACAAAGAGCTGGCTGCGTGCTCATCACTTCTGTCCAACTCTTCCAGCACTGAGGGAATCCCTTCCCCGGTGTATTTAAGGGCTGTGTGACGGAAGAAGTGGTGGGCCTGCGGAGCCTGCAATAATAACAAGAGGCAAACCGCAGATATTTACGCATGCAGCATTTCCAACCACGGCGCGTGAGGCGGTGCGAGCCTGCTCGGTTTAATGCGCTGCAGTGAGCCGGCCGGAACAACGCTGAGACAACGCTGCTGCAGCAGCCTGCAAGAAGCTTTCGAGAATTAAAAATACATCATTATTTTCCTTCTAGAGGTGCAAGTCCTGCAGCACTACAGCTATATGCGCCAGGATATTGTGTAAATCCGGAGTACGCGATACATTAGGGGATGAAATACAATATAATAAACAATTCGCAAGTATATGTACCTGCTGTTTTGGATCAACTCGCCTCAGGCTATTCGACTTTCACAATACTGTGCAGCGCAGCACCATGTAACTTCCCCATAAGAAGCTCTGACCAGACTTGCCCTTCGCTCAATGTGCTGTGTTTGACGCGATGTTTCCCTGATTAATGGGACTCTGCGGTATATGGTCCAGGCCAAAGCCCCGAGGTTGATAAGGGGAGCCGGGGC
The DNA here is from genome assembly GCA_039737535.1 of Lagodon rhomboides. Classification (NCBI taxonomy): domain Eukaryota; kingdom Metazoa; phylum Chordata; class Actinopteri; order Spariformes; family Sparidae; genus Lagodon; species Lagodon rhomboides. Next base: position 13,613,602 of record CM077803.1, read on the forward strand.
TGGCAGGCTGTCTGGCCCCGGCATAGCATGGCTGCTGCTGCTGCTGCTGCTGCTGGAGCCTGCAGGGGCCATACTGGGAGCAGAGACAAGCCATTATACTGCTGCTGGCGTTTCAGGGTTAAATTCCAGTGCGGATTGGGAACCAGTAGACTGTAACTTCTATAGAATAACAATAGAAGGAATACGTGGAAAAGGGACAAAGCAAGCCTCTGGCGCAATTTGGTTTTAATATAAAAAAAAAATAATAAAAAAAAGAAGAAAGAAAGAAAGTTCATGTTTTGTAAAGAGCTCAACATGATATTTGACTGCGTGTTTTTTTGGGGGGGACGAAGTTGTGGGTAATGCTGACAGACACATGCCGCGTCAGGGTCAGCACTTTGCATTGATCTTTGAGACAATTAAATACACGGAGACCGATAAAAGCTGTCAGGACGTTTTTATGTTGAATCCCTGAGCTGTGAAGTATTCGCCTGTCACTCGGCCCCTTCACGCAAGGTCACTCGGGAGCTCATAATATTTTGGGTGTAAAAAAAAAAATATTGATAAACAAAACAAGTCTTGTTTTAAACAGATTTGCGTATTTTTTTTTTAACGCAATGACAAGACTTTCGACGAGACTATTCTGCCTGGGTTCTTCTCTCTGGGTGTGTGTGAGCGAATCTGTGAGCGTGATGAAACAGACTCAAACTTGCACACTGTTGTTTGCTGCAGGACGATGCGGGTCTGAGAATGAGGCAACACTTGCAAATTCCAATCAAAAATAATGCCAAAAGAAGTTCCCTTTATTTGTCAAGAATCGAGGAAAAAAAAGTTCAGGATATTCAAACAGAATAACTCAAATGAATTGTTAGATTAATTCTGAACACTGACGGAGACTTTTCAGCTCTTACTCGGACGTATATGACCCGTAAGAGGGGCTGTGGTTTCAATAGCAACGTGAGAATGTGACGTTAACAGAGAGGGGATTTATTGGATTTAATTGCGTGATTTCTCAAATGAAAGCTCACTTTCACACTTAATTAAGTGAAACACCACCGGGAGTTGAAGCAACAGAGAGCTTCTGTTTAAGGTGTAAAACAAACTTTTCCCATCGAGTGAAGTCTGTTTTAATCTAATGGGCTCAGCTCAGAGCGCTCGTCTGCGTGACCCATGTGCTTTTCACCCTGTAATGTAAACCTATACCCAGCGACAGATCTGAGAAACAGGCTGGAAATAAAGGCACAATAAAACCTCCCCACTCCTGTATGCCTCTCCTCTTTGTATTAATATGTTGACCCCTTGGAGAAGGAGCTGTGAGCAGGTTCACGCTTCAACAGCTGTGAATTGTGTACATATTTCCATTTTTTTTAATCTACACCCCAAATTTAATATAAATTCGGGCTTTAAATCCTACATCTGTTAATAAAAGATTTCTCCATGTGCAGCCCGTGTGCGCGTCACTTTTAAGAGTGTGGTGACAAGCAATCAATCACTGCGCCTAAGAGTTCAGATCTCCATGAATTCAGAATAAGTAGTGCAAAGGTCAGCGGCTCATGGCATTATGATATTAATATAATCGTGCTGCCATTACGTAAGAGCGGAGTCACGCAGAAGTAGGAATGAGAAGTGTGTGTGTGTGTGTGTTTTTTAAAAAAATCAGATCCATCGACCAATCCCCGAAAATGTAACATTCCCACATGTGCATTCAGATTTCCACCAGCGACGCGTTGATTCCTCGCAGTAAAGCCTCCATCAGCGCGATCGAGGCTCAGCGTGAAGGAGGTGGAAGCAGCCGGGGGAAACAGCGCTGCCTCTGCTGGCTTTTTACCCGGCATCCCCCTGCACAGAGCCGGGGTCAGAGGGAGGGACGGCGGCCCGTGTGGAGAGGAGAGTGGAGCAACACTGCTGCTGCTGCTGCTCTGACTCTGCAGCAGGGTCACCTCCGGAAAATCACATCCAAACACCAAATGTTGTATTTTAAAGTACCGGTGAAGGTGTCGGTTAGTTTTCTTAGTTAGCGGTTTAAACTGTTCGATTAATTGTGCTTTAGCTGCACTGAGGAGTTGAACGGTGGCTCGTGCGTTTTCTGGAAACTGAGGCATTAGGCTTTTTAAAAAATTGTAGTATTGAAATGTTCTTCATAAAACGTTTATCAGTTTGGACACAACAAAATAGATTACAGAAATTATTATTTATTTTATTTATTCATTATTATATTTATTTTATCTATTGAAAAAATAATTTTGCGTATTGCCATTAGAGAATTGTGAGTTGTCTTATTATTATTATTATTATTATTATTATTATTATTATTATTATTATTATTATTATTATTATATAAAATATTACCAGGAAAACATAACAAACTATATAATGATATGACCAACCTGCTCTCAAAATACTTAATAGTTATTATTTAGTAGTATTGATTATTGTAAATGTTATGTAGTTTACCAAAGCGTAACTCTGACTAAAATGTCTGATCACCAAATTAGTGAGGCCACTTTTTGCTGGAGTATTTCAAGCCTGTATGTGTAAATTGAATTAAAACGCTCTCTGGTTAATAACTGACCCCAAGGAGCTGAGAGCACGTTGAGCGGAGACACGGGGCGTCCGGAGAGCCGATGTCTGGTGGACTTCCCTGGCCAGAGGGACTGCATGTGGGGGGAGGAAAGGGGAAAACCAGCACCAGAGGGCTTCTGCTCGGTCATGGAGCTCAACTCCATTTGTAAAGGCTTTTCTGCGGACAGGAGAGAGCCAGATGTAGCCCGAACGTTGAAAGGGGCATGGCGACTGGAGCAACTTTTAACGTACAATTCAATCAGTGATCAACGAGCCCCGTGGTTCGAGGGACGCAGCGCGAGTCTCCGCTCATTAGGGCTGTTATCCTGCCATGTTGCCCTGTTCTCTGTCGTGTTCATACAGCCTGTGGCTCCCAACAGAGGTTTATCTATGAATTATTCATCAGTTTTAAAGACCTAAGACTATTTACACATTTCTTAAATTCAAAAGTGTTTGGAGATCATTTTGGTTATATATTATCGAGGCACGTTGTTTATTAAGGGCAAGAAAAATGCACTTTAAAGGTGCACTTTGCAGTTTTGAGGAGGAGATTTAATCAGAAGAGAAAGAAAACTAAATAAACCCTTTTTGTTTTCTTTACTGGATAAACTGAATTAACAAACTGACCTTAAAGGACAACACAGTTTCATACTGTTTTACTTTGTTTACATGTGGCGGACCCTGCCACCTTTCTGGCTTCGAACAGTGTTCTGGGGACCTTATTTTCCTCTGAGAACAGCTTGTTTATTCAGTTATGAAAAAAAATATATATTTCTGAGTTTGTATTATCACCTCATTAAAATTGTTTGAATTTGAATTTCATTCTCTTAAAACTACATAGTGCTCCTTTAACTTAACACTACACAAACTCAGGTTTGTGTAGTTTCATAGCACAGAAAAAAAATGTGGGCTGGTTTTCAGTTGGAAGCAAGAGTGTAGATGAAGACATGCAGCCTAACTACCATGTCCACTCTGAGGATATAAAATAAGACAAAATGTAACCCCTTAACGTATTTTTTCTTGGCAGTGACTGACACTTCAGATAAACAAAGCTCAACTTTGAAATTCCTGTTGTTCATTTTTTTTTAAAACTGCCTAATCCCATTACATGAATGATTGAACATGTGCCGAGTGTGAGCATGTTTCAACAACCATCCTGAACTTGTCGGGCTATTAACATTATGATTAAGACTATCACTCTATCTTTATTATTATTAATTGATATTATTGCTTTCTTCAAAAAAAGAAAAAAAAATATGTACATAAAAATCTAACCACTCATTGAAAATATGAATTGGGCAGACTGCAGTTGATAACAGGCCTCTTCTTCAAGTTTTTCTTGTGAAATCAATATATGATTGGCCTTCAAACTGAACCCCTCCTCCACACACGCACGCACACACACACACACACACACACACACAAATCTCATAGTGGTTTCTTTGTTGTGAGCTACAATAAAACACCTTATCTCCAAAAAGGACACATTATTAGCATCTGAAGGTACATCTTCAAATCAGTTTTTTTTTTTTTAACATATTTTTCGTACACAGACACTCTTTAAGTTTCACAGTCTATTACCTCGAAAATGGTTAATCTCACTGGTTTTTACTGGCCACATTTTTTTAGAGGTTGACCTGAAATATGTCGGGGGAATTTCCATCAAAAAGTATTTGTTATTCGGCTAAAAAGAGTAAAAATTGTCTCTCGTAGAACTATTTACAAAGAAATAAACCATCATAATTATTTAAAATTAAAAGAATGAATCAGTTGGGGCTAGACTTGGATGATTAAATGACAATCATCCTTCACTTCAGCTGATTAAAATGTTCCACGGTCTGGACACTAATATCTGGACACTGGTTCTCTTTATAATGTTGAGAACATTACACACTATAGGGGGATTTGAACACTGGCCACAAGCGGCAGTGACCTTTGACCCCTCATACCAGGGAGTTAGGACAAGGAGCCCGGGCTGGATTGGGGATAAAAGCTACCAACACACACACACACACACACACACACACACACACACACACACACACACACACGCGCACACACACACAATCAGTTGACCTCCGCCACACTGACACATCAAAAATGTATTTCATTTGTAACATTAACAGACAGGAGAAGAAATAATCCTTCTTTAAGACTGACTGAAAGCGAGCTGGATTTCCACCGGAGGCCTGCGCGCATTCAGGCCACAGCTTGTTGATTATTGATTACTGTGTCAGCACTGAAGTCGACAGATATTCTCACCTACAGGCCTTCTCGCTCAGTCTGGGCTACACGTCAAACGTCAGACGGATGGGAGAAAATGTGGCCCGCTGCCTCGCCACAGGGCACGCAGGCAGGAGACACCATGCCTCAAAATCACATTTGAGCTGGACGAGATTCCTTTCTTCTCCTCTTCAAGTGAAGTTTCTTAAATTGGGTGGTTGAGAAATATAATAGGACACTTTTTTTTTTTTTCAAGGGGCTGTCTGGGTCTTTGCCAGATAAGGTTTCCGCCAACTTTTTTTTTCAGCCGCTTCTTTATATTGAGTGTTCAGGATGTGGGACAAAGGGGAAAGCTGGGGGTTCGGGACTCATTGTAACTAACTGCTTATTTAGGCCCAATTTGACTGAGGAGTGTTCAACTTGGAATGAAAAAAAAAGGTAGAACTGCCCTTTAAAAATCATTACGGTTTGTCTCTAGTGCCCATAAACGCACCATAGGTCATATTAAAGTCTGTTATATATCACTTTATCCTGTGTGGTGTGGCTGTAGCCTAGAGATTTAAAATGTGGCTGTTATGTTTATGGTCTTTTTTTTTTAAAGTTAGTTCTGTCCATCACAGCATCACAGTAGTTCCTGAGACTGTCACGGACGCAGATTCGGGACTGTCGGTATATTTCGTGCATGCAACACGTTTTCTCTGTCTGAATGAAACACCACATTTGTGAGCCACCAGCTTTAGGCAACAAAAGCAAGCAAATTCCCTTTGGTTAAGGAGCAGGGAGAGCTCGTGATTTTGGTTAGAAGTTAGAGTCTGTTCTTCATTCTTCATTTAACCTTTAGGATAATTCGTTGACAAAGACACGAATTTTCCATGTTAAAGTCGTGCTGACTGTTGAGAATTCGTGCCAGAGTACACGATTCCTTTAGGTAACATGTCACTGCCTTGAGCTGTCAGTTTATGGTTATTTTTTTTTGCCTTACGCATCATCAACATAATGCATTATTTGCCATAAAATACTGGTTTTCTTCAACGTCCTGATGTTTCTTTAATCTGCTGATCTGTTTTCTTTCTTTCCTGTGATATTAAAAGTCATGTAATATCCTGTTAAACTCGTCTGTTGTTTTTTTTTTTTGTTGTTGCTCTCTGGCCCTTCCTGTCAGACCCTGGTGATCCTGCTCTGATAAGATCTGCGTGTTACAGTGGATCCTCGTTAATAATTTGGCCTGATTGAGGCTTGTTTGGAGGGTAATCCGAGCCCGCAGAGCTCCCTCTCCTCCCCCCCGGGGGGAGGAAAGGGCCACAGAGGCCGTCAAATAGCTTTTAAATAAGGATGTTTAACTTATAGGCTGCGAGGTGAACTATATTATAAGGGTGCTTCTCATGCTTTAATAAAGCTTTAGGATCTAATTGATGCGTTTTTCCTATAGACCCATTAAAGGTGCTATTTGTAAGAAAAGTTTAATTTGAGTCTCATTGCCAACTCGTCAAATAATGACGCTCAGGGTTCCTCAAATCGTCAAAAACTGACGTTGTGGGATGAAAGCAAAAAGCGTCAGTTTTTGACAAGTCAGGAATGAGACTCAACAATCAAACTTTTCTTACAAATAGGACCTTTAAACCTCCAATGTTCTGTTTCTCTGTGTGACTACCTCACCCATTTCCTAGCCTAAGTACCCATGAATGAATTTTAGGTCGTTGCCAGATCGTCAGTTATCAATATTTGATCTTTTCTGCAGACACATTTGGTTTATCATGACCTTCGAATATTGTTCCTGGCCTCCTGTGTGGATTATCGGTCCAGCAGCTTGTAAATGAACAGACAGAGAGTTTGAGAGCACGCAACGACTGAGTGACTTGAACAGAGAGAAGAGAAGGATCAGGTACTTTAAAAACAAAAAAACAACATCGGGTCCGTGCATCGTTTCCCCTGAAGGCTGCTGATTGGATAATAATGTAGGCTACGTCTTAATTGCGAGTTAGGCCTCATTAATTAACAAACACAACGTGGCAAATATATAATTTATTTCGTGTGTTTTTGCGAGTCGTGAGCACATGGAGCACGAGCAAAGCACACAATAATGAAACCACAGGCTGAAGTACAACATGTGTCATTTAAATAGGCACCTGGTTTACCTTTAACTTTGGCTGATCCTGTTGTAAAGGCAACATTCATTTTCAAACATGGACTGGTGGTTAAAGTGAAAGTCTGGCAGTTTGAAATTCTGGTGTTGTTTGCTGTAAAATTCTCAAATAACCTGCCCGTACATTTGGATTTCACTCAGCAGATAACATTTCCAGTTGAAGCTCTTGTTTAAAGAGAGGGTGACACATGGTGACGCAGGGCCTACGATCACTGGGACATAGGACATTCTATTCTTTATACACGAGTCCATTTCTTCACCAAATTCATTCAAAATCTGCAGTTAGTCGTTTCCTGTTCATGTTTGACTGAAGGAGGAAAGTCCTGTTTAACAGATCACTCAAAAACAAAGCCACAATAATCAGCTGCCTGAAATAGAAAGTTTACATGTTGGTAGACTTAAAAATACACAAATGAGAATAGATCAGAGTAGAATTAAGCCAAACAAGCTGTTTAATGTCTGTGAAACATTAATGCCCCTTCTCCCCTCTCCCGATGCTTCCTTGGAATAAAACACTTTATTCTCCACATGATTCATTTGCTTTTTATTGAGGCTCGACTCGTCTCTTCGCCTCTCGCTGCCATGACTGCCTAATCTGCCGCTTATCTTGTTTCATTTCTGTTTTGGCAACATGACGCAGCTTGTTTTCTCGTCCGCTTCCAAATAGAAAATGTTGGCCTGCGTCCATTTTCAAGACATCGGAGGGCTGATAAAAACGAACAGCTTGTGATAGCAGATAATTCACATTTAGACACAGAGGCTGACCCACGGAGGAGGTGAGAGGACAACCGTGGCCACACCTGGACATCTTCATCAGTCATTTGCGCATTATTTATTAAAAATGGCCGTGTCCTCGCTCCAGAGTGAAGTTTGGTGAGAGGAGTTCATGTGTCCTGTATTTATTTTAGGCTCCCAGAGACTCTTTTCATGAAAAGCTTCCACCATACGACTTCTTTATCAAATTCATCACTCGATGAAAAAACCTGTCCGAGCTGCTGCGCGGTTTGAAAGTGGTGTCTGCCGAGATCAAAGATGAACGAACTAAATAAGAGATCAATTAGCAGAAAGTCCCCCGAAATGCGAGGCAAAGGAGCCCCCCTGAAAGCCAGAAATAATTTGGTTTGAAAAGCGGAAGCCTGTTGGATGTGTTTCTGGCGGAGGCAGCCACTGAACGATTTCCTTCAAATATTTACGCCCAGATGAAGAGAACTTCAGCCTGTGATGGGGCGGTGAATAAAGAGGTGGAGGTCCAGTCAAGGATCATCACATGAACGGCTCAGATTATTTGTTCATCTTCGAGTCGAGGCGTACTCTTTAATTTCCCCTCGTGGGGTTTTATGTCAGCTGATAAACGCGCTCAAATATGTGCAAATATAAAGGTGTGAAGACTGAATTAACGGGCTGGTTTTCCTCCAGTGACGTCCCTGCTTTTTTTTTTTTTTTTTACGACAACCCCCCTGCTGACATGATCTATATTTGATATCGCCCCGGCTCCGCACAGCGCACCGGAGTCCGCTGGAACCGGTTCCTCCAGCGGACTCCGCGTCCTCGGCAGGACCCCGCGCACTGCGCCCGTTTATTGCGACTCCCCCGTTACGCAGCGCCGTAGCGCCGATCCACCGGCTCCTTCTCCCTTTTATTTGACAGATTTCGTTGACTTGGCGGTTTGTTAATTGTGTCACCGCGTGTGCACGTTGAAAACCCAGCGTGCGCTTAACGAATGAGGCAGGTTATTGGAGGTTTACCGGGCCCGGGGTGGGCTTTATATACACTGTCACGGGCACAACCCTGCATATTGATGTGAGGGGCTGGGTTAGAAAATGCTCCTCAGACCTCCAGGAGGTGCTTGAATGGACTCCGGGGGGTCCCACGGCCAACAATACTTAATGATTTTTCACTATTAATTAATAAATACAGAACGATCCCGATTTAACATACCTAAATACGAGGCGTCAAATTTTAATCATACAACCAATGCGCTGTGCCGTTAATCTATATTTAAGCAACAATAAAGCTTACTAGCATTTATTTTTTATTTATTTTTGTGAAATAAAATGTGATTAGTTTGTGTTTCTGTGTGTCCGCGTGCTGGTTTTTTTTTTTTCACTGCGTCAATACGTTCGACCGGACACGAAACGAAATCGTCCAAATATGCGCGTATTCCGCATGAAAAATGGACAGAAAATGTGTTTGATTCCCCCCGCTGTGCCTCTCTCCGGTACAGTCAGCCCGGGGAGATGGCGCGGTCTGAAAGCGCCCCCTGCCGGCCGCGCCGAGGAGCGCGAAATTCTCTTAAAGGGGATGTCTGGGAAACCGGAAGAGTTTTTTAAGGTGGAGCGGTGGAGTTAGCAGCACGGCGAGGACGGGTTTTTTTTTTTTTCACCGAAGGGCTCGCAGGGCAAACTGGACTGTTTTTGTATTTTTTTTAAATGTATCTCTCAGTCCAACAGCGTTCAGGTGCTCTGCAAAAAATAAAGTGCGTCATGAGAGGGAGTTCGTGCTGAAGCTTCCGGTCCTACCTGTGTAAAAAAAACAAGTTCAATATGGGCTACCACTGCTGGTGAGATCATTTTCAGATTTTTTATTTTTTTGGAAGAATTTCCTTGAATAAAGACAATAAGTGGCGTCCTCCGGCCCAGGAGCAGAGACACCTCGACGCAATAATGCGCACAGGTGACGCTCAGGTGCAACACGTGTCACCATGTTCTTCCCTTTTACGCGTCAGAAAAAAAATGAATTTGAACACTCTGGCATGAAAGATTGATTTAGCTCATGCTGCATCTTATTCTGCTTTGCAGGCTCAGATGACAGCATACTGTTAAATAAAACACATTGTCACCATATTCATTATAAATAAGAGACGGGATCACTTTTGGACGCGTTTGAAGACTCCCAGGTGGCGTGTTTTTTTGTGTGTTTTTTTTTTTTTAATGCTGGTGAAACAACAGAGATCAGTTCTGGCCCTGAAGTGGTCCAGCCGGCTTCAAACGGGCTGTTGGACAATAACTAGATCTCGTCAGTAACGGGATTTGCCTCGTGGCTCGTGTCTCACGCGTGGCTTTAAAGGAATAATTCCCCCTTGTTTCCTCTCATACAGTTTTGAGGCCTTTCTAAAGCACCTGGGCACGGGGCCAGGTCACTTTCGGGCCAGTTGGGTTTATCTAAACGAGGCGGTGTGATGACAACAGATCAACAGCGTCGTTTTTATTCACATCTCTGGATTAAAAGCGTGCACGAGGCTGGAATGGGGGGAAAAAAGATCATCCGTTCCTCTATTCTTTCTTTTTTTTCTTTCTTTTTGTTTGTTTGTTTGATGTGGTATTTCTGTGCCTCATTTGAACGCATCGTTTTTGCAGCGTTTGTGACAGAAGAGGCAGCAGCGCAGGTCTGGATGGAGGGGGAGAACTCATTTGCGGCTGTGTGCGACACATGGCGTTAAAAAAATTGGATGTCAACTTTGAAGCAGAGGAATCCCATTTAAAGGGCAGATGCACATTTATTTAAATTCTTCACCCCCATGACACAACTTGTATAAAAATACAGTTTAAAAAAAGCGTCGCAGGGTGAGCAGCATCACCGGATACACACAACACCACGGCCTCTGGTATGAAACTCTTACTAATCTGGATGCTTCATTTGCATACAGTCTCTGTGTTCACACCTCCCACACACACACACACACACACACACCCTGTACTGTATGCAGTGTGCGGCCTCGGTGCGCCACCTCTCCTCCGCCTCATGCTGAAACTCGCCCTCCTCATCAGCTCCTGATCTCTCTCGGGCCTCAGACATGCTCGGCGTTTTCGTCTGCACGCTCGTTTTTCATCGCTTGTCCGCGGCGGCGCCTGCGACCGACCGCGAGAATGCGCCGTGGTTCACGGGGTGTGTCAGCGCCGGCAGCGCGGGGCTCCGAGCACCCGAAGGTGCCCGTGACCTTGACCCGGTCGCCTGCTCCGTGCGCTGCCTGGATGAGGGGTGAGTTTGGAGAGGGGGAGGGGGACACTGTCCAAGAGCACGTTGAGTCAGGTGGATTTCAGCAGAAGTTTGTCCGTCCCATGTTTGTGGAGATTATGGAGAAAATCTACTTCGTGTTTTTAGAAAAATGTCCCTATTGAGGACCCGTGGTTTCTAAATGTTGACAGCGATAACTTTTATTAGAGTTTAAAAAACTGATTTCTTTTTTTCTTTTCTTTTTTTAATACAGTCCTCCAACGGTATGCTGAATTTGTGCAGCTGTGTTGTTCTGAACTCTTTTAGATAACACATTTAATTTCAAACACCAGACCTGTTTGAAAAATATATATATAAATGAGGTGGAAGTCCACATTTCCCTGTATTTTGTTCTCCTTTTTAAAACCATGTTATTATAAGCTTTTTCTTTCTTTTTAAAAATCCTTCAACATTAAATAAAATGGCAGCCTTGGAGATATTGGCTGACTTCATGTTGGAAAAATATATTTTTATTCTTTGCAATCACAAAAACAACAACAACAACAAAAAAACAAGCTACAGCAATTTGCCAGTTGCTCACCCTCTTTCTAAAAGTGCCCCATGACATCTCTACACGAGCCCTGAGGTTTGTATAACTGTTATATACTGTTGTGTTAACTGTATAACTGTATGTGTTGTTGAAGGTACCAGGTTGCAGCGCTGAGCTCAGAGGGTTGTTACTGTGGCAGCCGGCTGCACGGTTTGGCGTCCTGCGAGTGTTTCAACACATCTTCCAGTGGAGAGACAAAGGACGTCACAGGAGAAGAAAGACAAAGGTGAGACAGACTGCTGCCTCTTCCTTTGTCTTTCTGTGTCCAACCATGTCTTCTCTTGATCTGTTGTGTCTGACAGACCTGTGTGTTGTCAGTCTGAGTGAAACATTATATTCAAATGTGTGTAAATTGAGCTGGCATGTGCATGTCACAGCCCCTCACGCTTTTTGTGTTTGACCTTTTCTTTTCTTTTCTTTTCTTTTCTTTTCTTTTCTTTTCTTTTCTTTTCTTTTCTTTTCTTTTCTTTTCCAGCACCCTCTCCTTGCCTGTGGGAGACGGACGGGGAAGTGTGGCTCTCTACAGAACTGAAGGACCCTTTCTGCACAGGGTTGGTCTGTCTGCCTCTCCACACAGAGTGCAGGCTGGGGAGACCTTTGTGGTGAAAGTTTCAGGAAACCTGACTGGACGCCCCGACCAGCCCACAGGTCAGCTGCTGCTGTATTTTACACAGGTGTAGTTCTGACCAGGTAGTGTGGAAATGATTTCATTTTTTTTTTTTTTATTCACTCAACATGCATTTTATGTGTCTCTGTTGCAAATTGTGTCAATTTGTTTTTTGGCTGTTGAATATTCTTCATGGTTTTACATTAAACAATTGGAGTTTTTGCTTAACTGAAAATGTAATTCATAATTCATTATATTATATATAATTGCAGTAAATGCATCATATTATTTACTATCATAAATAATAATCAGAGTTATTGAAACTATTACAAAGAGAGAGTGTGTCTATTCATGCAAGGTGCTGCTTTAACTGTGGGCAGAATTTTAAAAAGACAGAATTTATGTAGTCAGTGTTTCTTTTTTATTAAATTTTTTAAAAGGTTAAATTATTTCACAAAAAATGTAACACCTGGAAAAAAAGAGAAAGCCACTCTGGAAAAAATGTAGTACTCTTCATGTTTGGGTCTCAACTCGAAACAAGCTAAATGACGCTAAGTGCCACAATATACCACTTTTAACAGCTGTGCACATATTGTGTAACGTGGTGAAAAATTATCAACAAAAACTATTTCAATTTTATATTTCACTAAAATGTAAAATTCTTAATTACATATACATAAATATATACAATGGTGTAATTCAAAATGACTGCTTGTTAAAGAGTTTTTATGTTAAACAATATATTTACACCCAGAGAAAACAGATCAGAATAAATGATTCATGTTTCTGTAATTGTTAAAAAATATTTTTGGCATATATCACTGTTACTGTTTCCTGTTTCAAATGAGTTTTTCTGTGATTTTTAGGGATTCTGGCTCTGCGAGAAAAAGACTTCTCTTACGTCACTGTTGAGATTCAGGAAACGACCCATAAAGGTCAAAGTTCACACCGTGTGGACGTGCCGGCCGACGGCTCCTTTGTTGTGTCGTCTGACTGGATTTTGGAAACGCCGGGAAAATATGAACTCAGTGAGTCAGCAAGAACAGAACAGTTTGGTGAATAAATATTTAACTAAATGTTCTAATGCGGCAATCCTCTCTTCTTCTCCTCTTTTATCTTGACATTTTCTGTTTAAGACGTCAGTGTCTCCAACCCCCTCTCCAGCCTCTCCTCCACCCTCCGCCTCTCCGTCTTGCAGCCCCCGGTGATCTCTGTGCTTCACGGCCCCCTGGGCGTCCCCTGCTGCATCCCTTTCCTTCCCGAAGACTCCGACAGCGTTAAAGTCGAGGTGGTGTACCTGAGCGACCCTGTCACACTGCAGGCGGACGTGGCCGATGGTCTAGCTGAGGAGTTTTCTTGGTGGTTTACTCACATGGAAAAAGGGACAAACAAGGAGGAGGTGAAGGCAGTTTGCACTCACAGCTCTGACTGTGTGAACGGCACTGTGGTAAGTAGGGCTGAGAGACTATAAATTAAAGGTTTTCATTTAAGGCTGAGGTTTCCTTTTTTTAATTGATCACAATGTATTTTTTTCTTCAGTCTGATGATGGATTTTTCTCTAGTGAATCAACAAAACCTCATCTCAGTCTATGTCTGATGAAGCAAATTCAGTGACAACAAGGGATTTAAAAAAAAAAAATACTGCCAATGAAGCAGTGGTGTTAAAGTCAGCCTGCACAAATGTGTAGTCCGGCCTGTTTGTGACTGCTTTATAAGATTACAACCCTTTTAATATCAAGCTAAAAACAAAAACAATATCTGCCTTTCAAAGTTTCTCATCAGCTTCAGTATGGCTCATTTACTTTTTTTTTTCTTAAATAATCAGGCTTGCTTAAAAATGAAGAAGTGTATGATGTTAAAAATTGCATTCAAGATTTATGATGGATTATATACATGTTGATGTCAGGTTTATTGAGGAAAATATCCTAAAATATGCATTTTATTGGAATCACGCAGGCGTCTCATCAGATATCTCATGAGAGAATGTGGTCCGTGGCTGTGGTCTTACAACAACACAGACACAGCCACACATTGATCACACATAACAAACATTTACTCAATTTTAACTCACTTTAAATAATGTTTATTTATGTGGGGTCAAGGTAGATAGGGTTAAAGAGAGAAATGCTGTAATTTAAAGATTAATGTGAGGAAAGCGTCACACAAAGAAAAAATGAAAGCAAAATAAAATATTGAATCTGAAATCTGAAATCTTCCTCATTGACTCACCATCATGTTTTCAATGTGATGAACTAAAAATGTATATTCTAAATGTCTCCAGGACTGGACCTTTGAAACAGAGGGAGTTTACATGGTGTCAGTGAACGCCTCAGGTGCTTTTGGATGGACACAGGAGAGAATACGTGTTGTGAGTACTCATTCACTGATAATGTTATTCTCATGTTTGATATTGATTGATAGTGATAAGGCTGGTTATATTTTGAAATTGAACTGAATTTGTGTTATTGTCAACAAATTAACAAAAAACAAAGCCCACTGGGTCATCCATATATAAATACATAAATCTAAAATAAATGTCCCAGAAATATTTATGTATTTTTTAAAAAAAAATTTTAAAGTTATTTCCTAAAACAGCTGGGCACTGTTGTTATTTAGCAAGCAACAGGAGAAAATTGAGCATTTTCTGGGGAATATTTCTAGCTGTGGATTAACACACATTTGTTGAGTTAGTAAGTACATACAGCAGCAGTCCTATGCTCATGTTTATAATGGATTAAAAGATGTGGTTGGTGATATTTTTAATTTGTTCTATTGTCAACAAAACCTATTGAAAGACCAAAACCAACAATGTGTTGTTCTGTCTCTCAATACTTTATGACTTCCCCTGCCTGCTTGTGGCTCTCAGCACCAGACCTACTGGCTCCTACTTTAAAAATGTCCCCAAAATGGAATTTCTGTTTGTTGTTTTTTTTTTTAGAAGGCTCTGTAATTTCCTAATACAGCTGGGCGCTGTAGTTTTTTAGCAAATGTTACTCAAACAGGAGAAATTTGAGCATCTGTTGGGGACTATTTTGGGCTGCGAATTAATACACATTTGTTGTTTTAGGAAGTATTTACAGCAGCAGTCTTACCCTCATGTTTATTATGGATTGAAGGATATGGTTGGTTTTATTTCAAATTTGTCCTATTGGCTAAAAACCCATAAAAAAACTAAACTAAAAATATGTAGTCTGTCTCTCAAAGATTTATGACTTCCTCAGCCTGTCTGTGGCTCACCGCACCAAGCCCATTGGTTACTTCTGAAAACATAAATCTTTAAACATGTGTCCAAAATATATATACATATATATTTACAGGCTCAGTAATTTCCCAGAACAGCTGGGTGCTGTAGTTTTTAGCAAATGTTTCTCAAACAGGAGCAAATTGAGCATTTGTTGGGGACTATTTTCAGCTGCGGATTGATACACATTTGTTGAGTTAGCATGTATTTACTGCAGCAGTCTTATCCTCATGTTTAATACCGATGACAGAACACAGTTGGGGATATTCTGAATTTGTCTTAGCGGCTACAAAACCCATGAAATGATCAAAGCCTACAGTGCATTAGTCCATCGCTCAATGCTTCATGACTTCCCCAGCCTGTCTGTGGCTCTCAGCACCGAGCCCACTGCCTCTGACTGAAGACATGCATCTTTAAAAATGGCCCAAAATGTTAGAATTTACTTGTTGAAAAACATCTCAGTAAAATCCTTAAAAAGCTGGGCACTGTAGTTTTTAGTAATTTTTTTTCAAACAGGAGTAAATGGGGTATTTGTTGGGGACTATTTTAAGCTGCGGATTAATACACATTTGGTGAATTAGCAAGCATTTGCAGCAACAAAATGTGGCGTGTGGTGTACGCGCGGCACAGAGGAATTAGATAAATCAGATTTCGGCAGCCATTACATTAGTGGAGTCAGTTCATTGATGTTCTGGTCTTTTCATGGGATATTTTTGACGTTAAGGGAAATCGAAATGATGGCAAAACGTATCCTTTAATCTCATATTTGCACCAACACTTGCAGGTGGTCGTGCGTCCCACCGTGTCCGACCTCAGAGTGAGTGTAACGGAGAGGGAGCTGCCTTCCGGAGAGGGTGTTTCTGTGGATGTGGAGCTGTTCACCACCGTGAAGCACGTCCTCAACCTCACACTGACCGCTGAGCACGGCCGCTTTGACAACACAGCCCATATTAATAAAGCTGAAAATAATTCAAGCGAAATGACTCAGCAGGAAAACGGCGACTGTCATGGCTGTAACGACAGGAACATCAGCTGTGGTCACAGTCTCAATCATCACCACAATAACACCCGTTGTCATGTTGGCACCCATTTATGTCTACTCTCGGACACCTATCTCGGTGTCTACAACCGCTCCAGCTGCCATTTGAACCTCCACCTGTGCTGCTGCCTCCACCCCTCTGCAGGACAGCATCACCTCACAGCTTCTGTCCTCACCACTTCGGATCCTCCGTCAGTGCTGCTCTCCACTACCTTGATGTTGTACGAGAATATACATGCACTGAGGCCTTCTGGGAGTTGGAAGTCAGAAGTTTCAACACACGCAGAATTCAGCCTGGAGGTGCTCAGCGACGCCGGCCGTGTGGGGTCGAGAGTGATTTGGACTTTTAGTTTGGATGACGACATCGTGATGAACAGGACGACCGAAGAGTGGAGCATAAAAACGTCTCTTTCACCGGCAGGCTGTTATAAGGTGACGGTTGAGGCCTTTAACCCGGTCAGCTCTGCATCGTTCTCCACACACATCCTCGCTCAAGATCAAGTTGGAGAGTTGGCGTCAAACGCCCCAAGCGTGATCGCAACAAATCAAACACACTCTGTTTTACTCGGCGTCACAGCAGGGTCAAATGTGACCCTGTCTCTGCTGGTGAATGCAGCACTGCTGTACAGAAACAGCAGTTACACGACAGGAGAGGAGGCGACGGTGGTTTTGCTTTTCAACCACACAGAGACGGTTGCGGTGGAGCTTCGAGCTGAGAACCGAGTGTCTTCTCAGAAGAAAAGCCCCAGGCTGTGTGCGAAGGGGAACAGGAAGCCGTCACCGCAAGTTAGAGTTAATCCAACGCGGCAACCACCTACGAGTCAGAGTCCTGTTCACAGCCCGGCTGACAGTGGTGAGGAGGGATTTCTAACACCCACCGATCATTCGGACTTTAATTAAGCATTTCAGAAAAAGTGTGTGACTTATTTATTTTTTACATGAATGTCTCACATTCTTTATTTAATCACTGTCTGAACATTCAGATCTTTAATATTCACATTTCTTGAATTCATTGATAATTCATTTTTCTTGCATTTTTTCAGGCAGATTTAGTTCAATAAAGGCCTCATGCTTTTATCTGAATGTGATACTGCTAAGCTCTTGAGGGCTAGCTTTTTATTTTCTGGCTTTGGTTCATGCATTTTTAATGCCGAATGGAGCGTTTGTTTAACGCCCATATATCGTCTTCTAATCTGTTTGACTGTCTGTTTTTAAAATTAAATAGGTTAAAGATTACTTGTTAGCCTGTTCAAAATGTAATTAGCAACTATTTTAATTACTCCATTAAAGTAATCTAGGCTAACCTGTTACATTTTATTACTTTCTGACTACTTCGCCAATAAATGTTTTAAACCAAGCAACAGAAAAGTCCATTTGTCAGACAAGAGGCGCTGCAAATGCAAACAAGAGAACCAATCAAAAGCAATGCTGAAAATTTTCTCTTAACTGTAATTTGATTACATATTTTTTCTTCAGTAACTGTAAAGGATTACATTACATTTATTTTGTAATGTAATAATGTAATGTTGTTACATATAATTACTCCCCAGCACTGGTCTTACAGGCCCTCCTTTCCCATCATTCCTCACTTTCTTGACACAAAATGTTTGTTTTTTAAACATATTTTTTTATTTCTGTGTAGCAATTAGAATTTGTAGATATATATATAAATGTAAATACAATGTGATGTCTGTTTTGTCCCCTGACAGTGCGGATTTATGCAGCAAAGCAAGCCTATCCCACAAATACAGATGTAACCTTCCAGGCTGTGACTGAAGTAGCAGACCCCGTGGAGTTCGTCTGGCACTTTGGAGACTCAACATCGGCCAGAACCACCTCAAGGACCGTCACCACAAGATACCACAAACCTGGCAGGTATGGGAAACAGATGACATATTCAGTATACAGTGAAGATGCATCTTTGACTCCTGTGACGTTTGACTTATTTCCATGTACTCCAAATAACTAAAAGACTGCTTGAGATTAATTCTGTTAAAACCACTCCTTTACATCAAGAATCCACGATTACCCTTTGTAAATTGCTGTAACATTACTATGATATTACTAAATAGTTTTGCCTGGTTGCTGTCTTTAAATGTGTTTCCCCATTGTCACTTTTCATTTTTGGCTCTTTGTTACCCCATGATTTCAGTCAAGTATTACCCAGATATAACTGTTTTTAATACCAAAATATTATCTGGTTATTACTTTGGAAAATATATCATATATTATTAATTATTACCTCTTTTTTAGAATTAAACTATTACCCCACTCCTACCATGTAATTAATCAGCTGTAATGTAAAGTGTTACCTGTACATTAAACATATACTAAGGCATGTAAACAGAGTGTCAGTATTAGATCTTTAAATCCTAAAATACATTAAAATCCTTAATGTTTATATTGTTTGGATTGATAAGAAGACATGTAAGCAGTAAGAGTTGTATCTTTCCCCCTCGTTTCACCGCAGGTATGATGTAGTTGCAGTCATGTCAAGCGGCCGGACCTCCTTTACCTCCGATGTGTTCCCGCTGGTGGTCCAGAGAGCAGTGAAGCTCAACCGTCTGATCCACCAGGCGTCGGTCCTGCAGAACCAAACAGTGACCGTGAGTTGTCGGGTCAACGTGGGGACTGACGTCAGCTTCCTGTGGAGCTTCGGAGACGGATCATCCGGACTGGGACAGAGCACAGAACAGCACGTCTTCCACAGGTGAAGTTCACTATCAATATTGATATATTGCAGATATTATTCAGTTCAGTTCACAACTTTATGACAGACTCAAGGTCCAGATTAAAGACAAGACATTTCATAAAATAAATTATATACAAACTGGGATTGGTAAACCTTATGTGTGCTAAAAACAAGAGGATTTCATTTTCAGGGACATTAAATTAAATTAGATTAAATTACATATTTTGGTCAGAATTCTTTAATAAAACCAATAACAAGTTAAATGCGAAGGATTCTTATCCAAAATGTTTGTTTCTTTTACCTGTTTATGTAGAAATATAACATTGTTTATTATTATTTTCTTATTATTTATTGTCATTATTTTCTTGACATAATACATTTTGTTAAATACTAATACTACTACTACAGGTGAAAATAACAACTACAACAACAACAACGACAAAAATAGTAACAATATACATTATTTTTGTTATATTTAAACTGATGTTGTCCTTGGCCTGTTTGTTGTGTATCTTGTTAATGTACCTCTATTGCTTTATAGGTATTGTCATAGTATAGTATCTTATATATATTATAGTCAGGATATTGCAAAAAAGAGCTTGCTCTCTCTGGCCTTCATTTTGAAAAATAATTATAATTTCAACATCAGTATCTGCCTCAAAGATCCAGCGCCTGTCGAGCTACAGTGTCTAATTATTTGGACCAGGCAACCTTGAATTTCCCCTACTAGATCTTGATTTAATGAACCTCTTTTTAATTTTTCTTTGGTGACCTGTTAATCTTAAATATCTGCCCTCACTGCAATGTGTATTTCCGCTTGTGTGTATTCACTGTGTGCGTTTCTTTACTCTCTCCAGCACAGGAGAGTTCACAGTGACGGTGACCGTGTCCAACCTGGTCAGCTCCGCCTCTCTGAGCAGTCACATCTTTGTGGTGGACCGGCCCTGTCAGCCTCCACCAGTCAAAAACATGGGGCCTCTGAAACTACAGGTATATTTTCCTCAACCTTAATGTACGTGTGATATGATAGCTAAGAACATAATTACAATTCTTCATCTTCTCTTCTCCTTCTCTCTTCAAGGTGCGAAGATACGAGGTTATTCGTCTCGGGGTGACCTATGAGACGGAAGTGGATTGTGACGTTTCAGGAGGCCTTCGCTACACCTGGACCTTGTTTGACTCTGCAGGACGGGACTTCCCTTTGCCCCTCGTGGACACGCACAGACAGAGCCTGGTACTGCCCAGCTACATCCTGCAGTATGACACCTACACTGCCAGAGCCAGGGTGAGTGATGGATGCGTTGGTCCTCAAACTGGGACCTGGGACGCTTTACAACAGTGAGTGTGGCTTGACTGAAGTATCTGTCATTGCCCTGCAGGTTCAGGTTGTTGGAAGTGTGGTGTACAGTAACTACAGCGTGAGAGTGCAGGTGATACCGAGCCCTCCCGTGGCCTTCATCCAGGGCGGCACCAACGTCTTCATCAGGAACAGGAACACCACTGTGGTGACGCTGGACGGGCAGAGATCTCACGACCCGGACTTCCCCATGAGTCCAGTCAGGTACGGAAGAACGTGAATGGATGTAAGGCGTCTTAACCTAAGGAAAGATTTAACTCAACTAAACTGCGTCTGATTTTCTCTTCGCAGCTTCAGTTGGACATGTAAGCCGGTCAGCTCCATCGCCAGCTCCTGTTTCCACCGAGGCGTTCCCACTTCGTCCCCCGTGCTCACATTTCCAGCTACATTCCTGAAGCAGAACTTTGACCAGTTCCAGTTCACGCTCACCATCCACAGCGGTGAGCGCTCGGCTTCGTCCGAGACCTTCCTCACATTGGCATCGAACGTGATCGGGTGAGAGCTACAAAGAAAATCACTACTGGCCAAGCACTGTATCCGAAGACTATTGATGTGCACTAACAGAAAACACCCTGTGCTTTTCCCTCTCTTGGCTGCTTTGAAGTGAAGTTTCAAGTAACAAGTACCGTACCTTGACTCGTGTGTCTGACTGTTTCCAATCCAGGAAGCTGTCAGCGTACTGCCCTCAGTGCCAGGGAGAGCAGGTGAACTGGGATCAGTCTTTCTCTGTCAGCGCCTCATGTGAAGCCTGTGATGTTGACCCGAACTATATCCAGTACTCCTGGCGCCTCTTTTCAGTCAACGCGTCCTCCAAGCCTGTGATAGAAGGTAAAAAAAACATGTACATCAAATTGTCTTTTTTTAATTTGCAAGAAATAAATCTCACCGTAATTCTCTTCTGTTCTGTTCCAGTCCCGTTTTGTTACGCAGCGGATCTCGCTGCTCCATCCACCATTATGGAGGGTCCTGCCTCTTCCCCTCAGACCTTTGTGACTTCCACCCAGAATTCCTCAGAATCCAGCGTCCAAAAGCTAATTCTGAACGCGACCGGCAGCGGAACATTATCAGAGAATACCAGAAAGAAGACAACTATGGCCGGTGTGTAATTAAATGTGACTGGTGCGAGAAAAACAGAGACCTCAGTGCTGTAAAAGCAGATTGCACTGAGAAATAATAAAGATAAAACCCTCTCTTGTCGTCCTCATACAGGTTTGACAGAACCCGAGCCCGAGCCTTTCTCTTCTTTAGCCCACATGAGAGCAGAAGGATCAGGTAAGCTGTGTAAACTGTCATGGTTAGGCTGTTTAAAAATCAAATTGATCAATCCTATAGGTGGATTTTGTGAAGAAAAGTGCAAATAACATCTACCGTGCTCACAACGTTCAGCTCAGAAGCATTCAACAAGGAAAATCAACAAGAGCTAATAACATGCAAGGTCACAGTAACAGTGAAATGGACAGTTTATGAATTATTTAACAGCTTATCCTCTTTATGTCCAGGAGAGGAGCCCTTTTATCACCCTCTGGGGGAGTTTGACCCTCCGGAGCCTTTGTACTCTCCCAGCGAATACCAGCCACTCGCCCTTGACAACAGCGGCGTCCTATATTTAGACCACTTTGGCCAGAGTGACGTTATCAGCGAATTCCCAATTGATTCCTCCGCTGACTGGGAGTTTTCTTCCCCCGTTTTGGAGAGTGGTGGCTCGGGAGGTCGATCAGGTGAGACAAAACCGGGCTGAGATCTGTGCAGCTGCGAAGCCGCTCTGGTGTAGAAGTCACAAGAAATCAATCAAAATCATTCAGTTTCACTTATACTGCCAAGGGATCATTATCACTCTAACATCCTTTTAAAAGTATAATTTTCTCAATTTGATTAAGTTCTTGATTTACTCTGATGCTTGCCTGATGAAGAGCAGAGCATCTTCATGGGTGACTGGGTACCACACCTGGCTAAAAGTAGCACAGAAGACAGGCGTCACCACCAAAGATTGTCTTGCATTAATTAAATTAATCACACTGATTTTTATTTAAACTTAAACTAAACCTTTTTATCTTGACATATAATCCTGTGCAGGTTTTCAGTGTGTGATTTAAAGATGTTTCTTCGACAGATTTGGATTACGATGTTCCCTGGATGACCGCAGAGGAAGGAGACCCAGGGATTTCAGCAGGAAGACCAACAGGTACAGCTCGTGTCTGCATTTGCTAAGAATCACTTGTGTGGGAGGTTGTGTGTTAACACATGTATATACTCAGGTGTGGATGGTGAGAACCTCAGTCCAGGAGACGATTCAGTGTTTGAGCCATCGTTACATGAAGACGAGGGGAGTAATCTGGTAGATTCCAGGCCGTCTGTTGTGAACCAGGAGCCGATCTTGCTCGATTTATCTCGAGACCTGGTAGACAGAGGCCTGTTTGAGTCCTACACTCACACAGGTACGTTCTTCAGGAAACTCCCAGACACACATTTCCTTTGTTTTTTCATCTCTTTAGTCATGGTTTTCTCTCTTTCCATCTTTGTTTTCAGGAATCTCCTCCTCTTTGCTCAGTTTCAGACCCTTCAGTCTGAGGCCTGGGAGCAGGTACATGGTGGAGGTCACTGCCAGTGAGTTTCACAACATATGATGTGATCATCATTCCTTCAAGATGGGCCATTTATTTTTCCTAATGAAAATAAAAGGGATGGATCTTGACGCTAATCCGATTTTCATCTGTTGCGCTCAGAATCCGATGATAGTCTCCTGGGCCGGACTCAGCTGTTCTTAAAAACCAACCCTGCTCCAAAAGGGATGACGTGCCAGGTGCAACCAGCGGAAGGAAGGGAGTTATACACACACTTCAGCATCTTCTGCGCCTCTGGGAAAGAGGTATCTCCTGTCTTATACGGCGAAAACACACGCATGCACGCACAAAGAAAGTTCCTTCATATGTGAGCCAAGCTTGACTCCCCTTTTAAAGGGAGGGTCTTCAGCTTTGTACACGCTCATCGCTGGATCATTTAAGGGAGCTTGAAAGGTTATGAACTGAAAATAAAACGTTAGTTAGCGTTTTCTTTGATCTTCAGATAAGGGAGTCATATTCTTACTTATGGGCTGCATTTCAACCCTCACGTGTTTGTTTGTATGTGTGTGTGTGTGCTGAAGGACCTAGTGTATAAGTACAGCATCCATGCAGGCGACGGACCACCCAGGGTTCTGTACCAGGGGAGAGACTTCGAGTACTACTTCAGCCTTCCTTCTGGCGACCCCAGCGACGACTATAAAGGTAAACACACACACACGTTGATTTATGACATACAGTGTGCAAGCATACATTATCATGACAACGTATCGCAGAGATTTCCTTTTCGTTCATTGCGTGATTGATTTCTGTTCCTGCAGTAACTATTTACACGGAGATCAGAAGCGGCACGTATGGGGCCGCCACTAAACCCTGTCCTGTCACCGTTCGAGTCCGACCAAGCTTCTTCAGAGACAACTCTTCTTCATCTTCTTCTTCATCTTCTTCTTCCTCTTCCGTCTTGATCCAGATCTGGAGCTGTAAGAATCGCCACGTCAACCACCAGGATATGTTATGTTTGCAGTATTTTCCTTTTAAGAGCTGTGATGTTTGTACAATACTACAAAGGTACAATCCATTTTGCAGACCATCAGTGCCAGAAAGCTTTTAATATGTGTGTCTTTTTCATTATTAGTAGTAGCACATAGGTGATTAAAAAGAACACAAAAGACATGCGTATATGACAAGGCAATACAAACAAACAATGACAACATCCGACAAATAAAGACAACAAAAAAGAATAGAAATACAGATAAACTTAAGCAATAAGAAGTAAGAATTCTGCATTAAAATGTCTAAAAAAACGACTAGACCTTTGTTTAACTTGTTGAGTTGTGTTCTTACTCACCCCAAATGTTTCCAACAGTGTTCAAACAGAGAAATCCATAAGTTTACTCAAAGTAACGGTGAGTTTGATTAGGTCTTTGGGGAAAGTTGGCGAACAAGACTAAACATTAGGTGCCTGAATCACATCAGAGATTGTCATCAGCAGTGTTGGTTGTTAAATTGTGTATACATCATCAGAGAAGCAAATCTGACAGCAGGAGCAGTACACTAGCCGTAAGCTGAAGTTAGTGAGCAACACCAAGGGTGTGTGTGATTAAAAATTCAGGACAACTCTCAGTGAATTCAGTGAGCCTTTTCACCAGAGGCTCTGGTTCGCCCTCTTCTCTCCCCCTCTCCTCTCTGTAATGTTGTTCATGAAGTAAAGCATATTTCCCGTCCAGCTCCGGTCAGCAGTCAACATTACAGAACATAAACACCAGTAAGCGCAGGTCACCAGCATAGATCGCTGCTGCAGCAGGTTGATAAATGGAATGAAGATAAATCCAGTCAGCTTTTTTTTTTACATTTTGATCTGTTATTGTTTTATTATTCAATCCCAGTATTGTTGTGTTATTAGTATCTCTTTTGTCCAGCTCAGAGTCTGGCCTGAGGAACCTGTCGGCTCTGGTGCAGCTTGGGAACAGCGTGGAGGTCCGCAACTACATCAGTCTACTCACCGGCATCCTGAACAGACTCGGCCTGGACGCCGGGGCCAACACACGTGCGCAGAGACGCACGCGCAGTACGCTCATTCGCACAATGTGTGAGCTCGAGAGCAGAGAACAGGTGCACACGCACACAAAGAATTATACTAAACCGAAGGATTAACACAACCACAGTTTAGATCTCAACAAATCATCTCTTACACGTCGTGTTACACGCTCTATCACACAGATTTCAACAAAGTTTTACTGCTACTACATGTCTTTTTCTATCCCAGGCATCAATGGTGGACAACATCTGCATCCTCAAAAGCCTTTTACAAGCTACAAGTCAGGTTAGTTGAAGATTGTCTCCTTTCATGCACTTTCTTTGATGTAGACGCCGACAGATTCGACGCTGAAAGATAAAAACTGTTTCTCACATTTGCTTGATCCCATTTAGGTGACGTTCGCGAGTGCGAGACAGGTGACGCTTCATGTTCAGGCCATCTCAGACCAAACATCAGAGTCCGGCGCTCCAGGGTGGTACTATCTGGACGAGAGGACACTCAACACCCTGATCGCCCTGCTGTCGTACAGCCTACAAGCTGCTGTCAGATATAATGACTTCACACCGGAAATGTCCAACAGTGCTGACATTAAACTGTCATTAGAATCAGGCTCAAGTGAGGAAAACAGTGGTGTTTACATCAGGAAAGGAGGGTCGATTTCAAAGCAGGTGGTGCAGCTTGTAACTGATACTCTGCAGATTGCTTCAGACATGATGCTGGTGAGAGAAAACAAACATGTTCTTACTCATGAACGTACATGTTGCCTCCATTTGTCTCTCTACAATTAATTCTCTTTTTTTCCCAGAAATACATCATGTTCCATAAGGCCCAGGAGCACAGAGTCAACACCGGTTTCATCGCCTTATACGCCGCACACCAAAACCAAACCTCCACGGTCATCAGCAGTGGTTCAGCCGCCTTCTACATGCCTGCCTCCCTGATCCAGCTCCTGTTTGGTCGTCACAGTGGAGAGACGGAGAGTAGACGGCATCGACCACCGTGTGTGCTCAGCGTGCTGACCGAGCTCACGCAGAGCCCTTACACCTGGGCCCACTATCCTAGGAAGGTGAGTCTGGTGAGATGTGGTGAACACATTAAGTTAAAGGCAAAGGCATTGCTCTCATTTTCCTCTGCTGATTTCCAGCTGAGCGGACCGGTGATCGACCTGAGTCTGTACGAGTGCAGCGCGAGGAGAAAGATCTCTGTTCGCTCCCTCGTGCAGCCGATAAACGTCGAGATGCAACAACCGCCAAGAAACGTATGTCGCTGTCTCTTCTTTTCTGTTGTCCTGCACAAGTTTGACTCCATTTGTAATGAGTCACTACAGTAGAGCACAGTATGTGACTACTATAAGTAGTTTGCAGACGTGGTGAAGTAGTGTGGGATCATGGGAGTTGTTGTCTTCATTGTTGAACAACCTGGCAGGAATGTTCACAGGAGGGGTAATGTTTTAAAGCTTTATTACCGACTGTAGATGACCACGTGTTCACATCTATTCTGCAGAAGGGCTCTGTGCATGAGCACGTCCTCCAGCGCAGCGAGGTCAACTACCACAGCTTCAACATTACCCAGGAGCACTTGCAGCAGGCCATCCAGCTGAGTGTGGTGTTCACCCCGCCACTCAACAAGCCATTTCCCATCCTGCTGCTCTTCAGGTAGACTTGCAGCTGCCATCATCATCGTTTTTTAATTGGTTTTTGAGTAAAAAAACAAACCGCGAGTCTCTGCTGTGGCAGGATGTTTGAGAGGCCGACTCCCAGCGTGCACCATCTGCACAGGACTCACCGCTGGGAGAGTAACGCCACACGGTTCACTCTGCCGTCATCCTACCTCAGTGGTGAGAAATGTCCCAGTGCCATCAATCAGTGTTTAGATCTGTCCCTCTTCCTCCCTCCTGGTCTTCCTGCACATAATGAAGGTGCACCCAATAATACATTTAATTTCTTAACATATTATGTAAATGATTGTAAACAGGAATAGAGGTGCAGAGGAATTTGGTCCTCGTTTAAATCACAGCACGCACAACAAGACATTGATGTAATTTTGAATATTTAAAGTGACTACGAGGAACTTTTAAGTGTTTATGTCTCGAGATTCCTCTTATAAATGACCTGTAACAGCAAACGAGACCATCAGCGAAAAGACTGCTATTTTTATGTCACTATTATTAATGCCTGTGCTTGGGTCCGATCACATAATATCAATATGTATCAGCAGTATGTAAAGTACACAAATAGCCACTCTTGCAGTTGTTTACATTGTCAAAGAGGTATCGTGTTAAAATACCTGTCAATGGTTATAATCCAAATCTCAAAAGCTTATTTTCTTTGTTTTAGTGACAGAAAATGATAAGATAGAAAACCAGCTGTTATCACATCAGATATTATGAGTTTTTGTCAGCATTTAACAACTTTCTATGTCACCAAGACGATGCTCAGTCGTTGCAAGTGTCTCACAGTATTTACGTGTTTTGAAACTTTCGGTTCTGGATTAACAAAAGCATAAAAATAATAGCCGCAGGGGCGGCTCACCTGGCCGTGCTGAATGCTGATTTTGGGAAAGCACCCAGACACAAGCACCAGAGTGAAGAGGTGAGCTACACTCTCACGGTGGAGAGCAGCTTGTGTTTGTCCTGGGACGACCACCAGGGGGCCTGGACACACCACGGCTGCAGGACACAGCCAGCGGACACAACCACAGCGGTCAGCTGCAGGTAAAGCATGGATTAAGAACACAAACACCCACAGCAACTGTACAAGTTGACGATTCACGTCACTGAATCACTCTTTTCTTGTTCGTCTCAGTTGTCACCAGTTGAGGCCGCTGACTGTGGTGCAGCACCGGATCCACAGCAGCCACGACTCAACCGATCTGGACCCGTTCCTAAGGTGTCCTCATCCCCCCTGAGACTGAAATATATTTATCCAGAGAAAACAATACAAAACGAAGATAGTGTGATAATCATCGTCATAGTGATCAGTTTCCAAGAGTGAAAAAGTTTGAAGGCGTCCTCCAGTGCCTCCTCTCTCCCTCCCTGTCATCCCAGTGTGACCAGTGATCTGACGGTGCTGGGTGTGCTGGTGCTGTGTGTGTGCCTGTTCATCCCGGGGCTGGTGGCGTGCAACAAGGCGGATGTCGTCTCCAAGGCTAGTCGGAGAGTCCACTACCTTTCTGACAACTCCCAGTGGGACCCATATCTCTATGCTGTCACCGTCCACACTGGTCCCTGCTCTGCAGCCCGTATGAGCGCAAAGGTGATGTCATTTTCTGTCCCTTTAAAATCCGTCAAATATTTCCGTGACATGAGAACCTCTTTGGATGTTAAAGACTGTTTCAGCTGTAAGTCAAACCCTCAGGTGTTTCTGGGTACATGGAGTTATGGTGTGTGAAAAACTTTAGATCGCGAAATGCATGCAAATATGAATTAATGGCCTTTGAGGTGTCCATTACAAGGAATTTATTTCTGGCCTCCACACCGTCTATTAATTCCTGATAATGGGGACCTCATCTGGCATCATCCCTTACTTTTAGCAGCATGCTTACAATAGATCAATAGAGTAATATGTGCTATTGTAGGTACTGTAGGTCCTACTGTTTTTAACAGTGAAATGTAACTTTTTTAAAATAAAATGAGCAGATGTTGTTTTTTAATATTCTATTTGTTCGTCAAACCAGACAATAAAACACACACACACAAGTTATTTGTTTTTGAAATGCGTATATATATTTTTAACATTCATCATTCATTCATTCATTCATGAATGAATATTTTTAACAGAGTAATGTTAAAACGTTGTACAGTGAACTGTGGGTACGTAACTGCCACACTCACAGGGGAAAAAGCAGAAAACCACTAAAGGTGGTACGATTATCTCCAGTGTCCGAAACACTGCACATCGAATCTATCGTCATGAAGACCTCATCCCCTTGCTCTAGCTCAAGAACTATTCCATTAGACAGGGAGACATAGGCAATATGATCATTGTAATCTGAATTGTTCATCATCCTCTTGTGATTGTGATGGAGAGAAGCACACATGTAAGCTTGTGTGCGACGGTTCCATAGCGTGAATCTGAAGTAGTAGGCTCCTCTGACCGGGGCTGTGAAGATACCTGCATCAGGCGAGAACAAAACAGCGTCTTTATCTCACTGTTGAGTGACCTCCCCCTGTCGTTTAAAGGGAGTTTTTCTCTTGATGCTTTAGATGGGTTTTAAAAAATGAATCTCTCTGGCTTGGTTTTATTACCTTTACAGTTTAAAACTGCAAATTAGTGTCACTGTAGCAAAATGAGAGAGTATTTGTTTAACACCTTTAACAAAGAAAGTACCTCCCAGAGCTTAATACAATCACAACTCGCCTTCTGTAAAAAAAAAAACCTTTTGTGCACATATAGGTGTGTGAGTAAAAGCGGTTAATACCTGTATCTGGGTTGTAGGCCTGGCCAGTATTAGTGAAGACTCTAAGGAATCTAAGTGTCTCATCAACATCGGGTCCAACATCTACAGCTAGACTGGCTGAAAACGCCACCTTCGTCGGGTCTGTGGATATTCAGTACGTACATAGAGAAAACTTTACTGATGAGTTTATGAACAAATTTGACCATGAACAGCTAAACAACTTGGCTTATTTAGTGTACCTGCAGTCGCTCTCTTGATCTCCTCCACTTCATTTACACTGGAGCTCATCTTGGCCTCTAAAGCTGTTGAACACATTTCAACTTTTTAAAGTCAAATAGAATTATCGTGTCAGTTTGCACATTTCTTTGTCGGTTACTTTGTAATCCTTTACCCGTCCAGCCAGAAGATCTGCAGTGAAGTGAAAAATCAGTAGGTAGGTTAATTGATCAGCAACCACATGCAGTCAGTACTGCAAAAACGAAAATGTTAAGTATGAACCTTTATCTTAGTCTCACATGCATGAATTATATTTACATAAAGCAGTAAGTAGATTTAGATATTTTTCTGCGTTCTAGTATTCACTGGCTGTCAGTCTTGCTTTTGTGTCTGGGTTTAAAGCAATAAAGAACTCTCTCAAGTAATTGATGCCAGTAATGAACGTTGCATGAATCCGTGCAGCACCTGCATTTTCTTGCTCCAGCTTCTCGATCTTGTGTCTCAGCTCCTTCAGCTCGGCCCAGATGTCAGGGGTGACGTCGGTCTGGCTCTGATCAGGGGTCGCTTTGGCGCCCCGACTCTCAAACCGAACCTCTGTGTTCTTGTTCTCTCCATCTGTCTGACCTGCCCACGTCCACTGCAGACAGAGCAGCAGCGCCAGAACAACTGTAGCTCTTCTCATCATGAAGTATCACCTGCTCGGACGGCGAGATGCAGTCTGACACGTCTCACGCGGCGCCCGTCTTTATGTGCACGTAAAATAGGTCACCGAAGAGCTGTATGAGAATTGAACAGGTGTCTTTGATCACAAATTCAAAAAAAGCTCCAGGCATCCTTGAACACGGAGCTGATGTTAAAGAAAACAACAAAAAGAATGACGATGAGGAGTTTGAATTGTGCCGTTTCTATATACAAGTAAATCATTTATAATGTTTGCTTTCAAAATAAAATGAGTGTTTAAAATATAGAGAAGGGTTCTGGTTGCTATCTTCATAAAAGCTAATACAAGCTAGGACTAATGTGTTTGGGAAACCATCTCCACATGTTTTACCAGGTTTACATAGTGCTGAATGGTGAAGACGGGGCCTCACAGACAAAAGAACTACACGTCCCAGGATGCACTCTGTTCCGGAGGAACTCTCAAGACACCTTTATATTCAGGTAAAATTCAGTATCGCCAAATGTTACCCTCAAACAGATAAGAAATAAGGTGTTCATTTTTTTATACAGAAAATTATCCGAATGTTACACTTTAATACAACACTACGTTATCCTTGCAGTAGCTTTAAGACATGATCAAGACATGGACGAGATTATGAAGATAATGTGTTTTTTGAACTTTAAAACACGCAATTTCTAGCATGGGCAATTTCCATGTGTTCTCTGTCTCTGACACCACAGTGCAGCAGACAGCCTGGGCCCAGTGTGGGGGGTCCACATCTGGCATGACAACTCTGGACCCTCCCCAGACTGGTACCTCAAACAAGTAGAGGTATCTGAGGTAAAGTCCATCTATTCAGTGTCAATGTGCTGTTTCTTCTGTGCTTGAGACTTTCAATTTCACCATCAAGATGATTTGTTTGGTCTCCAGGTGAGCAGAGGGCACGTGAAGGGACGTGCTTGGCTCTTTGTCGGTCGGTGCTGGTTGGCTGTGATCAAAGGCGATGGCCATGTGGAGAGAAGGCTGCGAGTTTGCACTCAGGGAATAGGCTTTGCTAAGGTAGACCTCTCGCACACACATACAAACACCATGATGTGTAAAAAAAAACATCTCTTTATCTCTTCTCCCATGTGACCCTGGGTCTCTGCCTTACAGATGTTGCGTCTCAAGCTTTCTGACTACTTGGCCGACCATCACAGTTGGATATCTTTGCTCAGCTGCCCCTGCCATCACTCGTTCACACACACTCAGAGACTAAGCGTGAACCTGCTGCTCCTGTTGGGGTACGCATGTGTCAACGCAGCCATCATATCACGGATGGATGATCAGGTGGGTTTATGAAACCTGTTGAGAATCAGGGCAGCTCCAAAACATGTTCGACATTATTATTATGTTGTTCCTTATGTCTTACTTACAGTTGCCATTCGAGTTGGGTTTTACTGATGTATCAGCTGTTTCCGTGACAGCAGGAGTGTTAAGTGTGTTGGCAGTGTTGCCTGCTGCAGGAATTATATCCTTCCTGTTTCGACTGCGTGATGTCGAGTTGACGGGGTCAGGAGTCCAACAAGTGAAGGGCAGGAAGACTGAAAAGGCTTCATTCGAAGGTGAAGTTTGTACTTTAGTAGTTCTTTTTTACTTTTTTCAATGAAACTAGCTGAATAATTGCACGTGTAACTAAATATCAGAAACAACAACAAAACAGGGATTGTAATGGAAATATATCAAAAAAGAAAAACAAACAAATAAAGAGAAAGCCAACATTTTTTTTTAGTTACGAATTAAATGATTGCATGCTACAATAGAGCCAGAGTGTTTTTAATTAATTTTATCGGCAATCACAAATGAATGAAACAAATGAATTTTAGAATATGTATCGTAGTATTTGGAATTTCACTCTTTTGCTTTAATGACAGCATACACTCCAGCTGGCATGGACTCCACCAGTTCTGTGTCTGTGATGGCAGCTGCTTTCCTTGCCTTTGGTTTTGGAAAAATTGATTTCTTTCTTTGACTCCCCACCTCCCTTTCTGTTTCTCCTCATTCCTGTGTGTCCTCACAGATGCCCTTTCAGTGGCTGACAGCACATCGGAGCCACATCTCTCTTGGAGTGGTCTGCAGCAGTGGGCGCAGGACACCTGGAGGAAGAAATACCAGGTTGTACCACGAGCATCAATCTTCTCTTTATCTTTTTCTCTACAGCATTTTTCATCCCTTTCTGACCCCTCGTCTTGTGTTGTAGGGCACAGACATGCTTCCAGCGTCTACCACGATATCGGATAATAAAAACACAGATAACGAACCTGTAATCCAGACAGATGGGATCATGAGAAAGGAGGCAGCTGAGGACTGTACGGGACGAGGACTTCAAAATTCCCTGCTGATTACTGAGGGCAACAATGTCCATCAAGCACCTGAGGGAAAAGAGTCGGATGGAACTCTTTATGGAACCCAGAATGCTTTTTTGTCTGGTACAAGGGAAGGAGGTCAGGCAGTTCAGAAGAAGGAAGATCGTCAAGGAAAAAGGAATGAGGGCAGGCATCACCAGGCAGCGTGGCCCGGCCAGAGCAGTAGTCATCACATCACCGACAGGCTGAAAAGGAAAGGATTCAGACCAGTCTCTCGGTGGTGTCACTATTTGGCCTGGACACTGTGTCTGCTGTTGTCCCTCTGCTGCCTGCTGCTCTCCGCTGTCCTGGGAATGAGGTAGGAGATACGTGATAAATGGGTGATTGTAAAGATGCATTAATGAGGGATAACAGTGAATTATAACGCTGGTCCGATAAGTATATTGAAGAAAATGAATCACCAACTGATGACTTTGCTGATCATTTAAATTGCCATTTTTCAAGCAAAAATGTCAAACACTTACTGGCTCCGGCTTCTTAAATGTAGGATTTGCTGCTTTTCTTTTTCATTTATGATAGTAAAGCCATTTCAATGCATCACTTTGGGCTCAAGGGAATTGTGATTAGCATTTTTCAAAGTTCTTTTGATGTTTTATAGACTAAACGATGAATCCGGTAAATGAGAAAATAATCCGCTGATTAAAAGTGCAGTATGTAAAATAGTCAACTGTTGAGTTTCATTCTCAGATCGTCAACCTTTTAATCAAGGATGAAAATATGTTTTAGCTGCTGCCCTTGTGGATTTTGCTTTATAGTCGGGGTGCACACAATTTTCTGTTCTAGAAGGACAGAACTGAATTTTCTTTTTGTTTTGTAATGTCAAGTAGGTCAACTTGATTAATGTCTTACATGTTCTATAATCAACACATTGTGTGTGTGTGTGTGTGTGTGTGTTAGGTTCAGCAGCAGCAAAGTTCTGCTGTGGATACACGCTCTTTTCTTCTCCCTGATGTCTTGCATCTTCCTCATCCAGCCAGCTGTGGTAAACTAATACCAGCATTTTGTAAACTATAATTCAGATGAATAGGAATATATTCTGTGAACAGCTTTGTCTTTTGCAGATAATTACAGTGGCCGTGACTGTCTCCTTATGGTACGGGAAGAGAGCAGACTTTCACAGTTTCTCCACTATAAGAGATCTTGAGACGGAGACTCTACGGCTGTGGACACACGATGGTGCTAATCAACCAGAAGGGACGTCTGTCTTTTCCCAGGAGAGATGTTCATACCTCGAAAAGGTCAGAACCAGACCCTCTTCTATGTTATTGTTCTCTTTTCTGCTCTATTAAAACAAGTCTATTATTGACTGACAGCTGCTCGGAGCTCGTCAGCGAGCCCGGTACCTCCGCCTCGTGCGCCCGCCGACTGCAGCAGAGCTGAGGGTAACTCGTGGGAAGAAAAGAAGAGAGGCTCTTCTCCGTAAAACCCTCAGGTAGGTCTGCGTGTCTCGGTCTACGTGTGCGCACCAGCTTGCATGCGATTCAAAGCTGTGTCTGGAATCGCCTCTTTCTCTTTGTCATCCAGGGATTTGTGTGTCTGGGGCTCCATGCTCCTCCTGATGTTGTGTATAAATTATGGCAGCTCGTTCTCTGGCCATTACCACCTCGACAAAGCTGTCAGAAGACAGTTTGTAAGGTAACGTTTGCACACACACACACACTGTTTCTCTGTGAGTCCATGTTGCTCTCTGATGAACACAAATTGAGATCATGTTTTATCTTTCAGCAGAGGCCGTGATAATGCCTTCATGTCCATACAAAAGCATGACGAGTGGTGGAAGTGGGCACAGACCAGCCTCCTTCATTCTCTGTACAAGAATGCGTCCGCTGCACCTGAGGTAAGTTAAAACACCAAACAGTGAAAACATGAAGTTATGTCTCTGTAACCCACTGACAAAAATGTAAATTATTGTATTTTATATTTTATCATCATGGAACCAAACAAACATGTTCACCTTTTTCACAATTTAATAATTTGGTGTCATCCAGCAGTCACACATCTTGATTGGAGAGCCAATCCTGTGGAAGGCGGAGGTGTCGAGTTCATTTCAGGGCCAGGTGAGTAACAAAAGGAGACATACAGCCCTGTGGAGGGCGCTGTTCCTCAAACATGGACCCAGGCTGCAAGCACATACAGTATACTGTATTAGTGCACTGATGAATTTCAGTATCTGTCAATGTTTAGAATTTATTAATTTGAGGGACAAATAAATCCTTATACTGCACTTGTATCAAAGCTGCCATCATGTCTCAGTTACTAAAGGTGCTGCCTTTTATTCTCAGGTCTCGAGTGTGACTCTTCTCCCAGAATGTCTACGCTTATTCTCGTCCGGGAGCAGAACACCCGCTCACCCACAATCCAGTGTCTTTGTTCCTACGGCAACGCCTCCAAAGACATGTGGTCAGCTGGGCTGCTACTTAGGACCGGGTGCTACAGTTGGTCTCAGCCACACAAAGTGAGAAGTGCACAGATTAACACACATGGTGGAAATGATATTTGAGTTTTTCAAATTTTATCCCTGTGGTGTCGGATCCAATGTCCGTAATGCCGCCATCGCTCAGTTGTCCTCTGCTCTCCTGCAGGTCTCACGCTGCGTCCAAACTGAAGCTCCTGCATTCAGGTGGCTGGCTGGGCAGACAGACGGTGGCCCTGAAGGTCCAGTTCACATTGTTCAGCCCTGCACCCAACTTGTTCACCAGTGTGACCTTGCTCGCTGAGCAGAGCCCCACTGGTGTCCTGCTGCCCTCTGCCAAAGTCCGGTCAGTTAGGGTGTATCGCACCCCTGCTGTGTGGGACTATGCTGTTATGGTGTGTCAGGTAAACCGTGACATCACCTTTCATCTGCTAAAACAAGCTTCAGCGGCATCATAGAGCCAATCAACAGCAGAGAAAATTCAGAGAACTGTCCCTTTTAAGTCTCCTCCTGTTTTCCTTCCTCCCCTGCAGCTCATCTTCCTTCTCTTGTCTCTGCTGCAACTCTGGGATCAAATGCACACTGTAGGACAGCAAGGGCTGATGGGATACTGGAGGAAACCCTGCAACTGGCTGGAAGTGAGTCTCCCACGTGTGAACGATCACACAAACACACGACCAAAAATATGAATAATTCCAAAACAGATTGAAAGACTTGAATGCTGGAACATAGAGCGTACACAGCCACACACACACGCTCGGCCACACACCAAAGCAAACAAGATCACAGTGACCGAGCCGACAGGGCAAAGTAACCTGTAGCTCTTAAACTAACAAACCTGTGAATTAGTGAAGGTCGAAGCACACAGCAGAGAAAGAAATGCACCTCATTGTGATTTACCCGTTTCTCTCTCTTTTACAGGTCAGTTTGCTGACACTGACCTTGGTGTACTATATTTATTACATCTATCAATCCGTCATTATCTTGGAGGTCGCGGAGCTGCTGCAGGGACACAATCACAGAGGACATGTTGATGTCGGCGTCCTGGCTACCTGGGAACAAGTGAGAGAAAGAAAAGGGCAATTGAAGGCAGGGAAAAGAGGGTTGGAGAGACATATTTAATGTCGCGAGAACACATTTACTGCATGTCCTGCTTTCATTTATGTGGAGAATGAAAGAAGACATACTGTATATAAGGTTTATTGTTTGTTTGTTTTTTTTAAACATGCCCTTATTAAAGGATAAGTTTACCCAAAAATGGTCATTTTCTACTCACCCCAATGGTGATGAGAAGGTGGTGGAAGTTTCATAGTCCACGAAACAGTGTTGAAGCATTCTCCTGAACAACTGAAGATGGGGACTTGTTTTAAAATGTTAAAAAACAGCAGTAAAAAAAAAACATGAAATGGCTCCATACAGCTCATCAGTCGAATCCAAGTCTGTGGAGCCAAGCTTGTGCACTCACTACAGACCGTGCAGAGTGTATGCTAATGTTTCTGGAGACTTGGATTACACTGGATGAGCTGTATGGAACCATTTTATGTTATTTTTCTTAAAACAAGTCCCCATCTACTTCAGTTGTTTAGGAGAATGCTGCAAAGCTGTTTTGCTGTGAAGCTCCAGAAATGTTTCGTGGACTATGACTACACCTGACTTTCCATCGGATAGAGTAGATAATTAGTGAATTTTCATTTATGGGTGAACTGTTCCTTTAAAAACACAAGTGAGGCTTTTAAAAGATGACAGCAGTGGTCGACAAAGGATTAAGATGTGTTTTGTTTCCGCAGTATATTCGCACTCTGCGTGGCGTTACGCTCTTCCTCCTCACCCTGAAGTGTCTGACCGTGCTGAGGGTTAGCAGGACGTTGGCCACCTCTGCTACACTCCTCACCCGCTCGCTCTCCAGCCTTTTATGGCCAATGGTAAAACACATTTCTCAGCATGACTGTCACGTGTGCTGCAGTGTGAGGTTTGTGCTCCTGTTTGTTTGATCGTCTTCGGCCTTATTAACGTACTGCACTCCCGTCCAGTCTGAAGTGGTCTCTGTCTTTTGTCCTAGGTTTCAGGTCTTATACTGATTGCGGCGCTGTCCTTCGTGGGGAATCTCCTGTTCGTACAAAGCTCCGGGGCCTTCAGCTCACTTCCCCGCTCCCTCCGGACTGTGCTCTGTCACTGCTGGAGTCCCAGGGCTGTCAGAGGCCTCCACTTGTCCTGGAGTGATTTCCTTTACCGTGGAGTTCTCCATCTGTCCTTCACTATGGCGTGGACAGCAGTGGTACATTATACAGTATATCACTTTTTTAAAGTTCTTCACAATTTGTCAAGAGTCTAGATCAGTGTCTAACAGCTGGCTGTCTTTCTTAAAGGTGAAAGTTGCGGTGTCGTCATTGATCAGACGTGCCAAAAGATCTCGAAGCAGGCAAAACATCTTCACCGCAGCAGAATTAGTCGGCTACATCAGACGGAGGGTGTCTGACTTCACCGGGCAGCGAAGAAAAGCATGGAATGAAAATCGCGTGGAAGGGAAGGTGAAGTAAAAGCTCAAAACAGCAGATATCAAGTCAGTTAGCCATAAAACTGAGATTCTTTACTCAAAAAATACTTTATACACTTATTTACGTAGAAGTAAATGACCTTGCCTTTTGTTTTTTCAGACGTATTACCTTGAGGAGTTTGAAAGCTTAGTGGATGAACTCCTGTTCAGACTGAACGCCCTCTCAAACAGTCTACACCACACTCCGCCTTACAAAGCCCATCGCTACAGGGAGGAGGACAGTCCCATCATCTCACCCAGACAGGAGCCGTCCAACATGGACGCACAGGTGAGTTGACCTCATGTCAAATATCAAGAGAAAACCACACACAGGTACGTGCCAACACTACTTTCTTTGGCACACAATACATTTTTTTTTTTTTACAAAAGGTGTTGATACTGTGACTTTGTGACTGCTGCAGGACTTTATCAGAACACGAATGACCAAAGAGAAGAAGAGTGACCTCTCAGATGTCAGTGGCCATGGAGAAACACTATCTGCATCTCACCTGATCCGGTAATAAGAATTGTGCAACAACTACTTAGGCTAGGAGACCATTCTTATGCAAAAATATAAATATAAATTGCTAAATGATACAAATTCCTTCATTTTTCTGCACGATAGGTCCACGCTTGAGCTGGAGACGATTCAATTCCTGCAGCAGAGATGCCAAAGTGGAGACAATTCCTCTTCAGACACTGTTGAGGCATCGGATAATCCACAACAATCTCGAACAAGAGCTGAGGAAAACCCGAAAGACAATGAGCTCCAGTCTTATTCAAATGCACAGAACTACCTCTTCCTCACAGAGTCTGGGTCACCCATCAAGGATTGGAAAGAAGATGTTCTGGAGAAGAAAGATGACCAATGGACTAAAACAAATAACAGCTGCTCTTTAAGTGAAAGTCAGGCCACTCATACAGAAGTTGTGGTGGAAGTTCTGGTCCATGAGGAACCTGAGAGTGTAGCCAGATAAACAATAGGATCTTTATAGAGATGTAGTTCTGGATGGAACACTACAAACAATGAAAAAAATGTCTCAAGAGATATATATATATTGTATGTTCCCAGCAGTTTACAACCCTGATGACAAAATAGTTTAAGTATGCTGCTTGATTAATATAACCTGGGTGGCATAACAATTTGTAATAAGTCCTCTTAGATTTTTTGGTTCTTTATAACTTTATAACTAGTTGTTCATTTTTGTAACTGATTAATGGCCAATTTTCTTTAAAAAAAAATTGTGTTAAAGGTGTTTTATACCCTTGTACAATAAAGAATCAAATCTACAGCTGGGCGTGTTGGTTATCAATAAGTTTAGATGCCCCTCAGTGTCCATCTTGATCCTTTAAAGGGGAACTCCACCAATTTTACACATTAAAGTGTGTTTACAGGTTGATGTCATGCAGTGGATAAGTTGCATTGTGGGCAATGTAGGCAAAAGGTTTTGAAAAGCAATCCACTGGTCTAACATTGCACTCCTGTAACACTTCTGTGACTCTGGACAATTTAAAAACAAGTGGTCCAATTCGATGCAGCAGAACCAGAGATATAACCATTTTTATTCTAGGCATCCTTCTTCCCTTTCTAAACCTGGTGCCTACATTACATACAATGCAACTTAGCCAGTGAGTGGCATCACTGGAAGCAAATTTATCAGATTACATGCAGCTTCCTCTGGAGCCACAAAAGCCACAGTATGCAGTAGTTCTTCCAAAAACCTGCAGACACACTTGTAAACACTGTGTAAAATTGGCGGAGTTACCCTTTAAGAGACATCTGCTTAATATGGGAAACTAATGGGATCCTTAACCTTCAAAAGGTACTTTTTATTTATTTGTTTATCAAAGTGATAAATCAAAGTTTGTAAAGCATCATTTCTTTGCAAACAATACAAGTAATTGTTTTTCATTTCTACACATGTTAAAAGTAAACCTTGTGAATAGTCCTCCTGGGGTATTGTCAGAAGAGAAACTCTCAAGATATTGCTTTATTTGCCATCTAAATATCACGTGAGGCTGCAAAGACTGGATTGTGATGAGTATGCATTGTCTGTGCGTCATATAAGGTGAAGATCCGTGGACTGTATCATGTAATGTATCACTAAATAAAGCTTTTATAGCCTGTGCAATCTTTGTCACCCACTGGCACACATTCAAGCGTGCAAGTCCGGGAGGGAAACAATAAATACAAGTGACCAATAGCATCCTCCAACGTATAATTGAGTGGCGACGTGTGATTGGAGGACGGCGGTTGATGAGGCCCAATCGGAACGTGGCAAGTCAGACAAGTTCCAGACGGAGGAGGCGGCGGCGTGATTTCAGAAGTGATCGCCGTTAGTTTGTATGAAAGCGCGAGTCAAAGGCGTTTACTGCCACACGTCAGTATTGATCCGGACAGCGTGTCTGTGCGAGCAGCAGTATTTTGATGACATTCATCAGCGTTATTAGCTAAGTTAATTAGCCGGCTAGTTGGAAGAAGCACGTCTTTTGCTGTCAGCGGGCCGCGTCACCTGTGTGGACAATGAGGAAGGTCGCTCTGCTGCTGATTGTGTTGCTCGGCGTTGCACATTTTGCGACTGTCAGCAGATGTGAGGATGGTGAGTCCGAGCCATTTGACATGTTTGCGTGTTTACTCCAGCACAATGAGGCTGTTGGGTGAAGCAGCGTCGCAGCTCGCGTGCCGCCTC
Source organism: Lagodon rhomboides (assembly GCA_039737535.1). Classification (NCBI taxonomy): domain Eukaryota; kingdom Metazoa; phylum Chordata; class Actinopteri; order Spariformes; family Sparidae; genus Lagodon; species Lagodon rhomboides. The sequence goes on from CM077803.1 coordinate 13,653,900, forward strand.
CTGAAAGTTATTGTTACTCCCAAACTAGCTAGCTAAAGTTACTGTTGGTTTTGCTAGTTATGTTAGCACGCTAGCTAACAGGGCAAGTTAGCTAATGTCAACAGGACAGCAGCTCGCGCACAAATACGCAGTTTGCGTGGCTTGCGGGCGTTGACACTAACATTAGACAGAGCCCAAATCTTACATTAGCGTGTCCTCTTTATGCTAAATTGTTGCATTGTGGTATATTGACGTATATCCACCAGTTACAGACAGGAAATGTGTTGCTAACCTGTTTTGCTTGGTTTCCTTTATCTATGAGGAGTGAAACAAGCAGCAGTGTGATGGGAAAACACTTTATATAAGCTTTTTTCTACTCGACTCAGCTTGTGTCCCTTTCTTCCTTGCTGTCAGATGCTGCAGAGGAGAAAGAGGAGACTGACGATGAGGAGAGTGATGATGAGGAGGAGGACGAAGAGGATGACACAGAAGTGAAAGAGGAAAACGGGGTGTCCGTTCTCACCGACGGCAACTTTGAAACGTTCATGGAAGGCAAAGACACAGTCCTGGTTGAGTTTTACGCCCCATGGTACGCCTGTTGTTCCTCAGCCGTCTTCCACACCTGTGTGACAGCGGGCCTCTTACTTTCCATACCCCCTGCAAACTTGTCAGTAATTCTTTGTTTGTCCTCTTCAGGTGCGGCCACTGCAAACAGTTTGCCCCCGAGTATGAAAAAATCGCTCAGACCCTTAAGGAGAATGACCCTCCTATACCTGTGGCCAAAGTGGATGCGACAGTAGCCACCGAGTTGGGGAGCAGGTTCGAGGTGTCGGGCTATCCCACCATCAAGATCCTGAAAAATGGGGAGCCTGTGGACTACGACGGGGAAAGGACAGAGAAGGGTAGGAGCATTTAATTCTCTTAAGTCTCCTCACCGCCTTTCAAACCAAATCTGACTTTTTTATAAAAGAACTAGGAATAATATGGTCTATGCCTGTTGTTGCAGCTATTGTGGCCCGTGTGAAAGAGGTGGCAGCCCCAGATTGGAAGCCCCCTCCTGAGGCGACGCTGGTGCTGACCAAGGACAACTTTGATGAGACGGTTAATGAGGCCGACATCATCCTGGTGGAGTTCTACGCTCCATGGTCAGTCAGCAGACCAAAAGCAGAAATAAACGACTTGAGCTTCTTTAACAGCAGCTGCTGAGACTAATCAAACATTCCTCCTTGTTTGCCTGTGACCTAACTGACCTTCAGGTGTGGACACTGTAAGCGTTTGGCTCCAGAGTACGAGAAGGCAGCCAAGCAGTTGAGCCAGCGCTCTCCTCCCATTCCTCTGGCCAAGGTGGACGCCACCGTGGAGAGTGAGGTCGCCTCACGTTTTGGAGTTACAGGCTATCCCACCCTCAAGATCTTCAGGAAAGGCAAGGTGTTCGACTACAACGGACCCAGAGAGCAGCACGGTAGGTCACTTACTTTTGATGTCGTTACAGGACACTTGCAACACGAGTCTGTTGCCTCTGTTTTCCATATATGCTAAAATTAGTGCGTAAAGCAAGTGTGCAAATTTTGTCTTTCATCCTTCCCAGCTGATTTAGTTTCATCTCTACCTATTTCTCTTTCCTGCCAGGCATTGTCGACTACATGAGTGAACAGGCAGGGCCTCCCTCCAAGCAGGTTCAGGCAGGAAAACAGGTGCAGGAGATCATCAAGGACGGTGACGACGCTGTGATAGTCGGCGTGTTCACCGGTGAACAGGACGAAGCCTATGAGATCTACATTGAGGCCTGTGAGTACCATGAGCTGGAGGATCTGTTCATAGGCAAATAATGTCACCGCTGAGTGTGCAGCAGATGAGTGACACAAAAAATAGGGACTGTGTTCCAGTCAAATTTTTTTTCCTTCCTGACTTTTGTATCTGATTTTGCATATCAGCCCATACCAAGTAGTGATCTGATATCAGTCAGTTCATTTTTTTTTTTTTTTTTTACAGCTGTAAAGTTCATGCATGGATTTGATGATTCTATCATTTTTGTGAAACATGCACAAATGCATACAGAAAAGTAACGACATAGAACTTCCTTTAATTATCTAGTTTGACAGACAACATAACTGAAAAAGGGCACAAAGAAATCTAGGAATAAGAAACAAATCCTTTCAAAAATGAAAGCCTTGCATACTGTACACCACCGTTTTTTACTGATAGGATTCTTCAGTGTAAAATATCGCCAGTTGCTCACATTTTGTTAGCTCTGACTAACGTCACACTCAGTTAAGGAAAATCAGTTCTTCTTTGTCACTCTAAAGCAGTAGTTGCCAGTGGCAGCACAGTGCAATTTGCCGTGTAGACTACTGTTTTAAAAGTGCTGACGACGAATTGATTTCTGGGGAAACGACCGTTTTATCTCGGGTGAGACTTTAAAGGAGCAATATGTAAGAACTTAGTCAAAAACATAAAAAATGTGCTAAAGTCATCAGCAGAATGTGAAGAAATACCAGTTTTGACGGCATGACTTCTATGCATTGGGTTGCAGAAGAGATCGCATGCTAACCAGCTAGCCCCAGCATGTCCCGGTCTAAAGCCTCCGTGCAAGCAGTCATCACACACACCTGGTCCCTGAGCTCCCAGTCTGGACCTCTAGCTGCATGGCTAATTGAGCTAACTAGCTAATGGCAGGTACAGTGAGAGGCAGTTAGCAGTTACTCTGGTGAGATGCTGCTCATTATTTGCTTTGAGTATGAATTTGACAGGTGGCCAATTCTTACATGTTGCACCTTTTTCTTCTTGAAGTAGATTTAAAAATTTTCGACCTGGTGTATATCCGTCACCAAACAGACGACTAAAGGGGAGACGTGTATTCCAAGTTGCTCTGTGTTTAGGGATAATGGCTACTTGTGCAGTAAAAAATGTTAAGGTGACACCTGTTTGATCGGTGCATAGATTCTCATACTTGCGCATACCCGATCCAGCGATTTAGGCCGTGTCAGACATTTCAGATACTGGTATCGGTACAGTCCTAACATAGAGGAAACTTGGATCGAGATGGGTAATCCATCAGTGTCAAAGTTCTAGTAACTGTGTGTGATGAGAGCACAGACTGCTGTTCTTTAAGTGGACATGTGGCGTGGATAGCCCTCTCATTTCTGTCTGTCTGTGTCCGTCTGTCAGGTAATGCACTGAGGGAAGACTTCACCTTCCGTCACACCTTCAGCTCTGAAGTGTCCAAACTGCTCAAAGCGTCACCAGGTCAGATCGTCATCGTGCAGCCTGAAAAGTTCCGCTCAAAGTACGAGCCAGCATCACAGACGCTTGCAGTGAAGGTACTGTCTGTTTTAGCTTTCGTGATTTGAATTTGTCTCATGGGGTGTGAAACTGTCTTTCAGTTCTAGTATCGGTGTTAAAATAGATTACAGTAGCAACAAGAGGTTTCACCTGAAGAGCACTTCAAATCGAAGTGCTGTATAGCCTGTCTTCAAGAGTTTCTACCTTCTCTCGTATGACCTCAACACTTTAATGTATTTATCATTTAGGACTCTACATCAGTATCAGAAGTGCAGGAGTTCTTCAAAAAGCATGCGATTCCTCTGGTGGGACACAGGAAACCAAGCAATGATGCCAAACGCTACACCAAAAGACCCCTGGTGGTTGTGTACTATGGAGTAGACTTCAGCTTCGACTTCAGGAAAGGTGAGTTTCTTATATTTAGGTTAGTAGATTTCACCCGAGATCTTGCCGTCTTGAGTGCTGGTGTAATAAAGTTGTCCTTTGCTCATTCGTTGTTTATGTGGCCTATTATCTAGGAGGTTGAGGTGGGAGTATGATCTTAATGCAGATCTTCAGGAATGTTGAACCCAGAAAATACTTAATGAACGATGATCACCACACGTTAACTTCTTCTTATTTTTTAGCTACACAGTTCTGGAGGTCCAAGGTCCTCGAGGTGGCCAAGGACTTCCCAGAGTACACCTTCGCCATCGCTGATGAGGAGGACTTCGCTGACGAGCTGAAGAGCCTGGGCTTGAGCGAGAGCGGAGAGGAAGTGAATGTGGGAATTCTGGCAGAAGGAGGCAAAAAGTTTGCCATGGAGCCAGAGGAAATGGACTCCGAGGTGCTGAGAGACTTTGTCATTGCTTTTAAGAAAGGTGAGTTTTTTCTATACTTGCGTGAATTTTGGCTTGAATTTCGAAGTGGTCCTTCAGTAACTTGCACTGCTTAGCGCTACTACAAGGAACTTTTAACTGGTTATGAAAGAGTCTAAATTTTACACTGATACCTCCACATGACCTGCAAGCAAAACCATCAGTGAGAAGATAGGCTATTTTCATATAGTTTATTCTTAAAGCCTGTCACCGGCAGGATTTTGAAAATTTAAACTTTTTAGTTTTTACTGTAAAATTGGTGAAGTTACCCCTTTCATAACTTTAGCTTTAGTTCAGCATTATTTCCATTACTGAGCAGCTGAATCTCTTAGCTGTAGGCTTACAGTTAACCTAGGTGTATCAAGAACATTAAACACAAAGCTCATTGTCATCAATCTCACAAAGCCACAGGTAAAAACATATTAATATTAAAAACAAGTTACCAGGAAGTTTCTTTTACTCCCTTTCAAAATAGAAGCGCATGCTAGCCAGATTAAGACCTTTACAAGGAGCTGGTGATGCTCGTTGCATTTTTGTCCACAGAGATCACCACAATCAAGGATAAAAAAGGTCCTACAGGCAGCTTTAAACTTTTTTTTTAAAAGCCAAGTTTGACTTTTGAAAGTGTCAAATGAATCACATCATGTCCAGGTCTGGAGTGGTCTGCTGCATGGGTGTAGATACATATTTCCACCATATGATGGCAGCACTTCACAACTTCTGATCTGATTAGTTGCAGTAACGCCTTTCTTGCATTAGAACATTCTGTATACGGTGCATAAATAAACCGCCTCTGAATCATTAATATTATCTTACACAACACTATGACCTAAAACACACTGTAGTCTGATCAAATCCATGACACAAGTAATATAATACTCAGTTTAGGTAGTTCTAAGGTCATTCTTAAAATAAACTTACACTTCTCACTTTCTCTCGTGTCCTCAGGAAAGCTCAAACCCATCATCAAGTCCCAGCCAGTGCCAAAGAACAACAAAGGACCAGTGAAGGTTGTGGTAGGAAAGACCTTTGACGAGATCGTCATGGATTCCAAGAAGGACGTCCTGATCGAGTTTTATGCTCCCTGGTGCGGCCACTGTAAGAAAATGGAGCCCGATTATTTGGCTCTGGGCAAGAAGTACAAGGGTGAGAAGAACCTGGTGATCGCCAAGATGGACAGCACAGCCAACGACGTGCCAAACGACAGCTACAAGGTGGAGGGCTTCCCCACGATATACTTCGCCCCGAGCAACAGCAAGCAGAGCCCCGTCAAATTTGAAGGCGGTGACAGAACAGTGGAGGGGCTCAGCAAGTTCATTGAACAGCACGCCACAAAGCTATCACAGAGCAGAGACGAACTTTGAAAATGTCTCGACAATAGCTGAGAACTCTTAACATGCTCGGGTCTTAGAGGACGCTGAGGAGGCGAAGGAACACAACAGTGTTACTGAGTTACCGTGATGATTACAATGTTCAATCATCGTTTTTAGTTTCTGTTCATTCCAAGAGATTCTTCTGTTTCTAAAAGCATGTAAGCACTGTTGAAGATTTCAAGTCTTTTTAAATAAAACAAAAAATTATGGCCTCTTTGTGGGCCAGCACTTACGTGTGACTCTTTGTTACTGTGAAGCTGCAAAAGGAACGACTGTTGTAGAAGTTCAGGTGTTTTTAATCACATTTAAGAACAATTTAAACATTAGTAACACAAACGGCTCTACTACAGCCTTCAGGTTATTCAAGTAGTGGCCCAACATGTGTTTAAATTGAAACGTCCAACTAACTTGGCAGGAGAAAGATGCCCCTGAAATCATCATCACATACACATCAGCAGGAATAGACTAGCTGTCTAGACACAGAAATATCCATGGTTCTGATTCAAAACATTAAAAATCTCTTTAAAAATCAGATCTAGTGTGAATTCAGCCTCGAGGTGAGAGGTGTGTGCTGCAGGAGGCTAGGTTGTGACGCCGTCCCCTTGACACAAAGGCACTTGAAGATACTGGCACTGAATGAGTTGCTTCTTGAGGTGTGGTTCAAAGAAGGAGGTGGCGGGGTTGTTAGGAGAACTCTTGTGTGAAGCGCTGGTGGAAGTCGCGGAGCCGCTGCAGCAGAACCTTCAGCTTCTCGATGGGGGGCAAGATGGTCATCCTGGACAGAAGACGACAGGAAGAATGTGGTTAATACTGTTAGAGGTGTAGCTAAACCAGAAGCAATGTAAGCATTTGCTGATTTTAGACAGAAAAATCACTGTTTGCAGTAGGATTTCTCTTCGTAGGACTGCATACCTGAAGTGGAAGGTTCCCTCTCTCTGGCCGAAGCCACTACCTGGCACCAGGCAGATCCCCTCCTCCTCCAGCAGCTTCACACAGTAGAACATGTCTGGGACCTGGCCTGTCTCCTGTGGATGGACACACGCTCATTTAACCACATTCACACAGCCATAAGTGTATCTCGTCAGTGAGATGGGGTGTGTGAAGCGCCGACCTTTGCCTTGTCGATGGCCTTCTGAGGTAGAGTGATGCGGGGGAAGCTGTACATGGCCCCCTGCACGGGGTTGCAGGTGATACCGGGTACTGTGTTTAAGATCTGCTCTGTTAGCCTGGCCTTCTCTGCTAAATCTGCTAACACCGCTGCCCGTTCCTGAAGGGGGGAGAAAAGGTAAAGGACAAGACTTGCTGAACTGACACAAAAAAGTAATGTTGTGTTCACAAGCTTCACATCAACTCGTAAGGTCAACATTTCCCAAGTTTTCACCTCCAGCCAACATTTTCCACCGTTATTTCATTTACAAACAGGAGGATCCTGCTCTCTGCGTGTAGCCTGAGCAGACAGGACCGTCTATTTATGGAGTTCTCTGTCCTGATTGGATAAAGTGGGCAGGGAACTGTTAGAATATACAGCGTATTTTAATACAAAAATAAGGCTTACAGCAGCTTAAATAATTTATCTAAATCAGAGCACGAGCGCTCAGAGGGACACTTTTTCAGTCAATTAAAGAAACCTGTTATTATACCATTTTGCAGCTTTACAACAACACAATACAATAAATATCTGTTTCTGGCCCTTGGTCCACCAGTAAGTTTTGTCCACATAAGGGAAAAATCTGGGCACCCCTGCTATAATTAAATCTCTGGCCAGACAGGTTATACAGTCGATGCTGTTGTTGATGCAGAAACATGCACTGCAACTCCAAACACAAATCTCTCCCAGCTGGAGACTCATATTTCCTAAGGACACATTAATGGCCATCATCCTAATGGCTTCCTTGACCATATAATGCTTCCACTTAACTGTAGGTTGGATGGACACAGGCTTCCAGCGGCATGCACAGTACATAACAATGTCTGTAAAGGTCAAACCTCTTCTCTCCTCTTGAAGAGCTGACATAAAACATCTCTACATTTTCTATATCATGTTCTCACAGAAACTGAACACATGCTGTAGTAGTATTCACCACAACATTACACAATTGAAAAGCTGATTATTTACAACCGGCTCGGTGCCGTTGAGGACTTCAGCACATTCAATACAGGCTTTATGTGCTTGGATTATATGGCGTGGTGTTTGCGAGTGTTTACATAAGTAAATTCCGTGTTTGCATACACTCAGTGCATTGCCAGGATGTGCACTAGCAGGCGTGTGTTTTTCTCAGACCTTCATAAACGTGGTGTAGGAGGGCTCGTCAGGCTGCGGGGGGTTGACCACCAGGTCCATGAGAGCCTGTCCAGCGACTGGGGGGCACAGACGCACCGACACCAGTTTGGTGAGCTGGGCCTTCACCTCAGGGTCCATGTTAATCACCTCCATGTAGCCGCCACGGAATCCACACCTGAGGAGAACAAACAGAGGAAGTCGAACACAAAGTTGACTCTGACACGTCAGCAACGGGAACTCTGTGTGCCTGGTTACTCACTCTCCCATGTAGCATTTGGAGGTGGAGTGGAAGGAGGCCATCTCCACTGTACTCGAGTACTCTGGTCCCATCTCAAACAACACCTTCTTAAAGGACTGAAACTTACAGCCCTCGGCATACACATTATCCTGATAGACCTTAAAATGGAAAAAAAAAACAGCTTTAATACAAAAGGCCTCATTAGAATTCAAACACAAAAGAATGTAGTTAAATGTGCAGAGGTGACTGAAAAGGGAACCTTATGTGTCATGAAAAGTAAATGACATACTGTATTTTACTTTTGCACATCTAATGAAATAAGGCAAGTGTGTTAACATTTTCAAAAAAAAGAATTAATTGTATTAAATATGTTGGAAATCAATGATCATCAACAAGGATAATCAATGGCTAAATTCTTGACTTTACTTTGTCAATCTACTGTATATGATGATTGTAAAGGGGAGACGCTACAGGTGAAAGCATCATTTTGTCGTGTACTGGTCAATCTTGAGATTGCAAATATGTGAATATTTAGAAAGGTATAATATGCAAGATTTGGCCACCTGGCAAAGGTCACTGCAAACAAATGGGAGGCAGCATATCACCACAGTAACCGCTAACTTCTGCTAACTATAGCTGCTGTTAGCTAATTAGCTCCACATTCTGTTGATGTTAATTTTTTAACGTTTCAAACAAAAATTGCTACATACTGTACCTTTAATTAGATAGAGATTGTATAGACAGAGACAACAAATGAAAGTCTCATCAGTAGTAAAGTTGGGAAGTCTCATAGTGATATTATTTCAAAAAAGTTTTGGCACTTCAGTAGCACTCACACACACCAAACCTTCCAGGTTATTCCTATTTACAGTATATTTTGTTTTTTTTAGCGAGGGGTTTGTTCATACATCATTCATAGCCTGATTTATAGAACATTCTATTCTTAAAAACATGGCACAAATTGATAATGTATGGCTGTTGACAGTATTTTCTCATTTATAGAACGATAAATATAGTTCTAAAAATCCCTTGAGTATGTCCTCAACTCTAAGAGGTCGGCAAAATCAATCAAGAATTTTTAACCTGGCTTCATCCAATATTTAGACATCTGTTTTGGAAAAAAAATATGAGAATGTGAGCAGTTTAATTAGATAATACCTCATTTTCATATTTAAGCATAATATTCATAAATCTTGTAATGCAATAAATAATTGTCTTGATGTGAATAATCTACTGGGGAAGTTTCATGGTGACATCTCTCTGTTAAGAATGGTGGTTAGATAATCAGCAGAAAACTTTGAAGCTTATTATTATTATTCATTCTATTTGCATCACAAACCGTCAATGTCAAACAAGGTGGTCAGTCTTTGAAAAATAAGACAAGAGCTTTGAAGTCACTAGTTTTGTTCTTTGAGACAGAAGAAGCAATGAATGAGAAAAACATATGTATTGAGTAAAGGACATTGGTGCATTACTTCATCAGCCATGAGGAAGAGATGCTCCTCTTTAACAAATCGGATCACATCTTCAATGCACTGCCTGCTCTGGACCTGACCTATCACACAGCACAAACCACAGTTTGATGATTTAAGCCAGGTGAGGAAATACACACATACAAAAGCGCAAAATGTCAACAACTTTCATGTAACACACAGAGAGTAATATCACCAGACATACCGGTGGGGTTTCCTGGATTGATGATGCAGAGGACACGGGGATTGCAGTGCTGCCTGGCTGCATTGAGGGCTCTCCTGAGCTCTGCGACATCAAGGCTCCAACACTTGTCCTCGTCCAAGTAGTAGTGGATCTGCACAGCGCCCAGGTCTGTAATGGCTGCCGAGTACAGAGGGTACTGGGGGATGGAGATCATCACACCTGTGCGGTCACGACCCTCGCCACGCACCAGCAACTTTAGGATGGTCTGGATTAGGAAGGAGGGAGAGAAGAAAACACAGCTGAGTATTGTTATATTGCGATATGGCATAAGTGTTGTCTTTTCCTGGTTTTAAAGGCTGCATTACAGTCAAGCGATACAAGTTCAACCTGTTCTAATAGTTCTCTTTCCTCGGTCATTATATCCACATTACTGATGATTATTTATCAAAAGTCTCATTGTGTTAATATAATGTAAAAGTATCAATAGTACTCCTGAAAATATTGTCACAAAATTGATATATAAAATATTATGATATTTGATTTAGTTGCCCAGTCCTAGTATTTATGAAGTGCTTCTAAGGAGATTCTGGCCCTTTGTTAGCATGCTAATTAGCCCATTCATTCGTTATGTCTGTTGTTAGGCACAAAAATGTTTTTATTTCATTAAAAAGTTTTAACCCAGGCTGTTTAAGGAGAGGAAACTACTTGTACAGTTTTCTTCCTGTACTTTTGCATACATAATGTTTCTTATTCAAATGTGAAATCTAATAAACAAATAAACAAAGAGTAGAAAACAAAAAAAGTGCAAAAGTGATTATATTTTGTATAACTTAAAAAATAATAGATGAGCTTTACAGGTCAGAGTAAGGGAATATAAAAGTCCGGCCCACTGACTGGCCAGATTAGAAATAAAGTAGTTAAATAGGCATGATGTACAGTATATAGCATTACAGGATGCTCCTTTTAGTGTCGAAAGAACATTTACAGTATTTAAAAAGGAACGTAGATGTATAATAGTGCTGCAACCAAGGACTGTTTTCATAATGGATAATATGATTAATCACTTGGTCTATAAAATGTAAAAAAAACATTGAAAAGTGCTCATCATAGTTTTCCCTGAGCCACAATGGACGACCTCAGATTGCTTCTTTAGTCCGACCAACAGTCCAAAACTCACTCAGATTCACATTTACTGTCATAAATGACAAAGAAAAGCAGCAGATCCTCACATTTAAGATGCTGGAACCAGCAAATGTTTGACATTTTTGCTTGAAACATAAATGAAACCATTAATTGTGTACAGCTCTACTGTACAATCAATCTGATCTGGTGATTACACACCTACACTGTGGACAAATAGTCTTACAGTTGAGCAGAGCAAGCAACAGCACGTATCTTGTACAGTACAGTAGTAAAGTGTATCTTAAGGTTATTCAGTAGTCGGATAAGGCTGCATAAAACCAGAGAAATCTGTATTGACAGTGACAAAGGTCACTGATGTGCAAAGTACAGCTGAGTGTATGATTAACAGAAGCTGAATAGAGAACAGATTTAGAGGCCAATTTAATGTTGTGGCGGATAGGTTTGTAATGGATTAAGGCAACATATTAGCTCCTGTAACCCATACCACAATGGCATCACTGGCTCCAGTGGAGAGGTAGATGTTGTCAGGGTTGGAGGCGATTCCACCGTCTCTCTTCTCAATGTAGCGCGCCACATCCTGACGTATGCACTCAATGCCCTGGCTGGCGCTGTAGGCCCCTTGGACACATAGAAATGAACTTTGAATCAAACACAAGGGGCTACATTGATCAGGCGATCACGTTCTGTTTAAATAGTGTACCGACTGGGGTATAAATGTGGTTGGTGGAGCGAGGGGGAGTTGTCTGACCTATACTTTGGCCTCCGCAGGCCTCGAGAATACGCTGTGCTCTTTGCTTGGCGTCCTCTGGAAACGTGTTGTCTTTCAGGAGTTCAGGGTAACAACACAGAGCCAAGACCTGCGGTAGAAAATTACAAATTCTTACAGCAAATCTCAGACTAACAAGCATCCGGACACGCTCAGTATGCGTGATTCTGGAAGTTCTACATGCAGCCACCTTCTTTTTAAAACACAAGCATTCAAGTAACTTGAGACGAGAGAATGTAAAAAGTGGTCCTACCTGTCTGAAAAATGTGATTGGTTTCTGGCCCATGGCGTGAGCATCGCCTATGTTAGCCTTGATGACTTCTGTGAAAGGTTTCTTGATTCCCTGAAAAAGATAAAGAGACAAAGAACTGTAAGAATCTGGGAAGTGAAGTCTCTCTTGAGGAGCAGGTGTAGAAAATACAGTATTTTCTACACCTGCAAAAAGTGAGAACTTGGTGACCTTGTCTTGCCTGTAACGACGGGACCTCAACAAACGCGTCATGATGCGTCTGCACATGTAACAAGTGAGTGTGAAGGAGACGCACGAGTCAAGATACCTCAGGACTTATCTCTACAGTGAGAAAAGTTCTTGTTCCCCTCATATTTCCCTTTTTCTGTTCCTTCTTTCATCATCAAGGAATACAAAAAATATTGTAACAAACATGTTGTAAAAGAGCCGTGTGGCCTCAAAGCAATGGCTATGTGTGTCTACATTATTGGCTTGTATTGTTATGGCTGCCTGGAGAAAATCTTACCCAGTCCACATTACTGCTCCCAGGTCACATATTAGAATCATTGACAGAGGCATTGCATGTAGACCTTCTTTCTTAAACATTACATTTCAGGGCTTTCCAGGCCAAATTCCCTCAAAGTCAAGGACCCAATTGGCATATTTTGAGACAAGGATCAGAGTTAAATGCAGTTACAACACAAACGTTTTTATAATTAATGCTAGCAGGCTTTAAAGAAGCTTACAGACCACAATTATGAAGGTTGCACAATGTAATGGCTACAGACTAGTGACACCATCTGTGTTTGGATTGGTTCCCTAAACCTTCCTCTCAATTTTGTCTTTTACCAAAGTAAAAGGAAAATGACGACTGGCTGCAGATGAAGTCAGGCTGGCACCATTTCTGTGAGCGTTCACATCTCCAATATAGAGAAAATGAATTAAAAAATTCATTGATTGATTCGTTTAATCATGCGTTTTGTTTGCAGTTGTAACTCTGGGGAAAATGCAAAACAACATGGTTCTCTTAATACCAATACCAATAATACCATTTTGGAAACACTGAAATACCAAAATAACTTTAGTCTCTATTTCTGCAACAATAAATCCACAGACTTTCAATGACCCATGTGTAGTTTTGACTTTTTCAAACGCTTTCAAGGAGTTGTTTTTTTCTTCAAATTCACAAACCTTCAAGGATTTCAAGTATCCATAGGAACCCTGGCTTCAACTCTTAGACCAGGGACACTTGCATTCATCTCACATATGCATCTTCTCTCATTAGCAGCCATTTGTTTTACAAAGACCCTGGCACAGAGTCTGTTTTGGCTCATTGAGCAGGAAGCGCTGGCCCGGGCGGGGAAGACGGCGCTGCTTCTGCTGGGGCTCACAGAGACACAAACCCCTCTGTTTCTGCTCGTGGACTCACTCAAGCCTTGCTGGCTTAATCCAGACCCATGACGAAACTCAAGTTGTTGTTTTTTTTTCATTTCATGTCCCTCCCCATCACGTCACTATTCATCGTCACTGACTCAACAAGTCCTTCATCTTCATCTCTTTGGTCTAATTGGACCTGCAAATTCTGGATTGGTGTCTGTGAGTCTGGTCACAATGTGCTGCACCTGTCAGATGATGTAATGTGACAACAGATGCCTCCTGCTACTTCGCACAAGGGCTCAGCACTAAGGTTAAATAGATAACGTGATAATCGTGAGGATTTTTTTTGGCTTTCTGACGGTGCATTCAAAACCACCTCATGAAACTAATGAGATTTTACTGCACGCTGGTGTGAAAACAATACAATTCCAACGCCAACAACAAAACTGAAAAGTTTCAGAATGAAAATTGACTCAGCGAGAATTCAAACACGGTTGAACCACACAATATTGTCATTTGTTTTTACTCAAAGAACAAAATTAATTAATTATGCAGCCCCTAACTGTGGCCCGCTGCGACAGAAGATGTGTGATGCCTTTCTCTACTAAACGCATCCAAATCAGGCCTCTCATTTGCAGTCCAGATATAGAGACTGCAAACAACAATAGTTTTGCAAACCCCAAGTCAGAAAAGAAAAATCACTCAGACTGAGACTGCCTCGCCCTGTCTCTGTTAGTTTTATGCATTATGTCTGATCCCCTTCACAAAACCTTGACAAAAAACTCTTGTGAAAAAAACCTGTTAAGTCTTCACTTGTTTGCCAGCAGATAAAGGTGATGTAACAAGCTCTTTGTTGAGACCTGCCTCAAGTGTTTGCAGTTGAGTGCAATCATGGCAAGGTGCTCATTAAACTGACTGAAAACACATGTCATTTGAATTAAACCAACAGAAAGAGTCTCTCTCTGCATTTGACATGATCCCTGTGATGATTCAGTGTGTTCAACATACACGATAAAATACCTGGCAAAAGGCCTCAAAAGGCAAAGGGAGAGTTTTCCTTCCAACCGAGTCAATATTATGACTTCTATGTCCTTGTGTGACTGCAAGAGCGGGGCCTAGATGTGCTTTGGGTCAGCGTGAATTCAGATATGAGCCCGTTTGAAATCTAAGTAAGTGGATGCAGCACGTTTCCTTTTTAGTCCTCGTCCCCGCCTTGTCCTTGTGCAACAAAGAGGCCGCTGTTCTCCAGGATAGAGTGGAGCCAGTCGGTTCCCCCGGCTCAGCGCTGCGTCCTCCTGCTCGCTCAGCACCAGGCACTGATTACACAGGCCGGACCAGTGAACCAGGCCAAGGAACCCTGAGGGGCTTAATAGAGCCTGGCCTGAATTCCCATTTCACTTAGTCTTATGATATAAGATGAAACTGTCATCTTCCGTGTAACAGTACAGTTCAGTCATGCAGTTACACGGGTTGCTTGCCGATTATGGATATTGACCACTTGTGAAATGAAAAATCAAGTTGCGTGCCGATGTACAGGACGCTGCTGGGTTTTGTTTGTAGATTGGTTGGTTGGTTTGTAGCCAGGATAACACAAAACCTACTGAACAGATTTCCACGAAACTTGGATAGAGGATGGGTCTTGGCCCAGAACAGACCTCGTTAACTTTTGGTGCGAGTCAGGATAAAGAGACAGAGCTAGGATTTTTTTTCACCTTCTTTAACATTGCAATATAGGGCGTTTTTTTTCCTACATTTTCATTAAATTCTCAGGGAATAATGCATGTAGGCATGGGACAATATGAAAATTCCATGTCCCGATTATCTCGCCAAAACTGATTGCAATTCATGTTATTATCCTGCTAATGGTGATGGGAGTACATCCAATTTTACATTTTTTTGTGGGGGATACCATGGGCAAGCCTTGCCGATTATGGAGTGACTGAAAAGATGCTGGTTCCATCCTTGTGACAATTCAAGATAATCCGGAAATCTATACAGGACTGCATGTTGGCAATTTACACAGGATTTTCAAGTAATTCATGCAAGGATATTCATGATTATCCCCATAATGGAAATTCACCACGGTCAACTTTTTGTGAGTGGAAACCGATGAATAACAGCTGCTGCTTTGTTCATGTGATGTATCTAACTCAATGTCATTTCTAACAAGGTGCTGAATCCTTCCAATTTACTCTGCAGAGGTCAGTCGCTGTAAATAGGAGAAGTTAATGAAACATTAAGTAGGAATGAGATTTTCTGTGATTTCACAAACTCTGAACTATTTCTCTGTTGTCACCGCTCTTTTGTTCTGGGACAATGCAGACTTACTGGAAGCTGAGATCCAAGCCCTAAATTAGCTTACTGCAGTGCAAGCACTGTTGTACCAGAGGCGTGGGTAAGGATTTATAAGGGTCATCATCACACCAGCGCACACATCCACAAACACACACACATGCACACACACACACTTGCATAAAATCTGCTGAGTAAAAGTGAAAGTGTTCCAGTCCCAGATCTGACAGGAAGAGCAGCAGCAGATGACCGAAGGGCTGCAGCCAACAAAACTCCTGGATTTCACATTATAAATTGTTTTCACTCACCGTGGCTTTGCATTGCGTAATCAGTGAAAATAAACTGGAAAAAAATCAAATCACTGTTTATTAGGAACTAAAGTTGACCCAACACACTATTGTCATGTCCTTTATGAAGCAGCAAATGTTTGTAGTTATTATAGTCAAGCAGTGAAAATTAGGTTCAGAGGAAAAACAAGTGCACTACTAAGAACTACAAGTGCACTACTGAGAACTTGTGCACTTTCAGCATAACTAGGGCTGCTTCTCAAAGAGAAAGGCCTCTGACGCTGCTGGGCCTCACAGCTGCAGCTCAGTCCAATGAACTCTCTCCCCAATGGCAATGGGGAGGAGGGAGGTGGGCAAACCCAGAGAGACAAAGGAGGGCAGAGAATGTACTCTCTTCATCTTACATAATAACCCTCCACGATACACATCCTCCACTCTGGATCCTGGACTCAAATGTACTCAAACTAAAACTTTCCCCTGCAGCTAGCCACGCATCTTGTAAAAAAGGACATGCTTGCAGTGCATTACAGCTTAAAAGACACTCCTCTTTAAACTACTTGCCCTTCCTAAGGAAAGCAAGGTGGATCAATATTAGTACAGCAGGATGTAATCCGAGTTGTTACGTGCAGCAGTGCAGAAGAGGAACATAACATCCAGACCACTGCTGTCATGCCGGAACTTTTAAAAGCTGACCTACTGTCTGCGTTGGCAAAAAACTATCCAAGGCAAGCATCTTTGTCACCTGGGCTACTTACTTCTCTTTCCTCTCTCTTGAATTTCTGACCATATCTTGAGGAAACAGAGCAGGGAAATTACTTTTTTTGTGCACACTGTCCCCAGTAGCTGGTGTGTGCCAAAGTCCACCCAGAGGCACATTCAATATTTGTGAAGCTGCGGTGTTTTCATTAAAAAGTTAATGTGTTTGAAAGAAAGGATGGAATAATCAGCTTCAGATGAAAGATTACAAGTGTCTTGCTGTTAAAGTATAACTACACTCCAAAATGAAAAGGGGTGAGTAGATAATGACTGCATTTTCGTTTTGGGGTGAACTTATCCTTTAAGTCGAATCAATGCACTTTTGTATTTACTCTATCCATTTTCACCCTTTTCAACCCAAAATGTGGTGAGACACATTAAGACAGGACACCATGAGGCTGTCTTGAAAACAGCTTTCATAACTCCTCCAAACTCCCTAATGAGTGCCACATCAGCGCTGCTCTGACATTAACAGCCCAAACACTTGACTCTTACCGCCTTCAGCTCCTTCTCTATCTGCACCGCCCGCTGGACTACAGGTCCACGGACCGCGTACTCGACCTTCTTCACATGGGGGTTCATGTTGTCCACAGTGAGCACCTTGCCCCGGCACGGGACGCCGTTCGCCGCCTGCTGGGACATGTTGTTGTTGTTGTTGTTGTTTTCCGCCGCTGTCACCCTCTGGTCTGATATCTGAAACATGAAGGAAAGGCTGAGGAGTGAACAGAAAGTCGGAGCTGTGGCTACACGAGAGCAGATAGGGAGTGTGGGTCGTTACCAGTTGCTCACTGGGCTCGCGTGCCGTTGGTCGTCTTCACTGACAGTTGTGCCTCTCGCGCGCCTCTCGTGCTGCTCATATTCCCACCCTACCGCCACGCCACGCCTTCCGCGCGCTCCTGCTCGCGGTTGGCTGGGATTCTTCACTAACTTCAGCCTCAGGCTTTGAGCGTGCCAAGTGACGCCTTCACGCGCTGTCGGAAAAAAAACTTGACCTCACTCTTCATTACAACACAATGTTGTAACTCAAAAGGTATTTTCGTATTAGTATTCATTTTAAGTCGTTTTTGGCCACATAAAGGATATTTCAGCTTTTGAGAAATTGGATATTAACTGCTTTGGAATCTGTTTTAAATTCATCCCGGAATAAATCCAAGTGTTAGGCAGGCCTAATTTTTTTTAAATTACCTGACAGGATTTTTTAGTTTGTTTCAAACAAAAAGGATTACATATTACACCTTTAATGCAGTAGCCTAACAATCCTATTGACTTTTAAAGTACAAGGATGCATTGGACAAAAAAATCCAACACTGACGTTTCACTTTTGACGTGGCAATTTTTTTGGTTGATCATTTACACAGCAAACAGACGTGGAGCAACTTTAACATTTCTTGAAATCATACTCAGCCACCCTGACAAATAACCACTCACCATTTAGTTGTTCATATACAAAGGTTTTGTAAGGAGCTCAGTCATTAAATTAATATAGTTGCATTAAAGTACAAGATGTTCAACTAAAAAGTTCCAAAAAATGTCACTGAGTAATTGGCATTAACACAACACTGCTTTCCTGTTGGTTTTGTAAGGAGTCATGGGGCTGCATGTTTTGTTAGGGAACTTTTAATCCGTCATGTGCCTCGCAATGAACAAGGAGATTTTTGCGAAAGACCTTTGGATTGCAAAAGTTAACACACATTCTCATTATTACCTTTTTTTGTTTTGGGTATCTGAATTCATAATGTTCACACGCTTTAATGTTCAAAAACACATTATTGTTCTTATACTCTCTGTTTCTGCAGCAACTCTATTCACCCTCTGTCTGAATAGTCCATTTTGGTGCCTGTCTCTTTAAGGCCTCCCCTTTGGAAGTATGCCAAGTATGCTCTGATTGGGCAGCTCTCACAGGCCTGTGCAGGCATCGCCCACCGTGTGTCTGCATCATTTCTGCATTGTTTGCTATTTCTGACTGTGCTGGGGGTGTGGCTTTACATTTATGACATCACAAACTTAAGTGTTTCTGTAGACAGGCTGTGTGTATTTCTCCATGGATTGAACATTTTGATAGTATTTGTATCATACCGACACCTGGTTTATAAACACAGAAAATGCCACTTTCTACAATATGTGACTTTGAGGAATTCCAATATGTAAGAGTTTAAGTTCAAACCATTTGTAAAGTAACCCAAATTATCAACAGAATGTGAAAAAATAACAGTTTTAACTGTCAAACACTGGTCTGTCCTGTTTTGTAATAGTGCTCTGAGCTCCCAGTCTGGAATGCTACCGGCTAACTTGAGCTATGTCAACTACAATTAGAAGCATTAAGTGGTTGCTCAGGTGTATGCTGCCCACCAGGTGGCCAATTCTTATATTACAAACTGCACTTTTAATATCATTTAGTTGAGAGAATTCAACTGTAGCCCATACCTGTTATTTTAGAGTCCGAGACTCTTTCCCCTTCAAATAGTGTTTTCTTTGGAGCTCCCTTCATGGTTGGGGTTAGGGGCCGTAGAGGTGACTGACTGGGGCTGAGGCAGGGTCAGGTTGGGTTAACGTGAAAAAAATACAGAGGAACATTTCCAGAGATCAGGAGTTAATCACAAGCCATCTCTGCGTTTACCAGCCTTGTTATATGGTTCACAGCACCTCCCAGGTCTTTATTAAACCTGCCAGAACATGATGTGAAAGAGGGAGAAGGGCAAGCGGGCAGGATTTCATCCAAGGTTATAAAGTGACATGCAGAAATATTTCTTTTGTTTGGGCAGGAGAACAAGAACCACAGAGTTGGCTGTGTGTTAGTGTGTGAAAGGGACAGGGTGTGAGACACAGTCTTGGAAAGGGCTTGGGAAAGACATTTGATATCCCAAACTAAAACGGTTCCCATACTAGCATGTGACTTACATGCGTCTTGCAGTATGTACTTTCTTGTACCTAATTTTAAAAGACGGTTATCACATAATATATTATGCTTTTAAAACAGGCTATCCCATTACTAAAACATGACGATTTGAAGATCTACAGGAGTAGCTCAGTAGCCATGGCTCACAGTCATAACATGTCTATACATAAGCAGGTTCCATTTTTAAACACACGCCAAGCTCTCCTGCTACCAAGGCCACAGAAAGCATCTGAGACAGTTTACAAATCTGTGCACTCTCTGTGTGTCCGAGAGTGTAGACCTGAAAATCTAAAGTGCTACCTAAAAGAAAACCTGTGAAGCAAGTTTTCAGAGACAAGAAGGCAGCGTGTAATTTTATATCCTGGACAAAGGCACATACAGTTTGATCTGCATGTGATACTTTTATAACTTGAGTATACTGGAGTGCTCACTATGTGTGTCATGTGCTGCCCTGGCAAATGCATCAGACTCTGACGTTCAAGATGTACTCAAAGTAAGTGGACAACATGACGTAACAGGAAGAAAACAAACACACTGACAAATATGTGTGCAAAATGTGCAACTGCTCAACCTTACCAGAAGGGGGAGACATCCTCAAAGCATTTGACCCTACATGGCATTTATCATGAGAAATGTATAAAAAGGCTGAATATCTTCACTGTAAACAATACCCAGGGACCCAGAGACATGAAAAATACCTCTTGAATTAAAAACTAATACAAAAATATTTTGTGAAAACATGTTTTTATGTTTTGTTTTTCTAAACAGGGCTCAGTAAAAATCACTAACAAAACTGAAATGCAATACAGAAATTGGAGTGCATTGACAGCACGTCAAGTTGGAGTCCGTGTCTGATAGATTATCTGATCCCACCGCTCACCAAACTAACATGTGGGACTCTGTGTGCAAGCATTGCAAACCTACAGTGTATCAAACCTGCCACCTAAACAAGGCACCAACCTTTGACAAATAATCATGACAAGCTTACAATGAAATTATATATCATCCTCTTTGATAAATATCTTACCTTCACACTTTCATCTTAAAAAAATGGTCCAAGAACTGTACGGCGAAAGCCATATTCAGTATTAGATAGAATAAATAATGTGATTCCATTCAGAGGATAGAAAAATAGAAATACTGACAGAAAAATGGAAATCTAGAAGTGATAATGATGGGCTGATTTAAATATAGATTAGCTCACATTCTTTTAGATACAATCATAATTTACAAATTGCAGCTTTACAAATATTGAAATGTAGGCTTTTTGTGCACTGGAAAAGTTACAAAAGATATATATTTTCAGTCCAAGAAAAAAAAAATCAAGCAAGGAAACAGTCCTTGTTTACACATTTGTGTCAGATTCTGAAACCATCATGACCAAACAATCTTCCAACCCCTCCAAAAAACCTCTTGCTTATAATATAAATCTATGCAAACCTTGATCACGTACCCGTTAATAGCACTCAGTAAAGAAAATAGAACCTCATTCTTCATTTAAAACAAATCATCTCGAGCTCTCAAATCAAATTTCTTTCAGCTTTTACATGATTCTAAGGCTTTTCAATGAAACATCAATCTACAGTAGTTGAGTAGTGTAATGAGTAATAAAGTAATAAAGAAAAAGACTGAATAAAGAAAGTATTTGCTTGTGATTGCAACACTGGAATCTGTAGTTCTCATCTGAGTCACTAAATGGACACCTGATGGAGCCCCTAAATAAGAAGGAGCAACAGGAAATGCTAGGACCTATAGTGTAAAGTCTGTTTTCATGATGATCAGCAAAGGGTGCAGTGTAGATCAAACCCTCATTGGCATGTGGCCTTAACTTACAGTCTTCACTGATTTCAAGCATTTTGAAAGGTTTTTGCCACTTTGGAGTGTAACATGCCCAGATTCTCTTCTCTGCAGGCAGTGTGTGTCTTAATGTGTGTCAGGCTGTCTACATCAGTCCACAGCAAGGCTCCTTGTTGTTAGACTGTTCCTCCTCAGGAGCTCTGAGTTTCAGCAGCGGAGGATCTCCACTAGCTGGGGTGAAGTACACCTGGCTCGGGGAGGCAGCCTCCTCTGCGTTGGGGGTCATCTGGAGCTCTGGTTGGGCCTGAGCGGTTGTCACCTCGGGCGCTGCAACAGAAGGCTCCTCTTCTAAGGGAGGGGGCAGGGGTGGTGGAGGAGCCGGGTACTTGTTGAGCTTGGCAGCCGCCCGCTGGCGTTTCAGGTCAGCCAGGGTGTGGTGTGATTTCTCCCGGGTCATACTGTCCGCCCCCTCGCCCTCTCCAGACGCAGGGCTGAGCTGGTAGGAGGCGCTGCGCTCCATCAGACCTCCACCACTCCACAGCTCTCCAGGTACAGAGGAGGCCAAAGAAACAGAGGTCCCTCCGTTACCAAGGCTGGACACGATCTTCCTGTCTGCTGCCTCCAGCTCCTCTAACCTTGACGTGGCTCCACCACCAGTGGCCTGAAACAGATAAGGAGTATTGTAGTAACTGGTTCAACTCTTTGACATATTTCCTTTAAAACAACACTCAGCCTGCTCACCGTGGATGCATGCTGGTTTAGCTCATTGTCTGTTTGTCTGTCCTCATCGTCGTCCTGTGGCTCTGGCTGTCGGCCTCGCTCCTGCCACACCATGGCTTCTTTGTGGTGCTCCCTCCTGTACAGACTGGAGCGCTCGTTCACACTGACGCGACGTACCACCTTACTGTATAGACAGAGAGACAGTACAGTAAGGCACCAAACTACACCTTTATGGGTTTTCATCATCATCATCATCGCTCCCATGAGCTCTTTTTATCCTGCCCTAATGTCCCCTCTCACCCTCGACTGCCAGTACTAGAGGCTCGTCTTTGTAGTGTGCCCTTCTGCCTGTCTTGGCTCTTCATGATGGCATCGTGTTTGTGCTTCAGGTCCATCAGTTTGGCTCTGACCTCTTCATCCATACACACATCTGAAAAGGCAGCAGCAAAAAGGTTTTGACATAGGAAGGTATGAAAGGAAAGATGCCACAAGACAGCTATAATTGAGGGACATTCAAGAACTGGGCCAGGATAATTAGCTCCTCATTTAACAGAGGCTGTGATTACACTTGAGGCTGAGAATTAGTATTACATCATTAAAGGTGATATACAGGTCATTTACATTATTTTGGGATGAAAAGGACTTTCTGGTCTTACCCAGAGGTGTCTCTTCCAGGACAGACTTGCTGTTTAAACTGGCTCCATGAGCCACCAGCAGTTCCACCATTTGGATCTATATTACAAACACAAACACTATTAATGTGTCATGTAAGAGAAATGGAAGATTTTTGTGTCTTAGATTGTACGCAGCACTTACTTGTCCCCAGCAGGAGGCGGCATGTAGCGGCGTCCAGCCATCAGAGTCCTTCACCTCCACCTGAGCCCTGTGCTCAAGCAACAGCTCTGCCACAGATATGTAGCCGTTAGCAGAAGCTATATGGAGCTGGGAGAGATGTTCGACATGGATCGTTTAAGTGTTGAACCAGAGATGAACTTCAAAATGTTGATCTTTGATTTAAAGTAAAACATGTAAAATACAATGTCCAAAGGCAGATTTACACTTGTGATTTAGACCAGACCACATTTTCCACAACTGTGAATGTATCCTGGGATTACGAAAATGGTTCAAATCCCTGGCCTGACACATCCTTATTAATAACTTTATCTTAAATGTTCTTTATCTATACAGTACATGTCACTGTGTCTCACCAGTGTCGCTCCATTATCGTCCTGAGCGTTTAAGTCTGCCCCACTCTGAACCAGAGCCCGAACGTCAGCCAGCATGGCCGCCTCTTTAGCTCCACGACACTCATCTATACGGTCCTGAGTTATCCCTACACACACACACACACAGAAAGAAATTAAATAAATTCTAACAATTCAACAACAGGTTTTTTTCTTGACTCAGCTTACTGACCCTGTTCAGCCATAACCATCTCCAGCAGCTCCAGGGTGGCCTCATCTTCACAGAGGTCATAGGGCATGTTGCCATCTGCGTTGACAGCCAGCAGGTCGGCCCCACTAGAAGCATGCATACACACAAACACAAGGATACATGCACACATATGCAAAGATAACTGGATTAGAGTACAGCACAGTGACACACCCTGATGTACTCACGTCACTAAAGAATATTCATACACTTGCAAAGTGTTTTGAGAGTCGACCTGCAGCCATATTTGCATTGTTTATTTAAAGCAGATCCTCTTGCCAAGAAGGCTCCCTGTCTAGAAAATAATATGCAGTCTGCCTGATTGTAAGGATAAAGACAAACCTCCCAAAAATATCCCCTTTTAAACTACAATGTTTTGATTCTTTACTGTAAGAAAAGCAGGAGAAAAGGAAAAACATACTTGTAGGGCTGAAACAGGGTAAAGGAATGAAAGTGATGGGAAACTCACGCCTGAATCAGGAGCTGCACTAATCCAGTGTGCCCACAGGTGGCAGCAGCATGCAGCGGTGTCCACAGCTCACTGTCACTGGCGTTCACACAGGCACCAGCATCCAGCAGGCATTGCACTATCTCCACAAAGTCATCAATGCAGCACTGAGAGGACAGATATGTGAAAAGATAGACACATGAATGCAAGGGGACATCGAGACAGAACAAGAAACACGAAAAGACAACGATTAAAAACAAATAAGAAACAGATAAATCTAAGCATGATTATTCATGGCTACTAATACATGGGTTTGTGTAATAGAAAACATTTGCATGCTTGACCCAGCCCTCTGCTGTGCAAACACCAAGTTTTCCAAGGGGAAGAGCAAAGTCAACTGCTTTAATAAAGACTCCTCTGTGCTCACAAATACCCCTCTCAGGAATTTATAGTAGCATGTGTTTGTGTTAACTTCTGAAGAGCAATAAATGACTCAGGGAGCAGAACAGAAATGGAAGAGGAAGCATTGGAAGTGTTAAGATTTGTGCATAGCTTATGATGCTTAATTTGATGGTTTCTTCATAATCTGACTACAACTGTTCAGGAGAGGAAGGTAAACCCAAGCAAACTGCCTTCACTCCTCAAGCCACTGGCCCTAAAATGGTGGGAATGAATCGGTGTGTTCATGTAAACTGACTTGAGATAAGTTATGGTTCAGACAAAATAAAGGCAAACAGTTCTCAGGGAACTGAGAGCTGTGACCGCACACAACATAAACACACACGCTGCACAAAAGGTGACCTACTTCATTAAGGGCTATTGCAAAGTGTTGGTGTAAAACTGTGTAGTTAACCTCATGGCATCGAATGCACCAAGTGGGTACTTGTGAATATTTAACACTTAAAGGATAAATTCACCAAAAATGAAAATTCAGTCATTATCTATTCTCCTCCATACTGATGGAAAGTCATCTGAAGGCCACAAAACATTTCTGGAGCTTCACAGTAAAATAGAGAGTGTTTGCAGCATTTTCCCAAACAACTTGACTTGTTTTAAAATGTAAAAAAAAACAACCCTAAAAACCTACAATGGCTCCATACAGCTTGTCGTACATAATCCAAGTCTCCGGAGGTCCTGGTATCCCAGATTGACTTGAAGGGACGTTATTTACAGACTTTTTTTAAGCTGAAATCTTTACTGCAGCTGCTAGGCTAAAAGTGTCACAGCACACAACCCATCTGAAATGGGTGCACAAGCTCAACTATGCATTGAGGGTGTCAATAACATTTTCTCCAATCAATTGGAGATCATGGGACTTCCAGAGACTTGGATTATGTTGGACAAGCTTTTTTTTTTACGTCCAATAACAAGAAACAAGTCCCCATCTACTTCAGTTGTTCAGGAGAATGTTGCAACTCTGTTTTGCTGTGAAGCTCCAGAAATGTTTTGTGGACGATGTCGAAGTTTTTCTGGTGTGTCTCGATTCAGGGGCTTGATTCCCTGCCATCATATCACTGGCTTGATTGTAAATTCCAGTGAATATATTTAACGATGTCTGCAAGTGGGAAGACAGTGAGGGATCATGTCAGTGTCACTTCACTGATGACTCTGACAACTATGTATATGTGAGTTGGTGTTGGTGTGTACCTGATGTAAGGCTGTCAGTCCATCCTCGTTGACCAGATCTGGGCTGATGCCACTGTTAAGCATCTCCCTCACTGGACGAAGCACACGCACACAGAGAAACACACACAGTGTTATGACTAAATGCCCGGGCAGAGTCCTTTCCACATAAACATTACAACACTCAGCACGTCTGTCTGCCCTAAATAGACTTAAGAAATTATATCCATTTGGTGTGTGTGTGTCTTACAACGTAAAAGATATGCTACTATAATCAGCCTCGATCCTGCTGCTGACAATAGCACCAATGAAAACAAAAATTACTTGACTGTTCCAATAAAGTGTGACATATCCAGTGCAAATTATGCATCAATCCCTTTCTTGGAATCGTGTCTTTAAGTGCTTATATCTCAGCAAAGGCCAAGAGCAAGTGAATAACACAAGGAGCCAAATACAGAGGTCAAAGAATGCCCTGACTTTTAGAGTGGGGCTGCAGTACATAAAATGTAAGGGTCTCTAACGTGACTTCCCTCAGAGTAAGTATGTGTTTCTCACCAACCTTCCTCCACGTCATTGCGCCCAGCTGCATCGAGCAGTGTGATGGCATGAGGGAATTTAATTTTGGTGGTGCGTGCCTTCTTCTTATCCGCTTTGGCCCTTGACCCTCGTGCCGCATCCTTCTCCATCTGCGCCCAGGTTTTGAGCTGCTGAGCCCGACGCTTCTGGGCATGCTTCAGGCGTTCGGTGGCACTCAGACGGCCGACTGTGGCCATCTCGGCCAGCAGCTCGCCGTGCTCTGCTGCCATGGCAGCGCAAAAGTTGAGGTTTCGCTTCTCTATTTCTGTTTGTTTCTCTTAGTCCAGGAGGATGTTAAAACATAAAAGTTTCAGGTTTCCAAACGTAAATTTCACCTCTTAAAGAGGTCCTTCTGTAAGGTAGAACAGGCCCACGTTAGGGCCTGCGGGAGAGCACAAAAAGATGCTTTAGTTTATCTGTAAAAATAATCAAAAATGTCCAAAGAGTGATGAAACAAAACAACTTATTTTATACGATCAGGTGGCGGATATCTCCATGATTTCAAAAGTGAGCAACATGTAGACAAGTTGCAATGTCTCTTTCCCATCTTTCAGATGGTAACTCTTACCGTACCATGGACGAAAGCCGTGTCCAAAACATAATCATCCAAGTTTTGGATTGTAAGCAACTGTCAGTCCTTCCATCCATATTACCTCTGGGTAGCTTGGCCAATGATTCACAGGGAAGAAACGGAGTTACGGCGAAAAAATATTGTCCTAGAAAGGCAGAGTCAAACTGCTCTCCATGTTAGATGCTCCATCTGAGCTTCTGATTCAAAGAGGTGGCGAGTGTGTCCAAGAGGGGCAAGTCGTTGAGTATACATAGTGAGAATATGATGGCAGTGAGGGACAAATGCACAGGGTAGGAAGAACTGGGAGGTTTAAGCAATGACAGAAAAAAGGGGCATTTGCAGGCCAACTTTAGTTAACGCAGACGGTGACGGGGTTCACACATCCCCTGGTCGTTGTTGCTGGTGCATTATTTGGCAGGTCTTCAACAGGATAAGCTGGGTACAAAGGTTTCAATGATCTGTTCCTCAATGACATTGTCTTCTGTCTGAAGGGAGAGAGAAGAGAAAAAAGGCAGGGAGAGAAAATGTGAGTGCTGTGTTACAGTATAATGTACGTACACTGCTCTCCTAATCCTGTTATCTTTAACCCCTGAGCTCCTTCCCCCTACTCCCTCCTCTCCCACTCCTCTCCCGAAGGAAACCTGAGAGGGTGGGACGCTTTTCATTAATGATTGACACACCCTGCAGCCCGACATACACTGTGCCGCCATTGGCATACGCACAGGGCAACACTGGGAGAGGGGGCGTTGTGGAAAAGCAGTTAAAAAGCTAGTATAACATGTTTCAGTGCAAGTATTGAGCATGGCAACCTCGGCCGGCAAGATCACTCTCATTACCTTTCGTTAACTTCCCAGGTGAGTTACGTGGCTCACATACACACTCGGCTCTTTCCAGGCTACTCATTTATTATTTAGACTGGGGCCTGTGAGCGCTGAGAGGAAGGTCAACTAGAGGCACTCAGTGAGATAGAGAGAGTGACTGACAAGACAGTAGTCCTCGGCCACAGAGCCAATGCAGCAAGCAGCCAACTAGTTGAAAAGGTGGGAGGTGGTTGGACCACAGCGCTCCATAAATCAGCCGATGAGATAGTGAAGAGATGTTATTTTGATAATTGATTAGTCAGTTTGAAAGAAAATTTTGTGATTTACAGCTTCTTATATGTGATTTCTATTCTGGTTACTTGACTTTTCTATGAAAGTAAACTGAATATCTTTTGGTCATTGACAAAACAAGACTATTTGAAGATGTCATCCTCACCTTTAGGAACCACTGATAAACATTTTGCACCATTTCCTAGACAAGTGTCTTTCAGTCCTGTTCCTGGTGGCCCCCTGTTCTGCATGTTTTAGAAGTTTCCCTGCTCCAACACACCTGATTCAAATGAATGAGTCATTATCAGGCTTCAGCAGAGCTTGATAACGAGCTCATCATTTGAATTGGGTCTGTTGGAGCAGGGAAACCTCTAAAACATGCAGGACAAATGTTCTAGACACTTTGTAGAGCCAAACAACCAAACAATCACCAGATTCACTGACAATGAGCATAAACTTAAGTTGCAGCCCCAGTGCTGTTACAGGGTTTTAAGTGTTAAAATTGTTTACCCAATATTCTCAGCAAAAAATGCAAACTGCAAACTTTTATGCTTCATTTTTAGATTTGTGTTGATAAAAAGATTATCCACACAATTTGAAATAATACATTCCCACTCTAGCCAGTAAAAAAAAAGAAAAGAAAAGAACAATCACATGAAACCCTCTTTATTCACTAAGGAAAGTAGCTATTTCCAAGTTTGACCAGGTGGAATAAATTTGGTTGGTGGATTGATAATTGGACTGTTGGTTGGGATGCACCAATATGGAAATACTGATACTTAATATAACAAGTTGGCTGATAACAATACTTATACAGATGTTTTAAAATGTTTGTTTTTGTTGTTTTTTTATTCTCACTTATTTTTCAAGGAAACAAAGCAAGTCTCTTTATAAAAGAATAACTGAACTGTTTTAAAGCCATTCAGCCCTTCATTACACTTGTGTAAATCACTCTGTGAATGAGCACAAAGTCAGTCATACAAATTTATTAAACACCCTTTAATATAGCCTTCTTTCCCATGAAAAAAGAAACTCCTTCAAAAGCCCTTTTATCCTGCTATACAATCAGTTAGTCTGTCAACCACCCCCAACAGTGGCCAATACTGATGTCAGGCTGATAGATCGTGCATCCCTAAGTGATGGAGATGCAAAAAGGGCAGCAAGTAAGGTGTGGCCGCTGTGAAACAATCACAAATAATGTTTTATTTCACCAACGACGCTCCCTTTCTTAATTGACCCTCTAGCTGGCTCGGCCATGCTGATCCGTCTCTCTCTGTCTCAACTGCTGAGCCATGACGAAGGGACCAAATTTGAATGTTGTACTTACAAATAGGAACAGACATATTCCTGCAAAGTATTCTTTTAAGTAGTTAATACATTGAATTTGGTCGAGATAGTCTGCACAATCCAGAAAAATCAAAAACATCTTCTTATTTATGGCTTATATAACTAATACACAAGACATTAGTACAGGAGTTATTTACCATGAATAAAGTCATTAGTTACAATGTATAAAATAAATCCTTTATGAATAGCTATATCACACGATTGTTACTTAAGGAACAGTAAGTAATGTATTTGTTTATTTCAAAGTTAGGGATATATCTAAAAGCCTAACAAATATATATAAGAGAGAGACCCACCAGTCTCTGTTTCCATTAGGTTTTTTACCTGGCAAACTAAAATCTTAATGGTTCCTGCCATGGGGATAGACCAAGTTTTGTCATTTGTTCCTTCCTTCTATTTGTCTATTTTTAGAGTACCTAACCTCTCACCCTTTGTCACGAGCGACAATGTAAGGATTTCCTTAGACTGAGGTAACAGCTTTACTCCCCTTCAGGCCACCACATGGATCATTCATTCAAACAATACACACATGAACATGGAGTTGGAACACAGGATCGAGACATGGGTAACAAATGTTGGGTAAATTCATAATGCTAATGATCCATGAGGCAACTTTCTTTAACCCGTCTTCCTCCCACAGGAAAAAGCCATGATATCCGAAGTCCATTTTCATGTTTAAAGGTCAACAGGAAACAAACACATTATATGCCAAACACTTGAGGAACAATTAAAGCCAGACCATATAGCAGCCCAACCAGTTTTTGGTTGGTGCTCTCAACCACAGTGAACAATTGAAAAAAAGGGAGCGTGTTTTGTGGTATTTTAAGGGGCTTTCAAGGGAGAAAGGATTGGAGAAACAGGGAAAATCCCTGCAGGAACTTAACTGCTGTATTAGTGGGATAATACCAGACACAATCTGAAAGATCAGTGGAGCAGAGATCACAATCTTAAACATTAGTATTGTGTTGCTCATGAAATGAAACTCATTTTCAAAAAATGTAATCATCCTCATAAGAAAGTATTGACTCCTGTTTTGTTATTCTTAACATCAGACTTTATTTATAAATTGTTTGACTAAATGTGAAATGCAGTGGTGAAAAAATGGCTTCCAAACACAAGCCAACAACAAAAATCATGTTCCAAAACAACCAAGCTCTAAAAAATGTTTACATTTTTGCAAACAAGATGCTTCCAGTGTTCATTATATTGTTTGACCAGACTCCATTAACATGTCACAAGTTTTCTGAATATGCTATAACAAACGAGCAGAATTAAAACATTCTGTCAGCTTGAATTTGTTAACAGTGCTCTTCTCAGAGGCAGGCCTGAATTGGATTTGTTGTATTACAATACCTTGATTTACCTTGATGTTAGGTGATTGAACATTACCTAGCAGTAATGCTCTGCTCGAAGTGAATTAGATTTCTGTGTCCTAAATCTAAAATTGTGTAAAAAGCCGGGGACGGGGTAACATACTAAGCAGACAACTTAAGTGTGTTCCAGTCTCACAATCTATTTGACTTTTAGCGCCAATCATGTCAATAAAACCAATTTCATGTGTATCCGCCCTCTCCAAGAACACACTGCCTCACCTGACTGCAAGATCTGTGCTGAGCCTCTTACAATGTATACTTAGTTGTAAGAGCAGGGTCACACTGTGTTGCATAGACATACAGAAATCCATGTTGAAAGCATCATGGTATTTTACAGAGACAACCAACACAGACCTTTTCTATCCATAAAAAAAAGGACAATCTCTCAAGAAACCGTAGTCTGGTTTCAAAAATGTCAGCAAGGACACAATCTTGTGCCTGACAACAGGTTGAATAAAATTCAAAAGCTATGGAGTCTTTTAAGTGTTGACTAATAGACCTCATGAAGGCTGTATCATGATATGCTGTTACATTACACGAGCGATCAGCTTTGCAGAATGTGGGTCCATAAAATCATTTGATGGATCATTGGTCAGGTAAGTGGCTGAAGTAATTAGGTTAATTCATTACATAAGAAAAAAAAAAATCTGTTACGAGACATGCACACATGCAAAGCCGCACTTGCACAGATACACTCATCCTCCCACTCATAACACATTTACATGCACAAACACATGCACACACACTTCCTGATTATCTGTCTTAGCAGGGCGAGCCAGACAACTCAAATCTCAGCCAAAGCCAATCAGTGTGGGGTATCGGGGGAATGGAGCTGAGGCCGAGGCTCAGACATGTCTGGTTAGTCACGAACATGACAGACACATCATGTCCAACCAAGATCAGACGTCCAAATAAACATGCTTATTTGTCATAGCAGTCAGCTCCATCTCAGTCGTACAGTCGATAAAAGGAGAGTTCATGGCAAATTATTTTGATTATCGATGCAGCACACTTTGTCACACACTTACAGGTTCCAGCTTCTTGAATGTAAAGATTTACTGCTTTTCTTTGTCATTTATGACAGTACGTGGAGAGTCTTTGGGTTTTAAACACAGCTGGTTGGCCGAAATAAGCAATTTCAAGACATCACTTTGGGCTTCTTGGGCCTCATTTTTATAATTTCTTGACATTTTATAGACTAAATCAATTGTGGAAATAATCAGATTAACAACTATTAACAAAAGAATTGCTGCGGCTCTACAGTTCAGGGTTAGCATACTGTCTTCTGGACAAGTCTTCTGGAAGTACACCAGCTCTGCTTGCACACTGTAGTAGAGAGTAATGATCACTTCACTGCTAAGTGCCAGATATGAACCACAGACTTCACTGCTTCCACACTGTTTCAGATATACTGAGCTGCAATGCAGGATTTTCACCGCCAAACGAATCCTGATAGACAATATTACCGTACAAACATAAAAGTAGTGTCAAATACCTTCAGCAGTGTATAGTCATGATTCATCTCCCTAGGACAATAACTGAGCTCAAGTGAAAGGAAATGGGTTAAATGATGAGGGGGAAAGGAGTATTTTGTAATATTTTATACTGACATAGCAAGAACACATCACTGGAAGACACAACATACTCAAAGTAAACATTGTACAATCTAACAGTACACCATGTGCTTGCTCTCTGGCCAGGATTTATCAAAACTGGACTGAGGAGGTTCGACAGCACACAAGTGTTAAACTAATTTTTGTTCCTATTATTGTATATAAATGGCCATTAAAGAAATGATGTGCCTGTACCATATTAATCAACCATCAACTCAAATAAATATATCAAAATGGAGATTAGGAATATGCAGAAGATTTGGGTGATACAGACTTGAGCTAACGACTCCTGAAGCGAGGTTTTGGGTGTGTATCTGTACAACTTGTTGTTCAAGTGCACACAGTCATCACTTTACTCTCCTCTCTGGGTTCTGTCTGTGTAAGCTAATATTCAACACAAGTGTTTACATCAAAAGTGCCATGTGTTTTTAAATTCTAAACATTGCCTCTCAGGTGCAGTAGGCCCAGTGTGCTTTGGAGCCTGAATCTGAAGAAGAGTCTGAGAGCAGTAGCCTCACAAACAAATATCTATTGACAGATGAGTTCAAAATGGCACATTGTACAACAACAAGAGCAGCTATACATCCAAGCTTACTATTAAACTAAATGACCTAAAGAAATACACAAAGATGACAAATGGGTTACTTCGGTGTAAAGTATAGTAAAGTAAAAATGACAACAAATATTAGCATTACTTTATCGGAGATGTTGTGGTCTTACCTCATCTATCAGTGTCCTGCAAATATAGCTGTCAATAGTCTGTACCATAACAGGCGGACTCAGAACTTGTTCTCTGCTTTTAGTGGATGCAGCAAGCTAAACTAGCATTTCATTAGTCTCGGTTTTGTTCCATACAAAATAAGCTCCTGCACAAATGGGGAATTTGTTGTCGGCTAAACTGTGTAAGAGCCTTGTGATTCTCTGACTCAGGCAGAGCCCAGACGGACGGGAAAAGACGAGGTGAGCTCATCCATATTGTACAAGCTGTGGCATGGCAGCACTGCACACGCACACTGTAAAAATATGACTGAACATTTTGTGTGTCCCAGCATCAATCTGACATTTGTACAAGTCTGACTTTTTCCACCTAGTGACCCAACAGGAAGGGCCGTCCTCAGCTGCTGAGGAACATAAACTTTCATTCAACAGCTGGAATGAATAGACCACTATGAATACACAAACTAAAGCTCACACATTCATCAGGTGGGTGGTGTCCAAGCTTATGACTGAATTTACAAGAACACAACAGCTAAAACTCCGGCTCAGCCTTAAATCTGGCTACACTGGAAATAGTCAAACCGCGCTTTGTGCTTCGTTCATGGTTTGCCATCATAAAATGACATCGCTCAGCTGTTGTGTCTGACCACCAGCCCAGTGTGCTGTTTGATGTGACCTGCAGGACCTTCCTGTTCATTGGAACAAACAATGCTGAGTCAATGCAGCTTGATGATTCGGGAACGATCCCGCCTGCTGTCTGAACCAATGCCAAGTCACCGAAACTGCCTGCCTAATATTCAGAAAGGTCGCTTTTTTCTGTTACTGTGCAACTTAATACGGATTTAGAAAGGAAATGAAGCTGAAACAGGCTGTTGATTACTTGACAAGAAGTGGTGATAGAAGTATGAAAATATTTAACAAAAGTAGAAATAGTAATACCACAGTATAAAAATACTGTCACATATCAAAGTCAAGTACAAGAGTATTATCAGCTAAATGTACTTTGAGCATCAGAAGTAAAAGCATTTATGACGCAGAATGGCCACACTGCCTTTCAAAACATAGACGTCTTTGATTAATTCAACACTAAAGATTCTTCACACTCTGATGATAAAGTTAATTTTTTTTTCTGTTTTAAACTAAAATTCTGGCTAAATCTTAGACATTGCACCTTTAATATTACAGCTAGTAAATCTGAAGCTGACTGTAACCTTCTTTAAACTGCTGGGTAGTTTGTCCTCTGGTATCACGTAAGTTTTATCATAACCTTTAATAATGCATTGTTATTTATATGAATGTAGAGAAAAACAAGTATAATATTTCCCTCTGAAATGTTGTGGAGTAGAAGTAGTCTAAAATCGTCACATTGAAATATTAAAAAATTAAGTGGTAAAATGAGTAAATGTAGATAGTTATATTCCACCACTGAAAATGAGGCATTTCAAGAGAACATCTTGGCTCTGAGAAACAGACCAAACTATGTATTGCGAGAATAACCAGCACATTATTTGGAGCCCTTGAAGGAAGGAAGGACAAGACTGCAAAAGAGAGTGGGAGGGGGGGTCTGCTTGAGAAGAGGTGGGCACATTAAGTCCTGTCATGTGTAATGGTTTGAGCTGCTCCATATAATCACTCAGCAATCTCAGTAATGCCACAGAGCAGCCAGAATAGGGAGAGAGCAAGAGGCCATGGGAAAAAACAGAGGGAGTGTGAATTCATGATGCACACTAATCAAACAGATCTGGATATATAGAGACAAACAGACAAAGAGTCACTGCTTTTCCCTGGAGGACAGGATATGGAATGAGAGGGCAGGAGGATGTGGAGGAAAGAATGTGAAGGGGATAGAGGAGGATATAAGGAGGAAAAGGAGGAAGGATGGGGAGGAGACAGGCAAACTAGCCTACTTTAACTCCTCGGACTGCTCCTTAGGAAGTGAGGTCATATGAAGGCACGGACATGGAGAGAAAAACAGGGATAAAGAATCATTAAATGTCGCCACAAGATGATATGATGTTTAGGACATCCGCCTTCTGAATCTCTCACATTCTTAACATGCAGTACATACGTAGTGCCTAAGTGAGGAAAGATGGAGAAAAACGAGGGGGAGTTCATGCGCGAGAGAAGGAATGTAACAGAGCGCCAAACCTTAGCAAAGACAGCTTGACCTTTAAAGAAATGCTTGAGTCAGCCGACTTGTGAGGATTATCTTATCATGACGAATGAAAAAACTAAATTAGGATGACAAGTATATCTTTGTGTAATGATTACCTCATGCAGGTCTTTGTCCTTCTACAGTATCAAATAAAGTTGTTCAGTAGAGATAAGCTATTGTTGAAGCGATGGAGGATGCTCACATTAAATCCAAACTGAGTCAACGTGCCTCCCTGTGGGATCACAAAGACTACAGTCCATTAAAGTATGAGTAGTGTTGAAATGTAATCCAACCTTTTATATTATCCTCCCAGATCTTTGATACCATGCACGTCTGTGCATTGCCGTCACCTTGTGTTTCAAGGAGCCTACAAGCTAATCTCTGTCTATATTGTGAAACCTGCAAATATTTGACTATACATACCGAGGAAATGCTTTTGAAGAAGTACTTTGACCACACATGGCATGACACTTGTGAGCATGATTGGCAGGACTGGCTTGACAAGAATATACGATTTGTGAGTTTATTTAGTCAATGATGTAGTGTTTAAATCAAATAGTTAATAAACTACAGTCTGGCTTCCAGTCAGGGATCTTTAGAGGGGAAACAAACACCAAGATAAGCAACAATCAAATCACAATTATATATTTTTTTCTTTTACTTGAAACAGCCTGTCTCCACAGACAACAAGGGTTGCAAATAATTATCATTTTCATTGTCAATGAATCTGCAAATTACATTCTTTATCAATCAGTTCTTTGACCAAAAGCGATTCAGTTTACCGCCACATATTACAAAAAAGGTTCAACTCCTCACACTGGATGAGCTAGAACAAAAGGCATTTTTTGCTTACACGTTTAGTTTACAAAATAAATAAAAAGTTGTCAAAAATGTTGGAATATGTTAATGAATGTTTACCAAAGCCCAAATGACACTCAAATGTTTTGTTTTGTCCACAACTCAAAGATATTCAGTTTACTGTCACAGCAGAATAAACAAACCAGAAAATATTCATATTTAATAGGGACCCTATGTAGTTTGGAGAAGAAAATCAAACTGAGGAAAATGAGGTAATAATACAAACTTAGAAATATGTATTTTTCCATAACTGAATAAACAAGCTGTTCTCAGAGGAAAATAAGGTTCCCAGAACACTGTTTGAAGCTAGAAAGGTGGCAGGTTCCACCACATATAAACAAAGTAAAAGAGTATGAAATTGTGTTGTCCTTTCAGGTCAGTTTGTTTATTCAGTGTATTCAGTAAGGAAAACAAAAAGAGTTTGTTTAATGCCTGAACAAACTGAATAAACAAATGTTTATTCTCTGATTAACATTGTTCCTCAAAACTACACAGTGCACCTTTAAGAAGCTGGAATTGGAGAACTGCAACTTTATGATTAATCAACTATCAACATAGTCTGTGATTACTCTAGAGGAGCTGTACAGGATTATCTAATCTAATACAATCACTCTGTATTATCTGATGCTTTTGATGTTCAAGGTTTACTGACAGTGTGTGAAAGAGATATTAATTAAACTCTATGGAAAAAGTGTGTGATTTTGTTGTTGTGGCTTATGCCCACATTACGATAAAAATCAATACTACTGCTGGGCTACAGTACTGGATTACAGTGGACCTATTTGACACTGAGCTATGAGCTGCAGCCTGTAATATACAGGTGTCATATAGTATTTATGTCAGCTTATGTAGCACTGACAGCAGTAAGACTTTGCACGAGTTGCCCCATCACAAAGCTCTCTGTCATATAGTCAGCCTGACTTAAAGGTCAACTTAAGCAGGTTGTTACTTAAACTATAATTGTTAGCCTCTATTTACTACAACATTTTGGGTACAATCACTTTAAATAGCTTTAAAAAAGCTTCAACAACAACAACAGAAGCGTCTTCTCTCGTCCCTTCACTAGGATTGTAGGATTAAGTGTGAGCGGCAGATTAGCTAACCTACCTAGCGGTCCACAGACGGGCTCAACAGGTGGCTAGTCTGACAGGTAACGTAAGCACTTCATTTAAGCTACCTGGCTTCATTCATGGCGATACAGGGTGCGGATAGAGTTAATACCGGCGAGTTTATCCTATGTTGGCGACTCGTAATTGTTAGAAAATGGTGAGGACACCTGAGCGGCGATAAAGTTTGCTACACTGACGTTGTGTCATGCTAACGTTACCTTAGCCTCAGGTTAGCTCACCTCTCAGCCGCGCGGCAGACAGCCGTTCGCAAGCTAATTAAATGCTGCGTCGCTCCAGGGACGACTCACTTTAACTCATACAAGGCGACTTAAACCGGGCAAAGGCTTGTACAATGTCGAGGTAGAGCGATAGGAAACAATGTGGCCACATCTTACCTGTTGAGGTGACAGTCAGTGGCTCCTGCAGGTCCGCGGCTGTGAGACTGAATGAGTTGAGCTGTCCTCCTGCTCCTGGCAGCCCTCAAGGGAAATGCTTCACCATAACAACCGGACCTGCGCCCTCTCCTCCCGCAGGACGACCGCCACCAGAGGGCGACAAAGCCTGATGTACTGCAGGTGTGTTACTTTTAAATCAGTCCTCTGTGGAAGCCCATATCCACCAAGAAAATAATTATTTAAACTTAGCCCTGATAAAAAGATAGTCCCATGGTGTCATAAATTATAACTATGACATTTAAAAAAAGAATGAAATGAAAACTAGGCTTGATTAGATAAATAAATTTAAAAAAATCCCTTGGTAAGTCATAATTATGAGCTACAGAAAGTCAAATTATGAGAAAAGGTCACTGTAAGATAAAAAAGAAAAGTCCAAATTATGAGTTAAAGTCATTATTATGTGTTAAAAAGTCCACATAATGAGATAAAGTAAAAAATATGATTTTTTTTTTCATTATTTCATTATACAATAAATACAAATATTTAATAATGACAGTCAAATTGATCTTAAATATTACATACATTGTAGTATGGTGTACTATGGAAAAATGAATGAAACATGGATGAAAAAAAATATTTCCTTGGTAAATCATAATTATGAGATTAAAAGTCATAATTAGGGGTTTACCATTTACTTTTTAGCTCATAATTTCGATTCTTTTTAACTCATAATGATTTTATCCCATAATTTTGACGTTTTTTAAAATCTCACAATGACTTTTTTCTCATAATTTAGCTTTCTTTATCACATAATTATGATTTACCAAGGGAATATGTTTTTCATCAAGCTCAGCTTTCATCTTTTTCTTTAACTGGTGGAAATGGGCTACCATAGTAAACTGGCATGTATGTTAGATTCAAGATCAATTTGATTGTCATTATCAAATATTTGTATTGATTGTATAATGAAATTCCAGCTGTAATTCCCTAAACTACATACTCATGTAGTTGTTTCCAGTCAGATCGCCTTCTATCTAAGTTTACATATTGTAAGTATGTAAACTTCATTTCTTTATAAGAGTTATATGGTCATTCACAGTTGCACAGAAGATACCATGAAACACAAAAAGAATTTCAGGGAATGGTTTATTATAGAGAGATATCGTGTTACATGTTGCTTACTACTGTACACTTGAAGTAGATTCACCCAGCTGTCCTGATACTGAGGAGAAGTTCGTACCACAGTGTTTGAGCTAAATAAGTAAAGCAATCTTGTACAGTGGAACTTAGAACACTTGGTTGCCAAACCTTAGGGGCACTGGTGCAGAATAGGGAGTTCAAAGATCACAAATACCTACGAAATGAAGCCACAGAGGGCCTCAAAAGTAATGAAAAGAAACTGAATTCTAAAATGAACATGGAGCAAACATAATCCTGCCAGTCAAGGCCTGTCAGCGATCCAAAATCAGGGGTGAGACGGTGGACGCCTTTTCCCTTTCCTTATCCCTGATGAAGCTGGCACTGCTGCCGTATTCAAATTTCAAATTTAAAAAAATGTGGGGAAACCATACAATTTCTATATAATATATAATATTTAGATTAGGTAATTATTTTATTGGAAATTGTGTTACAACACTAAGCTCCAGTATATCTAAATTGTACAAGTGCACATGAGGAAAGGAAAGCACATGGTCAGGACAAAAACAAGCAGGTGTGACATGCCATAGTGTAAACGCACCTTTATTAAGCTGAATGTAACGGGTGTGTTTGTGTGTATCAATATGTGTTTGTACAGGTTGCTGTCAAACATGGATACAGTCTTTTCACAGTAAACTGTTTGGGTGTGTTTGCCCTCTTGGTTATAGTCCCCATACAAGCCTGAACACATGCTCTTTTAACATCCCTGTAATTAAATATCAATTTAACAAAGTGAACCAACCAGAATATTTGGCCAGTTTTCATGCTGTTGGACTGTCTGACTGGTTTCTGAAACCACAGGAGGCTCCCAGCTGCATCAGAATCAGCTGCTGATACCTAGAAACAGATAGACGGTGTGATGGTGACGACCCTGTGATCTGCTGACCCCTGCAGTGAACTGACCAAACAACACTCTGCAGATGCAATGAGGAAACAGCGTAGTACCTTTTCAGTGTTTAAAATATTGGAACATTTGCATGAAATGTTGCCATACAATCTGAAAAAAAAGAACATAGTACACTTATTAACAGTGAGCTCTGCAAAAGTGAATGTTCACTGCTGTTCAATTGCAAGAGCAGCTATTTGTGTGCTTCATACACTTGATCAAAAATGTCATAAACGTACACTTTTTCAAAAGAAACGCACACGTGATGTTCTGAAATACAAGCATGAATGAAAGCACTAAAATGTCATTTTAGATATACTAAAATTTCAGGATATTAAAATGTGTATTTTTAAAATATGCTTTCAGTTCATTGTTACGATGATAATTTTGAGCATACATTTTAAAATATTCAAACGATATGTTAAGTTGATAAGTTCAAATAAGTACACATAATTACACATACCTTTCCCTTGAGGTTTATTCCCCTATGTTTCTATGAAGTGAACTATAGTTCAGTTATTTTAAAGTGTGTTTAGAGTTTTATTGCGAAGATTTGGCACGGGCATGACGTTAATATACTTTACACAGATACTTCAATTCTTTGTTAGTTCTTTTGCAAAATATGAGTATGAAATGTGAATATATTTAAAATACATTCAAGTATTTTTTCACCTGTGGGAAATAATTATGAAGCGGCCTAACTTATAATGTGGACACAATAAGTGAGCTCTGTGTAAAGGTCAGTTCACCTAGATAACAAAAATGTTCCTCTGTTATCAAGCTGTTTAGGCCAAATTGAACGTAACTTTGGTTTTATGTGCCCAGATTTCTTACACGTCCATCTTTTAGGTATCTGAATTCACTGCAATAGAACAGGAAGTAAGAGGATTCACATTCAGTATTTAAAAAACATCAACAGCAATGCATCTTAACAGAAACAATAATCTACTACAGACTTTAGTCAAACATCTGAACTTCTTTCTACTGAAAAAAACATTTGACTGTGCGTTCTGTGGAGAAACTTGGAAACCACGTCTGAAAAGAGATGTTGCCCTATGTCCAAGGCGACTGATATCTCCAAAGCTGTTTGCCCAGATACAACTCGATGTAACATTTGAGTGAACACCAAAAATATGAGTCTTTAACACCCAGAACAAGACTTTAGTTGTACATTATAATACTTTGTCAACCTGCACATCCCTGGTGGCCTCT
Organism: Lagodon rhomboides; assembly: GCA_039737535.1. Lineage (NCBI taxonomy): Eukaryota > Metazoa > Chordata > Actinopteri > Spariformes > Sparidae > Lagodon > Lagodon rhomboides. The sequence continues at coordinate 13,694,431 of CM077803.1, forward strand.
GCACATGGTTTACATGGTTTCCTCTACATCTGGTGCAGTAGTTAAGTGAAAAAATCCCCCCAAAAATGTAGGAAAAACGAAGACAAAAGTCAAACTATACACAACAACACTCTTTCAGCGATGATGCTGTGACGGCACAATTAAAACTCTCCAGCACTCTCTCTCTCTGCGTCTTAATTCCTCCTCATCGTGTCAGTTTCAGGATGCGTCCCAGGGCAGCTTAGCGGGGATTTGTCCAGACACAATCAGCCCATGTGAACAGCCTTGTCCTGGATGCTATCCTATTCATATGGTTTCCCATTCTTCTCATGCGTGGCTCACTAATCCAGGCAAAACCTATTAAGCGGCCCTCTGGTCGACAGGAAGAGACAGATTGACAGTTTGTATTTAAATCAGCGTGTTTTGCAGCGAGCACTTCTCTACGTGAAGGCATGTTAATTGGGTCCAAACATTTGGTATGATGGGTGAGGGAGTTTCGCCCGCACATGTTTAAATTTACAGCAAAATGAAAGAGACTATTCTCATTTTTTTTTAACTCGAATTCAGCTTTTGAAGAGAGAAAGCTCTCAATACCTCTGCTTGACAGTGATGGAATGTAACTAAGTACATTTACTCAAGTGCATCTTTGAGGTATTCCATTTTATGCTACTTTTACTTCAAGTACACTGCATTTGGAGGCAAATCTTGCAGTTTTTACTCTACTACATTTCTTAAATAACTTTAGTTACTAGTTACTTTGCAGATTACATGCTGCATCAGAGCCAAACATTTCCAAATCAACTTATTTTATCCGCAATCAGATTAAAAAAACAAAAAATGGTGAATATCAGATCCTATAAATAAAAATACCTGTTTAATTTACTTTTACTTTTTGTACTTAAGTTAATTTCATATCAGATGCTTTGACACTTTTTACTCAAGTACCATTCATTTGACTGACTTTCACTTTTACCAAAAATAATATTTTAACAGGATATCTTTTACTTTTGGGTGCTTTATTTCTTCAGGCCCTGTCATGTTCATTTCAAACGTGAGTGTTTGGGTGAAACCACTAGAGGGCGACACACTCTCCGGCCCGTGCAACAGTGTGCGGAAAGCGACCAGAGAAGAAAACGCAAAATTGCAGCAGGTGAAGGAGGTTTGTCACTCAACATGTTTGGGAAGTTCAAACATTTTGCTGCAAAAATTACAAAAGCAGCAAATTCACGTGGTAAGTTTGTTTTGTACGCTTTTGATGCCAGGGCTTCTGTCACAAACAGGTTATTTTGCAGTCAGCTGATGAAAATGGTCTACAATTTGCCCTGTTAATTGGAAATTTCAAGCGAGATTAAGACACTTTAAACTGAAGGTGAATTATTTGCAGGCTGACTGTCGCTGAATGAATATCCGTTAGAAAAGTCTCACAATGTGAAAATGGACTTGTTTCCAATTCTTTTGTGTCTGCTCTGGTGACAAATGTTTTTTTGACACAATCACGTGATTCAGCAGGGCCCCGTTTCATTGTCTTATCAGGTGTAATAATGTATCCATTATTGGACCAAAGAGCTGGACGTCAGAGTGTGTGCTGTGGCACAGAGAGCTTGTTGATTCTTGGATTGGTCAAAGGAGTTTTTGTTTGTTCGAGAGACATCTTGAGGCTCTTCGGGAAAGCGTGATGGCTCCTGTTTTAAGGTGTGAACGTCCTACCCCAACGACGACACTTAACAGCTTGTAAGCGCCAGAAAACCCACAAATGGTGTTGAATAGCCCCTGTATTTCCTCACATGCTAAGCAGCTCCTCTGGGAAGGGACAGTCTCCAGCTTGCCAACGGGGTTCCTGCTAATCCAACTTGTTTTCACTGCCTCGCTGGGAAGAAAGAGTTTGCACATTAGCACTACGTTAAGTTGAACAAAAGACGCGCATTCCCCGAAACTTAGTCTTTCAACACCGAATGAGATCCTGGATAGTCACATGGAGACCCTACTGTGCGTAAAAACACCCCCAGACTTTTGCGCACTCAGCGCACCACCAAATTCTTTTTTTTTTTGTCCAATTTGTACATTTTCTTCCAAAATAGAATAGTCTCTTTCAGGGGTGGATGATATAGATCCAACCTACATCACCAACCTGGCAACTTTCATTTGTTCCTCACAATCTTAAAGGAATTCCAAAAACTCAAATCATTTCGAGAGGAAATCATTTGATGTGGCATATAATAGGAATTATTCCTAATTTGTTTCAATTGCCAACTTCTTAACGTTTCCACGTTTGTATATTAGCCTTTCCTTATGTTTATTGCTCACCAAAAATTGTTGATTGCATGTAAGCCTCAATCGAAATCGCCCCTCTCTCGCGCACCCCACCCCCATCCCCCACAAGTTTTGCTCTGCGCCCGAGCGTCACTCTCGAGGAAAGGCTTCACGATTTCATATAAAAAGTTAAGACATGTTCTGTGATTTAAAAGGAGATGGTAAGATGAAGATGTTGGCATCGTCTCTGGACTTGTTAAAAACAAACTTCATTGCTTGTTTTAGCTCCAGATACGCGCGTAATTCTCGAGGCGTTCGTGCGTAAAACCTTCTAAGCCCTGATTCCAAAGCAAACCCTTGAGAATCTCTGCGTTTAAAGTGCCATGTTGATATTATCATAAGGGTTATTTACAGGTTTACTGTCTTTCTGTCGCCCCTCCTCGTACACAGACCCTCCCCAGCCCCCCGGGGTGATCACTCATTCTGCTCTCAGATAACGCGTCATTCTCCCCTCGATTACGCAGCGGGATTTACATGAAACTGTTAATTGTTTGCTCTTCAAATAGAGTCAGCCTGGAGCCAGCAGTCTGCCAGAAGTTAAGGACCGACTCTTTGACCTCCCTCCCCCCTATCAGTCCGCTCTCCTGTCCGAACGTGCGGGCCGATCTTCCCCCCTCCTGTTGATCAGCATGACAAAGCACTGGCCGGAGCAGAGCCTCTTGGCATTACCCTCTCTGTCCCACCTCGGAGAACAGCACGACCATCAACTTGACTTCCACAGAAATGCGCAGCAGAGTTTACCTCTCCGCGGTGTAGCGCGGAGCACTCAAGCCCAGCATTGGCCTCACCACCCGGCTCAGATGGTTCCCCAGCAGCATTCGCGTCTGGAGAAGCCCGCAGCGCGCCACGAACACCTCGCCAGCGCGCCCGCATTCATGGATCACGACTCGTCATACCGGGATCCTCAGGATGCCCCGCACAAACAGGACAGCATCGCCGGGGACTCGTGGAGCAGCGGACGGGAGAAGAGTGGCACCGGCGCCGGGAAGAAAAAGAACTATCAGCGGTATCCAAAACCGCCGTACTCATACCTCGCTATGATCGCTATGGTCATCCAGAGATCACCAGAGAAGAAACTGACGCTATCTGAGGTAAGATTATGTTTCTTTTGCTCATGTGTTCCAGTCTACAGCGCTATGCTGCCGGTCATTTGGCTCCAGGATGGCGCATGGTGGATTTTACGCGAGGAGCTGCTTTAAATCTGCAGTATTTTATTGAAATAAATCTCCGGTGAATTACAAGGTTCTGCATATATTTGTGTCAGGAAAAACAACTGGAATCAGGCGGTTAACGCCACTTTCCTGTTGAGTGTGTGGATAACACACTGAGATAATTTACAGTTCATAAAGTGACACTAAACAGCAGCAGCCTCTCGGTGACACTTGAGTGACTTCCACCCCTGCCACTCTCGGTTTGGTTTGATAAGGCTGGACTGCAGTGAAACCAGATGCTGATCTGTATCATTGAAGTGATAAGATATGCAGTTCATGGTGAAATCCCGTTTCACTAAGCAAATAATGTATAACTATACTATTTAAGGTCCTGTCTCATCTCCTTCAGCCCCTGTACTGCCAGTGTGATCCCCACATCCTTGTCTTATTTGAGATTATTTAAAGTGAAGTGCACTAAACATTAACTTCCAGGCTCTAATATTAACGTTACCACATCTGTGTGTGTGTGTTTGGATAGCACTGGCCGGCTGCATCACATCCCCGATCTGACACGCAGTGATGTGGAGCGTCCTCATCAGACTGACGTACTGACATTTATCCTGTTTTATTTCTAGATCCTCAAGGAGATCAGCACTCTCTTCCCATTCTTCAAGGGAAACTACAAGGGCTGGCGAGATTCTGTGCGACACAACCTCTCCTCCTATGACTGCTTTGTGAAGGTATGTGTGTCGAAATCATAGAGACGATCGCGATACGTTGCCTGCGTGTCACGGCACAGCGGTTTTGTGACACTTGATACACTGCAAGACAATCACTTATGACACATTAAGATATCTGTGTGATTGAAGAAGAGGAATAGCCCTAAAAAGGCAAAAAAGGCAGAAATTACACTGTAAAAAATGTCGCTGTAAGAATAAGTGAATTAAACAGTGAACATAAGATGTTTCTTGCTTGAAAGAGATAAAAAATTAAACCAATGGAACAAATGAAAATGGTCTAAAACAAGTTACATTTATCTCACTGAAATGCAGCTTTCTAGGTGATTGTTTCTTAAGTGTAATGAGGGAATCTGTCCCCAGCACCTTCATGTTTTCAGTCTTGAGTCACGCCACTGGGTTTGATGTAAAAAGTTCAGGTAACATTTGCGTGCCGCTGTCCTGAGGAGAGGTTTGTTCCTCTCTCTAACCTTAAACACCCTCCGAGGGCTTCAATTGAATCTCCAAACTGGTTTTTATCTTTTAATCTTTTATTATTGTGATGGTTAACTGTGAAACTAGGCAGGGCGTGTCTGACCAGGTTCTCAGGCCAAGTGCTCATGTCCCTTTCTTCTCTCCTCCACCCACAGGTGCTGAAGGACCCGGGCAAACCTCAGGGCAAAGGCAACTTCTGGGCGGTGGAGCTGAGCCGCGTTCCCCTGGAGCTCCTCAAGAGGCAAAACACGGCCGTGTCGCGCCAGGATGAGACGATCTTCGCCCAGGATCTGGCGCCCTACATCCTGCAGGGACACAAGCCAGAATCGGAGCCACCCCCAGCCCCACCCCCCGCCCCCGTCACCACCCTCCCTCCTATGCACTCCAGAAACCCGTCCCCGCCACAAGAGGATTTGTTCCGACCCAAGCTGGATTCATCCTTTGCCATTGACTCTCTGCTTCACAGCCTGCGGCCGCCCAGTGCCTCTGGGGACGTGGACATGTCCGCCAGGGACTGCTGGGGGAAAGTGGAGCGCCCGCGGTCCTCACCGCCTCCGCGACCTCGCTACGCCTCCTCTGCTCGAAGTGCCTCGGCGAGCTCTGCCAGCCCGGCCTCCACCTCCTCCTCCTCCTCCTCCTCTGATGAGGAGTGGAAAGGGATGTCACTGTCTGGGAAGCGCGTTCCTTTTGATGGCGAAGCTGGCTCGGACGGGTATGACGACTACAGACCGCCGCTGCACAAATCAGCCCGACGGGAGGCCGTCGCGCCTCCCTGGGAGCTCCCCACCTCCTACGCCAAATACGCCCCGCCGAACGCCGTCGCCCCGCCCAGCATGCGGTTCAACGGAGGCCCTCTGATGCCTCTGCACGGCGGACTTCCTCTCTACGGCTACGGCAGCTCTCCCGTGGCACCCGGTCACTTCTTGGGCCACGCCTACTGGCCCATCCTCCCCAGCGGGCGAGTCTCTGTCCAAGCCCCTCCCCTCATCATGGACCTGGACAACATGTTGCAGTCTGTGCCTCCCAATAAGAGTGTGTTTGACGTGTTGGTGCCGACCAACCAGAACTCTCACTCACATCACCAACCGCCCAGTCAGTACGGCCTGCAGAGCGGGCCTCCTTTAAACAGGTACCCTCAGTACTGACCGACTCTGACACTGACTCCTTCAAACAGACTGAGACTCACTCAGAAATGCAAAGATGCTAAAACGATGACGCAGGATGAGAGGTTTAATGAAGACCCACAAAGGAAACACATTTCTGCAGCAAATTCTCCTAAATTAAGTCTCAATCACACAGTTCAAGAAAAGGGGGACTGTTTAAAGGGACAGTTCACGCAAATATCGTATATAGATATTTTTCCCCTTAGCTGCCGTGCTTTTCATCCATCTAAATTCTTTTGGTGTGCGTTGCAGAGTTTTGGAGATATCAGCCTTCGTAACGTTTAGCTAGCCTGTCGCCCGTGAGTCGATGCACGCTTGATCACATGGTTTCATTGGAGAAAAACGTACCTCAAACAGCTATACAGCAAAACAAGTATCTACCTCAGCCCTCCAACGGAATGGAGTGTGTATTACCACGGGCTCTTTGCACTGCCGATCGTATTTGTGTTTTTTTTTGTATTATCCCCATGAATTTGTCGTCTACCTGTTGTGACAGTTGAATGTTTTATCGGATTTAATCTTGAATTTTACAGTCATGTGAAAAAAAGAGCTGGGCTGTTTATCCTGCCAGCCCTTTAAACAGAATATAAGATATTCAGGTAAATAACCAGCATGATTTCAGGGAAACATCCGTCGTGTTATTGTTTGTTTGTTCAGATGATGGAATACAGGACAAGTTGTTTACCGTAATGCTTTTCCTATAATTGGCTTTTTCATTTTAGTGTTTACTGATTAAAAAAAAAAACTACTGCCGGTGAAGAAAAACAAGCTACATTTTAGATTACAGTCGATCTGTGGAGATGCTGCACGTTCTCAGGACACCGGAGACAATCAACCACTGTACAACCACCAGTATCTGCCTCAGGTTTTTTTTAATGTTTCCTGTGGACTTTGCACTGCCGGTTATTTGCACTATTTTGATGTCCATAGGATCATGTTCTAAAGGGAAATTGCTTCTAAATGTCTTGCCTGCCTTGACGGGTGAATGTTTCGTTAGTATTTTTTCAACAGTTTTTCCTGTGGTCTTTGTCAAAGGTTTGTACAGAAGTGAGCTGAAGTGAAAGCAGCTCAGATGTTTAAGTATCAAAAAGAAGGTTATGGAGTTGAACAGGGTATGTAATAAAATGCTGTGTATTTTACCCGCTGCTGCTCAGTGTTGTATATCAAAAAACTGCACAATCTTAAATCACTTTATTCTCTTTTGATTGTGCTTTTTGTTCATGTCGGATTCCCGCGTCGTCACTTTTTCTAGGTCAGTCAGTTTTGACAAGAGCGTTAGAGCTGCACGACATGATGTTAAAATTCTTGAGAGGGTTTCACCAGGTCCTCTAAATCTTTGCAAGTTTGCAAATTATCGGGACAGAAATGAAAGGTTTGAAGGTTTTATTTTTATGCGTTTAATGTTAGTATAGGTTACGTTTCACTGTCCCTCCTGCAGTTTTCTGCCGTCACCGTAACACAGCTCGACTGAGAGGTGTTAGGCCTTTTTTTAAGGCTGTAAATCCTGCTGGTTCTCATTATACAACTCCCAGTTTTCTAACAATAATTAAACTTGCTCTGTGTCTCAAACTAGGCTGTGTTCGGTCCTTAACTATGAGCAGGATGTTTAGGAATGTGTGTGAAACCCGTCTTACCATCTTAGTCATTGTCTTAGTCTCTGTAGTTATTCAGTGCCTAAAATGTGACGAAGCTCTGGCAGAAGGAGTCAAACGATAATGTACAAATATGCCGTGAAAAGTCCTCAAAAAGAAAAAAAAAAAACCAAAACATTAACTTACATGTTCCAGTTTGAGATGGAGCTAATTATGACCATTTTATAAATGGTAAAAAAAAAAATATTTCCATCTGTAACGTGAAATAGAAATGAAAAATAGAGACACATAAACACATTAAACAGTTCTTGTTTATGCGAGATATAACCGCATTTTAAATAGTCAGATTTACTTTGAAGAGCTGACTAATTACTGGCCAGCTCACTGCTTGAATACCACTAAATATTTGTTCTTCCTTTTTCCTGCAGAAGTCTTGTTTACCTTCTAAACAGCCAACTATTTGCAGAACAGTTTCCGTCAGTGTTCCTGTCCAGCAGAAGCCTTTGGTTGCCAAACTGGTGTCCATCTTCAGATCGATCCATGTGAGTGTTGCCTTTGTGTTTTTTCCACGAAGCATTAGAATGTACTGTGGATATTGTACTGGGTGGATAAGGACTTTCTCTTTATTCATACTCTGTCACATTCTCTCTTAATGACAGCACCGATCCCCAAAAACCTAAAGTGAGAGATGGTTCCAGGCAGCAGCAGCAGCAGCAGCAGCAGCAGGGGGGTGAGTCTCAAATCCTCTCAGTATGATAGATAGTTTTACCACAGGAATCACAATCCATAGACAAGGAAACCATCTTTGATCCACAGTCCATGGTCTCTTTAATTGGAGTTTCAAGCGCACGCACGCACACACACACACACACACATTCAGAGCCAGCTGATTTACATCAACAGTCCAGCAGCCGTCAGCCTCCTGCTGTGGCCACTATCTCTTTATCTGCTGCCTACGCATGCCTGCACTCCCTCACCATCCTGCCTCCTCTTCTCCCCGATCATTCCTGACCAAGAGATGGGAGGAGGGGACGCTACTTAAACAGGGACATGTTGTCCCCCCCCCCACAAACCACACACACACAACCAAACTCAACACTCCTGCTCATGAATTTACATGTATGAGTGTGAGTCACACCGGGCCTTGGACGGTCGTGTGTGTTTAAACGTGACCATGTACGGCGGATGTGTTGTGCAGTGATGGAAGAAGTAGTCAGATCTCTCATTTAAGGAAAAGTAGATCCAGCAATACAAAAGTGTACGAATACTGTTTCAAGCGAAAGTGCTGCATCAGAAATGCCACACAAGTAAAACTACAAAAGTATTGGCATCAGAAGTATAGTCAGAGTACAAAAAGTAAAAGTACTCATTTTGCAAAATGGCCCATTTCGGTATAATATAGATTATTGAATTATAATTATCGATGCAGTAATGTGTATTCTTATTTTTTACTTCTTGTGAATTACACCAAGGGATCAATAAATTCTTATCTTTATCCATGATAACATATTAGAATATATTTGTTGATTACATGTAGTATTATTGTACTGTATCCGCAAAGTGATTGGTAACTAAAACAAAAAAAAAACGGAGTAAAAATGACTGAATTGGAGCAGAAGTATAAAGTAGCAGAAATAGAACTGTACTTCAGTAAAGTACAAGTACTCAGTGATGGAATGTATCTAAGTACATTTACTCAAGTAGTGTACTGGGGCAATTGATGTTTTTTTCAGGGCCAGTAACAGATATTTGGAACCAGTCCGCCATGCCACTCGGTCTACCCCTAAATATTCTGAGGTACTTGTACTTATATATACTATATTTCAGGGGCCAGTGTTGTTCTACTCCACAACATTTATTCGATACCATTAGTGACTAGTTTATTAGCAGTCAGATTAAAAAGAAAAAAAGATTCCAATCATCATGAAATGCTGAATATCGAATCAAATCCAGGCTGATGATGGGTTAATTTTACCTTTACTTACGTTCATTAACTTTTTTCCTCAAGTATTTTTCCTGTGTGTGACTTTCACTTTTACCAAAGTAATATTTGAACCCAGACTCCTTTCTTTTACTTAGGTATGACTTTTGGGTACTTTTTCCAACACTGCAAGTACCTCAAACTTTTACACTCCAAGTAAGTAAGTACACTCTTGAGTAAACGTTCTTACTTGTTACATTCCAACAGCTGTAGAGTGTCATTTAACTCACTGAACAGCTCCTCTGCTTCATTTAAAAACTTCTTTGCATAATGAAGAAATGTTTTGGAAAAAAAACCAATCATCGTTAATGAACAAACTCACCAGACAACCCCTTTAGCAAAGAGCTAAATGTGACAACAGCTAAGAGTAGAAATACACATTTCACAGAATCACAGACTATTACAACGTGTGGTTTTCTTAAAAACCGATAAGTCCCAACCGTTTTCTCTCATAGACATGACTTGGAAAAAGACGAGGACAATCTCATTAGTAGAAATGTGGTTTATTTGTTACCACAGACAGGGCAGTAACCACGTCAGGACTCTGTGGTGCTAGATAAGTTGTGTTCCAGTTAAAAACAGATTAGCAGCTGCTTCACATGGTCGGTGTTTTCTTTCACAGTTGGAATATATTTAAATACATCACAGTGAGGCTGCACGATATGTTGAAAGATATGATGGAATGATCATTTTTGCACTGAAAAAACTATTGATCATTGAACTATTGAAAAATCACGACGATGCATACCAAACAAACATGTTTCCTTCGATCTGGAGAACACGATCTGTCGTCCAGGATATCTCTGCAGCACTACAAAATGTTATTATAAAAATTAAGCTACTCAGAAAAGGGTTACTCAGATTTTTAGGTGAGTAAGAAGAGAACTATTCCAACTAACATGTGAAATGTTAAATCTTAGGTGTCCATTGCACAAATCTGACTGATACCTTCATCTGAGCTGAAGTGTTCTGTCACTAGCCTTTCCTTCCTGTTAAAGTGTGTTTATAAACCATTAAGAAATCAGATATTTCTGTTGTTATTCGACATCTAGACTTCTTTATTTATCGTGTTTCTCACGGTATTATGATAGAGCTGATGGTTGCACCATTAGCTCTCAATTTTAAGAGCCCCACTCTGTCTGTCTTTAACATTTCTGACTCTGCTTTTCTTCCTGTGATTCCCCAACCTCTTTCCTTCTTCTGACTTGTCTGTTATCTGTCTCCCTCTCTTTCTCGTTTCCTTTCACACTCCCTCTTGCGCCATTCGGTATTCGAAGACGCTGCCTCTCTCTGGAAAAGTCTCGTTCAAGCGCCTGCGCTTGGTCTGAGGTCTCCTGGTTGCGTCGTCCTCTTTTCCGTATCCCCCTCCTCCAGGGGTGTAGAGGCAGAACATGTCCTGTAGGGGGAGACAGACAGACAATGAGTGGATTCAGCTGACAGTTTAACAGTTTCTACCGGCAGTTACCTCATCGGAACTATAAGTTATATTTGTGTGTGCAAAATGTTTCATGCTGCATTTCAAAATTCTCTCAATTATTATCGTTAGTAACACTTGATAGTATTTCTTTGACAGGTATACATTCTGCAGTCTTACCCCGGGCTGAATGCTGATGCTGGTTTTGGCTCCCAGGTTGAGGACTCGCCCGTCTGCTCTGTGAAGCAGGTTCAGCCCTGCTGCACCGTCCTCACCCCCTGACCAGCAGAGAGAGGATACAGAGGACAGAGTAAGCATGTTTAGTGCTATCATTTCAAAAACAAAACAAAAAAAGTTCAAATGATCACTGAGGATTTCTGCAGGCAGGTTAAAGGGATATTCCAGTGTAAGTTTAATCCATGGTCTAACACACCTTGACACTGAGTAAGACTCCCCCTCGAGAGGTCAAGTTTGCCGACTGCTAGCTTAGCTAGTTTTAGCAACCTCAGAAAAGACCGCACGAAAACAATACACTGCAGCTTATGTCTCCATTTAGAAACCGCCATCAAAAAGCCACACTTAATGGTCAGAACAGCACCAAACTTCAGCAACAGTACATGTACAGTCCCAGCACACAGTACGAAGCATCAAACATCTTGCTAGCTTTGCTGGATTTGTATTGAAAACACAGCACAACTCACCAGCAGCCTGCCTGTGTGGCGAAGCCCCGACGAGTCGATTACCGAGTGCAGTAGATTTCCGCAGCTTAAGGATGAAAATGTATGATTATTACTCCATGGAATGCTCAGTTCTTATTATCGAGAGCTAACAGGGAAAAGAACAGAAGTAATGGAGTAATAATCATACATTTTCATCCTTGAGCTGCGGAAATCTGTAATTGACTCGTCGGGGCTTCCCCACACAGGCAGGCTGCTGGAGGAGAGGGTGAGTTGTGCTGTGTTTTCAATACAAATCCGGCTAAGCTAGCAGATGTTTGAGGCTTTGTACTGTGTGCTGGGACTGTACATGTACTGTTGCTGAAGTTTGGTGCTGTTCTGAGCATTATTTGTGGCTTTTTGATGGCGGTTTCTAGTTGGAGACATAAGCTGCAGTGTATTGTTTTCATGCGGTCTTTTCTGAGGTTGCTAAAACTAGCGGTCAGCAAACTTGACCTCTCGAGGGGGAGTCTTACTCTGTGTCAAGGTGTGTTAGACCATGGATTACACTTACACCGGAATATCCCTTTAAACAGGTCAGAGTTTACCTTGGAGGCCGTAGGGGCGGGTGGATCTCCTCTCCGTCAGTACGGACAGAACCACCTTGCTCCTGAACAGAAGTTTACGCATCACGCCGTCTCCGCCGCAGTATCTTCCTGTACCTCCTGAGCCGGGCCGCAGAGAGAACTGTTCTAATACGACGGGATATCTGAATACAAGAAGAACAGCAGTGACATGTGAGTATCAATCTTTTTTTCTTTTTTTTTTTAAATGCAACAGATTTAGTTTCTTTAACTACAACATGTCCGACCTCTTCTCCAGGATCTCGGGGTCAGTGATGCGGGTGTTGGTCATGTGACTGTGAACTCCACTCCGCCCATTCCAGCCTGGCCCCGCCCCTGCTCCCCCGGCAACTGTCTCATAGTAACCAATCCTCTCGCTGCCAAATGAGATGTTGTTCATGCAGCCCTGCAGGGGACAGCAATGACAATAAGTAAGCAAAAGTTTAGCCTGTTGATCAATTTACCAATGAAGATACTAACTGCTCCATGCTTTAAGATAACACTTTAGCATATTACATGCAGCTAACAGGTAAATCTCCAACAGAATTGTATTGTAGAACATATTTTGAATGTAAAAATCCAGTTTTTCTCACCTGCGACGCAGCGCACACCTCAAACGCCCTGAAGATGACGTCGACCACCCGCTGGGATGTGAGTACATTTCCTCCAACCACAGCTGCATTCTTGGAGGGCTGAAGGATTGAGCCGGGGGGTATGATGACTTTGATTGGTGCAAGGCAGCCCTGGATATTTAGAAAGGAAACAACTGAATAAAAGGTGCAGGAAGATTGACTAAACAGACAGGAAAAATACAAGAAATTGGACAACATACTGAGCCAAAACAATTCTGAATGTAGAAACATGAAGACAACACTTAAATGTATCTGTATCTGTTAGTTTTTTAGATATTATGTTTATCTGTTAGTTTTTTAGATATTATGCTCATGTTTATGAGTAAAGTGCAAAAACATTTTGAAGGATTCACCTGCAACTATTCTGCAGCGCTCACATTGCTATTTTTCCTTATTTTGATGCCATTCCCTAGATTTTTGGTTTAAATCAATGTTCACAGCATCATGCAAACAACAATCTCCTGCAGTCAATTTAAGGCTGCCCACCTGAGGTATGTTTTATGTTTACCTGATTAAGCGGGATGTCCTGTCCCACCATGCAGCGCAGGCAGTAGATGAGGGCGGAGAGAGTGATGGCACGTGGAGCGTTGCAGTTGCCCCAAACCTCAGTTCCCGTCCCTGTGAAGTCAAACACCGCACTGCCCTGTGGTGATGGAGGTTTTTATACGTTTTATTGCACATTCACTCTGAGAAAATTATTCAACTTCTTCTTTTTCTCTTTCTCCCTGCTCACCTCCTCTTCATTAATCTGAACCCGCAGTCTGATCGGAGTTCCATCATCCATGAAATCCTCCGACTCCACATCCAAGGATCCAGTCTGATGCCGCCTGCGACGTGCAAAGTCTCGGAGCATGTCCCTCACCGCCAGCTCTGCATTACTCTGAAACACAAACACAGAGGCTGTAGCACAGAAACAAACCAGCGCTACTTAAAGTTTAGTTCTCCTCTCGGTTACCTGAATGTATCCCATGTAGGCCTGGACCACAGTTAACCCGTAGCTGTCGATCAACTCCCCCACCAGCTGACTGCCTCTCTGATTGGCCGCCACCTGAGCCCGCAGGTCTGACAGGTTGTCATGGAGATTACGAGTCCCAGAGCAGTCTGGGTACTGGGCCGGAGCCATCAGAGCTTCAGTTACAGCTGATATGGAGGCAGAGGGGGGAGGAAAGAGAAGAGGAGAGAGATAAACAGAACAAAACAGTTTTAGCTCACTCACTACATACTGGTGTACTGTTTATGTACACATACACACAAGATTACTGCTGACCATTCCCCAAAGTAGACAGTACGTTTTAGATTGATTTCTGATCTTCAAAGGAGCCTCTAGTATGTGTTCACTTCAGTTCGCTTTTCTTTTTCTTGTTAAAGTTACATTAATGTTCCACTGTAAAACGGTTGCGAACAGTGGTTATTTTAAATACAGATGTCGATGGTGCATTCAAAGACATTCTGATATACAATGTCAGTCTTAATGCTCAATAAAAAGTAAAGTAAGTTGGTTTTGGACTATTGAACACTGAATCCAATATATAAATCTCTACTTGGGATCTTGAAAGTCAGTCATTTCTGGCATTTCACAGCCCAAACAACTAAAGGATTGATCAGGAATATAACCACCAGATTAATTCATGAACAAAATGAACTTAACTTGTAACCCCACTACTTTGTATATATTTATTTTACTTTATATACTGAGCATCTTGGACACAAATGTTCAAGAAAAATTTAGTTTTTTACAAAACAATCTGAAAAAAATCAAGAAATGGAAGGTGGCCAAGTAATGTTAAGTCTGAGCTATTTGTAGATATTTGGTTACACCAGGCAAAGTCACTGGAATAGTAAACTGTAAGGAGTCTTTATCTCGACTCGTCAGCAGCTCTGTATTATCTCTCTCCTCCTTTCATCATTCCCCAATAGTCATTCCTGATTCTCCTCCTCCTCCTCTCTTACCTTCTTCCTGGAAGACGCCACCAGTGACGAGTTTAAAGGAAGTGAAGACTGCCCCCTCCTGCTGAAGGGAGGTGGAGTGGGGCGGCATGGAGCCTGGAGTGATGCCTCCAATGTCAGCGTGGTGCCCCCTGCTGGCTACAAAGAACACTGGACTGCTCACCCCTTTCCTAAACACCTGGGGGTGAAAAAAAGGGGGAGAAGCAATGCGTAACTACACATTTCCAATAAAAAGAAAAGACAAAAGATAATGAGGATGCAGACATAGAGCTGGGCAGACTGACCGGTGTGATGACCGTGAGGTCTGGGAGGTGGCTGCCCCCGGCACACGGGTGGTTACTCAGAATCACATCACCTTCTTTCAGCTTGGTCCCTAATGATTTGATCTGCACAGAGAAGAAGAAGAAACGCAACATCCTCTCCATCAGAACAGGGTGCTCATTCTTCAGTGTTTGTCTAAACTCAGAAGCTCACCTGGTACTGGACCGTCTCTTGCATGGCCCCCAGGTGCACCGGGATGTGAGGCGCGTTGGACACTAAACCACCATCCGGCCCGAACACGGCGCAGGAGAAGTCGAGACGTTCCTTGATGTTGGTGGAGATGGAGGTTCTTTGGAGAACTCTACCCATCTGTTCTGTAAATGTAAGAGATATTGGAACACAACTGAGCAAACTAATATTTTCAGCCCTCTCGCTTTGTCCCCATCCTCTCTCCTCTGAAGGTGTACCTGCTATGCTCATGAAGCGGTGGGAGAAGATGGACAGCTGCACAGTGTTGAGCTCCGTGCCGAGGGCACAGTGACGGTCAGAGCCGACAGACAAGCAAACATCGCCCCCTTCTGTCAGATGGGCCTCACAGCTGGGCTCCACCAGGATGGTACTGATGGAGGAAAGGAGGATAAGCACCAGCGTTATTACAGTTTGATCTGACAAAATAACCTTAATTTCAGCGAAGGATCCCTGAAATAATGCAACAAAACAACACTTAAGCCCTTTGGAACTGTACTTACAATTCAAAGGCATCACGTTATATTTTTAACAGATCTTAAAGTCCTGACTTTAAAGAAACAACATTTAACAGTGCAATATGTAGGAATTTTAGTTGAATGTATTCAAACAGTCGGCAGCATTTAGCTGATACGTTGATCACCCTTATTTGTTTAGTATGACTGCATAGCTGGCCAATTATTACATATTGCACCTTTTAAAGTAAAATTGTGAATGTGACTCAATTGTAATTACATTACAGCATGCTGTACAATTCTGCACACTCCTGCAAAACTACACAGCTCTTTCATAAAATAAATTATATATTGTTTTAATTTAAATAATATGTTTCATATTTTATTGTCCATTGCTATGTTTGTTATTAAAGCCAGAAAAACAAACAAATTCCCTGTATATGACTATATGTATATTGACATGGATGAGAGTTTAAAAGATTGTGATTGTAGAGTTTGGTCAAGAAATGATTGGATTTTGACCCGCTTTATTTTTAGAAGATACGATCCAAATATGTCCTCTATGCTAATCTTTAGGATCGACTCCGGACATCTCTTAAAAAAGGCTTCCTTGGTTTTCATTTGAAAGCTAGTTATAGCAGTAAGGAGAAAATGCCTGCCTGTTTTTGTCGATGATGATGGCCGGTCCCTGGACGCTGTGACCACACGGCAGCTCCTCCCACAGATACACACTGGTGTCCAGGTGACCCTCCTCAAAGTAACACTTGGTCACCTACAGTCGATGAACAGAGAGAAAAAGACAAGATAACCGTTTTATGTAGTTTGTTTCTGCTGTGACTTTTTCATTTCTTTGAATCATTATCTATTAAGGCATAACATTTGTGAAAGGAAGGGAATTAAAAAGATGTTGGCTTAAACCACATGATTCCATTATTCCCTGTTGTCATTTATCAGAGTGTGTCTGTGTCCACGTACAGTGACTGGTTTGGCCTGTCCGTGTCCCATCTTTCTTTTATGCACCGATTTGATACCAGATTTCCCACAACCCCTCACTCTGATGTCATCAACCATGATGGGTCTGTCTGGGATAGTGAATCCAAACTCCTTCAGGTAACTAAAAGAAGGGGGAAAAAACAGGAGGAGGAGGAAGACATGTCAAATGATAAAAGTTAGAAACATGAGAAGTTTGCTGAGCTTATCTCATATGGAAAAATGACACATGCACTTGATGGCGTGTTTGCTTAAACACTGTAAACAGAAGGCAAAAAGAAGTGTAAGTGTGCATGGAATAAACTAACAAATCATTGAGCAAATGAGTAAACAACGAACGAACCGCTTGGTGAAGGCACTGCGGAAGTCTCCGGCCTGACAGGACTGGGCATTGCTGGGGAAACCGGCAGAAGTGACCATGAGAGCGCAGTCGGTGCCCTCGTAACGCAGGTGGAGGAAAACCTCGGTTGTTATCTGAGCGCTGAAGAAGACAAGAAACACAAGGTGGCAACAAGTTTAACTGGATTTAGCAAGGACCTGCAGACACCCTGGGTTCTTTTAGGAGTGAGGCATAAGTTTAACCTCGAACCCTGTAGTGTTTTGTGGGTGCTGACCTGGTGAACCCGCGTGCGCAGAGTGTATCGCGGCAGCGTTTCGAGAGCTGCTCCACCCTCCGATTGAGCTCGCCGAAAGAGCGCTGCTCGTACTGCAGCGAGCACGGCTCCTGCACCTCCTCCACCACGTCAGCTAGAGCCAGGCCGTACGCTGATAACACGCCGCTGTATCTGTAATATTGCAACCAAATATGAATACATTAATTTTACTGCCTCTTAAACACAACCACAAACACACAATATGGAAACACACCCCACCCCCCCTTACTTATGTATGAAGACAGTCTTCATCCCCAGGGCTCGAGCAATAGCGCAGGCATGTTGGCCACCTGCACCTCCGAAACACGCCAACACATGCTGAGATGTATCGTGGCCTTTAGCCTGTGAGGGGACGGGGAGGAGGAGGAGGAGGAGTTAGAGAGAAAGAAAGAAAAACCAACATGACTTTAAATGTTTGACAGTGTTGCTGCTTCACCAAGATGGAGCCGAGACTTCAGAAGGCAAATTACCTGCGTCAGAGCTCTGATTGGCCGGCACATGGCCTCATTTGCAACGCGAATAAATCCCATAGCAACCTCCTCCACGCTCATCCCCGACGTGCTGTCGCGGGAGTGGTTGGCCCCATTTTTGCCAACCTGTGATGACAACACACAACGTAAAGCCTAATTATCAACACTCCCTTGGAGAATAATGCAGAAAATGTAAAACTCTTCTTGATATCTCAGTAAACGTTCGTGCCTGTGATTGGTTAGAAGACAAGAAGAGGTTGATCTCTTGGGTCAGATGACGGAAATGCTTCATGGTTTCTTCCAGTGACAGTGGTTCATTCTCTCCAGGCCCAAAGATCTTCGGGAAGAAGGAGGGGAGGAGGCGACCCAGGGCCAAGTTAGCATCTGTGACAGTCAGAGGGCCGCCTAGGAAAATCACACAGGCACATTCACACATCACATTTTTTCCATACTAATGCTGTTCAAGCACACATGTTTAAAGGCAGCTTTTGTGTGAGATGCTTCACTCAGTGTTTCAGTGGAGTGGTGGAAATGGAGCTAACCGCAACACAACTCTCCGACAGGGGAAGAAAAACAACAATGTCGGAGTCAAGTTTCTTTTTGTTAACACACATCACAGCTCCAACTGAGATGTGTGAGGCAAGCTTCAGTTATATCTTCTGAAACTCAAACAAGCACCAGTTTCCAGAAGATCAATCCACAAGAAGGGGAAAGGAAGGGAACTGGACATGATAACATGAAAATCCCGGCTGTGTGTGTGTGTGTTTGTATGCCAGCATGAAGGGTGGATCTACTAGATGTACTATAAGGATGATTTAGAGGGTGACACCACTGAAGGTGCACAGTGGATAATGTGAGTAATGCATACTGTTCTATCTACCAGGCTGTAGACTAAAGAAATTCCCATTATGCATTGAGGGGAAGAGTAAAATGGAGCAATGGCGAAAGAAACACAGTCCGTTACCTTTTCTGTAACAGGCTGGTCCTGGATGTGCACCTGCAGACTCTGGTCCAACCACAAACATCCCTGATCTGAGAGGGAAGTAAAGAGGAAGGATAGTTCATGTAACAAGAAAAAGAGGAGCAAAATATAGTTAAGATCAATTCTTAATTGATTTAAAAGTAAAGTGAAACCAAACAACCGGATGATGGAGACAAGTGGAAAGATTTTCATGAATGCGAGTGTATATGGCAAGCAACATGCTTGTGTTAATGAATTGGCACGATTACAATTATCACATCAAACCTCAGACTTTCAAAGCTACCATTTCTGATAAAGATGCTACCACAATTTAGATTAAATTAGGTCTTATGACCCAGAAGGCATTTCACATATTTATTCTTCTTGGAGTTGAAGCATTTTAAATGCCTCACTCAGATAATCATCTACCAGAAAGATACCGATGCATAAATTATGTATAGTCACTGTTCAAATCTAAAGAAAACTAGAAAAGCTATGCAAATTTTCTGAGCTGTGATGATGAAATTCATGTACAAACATTTATCAGGAGCTGACTGACAGACCTGAAGAAGAGTCGCGATCCTCCGCCTGCAGCCACAGTGTTGATGTCCAGCTGAGGTGCTTGCAGGGTGACTCCGGCTGTGGTCGCCTCGAACACGTGTTCATACTGGCCGGCGTACCGACTCACATCGGTGGACGTTCCTGAGTGAGGAGAAGACGCATAAAAGGTGAAGTGAAGGAGAAGTAAAGTTCTCCTGCACAGAAAGATTTTTTTTTTTTTCCCTCAATCAGTAACTTATCTAATCTAACCTAGTTAAAGTTAGAGACAATGTAGATGTACAGTAAACTGTGCAACAAAGAACTACAAAACAACACCAGGAAGTTCCTCAGATCTGTGCGGATCAGAACTCCCCCTACTCACCGCCCATGTCGAAGCCAATCACAGGTTTTTTCTCCATCTGGCTGTAAGAGGTGATTGCGTATCCCACCACGCCCCCCGCTGGGCCAGACAGAACGGCTCTTGAGCCGCAGAACTGCTCCATGGGAGTCAGACCGCCATCTGACTGCATGAACAGGACGTCCACATCCTGAGGACAAAGGGAAATACGAGATCATTTAATTTATCAGACGAAACAAGGTCTTTAACTGACACCCAGCTACTGGAACATCTGGAAAATCCTCTGTCTGCCAGCTGCACTGTGGAGGCCATGATTTATACCTAATATAAAGTAGACTACGATCTTGAATGATGTGGTATCAACATACCTTCAGGCCACCCTTGAACCCAGAGGTAAAGCCTTTTAAATACTGATGAATTTTGGGTGTGAGGTAGGCGTCGGCGCAGACGGTGTAGCCCCGGGGCACCGCCCGCACCATGGGCATGACCTCGCTGGACAAAGACACCTGGGTGAAGCCCAGACGACGAGCCAGGGCGCCTACAGCCTTCTCGTGATCGGACCATCTGAGGGAGATCAGAAGAGAGACAAGGAGAGAGGAATGTGAAGGAGCTGGAATGTAAGGCTCTTACAAAATTCTACCACTGCTCTGCAGTATATGTTGTCTTTTTTATCACTTCAAATTCAACCTTCTTTAATTGAAACTAGAGGTAACAAGTCTGCAGACTGGTACTGCAAGTATGAATGGATTTAAATGAACCAACGGAGGATGAGTAGAGGTTCAGAGAGACAGCACGGGAAGACAAACATGAACTTCCGCCCACTAACCCGCATTCCTCTGACATAGACGAAAAACGGCAGTACACATGAGAATCAAGTTAGAATAAATATAATCTGTTCCGGGCTCAGAGAGATGACAGGTAATGAAAGAAAGCGATGACGAGAAAACAGACCAGGATCTTGTCGGTACAAAAAACAAGCCGTGTTACTGACGTGTACGAGTGCAGCAGCAGGACGGCCAGACTGGTGATCCCACGGGACAGAACACCCCTGAGGTCTTTTTCCACTCGCTCCAGATCGAGCTCCCTCCACACCTCCAGGGAGTCCCCTGTGCTGCCTGAGGGGACAGCAGCACAAACACAGAGATTATCAGGATTACTTCAAATGATGTCAGGCATTCAGACAATGCACACATCAATGACAGTTAACGGTGAGTAGACAGACGTTACATTCCTACATCTACAGCCAGAAAAAATTCAGGATACTGCCGTTTTTGGATAGCTGTCACAACTGATAAATCAGATAGATAGATATACTTTATTTATCCCAAGCTGGGAAATTACTGTTGGGAAATTCTGCTAAAGTTTTTCAGAGAGGAGATTTTGGAAAATGATTCAAAGTAATGAAATTTAAATGTATGACTGGGCGTACCTAAATTATGCGCTGGTGCACCTAACATGGGTGAAAAGTCAGTCTGCAGTCCGGACCAGTAAAGGCTGTAAGCTGTGTTATATATTAACAAGGCTCTGTGAGGCTTCACTTACACATTGCAATGCTTTTTAGCTAAATGCTAATGTAAGCGTGCTAACATGCTCACAATAACAATGTTTACATGGTGATGTTTAGCAGGTAAGTTTACCAAGTTCACCATGTGCTGTACTTAGGTTAGCTTGTTAGCATTCTGACGTATGCTAACATACGCTAACTATCATATCACTGCTGAGGCAGGCGGGAGTATATTTAGTTCAGCAAGTATTTGGCTGTAGTTTAGCAGTAAACCAAAGGACTGGGTGAAGTAAAATCCTGCCCTGATGGTGGCGCTAAATGAACTAAGTTAGCCTGGACCGCCATTAGCCATGCTACTAGCTTAGCTTGAAAAACATGTAGCAGCAAAACAAACCTACAGTCGAGAGGTTCGTGACTCATTTTGGGCTGCAAGCAAAACTTTAAGCTTTATAACTCTCTTTACAACAAAAAAGAGAAACATATAGTTGTGTTTCGCACCTGTGACGGTGCGTTTGGGGTCTTTTCTGGGCAGCTGGCAGCCATCTTGCCTGAGGACGACTCGCTCATCCACCTCTATGACCTCTTCATACAGCACTTCAGGAACCGCCACCTCCTGTGTACACACAGTTATGTCACCAAGAGTTTATTTGACCCGAGTAAACCTAGAAGTTTGCCTAGACTGCATGTGAATATGGCTTAAACACGAGCAAAATACTCATTCTGAGTAACGTAGAGTTTTATTGCATTAGGCCTTCTCTTATGCTGCATTCCTGGCAGCCTGCTCTGTGACAGAGCATCAGCGTTGTAGATAAGTGACCAATTAAAGACTTAATGGTACAGCTTGTCTGAGGACAAACTCCAAGACCTGCCTCTTGTTTCTGTAACAAAAGAAAATGACCAAGTCTATTGGTGCAGGGACACTAGACAACTAAGCAAGAACGACTTGTGGACACCACATTCAGTTTATGTTTGTGGATTTAGAAAACAGGCGTTACAAACCAAGTCAAAAAGCTTTGGCCTGGCCTGTGTGCCGATGTGCAACAAGTCCTTGAAGCCCTGCGTGACCAGGAGCGCGGTCCTTTCCCCCTCTCTCTCCAGGAGCGCGTTGGTTGCCACTGTTGTGCCCATTCTGATCCAGCCAATCAGAGACGTGTCTACAGGCTGCTCGCGAGGAAAGACCCGACCGGTTTCCTGCCAGTAAATTCACAAATAACATAATTAGATCACATACTATTCATACAAGCGAAGTGGTGATGTCATACTATAACCTGACTCCATATCCTGCTCTCTGATCTGGTTTGCAGACAGGTTTTGTCTTCAAGATTTTAACTTTAAAAACTGATCTGACCTCAAATTCCACAAAGCTCTTCTGTAAATGTAAGAAAGCACTTGCTAATACTTCAGAAAAGCATCCACCCTGTCACATTACCTCCTCCAGGACCCTGCGGATCCCCTCAGTGGGAGCATCTTTGTAGTTCTGGGGGTCCCGGGACAGCAGCTTCAGGACTCTCTCCCTGCCATCGGGCAGCCGGGCGAACACATCGGTGAAGGTGCCCCCCCGGTCGATGGCGAAGTCGAATTTCCCCTTGGTCTCAGCCATCGTGAAGAGAGAGAAGAGCTGCTGCTGAGTCTGTGAGTGGAGTGGGAGAAAGTGAGACAGAGGGAGAGATTAGATATATCCACTGGGTAACACAGTACTGATAAGGAAACAGCAGAGACACCTGTTCATTCAGAAAAATCAGTACAATGACATAACTTCTTTGTACCCTCAATCTCTGCCGACATATCTAATCAACCACTGCAGACCTTATATAATCCAGCCTTGTTCTCTTTGTCTTTTTAATCTCTCTCTTGGCTAAACATCTCCAGGGTTAGGCTGGACTTCACATCATTGACTTTTTTATTTTCTCCATAACTGAATCAGCAAAGAAAATAAGGTCCCCAGAACACTGTTTGAATCAAGAAATGTGGCAGGGTCCGCCAAATATAAACAAAGTAAAACAGTGTGAAGTTGAGATGTCCTTTTTGTTTGTGTATTCAACAAAACATCAGTGAAGATCCCTCTCTTCTGATTAAAATCTCTTCCCCATAACTACATTACACACTTTTAAAAGGCAAAAGTTTTTATGAGATGGAGGAACCTGGAACAAAACCTTATCAAATGGGGGCCTCTTTAGTCTAACTTGGGTCAGTTTATGGGTCCTACATGTGAACACATTTGAGAAGCACTGTTAGATTTGTTTATATTCAACACATCTCTATATTAAAATCGCATGTTTTAGAGTACATAGAGGTATGTCTAGGAACATTGCATAACAGCAACACACACAAACCCCCAGAGGAGCCCTGCAGCCCATGAAGCAGACAGCCACCATAAAGTAAGACCACCATAAACTCACAACGCTGTCTGCAGGAATGGACTCAAACTTGTTCCTGCTGCAGCTGCAAAGACTCAGTGCAATCTAATCTGAACGACCTCTGGGCTGAATACTTTCATGGGTCATGCTGTGGCTGTGCACACACACACACACACACATTCACACTCTGTGCGCAAACGTCGAAATCGTCGAAGCAAAACACGGTGACCGTGCCGACATCTTGACTCACCTGCTGCTGCACCGGCTGAGTGGTAATCTTCAACAATCCGGTAACTGTTAGATCCTCCTCTGTGCCGGCGCTGTTACGACAGGAACCACAGAAGAAAACAGACGTCGGAGCGATTTCTCTGCGCTCCTGCTGCCAGGAGTCTAAGCCCCGCCCCCTGAGAATTATAATATATAATGTTGAAATTAGTGATTTTCTGAATGTGGGTATCAAAGCTCTCTTAATGTCTTCCCCGTGTCCCTTAGTTTCTATTTAAAGACTGTGATAATTAATTGTGAAATATGAGACTGCAGCTTCATTCTCAGTGTCTGTGTCCGCCTGCACTACCAGCGGATCACCAGCAGGGGTCAGTGTCGCTGCGTGGACACGTGTCGACAGCAACATGCAGGGAAAAGCACAGTGACGTCTGCTGGAGTCAACAGAGACTGAGAATATCAGTGTAAACCTTGAAAAAGGATTATATTATATTATATTATATTATATTATATTATATTATATTATATTATATTATATATGGGAACGGCACTATAACATAATGTCAAAACTGTGCTGATAATTTTAGTACTTTTTTCTTTATTTTTTGGACCAAGAATTGTAACAGATTCGACCTTTATTGCCAACTGTAATATATTAATCTTAATATTTATATTTAGAGATAAAATCTCACGTACCATAAATAGTGTAATCTGTCACATGATACACTTTTTAAACAGAATTTTCTCACTCCTCACCTCCTTACTCACGCCCCATGTCTGTTTATCACGCCAGTGTCTCATTTCCAGATAGTTACAACAAGTATTGGGTGCAGCTCCCACAGTTTGATGCTCCTGTTGTCATTATCCCTCTGGTTTGTCGGTCATTGTGCAATCACTCCTTGTGAGGAGTTGTTTTCTAACTAATTTTTGCTTTTTCTAATACCTTGTTAAATAAGTGCACGTGTTGATTAACTTAAATTACATTTCCTCCCACTCAAATGATGATTTCCTGTCAAAACAAGAAGCCCAAAAGTGCCAGATATGGGCACTTCTTCCAACGCCGCTCTTCAGTGATTCCTTCATTGACTTGTCCAATGTGATCTTCTTCTTCCTCCCCTGATCTTTGAGGGTTTGATCATATCTGTTGGGTGTGTGGGGAGGCTTTAATGTGTTTTCGGGCTGATTTCAACAGATCTGTTCTGGGCTCTACAAAGTAATCCAGACCACTCAGTGTACCTGCTTGTTGAACGAGGCTCCTGGTGACAGTGAGGTTGTTTCGTTGATGATGCATTTTTGTTTCAAGATAAAATATTAAACCAAGGCGAAGTTGAGCTTTGCTCCTGAGTGTGCATGTTTTTTCTCGGGCAGAAGGAATTCATTTATAACCCTCAGAAGAATATTTCCCTTGACAAGATCAAATTCTGTCAGACATGACACGTGCAGATGATTCACCACTTTAAAAAGCTTCACATTAACATCACTGAGGTTAGAAAAATGTCACGATGCACAGCGTCACTTCAGATGTCCCAGTGTTTTATTGAATACGACACTGAACCAGTCGAATTGAGACAGTAAGGTGACACGGTGAGCTCAGCGGACTGCTGCGATGCTGCCTCGGTGTGGTTTTGGTCCGCGTCCTCTCTCGGGGCTGTCAGGGGCTAAGTGGACTGAAACACAGGCGACCACCGCTCTCCAGCCTGTCCTTGTCAGCATTAGTCAAGTATTAGTGTATTTACTGGCAAAGTCACGTTATGTAGATAGCCAGGTTTACAAAATACAACACATTATTTTCTCTGTCTGTACACAGCACATTCGAGGTAACTCCAGGATCTTGGATTCACCTTTTAGTCCACAGTGAACAGCAGGAGCTCAGGTGATGGAGACAGATTAGAGGAGAGAAAAATAAAGATTGGTTAGTGAGTAGTGATGAGTGTACAGTATGCAGCCAGTTTGCACAATATTTGAGGTTACTATCTCAAGGAATCAGAAGATCACGCTAACATTTTTCATCCACGGTGAACAAGCGGCGGCTCAGGCAGTGGAGTTTGACAGAGAGAAGACAATAAATAATGGTTAGTGAGACAGACAAATATCAAAATGACAAAATAAGCCATATCATGTGTATAAGCACGTGTGGGATACAGTATGTAGCTAGTTTACACAATAACAGACATTAGTCCGTCTTAATATTATAGCTAGGTCAGATGATTCCTACCTTCTTTGTCCACGGTGAACTGCCGCGGCCCATGTGGGGCAATAGGAGAGACCACAGTATATAATAGTTAGTAAGACAGACAGACTTAGAATGACTCAATAAATTATATGTGTGGGTTACAGTATGTGGCAAGTTCAAAAGCTTGTACTTACTTTTTTCAGCTGGGGAATAGAATAAATGGTTAGTAGGACGTCTTTGAAATGTTGAATAAGTCATATTAGGATATTTGCTAACAATTCAGAAGCTCTTACTTACCTTTTTTTGATCATATTGAGTCAATTGAAGGAGCTCATAGATGATGTCCTATCAGTGTTGGTGGGTTTTTTGTCAAGGTTGTCTGAGCTGCTCCTCTACAACTTCCCCCGGGGAGCTTTGACTGATTGTAAGAGAGCAAGGTGCTTTCTTTGATAGTGCTTTCCTAGTGCTAGGTCCCTAGTTCCTAACCTGCCACTTGCACGAGCTGTCAACAGCCCTGCCAGACGCGAGGGCTTCCTGGGGCGTTGCTGGACCTCAGGATGAAAGAAATGTCGATCCAGCTGTCAAAACGAGGAGGTAGGACAAATAATACACTACCTAGGATGTTGGAAACCATGACTGACACAAATGCCAACCCTCAGCTGCATGTTTTGCTCCTGTACTCCGTGAAGCTCAACTGGTGGCTCGAGAGTATGCATCTTTGCTTTATAGTTGTTCTTCTCTGCCGTCTTCCTCTTCACACGACCAAGATTAAGGTTCCTGACCTGCCACGTGCACAAGGTGCCGCTGGACCTCAGGATGAAAGAAATATCGATCCAGCAGCTGTGTCGAAATGAGAAGGCAGGACGAAAAGAGAGGACAAAAGACGGACCAACGTAGAGCAAAAAAGATGCTTCCCGGGATGTTGACCACGCTGCCAGATGCAAGGGCTGGTGGTCAGTGTTAAAAAGGGTCAATCCTATCAATCAATACCAATATGAGGAATTCATCCCGGTGCAAGACGCTACCTGGGCAGTCACCAGCCCTGCCAGACGCGAAGGCTACCTGGGGCTTTTCTTTCCCGGCCAGACGCGAAGGTCAGCCCTCAGGGTTTAAATAAATCAATGATCATTTTCTGCCCGTATGATGACTCAGTTCCTGGTGCAAGACGCTACCTGGGCACTCATCAGCCCTGCCAGATGCAAAGGCTACCTTGGGAATCACTGGTCCAGCCAGACGCAAAGACCAGTCATCAGTGGAGATAAGAGTCACTGCAGCCATCCTGTGGTTAACTTCCTGACAGCTGATGAAGAGTGAATGTGGACTCACGGATTGCTCAGATCGAGGATCGTCAGTCGCAGGTTTTAGAGTCAATCCGAGTCGCTCTCTTCAGACCCCCTGGGCCTCTTAGCAGCAGCCTCGTCCTGGTCGCTGTCCTCCCTGCGTCTCTTTGCGGAGGAGCTGAAGCCAGACGTTGAGGGAGATTCTTCGTCCTCGGAAGACTTTTCCGGTCCAATGTTACATACAGGGACCACTTGCTCATCATCCGTATCCGAGGACTCAGAGTCTTCGTCCTCATCGGGTCCCCTGTACGTGTCCATCAGTTGCTCAAATTCGTCATCGAAGTCATAATCAGAGTAAGATTGAGGGTTAGATTGAGGGTCAGATTGAGGGTCAGATTGAGGGTTAGATTGAGGGTCAGACTGAGGGTCAGATTGAGGGTTAGATTGAGGGTCAGCTTGAGGAAAAGCAGGAGCAGCATTAGGCAAAGCAAAGGCATGAGGATTCGCGAAGAGGAAAGCAGGAGGGAAACCAGCAGGGAAACCAGCAGGGAAAGCTGGAGGGTAAAAGGGAGCAGCATGGGGAAAAGCAGCAGGGAAAGCGGGAGCAGCTAGAGGGAAAGCAGGAGGATAAGCGTGAGGAACAGCATAGGAGAAAGGGTAGGGATCCGGGTAAAGAGCGGGAAAAGGAGGAGCATGGCCCTGCTGTGGCCTCTCCATCCCACCGTGCGGTGTTGGGATCGGCTGGAGAGGAGGAGGAGAAGGAGGTCTAGCATTTATCTGAGCTACATTTGGATCCTCTCGTCTCCTCAGAGCCTCAGCTGCTGAAAGCCCATCTTCAATATCCGGCCTAGCAACAACAACCTCATCCTCCTTTTCTTCATAGTCAGCGAGGACCGGGTCAAACGGAGGACTATGAACAATAGGGTTATTAAAAGGCCATAAAGAGCCACCTGGGGAAGAAAAATAGTATAAAACAGTTAGATTATGCACTTTAATTAAACAGGAGGCTTACAGGCCTAATTAATCATTTTAAGACATGTGAATTTCTGGTATAATCCCTTAAATCTAGACTAACTGTACAGCTCCGGATGCATTACCAAATCATATTTAATTTGTATCTGCTCTTTAATGAGCACAGGGTAGCTATAATGAGGCACTGAAGAGCTAACATGTTGAGTTGTATATGGTTATATAACATATGGTGCTACTGTCAGTAGGCAGTACAAGAAGAATGAGTCTGTTTAACCCACGTTTGCTGAACACAGTTCCACAACATCATCCTGTTCACAAAACATCTTGATTCTTAGAACCACAAAGTCCAGTCAGAATAAAAGGCCACGGTCATGTCTCACTGCATCGCATCTCAATGACATTAAAATAAAAACGAAAAGGAAACAATGGCGCATCTGTGGGAACAGGTGGTTCTGAAGCTATTCAGTTACAGAGAGATGGGGTTTTTCATGGCACTGTGGGAGCTGTGTGTTTGTAAGAGGACGTCACTTCTCTTTAAACGTTGAAGTTTCAAGTTTAAATGCAACAATTAGCTAAACCAGCAAACTCTGCTATACAAATGGAGAAACTGGCCCCGGCACGTTCCACAAGTTCCATTATTTCCATGGCGCACGATAATATTATGGTTTTTTTTTTGGCATTTTTCGAAAAAAAAAAAAAAAAGGCCCAGTCGCCATTCTTTCCCTAAAATTGCAATGCCAAATTTGATAAATTTGAGGCCCTCAAACAAAAATAACAGTGGTTTGAAATCCCAACACAACTGTTAACACATTCCGCGACTTTCAGTGCATTATTTACCATCTAAAAATCAATTTGCACCAAAAAATCGTGAAGTTTCTGCCAAAACTGAGTTTTCCTCAAAGATCAACTAAAATTCAATACCCAATTTACCATAATCAAATGCAAAGGTTCAACTGAAACACATTTCTACTCGTCTAAGAAGGTTAATAAATACATTCGGTTATAATAATAAAAGATGTCTTACCTGCAAAGCCACTGATCCACCGTCCGACTCTGGACAGCAGGTGCCTCGCCACAGGGGGTCCACGAGAGGCCATGTTTCCAGCGGATGAAGGTTGTCCACTTGTTGCAGAAGTTGTCCTTAAATGCAGTAATCCAAAGGGTCGCGTGTCAGAAGACGTTTTCCAGTTAATCCAAGATTTAAACTTTCCAACAAAAAGGTTCGCGGCAGCTCGACTTGGGTCAGATCCAGGTGCGAATGAGAAATTAATCATTCCTGCAGTGTTGACAGGCTGACAGCTCTGCTCAACGTTCTGTTTCCATGGCTTCGATTGAAAGAGATTATATGCAAATTGAAATATTTAGTCCTCATGCAACTGATAAAACATGTAATTTTTTTTTATTACTCAGACCACATTTGGTACAAACTATGTTCCATGTCGAAAACTTCCATAATAATAATAATACATATTAATATTATGTTTAACTTTCACTGGGTAACATGTATCAGTCTTGATAATAACTCCCAAATATTCATTCATTTTCAGGATTTTAACCCTTTGAATACCTGTTTGAATACATGATGCCAGCGTTTCATTTTGAATGAATGCCGTTTTTGAGATGGAAGATTTTTCGTACTAAATGTGGTCTTTTATAAGTTGCATGAGGGTAAAGTCTTATTATGAGGCAAAGCCCCCTATAGGACAAAAGGGAAGTAGCATGTATTCGGCCTATGGGCCCTACAGGATCTAGTGAAAAAAAGTAAACATAACAAAAACTCATCCAGGACCACAGAATGAAAGCCTGATAACATGGGATGCATGATTTCATGCTGTAATGACAGTGGGGTGAAAACAAAAACTTTGAATGGGTTTTAATGGTATGTCTATAATATACACAGTGTGTTGTCGACATATTATATGAGCATTTAAGAAGAGAATTTAAAAGAAAAAAACAAATAACAATGGGGTGCTTTATAGAATCTGATTTGAAGAGTATGGAGAGTTGTAAAGACACATAAAATACTGTGTGAATGAATACAAAACTATACAACAGCATGCTCAAACAAATATTTAATTTAATGCTTTAGTATTTCCTAAATTGCGTATTACACATTAGCATATGTTAAAGTTTAGCTAGTCCGTCACTTGGCTTGCTAGTATTACTTTAACAACCAATTACACATGAAATCACACAAAGAAGAAGGTGTTTAAAGAGTATTTATTGAAAGTTAAGGCACAACAGTACAGTTAACAGTGAAGACTTATTCGTGGCTTGTCAGTGACGGGCAGTAGTGTAGTCGACTTTATGTGGAGTTAATCTTTTTTTAAATTATCATTCTGGGTAACAGAGAGTGCAGCTGGTGCGGCTAGTCGCTTATCCTGGTCAAGGTCATGCATTATACATTATTAAATCACATTAATGTGTTTAGAATAACAGATTCATGCGATGATGAATTATAAAATACTCCAAAGGTTACCGTGGATACGAACTCTTCACATGACTGGGAAATAGTATTAAGTATGCTGGCTGATATCACCTTATGCATCCTATCGTATTTGAGTTCCTTCACAGAAATATGAGCTTATGTGTTTACATGCGCCTTCTCTTACAGAACCCCGTTCAAGTATTGCGATTGACCTTTCGCTATCAATCAATACACTGTGCTTTTAATCTGACAATGTCATCATGCATCACTCAGCAGCACCACAGTGACCTCTGTACCCACTCCTGTCAGATACAGAAGCATGTGAGAGACTAACTCGTGTAAACAGCCTGCTTCCACTCACCAACCAGACACATTTCAAACCTCTTTGGCGACACGGTGCGCATGCAGTCCAACTTTCACACCGACACAAAAAATATAATCTTCCATAGCTATACACTAGTTTGTTCTATCTCTATGCAGAAAAATTGCATATCGAGGACACAACGATTTTGTCACGTTTCCCAGAAAACGTCTCCATGAACACCCGGTACAGCTTTTGTGCACAAGAATAAGGCCACTTCAGTTTAATGCAATGCATCCTGGGATGTAACTACCAACACAGAAAAACAACACACCCTTATTGCTACATTCTGCAGCGCAGTTATTTAAAAAAAAAAGCACCACATGCAATAAGAGTTAACACTCTCTCCCTGCATACTTTCAACCACTCCTCTCATCGTAACAGTCAGACGTGATTATTTAATCCATACCGAACACTGTCCTGTTAAAACTCACACAGCCTGAGGCAGAGCTAAATGCCGACATATAGTTTCTGTTATTCTGATTGCTGAGAGAAAACTGAGAATGTCTGTGACAAGAAGGATGCTTCCTACGTTACAATCCTGTGCAGTCAGTTTTGGCTTAAATATAGTTCCCCCTCTTTTCCCTATTTGAGAGAATAGTTTATTTCAAGTTGAGTCTTTCGTTCCCTTCTACAGTTCCGACCACTCTTGAGCTTCTCAGTGGCAGTTTTGGCATTTAGGGTGGCATTTCTGATTATTGACGTTGCAGCGACATCCTCCACTGGTGTCACCAGGTCCCTTAAAAAGGATCAGAATAAGAGTTAGCAAACATTTGAGTTATGTTACAAATAAAGAGCTTTTCTTTAACTACTAAGGTTTATCAATTATACTTCCATTCCACAGACACAGAAAGTGGCTTCTGGACCACAGTGAAAAAAATCCTGAGGGTGTTCAGGATCTGGTAGGTACATTAGGAAAGACACGTGCCACGAGGAGACGAAGGAAGGATTTCTTACCCCGGGCCCCCAGCGGGGTCCTCTGGTCACCCAGCAGATCTCAGTGTGACAGACGGTGCAGCGCAGCCAATCACATCCATCCCTCTTCTGCACAATGATGCCACACTGGGGGCAGTGCATTGCCTCTCCCGACTGCACAAGAGTCTGTGTGAGAAAGACACTGGTGTGAGATGGAGAACAGACTTTCAAGAGGAAAGAAGACAGGACATGAGGTGAGAGGATGTGGTAGGTGGTAGGTGCAAGTTTCAGTTTCGTCTGTAAACGGGTGGAGCACACAGTTCTGCTGATACTGTACATGTAACAGTAGCGCTGCAACGAATGATCTATTAATAGTAAACTATTAAATAAAACACCAGCTATTTTGCTCATCTGCTCCATTATTTAATCATCCATTCCAGCTTCTCAAATATGAATATTTCATGGTTACTTCACTCATCAATCACAGTAAACTGAGCATCTTTGGGTTGTGGACGTCAACTCAGGCTCTGGGAAACACTGGATGACATATTCCATCACTCTCTGACTTTTGTAGATCAAACAACTGATCAATGAATCGAGAAAATAATCGTCAAAATGAATTGACAATGAAAATAAATAATACTGCAGATCACCTTGAGGAGTTGTGTCGTCCTCCTGGCAGCAGAGTCATTTATAGCGCGGGCTGCCAGGTCATCCTGGTATTGCTTACAGTTCATTCCCTCGTGGATAGACTGAGGAGAAAAGAAAAAGGGAACACGTGAGTACTCGCACATGTGTAGGCTCTGACTAATTGATTAGTGCACGGTACAATCTCTACCCCCCATCTGTATGATGGGTGTGTGCCAAGTGTTTACATGGAAACTATTGACAGGAAATTACTGTATGTGTGTAAACACTACATAAACGTCATACCTTGCAAATCAGGCAGTTGTGTTTCCTGCAGACGGGGCAGTGGAAGACATTGACTGTGTCCTCGTACACACACCAGCCCAGACAGTCTGGCGTGGCACAGTGGTAGCTGCCCTCACATCGCGACTCGGCCACTGACAGGCCTCTTTGCAGCCAGCGCTCATACTCCTCTGCTGGCACCAACTGTACAGGAGACGGAGAGAGAAATTACGGCGGACTAATTGACCCCTTTTGGTTTTACTAACAGGTTATGATCTTGGCTAAACGATGCTTCATGTTAGCTGAAGCAGCTGAAGGTAACCCATTTATCTGCATATCAGCCCGAAGCATCGGAGTAAATACTGTATTTATTGGTGTGACTCACGGCTCTAATCTCCCTCTCCTGCAGGGAGCGGTCACAGGAATACGTGTCATCTCTGTAGGGACAGGACACCTCCGGCTCCTCACTCAGCATGATGACTGAACGTAAGCACTCTCTGGGCAGGCAAACACACAAACACACAGATACTGAATCATGAGAAAACATACAGGTGATTCAGTCAGGCTCAAAGAAACACATTTCTACTTCCAATCCAAAGAATTTCCACCAATTATGATATATCTTCTCTCCATTGTTTTCCCCACCGTCTCCTGAGTCCTACCTGCAGAAGCAGTGGAGACACTCCCTCAGCAGGACCCCCTCTCCAGGCTGCAGGTCCATGTAGCAGATCCTACAGTCCACAGGCTCCGGGTTGGGCAGCAGGTCCTGGCTGTCCATCATCACCAGACGGGCAAAATTCTCCCGGCGCTCCACCTCCCTTGCCTGACACAAGGGGTGGTGTTGTTTGAAGTGTTAAAGGAATATTCTGTAAACCATTACCCTTTCGTTTTTGTTACAGGGACACAGTGACATGTATGGTAATGCATACAACTGTAAAAAGGCCACAGTTTAGGGATGCACGTTATAGATTTATTCTCCCAGCCGATACAGAAAATAAGATAACCTGAATTGACCATTTTCAGCCTCACACATACACTCACACACACTCTCTGTGTAAAAACATTTTATTTTTATCTATTTTATCTGTTTCACAGAGTGTATAGAATTGACAGTGCAAAATCAACAATCAGGCTAATACATTCAATTTGTGGTGACCTCTGCTCTTTGGGACTTAATTAAAAAAGGCACTTAACGCCGAACAGTGACCATCATAATGAAAATCAATCAAAATTCACCTGCTCACTAGAGTTTGACCAGTTTATATGGCCAAGGCCTTGTACCAGGAAGCGAGATTAGTGGGTTAGCCAGCTATCTTAAGGCTACACTCAGGTTTTCTGCTATCATGAAGCAAAATTGCTGAATAATAACGAGCTGTAGATATTCTTACAGATCAGCTGAATAGTTTTGGTGGTCCAGGTCTTTCATATGTCAAGTCTGGTTTTAAAACTGCTTCAGTTTACCACACTTAATAACCACAAAATGACGATTCTAGCTGCATTTTATTGTTCATCCTCTACAGGACTTACTACCTTTCCACTCAACTCTCTACTCTAGCAGTGATACATTGGCTGATATACGGACATTTTTTGCAATGATCTCTCAAATGTGTTTATCAAACGAAGGCAGGGTAGGAATTCAATTGTTATAAATAACCCTGAGCATCTTTTAAAATCAATTAGGTTTCACATCGCCGCATATCAGACAACATATACGCTAATACCAATATCTGCTGATAATATCGGCTAACTGACATATCAGGCTCCACAAAAAAAGCATAAAAACTTGCCTCATACTGACATATATATAATAATTCCTGCACCTTTTTTCCTGGCATTTCTGCAGCTTCTTCTCCTATACTACATGAACATGCTTAGATTTTATTTGATCACTTTCTGCTGTCACTGTAACTGAATTTTTCTGCCGTTATCACCATTTATCTCATTGCATGTAGTACTTCAACCATGTCTTGGACGATGTTGCTTGTAATCAACAACTCCGCCCCTTTTAGACGAACACACTCGTTCTTGGATGTGAAACCCCACAGTTAACAGAACCAGCTGATAACCTGCTTCGTGATACCAGACGGCCAGTGTTAGCCCCAGTGGAGCCGGGTAACCTCAGGAGCGCCTCGCCAATTTGAACTCACTTTGCGATACTTGCCCCATGCTCAAAAATGTTTGTTATGTTTTTCGTGACATTAGAAAACTTCAGCATCGTCGATTTAACAAAAAGAAAACAAAAACAAAAGTGTCAGTGTCAGGGTTTCTCCTTTTCACAAGAACAGAGTTGGCACATTGACTGACAATGTAAAATCAAACTGTTCTCATACAGAGTTTCTCTACCGTCTCATGAACGGGCAAAACACTGGAGCCAGCCACCACTTGTATTGCTTATCTAGCCATAATAGGCTTACATAAGGCTTAAACAGCCTTCAGTGGAATAAGTGCATCTGAAATGAACTAAATTACATTCAACTTCAGGGAAGACACAACTGAACTACATGCTTTCAGTTCAAGCATATACATGTGCATACAGAGATTGTGCTCGATGATTTACAAGCGAGTGTCTGTTCAAACTGTCGGTGAATGAAACATAAATAAACATAGAGTGCATGTATGTATGTCTGTATGTATGTATGTCTGTGTCTGTATATGTTCAGGGGTCCTGGTCCAGGTTATACAGGAGTGAGTTGGTTTGAGCCACAGCACTCCTCAGCACCTCTCTTCTCCCTTTCTCCTTTAAAAAAAAAAAAAAAAACAAGAGACAAAAGAGAAGAGAGTCAACCTGAGAGAGCCTGTAAATTTGAATCTCAACTTGAAATCAATTTCATGTTTCCCTCTCCTGAGTTTTTTTCCCCCGAAAATTTGGCGTCTCGTGTTGTTTTGCAGCTTGTTGAGCAGTATGCCAAAAAACATTTTTTTATGTGTCTGATTGTATATGTAAGACTTGTAGGTGCATGGTATGCTCGGGGTACAGCTGTGAGTGTGTTTTTTTATACCTGCTGGTACTGTCTGATAGCCTCCTTCTCCTGCTGGATTCGTCGGAGTTCCAGTGCGTCAGGTCGGTATCCTCCTGGGATGACATAGTTCTCAGGCCGGTTTGTGCTGCAGATCTCACAGCCCGGCCGGGTGGGTTTGTTTATGTAAGTGCAAGAAGGGCACGACCAACCCTACGGCACAGAGTGGTGCTTTTAGTCTCTGCTTTCAGTTGAGATTAATCCTTTTCATTGTGTCTATTAGAGACGTAGCACTAAATGCAACATACGACTCAAAAATTGTCATGTACTTATCATACATCGTGTCAGAACATACACTTTTTCTAACAGTGTGAGAATAAAAAAAGCACCGCAGCTGATGTCTGTTACCTGTGTGGAGGCTGTGTTCGGGCTCATTGCTTCATTGAGTTGAGGCATCTCAAGGTTGATGAGATCTCTGATCTCACTGATGTTTCCTCTCTCTGACCCACCTGAAACATTCAAGGGGAAATAAATAAACACCAGCAAGTGAATATATGCACCCATTAGGCTTATGTGTGAATGCCTTTGTGTGTCTACATATGTAACCCTTGACAAATATGCCATATAAAAGTGCAAACCCTTTTGTATTGATTAAATCCATAAAAAATGTATACAAGAGTTTGTCACACATATTTTAAATGGGTCCATTCTTACTTTATCCATTTCTTTGTTTAACGTTAAATTCTTGTGTGTCTTGTCATAACATTAAGGCAGAACTGGAAATGATGTCTAGCTTGGGACAGTGATTTTACATTCAGTTTTGGTAGAATTAAATTAAACTATTTTTGACAGAACTAAAAGGACTTTGGTGTTATAAAGTCATGCCAGAATAATTCAACAGGGTTGCAGCGATGATACCTTGTGATACTGATTTTTCTTACAGTTGATTGTAAATCACTGCTTTTGCTTTGTGTTGTGTAACTGCTCTAAATAGGTCAACTAACAAAGCTTAACTGTTTCTACTTCCACTACTACTACTGTTTATGTACACTTAGTCAAGCCCTGTTAAAACTCAGCCGCCTGCGGGCCATCTGGCTACCTCCCCAAAACTTTACACAGCTAAGCAAAAAGGTAAACTCCTCAGTAAAAGTGTAAAGTCATGCCAGTGCACTGATACAGTGTTTGAGAGTTTCAGCAGTGCATCAAACTCCAAAAAACAGTCTCTTAATCCCTAGATGCATTTCAGTAACATATGTAGTCAAAAACACAGTATTCCATGATAACATGGTGATAAAATGAAAAGAAAAAAAGAAACTGCGATCACAGATGCTCTTTAATGCTTTTATCTGTAAAAAAGAGACTCCTCATTTCACAGCAGATGATGTTATCCCTCTTCACCGGAGATCCTGAGATGGTAGCTGTTTCAAACCAGTGGGTTTAGACTTTTCATTGGCATTACTGGTGATATGACACAAATTCCACTGGTATTACTAATTTTTGGGCACCAAATGTATCAATCCTTTACTGTGTTAGTATTTAGTATAAAGTATTAAATAATGGTATGTGCTCAATGAAATTGAGAAGCTAAAGCAAATCTGATCTGACAACCTACATGTTAATGTCCTCACTCACCAGTATTGCTGCTGCTGCTGCTGGTATGGAGTCTAGGAGGTAGGGTGGTGCAAGGCCTCCTGTCCAGAGATGAGGGGCCGTTTGCGGAGGTAGCAGGGAGGGGAGGAGTGGTGAGCGACAGAGGACTGAGAAGGAGGGCACTCTCCTGGTCCTGCTGGAGGACTTGGAGGGTCAGGCGAGAATGACGGGCTGACAGGAGGTACAAGAAGGCTGTGTCGCCGTTCTGATGAACCCCATATGAGGCCAGAGAACGCTGGTCGTGGCACAGACACTGGCCGATCACCCAGCGCTGCACTCGTGGGTGAAAGCCATACTCAAGAAACATCTGAGGTGGTGGAAAACCAAAGGAAAAAAGGCAAATGAGATTTGTGACTTTAGGTTAAATGAATAGAACCGACCCATCTTGATTCCATTAAGGACAAACGAAGAGGAGAATCACTCTTCAGACTAACCTGCTGTTTCAGGGCTGCAGTAGTCATATGTGGGAAAACTTTTACAGTGACGCAACAGGATGACGAAGAATCCTCAACTACAACAGCCAAGCTGTCAGATAGAATGAAACACCAGCTATTAGCCACGTAGTTTGTATCAATTATTGACCACCAGTCATATTCCCAAAATGTTAAAAGCATAGTAAATAATGATGCTCCTACGTGATTTCAGTGTCTTCATAGTCTCTGGCAGAGGGCTGAATCTTGAGCGCGGCGTGTTGTCGGGCGAGCGTGGCAGCAAAGACAGAAGCAGACTGCATGTCACCTGCTTCTATGGCGCGGGTCAGATCTATGCAGGTTTCCTCTACACACATGGATACACACATACAGTACACACACACACACACACACGCACGCCAAAGGATACACAAACAAGCCCACACAGGTGAACATATGAGCAAAGTGTGTGCAGAGGATGTTGCCATGCCTCTAAACAGCCACTAGTGGGCCAATAATGATTCAATGAAGGGATAAAATGAGCGAAGGATGAGCGAATTAGTTACATCACATCTTTGAACAATATCGGATCATATTTTATATATTGGCAGGGAGACGTTCAGTGTACACACCTGTTCGTTGCAAGGCCATTGTGTTCTGGTGGTTGAGTTCGTCCAGGGGGAGCTGTTGACCGTTTACCTGCGGGGTGACTGCCAATGAGAAATGTTGAAAACCAGAAGAAAAAGAGCATTAAAATAAGTAGAAAACCGACAACAAGAAACATTCAACTTCTAATCTAACTATCTAACTATCTAATTTTGCTCTTTCTCTAGCTGTCGACTGAAATCCAAAACTCTTTATCTAAATTTTAATAGTGTTACATGATGTAGATGCCTAAAGTAAAACAGACAGCACAATAGTGGATAACAAGGTGAATATTTCCCGCTGATCTGGGATGTGTATTTGTCATCAGAACGACACAGTGAGCACTGCTAGCTCATTTATCTAATGCATCATCATGGAGGAAGCAGATCAGTATATAGATTTAGGCTACACCAGAACTACAGGGACTGTAGCTCCATAATCCATTTAGTTGTTAAAATGAGATCCGTTAACAAAAAGTCTTCTGTGTTTGCTGCCACAGGGATAATTTGTCTGTTACGCCAGCACTTCCAAGAATGATTCCACAAACGTTTTGGTTTGTAAGCCATGCAAGCAAGTCAGTCCAGAAAAAAAAAAAACACAATTCAGCCTCTTGTACGGAAATTTAGGCCTGGAAGCTTAAATCTATGAAGCTGCCCAGACTAATCTTTCTTCTACATGTTCCTGAAGTATCCCTTTATGCATGTCCTAGCTCTATTTCTGACGTCTCTTCTTCGAGAGATGCTCTTATGTCAGCATTATTTGTTAAGTTAGTTGAAAAATATGGGTCTGAGTTTGTGTTATACTCACAGCTGCCAACTTATAGTCGTCCATAGTTCTTAACTGCAACATTTTTGTATAAATACCAATATTACGTCAGCCCAAAATGGTCACAAAAGCTGGTTTATTAAAACCAGTTTTTATCTTTCTACAGTAAGTAAGCAAAAACCAAAACTACTGAAATTCCCTCTGAAGCCAAAATATGAGCTCAGTTACAGTAGTTGAGACTGACATCAGTGATGTTGAAGAGCATCGAGCACAGCAATGAAAAGCTCTTTCATTTGAATGAACAATCTGATACGCTAAGCTCAATTAGCACAAACTAAGTTCACTACAGGGCAAACAAATTCCACCAACTGAGAATACACAACAGACAAGAGTCTGTTACAAAGTACATGTTTCTTCATCTTTTTGCTGTGGTTGTTATCTAATAGAACAGTCAGTACTTGGCTGCAAGGAAGACTGACCTCTCTGTGCTTCTCTTAATGAAGACATCACCACCGTAGCCCACTCCTGGGCCTCCGTCTCGCAGCGGAAGTTAAAGCTGATGCGGTCATGTGGTGGCGCCACTAAGCTCAGCTCGTGGCACTTTGGTGACTTCACCTCATAGTTCACTGTCCCCAAATCAAACTCAGCGATGGTCTGGGAAAAGAGGAAGAGAGAAATCTGAGGGGTGCCATGATGATTAAAACAGCAAAGTTTTCACATTTGTATGCATTTTTGTTTAGGGATGCACAATATTAATCGTACTGATCAATTATCGGGCCGGTGTTTGGAAATGTATATTATTGCCTGTTTATTGGTATTGGTGAAATATTAGCTGGTAAGTAGAGACAATAATATGAAGCCAAATTGCTTCCATTGACCTAATAAGCACATTATTTACAAACTGTGATCCACCAATAAACACAGAGAAGAAGAAGAAGAAGAAGAAGAAGAAGAAGAGCCACACATGTCATTGCAGGTGAGGACATTTTTTCAAGGTTTCAGAGGAAAAAAAGGGAACTGACAATTTCTATTCTTGTTCCACAAGTTTTTAAACAACAAATCTTATTAAAGATATGGAATATTAAATCATCCATCTTTAATCACTACATTTTAGCCTTTCTTACTCTTTATGTGCATATAGGTCACTTCTTTTTAAAATATTGTCCGTCTTATTGGTGTTGATATTATATATAAAAATTGATATTAGGTTTTGTTTTTTTTCTTTCTTGTGAAACACTTGTCAGTTTAACCTCCTCAGCCCTGCAAAAAAAAGAGATTTTAATACCCCTTTATTTACAACTTGTAATGAGAGGTCATACACAGACATTGCTTCGTATTACAAGCAATGCTAAATATACCAACTGGGCAAAGTGGGCAACTGCTTCCAGGCCCTCAACCTCACATAGGGCTTAAAGTCTCCATATTCATACTGTACTGTTTAAGGTTGTTTGAAGTTAGTTTGATAATATGCACCAAAAAGAGCATTGTAACACAATCTTTAAGCCCCGTCATTTAGAGGCATATTAAATACCTGTATTATTTGGACCGGAAGAGACTACAGCAGATATGAATGAAAACATATCTGCTTCTCTTGGATGATACCGATAAGATCACTGATAATTTCACACTGTTGTATTTTTTAAAATTAAGTTTATAACCTGTAGTTTATTCACACCAAAGCAAAGAAGGTTGAAGACAAGGAAGCAATAGGCACACAGGTATGCCTAAAGGTAACAGGTCACAATAACAATGCACAGAAAGTGAGCTTGAGGTCCACATCTTAAAGGGTAACTCCTCCAATTTTACACATTAAAGTGTGTTTACATTGCCTCCAGTGGCTAAGTTGCATTGTGGGTAATGTAGGCAGCAGGTTTGGAAAAGTAAATAGAATGCGTGGAAGAAAATGTGATATCTCTGCTTCTGCTATATCAATTTTGTTCATTTGTTTTCAAACAATGAGTCCAGCAGTATTATTGCCGTGCAACACTAGACCAGTGGACTGCTCAACAAAATTAGCACTTACATTACCCATAATGCAACTTAGCGACTGAGTGACATCACTGGAGGAAATAAGAATAACAGATTACATGTAGCCTCCTCTGGAGCCACAAAGCGCTTGATACTATGTATGCAGTGGTACTCCCCAAAACCTGTAAACACACTTTAAACATGTGAAATTGGTGGAGTTACCCTTTAATGTGGCCCTGGAAATAACCCTGTAAGTTTGGGAAACATTGCTCTAAGTCTGTCCCCATTAAAAAGATATTCCAGCACATTAAATATTTACACTGAGTACTGAGATATCTAGCACAAGAGAGTGTTTAGCACACATGACAACAACACCACCGCTGTGTCGTGAACTCACCACACTCCGGCCAGTCCCGCTGCTGTCCTGGAGCGACAGCCGGAATTCCCCGGATTTCCCCGGGTCCATGCTGAGCTGCAGGCGGAGTGACTCATCACCTGCTCCCGGAAGACACAGCGGCCGAATACCAGAATGGCACACCGACACCCGAACCGACATGAGGACGGTCTGGCAGCCGAGTTGTGACTGCGAGGCCCCATAGTGAGCGGGGAGGGCGGCGGCGGACTGGTCCGGTGCGAAACCAGAAGTCCAACCGCCTGAACTCAGCGACATCCTGCCGACAGACTCATGTAGAAAACAACACACTGACACACGGCTGCCCCGGGTCGTTGCTCACCTCCTGTCCCACGCTGTCACCCTTGCTTTGAGTACACTTCTGACGATATTTCTTACATCGCTACCTCGTCGTTGGTTATTCAATAGCCACTCTGACAACAGGAAGCAAGTGCGTACAGTCTGACAACTATTAGGAGCGACTTCCAAAAAAGTGTTGAGGTTTCACTTCTCTCTTCTTCCGTTTTCACCACAGCGTCGTTTCAGGCAGGGTTTCAGGCAGGTTTAGTGTTTCCGTTCGGCTGCGAAGCGATAATAATATTCTTCTGGATGTCCCATAGCTTTCTGACAACACGGTTGTTGACAATAGTTTGATTCTGGTGACGCTGAGTGTGTTGTTGA
Source organism: Lagodon rhomboides (assembly GCA_039737535.1). NCBI lineage: Eukaryota > Metazoa > Chordata > Actinopteri > Spariformes > Sparidae > Lagodon > Lagodon rhomboides. The sequence goes on from CM077803.1 coordinate 13,736,612, forward strand.
TTGCGTATGCTTTCACTTCGTGTTGCGCATGCGTCGCTTGTGGGGTGACGTATGCTGTTGTAATATTCATGACGGTGGCTGCTGCTTTAAATTATTTATGAATGATTAGCTTGGTTAGCATGGTAGCTGACTCTTTGTTGATATTTGAATTTAAGGTCACTATGCTGTCCCTCAGAGAAGTATTTTAAAGTAAACACGTGGCTGTCATTTGGACGTGTGTGTGTGTGTGTGTGTGTGTGTGTGTGTGTCTGTGTGTGCGCATATTTTACCACAAAGGGGCAGCAAAGCATCCCAAATGCACAAAGATCTAGGCCAGCTGTGTATCTTCCCTTTTTCTTCATAATAATTCTGCTGACATCTGTTTTTGACATTCAATCAGCTAAAAAAGAGATGTGCTCAGCAGTATAAAGCAAATAAAATGATTACAACATGCATATATGTACAGTATATAAGTATATACATATATACTGTGATGGAATGAAACTAAGTACATTTACTCAAGTACTGTACAATGTTGAGGTCCTTTGCTTGATTATTTCCATTTTCTGCTTCTTTTCACTCCCACTCCTCTACATTTTGGAGGCAAATATTGTGCTTTTACTACTTTTATTAATAACTTTAGTTACTAGTTACATTGCATACTGCAGGCTGCATTCTCATTTGAAATTAATCTATTTTATCAGCACTGATTCTGATACTCAGATAAATACTGATTACTGGAACCGATAATTAGTTATTTATTAAACTTCTCTGTTTGCAATTATACAGTACTTCTTCACAACAGCAGTTTAATACGCAGTATCAGATTAATCGTACTTGTGGCTTGTAAGAACCTACTTTAAAATGATAGACTGAAGGCTCTCACACACTGTTTCATTTGTTTGTCTTCACAAAGTCATCTGTCACACAAACAAAAGGCATATAATGGTTATTCTACCATTAGCAAAATATAGATTTTTTTTTACAGCAGATAATTTGACCAGTCACAGGATATTAATGATAACTCTATTCCAATCAGATGTGTGCCAGCATGCTCAGTAGTTGCACCCCAAAACCAAAGCAGCTAAACTGATTTTAGTTAAATCAATGATTTTGTTATTTACCTGTGCATGCCCTAAATGATCTTGTGTCTTGCACTGAGGAACCTGTCAACTATCCTTGCAATTGTAGCATCAGTCAAGTAGCTACATGATTGGGAGCTACTGTGCATTGTTGCTCTATGATGATGGTGTAAGGATGCTGAGGATATATAAACATCATAAATTAAGTGAGACTTACACGACCCAGATGGGACTTGAACCCACAATCCCCAGCTCCGGAGGCTGATGCCTTATCCATTAGGCCACTGGGCCACGACACCCTGCTGATCCATCCTTAGTACTACGTCCATATCTGTGTGGGTAGACACTGGGACTGGGTCTATTTACATACAGTGCATGGGTCAAGGTTAATTTATTTTTCAATCTACAACACATGGTTACACAAGTTGTAATCCCTTCAGTACAGTCTATAATCGGAATTTTTATGTCACAAAGCAGAGCCTTTTCTATTCTTGTAACCAATGAATTCTGTGTTTGGTATTGTGAATCTCTCACGTTCGAGCAGGAACTACTTAAACTGCAATCTAAATGCCCTTTGTTCTAAATGAGTTCCTACACCAACAGGAAATGTTTTTAAATACATTTCCCTGCTGACTACTGACTTCCCAATTGAGCCTTTTTGCAACTTAGTCCCACATCAAAATGTGTAATAGCTACATGGGTCCACAGTGCAAAAAGTAGCAGTTTCACAGTAGTGGCTTGTGAGACGCGACTGTCAAGTTTAGGTCTGTGAAAAAAAACAAAAAAACATGGTGGACGTTTCTTTCATTATCAGTAGGGAATGCAATATTTTAAGATAATTTCTGAATGAAATGAATTCAAATAAGTTTTAGCAAGAAATGCATGTTTTGTATAGGCCTACATCCTACATTTTGCACTGTGGACCAGTGGAGCTATCACACACTTTCAAGTGAGACTGGTCGGCTTTTTTAAGAAAGAGGGTCAACCAAACATGGTCGGTGAATGTTTCGGCCCACGCACTCTGTAGGTCACGAATTACGAGGCAGTTAACAAAATATACTGTAGCACGCAAGGGGAGTGATTTAGACCATAAAGCTTGGCTGTGAATCATTGTGCAAGCAGGGTTTTTCTCAATCAATACCAGATGCCTCACGGGCTCTCACGTCCCACAACAACATGGGAACATCCTCTTTAAATTGTCAGCAGATAGTAAGACCACGCTTTTATTTTTATGAATGAAAGTTGCTCTTTAAATATGCAGAGGACATGATTATTGCTTGTACTGTCGTGATACGTCAAAAATCTCATTCACCAAGTGTAACAAAGCAGGAAGTCTGGCAGGTCACTTTATATTCTAACTGAGCCAGTGGTCCTCTGTGGCTCCATTCACAGCAACACTGACGAGACGAAAAGATGAAGCCATTCAATCAGGTGCTGATGAGAACATGATGTCATAGTTTGAAGAGGAGGAAGAACACACTCGTCAGAAGCAGCGCTGTGATTAATAAAAAAAACATCCAGAGCAGGAACAATGTGGACAGCCCCGAACTAGTTGTGTATTTTTTGGATCAACTGTGGCGTTTTGGTAAGTTTGAAGCTGCAACGATTTAAAGGACCATATGCTCAAAGGTATAATATGTAAGATTCCTGCATTATAATGTCCCAACAAAACAAAAACATAATAAAGTGCCCCCTTGGCTGCCCTTCTAGTGGAGAAAACGGGATAACGTGCCCTCTAGGGTGCCCTTTCTATGGACAAAACGTGGTGTAGCGCCTTATAGGGCGCCCCTCCAGCGGAAAAAGTATCGATAAAGTGGCCTCAAGACTGCCTCTCCAGTGAACCAAAAATAATAAAGTGAGGGTGCCCTTTCAGTTTACTTTGAATGTATCATGACTTTCTGTGACACCGCGCACAGCTGGTGTCGTTTTTTTTTAATCCCTCCCCTGCCCCTTGACAGCCCGAGTCCGCCAATGCCTTGTCTAGTGAGTTCAAGGTCTAAAGAAAGAGAGAAGCAAACTTTTATCATAGGTCTGTAACTGGGCACGTGTACATTTATTTGTCTCTAAATCTATCATTAGCTGCACCAATACGTCCGTATTTTGCCCACAAAACAGGGATGAACTGAGCTGCCTCTGAATGTGTTTCCCGCATTTTTGCACAGCACCAAATGACGCCGACAAATCACACAGTGTTTTCAAATTAGGGCTCCCTTTTCAAAAATCGAATTAGCTCCATTTGTCAAGGATTCCTTCATGTCGCGGTGTGATTACACGTCCTCAGGTAGTTTTCTTCTCATTATTGCAGGGCTCTGCGTCATACCATCTGATCTCAGTCCATGACAAAATTATGGCCGCCTTAATGTGTGGAGGAGAACCAGAGTGCTGCCCTAGGGTGGAGCTGTGTACATGCACATACACACACGGACACACACACACATATACAACCTTTTACATCACGTGCTAGGTAGAGATTAGAGTATAGATGATTATATTCTATGTAGGACAGGTTTCTTTCAACCGGGTCATAAAGATTCATCCACTTAAAATACATATTGCAAGGAAACATCAGGGAATAATGTCATATTTTGTGATCTGAAATCACTTATATTACCTTTTAAAGCTGTATTTTTCTTATTTAAATAAGTGTTCTATAGCTCTATAGTTCGAGTGTTTGGTCGGTAAACACGTGTCTCTCTTCCCGCTGGATCATGCAGTAAAAGAGGAAAGGAAAATTGGCTACGGTCACACCGGATAAGAATTTAAAAAATTAGAATCCCTGCCCACTTTAACCAATCAGGACAGAGAACTCTGTAAAGAAGCTCTCCCGTCTGCTCGTCAACATGTAGTGTGCAGGATCCTCCCCCGGTGATGGCTTTCACACGCCAAGTGAAGAAAAGAAAGAGGCAAAGAGGAGTGCCTAGAAATGAAAGAAAGGAGTCACGTGAGTGTGGTGACGTAGAAAAGAGAAGAGAGGGGACTGCTAACTGCAGAAAGGACAGGAAGTCAGCTAACACGATGACGAATCTTGCATTTGTCATCACGCTTACATTTTTTGTAGGCTATGCACACTACATTTTCACTAGTGGCTGGCATTTTTGAAGAAGATCTTGAAGAAAAGATTTCGATAATTAATTGATTATCAAAACTATTACTTTTCTGTCCTAGACCAAATGAATAATTGACTAACCCCTGGTCTTCTCCTACAAGCCTGTCGATCTAAGGTGTAAAACAACTCTTGTATGACAGTAAAGTGAATATTTACAGAATATTTCACTGTTTTCTCTCATTTTATGGAGAAAATAATCAACAGATTAATCTACAATAAAAAATTTTAAAAAAGGACAGTGTGCAGGAAGTTCCTTTCTCTGACTATCATATAAGACGAAGAAAAGCAGCACATTTCATAAAGTTGGAACCGGCCAATGTTTGGATGTTTTTGCTTGAAGCCAGTGCACTAGTCATGGGATTTTCTCAACATTTGAATGAGTCAAAAAGTCACAAAACCCCCCCAACAAAAATTCTACTTGAAACGTTATTTATTAAACTCCTGGCTGTCTGATTTATTAACTTTAAGCTGCACGGACATATTTTGAGCTGCACTGTCACACAGTATCGTGACCTTTACAAACGTCGCTTCAGTCCCAGGGGCGACTTTTACACCTGAGTACGTTTGACTGAGCCAACTTCTCCTCGCATTGGCCTTTCGCATGTGATTCATCGCTGTAACCGCTCAGTGCTTGGTGGCAAAGTGTGAAGTCAAAGCTGTGAATTTTAAAGCTCTCATTCCTTCCTGAAAACCTGTTATTTGGAGGTGATTTTTTATTAAGAAAGTTCTGGTGACAAGACAGTCTGTTCATGAAACAAACCGAGGTGTGTGTCCTGCCCTGTCCCCTTTGTAATCAAGCTGATTGATGAAAGGCTCATCAAAAAACGCCCACCACAGTTCCGGGTCACTGTCTGACAGGCCCACTTGAGGTGCTGGGTCTCCCCCATGTTCACTAATTTAAAGTTGTCCGCGTGTCATTGACTGCCTGATGGACTGCTCTGCTACGTGACAGACGTAAGGAAAACTCCAAAACCTCCTTTCTCAAAGCGATGAGTGGGAGGAGGAGGAGATGAAGAGGAGGGGGGGTAGATGCATCCCGGAGTCTGGGATCACTGTGTGTGACTGACGTTCATGATTCATCATCCGAGCGGTGTGGATATATACGGTGGAGCACACCTTCTCAATGACAACGACTTCAGACCTCCTGACAACTGACCTCAGCCCGTTACCAAAGTTCAGGGTAAGGAGCTGCTGCTTGTGGGTTTATATTAGAGATTTATTTCTTTTCTTTTTCAAATTGAGGATACACTATGTGTTAGGACTTTAATGAGAAAAGTATGAGCTTAATAAGTGTTTTTTTTTTTTCCAAATCCTAGCAAATTATTTCATACAATAATATTCCTACATGAGCTTCTGCTGCTTAGTAATGGGATTTAAAATAACTTAATCCTATTTCATGGGAGTTTTTTCATCTCTTATAACCTGAATAATGCCTAAATACAGCTTTTCTATTATATTCAAAGTGATTTTTTTTAATAATCTTACCTGACTAACATATATTTTTGATGTCTAATTCTATCTGTGTAAGTTTTTCCTGTGTGACTGATACTTCTCTGACCCTCCCATTCAGTGCCTTGAGCGACTCACACAGCATGCTGCCCGGGAGAGCGGCTGATGTGCGGCAGTGCGTCCTCCTGACGAGCCGCTGGCTGCCTGCAGCTCTGGCGCTGCTCCTCCTCCTCTCCTCCAGCCTCAGCAGCGCTCACAGCACCACGGTGGAGCACGACTTCCACATTGTTCACAATGTCGACAACAGAAGTAAGGCTCGGTTTTTAATTTTGGTGCCATTTTTTGCAACCTTTCAACCAGAATTTTGCTGAAGTAGTTTCAAGAGATTTGGGTCAGATTCATGGTCTGTTTTTGACTCCTGATGGTGAGTTCAGTGACCTGCTCCTATTTTCTGTTGTTGTAAGATACTTGAAAATGCTCTCATCCTTTACTTCTGTTCACAGTTAGATATTAATCCTAGAAATGGAGTATGTTGATACAGTCTGAAAACCCTCTCTGAGCACTAAATGGAGCTGAGACTTGTATTTAAGTATAAGCTAGCTGTTTTAAAAGAGAGATGCTCAACATTTCTATTCAGCTCAAAATTAGGAATATCCAGAATCAGTAATATGTGTAACACCAAAAGTGCTGCCAATAACTATTCATTTCACGATGTGTCACTTTGTATTGGAAAGTGGTGGGGACGTAAAAGCTCAGATGAAAAAGACATTTTCCTTAACAGTCTGCTCTCGTCTATTATCCATTAAAGAATAACTGTGTCATTTACAGCGAGCTTTTGGTCCTCAGTTACAATTTTGTCATATTTCACACCAGAATTTGCAGCGTTTGGTTTCAACTGCAGCTACTGATGGAGAGCAAAGCATTTGTTCTCATTTGTTACTTGACATTTCTTGTTGCAAGCTATTTTTTAGACCATTTTAAAGAAATTGTGCTTTTAAAAAACCTATTAAACTTTACAATACTAGTGTAAGACATAGGTAAGGTGTTTTATCTGTACTTGGTGTATCGTTATGAATGACTTCAAACAAAACTTAACATGAAAAATGTAACACTACGTTTATAGAAGTCAGTGTTACTTTAGCACATCTTTTATTCTCATTTAAATGATTGAGTGGAAGATTAAAGGTGCACTACGTAGTTTTGGGGAAGTCATTTTAATCAGAAGAGAAACATTTCATTCACTGATGACTGGATAAACTGAAAAAGCAAATTCTTCTTAAAGGACAGCATGGTTTAATTCTGTTTTTACTTGATCTATAATAATAACATATATATTATTTATGTATGATACATATTTACAATACATTATAATGGAAATACTGCCTTTGTGTGTTTTAATTTATTTTCCAAAACTACATAATCCACCTTTAAATACACTGAAAATCAACAAATATTTTCTTGTTCCTGAATGCAACAAATCAGAATAGAGAATTAGCGATGTTCATATTGGCAACAGTGTGAAGACAAGAGACTCTGAAACTTGAGAGGTTTAATTTGGAGTGACTGTTTTTGGGTTTCCTATGAAAATCAGAATAGTGTTTTGCCCTTTCTTTCACCACTAAATCATCATAAAATGATTGTTATCTGGAATTATGTTGCTCTTGTGATCATAGTAATCACTGTCACTGCCACTAATGTACTCGCGTGCTGTCCAGGTCCAGAGATAGACCCGTTCTGGTACGTGGGACGTGGGGTGAGACCCATAGGGCGCTTCGGGAAGAGGCACAGCGGCGTGGAGTCTCTGGGCAGCGAGGAAATGCAGCCTGTGGTCAGGACGTTGGCGCTGCTGCTCAACAGCATCAGAAACAAGGAGAATCTTGCAAGCATGGATGCGGAGGACAGGGATTGGTTACCGTGACGGCGCACATCCTCCCCCTCATCCACGAACATCTTCATTTTTTATCTTGACGGAGGTTACGTACCCTTTTGCTCTTCACTGTATTTCTGTCTGTTAAGAGGCCTTGGTTGACCCACGAAATCACTCTCCAAATGTACCTGTACATAAAATATGCATTCTATATTGATTAATAAACCAGGATGTTATGATCCGTCTGTCTTTGTTGTATCTGCAGGCGTACAACAAATATTGTCTTTCAAGCGAGAACGTTTTTCGGTTTGCAAATTTTATTCATTTCATAATACATTTTTATTTCTCAGAGTACTGTGGCACATAGAGAATCTGTATTTTTTGCTTGTTAATATTTTCCCCAACATGTCATATGGATTGCAACAAACAATTGCACATAAAAGTGAGTGGCCCCCCCGTGGAGCTGCGCACAGGGGAGCCTCATTGTAGTCATTCACACTGGATTTAAACAGGAACAAAAGTAGGATTTTGTTTGTAGCTCTGTGCGAATCTCATCATTTTCTGAGTATCTGGGACACAGTTACAGTATTAAATTAGACTTCCTGTGTGAATCCAGCCCTACAAAGTCATGACAGTTATACACAGCCTCTTGCACACGACACTGAAAGATTGGTCAACTATGATTGGGCAATACACACATTATTCTATATCATATCCATCTTTTCACACATATACATATATTAACAAATTCTGTGATGATATAATATTATTCTTTTTTTTTACATTAGAAAAATACAGGACACTGATGATTGGACCCTTGTGGCTGTGCTTCTCATGGGAACATCAATTTTGATAAAACCAGAAACATGCTTTTTTTTTTTTATACATCGACACCTTTGCAGAACAAGATTGACAAAAGTACAGGATCAGTGTGCGAAAAACCAGAGATGTGAAAGGCTGGGATGAAAAGGTCACTAATAGAAGGGGCAGAGCATTCATTCAGAAGATCATCACACCTTTTTTTTTTTTAGTTCAAGCAGTCCATCAGGAAATCCGACTGTTACTTTTAATGCATGGCTAACTGAGATTCGGATGTAAGTGGTCACAGAGTGAAGAAAAACAACCCATAAAATGAAAAGGCAGTATTCTCAAATCGAGTGTTTAAGGAGCACAAATACGCTCCCAAAATTGCCTGCTGTCACCCGTGCTTCTGTAACATTTACCATCGTCATTACTCGCAAAATATCAAATGGTAAATGCAGGCATACACTGAAAGCACTTTGAGTCACCACACGTGAGAGAGTCTGATAGGACTGACTGAGGAGGGCTCCTTTGAGGAGAGAATAAAGCCTTCGATTTGCAACAATACTTATATCAGTGGTATTGCATAAAAACGTTCAGTAAAGTACAAAAATAAATTGCTTGTAACAAAATCATGGTTTCATGGCATTTGTTATACATAGCCCGTTAGACTTCATTATGTAAAAATCTTTACAGGATTTTCTGGAAATGCAACAGAAAAGTTCAGACATGACCCGACGAAGGGGAAACATGAAAACACCTTTTTTTGTTCAAATCAAAGGCCACGACGTTTCGAAAGGAGAGAAAATGACTTTGGGTTGAAGAATACTGCATGAGGGAAGGCTGTCAGACCAAAAACCCGAACATCAAACCCGTGGAAACTTGTTGAGCTGAGTTTGTCTGACATTCAGACGTTAATCGAACCTTATTTTGACTCACTGCAATGTAAAAGCCCACAGCTTCCACATTAAGGCTGTAGCGCGTGTGTCTACAGTTATTTTCAGCATTTCCCTCTCTAAATAATCGGTAGAGCACTTCCCTGTTAAATCACTACAGCTCGCATATATTTTTTAGACATTTTGTAAATACACCTACTGACTTTCTTGTTGAGACTTAAATGAGAAAACTGATTCCGCTCTGTTGCCTGTACTCTAAATATGAAAACACCAGCAACAAGCTTACATTGGTTTAGCTCACATTAAATGAGAAAACTGATCCCACTGTTTGAAGCTAAATATGTAGCTAATGCCAGCAAGTGGCTACCTTAGGTCAGTTCATCTTAGATTAAAAGAGAAAACTGATCGCCCTCTTGTGTCTGACGCTCAATATGAAGCTATACCACCAGCAACTGGCTAGCTTAGCTTAGTTTAGCTTGGATAAAATTATAAAAATGGATCCCTCTCTTGTGTCTGATGCTAAATATGAAGTTAACACATGAAATCAAGCTAGTTTATCTTAGATTAAATGAGAAAAATGATGCCACTCATGTCGCACGCTGAATATGAAGCTAACACTGGAAATCCAGCTAGTTAATCTAAGATTAGTTTAGATTAACCGAGACAATTGATACTACTCTCGTGTCTGATGCTAAAAATGAAGCTAACACCAGCAGCTGGCTGCCTTAGCTTAGTTTAAAGACTGAGATGAGGGAGAAACAGCAGCTAGCCTGGCTCCGTCTGAATGTAACAAAATTGGTCTTTTTCTTCAATTTAAACAACATAAACCATCTTTATCGGTGAGCTTTAGAGGTGCTGTTACGCTAAAAATATTAAACCACCTGAAATGCAGGGGAAACAGTTAGCCTGGATATGTCTGAAGGGAACAAAGGCTTTTTCTATTTAGAAACTATAACATGAGCTTTAAATTAGCCTTTTATGCTAATTTAAAAAACATTTTAAACAGGCTAGTTGTTTCCTCCGTTTCCAGTTGTGATGCTTATCCAAGACACCATGCTTCATATTTACTCTCTGTAAATCTCAGCAAAAAAGTCAATATTTCCCAAAATATCAAATATTCCTGTAACTGTTTGGCTGTTTACAAAGAATGACAGATTTCTGTGCTTTGTGTTCCATTGTTGCCACCTAGCAATTTAAGTGGAAGGAAGGAAGGAAAAAAACTTTTTGGTCCTGATACTTGTACATCTAAACACTATTTTCTGGTAACTGATTTATTTTTTTTAAATGGTTGAAATGTCTAAGGTGTTACAATCATTCCCCAGATGAGGATTACCATCTGATAGCTGTGTGTGTGAAAAAGGACAATCATCCAAAAGAAGTTCTGCGGGGGCTTCAGTATGATAAGAGTCCTCATGACATTTCATTTGGTGAGAAAGGAGATGCAGTATAAAACACGGCTCAGCCTCTTTTTGGGACACTGAATCACAGAAAGTTTAACATGATTTTTCCACGTCTTCATTGTACAGTAGATCACAATACTCTTGCAAACAGATAGAAAAAGGAAATGGGAGTCATTTTTGTCTGTACAGATATTCTTTTTCCAGTTGGGTCACGAGGAGTGTTTGCAGATTGTTAAGGCAGAGACACTGACTGTCGAGTCATCCTTGCTTGACGTTGTGTGCGCGGTGATGAGGAGAAAATGGAGGATAAAGTGGTAAAAAGAGTAAAGCGCCAGTAATGTCTTCTGTGAGGCATTTGCCTGACGCTGTACCGTGCCGGGCTGAGGGCTGAGTGCTTGGTGAGTCACACAGGGCAGGTGTTGGCCCCTGCTTGGCCTGGAGCTGGAGGCGGACACTGGGTCAAGGCACTGGATGAGAGGGGGGCCCCCCCCAGTCCCTGGGGCTCTGAAGTCGCCCTGAGGGACTTGTTGTGCTGCTGACTGTCACTATGGCCGAAACACTTTCACCTGCTGCTCTGGCTCCAGCTTTTCTGAAATGCAAAAACACCACAGCATTACGCAAAGCACAGCATTTTATGTTCTGGCTACAATGAATGTGTACTGTATGCGGACGGTTTGTGAAGCACACTGCTCTCAAGCCTGGTGGAGCTAGTGTCAGTGATTACAGTGGAAGCGAAGTAGCAGAAATCTCGATCTAAAGCGATAACAATGTCTTATTATAGGTGCAATATGCAAGAATTGGACACCTGTTAAATTTGTACCAATAGCGGGCGACATTTACCAGAATAACCGCTACCAGCTGCTAACTGTAGCTGTTGTTAGCTAGTGAGCTCATTTAGCCGTGCAGTTAGTGGCCTGGAGTGGGAGCTCAGAGCACCAGGGGAGGGTTCGTGTTTACACTGCTAGCGTAGGAGTTTTTGACCGTGAAGGGCCGAAACATGCTTTCCAACAAAATATATCGACGTCGTCATGACACCAAAACTGTTATTCCTTCACATTTTGTTGATAATTTACATTCTGAATGTTTTCAACCAAAATTCTTTCATATTGACACTTTAAAGTCAATAAATCCTTTATTATTCACTCATTAATGTGTTTTTTTCCAGGCTAAAGCAAAGATTTCAACAGTAAATCTATTATTAACAAATAAAATAAACTCACAAGGTTTTTTATTAATTTTCTTAAGCAGTATATAAACTGTTTACAAGCTTCTTGTAAATTTTAATACATTTCTTATAGTATAACACTAAACATGTTAATGATGCTATGATTAATGGTCTTTTTTTTAAATAAATATTAGATAACATTTTCCAAAGGACAACAAGGACAATGACAGCAACAATCCACAAGACTTAATAATGACGAAGACACACATATTAAAAGAAGTACAGAAGGCCCAGGTTAGTATTGGTACACATTAGCGTCGGGGATGATGACGCCAGGAAGCTTCTTATATAGTCTCAGTAATGTTAATAAGCGTCTTTCAGGGGTTGTAAGGGCCTTATTACCAATTACTGAGGTTATTCCAGAACCTTTATATAGAACGTTTAACAAAGAAACCTCCAACAAAAAGTTTGGGTTACCCAGAAAAAGAGAGTCTATTTATTACTTGTAATTCAGATGACAGCTAACTTGTCCTCCCAGTTGTAGTTTTAGCGCGTACCATGTGATGGACTGATAAAAAAAGGACACTCTCGGCTGGAATCAATGACATGATTACATGTCTTGGTCACTGATTTTGCCCCATTGTCCTGCCCGCTGTCTGTCTTTGGAGCGGCGCTGAAAAAGCCACCCTGAATCAGAGCTATTGTGCGGACGCTGGCGAAGAAAAAAACGAGACAAACACGGACATAAAGAAAGCCCCAACAGAAAAAAGGCCATTCACTGACATGAAAAGGAACAGACTTCTTGTTGGTTGATAAAACGAACCTTATCCTCCTGCACTGTGTGTGTGTGTGTGTTTCCATTTGGCTGCTTTACATCTAATGGAGCTTTTCAGTTACTTAGTCCCCTTTTCTGGCAGATGAATTCAATTTTACATCCATTCAGCGGCCAATCTCTTCTTTTTGGGACAAAGCGCAAAATGCGTGATGTTAACTAAAGGTGAATGAAAGTGTCCCCTCATGAGTGTCTCACTCTCCATCTCTAGCTGCCTTTGTTTCACACACTCACACAGTCTGTTTGTACATTAGCGGTGTTTGTGATTAGGAGAGAGTGTGACATATAGTCAAGTCAGCACGGGTTAGCAGACTCACTTTACTTTTGATAAACCTGTTAATGACTGATAAGTAGAGCGATGTACAGGAGGTTGAACATCACAGCAGTAAATAGATCCAACAGGAGTTGGAGCAGTTTCGATCATTTAGTCTTTTAAAGACTGAAATATGGATTTCTCAGTTTCAGGAAAAAACAATATCGGGTCTTTTTTTGTAATGACTTTAAAATATTGTGCATCTCTGTAGTTTGCCTATGTAACTTATATACATATAGATATAGTTTGAGGATAGGGTGAGTAATGGATCCTGGATATTTCTTCTCACCTTCTTTACCTTGTGAGATAGGACATTTTTTTGACATTTTCGTTACTTTCTCAGGTTATAACACATGGATCTTGATAAAAATTTAAATCAGGCGTACTTAGGTGGCTGGTATATATGAATGAGTACAATTCGTGCAGATCCTAGATCTGGTGAACTTAAATTATGGTTAAGATTATGGGAGGTTTACTGGATCAGGCTTGATAGAATTAAAGGGGAGTGTTGAGCCTTGGCGGAGGTATGCGCTCTACTGGGTGCCATTAAAGTTTTGCCAGGTGGCCATTTGTATTTAATTTCTTCATCCACAGTTTTCTTTGTGTGTAATTTTGTCTGAATTGTTTGGTACCTTTCAGTGGAGGGGCTGGAAGCTTCCTCCTCTGATGGCGTGATGAGTCCAGGGTTTGAGGCTGTAATCAGAGTACTCATATATTATACACTTCATTCACATTTGAAATGAATGAATCATCCCGACTTCGAGCTGCTACATGTTCTCATATTCCCACTTCAGCATCAGGTCAGTCACCTTTACCTTTGCCTTTGGCTTGTACTTGGAGAAGCGATTGCAGGCAGCCACATTCAGCCCAGCTGTTTTCAGAGCTGATATCCTGGCCTCAATGTTTGATACCTTTAAAAGGAGGTGCCGAGTTTTAAAAACACAGTCCAATACAACATTCATTATTAATGAAACAAATCAGTGTTGACACTGGAGATAAGTCAGGGACGTGCAAGGCTTTTTGGAGAACAAGACAGCTGCAGAGAAAAAAAGCCGTCCAGCACCTGTAGTTCAGACTGCTGAACCTGAGCGGCTGCCGTGGCCACCTGGTCCTCCAGGAAGGCCAGCTCTGTGTCTGTGGTGCCACTGCTGATGCTGCGGGCGCACTGCTCCAGGTCCCCCAGCGCCCCCTCCAGCCCGTACACAGCACCAGCAGTCAGGTACACCTGTGCAGAGAGGCAGATAAGACACATTCACTTCCTAATACGACTGAATCTCAGCATTCTGAGGGGTCAAACTTACGTTCTCCTCCATCTTGGTCAGCCTCTGGTCCAGCCTGCGGGTCTCGCAGCTGCTGGAGATGGGAGAAGCGCTCATGGACTCTGACGGGGTGTAGCTGTCACCTCCGGCCTCGCCGATCAGCTCCTCTGTGGCGTTCAAAACCTTCAGCACCTCCGTGGTGATGCTGCAGAGAGAGGCCGCCGAGTACTTCTGCTTCAGTTGAAGAACACACACACACACACACGCACACACACACACACACACACAAAATTCAGTAATCTACATGATACATCCTGAAATGCTTGATGTGAACAGCTTAAAAATAGTGAACATTCATGATTAGACGAGAAATAAAGAGGTTTTGGGCAAAAGGACTGAATGCAAGGTGCATTATGTAAGAATTTTAGTTTAAAACATTCAAAAATAACATTATCAACAATTATTTGACGTGTCAAAGATGTCTATGTATTGTGTTGAAGAGATACCCACTGAAGTTAGCATGCTAACCAGCTAGCCCCGTGCCTGAAACCTCTTTCTTTCAGTGATCCAAACATCCTCGGGTCTAGCGGTGTAAATGCCAGCACTTTGCTGGTAGCCCCGGCTAGCTGCACAGCTAACTGAGCTAACAAGCTAACAGAAGCTACAGTAATGGCTGTATTAAAAGAACACTGCTGGCAGCAGTTAGCAGTTATTCTAGAGATATGCTGCCCTTACTTGTTTGGAGAATGAATTCAAGGTGGTCAATTCTTTACATATTGCACCGTTAAAATCACAAAATGGACAAAAACAACGGCTTAATGTAGCACAACAATATACAATGAAAAAACTGAAAGGTTTGTGTTCTGATCTAAACTTCGACCCCATGTGCTCAATGTTCTGTAACAGAACACTGTGCAGACGACACGTTCACACACATTTGTCTGTCGCCTAATCCGTTGTTTCACGAACATGCATGTCTTCCATGCGCTTATACGTGTTCATTAATCTGTTGGAAGAGCCAGAGGAAGGTGCAGAACAAAGTACGGGTCGTAGAAATAAAACATGCTGCCATGATTAGAAGAGCTCTTATTACTGCGCTGCCGTTCTCAAAAAGTGGGCTGCAGGGGAGCAATTTGGAACCGGGAATTCAATTAGTGCTGGTTTCAAATTAAAAGCATTATATCCATGATTAAATGTTCATTACAGGTCATGCTGATGAAAAAAATCTCTGGTGTCCTCCCCGTTTATAAATTGGTGCATGAGTTGTGGCAGTCCCCATTATGTAGCCGCTTGTGTCATTTCCCTTTCCCCAGTTCATTTGAACTGAATGTGGAAATCCCTCTGAGTTGATTGGACAGGGCTATTCAGATCACCTATTGTTGTCTGGTGTGGAGACTGGTTACTACATAATGACTGAGAGCAGCTAGGTACATTCCCCTCTTGGCCAATTAAGGTCTGCTGACTGCATAATTTCTTAAAGGCTCTAAACAGCTGGGGAATTGGACACTCATGTGATCCTCATCATAGCAGATGTTGTCAGGCAGAAACTCTGGTCTGTTTAGACCCTTTTGAGACTTCTTGTATGTCTTTTGCAATTTCATACATTCTGGAGTCCTTCAAGTAGGTTGCTCTTTGTGCAGGGGCGTTTACTTGCTTAACCTTCGCCTGGCATTTGCACGCTTCATCTTTAGTTCATTATCATTCATGAGTCTTTTGTACTTCAGGGGCTTTAGATTTAGATTTTTATTTTCAAAATAAAATGTTGACATTTCACGTCTCCCCAAACCACAGATGTGTCCAAATTAGTAAGAGTCATACGCATCATATCCACATTTCTACGTACACGTCATATCATGTTCACATCACATGTAGGCGATGTGAGCTGACTGTCATGTCGGGGACGTGGAGGTGTTGGCAGTGGTATTACAGCTAGGTGACCACTGGTGGAGACGGCCTTTCAACATTTGTAAGCGTGAAATCACTGGATAATCATCAACTGCACGTCGTGACGAGACGTTCTCAAGCCATGGTTGTTGGTTGTGCAAGTCCAACATGGAGTAGAGTTTCAACAATATTCATGCTTTGCAGAAACGCACATTTCTAACATTTATTCTGGTGAGTGGGATATATATGTGGGAAATGGGGAAGTCTGAGGAAATCAGTAGCGCTACATAAAAAAATTAAAATAAAAAACAACACAGAAAAGCTTTTTGGAATGAATGGAAAAATCAGTCGGCGGATAATAAAGACCATTTAAAGATGCCTTTGACGGACAAATGGAAAAACATGTTAGTCATTGGGTTTACTGCAGCCGTTAACTGGAGCAGCTCGTTTCCAAATTCAGGCTGTCTGGGACAAGTAATAATTCAATGCTGTAGATACATGGTGTTTTTTTTTTCTTTTAATACATGAAAACAACTAACAAGAAATGGAAAGGGCAGTGAAGAAAGACTGATGTTGTTCAATAACAAATGAATCACTGGCTGAAGCTTTGATCAGTGGGATTGGAGGTGTATTGATCCCATCCAGTGATCTTAAAAAAAGGATAAGAAGCAGAGATGGACGGTCTGAGATAATGACTCGGGGTTGGTCGATGGAGAAATGGATGTTTGGTGAGAGTCGGACGTTTTCATCCACTCCAAAGAACCAGGTCATCACCATGCAGATCAAACAGTCTGACACACATACACGTCTCTCCGCTATTGACTACCTAAATACAAGCCTGTCTTAATCTTTAAGCCCATCTTAAATACAAATATTTGATAGAAATATTATATTAGTAAAGAAACTATAAATTGAGTTTTGTGGTTAAGAAGTAAAATTATATTAGTTCATAGCAGAAGGACATTTGTAAAATGAATAGAATTGTTTCAACAGAACATATTATTTTTATTACTATGAAATATTCAAGAATAGCTGCTGGTTGTAACGTAAAGTAGCCAAGAGCCATGAACAGATCATGAAACAAGTGGCCCTTGGATGGACAGAGGCGCAAAAAAGACAACAATGATAACAATGCATTGTTGGCATTTTTTAAATCCATTTTGCAATGTTGTTCTGTATCCCTTTGTGGTTGTTGTGCGTCTCTGTATTCATTTCGTGTCTCTTCGTGGTCGTTTTTCACGTCTTTCAAGTAATTTCGTATTCCTTTTTGTTGGTTAACGGCATGTTTTGTGTCTCTTTTTGGTTGTTAGTTGTTTCACGTCTCGTTTGCATCTTGTTTGACCTCTCTTTGTGGTCGTTTGTTTCTCTTTGTGGTCGCTATAGTTGTTTCGTGTCTATGGTGGTTTTTGCATGGTAGGCATTTGGCTTTTTACATGTTTTATGTCTCATTTTGTAAATTGTTTTGCCTCTTTTTGTCTCTCTCGGCAATAAATTGAGATTTGAAACGTCGTCATTTTGCAGTGCCATGAATGCGTGTGGACGCTTTGTGATATGTTCCAAACTTCTTTAAAATTGTGTAAATTTTATGTAAATACAAAATAGAAAAAGCCACAAATATCACAGTCTTTGTTGCATGTTTTCGCTCATTCACAACAAGCTGAGCTGTCCCGGTGGGTTTCAAAAGGGAGCTGCGAGCGCCAACAGAAATAGATCACACGAATACATGTGCCATTCACACTGTAAGAGATGAGCATTACTCACAGGAGCCCTTATAATGAGTCTGGCTAATGACCAACATCAGCCCACACGCCTCAGATGTAGCACAAGGAAAGCAGGTGAGCTCATAAGTGCATGTCCAAGTGTGTGTGTGTGTGTATGTTTGTTGGCGTATTTTATCTATCTGACATTTTGTGGGTTTTGACTTTATGATGCGTAACTATAAATACTGGCCCACTGCTTTTAACAGATCATAGATTTTACATAAGAAATGTGGGAAATTTCAGTTTTTTTTTTGACATAATACATACTACAGTAAATACATTTAGTATGTATGTATACAGTTTTTCAGACTACACATGCTTTTAAAATCACTATACAATTAAATACTATACCGTTTTTTACATTAGGTGATGCAATATGTGCACAAGCAGACCTTAATCAAGCTACACAAGAAGAAAAGCTCTTTTATTGGACGATAATCGACTTTAAAAGCACACTCAAGCTGAATAAAGGCAATTTAGATGACATCTTTGTCAATAGTTTACTACTACTATATAATCTGCATTATATCATTAGGACACAGCTTGTGTGTTAGACTGACAGAAATACATGAGGATGCAATTAGTCTCTTATCAAAATGATCATGCTAGCTCTGTTTAAGTCCTTTTAAATCCTAAATAGTATGCTCAGTGACCCTTCTGACTCCTTGCATGTTCGAAAACAGAGGATACAAACTTCTGCCCTCCAACAGGTGATTCAGAGTTGCTCCTTTTAAATGCTACAGGCTGAAGAAATTCTTACATCAGTCTATCCTGTTGATAAACTACAGTCAGTGAGCTGTTAACTAAGATCTGAAGGTGAGGATATAATGTGATATGTTTTATGGCCACGGGCATGAATGCGCTTTGTATATCTATGAATATGTGTCATATACCTAACCGTATGTTGTGTAAGGTTGTTTTTTCCATTGGTTGATTATATATGGAGGTCTCTTGGAAGTGTGCACAACATTTTTATTATTTTTGGTTGGAACCTAAAATTGAATCACGACCATCGATGTTGCTCATGCTCAAAGCATTTCAGGAGATATTTGTGTTTGAGAGTTTGATTTGGTTCATTTTCAGAATGCTACTTACAGAAAACAAAGGTGGACATGTTGTATTCAGCTATGGTGAAACCTGTAGATGTAGAAAAAGATTGCTGCAGCAACAGCCAAAAAAGAAAAAAAAAAGCTTCTTATGCAAAACTGGGCCTGTGGCTGTGCTACATTCTGACCTTTTGCGGTTTTATTAATATAATAAAAAAAAAGATATTTGCAGCTCCTCTGTGACGGATGTCCTCCGGTGTGAGTCTTGAAAGCCACCGAGCAAAGGCAGGGGGTTTAAGAAAGAAGACCTCTCTGTTTTATTTTGCTGAACTAACATTTCACGGCAACATTTTCTGCTACTACACTCACTTAAGCTGCAGTTAAAAGAAATTAAAGAAGAAAATGAAAACCACCAGCAAAAGAGACATACAACCAAATCACACACTCATCCAGCCTCCGCCTGAGCATTTACATGAGAAGCAAATGCTTTACTGTGCGTTTGGTCGGAACAAATTCGTGCCAACGCACGTTTAAGCACGTTTTATGTGCATGCATACAGGTGTGGACATGTGTGTGCGTCTAGTTGTATGTCCTCAGGCGTGGCGTCCTGCACAAGACATCCTTTGCTCTCTAGCCAGTATCTCACCTGCTGTAAGAGAGAGGAGAGCACCTGAAGCCTCTGCTGTTTCTCCAAGTCATTCTGTCCCCCCTGACGCACACACAGACACACACAGACAAAAACACACACAAAAACACACACAGACATTTACCAAAAAACGCAGACCAGCCGAAAAGAAGAAGAAAAGCACAGAGAAAGAGTGACAACACATGATAAAGGACGGACAAGGGCAGCAGCGATTGCCTCGTAAAAAAATACATTAATAAATAGTTAAAAAAAGAAAAATTGTTAAAATAATATAATAAACAAATAAAATAAATAAATAAACGTATTGAGGGGCAGACAGACAGACAGTACTTCACTAGCAGGGCAGCAGCCAAAGCAGAAAGTGAGTGGTGAAGTCAAGTCTTCTGTATTTTCTTCTTACCTGGTTGTCTGACAGCACCCCCTCCTGGGAAGAAGGTGTAACAGCAGGTGAACTAGCGCTGGACCCACTCCTCCTCGCGCCCCCTCTCTGCTCTCCATCCCTCTCCACATCTCTTCTGTGCTGCCTCTTGCTCTGTCTGTTCGGCTCTCGTTTGTCTCCCCTCTTCTGCTCCGGCTCGCCCGCCGTCGCCTCCAAACTTCCCGCTCCCCTCTCCAACCTCCTCTCCCTCCCTCGTCCCTCCTCTCTCACCGACTGGCTCTTCAATAGTCTCTCGCTTCTCTTCGTCTCTTGTCCGTTCACTTGCTCCACTGCTTCACTACTTGCCCTGTCTCTTAATCTGTCACTCGCCCTCTGCCTTTCCTTCTCCGTCTCCTTCGGCCGCGTCTTCTCTCGCTGTCTGTCACTTTCTTTATCCGTCTGTTTGTCCGCGGGCCGCTTCGTGCACTCCTCCTCAGATGAGCTGCTGTCTTTGCTGTTGGCGCGGCTCACCAGCTGGCTGAGTCTGGACCGCAGCTCCTCTTCCAGGGGGTCTACGGGCCCCAGGCTGCTGGGCGAGAGCTGGGCCCCCGGAGCCAGAGAGCGGGGCTGAGGAGGGCTCGGTGCAGCTGAGTTTGGGGCCACTGTGTCCAAGTCCTCTGGCTCGGGTGTCATGGCATCTAGTTTGAAGGCGTCTGGTGCAGCTGTGGTCGTTGGCATAGTGTCAGGTGCTGAGTGCTCCTCACTTAAACCTCTCTTCAGAAGGGCGTTGAGTAGAAAACCACTGCTCTCCTTGAGTGACGGTGCAAAGGGACAGAAATATATACAATATGAGTTAGTTACTGTGAAGAATCTATTATAATACCCTAGATGTCGGTTTAGTGTGATATCTCACTTGTACTCCTGGGTAGACGGACTGTGTGTGGCTCTGGCCTCCAGGTCGGCTCTCTGTCGACGACTCCCTCTTGCTTTTCCTGCGCCGCCGCGACCTTCTGATCGGGTCGATCTGCCTCTCCTCAGCCTCGCTGCTGTCTCCCATCACCTGGGAACAACGGAGGAAAATAAGTACTTTTAATCATGTACTATTTTAAAGTACTTGCACTTTACTTTTTCCAGTTAAAGGTGCGCTGTGTAAGAACTTTGGCTGAAAACATTCAAAACTTCACAACAAATATCAACAGAGTGTGAAGGAATAACAGTTCTGACACTTTGACATCTGTGTAGTGCGTTGTACAGCATGGCTAACTAAGCTAACTAGCTAATGGCAGCTACAGTTAGCAGCAGTTAGGCCAGAGATATATTTGCTTTTGAACCACATGTGGACAACCGGCTGCATCGTGAACATAGTTGCCTATATGCTAGAGGATACCACTAGGTGGCATTGTGATGTGCTTATTGACTCCTGACTCTGTCACCTACAAGCCCCCAAAAACGTTTTCCCATAAGCTTTACGTTGTGAAAGAAGCGGCTGCAAAACGGTGGATGCATTTTTTTTCCGCATGTCACAACCCACCGCGAAATGACTCATTTCACTGTCATAATTTCGAGCCATTCGTTACATAAAATGTTTAAGTCAAGAAGAGCCACAAAATTAAATCATTCCATCTCTATTCAAGTTAGCTGGGTGCTAAATCAGAAGTTAGCCGGCTGAGTTAGTTAGTTACTTTGGTTACTATTTGTTCTGAAAATAAATGCAACAGTTGTCCAGTTCTTACATATTGCACCTTTAGTGCTCCTTTTTTACGCCTAGAGTTTACATAAAAAAAACACTTGATAAATGTATTCACAGCCTTTTTGGATTGAGAGCACTTTACAAAAGCAGTGTCTTGTCCTTTTTTTCTGAGGTCTATGACCTGTTTGCAGTTTCAACCATAAGAGATTGCTCTTTAAAACAATTTCACATTATTCAATGAAAATAACTGTTTGCCTTTCAACGAAGTCAAGATTTGTGGAAGCAAACTTTGTTTTTTCATGTGTACCACCCGTCTCATCATCCCTTAGATTTAAAGCAACACTATGTAACTTTTAAAGTAATCCTGGAGAAACATAGTTGTTTGTTAAGACCCGTTCCCAGATGGTCAAATTTTCAGTTTAATTCAATCCCAGTTTATAACATGAAACACAATATTTACATCAGACTTTATTGTACATATAATCCAAATGATATAATAATGTAAAGACAGATCACCTTGGGGTTAAAGTTCACATCCAGCGCCTCTGGCTGCAGTGGATACGGAGAGAAGTTCTGGTGAAGGTGTTGGTGGTAGAGCGGCTGGTGATGAGGGTGCAGGTGTGTGTCCGCCGGCCCTTTCTTCCTCAGCGGGTTGTGAGGCGCTTTGCGAGGACATGCCGACAGCACGGACGAGGCCTCTGAGTCGGAGTTGAGAGTCTCTGTGTTGGTGTACTGTCCAGAGGACGGCGATGTGATGGGGAGGTGCTGGGTGTACGTCCACTCGGGGTCGTGCTGCGAGTCCGTGTAGTAAGTCTCATCGGACAGCTTGCGGCGGAACTGTCGCAGCGCCGCACCCCAGCCGCCCTCATCGTCCGGCTCGGAGTCGGATCCCATCTCGTCGTACGCCGAGACGACGCCGGACTCTTTCTCCAACACGCTGAACACTAGGCTCTTCCTCTTGGTTAGCAGGCTGGGCCGAGACAGCTGGGAGCTGTGCAGAGCGATCCAGTTGCCGTCTGGACTCTGGAGCACTGAGGAGGCACCTGGAAGAAAAACAAACAGACAGCAGGAGGTTTAGACAAACAAACCCTTATTTCCACCTGTGCTTTTTGGATCGTCTGTGTGACCCATTCCCAGGTTGTCAAACACATCAGACTCAGTCAAGTACTTCAGAAATTACATAGTGTTGCTTCAAGAGTGCAAGATTAACCCTTCCTCGTGTATTACAGTAAAAACCCCTTCAAAAGTGGCAGATTAAAATGAAACAAGATGAATATATATAAAGCTGT
Organism: Lagodon rhomboides; assembly: GCA_039737535.1. NCBI lineage: Eukaryota > Metazoa > Chordata > Actinopteri > Spariformes > Sparidae > Lagodon > Lagodon rhomboides. The sequence goes on from CM077803.1 coordinate 13,759,434, forward strand.
ATCCACTATATACACCTTTCACTTATACAGATATAACCATGATGGATAATTTAACAGAATAATAGATATTAACCCACTTGTACTTTAGAAATAGGCAGTACACCCAGGATATTTTCAATCTCTGAGTTTCTAATAACAGAATTCCTGAAGATATAAAGGAAAGGAATATTGTTTTTGATTATGCACTTGTGCCGCTTGGATAAATATCATGTTCAAACCAAAGTTTTTAGGTAAACTAGGTGCATTTCTGAGTTAATGTTAAATAACAATAATCATTCTGGTTGTTTACAGTTGCACTGTGTGTATGTTTTTTTTTAATGATTACAGTGCCAGAAGATTAATTATATTGGCAAAAGTTAAAATAATTCAAGGTTTGGCAAGCATTTTGTACCACCAGTGAACAAGTAGTTTAAATCTAAAAGGGACTTTTTGGTGCCACCATCTCTCTCCATATTCCCCCCTTTTGTCCATTGCATCGTAAGCAGAAAATGCTTTAATTAATGAAATTGTGAATCTAGCAAATACAACTCTGATTCCAAAAAAGTACAGTACAAAAACATCTTATTCTCTGTTTTACCTCAACAACTTTTCATATATTCTTGTACATATATGTTCATTCTGTTGCAAAGAAGTTGGGATAGTGGCATCAGAAGACTGGGAAATATGTGTCATACTCAAGAACACCTTAATGGAAAATTCCGCAGGTGAAGAGGTTAACTGACAGGTGCTGGCATCATGATTGGGTATGAAAGCGGCCTCCTTCGAAATGTTTAGTTGTTCAGAAGCGAGGATGGGTTGAGGTTCACCACTTTGTGAGATGCTTACGTAAAAGATGTAACTAGATGGGCTCAGGAACACTTCCTGTAAGTGTTGTCGGTTGTTTGCAAATGATTGCACTCTGTTTTTATTGACAGCATCCCAACCTTTTGGAACCAGAGTCGACGGTTACACAATTGCATCTCCACCAGAAGGAATCAAAATTCAAACTGCTCATCTAAATGACAATAAGCAGAGTCTGTGAGTGTGACGTTTACTGGAGTTGTCCAGGCGGTCGACACTCTTCCAGCTGGGCAGAGACGTGGCCTTGCCCTCCCTCTTCAGAGAAGTGTAGTCTTGCAAGCCGCCGCCACCTCCACCGCCGCCGCCGCCACCTCCACCGCCTGCACCGGCGCCCTCCTCCTCTGGGCCCTTCTCTGGGGAGTCGTCACTGGTGAGGGAGAACGCCGACCGCGAGCGCTGCAGGCACACACATCAAAACACACGAGAGTCTGAGACAGAGATGTTTGACCACGCTGGAAATTTAAAGTTCCTCGTCTTTAATTTGCTTTTGTTCACTCGAGTCTGAGCGGGCCCTTCAGACAAAGGAGCTCCAGACGAGAATATTACTGCTTGGACTGAGGCGGCAGCACAGTGGCCAGGAACAGTCACATTAAATATCCACATATAGTAATTACATAATATATAACAGAGCACTTGGTCCATCCGGCTCGTCTGCTCTCTTTCTGGGCAATAACTTTAGCTGTAAGTCCACAGTTTGATCAGCAGGGGGAGCTAGAAAACAACTAAATAACCAGCCCGGCAGCAGAGGATGGGCAAGTCTCTCTTCGTACGAGTGTGTGTGTGAGAGAGGATCCTAAAGTTTGTTTGTCGTGAAATATTTAAAAGATTAAGACATGGAGTCAGTACTCTTATTGACAAGGGACTAAATTAGCTTTAGGACGGAGTTTTCTTGTTAGAATCGAGTTGAATTAATCGGGAATGTTTCCTTCAGCACAGTCAACGTTTGTGGATGTGTATTTAAAGTTCATATGCCACCGGGGTGTAGCTTCAGAGGCCGCTCCACTGAGAAACAAAAGAGGCAATTTAAAGGCCACTTTTTAAACCTCATTCAGGTGCACAAGTACACTACAACTGCAGCATAACACTATTCAGTCTTGATCTTGATTTAACATCTAAGTGACCAGTGTATGTATAGTTATGTTCAAGTATACACTGGACTCTCTATTACTGCACAGAAGAGTTACAGAAAAAAATAAATCCACTCTGTCGATGGGTGGGACGCACCGCGAAGATTACCCCAAGGATCAGTGTTAAGGCAGCGCATTTGCATGCTCTGTGTCTTAGTGAGTGTGTTTGCAGAGAGCTGATAAACACGGCCCTTCCCACAGCGGGCCGAGCTGGCGAAGAGGATCCCATCGTATTTCACGGGACTTTGATCTTTGCTGAGTGAAACAGCGGGAAACAGAACGGTGAGGCCCAGGGAGCTCTGCTTTGATGCTTCACTCACACACGGGACGATGACAAATCTCCTGGAGTCCCTGCTGACTCGTAGAGTGAACCACCGCCAGGTGTGTGTGCACTGTTGATTTGTGTGTATGCGCCCCTGGGTGTACTATATATCATTATGCGCCCGTGCAACCTGTGTGTTCTGTGGATTTTTCTATAAAATGGAGCATTTAGCGAGAATGCTAGGTAAACGGTCTGCTCTGGAAGTCATGCTGGCCCACTCAGGTATCGATCAGGACTGGCTCATACATTTACAAAACTTCTTATGCTTTGCTTTTGCCTTGTCGGCTGTAGACAAGCCTGTCTTCTCTTGAATGTAATGGAACTAGATGGCACTCGGCTTGTGATGCTCAAAGCGGCGCAAAAAAAAAAAACAGCATTTGAAAAACTCGACAGCAATGTCTCTTTCCAGAAATCACGACTCAGTTGCTCAAGATAATCCCCAGACTTTGTTGTGAGCAGTTTCATGTAGGAACTGTTTTCTCTCTATAGAACTACACCAACCAATGGTATCAGCTCAAAGAAGAAAGCACGCATCTACTCATGGACAAGAGGCAAGCTAACATTACAGCTCAGAAGGCAGACACCTCTACGGCCGATATCTCCAAAACCTGGAAACTCACACCAAAATCAATCTAGACTGATAAATAGCCCTACAGGTAAGGGGAAACATAAGTATTTTTGATGTTGTGAACTGTCCCTTTAAAGGGGAAATCCACTGTAAAGCACTTCAAAAGTGGAAAACAACTATTAGCTTTGCACCTATTTTGCTACTTGGCAGTCTTTTTCCCCTTTATCCAAAGGAAAATCGTACATGCAGTGGATGAAACCCACATTTATAGACTTTTTTTATGTGAAGTCGTCTTTATTTTTAAAATCCCCTTTAGTCTTTCCTATCATTTTATACTTTTCACGTAATAATTGTATCTGTTTCCAATTCTTCTATTGTGATGTTGTCTTGTTATGGTTAGGGTTGCTTTAATTCTTTGTATTTGTATTGCTTTTATGGGATTTTGCACTTTTGCTCCTTTTGTATTATTCAGATCGCCGTTTTGTGTTTTCTGGGCTCAGTCTGGGCTTCTCTGTGTTTAGATTGACTGTAGATAGACTGTTTTACTCTGTACATCAGTAAAGTTATTTCCAATATTAGATGAGACTCAAAGAGCCGCAAGTGTCCAAACAATCCACTCAATTATTCACTTTAATGTATTTAGTGAAATGTGGATCCGGAACAGCATCAGAATACACATCATTCTGATTAAATGTGCCAACTTACAAGCGAGTCAAACCCCTCGCTGCTCAGGACTCACAGAGGGCATCAGGCAAAGAAAGAGACCAAAATACAAATGCTAAATGGGACCACATCGCCACCACATGTGTGACCGGTGCTACTGGAAGGTTACAGCGATTTTTTCGCCAAACACAACATTCCTGTGTATTTTAAATCTGGCTGACACACGGAGACAACGGCCGGGCCGCCCAGAGGAACACACACAAAAACACAGACAGACGACCATCAAACTATATGTGCTGTGAAAGGAAGTGAGAAGGGTACAGCGTGTCCACTGGAAAAACCAAACCGCCCTTCTTTAAACACACGGTGCACAACAGAGGAGCATATTCTCCTGGTCGAGACTCAGCAGCTCACACCCGCTGACGGGACGCTTTTACTCCGACTTCTCCGGATGCGTTTGGCATTTTTTTTTTTAGTTTTGACAGTTTGCATTGAGGCAGAGACTGACCCAGAGGGAGTAGGAGGTCTTGAGGGGGTCCTGTGGTCCTTGTGAAGAAGCTTGAGGCTGAGACGGAGAGGGGAGCTCGCTGGGCTGGATCAGGGACTGAGGCTGAGGCCAGACAAAGTCATACTCCGTTTGCATCTCTGAGCGCTTCCTCCTCTGGATGATCTGAGGGGGAAAGAAAGGGAAGGATTAAGTGAGAGAGCTGCGATGTACGCAAGCATATGCAGCGCTGCACTGATATAATAAAATATAATAATAACTGCACATTGGAAAATGCAAATGCAATCCCATAACAGCATTTTACATTTACACTTCGGCATGAATAATTGGGATAATGAAACTTTAAAACCGATAATCCAGTTTTCCATTTGAATTTGCATTTAATATTATGCACGAACATCCTAGAAGTGCAGATGAAAAATACATTTTTCGTTTCACCTTCAAAGACTTGACGGCCAGCGCTAGTTAATTAAAAGTGCAGAAGCAATCAAGCGACTCCAAACTCTGGCTCGGCAAATTAAAGACGCGATTAAAACTGAAGCAGCTGTCATTTGAAACTTTTTCAAATTAAAATATGTTTAGAGACTTCCTGCCCTTTGCTCAAATGGTTTGAGAATCCCAATTTCAACAGAGGAAAATACAGAGGTTAATTTTCCCGCACTCTTTATCACAACAGATTATCAATGGAGATTTTAATAGTCGGTCATGACAGAGGGGGGGACCAACTACTCTGAAAGGAAAAGTTCACACAAAAATTGAAAATTCGTTTGTGGTCTACACGTCCCCATGGTGGTAAAAAAAAGTCGGGTGAAACATTTCTGGAGCTTCACAGCAAAATAGTGTTGCAGCATTCTCCTAAACAACTGGAGTAGATGGGGACTTGTTTTAAAATGTAAAAAAAAATGGACAAATTAAAACGTTCCACTGGCTCCATACAGCTTGTCCAGGTAATCCAAGTCTGCGGAAGCCCTGAGATCCCAAAATGATTTGAAAAGACGCCATTTACACCCTTTTCAAAGCTGAAACCTGCACTGGTGCTGCTAAGCTAAAAGCGAGCTTGATCGTGTGTTGAGGGTGTAAATAACGTATTTTCACATTGATATGGGATCTCCGGGCTTCCAAAAATTTGGATTACACTGTATGGAGCCATTTCTATTTTTATTCCTAGTTTTTTTTTTTTATGTTTTTAAAACAAGTCCCCATCTACTTCAGTTATACAGGAGAGTGCTGTTTTGCTGTGAAGTTCCAGAAATGTTTTGTGCAATATGAAACTTCACTAGCCTTTCCATCGGCTTGGGAGTGACAAGATAATGACATGTATTTTATTTTCAGATCAACTTTTCCTTTACCTTTTCTATACACAAGGGGTAAATTGAACATGTCAACCTACTTTTTGTACAATGGTCGTAGCAAGTTCCTCTATGAGCTCCTCTTTGTGGTCCCGCAGATACCGTGCCTCATTCTGCTTCTCCTGCACACACACACACACACACACACATCAGATATTCTGTTCAAAGCGACTGTGAATTACCAGGAGAGGGTCTGGGAAGACGTCTCAGCCAAAAACCATGACTGCATCCCGCTGATACTGGGACCAAGAGGGAGGCAACGGGAGGAGGTAAGCGGCCATGACAGAGGAAGCAGAGATAGGAAAAAACAGCGGAATGAAAGACAGAGCGGATAGAAATGAGAGAGAAGAGGAAGAGGAACAGGGGGATGTCTCACCAAGCTGTCGCCGAACTCCTCCGCCTTAGCGATGGCCTCCTCTATAGCCTCCTCAGCAACACGCAGGGCGACTGTGAGCGTCTCTGCCATACTGTGTCCTAACATCACACACATAAACATTTTAGAAGTTACACCTAAAAACAGGTGTAAAGGCTATAGACAACCCTTCATCCTCTCCCTCTACTGTAACTCCTGTTCTAATCTAATGGTTCCCAACATGGGGGTCTCAAACCCTTCAACAGGCTGCAAGATAAATCTGAAGGGTAACAAGATGATTACGTGGATATTAAATCTGAAGAGTTTAGAGGGGAAAGTGCTCTTTGGTGGAAGTATGCAAACTGTGAGAAATGCTTGCAAGTTGACATTGTAAAAATTTAAAGGGGAACTCCGCTGATTTTAAGCTTATGCTGTGCAAGTTTAAAAAAAAAGGTTGTATAAAGCCCTTAATGACTTCAGAGGGAGCTGCATAAAGCGTCACTCGGGGCTGGAGTTTGAAAAAAAGGGAATAATCTGGGGGTGTGGAGGAAAAAGTGATGTTACCAGAGATCTGTAGCCTGCCCGAAGCTACGCTACCCACTACTAGAATAACACATCACAAACTCCGACTGGACTGTTGGAAAAGGAAGAACACGTGGACCATAGTGAGTCCAACAGTTATAGAAAGAGCGCCTACATTACCCACAGTGCAACTTAGCCACTGAGTGACATCAGTGGAGGACAATTATCAGATTACATGCAGCTTCCTCTGGAGCCACGAAATGCTTTATACTACTTTTTTTTCCACACATGCGGTAGTACTCCCCAAGACGTGTGAACACACTTGAATGTGTAACAATGGAAGAATTACCCTTTAAATCTTTACCCCTGGTGGATGAAATGACATACTGGGTGTTTCCCACGGTCAAAAAGCGGAAGAGGTTGGGAAGCTTTGATGTAAACAAGTTTAATTCGTAGCTTTAGGTCTTCCGGCAAAAGAAAACTTTAAATGTAGTCTGTAAATGATTTGGGATGAAAGAGAAGAAAGACAAAAAAATAAACACAACCAAAAAAATGGCAATTACTCCCAACGGAATACAATGCAGCGTGGCCTCACTGGCCATTTGAAATAGTGCAGTCTAATGAAAACACAGATCCCACACACACACACACACATATAGAGAGTGTTTGTGGGCTTCTCAAGAGCTGCCATTATCTAAATGGCAGATCTTGATCATTGCATAAACAACTCATAATTACAGGCAAACAAATGAAATTAGCTTTATCATTATGTTGGGGCTATTTGGCTGTGTGCGTGTGTGTCAGTGCGTGTGCGCGTATAGCAAATGGCACAAGCGTGTGTGTGTGTAGACGTGTTGTCTGTGGTGCTGGAGGCTATAATTTCTTTGTGTGTGTGAGACGCCATGTCAGGGGTTTTATGTGTATCCAGTAGATTTATGTTTGTACGTGTTTGAATTTTAATGTGTGTGCAGTTTAATGGCCAAAAGAAGACCATTACCCCCCCGCCCGCCCACACACACACACACACACACACACACTTACAGAATGGTCTCAACAGTAAATGAGCAATAAACGGAAAAAAACTCAACATTTTAAGAAAATGCACAAAAGGGACAGAAACTGTGACAGAGCAGACGAGAAGCAACTCGAGCAGAAAAGATCATGTCGCTTATAATTGTGGCTGAAATTACCCATCTGCAACCGCCACAGAACAAAACTCTGCCGTGTCATCGCCACATCGCTCACCTTCGCTCTGTTTGTAGAAGGCGGAGTCACTGCCACAGACGCTGCCATCGTTGTCGTTGCCGGTGCTTCCCTCGTGAACGCTGCTTTCTGAAAGGGGGGGACAGACGAAGACGTCAGATAAAAGCCTTTCGAAGTGACGCCTGTCACAGAAATGCAAATATACTGCTCCTATCATACCATATCATAACGAAGCTGCATATTCCTTTGCACCGCTGCCACATTAAAAGTAGGTTACACTGAGCACAATGCCACCAAGCCTCCCTTTTGTGCTCTTGTCAACTGTATTCCCAACTCCATTTTGTCATCTTGTCAAATTGTATTGTTTTGTTTCTTCTACTTTGTGCCTTTCCCCATTGTGCATAAATCGAAACAAAATGACAGTAGAAAGAGAAAATGACTAATTCCTTTTGCCAGTCAAACAAATCACATCTTGGCACTCATCAGAAGCATATTCTCAGAGCACACAAGCATCACCACGCAGTGTCACTTGTTGTATGTTTGCTTTATAACTCATTCAGGCCAAGTCTCTTGTGAGTTAGTGCTATATTTGTATCTCCAAAATCTAGAGTTACAGCAGAGACGAGCCAGAATGGAAACGTTCTGATTATAATTCTGAGACAGGTCTGCTTAAAGAGCCGTGAAAGCCCAGAGTAGGTGTAGCAGTTACAACATCACCGCCTTCAAAACCACATATTCCCTCAGCGGCCCATTAACTGCTGTTAGACATCTCTCCTGTGGTTAACATTTATTGTGGCCCTCTCATCAGTCCAGCTGTAAAAAATGAAGCTAGTATAAATGGACACGCAGCTTATTAAGAAGACAAACTGTCAGACGGGGCCAGGAGAGGGATTTGCCAGACCACCAAGGTGGAATGTAACGCTACTGAAAAGAGGGAAGTGACTGACCGCACTTCAGGTGCGTCTCCACTATAAAACACAAGACTAAAAACAGGCTTTTTAAGTGTGAAATTCAGCGGTGGACGCATTATGTTTTAGGGGCTGGGCTGAAAAACATAAAAAGGGCACCACATGTATGACCCCCCCCCGCATACATGTGGTGCACCAGCGCTCAGAAAGTCATGATATATTTATAGTGAAGAAAGTGCACCACTGGAGGGCACTATCATGTTTTATTTACCATGGGGCATCCAAAATGCCACTTTCACTGGCACTTTTTCAAACATGGGGGCACACCAGGCCCTACCGGTTGGTGACTGCTCAGGCCTTTGAGAGCTGACTAATCAGAGCAGACGGGGCTTTTAAGGAGGGGGGGCTTAAAGACACAGGCACTAGAATGGAGCCTTCAGACAGAGGGTGAATAGAGGTGCTGCAGAAATGGACAATATGTGAAAAATAATGTTTTTTGGACATAAACGAACACATTTTAAGTCGCAAGTAGGAGCCTGAAAAGCAGCATAATATGGGACCTTTTAAAATTTAGCACTTTCCACCTCTGGTCCGCACATTAGCTCATTTCGTTCCACCGGAACAAAACCATACCCAACCCAACCCAAACCAAACCCAGGCTTTGTTCCTGTGGAACAAAGCCCGGAAGGCCTGTCCCTTCTGCCCCTGCTGCTGACAAAATACAAACACAAACAAACTCCATGACTCCCATCCCTGGCCGGTCTCCTTGCCTCCGACATTAATCGAGTCAACAGTGTCCTGTTGCTGCTCCTGTTTCGACAGGCTGCAGTTTCTGGCTGAGTGCACAGAGACAGCCAAACGCTCGTGGTGGTTTGGTGCGGCTTCAAGGTTCCGGAGCCACTCACCGATTTCTGCCATAGCTGACTGTAACACGGCCAGGAATACAGCCTTATACACAGTCATCACTCTTCTACACCGCAGTGTTGTCATTGGATGCAGACTCGGTGTCTCCCACAAGTGAACGTCTTACCAAAATACACATATTTGGCATAAAACAGCAGTAAAGTTAATTAAATGATTTCAGAACGGGTTTAATGAGCCCAGCAAATGGAAGTACGAAATGGGCAAACAAAAACACTAATACATCATACATGAAAGACGCTGGAGTTTTCTCCTCTTTTTCCCTTGACAGCAGCAGTAAGACATCCAGCTGTCAGATATGTTTTCTATTTCAGCTTTACTGCAAGATAAACTGTTGTTTGTCAAAGCTCTGCGACGTTTGAGTGCAGAGCCTGCAAGCCGGCAATCACAAACTCTTACATTACTTCAGTGTGACATGCAGTGACATGCCGTACACACTCAACCACAAAAGACAACTTTTGATGTCTCTCTACACATCTCACTACAGGCGGCAGCTGCCTCAACAGCAGCTTCAGCCGAGTGTGTGCTTGGTTTCCATTTACAAAGCCCAGTCCTCCCAGTCGCAGCACGGTGTAACAAGTCCCCCAAAACCATTACACGCTCCAGCCGTCCTTCACTGCCACAGTTGTCTCGCTCCGACTCTGACAGAGCTGTACTTGTTCTCGCTTGGTTAGAGCTGAATTATCGTTTCTGGCGGCGTGGAAGGGGAACAATAGGTGGGGAAATTACCTGCAGCGGCTCCGGACAATGTGGACACAAAAGGACTGCTGTCAGAGAAAGTGAGCCGCGTCCCAAGAATCGCACGCGCACAGGTGGGGCAGCGTGCACACACACACACACACACACACACTGAGAATGACAAAGGGAAGGTGATACACAAATACACAGGCTGAGAGACCTCCCTGGGGGACGGGGGTATCATGATAATTCATTCCGCAGCAGCACCGGCTCGGCACTGTTTACATACCAACATCCACCTCTGTCACAACAGCCTGTCAGTAGAACTTGGCCATGTGTGAGATATCCCAAAGAGCATTGCTGTCACCTGTCAGTCATATAGATGTGGCCTGCAGCGAATTGCTCCATATGCAGGACAGCAAGAAAATGTACTGGTGTGCTGCTGCGACCACACGTCAGCTCATTAGCGTTCGTATTAGCACAGGTTTGGGGGCTACCGTTTCTATTTTATGCAGTTATACTTTAACGGGGCAGGACATTATTTCCTATTTCCAAGAAACATTCAGCGATTTCTGTTTTTTTTTTTTTTAGCATGTAGGATATGGCCAGAATTCAGCTCCAAACACATAGGAGGCAGCACATCCCTAGAGAACCAACAACTGCTGCTCTTTGCTAGCGATCTGTGGCTGTAGCAAGCTCATAGATTTATATACAAGAACTACACACCAGATGGAAAGATGGCGCCATTCAGACCAATGAGAATCGCTCTCCTAGCACATACACCCAAAACGTTTTCTGGCTTGTGCGTTTACTTCCTGGATATGTTGCCAACTGAATATGCGTAGTAGAGTTCCCCCCCACTGGCCCCGCTTGCGAGTTCCTGCTCAGCCCATACACTTTACGGTTTTACAGGCTTCTCTTTTATTATATTTGGTGGCTAGTTGCTAACTTTATCAGTCCAATGTGCTGGAAAGGTAGTGTATGCTGGGGTTATCAGAGCTGAAAACAGCTTCTGTCTGGAAATGAGACTGACGTGAGCGGAGGGGACTGAACCAAAACAGTGACGTTGCGAGCGATAAAACCAACGCAGTGAGCCGAGAGACGCCACTGAGCTCCATGGCATCACAGCAAGTGAGCCGCTTCAAATGTAATACTGTCATCCGATTCTTCTTTGATTACAGCTGCTGTAAGTGAAAGGATGTTAAGACTGCCACGGGTCAGATGCAACACTTCAGACAGCACTCCTGATTTAACGTGGGTGGACGATGTCGCTGACGAGAATTTACAGCATTTCCACTACGACACAAATGGGTCATCCTTTCCTTTCACGCCTGCAGTTCACCCATGAGTCATACGATACAGTGACTAGTGTGACACAACAGAGTGATGCATTTGTCATTAGCTGGCCCTGAATGACACTGCTGCCTTGTCACTACAGAGGTGATGGAAGTCACTGTATGTGTGTGTTTGCGTGTGTGTGTGTGTGTGTGTCTCCAGTCCAGTACATTCCTCCTCACGCACAACGTCTGCATTTCCCTCGCCATGACCATCGTCTCACCTTTGTACCTAAACACTTCCGGCCACTCAAGGGAGTGGAGGAGGAAATCGCTCGATATCGCCATGGTAACCACACAGACAGCAGCAGTGGCCTGCTTCTGTGTCTGGGTGTCTGCACACTGCAGGCGAGTGTGCAAATGTATGTGGAAGAGAAAGGAGGGCGCACTACTGTACCTTCCTATTAAGAAAACAGGGCGGCTGTGGCTCAGGGGTAGAGCCAGCGTCTTGTTATCGGAAGGTCACGGGTTCATTTCCCCTGGTTAAATTTACTCGTGAGGTCGCTTTAAATGCTCTGACTGTCGTCTGAATGCAAACATTTTCAACCAACGCGGTTTTAGACAGTCGAAGGAGAAAGAGAGAAGGAGGCGAGACGTCACATTCTCAGGATGAGAAGCAGCTGGTTCAGGCGTATTAGTCAAATGAAGTCAAATTCAGTTTCAAGTACACATTCATAAAATCACTCATGAGGTCAGAATAGAATATCGCCATTTTACAAAATGCGATTCAGGCGATTGGCTAGGCTTAAAAACAACCGAGTCTGCTGCAGGCCACATTTTGGCCTTTGTCATGGCTTAAAATCTTCAGATACTCCAGTTCAGGATGAGACAGAACCTTTCCAATGGATGTCAGATTTTGAGCCACGACAATGTGTTATGATGTACTGAAGTTAGGCCTGATGCAAGATGAACAAATCCCTGTTCTTGCTTTCTTCACCGCCATTTCGACCGTAAGCCTGGTGGAGATCTGCACTCTAGCGGCACTGTTCTAGCTATATTTCAAAGCTCTTCCAGCTCTTCTTCTGGTTTGATGGGACCATTTCACGCCAAAGAAGTCCGAAAATGATCTGTCGTCTTGCCCGAAAAACTGCGAATTGCATTCTTTTAACGCGGGGATGAAGTCGAGCGAAGTCAGAGTTTCATCCAGAGAGAATATGTGGAGGGACGGAGGGAACAAAAAAAAAAAAAAGTAGAGTGTATAAATAAACGAGTCAGTAAAGCTCCACTTAGAGCTAACATTCCTGAAGTGCCAGCAGCAGCAGCAGGAGGAAGGAGAGTCCAGACGGTTTCCTTTCAATTACAAGGCAGCATCTGGCAGCACACACAGTCTCACAAACAATGTCCTCAGAACAACGGCTGAACCGACTGGATGTCTGCTTGCATCACGACTGGCTGGGAGGAGGTGGAAAGTAAACAAACACTGCACTCGGTTTAATTCTCCCCCGTTATTTGGGAGATAAAAAGTTTCACTCACCTTTTTTTCGCGGAGATGATGCCAACGTAATTTAAATCTGTCATAAAAGCACATCTGCAATTCAAATGAGATGGACTGCTTTAGGACAAAAACTGCGCTCCATTGAAGTGAATTCTTCTTATTCATAATACTGACCGTTCAGGTGGCGCTCGCAGAACTCACAAGTGTGTGTGTGTGTGTGTGTGTTCGCCTGTGTGTGAAGAATTAATTGGTCCCCAGGCTAACATGGCCTTTAAAGTTCAAATGATGGAGGTGGAATTCAAAATGAAGGCGCACGATGTCTCCAGTAATTTGCAGTAGCTTTTAGTGTTTCACTTTTTACATTTTTGTAACGCAGCTACTGTCACCTGCGGGCCACTGTGGCCGACTTAAAAAAGGAGCCTGATTGGACTAATCCCTTCTAATGCATGCACCTGGGCAAGAACAATGCTGCAGAGGAAGACCCTGAACGCAGCCCGGAGCGATAGAAAAGTGTTCACAATGCAGCCGAGAGAGGAAGGATATGTCAATCCCACTTATACCACTGCATAAAAAAAGAACATAAAAGAACCATTTTGGAAAAAGCTCTGTAATAGGAAGATCGATGTTGGATGGCTGAAACGGCGCCACCGTCTTCTGATTCTCGCAGATTTTAAAAAGGGGATGTAAGATACATTTTTTCAACCAATTTATGTCCCGAATGCTCCAAAACACAGAAGGTCCAGCTGCTAAAGGTCATTTTATTAGTACATCTCCTTCATTTGACACACATTTGTCCATGAACGCAGGCCGGCTGACGTGTGTGCTTGGATCTACAGGACCACACAAACAGAGTCGTGTTGCATTCTTGACGCCAGCGAGGTCCAGGCCCTGTGGTTGTTTGCGTTTCGACAGCGGTGGCTCCGGGCTCCTGTTTAACATTCTGCCCTCCGAGCCCTGCAGACAGAGCACTGTAGCCTGAGTCACCGAGCGTTCGCCTCACAGAACGCAGACAATGAAAAATTATCCGAAAAGTGCTCGAGCCGTGTTACAATCGGTTTTCTCTCCCTGGGTGCTTTGAATGAAAGCTTTGAATGAGTCCAAATCTATTGAAAGACCTGGTGATTCAGGAGGTCCTTGTGTTTTCTTACTACGCTCTGCTTTCACTCACAGCAGCAGAACAAGGTCACTGTTTGCATTGTCCTGGCAGTGACTCACTAGATTAGCCACAGCTAACCCACTGCACTGTTATTCACAGTTGAAGGTTGAGACAATTTTTGGGCTAAGTAACCACTCACCGGACAGAAATGGATCAGCGGCGGAGCGCACACGGCATCACGAGCGTAATACTCATGCAAAATCATTATTCCCTATTCTACTTTAGTGTTTCAGTTATGAAACAATGCCGGTCTTAGTCATACTCGCCAAACCTTGAGACCTAAAAACGACAGAGGACTTTGACACCAGAGCGTGGGTCTGGTAGTCCTCCCCCTTTGAATTTGGGAGGCTTTGTTTCCTGCATTCTTTTGAAGGAAAGTGACTTTTAAAGAATGAAAATAACAAAAAAGAAAAGGCACACCGCATTTTCACATTACATACTTTTAATCACCTACACTTAGGAGGTTATGATTTTACCCGTGTCCATTTTCTGGTTGTGTTGGTTGGTTTGTCAACAGAATTACACCAAAACTTTTTGAATATTTGTCATAAAACAGGGGAAATACAGGAGAATTTTAACCCTGGGAGGTAGCCAGTGCAGGAAAATCTGCAGGGCTGGTAACTATGATCCTGAAAGTATTGGTTTTAATTGATATTTGCACCCAAGAGCTACAAAAAATGTTCCCATGTTTCCCAAAAGGGGGAAATGAGCTGGATCTCCATTATCTGACCTTGGTCAATTCACGCAAAGTGGTAGAACGGATCGTTCAGCATGACACAAAATAAAAATCGGGCCAAAGACTTTCATAAACGGATTTGAAAGGCCGTTGGGAGGAGTGCAAACCTTAATTAACACTGAACAATGATCCCATTTGCGAGGTTGCAGCGTCTGTTCCCAGTTTATATTTGTTTACTCTTTTGGTTTTCGGGTTTGATTTTCCGACAAAACAGCCCGTAAATGTGACGCTCAAATGGACGCCCACATGTCAGACTTTGATGCGGGCTCGTAAACGTAACATATTGGAGACGGTTCATTAAAAAACAATCAACTGACCCATACGCCAACAACAATCAGCCAAATGCACTTGTGGATTCTGGAGTGGAAACGCAGCCTGTCAACTTTGAAAAGAAACTGATGAAGTGTATGTTTATCTCTTTGTCTACTGACCAAATTTTCCACACCTCCTTTATTTGATCCTTTATTTTCACATGCAGCCAGGAAAGAAGCACAGATCAGAGTATCTTCAGTAATCGCACTCTAAAGACAAAGACTTTTGAAACCTGTCTTCCCACATTAAAAAGCACATCACTGCATCCTCTGATGCCATCAGGTGTGGTTGAGCCTCTGTCTGGCGGTATTAATATAATACCAGACATATAGCGCAGACGCACGCACACAAGGACATCATCTCTTCCCTTGTTATCTTCCTGAAAAAAGACGGACGCAGCCCTCAAAGCTTCAAAACACTGCCCTGCCTATCCTCCTGCCTCTCCCGTCTCAGTTTCCTCACCAGAGAGAGAATAGCATGTTCGAAGGTGATAATACGTCTGAACATTTCTCGAGTCAACTCCGTCTTACTGGAAAGGTGGGAAGCCTCCCACGGACGTCTGAAGGGATGTGACAGCGAATGCAAAAGGCAGGAAGAAAAGTGTGACACAAGAAAATCCCCAGTTTGAAATGAATGAGATTTAAGTGCCAAAAAAAACCCCAAAACATGATTATTTGATATTTTCGAACAGGCTCATCACAGTGTATTTCATTGCAAATTTTATGACGCTATACCATAAAGCCAGAGAGAAAGTGGTGTGTGAAAATGACTCTGTAATGGAGATATGAAACACTGAGCCATTACAAAAATGAAGTATTAGTAGCCAGTGTGCCTATATTGATTTATCACGTTACACCCCACACAACTTAGAGAGACACACGCCCAAGACAAAGCGCAGGAAGATAGCGAAAGAGACAAAAAGAAGAGGCGAGGTGAGCCGCATTTGAAGTCCTCACATAAATGTATCTGTTTTTGAATACGCAAAAAGTTCACTTTCTTGGCTGTAGCTTTATATGTAGCGTGCAGACACAAGTGTGGTGTAAAGCTTCTCGTCGTGCTCTTGGCACCAAAGCTTCGAGGGAATAACCTTACGAGTTGATCAATCTCAAAGATGTGCTGAGACACTTCTGACTCTGTTCATTCAGTTCATTTCATTTTAAAAAAGATGCTTTATGTTCACTGTTGAGGACTCGTTAATATATGAGTAAACACAACTACTATGCACGTTCATTCATTTAATTTCATGCTATACTGGCGTCAAGGCATTATTTACTAATTCAATAGGCACTCGGATGAATGCTCGGCATCTGCTGATGCACTTAATGAGGTACTTCGATCAGTTATGAAACAAAAAGCTGCTCAAGCAAACAGCATTATAGACGAATCATCTCATTTAAGTCGCCGTTCCAGCTCTAAAATGTTATTTGTTCCTCTTTACAGAATGTGGTCAGCAACACTCCATCCATGTTTAATGTTAAAACTCTCCGGGGGCCACATCTATCACACACGGACGACGGCGCCGTATTTGTTCCAGGTCACACAGGAGCATTACTCCCCGTCCGCCGGAGATGATGGACACGAAAGTACAGATAGCTCGCCCTCCGTTCTCATCCTGTTGGTCTGAAGGTCACACTTTCTCTCCGGGGAGCCGACAGATGTAAAACAGTCACATCTCTCTCGCCGACTGTCACGTTCAGCTGCCATTTCACACTCGGGCGGAATTGATTTCGCAAGCGCCGGTCCCCCCGGCGATAAATGTAAAAGCTGAAACATTCTTTACTAGCAGACGTAAAGAGGCAGCCTACATTTCACATGTGGGTTTATGAGAGTGTTTTTACATTCCTGCGGCTGCTTTTTCTAAATGCATGAGGAGAGGAGAGCGGTGTTAAGTCTCAGTCTCACATAACAAAAGCTCCCCCTCTTGGAGCAACATAGAGATGGTGTAACATCAGTTTGCTAATGAGCAACATCTTTATCCAATTGAATTTTTGCCGATCTATTGCTGATTTACTTGCTGAACCAAAATCTCATTATATTCTATTCCACTGAAAGCGCAGACGCCGTGATATACATGATGATGATAATCTGTTACTGTTATAGACTTGTTAAAACATTTGACACATCCCATTATTTGCAGCAAAAGAGGTTTCAGAGGGCGTTTTCTTTCAGATAAATTCAAACTTAATCATATTTTTGACAGCCCTAGCCTCGGCTTTTTCCAATTTTCACAGTCCCTTTTAATTCAATCAGAAATATAACATAAAAGCAGCAGAAGGATGAAAAATAAAGATAATTTCATGGACATAAAATGGAAAAGAAAAAAAAAAAGGATACCAGATCTTTTCCAGGCAACAAATCTGATGTTCTCCGTTACACACAAGCAACATACAGGACCTGTACGTGCACACACATCACAGTATATCCATAATCATATGGCAAGTCAGCTAGCCAGTTAGTGGGAGCGGCGATGCGAGTATTTGAGAGTTGGAAGCGTTATAATCCGTCAGGCTCATGTGAGCCGAGAGACCAGCAGCCGAGTCACATAATCCTTCCATCTCCACCCCAGATGATGTAAGAGAGGAGAGGAGAGGAGAGGAGAGGAGAGGAGAGGAGAGGAGAGGAGAGGAGAGGAGAGGAGAGGAGAGGAGAGGAGAGGAGAGGAGAGGAGAGGAGAGGAGAGGAGAGGAGAGGAGAGGAGAGGAGAGGAGGTTGATTAGGGCGAGAAAAGCGGGGAGGAAATGAGAAAACAGGAGGTTTAGCAGGGGAATCATTTTGTATACACAAACATCACAGAGGAAGCTTTGTGACAGCAACAATCCTCATTTTCCTGGTAGAGCTTCCTATTGCAAAACGGTTGGTAAAATGAAGTAAATAAACTGGGAAATGTATTCACTGCTGTGTTTCATCTCTTTAGTTTTGTCTGTCTCACACTGGAGACCATGTCTGATGGATACAGCACTGCCACGAAACACCCATTAACCAGAATAAATGTTGGAACGTCTCTGCAAACCATCGTTTCCGTTTCTCTTCTCATATGTTCTGCGCCTACGTCTCTATACCTTTAGGTGGCGGTAGTCTGTATTCATCATTCAAGAAGAGAAACTGGAAAACTCTGGACTGCGGATATGCAAACTGTTGTTAGGATTAAACAGCGTTTTCTGACACCCCTCTCGGTAATTTAGACACTGTGATGAAGAGTTGAAAATGACATGGAGGAGAGGCAAAAACAGCACTAAATCAAGGAGCTTTCCCTTTCTTTTTCTGTTTCTCTTCTCGTGCGCCGGTTTGCTTAGCTGAACAGCTAATCGGAGCCATTTCTCGCACCGACGGGCTCCGCCTCAGAGCTAATGTGCTCAGTCTGGAAAAAGTTGCAGACAAGGGCTGACTAATGCCAACAGTGCGGGACACACAGACACTAGCGCCACAGGCTACCGCTGGTCCATGGCCTGGCATGTCAGGGCCCTTTCTCTGTCACTACACACTCAGCTGGATATTGTCCCAATACCTCGTTAAAAACCTGCTTTTACTGCAACTAAAACAGCTGGGAAAATCACAGAGACTGCTCTACTTTCAATGGAAACTTAAGGAGGCTAAAATCACAAACATCACAAACTGGCATGATTCGTGTACAGCCCAGGACAGGAAGGCTCCACGGCGGATGATTAAAACCAGAACATCACTGGGACCCATCTACAGAGCATCGGCGACATCGGTGATGCGACATGTCTGCACGGAGCCCAGAGGATACCAAAAGACAACAACCACCCCGGCCACAGTCTGCTCACCCTGCTGCCATCTGGCAAGAGATACAGAAGTATCATCCGCTGTACCACCAGACTACGGAGCAGCTTCATTCCCCAGGCTGTGAGACCCCTGAACTCATCCTCTACACTCCATTGTCTGCAAGAGATGTATGTTAAAAACATCTCAAGCTCCAAAGCCACTTCAACACTCATCTCTTTATGTAATCACCACTATTATTCTTGCAATGTCCTTACTCTTGTCCTACACTCTTACTTCTCCACTTGCAGTTATGTTTTTAGGTTTTTATGCGGCAAAAAAATACTTGCGGACCAATAAAGACCCAAACTGAACTGACAGACCATGTTATTAGGCTCCATTCTTAAAAGCTTCTTTCTGACCAACATATTTTTAGATTTAGAGTGGTGTCAGCTTTCACAATGGGTAGACGTGCTGTCTGCGAAAAGGAAAATGTAATAAAGTTCAGCAATAGCACACTTACATTTTAGCTACACTTAGCTGTTCCTCTTTTCTGCGTGGGTTGCACAGTCGCAGACATAACTTCTTATTATGGTATTAATTCTGTCTATATCACTCTGGCCGACCACACCGCTTGACACACGATGTATAAAATAAACGTCACTTGTGGTCACAGTTTTCCTCCACATCCTCTCATTTCACCCTCGTCCAGCTCCGCATCAAGTCTGCTCTGATTTATCCCGTCTGTGCTCCCTTCATCCATTTAATCCCGTGTACCAGGGTTTGAAATAATGCCTTGTAGTCAAGCCGCAGAGGCAGACTGATCATGTTGCAGCCGGGTCAAAAAACAATGTTATCTGGAGCGGGGGAGGCTGGATAAAAGCTGCCCGCTGCTGTCCAGCACAGGAACAATTCACTGAGGACGCAAAGTGGCCTGAGCCGCCGCAGGGATTAACCGGGCAGGACCGGTCCTGTGGGGCAGCTCACCCGCAGGCTGTCACCATCACGACCACTGACACACTCACAAGCACCAACACTGCTGTACACACACATAGGGAGAGCTCAAATTCAGACCTGCCAACATTAGGCTGTGAAAAACATTCTTTATGAAGGTAGACTCGTCTAAAAGAACCAGAGGGAGAGGATAAACAGATGCAGGAATACAGTCTGCAGGGCGGAGGCAGCAGGACGAATAAGTGAGACAGGAGGCAAATGTCAATAATCTGGCACCAGGAGTCAAAACTGGAATTGTCAGGTATGCAAGTTCACATATACAGGTGCACAGGGTTGGGTCAATTACTGCATACAAATGAGACTCCAATTTTTGTAATGAGTAATGTGATCTCTTAAATGGCAAATATATGTAATCTAATCTGAAGACTTTTACTACCTTTACTCAAAAAAACACTGCACCTTATACTAAAAAAATGCATTTCAAATTTTCACCATTAACATTAAAGTACAGGCACAAACTACAGTCATCCTGTGGGTATTCGACAACATATGAGCGTTCCGACCCCTTCAGATCATCTGAGAGAGGCTCCCTCTTTGTTCCCGCGATCAAAACCGAGAGAGGCGAAGCAAGCTTTTAGTTTTTTATGCACTCCACCTGTGAAACAAGCTTCCTGAATACCTGATGTTTGCTAAAACTGTCAGTTCATTTACACCAGATGTTAAAACATGACTGTCTACTGTGTTTTACAGATTAGAATCTGGTTTTGCTTTTTGTTTTGATTGTCTTTCAAATGCAATTTCTGAAAAACATCTTATTTTCAGTGTATTTCTACGCCACTGTAAATCACTTTAGGTTTGCCTCGGTCACTGCCGAAGGGATGCTTTCCATTATTTTTAGGCCATAATCAAAAGGTAATCACGTAATCCTTAACAATGTTACCATAATCCAATGACATATTTTTTCAAACGTAATCTGGGATGATTATAGCTACTTATAGTTTGTAATCTGATGGCATAATCCAAGTTAATGCCCAACCCGGCAGGTGCTACCGCAACAAAGAGACAACAAAGATCAAACTGCAGCCATGTGGGGAAGTAGTTTCCTCATAAATGAAATCAAATGTTGTGATCAGATTAATTCAAACTAAGCAAGAGAAGTGAAAATACAAATAGCTGCACGTAACGTTCGCCCACCCTGAACCTAACTCTGGAGACGTGTGTATTTATCTCTTTGATTCTACATGCTAGTGACAAAGCGATTAAGTAAATCAGGCGGGGAGAGGGAAAAAAAATGTGTAAAACAAAGTGAGTGATCATTTAACAAAGCAAACTAATGAGCAATCAAGTGAGCTTGTCTGCGTTCGCTCTTAATGTCCGACTCGAGCCGCGCATATCAAATGAAGCCATTTTCATTCTCGAGCTGGGGAAGTTATATCACGTCTCTCTGGCCAACTCTGTGAAATTGCCTTAATCACGAAATGACACGATGCCGCACAGACACAGAAGGCTGCTCTGCAATCAAAATCATTAAAAGATATAACATTCAAAGAAAAGAGAAAAACAACAACAAAAGAATGGCAATGTAACAAAGACCATGCGTGGCCGATTAAGAAAATTGTAAGAGGATGGAGTTACCTGGGAGATCAGAGAGCGCTCCTCTCTCTATAATGTGCTTCCTGTACAGAGTCTTCAACACCTTGGCGCTGCCGAACCTCTTGAAGCGACTCTTCACATTGTTGTAATACCACTCAAGCGACTGTGTCCTTAAAATCCTGCAGTCAAGGAAGAAAGATGGAAGGGAGGAGGGAGGAAAGAAAAGAGGGGGAAAAACATGATATTAAGTCAAAAGGAACAGATGGCAAAGAAACTGGCAGGAATCAGATTTGATTATAATTACACCAGGATTATAACTTGACTTAAAGCCAAGACACCCATTAAAATCTGCTTCATTTGAGTCTCTTTAATTATCAGAATGTAGATAACCAGACCGTATAGACGTTTTTTCTCGGTTATGTAAAGGTAGAGGAGGCCGCTCTGAGTGATGGAATCCGATCAAAGCTGGAGCCAGTCAGGACTGCGCTTTTGTGTTGTTGTCAACTGTTATTGTTTTAAAGGTGAATCACTGGCGCCGCTCTCTCTGTGGAGGCTGCATTAAAGATATTATTTGCTCACAGTGTTATCATGCCGGATCCAAGCTGTGTATTGTTCGGGCGGATGACTGCAATGAGGGTTTTCAGATGTGACGTCACATCATTTTCCAGGCTTTTCCTGCTCGAATGCCAACCAATTACATAAGCAGTAATTCATAACGGAGGGGGGTTATGAAAAGCCTTCAGAAAAGCGCTCCCTTTGCGCCAGTGTTGCGTCGGATTGCATGAAAGTCTGCCAACTACGTGTTTAATCTCGCAGTCCCTGCTGCTCTTTTTGTGCTTTTTCATGCCGCCGGCGCACAAATTGGTGAGGACGAACAAACACAACACAAGATGACAGACACAAACACGGCCAATTCAGTCGCCATTTACCATTTCTTGTATTCACATTTTGTCTTTTTTTCTTGTTGTGACAAGATGCTATACAAATAACCAGCACACACACACACGAGAACATGCACATTTACATGTTCATGTAGTTTACTGAAGAGAGCAACTACTGAGTGGTACCTACATGTGTTTCATCTTTTGAAATAAAAGTGTGTATACCCTGTACATTCGTAACTACTTCAGTAGTGTAATCAGGAACAATGAGTGTACTGTGATACTGATACTGATACTGTCAGTTACTGTCTTTTCAATTCAAAAGTTTTGTATGTAACTACCGACAAAGACGTTTTAACACACACAGATATAAATGGTAAATGGCGATGAATTGGCCGTGTTTGTGTGCCCAAGAAAGATCATGTCTGGCTGAAACATTACTCAAATACTCACAAATATCCTGAAAACACCATCAAATGATGAAGTGAACGTGTTAACAAATGACGCCTGTGTTGCCAGAGCCTCATAGAAGTCGGTAATGAATGAGCCGAGAGCCACAGACAGGCTGGGGATATTGTGAAGTGTTCAGAGATGGAGAAATGTACTGTTCATTCTGTCATTTCTGCTGCTAGAGGTCTCTGTATCAAAGCAAAGTAAAAGGCGTTTGACGAGCCAGACCATCTTAGGGAACGAACCCCCAGGGTCACATCGGATTCTGCTCTGATTCTGAGTCTATTGACCTTTTGGGACTTAAAGCCATTTCCCACCAGTGCGATGCGGAGCAGCAAGACAGAAAATCCGTGACTTCCTCTTGACAACTATGCGCACCAGGTCTGGTGCGAATTATCCACTGTGCCTAGTTCCATTTTCCTCCCTTTCCCCGTTGCCCCATTTGCAGAAGCCACTTTCATTGACCTCCATATAACGTAATCAAGTGAATATCAGCTACATTAGCATCATTCTATCCCAGCTGCTGGGTGATCTCAAGCCCTATCTTGTCCTTGACTCAGTTGTTGAGGTAAATCTCCCCTCTTACGAAAGAGCAGTGTAAGGAAATGAGAGTACACACAGAAATGACAGACTGTTTTAGTGTGTGTGTGTGTGTTCACGTTGATGCTTCTGCTCAATGAAGAGTCAGGCCGTTGAAGGAGAGGGTGAAAATAGCCATGCTTATAAAGGGATCCTGAGTGCCCCTGAGGCTGAACGGGCTGCCACATCCATCCCCACGCCCCCCCTCCTTCTTAACCTCCCTCCACTCTCCCCTCCCCTCATCTTTCACAGTGGATTTATTATCCTCGGCCTCTATCAGCTGGGCTGCTCAATGGGCCTCAGCTCCTTAATTTCATGCCACAGGTCAACCTAGCCTCTCTAATGGTAGCTGCCGAAGCTCCAGCGAGGAGGCCTTGGTCTTTTATCTCCTTCTGGGCCCGGGGAAGAAGGCACAGGAATGAATCTGGAAGAGCGCCGCACCGCCAAGGTGGCATCATACGAGGGAGAAATACAAATAGGCTCCACCTGTACTCTGAAATGAGCTGGAGCCACTGGAAGCGACCTTTGTAGTGAATAGGCATATTGAGGATCAAGAGAGGGCTGCAAGGTTATGGTGGAGATTTTGTTATCTGAATGGAATCTTAATTCACTTACACATTAAGCTGTATACCTGCATGGGCACACTCTTGATGAATAATTGACTGTTTGCTAACCCTCACCCTGCCTTACAGCTGCTAAGCCTTCCGTTCTACCACAGTTTGTATGAAGTTGTCAAGGATAACTGTGGCACATTTCCTAGTTGTAACAGTGAGTCCTTGACTTTAGACAGAGTTGGACAAAAGCAGACCTAACATTTCTGGATATGGATTTTGTGGGCTGACTAGATTTCTCAGTTGCAGCTATAGCTACAATTTTTTACACAAAATAAGCGCCGATATGCGTTTTTAAACAGGGGTACACCCACTAAAAATAGGCACTTGACTCCTTTTCCATTGCCAGCAGACAAATTTTCCTTTTAATTTGTTTTGTTGTAGTTATTTTGTTTTAAATAAATATATTTTATTCCCGTCTCACTTTCAAACTCAACGACAACTGAATGATGTTTGAGTGCTGCTTCAACAAGCGTCCTAGAATTGGCTCAACCAACTGCTCAAATGACTGTGATTAGGTCAAAAAAGTATACATTACACAATGTGATCTACTTTTGCAGTACCCACAAAGTAGAGTCGGGAAATACTACACAGTGATTGTGCTATTAGGAAAGAGGCCTTTTTTCTTGATGTAACAAGCAACCCCACTAAATGTAGTTAGCTAATAGGGTGATTAGGGTACAACTGTTGGTCCTAAGCTAGTTAGCCAGACATGCTAATGTTTGCAGCTTACATTACAGAGGTCTTTAAGGCTTAAAAGAAACAAACTCAAATGCAGTGTATTGCTTTTACTACAGCACGAAGCACCGCATCCATCAGCATGTGGGGAAAATCAAAACTTGACAGGCCAATTATTGCACATTCACTTTCCAGGGTGGGTGTTTAATGAGAGTTTAATTTAAGAGCCTATATATGACATTTACATTATACATAGAGTATGCATTTGAACTTAAGATAAATGTCACCCAAAAAGTTTATTTTACCCTGTTTCAATGTGCATGCACACATGTTTTGCCTTTAAATGTAGCTGCTCACTGGTGCATTGTTCCCACTCCTCCGCCTGTCACTCAAACTGAAACAAAAACAGATGATAAGTAAATGCAAACTTCAGCTCGGGCATCTGCTCCCTTCCATACCAGCTACACAAACTTGTTGAAATTAGCCAAGCTTTCCCTTGGAGGAGAGAGAGAGAGGGGGATTTAGGACAGTGGGAGAGGCGCCTCGATGAATGAAGCATGACATTGCTTCCCTAGAGTGATCTGATCTAAAAAAGAGAGGGAGAAGGGAGGCGAGTGGAGTGGATAAGCAGAGGCTTTCAAGCAAGAGCTGCACTGCTATGTGAGCTTCTGCAAATACACATTTCATAATGAGGCTGGGAGATTCCCTGATGCTCGGCTGCTGCATGAATAAGTGAGAGGGATTCCTGTGGACGGTCTCCTGACACTGGGTCTACCCTTCCTCTATCATCGCTTCGCCTTTCCTCGACTGCGTGGATTCTTGGGAACCGGCGCCTCCCTTCTCATCCTCTCCTCGCCTCTCCAGCCCTTTTGCCCTTTAAACTTCAAGAGATTGATTTGCACATCTAAATGAGGTCTAAATAAAATATAAAGCAGAAGAAGTGCAATAAAAAATATCTGGCTTTGCTGAGTTCCCTTCTCCCCTGGCAAAGGGAACCATTACCATAATTGACTTTCTGAGCCTTCTAATGAATTGGTTCAGCTTCTGTTGAAGCTGCTGTAGGGATGGGAGCGAAGGGAGAAGAACGAAGGGTGGGGGTTGACTCTAACGGAACATCAAAAAGTCTCTTCTGAAGACTTGCAGAGCGACTGCTCTTGTTAATAGAAGAAAATAAGGCAAAATATGAGATTGTTCTCAGCTCTAGGGTTAGATCAAAGAGTCTGATGTTTGGAAAGATAAAGCCTTCATGTTGTGAGGTCTTAATGAGTGAAAAGCTGGAGGAGTTATTATGTCTAGGACAGTGTTGCTTTGTTTATATCAACTCATCATTGTGTACCAGGAATGAAATGTTCTGCGCACATAAAAAATCTATTTTTATGAGGGAATAAGAAAGTTACATCACCAACCAAACTTTAGCCTACTGATGTTCTCAGGCTTAGTGATGTACGTTCAAGTGAATACCCGCGCAGCGATGACTATTGCCTAGCAGCAGCGTGTGTCTACAACAAATTCTTAATTATTTGTCCCCACTTGTAAATTCTTGTAAATTGTTGGTTTGTATAATAATATTTTACAAACAATGCACAATAAGAGACATGACAAATATAAACTGAAAGAGTATGGGGTGTACGCATGTATGGGAGTACTACAAGTATTCATTCAAAGTATTATCAAAGGAAGACAATCCATACCAATACCAACAACCTACCACTGCTAATGGGGTGGCTTAATGTAAATACACTTGACCCGGGGGGACAAGGGAAGATTCCTAAATGTTTAGCTTAGCCACTAGGACCCAAATCCATCAGAACAAAGTCATTAGGGGTATACAAACATCCAACAGGCAAAACAAAATGAGCCTTTATGCAGACGATGTCTTACTATTCCTACAGGACCATCAGTCAATGCTACTACTCAGCTTACTGGTCAAAATCTATTCTATTGTAGCCTCTGTAGCTTGCCACTGTCCAAAGGTGCTATAAGGGAATACAAAAAGAATAATGATCAGCATTGTGTTTGATGATACTTTATGGATTTACGAAGAAAGGAAAAATATACCTTTACCCTTGTCCTCCTCTATAGGGAGCTCAAGGATCAGAGCATCAATAGAGATTTGGTGTGTTGCTAAATGACGGGGGAGTGCAAGGTATGGTGCACAATTAAATTTGGTCCTATTCCGTGTAAGAAAGTAACCCGTTATCATTATTATGCCTTGCTGTCACTAATCTGTTCTACAAATATGTAAGCTGCAGCCCAAATATGTCTTCAGCTGAAAACGTGCCCGTTCAGGAACAACCATAGTACACTCAGCAGGGAAGGGATATTAATATTGATTCATTTGGTTATGAGGACTAGGAGGAAATCTAACTCCAAACAAGAATTAATAGCCTTTCATCCACATCTCCTGCCGCTTCTGTGGCTGTGTATTTGTACGCGTCAGAGCAGATTTGTGCAAGCGGGAGAAGTGGGAATTCTATACATGGTGTACAGTAAATTGCAGATTTTGTGAAAAGGAAGCACAGACCAAGAAAATATGTACTTCAAATATAGAGAGAAACAAGACTGTGTGAGTCCAAAGGCATATAGATATGTATTTTCACCTCCTTGTGAGTGTTTACTAAATACTTACTTGTAGGATGTCAGCTACTGTTTGCACTCAGTACTGAGAAAAATGTGTGCATATTTTAGGCATCGTTTTGAATATTCATTGCAGAGGTTTTCCCTGAGCTATGGCATCTGTGTATTCCTCTAAAGGCCCTCTCTTTTTAAAACATATTCAGCCTGGGCAGAACAGGCTGAAGGACAAAGGACAAGGTCGTGGGTCAACTGCTAAAAAGCCTACAGTACGAGATTTCCGGGGCACAGTCATACTAACCTGTCGGGATGATTTAAAACAGCGTCTGGTTTTGCAGCAGGCAGGAAAACAGCTCTCTCGCAGCAGTGCTTCTGTATATAACCTTTCCAGGAAGCAGCTAGAATGCTGATCACCTGCATGTGCCTCTGTGATTGACATTCAGAGCAACAGGAAGACGCATATTAAAAGAGCTCATCCTGGATAATGAGGTGGTTAGAGGTGTGTTTGTGTCCATGCACTCGTTCTGTCTCTCCTCTTCTTATTTCCCTCTGCCTTCTCCTGTCTTCTGCTGGAAATATCCTCTGCGAAAGGCACGCTTCGACTGTATACGAGCAGGCTCTATAGAAAGCACATTGTGTGTTCCTACAGCGGTTGGCAGGCTCTCCCATGCAGAGCGGGGAGTCATTAAATGAACAGACCTCTACGACCGGAGACGCGTTTGCATGCAGCGTGTGGTCCACAGCAGTTTAAAAACGCACTGTTGTTATTGTGTCTCCGGTATACTGCAGCATTTTACCTGGAAATCTACTGCAGGTTCACAGCAGGGTATTCTCCTACATCCACTTCACTAACCCACGTCTTTAAAAAGTCTCAATTTAAGCAATTTTCTCCGCCATCTCTTCCTCCTACTGGCTCTTTCTTTAAAGACCTAAAGCTGTCATCTTTACTCTCCGCTCGCTTTCCTTTTTTTCTCTCTTCCTCTTTATCACGCGGCGCTCTTTTCAGACCTTCGCCATCCAGGGTGTTACAGATGAATGTGTCGGCAGCGGGGACAGCCTGTGGCACTGTATGGATGACTGGAAATGAGTTATATTGGGACAAAGTGCTCATATGGTGTCTGGTTTCCTAAAGTAGTAGTCTTGAGTTTTAGGAATTAATATGTCAGATCTAGTTTATACCACCTACCCTATGATTCAGTACTGAATCAGTATTGATTTTTGAGTGTCCTTAAAGGAGACCTATTATGCTTTTTTGTTTTTTTCTTCCTATTCTGGACTAAAGTAAACACCTAAATGTGTATTTTGGAGGTTATCTTCCCACTGAAAGAAGACACGTTATAAAAGCGAAAGCCTCAAATTGACCAGTGCATGAAGAAATAGTGCACCTCTGAAAAGTAGGTTCAGACCTTGACCCTCACCTACAGGTTAGAAAACAAACATAACAGCGAAATAATCAATTTTCTCCATTAGAGACATCTAATATTCTCTATATTACTGAAATGTTACGTAAAACTCACACTCAGGGTCTTCAGTACGGTATCCTGTTCCAACCTTCTCACCTCGGACACATGATATACTGGTATCACTGCATTCTGAAACAGCACTAGCTCACACTGTCTCCACTGTAGATTCAAGGATGAATGTAATAAGAGTATCAAATCTGCACCTTTATTATTGTCCTGTAATACAATAGCCTGTTATTGTACTTCTGAGCAGCTTCTGGGTAACCCCACCGTATGTCACCTGATTCTGTGAAGTGTTTGTCTTTGAGAAGCAAATAGCTAAAATTTAACAATGCTGCTCAGAACAAAAAGAGAAGTATTTGGTCTTTTGGACTTTATTCATGAGTTTGAAATCTGTATCTGTGTCCCTGTGGCTACAGTCCCAACTACCAGATTCCACAATCTGTGTTGTTTTTACTGCGTGGAGTAGAATATAATTAACATCTGGGGAGGTGACTTGTTTCAAATTAAACGAGAGCATCCGTACAGTAGTGTAATCTGGCCTGTGAGACAATTAGGTTAGGGCATGTACCCAAATTTGGCTCCCGTAACAGCTGGCCAGATGTCACTTCATTTGCTGTTGTTCTGCCGCACATGTGGGTCATTTTAGGATGGAGGTTCGTTCATGAAGATATCAGATATAGGTAATTTTGAAACATTCTCTAAATGAGATGACAAAGCTGCACAGACAGGTTTTTCTCAGGCTGCGGAACACTTACATATATTTCCGTGTGGATGTACTGTATAGGGCATATGGGGAAGTGAGATAATCTGCTCTCAGCCTCCTGCTTCTGCACAGCCAGAGCACCACATGGGATTTTTAAGGGGAGCATGCGGAGAGGCAGAGCTCTGCAGCAGCCCAGCAACGTGGGAAATTTAGTGACAGAATAGACTGCGGTTACGCTCTCCACCGCTCCGGTCTTTCTCCATCTGGCTATTCTGTGAAGATAATGAAAACGGCAGCTCCCCGCAGCCCTTATCTGAGCAATTACATGGAGCCAAAATCATGATATGATTAGAGGTTGAAAGAGGCAACCGTCTGTAAACAAAATTAATTTGTCAAATACGTTGAGAGAGAACTACAAAGCCGATGGTGGTAATTAAATCGCAATAAGGTGGCATGACATTGTAGGTTTTTTTGAGGTCACCGTCTTAATGTGAACCCTGAATTTATCCCTCTTAATGTCATCAAACACCTCGGCCAGGAAATGAAAATCCACTGCAATAACAGGATTGTAGAGCTTACACAATGGGTGAACAAGTACGGAAGCCCTTAACGGTCATGGGTCGAACATATTACTAACTCCATTTTAGAGTGATAACAAGGTCACATGATCATGTGTTATTTATGTCATTATCGCGGACAAAGACATTTTGTTTTCCCAAGATAACGAGATCATTTCCTCGAGCAAATAAACACTCTAGCCACCTACTTCTCACAAGTCTCTCACTCTAAAAGGTCAGTGTGGAAACAAGCACTACATAATGACACTGTTACACCGATCCCTACAGTAGTCGTAATGCAAATACTTTCATATCGAATCAACAGCTAAAACAACCAAAAACCACCTTTTTTATTCCAAATATTCTTCTTCCTTATCAAAACCTGGTACCTAAATTACCCACAATGCACAAAAAAGGCTTTAGGCTACTTTTTTCACATATGCAGTAGTACTCCCCAAGACAGGTTAACAGTTACCCTTTAAAAT
The DNA here is from genome assembly GCA_039737535.1 of Lagodon rhomboides. Lineage (NCBI taxonomy): Eukaryota > Metazoa > Chordata > Actinopteri > Spariformes > Sparidae > Lagodon > Lagodon rhomboides. The sequence continues at coordinate 13,789,616 of CM077803.1, forward strand.
ATATATATTTTCTTTTAATTGCAAATTTGCCAAGCTGTTGGCTGCTGTGTAATCAGATGGTTAGCCGTCCTTACTTCCAGTGTATCAATCAATAATAATGTGTCCTGCAGAGATTTTCCCACCCCCCAGTCTTTGTAAGCTCAGCTGGATAATAACGTCAGCAGTATAGAGGTACACACTGTACAAAATGTAAAATCAGCCGAGGAGAATGAGAGACGGAGGCATTGGGTGAAGATCATTAACCTGATCCAAACCCAGAGACGTTGTGCAAGAGTCACTTTGAGAGAAGGACAAACAGGACAATGAGGGAATGGCTCGCTGAAGCAGCCGGAGCCCAATGTACTGAAGTGTCAGTCCTAACAGCCTGTTAGGGAGCAGAGGGAACCAGCCTGACAACGCCAAGCTACATATACTGCTGTCACCTGCTGATACTGAGGACAGGAGCAACGGAGGGGAAAGAGAGCACAGAGGAGATATAGAGGGAAGGAATGGCACAAAGAGCAAGTTAAGAGTAAAGGTCATTGGTTTGATTGGCATGGTGGAGCCCCGGCATATGGGGGCATTTGTTCTGTGGGGTCTATTTTTAGAAGTTCCTTTTCAAAGCACACCCCTGGTCCATGTAATCCGTGTGAATCGATCTTCAATGGACGAGTGGGGAAAGAGTCCGTCTTTGGCTGCGGTTGCTCTTTTAAGATTTGTTTCTATACTGTGTGTGTGTGTGTGTGTGTGTGTGTGTGTGTGTGTGTGTGTGTGTGTGTGTGTGTGTGTGCGCCAGATAAGCCAGAAAGCTGCGAAAGCCTTCTCACAGAGGAACGCAGTGTTTGGGAAGTGTTTCTCAGAAGGTTACAGAACAGCTCCAGACATCAAGGCTTGACACTTGCGGCAGGCGACCCCCCCCCTCTCTAAAGCGGTGTCCTTTACCGTGAGGCTGATTTGAATGGAAATGTAAAAAAGTTGGATGGTGGTAAACCGTCTGTAAAGGGATCGCTGCCTGAGCAGATGTGAAAACACTCTCTAGATTAGAGAAAGGTCTCAGGTTGCCTCTACGCTGCAGACAGCGCGCACGTCCTTGGCTTTAAAGACATAAATGCCCCAGTGTCGTTTATAGCTTAAGTGGAGCTTTATTGTTCTATACACCAGCATGCAGCTGAATAGAAATCAGATTAACACTGAGTATTTGTAGAGTTTTTTTTAAGTGCAGATTGTTGCCTGTCAGAGACTAAAACACTACAGTTCTTTGCGTCATGACACAAACACAGAATAAAGACTTAGGAGAGCTTTAAAACCCATATCCACAAATCTGATCACTAATACCAGCATGTTTGGCTCTGTCTTGCAGGGACATTTCATGGTTCCTGTGAATGGCACTGGCTGAAGGAGACCATCTCTTTTTCCTCTGATAAAGATTAAGACATTAAAATAGCCCCGACAAACCCTCTATTAGTTTAAAGTGTCTGTTTCGCCTGTACTGTAAGTATTTTCCTATTGAAATGCTTCCTGCGTTTCTGTGACCTTAGGGCCACATCCTCCGCTCTCTCGAGTGCATTTCATTGGAAGAGAAAGTCTGCCAAAAAACAGGCCAATGAACTCAGCCATTTCACTGCACTCCCACCAATTAGGAAACCAATGAATCGCCCCGCTTTACCAAACAAGCCTCTGGCTGCCCTCATCCTGGGAGCAGTTCCCATCAAGTTAGTCACAGAACACCAACCAAGAAACAAGAATCGCCGCTGGAACGGCCGACTTCTCACAACTCTGTCTTCTTGTTCTCAGTCTGACTGGCTGTTTCTCTCTCTCTCTCTCCTCTCTCTCCATTTTACCTCTTGAAACACCCCCGGGCACATTAGTGTTTACAATGCAAATATGTTAAATATTCATAGAAAGCACATGATTATTTTAAATAACCGGAGAAAAACAGCAGATGTAAATTAAACACAACTTTATCTCGGCCTCCTGCACATTATTAGTGTATATTTAACTCCAACAGAAAGTAAGTGAAGCGAAAGGACTGGAAGATTGTTCCTTCACTGGCAGTGATGGACTGTGCAGACAGATGGAAATGCAGATTGCATGATGCCGTATTTAACCATTCAACCAACCAACTGCTAGCTCAATCATGTATTCAAACGCTAGCAAAAGTCTCATCAGTATCTTCGTATTAGTTTTTAGTCACTTAATGTGAGTGTTGGCCGTGCTCAGTTAGAGAAAGACACTAATGTGAGTTTTTCAAGGGCCAAAAATGCACAAGCTGTGTTCTTTTCTCTACCTGCGTCCATTTCTACTGGATCCAGTGCATTTGTATTTGATTGTGTCTGTGCATTTAATCTCGTTGTTTTCCTCAGTTTCTACTTGTTATTTTTCCTTTAACTAAGGACATGGTGGATTTTTCCAGGCTGAACGCTTCTTCTTTTTTTCTGGAAGCTTCTCTTCAAAAACTTTTGGGTCTGGAACAAATTCAAGGGCCTCTAAAAGTGAATAAAGAAGCTCCTTGTCCTGCTTCCTCAGCTCTTCTTTCGGCTTTTCTCTGGAGGGCCTCCTCGTACTGGTCCTTCAGCTGGGTAGTTTCTCTCTGACGGCACGCTTCTTGCTGCTTCTCGTCTTTCTGCTCCTTCAGCTCTTCCCCTGCAGCCGGTTCATTCCTCTCCGGAGGGCGTGATCAACCTCTTCCTCAGTCTTGAGCTTGGTCTTAAGCTTGAGGTTAGTTGAGGCCAGTTTCTCCAGTCTTGCTTTTAAGAACCAGTGTTCTTTTCCATGGGCACGAGAGCCATCATGCCATTCAGTCACTGTGTACATCTCCAATTTCCCAGCATTCCGAAGAACAAGCATGGTGGACTACAGTGACTCTTTACAAGTGTTGCTCCTGGCTTCGCATGCCTACATTGGCATTCAAACATGACTGGTCCTCGGGCCACTGTTGCTTCGATTTGGCACCCATAGTGAAGATCTTTTGTTTATTCTCCCGTGGATAGGACAGAACATGCTACAGTAGGTCTGCTTTTAAAAATGGTGGTCAAAAACGGTTTTAGTTGGTCCTTGGTCACGATAAGCACCAGTTTTCCTGGCTGAGGGCCATTTCTTTGGCTGATGAAACGCAAAGAACTGGTTCCAGAGTAGGCACTGGCTCTGAACCATCTTAACGAACAAAACTATTGTGTACTTTGAACCCAGCGTTATTGATCCATCCCCTGGCGTGATGTGTTGAACCATAGCCACACTTGCATCAGTTTTTAACTGAAGCTCATGCAACTGAGAAACGCATAACACATTTCCTGTGTCAGTGGCCACTCCAGCTGACTGGCAGGTCAAACCTCATACAACTTAGAAATTTGCATCCTCGGCCTGTGTTGATGCTTACTGGTTTTGAAAACGGAGGGTAATTGTTCTTCTGGCGTGCCATCAATCTGTTTTGTAAACTACACTAAACTAGACTACAAATTTCTCCACCGCTCTCGCAGAATGCTTTCATTTTTTCATCTCTCGGCTCAATATTTCTTTATCACCCCCATCAGCCCGAGGGCTAGGGTTCTTGCGGCACGGGGCAGTTTCGATGGACTAAATGCGAATGTGACCGCACCTTGAGGTCCAGTAAGACACACACTGGTACAGAGCAAACAACACTCTCCCGACTCAGTCTGGCAGACAGGGCGTGGGAGACGGATGACGATGAATCATTGATGCTCGGCACACAGATGACAAACAAAACACACAAGGACACACACACACCAGATGCATGCACGCACACACACATATACACAAAAACACACACACACACACATTCAGCCCCTCTCTCTTACTCATCCGTCCTTTCCCATTTACAGAGTGGTGTTTTTCTCCGTGCCATCTCAGATTTTGTGTTGACAGAGACAGATGGAGGGATTGAGAGGGGAATGGCTCAGCAGCAGAGGAGGAGAAAACTCCCTCTGCCTTTTACTTTGCTCTGAAAATGACATTAATAGCCTGTGTTGGCCTTTGTATTTTGCCTTTGGGCCTTTCTCTCAGTCTGTATTTTCCCATCACTACCTGATATCTATCTCATATTAGTTGGAGAGAGCAGTCACAGTAACATAAGAAAGTCAGAGTTTCTCACCGCAGGAGAGAGTGCCAAGTATATTTTGATATTTAGTGGAAAAATATGTGAAATCTTATTTCTTAGGCGAATAATGTTGTGTTTCCAATTCTTCTACTGAATGGGCTCTATGACAGTTAAAGGTTATATAATATATACTATACAAAAGCATGCATCGTTCACACAATAAAGTTGAAAGAAAGAAAGAAAGAAAGAAAGAAAGAAAGAAAGAAAGAAAGAAAGAAAGAAAGAAAGAAAGAAAGAAAGAAAGAAAGAAAGAAAGAAAGAAAGAAAGAAAGAAAGAAAGAAAGAAAGAAAGAAAGCCGTATCTGAACACACACTGCTCAAGATACTCAGATCAAACTGTAAAGTTAGATTGTGCTGATCAAATATGAATTAAGATTCGTTTTTCAAGCTTAAAATGTTTTCAGACACATATTTTAGTGCGGTGTTGAGCTTTAACACGAGGACGTTTCATAACCATGTTGAAAAAGAGTGATGGGCTGCTTACATGCACTTACAAGGACTTACATGCACTGGAGGTGTACACATCCATCAATCTGGATCTATATATTGATTTAATAATTAACGAGCCAATGTCAATGATGCAAAGTGAAAACAACGACCCATATCAACATCTTTAAGATACAAAAGTGTGCGGCCAGGCTGAGATTCAACCTTGCTGTCCTGTCAGGAGACGCAGTGACTCAAGGGCTGTACGCACCAAGAACTATAACTATGACTATAAAGATAACGATGTGAGCATCCACACACTGATCAACGATAACGCTCTGTAAACGGTGGCGCCAAGCACATGCTGCGTGCTCCAGCTGCGTCTGCGGCTTCGGAAAATGGATAATAATGACCTGTTACTGCTGTGTGTTTCATAGAGAAACAAAAAAAGAAAACCATCAGTAGAAATGGTTTTACTAAATTCTTCAAAGATGACAGGAGTTAGGGGAATAAAGCACTCTGTTCCCAGAGTTGTAGTCTTTTGAAGACAAATTTTATTCATTCTTCTGTCTGAGTCAACATCAATTATCCTGGTGATTGTTATAAGAGAGAACAAAGAACTTAAGGGACCCCATCTCAGGTAAAATGATGTGTAATTTGCAGCCTAATACACTGGGTGTTATAGAAGACGGTTTAAAAGTTGTATGAATATCCAAGACTGAGTTATTAGAGTGGAACATCTAAGAAGTGTCTTCAAAATGCCACCAATTAGCTTACATCAAAGTCATTTTTACAGTTGGAACCCAATATTAAATCACCCCCTGCAAGATTATTTTGTAGGAAAACGTCCCCGAAATCGGTGCAATTGTCGAGCCCGCAAATTCAGATCAATTTTAATTAGCCACCTGTGTTTCTATTGCTCGTCAAATTGCTCTGAAAATGATCCTGACTATTTCGTTCCCCACTGTCGTAGTCGTTATAGTTGTGGTGGGAACCCAGCCATCCACTTGAGTTGGGAAGATCTTTAAAATGTTATACTTGTAGTGCTGGTTATAGTTATCATTCCTGGTGCAGACGGTCCTTTAAAGCAACGGTAAGTAAGAAAAAGTTTAAATAATGGCATGCTTTGTGATATCGGCGAACATCATATCATTGCTGAAGGATCGCTATGATATCATTTTCTGACGAAACTGGTGGTTTACACCCCTAAATACACACACAACCATCCCTGCTGCCCGAACGAAGGACAGAGAAGCTCATAACACATTCCAACACAAACAGAGGGACTTATCTATCTCTACAGAGTAAATAGCTGTTTGCTGCTATATCAGTGTTTGAAATCTCATATATTTAACCTTTACTACCAGTGTTGAAATCTGAAAAAAAACCAGCAAAATAACCACAAGGTAGGCGTTTATGTTTGTGGTCACACACAGACGGACACCAGGTATAATCACTCCGGAGATCACACGAGAGGACAGTATATTGGAGAAAGGAGGCGAGGATAACGGATTGCACGCGGAGATGGATGCCATATAAACGAAATACAGCGTCATTCATCAACTGATGGCCCCGGTGACAGTCAACTCTGCCCTGCGTGACTTACTGTTCGCAACACGGCCCCGGGAAGAACGTACCACGGGGTGCAGTGGGCGCGCTTTTGGCCTCCGGCGTGCAGTTGGATTATGATTTTTTAATCTGAGGCACATTTTATCTAGCCTTTTAATTACCCATGTAAGCCTCATTAGGATAAAACATCTCTCAACAGCATCAGAGGCGCCTGAAGCAAAAACATCCTGGGGCAGAGAAAAGCTCAGCTGTAAACATTATTAAACATAGAAACGCTGGATAATGACAGCTGAGTACGACAATCACATGGGGCAGCGCGTTGAGGGGAGCGAATGAGTTCAGTGATCAAGCTCATTTAGATGAGTGGTGTATAACTGTATCTGCATTGCTGCCGCCCTTCTCCCAGCTGAGGCTTTGATCATTCATAAGAACCTTTGGCCTCCCTCTTTCATGTGCGCGCGCACGCCGAGGCGTACAGCGGTACTCCGGGCCGGGGCAGGGGACCACTGCATTATTCATAGCGATGCCGTCACACTGAGTAATTGAAGCCATGAAGCAGCGGAGGGTGGAGGGCGGGAGACACCTTCTCTCTCTGCCTCTCGCTAGAAATTGTTTTGATCATTATCAGTGACCTCTGCCTGCGATCAGTGCAGACATCAAGGTGATCCTCTCCATCTGAGGGCAAAGTCAATACAGAAAGAGAGCGGGGAGGCCAATGTATGGACGGATAGACATCTAGTGGAGGAATTTTTTTTTTGCCTTGTGGCGTGTAGTCCAGTAAGAAGTCCAGGGTGTTAAATGCTTAATTTCAATGCCACGTGCCAGAACAGAACAAGGATGAGGGTGTGGTTAAAACAGTGAGTGAGTTTATGTACGTGCTGCCAGAAGCCAATCGAATCTGTCAATGAGATAAATCACCATTGTTAACGTTTGCATGATTATTAAATCCACCCACAATAATCACTGTCTCTGTTTAAAGGACTAAACTTGACAAAATTCAGATATAGATTCAGAAAACGAGGCAGTAACATAGACGAATAGGACTTCTGAATGAGTTAAAATTGAGTTGAGGTTTATGGTTGATTAATTGGTTCGGTGTCTTTTGCCAGCACAGGGGAAACATAAAGGGCACATAAAATACCACCACAATAAAGACAAAATAAAACAGTAGCATCATGGGGGAGTAGAAATGTGGGACACTGGTCACCCTTTCGCACTAAACACCTAATAGATTTTCTCATCAATTGTATCGGATTTCTTTCTGATGCCTTTTTTTAAATAATGTTCACCTGCGTACAAGGATAGAATATCAATAGTAATAATAATAATCATGATAACAACAACTCAATCTGTTAAGCACCTTTCATGTGAAGATGCAGCACAGCCAAGCACGTGGTCAAACATTCGTATCAAACAAAATGCTGTTGGCATTGAAATGTTATGGAGGCTCATTTATAGTGGTCTGCGGTTTAATTTTTCTCTGCGTTAAAAATGGTACTTTAAGTGATAAATGACTCTCACCAAGGCGTGCGATTAATCTCTCTCTGATGTGCGTTTCTAACCGGGTGTAGCCTTTGTGTTAATTGAATGACGACATTCAATGAGGAGTTATGTTTCGATGTTGAAAGTGTAATGAAGTGACTTTGAAATAAAAGTGACTCAGGCGCTTGATCTGGATCTCGGTGTGAAATCCCAGTTTTCCAAATGAGGTGAGTGTTTGAAAGGAACCCAAGACCCGCCTGACGACACTGAGCGGTGTGTAACAGGCCTGAAATCAAGTTCTGCTTCACTGTTGTTTTTCTTGTTTGTACTAATGTTTTATCATCTTTTAATTGCTGTAGTGGCAAGCACGCTTTCATTTTGGTTGTTGATAAGTGTCGGGGAAGAAACAAAACCAAAGTGATTATATCAATATGAAATCATTAGAACAAGGAAGATATCATGTGTATGACAATTAAAACGTGTGAACGTATCATAATATTTTAGATTGTGTGGAGTGTTTGACCTCAGACAGCGATATGGAGCTGTTTTTCTATGACTGGGTCCATGTTTCATTCATCTCATGCATGCACGCACACACACACACACACACACGAGTGACTCGGTAGACATTCCTGCAGCTAATGGCTTCATGCAATTCCAATGATCAACAAGGGGCAGTAAACACGCCAGGATTTGCTGAAACGCTCCGAAAAAGCAAGGGAAGAGGAAAATTGCAAACTAGTTAACATGTCCTCGTCGTGTTTGTTAGACAGTTTAGTGAGTAACACTGGATGTAAAGCCAGTTTTTAGTTCGTTGACAAAAAAACTCCACAGGGCACCTTTAAATAAGTGACAAAATAACTACTGTCCGGAAAAAATGAAAGTTTTCTGCTCGGTTCATGTTTATTTATCCGGCGCAGCTATGCGTTTGTGCTGCGGCTGCTACTGCTGAGAGAAAACATCAGATAAATGTATAAAATGTAAATCTAAATGCCGGAAAGCCAATTGCTTGCTGGTAAGGCACACTGAAGCGACAACCCACCGGGAGGAATGTAAATCCTGGCTGCTGTTAAATGAATCTTGAAGGAGGGAGATGCGTGTTCTGTGTACAGCCCACAGCAGCGTACAGTCGAGGATGTAAATATAGACAGTGGTGAGATGAAGTAATGAACTGTACTTGACTTAGAAATCAAACTGCCGGCCAGCTGCTCTCCCCCATACCGCTACACTGTAAAGCCACGGCAAGATGAAGGCGAAAAGCTGCGCGTGTGTTGTGGCATGTGGAGGTGGTGAGGAAAAGGATTAGTGTGCATGACGAGCTTACCAAAATACGTGTTTAGCCTACAATCAGCCTCATTTTCTTCCCTTCCCTTTCTTGTCTGTTCCCCTCGTGACTTTGTCTGTTTTGGTGTTTGTTTCACTCCGTCTTTGTGGTCTGATGCCTGCGTCTGTTCGTGTTTGAATATGCTTCCTGGAGCTGTTAAATTGTCCTACATGTTGTGTTACACCAGTGCGCGTCTGGGAGAGTGTGTAGCAGCGTGCTCGTACGCAGCACGTTTATCCGCCCGCTGGTATTCGAGGCACTGACACCAGGTGGAAGCCATTACGCCGGCGCGGGTCTGCTGCAGGTAGGCAGGCAATCAGATATTGGAGGCAGGTTCAGAGGATGTCAAGCACACTCACTCACTCACTCACTCAGGCTGGGGGGGGAAAGTGTTTACCGAAACAAATTTTCACCAAAATGTGCCCGCTTCAGATAGTGTTGAGGTAAATACAAACACAGCGCGGAGGTGTGCGTCCCGCGGCTGTTTGGTGGCGTAAAAGACGATCTTGGCTGAGGAGATGCAGAACGAGAGAGCCACAGACAGTGAGAGCAGAAGAGTGAGAGCGAGAGGGGATATATACAGAGACTTCATTCAAAATTCATGAATGTACAACTCAGCAGACATTATAGAACCTGCAGAGCTTCCACAGCTCACAGGTGAGAGCAACAAACACCTCCTGACATGAACAGCACTAACACATAAACTGATAGATATGCTATTTATCTTGTCATACACATTAAAGTGTCCGGTATCATAACCATCATTAATAAATGGCACACATATATTCAATTAAACGTCAATAGTTAATATCTATTTCTCTGTTAACAAACGATGAGATGTTTTATTAACCATTTATTAAAGGGGCACTGTCTAGTTTTGGAGAAGAACTATGAAATAATAATGTTTTCCAGAAGTGAATAAACAAGCTGCTCTCAGAGGAAAATAAGGTCCCCAGAACACCTTTTGAAGCTAGAAAGGTGGCAGGGTCCGCCACATATAAACAAAGTAAAACAGTATGAAATTGTCCTTTAAGGGCAGTTTGTTTTTTTATATAAAACCTTTACAGTTGACTGTATTCACACGGCGGCCATTTTCCTCTGACATCACACTCAGGATGGGATGCTGACATCTAAAACAACCAAAAGCTAATGTTAGCATTAAACCACCTCCCAGCTAACATTGCTGTTTGATGTGATGGGAAAGGCAAAAATATGAACATCTATTTAAGCTAGTAAATGAAAACGCACAGGATGTAATAAAACAGTAGTGTTAGCTAGGAAGCGGTTGAATGCTAACGTTAGCGGTTGTCTAATGGCTGATGAAATTTGTTGCTTTGTTGATTTAGCGTCGTGTGAATATGGTCTATGGCTTTATTTATAGTTTATAAAGCATTTCGTTGTTTGTTAGCCGTGAAATAACCATTAACTAAAGTAACATTAACTACAAACCTACAGAGGATTGATTTCCTTCTGAAGAACTGACCACAGGACCAGATAGACTTCAGGCGGTGTATTTGTGTGTGTACGTGTCTGTTTGTGTTTCTGTGCTCTTTTGAGCTCTCATGCGCACAATGCTTCACTTTGTGTGAATGTGTGTGTGTGTGTGTGTGTCAACTGGAAATGTGTGCATGTGCATGCTTGCCGCTTTGATATGTCTCCCATTGGCAGCCCTGATATGAACGTTTGCTTTGATCCCGTTTGAATCAGACAGCATCACCCCAGATCCTCTGCTGCTGCTCTGAACAAATAGCCCGAAAGACAGAGACACAGGGAGAGGGAGGGAGAGAGAGGGAGAGAGGGAGAGAGAGGGAGAGATTCCTATTGTGTTCCAGCTCTTTTGGATGCTCCAGGCCACTACCTGCTGCAAGGTGTCCTGTGGTATTACAGCTGCCAACAGCTTTATAACACCGAACTGTCCATATTTGTTATAAGGTGAGTATGTTAAAGGATAAGTTTACCCAAAATGGAAGAAATTCAGTCATTATCTGCTCACACCCATGCCAATGGAAAGTTTAGCAATTAAAAATATTTCTGGAGCTTCAAAGCAACACAGCATTCCTCTAACCAACTGTAGATGATGGGGGATTAAAATAAAACTAAAATATAAATGCGTGCAGTTGTTTGTTTTTTTTACGTTTATTGAGAATGCTGTCTATGTGGAACTCAAACAAACAAACAAATCAAAACAAAACCAGGCGAAACATATTGCAATGACACAAAATGTGATTTTCAGTCTGCATTTTAATTTTTTTGGCTGAACTTAAAACATTAAGCCATAACTTCCTGTATGTTATCGCTGCCTGCAGCAAAAACTTACTATATACTTCCTGAATACTTCCTGTCGGCATGTAAACTGTAAAAAAAATCCCCTTGTAAGCTAAAGTGCTACAACAAATGCCAGCAAGCACAACTTTTTTTGTAAAATATTGCAGGTCTAAGGCACAAAATGTATGTACATGCTCTCGTACCTGACCGCAGGGGCGAACAGATGAGCGCACAGGGAGCCGGCCAGCACCAACCGGCGAGTCCCAGAAGCCCAGGAGGTACAGACTTAATAACATCGGCTGATTTTAAACAAATGAGATCAAACAGCACTCCTCGCTCAGGTGGGAAATCACGACTAAACAAGGTGAGCGGAGTGCAGTCAGCTCTGCAGCGAAAGCACCGGCTAAGCCTCATTTAAAGTGCTGAAAAATGGGAGAGGAGGTGCGATGAGACAGAGGCCTGGAGCGATGCACAACCATTGATATGCAGCAAAGAGAGAGAGGGAGAGCAATAAGGGTGTGTACATACACATCATCTGAAGTCCCTCTAGAACTCCGGCAGTACAGGGGAAGTGGGATACTGACATTAGCATATTTCAGCTAATTGTTATTCATTTACACTGCCTCTATTTCCCAGAACATTAAGCCCACAAAGACGATGTGAGTGAAATGTGTGTATAATATTTCTCAGCATGCATGTGCGTACGCTTCAAAGACATCTGCTGAATGGAAGCCAAGCCTCGAGTGTTTGAGTGTGCCAGGAAAAATCAAAAATTTAGTGGTTAGTTATTCATCACTTGACTCATTAAACTGTAAACGATATAAAGAATATCGTCAAGCAAGTTTTGGAACACCTATGGTCAAATAATACCTTCGTCTTATTACTCTGCCTTAAAATACGGACGAAATGATGCACATTTTTAACTGACGCACCAGATGGTTTGTTACAGAGAGATGTTCCCAGAAGTCCTCCTCAGGAACTGCTCGGAAAAGGGCAGGCATTTTCAAAACAATTCTTGGCAGATGATTGGACGAACCATCTGTCTCCACCGTGTATCAAGGGTTACCTTCAAACAATCAGTAGAATAACATAGAAGAGTAGTACCAGCGCAGCAAGTTGCTGAAATCAACCTTCTTTCAATGAAGAAATACTCCACTTCTCTTGCCGTCATCGCACCCAAACCATACCCATAGCTGCCACTTACTCCTCATGAGCTGGATTTGAAGTGTATAACTTGAAGCCTGGAAAGGTCAAGTCTAGTCTCGTGACCTCACATGATCTTGTTGTCTTACAAATCCAGCTGCCTTTTGAATTTGTGTGGTTATTTCCATGTTTTCAGTCTTTTATGAATTTGCCTTCGACCTTCTTAACACACACCTACATTCCTAAAGACATGCAGCCAAAAATTGATTCTAATTTGCATCTTAAAAATCTAAAATTATTGTGGTTACACACTCCAGCCTCCAGAAATACCGACCTGGTCCACATGAATGAATCTGAGTACCATGACTCCCCCTGAGGCCCCATCGTCACATTCGTGAGTTATGAGCAATGTCCAATAAAATATGCTCCAAATACACTTTTGATCCATGGCTTTAGTCCTATGAGCAGATGTAGTACTGTTTTGAGAAATAATCCTCGTCATGAGACACATTTAGATTCGCCTCATCTGACAAACTCTGAATTTAACATGAACACACCACATTGTATTGTAAGTGTTTTTCATCACTTGGTGTGTTTGGTTGTGTAAGCTGTCACCGGAAGCCAGGGATGGAGGAAGTCAGGGATGGACAGTTGGGTCAAACAAGCACAAGACCTTGATTCAGGAGACCAGTGTTAGTGTCCTGGGTCAACGTGAGATCTTTTGACTTAATAAACGTAGTTAACATCACGTACATAACATACAAAGTGGATACGTTTGTAACTGAAGCTATAGACGTGACGTAATGATGTGAACCCAAAACATGTTGTTTTCTGAAACCTTACCAAGTAGTGTAAGTGCCTATAACGGCTAAATTCCACCAGATACATGCTCCGTCCCAGCTCCAGCTGTCAAGACCCTGCTGGAGCAGATACGCGGGGCTTCTATTTCTGCTAGATGCCGGAGCACGACGTGCCGGACTCTAAACGCAGCCGGTGGGGGTTGTCGGACAACAGATGAGGGAGCAAAACTGTCCCGGAGCCGGAATGCAACATACATGCACCAGCTGTAACAGTGCGATTAAACTGCTATTGATTAAAGTTCAACTAACTTGAATTCTCAAGTTCAGCGGGTTTCAGTTAAAAAAAATGAATAATTCATGACACAGCTCAAATGAACCAACCAGACTCAGTTCAATTAACTCATATATTAAGGCAGCAGAGAAAATACATGTTTTTAATCCGATCAGCCATCAGTGTTTAACAGTGTAAATATATGCAAGCAGTGGCGAAGGGATCAATGCATTTATTGCTCTTTCATTTATAAACCTCACTGCGGATTACTCTAAGCAGCCGTTCTTGACATTGTAATCCTTGTTTACTTGTTTGATCATCTCATTATCATAACTGTATAAACAGAAATACAAAAAAAAGTGGAAAAAATACTTCTACTCTTTTCCTAATATTTTTTACTTTCTTTTGAGGGGGCTCTTGGTTTGACAGGCGAGGAATGTGCAATGAGTATGAAAATCCTGCGGTGCCAATATCTCATTTCTTTTATGCTACAGAGAGTTCACTGTGGCAGGAGATCAGACAGTGTGATCTGCCTGAGGGAGGGATGAAGGCGCAAGAGAGTCAGAAAATAAGTGAGGGGTGAAGCTAAAGGAGGGGAAGAAAGATTACTATTCATCCGGCATCCTAAAGAGGTTTCTATCATGCCGGGCCAAATTCATAGGCTTATATAGAAAATGGAGGAGGAAGCAATGGCGATCATAAAGTTTAGTGAAAGACATCAAACTTAATGCTTAATCAGAAAGCAGAGCTTTATCTGCCAGTCACGCAGCTCACATCCTCTCCTGCCAGCCCACCAGGATATGAGACACGACTGGCAGCGCTGTGGGGCGCCTCCCACGCTGGAGATGTTTTTGATAGATCACATCTGCAGCAACCAGCCTCTGTAGTCCAAAGCCAATAGAGTGGGGAGGGGAGGATCAGGCGCAGTAGAGACTCAATACAGACGTTAGAATATGTATTTGAGTAAATCAGTGCGCAGTGGTATTAGAACTGCAGGGCCTCTTTGTAAATATTTGTAGATTAAAAACCGTAACCTTAGATGCCTGATTGAAACATAACTGACTTAAGTTCTTTACCAGGAGCAACGCATCAGCGCTGGATCAAACATAAATCCCTCGGAGTCTGTTTTATCCGAGAATATATTTGCTTTAGCAATTGAGTTGAATTCTTCTAACTTTTTAAGATTTTACTTATAATGATTCTGCAGCACCTGCTTTCTATTCTATTTGAAGATATCTGAGGGAACCTGGTCAAAGATTCAGGCCTCTGGTCAGGCGAGTCCGTCTGCAGCAGCTGACTGACATGTGAGGGCCGCCGTGCTGTTAGCTTCAGTGGTGCACCAACCCACAGATTCACATTCAATCCAGAGGATATTTTTCTTTTAGAGTGACAACCCCTGCGTAAGGACTCGTTTCACTATCGGAATTGAATCCATTAGGATTGGACTGAATGACATTTGGAAAGTCCCGAAGATCCGTGTGATAAAGTCATTTTATCATCATTGAAGTTAGCCGAGGGCTGAGGCGGAATTTACCCGCTCGGCCGGCTTAAGTCTTTAGTGCACATGTTCTTTCGGCCACACATTGCGGAAGGTAAGCTGCGGATCCAGGATTTTAATCAGGAAGTCAATGTTTTTTGGCTTCATGCGCTCCGCCTCCAACGCTGTATCCAGTTCTCATTACACGTCCATGGGATAGTTTAACTTTAGTCAGGTGTTAACTGACTCGAGTGCGTCATAGTTCTGTATAACCTCACAATTGTTTGACATCCTTCCTTTTACACCATTCAACACTTCAAAGTACCCATTTGGTTTGTATGTCACTGAGATATGGGGAGCAAGGAAGCTAGGCTAACTAGCTTCCACTTGGAATGTAAGCAAGAAGCTAGTGAACCTACCTTGCTCCAGTTCAGCTTGGTGCTGTGTTCCTCACACATTATAAGAAGGAGGTGGTCTAGCTAGCATTAGCTGTCTCTCTTTTGTGGGTTCAGCTGTGGTGATGACAAAAGACCAGACTGTCAGCACCAACTCTGCAGCACCCCATATGTGACTGATTCAATGATGTAGGGCTGCAACTAATGATTATTTCACTGTCAATCAACGATCTGACAATGAATTTCCCAATTAATGGATAAGTTGTTCGGTCTATGAAATGTCGGAAATGTTGAAAAAGCTGGATCAGTGTTTCTCAACGACCAAGATGACGTCCGTAAAGGTCTTGTTTTGTCCTCAACCCAAAGATATTCAGTCTACTGTTACCGAAGAAACCAGGAAATAAATAACTTTTTATCTTTTATTTCACTAATTAATTGATCATCAAAATAGTTTGCGATTAACTTTAATTAATCATTGCAGCTCCAACAGGAAGCAAAGTCAATGTGCTAAAGCCATACAGCAATGATTACCAACATCAGCCCAGCCGGCTGGTTAACTGCCAGTTAATACATTGTAATTAACTATTTTTAGTGGCCACCCAATTAACTTTATTGTTTTGTTGCTAATTACAACTGTGAGCAAATCAGTACACGAATCAAAACAAACAACAAGGATTTATATAAACATAGTGAGAATGAATTTTAATTACAGATCATCTTAAAGATAATCAAATTAGTGTTAGGCCACCACCAAGTGCTGTTAGGTGTTGCCTGCGTCTTGCTCCACTCTGTGGCAGACAGCTTCTGTCTCCAATCCCACTAACCCACAATAAAAACAACAAGGGCTTTAGCTCCTGTTCTGATCCACTGGCCAACCTACTGCGTAAACCGATTTAGGAATCATGAGATTTCCAATCACCTGCACCGTGAACCACAAATGACCCCGTTCACATGGAGCGCTCGGGCATGGCAGCCCTGCTTCCTTGCAGGTACACAACAGCTCCAACTGGGCTCACAGCTGGACCTGGAGAGGTGCTCGGATCAGAGGTGTGACTGAGTCAGTCTCACCCACCTACACACACACACACACACACACACACACACACACACACACACACGGAGGAGGCTTGGGAGCTGGAGGCCAACCAGCGAAGTCAGAGAGACATTAATGACTCAGAGCAATATATTCAAAATAACACACAACGGTCTTCACACGACTGACAGAATCACACCCACAAGAGAGAATGTTCAAGGTTCTGTGTGTGTGTGCTCACCTGTATGGCAGTGATTTATCACCTATAGAAACTCAACCCTGTACAGAGAAAAATGCTTTCACATTCTTTCAGTTTGCACACAGAAAATACAGACACACACACACAGCAAGGCAGCTGCTGCACGCACACACACACACACGCGCACACACACACACACCGAGATTGCTTCGAGGCTGAAAAACTCAGCAGTAATTAGTTTTAAAAAAGGAAACTCTTGCACAAACTGCATTAGCAAAATTCAAGCACGATTTCTGATTTAGGCTACGTTTCAATTAATGAGACCGAAGTGCTTAAGCAGATCTGAGTCGGGACCACCAGGAGATGTTTGAACCCTCACCAGTGTGATTCGGTGTGTGTGTGACTGCTGTGTATGAAGTGCAAATCACCATCGAGAGTTACGATCGACCGGTGGCCCCTGTGTCAGCTGGGTTGGACACGAGACAAGGCCGCGACGGAGGGAGAGAAGAGGGGAAGATGGCAGGAGAGAGGCTGATTAGTGGCTCTCCTTCCTGTGCCTGCAGCTCACAGAGATGAGGGGTTTGCAAGTTGTTTCAGCTGCACCCACAGGGTTTCAATAGATGAAACACTTCCTGGCTATGTTGGGAATGTTCACACTGGATCTAGCCCATTTTACGTGCTGATTGGAGTGAAATGGCTCTTTATGAAACACGAGCACGTTTACATGTAGGTAGCCGAGCCTCCGGCGTGAAATATGGCTCCCCACATCAACTTGCGTCGCCTCTTGTGATTTAAAAGTTGCCTCACTGCATATCAATAATGCAACAGGGTGACGAATGAGACGAGAAACTTCCATTCTTCATCTACTGAGGCTTACAGATTGCTGCTTTGGCTCTTTATTGGCAAAACACACAACAGTAAGTCCTGCAATCCATTGTTCACCCAGCTGCTGAGAACCAAGCAGGAAGACACAACCAGCGACAGGCATGATATTAAGGCCAAGGCGTCTGTGGTGCATACACAATTCGTCTGAAGCCCGGTGCTATAGGGCAGACCCTCTCTGTCTAAGACTTGTCTTGCTCACCCGTACTGATAAAAATACCCCCGCAAGGAGGACAGAAAAAGATCAGACTGCGACTCTCTGCCTCTACTAGCCGCAGGTGCTTGTCTGGTCGCAGCAAGAGAGAGTTCACAGGGTTTACAGCACTGGCAAACACACATCGAGTCCTATTGTTGTGGGATCATTTTGAGATGTCAAGATAAATATTAATGTACATGAAATTTGCATGAGATAAGATGCACTGCACTGCATTCCAACAAAAAAGCCACTTGGTTGCTTTCCTGCCTCTCGATACTGCGCATTAACATGCAAATGTGGCAGAAACTCCACAAAAACAACACATAACTCAACCTGTTCAAGTGTGCCAAAAAGCATTCTGGCCTTGTCAGTCTGTTTAAGAAAATCAATTTAAGAGTTATGGGACTTCCATAAAAGCTCAAAGGATTTCATTATTAAACTTTGCGGACAACAACAAAAGTGCAGCGCGCAGCCACACGTAGATTTGTTTAAGCAATAAAGCGTCCACAAAATTAATCAGCTAAATGAAGACGAGGGTGAAAAGGGGGAAGAAATAGCTTCAATATGTCAAATGTCAGTGATTAAATTGATGGAAAGCGCAGAAAAGTAATTTGATAATTTCCACAGCTGCAGATTCACACTTTGTTAAATTAAAGATGACGCTTTCTTTTTTTTCCTCTTTTTTTTATCACATTAAAGGGCAGGATTAACATGATCAGACTGAAGCTGATCAGCACCTGGATTATCACCGACTCCCTGATTAACAGCTTGTCTGGTGACATATGAATCCATCTGATAAGATAAAAACTGTCCATTAACTTCTCCTTAAAGTTGAAAACAGACAGTAAGACTCCCTGTATTCACAGTCTCTGAGCATCCCTCCACCAAGGCCCAACAGTCCACTTTAAAGGCGCTCTATGAAACAATTCAAAGATTCTGTATGAAACAATTTAAAAGATGCTCTATGAAACAATTTAAAAGATGCTCTATGAAACAATTTAAAAGATGCTCTATGAAACAATTTAAAAGATGCTCTATGAAACAATTCAAAGATGCTCTATGAAACAATTCAAAAGATGCTCTATGAAACAATTTAAAAGATGCTCTATGAAACAATTTAAAAGATGCTCTATGAAACAATTTAAAAGATGCTCTATGAAACAATTTAAAAGATGCTCTATGAAACAATTTAAAAGATGCTCTATGAAACAATCCAAAGATGCACTATGAAACAATTCAAAAGATGCTCTATGAAACAATTTAAAAGATGCTCTATGGAACAATTCAAAAGATGCTCTATGAAAGAATTTAAAAGATGCTCTATGGAACAATTTAAAAGATGCTCTATGAAACAATTTAAAAGATGCTCTATGAAACAATTTAAAAGATGCTCTATGAAACAATTTAAAAGATGCTCTATGAAACAATTTAAAAGATGCTCTATGAAACAATTTAAAGATGCTCTATGAAACAATTTAAAGGCGTTCACTTATTAATCACTTTTTATTGGACCTATGTGAGCACAACGTGGCGTGAAAAATTAGGTCTTCTGATTGACTACACAAGCCTGTGGATGATTTGTGCGTGTTGTTTAATGCTGCTGGACTGTGGATTTCTTTGTGCAGGACTTGGGTCAGATTTTTTTTCGCAACTGTCCAAAGGATGATACATTATGCACATTCTGGGGTGCCTCGTCTCGGTGCATGACAGAGAGCAACAGTAGCTAATGTTAGTTTAGAAATGGAGACAGCTCACATAAACAAACTACTGGCTTCCAGCACAACACAGAAGTTCCACAGAGCCCCTTTTAATTGATCATGCCGCTTTAAACTGACCAGATCTAGGTTGCGCGTCAAATTGTACTCACACATATGTAGACACCAGCTACTAGATACAGCTGATTTTTTTCATTATGATCCATGATATTCCCTGAGAAATTAACAAATATGTCATATGTCATAAGTGATACATTTTTATTAAAATAAGTGTTAAAAAGATCCATGTTCCAACAGTAATCACTGTTGAGTGTTTGGTCGGTAACTCATGTCCCCCTGCTCATACAGTAAAAGAGAAAATACATTTTCCGTATTCCTGCCCACTTTAGCCAATCAGGAAAGACAACTCCATAAAGCGGCTGTCTGCTCGTGAACGTGTAGAGAGCACGATCCTCCTGTTTGCTGCTAGGTCTGCGTTCATGTGGTGATGTAGAGAGGAGATAGGGGACTGCTAAGTGCAAAATGGACAGGAAGTTAAAATGGCGCCAACGCTTACAGCAGCTTTAAAGTAAAAAAAAAAGTTCCTGGATCCGTCACTTTATCCGGATCCTCACCACAAGTTAATGGGGTCTGTTCTGGGCTGAGACCCTTGCTCCATCCAAATTTTGTGGAAATCTGTTTGGTAGTTTTTTTGGAATCCTGGTGACAAACCAACAAGCAAACATGCGTGAAAACATAACCTCCTTAGCCGAGCCAATCAACTATTACAGTAACTAAGCTTCTACAACTAGAGAGCTACTAAGCTACAACTAGAGAGCGTGTGTACGTGCTTGTTAGCTCGTGTCCTGAGGCTCTGAAGCCAATCAGCTTCTGCTTGGCCTTTAAAAGACGGCAGCCCCATTACAAAGAACAAAATAATTAAATGTGAACCCTGTGTGTGTGTGTGTGTGTGTGTGCCCGCGTAGCTGTCTGTTACGTGGTAACGGCTACGCGGTGACAGCACCATGACAGCGCTGGAGCTCGCTCAGACTCAGACTGTTAATGTCACACTATAACTGCAGCGGTGAATATAGAGGTGTGTGTGTGTGGCTCGTGTAAACACAGACTGTTTGCAATGCACACACTTACCCACAGTACAATGATGTGCCTCCATGCAAGTGTAATTAAGTCAACTTGATTTAAACACTGCATAAGAAACTGGATAAAAAAAAAAAGATGAATTCAATTGAATTAAAATGCCTAGTGTGTGCTCATGTGTGCACTTGGGTGCACAGTGTGTGCGTGTGCTTGCTGTGCGTAAGCCTTTCATGTTTGTTTGTGCATATGTATATAGTATATAGGTCTGCAGCAGATGCCATAATCTCCTGCAGTCATGCTTTGGGATGGGATTAAGCCACGAAGTAAGAGCGGGTTGCCACTTTAGTGTATTGCTATTTTTGTGCGCACACACACACACACACACACACACACACACACACACAGAAGACCATATAGAGCGGCCCATTTCAGCAGATTAAACACAGAGAGGTGCAGTAGCTCAAATGTAAATGTGGTTAATGGAGACTTCATCGGGCAGAGAGAGGAGGGAGGACGTGACAGTGTTATGAATATAAAGGAGAACGAGACCAAAACATTAAAGGAAGAGAAAAGGAAGGAGATGTGAGAGTCAAAACAAAAGAAGAATTTAATGGCGTTTCCCCGTCTCGGATAATTGGGACGAGCACTTTCCTCCTCCGTCATTCCCTCTCCTCCTCCTCCTCCTCCTCCTCCTCCTCCTCCTCCTGCCCTCCCCATCTTCCTTTCTCTCTTGACCTTCATCTCCTGCTCCTTTATCATCCCCCCCCCACCGCTTTCTGTGTGCAGCCAAAACAAGAAAAAATGACTTCTCCGGTTCCACTAAAAATGTTTTGACTCCTCTCATCGGAACCACTCGTGTGTGGCAGGTATGTGTGTGTGTGTGAGTGTGTGTGCCGCTTGTGGACCGTGGGCTGAGGATGCTGTTAATTCCACCAGACTGCAACTGGCCATGCCTGTCCCACTCGCTGCGTTTGGTGTGTGAGCATGAGTGTGCAGGTGTGATGACAAAGCTGCTGATTCACTTTCACTTTTCTTTTTTTTTTTTCATACACCATCTGTCATCATCATATCTTACTCGTGTCAATTGACAGCCGAAATAAACCCAATCGATGACTGCGTCCATCTCATGCGCTCACATGTCACGTTCGCTCGCAGCCATGTGTCCGCCCCGGATTCATTCATTACGCTCTTATGTGCAAACATGTGCGAGTGGGTGACTTTAGCCTCTGAGTGTGTCCATGTGTGCGATGATTACAAATCTGCTTTCCCTAGACGGACTGCGCTTGTGAGCAGCGTGGCCGCGCCGCTGTGAATGTCGATGGACAGCCGGCGCGTGTGAGTGAGACCATTTGGCGGCCTGTTCCCTTTGGAGGATTGATTATGCGTTTAGATTCAGCAGAATTCCCTCCCCCCTCCAAACATACCGAGAAGCAGATTTATTAGTACATTTTACAACTTGTGATTCTTCACTTGACTTAGACTGATGCTGTCCATGTATTCTCAGTGAAAAAAAATGAAATTAAAAGGTGCACTATGTAGTCTTTGGGAAGAAATTTTAACAAGAGGAGAAAAATCTTCAAAAAACTAAATTGACAGAACATCTTCATACTGTTTTACTTTGTTTACATTTGGCGGACCCTGCCACCTTTCTAGCTTCAGAGCAGTCTTCTGGGGACTTTGTTTCCCTCTGATAGTGCACCTTTAAAATTAAAGGTGCACTATGTAGTTTTTGGGAAGAAATTTTAATCGGAAGAGAAAGATCTTCACTGACTGTTTGTTTTAGGCCTGAACAAACTAAACAAACGAACTGACCATAAAGGACAGCACAGTTTCATACTTAACTTTGTTTATATTTGGCGGACCCTGCCACCTTTCTAGCAGTGTTCTGGGGACCTTACTTTCCTCTGAGAGCAGTTTGTTTTTCAGCTATGGAAAAATGTAATGTTTCTTAGTTTGTATTATTACCTTACCAATAAATATTACCTTCCTGAGTTTCTGGATTTTGTTTCCAAAAAACAACTTAGTTTACTTTTAAAAACAAACAGCAAGGGGAAAAAAAAGACAAATTACTGAATTAGCATTGTGACTCCTCTACTTTCAGAAAGCATCCTTTATTTCCCAACAGTTACACTCAATTTAGCATGAAATCAATACCCTTTTTCATTTGCAATCATCCACTCCAACAGTAGACGTAATAGCTATCTCCAAAATGATGTTTAGGGCCCCTCCAGCCTCGAGCTCAACACTCGTGCGAGCTGTAAATCACTGTTCCAAATGACACGACTCCACCCAGAGAGAGTAATTCATGCTAAAACCAGATTTAAGCCCTTTTAATGCGCTAATGAAAAGTGCTGTATTTATATGTAGCTGGTAGACGGCAGTGTTTTGACATCGGGCCCATCTGTGACTCAGTCTAAACCCCTAATGAGAACATTACTGAGCCCTGGGCAGAGGCGCACACAGAGAGGAGACAGGAACGGAGAGAGGGATGATCGATGCAAACCTTGCCACCTCTTTTGACTGCCATCAACCCTCCTCCTCCTCCTCCTCCTCCTCCTCTTCCTCTTCGCTGTCTCTCCTGCTCCCTCCCTCCTCCCTCCTGTCTCATACACCAGGACTCGGGGCAAGCGGGTCTAACTCAATACGGCGTGCAGCAAAAATCAATGAAAGAGACAGAGCTGGGGGATTGTGGGGAAGAAATAAGGCCAAGCGGAGGGGGCAACGCATTTTCGGACAGCTCCGCAATCTTGTCCACCTCCGCAATCTTGTCAAACCTCCACCTTAACGCACACATACAGGCGGACAATGCATCACTGACACACCTGCCATTGCATGCGTACTACACATTTACTAACGCACACCCAAAGACCTGTGGGGTATCATATTGTGTTTTTTTTGGAAGGCATCGGCATCACAATTAGAATCACAAGTGGGAAAAAAAAAAACATGAAAATGTGATTGAAATGCCACATATAGCTCCTAAAGAAGAAATGGATACCCGTCACGCATCTTCGCTTATCTAATTCCCCCGAGCTCAAAGCTGCTTTTGCCGCGAATCCATCACGGAGACACTCGCACACTCAGTGTTGTAGTATTTCCAACACCCCACCCTTCGCCGCCCAGACAGATAGAGCCCTAATATTCATCCAACGGTGAGTCGGAGCACGAGAGCAGCTCCCGAGGCTTTTGGCCAGACATGTATCCGTAAACAGTTCTGCAACTCGCATGGAAATTTTGAATACAAATGCCTCTCCTGATTGTCAGGGGTGTTTCCTCTTGTTCCCTAAATCATACATGCATGTTCTCTTCCTCTTTTCCCTGAGATCCTGGAGTTTTAGTTTGTAAGCAGGGACTCAGGGAAACAAAGATTTCCCACAAGAAAATCGAGACGTATGGTGGAAACCTTTGAGGCAACCGGGCACATGCATTGTTTTTCACCTTCCCTGTCCTGCTGATGTCTTTTCCCACGCTGTACATTGAGTCTTTTCACCCAAACACACACATTACTGAGGACACATTTCCCCTCTTCCTTCCCCTCATTTCATTATCGTTCACCCTAATAGCCCCATCTTCTCCCTCCTTTCCCGTGCGACCACAAGAAAGGCTGAAAAGACGTGGAAATAAAAAGCGGAAAACAGTGGAAACTGATCAGAGAGTTGGATTCTCACAACGTAAATCAAACCAAAAAAATCCTAAAAAACACTGATCCGGGCAGCGCTGACTCTGTCAAAGTCCTGCGATCCCTCTCATTCATTCACTTTTCCCCCTCACATCTGTCTCCTTCAGTGCCCACATTCCCTCAACTCTTCCTCTCTCTTTTTCCCTCCATTCATTTTTCCCCATCCTAATCCCCCCCTGTACTTCCCCGTCCTCCAATCTCACAGCTCCTCTCGTCCCCATTCATTCCTCCGTCGTTACTCTAATCTTCCCCCCCGACTCCGCCGTCCGCCGCCGCCGCCGCTGGTGTGTACGTGAACGTGTGTGAAAACACTGACCTGCCCTTCTGGCATGCGGAGCACAGCCAGGCTTTGTCCCTCTTGTTGTAGGTGCAGCAGGTCTTGCAGACGTTGTACTGGCAGTCCAGACACAGGCGCTTGGGGTTGAGCAGGAAGGTGAAGGGCGCGCAGCAGCGGATGCAGCAGTGCTCGTTGAAGCGGTGCTGCTTGGAGAGGATGGAGCATCTGCTGCCTTCCTCCGCCAGCTCCTGCTTCATCTCGCTGAAACGGAGAGAGAGGGGAGAGTGAGAGAGAGAGAGAGAGAGAGAGAGAGAGCAGGAGGGGGAGGGGGAGGTGAGCGTCTGATCGAGAGGTAGAAAACAGCGGAGGATGGCAATGCGGAATAAATGGAGATGCTGTGGTAAATTAAATATTAAAAGTGATGGGGGGGTGTTAGAACAAGAGGGCTGGAGGGCAGAAGGGGTCACGGGTTTGGTGGGAAAACTACCCCACACTCCTCGTTTCCCTCCATCCCTCCCCCCTTCTCTCTCTCTCTCTTACACTGATTCCGCGGAATTAACGTGATGGCTGACATTTCAATTTGGGAGGACCTGTCATGCCTTGTTTGCCCACATCAGTCAAAACACAGCTGAGGAGAGCCCGGCACGCACGTCCCCTCCATCCCCGAATGAAAGAAGCATCGCGTCTCTGTTAACTACGGCACGAGGTGGACTCGGACGACAATGACAAATTGCCACGAATTGGCGCTAAGTTGAAAGTCCAGCGTGAGAGAAAAAAGGCGGCATCAATGAAGAGCCTCCGCTGTCGTACCGTACTGGAGAGTTGCTTGGGCTCCAGTCCAAAAATTACAGTTTGAAAGTACAGCAGTGACGGAGCGGTTAAGAGCAGCACGGTCTGTCTAATCTTAACGCCTGGGAGAATTGTTCAGACTAATGAGCTATTAGGATTATAGACTGAAATACTTGACCAGAGCTGGTTAAAAAAAAAAAAAAAAAATCACATAAAATCCACGGCCACAATTGGACATTGGCATTCAAACAGCTGCATACGACTGATTGTGCCTCATATCAATATGAATTTCTTCATATTTTGTGCATTGCAGCACATTTAAAGGTGCACTATGCAGTTCTGGGGAAGAGAAAGATCTTCTTTGACTGAATAAACAAACTAAATATAAAACTCTCTTTGTTTCATGACTGAGTTAACTGAATAAACAAACTGACCTTAAAGTAAAACATAATCTCATACTGTTTGACTTTGTTTATATGTGGCGGACCCTGCCACCTTTCCAGCTTCGAACAGTGTTCTGGGGACCTTATTTTCCTCTGAGAACAGCTTGTTTATTCAGTAATGGGAAAGATAAATTGCTCTAAGTTTGTATTTGTACCTCATTAATATAGTACATATCAAAATTCTGTGTTTGATTTTCTTCTACAAAATGCCTCTTTAATATATCAAGTTTTGAATTTCAGCGACTGATAATATAAGTTGTTAACCTGCGTTTTAACCAGCAAAGCAGCTTTGCCTTTACTTTATATTATGCACATGGGTTTTCCCTCTGTAGGATTTGTGCTGAGTGAGCAATGCACCATGAGCAGAGGCTACGATAAATTATGGAACGTGCTGCATTTATATCATAAACCTTTTATCATCTCCACATATTGCACTCGTGTCGATGATATTTAAAAAGTAATACGCAACAACAAGGAGGGGAGGCTGGGTAACACATTCATGCCGTGTTTACGCCGTCGCCCATCAGTTGTCATTAGGCGTGAATGGAGGCCGAGGTGCAGAGATCGAGCTGTTGCTGCCGGGAAGGTGCAAAAAGTGCGCTCACATCCAGTGAGTGAATTATTCAAGACGCTCTCCTACACGCTACGCACAGCCGGGTTACAGTGCACACTGATCTCACTGATCCGACAGAGCAGGCGCCATGTATGCTTACAGATACACGCAAAACACCGGCACAAAAAAATCTCCTCTGCGGCAAGAAAACAAGCGTGTGGGATTATAACACAACACAGAGAGCAGAAAATGCTCACACTGTAAAAGCTGTAAACTGAGAATGCTCGGCAATTTTTGCATGAGACATTCCTGAAACTATTAAAGGGTAACTCCACCACTGTTACACATTAAAGCGTGTCTGCAGGTCTTGGGGAGTACCACCGCATATGTGAAAAAGTAGTATAAAGCCTTTTGTGGCTCCAGAGGAAGCTGCATGTAAACTGATAAATTGCCTACAGTGATGTCACTCAGTGGCTAAGGTGCAACACATGGAATAAAAAAGATGGAAGCCTGGGAGGGGGTCACAGTTTTGCAATATTAACAATAATCTGAATATTTAAAATGAAATATTGATATTGTGCTAATAATACACATAGGATAAAATCGTGATAACCCACCACCTCATTTCTGTTTCTTTCCATTCTTGCATTGCTATAGTGGATGGCAGTAATGCAACTTAAAGGTACAATATGTTCGACAGCATCTGAGCTCCCAGAGCAGACCACTAGTTACACAGCTAACTGAACTCACTAGCTAAAGGCAACCAGAGTTAGCATTAGCTAGCAGTTACTCTGGTGATATGCTACCCCTTATGTGTATAAAATATGAATTCAAGAGATGGACAGTTTTTACATATAGCATCTTTGATGCTAGTTGCCACATCCTCACATTGTAAAAGCTGTAAAATGAGATTGTTTGACTATTCTTACGTGGAACATTCCTGAAACTATTCATTATTTTCCAAGTAGTCGTGCTGCTGCACAGGTTCAAACAAGGAAAACCAAACTTTCATTCCAATCAAACTGTCCAGAATCAAAGTATGTGGATATTAACAGTCTGCATGTTGGACAAAGAAAGAAGGTGAGGATGATGAAAAATTGTGACTAACCACAGATCGAAGCCAATTCTCTCGCCTCTGCATCTCTTAAGAACACTGCGCAAGGTAAACCCAGGAGAAAAGAAGCCCTTCAACGTCACTTTCAAGCCTCCTAAAAGCTTCGAACATCAACATGCACAGACACACCCACACACGCACGAAAGATGCGCGCAGGCATCCCGACTAAACCGAACCACCGCGTCACACTTGGAAAAATTAAATGTTTATCAGAGGCGAGTGCTGAATGCAGCAGAATGTGAATTTCCTGTGTGTAGTATGTGGATTGTACGTGTGTCTGCGGAGCCAGCGGGGGCATTGCAATCTCCTGCTTCCCTAAGTTATTAACGCTGCTCCTCAAGCAGATCGTCTGCCGCCGCACTGATTGCTTTTCATATGCATCATTAGACGCAGCATATTAACAAGACGAACAAACCATTTCATATACGGTGTCATGTGAGAATGAGTTGAGACTGTGGGGTGGTGGTGGTGGTGGTGGTGGTGGTGGTGAAGGGCAGCGCTTGGCATGTGGATGCTGACATGCGCACAGTTGTTTATCCGGATGATCAAAAGGAGGTTTTACATTCTGCGTGCACAAGGTCACAGCTGCTGGGAGATGTTGGCCCCCAATCAAATTAAGGCAATTTAAACAAACCTCCGAGCAACATGAAAGAGGCTCTTCGTGTCTGAGCTGAAGCATCTGGTTCAACAAACATATATACACACAACAGAGCCAAAACAACGAGACAAATATCCGCGGCACACATTCATATCGCAATAACGCGAAGGGGACGTTGCCTGGGAATCATTTCCTTCAGTTCTGATTAAGATCAGTTTCATTTTGCCTCTCTGTGGCTGTGGTTTAATGAACAGCCCAGTTAGGACGGCTGGCTCCGGCCGTTTAATTAAATGAGTGGGCGAATGTACACATATATCCAAGGACGAGGGAGGGTGGAGGGTGGAGGGTGGGGTCGTCATGCTTGGCGTCCCTTCGCATTACCTCACATCTCTGTTAATGAGACATGAGAACCTGTGCTCATCTAGCAGCCGTGACCGTAGAGACACGGGGGTCATCCAGGTGCCACTGAGGTACAATTAGCTCATGAGGAATAACAGGAGTCACTCTTTATTAGCAGAGTGCCCTTTAGAGTGGCAGATATATGTAATGTCAACAAGCACTTAGAGCCAAACTACTAAATTGTACATTCAGACAGACGGACTAAGACGGATACAGATAATGACGCTGAAGCACTCAAAGGCATCTTTTCATTACGACTGGAAAAAATGCTATTAAACGCCGAGTTAAGCTACTCCATGGATCTTGCCACGAGGTTGTTTTCTCAGCAGCTGCTGGGTGAAGATTGAACTTTAAACCTGCAGCTTTTAAGCCAAAATGGAGCCCTGAAATTGCTCAGAAACAAGTGTGAATTTGCAATAGCTGTGAACAGGTTGCAGGGATCCACGAGTTCATGACTTGACTTGGAAGATTTCAGCCTCATAGATAAAAAGTCACTATAGGCTGGATACAGTTTTATTGTCTGACGAACAGATGAAAAAGGGAATTCTGTACAGTTCAATGACACCACCAAGAGAAGTGTGTGATGAAAAAGTCTTTGAGTTATAAAGGGTACGTGGCAGAATCATCTACAATTTAGTGACGACTGTACGAACTCCATCTCTTGATGAAGACCATGTAATATAATCAAAAGCTCCACACAACAGGTACTGAATGGACTTTGTGTCTTGACAAAAAAAGCGACTTGTATGCCTGAAATCACTCCCTAACTCACATATACGTTTCCTGCCTGTCTGTGTTTACAATATATCCACTATAGTGGCGTCCAAAATTCCCACAATTGAAGGAAGAAATTAGTGTCCATGGCATGACAACTAATTTCTAAATGATGTGTGAACTACAGCAGCGCAGGTCTAAAGTCAATTTACTGCTCACTGACAGTAAACTACCGAGTGTCTCTTATGTAGGAAGCAGTGAACGAGCGGACGAGGGAGGGAGGATAGACACGGACAGTTCAGTTCTAAAGAGGAAAGCAGGAGCAGAAAACTCTAACACACACACACACACACACACACACACACAGACCAGAAGACACACATGTTGCACACGGCACCTTTCATCCTGCGATTCATGTTTGATTTAATACTGACGTCAGACTCATCAACATTCACACTGCCAAAGCAAAACCAAGATTTTTTAGTTATTCAACGAGGTCGGTCGTTCAATTAAATGCAGCCCGTTTAATGCACGCATTGTAATTCTGTAAAAGAAGTATGGTAATTAATGAATGAATCCACTCATTATTTCCTGGATTAATCGATCACATTATTCTGTGAATTAAATTCCTCTCGCAGAGCCCGAGGTGTCATAATTTGCCTCGTCTTTAACTCACAAGCTACATTTAAACCAGTTCAACACCTAATCAATATCTGTGCTCCTGTGGGCTACACGCACAATTTCACAGGTCTGAAACGAGGAAATTAAACTTTTATTTCAATGGAACTCTCATGTCTCAAGTATCAGGTTATTAATGTCTGCAGCTCAGTCAAAAGAAGGAGAGGGAGGACGGTGAAAGGTTGCGACTAACTACGGATCAAAGCCAATCTTCTGCTAAATGTTTGACAAGAATGAAGTGCAAGGTTAACTGCAGACGAAAAGGAGCCGTTCAATGCAACATCAGGTGTTCACATGCAAAGTACAATCTGTTGAGTGGGAGTTTAATATGTTTATCAGACACTTAATTACTCGAAATGTCAAAATGATCCATTGCTCTAGCCGTCGACAAAGTGCGACCAACAAAAGTTCTTTAGAAAGTTTCCAAGACAGCAAACTTTTGAATTAAAAACTATTGATTATGCTAATAGACTGCGGCCTGTGTGTCGAGGGTACAGTGGGTGCACCGGGGGGAACAGAGGGCACACAGCTGAATACATTTTGTAATTTAAAATCAGGGCAGCAGATGTGGGTTTAATGATATGCGGTGTATTCCTGACAGCCTGTCACTACTGGCAAACATTATTCGCGCTGAAGATCCATTAACTCGTTTCTCTCTCATCTCTCATCTCCCATGAAAGTCTGCCCCGCTTCTCCTTTCTCACTCTCTCCTCCTGCTAGCGATCCATTAACATTGTTATTTTTTTTTAGAGTCCCCTCATTTCTCCCGCTTCCTTTCTTTTCCGTTCCTCTCCTTCGGCTGACAAACAGACAGAGTGAGGCTAAAGCTTGAAGTTGAATGAACGTTATGGGCAGATTTTTAATCAACATAACGACATTTGGAGGTCCAGAGGCAGCCGGGCCAGGAAACAATTGCAGTTTTTTTTTTTTTAAATGATGTATCGCCCTCTCGGCAGCTGTTTTCCTGCTCAGCGCGGTGCTTAAGAGTTACACCTCTCAAAACTGATGCACTGCTGACCAACACACAACAGGGAAACAATGTGATGAATCAGCTAAGGTGCAAAGTAAACACTCTTATCTTTAGATCGTATTTTTATGCTAATTTGTTGGGTGTTCATACAGACCCAGTCAGCTCTCTGGTCGCTCGTGTACATGTTACTAAAAACAACACGGATATGATGTATGCGCTCTACGATTTTGGTGATTTCTTATAAAAGCAGAACATTTCCGTGTTTCCTGAGGCACTGGCAGCATCTCTGAAGATGTAAAAGCATGACAGTATTCATCAGTGTGTTGACAAGGCTGTGACAGCAGAAGTGAGGAGACACATTATGACTGCGTTGCCTCTCCGTCCTGTGCCTCCACCCTCGAGTCAAGTCGCAGTTTACATCCATGTCTGTCCAAACTCATAAAATATATGGCGTGAAGATGGAATATATGATTCCAGTGAATAATTTCCCGTGAGAAACAAGCCATCTTCACTTAGAGACTATTTTTGGCAGAGGAGGACTACAGGAGGACGGAGAGAGCTTCGTTCAGGTGAAGGGCTCCGCAGCCAAGTTAGCAATATGCAACGGTAAGGTAAGCCAGGTAAGATTTTCAATTCAAAGCTAGCTGGCAAACAGGGTACATATCATGACATATGTCTTTTGGACTGTTATCAAACGGTTGTGGTTAGGCTACAGTCACCCTGACTGCAACTTTTCTCGTTCTTTATAGTGCTGCACTAGAGGGGAACTTCAAGAGGTGACTCTAGAGGGGTACCTACAGTATGAAACTCAGACGCGTAGGGCCATTGACCAGGCTGCTGTATTTGACGCGCTGGCTGTGAGAATAGGGTGTACATATAAACACACGTGTGTACATAATACATAATGCCTCTGGCCACCAGGCTTAAAAAAGGAGATATTTTGAGGGATGCAATTAGCTGAATTTGTAATCCAAGAATTTAACGAGCATCTGAATAACAATCATAACAGTTAAACTTTATTAGCATCTTCAAAATTAAACATTTCTGAAGGCATTACACAGCACACCTTACAGAGCAGTGCCATCCACCTCCATGCATGGGCTCGTTATCATTGAGCAAGCGGTGAGGGGCTATTAAAATCTGAAATGGCATAAATCGAGCCGTGTTTAACACCACACAGGGTGTTGTTAAGATGATTTCTTCACTGCGCATGGGCTTTTTCAGCGTGACAGCATTATGTTTTAATTTGTAGAGCCACACAATACAATCAAGAGCAAATAAAGGAGAAGAGAGGCGGCCATGTTGGAGTGTTGTTGAACCCAGTGTTAGCATAGCCGAGGAGAGTATCCTGGAGAGAACAAGCGAACAATGTACCAGAGAGTCTCTAATCAGAGCTTTGATCCGCCTGCTGCACTGGAAACCAACAACACCAGCATGCACCATTCACCATCACATCAGTAAATTATACAGCCCCGGAGCGAAGACAAGTGGGAGCACACCTGGCTGAAAGAACTGTGCGCGTGTGTGTGTGTTCCTGTGTGTTTTTATTGATCGCTGTTGATGTGCATTTTCTAGAGTACAGTAGCTAAGCTCACATGGTAATTGTGAATTGATCGGAGGCTTTTGCAAGAGCTTAAGGTGCTTTTAATTGAAAGTGGGCAATTTCTAGTGTGAAGATGTTAATTT
This sequence comes from Lagodon rhomboides, assembly GCA_039737535.1. Taxonomy (NCBI): domain Eukaryota; kingdom Metazoa; phylum Chordata; class Actinopteri; order Spariformes; family Sparidae; genus Lagodon; species Lagodon rhomboides. Next base: position 13,821,863 of record CM077803.1, read on the forward strand.
CCTGTTTCAGTGTAGATCGTGTGTGTGTGTGTGTGTGTGTGTATTACTCACGTTGTGGGGACATAAATCAGTCTATACATTGTGGGGACTCGCCTTTGCTTATGGGGACAAAGTGCAAGACTCCACAATGTAAATCATGACATTTTCAAGCGAATACTTGGTTTAAGGCTGGGGTTAGGGCTGGGCAAGTAGTGGTTATGGTTATAGCTGGGGTAAGTATGTCTCCAAGAAATGTGTTTAAATCTACGTAATGTCTTTGTGTGAGCTTGCGTGTAGCCAGCTAAAGTCTGCACATTCTCTCCTGCTGTTCTTTGGCCTGGCGTGACACATTAAAACACTGCGCTGTGTGTGGCTACGAATGTATGCTACGTGTGCATGCATTGCATTGCCATCTTTGTAAACTCTGTGTGCGTTAAAGCTGGAAGAATTCTTATCTGCTCCGGGGTGAAATAAGCTATGAGAACGGGAGCACATTTTGTCTCAATCGTAGTGCACAATTTGCATTTGGACCCCGACTGGGTGAAGCGGAGCTCCACAGTTCATCCAACTTGAAAGCCAGCTCCAAGTGAGAGCGGAGGGAACCACTGTAGGCAATCTCAACCGTCTTTCTCCTCTGCAATGCAGTGGCAGACTGGCACGGTGCTCATAAATTCCAAGGTGTTCAGCTGTTGGGATTGTGGGCAAGGTGTTGATTAAGGAGCAGGTGCAGGGAGGCTGGTGAGCTACGATGAAATCATATTGCTTGTCGCTCGAGGGGGAGGCCATTCCTCTCATCTACAAGGAAATTTTGGTATACATTTGTCACTTTAAAATATCATAAAGTGACAAATGGATAAGAATTTGAATAACCCCCATTGAAGTGTGCCCATTGAAATCTTTTTCAGGCTGCACAGTACAAGCAGCACTCTCATCCGTGAGACGTTTGATAAATAGCTGCTCTGCCCGACTCCAGAAAGTAAGTGTAAGTATATCTCTGACAACAGAACAGAGTTTTGAGCAGAGATTCAGCCAACAAGGTAATATTCTCTGACCAGTGCTGTCTGTAAAATCAAGGGCTGGGTGACATGAAACGATGGAGTAACATAAACTCCACAGCCTGTCGTCTTCCTCCTCACTCTCCTGGTTTTCCTCTAAAAAGAGTGTGGTTCCAGAGTTTCAACATTTTTTCTGACGCGACAGTCATTTGAATTCATGTATTAGCATCTTGTTTGTGTCCCCAATGTGATGAGGAATGTTTGACAGAGAAACCTGTCCAAAAGAGTGCGTCGTGACAACTTCAAGTGTAGAACATCCACAAATGTATTCATCAGCATAAACACAAAGTTATGTTTTCAAAGGCTTCATTTACTTCATGAACGCTCAAAGGCAGTAGGTAGTGAAGTGACAGTGTTTCCCTTCAGCAGCCAGTAAATTAATAACAGCACGCCTATTGTACTTGAATGTTTTTCACTGTGAACAAGGGAGAGAAAGTAGAAAATGTCCTCAGACTGCAATTTGAATTTCCACCAAGTACAAGAGAACGAATGATAAGGAAATGGAGACAGAATAACATTAAGTATTAAAGCGAAGGTGAATAAAGGTACGCTTGCACAGGGTTCGCTAATAAACCAGACGATACTACAAAAGGTGCAATGATAAGAACGGGAATAAATATCAGTTCTGCATATTACACTAAATATTACTGAGCATGGAAGAAGTAGGAGGGAGCATAGAATACTATACTTTAACTGGAGTCTACGTGCTAGTGGTTCAGTGAGCAACATGCTGATCAGGTTTAACATTTATGCACTTAACCATCTCAGTCATAGCGTATTAGCACAAAATGGGGATGGGTATGTGATTGGCTGATGAAGGCTCAATCTCATTTCCAATATTTACTCTTATTCCTATTGTTCAGAGGGGGTAGTAGTTAAAATCCCCCCCTACAACCCTTCAAGACCCCCCCACGTCATCAGTTGATGACATTGGCGTTTATGTAAACAGACGTGAATGGACATTTCCAGTGCGTCGTCTTCAGCTGCGGTGATTTCTCATGCGTCACTCAATCATGGTATTATCACATGGCAGTTTCCATTTTTCTGATGGAGACGCTATCAATCAAGTCGCCAAACATCAGTGGAGTTGTATAGGCTAGCATAAGCAACCCTTGCTACTACCCTGCCAGTGTGCCTGGATATTAGAGGAGCACTTACAAGTGCAGCAACCTCGCTGCTTGACTTTAGTTACATTCCGGGCATCACATGTGATCAAAAGGGGCAGAATGCGGCATTGAAATACGTCAAATTACAAGACTGACATGCACAAATAAGCAATAACAATATAAGGTTATCTACCTGGCTAGTTAGCTACCTAGACATCAGCAAACTCGTAGTGACTGTTTTACGGTTGATGTATAGAAAAGGACCATGATTAATCATTCTCATAGCACTCGCTTTGACGTGTGCCTCTGAAACACATCTGTTTGGAGTCCACACACTTCACCACAACCTGAGCAGTGAATGTGCAAAATTTAGGGCCAGGGGGTGTACTGGGACCGGGCTCAAAAGTCAGGGTCTCACCAAAGTCATTACAATTCATCCCTAGGGGGCGGATGAACCTTTCTACCAAATTTCATGGCAATCCATCAAATATTTGTTGAGATATTTCAGAATTCAGAGCCTTGCTGCTGGCATGGCTTAAAATCATTCTTACCACCTGCCACTGGTTCCCTAAAACCCTCGGTTTTAAACAGTGAGCTCAAACTTTTTTGTATTTTGCAGAGGAATGTGGCTAATTTATACAGCATACATTATTAATCGTGTTCATTTTTCTGTGGTGGCCTTGGTGTACTTTGTTCATCCACTGCATGAATAAAGAGGCAACGCAGACTTGCTCTCTTTCGTCTCTCTTCTCTCCGCTCTTCGCTTCTCCCTCTCCTTCATCTTCAGTCTATATATTGAACAACAGGCGGAATGGATGCTTTTTAACGCCCAGTATGTCCTCTCTTTCTTTCAGGTTGTGTGCGAGCAGCTCAAGGTGACCACAACAGGGACGGTGTGATGCTGCTGCTGGTGTGTCACATACGGATACACTCCGCTCTCACATAATGTCACAGAAATGTCAGAACATTCCCCTTCGTGTGCGTGACAGCCTGACACTGATGCTGGTGCTGGTGCATGTGTGTGTGAGTGTGACATGATTATAGGCAACATGTTCTAAGCTGTTGTGCTTTGTATGTCTGGGAGCAGTGTGTGCATATGTCTGTGCTTTCCGCGGAGTTCCTCCGACAGAGCCTCCGAACGGATACGTCCACGGGGACTCATTCTTGCAGCATCACCAAGCACACATAAAGACCTGCTCCATCTCTCCACATACATCACATCGGCCCTGCAGGCTTTCCAGCCCGATGAGCTAAGAGGCAATGTGAGTAAACACTATGAGGAAGAAGACACATATGCAGGCACGTAAGCACGAGGGGATAAACACAGATGCACAAACATATAAAATACACATGGGGACGTAACCGTCCTGTGAGCGACGGTGCTGTTCCTATAGGGAACGCTAAGGCACAGATGCACGCGGAGGAAGTGCTCCTGATCTATAAGTCCCGGCTGAGGCTCGAATTGACAAAAGGACTACATGATTACTAATTCTTCCAATCAATTCGGTCGACTTAATTATCATAACACAAAGTTAATGCAGTCATCCATGTCATTCACAACACTGTATTACACTAATGAATCGATCTGAGACAATCCTCTCGCACAGGTGACGCATCGGATCTGCGGGGATTTTCACAGCACTTGCAGCCATAATCGACTGCATTACTATAACCTGGTTTTAATTTTAAAAGTTGGCAACCGCACTCCCTTTTGGCTCCTGCAGTTACGTGCATACACAGAGTATAACGGTATTAAAAAACATGCATATACTGGGAATGTTAATATTGACATGGCCAAATGCATATTTAATGTCGAGCGTACCCACAGCTTCACAGCAAAGCCAGAGCAATTATTAAAAGGCTATATGCAAGAGGAGAATCAATTACACACAGCTTTCAGGCAGATTATCAGACTACCACTGCTGTGAGATAATGTCACGCTCGCTGTTAACCCTTTCCTGTCTTTATTCAAGCTCACACTTAAAGGGAAAATCCAGTGTTCCAGCCTTGTTTGGGTTTTGGTGTGTAAATTATTCATACTATTTCTCTCTTGTAATGATGCTCCGGTTAGGTTTAGGCACAAAAAACACTTGGTTGTGGTTGGGAAAACACCATGGCGTGGCTTAAAATACTTTTTTTGGTCGCCAAAAACACAGCTGTAAAGGTCCCCAGGTCTCCTTCACAATGTCCAGTGCAAATACCGCAATGCAGACTCGAACTGCGATCGCAGTCACATCAAATCTGGATGTATCTGCGGTTTGCAGAAATGTTAACTGCTAACATTATTTCCTGGCGACTGGGCTGCCTCAGCTGTCAGCAGTGACACGGCCGCTGTAGCTGCAGCGTAATCCAACTATGACGATCAAGGTTATGTCCAATGAAAGTGTTTGTTTTTGCCACTGACAGGTTGAGGTTGTACTTCTTAGCGTCTGACAACAGTCAGAAGTCTCGCTCTGAAATCCTGCAAAAGGTGCGTTGGTGCAGCAAGAAGAGAGAGGAGTTAAGAGAGAGGAGTTTGGAGTTTGGAACTGCCAACAAGAATTTATCACGGCCGGCTATTTAACCGATTTCGACAATCTAGATGAGGCAACAACCATAACAGCCTACCTCATGAGATTTCAGAGTGAGACTTCTTCTTGAACAAGACTTGCGTTTCTGGTTACAAAAAGGAGCTTACTCTTGAACAAAAAGGTCTTTCTCTGTAGGAATTGTTTCTGTAATGTTGTCAGACACTTAGCCTGTCTAGTGGTTGTCAGTTTCACTTTCAGTGGGTGTAACTTTGACAGTCGCAGTTGCGCCAAAGGTTTACCTAGACAACAGAATTCCTCTTTATCCTCAAACTTGTCCCTTTTCTTTTGCCTCCCCGATTTCTTCTGTTATCTAGCCGTCTGCATCCATTTTTTCCTGAGAATTTCTGACTTTGAGATGCTTTTCAAACCTGTGCTACCATCACTCCAAGCCTGTAAGTGCGTAAAATTGTGCCTTATACACTCCAGCTTGGTGGCTGAGTTACCCGCTGAGCTCTATACATTGGCACTCCTCATCCTCTTTATCCCTTCCCCTTCCCCTTCCCCTTCCAATTCCATCCCCTCCCCTCTCTGTGAACCCCAAGCTGAAGCGGAGCCTCGGGGCGACTTCTCTCTGAACCAACTTTGGCTGCCGACGATTATCCAACAGGCCAATAATGGGCCCTCACTTTGGGAAACAATCCAAGTCAAATGTGTGCTCCGCTGATAACGTTTCCAATCAGAACGCCCTGCCTGCATAGGAGCTATGTGAGAAAATGAGGGAGAGATAAAGAGGGGCAGAAAATAATGTGCCAGGACGGTTTACAGCAAACTCAGCAAGGTGCAGAGATAATTTAGAAGTGAGGGAATTCATTCACTCATTTTGCATTCTGGGATTTTTGTTTTGACCCTGCAATTACTCTTTACTGACAGACTGAACTCAAAGAGAGGAATACCTATTTAGTTTCCTTTCTCTGCAATGGGCGTAATCGTTTTTCAGAAAATTGAAAACGGAGCAGTGCACAAGATTACCATGTGTCAAAAGAAGAAATGAACAAAAAAACGACTGCAAAGCCGCTTTTTGACAAAGTTCGAGAAGCATAAAATATATCGCCTGAATAGGAAATGCTAATTTTGAAGTATTTATTCGGTGTGCAGGTATATTTTCTAATCAGAATTTTCTTTCACATTCTCATCTCTATAATCCCTCCACCACTCACTTCATCAAGCACTCACTGTTGGAGCTCCATCACACCACTTCTCCATCCTTTCATCCCTTCATCTCAGATTAGCAGCTGTCGCCCTCACAAGCCACAGTAACAGGCGCAGATTGTTCTTTCGCCTGCTCAATAATCTCTATTCACACAGGAAAATCCAAACCCAGAGTGCCAAGAAAGCTGCTTCAGTGTCAACCGCGGCAAGAGACACCGAGCGGTGGAGGGGAAAAGAGAGATGGAGGGAGAACGGCAGAGGCTACTGAGCACACATCTAACACCAGCGCCTCCGTTGGGGGGGAATGAACTGTTTGTAGTGAACGGGAGAGTCAATCTGTTGTTAGGCAGCCACGAGGGAACACTGGCAGCGTACAATATGCTGCAAATATGCTACTGCATGTTTCATAAGAATGTTTGATATGGAGGGAGGCAGCAGTAACACATTCATACAGCTTGAAAACAGAAAACTTAACGCATAGCAGCTTAATTCTAAACAAGACCTATTCTTTCCTTCAGTGTTTCATACATGTTCTTGTGCATGTAAAAGATCTCTTAAAAGGTAAAAAGTCCACACTGACAGAAGCTCCTCTGTCCGTCGCACCAGGTCACTGAGTCACGCTAGCGGCTAATTTGGCATGTAAGAATTGATGAAGCACGGTTGCTCCGTTGTCGTTAGCGATGCTGGCTCAGGCGTGTGTGAGCCAACCAGTAAAAGAAGACTGGGCATTCTTAAAGAGACAGGAACTAAAACAGAGCATTTAAAACAGAGGGGAATACAGCACCGTAACACTGGAGAGTAGAAGAAGACTGTATAATAAGCAATAAAAGCATGTAAACTTACCCTATTAGTAACCCAAAATAAAATTATGAACCTGAAAATGAGCATAATATGTGTCCATTAACATTATCAGCTGTGCTTGTTTGAAAATCAAACCCTACGTTTCTTAAAATCCCTCCAAAATCTCGATCTCCTTCAGCCGCTTGTGACCCTTTTTCTCAGTATTCAGTGCTAACATTAGCTGCAACTGTACTACACAATGTGCTGTGCGGTGCATATTAGCCGTGGCGTACGGATGCCGGGTGTGAGAGGATGTGCTGCTGTATATTAAGAGGAGGCCCGGGATAGCCGCCAGGGAACGAGTGGCTATTTCTGTGGCAACAAAGACGCAGAGCTACAGAAGAGCATCGTTCACTGAATTCCCCTGTGATGAGAGAGGGGATAGAAAATAAGGAAGGAGCGACGAAGGAGAAGACAGACAGTGGGAGATAATTAGGGCCAAACCAAGCAGGAGAGCGGAGGGAGTTATTTTTGGGAGATGCCAATTCAATTACAGTGGGATGGGGGGGGGTTTGGCCGCGGCTCTGACAGAATGGGGGCCCCGGGCTTTTGGTACTGACCAAGACTCCAGCTCCCTATTAGACTCTGAGGGAGTCTGACTGGCAGCCTCAGCACACCTGCTGCACCTCGGAGTGTGTCTGAGTGGGTGTGTGGGTGTGTGTGTGTGGGGGTTGATGAGGCAAAGCACAGTCTATGTGGATCCATGACAGATTTGACACTTGTCACATTACACCACACACCTACACTGATGCGCACACGCACGCACACATCAAAATCAATCTGTTACACACTCTGGCAACAGCAGAAGGAGGGCACGCCGACGACACACACACACACACACACACAGATACACACACACAAATACACACGCTGCAGTGTGACTGATGGTTGCGTGACACCCACCACCGTGCTTCATTTTCAGGTCCACCGCGAGCAGCGTTTGTCACAGGTGATTTCGGGAGAGAGAAGGCAGAATATGGTATCGAATGTGGAGGGAAAAAAAAGCTATTGATTGCAGCCCGAGAACTGGAGGGTATTTGCAACCGCACGGCACTTTTGGTTCGAGCACCAAGAACGGCCGCTAATGACAAAAAGCAGGGAGGCGGCACATTTTATCCGCGCTAAGAGCATTTCACATGAGTGCCTCAATTTAACAGTAAAACCAGCAGAGACACACTTGCAAATGATTGACTTATAATGAAGGCACAATACAAGAAATGAGCGAGGGAGATTTGAAGATTAGGCATATAAAAGGATAAAAAAAAGGAACAAACAAAATGATAACGACCGACGTGTCCGTGTAGCTCTGTGTGCTGATGGATCAGTGTTGATGCACTTCCCACAGCAGACAGACATACATATTGGCTTTATGATAATACAGTGCAGGTGGCAAATCAATAGAGTCAACAAGAAGGCACGGAGCATGTCAGGCAATATGAACCTGCTGCAGGCCATTCACGCCATGCCGTACGCAGAGACACAAAAAGCGATAAGAAAATGTCTTAATTCACTTTTTCTATCGCACGACCTGGAAAAAATAGAACTAGAACAGTCCCTGGATCTGTTTTCAGTGGCTGCACCAGGAGCAAACGCTGCACACATACAGTCAGAGAAGCTTTTTTAGAACTGTAATACACATCCAAACAGGAGATGACAGTCATTGTTATAATAGTAACTAAATCAGATTACAGACTGAACTGCCCAGAGGCTTTATTTAACTAGAATGGCACCCAGTCAGCCCGTTCTCACAGCCAGCGTGTTAAACACAGCAGCCTTGTCGGTGGCCGGACACTGCAACGTTACCCCATTCTTCCTTGCAGAACTGCTCAAGCTCCGTCAGGTATGCATGGGGATCTGGCGCGAACCGCCCTTTTCAAGTCCGGCCACAAATTCTGTATTGGATTGATGTCTGGGCTTTGACTTGGCCACTCCAGAAGATTCACCTTGTTGTCTTTAAACGATTTCTGTGTAGATTTCGCCGTATGCTTCGGGTCATTATTCTTGCTGGCAAAATAAATCTTCGTCCAAGTCGTAGTTCCCTTGCAGACCGAATGTGGTTGTGCTCAAGGATTGTGGCTGGTCCTCTGTTGAATCAGGTCAGTCACTTAAAAGGGGCTGTCACTTATTTTGCATTATATATTTTTGGTTTATTTAATCCGTTGTGGTTTTTGTGTAATCCTGCTGACGACAAACCAACCAACCAACCAACAAAGTAGTGGCACCCAGTAGACTGCATTCCTCCGCCAAGACCCAACAGAACCCTATAGCTGCATCCAATGATATTCACTCATAGATACCATCCAACGAAATACACCTGATTTTTCTTTTTTGGGATTCATGGGTTATTCCCTGAGAAATAAAAAAAAAAATCTTAAAAAATCTATAAAATCTTTCAAAAAGTCCCACTTTTTCATCACATAGTCACACTGCATTCTATTGAAATGGCTTTAACTTCGTCACAGAGCTTTCTTACAGCGCTGTGATCTGTAGTAAACTCTCTTAGGTTTTTCTAAGGATGCCTGAACATCAAAGACCTGCTCATAAATACATTTACCTCAGTCTCAACACACAAACAAGCACACAAGCCTAATACTCTATTTATGATATCTGGACAGCTTTCACCACGGGGGGTCCAGACCACACTGCGATCTTGTCCTTTTAAACCACTCACATTCATTTCCAGAGTGGTTGCTAATTCCTGAGGCACTCCCGCTGATAAAAGGGCCGTTTTTTTTTTTTTTTTTTTCATCTAAGACGGAAGTGTGCAAGTGTGTAATCTCGCCGGTACACAAATATTAACACGAAGGCACTCGTGTTCAACCACACCAAACATATGCTCACGTGCACACAAAATGCTCTGCGGCGAACAATCACACAAGTCAGGCTTCTGGGATTTAGAGAGAGTGACTGCAAAGGGAAAAGGCATTATAGAGAGAAAATCACATCACTGTGTCCTTGCTTCGGTCACCTTTGGTTTTCTTGTAGCAGTCGAGTTAGTGGGGGGAAAAAAACTGAGAGTGGGGAAAAGAGATTTATCACAAGCAGACAGGTGTAGCTGAGGCAGAGGGTCAATGATCAGGACTACCTGGGAGATTACTGCCACGTGAAAGTGGACCTGAAAGTGTTTTGCTCCGGCAATTACTGCATTTTAACTCACTGCTTACCCCTCAGAGTGTAGCCACAACAGCGGGAGCTGCGGCGAAGAGCACGAGCGCCGACACACACTCGCGTTCGTGCGTCCCAGCATGCACGTCACACTGCTCGGACACTCTCGGTGCACACTCTGCGGCTCTACAAGCCACACAGAATAACAATGATTCCCCATTCTGCTGGAGGCAGAAATGGCTTATCCATTACAGGACGGTCGGAGGAGTCAGAAAGCTGTTTCTCGTGGCATTCAGCTGCGAAGGCAAACTGCCTCATTGCATTGAGGCATAAACGGCTGTCACATCACAGAGGGAGTCATCAGTGATGAGCAGTCAGGGTAGGACGAGTAGGCAGTGCTAATAAGGAGGGCTGGGCAAGCTACTTCCTAAATGTAATGTATTTCATTTGACTAACTTACTTTACAAAATTACTGTGGGGACGCTTTCATGTTATAGGCAGGAACATGACGGAAACAAACAAACCCAACAACACGGGGTAGGAGGAATAAAAAATATGTCCCCTGTCAAATGAAGTTATGTTTTTGTTTGGCGAACACTTAAATAATTTTATGAAAAAAAAAAACCTTTTCTATTCTTACTGATCAAAGGACCCTAACGGACTAAAGGGATGTAATTTATCAAGGAAAGGACACAAGTAAGGACCGTATGACCGCTTTTCTCTGTCTCTTTTGCTTACAAGGTCGGCAAATCTGAACAAATTATTCTTTGGCTTTTACGGTTTCCGCTGAATTGACTGAATTGTGGAGAGTCTAACAGATTAAACCATGCATGTCTCTTCCATACTGAGGAAGGTTAAAACATTTAGAGCGTCGTCAGCTGTGTGGTTCTGACAAGGATGAATAGGATAATGTAATCAAAATAGGAGCAATGTTTCCCACACATATACTTGGGTAGGCAGCCTGGTATATTAGTTGCCACCCAACCATAATTGGCATCTTGTCTTAGCACTTCACAGGCTACTACACTGATTGTGTCATATTTAATGTTGGCCTACTTTTGCACAGGTTTTGTACAAACCTATACATTCACCTGTTGTTGCGATGTCAATCGGTGCACATTGGTTTCTGATCGGCTCCATAATTAACAACAAGCTTCCTCCACATTGGGCAAATCTGTTCTTATGACAACAGAATCGCAGGTAAAAAAAAAAAATCCCAAATGCAAGGAGTGTTTTTCGGACGAGTTTACACAACTTACTGAAAGAGAGCAGATGCCGCTGCTGGAGGAGAAAACAAAAGGAGAGAGAAACAGAAAGGCGAGGCAAGCCAGTGTGTGTTCATTAAGGACAATTAAAGCAACACTATGTGACGTTAATGTTAATGTCTTAGCAATTCTGAAGAAAGATTGTCAGACCCAAATGTGGGACTCCAAGCAGGGCGGTGGTAGTAACAAAAAGAGAGACTTATTAACAAAGTTGAATCCAAAAAACACAACGGCAATGAAAAGGCAGGGAACTATGAGAGCAGCAAAGACTTTCAAAATAAAACAGCAAATGACCTGACTTAAATGCCAAAACCATGAGAATAAAATGCAAATGGAGAGAAGCGACCATCTTTCTTCTCCTTTGTTTCTTCATTGTCAAAATATATATATATACGTATATGCAAACCAGATCTTTGCCATTAGGGTTTTGAGTCTGTTCTGACTCGCAGCCTCTGGATCATGGATGTCCCTGGCGAGTCATCCCCTCAATAACTCATTTTAATGAAGTAACAAACCCCAGAGACAGCGATGACAAGGACTGACACAGCCCCGACACTCCATCCATTCCCCTTCATTGGTAACCTGACAATGACTCATAGGTCGCTCTGTCGCTTCTGGCCTTACAGAGCAGAAAGACAGCTCCTTGCACGTACTGCAGGTGTCCCCAAGTTTTTAAAATGCTATTAAATGTCCTCATATATGCTGAGAAAAAAACTGTAAATGTAATAAACGCCTGCATAATATCTTTGCATTTTGACTGGTGTACTGAAATTCCTTTGAAATTACATTCATTATCACACTGTAGGTTAAAATTATGCTGTAATTTTTATGCTTCCTGGTCAAAGCAGTAATGGGGCGTTATTACCGGTTCATACAATTCATTATATTGTTATGTTTCATTACATTCTGGACCTTTTAAAGTGAAATATTCAAGACACTTTGACGGTTATTACATTAACCAGCAGTAAGCAGCACAACCACACAGTCCCATATCTCCCCAGCATGACAACTATTTAATTTCTCTGCACATTCACGCTTTCCATTCACACTGATATGGCACGTCTCTTGAACACTCAGTTAAGATCCAACGCTGGCAGATCAGAGACTTGGCAGGCAGTCAGCTCTAGTCTGCATGCAAGGGCACGCTGTGTGTTTACTTCACCATCAGCGAGTGTCAACCTTCACAACCCCGATTCTCAGCTGAACAGACAGCCTCGATGGCAGCCATTTATCTCCCCATCTGATTGCCGTCAGCTGTCTCCCACTGCCAAGGAATGGGGCTGCCATCAAAAAAAAAAAGGGCAGAATACCACCAACTGATTATGAGCAGAAATGTAAACAAGCTTCTCTAAAGGCGGGGGCAAGTTTGTGAAGGGCAAAAACTACTGTGGAGGTGGAAATGCTCGTTAAGACGGATGATAAAACGGCAAAACAAAGACAATGTGTTCATTCCTGAGAGGAAATATTTTAAAATGCAAACTAATGTTTTGATATTAAAGCTGCGAAATGTCAATGGTGGTGAAAAAACAACTGAGAATTTAGGGTAATGCTAGTGACAATTGTGTAATTTTCTTGTCATCAACAAATCTCTGCAAGAAATCAGCAATGAGATCCACAGCCTGTCACAAATATATACTTTCATTCTTAAAACACACAAACAAACAAACAATTTCCTAAATCGGTTGAGCACTTTAGTTCTTTAGCTGTTGTGTGTCTTTAGGGGACTATTTTTAGCTGCCGCTTGAATTAGAAAGTGAGTATTTAGACCAGCAGGACAAAGTATGTCGAATTAACTAAAAAGATTAGAACAAACAGCGCCTATGTCGACTCTAATGAGGGAACATGACGAACTGTGCAACAGTGCGGCTCATTGGTTGGATTCTGACAACAACAAAGCCGAGTCACCTTATCGACTTATCTTTCAACACAAAACTATGCAGCTCTTTGCAGCTTCTAGCTTCTGGTCACAATTATGAGGTAATAACTTGCTTGTGTAAAACAAATCGGTGCTTTGGTTGGTTAGAATTCCAGTCAATCTGCTTCCAAACGTTGCTTTAAACAACAATCAATAGAAAAGCTACACAAGACGTGCCAGATGGTTTGTTAAACAGAGCCATCTGGCAAGGCGCCACGCAAAACCGTTCGGAAAAAGGCAGGCACTTCGAAAAAAAATAGTTGGCAGGTGATTGAACAAACCATCTGTCCGTCATCGTCCATCACCGGCTAACTTCAAAAAACGCTGATCGGTTGAACCACTCTGTGTTCGGCCACAAGCGCGTATAGCTTGAAGCCTTGCAAGGTGATTTGCGAGATCACATGATCACGTGAATCGAATATCCATCTGCTTGCACGGTAAATAAAAAAAATGTAGCCGTGTGAAAACATAAAAAAACACAGCCGCCAAAACTAAATGTCAAGCAACAACAGCAAAGCCGTTGGCGACTTCAGACGGCGTTCATCGATCCTTGCCTCTAATAATTCAGCTGCGTCTGAAGATGACCTTTCAAAAGTGACCATAGAGCCCTTTTCCATTCATTATAACCCGGGGAAAGCTTAGGAAGACAACACGGCTTGTAAACAGACAGTAACTAACAGTATGCCTATTAATCTACTAGCTGCATTCAATGAGTGTAATTTGGTTAAAAACTGCTGTGTGTTGCAGCTTAATTATTCCCCAGAGGAATAAAGAGACAGTTCCACATTCACGAAAAAGTTCTGTATCGCTCTTATTGTACCTTAATTGGCTTCTGGACAATAAATCAAATACAAACACAACACAAAATCAGTGGAAAGGGGTTTTAAGGTTTAAAAAACACTACACTACACCCACACCTAGTCACTGCTGTCTCTGTAACTTTCTTTTTTTTTTCCATCGGACATAAAAGTCAATCATGAAATATATAGCAGTTACTTTATCTCAGTAATTTAAAGTGGATCTGACACGTGACCCGTGTATGAACTTAGTGGTTTCTACCTGTATTCTGCTGATAAATAACTCTTCATTAAAAACCCCAAGATACCACGGTGTGTGAGAGTGTGCTTCCTCACACTCCCCACACATGTACATGACAAATTGCTCACTCGAGTGTCTTGTAGATGTTAATGAGGATTAACCTGGCGGGCGTAGACACACGCCAAGAGAATTATGGGCCTAATTCGCCGAGGGAAAGTTCAGAATGGATTCAGATACAGTGTATAGATCAGGCTGGGATTTATCTTGCCAGATATGGCCTCAAAAATGGACACACCACTTGAAGAATGACTGCAGATAATTTAAGCTCTTATCTGCCATTTAAAATGCAGTCAACTACTTAGCGAGGGAAATCAATGAGCCGTACTTCCTGCACCCTATCTCTCTGTAAAATGTGACATCCGACTAGCAATTCATGGTGCAAGGAATACACGGACATTTGGGGAAATAGGATTATTTGCTTTCTTGCCAGGAGCTTGATAAGAATATCAATGCGACTCTCTGTCAGTCTGTCTGTCTGTCCTTTAAGTTTAAAGCTAGAGCCAGCAGGTGATAAGAATAGCTTAGCCGGGGTAAACAGCAGCTAGCTTGGCTCTGTCCAAAGTACAGGAAGAAGAAAAATAAATTAATTTCATTTCATTTAAATAAAAAATAAATTGTTAGCTCGTAAAAAAAAAAAATAGGTGATTAGCTCATCTAAGCGTAGCATAAAGACTGGCTCTGTCCAAAACAATACTGAAAATTTAGAAAAATCTGTCTGTTAGGTATGATGCCGGAGCCAGGAGGCGATTAGCTTAGCATGGCATAGCATAAAGACTGGAAGCTGGGTCAGCCATCTTGACTCTGTCCATATGTTTTCTAAACTTTTGCATGCTTTTCCCCATGCGACCAGCTAGCAAAATTAGCCCACCGTCTTGTTGTAGTTTTATGTGTAGCAGAAAAATTGTCATATGCTACTTACAATAAATGGAGTAGATCATCATTTTGGGAAATACTTTCGCCTACAGGTAGATAAGAATGCTACCAGCGAGTCTGACTCTGTCTAAATTTTAAAAAATCTGACCTGCTAGCTAAATGGCTAACTGAGGTAACTAGCTAAGGGGAGCTACAGTTAGCAGCAGTTAGCTGTGACTCTGGTTATATGCTGCCCCTGTTTGTTTTGAGTATTAATGTAACGGGTGACTTATTCTCACATATATACTGCACCTTCAAGTAAGAAGCTGGAGCTCAACATATATAGCATAAAGTCTGGAAGCAGGGAGAAACCGGCTCTATCAAAAGTAAAGTTTTTAAACTGTGGACAAAGCGGTTTCCCCCCACTTCCAGTCTTTGTGCTAAGCTAAGCAAAGCGCCTTCTGGCTCTAGCTTTAAACTTAATGGACAGCCATGAGAGTGGTGCCCATCTTCTCATGTACCTCTTGACAAGGAAGCAAATGAGCATATTTTCAAAAAGATGTGAAAAACTCTTTTAATTGTGCAACATGGCCTCCTCATTTATAAACCACTCTGTGCACTGGTCTGAGCACATTGTATGGGCCGGGGATGGGGTGTCTTGTGTCCTTAAAGTATCAGTGTGGTGACAGGTGACGAGAGGACAACACTGCTGCCTCGAGCCATAGACATACCGCAACAGACAGAGGATGACAGACACCGATGACAGGGGACAATCTACCAGGGACAGTGAGAGACAGTGGGATGGAGTGAAAGTGAGATGAAAGGAAGTAGAAAAAGGAAAAAGGATACCGAGGGTAAACACAGAGGGGGAGGAACAGTGGATTGGAGCGAGCAAACAGGGATTTCCAGATGAAAGTGGGTAGAGAGCAGAGACAAAAACGGATTATCATTCGGAAAGACTGCATTTGTGTGTGTGTGTGTGTGTGTGTGTGTGTGTGTGTGTGTGTGTGTGTGTGTGTGTGTGTGTGTGTGTGTGTGTTGTGTGTGTGTTTGTGTGTGCTCAACACACACAGATGAGTCATAGCTGGACTCACAGTGATTGCTACCGGTCAGTACAGAGAAATAACCCAACAATGTTTTTTTTTTCCAAATGTGCCCCACGTCATGCACATCTTTGTCTTTTTAGGATTCACAACTGCATTTACATAAACATCGGGTAACACTTTCATGCTTTTACTCACATTTACTCACCAATAATACATCATGCTGCGTGGATCTGTTTATGTGTATCAGCAGACATGTGTACACATAACTGAGATGACATGCAGAGATGAGCATCCAGGCACAGCGGCTTAAAGCTGAACAAATCCTTATCTAGACATTAATCCCTATATTAAGACAGGCTTAGCTGCTGCGTAATGATACCTTGCTGGGTATGAGCACGCTGAGAGTAATTTCAGGTTGACGAGAACACAGAAATTTCAATTTTAACAAGCGATTTCTGGATGGGACATCTGCAAAATTCCATATCCAATATCTGGGGGATAATAGGTCCATTCTCTGAGTTAATCATGGTTATAAATGCGGTGTATGTGATGCAGGGAAGGGAGTCTTCATTTGGACGGGTAATGGAATAATGAAAAAGCGGTTCATCGTGTCACTGTGGTGATGCGCTCTTACGTGTCGGCCATGCTGATGAATCTTAATCCCAAATCTCCTGACGAATGAAAACGAAGCCAATGTAATTAGTAGGTGCCACCGTTGTTATGGCAACAGGAAATGACTGACAAGGTGGCATAAGTGAGAGTCGGAGATGAAGTGAGGGTAATTAAGGCGCATGCCCTTCAAACTACACTCTCACACACACACACACACACACACACGAACACTGACTTAGATTTTCCCTTTTCTGCTCTTGCCCCAACATATTTGGGTTTTGCCCTCATTTCCGATCTTGCCTCCACTCTGCATCACTTTCAATCCGTCTTGTTTTTTTTTCCTTTTTCCACACACACAGTCCTACACACAAACACTCTGTTGGCCTGAAACTCCACACACTGGTGGGCTGTATTACTCTATGAATCACCGCTACATCCTGCTGCTACTGTGGCTACACTTGTGTCCCACACAGTTCGATTCACACACAGCTACCAGCCGAGTATCCCCTGTAACCCTCTCTAAGGCCACCTCTGAGCCCTCACACCCCTCACACCTCTACACCAAACTGTGAGATCCAGAATTAAGCTGCCCTCTTACGAAGTCAAGCGCTGTTACAGTGCAAACGTATCTTTTTTGGGATTAATAAGAGAAAACTAAAGGGAAAATTCGGGAAAATGCAATTATTCACTTTTTCCCTGAAAGTGAAATGAGAAGATCATTGGCATGTCGGCATGCTAAATACTAAGCTTAACCAGCAGCCAGTAAGCCTAGCTTAACAGCTCAACAGGTCTAAAATCTCTTACCAGAACCTCTAGACACAATAAAGATGCAATATGTAAGAATTGGCCACCTACTCAAAACAAAAAGGGACAGCATACCACAGTAACCGCTAACTGCTGCTAGCTGTAGCTGCCGTTAGCTTGTTCGCTTAGTTAGCAGTGCAGCTAGCCGTCGTGACTGTGAGAACTGGGGGATTGTTGGTGTTTTTTTCACGCTGCTAGCATGGGAGCTTCAGACCGGGGCAGGATGGGGTTAGCTGGTTAGCATGCTAACTTCCGTAGATATCTCTGCAACACAATACATAGGTGTCATAATGTCAAAACTGCTACATCTTCACAATCTGATGATGATTTTTGATTTTAATATTTTAATGACTTCAACTACAATGCTTACATATTGCATATTAATGTAAATTGTGGATTAAAGGGGTACTTGAGAGAAAGAACTTGTTGCAGTTCTGAGAGACAGATTTTAAAAAACGATTGTTAAAATTAAAGCAGCAAAGACTAAAATATTCTGACTTTTAGCTCCTAGATGGGTCAAGCTCCAAAAACACTGGATCCTACTGAAACCAAAATCCAACGCAATCATGTATCGATGGGACCATCTCTACCTGCGTCTTTCAACCTCCATCTGCCCGCTTTAACGGGTAGAACTCTGTAATTTCAAAGTCAAACGGAAAAAACTCTCGGAGCTGACAAAGCTTCTCAAGAGTTAGGTAAGACATTATACAACTGCTTTAAAAGAAAAAGGCATTTCAGTCTTATCATCGTTCCCTTCAGCTAGTAAATGGACATATGAAATCACTGGAGTGTATCTTTAAATGAATGAAGTTAATTATGGAGCTTTTTCCACCGGCACAATTAGCCACGCCAAGTCAAACCATCCTGAGTTGATTTAGGTCTCAGTTAACACTTTAAACACGCCAAGTCAGAAGGCCTGACTCAAAGCCTCCAGGCAGGTTGTGGTGATGTCAGATGAGCCTTGTCATCATTCACTCGCATGAGCTTCCTCTTCCTCGTCCAAATCCAGTAATCCCTTCTTCACTTTTCAAGCAATAAGTGGTAAATGCCAAGCAAAGTCGTGACAACAACCTGAAAATTCATGATGATACATATCTGGCTACCAACAACGGTTGCGCAGTGCAATAGTAAACAATGCTCAAGAGGGCTGTGCTTTTATCCATTATCGACTCAGGTCAAGGGCACCATCAATTAAAGACAAATTGAGCCCAGACAAGCCAGCACATGGATGGAAAAGGGCTATTAGTGAGCTTTAAAGGTGCTGGAGGGCAGATGTTACTACCTTAGGACCGACCTGGACTAACCCCATGTCTCGACCCCAAGTGTGTGAGACACATTTTCTACTTGCACGTCTCACACAACAGATACCCTCATTTTAACCGATGCAGGGCTGCATCTCGAACGCCTCTTATGGGCGTAAGGGCAACAGGAATCATTTATTTATGCTTCGAGCTTATTTTTTCAACAATACGCACATGAATGCGTCGTTGTTTGCCAGTAAAAAGGCACTGAATGAATATACTTATCTACATTTTGCAACCGAGGCGTGTGTGCTGCTGTTTGTAATCCCACTGACTCTCCCTTCAAGATGTGAGAAAACGTCCTCGGGAGGAGCTGCAGTGTTTATTCATGGGCAGACTCTAACCTACACTGTATATCTTCTGCTACTAGACAACTTCACTGCCACCTATTTCCTCTGCTCCGATCCCCAACCCCGTCTGCCCAGAGCAAAGCCACCTTCTCCCTCTCTCTCTCTCACCTAACTACACACTTACTACAAGCCACGCTCTTCTTGCAACACAATCATGTGTATCAGCGTTGATGGAAAAATAAATTAGGAATGCACAAATCAAAGGACAACTGGGCGCCGCACTGAAAGTTGAGCCGCTACTCCATGATTTGGAATTCACGAACAATATGGAAACAGTAGCCGTTTTCCCCTGTTTCTAATCATTATGCTCAGCTAAGCTAGCTGGCTGCTGCCCTTACAGTAGCTTCATTTTGAAAAGGTCTGCACCAACAGAAGCTCCTCTTTCCCACTGAAAACGCTGCTACTGAAACGCCTCTTCAGTAGTTCCGCCGTCAATTCTGTGATTTTGTGACATCACACTTCGTCACCATGTCACACATTTGCATAATTTATGCTACGCGGGGAGCTTGGCTCGTAAGAAATAATTTGGCGCAGCTGCTCTGTTGTTGTTAGTGGTGCTGGGTCAGGCGTGTGTGAGCTGACCAATCAGAGGAGACTGGGTATTTGTAAGGGGGCCTTAAAGAGACAGGAGTTAAAACAGAGTGTTCTCAGTCAGACAGAGGGGGAATACAGTGCTGCAGCACTCAGTAGTACGAGAAAACTGATGTGTTTTATGAACACTAACGCATGTAAACATATTCTAGTAAAATACAATTATGAACCTGAGAATAGCCAGGAGTCTGGATTATTTATGCAGGTGTTTGTTAGGAACATATCACAATCATTGACAAAGCATCCATAAAGCTGTAACATTATACCGTACTCTAGCGCACAATAGCCCGAAGCTGTTAAAAGTTCATAACATGCCGTCATAATGCAAGTCACTACAGAGGTATGGTAGGATATGTGTGGCCCCTGAGAGGTAAATGGAATTTGTGCGGCTGCAGCAACCAGCTAGTACAAAACAATAAAATATCTGCAGTTAGCCCAAACTGAGTCCATAAATGATGACTGTAATAAGGAATACGATTTCAGAGGACAACATAGACTTCAGCAGATGCTCAGAGAGATCAGGAAGGAGAGATGTGAAGAGGAAGTGTGGACAAATGTATGGGTGTCAAGAGTCTGTTAAAGTGGAATAACAACTTAATTCTGCATATAATCAGCTTTACGCCCTCCTTCTTATTGATCGAGCACAAGTCAAGACATCCATTCATATAAACAGCGTTTAATAGTCAATTCAGTAGGGGGCATTGTGTCTTCAGCTGCACTGTGTTTGTTTCCTCACGTTCGAGAGGGTTTGTTGTGCCCTTGACTGTTCTGTAAATCACTTAAATGGTCTGAAAAACACTTTTCTTATTAAAATTACTTCATAAATATATCCAACTAGGATTGAGGGGGGTGGGGATGTATAGCACGCTAGGATAATAAAGTGTCACTAATATAAAGCGGGGCCATACATAATTGTTCAGCCCAGCACTCTGAGCGGCTGCAGCAAGATTAGCTTCAGGTGGAGAATGTAACTTCGCTCAGTGTTACCTTGGGAACTGGCTTAAATTACAACTTCCGTCTTCATGTCATGTAAGGACTAACCAGAACAAGACCATGATTCATAATTGATTAAATCATGACTCTGCTGTGAAGACTCTCACACTTGGAATGAAACACAGACTTTCACAGTTTTTACAGCATTTCTTTTCAATGGATTTGTTTCTATTTGATATTAACAGGTAATTTAGTGAAAGTGTAATCCAGGGATTCACGTCCTATATGTTTCTTCTGCTTTAGGTTTTATAGTACAAATAGCTACAAATTAGGAGAGGTTTAATTATTTTTTGCATCAGTTTTCAGTGGAGAAGTGCTGCTGCATCCAACATTCCAGAGACTCACTGCACAAGCCGGACTGAAAGACACAATCGATGTCTGAAACCCGCTGAGTGTAGGCAAAAAGGAAATGTTAAAAGAAAGGTCTTTCCTGTAGAATCTCCAGAGGAAACCTTCATCCAAAGCTGTTTTTGTACAAAATATACAAAACCTACACTTCCATGAAATTGTTGGTGTAGTCACTCTTCATTAAAAAAAAATCCTATGTCGTAATGATTCCACGCATTAAAATCAGTTTAATTTCAATTCAGGCCAGAATTCAGGCAATTTTAAGCCTCAGGAGAAATAATGAAAGGGATGTTTTGAGTTGTGAGAAACTAGACATGGACTGTGCACTTGTCCCTCAGATACCACTGACAACAACGTTTAAATACCTTCAAAACTACATAAGTATCATAACACTTGCCTTAACCTCAAAATCTGAAGTCGACTTTACACAGCACGTTGAAGTAGGGCTGTGCGAGATGATGATATATAGTGTGATAATAGTAAAAATGGCTGTAGATCCATATTATGCTCTAACGTTTGGTTTGTTATGTGTCGCAAAATCACACATATTTTTCATCATTTGGACATCCGCGGAGGACAGTGTGACGCAGAACGGGGTTATTCAGAACAGGACAAGGACTCTCTCGACAAAACAAGGAGCTTGCAGCTAAAGACGGGCTACTTCTATCACATGGATGTTGTTCGTGTATGAAAAGTCTGACATGGGCCGAAATGAGTGCCATTCAAGTCTGGATTTATAATAACCTATAACTAGATATGTCGCATATATTAAAGCAGTAATCATTACATTTTTTTGACCACTTTGTGAGGAAGTGAAGTTCAACATTGACAAATGGTAACATTATGAATTTCTTGGGACATGTTTGCAAACAGCTGCCCATCCACACATCCAACAGATACTGAGCAACATTAGCATTTATTCAGAGTCTTGTTTGTGGCCACCTGTCCAATATTTAATCTCCTTTTAGCTCTTATTTTGGTCTCCACCAATGTCTGCTCTCTAGCTACTATATGCACTGTGCTCACTAGCTATCGCTCTGCTGATTGTTGCTTAGAAGCTAGCATATTATGGATTTATTATACCATCTTCAGCTCTTTTCTGAAAATAGTTCCCTGCTTTGGGCAAAAAAAACCCTGAGTGAACCAAAACAGTAGCCTAAAGTGCCTGAAAAGCTAAAATAATGAGCTAAAAAATGCTGAAATGCTAAGCAGAGCTGAGTGGAACTGCAGGTTAGGATGCAATTCTCGGTGGGTTTGTCAGTGTAAGTGCCCATTTCATACAACACATAGTCGTTTGAGTCTCTGTTAATGTAAAAAAAAATATGTACTGGTTCTGATTTAAACAGGGTGGTAGCTTAACTCTAGCCAAAATCCCGACATTTCTACGAGTCAGAAGATGCCTCCCACCTGCAGCTGCTATTTATTTTTGTTTTCAGTCATTAATCATAAATGGTATCTCATGTGAGCTGTGTTTCTCTTAACCTGCCATTAGTGATTCTGAACCGCCCACAACAACAAGCCTGTGAGAAGAGACTGGCCGTGCATAAGGAAGGCCATTTAATTATTTTGTTTTTTACCTTCACTGCATGTCTGAGTTGTCCCGCTGCCGAACAATTCACACTTCCTAAATGAACTGGGGTGACAGTGCAGTGTTTGCGTCGACATCAATCTAAACTAAACACTAATACCGGAGTTTGTCAGGGGAGAACAATGCATAAAATAAAAGCGGCGCATTTTCTCACAATTAGGGGAAAATTAAACAGCCGTGTCGGAAAAAAAAAATAAGGAGAATGGTTGATTTATTGCCCTCATGTAATATTCATCAACGTGCTTGGTTGGAATAAGGATTCCTGTTTTAAAGTTTTGTATTCACTCAGGAAATGAGTGTGGAGACAAAAGAACAGAGAGGTTTAAATATTAACACTTGGCTCAGACAAAGTGAAATTTCTTTAACATTCAAGATATGTGGTTTAAGGCAACAAAATGTGGGGATCAGTCTGAAGTCAGTAGATCATTAAAGCGGGAAAAACCTGCAAATTGGTGAATCAAAAGGTCACAGACTAGGCTACCACAGAGTCGACAGTACAAAAATACTCAGCATAAAATGCACAATAACACTGACCGACCCAGTAAGAGTCGTCCACATGCATCATATCCACAATTTCAACACCATGTCAATCATACAATATCACATCGACTGAAGAAAGCACCAGTGTATGTCCATCAGTTGTTTTCAGATGTGACATGTCCTCAGTGTGAAAGACACCTATGGTTAACAACTTGTCAAATAATCTGTCAGTCATTTTTTTTCAGTAATTGATGGTTTAGTTGGTTCATTAATTAGATGCTTGTTTTATAAAATCAGGGTTTACCAAAGCCCAAGCTGAAGTCGTCCTCAAATGTCTTATGTCCAAATTACAGATCCTTGGCCTAAAGAATCTAAAATAACAATATTATCTCTTTGTATATTGTGTATTCTGTCGCTTTTGGCAGATGAATTCACACAACATACAAATGTAGGGATGTGGAGAGAGAGTCTGTGACCATAACTGTCGAAAAAGATCAATTACACTTCGTGATCTTTTCTGTTTTATGGCGGGTGGCAACCAGGGTTAAGTTACATTACCACTACATGACAAAGCAAAAACAAGAAGATAACAGAGATGATATAAGAGGGGATGTATTATTTACACAATAATATCAAATGTGCATTATTAACTCAATATCAATATCTTATCTTTAAATAACACAGTTATCGTCAATATTGGTATATTGCCACACCTTTATCTACAACCAAAAGATATTCTGAACTAGCTAGCTAACGGCAGCTACAGTTAGCAGTTACTCTGGCGATAAGCTGTCCCCTATTTTTTGCATATGAATGGAAGCGGTGGCCAAATTCTTAAAGGTGCGCTATAAGAGTTTTAGTTTAAAATGTTCGAAAATGTACAAAAAATGTGCTGCAGCATGTGAAGAAATAACAGTATTGACTTTATGTCAGACATGTCTATGTTGCTGAGATATCCACTGAAGTTAGCATGCTAACCAGCTAGCCCTGGGCCTGAAAACCTCTTTCTCCTGATGGTCTAAAGCTCCTATGCTAGCTGTGTAAACACCAAGGCTCCCCCAGTAACTGCACGGCTAACTGAGCTAAAAAGCTAACGGCGGTCATGGATGTACGGAATACAGTTAGCAGCAGTCAGCAGTCATTTTGATGATATGCTGTCCCCTAGTTGTTCGGAGTAGAAATTATTCAGGTAGTCAATTCTTACATATTGCACCTTTAAACAATTACTCAAACTGATTAATCGATTATCAAAATAGTTGCCGGCTAATTAATTGGCTGACAACAAAACAATTGATTGTTACAGCTAGTTATTAACAAACATTCTGAATAAGGGCGGCTGTGGCTCAGGGGTAGAGCCAGCTTCTTGTTATCGGGAGGTTGCTGGTTCGATTCCCCTGGTCTGCATGTCAAATGTCCTTGGGCAATTTACTATGAATGTATGTATGAATTACTGTAAGTTGCTTTGGACAAAAGCGTCTGCTAAATGTAAATGTGTACCTATTATTAATTTCAGACGTTAGGTATCTGCTGAGAAAACTGAATATAACTCATCGTCAACAGAAACCATCAAGGCACGGAGGCACATTACTGCGGGTCTGAGGGCATACACTTATTAAAGAAATGCATCAAATTCATCTTCCATTTTAGGGATAGCAATGGAAAACAAGCTCCTTCAGCAGCATTAATGAAAATCATTTATCATCGTATGGAACTGAGGTGAAGGCTCGTTCTTCATAAATTATTTAAAAAGAAAAACAATGTAAAAAAAACTAACAGCTACCAGATCACTGTTCAGCAGAAAACTCCTCCGGTGTGTTTGCATCACTTCTGGCCCACAAACAAACACCAGTGAGACCTACATGGAGGGAGCAGACACGGAGCTGAACTGAGCTGCACCCCTGTACTGCTGCATTGCAGTGCACTGACCCGGGCCTCGCATGTCACGTCGCCGCTAACAGCAGCACAGGCAATTTAACTCCACGCACCCACTGAGCACGCTTCTAAATCAGTGTTTAATCACTAGAATGACAAGCTCAGCTAATTATTGCCCTCCTCCTCCTCCTCCTCACCCACACCCTCCCGTTCTCTTCCCCCTGTCAACTCTTTCTGCGGTGTGCTGCCTGCTCAAGTACTCAGGCGATGACTGGCTATTTCGAGCTACGCTGTCGTCTGGAGCTATGTTATACGAGTGTCTTCTTTCGGCCTGCTAATTATTACGATCATCCGGCTGCCCTCGAAGATACGACTCGGTGCTTGTTTGTGTTTGCGCGATCCAGAACAGCCTGTCTGCGCTGCGGTGGCTCGCTGCGAGTGCAAACATGGTCAAGTTTGACTGGATGTCTGCTCCAGTTTGTTGTGGGATTTAAAAAGCGCTTTCAAGTGTTAGCGTTAAGCCGTGTAAGATCATTTCTAATTCAATACTTCCAGCAGAAAAATGAAGCTCCTCTTTGATTTGCTAATCCGTCTGTTGTCTCCTTTCAACAAGCATAAAACACACGAGCTCCCAATCTCAGATGATCACAAACAGCGTGTGTGTGTGTGAGTGTGCGTTTGCATCTGTCCTCGGGATGCCTCCGGAAATGAAAGTAGGGAGGAATGATTGGTTTTCACATGGACAGTATCCACCACGAGCTTCTGTTTTGACTCTGTAAACACTCCCCCTGCGAGTGTGACCAAACATCACAAAGAGACACATTTATTTTTTCTCAGGGTGACATCTTGAATCAAGTCAAATTCCCCAACAGTTTTCCTTTAAAGGCCACTCTTAAGCCTAATGAGAACTCACATATACAAACGTCATCTCAGATTCTTCTGCGCAACATTGGTAGTAAAATAGCATTTCTCTCAGTGTAATAGTTCAGTCACAAAATCCCCAAAGGAAAGTAAAAAAGCACAGATACTCTGTTACTGTACTTAAGCAGATATTTCAGGTATCTGTACTTTACTCGAGTATTAATTTTTCTGACTCTAACACAAATATCTCTACTTTCTACACTTTACGATTTCAAAACAGGCTCCTTACTGTAGTCTGAATGCATTCGAGGGGACTTATCGATGTATTTTTTTTGTCATCGCACGCCGCCTACCCAACATCACAAGACTGATTTCAACCTGTCAGCGCGTATCACGTCATATCAGTGCATAAGACATAACAAGACGGAACGGCAGACTCATCAATCAACAATCTTTCTGGTGCGTTTATGATCGGCTCGGGCAAATCCCACTGATTCTACCTTTATGTTTGATAGTCTTTGAGTTATATTAAAGGGGCACTATGTCGTTCTGGAGAAGTTCAAATTCATAATTTTAATATCTACAATATCAATGAGGCAATAATGTAAACTCAGAATTGTTAAAAAAAAATCTTTCTCTTTCTTCCCAGAAACTTCATAATACACCTTTAATAGTCTATGAATTCTATTAATATGTTGTGAGGTTCAGATAGCTTTGCACAGAAACGCTCTTCAGAGGGAAACTTTTTGCTTTTATACTTCAAGTACATTTCAGAGCCTGTGCTTTCTGAATTTTACTTGATTAAAGAAGTTGAAGCAGTACTTCTTCTTTTACCAATCTGAACTTCTACTTGTGAATAAAGATGTGTGTACTTTATCCACCTCTGTAGAGAAATGATGGAGCTGATGAGGCCAAGTTGAGAAGAACGAGCACTGGAAGGCAAATGTGCAATGACACCAGCCACCAGAGGAGGGCACTCAAAGCACCGGAGAACCTTTGAAATACTACAATTAATGGATTATAGCCTGCATGCTCTACACTTTAAACAGCACTCTCATAGAGAAATGACAAAGGCCTTGAATTGATGTGGAGTTTTCTTCTCAAAACAAACAGCCACAGAGAAAATGCAGAATTTTCAATCAACAAAAAACAAAAACTGCACTTGCCCTTAAAGACAGTTATATCAAGTTTTATCCCTACAACTGAACATTTGGAATACAGTTTGCCTGCAGATGTTTATTCCTCTACAGCATTTTCTTTATTTAGCAATAAAGCAGGACAGACTTAGACTTCATTAGGCTTGAAGACGGTAAAGAAAAGGTTTGAGGTTGTGGTTTTTAAAAAAAAAAAAAGAGAGAGAGAGAGAGAGACTGGCAGAAGTGTTGTGTGTCACTCAGTCTGGTCTGAGGCCTGTGGTCAGCCAGTGGGACGAACAAAGTGCAGCCATGTGTAGACAGTCCAGCCCCGTCAGTCCTGACAACATGGACAACAGTGCTCCCTACGGGCCCAGCGGAGAAGGTCATTTTCCAGCACTGCACACAGATGAGAGGGCTCTTAGGACTGGGAGTGAATCTTAATGGTTTTTGAGGAATTTTACTTTCCCTTAATCAAAGGGAACTTTTTGAAAAGAGGGGTACGAGTTCGACATAAGTAGGCCACCTTAGGCTGAGCACCACACTGTAGTGCAGCCTGTAAGTATTTGGAAAGAGATGTGCTTTTCATTGTTTTGGCTGTCCGCCAGCATGCTGGATTTCAAAAGAAACAATGGGTTTTAAAGTGCTGACTCTCGGCTTTAAGGTGGTTTGGGGGTGTTCACATCTATGTTGGATGAATAGTGGGACTCACGGTGCTTTATACCCTTAGGAAGGTACATAAAAAAGGGCGACTATTTCTTTATGGTTCATTGGATGTGGATGTAAACACCTTCAAAATAAAGCTGGAAGTCTAGAGTTTCCTTTTGAGTCCATTGCGCTGGAATACAGAAACAATACAAAAATATCTGGTTACTTCTAGACTGCTCTGGATTCTTTTTTTAAGGAGACCTATTAAGCTTTTTCATTGTTTCCCTTTCCTTTGATGTGTTATAGAGGTTCTTGTGCATGTAAAAGATCTCAGAAGTTAAAAAGGTCACAGTCCAAACCAACAGAAGCTCCTCTCTCCCACAGAAAACACTGCTCCTGAAACGCCTCGTCAGTAGTCCCGCCTTTAATCAAGTGTCGTTGTGACATCACACTACGTCACAATGTCACACATTTGCATAACTTATGCCTAGCAGCTAGCTTGGAATGTAAGGCTTGATTTAGCAGAGCTGCTCTGTTGTTGTTAGCAGTGATGGCTCAGGCATGTGTCAGTTGACCAATCAGGGGAGGCTGGGAATTTGGGAGAGGGGGCCTTAAAGAGACAGGGGCATTTAACACAGAGGAATAACACAATGCTGTAGCACTGGACAGTATGAGAAAACTGTTTAAAGCATGTAAACATATTCTAGTCGTAACCCAAAATAAAATGATGAACCTGAAAATGAGCATCTCTCCTTTAAGGTGACAAACCAACTCATTGAACATATTCTTTGCTATTCCATTTTCACGATCCAGCTTGCGGTCGTGCCTGGCAACCCCCTCGAAGAGCAGTGGCAGAGCTCCATTAACATATTTGGGTTAGCATCTCACAACCTGGCAACTGAGCAGCGCAGCTGTGCAAAAACCCTCAATAGAGAGGACGCAGCCATAAAACACAATCAGTCTCCAATAAAACGCCAGGAACCGACAGGGTCAGTTTGACTCCTGTGCACCCTGCAAAACAGTGGCACAATGAGAAACACAGGCGGTGCTGGTACGTTACTGAACCATCACATGTTGGCGTATCAATCTGTCTTCTCCGGTTTAGCTAAAAAAAGTGGTTAATCCTGCTAAAAATAGAGCGGGCTTGCTGTATATTTAATTGCGATTAAAGATGAATGTTGGGTTTCCCTAAATGACAAAGAGATGTCTGGATATGCACTCCACATGTCTCCAGATGTCCGCCACTACACCGCTGCTTTCCTTCACTTGACCACAAGCGTAATTGCAGATGCAGCGCTGGCGGGGATCCAGCGCTCAACTGAAATGTGTACCAGCAGATGAGCAGAGCGCCCCGGGGTTCAATCCACACTACGCTGTGATATACAGCGCAATACCTCCCCCCAAAAATTAAGTGTTTAGGATGGCTGAACATTAGTGGGGTTGTGATTAACTACAGAGGTGAGAGCGGGGATATTGGACTGTGCTTGTGAAAAAGAAAAATTGAAAAACATGTCAGAGGGGGGAAGGTATTAGCAGGCCTGCCAAAACCACCATCATCAAAGGGAGGAATGGGAGGAGGGAGAGGCTGAAAGAGAGAGAAAGCTGCTTATAGAAAGAGAAAGAAAAAAAAAATCAGCTGACAAAAGTGAACAGCAGCGGACCAGCAGACATCCTTTACGAGACTTTGAGTTTTCTAATCAGCTGGCTTTGCCTCGGCGAGCAACTGAAGACGTCGCGGCGTGGAGCTCCTCCACTGGCGACGAATAAGAGGACTTTGCCTGTTAATCGCGGCCGTTTGGAAGCATCTCGCCGCCTCAAAGAACAAAAAGTGAGAGGGTAAGACACATCAGGATGGATTATGAAAGCAGAGGGAGATAGCAGACGCTTCGTCTTTCAGGTTCCCGCCGTACAGGACACTATAAAGTTGCATCCTGAAAACACAATCTCAATCAATTATACGGCAGGAGGTGTGACTCCGCTAGAAAGAGATCAATCACCGGCAACACATCGAGGCGTGCTGTATGATAA
Organism: Lagodon rhomboides; assembly: GCA_039737535.1. Lineage (NCBI taxonomy): Eukaryota > Metazoa > Chordata > Actinopteri > Spariformes > Sparidae > Lagodon > Lagodon rhomboides. The sequence goes on from CM077803.1 coordinate 13,851,452, forward strand.
AACGGCAGCAGCTATATATAACGCAGCTTGCTTTAAGAAGAGGCCTTCAGTCTGTGTACCATACGTCTTCATCCGAGATAAATCCATATAGCATATCTCCCTGACACTTCATACAAATACACACACACACACACACACACACACACATAAAGCCTAAACGTGATCAGACGCTCCTCTTCTCTCACAAACACAAACATGCAGCAGCAGCCTCGGCTAATGGAGCTTAGCTGGCAGCATCTGCATCTCCAGTGTCTCATCAAGGACAGATGAAAAACATCCTCGGACCGTTTGTCTTGCCTCCCCTTATCCGCCCGTCCTCTCTCCGCCTCTCTGTCTTCCTCTCGGCCTTGCAGACGCCTCGTTCTCCTCGGCAAATCGCCCGTCGCAGACAGACTTCATCAGCTGCAGCTTATCTCCTGTCCTCCAGTGAAGGTTTCAGACAGACGGACGGACAGGACTGATTCAAGCGTATACATTACATTGGACTTTTTCGGCGACAGGTTTTCAAAGTGTGGAAAAGTTCTGATTCAGCAGGCAGCAGTTGGTATTCTCCTGGGGTTGAAAAGTAAGGAATCGTCTGAAATGATCTCACTAACATGCCGGAAATCAAACTTCCCAGAGGCCCCTGTAATAGCTGCTGAGCAGCTGATAGGAGCTGATAGATTTGTGTTCTGTTCTCTAAAAGTGCACTCAGTGATTTGGTGTCGGAGCTCGGTAAATTGGGGCGGCCTACTTGCGAGAGACAGATTTTAAAAAGAGGTTCAACTGATATGAATGTCAAAAAGAATGAATAGTTTGTTACCCTGAGGTCTAACAAAAGTACTGAAAGCATTTGCTGTGCACATTTTTGGATCATTTTTAAAATGTGCATTGTTTATATATACACACGACTGCTTTCCAATACCTATTTGCCAGATATAGTACGCAGAGTTCAAGCCAGCATACTTTTCTGACTATTCTGACCCAGAATCCTTTGCACAGAAGAAGATGCGTCACACTGACGTGACAGTGACAGTGCATTCAAGTGTACGTACCACATACTTTTGCAACCCCTGTGTATTATTAATACATGAATATTGTATTGCTGCATAAAGCTAAGTGGAGGATCAAAGTTCAGTGCACAATGTTATGACTAAGTGGTATACTGCATATACAGTAAGTACTACACAACACATTCTCACTCATCTAATCTGGCAGTTTGGTCAAACTATGAGCCTCTACCTTCCCCTCTAGTGTCAGTTTCAGACATGAAGGGCTCCATGGTCAAGTGAGCAATAATACGTTAAATGCATCGTCTAGTTAGACTTTCAAAATAAAGGCTCTGTGTTCATGTTAGCAAGAACACTTAATATACAAAGCTCAGTTAGACTTAAATTCAAATTAAATGCAGATCATATTAATTAAGTCATATTATGACTTTTGGCCTGTTATCAACTTTCACATTCTTTGGGTTAAAATAACTACACTCTCATAGTCTTATAACATACAGGACATCACTCACATAACGTATGTGACATCAGTTATGTCATTTATGTACATCAACTTACTCCCGTTACATAAATTTAAAAACAAATCAGGTGGTCATCGCAAAGGCTGCTGTATTTGACAAATTGGGAGTAAGAACTGGCTGTACTCTTCTTCACTGCCTTTGCTGACCCATTGGCGCCGTACTGCCACCTGTAACCATGTATGTAGCTACATCAAATTGGGCCCCACTCAGGACCCATTAAATGTAAAATTGATGTCCCCCATTTATTTATTTATTTATGCTGTTGTTTGTTTTGTGAGATCAAATAACTCTTTTAATATGAAAAAAGCCTTCTGATTAATTATTTTCTGTAATCTGAGCATTGCAAGGTGACACTTTGCACAAGAAGTCAGTCACTTAAGGAAACGTATGACCAAGTGTTTGCTTTTGGACTCTGGCCCATTTACAGTATATAGTCCAATATGTAGTATTTTCTGTAAGTGCTACATAGGTAAACGATCACATAGGGCGTATTTGTTCCGTCACAGTAAGTATTTCACATGTGCAATGAACCATTCCAACTATCCACCATTGGTAAACATTTGAAGAAGGAGGGTCTGTGGAGAGCTCACTGGTGCACTGGCAAAGCAACAGTTTTATCAGAGCATACGTCTCCTGCAGCCATTACACAGAGGAGGGCGAGCCAACTGCAGCACCAGCTGTGACTCATAATCTCCAGAAACCAGTCAGTCATCCGATGATGGTTCTCCTGGGAAACACACACCACTTGAAAAATGACCACCAGTGGTTGAGAGTCACCCCCAAATGATGAAACAATAGAGTGAGTCGTCTGATTTAACTCAAGTGGGGCGGATGTGCAGAAAGATGACTGAACAGAAGGTTATTACAATGATTTCATGCATCTGTAAATAGGAATGCTCTCAACTTTTCTCATGAGATGCGCAGCCAGTAAATGTATCGAGTGCATGGTTTAAATCAGTGATCAGTAATAAGACAGATTTTGACTCACAGGTGTCTTAACTTATCGCATTATGCCATAAAAGTCGGCGCCTGCTCCTCTCAGCTCAGACTCGGGTTGGTCTGGTGGACAGCGCTAATGGCTGACACCCCCACCCTCTAAAAACGGTGTCATCGTCCATCACGATGTTTCACTGCGGACATCGTCATATGCCAATTTGTTAAGACATCGCCCAACCTCAGACCTCAGTAAAGTTTAATGGCGGTGATGCAGATTCTTTGGACGATTTATACTGTCATTATTGGCTTGTTTTGATTACAAGTCATGAAATAGGTCCCCACGCATGTCTTGCCAATTCAAATGCATCTTGTTGAGTGCGAGGTTGGTGAAGCTCTGATTTACCGAATGTCACTGAATGCCCCAAATATGACTGTTTGTGTGAGAGGAATTCTTTCAGTCGAGATTTCTGCATTTTTTTAGGTAACTTTTCTAGAAGTTTTAAGGGATTCGTACTTTGATTAGAGGGCAAGACAGTGGTTAGTGAAGTTTCCAACAATAACACTTAACTTGAGACATCTTTAATTTGGATAGACTGGAGGTAGCAATGATCTGGTATGCCCTCCTCTGTATTTACTCTGAATGTGGTCGAAGGTCACGAGGAGTGTAGGGAGAGCTGTTTAGTTTTCACAGGGGCTGTTTCAGCCGGGCTTCGAGTTAACTGGTGTTAGAGTACGGGCACACACACACATGCGTGAATACAACAAACGCCAAGAGACTCATTAGGTTTTCTGAAATCTGTCAAAATATCGAACATCACACGGTGAGAAGCCACAGTGTGATGAGTGCAAGGGTCATTTAGAGAGGAGAGGCAGCCAGCTGTTCAGTAGGCAGAAGTGCCTTTAATGGGCTGATGCAATTAATTGCTTTCTATTACATTTACTCCAAAGGAAGATGTTCATTATGATGATTATTTTGCATTCAATATATATATAAATGACTTGGACTGATAATTATCACTAAAGTGAGCACTATCATCTTAAAGTTCCTCTCCTGGCATTAATTAAACCCCTGAAAACTCATCTGTGTTCCTCACAATTACATATTTGATCATGAGATGTCTTGTATAATATAAAAACACCAAGGTTAAAAACCTGTTTTTTTTTTCTTTAGGGTTCTTTAAGAGCAAATTCTAATGTACTTATGTAAGAGCAGTTTTTCACAGGACCAAGGAACCACAGTAAAACATGCAAGGGTCTAAATATAAACACAAGCAAAAGTGGAGTAACAAGACGCGTAAAATTACATTTTTCAGTAGAGAAAAGCCATAAAAAGACACAACACTAGTATTAAAAGGGGGCCGATTCAAAACCTGTAACTGCACATAAAAGCAGGACTAAGTCATAAAAGCGTTTTAAGAGGTGATTTAAGTATAGTCCATAATCCTTATGAGTGTGAGAAAAGAGCAGAAATTAAAGTGGCCTTGCTTTAATTGCGAGTGTTTTATGTCGCTCTTTAGTAGAGGGTTTTAATGTAAGAGGGCGCTCATACACACCAAAGCTGTGCGAGCCTATCCAGAGGGGTGTAGTTGCAGGTCGGACAGCGCCGCGCTGCCATGACGATATTGACTGAGACAAGCAGGTGATACACTTTTCCGTTTTAAAGGAGGATTAAGAGAGAGTAAGGAGGTGAAAACAGGTCAGAGGGGCGGCGAGTGTCAAGCGCACAAAAGAGACACAGAGAATATTGAACACGGTGTCAAAGTGTGTGTTGTTTTGACTGATGGCCCACGGCAACAGTCCTCAGGGAGATATTGATCAGGTTCTGCCCATTTCCTCAAGGAGAGACAGTGAGATCCACCCCAAAACACACACGCACAGATCCAGCGGAGGAGAAAATGAGAATCGATGGACGTCCAAAATAAACCAGAGAGGTCTTTAACGCGACTCTTCAGCCCCACCCTCGGCTCCCGTCTGTTAGTAAGTCCTTGCTAACCAGCTTATCCAACCACCAAGTCCGCAGTCAATCAAGTGAGGCTCTCTGTTTTATACATATATCTGATCGGGTCCATCTCATAAATTAGAGCCCTTGAGGTTTGGGGTCAAAGACTCTGGAGCAGAGGGAGATCCCCTTCTAATTGGGTGGATGGAGCGCAGGACTGTAGGGAACGCTCAACACTAATTTAATTTAGTGTGTGTGCGTGTGTGTGTGTGTGTGTGTGTGTCAGCATGTACGCAGAATGAGGATGATGTATAACTAACGTTTTTTTTTTTTTCTTTCTTTTTCTTTGGCAGAGTCTCCGTGCTCCTCCCTCACTCATGATGTGAGGTAAACAGATTACCTGTTCGGCTGATGTGTTGCTCAAGCATTTTCAAGCTAATTGGCCGCACAAACGGAGGCATGCTGGCAAGCCCTGGGTGCGCGGCACACACAATGCCTTTTAATCTTTTTCAAATCTGCAGCGCACTTGCAAGGAAATATTTCAAAAGCGAAGCTAATTTGGCCGAAAAAGGTCAAATCGTTGGATCCGTTTAAGCATTCGCAAAGTAGCAGCAAAGCTAATCACGCAGTGGGTCAAATCTTTTTAAAATAATAAGCCGAGGTTGACTTCAAATTGCTTATTTTGTCCGACAAACAGTCAATTTACAATGATATATGACCAAGAAAAGCACAAATCACAAGATGGAAGCGGTGAATGATTGTAAGCGAGAAACCATTGGATGCTTTTCGCGAGACTTCAGGATGTCATCTGTTATCTTTTCCTAACTCTAACCGAGTGGTTTTTGTGCCTAAACCTAACCAGACCATAAGCATAGCGTGTAAACAAACACATCATCATAGCTATGGGTGCAGAAACCTACATTTCCAACATCTTTCCTGGTGATGCATTTGCAGCTCTATGTAAAGTGGTTCGTTTTTTTCTCCTTCCTCGCTATAGAATCCCCTCCTCTGCATTACCATTCAGGGTCACACTGACAGTGGCAGAAAACACGACACCACAGAGGAAGAACAAGGCTCCTGGAACAGAGACGGAACATTACCTGAATACTGAGAGGATTTAAGAACACCACAGCGCAGTGGTTATACAAAAGGAAGTCATTTTCTGTAACGAGCCAGATTGCGGCTCGTACAGAGTGTACTGTCTGCCTCCCTCCTCACCTCTCAGACACTGTAATCCCACTGAGGATCCTCGACTTTCTCCCGTTCTGAACTCCGACAAAGACGCTTCCTCTCTGGCACCGGGGGTAACCGACTGTGTCCGAGCACTTGAACCTCGCCTTCGCTGCCCAACGCCCCTGCAAAACAGCCCGAGCCCTCATAATTAACACTGCTGGCGGAAGTTCAATCACTTCAATATCACATGGGGAGATAAGGCCCCCACGGGATGAATGACCAGCCTGTTGAGGGCTAAATGAGTCTGGTCTCTCTTGGCTTGGGTATAATAAGAATCCGGTCAGGGGAAGAGAAAAGCGGGGCGATTATTCAGACGAAGCAGAGTCTCCCTGCTGTCTGGCCAAGAATCGCTCCTTCTGGATAGAGAGCAGCTCATCCAACACAACATGGCTCCTGCTAATGAGGATCTACAGAGGTAGGAGGAGAGAGACACAGACGGCATTTAGAGGGATGGTATAGAGTAGACGAGAAAATCACAAAGGGAAAGATTCAGGAGACGGGGAGTGAGATAACACTATCTTCCCCGTTGCAACCAACTATTTTCCTCTGACTCAAAACAGCACTTGACATTTGGCCGGCAGCAGAAGTAATCACTGCAGACCTGGACAAATACAAAAGTAACAGCTCGGGCGATTACTCTGAGCCTGTCTTAGTCGTTCCGCAGATAACTGCAGAAAGACTAAGACTATGTAGGTGGAGAGGTGTTTATCTGGAGGGAAGACGAGGCCGAGCGGCGATCCGTTCCCCTCCATTTGACCCTCAGTGAGCAAAGGCCAAAACGCCACATACAGACGCGTAAATGCAGCGATATACACATTCACGGAGGCAAGGTTATTGAGGAGAAACCGATCTACTCAGTCAGCTGGAACGCCAGAGTATGAACTATGAAAGCGACTGTGCCACAAGTAGCCGCGGTGGATTATTTTTCACTATCTCATCAGCTGATCCGGTGGGCTCAGCAGCTCCAGAGGACGGCGGCGCTGCGCAGCTGCTGATTTGTCACACTCCGGGGAAATCAGACTCTTCCTCCATCAGATGCCGTAAACCACCGTCTGTTAAGGGACACTTTGCTCAGGAGAGTCTGATAACGCACAGGCAGGCTGATGTCCTCGGAGATCGACACTTTTCGTCTCAGGAATTTGACACAATAAATTTGTCTCTTAATGCTCAAGTACGACTGTCTTGCTTGACAGATCATCCGGTGAACGTGGACAGACTCTTGCCCAAGGCCGTCAACCGACACCAAACAAACACGAGTGCTACCCAAATTAGTTAGACGTGATTTGACTCATATGAATATTAAAAGCAAATGTAATATGTATTTGATTATGCTCGTGGAAAAGTGGAAATTCAATTTGCAGCAGCGTCCACAAACAATGCTGCACCACTGACAGGAATATTTAAACAGGCATCAGCCTCCGGCCTGATGATCTTTTATGCAAGTATAATAAGTACATATTACATTTTTAAACACATGTATATCATACATAAAATATATTTTAAAAATGTATTTGACTCGTCTAATGTTTTAGAGGCAAGATGATCAACGCTTTCTGTATAAACTGCATGAGAAAAAGGCTACTGCACCTCTGATAAATGGACCTTGAGGTGTGTGTGTGCGTGCGTGCGTGTGTGCGTGTGTGCGTGCGTGCGTGCGTGCGTGTCAGGGAGAGACAGTATGCATGAGCATGCTCATGTATAATTGCCATGGTCAGGGGGGCTGTATTTCTGTCTGCTAATTAAGTTTAATTATATTAAATTTCAGCTACTAAGGGCCATATTAAAGACTAATTAGAAATCACAGAGTCTGTGGCAGCTGTACAGATCACCTCAACAGCCCCGAACGCAAGAAAGCAAATTAAACCGAGCTGATCAGAAGTCAGCGAGGAAACTCGCTCCGTGCGCTTTCAAACCCTGTTTGCACAAATGCAAGGAGAGAAGAGATGGGGATTTGTCATTTGAAATGTCGCTTTTAATTCAGTATTTCATTAAAAACCTGATAACAACTTGAAACAAACGTTTCCCTACCCAGCTGCTCACCTTCCTGTCCAACAAAACACTCCAGGGCTCCAGGGTACAAGTGCAACACAACATTTGCACCGCTGTGCCGGATATTCAGCAGGTCGGGTTTAAACAATGTATAAAATATTCTTCAACAGACAAATGAACAAAAAACAAAGCAAATCTATGAATACCTCACAAGTACTACACACAATGGCAGTATCCCAGTAAGATACCCAGTTAGCACTTTTTAAGTTTATTTCTTAAACAATTAAGGTTATTGCGATTTCTTTTGCCGTGTGCCGAGATTTAAATGAAGAAAAACATTAACTGTACCTGTATTCGTCTTTCTAATAATTTACATAATGTGTTAAGAAATTAAATTAAATGTAGGTTATAAAATTGTGTGCAGGTGCGCCTAAATGATAAAGGTTTGGCGAAAAGTATACGGGTGTTTGAGGATGCAGTATCAGAGGGGGGCAACAATGACGACGAGCACAGGAAAAGTTGGAGGAAGTTGGGGATGGTTAAATGTTTCATTCATAAGACTGTCACCCAGACAAAGAGGGTTCGAGAAGTGTGAGAAGCAAGTAGTCAACAATGACAGTTTATAGGAAGCAGTCATTTTGCTAAACCAAACCAGGTAGTTTTGGTTCCTTTATTTGAAATGTTTGTGTGAGCAGACGTTGCATGTTCATTGTTGCTAGACACAGAATGAGAATGTTTTGTTTTTTGATGGGAAGGCAATGTTGTGGGTATCAAAAAAGGAAGTCACAAAGACAGATGGATGAAAAAACAAAAGGCGAGCTTTAACAACATAAGCTGAAGTTCCAAAAAATTAAAGGCAGGCAACAAAATTTACAAAAAACAGGCTGAGGCAAATCCAAAAGACTAAAGAGAAATAAGAAACTAAATAAAGTTAAAAAACAGAAAAACAAAAAACAGGAAAAAGGACAAAGACAGGAAGTGGAAAGTAAAATGTGACACAAGAGGATACAATGTACAAAATAAAACAGGAAATTACTAGACCAAAAACAGACGAAGGTAAACAGTGACAAAGGCAAACAGTGACACAGTCAACCGGCAGGTCAATCATACTGTTTGGTGTGAAACCAGGTTGACATGTGCTACGCTGACTGTGTTCTCTCCCATTCCTATGACAAATTTCTCCTAAGGGAGGCAATAAAGTCTAATCCAAACTAAATCTAATCTAATAATGTGCAAGAAAATATTAGTTTTTCCCCTTTTATTTGAAGTAAGCCCAAAAAAAACAAAACAAAACATCAAATTAAGCCGAGCAGATGTAAACAATTGAAGCCCATCACTGTGAGCATATTGTATTAATCATAATGTTACCCTGGCACACCACAAAATGTGATGACTCACACAATTAAACTGGTAACACATCTGCCACAGTGGCCTCAGGACAAAAAGGTCAGACGGATTTATCCCTCCTGCTCACTGTGCGCAAACACGCTCGCACATAGACACAGCGCCGATGGGATCCGTACGTACACACACAGCACCTCCACATCAAAAACAATCCACATCAACATGACTCAGACAAATAACCCACACCAATAACGTAACACAGCTAATCCCCCGACCAAAAAGGGAACAGCAGCCAAGAGAACACAACTGCCACAACAACAGGCAGACTGAAATTAACTCTCTCCAGACCCGCTCTTCTGGCTGCTACATAAAAATACATTCATGCTAAAGATGGAGGGAGGCGATTAGCCACGTAAAGCTGTTTTATCTTCCAGAGCCTCCCGTGTGTATGTGCAACTACACATTATAGCCGGGCAGCTTTGGGCTTGCTTCGTGTGAAAGAATGTCACATGTTAACATAGGACCCAACACTGGATTATTACACAGAATAAACACCTTAGACAATCAGAGGAAAAGAATAATACGTCTGTGTCACACAATGGAGCTCATTCAACTGCTAACAAAGCTACGCTGGACACGATTTCAGGATTTTCGCTTACCAGAGACTAGTTTAGGTCAGGAGTTCACGAGTCTGGGAAAACCTGCTGCCTTAAAGAAACAATCAATCAAAGGCAAGCTAATTTATAGACTATTTAAAAGGTGCATTATGTAGTTTTGTAATCAGAAGAGATATCTTCATGACTGATTTTTTTTTATGCCTAAACAAACTAAATGAACAAACTCTCTTTATTTCCATGACTGAATAAACTGAATAAACAAACTGACCTTAAAGGTTCACCTTGTTTATATGTGGCGGACCCTGCCACCTTTCTAGCTTCAAACACTGTTCTGGGGACCTTATTGTCCTCTGAGAACAGCCTGTTTTTTCATTTCTTTTTCTTCAGTAACTTTAAAATGTTTGTCAGGTCCAAAATTATTGTTTTGTTGATACCGGTATAAGAATTCTGACTGCTTGTTCCAGCTTCTAACAAGCTTTGTCAGCCAATAGTATCACGCCGATGGTATCACGTGGTATCTGCGTTTCATTAGCGATCAACAGTCTTGGTAGTTGCCAGTTTGTAGATAAAACATTGCCCTAATGTTAGCTACCATCATTAGCAACATTAACGTTACCTAGTGTAAGCAATGTTAATGTTTGCGAGCTAGCATTAGCAGCATAACTAGTGCACAACCTGGCAACCACTTGAGAGGGCAGATGATTCGAACAACAAAGGTGTTGTGGCGTGAATGCAGTGGTAGCGGGAGCGCCACATTAAAGGGCTGAATGTTATCAATACAGGGTTCCTGCACCTTTTCCATAGTCAAATTCAAGCGCCCTTCAAGCTTTTCAAGGTGCATTTTGTTACGCTTTTTTAAGCTTACATTACTTCTTAAAGAAGATATTTATATACGCGTATATTCTTGAAATGATCATTGTACATTAAATTAGATATTATGTTCCACTAAACAACCAAACTACGTTTTGTGATAGCATTCTAAAGGATAAAACAGAAAAGTTGAATGTTTCAAAGTGTGTCACCTGTCTGTAAGTAGACTTGGTATCCTATCTAACCTGGCTTAGCCAATGAAAAATAGTTATTAGTAAAGTAATGCAATTAGGACTCAAACTTCAAGCAAATTCAAGCAAATTCAAACCTTGAGAACACCATATTAAAACTGAAGCATTTTCAAAGATTTCCTGTCAGTAACACTGTGATATCCTACAAATTGAAATCTGAGCCGTTGCTGTAGGAGGACGTGACTTCGGGCATGAAAGTCGATGTCAGAAGGTTGATCTGTCCCCATTTAGCGCTGCTTAAATAGAGGAGACAGCACCGCGCCCCAAAGGGACTGTCCTGCAACCAAGGGCAATATTGTCTGACTGCTCGTGCTCCGAAATCCAATTACACCAATTTATCGATCGTCATAAATACACAGCTATTTGGGCCGGACAGAACCTGACTGGCTTTAAAATCATACATCCTCTGAAGTCAGCCTTTTTCTATTCAGACAGCACAGTGTGTGCGTTTGTGTCATCTCGAGACAGAGAGCCAGGAGGATAAATACGGGAGGAAATGGAGGTCAGTCCCATCTCTGACCGAGTGACATCTCCTTTCAAAAACCTCCCAGTTTGAGTCCTGCTCCCTGTACCTTCCTGCCTGTCGCTAAAATAAAACACCAGCCCACATAAAGGAAAAAAAGAAAGAAGCGAAAGCCATCGGATGCAGGGGGGCGAGCCGGTCTCAGAATGAAACGAAAAGTGGAACATTTATGAGAAGATGGCTGTGGTCACTGCTCTGACTCACAGCCTCATTAGAAAAACAGTCGCTATTTTACTGACTAATTAAAAGCGCTGATGCACAATATCACCCTCTGATAAAGGGGCCACATTCTTGAGCCAAGAATTACTCGGCACAAAGGAAGAAAGAAAGATCACGATGGAGCGAGGATGAGCGGAGTGTCGCGGTCCACAACCTCACAATTAATTGAGACTTAACCACGGAGCATTGTTCAGCTTCCAGTATCATTTCTTATTTGCCCGAGTCAACACTCACAGAGAAACTAACGCACGTGCCTTCAATAGGAAGGATAGACTTGTCACATCTGCAACTGAAATGAGTTTTGAAGGAAGCATTTCAGGTACAGTAATTGGCCTATCCATGGAGGGACTTGCCAGACGCATGTGTAAAGTGGATCCTTCCTAACAATGAGAGCAAATTACCCCGTAAGAGTCACAGATATAGCTGGAGCTCCTGCCATCTTCTCACCACTCACACGGACGCAGCGGTGTGGATAGCTATTTCTATCTATAATCATTTCCCAGTCCGACTCCCTCGGGAGTGCTTGCGCCGTTTGTGCGCTCCCCCGAGTTTCCCCGCTGCTCCGTAATGAGCCTCTCCAGCTGGATGGCCAGCCGAGACGGTGGAGGCCAGAGGTCGAGCCGCTCACCCTCTCTAATTGGCAGAGTCACACTGTCGCTGTTTAGCAGCAGAGCGACCGGGGTGCCGGCGGAAGTTACTGAAGATTTATTTTCATTGCGCCAACCACTCCAGAGTTAAAGCAGCGTCACGGTTAATGCCATTAGGAGAAAACGTCACGTAAAAAAGGGGGGTACAACAAAACAGACGAGAGAGAGAGACAGAGAGAGAGAACGCTTGGGTCTGTAACAGCTAACGAACTACAGGTAGTAAAGTTTGTTATTCAAGATACAGGTGGAAGGACGGAGCAGGTACAGTCTTTCCGCTTGGGACAGAAGAAATGAGACGCCTCACAGTGTGAATAATATCAGAAATGCACTCGGGGGTTTCACCATATCATTTGTCTGACAGAAAATCACCATATTTTTCATCTTATTCTAAACCCCTCCGTCAGTTAAAGGTTGCCTGAGACATTTTGAAAAGTTATTTTATTTTAACCTCCACTGTTTCTCATCAACATGCATTGTGTGTATGTTTGAGGCCCAGCAAGAATAAGAAATGCCTTTCCTTCCTCATGAAATAAACAATATGGCTTTCGAACGGAATTTTAAACCAACAAATCCACATTGCTTACATAGGTACGTGTTTGCTTCTCGGCGGTCTGCTTCCTTCATTGTTACGTTACCACCACCAACTGTCAATCATAGATCATTTCTCATATCTCTAAGAACACACCCCCTTATAATATCAATGCTCCGATGTGTTTTGAATGCCATTATTGTAGTGCCAATAATAAAGTTATGACATAGTTTTAGCTCAAAATAACGTACAGTAAATTTTACCAAGCTGTATTAAAATGTCAAATTAAGAGCCCCAGGAGTAGAATGTGTTGTAGACAGCGTTTTAAGAAGTGTATAAAGTTTCTCCTCACGTAACAAGCCAAGTTTTTAAAAGGAGTCTGGGGACTTTCTCCATGGACAACAAAGAATCAGCCTATATTAGCTACTGTTTATTGTATTTGTAAAATCTGACATGTGCACAGTTTAAGTTTCTCCTCACACAACCAGCAGACCCAGGAATGGAATTTAGAAAAAAAAAAAAAAAAAGGTGAAGAATAACTCTTTACGGACTTCAGCACTGCAGCATTAGAAATCTCATCACTAAGGGCCACTGATGATTTTCTGATACATCAGATATAGACAGCTTGAAATCATAACAATATACAACATAGTGATGATAAACAGTCCCTCACAAAGTCCATAAAGCCATGAAAGTGTAGAGATGTCATAAAGCAGCTGCAGTTTCCCACATTAAAGCATGTAAAAAAAAAGAAACCATAACTAGTCTTCTAGCTGTGCGCACCATTTTATTTACATATTTATTACAGTTCAGTATTTATGGGACAGAAGGTAATATCACTTAAGTGTTTCAACATTTCTTATTATTCAGCATGGGGGGGAAATTAAAATGGTGCATTTAAAGTGCCAGGCGAGGCTTATAAACTATGCCATGAATCCTTCAACGGGGTAATTTACAACTCTGCAGGGCTGACTTCACTCAAGGAAGAAAAACAAATGTCAGCCATGCATGGAAGAGAGAACCCCACTGGGGGAGCGCGATCCGCTGGAACACTCCACCACCATCTGCTGTAAGCAAGATTTCATATTCATATACTGTAAACCGTGAAACACTTTACACTTCACATGAAAGGAAAGTCTCATTCTGTATCCTAACCAGCTCAAGCGACACCGAGAGGCATTATGTGCTATTTTGATCTCTCTTAACCAGCTGCACTGTATGAAACAGAAGACAACACACACTTCTTTTTAACAACTACGACAGAAAGAGCTGATCAACAGAAAACACAATTGAGAGGTCAACAATTCAACAACAAATCAGTATTTCAATTTTCTGGTTTTCCCGCCTTTGTTCTCTTTGTTGTTTGCCTGTGTTCCATATGTCATCCTGGTACTTTTTGGCTCTACGGTTCTTTCTTTCCCTGCCTTTTGTTTTTAAATTCAGCTTGGTCATGAAAGCTCGCTTTTTTGTAATTTCACCCTGCCTGCCTTGGTGTCTTACTTTTGGGTCCTTTTTGCCTAACCATTACAGTTTTCTATTTATTACTTCTCCCCTCCTGTATTGTACATTTTATTCCACTTCACTTTCACAGCCTTGAGTATGGCATTATGACCGCCGCCATCTTGGTTTTTTTTTTTTGGAGCCAGAAGTGACCATATGTGGAGGAGACGCTGGAGAGGACACACATTGCTACACCTCTATCCTGATTGGATCTGACTGAAAACCAGAGGACATGCAGTGGTAGTGACATGTCAATCTCAAGGTTTTTTTAATTGTCTATTTTACTCTAAATGAACCATAGTTTTAAAAAAAGGAACACCCTGTTTAATTGAAGAAGACTTGAACTAGTGATTGAGACCCTGCATTCATTAGGAAACACTTTATTAAGGTGGTAAATCAAGGGAGAAGTAGGGTAATTTTCTCATAAGCTTATACACAACCAGACTTGGTTGCCATGCTGGCCATCCCGCCAACATTTTAAACACTTTACAAAACATAAAATAGGCTTATAAAACATGAAACACTATTTATATTATACTAGACAGTTCAACACTGATCAACTACAAGATTACAGTGCTTAGGTTAATGTTTCTTATAGTACTTCTCTACTTTCACTTGGAAAGAACTTTTATCTAGACTAAAGTATTTTTAAAGTCAAAGTTATTACACACTCTTACTTCCTCAAAGGATCTTAGTTGGAGGATCTGAATGATTTTTCATCACTGTGAGCGAGTCAGAAAATGAAAACAGAAAAGTGAGACGAATGCAGATGCTGAGGGAGTCGAAGCAACAGTTAATCTGGATGGCAGATGTGTGATCGTGTTAACAGAGCAGCTGTAGTTGCAGTAGCTATTTTGAGTCAGTTTGCATCTAATATCTGCTTTGGCAACTTTGCTTTTAAAACATCTAACAAGTCAATATAAACCAATAACAGCACAAACACAAAGCCTGATTGCTTTTATGAACAAGTGTTGCCTACTTAATATCTGCCAGCTCCTACAACAACATTAATCTGCTCATCTTTGTGCAGTAAACAGCAGTAATAAACAGCCCGAGAGGCATAAATTCTTTTTGATCATTCATGACAGCGTGATGGGAGAACATTTTACAGCCCAGTAATTTGGGGATACATCCTCGCTTTGAAACTGGGAAAATTAAATGAGTTTCAGGCAGCGCAGACCAACGCCTGCCTTTTGGTTTGTGAAGAAAACTTTGCTGTGCTCGTCAGAGAACGGCTAAGATGTTTAGTGCACGGAGTAAAGCAACCCTAATCACTCATGGCATCCGCTCAGGAACACAAAACCGCAGGGATCACCGTTACAAAGCTGAAGAAAGACACCAAATCTCCACAAAAGAATGGCCAGTAGATGTCGGGGGCTGGTAGGTAGTCAAGGAGCATATTTGTGTTTACCAAAATTACAGGGTACAACCACACTTATATAAAAATAATTATATTTTTGATTTTGCTGCAACATGAGATACAGTGGAGCTTTAAGAATCCCCCCCCCCCGATAGTCCTGCTGAAACAACACAAAGCAGACACACTGATTTGACGGCCAAACCCCCATGGAGGCCTGTCACAACCCAACTGAATCCCCTCCTGACTGTTGGCTGTCATGGGGAGGTGAGGGAGGAAGTGAAGGACAGGAGGTGAGGAGGAGGAACGGGCCAGCACTTGTCACAAGTCAAGTAAGAGGCTGCGACAACGGAGCAGAGCCTGGAGGGCCAGACCGACTGACCCCCACAGACCTGCCAGCCCGCAAGCAGAAAACACAAGACAAGCATCCTCCTCCTCGCAGCCCCTGGCTGTGCCGCGATAAACCACACTGAAGTAAATCCTACAAAGAAAGAACTGCAGCTGAAAACAGAGCATTGCTTCTATGTTTCAAGTACAATCTATCATAAATAAAAAAGATATTGTGGATTATAAACGGCAGCCAAATCCTATACTATGAATAAAAGCTTTACAGACAAATGTACGTATGATTTTTTTGGGTTTCCTAAAACAAACGGCTAGCAAGATGAACACTTGAGGATTGTTTGTTGGCCCATAACCAATCTAATGAAACCGATCCAGAACACTATCCGATTGGTGACACATCACAAGTAGCCTATCAATACTGAAAAACCTGCAAAGAAACTAGTTACTAAAGTTATCAAATAAACGTAGAGGCGTGGAAGTAGCAGAAAAATTAAAGCACCTCAAAATTGTACAGCATTTGATTAAATTGCGCTTAGTTACATTCCATCATTGGTTTTTCAAAATTTTGCCACATCTGTCAAGCTTTTCTAGCACTGCTGTTTACAATTATATTAGCGTACTCAGAGATTAGCCACTCACAATTTGTCGGATTTCTTTTGACAAACAGATTTTGTTGTGCGGTTAGCTAGGATTTTAGCAGCTGTAGCCAGCTAAGGTAAGCTAATGATAACGCTAAAACTCTGAAAGTTGGTTGAAATTTCCATCTCAAGCTCATTTGTTTCATAACCAGAATCATGTATAATAATCGTAGGGCTGTCTTGAACACCTGGAAGTTCTAAAGCTTTTCTCGTTGCCATTTCAAGCCTTTCAAGCCGACGTATCGTCACTTAGCTGCACCACAAAAGAATCAGCTAACCCAGCGTACAAGTGAGAACCCTCATCAGTTCAAAAACTGCTATTCTACCATACAGGCGGTGGCCACCCCAAGATTTTCAGTGGACCCCCCTATAAGATATTTCTGGGGGCGCCCCTGGTCATTTCTGCACATAGGCAAGAGTCGTCTCTCCTGATCAGTTTCTCTCCAATCGCCCAATATGTATCACCTCAAATGTGTAAAACTACTACAGAAAGCGTTAGCAGGGGAACTCCATCTCACCTCAACCTCTCCTCCTCTTTCTTTCGCAGCTTCATGTCCCGTTGGACCACCTTCAAGACGTGCTCCGCCTCATCGTCCGTCAGGCCCGACAGGTCCAGCTTTCGGCCCATCGTTCCCGGCCTCGCCACGCTACGCTGCTGGTCTGAGATGGGAGGACGAGGAGGGGCACTGCTGCTCTGGGGGCCGAGGCTGGGACAACCCTGGGGGAAGACAGAGAGGTGGAGACGTAGCTGAACATTAATATGTTAATATTGAGTCTTGAGCACCTGGCGTTCAGTAATGTATGGCTTTCATCAACTTGTATTAGTTTGGGAATTACAGCATCAATAGGTCTCTGGCACAGCTTATGGGGCCAATCAACAGAAATATAGAAGACACATTCTCACGACTGCAAGATCCACTGAAGAGCCACAATCTCCCCATGCAAATTACGCTGCAGCGTTTGCTTTTTATGACTTGAGAGCAAAATATATTGTGGCGCCAGTCGCCTGCCTGCAGCTTGGACTCTGATCTCTAAGCAGCTGAAAATTGGATAAGGGTTTGTTTTGAGTGTAGCGGCTGGAAAACATTTTTATTTTTTCTGTTTCAGGTCGTCACTAATTTGATACTTAACTCGTCCCTGGAGGAAGACATAAAGCATGTGATGTAAGAAATAAATCCTGGAAATATTTGAATAATATTTAGCCATTTCTACACTTTTAAACAGTAACCATCATCTTTAAAACATGAGAGAAAGATCTTCATTGATTCTTTTATGTCAGAACAAAGTAAATACACAAACTCTCTTTGTGTCATGACTGATAAACTGAATAAACAAAATGACCTTAAAGGATGACAAATGTTCATACAGTTCTATTATAGAAGTTGTATTTATATGTGGTAGACCCTGTTCTGGGGACCTTATTTTGACTCTGGGAGCAGGTTGTTTAATCAGTTATGGAAAAGATAAATATCTCTGACTTTGTATTTTTACTTAATTTATTCTTTAAATATTAAAATTTTGAGTTTGAATTTCTTCTCCAAAACTACTTAGTGCCCCTTCAGAGGAGGAATAGGTGAGTAATTTTGTTAAAAACAATTTAAAAACTAAAAAAACTAAAGTTATCAAGAATGTGATAGAATAACAGTTTTGACGTCATGACCGCAATGTATTGTGTTGTTGAGATTGAAGTCAGCATGCTAACCAGCTAGCCACAGCCCATTTCAGTCCAAAGCACCTGTGCTAGCTGTGTAAACAACACCAACACTCCCCCAATGCTCCAAACTCTTAGGTCTCAACCTCTATCTGCAAGGCTAACTTAGCTAACTAGCTAACGGCAGGTACAGTTAGCAGCGGTTTGCGCCCTACTTGTTTTGAGTATTAACTCAACAGGTGGCCAGCAACACACTGTATCTTTAAGCATTCACGCTTTCATTAATCGAACCAGAGGACTTTCAGTGAACAATATCACTACAGACTGAGTGGACAGCAGCTTTACTCCAGATGACAGACATTCAAGATATTTTTTCTTTGCACCAACAGGATAGTAACAGGAGAACAGATGTCACGTTTCTGTGTGGAAAGATGTCATTAAAAGGTTTTTTGCTTGTCTGATATGAGGCACAGAGTGTGTGTTAATGTAAACACACTGTACACATACTTCATTTGGCTGCAATCCATTAAGGATCCATATAAGATATTAATCTAGATGGATAGTTGACCTTTAGGCTGCACTGTGAATTACCATTAATACGTTTTACACGGAATGGGGTCATATTTTAAGGTTAAAGAGCTGACTGCGTTTGTGATTGAACTCATTTAAAAACAAGTCTGACATCTGTTATTTGAGGGGTGCGATGGACATAAGCAGGGAAGGGAAGGAAGGATGATGGAGAGGCAAGATCCAGGGCATGCTCATAAAAATAAAAACAGAGTGATGACAGGAGAGACAGAGAGATGAAGAGACGGATGGGAAGATGGACAGAAGGAGAAGGTCCATTGACTGATGTGTCTAAACAAGATGGGAGCGAGCACAGCACAGTGGAAAGAGCAATGATGACTCAGAAGGCGAGACAATTATGTCCGTTCTATTATTGGGCCAACAGCTTCATCGACAGAGCGTCGCTCCTCTCGCTCAGCATATTGCTCATTCCTCCAGTCTCAAGACAGCATGATCTTGAACTTTTCAAAACAGAAAACAAAAATGAGGTAGTGATCTTTCATATTCTGCCCTGCTCTCTGGGTAAATAAATTATTGAACTCCACCAGCTCTGACTCTGGCGGTCCAATCCCTTGTTTTCCTGCAACCCAGCATGCACAAGTGTTACAGTGATCCAGCTCATGTGCTACAACAAGTCACGTTTTATCTTTTAAAGTTCAGGAAGCAATATTGCACACTATATCTGTTATTGTGGGATGCTGCTCCATTTTCTTCCAAAGACACATTTTAATATTATCAAATCACTGCTGGATGTCCCGGAGCATCTAGGCAATAAAGCAACATCTTCAGTTCATTTGTCTGAAATTGAAGAGTGGTTGTTCTGATGAAAAGCTTCAGGGAAAGATGAGGAATATCGTCTTTCATGTTATCATTTTATTTCAACCTTACAGATATCTCCATCAAATGCTTTTATGAGTCATTTGTATAAGTAGGAATATAAATCCACAAGGGCAAATGCAAGCACACATGCACAAGTGTGAAAAAAGAGCTTTTGTCACATTCTCAGCTACAGTGGAAAAAAAGCTGAAAAATCTCTCAGTCTCAGACATCTGTTATCACACAGTGTAAACACAGACGGTCACAATGCCATTCACAAACACTCATTCAGACGCTGCGATGCGAGACCTTGCACTCCTCTGCAAAGGCTATTGGTTTTCACAGAATCACATTTTAGAGACAAAATGATAAAATACACACTCAGCCGCATGTGGATGTACATGTGCCTGATCCTAAATGTCACGGGCAATAAACTACAATACATAACCCCATGTTGATACACCCCTAGCGCTCAAAGTACCATTTATTTTACAGTAAGATGTGCAATGTCCCCTGCGCCATAAAGCCTTCTTCTATCTCCATTCTAATGTTGCATGTGAAATAGTTTGCTGGCAGTAAAAAATATCACAGTGTATAAAATACTCCTCTATAAACCTCACAGTCTTTGAGAATAATCACTGAACAGGTCCTGGTTTATGTGTCACCTGCCTGACTGAAAAACTAACCGGATGGAACAGCATAGTGAAATCCCTCAAGCACCTGTTGAAATCATATTGATCAAATAGGGAGCAGCCTATCAATAGAGTGACAGCTAACTACTGCCATTAGCTAGTGAGCTCAGTTAGCCGTGCAGCTAGCTGTCTGGACTAAGAGATCGAAGCACTGGTGTTCACACTGCTAGCACAGGAGCTTTGGACTGGGACGGGCCAGGGCTAGCTGTTTAGCATACTAAACGTGCTTTGTAAAAAAATATATAAAACTGTTATTTCTTCACATTTTGTTCATAATTTAAGTGAAGTTTTGAATATTTTCAACCCAAATTCTTACATAACTGTTAATAGGAAACCTACACACCTACAGTGTGAAGGATTTAGTGGCATTTAGAGGTGAGGTGGCAGATTGCAACCAACTGACCAATTAAAACTATTGAAGGTAACTTGTCCAATCTGATGACTGATGAGGACAATAACAACACATGTATTACCTCAATTTTCTGTCCTACCATTACTATTGACATTTAAGGAGGCAATGACGGCATGTCTGAGATGCTTTTTACTACTGGAACCCAAAGCAATATGGTTTTAGATTGAACCCTCTGCAAAAATCCAAAGAAATTATGAGTGTGCTGCACTGTAGACCTTCATGTCTTGACAGAAACACACATTCACAACTTCTCAGCCCTTTGTACATCTAAAATTAGCAGCTGGAAGATCAACCTAGCTGCAGTGTAACATATTACAACACCAACTGCAACTGGCTGCTCCTACATTTGTCTTCACTCCCTGTTAGTCTCCTAATGTATAGAGGAGATTAATGCACCATTACTGTATGGCCATTATTGTATAGCCACAAGGGAAGGCAATTATTCAGGCCTTCTTTTTATAGTGAGTGGTGTCAAGGACGGTGATGGAGCATCATTTATGTCTGTAAGAGTGTCTGCCTCTGAAGCTTTGGTGACGCACATACTTGAGGGCAGCAACACACAGCCAATCCATTTACGCTTGTGACAATTTCCGCAAAATGTACACACACACACACACACACACACACACACAAATATGTGCACATGATGCCTCTTCTGTGGATCAGTTTCACCACCCTGCAGCAACACTAACACACCCTCAACAATAGCACAGATGAGCTATCAGTCAGTACACAGTGGAAAAGGAACGTGGGCTGTTCCGAAAGAGAAACACTCCCTCAGTGACACTGATTGGAGACCGTCTCTACGGTTCAATGCTTCACCAATTTTGTTCAGTCGTCTCGGTGAAGACAGGTTGTCGGCTAAACTGAACACCATCTCGGTAAGCTCATGTAAAAGCGTGCTGTAGACCTTTCAGGCAGTGTGTCTTACCAGCAGCAATTAGATTGCAGAGAGCATGATGTCCAAACAGCCCCGACCTCAGCCACAGAACCTGCGCTCTCGTGTTTGACCGAACAAACCAGACTATTGTTAGAATTCAATCTGTGATTGGATCAGTTCACATGTATGTCTGCATGTCTCAACACATACAGTTTAACCAACCCTATCACCGGGCAAGAATGTCAATAATCTCAAATCAAGTGTAAACCAACTGTGACATCACCCATTGGTTTTTAGACTACTGTTTTGAAGCCTCAAGCTTTGCATTATGACTGCCGCCATCTTGGTTTTTGGAAAGCAGACGTAATCATATTTGAAGGAGAGATGGTGGAGGTAGGGACGACACTGATTGGATCTGACTGAGAACCTGAGGACACGCAGTTGTAGGGACTTGTCAATCATGAGGTAGCCATACCCTGAAGCATACCCTGCTTTATCGTCCGTTTTACTCTAAATCATCATTTACAAAATGAACATGCTGAATTGAAGAAAACTTCAAACTAGCCATTGAGACCATAAACTTATCAGGAAACTGTTAATCGAGGTTATCAATCAAGTGAGAAGTGGGCATTTTCTCAAAAGCTTCCATAAATGGGACTTTTGTGGAAACCAGTGGCGTTGCCCCCTGCTGGTCATTAAAATGAATGCAGATTTAAGGCACTTCAGCAATCACTTAACGAACTTATCTATAGTCAGAGGTTCAAAGAGGTTCTTGCTTTCTGCAACAGCTATGACAAACATATTATAGTCATGTTTATCAAAAGATTGTGGTTAAGGCAAATAAATAGGGCTAAGTTGTGGAAAATATTAAACAACAAAAACACTTGGTTAAGGTTAGAAAAAGATGAAGATTATAATACTGGAACACAAACGTTTAGAGGTCTGTGACTGAAGGTGAACTCTGGTGTTTGGTCTGGACAAGTTAGAAACGCCACACACCACCGAAATCTTCACACCGTTACTTTCCAACTTGCTACATATGGAGAACACTATTTTCTGCATTGGGACTGAATATTTAGCCTCGGAACCATTCAGACGATCCCCAACCAATCTGGTCCGCATTGTGCCAATCCAACCATTCATCTAATATGGGACAAGTCTGTGAAAGTTTTGACAAACAGAGGGGCATCAGTGCTCCAGATCTGAAGTCACACATCTCACTACATTGATTGGCTGCAGGTATATCCAATAACCTCCAGGCAAGTGCGTCCCACAGCACACCAGGCTTACGAAACTCAGATCAGGCTTGCATTTGTCATTTTCTAACCATATTTTTACTTTCACTTACTTTCTGAGCTGCATCTGGGGAATTCTGGGGATTTAAATGATTAATTGATTTTCTTTGTAAACCTACACACAGCTGCTGTAGGTACCAATCAGCGAGATAACTGGAAGTGAAATGCTGTTTCGTGGCTCATTATTATATCGGTGGTGACCTTTAAAGAATCGGTATGTGAATTTGTCTTCTGTGTTGATACACACCCATACCACTGTTACACAATATGAAAACATAACTTTGGTCACTGCTGTCACATTTTGACTGGCACTACAATGAGGTGCAACAGTGTAAAACAGTCAGCCGACAAGAGCAACACGTTCGCACTGGCACTGTCAGAGCTCAGAGAGGGAGAATGGCTTCAGAGGGAAAATAGGTCACATCGATGCATCTCTCAGGTGGATGATGTGCATCAATCAACCACGTCTTCAATGAGAATATGTACTCACTGACACTAAATCATCCCAAATACTTCAAATACAGACACCACATCCTGCACGGTGCTGCAGAGCGCTTGGCTCTGCTCTGCTGGTGTCTATCACCTCGGAGAGAGGACGGGCGAGCTGAGGACAGGGCCCTGCTGGAGCGCTAAAAGGGCAGGTGCAGCCAAGCGCTAAATGAACTGCTTGTTTTAGATACTCTCCATTGGCTCAGCGTTTCGTCACAGCCAGAGGGAAGGAGATTGAGAACGACTTCGCTGAAATGACTATTTGGACTATGGGTGAGTACAGTCAGTGGAACCGACTTTGCAGATTGTCCCACACTGTGCTTGAAAATACGTGGAAATATCTCACTTTCAAACTTGTTTAAAACCCAAGCTCTGTTTCTGTGTGAGGAGGCCTTTCTTTGTCCTCCTGGTCATTTGTCTTCCTGCGTCCACCTGACAGCAGAAAAGTAGACGGTCAAGGTGTTTTTGCAACCCTGGATATGACCAGTATTTGTCAAAGTCACACTGAGGGGGGAGAACAGAGAGGCAACAGGAATACTTAGCACTGAAATTGGGCACATGCTGCATGTCAGCTTAAAATGTTCTATTCCTCCAGCTGCCCCACCATCTGACTAGCTGTAAAGTAAGAAGCACAACGTGTGAACAGGCCTGTCAGCAGTCATGAATTTATGAGGACACCCATCAGCCGAGGATTCATTCATACTTAACATCCTTAAGGGGAGAGCGGTGTAAGTGGTTACAAACGCCATGAGCATGTGCAGATGAGTTCAGGCAGTTAATGAATGTGCTTCAGAAGATCTGCATAATATGCAGAATGTTGGCCGATAACAGCATTAAATACATAATATGCACTGACGTGTCTTTTTATGAGGAAAAACCCTCTTCAGCACCACTGAAGCAAGTGGTTACTGTGGATAGGAGGAAAACTACAGACAAATACTGATGTAATGTCTTGAAAAAGATGATCTGTTTGACATATTGTGGATGCTGAAATGTGCCCAGAACTTTACCCGAGATTATGTCATTGAGTAGTAGTTAAAATTTAACAACAAAATGTGACATAACTGACTCAAAATGGTAACTACATATCCACGTTTTGGCACCAGCTGTCCTGTGTGAGTGCACAGCGTAGACGCTGAATGTTTGGGAGTGAAGAAGTTGCATACATACCCTAATATCATTTCTACTGCTGACCTTTGAGTGATATTTCACATGAGACACTTTGACAGAACAGATTGTTAATGATTGAGCTCAGGAAAATGTCTATTATATTGCTTTTTATCTGATCTCTTTATGATGTAGCGGAATTCGTGGGGTTGTACCAAACCCTAGTCCTTTTAGGCAAGTCTTGCCACTCGGCAGCCATCTTGGCAACACCCCCAGGCAATTATTTCAGGCTAACAAGACCAGTCACTTATCTAAATGAATGTGGAGAGAGCCATAACTTCACTTTCAATGGTCACCAGGACATAAAAACTAAATGTAGGCTTTAGAATCACCCATCAAATCTGATTTTTTTTAAAATATGTAAAAAGTATTGAGGTTGATGAGGTTTAAAAAAATATTTTTCCCCACTTCTAAAACACATGCGCATGGTTTCCCGAAACAAACCTCTTGTGTCATAATACTCAAGATTGGATTTTGAAGGTGAAACGCAGGTGAACAGAAAAAAAGGCGAGAAAGAGACAAAGACAGGAAGTGGAAAACAAAGCATGACAAATGAGAACAAAACCAGCAACATATATCATGAAACAACTCAAATGAAACCCAAAAGCACGACTCCATCTGAAGCTGCACTAAATGGATTGAAACTGTTGTGAATCCCAACCGTGCACTCACACAAACGGCTGATACGTTCCCCGGTTCGGCTGCGATGAATCAGACGACGGGCTTTTGGGGGTAAGGTGTGGGATATGTGCCATACAACCGCCATCGCTGCAATGACTGAATTGTTCTTTTTCAAAGTGTTTTAAGCGGTTTCTCTCCTCTCTTATAACATCTCTGGTTGTTCGGACAGAGCCTAAAAGCTGGATAGAGTATCAGCGAGTACACAAGTCCGTGCACCGACCCGATACCACATCCTTTATTAGCCCCGAAACAGGACCCTGCTACTTCCTGGCAGTGTCAGCTGTGTAGCTTAAAAGATGTTTTACCACACGCGTAGCCAACATCCACAAACAGTAAACAAACTTACATTAGTACTTAATTGTGCTTTATTTTTTAGTTATGACTGTCTATCAAGCTCAATCATAAATGTTCCCTCTCTGTATGCGTTTGTTCATAATTTACAACAGGGTTTAACCTGAGCCAAGACCATACAGCAACGATTGTCTTAATAGTTGTAGACAGCTGTTAAAATACAATAATATACTGCAATAATATGATGCATGTATGATTTCAAGCACACTGGTATCAGATCAGTGCTCGGTATTGGCCAGTATGCAAGTTCAGGTATCAAAATCGGTATCAGGAAGGAAAAAAGTTGTATTGGAACAAACTAAAATAACCATTGCGTTTCCTGAAAAAGACACATAATCTTGAATGGCCGGACCATTTTTACATCCGCAAGTCTTCCACGACTAACACATCAGCCAATATAGGTAGAAGTTAATGGCTCCAAATACTTCATCCAACCACTTTTTTTTGCACTTTCTTCCAAGCCAACACTGTGGATAAGAATACCGCCACCTTAAATGAACGTGATGAAGACACACCAAATAAAAAACTGTCACTTCCTGTATTGTACCCACATGTTTGACAAGCCCTTGATCATTTGTCCCTCTTTGACACTCGCCTGCTGTGCCACATCCATCACCACACCTGCCCAATTACTGCCAGCAAGGTGAGAAGAGTGCTGTGAACGCAAAAACACACACACACACGCTCCACAGACATGCGAACACACTCCTGACCCGAAAGTGTTAGAATCCAAAAGGTTTGCTAATTGAATCTTCCCCTGCGTCACCGTGCATGTGACAAAGTGTGGAGGGGGGGGAAAGCTGCGGCGCAAACTCCTGAGGAATCTGAGAATGGGTTGTATTTCTGCTTGAGTGATCTCCATTTTTTCCTTGAATGAAATGCTCAAAATAGCAGCCTGATTCATGCGCCATGTGGGTGAATGTATTCCTGGTGTCTCCCTAAAAAAAAAAAAAAAGCCTCCAGAGATAACCTAGTATTATTGTCAACAGGTGACAGGCAGCACCGCAAAAACAAAACAGGAGAAACACAGCTACCTGCACACCCACTCACAGAGGGGCTGCCAAATCATGGATTTCCAGCTTGCATTCCTTTGGGTTTAATGTTTCTCTGCAGGCAAGGCTCTGACACACAAAAACATGACTTTAATTCCCAACAGCTCCTCATGATCGAAACCAGAAAAAAGGGGGGGCGTGCATCAGGAGAGATGTCACAATCTCGCACCTGCTCTGTGGGGAGAAATCCACCTGTTTACACCCAAATCACATCCCGCAAAATCATAATGCCGCACTTTTCCCCCCTCATCAGAACCCAGCATTCATCCTGACTGCGTGGTAACATCTGTGCGGGAGATCCGTGTCAGCTTCAGCACCAGGGAAGAAGAAGAAGAAGAAGAAACCGCATGGTAAAGGGAAAAAAAAGGGGGGGTTGATCGTGGAGATTCTCTGCAGAAACGTTTTCATTTATGAAGGTATGCGAGCACGTACGCATGAAGCAGCAGACACCTGACACTTTCATTACAACAGGGCTAACATTCACCTATTCGCAGTGAGTTGATGTGGAGAATCACTTACACAGGATCAGTGGGTGCCGGATGACCGCCAGTTACAGTCTCTTTCACGTTATCCCAGATACTGACAGGAAAAAAAAAAGGAGAAGACGCGGAAGGATGCGCCTCTGCAAGTGGAAACTTCCGCGACACCTGTCTGTCTCCCGGATACTTTTGACTCGCCTTCCCACCCTCGGCGAGTCGCCTTATTATTTTTCCCCCAAAAGCAGCAGACGCAGGCACCGCTGAATGGAAGATCACGAGGTTTGTATTACACGGAGAGAGGAGGAGGAGGAGGGAGTGCGCACGGCGAGCGAGGTGAGGGACTGGCACCCAACCTTGATTCTTCCTGTTTCGCGGTGTGCTGATGGAGCTGTGTGTGCAGCCGGGTTGGAAAGCAGAGATGGCTGAGTCTGTTTCCGTGCTTGGCTGATCTGATATCTTATCCCATTCTGTTGTTTTTTTTTTCTTCTGCTGGCACCTGGGCATCCTGCAGTTTGGCACCGCTGCTCCTGGAGGAGGAGGAGGAGGAGGAGGAGGAGTGTTGGCTGGCAGCTCCATTCACAAAGCTAGTCACAGCGCAATTAACCTCAGAGCGAGATGAACACATCCTCATTAACCCAGCTCTCTTCCCTGTCCGTCCCAACATTTCCTTACTTCACTTTAAAGCAGAAGCACACAACTTTTGCAGAGATGATATGTTTGTAGGCTAACCCCCGGAAGCTAGCATCACCCTGGTACCCTCAGCAAAAAGCCCATGGGACTTCTGAATTGGATTTTGGTTTATTGCGGAGGAACAAACTCTCTGTCAAACCCAACTTCACCATACCTGCACGTTTTGTTCAGGGAGATAATCTCCACACGTTAACACCACTTTTATGATTTTTGAAGCGCAATTTAAGTCGCCAGAAGCGACAAGCTAATGTTATGCTAACGAACGGTCGCATGGTTTTAACGTCGCCAACACTAAGCTAGTTAGTAGATGAGTCTCCATGTCCGGCGTGACGTTTAATGTCCCCTTACCTACAATGTCTGTTTTTTTCAAATGTCTCTGTCAAACCCGAGTTCATGTTACTTACATGTTTTGTTCAGCAAGATAATCTTCACAAGTGAACACCACCGTCGCCAGAAGTGAAACGCTAATGTTATGCTAACGAACTAAACTGCGGTCGCATGAATTCATCTTCACCACCACTAAGCTAGTGAGTAGATGAGTCTCCGTCTTCGGCGTGACGTTTAATGTCCACCACAACATCTGTAGTCGCATTTAGCCGCTTGTTAGCAACCACATTTTATATTCAAAGGTGAGGTATTACTGGTGTATTTTGTGTCATAGAACAAAAACGTGAAAACCTTATTTCAGGCATTTCAATTGAAAACCCGTTCAAAAAACCCATTGTCTTTGAGACAAGGGAACCGGTAGGGCAAAAATGCAGCCCTTTTTCAGATTTAAAGACTAATTCCTCCGCTAGCAGCCTGGCTACTGTCCTAAGCAAAATAACAACCATAAGAATCCCAATTTGACCCAGAAATCCTGATCTCATGGCGTAAAACACCCAGTTGTTTTAATACGTAGGCAGGTTTTGCTCTCCATTGAGTGAATCCCCATCAGTTCACTCTTGTTTCACCTCGATTTCTATCACTCTCCCTCTTCGCCTTCTTTGCCCTCCCAATCATTGGGGTTCTTCTTTCACAGCGTATTCTTGTTCTACCGTTAACTGATGATAGCGACCAGGTTAAAAGATGCCTCTTCCTGTTTTGGTTGGGTAATGGCAAACATGCGTCCCTTGCACCATAATTTGTCCTCTGTTTTTGCGGGAAAAATAACCGCCTGGTGCCAGAGCAAATACCATATTGAAAGGTTTACAGGGAACCAGTTTTTCTACAGCTTCACTTTTCAGAATGATAAATTATATGCAAAAAAGTTGTCTACTGCCAGTTTAACTTTCACCTCGTGGTTCAACATGAAACTGTGGAAGCCAACAAAGGCCATGCTTGCATTAGTTGTTTTTTTTTAAAAGCCGACATCTCGAGATCATGAGATAAAAAAGTAGTCTTCTCTTGATAATTGGTTACTTTATCTGACAATCTTGAACAAAAACAAAATGCTGCTTTCTCAAGATAACAAGATCATTTGGAAAATAACCTCTTAAGAATCATAAGAGTGGACCATGGCATACACAGACCGCTCTGCGGGGTGGATTCAGAGTTTCAAAGCAAACCAAATTAAGTTTTTATGACATTTTGAGGGTATGTGAATGATGGTTAATTATTGTAAGGGATGGGATAACAGCGGTCAATTTAAAGCAGATGTTTTACTCTCCAGTAGGCAAAAAAAGTGTGTCTATAGAGTAAATAAGTAAGATTGAAGCACAGTCCGACACTTGTCAAATACTGACGCTTTGGGATTGTAGGTCGGGTCGGTCGCCAAACTAAAGCGCCAGTATTTGACAAGGGAGTAAGACTCTACAATCAGTTGTCCTACAAACCGGAGCTTTAAACTAGTTGCTGCAGTTGTCAAGACACTTTTGTTTCTCTTGCGATATCGGGTGTCATGTTATCGCCAGACAACTAAGCTTGTTTTCTGAAAATAATGAAAAATTAACTTGTGATACATCCTTTTTTTGTCTTCTATAGAATTGCATAAAAAGTCACCCATATATCTACCAGTGTTTCTGAGAAAACTTACCATAGTCAAACTATTACATTACCATAATTGTATTTTGCAGCACACTCTGTCTTCCTGAGTTGTGGTCTGGCAGAGCTGAAGAGAAAACTGGCCTGTTTGTTCTCTTTATTAGTGCACAGCGTTCGGGGGGGAAAAAATGCTGACAGTGTTGTAAAAACACTTTCTGGGCTGTGGTTCTTGCTCAACAAGGTCAATTTTAGTAAGATAAAGAGCCGCTCCAGGGTTGCAAAAATTGGGTACTTTTCAGAGATTATAAATAAAGCCGGACTGATGCTTTCTTTAGTCTAATTAAGGCTGCATTTTACGGGGGAGATGTTGCCAAGAAAACCTCTATATGTTCTCCTTATTAGACCCTATTTTTACTCACACAAACACCTCCATGAGTCACTATGGACTGTGTCACACCCTTGATCTACATTCAGTACATAGAGAATCAGCAGCAGCAGGTCTCTCTGCAATCTTAGGCATTTGATTCATATCGGAGTTGTAATGTACACAGATAAAACAAACAGCAAAGGTACTGCAAATATTATAAGCCCACAGAGAGCAGGTATGCACACCGTAAAGACTGAAACATGCCTCCATTCGCCTCTTTTTCATTGGAGTTTTGACATTTGACTCTGTAATTATCTCCCCCTTCCCTCTGCATTTCCTCTTTAGCATCATCCAAGACATGATTAGAAACAGGCATTTGGGTCCTAAATCTCAAACAAAGGCTTAGACACAGTGTTTGTATTAGCAGCTAAAAGCTACCTGGCAAGTTTACAATTCTTCATTTTATTTTTCATTCTAAACTCCAGATTTGTCACTTTCTAAACCTCAGAGCTAAATGAGACAACAATTCAGCTTAAAATGTACAGCAATATAAACTTTACTGTATATACTGTACTACACTGTGCTACAATTAGCCTATTTGAGAAGTATCAAGTCTTGGTAATTATTGCTGGAAGGTCACAGGCGGGTATTATTTAAATCTTTTAACTAGAGCACATATGACTGCGCAGCGGATGTTCAGCGGTGCATTTTAAAACGAGTCTGATTATCATGGTTCAGCGCTCAGTGCTCAGAGATTTAAATAACATAATGTCTGGCCTGTTAAACAGCAGTTTTACTTGCAAGCTTTTTTTTTTTTTTTTTTTTTAAATGCAATCACTGGGGCTGCAGAAAACACAGAAGTCAGAAGTTCACAACGTTTAAATCGGGTGAGGAAAGAAGTGGGTGGATTTCACCATGACAGGACGGAAGGAGGAGCAACTTCACTGGGCACGGACACAATCCCAGTCTTCTATTGTGGGTCAGTAAGCAGCTTCAGTGCAGAGTGAGGGGTTATTCCAGGGTTTTACGTCAGCAATCCTCTGGTCACAAGCACATTTCTGTGACCTTGAGGCAGCTGCAGGTCGCATATATGTTTGAGTAAAGCGTATTAAAGGCTTCATGCTCCTGTAATACTGCTGTTTATTCTACTTTAGGTTCATTTGCAGCATAACTCTGCATTTACATCTGCAGACCTGAGGTGGAATGCAGGCACAATCCCTTAAAGGAGACATATTATGCTCATTTTTAGGTTCATAATTTCATTTTGGGTTACTACTGGAATATGTTTACATGCTCTAACGCTCGGAAAACACAATAGTTTTCTCATACTGTCTGCAGCACCGTATTCCTCCTCTGTCTGAAATGCTCTGTTTTAGCTACTGTCTCTTTAAGGCTCCCCCGTCCTGAATACTTAAGTCTGCTCTGATTGGTCAGCTCACACATGCCTGACCCAGCACAGCTAACAACAACAGAGCAGCTGTGCTAAATCAATTCTCATGTGCCAAACTAGCCACTATGCAGAACTTTATCCACTGTGCAGCATTGTGACACAGTGTGAAGTCACAAAGTCACTTAATTAAAGGCGGGACTACTGACAAAGTGTTTTCTGTGGGAGAGAGGAGCTTCTGTTGGTGCGGACTTTGACCCTTTTTAATTTTCAAGATCTCTTACATGCACAAGAACCTATATAAAACACTTAAAGAAAGAAAAAAATTACATAATAGGTCTCCTTTAAATTCCTTTAAACTTTAAACTTTTCCTGTTTCCTAAAAGGCTGAATACAGCAGGTGTCGTCGAAATTTCGGCCTACATGGGAACAGAGGGAATAGTCACGGAGTCGTCCTTGATAAGCACCCGTGTGAAAATGCAATCAGCAGGTCAGCGTGGCACGCCTTAACATGTATCAACAATGTGTGATAGATTTAACGAGCATTGGAGCCCTCAGAGGCTGCCGGGGTGTTGTGATTGAAATATTTAGAGTGACTAAGGAGAGCAAAGCATTGTGGTCCTTCTATCCGCGTCACATGCTGTTGTTACACTGTTCTTGTGTTGGCACATGTCTACTGTCTGCTGTGACATTCACTAATTTGATGTGTTTGGAGACAGATTATAGCTGAGGAGCCTCCATGTTGCTATTTGAGGCTCCTTTTTCTTCGAGGGCCTCGCTGCACATTATATGGTCCCGTCCTTCAGCCAAATGTCAGCCTTCAGAAACCATATCAACGGTCAATGAATCACGTACCGTACATTAGCAGCCAGTAAGAGCTGATTCATGGAGGTTTTGCTGGGAAACTTGTAACAGTGATTCTTTGGAAAGGCAACAATTTTCACTGCTACTGTAATTGCGTGGCAGGCAGAAAACACCAATTACTCAAACTTGCATCCACCCATTTGCTGAGTCACTGTCATAACTGAACACATTCGAAGATACATGTTTTTGGTATAGTGACCAAATTCTTTTGAGTATAAAGTGTGCACCAAAAAGAAAAAAGAATAGTGTTAGTAAAGTTAAAGAAAGAGTTAGAGTGCTTGTAGTATCCCCCAAAAAATACATGAACCTGAGAACGAGCATAATATGTCTTCTTTAAAGGAGGCGCGCTATAAAAATCACACATCTTCAAGCTCCTGTCTAAAATGTGGTGATTTCAGATCGCCACACAAAGCCTTCAAACATGTCAGCACAAACTCAAACTAAAGTGATTTTTCTTAACTTCTAAAGCCAGTCTGTGATTTGTAAGAAAGGCAAATTCTAGACATTTAGTGGCTGCATTTTTTGCATGTTTACATTTTCTCAGAATTTCTTCTTGAGTAAAAAAAGAGTAATGACCCTACAAAGTATAAATGAGGAACGGTTCTAACTTTGACAACATAAACCTGATGTTTATGGCCGACAGTTTGGACGATTGAATGCTCCAGTTTACTGAAATTCTTCAGGTTTTTTTTTTTAAATATGCTAATTTTTAATTTATCTCAGTCACAAGATCATTGCAGTCCAACTGTCCATAGTTCATTTAAAAGTGATTTCAATTGCAAAACAATGGTGCGTTTTTAAATCAGTCTTCGAATACAATTAGTATTAAGCCAGGCAGCACACTTGAAAAGCAAAGAGTGCCTTTCTCTTTATTCTACTGTACCATTAAGAAAAAAAGAAGGATCAGACCGCTCAGTGTGAACATGCTCACAGATCATATTCCTCTAATAAAACCACAGTGACGTCTCTGTGTTCGGGGAGGCAGCAGGTGCGTCAGATGCACTTACCTAAGAGGACATTTTACACCTGCGACACTTAACATCCAGTCACTCTTCAGTGATCCATGGTCTGTATTGACCTACATACATAAGCCTGCTCCTGTCTCCACCTGGTAACAGTGTGTAATATCCTGCTCCTGTTGACTTTTATCCTTCCTGTGATTCTCGGGGGGAAGCTATTCAAGGCCGGACCACTTCCTCTGAGGTAATCGGTGTGTGATCAATTTGAACAGATCATTTGCCACCAACCAATAGGATTGTCTTACACCTTTTAAAGCCAACGTTTGTAGAATAACTGCGCATTCAAACGCTCTTGTTTTCTTGTTTTCATTAGCTGTTACGAAGAAATGTGGAAACAACAAAGACATTACAAAGAAGATATTTGGTTTTACAAAGTGATTTTGTCCTTGATTTGTTGCTGCAAATCTCATTTGCTAAAGTCACTAAAATACTGCTCACTGTCATTCAGATGCAGGCTTCCTCCACCTTACACAACCGTGACATCCTTCATGAGGGGTATCCCATAATCCATTGTCCACAAGGAAGTCGGAAAATTGGCACTTTCAGTCACTTTAATTGGCCACGTCATTCACATAATCTGGCCAATAGTTCAAACATAATTTTGCTGCTCTCTCGCTGCCCTTGAGGTCAACAACATTTGGAAATTCACAGGATGTGCCTTTGATTTAAGACACTTTCTGGAGTCTGACCTTTAAGAAAGCCTTTTTACACTTAGCCATGTGCAAATGCTTAATGGTGTGTATGTGAAGGTATGTTCATACGCATGTGTTAAGACCAAAAGTAAAAGCAGAATTTCCATCAGCAGGGAAAGACTGAGCTCCCTTGAGTGGAATTATATATGATTACCTTGTAAACTGCAAATTGCTGCAAAGCAGATGTTAACAAGCCCATAAAGCATATTCACTTAGCATTCAGTGGAAAACAATTAGTAAAATACATAAATGTCTTAATTGCTATAAAAATATTAAAGGCCTGAAATACCTCTGGTTCAGAGTGTTGATTTTGGATTAAAGCTGCTGCTTTTCTTCCCACAATACTCTCTGTGCTAAACCCTCTGCTGTCTGTCTAATAATGCCAAGATGGCCACCCCCACTTCTGTCGGATTGTTCAGTCTGCAGTCTCTCAGCTTATTCCATTTAAATATACATTTTCTTGTGTTTGTCAGCGACGAGGTGGAGGTGAAGCCTCTGCCTACTCAGCATGACTAATTGCCCATAAGTGGCCATTCCAGTGTTGGAAACAGAGCATCACAAATACCAAACAAACACAGTGAGTCACTCCATGCATTGTGCTGTTATTCACAGTGTGGCGTATGTGGAAGAAAGGTATTTAATTTCAAGAGAGAGAGATGAAAGAGAAGCTTGTTTCACATTTAATATTTTTACATTCGATGAATAGATAGATGTTTCTTTAATTTTGATGGATGCGTTTTACAGAAATCCCCGGGGCTGGATGGGGCTTCAGTGGCGGAAGGGAGTCATGAAGCCATTTCCCCTGTTACTGCTAATAAACAAGAGCTGATTGTCCTCTGGGTTGAGTAATGAGTTAAAGCAGGAGCTGAGGAAAATCACGCTCGTAATAGAAAACAACTCTCTTACCTCCTGGATACACACGGCTGTTAGTACTGGATGGAGCCAGTTTGCTCAGGTGCCGCAAAATATCTTCAGAGCAGATGTTCATTAACACTGATTTGCATTTGAACACAAACAAGGGAACAAAACTGCAGTGCATGAGCACGACAGGTCATGGAAAGTAAAGTGTGTGGACAGCAGGAGGTCAGTGAGGAACACTGGCCCGAGGGTTTGTACAGTGCAAAGCTTTCAATATTAGCATTCATTCGTTAAGCGTTCCTTTTAGCCTCCAGTAGCCCCTGATTAATTATTTTCCCTTCCAGTGTTTGAAAACCACAACATATTGACTGTCTGGTCAGTCTCCTTCCAGACTATATTAGTCACACAGCACAGAAGCCTGCTAAGCCCCCTCCTTTCCTGTGTTTATTTCACAAATGTGGATGAGTGAGAGTAAATTTGCCAGCCACTCCACTTCCCGGTTCGCTTGCCAATACTTTTCTCCAGCCAAGTTTAGCCGCAGCTGCTTACAAAAGAGGTGTTATTGTTGCGAGCCACCCAGCTCTGTTAGATATTTTTGTGATAGGTCTGAGATTTAGCAGCGCTTGTTAACACACACCACCGGAAAATGAGCACTTCAACACCGACTGTGATCATTTCAGCAGCCTGTGTGCACCAGAATATCTGAGGAAGTGTAAATGAATAAAGGAAGCTAGTGCAGGGCCTGTGCAAAACATGCTGTTTGGCTCAGATTGTCTGGTAATGTGAGGGGTTAACAGATTTTGACATTTATTATTTAAAATCTATATGAATACATCCAACCGGACCAAAACAACCAATTAGAGATTCATCCTGGAGCAGCTGGCAATGCTGCAAAGTCACATTAAACTGTCTAGGCTAACATTAGCTAGCATACTATTGTTGACAAACTTAAAATCTCACCTCCAGTTCTCTCTAAAGAATAGAAAAAACATTTAGCCTTCTGTTTTAGTTTTTTGTCATTGCAGCGCAAGTCGTTGCACCATGCTAATTTCCATTTTGTTTAAGTCTGCTTCCCCATGAGATCATGTGTGAGGGATTGCATATGAGCCTTCAGACTGCAGTGTGCCCAGCAACAGATGGCAGACAAACAAAAGCAAGCAGCTAGCTGTTAGAGATAGCATTTAGCAGCAAATGAGCCAGATACTACTCGAGACTGAAGCAGAGCTGAATATGAGACTTAACTATATCCTGTAGACAAAAACATGACTGGAAACGTTGCTCTATGTCTGCTTGGTGTGTGGTTGGCAAGTGTTTGCTAACAAATTCACCAAAAAGCTGCTCAGAGTTGCAATATGTAAGATTTTTGTTTAAAATTAAAAAGATAACTTAAATGATTAACAGAATATGAAGAAATAACAGTAACAATAACAATATCAAATGAAATTAGCATGCTAAGCTGCTAGCCCTGGGCCTGAAACCCATCCAACTAGCTGCATGGTTAACTGAACGAAAAAGCTGTAAACTGTATGGAAGTGTAAAATACAGTTAGCAGCAGTTAGCAGTTACTGTGGTTGTACGCTGCCCCCTGTTTGTCCAGAGTATAAATTCAACAGGTGGTCAATTCTTACATATTGCAGTTTTAAACATTTTAACAAAGTAAGTTTGTACGAGCTTACTGAGGTGGCAGATATGTGAAGATTACCACATAACACTGTTTTTTTTAATTATTATTATTATAAAAATGATTTCAGCCCCTATCTGCCTCTGAACAATACATCCAGAGGAAAACATCTTTATGACTCCAAACTCTCCCAGTGGAAATAGACACAGATGTGAGCTGCACTCCGGTTATATGTATGTAATTATGTACGTGTGGCTGCAGCTGCAGAGAGCGGCACAACGGCGTACACGTCAGACTGAGCCTGTCCACACCTTGTCTCACCCCGACACAGATATGCTCGGCTCTCTCCTCTCGTCAAAGGCTTCAGCCCTCCGTGGCATTGTTTGAATCCAACTCTTGCTGCCATGGTAACCAGAGCGGAGAGAGGATGGGATATAAATGAGAGATAGTGAGAGGGCACGACCCGTACTACGTCTAACACTCTCTCATGATATCGTGTTTAGTATTCTGGCTGGATGAACAATGGTCGGTGTGCTGTGACCATAACTGGACAAGTTGGGTTCAATTAGCACTTACCCACTTCATTGCCTCCGTAAAGATACGATATCACCTGTAGCATGACTGTATATGGTGCAGCTAGCTTAAAACCATTACACCATTTAGATCATGTAGACCTCTTCTACAGTGAGTTGTAGGGATTTACTTTTGTGTTCACTTCAATCAGCTCCTTTCTATTCAGGTGTTGCTTTTCTTAAATCAGCATGTGCTTTTCAGTGACCTGGAGAATTTGCTCATTTCCCTTGAAAGAAAATAAGCAGAAATAGAGCAGTAACAGAGGCAATTAATGAGCAATTAACATCTAAATGACTGTAATAAAACAGCCCTGCTAACTATGTGGTGACATGACAGGTGTTTGCCTTTTTGTAAAGCAACACGCTTTCTGGTAGGAGTTTTCCAATATTCACTGCAGTCATAAAAAAGAACGTTTAAGAGCAAACGATGGGAAAATCTGACGCTGTGAGAGCTCGAGGAAATGCTGATGCATCTCAGCTCTGGGTCAAATTACCGACTGTCGGGGTAAAGCTAATTTGCTTACAGCTTCAAGTGACAAGGGGGAAGCTAGCTTTCCCACAGGAGAATGCCTCTGCAAGGAAAAGCTATCAAAAGCTGCGAAGGTGCCGTTTGAAGGGGCTCCATGTAACAATTTGTGGTAATTAAAATGTATTAATCACTTTTTTATTGGCCTTATGTGAGCAGATTGTAATCGTCTCTTAGTTTTCTATACAAGCCTGTGGACGATTTGCTTGAGTTGTTTAAAGACTTCTTTGTGAAGGACCCTGGTCCTCTGGATTTTCCGCTCGGCTCAGTGCATCTCTTCGCTCTGCTACCACAGAGCAACAGTAGCTAACTTTAGTTTAGAATTGCAGGGCTATGATCAGCTAACATGAACTAATGACCAACACAGAACTTCCACAGAGCCCCTTTAAGAGCAAAAAAAAGATATTCTGTTCAAATGAGCTGTACGATATATGTTTTTTTAAACCGAAACAAGCAATTTTAAAAACATACAGCTAATACGATCAAAATACTGCAGAATTCCCAGTTGAAATACTTCAACTGAAATGTAATTTTAAAAAAGTTTCATGGTTTGATTATTTTCTTCTTGCCTGCTGCGTCACCACATTGATGCACGTTGCATGTCATTCATGATTATTCACGAGCCAATGATGGCAAAATAGCATAGTGGCTTCAAATAGGAACTATTGTGAAGAGAACTGAGAAGCAGGAGCACAATGTTTCAAGCAGGGATTTGAAACTTAAGTCGAGGAAAGTTCGAGGGGCGACTTAAGCGGCATCACCGAAGCGCCCACAGCACCTGCTACCACTGGCACATACAGCACACAAAACAAGCTAAATAGAACAGGCCTGCTCAACTGTATGTTCATGCTGGTCATAATTGTGTTACTTGGAGACATATATATTTTCTGATGTGGTACATGGTGTACATTTTTAGCTGAAAAGGCATCGTGTGTGCATGTCATGTGTAGGGATGGCCATGAGGGGGTGCCATGAGAAAAGAAAAATACACCATTAAGGGTCCAGTGTGTAGGATTTATCGGAATTTTTAGGAAGAAATGTAATATAATATTCAGAACAATTTTTTTCACTGTTGCGTAATTACCTGAAACTAAAAATCGTTGTGTTTTTGTTGTTTTTTATATCTACAGAGGAGTGAGTGCTCTTACGGAGATCGCCATGTTTCTACGGTAGCCAAGAACGGACAAACAAGAGAGGGCCTTTTTACGGATTTTTCATGTTTTCAGTCGCCACCGCTGGGGAGGGTGAGGCGAGGGTGGTTTAGGTGGTTCCAATCTGCAACCACACCACTAGATGCCATTAAATCACACTTGTGTATTGTATTCAGGTCTACGGTGGTTACAGAAGCTCGCCACGAAACAAGAAAAACACACCGACTATCAACAGAGCTGAGCTAAAAATGGAAGGCACATTATGAAAGTAGCTATTTGTGTGTCGTTGTACTCCGGCTGCATTTCTGTCAACAAAGCCTATAACTGGAAACCATATACAACCACAAATGAAACGATACCACTCTGTATATTTAAGTGTCACATTCTGTCAGTCGTCCATTCGAACCTTACAAATTCATTTTGAAGCAATGTGATGGCTCTAATCCAGCAAATCATAATGTAAACAAGCTCCTCGGCGCAACGTGACTTCATGGATTAATGTTTCAACGCGCCACCTTTCACACAGCATGTTTGTGTTGAGACGTCATGTTTCCACAGAGCCCCCCAGCCAAGGAGACTTAATTGATTATCTACATACGGGATGTTTTCTATTTCTGGGAGCTTTGATGTCTGAATTGATAAGTACGGGTGATCTGTGGACGGATCTGAAGGAGTGCATTTGGAATAAAGCCGCGTTTCATCCGTCTGCTGTGGGAAAATGAGGGCTGTGATTGCTGAGTGCCTTTTTTAGTGAGATAGGACGGATAGTCAGCGGGGGGGCCAAGATGTGAGATCAAAGACAAATACTGTCGGTAAGTGATGATATATTTAAAAATTCACATTGAGTCAAATGAGGGCTCGTCTGTTGCCAACGCTCAAACAGCCAAGGACACGTAGACGGAAAGTGAAATGTAAGAGAGCAGACAATAATCCCTCTTTGTTCAATGACAAACACACAAATTGCAGCACAGCCGTACTGGTTTTTCTCTGCCTCGTCCTTGGCTTCCTCCACTGTTTCCACATGAGAGGATTGAAAGGCTCACTGCTTTTCTCTCCCTCGCACCTTTCACAAAGCTGTTACCAAAGCAGCCGCGTAGAAAGAAGAAGCCGACAACGTGCTGTAGAAGAGTATTGATTTGCAATCAGACCTATGAGCCTGTCCAGATGTACGAAGAGGAGGAGGGAGAGCTTCAGTCTCTCATCTCTCGCCTAGAGGCTGTTATCGCCATGCCCCTAAAATAAAGCAGACACACACACACACTGTTCTATGCCTTACCCATCTCTCAAACACATATATACAACTTGTGCATACAATAACACAGAGATGATTGGAAAGTGCTATTTAGAGCGTGACTGAATTCGGTCAGCCAAATGGCCAAATCACCTTGATGCACAGGGAGGCTAATTGACTCTTGTGTCAGTGCTCATCCCGTCTGGAAGCAAATTATATGGCCTCCAAGAGTCTAGCAAATCCACTCACAGTGGCTGTTATTTGTTTCAGTGTTCGCATGCACATACAAATATGCAGAGCCACAAAGGGAAGTTTTTATGGAGCGCTATAAAGCAGTGAGCTGAGACCCAACACAATCATTTTATATGTGATGGGGGGGAACACATGGCTTTCTTCAAATTAAAGTTAGATTTTCTTTGTTTTTCTTTCTCTTTTGAGACAGAGTGAAAAGCAAGTTGCCACGACGATGCAACTGCGTGAGTTGGAAACATTTCCTCTTCAACCAAACATTTGGGTGTATCCCAGGACTTTATAAATATGAAATCTGAGAAAGACTGAAGGGAAATAGAGAGAAGTGGAGTCATGAGTTCAGACAGAGGCTGAGGTGAACTCAAACACAGAGGCGGGTTGTTGCTAGCTTCGTTAGCATACAGCTAACATACAGTTCATTCATGAGGCTACAATCCATTTCTATGTTCTGTGTCTGAACAGATCTGTAAAGGAAAATACCTTTTGTTCAATATCGAGCTAGCAACCAACTTGCTTGTCTTAGCATAAAAACTAGAAGCGATGGGGAAAGAGCTAGCCTGGCTAGATTGTTTTGGTGTGAATGGCTGAGATTTGGAGATATCCGCCAAAGAGATGTGCGCCTTCTCTGGAATAAAACACAACTAGAGGGCACTTGTGGTGCTCAAAGCCCCAAAAAGAAAATCTTAACAGCTGTGCATGACCTGGTTACTCAAGATAAACCACAGAAAGGCTAGCTTATTAACCTAACTTCCAGCTAACATTGTAGCTTGGCAAAGAGGACGCCATTATTGTATATCACTTCCTGTGATGTAATGAGCAGGAGCCTGTTGTCCATGAGTAGATGCGAGCTGATACTGTCGCCGGTTTGTGGTTTGGAAGAAAGAAAGTAGTTCCAACATGAACCTGCTGACAAGGTCTGTGCCTTCTAGTTGAATTATATTCAAGTGAAGGCAGACATCTCTACAGCTGAAATCTCCAAAACTATGGACAATACAGACGTATAAAGCACAACAGGTGAGAGGAAAAATATGTATTTTTGTTTTAGGGGTGAACTGTCCCTTTAAGCTAACAAATTAGCCTGTGACGTGTTGTATATCTCGTTTCATGTTTATCTCTCAACAGAGCCAGGCTAGTGGTTCCCGCCTTTACGCTAAGCTAAGCTAAGCTAACTGTCTCTTGGCTGTAATTGCAAGAAAGGGAACAAGGTTATTTCCCTGGAAATCAAATTATTCCTTAAACAATCAAACAAGTCAGATCCCCCTTTTAACCAAAACTATATTTAAACTTACTCCATTCCCACTATGTCAGTAGTTTTTGTAAGGACTACTTTCTGCCAAAAAAAGGAAAAGTGGTTTACAGTGAGGTCTATGAATCAGTAACAGGGACAATGTTTCTGTAAAGTTGCAAATGTTTGAAATACTTTCAGCACCACTAAGAAAATTCACCTCCATAGTTTCGGGGTGGAGCTGTTATTTTCTGAGACAGATATCTCAAAAATCTGGGAAAATAAAACCCAAACTATCTGAGTAGATACAGGCTAGAGTGACATGAGAAAATGTTTCTCTGTAATTTGGGTGAACCAGCCCTTTAACAAATGGCGCAGTCAGAGAGTCGATGTTTCAATTACATAATCCAAAACATCCATTACTTCGTGAGTCATGTCTCCTAATCCAGATGTTGTTCCCTAAATCACATTTCCTGTTTTCTCTCACTTCTCATCCCACTGCCAGACATCTTCGTTTCTTCCCCTCACACACACCGACACGAACACATTTTGAGTAAGTATTTATGTGTCGCAAATTACCTGTCTTCGTCTCCGGTCAGAGCAGGGAGTGTGCAGTGGGGGGGGGAAAAGTGTTGTTGTTTTTTTTTCTTCTTCTTTTTCACAAGGTCAACAGCTGCTGGCCGTAGAACATCATCCTCAGACGCACTGACAGCAGCTCACAGCAGAGCCGATGATGAATGACACTTCCCATAAGGGAGGCAGTGAAGTACTGAGAGTGGCTCTGCATAGCAATTTTTTACCAGTTAACTCCCTGAGATGTGCTGAAAACTTACTTTAAACTTGAAAGCGTGGAGTGAATAATGGGGATTTGGAGTATGAAATGACTCTCCCTCGCTGTGATTACTGTGTCTTTGCGTGGCCACATTGTGGCTTGTGAGGTTAATGTAAACTTGTAACCTTGGTAACGTGATTTCGACATGCCTTGCAGGAAGTCATCCGATGTTTTGTTGAACCAAAGCGCGGGCTGCTTCTCAGGGGGGGGATGAAATGAGATGCTTGGTCTGTGAAATGTCTGAAGTGTTTGTCCACTCGCAGACTTGAGCCCATTTTGGATAGGCTGCCACGTTTCGCAATCTTTTGCTGCTTCGAGGCCATTTTGCACTCTCACCCTTCCTTTGTCTCCGGACTAAACACCCCCTCCATCAATTCACATCATTAGCCGGCAGCTTGTGGTCTGGTTGCGGAACCTCCCGGGAGAAGTTTGCAACAGCGGTTCCTACGCAGTGTCGAGCATATCTCAGCAAATGGAAGCTGGGGATGAATAACCATCCCTCTCCACTCAAGCTGTGACTCACAGGGAGGCTGTCGGAGACATTACAGATGCTTTCACAATCGTATTCAAATTCACCATATTTCACTGATATGCTAGAGGACGGGAAAGTGGCGTAAGGGCTCCTCTCAGACCGGATATGAAACTTTAATTTCGACAATTTTCACAGCGGTGCATGTTTCGACTCATAGCGGGAGACAATTCCTCTGTGGCCCACAGCCCGAGGCTTGAAGACTTGAAGACTTCTCGTCTCTCTCCTTCCCACTCACTCTTTCCATCCCGTAATACACCTTGAGAGAGGCTGCCTATTCATCCACGGCTTGCCCCATCAGGAGATGCATTCTTTACGGTTTGCTCTGTTTTAAAGGCCATATAAACTCCCGCAGAGGTACATGCTCCAGATAATCTAAAACATACTGTAGGGCTACAATTTAAAGGGGCACCGTGTAGTTTTGGGAGAAGAAATTCAAAGTCAGAGTTTGTATATTTACAATACTAATGAGGTAATAATACAAACTCAGACATATTTATTTTGTCTATAACTGAATAAACAAGCTGTTCTCAGAGGAAAACAAGGTGCCCAGAACACTGTTTGAAGCTAGAAAGGTGGCAGGGTCTGCCACATATAAACAAAGTAAAACAGTATGAGCTTGTGTTGTCCTTTAAGGTCAGTTTGTTTATTCAGTCACTGAATATCTTTCTCTTCGGATTAAAATGTCTTCACCAAAACTATGTAGTGCACATTTAAAGAGAAAGAATTCAAAACATTAAGTTTCTTTCTCTTTTTCTTTCACAATCAATCATGAGTAGTTTCCCGAAACTCTAAATGCCCTCAGGATCATGATGAGTCTTCATGATCCTCATCAGCATCAGACGATTGTGATTTCGTCTCCTTTGCCTGTGTTCAGTCAACAGTAGTCTGCGAGCTGAAAGATGGATTGACGGTGTTGATAGCTGCTGTGTATTCCACTGAA
This sequence comes from Lagodon rhomboides, assembly GCA_039737535.1. Classification (NCBI taxonomy): domain Eukaryota; kingdom Metazoa; phylum Chordata; class Actinopteri; order Spariformes; family Sparidae; genus Lagodon; species Lagodon rhomboides. The sequence goes on from CM077803.1 coordinate 13,895,089, forward strand.
AAGTCTACTGAGGAGTAATTACTGTAATTCTAAAAGGCTTACTGAAGTGTTTGGATCTGTATAAACAGCACAAGGGAAGAGATTCATCTCCACTGAGCCGGCAGACAAATTCACCACATAATGCAGCATTTCTTCAAGACATTACAAGAACCAAACCACCAATTTCTCATTTGTTATGTGCAGAGGTTTGACAACGCAACTTAGCCCTCCCTCCCATTCTCTGTGCGCTCTCTCTCACACACACACTTTGGCAGGAGCTACAGTGCAGGCATAAGTGGAAAATGTCCTTCATCCTCCGCCTATTAAGGTAGGGTTAGTGGAGTAGGGGGAGATTTTAAAAGGGGAGGCCCCTCAAGATGTCTGACATGTTTCTGCAGGACCGCAGGCCACCGGCTGGCGCATAGCGCAGGCTTGTGGTGGGCTGTTTGTCTGCGTGAAGCTGGCATGGCCTCCCGTTCCCCTGCATCTGTTCCCCATTAGCAGAGCCGAGAGTATAAAGCAGGGAGCTGACAGGGGCTGGGAACACTCGAGTTCCTGCCTGGATCATGGGGTTTACTATCTGGCTGTGCGTGCTCTGCCTGCAGGCGAGCCTGCTGTCACACGCCCTCGACTGCTCAGGAGCGACACAGGGAGAGCTGTGTGTCAGCGGACAGACCGCAGACGGACAGGTAAGAGACGCACTTCTAATGGATGTGATAGTTAAGATAAGGACAGTGGGTACCAAGGTGTTCATTAGATATCAGTCATCATGTGCGCTGTTGTGACACTTCACAGGTAAGTGCAGCCTGTTTGAGTCTGTTTAAATGCTGTTTGCTGGACCAAACTATATAATAACTAACCCTCTTCTCAAATCAGAGTGACAACAAACTGATTTATCAGCATTTTCTCCAGGAAAGAGGCTACTGAACGGTTTATGAAATGCAAGCTGACAGGGACGAGTCAGTTTGATGATAATTTTAAGAGAATGGCATGTTTAAAATTTGGAAAATTGCAGTGAATTTACAAAATAGTTCAGGCACTTCTGTCATTTCTGTCATTTCACATCTCCGATGACTTGAAGCTTAAAAATATCTAATTTGCTTCTTTTCACCAACACTGACTTTGTGCAATTTGGCATAGATTTACAAGGAAAATCATCGAGGCTCACCTAATCAATCAGTCAAGTGTAATTCACGAGAAGAATCGTCTCTGACACATTATGCTTTCAGTATAGGTTGATTTCAATGGCAGCATGCTTCGGACACAGGGTGGTCAGTGTTTACACAGAAGCTCAGGTCAGAGGAAGCCAGTAACTCTGCTGGAATGCAACTTCACTCTGACTCCTTCCAACGAGGCGGCTGTGACGATAATAGTGGTCAAGTGTGCTTCAGGATGTCAGGAGGAGACGTGTACAGTCTGACCTGTTGAGACGTATAATTTTTTTTTTTCTCTAACAGAAACAAAGTCTCATTGTAATGGCTTTTGCAGCCATGATGCCAACGCACCAAAAATACACCCTTCAGTGGAACAAAATCTTCCAGCTAAAACTTTTTTTGGCTTTTCATGTGGCTGGCGGCTGTTATACTTTAAACTGGTGGTTAGCATTTTTCTGTGGACGGTCCTCATGTTCTGTCCAAAGTAATCACCCTCATCTGGACAAACAGATTCGACAGCTGCTGGAGCAGAGAGGAAGATTTTCACCCACACATGAAAGGGTTTTCACTGGGAATCTGAAGGAGTTTGTGCCACATATGTGCTTTTTCTGCAGCAGTTATTCCTATGTTAATTGCAGCGTGCGCGATCTGAAGCTTCAAATGTGGTGGGGACTAACTAATACCCGATGCAGCATCTTTTCAGAGGCTGCATTTGGTTTAGTTTACTTGTGTTTTGTCTTCACCCACCAAGGTCACTTTTGTTTATAATGCAGTGGAAATTTATGGGTCTCAGCAACACTTTGCAGCAAAAAACCAGATGGACTGTTGAAGGTTTTGAGGAAGTTTGGCTTAATAGCCTTTATGCACACTCACAAACACACATATAAAACACCCAGAAGGTCATGCAGATGCTGCCGTGTTTGTTGTTGTTTGTTTGCCAAATTTGACTTAAGTTATGACCCTTACTTTGACACAGTACTATGTATGAAAACAATGTATGAAAAAGTGCAAGAATATATATATTTACATTTACACACACACACACCTCTTTGTATTAATATAAGTCCACTTTGGTACTGAAAATGATAAAAAACATTTTTTTAAAAACAGCCTAAGTATTAACTCTTCCTCTCGTCTTCTCCAGTATGATGATCAGAAGCAGCAGAGGGCGCTACCCTTAACGGAAGGATTGGTATGTGCCACTTTTTATTCACTTACTATCCTACTCAAGGTTAATGTCTCAGTTCAACACATCCTCATACCTAAACTACTGAACAGGTCAATTATCTGCATTTCCCAGAATAACATCTATCACCGATCCCAAGACGACATGACCGTTACAGCATAACAGCGACACACATACATCTTCATCGTATGCTTGAAGTTTGGTTCAGTTTAGGCACTGAAACTACTCGGTTAGGTTTAGGCAACAAAAGTTCTTGGTAAGGTTTAAGAGGCAAAACCACTTAATTAGGTTGAGGCAACAAACCTACTCGTTAGGTTTAGGAAAACATTGTGGTCTGGGTTAAAATCACTGCGTTACTCCTCTAACTCCCATTGCAAGTGTACCTACGTTACCTGCCCAATGTTATGTACCTACCTTACGTAACGTTATGTAAAAGAACTCACTGTTGACTTTCGGTTTCATTGGACACAAACAGCGGTCTGAATGAAAGTCCTGTGGTTGTTTTACCCGACCGTCCATCTCCGACCCCCTCCCTGTACAGACATGCTAGAGGCTGCCGCCAACAACAAACGTAAATATGGATCGTTAATAAGCTGCTAGCATTTTCAACCCATATGGTCATTTTTCTGATGAGGACAGACTCCCCCAGTCTGAATCTGTTTGTTCCTCTGAAAGAGGGCATACGATTTGGGAAAAGACATCATGACAGAGGCAAAAAAAAATGGGAATTAGTGACAATATGATGTAACTGCTAGAAAGCCATCCAGCGATGAAACCACGGAAGCGTTGCAGTTTTAGCAACAAACAAACACAAGTTACTGAGGCCCCTCACACACACCGCAATGACATATGCATATTTTAATTATCCATCAACTGCAAACAAGGCTGATGTGCCACAGCTCACATATTCGTCAAAACCCACTCCGCAAGGCCAACCAAAACTATCATCAAAATGTAGGTCAACAGCAATCACTGTAAGCACTTTAAATTGCTGGGCAAATATCTCATAGCTAATGCAGGCATCTTTACTCTCAGCAGAATGGAAAAAGAGAAAGTGGAGGAAGTTATTACCCAATACTGGAACAGTCTTTTTATGTCCACACTTATATAACTTTCGGGGGGGAAAGGCGAAAATGCACTGCTGGAGTCAAAGCCCTGCGGTACGGTTATAAATTCACCACAATGTCCTAATTGGCGAGCTGAAACCTGTTGTTTCTCAAAGTGACAGTCCATTTATTAGGAAAACGAGTGGATCAATTGCGGCGCTTCATTTATGCACAGATCAATGAGAAATGCAGGAAACGGCGGGGCCGCTGACAATGATAATTTTACTGTTTCCTCCCCTCACGTTGGGGTTTGACTGCCAGGAAGAAAGCGGGTGAGTGTGAGGACAGGGACAGAACAGAGCAGGACGGGACTTGAGATTTGACGCATGCGAGCTGTTGTTTCGCTGTGGGTTGTGGATGCGGTTGTGACTGTCTCGTTCTCGCAGGTTTTGTCCAGACGTAAGAGGCAGCTGGAGCAGAGGGCTCACACCCACCTGAGCCACTCCAGCCTGCCCGGGGCCGTCTCTGTCAGAGGCTTCCCTAATACTCTCATCCAGGTAAACCACACTCGTTAGTCACGCAGGAGTCAGAGTGAGCAAAAGCCAAATGCGGGGGAGGTGGGGATGGGTTCACAGCGGTGACTGCTGCCGCTGCTGCTGCTGCCAAAAGTCCAGAGAAGTTTTTAGTCATGCTGTATCATCTGCATGGAAATGATCCAAAGAAACCACATTATTCCTTCACTGATATAAAGTACCATATAAGTGCACGTACGTCTACAGTGTGTGTCAATACTAATCCCTGCGTCTGTGGTTTCCCAGGCTGATAGGTCCAGGCGGCACTTGGTTCAAGTTGCGAATAAGAAAAAGAGCAAGCGTAAATTCCGCACCGGCTCCCTCTCCCTGCTCAGCAGCGACAAGAAATCCAACCCGCTACAGGTGAGTCTCCATGGCAACCCCCCTGAGCAGAGGAAACAGCTGGGGCGAAGAGGCCAGATGTGCAGGCAGACTTATAAGGCCACCTGTCTTGGTTTTATTGCATCGGTTTGGTTTACTTACTGCTATAATCTCTTCCTGGAAATTGTGTTTTGACATCAGGCAAATGTTCAACATAATCTCGTGTCAGGACGCTGAACTAAGATCTCACAGAAAATGTCAACAACGACTCTCCTCTGTGTGGGATTTCACTTCCAGGTGATTAGAGCAAGGAGGCAGGTGAAGATGGACCCAGCCAAGAGGAACTCCAATCGTTCCGGAGCGTTCTCTGTCCTGGTGAGTCATCATCACGCAGAGATTAACCTCCCACGCACAAAATGTACTTCCTCCGATAAATATTTACATGATGTGTTTCTGTGCTCTCCAGGGAGATCCACAGAATGACGGACAGGAGGAAAGACCCAAGAGAAGCGTTTAGACGAAGAGTGCTGCGGAAGAAAAATGTTCTTTCTCATCTTCATTCACATTTCACCTAAAGACACATTATTAACAAATTCAAGAGCGGTGTGAAAGTCTGACATTTGGAGTAAGATCATCTGTGTTTTTTTGAGCGACCACGATGTGTGCGTCCACCATTGCTGTTCCAACTGTAAGCTAGCTTACTTCAATCAGCCAGTTTGCACTTACAGATTACTTTTTATATACTATTTTAAGTTTCTAATATATTCTTGCATGTTATGAAATCAAGTTACAAAAGATCCCATATTAATATTTTAGTTTGCCATGTTGTTGTAACCTATTTAATCACAGATTCCTTATGAAGATTGGGGGTATATTTTTGCAGAAATATTTCTTGTGTTGTGTGTATCAGATTTCAATAAAAAGTTTACTGGAGACATATGGTCATGTTTAGAATTTGAATATTTACAATACTATATACAATATGTAAGAATTTCAGTTGAAAATGCTACAAAAAAGTAACAAATAGCAATTTTGACTTGAAGTCTACGTAATATCTTGAGCTATCTACTGAAATGAGCATAACAACCAACTAGCCCAGGCTCGTCCTGGTCCAAAGCTCCTCTGCTAAGGGTGTAAGCACTAACATTCCCCTGGTCTCAAGCTCCCTGTCTGAACCACTAGCTGCATGGCTAACCGAGCTAACTAGCTAAGCTAGTGGCAATTAGCAGTTACTCTGGTAATATGCTGGTGGGAATATCAGAAATATTTATTTGAATAAACAAGCTGTTCTCAGAGGAAAATCAGGTCCAAACACACTGTTTGAAGCTAGAAAGGTGGCAGGGTCCGCCACCCATAAACAAAGTAAAACAGTATGAAATTGTGTTGTCCTTTAAGGTCAGTTTGTTCAGTCATGAAACAAACAGACTTTGTTTATTTAGTTTGTTCAGGCATAAAAAAAGAAAATCAGTGCATGAAGCGCTTTCTCGGCTGATTAAAATTTCTTTCCCCGAAACGACACAGTGCACCTTTAAGCACTTAATGCTCCACTGGAGTCTTCGTCTATAAAATTTGATAATAGTTTACTCCCTGAGCTCCATTAAGAAATTGTACAGCTTTTTCCTTCTCCCTCCCTGTCTCAGAATAACTGCCTGCAACTGATTCATAAAAATGAAATATCATGGGGTCACACATAGGAAGCACCTCCGAGTCACCAGTTACATATGGCAAGTGTTACAGGTATTGTGCATGGTTGGCAAAGATGGCAGCAGGATAAACAGGAGGAGCCTTCTATAAAAGGCCCTAATCCGTTTACATTACCGCAGCCAAGGGCAAATAGCCTGCGTGTGTGAGAGAGGGAAAAAAAAAAACTCGAAGTGTAGACCAGACCATCTGTTTCAGGAGTCAAACTTTGTCTATTTAAATATCTTGTGTCATTTTTAATTCATTTGGCCAGGAATGGAAACACAGTATGGTCTGGAGCAGCAGATTTGTTTAAGTGTTTCTGCAGAACGCTGACGTAAATGTGTGCACAAAATCTGATCTTTGCGGGCAGGCTCCGCATCTGGGTCTCTGCCTATTTACAGCGTATCAGATTAGACAAATCACCTGAGAAAAAACAGCGCTGTGCATGCTGGCTTAAAAATAAAAGCGGCAAAAAAACTGACATCTAAAATCGTACGCAGTTCCGCACAACGTGATGCCACCAGAAAATCCAGAGGATGAGGCAATCTGATGAGGAAAATGAGCCTGCATGTGTAAAAGTGTAAGGCAATCTAAGTGAATAGGATGACTCATCCTCCGCTCATTTACTGATCAAAGCCCTCAGCTCATGACGTAGGTATGCAGCACTCACAGTCTCATTATGATGCTTTTATAGACACAAACAGAGAAAGGGGAAAAAATAACACAACAAAATGTTATTTATAAACTTGACATTTTCCCTGAAGCACATAATTGATGCCGAATACGCTTCAGCAGCTCGCTCCGGGAGGATATAGACAAAGTGTGAGGTCCCGAGCTGCTGACACACTCATCAGATAACCTGGATTAGCTGGTTGTGAACCGTCTTGGCGTTGTCTTGGTGACCACCCGCCACAGGATGCCATTGTGATTTCCCCGAAACAGCAACGCTCTGATAAAGACGGAGATCTTATTATTCCCATTTAGAGGCAACAAGGGAGACACAGCCTCAGCCCACTCCCTTGTCATCATCATCTCACAAACACACACACGCATCGGTGTGACGGCTGCCAGCAGGGCATCTCTGACCTGCTGTACCCTTGGGCTAATGCATCCTGGGAAACTCCCAGTTGATGACCAGACGGAACTAGGCAAGAAGTGTCAGAGTGTGTGTATTAGTTGCACACAAACAGATCCGTCCTAGACACGCTGTAAATAGAAATCAGCCATATAGACTCATTCCCCCCAGTGATGTAAGTGTGTAAATTAAAGTTCAGACTTCAATCTGAGCATGCGTCACCGTGTGTGGTCAAAACAAAGGGAATCCTTCTTGCCTTCTTTTCTTTCATCGCGGTTGTGTAATGGTGTGTGGCATTGTTTCCGCTCCGGTTTGGGGTCAGTCGTCTCCTCGAGAACAAAGCTGATGATAATCACCGCGAGCAAAATAACGTGGAAGCCTTCAATCTATAGGATTGCGGGAGGAAATGGCGCAAGTGGAGTGATACGTCAGATTTTCCCATAAAAGTTCAGTCAGGTTCGTATGTAGTTAGTGGCTTACGGTCAACATCCCTTTCAAGCAGTGGAAACCACGGCGTAAGTATTAGTTTCTGTTGACAGGAGCGTCTCATCCCAAACAACATGCAATGTGGGAAAAGACAAGTCACAAACAACCTACGTGAGCAGAGAGTAGCGAGTTTGTCTTGAAAGAAGAAAGGATCAACTAATATTATGTTGAAAAACGTATGGGTGTCTTGTCTTTTATTTTCATCACAGTGTGGATTAAAATGTTCTTCTATTAAAAGGATAATTACTATTTATAAAAGCCTTTTTGTAGCTTTGTGGCCTTGACTTGGTGATGATCAGGAAGTTAATTGCTGAAATCTGGGGGGAAAATGGTGACATAATTTTTAAAAAAGACAGATTGGACTAGAAACACGAGCAGTCAGAGCATCATATCGGTTTTAAAGGAGCCCAGACCCAAACTTAGCCTGGTTCCAGACTTCAAACTTACGGTCACATGGTGTCTATCTAAAGAAACAACCAATCAATCACACCTAAGAATAGAGACATAGCTTCTTGCCTTGCTTGTTAGCTTTAGCCTATTTTGTTGGATAAAAATATTGATTTGCAGTGTGAAAATGTGTTCAATTACGCTGTAGAAATCTCCACCACTGTTTGGGCTGTATTCTTTTTGTATGATCCTCTACCATGTAGCTATATTTTCATTGTGCTGAATAAAGTATGCTATACTAAAACATAGCTAGCTGGCATTCAAAAATAGCAACAGAAAGACGGCGACAAATGTGGAGGAGGCCAACGTAGCTGTACAAGTTGCTATAAGTCAACTTACAGAACTCTTAAACTGTTTGACATTTTAGGAAATTAGCTTATTTGGCTAACTTAGCTTATCACAAGCACTGGACATCAGGAGCAGCAGCTACTTTAGCTCTGTTCAAAGGTAACTTTGAAGCTCACTAATAAATATGTATCCACGTATCATACAAGAACTGAAGTTTAAAACAGCAAATAACCATTTTAGAAGGGTTTTCTTTTAGGAGACTATTTCCGGGTGGAAGAACCAGCTGACTAGCTACCAGCGGAGACCCCACGAAGTGAGGCTACAAGGCTAAGCCTGAAGTTAGCCTGCCGCTGGTTGTAGCATGAGTGTGGAATCTAATCCTCTGTTAGAAGTGTAATTCCCAAATGTTTAAATATTTCTTTGATGTGACAAAAGGTTAGGCCAAACTGCTTCCAGCATGTTAGCATGTCAGCAAAAATTACATTACTATTGATTTTGCGTTAGTGTAACAAAAATGTATTTCATTTTGCTGAAGTTGTGCATTTTAACAGTTTTCCTGCACAATAATCAATAATTGCCAACATTTCAGGTGTTCTCACTTTTGGTTTTGAAAATCTGGCAAATGCTTCGGGCTCGATAACCTGTTTACCTGGCTTGTTTTGTTTCAACATGTGGAAATTCTAATCCAGATGTGAATTAAGACAATCACATATGAATGTATGATATAATGTAAATTTCACATGTGATTATTCAATTCACATGTGAAATTTGAGTAAGGGTTATAATAATTGATAGAAATTAAAATACAAAATCCCAAATCGTAAAAAAAAACAGCGTTCTTTTTTTTTTTTACTTCTTTGCACTGGGCTGGAGAAGTAAAGAAAGTATTATAGCAACTCCAGACTTGCTGTATAAAGTGTGACTTTGTGATGGACAGTCCAGGCAAGGTATTCCCTACTCAGTATTCCAGGAGTGGTTCTCCTCACATATTCTCAGTTCCAGCTGACCTCAGACTGTGACCATGCTTTCAGGCTGAATTTGGCTCCCTCTCTTCATCTCCTGCCACTTCCCATCAGATCAGATACAGGGCGTTGGCTGTCTGCCCTCACCTCGTGTCGCTCCTCTCTGACTTGACATCACCGCCCCCGAACAGCCTCCCTAACTCTGCCTGTCAAAACTTCCTCTAACTGCTGTCACAGCGGCCCAGCCCTGTCACATCACTCCATCCCTAATGAAGAAAAGGCAGGGAGGGAGAGGCAAACAGAGATGTATATGTGTGACACGTGTAAATCCTCAGTAACAGTGTTGTGACGTCAGCTCAATATATCAGCCCGCTGACCTTTCAGCATGTATGGCAGCGGGAGGGTTATTTATGGGCCAATGCAGAATTCATTGACTTTTCCAGGCTCTGTCAGCTTCTCATTATAAACAAAGGCTTTCGTCTGAACATCCAGAGGCTGTCTGCCATCTGCAATCCCTTCAGTTTGTCACCAAACAAATGTCCACAAACGCCTTCATCTTTACAGTGTGTCATGTAGCAAGTAGGCTACATGTACATACAAATCCGAGGAAGTAGCTAATGTAGACAAGTCGCCATTACTGCATTGGCGTCTGAAGAATTGATCAATTTTATACTTTCCATTTGTTTTATATAATGCGACTTTTGTCAAGAAATCAGAACCTGCACAGTTCTCTCAACGGTATGGGAAATACACAAGCCTTTACGACTTTATTACAGTGTGTTGGGGACCAGGACGTTCACCAGAGGTGGATCGAGTATTATAGGTATTATGATTAAATCTTGAAATACAAGGATTTTTTCTTCTGGCAAATGAGTTGGTTGCTTTTTTGAGGGCTTAACATACTCAGAAACTCATAAAACTTAGCAAAAAAATTCAAAAGTGTTGGAAATGTACATTTTATGGGTTTCGGCCTTGTGCGGAGCTAAACTGCTCACTCGGCCACCCCTCAAACGCAGCCCCTGGGACTACTTTGGTGTATGGAATGGAATATAACATGCATGGTTGTGTTTTATCAGTGTATAATCGCCTGAAACTAAGAATCATTGTATTTTTGTTACTTTAGAATGAGCTTTTCACATCTACAGAGGGCCTGGGTCCTCTTTCACAGAGTCGGCCATGTTCCGACAGTAGCCCTGTTTCAAGTCATCATGCTAAGCTAAGCTAAGATAACACTATCCTGGCTTTGGCCTCATGTCAACCTTCCAGACATGAAAGTGGTATCAATCTTCTCATGTATCTAAGTGTATTTCCCCAAATGTCGACCTATTTCTTAACTGATATGGATTGACCTGGCGCTCGTGGGGCACCAAGGGAGTTGGAAATCTGACACTTGCTATGATATAAAAGAAACTGACGAAAGACAATATCGGTTTGAGTTTGGCCACCGTACCTTTTTGGGTTCATCTAATGTATCCAAAAGGCTTTCCTTAAGAATTTTCTTAATCCAGCAGGAGTAATGAAATCACAATCTTTCGACAGGAGTCCCCACATCCTTCACCGTTGGCAATTCACAAGCAATAAATGCCCCTGGGTTTGGGGGCGAATATTGCCGGAGAAATCTGAAAGCGGTCGTAAATGCCGAGCGCCGAGATGAGCGTATAGCCGAGAGAAAAATGCAGGATTTTGTCAATTCCGTCTCTGGGCAATTCATCTGCGCGCCTCTCCTTGAAGATGATGGATGCCTGCTGAGTCACTGCCATGGGCCAATCTCTGCCCTGCTCAGTACATTAAAGCAGAAAATATTGCTGAGTTTGACCCGCTGCCCACCATAGGTCCACGGAAAGCTGATTTATTAAGAAGGGAATACTCTCAGACAGGGCGAATCAATTTCGTAGATATAGATTAAAATAGGGTGGCAGAGAGAGTGATGATGAATTGAGAATGCTGCATTTCTTAAAAATATATCTCGAGGAACGAGGAAGCCAACGCATCATATATACGGCTCTTAACTAGGCCGGAGAAGTCTCTGAATCAATCACAATGCAAAGCGTGGTGTAATTCAGCCGCATAAACAGGCCCGAGGATTTATAATGAGATACGTATAAGCACAGAGGCAGGGGAGATGAAAGGATGCGAGGCAGGTTTGGTTCCGCCCGAGGCCAAGTGGGCCAAAACGTGAGCTCTCTCCCCTCTCATTCCCCTTTCTCTTTGGTATGACACGAAGGTCGTCGCGGGCTGTGAAGTGGACAGAGCTGTCAGTGGAGAGAGGAGCTGAGAGGGCAGCGCAGGGAGATGGGCAGGCGGGGCGAGGGGGGGGGGATTCAAATAAGCCTGGGGTATTTAAGATTGGAGCCACAGAGTTGGAGACTTCTTGTAAAGGGAGTGAAAGACAGCCCTTAGACCTGAGGCACCAGGAGGGAGGGATGGGTGGGCAGCCAGGAAAAGGTAATGTGTGCTTTGGAGGGTTGGAAATAGCTTCTAGTCACCACCTCATTGACTTTTGTAACCATTTGTGAAAATTACAAAGGCTCTAAACTGGCACAATTATGTACTGTAGAGATGAAAACAAGGGTGGGAAGGAACATTACATTCCTGAGTTACATTCCTCAAGGGCAGCAGAGTAATGGCATCTCTGGGCCAGGAAATATTATGAATAAGTACGACCAAAGAGGAGCATAACACATTAGGTCACTGTCTTTAAGTCTACTTAAACCACTTCAGGGACCTTTGGTGAGGAATAAGGAGAAAAGTACTTCTAGCTTGTGGTCGGAAAAGAAACCTACTTCCACTTTCCGAGCCTGACTCGCATGTAGAAGTCATTTTGGAGCAGACCAAAACAGCACCAAATGACTTCTGATTGCTGGGAGTGATTAAGCCTTGCGAGGTAGTGCAGACTGCTGATAGAAATCATCTTTGCCTTTTTTTTTTCTTTATTCCTTATCTGTCTCTCGGTCTGCGACTCCCTCCATAACTATATCTCCTCCTTATCTCTCTATTATCCTGTCAAAAGCTCTGCACGGTGAGTGCATCAAAAGAAACGTCCGTCAGCATCACTGATGTATGATAAAGAACAATACCAAATGTTCTGCAGAGGGAAATACATAACAGAGTGTGTAAGCTGACAGTGAAGGACACAGGCTGTAAAGGGCCCACAGCTCTGAAACTTCAGCAAGTTCAGCCCCAAGTCTGTGGGGTTTGCCGGGTGCCAGCCGGGGCAGAGACATATTAATATTTCATTTGAGGCTAAGTCTCACTCCGAACATTACGGAGAGAGAGAGAGAGAGGGGAGGCTTGTTGGCCCAGGAGTGTGGTCTCACATTGAATTTTGAAGTCATAAATGGACGTTTCAAAACTGCAGAGCGGGTGGTGCTTTAGAGGTCCTGAGAGGACAATAAATCATTCGGTCACTGTAGCTACGCCTGGGCCTCTCCGGATCAAAGAGCTCTCTCAGCATCTCTGTACCACGTACTCTGCGGCTCAAGTATGAAGTGTATGAGGACGAGAGAAAGAACTTCTCTGTGTGAGAAGTTATATCTATATATTGCATCATATATTTGTGATGCCGCTGAGATATCTGTGACCAGGCTACGTGACGGCTCAGCTTTACTTAGCTCCCATCACCCTGTTATAATAAAATAGTAGAACAGCTCTTAAAAAAGTATTCTGCAAGAATGTAGAAAAATGATATCTATAGCCTAAGTTGAAACAGGAATTGTAGCTCCATAACGTGACTCTCACTGGTGGCTGCATGTTTGACACAGAACACTGCAAAACTGCCCTCTACATTGGCCCAGTGTGCAAGAAAATGTGATAAAGTGTACTAACAGGTGCCCTTAAAAAGGAGAACAAATGATGCAGTGCCCTCTAAGATGCCCTCCCAGTGGAGAAAACATGATAAAATACCCTCTTAGGTGCCCTCCCAGTAGAGAAAAGCCGCTCTAAGGTGCCCTCCCAGTGGAGAAAACCCCTTCTAAGGTGCCCTCCAAGTGGGGAAAACCATGATAAAATGCCCTCTACAGTGGTATTAAAAAATGATGCAGTGCCATATACATAGGCTGCCCTATATGCAGGAATAGTTTCACAATAAATGTATCCCCACTTTCTGCACACTAGTATTAGTACTAGTTGTATGCAGCTGGTGCCCTTTTTATTTTCCCAAGCTTCATCTCCACTAATGAGAAAAATACACTGGTGTTTCCATTGAGAACCCATGCTGACAACTGGTAGCCTACCATAACTGTGGTTGTCAAACAGAGACAGAGAGTCCTCTTGTGAGCAGGAATGATACTGGTTCTTCACTGGTTTATCTTTGAGAGCAGCTCAGCAGATTCCTCTTCCCTGCTGTTACACATTATTGTCCTCTGGACTAAGTTGGAGCTGCAGTTAGCTGATGTTCACTCTGCGTTAGGGTGACCAAAACTTGCCAGAGACTGCTCTCTTGTGGTTAGACTTCACGATGCAACATGTCTCACCTTCAACAAGAGAGTAGTGCCAGATTGATAGATTAGTACCGTTTCATCTTGAGTGGAATCTACAGATAAAAACTATTTTTTTTAAAAAATCTCCTATTATTCTTATTTCTACTAATCAGTGTCACTTTAGAATCACACATTTAAAAAAAATAAAACTCACAAGGATAACCGTAAAGGACAACACAGTTTCATACTGATCTACTTTGTTTACATTATAGGCGGACCCCGCCACCTGTCTAGCTTCAAACAGTGCTCTGGGGACCTTATTTTCGTCTGAGAACAGCCTGTTTATTCAGATATGGGAAGAAAGCAATATTATAAAATGTATTTTCATTATGTGTCCTATAAATGAAGAAATATTGGTGCATTGTAACAACAGATTTGTGAAACGTTTTATGAGACCAGGTATTTATTTCAACAATCGTCCGCTGACTTCACTGACTGCATCCCGTCTGACTCCTTGGGTAACTTGCAGATGTAGGAGGAGTTGTCCCTTTGACTTTTGGCTCTCCTTCTTCACCTGCAGCTGTCTGATGGTTCACCTGTCCCAAGGCCTCCTCTATCTCCACAGTCACCAGCATGGTCTGCTTTAATACCGCTTGGTATTTCTCATTCATCCGCTTTATCGCAGGTTCGTAGCTGTCGCACTGCACTTTAAGCTTCCTCATCTCCTCGATGAGCCTGTTTTTCTCCTGGACAACACGTTTGTGCTGCATCCTGTGGAAGTCTCGGGATTTCTGGACCCTCGCCAGTGTCTCGGCTGAGGTTGAGGCTGCCAGCCTGCACTCCTCCCGTTCCCGCTGAGCGTTTTTCAGCTCTCTGTCCAGGAGCTGGATTTCAGTGTACACGTCCGGGACCACACCGACCCGTTCTGCATCCACCAGCCCTTTCTCCACCACCTCGGTCCACTCAGTCTGAAAGCAGTCAAGTGTTTCTGTCATGCCCATTTCGAGAAGAAAGTTGCGTAAAAAGTCATCCACGGCCTCAGGCTGGGGTGTTGCGTTGGCTCCGGAAGCAGCGCTGGGCTTTGCCCGGCTCTGGACAGCTCTCACCTTTGCCTCATAATCTTCTTCACCTTCTGTCAAACTCCAGTCATCTCCAAGGGACACTTCTTCGTACTGAAAGTCATCGTCACTCTCGTCCTTTTCTATCTTTTTATCAGCAGCGCTCATGGTTCTGTCTGACACATCCGGCGAGGGGAAGTTTGATGTCGCTTGATGTTGCTATGGCGACGGTAAGGCTGTTCAACGCGAGATTTCACCAGTTCACGTTACGTCCGTCACTCACCAAGCAGTCATGGCGGACTACCGAGAGGCGCCCTTGGCCACTCGGCCAAAAACACTGGACCCAAATGAGTATTTCAATGTCTCGAAGGAGTACCGACGTGCCGAAGAGGGCAGGGCAGCAATCCGAGCGAATCTAAAGACGCAGTATCAGATGCAACTCAACAACCCGCACAGACAAGAGCTCATTGTAAGTGGCTAACTGCTAGCTAGCAATGTCACCCTTGAAATGGCTCAGGCTACTTGCAAACGCTAACAGCTAGCATGCCAGGGCACATAAGTCACACGAGCCAAATTTTACTGAAGTATAAAAATGCATTATTAAGTGCCGCATACTTATGTGCATGTGTTTTGTGTGTGCAAGCGGGGCTGGTGGCACTAATGTTGTCAGGAAGGTTTCAGCTTTGGCAAACGATAGTGTGTCACATTAGCTTGCTAACTCGAGAGGGAGGTTGGTCCCTGATGTTGATGTTTGACCAAAGTACTGTCAGAGCGATTAGGAAGCTTTCACAAAGACATAAATGCCTTATTCCTACTTTTAGTACGACGACTTGGAGCTCAGTTCAATATTTTTGTCTTCAAAAATGTATGTTCTGAGAGAATTTTCACAAGGTCTATGAATGTGAGAAGTGCTACATTGTTGGCCAGAGTTTGAGTAAATGCACCAAGATTACATGACTGCTTTAAACAAAATTAATATCATGTGAGATATTTGCTACATACTTTCACCCTTTCAACCCAGCAACTAAATTGACTCCACTCATAATTGATATTCACATAGAATACAGAATAGTACATCAGAATACAGTATGCCTCATGCAACACCAACATACAGTTAATTTCTCCTTGAAACTTCTAAAATTGCCTCACTTGATACTGATCTATGTACTTAAACTGGCTATAGTTTGCTTTAATATATCATTATCAAGTGAATGTTGATTGCACAACATATTGTCAATAATGTAACAACACCATCAGCGGAATAAAACTTGCTTTTACTGGGCTATTTTGCTCTGCCACTGGGCATAGATCTCCAAGGAAAATGAAGACGGTGGTTAGGAGCATGGCGTGACTTTGGCTAAACTCAAGTTTCAAACTTTGTTGTTGGTAGTTGTGACACTGAGTGAAAACAGAAAGTGATCCAGTCGTCTTTGCGACAGCGGTGCCTGCTATCATACTTGAAAACACTAGAGGTGAAAAGTTGTTTGCACGATAAGTTACTTAATAATGTGTGTTTGTTTCGTGTTTTGTAGTTCTGCTACTGCTTCTTATGTCTGTTCTGTGCACACTGGCCTTTTTGACGACAAACGTTTTGACTTGTCATAGTGAGAAAAGCACAGGTGTTACATTAACAATATTGATTTATTCAAGTGGTCCAGTAAGTCTTGGCAGTGAGCAAAAATGCACAATTCCAGGACCCTGTAACCAAAGAAGCTAATATCATTGTTTCATTTTCTATTGTCACGTGGCAAAGTGTACTCTGTATTTGTTTCTGAGGTTTCTCGCTTTTATCCCCACTAATATTTTTTTCCCACCTAATATATATACTTGGCATGACAACACACTATTTCCTTTGTACTCTTGATGTCTTTGTTGTAGCAATATCATGTACATAATTGTTTAATTTCTTTCCGTCTGCAAAGATTCAGTTTATAGAAGGCGAAACTGAAATGTACTGGCATACTTCTGTCTTTACAGGAAGACCCTGCCCTGACACGCTGGGTGCACGCACGTGCCAACCCCTACTTATACTTCAAGCCCACATTCAAGACTTCGCTGCTGGGTCTGCTGTTCGGAGCTGTGCCTCTCTTTGGCCTCTATTTCATCTTCAAGACAGACAGGGTATGAAATTAGACAACCTGACCTCTCTTTGCTTGATTATTAGCATGTTAATGAATAAAAATGTGTGACTCCTAAAAAATAAAGTTCAGTAACTACACCATCAGTTATCTATGTACTAAAGATACATCAGATAATGTAAATAATGTAATAATGTAAATACATAAAGCATGGGCACATCTGTTGATCACAGAGTTCAGCCTGGTGACCTTCTTTATTCTTTATAGAGCAAGACTGACAGAAAAGAATCAAAGCAGTTTAAACTAAAACGGACAAAAAAAAAAAAAACAAGAATATATGCTGCACATATTGCTGCAGGTTAAATTCCGTTGCCTCAATGAGTACCGTTGTGTTGCAGGTATCTGAGTTGTATTCACAATCTCTCCTGTTGTCTTCTTTTCATTGCATCTATTTGCTGTTTTATTGCCAAACTGTGGTCAAAACATCAATGATTTTGCGTGATGTAAACACGGTATTGGCTTAAGAACACATGGGGTAATTTTACTTATGTTACAGCTCTAATATGTGTTTTATTAGCTACTCCAGTACAAATACGATGCCATTTCAAAGAATATTTTTGCATAAAATAGTCCTGAAATGTGACACTTGGTCATGAATGGCATCATAGATATCTGAAAAGCTATTTACTGGAAGATTGGGAGTCATTATTCCCTTGTATGTAGGTGTGCAGTTGATCTGGTTTTCCTTTTTTGTCACAGTTCCATTCGCATTAGAAATGAATGCCTCACTTGAAATGCTGCCTGCTTTCATTTTCCTCCCCATTGTCATGGAGATTCACCCTCTAAATCCTCACCAACAGAAAAATCCAGAGAGAATTTGGTGCAATTGTCACACTGCTGGACTATCATGTTTGTCTCCCTCTCCACACTGGGAGGAAAAAAACTGCTTTAAAATCATAAAACACTCACTCATGAAGCATGCAGTTGAGAAAATGTCCTGAAGGTCAAGAGGGTGACAGTGATGTGACTTTGTTGCCATGGAACCTGTACTAACCCATCATCTCGTTGTCGTCTGTTTTACAGGATAGGAAGGAGGCGCAGATCAAGGCTGGAACTCTAGATCGCAAGTTCGGTCTGTCATCGTGAGCTCGGGTGTACAAAAATCTCCTTTATGTTCTAGTGATGCTAGTTCTTGTAATTATTATTATCCAAATAAAATGATATTGTCAAAAACAGTCATGTGGTTTTGATTGATGAGGTAAAAGTGTGAATGATGGTAAAACAACCTATTGGCAATGTGTTGTCTGTGTGTGCACAGTTCACATTACAGCTGAGACTGATCATATTCATTACTGTTTAACTTGATGATTATTGTCACGTTTTACTTAAATGTCAAAAAGTTTACCAGAACCCAAAGTGATGTCTTCTAATTGGTTCTTTTGTCCAACTAACAGCCGAACACCCAAAGACTGTTCATTTAGTATCATAACCGACAAAGAAAAGCAGCAAATATTTACATTTAGGAATCTGGAGCCAGCAGATGTTTGATTTTGATTGAAAAATGACTGAAATTAATAATCAGTTATTGAAATAGTTGGCAATTTTCTTTTGATTGACTTATCAATGCAGCTCTATTTAACATGGCCACAGTACCGGGCTACTGCTGCTCAAACTAGATTTAAAGTGGCATATTAAAGGGGCTCGGGATGATCTGTGTTGAAACCTGTTATTTGTTGAAGTTGGCGGACTCCATTTCTAAACTGAGATTAAATAATGTTGGTCTGTTGGCAGCCAGAAACATGCTTAAAGTCACAGAAACTGTCGCAGAAAATCTGACCCGAGTCCTCCACAGAGAAATCCACAGTCCAGCAACACTAACCAATTCGTTCACAGGCCTGTATAGGCAACCGAAAGAGACGGGGAACGCCTCTTTTTTTATTTCACGTTACAATCTGCTTACATATGGCCACTGAAATGACACTTGTTTTAATGGAATGTCTGTCTACAGTTTGCTAATATTAACCACCATAAGCTACTGGTCATACCAGCCCTTTTTATCAGCCAAACCTGTTAGAAAGGTCACTCCTAATTGCTCATTAATTTCCATTTATTTCCATTTAAATGCACAGAAACCATATATGTCGCCTGGATGTGATTTTAATTTTGAACACGATAAACAGCAAATCTGTCCCATAGCTTAATTCTTCTGTAATTTCCCCAGCAGACCTGATCAAACAACACAAAGAATGGAAGCCATAGACATTGGATTGATGGACTGATGGTAGTTACATTCAATAGAGTGAAATCACAATGTTTTATCTTCATCTGTTTCATACTGTTTTACTACGGTTTGCTGGGCTTCCAGTTGGGATTGAAGTGGCTGCGGAGAGGTTCCCAGCACTGGTAGTAGCTCTTGTCAAGTCTCTGGCATGTTTGTAGACCCCACTTGGTCACTGCCATACTGAAGGATGACTCAAACATGAAGGCCTGAAGGAAAGAAAGGCACGTGAGAGATATCATCAGCTATGGCATCGACATGGTTTCCTTTCCAACTTTTTATAATGTAAAGCTGAAAATATATATATATTTTTTTTACCATGGTTCCCTCAGCCACCCTCTCAGGTTTGAGCTCCGCCGTGCTGTTCTTCTCGAAGCACTCGGCGTCCGGGCCGTGTGGGGTCATCATGCTGTGGAGACTGGCCCCTCCAGGCTGGAAGCCCTCCTCTTTGGCTTCGTAGTGGCCGTGGATCAGACCCATGAATTCACTCATGCAGTTACCTAAAGAGACAAGCAGGAGGAGCTGTAACACAGCACTGTAATGGGTGCAGTTGTACTCAGTACCACTAGATGGCCTTATAGGTCTGTGGTGAAAACAGACAAAAGGTGCCTCAGTTGAAAGGAGTCATACAGCAGGTGGATTGTTATCATCCACTGTCTTGACACTGGTTAGGGGAAATGGACATGTCAGATTCTGGCCGGCCTGTTTCTCTCCACGATAGACTAAAACTAACCTCACTAGACAGAGTTTGACAAGTTAGGATCGAAATTCAGCCTCGTCCTAACAACCGAGCTCTCAAAAATTCATTGTTTCTGCCTTTTAGGTCTTCTCATCTCGCGAAATGTGAACAAACCATGTTAGAGGAGGGCATGTATGTGTTATTATGCTCTTACGATGATAGTACGGAGGACGGAAGGTGTGGTCGGCAACACCCCACCGAGGGGGGAAGATGACAAAGTCGGCGATGGCCACACCTGGCCGTGTGGATTTGGCAGTCAGCACAGTAAAGATAGACGGATCCTAAAGAAAGATCAGACATCAAGAATACACGACTGGAGTGTGAGAGTTGGGGTTAATTCACTTAAAGGTGCACTATGTAGAATAGAAAGATCTTCATTGACTGATTGTTTTCATGTCTGAAGAAACTGAATAAATGAACTGACCTAAAAGGACACCACAGTTTCGTACTTTGTTTATATTTGGCGGACCCTGCCACCTCTCTAGCTTCAAACAGTGTTCTGGGAACCTTATTTTCCTCCGAGAACAGCTTGTTTATTCAGTTATGGATTTCTGAGTTTTTATTATGACCTTATTATTATTATGAAAATTAAAATTCTGACTTTCAAATTTATTAAAGGCAGAAAAAGCAAAAACAAATTAACAAGTTTGTTGTTTGTACATCGAAAAGTACTGTATTACACTGGAGCGCGTTTGTGTCCTTAAGCTCTCACCGCATGGTCGAAGGCCACACAGTTGATAACCATGAAGTTCTTCAGGTTGTATTTGTACGGTGTGTAGTTCCCATGCCAAGCCACCACATTGAACGGAGAGAAATCCTGCGTACAGAGCACAGAACGAAACAAATGAGCCGAGTCTACCCCAGCAGCAAACACAAAAGACTTTAAATTGAGCTTTTCACAGGGAAAAAGGAATAATGAATAATGTCTTTGTAATCTCAAATTCCCAGAGAGAGTACTTCTTGACATAAAGAGAGAAAAAAAAATGGTCATAATGAAAAGGGTTGATTGTGAAGGAGGGTGTGCTTCTTTCATTCTTTTCGCCTTCTTTCATTCCCCCTGTTCTTTGTGAAACGAGGCTCCAGGTATTATGGGGTAATTGGCTTCACAATCAAACTTTCCCAAACTTTGAGCATCTTGACGCTCGCGGCGGCGCAGTTATCTGGGGGCGGGGGGGGGTTTGGAAGCGGCGGTAACAGTGGGTGCAGAGATATTTCTTTATCTTGATTGTTAAAACCACAGCAATTTTATATAGTTTCTCTGTTCTGATAATGTCAGCGCGAAAAAGACATTCAACAGCAGCTCTAAAATCAATATAGTTCATTACAACTCGAGCTGCCTCCTGAGTGACCCGCGTGCTCTTCACACACATGCTCGCGTACACTCCCAGCTGACACACACCAGTAGTTAAACCTCACAGACACATATGCATACACAAACATGTCTTTAAGTGAATTCACACACATTACATCACTAATAAACAAAAAAGGGCCTGCGCCACACACACGCAATTTACAGGGGTTACACAACAAATGGGCCTTCGGGAAACCCAGTGCAGGTAATCTCTTGGACATTCGTCGGTGGTAACTCCACTACATTCGATTAAAATGAAGGGGAAAGTGGTGGAGAGCAGGCGCTTGCACACACATGCACACAAAACACAAACATATTGGCCCAGTCAAGCAAATAATAAGTTAATTTGAGCAATTTCAGCGCTCTGCGGGGGAACAAAACAGCAGGACCAGACGGGAGCAGCAGCATCTTCCCTGAGATGAGGCCCGCGTCCCCCCCCCACCCCCCACCCTATTTTCTTAGCCTCGCCCTCCTGGCTCTGGGAAGGGTGGACACCAGGAAAAAGAGTGTCAGGTGCAGGCAGCAGCCTCCACCTCTGACACCCTGCCCATAACAGGGGGCGGATACACGGGTAGAGGCAGCAAGAGAGATAGAAAAATGTTTGTTCCGCTACAAAAAAGACACTTTCTTGCCCTCGTGTACTTCCTACGATGAATAATAACAGTGTGGTTTGACACGGTTTCCACGGTTACAACCCCCCAACCCCCACCCCTGACAAACCTCTCCTCCCACCTCCTCCCCGTCTCGGTAAAAAACCTCCTGTCAGACATTATGTGTCGATCCAATTATGCGCCCAACAGGACATTTCAGGAGGGGCAGGATCATTCCCTGAGTGAAATACGGTGAAATTAATGCTTAACTTGGGAAAGGTTTTTTCCTACAAAGCAAAGCTTCGCAGGTACACTGTCTGTAACTCCAGAATGTCTTAACTAATTATGAGTGATTAAGACTCATAAGGGAGTCGAGGCGGAAACCTGCTGAATGGATAACAGCCAACGCTTTGATATTAAATCATCAGGGAACGGCAATTCAATCGGCAGCAGCAGCTAATGGATCATATGCTTCACTTGGACAGTTTCCTGTTAGGCATTGTTGCGATTCAATGGTGTCAACTGAAGCGAACACAGACCTAAATAGGGTAATAGGGCAGGAATGCCATATGTGTGGGCTCCTGTCATACAGTGTCTGTGTACGTGTCAGTGTACTGACCCACAGAAAACTAAATGTAACCAAAAAAAACCCATCACCTGTTGGCAGGCGAAGAGCTTTCCTTGGTACTTGTTGATGACGGTGTAACCTGTGGCTATTTTACGATCCTCGTACCAAGCAACTGGACACAGGAAGTCCCTTGGGTTGGCCAGACCATTGGCTCCTGGAAAACACACGAACATAGTCATACAAATGCACACACACACCCAAAAACATCAAAATATGTATAACAGTACACAGCCATGTTAGCAGCTCTGTGACTCTTTGCACGGTACTTTAAGCTAAATGCTAACATCAGCATGCTAACATGCTGTGTTGACGCAGTGTGGTGCATGTGCTGTGGTATGTGTATTTTATTGTATTTCCATATCTATTGTGTGTCGTGGTTTTATGATGCTAACAATTGAAAGTTGTATGTTTTCATTAAAACGTACATGTAAAAGCCCGACTAGGGACAAGAGCTGAAAATTAGCAATAGCTATAAACTCAGAGACAGACAGTGACAGTGCTAACATGCTCACGGTAAGCAGGTATAATATAAAATCGAAACAGCAGAACCAGAGACATCACCGTCTTTATTCCACATATTCGTCTTCCTATTCAAACCTGTCGCCTACATTACCCACAGTGCAAAGTAGCCACTGAGTGACATCACTGGAAGGATTTATGAGATAACATGCAGCTTCCTTTGGAGCCACAAAAGACTTTATACTACTTTTTTTTTCACATTTGCAGTAGTACGCCCCAAGATCTGTAAATACACTTTAATGTGTACAATGTACAGAGTTGCCCTTTAATATCTGGACCAAAATGGTGGATTGACTAACCGACTGATATTTTCAATCTGTAGCTTTGCTGCTAGTGTGGCTAAAAAATATGACAGACTTGGGGAGAAGGTGCGAACGAATTAAGGCAGTTAAAAGAAACAGACATGAAGCAGTTGATGTGCAGATTTCAAGGAGGGATGAATGCACCTATGGGTCCCAGGTCAGGGAGCTCAAAATGGGCTCCATAGACCTCCAGTATGTAGCCTCTGGTTTCTCCAAACACGTCCACACTGAAGCGCATCCCTTGCTGGACAAAACACAAAAATAAATGGCTGTGAAGGGAAATTCAATGCTAGTGCTGTTTTGAATCAAATGTGTGATATACTTATGGGCTCATGGACTTAACACGTGTGCTGAAAATCCCGGTGGTCAGGCGCTCTGTAGCTCAGACCTTTCTTTTTTTCCCTGTCATTTATTTTTAAGGTCACTTTTGTGAAAGTACCAAACTACGTATTTCTAAATATGGTAAATGGTGTGTGCGGGCAGACACACTGGTAGATTTCTGTGTGAAAACTGGGAAGATGAAAAAGATAGACCTCACCTGGATGACACAGATCTCGTTCGGCTCGACCATCATTTTCCCAAACTCTGTGGTGATCAAGATCTCGCCCTGCTGGGGGACTACAGAGACAAACAGAACAAAGAGAAAAGAAAATCTGAGGGAGAATAAGGACTGGGGATTGAGCTATCATTGTTCTTGTGATAGATGACAGTGAAAACATCAACAGCCCTTTTCCTCACCAATCAGAAAGTCTCCATCTGAGTTGTTGAAGCACCTGGAACAAGAAGAAAAAAAAAAAACAGAGAGACAACTTGGAAATGAGCGTCAAAGCGTAACCACGGATTCTGTAGCCGTATGATATGTGAAAATGCATCTATTTGTTACGTGATGGGACACATTTGCACACAAATACGTACACACCTGTCAACCATGGAGGTGTTGCAGGTGTACATGTGGATGCCGATGCCGTTGCGAGACTTGGCGTCTCCAGCGCCACAGACAGTATGCAGACCCTGCAACGTACAAAATCCCAGTCAGCGAACTGAGAATCTTTAATGGAAATATAAAACGGAATAAAAACGAGTTCAACTCACAGCGACAAAGTCCACTTTCTTCTCTGTGGATTTGGGGATGGTGAATGGCAGCCACCGCAGCTGTGAGAGAAACGTCAGAGTCAGAATCTACATATGCACGATATTGTGAGGAGACTAAAAGGATACATATATATGTTTAAAATGATCTCCTTATCATGAGCGATGAGATCCTACATGAACACATCATTTTCTGCCGAAGTTCGAACAGTTGTGGTTTCCGTACTTCTGTTTCTTTATGCTTTTTTAGCTGGTATTAATCGGGCGGAACCCAGTTGGAAAACGGGGATGTCAGCTCTGTGCACCAATCAGGGTGAAGCTACCTTTCAATATGATTTTGTGGTGACACTTGTGGGGCAGCTACAGTTAGCAGCAGTTAGTGATTACCTTTGTGATGTGCTGCCCCCTATTTGTTTTGAATATGAATTCGACAGGTGTTTTTTTTTTTCAATTCTTACATATTGCACCTTTAAAGATACAGACATTCAAACTGTGAAAACAACTTTTCAGGGGGCTCGAACTAGATTCCCAGTTCCTGTGCTCTTCCTTTTGAGCCTTTACACACCTGGTTCGGGTCAGGCTCCACTTCGTTCCAGTTCTCTGTTAGGTTTCCGCAGGGCAGTGCGGTAAAGGGCTTATGTTTGACAGATGGCAAGATGCGATAGAACCAGCTGGAGAAGGAAAATGTTTAATAATTATTTTTGTCTAAGCTCCATTTCGTCTTATGGTGATAGGTGAGCTGATTTAAATGTCAGAAACAAGTGAATACCTCCTCTTATTGGCTGGCCGCGGGCAGGTGAAGGCAGAGCCGGAGAGCTGCTCAGCATAGAGGCCATAGGGACAGACCTGAGGACTGTTCTGTAGAGACATAATACTGGATGTTGAAGGTGCAATATTAATGATTTTCACAGATACTGATGATTTAATCATTACCTAATGATTCATTAATATATTAGCTCTCAGTCTGTTACCATATAGTCCTCAAATCACACTTACTGAGGAATTACTCATTAACAATTCATTAACTACCAAGTCATTCCTGATTCGCTCCTGAGTAACTACTCACATTTTTGTGTACTTTATTGTAAAGCACCCAAGAAAACAGAATCAGTGAATACATTTGAGTATGAATGAATGCCAAAATGATCCCAGTGTGTGCTTTTGTGTGTTACCTGCCCCTCAGGTAAAGCTCCGGGACAGCGAGGGTCCTCAGAAGAGAGCTCATTCCCAAAACCACTCAGGTACTGAGAGAGAGAGACAGAGAGAGAGACATCCAGCACTCACATTAAGCCAAGTTAAAGTAAAAAATAAATGAAAGCACATGTAAACACCACGCGGCTTCATTGTAATGCAGGATAAATGTGTTCATGCTGGTTATAATTAAATTTGAAGGCTTGTCATTAAGGCTTGTCTTTTTGTTAATTGTTGTCATATTGATTCACATTAGATCTATGATAAAACAAACTGCTGTTGTGCCAAATTTCCCCCCCTCGCAGGCATCCATTACTTTTGTGTTATTGCGTTGCAGACTAATTGCGCACAGTACGTTTTGGTCAATATTTCAATTATGATAGCATTATTATTCTACTATCCGTCTGCACTGGCGCTGATCACCAGCAGCCACGTCTGCATAGACAAACACAAACTTGACACAATGTGAACAAATGTTGCTGAGTCACTGTTAGTCTGCATAAAAGCGCGTTCACAGGCATGGATGGGTTCCATATGTGCGCGTTCATGCGCCCCTGTGCGTTTTTGAGGCTCCAGTTTTTATGCCTCACGAAGAACTGTTATGTAAAGTCGGATTTAATTCAATTCAATCAGATTTTTTTAGTGTCAGAGCCGCAAAAAAAAAAAAAAAAAAAAAAACTTGAAACAAAGTCGAACACGCACGAACTGTCAGTCAAAATGAGTAATTAAGTCAAGTTTATTCTTAAAATTCTGCTGCGCGAAGCTTTTGCCAAAGAGATGACTTACCTCCACTTGTCCCTAATACTTTAGGTTAGAGATATATGGACATTTCCACGATGATAAACACCAGTGAAATAACGTAATATCCACTGCGGTTAATGGTTTGGGGGTTGGGAACTAACTTTCAGTGTTTGCTTGAAAATACACGAATGTAAAATGTTTTTTAATAAATGATATCGCAATGAGGATTTTCCACCTAAATATGGTTTGTTTTGTGAAGCTGTAGAAACTTCTCAGACCGCATCTGGGCAGCTGCTGAATGCAGCGCTCTGATTGGTCGCGGGCAACGCCTCCTATCAGTCAGCCTGTCTGCTTGCGTTAGAGTTAATGATGGATCCATGCACAGTTTAACTTTGCGCATTTCTGCCCCGAGATGTGACTGATCTATTCCTGAACTTTATTCTTTATTTTTTTCGTCTATGCAAACTTTCAGTAAGTTACAGTAAGCTGAAACTTTTAGGGCTTGGCGGAAACGCAGATCATAACAACCAGGGAATGAACATTTCTAACAATATAGTGTTGGATAAAGTAAACGCCGCCTTACCTTGAGTCCAGCCATCGTGCTGTCAGTTGAAGCCGTTCAAAGTGTCTCAGTGGTTACAAATTAACTCGCAGCTGTCCGGACTCTTCACTCATTCTTCTCGACCAAAATCCGCTTCAGGGCGCATGCATGCCGCTTTATGAACTGGGAGGAAAAAAAGGGGGTTGGATTTATTCTCTGTCTCAATCTGGCTTTAATTAGGCCTTGACTCCGTGACGCAACAGCACCGGGGTCTCATGCAAAGTGGAGAGGATGGGTCAGATGGCCAAAATGTGGGCAAACAAGGACCAGTCACTGCCAAGACAAACAAGAACCTTAGTCTTAAAGCTTTGAGAGCAACACACAGGTAACAAACGGGGCATTTTTAATACAGTTTATTAGGGAAGGACAGGCCTTAACTCAGGTTATGGTTTCCAGGGTGACAGGCAGCTGTAATCCTGACATGACCTTTTAGCCAAATGCAGATGAAGGGATTCTTGAGTATCACTAACCAACTATAACTAGTTACAGAAATATTACAGATCTTTAGGCTAGAACGAAGTAAGGAAAAATAGCAGCCTACAAACGATGGTGTAACAGACAGCATTATTCTGTTACAGTGACTTTAATCTTGTTCAAATGGCTGTGACCTCATATGGAACTGCTTGTGTAAACAACGGTGTCATGCACATCCTCACGTCCTGCAAAAACAAACCTCTAGACAAAAAATTTGCAAAGTAGAGTTTGCAGTTTACGCTCCAAAAATTAGCTTAACCATTATTTTCTTGACATGAGCACTTTTTCTGTGGACCAGGGGTGGATGAAGTACTCAGATCTTTTACTGAGGTAAATGTACCACACTGTGAAAAATACTCCACTACAAGTAAAAGTCCTGCATTCAGAATGTTACTTCAGTATTCGGTATCTAATAGTAGTCATAATTCTGCAGAGAAATGGTTCCTGATAGCGCTTTACAACTATATCTGATGTTTTTATTAAAGCAACATTATGTAGAAATTGACATTTTGTGCAATTTGGCGCCCCCCACAGTTTCTGAGTGCAACACCGCTGTCGTATATACAAATCCCAGGTCTGTAACAATTTGTCAGACAGTAGGTGCTGACTACAAGCAAAAGTCATTATGTCATAACAATGTTATGAGTTTAAAGAAAGAGCCGCCGCGAAAACAATAAAGGAGTCGTGCAAGTGTGGTGATGTACAGAGGAGGGAGGCGATTGCCAACTATGAAAAAGAGACAGGAAGTTAGCTGAAACATCGACAACGCTCACAGTAGCTTTTAAGGTTTAGTGTGTAGGTCGGCTTCTAGCGCTGTGGTGGCAGATTGTAACCAACTGAACACCCCTCCTCTCAACCTTCCCTACTGAAAACGTGAAAAACGTAATCATAATTATAAGTACATTAACACATTTCTGTTTTTTACTGCAGCTCTGCACATGATTTGTCCAAGTGGTGTTGCCATACCTTGTTGTTCATGATAGCAGACGTGCTTGGGTATGCTACACAGATCCGGTAGTGACAGACCCGCTCTCTGTGTGGATATAAAAGGCTCCTTCTAAGGTAAGGAAAACATAATGATTCTTAGTTGCATGTGATTATACACTACTGAAAACATTATTATGTATGAATTACATTCAATTTCTTCCAGGAGAATGTTCTTAAACCATAAAGATCACTTAATCTTTAAGTTTATCAGAAACAATCAAATTCAAAATCAACAAATTTGGAGATGCAGGTTTTTTATTGAAAAGGAAAGGTATTCAAAAAAATTGAATTTGAAAATTAACAAGTAAATAAAGCTGGAAAAATGGAAATACTAAAGCAAAGTGGAAGTACCTTGAATTAGTATGCAAGTATAGTACTTAAGTAAATGTACTTCATTACTTTTCCCCACCGCTGAAAGCAAAGTAAAATGTTTCCACTGCCGTGGAGCCGAACATGCCACCAGCCTGAGCGCCGTGGCCACCATCTCTCTGCATTTACTGCTCCGCTGGTTCATCAAGTTGCCCTTAATTTTATCATGTTTAACTCACGCTGAGTTACTGTTTTATTTAAAGTGAGTTATCATTCCTGTACAGCTGCATAATTAATTTACTTCTGTTAAAACCTGCATAATACAGCGGATAACCTCTGCATGCTGCAGCGAGCAATTCATTCTCGATATGAACAACAGCAAAAGGCCTCGGAAAAAGGCCTATACATTACTTTACGCAAAATTTATTCAGTTCATTTCTTGAAATAGATGGTCAAACGAGGGGTACCTAATGTCCCCCGTGCAGCATGTATCAAAAAGAATCAATTTCCCCTCTCTCATCCTTGCCTCGCTTCCCCTCTTGTCTATTTCTTTTCTTTTTGGGAGGTGTTGGGGAAGGGTAAATGATGGCAATTCTCATAGCGAGGCGCAAATAAACTCGCCGCGGCAGAAGTAACTGTTCTCCGGCGAGGCGTGCAGTCAGGCCCGGGCCCCCCGCTGGCAGCCAGTCAGGGTGCTGTGCCAAAGACGAGAAAGCCCAATGGCAGGAAAATATCACGTCCCAGTCTCCGGAAATTGATCTGCTCCTTGCATGGAGAAAGAAAATGAGCGATTTTAATTTCATCCCCGAGTCTGATGATAGAATTCTAGAGTATTTGGGTCCAATCCGGATGGTGCCTGTGTGTTTTAAGAGAGGCAGGAATAGCTGGAGACGGGGGAGAGGAGAATGTTGTTGCCTACTGACAGTTATATCTATGCATGCGTAAGTGGGCCATAAATGCTTTGTTATTAGATGCCTGCTGAACTCAATGGCTTGATGGTAAATGGTACACTCACCTGGCACAGTCTCTCCCCATATGCATAAACAAGCAATCTCTCTCTCTCTCTCTCTCTCTCTCTCACACACACACACACACACACAGATACAAGCTTATTCCGTGGTGTGATGACATCTTTAGCCTTTCATAACAGATGCAAGTGCCCAAACTTTCATACCTACAATGCATGTGATTTTAACCCCTTTTTCTATACTCTTTATGTCTGGTGTTCTTTAAAGGGTCGATTCACATAAAAAAACACAAACAAATACGAACGGTCTGTCTTAATCAGAAAAAATACCATACAGTAAAAAGTTATAGCAGCTTATTATGACCCATATTTATGTTGTTAGGCAGAAACTTGTAACCTGTGAGTTTTGTTGTCTAAGCCTAACCAAGTAGTTTTGTTGCCTAAAACTAACGTAGGTACACTTGCAACGGAAGTGAGAGTAGCAACACAGTGATTTTAACCCAGACCACAATGCTTTCCTAAACCTAACAGAGTACTTTTGTTGCCTAAACCTAACCAAGTAGTCTTGTTGTCTAAACCTAACCAAGTAGTTTTGTTGCCTCAACCTAACCAAGTAGTTTTGTTGCCTCAACCTAACCAAGTAGTCTTGTTGCCTCAACCTAACCAAGTAGTTTTGTTGCCTAAACCTTACCAAGTAGTTTGTTGCCTAAACTTGACCAAGTAGTTTTGTTGCCTAAGCCTAACCAAGTAGTTTGTTGCCTAAACTTGACCAAGTAGTTTTGTTGCCTAAGCCTAACCAAGTAGTTTGTTGCCTAAACTTGACCAAGTAGTCTTGTTGCCTAAACATAACCAAGTAGTTTGTTGCCTCAACCTAACCAAGTAGTTTTTTTGCCTTAACCTAACCAAGTAGTTTTGTTGCCTGAACCTATCCAAGTAGTCTTGTTGCCTTAACCTTACCAACTACTTTTGTTGCCTAAACCTTACCAAGTAGTTTGTTGCCTAAACCTAACCAAGTAGTTTTGTTGCCTAAACCTAGTCAAGTAGTTTGTTGCCTAAACTTAACCAAGTAGTTTGTTGCCTAAACTTGACCAAGTAGTCTTGTTGCCTAAACCTAACCAAGTAGTTTTGTTGCCTAAACCTTACCAAGTAGTTTGTTGCCTAAACCTAACTAAGTAGTGTTGTTGCCTAAACTTAACCAAGTAGTTTTGTTACCTAAACCTAACCAAGTAGTTTGTTGCCTAAACCTAACCAAGTAGTTTTGTTGACTAAACCTAACCAAGTAGTTTGTTGACTAAACCTAACCAAGTAGTTTTGTTGCCTAGACTTAACCAAGTAGTTTTGTTGCCTAAACCTAACCAAGTAGCCTTGTTGCGTTAACCTTACCAACTACTTTTGTTGCCTAAACCTAACCAAGTAGTTTTGTTTCCTAAACCTAACCAAACTGCAAGCGTATGGCGAAGGCATTGTTTTGGGAACGGTGATATGTATCGTTTTGGGAGACATGTGTTGGATACAAACATCATATCCAACCATCACTTTGTGCATCTAGCCATGCACAGTGTTTCTGTTCTATTAGCTGAGGTTTCACATACTCGCTTTCAAAATTGCCACCAATTTTGTAAGTACTGCTCAGACCAAACAAAAAAACTCCAGAAGTGTGCAATGTGTCTTTCTGCATTGCTGTATGCCATTATGGTTTATCCACGAAAACATAATTTACCTTATGGTGTTATATGTGTGAATTGACCCTTTGAAGGCCCTGCAGATTGCACAGGTGTTGTTAGTTATTATGGGTGATTAGGACCCCATTCAGGTTAAAGATGGACAAAACTGTGCTGGTTATTGTGTGAGGTGACCAAACTCAATACATTAACAAGAATTATAAAGCTGTAATTTGTTGCGCCCAACAGGTGGGAAATGTCAGTCAAACACAGTCTATACACGCCAACACAGTCCTGACAAAAGGTCTCATTGGGAAAAAGAATCATCTGTGTGGGTTTACAATCAGTGTGCAGGGCTTTTAACATGACCAACACAATGGTATTATATCTGAGGCTTCCAGCATGCTTTGTAGCAATTTGAATACCTTATACAGTATAATGTAGACTTCACAATATGTATCATTATATGGCTCACCGTTCATTCGAGGATCCTCAAACAATGGTCAAACCTTCAAAGAAATATATAAAAAATGCTTCTACTGGAGCCAATTTGTGATATTTACAACATTCATACTGGTGGTTATATATAGATCAAGTGTACTTTTGATTAAATTAATCAGGCAGTAGCAAGTAGCAACAACTAATTAGTGTGTGCTTACACACTTTACTGCTCTTGTTTCTCTGCAGTAATGAGATTCTTTTCGTCTTCTCTTTATTCTTCTTTGTGCCGGGGGAAGAGCAGCAGTCAGATATACTCGTTTAGACACATAGCAAAGCAAAACACAGCATTATACAGTGTAGATAGGTGTTGAATCTACACAAAACATGAAATGTTTGTCTGAGTCTTTTGTTAGCCTGCCGATATCACACAAAATATGACCATTCAGTCACTGCAGACCACATCAGCAATTTAAAAGATGGCATAGTAATGCGATTTATTCTATTTATTATTCTACTAGAGTTGCTGCAACGACGACAGTTTGCTCATTATAGGAGGAAAAAAGCCATTGAAACTTAACTTTGTGAAGGACGTACGTGCATATGACACCTGCATTGTCGTCGCCTGGCCTCGTCTCGTGTATCACTGGTGGGTAACTGCTGTATTTGGATGTCACATCTAACAAGAAATAGCTCAGATTCTTGTATTTTGTAATTACAGCCCTGTTACACACTATTGCAGCTTAATGTTAAATGACTCCTGACATGAGCCATCCAGTAACACACACACACACACACACACACACACACACACACACACACACATTTGACAGCTCCATTTAACGCTGATTAGATTTGCAAGGACATGTAGTATACCCTCTCTGTCTCTCCCTGAGTAGGTTGAGTATCTCCTGAATCCTATCTATCGCGCTAATGTTATGCAAATGGTTTAATATGAAGATAAAAGACTGTTGCAGCGTGTGGCGCTCTCCTGGTTCACAGCCTCGTGTTTCCAGGACGATAGCTCTAACGAGGAGGGCACTATTTGGGAGTCATTAAATGATGGCCTTCCTGACATGCACCCGCTCACCACCACCGCCACCCGCCCCGCGTTGGCCATTAAAGCGGCTCACACCCACACCAAGACACACACTACAGACGCCTTTTAGCGCCAGCTACCAGTTTCTTACACATCACAGTGTCACAGAATAGAAAATTACACTCTCCTCCCACAGAGAAAATTGCTTTGGAATTGCTTGGTTATAAAGATGTGCTTTAAAGAGAGGGGGGTGCATGCAATAAAAAAGGACACACACAAACACAATTACTTAAGCACTCTAAGGACAATTCTTACAAGTTAATCAGAGGATTTACCAATTATTGATGTCAAAAGGATTTTGTTGTGTATCTGTTTGTGGCCTATGTTTATGTACTGCATGTGTTTGTCTTTGCATTCTGGGTATTTAATACGCATTTCCCTCCGTTGACTTGTATGTGCCGAATTAGGGCAGAGCATGCAATGTACACATGAATAGCAATGTTGCATTCCACACAGCCAGCCGCAGATGAGCTATCAAGCAAAACAAAGACGCGGAAATGGCCACAAACTGTTGGGCCGATGCAAGAAAAACATAATGTGATGCACCATAGCAGAGACACAAGTGGAGAGCTGAAGACAGCGAGGTGAAAGGTGTATGAGCGTCAAGAGACAAGAGAGGCGTGATGGAGATGAAACGGAGAAAATACAAAGTGGAAAATAGTAGAGAAGACGGAAAGAAGGAGAGAAAAGATACAAGATGGTGCAGCGGAGATAAGTCAGAGTGGACACGGAAGGAGACGAGTGGATGAATAAAGGCCTTAACACACCAGGAAACTGGCGAATAAAAGGAAACAAAATACAAAATACTGGCCACCTGCAGCGATGCAAATTTGCGACAGGTGACAATGCCTGAAATATGTTAGTGCCGCACTCATATAGAGCCTATGTGTGCTCCAGTTTCTTATGTTAATTTGGGTAGTGCAATGCCAAACTCAAATACTACAGAGTGCCTCCTGTATTTGATTTAAATGACGTTGCTGTTAGCTAACTAGCTCATGTTAGCCAAACCCGCAATGACATTGCTGCCGTGCCACAAACTCTACTACATCTCAAAAGTGAATAACATAGGCTTCTCACTATCCTGGAAACACAGTTGTTTGGCAGAGCCCCTCCGCACATAGTCCTTAAATTCAAAGTCTTCATAATGTCAGTTCTTTATAATACAGGGTGATGAGAAACACAAGATACTGGTCTGCCATTGTCATTAAGAGTTGAGACATGAGGTACATTCCAGACAAAGACACACAGGCACATCAGCTACACCCCCCTTCTAACCAGAAACATCGCTCTCCTCAAAGCCACCAGACTCCGTTGACAAAAACAACAATTTTACCTCACAGATCATCATAAAATGCACTTCATTCAGACTCGACAGAAACAAAATAAAGCCAACCGAAACCATCTTACTTAGTCATTTCACTGTTCCAACAATCACCAACTCTGGTTTGGTGGAAACACACCCTTAGTTCACCAAGTTGGATGTGAAAACTTTCTCCCTTGAATCTCTATTTGGACCTAAAAACACGTAATGTAATTGTTAGCTCGCTAGCTATCATGCTGACGCTATTTACCTAAAAAGTCAAATCAAATACGCTTCAGGACAGTTTGATGGTGGGGCAGAGCAGAGGGGGCAGTTGCTGAGAGCTGGGAAGCTTTGACGGAGAGAGGCGGGGGCAGAGCCACAGCTTCTGGAGGAATAAGCACCCGGAGTCACACCGGATTCTTCTCTGATGTGGAGCCGTTCACCAGTGTGAGGAGAGTTATTTTTTCTCAACCTGTCTGTAGCAGCGAATCACGTAGGTGCAGTCCACGTTAAATTCTGTCTGAAGGGGGAAATGTAGTGAACTTCACGAATGTACAGATATGAGATGGAAAAAGAAGAGAGGCTGGAGGGAAATGACAGAAAGAACCAGGGTCTCGGGTGGGTGCTGAGATGAGTCAGAGGCTGAATTGAACTCAAACACACCCTCTGTCTTTGTTTATGGCTTCTGTACAAAATAACAAAACAAAAAACATTTTGCCTCAAAGATCATCAAAGGGCCTGCTGCAGTGTTTTTTTTAGTTTTTTTATGTATTATGTAGGTTTATAGCAACGATTTTGAGGTTGAGATATTTAGCCTAATAAGGCATAAGATATAGTATTACAATCTTTATATAAGCCGGCTTGCTTGAGAATTTAGAAGCATTTCTTCTCAATTTAGCTGCACTCTTCCTTTGTAGGACATCGTAGTTCACTCCATTTCCTTGCTAAGTACTAAAATGATATCAGCTAATTTGACTGATGAAGCTTCCTCTTCCCGGGATGAATAAACTTGTGGTAAAATTGTTGTCAATAATGCATCATTGTACATAATGATGGGCAGTCTTAGTTGGAAATGGTGACGTTAGCCTTTGGTCACTGCGTTGATAAGGTATCACACCACGTAAGCATCCACAAACCATTTTAAAATAACATCTGAGTTGCCAATATGCATGCATGGGTCTGTATCTTTGTACGCACCTCTACAGATGAGCTGCGTAGCGGCATGTCGCGGTTAACATAACAAAACGCCCTGTGAGCAGGTAACGAGACATATTGGGCCACAAATGTCCACCTCTTAGATATTCTGTCTCACTGTCTGTGGAACCGACCGGGCAACACACCAGACACCTCATCACAAATAGAATTAGCACCCCGGACAGAACCAAAATGACAGTGGCTGGAGGTTTGGCAGGAAGCGTAATGGCACTGGGGTGCTGGTGGTGTTTTCCGTGTAGGGGAACCAAAGGGCAGGAGTGTGTATCAGTCCAAACACTTAGTGTGGTGCCAGTTATGCTATTCAGCCCTCCCTCTGGAGTGTGTGGACAGGTAGTGAGGATGCCTCCTCTAAATCTGTAGTTTAGCTAGGTAGTTTTGAGGGCTGGTCTGCGATGTGAAGAGGAAAACTTGAGGTGAATGGTCTTTGGACGAGGAATGAGTGTGTTCAACACCGCAGAACGGGGCGGCTGTGTTTATATCTGTGTGGTTTTCTTGTCCAAGTGTGTGTTTGACTGGGGCAAGTGTGCGACTGATGTTATATCAATCTGGGAATGATTGCGTGTGAGTATCGGTGTGTGTGTGTGTGCACACGCGCGCATCCCTGCCTCTGTGTATGCATGTGTATATGTGTGTCTGTCCCCAGCACCATCATTAGGTCGTAGGCAGTACCAGTGTTGGGGGTGTAGCTTGGCTGCTCCTGCGGCCTCTCAGGCCAATTTAGGGGGAGAAAAGCACTTCGATCCTGGCCTGCAAGTCTGAGGGTCCCCAGCGGGAGGCAGCGCAGCCCTGCAATCTATATTGGATTTATTCCTTTCCCATCTACAGGCCCCACACACCCCACAGAGAGGAAGTCTCAACTGCACTCTTTCTGTCCCCTAAGACAATATGTTATGGTACACACATGAGTACACATAATCGTGTAAACACACACAGGCACACACATGCAGACACACACATACCTAGTCTATCTTCAAGGCACACTCCCCCACAGCAAGGAAGTTAGAGCTGCACACTTTCTGTCTCTGTGGGGGCTGCACCGGGGTCAAGATATACTGAGATTTGAGAGACAGACAGGAAGCAGACAGACAGACAGACAGACAGACAGAGAGAATCACCCAAGCTACCGACACAGTGAGTTATCTGAGGCTGACCATTGTTTCTCACACGGAAAAATATTGTTCAGATTTATAAAGGCCAAGGTGTAAAATGCATTTTTATCACATTAAAGCGAGAAAAAAAAAGAATTTACATAAAACTCAGACAAGGTCAGGGAGAAACGAGCTTCTTAATTTAGTCTAATCAACTGTCATTTGCATCGCGCCATTTGCGCAAGGTATTGCCACTAACTGAATAAATGGACTTCTTCAGACTCAAGGGGGGGCACTCCGGTTTTGATAAGCTGGCAACATAACTGATTTGCATATATTACTTTGATTATCTCATTACTAGGATGATTCTTGCGGAATTTTTTGACACTCGCGCAATCGAATTAAAATTAAGGCACGCAATCAATAAAAGGGCAACGCGGCTGTGAAAACACACGGCACCCCAGGTTTGTATGGTCAACTAGCGAAGATGATGACGGTTATGATGATGATGATGATGATGATGTCGCAGTTGATGATGATGATGATGACCTCTTCAGCTCACGAGCTCCTGGACTCCGTACTAGGTTTACGAGAGTCTCGGGCTCTTGATTCCTGTGATCAAAGCAGTAATCAGCGGAGACAATGGGGGCCCTGAGATTGCCGCTCTCGTGTGGGTGACCTATCCACCTGCCATGAATCCAAGAGTGGCCCGCAGGCGGCTTACATGTCCCCGCAATCGATAATGGCGCTCGCATCTTTCCTCCGACTCAAGCCATCTGTGGAATGATGAAATCGTGCGTAAAGACGCGCACGCCTCGGGGGTAATTTTACAATGCGGTTTAGCCACAATAACCTGGCGTACTGTCGGCAACTGAGGGGGCCATCTAGTCATCTGAGCTCCAAGGTGTGATCAGGTATCATCTGTCACCATCTCCACACCTGGACTGATGATTGATATTATATCAGATTTAGATTCTGCTGTACATTTCTGTCGTATTCTGCACGATTTCATTCCCAAAATCGGCCACCCTGCATTACGACAAGTGGCTCATTTGTTGCCACGCGTGCACGGGGGAAGATTTGGAGACTCCTAATAGACCCTCGAGCTAAAGCGAAAGGCGCACGTCCACGTTTCTTGTTTTTTTTCTTTTTTTTTAATCCATGATGTAAATAATTACAGGCCTGGGAATTGATTTCCTTACGACCTTCTCCAGCAAACGAGGCATCCGAAAAACCCTCCCCAAAGCTACTTCTGTTGAAGCATTAAGTCATTAATTATTTTCCTTACATAAGGACAAATTATCGAGTCAGTTGAACGAAATTAGAACCCTTTGTTTCTGATCAGACCGCATTACCGCTGGAAATTACGGATGATGGCTGCGTGCGCGCTCGCCTTTGTTGTTTCGATCATCGCCTGTCGCTCTGAACTCGCGCTAACAAAGTCATT
This sequence comes from Lagodon rhomboides, assembly GCA_039737535.1. Taxonomy (NCBI): domain Eukaryota; kingdom Metazoa; phylum Chordata; class Actinopteri; order Spariformes; family Sparidae; genus Lagodon; species Lagodon rhomboides. The sequence continues at coordinate 13,932,859 of CM077803.1, forward strand.
AAATTGACTCCCTCTCGCTCTCATTATGCGGGCTGTTAATAACCGCTAATTAACTTTGCTTACGCGCGCCTTAAAAGCCTCCCAGCCCTCCCCGACACACACGCGCGCGCGCACACACACTCTCTCTTCTCCCCCTCTCCATCTCCGTCTTCTTCTCCATCCTTTCCTTCTTCTTTTTTTCCCCCTGCTCGGCCTCTCGAGCAGAGCAAGTGTCCAATTATGTCAGATCGGGAGGATGGATGGAGGATGGAGGGTGATGAGTCGTCACCAGGGCCACGAGCCAGTTGGGGCCAGTATTTACACGTGTTGCATTTAGGGACAAACTTGTTGGACAACAGAAAACGGAGGAAACCATAGTCGTGCCTGTCCCCTAAAGGTGGATTGGGAGTGTGGAGTTAATTTTAAAATAAATTACTTTATGCATAAAGATCACGCATGCGCTTTCGTTTGTTGAGGGAAAGCGCATGAAGCATGACGCATAAAGTTGTAGGTACGAGCGACGAGGATGGGAGAAAAAGCGCAAACACACAGACGAGGACGCAAATAGATCTGCCTTTACCTGTTAGAGCAGTTCGCTCTTCCCTCCAGGAGATGGCGCCATTTGAGTGACCTGCGAGGCCTGTCAGCAGGTCCTTCATGATGGACTTCATCAGTATCACTTCCATGGCCTTCACTGGAGAGGACGAGAAGAGGGCTGCGAGCGAGAAGAAATAGAACTGATCACTCAAGAAGAGAACGCTGTTATGATGTCTGCACAAATCCTCCATTTGACTTCCACATGTTTAAATATATAGTAATGGTGTAGCAGAGTAGACTTCTGTAGAGTCTAACGCACTGTGGCACAGCCGCAGCAGCAAACGCGCAGAAAGCGCGCAGCCCGGTGTTTCCCCTTTGGATATCATCGAGTTAGGATGTTATGCAAATACGGGAGGAGGCGGCGGCGAGGTGGCGCTGGAAAACGGAAGGCGGCCTCTCTCCGCCATCTCTTCACCTGCACGTCAAACAGACGGAAAATTGGAAATGTGAAAATTGCGCTCCGACTATTCCGTCCCCCCCACCCCACCCCACCCCCCCTCTCTAATGTATGCGCGTAATTAGTGCATTTAAACAAAGCGCGGATGTCCTGCTGGCTGAAATGGCGGCTGACATCTCTTTTTCCACAGGGTTAATAACAGTGTGCGGATAAATGAATCAAATTGTGGCCCCCAAATTACAGAGCGACTCTAAATACCCGTCTGTATTACGCACGTCTGTTTGTGACCGCGCAGGAAAAAGGCATAACATTTTATATTGTTATTACTGCTCATTACATTGATTTGCCTGCAAATAAACAAGCTCGGAAGTTTGTGACACCGCAAAAAAAAAAAGAAAGGGAAAAAAAGTTGAGGATGGGTTTGAATGTGACACCATCAGAGTACAGCAACCTCCACAAAGTGCCGTATTGACGTCGTGCGGTCCGATAAGGTGAAATTAATTCGTCACAGGGGAAATGTGCGGCACGAAAAAGGTTAATACGGTAAGAAAAGCATTATTTGTGTGCTTCTTCTGCTGATGCATTTAATAGCATGTGTTGGGTAAATTTTTATGAGGCTGTTAAAAAAAAAAAAAGAAGAAGAAGACATGCTGAAAACTGAGATAGTTACCTCCACTGCAGAGCGGCCTGCACCTTAACTAAACAGATCAATGGCGCTCTTATTCCAGTTTCAATCACAAAAAGGTCATAAAGCTATCGCTTAAAAATAGATAAGAGAAAGGAAAAAAAAGGGAATAACTTGTGCAATTTTCTGGACATATATTTTATTGTTATTTTTCGATGCTCCGGCCCCGGGCAGATACATATCGGGAAGGGAGGAAAAGGGAGAGAGAAAGAGGGGAGAGGGGGAGAGAAGGAGAGAGTAAATTGCAGCTTGCTGAAGTTTTTGGATTGAATTCTGAAAATGATCCTTTTAACAGTGATGGGCTCTGAGGCGAGGATAAGGGTCATGCCATTCACAGCGGGTTAAATAGACTTTCATTTAAAATTACATTCTCGATCCATCTCTCCATCTCTCCCCCTCTCCACAGCGGAGTCCCTGCGTGCTACCCCGGCTCCCCGTGCGGCGTCTCATCACCGTCGCGCCACCCTCACTTTTGAAGTCAATCCACAACTCCAGCAGAGAGCAGGCAATTGGAGGGAGAAGGGGAGAGAGAGGGAGAGAAAAGGATAGATAGATAGATAGATAGATAGATAGATAGATAGATAGATAGATAGATAGATAGATAGATAGATAGATAGATAGATAGATAGATAGATAGATAGATAGATAGATAGATCATATTAATGTTTATTTTTCTTTTCTTTGGTAAGAAAATAAATCAAATGCTGCAATCGGAAAGAGTCCACCAAAACTCTGAACCCAGTGTTGATATTTTCTATTTCAGTGTGACTATATCTCTGACATGGCTCTCGCAGGTGCTCTCTGAGGTCTGAGGTTGAACGCAAACTCCGCACCAGATTTTTTTTTCTTTTTTTTTTTTTAGACTTGGCACAAGGATTCGAGAGAGAGAGAGAGAGAGAGAGAGAGAGAGAGAGAGAGAGGCCTGAAAAAAGAAAGAGGAAAGAAAAAAATGGGTCGCTTTTAAAGGGGCACTGTGTAGTTTGAGGCTAGAGAGGTGGCAGGGTCCGCCAAATAAGTTGTGCTGTCCTTTGAGGTCAGTTTGTTTATTCAGATTATTTATTGTTTATTTTGTTTTGTTTAGACATAAAACATTTTTTAAAAAGAAAATCAGCCAGGGAAGATTTCCCCTCTTCTGGTTAACATTTCTTCCACAGAGCTACATAGTGCAGCTTTAAAGCTACAAAAAACAAAAAAATCTACACATGAAACACAGGCCCACTTCCTGTTTAATCATATTAAAATATATACATTACACATTAAATATTTTCGTTTATTTCTTACACATTTCAAATCGTTCTAAACTGATAAAATATACATTAAATAATAGTGTGTCAATATATTATGTTTCATATATAATGTTAGGCAGGAAACTGAAAGGGTTAGGCTACTACTAAGGCACAAACTACAGCTACATCTGTTAGTACTCTGGTGTATTAATGTATTATTAATTTAACAGTGCAGTATATAGTGTGTGCACAGGATAACTAGGCTACAAATACACTGGAAAAAAGGCCTCACTCCCAGCAGACATTTTGACTTGAAAAGCACAGGTGTCACACAATAACACTGTCCGTCACGACAGCGAGCAGCTAAACGGGATTCAGCCTCTCTGATAGTTTTATTATTTACACCTGTGCTTTTGGGCGACACGTTAAAATGCCAGTGCGTGTTAGTGCTGATTGTTGTGCTCCGGCGCCATTGTTGCTCTTAATTAACGCCATAAAAACACACCTGGGCTGCGCTTTACTTGCAACACGCCTGCCAAAAGAAAAAAAAAAAAAAAAAACATTAAAAAAAGAAAGAAATCGAATAATTCCGGTGGAGAGCTGATGATTGTTCTCAGAGCATTTTCAGTATTTTAAGTAGGAATAAACAATTAAATGAAAATGACGCCGACGGGCGAGGAGAAAGTGATTTTAAAAGCGGGGTTGTTTTCACTTTGGCGGCGGGCGAGTTCGTTCCACGGAGGGGGAAGCGACTCCATGTCGGGTCTTTGCTGCCTTTTCCCTCAAATTAACTTTAATCGTAAAAATATATAAAGCAGCTCCGCGCGGGCTCTCTCCCCGCATACACACGCGCGAGCCAATCAGGCGCGACGAAACATCCTGCACGAGGGGAGCGCGCGGAGCTAGAGCTGAGCGGAGCGCAGCGCGAGGCAGTTCCAACCGCTGTCAGTCATTAGCCGGGAGAGGGAGAGAAGGGTGAGAGACACAGGGGGAGACAGAGGAGAGAGAGAGCGAGAGAGAGAGAGAGAGAGAGAGAGAGAGAGAGAGGGTCCCGGTTCAGACAGACACGTCGGCCCCGAGGTGAGAGAGAGGGAGAGACTGACAGGCGACACCGACGAGCAGACGAGCCGAAGCGTCGACATGAGCGGTCAGTTCGAGGAAGATATCCACGACCGGGGCGAGAGGAAGAGCAGTAAATCCCCGACGCTGCTCTCCTCTTACTGCATAGACAGCATTCTGGGCCGCCGGAGTCCCTGTAAGGTCAGGCTGATAGGGGCGCAAAGTTTGACGGGTCTGCCCGGCAGAGGGGAGCACGACAAGACGGCTGACAGTAAGTTTGACTATAGGGGGTGAAATTAATAAGAGGGTGTGTTGGATAGCTGGGAGCATACATGTGTGACAATTAAGCCAGTTTTTATTTGTTTTTGGTTTTTTTTTAGCTAAAAGTGTGTGGCGAGTTAATGCGTCACCAAGAGTGTTTTTATGAGGCAAGCCAGCGTTTCACGGTCAAGATTCTCGTTGTTTTCATGCTAAAGAAAAAAGCTGCTGTAAAGTCTGAGAGAATTGTTCACAGGCCCACAAAAGTATTAAACTTCATTTGGAGGATTTTTTCTTCTTCTTCCCTCTGCTTATTCGCTGCCATTTTTGTTGTTGTTGTTGTTTTGACGTTTTCAGGGCAAACGAAAGACTCGCTTTCACTCAGCGCCGACATGCACCTGCCACCCAAGCTCCGCCGGCTGTACGGCCCCGGGGGAAAGTACCTCCACGACCACGCAGAGACGCTGGAGAGGGAGCGGCTCCTCCTGGAGCAAGCCAGCGACAGCCTCAAGATCAGCCAGGCGCCGCAGGTGAGCATCAGCCGCAGCAAGAGCTACCGGGAGAACGCGTCGCTGAGCCGGGGGGAGGGCGACCAGAGCCCCGGGGAGGGCTCGGAGGACGGCAGCATGGGGCTTGTGGACCTCGGCCCGTTGAAGTTCGAGGAGGACGCCGGGAAGGAGGAGAGCTGCGGGGATGCGGCCGCTCTGTCCCCGAAGGACGAGGAGAGGGAGAGCTTGAACGCCGGGGATGGGGACGTGAGGGACGGGGAGGACAGCGTGTGTCTGTCGGCGGGCAGTGACTCGGAGGAAGGGATGCTGAAACGGAAGCAGAGACGGTACAGGACTACGTTCACCAGTTACCAGCTGGAGGAGCTGGAGAGGGCTTTCCAGAAGACACACTACCCCGACGTGTTCACCCGGTAAGAACGAGTGAAAGTGCTGACATTTTTATTATTTAAGTCTGGAAAAACTCACTAAAAATATTTAAACATTGTATTATTATTATTATTATTATTATTATTATTATTATTATTATTATTGGTATATTTTTTATATTTTGATTATTATTACGTGCATTTCAAATTTTAAAACGACACAACTAGACCCTAAGAATTTTAATTCACATGCATATGAAATGTATTTATTTACACTATTGTTTCTTAATGCAATTATATTATTAAATTGAATACGAATATTATATCGAGTATATTACCTATGCTTATGTTTTAAATAAAATCTAAGACCAAGCGCAAAAACAGACAAAACACGTAACGTGTCCTCTAATAATTCCACGAATGAAGGTGATAATTAATTGCATTTATTTTTAAATAAACACTTCCCGACCGCATAACATTTTTTCCCCCCTCCACAAGTAATTCCACACGCCTCGCCACGCGGATCACACCTCATAAAACGCCCCAGCACCGAACCCGTGCCTCGCATAAGTGAACATAAATAGGCCCTGCGAGCGCTAACAATGGGGACGTTTTGTTACCTGTATCCGCTCCTGTTGTTGACAGCGGTGTTATTCTCTGGAGGAATAATTAGCCGATGCAGATCAGGTTACCTGATGGACACGATAGGCTGAACAACCCCCCCGATCCCCCCGACCCCCCACACACACACCAACAAGTCAGGGCCTAAGATCAAGCCCGAGGGCAGGTGTGCACACTGATTGAGCCTTTTAATGTGATTAATGTGATTCAGTTTTTTTTATTATTATTATTTGAAAGGGTTTTGATGTTGATAGAAAAATACATTATTATGATTTTTATGCACCAGGGCCTAAAACAAATTAAACACATCTATAATAAAAACCTATTTTCTGTCAATTAAAATAGAAGTTTTTCTTCTGACACTCTGATTTCATTTTCCCTGCCATTGAGATTATTCATATTTTCCAATCGATTTACTTTAAAGCGACTTGTAGGTCTAATTTACACTGCCAGCCCATCTTGCAAGCCTGAAGGGAGCGTCAATTGCTTTGTGGCAGGCTAGTTTAGATGTCATTATTTCAACCATTATGTTGTTACAGTGACAGGCCTGTGCTAGGGGGGGAAATCTAACAATCACTAGGCCTATTTCTACCCATCCGTGACAGGGGAAAATAGAATATGGCTATGTGGCGTCTTTCTGCAGCCAATGCCAGGGTGGAAGAGAAAAAAGAAAAAGAAATCAAGCCTATTTTCGCCCGTCTATTGTTGACAGTGAACAACAGGAGGGGACAAAACAGCAATTCTGCGTTGCTTCCAAACGGTGGCCTGTGTAACCTTGAATCTTTTTTTTTTCTTTTTCTTTTCTCTCTCTCCCTTCTTTTTTTTAAAAAAAAATATATATTCTTTTCAGAGAGGAGCTCGCAATGCGTCTGGATCTCACCGAGGCCCGTGTTCAAGTAAGTGTTCATCTTTATCTGAAAAAAGAGGAGCCTGCATGTGGCTTGTAAAGTCAAATAAGAGGGAGGTTGGAGGGGAGAAAAGAAAAAAAAAAAGAAAGAAAAAAAGCAGCACCCTCTTAATGTTTTATGTCCTCTATAAAATGTCCCTGATGCACGGTGCTGGATAATAACCGGTGATATGCGTCACTGATTGAGGATCAACGATTACGGGCCAATTTGAGGCAGTAATTTATTACGGCAGAAATGTGTTAAATGGCCCCAGTCGCCGCGCGGGGAAGGTCCTTCCTGTTATTGAATGTTATTACACGCGAACGAGGGACGTTTTAGTGGCAATTAAGCCGAGGCTGGCGATTCATAAAAAGCTCACTTAGCGCAGGAGCAAACACCGTCTATATTCCTGGGATGAGATGGTGTTTGAATTCCCGTCAGAGAGAGGGGGACAGAGAGGGGGCGAGGCCGAGATGTGTGTGTGTGTGTGTGTATGAGAGAGTAAAAAAAAGAGAGAGAGAGGAGGAGGAGGGAGGGGGAGAAAGAGGGGAGGGATAATGCTATTTGATTTCCCATTATGTGATTGCAATAGACCTGCATTGATCCGATGCTTTGCACTTGGGAGCGAATGAGAGACCATTAAAGGTGTTTGCTCCCCCCCTCCCTCCTCTCTCTCCCTCTCTCTCCATCCTTCCATCCCTCCCTCCTTCTCTCTCTCTCTCTCTCTCACACTGAAAGCGTGGCTTGCATGTCGAAAGCCCGGGCTCATAACCAGAGAGACAGTTCAAACACTGGTGGAAAGCTCCGGGAGGTTATGGCCCGACGGTAAAACAACAGATGTCTCTTTAGGGGCCGTAGGTGAACAAATCACTTAACGGGCGCCATCAGGAGGTGATAAAAACTCATAAATTCCCGAGGGGCTGTGTAATGCTAAACAGCCCTCTGGGAATAATGTGTGTGCGCAGTCCCTGTCGCTCAAGACTCGCGCAGTTCAATCACCGCGCTCGTGTTGACATTTTGCTCATTGTGAGAGCCCCGTGCTCCTCGCAGTGCAAACTGGGCAACAGTGGATGCGTGGGAAAGTTAAATAGTCCCCCTCGGATGGAAGTCAACTTGTTCCACATTCTCCTTAAGAATTTAATTTAAAGCGCATTAATTGTTATTGGAGCCAGTTCGGCGGTAATTTTCTGGATCTTTTGTTAACACCGCTCTTAATTATCTCTCCCCACCCTGAAGCCCGTCCGCGGGGACACACAGGGGAGGGGGTTTAATTAGACAGAAAGTAGATTTAAAGGGCCGTGAGCGGCAGGGTTTACCTTGCATGTAATTACCGCTGACTTTCCGCCTGTTGGCCACCACCTGAACTAGACAACTATTAGACTGCGCTGACACGACGTTCAATAGAGTCTGGTCATGTTAATTACAATGAGACGGCGCTGTGATGGAAGCAGGACAGGGAGTTATGGTTTTAATTATTTATAGCAAGAGAGAGCCAGCACTTTTATCGGCATGTGTGACTGCTCTCTGCTCGTCATTTAGAAATAGAAGAAAGAGAGAAAGAATTACCTATTTATGTATCGATCGAGCTGGGTTTTCTTCCTCTGGTTATTTGATGCTGCCTTCTCACTTAAAGGGGCACTATGTCGTTTTTGGAGAAGAAATTCAAACTCAGAATTTTTAATGTGTACAGCCTCAATGAGGTAATAACACAAACTCAGAAATATGTCATTTTTTTTCCATAACTGATAAACAAGCTGTTCTCAGAGGAAAATTAGGTCCCAGAACACTGTCTTAAACTAGAAAGGTGGCAGGGTCCGCCACATATAAACAAAGTAAAACAGTATGAAACTTTAAGAGGGCTTGTTTATTTACTTTTAGTTATTTAAAAAATAATCTGTCAATGAAGATCTTTCTCTTCTAACATTTTTTAAAACTACATAGTGCATTAAGTAAAATGAAATATTAATCTGTATCATCACTTCCTTTCCGCCCTCAGGTGTGGTTTCAGAACCGCAGAGCCAAGTGGAGGAAGCGTGAGAAGGCCGGGGTGCAGGCCCACCCGTCAGGCCTGCCGTTCCCAGGCCCCCTGGCGGCAGGCCACCCTCTCAGCCACTACCTGGAGGGAGGGCCCTTCCCACACCACCCCCACCCCGCCCTCGAGTCGGCCTGGACAGCCGCCGCAGCTGCAGCCGCTGCCTTCCCGGGCCTGGCCCCTCCACCCCACAACGGTGCTGCTCCACCCCTGGCCACCCCGCTCGGCTTGGGCACTTTCCTGGGCACGGCCGCCATGTTTCGTCACCCTGCCTTCATCGGACCCACTTTCGGCAGGTAAACCACACCCATGCACAGACTTCCCTCAGACCCTCATACCTGTTCTTTACACCTATTTACTGCAGGTGCCACCCATCTCCACACTCATCCCTGTGTTTTACAATAAATGACTACAATTTTACAGTCAGGCACATGTATGGACAAATGCACAGCAGCAAGCCAGGCTTATAAACTCCCAGCACATCATGTAAGTCTAATGACTGATAGTTACAGTAATCCTCAGCCTCACTGCATTACTGTTTATCTCACAGTGTCTGGTAGTAAATGTGTTATACTGTTAACCGTTCACAGTGGTGTGCAATCTGTCAAATGCCTAAATAAATTAATGAAACGTGTGATCTGGCAAGACAAGCTGTGAGGAGGGCTGACACCGCGCACTCCATATGCCACAATTAGCTTCTCACTCTCTATTAAACAGCGTTATTAACCCCCACTCTCCGTGTTATCTTTTATATAAGGGGAGTCACCATGCAATAGATTATCTTAGTTTATTAAAGACGTTTAAGACGGAAACTGAAGAAACTAAAAGGAGATGAAACACATCTGAGAGACAGTGAAACTCCTGATTGACAGGCTGTGGGTTTCCTCTTCCACTGCTGCTACAAACAGAATTTTAAAGCAGCATGCTCTCTAATGCGAGCAAAGTTTTAGCTTGAAAAGTAAAACTTCTGTTCTATTTTTCTATGAATAATTCAAACTTGAACAACATGTTCAGCATCCGTAATTGTTTCTGTCTCCTTTCAGACTCTTCTCCAGTATGGGTCCCCTGACCAGTGCTTCCACCGCCGCGGCCCTCCTCCGTCAGCCCGCCCCTCCTGTAGAGAACCCCTCCCACGCGGGCCCCGTCCTCCCTGATCCATCCTCTTCATCCACCTCCTCCTCTGCCTCGGCAGACCGCAGGGCATCCAGTATCGCCGCACTGCGCCTCAAGGCCAAGGAACACTCGGCTCAGCTCACCCAGCTTAACATCCTGCCCACCGGAGCCACAGGGAAGGAGGTGTGCTGAACACTCAACACCAGCTCTAGGCCTCCCCCGTCCCGGGGCTTACGTCCCATTCCATGACACCCCACCACCACCACCGTCCCCTGTCCCTCCCCCTTCAAAAACCCATTCATACCTCTGGAGGCTGATGTCCTGATGTCCCCTTGTTCAAGCGTCCCTGTTACCTCATGTTTCCCCAACAAAATAGCACGACCAAATTCAAAAGAGCACCGGCTACAAAAAGTGTGTGTGTGTATGTGTGTGTGTGTGTGTGTGTGTGTGCGCGCCTGGTAATTACAGCCACTGTAACATTGTTTTACACTCCATACACACATCTGAATGACAGTCCAGGAATATTTTCTTTTCACTTAAAGGTGCATTCCGTAGTTTTGGAGAAGAAATTAAATTTCAGAATTTTAATATTTACAATATTAACAAGGTAATAATACAAACTCAGAAATATTTATTTTTTCTATATTTGAAAAAACACTGTTTGAAGCTCAAAAGGTGGCAGGGTCCGCCACATATAAACAAAGTAAAACAGTATGAAACTGTGTTGTCCTTTAAGATCAGTTTGTTTATTCAGTCATGAAAACAAAAAAGGTTTGTTTTGGCATAAAAAAAATCAATGAGGTCTTTCTCTTCTGAAACTACAAAGTGCTCCTTTAAAAAACATATACAGTATTTCAAAATAAAGAACAATAAAGATTAAATTAAAGAAATCTTAGTATTTTGTTTATATTCTGACAATAAATTAAACATAAAATCAGAATCCTAGACTCCTACATGTGTGTAGTTTTCTTTTATCTCTATATTTTTTTTAAGCCACACAGTGCCAGGACAGGTATGTTAAAAAGTACATTTACTCAAGTACAAATATGAGCACCATGCTTCAGTATTTCCCTTTGATGCCATTTTATACTTCACTACATTTAAAATTGGAATATCCGGAACATGTGTTTATTAGTTGTTAGCTACTTTTATCAAACTAAATTACAAATTAAAAAATATCAAGTATTGTTAAAAAAAAGTTAAAAATAAGATTCACCTCAACCAGCTACTAAAATAACATGCTGCTTACACATGAATGCATCAGTTACAATAACTCGCCCACAGAGGCCATTTTCCTGCACTGAGTACTTTTTTTTCTTATAATTTGTCTTTACTTTTTCTTAAAAATAATTATATTTTAAAAACGTTTACTCTAACAGACTCCTTGTACCTGTCTGATACTGTCCCGTACACACATTCACACACACTGAAAGAAGTACTGAAAGCTGCAAGAACCACAGGGGGAACCCAGACTTTTTTTTTTTTTGAGAAAGGATTCTTGTGCTACTTCAAATGTGGACAACTCGAGTGCTCCACATTAACACTGCTTAATCTGTATGCATTGATGTGGGCTGAGCCGGTCTGCGTCTTTAATAAAGGCGACTTGGAGGAGGTCCCACACCCACACCCCCTACACCCACCTCCACCCCCACCCCCTCAGAACCAAAGGAAAACTGTCCATAGACCTTCCATAGCCTTCTCTACAAGCCTGATTCCTCTCCACTGCTCGCATGTCCACCTGTCACACTCAGCAGCACGGCTGAAAATATATTTTTGACACCTCCGAATCAAACCGGAGTTACATGAGGTGAGATTTGTGTAAATTTGCTGCAATGTGAGACTTTCTCCCTCCTCCTCCTCCACCTCTTTATTATTATTATCCCAGCAGTGGCATTTCCACTGAGTCTGACTCCAGGACATGCGAGCAGAGCAGAGATGTGAGATGTGTCTCTAACGACCTGACTGTGTGAAAGAAAACTGTACATATTGTGTAAAAAAAAAAAAAAAAAAAGTACCACAAAAAAAAAAAAAGAAGAAGAAGGATGATTTTCAAAACAAGGTCGTGTACATTTCAGGAGGCCGTGTTTTGATAATTTGCACTCGGTGTAGTGTTTAATAATGAATGTCGCCCTGTGTAGAATTCCACCTGTGTTTATGAATTATTAGGTTTTTAGATAATTATTTATGTCAAAAACTTTTTCTTTTTTTTTTTTCCCTGAGAAACTGAGTGAAGGAAAGTTTCTTTGTTTTCTTATTAAGTGATTGTAAGTTTCCTGGTTTAATAATGCTAATTTGAATAAATTACATTGAAAATGAGTTATCTTTTATTATTTCAAAAATTTCCTTTAGGACTGACATTTAGCCTAAAAACCAGGAAAAATAAAACCATGTGAAATAGAATATTATAGAACTATTAATAAAAGGTGTTATGAAGAAATAAATGTGTTTTCTGTCTTACATTGAGAAAAAAATAATAATATCCCACAGCTTGTTTTCTTTTTTTTTTTAAATGTATCATAAATATTTGTAATATCATTGGCACAGTAGTCTTAGTGGCAGCTTCAGTAACAGGTCGTCCTGCTGAGGGGGATGAAAAAACATTTCTCCACAGAGGAATTTATCGCTGCAGAGAGCAGAGATGGAGGCGCGCTGCTCCACCTGAATAACACACAATGTATTAGGTGTGTAATCCAGCGCGCTGCGTGCGTCTGTCCTCTTCAGCGCAGTTGACAAAATACTGACCATATATTCATGAGCTTAATCCCCAACATGTGAAACGCGCGACAAAGGCGAGGGGTTTTCAATTAGATCGCCCACTTTATATATGGGGGGGCCGTCACAAAACTTCCTTTAAAACCCTTTAAAGGCGCTAAATTGGTCTTAACATCTGTAATGCCGTGTCGATGGAAGCGAGTCCCCTTTGTCATTAATGAAGTAACAAACCACTTCATCAAACGGCTTTTCACACACACACATCTCGGAGAGTTAATTCCCCTGAATCCCTCCCTCCCCTCCTCTATTGGATCTCACTACTAATGCAGGACTATTACAGCAATCAATGGTTATTCTCCTCCGTTTGACCCATCTATGGTGCCCGAGCAAATCGCGTGAAATTACCCCGCGGATTAAAGTAGTCCCCTCTTTTTTCATTGTCTGCATCCCTGGAAGAGGAAGAAGAAGAAGAAGAAGAAGAAGAAGAAAAATACTCTTCTTCTTTCCTTCTGCGGTCTTGTTTTACAGGTCTTACACCTGTTAATCACCCCAATTTAGTCCAAACAAGCGGGAATTAGCCTGGATGTGAGAAAGGGAGAGAAGATATTTCTGTGCGTCAGACAAAGTCACCCCACAGCTGCTCCTTGGAGCATAATGCAAAAAAAAAAAAAAAAAAAGCATGAAGGGGAGGGGATGGGGGGAATAAAAAGAAAGATAAAAACCAATTTTCTACTGCGCCCGAACCATCATCCACAATGTGTGAGCTCTATGTTTTCTTAAAATTCCTATTCTTGCGCCAAAGCCCAGTGAAGCGTGTGTGGGTTTTTTTTTTCTTCCTATAGGGGTTTGATGAGATTGTCCTGGGAGGTTTAATCTTATTGTGAACACAACTAATGAATGGCAAACCAATTTGTCCCTAATATCTGGGGAATGCCGGGAGGCGGGTGACCCTGCTGTGAGCGGGGCTTAAACTTTCTTTGCAGCGCAAAAAGGCGAGAAAATTGAAATGCTGTGGCTCTGGATTTATAAAGTCACACTTGTTGGATGGTGTGCTCTTTCATTCAGGTCAGGCCTGTAACTTGGGATTAAGGCCCGTGAGGTTTTCTTGTTGCATGAATGATCGTGATAATGAATGTTTATAGCCTACATTAAAAAAAAAAGAAGAAGAAAAATAAATGAATAAAAGGTGAGTACGGTCCAATCATGCGGGTGGCTTTCTTGCAAAATTGGAGAAGGGGAAAAAAAAATCTGCATGATTCGGATGGATTGTGTCGATGCATTCTCACAGGTTAAAAAAAAAAAAAAATCCAGGTGTCCATCCCAGGGGAGGGAAAAATGTCCTCCCCACTGCTGACTGCCCATTTTCATCACCCTTTTCCTCGCTCCTGGACTTGATTTGGCCCCGTGATTTGGATTCTCCCGGGCCTCGTCTCTCACACCGCGTCCCCCCCTTGCCTCAGAGAATAGGCCCAATCACTCCACAGCCTCAGCCGGATCAGTCCTCGCTCGGTTCCCGGGAGAGGAGCTCTAAAAGGCGCTTTGATGAACACCCCCTGTCCCCTCCCTCCCTCCTCCTCCCTCCCCTCCCCTCCTCCTCCCCCCTTCAGGCGGAGAACCGGCCCCGATGAAAGACCTGAATAGCAGGGCCATGGCACTCCGCTCCCCTCTCGGATCGCCCCTTAATTCCCCGTCTCTCTTGCTCTCATCCAATTAGCTCAGTGTATTAAGCGGTTTATCGTCTCATAACCGCCCTTTCAGCTCCAACAAGGGAGACACTCTGCAATAGGACCGGCTCTCCTTTTGACACCCTCTCTTGCTGCCTGTATGTTCCGCCGCGCCATGAATAACGGGGACAGAATAGGGGACTAATTCCCTCATCAAAGCCCTACCTTGTCCATCGCTGGTCAAAACGACAAGCAATAAAGCTTAACGCGACAATACAAAGAGACTTGTTCGACCTTATTAGCTTAGCGGGGTCGAATTAATGCAGGGGGACTCAATTTGACTGGGTTTTTAACGCCAGAACCTGGAGGACAAATGGAGCCCCCCCCTCTCACTTAAAAAAAAAAAAAAAAAACCTGCAGTGGGGCCAAAGCAGGCCTGCGTGTCTACAACCAGGAGCTGCAGCTGATTAAACCCCAACAGCAAAATAATAAAAAAAAAAAACAAGCCAAGCAACTGTAGTGAAGTAGTGGAGCTGATATGATTGAATAAATATGTAAAGTTATGAGCAATAGGCTTAAAAAATGCAGCCAGACACTTTTCTCTCACACACAGCATGTTCTATCCATTGCATAGTGAATCATGGTTTAAGTGTTCAGCCCACTTAAGGTTGCCTTCACAAGTCAGTGGTTTGAAGTGATTTGTGAGGCGTGCAGTGTTTATGGAAATGCACGCGGCAGGATGGAGTATAAAAAATAAAAAAAAAAACTGAAAAAAAAAAAAAAAAACTCCTCAGACTGTATTAACACAAAGGAGAATTCTTTGGAGGAAAATGGTGAAACAATTCATGAAGCGAGTTAGGCTTCGACTTCAAACTACAGCAGAGGGAATGCATACGGCGTGTAGGCGGCGTGCGACAGAGTGAGTACTTTTTTGACATTCAGATTATGGAGATATTTGTGGGGTTTATAATTCGTAATGAACCGCCTACATTTGACAGGCGTCAACACTCCCGTCCCCCCCAACAGTTTTCAAAAGATTTCCCCGCTAAAAAGCACCATCACAGAGATAACTGAACTTTCTCTTTAACAATCAACAGGAGCCGTTGATTGAGCCCATCAAACCCCATCCACACATTTACAGGACGAGCCTCACAACATTCTGTTTCAGTCTTTTTAGTCAACAAATGCCACCAAAAGAGAGAAAACCAACAATGTTTTTAGTCGTCCCTCAAAGTTTTACGACTCCTCTGCCACCCACTCCGGCCGCTCTTTTTTAAAAATGCAAGTCTACTCAAAGTAGATAAAACAAACAGTTTATTGTGGGTTTTTTTCCAATAATAAAAGGACCAAGTGATTTCCTTAAATAAAAAACAAACAGCGGGGCAACTGTAAGTGAAAAATAAGTGAAGCATTTGTTGGGGGACTATTTTCAGTTGTGGAATAATACACATCTGGTGCACTCGTGAGTCTCTACAGCCATAGGTGTCATTTACACACTGGTGACCCCGCCACTCTCCAAAATGATCACTTTTGCACCCATCACTTTTTAAAACCATAATTAAACATGTGATTAAGTAGCTTGCGCCAAGAAATGTTAAAGGTGCACTACCTAGTTTTGGGGAAGAACATTTTAAATGAGAAAGATCTTGTTGGTCTAAACAAACTAAATAAACAACAAACACTTTGTTTTCATGACTGAATAAACAAACTGACCTTAGAGGACACAGTTTTATACTGTTTTACATGTTTACGTGTGGCGGACCCTGCCACATTTCTAGCTTCAAACAGTGTTCTGGGGACCTTATTTTCCTCTGAGAATATTACAATGTTAATATCTATTCATTTCAAAATTCTGACTTTGGATTTCTTTTGATGTGTTTTAGTGTTAAATTAAATCAAAACAGTGAGACTGATTTCCCACAAAATGTATCACACATAATCGTGACACTGCAATGGTATTAAAATATCATAATTTGATCTGTTGTAAATGCCTGTTTAGAAAATAACCAAACTTTCTAATCAATAATCAACAGGAGCTGTTTATTCACCCGGAATCGAGTGAAATAACCTGGTATAACAGTGATTATGATTGTCAGTTAAAATGACTCACAGAATGAAAATAAAAAGTTCTTATTTCTCCAAACAGACATGAAACTTGATAGAAATATATGCTTCTTTATTAAAACTAATGTGGTAGAAGATTACATTTTTTTAGCAAAATGTTACTCAAACGTGAATGAATGAAGTCCGTCGGGGACTACTTTCAGCTGCGGAATAATACACATTGGGTGTACGAGTGGCCATCGACAGCCATAGGTGTCATTTACACTGTTGAAATGCGCTTTTTGAAATGACAAATTTTATCACCATCATATTTAGCAACTATTATTAGTATAAAATGTGCCGTTAAAGTAGCTCATACCAAGAAATGTTAACTAATAAATGAGATTAAGTGATTTTGATGTGGCATTATATTGCTTTAAATTGTAAATGTTGAAGACAATTTATAATGGGGTTTTTTTTCAAGTGACGGCCTTGTCATGTGAGACGGGTAAACACAGGAGCAAGTCATCAAGGGCAACAGTGTGGCTCATTTTTGTACGATGATGGAGCTCTTTGGCAAAGAGGGATAAAGTATACATAAATCATTATTAGTGGATTTGTTGAAGATTATGGAGCATTTCACCTTTAAATATTGGGGAAAAATACAGTAAAGGGCCCAGGCACTATGACATGGGGGCATATTGTCCATTTTCTCCCATTTAGTTTTTTTTTTATACTTGCAGCATGCTGGTTGTGTTACAGACACATCCATCCATCCAATTCTTCCCCCTCCACAAGTAAAACAAGATTCATATCTTATCTATTTAACTTTTTATTGAGGTTTAATTATCAAAAAGGTTCTCAACAACATGAAAGTACTGAATACAAAATGTTCTGGTCATTTGAAAAGAAACAAACAAAAAAAAAACAACATAAATCCACCTGAGCAACACGAGTGGGATACATAGAAAATCACAGACGTTAAAACACAATCTGCACAGAGGAGGGAGGGTGGAGGGAGACGAGTGAAAGGGATGAAGTGACATGAGTTAAACAGAGTTAGTGGAGAAGGAGATCAGCTGTTCGATACGGAGACAAAAGAGCGAAGGAGCTGAACGTGTGGCCTCCCTCACCCCCGTCACTCCCTGCATCCTCCTCACTCCTTTCTTCCATCCTCTGATCTCACACACACACGGGGGAACACACACTCGGGGATGAATGGTGGTAATCAGACCAAGTGTCCGATCGCTGCGGGCATCCAGTGGTCTTAGTGGCCGGGGTCACTATCATTGGCTAATTAGCGGCTTTTGGAGTACACTGGCTGCTCTGAGGATAAATCATTTTTCTGTCACGCACACATCTGGGCACAGCTAGCCTCCACACACACACAATAGACTGTCATTTAGGTATGATTGCTACTCCCCCTTTACCATACAGAGTCAGGGCGATGGGGTCAAGTCATTGTGAAGAAATTGGAGAAGGGTAGAATTGCGATTGGTTTGTAAGTCAAGCCCATTAGTTTCAGGGAAGATGATGTGGAGGTGAGGAGGTCAGAGCGCGAAAATCACCAATCCCGCTATGATCGGACACCGATAACAGAGAAAACAGATGTGCAAATCTCCAGGTTCGAGTCGGACATTGGAGCCTGTTGGTGGCGTCCTCCTTAACAGATGTGTGTGTTGCTTTACTTGATGGAGGAGAAGGCCTGGAAGAGTTTGGCCAGGTTAATCTCCGAGTAGCCGCTGGTGGCCAAGGCTTTGTCTGGCACTTCCTTCAGCCTCCGATACACTTCTTTCTCTCCTTTCCACTTGCTTGCGCGAACTGGAGGTGACAGAAGGAAAGAAGAGAGGAGGTTAGCCTTGCTGGAGCTCAACGGAAGATCATTCAGTTCCTCAGCTGCATCAAAGTCAATACAGCAAGCCGCTTGCATTTCAAACTCACCTCCCTCCCTATGATTAGGTTCTACTGGAAGAGGAGCAGAGCGCACGCCGGCTTTGTCTCGTCACTAATAAACACAGAGGAGCGCTTCACCCTTAACTGGAGTGCTAACAGATCCAATGCTATCTGCCAGTAATGCTATCACTTGGAGGGGCATCGCAGAATTGGACTAGGGGGTCGATGGCAGCGTGCGCACACACACAGGATCGTAAGATCGATAGAAAAGCCCAATGAGAGCATGAAGTCAATATCTTGTCCCTTTTATCCCCTCAGGTGGGCCGTAATAAGGCCAGAGAGAAGACGGAGAGCCGCTATCCCGGGCAGGGTGGCCACCGAAACCAAATCTTTATGATATTATTCTGAGAGTCAAGTGTAGATGAAGTATCATGAAACCAAGTAATAACACACTATCACAGCAAAGAGTGCTGCGAGCTGCATCAGGAATAACAGCATGTTGATCGGAGGTCGAGGTGGAGGTGATTGGATGAAGAAGCAGGGAAATGGAGACGAGACAAAGTTTTGTTTTGTCTTAATCCAGTTTCATGGACATGAATTAGGTGTTCTGTCAGTTTACAGGGCAAGTATCTTGATACATGATATATATAGATGGATAATTTGAATTCCTTTTTATGCACTTCATAAATGCTGGGACCGGGCGACAAAATCAAACGTTGCGATATCTTCGGCCAAATATCAAAATTGTGACATTGTATGGGTGACAGTGAGTACAAAATATAAACACAATGTGGATGTAATGGTGGGTAGAGGCAAGTATTAGAACAAGTAGAACAGTCTGGTAAGTTCAGTCAATGACATCACTTCCAGATAAGCAAAAGAGATCCCAACAAACATGACACCACATTAGTACTGCAAACCACCAGAACACGGCACTAGAACCAAAAGTAAGACCAACAGGGAAAGATGTGAAACAAATACCAAAAATCCCCGCTGCCACAGGGAAAAAAACTGACTTGTGCCATATCAAGTTACAACGTTACTCAAAATCTGAGATGAAATAGTCTCATATCACTATAATGATATTACCAACCTGTTCACATGAGCATATAAGCAAACAGTACCAGCACCATTTATATGTATCCCAGAAAATGAAGCCACCAATCTAAGTGTGTCAACATCAAATTAAGGTCAATGAGCTCTTCTAATTGTAAACCAGAATAGCACACTCACAAATGTCAAAAGATAAACTACATGCATAAATACCGTCTGTTACAATACTTTCATACGCAAGTTTCAAATGAACAGAAACAAATACAGACGAGGTAGAGATCCTACTAGAGCCTGACCAATATATCAGCTGGCCGATATCGACCCATCATAGATGCATCAGCATTTGCATATACGTTGGATATGGCTCCATGTTGGGCTCCAAATCCTACAGCAGAGAATGATAATAATAGATCAAGTAATGTTCACATGAAGGAGCAAATAACTGGCATATTCATCGATAATGAAAGTTACCGTTTACTGTAGATACAACACTACTTCCGAAAATCAGAGGAGATGTCTTCAAAGTGTTAGTTTTGTCAGACAGCCTTGTATGACAGCTGAAGATCATCAATTTACAACAGACATAAGACATGAGACACTTTGTCATTGTAGTCATACAACTAAATATTGTGTGGTAGCTCTACAGAGCCTAGCTGCTGCGTCTGCACACGCCGCCATCTTGGATGATATAGAAGAAAAGCAGGAAATTCTCACATACTGTATGAGAAGCTGGGACTAGTGAATGTTAAATGCTTTTGCTTGAGAAATGACCAACAACGTAATCGATTGTTAAAATGGCTGCCGATTAATTTTTGTCCATCACCTAATCGATCAGTTAATTGGTCAAAATCCTGAACATCGAGAACAGGACCAATTACAGCAGCCCTCACAGCTCTTAGTAAGTGCTTTGCCACGAGCAAACAAATTAAAAACTTAGAGAGTTGTCTGATATTTATCTAGATCACATACTGTGCCCACACACACACACACACACACACACACACACACACACACACAGCCACACAGTCCATATGGCCGGTTGTCATGTCCTCGCCATCTCCACGGCCCTATCTCCTGTCTCGTCCTTCCTGCCTGCTGCATTAGTGGCTGCTGGATAAATACCAGCCCACTGACTGCCCAAGGGAACAAAGGTTAGATACACAGAGATCTACAGTGAGACACGCACACACGATTGATGGTAGTTAAACACTTAAAAAGCTCACTAAATCACAGTCATGGCGACTGAAAAAAAAAAAAATCCACGTGACAACAGTAACACACACACACACACACACACACACACAGAAGATGGTGTGGGTGACTTAAACGCCAGCAGCAACTATTACCAGATAATCCTCATGTTAGCAGGGACGGGAACGGAGGGAAAGAGAGGGGGAGAGGAGAGGCAGAGGGAGACAAACTAGTCTATTTATCTTGGGGAATAGAAGGAGGGTGATGATGCATGATCAAGCGAAAGCAATCATGTCATCATTTCTGAAAGGTGGGAGAAAATAATTCCCCCTCCCCTCCTCTTCCTCTCCCCCCTTTTCCTCACTCCTTTCCCTTTTCAACCTCAATCACTGTGTGGCGAACAGATAAAAGAATGATTTGAGAGTCACAGAGAGGAAAAGAAAAGAGGGAGAGACCTTGCTGCAAGTCAGGAGCACAGTGGGGAGTGTAGTTCAAATAAATAGCCTCCCTTAAAGAGCGAGCGCGAGGCAGGAGGAGAGGGACGAGAGGGAAGGCCGAGACGTGGAAGAGACGGACGGATGGAAAGCCTACTGGAGCTTTAGATCACAAAAACTTTGCCTAATTGATTGCATTAGACATCTCTCTCCCTCATACACTCCAGCGACACACACACACACAAGCGCACAGGGAGTGTATCAGGGGTTATCTTTGCTCTAACTAGGTGTTGTCACACACTCGCGCACACTCTGGCGGTGCTGGGCACGAGTAGATCGGGGCTCTGCACGCTCTAACTAGGTGTAAATACAATAACAAGCCTGTAATTAAGTGAGCATGATGAAGTTAATGGAGATCGGCCATTCCGTCGGCCGCCTCCATGAATATTCTATTAGGCTGGTGGCGACGGGCAGCTGGAATAGCAGTTAATTTAATCACCACTCGGAGCACGGGGAAACTTCTTTGTGTGAGTGTAATTGCACAGAATGAATAATTGATTTGACAATCGCACCCGCGGATTTTGCCACCCCGCTTTGTATCGCCGGTAAAAGGGAGGGGAGCGTGGAAGATGAAGAGAGAGAGAGAGAGAGAAGGGGGAAGAAAATGGAGAGGGAAGAAGAGGTGGACAAGGAGTGGAGGAGAGGAGAGGAGAAGAGAGGAGAAAGAAGATAGAGCAGGAGCGGAAGAGGAGTGGGAGGGGAAAAGAGGAGCAAATGCAGAGTG
The DNA here is from genome assembly GCA_039737535.1 of Lagodon rhomboides. Lineage (NCBI taxonomy): Eukaryota > Metazoa > Chordata > Actinopteri > Spariformes > Sparidae > Lagodon > Lagodon rhomboides. Next base: position 13,954,361 of record CM077803.1, read on the forward strand.
CTGAGAGGTGGCAGGGAGGCTGTCGGTAAATGGATCATTAGAAAAGCGCAGCTCAAGGACAATTTATATTTTATCAATGCGGCAAAATTACATTATTGCTCACACACGCAATCATACTGCCCACACTCCAGATTGAGACCCGGAGGGGAGGGGTGATGGAGGGAAGAGAAAGGCAACAGATAGACAGAGGAAGGGAGGGAGAGGGAGAGATAGAAAAAAAAAGAGACGAGAGAGAAGAAAAGTGACATGAAATGATTTGAAAGTCATTGATACGGGATGTTCCCAGCTAAGGAACGGACAGCGTGTTTTTTTTTCCCCCTCCATAATGTGTGTGCCTGTGTGTGTGTGCGCACGCGTGTGCGTATAATCTATTAGAGATCTCCTGCGGCGGATGAAATTACCTCCATGTTTTACTCAGTCGCGGCAATCAGGCACAAAAATGCAATGTACATGTAGATAAGGCAGGCGGTGGCTTGCGAAAATGTGCGCACACACTCACACACAGCAGCGCTGCATTGTGTGCGCAAATTCAAGCTGATCAAAATACATTCAGCCTCGACTCCGAGCTCTTTTGTGTAAAGCTATTTTACTTTAATGTGCTTTATTGTGTGTTCAGCACACATGTAAACACACATTCAGAGTTTTCGGAATGGCTGGACGAACCATAAATGTCCAGATATCATCGAAAAACAACATGGTTGAACAGGTACTTAGGTCAATAAATTATATAAAAAAACCAACAACACCTGCAACGTGAGACTTCCTCAGCCTGTCTACGACTCTGGGGGCATTTTCAAACCTGTAGTCTTATTTTTACCCATGATTCATTTGGGCAGATGTAGCAGAAACGCTCTTACGTGGACCCAAAGAAACTCACAGAGAACCTTTAGAGGAATGGTCTTCAGATCAGAAACAAATCCTAGAGGGTCTAATTCGTGGGAGGAACATCACCCGACTACAATCCGACCCACCTCAAAGCATACGCAGCAGGTTTGAGTTAACCAGCCTCTGAAGTCAGGCGTAAGAACGCTTTGCATTTATATTACAACGCATCAATTTTAATGTATTCTCCAAGTCCATTCATTACTATTGAAGATGCAATCATTTAAAAAACAGCCAGGCTCTGTAGATACAAGAGGAAATCGTACATTTGTTGGGGACTATTTTCCGCTGTGGATGAATACACGTTTGTTGTCACACAGTGTGGCTCACTGGCCATCCAGGCCGGCAGGATGTAATGTTAGCGGTTAACGTTTCTGCAATCTACAGATACGCCCAGGGTTGACATTTCTAGCAAACGTGGCATATCACCTTCACTTTATGTGCTTATTAGCTAACTGTCGCATCAGGACGTGGCGTTATCACAACCTAACATGGCTGCCAAACCGCCGACCGTAGCTCGAGTCACAACTGTGCATATTTGTACATGACACGTTTTAATGGTGAAAAAATTGGCTATTTTTCACAGGAAGTCGGATCATCTCCATCCGTGATCGTGACCAAAACAGGTATTTTAAGTCAAACCACGATGTTTCCCTAACCCTCACCAAGTGTTTTTTGTGCCCAAACCTCAGCAGAGCATAAGCATAAACATACGTTAAGATGCAACACAAGAAACGTTTAGTTCTAACACATCTGTGGTCTTGCAGAAACTTGCTTGGCTAACATTAATTCTGGAAACTGGGCTGCACTGGCGTGTTTTTAGGCATTTTAAGACATTTTTTGAATGATACCTCTACACACATCTGAATGGGTGACAGGTGTGTGGGAGGAAGGTGCATCTTGAAAACAATGAGAAGAACTCCCGCACATCGCCTCGCTTACTGCCAAAATATTTATGTACTTCAAACATTTTGGTCAGTCTGACATTGACACATCGTCATTTCAATGGGTTGCATCACAACAATTACCGAGATTGGTTTTTATATAACAGTTTGTTTTCGGACAACAACTGAACTCTTCAGCACAGACGGATAAGACACATGAGGCTTCGGCTACATCATACTTCACTGCTGGTTTCATCTTTTCTTGTGATTGGTTGAAAATAATAAAACTACAGTTCAGTTTAGACAAAGGTATTTCTTCAAAACTAATGTACCAACACCCCTGATGACCAGTTTTAACTGTTCATGATATGAAATAGTAGAAAAAGGTCATCGCGATGTGTAACCAGCTCTTGTAGTAGCAGATTAAGCGATTTATATACACAGACAACAATGTGTAGGTGAGCTGGTGTACATAAACAAATGCTGCTCATAAATCTCTATAGGTATGTATGCACACACTCCCACAGGGACAACACTCACAACAGCGCGGAGTAGGGTGTATAGGATTGAATGTCTCAGGCCTGTAATCGGAGCAGCGTGGCCCCTGGGTGTGTAATGCAGTAATATGGGGTATTACTGCCCCAGGACAGAGGGATAACACCATAAACCTATATTTTATAGCAGCATGAGTGTGTGTATACATGCATCCTTCTCTATTTGAGGACAGAAGCGGCAGGAGTTGTGTCAGCAACATGGCGACTGAGATCTGCCATGTTGGCTTGGACTGCTATGATGAGTTACACTTCAATTCGTAGCAATGTTACCTCATCCTGTTGTTACACTCTCCACTATGGCCTGGTTATGTAGTGTTTAAACTGTAACAATCTTTAGCAATCACTTATAGCAATCAACCTTCCAATATAATTAATCTGGTCTATTATTAAATAATTATATGCTTCATGTTGGTGGAAACATATTTCGCTGTGACTTTGATATTGCTACATATTTTCACAGTGACACAGAGTCAGCGGGCACTTGTTGTGAATGTTAACTCCGCAGAGTGCTGGGCGGTGCTGAACACTGGTCGCAGAACAGTACTGGGTGTTTCAGCCGACATCTTTCGCGTCTTTCGCGTCTTTCACTCAAAACACATTTTGGGGACGATGTCGGGAAAGAGGAGGTTTTGTGTTTAAGGAACCAAACCATCAAACTGGGAGGGGGATGATTTGACGGACTGGCAGCTCAGAGAACACAAGAGAGAAATTGCTTCTCGACTGAGGGGGCCAGTAGCGAGTAAACACGATGGTGTCTGGACATGACGCAGTGGTTAAAAACCCACAGCTGGTGGGCGAGCGAGTCCCTCCAGAAGCTTCTGTCCCGTGTGCCCACTAATCTCCGTCCCGTTAAGGCCCAGACACACCAGGCCAATGTCGACCCCTTGAGCATTGTTAGAGCCGTCAGTGGATGTCTGTGGCTCTATCTGGTGACAGTCCTTGTCGGTGGCTTTTTGGTCCACTGAGCATGTAGCATGTAGAGAAAAAGAGAAAAAGAAAAGGAAAGTCCCTTGAGCCTGTCGCTGTAGTATCCATGATTTCACCCATTTAACGTGGTTTCTTTTTACTTTTCCCCCCTGCCTCTTCGCCAGTGACATTTTCAACATTTAATCGGACATATTCTCGATTAGAAGCGGCTGTGTTCAGGGAATGGTGTCAAAAAATGCTGCTTAATCATAACAACGGTTTGTATATCAGCAGAGAGGTTTTTCCTTTCATGCAGGAATAGAACATACAAGCTTGTTGGCTGGCAGCTGTAGACTTGGCAGTGTGCTCAAGTGCAGCTTTTTGGCCGAGACACAGGAAAAGTGAGGCGACACAACAGTCGGCCTTGGACGCAGCTCGTTCTTTGATGTCAGATGGTGTGTCAGGGCCTTAACAGTTTGGGCCAGCTATCTTTGCTATCTACTGTATTGATTAAACACTGATGTTTAACTTAAGAATGGAAAGAGATAATAAATATGATTTAAAATGTTTGCAGATTATCTATATTGTTAATGAGCTCCGGTGCAGGGTGTGTGAATGGAATCTAAAAGGTTTCAGTATGTGTCAACAGGTGTAGATGCCAACCTGAGGGTCAGGTTAAAGTTAAATAAGATAAAACTGAGGGGTCACAGGATGGTAAAGGAATAAAAACATCACATAATGATCTTCATTTTTGTCAAACTCTCCTCTAACATTGCTTACTGTATGAAATAATAGTTTGACAAGGTCTGATTAAAAGGGCCCTGTGGGACTGGAATCTGGTTGTTAGTTTATGTTACTCCATTTCTAAACTAACATTAGCTAATGTTGCTCTGTTAGCAGAGCCAGGGAGAGGCACTGAGATCATTGAGAACATTGCGAAAAATCTGACCTGAGTCCTTCATAACCCAAATCCACAGTCCAGCAGCATTAAACAAGTACAAATCATCCACAGGCTTGTAAAGGCAACAGAGACAGACGGGGAAGGTCTCATATTTCACGTCATGTTACTATCTGCTCACATAAAGCCAGTTAAAATGCGACTGATACATGGAAATTGCAACAAATTGTTACATAGAGCCCCTTAATATTCGGGTAGATTTAAATATTGTATATTGTTTGTTTTTATAGTTTTACTCCAATGGCTAAACCAACCAATCTGGGAAGTCAAAACCACTCTTAGACTGCACCGCTCACAGCTCATTGACACCAGTTAAGTGGCTTTTACTAGTCTGAGGACATGAAAATGCTTGCAGTTGCTGTAAGACAAGATGGTAAACTGCTCCACAACCAGGCAACATGTACACAGGGTCTTTCATATGTACAGTAAACTGTGAGCGCACATTTCTGACAAATACCATCAAATATAGAATGTGCTGTTTTTCATTGTGAGGCACAAAATTAGGCTGAAATTCAGGAAGAGAAAACCCAGCGCAGATCAAAAACACTGCAGAGCACGGGAACATAAAGAAAGGAGGAGAGTCAGGAATTGATTGGCGATGATTTCTTGCATCTGGGCAAAGACAGAAATAAAAGAAAGCAAAAATGGAGGCTATAATCATGTTAGTACTCCTTCTCTCCTCCCCCCCTTCCTCCTCCACACCAGCCCAATCCCTCTATTTCAGCTCCCTCCATCTTCTGAGTGGTCATCTGTTGATTACACGTTATATTTACCTCTGCTGTCTCACTCTTTCGCTGCCTCGCTCAGGTCCTGACTGGCGCACACACACACACACACTCGCAGTATTCAGGCATACATACATAAATAACATACATACATAAATATTTAATCAAATAAATAAATCACTCGGCCTGGCGGCCCTTTCTAATCAAGTGACATCAATCAGGGAGAACTATGGGTAAAAGAGGCCTTGTGGCTGACGCCTACTGAGCGCGCCCAGAGCGCTGGAGTAGCGTCTATTTGAGTCCAAGGGGGGAAATATACGCTCCATGTCCCATTATAGGAGAAGGGCTATCCTTTCGTCAGCGCGCCCATTACTCCCCCTATCATTTCCCCAAATCTAAAACCTGTTTTCAATCAACACAGCCAAACGAGTGCCTGTCCAAGAGAGAGAGGGAGAGAGAGAGAGAGCAAGATTGAGAGAGAGAGAGCGAGAGAGAGAGAGAGAGAAAGGAGAGAGAGAGCAAAGGAGAGAAAGCGGCAGAGATGGACAGTGAGGGTAGGGGTAGAGGGAGAGCGATCGAGGGCTCTTTCCTTCTTTCTTCCAGTGATTGGAGCGTTTTGCATTCTGTATGTGTGTGTGATTGAATCCGTCTCCAAAATTAGGGCTGTCGACTCGAGGAGCTGAATGTCCTTAACCCCCCTTCCCATATCCAATGCCCATCCTCCGCTACTTGTGTGTGTGTGTGTGTGTGTGTGTGTGTGTGTGTGTGTGTGTGTGTGTCACATCATTGGGGAATATTGTAAGTGTAGCCTGGGTAAAAGGTTTACGTTGAGCCATTGATTGCTAATGCTATGTTGTATGTGTATTTGTGAGGAAGCATTGTTAAGACATCAAAATTCAAACTTCAATAGCGGTTCTGGTAACTTGATTTCTGTTCCAAAAGGCGGGACTGCAGAATAATAAAAAGGAATATATTTCATTTAAAAAAGCAAGCCCTGTTTTCACAAATAGTAGTGTGCAAAACTTCAGAAATCACCTCTAGCTGCAAGACCCAACAGTACAGTAACTTGCAACATGTATGTGTTTGTGTTTGCGTAACCTTACTTCTCTCTTCACCCTGTAGCATTTTGGCAGCTGCATGGTCCCAGTCAAAGATGAACCTGTAGAAGCAGAGCTGGTTGTACAGGGCCTTCTCCGAGTACTGCAGAGAAAACAAAGAACAAACACACGTTAAAACATTGGAACCTCAACTAAAACACAAGATGATCAACAGCTGACGCACAATCTGATCAATATTGTGTCAAAACTGTTAGCGAGCTTCAGTTAGGGTCTTTGAGTCTAAATCATTTCTCTATGTTTTGAAAAGGTCCAGTGTGTAGGATTTAGTGTGTATAGCGGTGAGGTTAAAACCAACTGAACACCCCTCGTCTCAATCTTTTCTACAGTGACCACAAAAAACGTGACAAACACATGAGGCCCTTGTAGAGTCAGTGTTTGGTTTGTCCAATATGGGCTACTGTAGAAACATGGTGGGGCAACATGGTGGACTCCCTGTAGTTGTAAAAGGCTCAGTCTAAGATAACAAAAACACAAAAATTCCTATTTTCAGTTGATTTTACACTAGTGAAAGCATAATTATGATCAATATGTGCCATTTCTGCCTTGCATTCACCAGACTGGACCTTTCAATTGGTATACCTCGCTGCATTAAAACAATTTTTACATGACGGTGACATGAGGATCATTGTGTTGTGAGACAAACGGGAGTCGACACCTTTTAGATTAGATTTGGAAGTTTTCAACACCCTGTTTTCAAAATGGCTGCAAATACCAACATGGCAGGTAGTTGCATTTAAATAAATGAGTATCAGTATTAGGACTGATCAGAGGATATTTAAATAGTTTGGTATCGCCTAAACAGATCAGAATCCAACCCTTTCTTTGCTGAATTTCACTGGGTTTTGTCAGCTTACTCATGTTGCAGCGCTCCATAATAACACACGCAGCACATGCAGGCATTTAACTGCTTTAAGTGTGAAATAAGACTGTTTGAATGTGAAAAATTATTTGATTGCGCTGAATCTGTTCTGACACTCTCTCTGTCTCATAAGCAAAGCTCAGTGCAGCAAACATTTAGTGAGCTTCTCCTCTTTAACCGGCGCAGATCGCTGCTCTCACCGCTTAAAATGACAAACGGCAGCAGGTCAGATCAGCTGTCGCTAATTTACATTAATCCAGTGAATAACGAGATGGCAGGCCAAAATTAAACTGTCTGTCGTCAGGTTTGTGTGCTCTCTGCAAGCACATGTCTGAATTTTTCCAGTTAAACTTTCATTCAGATTATATAAATAATTTAAATTAATGACTCTGTAGTTTTGAATCAGGACTTTGAGCGTTTGGATGAAGAACTTGGAGCCGAATTAAGAAGGCTGGAGCCGTTATATCAGAGTGTCAGATAGATATTTTAACACCACATAAGTTAATATAAGTATCTAATGAGAATATAAGTGATATGTGTATGAATACACACTTATTTTGTAAACATGATTTAATAAAAAATTGCTCCCACAAAAAAAGAAAAAAATCCAAACTTTTGCTGTTTCAGCTTCTCAAACGTGAATAATTGCTGCCTTAAACAATGGAACACTGAGCTCTTTGGGCTCAAACCGTTAGTTTGACAAAACAAACCGTTTAGTATGTTCTCACATTTTATAAACAAAAGAATTGACCAAATAATTCAGAAAATAATCTGCAGAAGATTCACTAATGAAAATAACGTGAACATTCCAATTTTGGAATAACAACAGAAAGTTTTGCCTGTTTTTCCAATTCTGCTGACATAGTGTAAAAGCACATATGTTTTACTTGGGAGGCCACACAGGTATATAAACGTTGATCCATCTTAGCATTTCACAGGCTACTTTTATCTTATATTTGTATCTGCCAAGGGACTCCATCTGCGATTGATTAACTAGTGGACTAACTGCCCTCGCTCATCCCCTCCGGTCTGTCAATCACACAAACTCTGCAGAGGTAGAGACACTTTAACGTATAACATGCTTCCTGTAAACATACTCACACTGTGGTGCGACCTCTCCTATGTTTTGCAGACCTGTTTATGCTGTTGTTTTGTGCAAACTTCTAAGTTTTGATCAGATACACAGTTAGAGATGAAGATTCCTCCACATGCAGCTCACCTGCTGTTATGACATCATGAAAAAATACAAAACCACTTTTTTTTTTGGGCGAAGTAAGCCAATGTGCTGCATGAAGGTGGACAATTAAAACAACACTATGTAACAGAAGCAAACTCTTAAAAAGAAAGTTCTTTTTTGAGTCTCATTTCAAGGTCATCAATTACAAATTACTCCCTTCCCTCCTTAAACTCCTTCCACAGAAACACATACAGTATGTCACCACTCGTTGGAAGTTATCCATCATCATTATTTTAGTGTAATGAGAGTGGAGAGTGGAGATCAAGACAGGCCACAAAGACATCCAAAACAGATGAATACAACCCGTTTACCAGTTTGAGAAACAGGTAGACTCGACAAATGTGCGCCCCGCTCGTTCGCCTGTACCTCCCTGAAAACATCTCCCTTCCTCTGTGTGACACAGTAAAGCAAGAAAACAAATTTGCTTGCTTTGTTAATCTCCACTGCAATTAACTGGAGCCACACGACAGCCTGCCAGAGGGAGAGAGAGAGAGAGAGGAGGGGGGAGAGAGACGGAGAGGATGAGCGAGACGGAGAGGTGGGAGGGAAAGAGAGAAGGAAAAACAAGAGCGAAAGAGAGAGGGCGCAGATACAGAGAGAAGTGAGAGATAGAGAGAATCAGACACAGTGAGGGAGAGAGAGAGAAAGAAAAAAGGGGATCAGGCCTGAAATACCCTCCCTCATAATAGTTTGTTGTGATAAGCCATTGTGAGAGAGGCATGCGAACAGCCGAGGCTGTCAATTTGATTAGCCATTATACTGCATGTTTAATTGCAGTTATTGGCTCGTCATTTCCCTGCTACGCTGGAGAGGGCACGCTAAGCCCCGACCCCACACTGCCATCAGGTGTGCGCCGAGTGCTTTATTATTACCACCAGGAAGAATCCCCTGACAATTCCCGTGTGTCAGAATCTGTGTGTGTGTGTGTGTGTGTGTCAGAGGGAGTGAAGTGAGTTTGTGTGTGCCCATTATACCTGCCAATCGGCGATGTGCGTAATTGTAATTTCAGTTTTTACTGCTGTGGCATAATCAAGTGGCAAGAGTATCTAATGCAACTAAATGCAAACTATGTGATGTGTGAACGTGTGTGTGTGTGTGTGTGTGTTTAATGGCTTTCTATGGCTGCCCACATGGCACGCACAGCTGTTGACCGTTGATGCACTGCCTAGTCAACAACCAAACCATGCACATCCCATAATGGAGCCTCGGTTACCGTTGCCAAGGTTGAACAAGCTCGGTCGGCGCAAAGGCCGCACACCACTTCTTGCTCTTGAAAATAAAACACACATACACACACAAGCGCGCGCACACACACACACACATTCAAACAATATAATGCTGATTGTGGGCGGGCCAGTCGCTGCATACTGATTGACTGACAGGTGTCAGAAAGGCGTGGCTAAAATGTTACAGGGTTGTTATTGAATTTAGGGCCCCGCAACCCCACCTCACTCACTCTCTCTCTCTCTCTCTCTCACACACACACACACACAGCAACACACACACACACACACACACACACGCCTACCTCGTCATTCAGCTCGGCGCTTTGTTCCTGCACTGACACCATTTCAATTTGCTCCACAAATCTGCAGCATTTTCAGCCTGACTGCCTAAGGAGCAAACCAGCTGTGAAATTGCCTCTCTCCCGGGAGCGTAGGACCCCCCAGCCCCCACCTCGTACCCCTTGCTCCTTTGCCTCCCTCTTCCCCCGAATGACTCCCCCACCTCCCCGATACACACATCACGCCGCCATGTACACATGCACAAACACGGTTAAGCCGAAAAGGAAGAGGGAAATGCGTATACGTGTGTGAGAGGAGACGGAAGGAACGGAGACAGGATGTATAGAATAAAGGAGAAAGTAAGAAATAAGAAAAAGAGGCCAAATCATACAAATTGATCTAAATCACAGAGAGTGGCTCACGCAACAAAACGAGCACTCAAGACTTCCTCAGAGTCTTAAAAACACCTGTCTCTATCTTTTAGGGGACACACACATGCGCACACAGAGACACATCCGACCTCCAAAGAACTTTTGCGCACTATCCCCTCGCTCAAGTACACCAGTGAAGCAGTTAATGAAAAGGTAGTCAGTCAGACAACATGTCTGCGTGTGTATGTGAGGGAAGCAGAAACAAAAACACACACAGTTTATAGTGCACGGAGAGTGCACAAGCTGCTGAAAACTACGGCCATTCAACGCCTTGACATGGATATGGCTCAGGGGAAAATGTCTCAGGCACGGTGACACAAACAAGGCCTCGGCATCACGCACGCACGTTTCTCTCCGTGCTCCACAAACACGCGCTGTAAATACTGGAGCTACAATATCCCGAGCCCTCGCACACAAACCGCAGCTGCAGAAAGAGAGAGGGAGTGAGAAAGGGAGGGAGACGGAGAGAAACAAACATACATTTTCCCCTCAGCTGTGAGGCCACAAGGCTTTAAAACTCTTGAGCTTTTTAGATGCGATGAGCGTTATTGCCGGTTGTGGTAGTCACGCCGATCAGCTTCACAAGACACCATAATGAGTCAATATATGTAAATCTTTACTAGGCAAACACGGCGGGAAACAAAGGCATTTAACTGGTGCTCTCGCCCGCAAGCCTCCAACGATTCAGCACCGGTAATTTCTCCCCATTGAAAGGCATAATTGCCTGCTATTTGAAGATATTCATGCTCAATTTTTGAAATTAATTTCAATTGGAGGGAAATGTAGAAATGTCAGCTCCAGTGAAAGGGATTTGATTTCAATTATCCTCGCTCAAAGGACTGTGATTTCCAAATACACTTAAGCAAAATTATGACAAGAATTTTTGTTCGGCAAAATTCAGTGTTTAAAGAGCGATTAGGCGATAATGGGGCAGCTTTGAGCCGGCAGTGAATGCAGCCGTCTCCCTCTGAAAGGCACTCAATTATCTCTGATTGCTCCCGCTATAATGTATCAAATAGAGATACCTGCTATTGCCGTAATTTGTGTGAAAATTAACATGCTGCAATTTCCACTAGAGGGAAAAAGGGAGCTCTAATGGGCGCCTGAGCGTACATCAATAAAATGAGGAGAGAAAAAGAGAGAGACAGAAAGGGCGGGTGAGAGGAGGGAGGAAAAAGCGAGCCAGGAGAGAATGAGTGGAAGAGCTAAGGAGGGAGAGAAAATGAAAAGAAAAGGAGCGGGGGAAGAAAGCATTGAATAAAAAGGGGGGGAAGAAAAGGAAAGTCGGGACAGAGATTTGAGACACTGCGAGGAAAAAATAGCCCATTTGAGTTAAGCGCTGTGGAGGGAGGGAGAGGAGAGAGGCAGCGATGAAGAGCGGTGGAGAGAGAGGAAGAGAAAGAAATTTAATTTACTGAAAATATTACAAATTGCACCTGTGCATAACTCCCCCAAATTACCAACCAATCAAGGCAGAGTGCCTATTACTCTCCCATTACATGGAGATCAGATCACGCTCTGAATCTGTGTCCAGAGAGGGAGGGAGGGAGGGAAAAGGAAGAGGCAGAATGGGAGAGATGGATGGAGGGAGGAGAAGAGAGGAGAGGCACAGCAAATGTACCATGATGCAAGAGAGATAAGGACGCAAACAAGACGCTCTTTTACAAAACCTCTGGCACAAACAAGTGCTTTAAACATAAGCATACACAAAGAAGAAACCCTGATTGTCTTTCTGGCCGGTGCCGATATAAGCTTGATAATCTATGATGATACTGGCAGATAAAAAGCGTGAAGGGAGCGAAGCCAGAGTGATCCAGCAGACAGGGTCTGGCTGGATGCACAGAAAACTGATGAAGCGTCCAAAAATTGTAATAATAATTTTTTTTTTTTTAAAAAGAGTGGGGGCTGGTGGTGGATGCCTCATCTTCTTCCCTTGGTTGTTTGAGCACAGCCTATCTACCACCAGCTCAAACAGCCATGAATGGCCTCTTGAGTACTTTGCATAATTGGCAGCAATTTAATATGTAAGCTGCTGGGCTATTAATCTCCATGCACTGGCTTGAGTCAGACAACTGTGTTACCTAATACTAAATAGTCCACGTTAGCTTGATATGAAACTTCTTACACTAATTCCTGTGGAGTGAAATCGTCCTTCTCTGCAAGAGGTCAGATGTGAGGGTCAGCAACATTTATCAGCGTTTAGAGCTTATTTCTCCTCAGACAGGGCAGATGTAGCTCTTTCATGTAATGTTAAAGACTAGTTATGTTGTTAATTATCTTATGGATGCATTTATAAAGATTTTATATGTAGAAAAAATAAAAAGATTCTAGGTTTGCAGATTGTATCTATCTAAATTTGGTTAACTTGACTTAAATTTGAACCATTTTCATTATTTAGACAACCTGGAGCTGGTATAAAATAGAGGAAATAATAAGAAAACACCTTTTTTCACCGAGAAGACACAACAAAACCGCAATGGGGTCATCGTTGGTAGTCAAGGTGGAAAATGGTAGAGAGCAGGAGGATCATGACACCACAGAAGAACAGCCTTCTGAATTCTTGCCCCAGGCTGTATACATGAATGTTTTCAAATGTCACACAAGCTGAATCTGTAACACCTTGACTGTAGGTGTGGCCCATATGGACCTTAAATAACATAAATAATAACACAATATTCCAGGGTATTTCTGCGAGAAGGATATTTTTGATGATATGACAAAATAATGAACAGTATTTTTGGTTTTGAACTCTTCTTCCGGGATATTTGTGCCACCTTGTACTCAACCAAGCTTCTGCTTGAGATGGTGAAACAAGTTTGTATTTTTTTTGTCTTCTTCCACTTCTTGGAATGTTGTACATTTGATCTTTTATAACTCAACTATCTCTACAATATTGCCATTATTACTGCATGAATTTTGTTTTTTTTTTAACATATTAACGATTATACCAAAACACCCCTGCTTCACTAGATAAACACTGCTCCTTCTATTTCTGTGAACTCATTTTTTTACTGTGCTATATTTGTCTGTGCGCCATCTATCAGTCAATTAGCAGTCAGTTGGTTGTAACGCGGTGCTAACAAGACCAAGCCAGCATATTGTCGAGAACAGATCCTTCAACCAGATGGAGGTCCCCTGACTGGGTGCCATCACAGCACTGCTAAAACACAGGGAATTCTTTTATCTCATAGGTCACTTTAAAGGGGCTCTATGTACAATCTGAAGTCATTTACATATGTAAATCACTTTTTATTGGCCATAAGTGATTGGATTGTAACGTTAAGTGAAAAATTGGAACGTTTCAAGTGCCTCTCTGCTCCGCTAACAGAGAGCAACAGTAGCTAATGCTAGTTTAGAGATGGTGTCCGCTAACAGAAACAAACTGCGGGCTTCATACACAACACAAAAGTTACACAGAGCCCCTTCAAAGTCTTCAAATGTTTATAAAAGGTTTAATTGAATTAATAAGATCTAAGTGTATCTAATTCAGTGGTTCCCAAGTGGTGTAGCGAGGCTCACTGGTGTGCCTTGGGAATCTGTTTCAACCATAGATTATTAATGACATATACAACTATACAGCATACAATGAATGAGTTTTTAATTTACTATATCCTTAGATAACAAGTGTTATAAAGTTTATTCTGCACATACACAAATACAGGTGAGCCTTGAAATTTTGGCTCGGCCTTGGACACGAAAAGCCAGAAAACCACAGATCTAAAAGATGAGATCAGCACATGAGAGGCTCCAGATGTGTTGTTGACAAAAGTTAATATTATCTTGGATGTAGTTTCACTGAAGCTCCTAACAGTTTTGCTTGCTCATCTCCTTATAAACCCCCTCAAGATTTACGAGTTTTCTCATTATCCATAAATCTGTTGACTATTTCCTTGATTAACTGTTGTAGAGTGTCATAATTAGTCTTAGAAGAAGAGCATAGAAGAAGTATATTATGAGAGGCGGCAGAGATCAAACAGTGCAGGTAAATGAAGAGAGGCCACAGATTTAAGGGTAGAGAAGGGGTGCACGAGTGAGCACAGAGAGTTAAATGTTTTATTCAGCCCCGCAGTTTAAAGTGCCAGGGCCTTCAGGCACGGCAATGGCCGCCTAAGTGGCTACAGTGACAGCAGAAATTGGCCTTCTGGTTTACAACCTGTCGCCACAGAGTCAGACACAGCAAAGCAGCAAAGGGGGCGCAGCGCACAGAGATAAAAAAAAATAAAAAAAACACAACAAAATTGACAAGAGAGTTAAGGCAAGGGTTGAGACAGGACTGGTAAGAATGGGACAGAGAACGAGGGGACAAAAAAAAAAATAGATTGAACCATCACGCTCAAATTGAAAGGGAGAGTGTTTCTTTTAAATCCAGTGGTCAAGCTAACAAAGCGTTCATAAGACGGCGACAAGAGCTGGACAGACAGATGCTTTTAATGGTTTAACCACTGACCACCTCTTAGGAAGGCATGTGAGTGGACAGACACACTGTCACACACACATGCTGGGGGACAAATATAAGATCACTTTTATCACATTGCGCGTGTATATATATGGTGAAATGTGATCCTAATGAGTAAAGATGTACAGCACATAAGAGAGGAGAGACTTCAGCTCCATAGCACCATCATCTGGACAAAACATACAGAATCCACCAACGTGCTCTGGTGTGTGCATTCATCTCAACCTCATTCTGATGTGTATTAAAATAGGAGAACAGCATAGTTGTGTGTGTTTGAGCGTGGATTCTGGTGTTCGTCTTACCTCTGGTCGGAGCGTGGCCCTGGTGCAGGCGGGGCAGATGGGCCCGTGGCGGGAGAAAGCGATGGGCAGACGTCTGGTCCTGTTCTGGCAGGCCTGGTCTTCACACACCAACCAGCCCTGAGACACACACATCAGACACATTATTTAGACCAGCTGTGACACTTCAGAACTTCAGGAGAGCTGCAACAGTTGAGCAACCAAGAATTACCATGCAGCTATCGTGATGATTGCTGCTTTTTTTGACCATCGTACCAAATATCTGGGGGGGTTGGATTGTTGGTTCATATGTAGTTTGAGAGAAATTCAAACTCTGAATTACTACCTCATTAATATCGTGAATATTAGAATTCTAACGCAGAAATATTTATCTTTTCCATGAAACAAGTGAACATTCATTCATGAAAATGAAGAGTGTTTGCTTTTTTAGCTTGTTAGGCATGAAAAATAAATAAGTCAATGAAGATCTTCCTCTTCTGATCACAATTTCTTCCCCAAAACTACATAGTGCACCTTCAAAACAAAACATTTTGAAGACGTTGGGATACATTTTAGAGCCTAAGTGACTAATCTCAACCACGTTGACTAGTTATTAATAACAAAATAATAATCAGCTGTGTCTTTAAACTTTATTGTATGTCTGGAGGTTTTGGCTGCTCAGAAGAAGAAACTATTCACCGAAAACAACAATATCAAGCAACAAAGTCAAAATACTCTCTGCTAATTGACCCATTTGCCATTCTATGATTTTCAGAGCATTAATCAAACTCCCTGAATTCCCATTACTTTCTGTTCTAACTCTAACTTCTTCAGGTTATCCCTGATGGAAATATCTCAAAACACACAGGAATAAGGTTTGTTTCCATCAGAGAGATGAATATAGAAGAAAAAAAAACCCTTCACACCAGCCTTTGCAACTCTACGTGATTACTTATTTATAAAACGTGTTGGTGTCGCCGTTTATTCTGTTGCTAAAAAAAAAAAGAAAGAAAAAGAATTGACCAAAAAAAAAAAAAAACTTTTGTTGCCTCAAGACACTTTAAAGAACGGTTTCTGGTAATGAGGAAAATTTTGCTGAAAATTGTTGCTCCCATTTAGCTGCTCTAATTCTGCACTACAGAAGTGACAAGAAAAGTAGTCGGAGGAAGAAAAAGCAGAAACAACTGCAGCGAGAGGTGAGTAAAAAAAACAAGAGCTTTACATCTGACTTCACATCCCACTCTGCTCTCTCCTTTCTCTTTACATTTGAACGTATCTTCAGCTGCTGTGTGTCAGGGTCCTGCTCGGTGACTACTTGTCAGACGGGCAGAGCAGTGGACAGCCAAAACGGCAGTAGTTAGGACCCCCTGGGGTGAGGTAGTGACCCTGGGCAGGTGCTGTGGTCTAACCCTCTCAATCTCCCCGTATTCTTCCAGACCCCTCCACCCCCTCTGCTTCTTATTCCCTGTCATTACTAAGGGGGGTTTAAAGGAGAGGGGGTTAATGCCCAACTAATGACAGAGCATAAGACCCACCACCATCAACGCCTTTGCTTCTTTCCTCCATCCATCCCTCCATCCTTCCTTCCTTCTATTCACTCAAAATAAACCCCCTCAGAACCACTGCACCTGTCTTTCTATCCACATCCCCCTCGCACCGACAGGCAGCCACCGTTTCTCTGATTGATTTTTATGCTTTGCTTTGTCTCGTGTCTTGATCAGTTTTGAGCAGCAGCAGCAGCCACAAAAGGAGAGGTAAAGATTATTTTCTTTTCTTTACAGCTGACTCTTACAGTATATAAACCACTTTTCACGGCGCAGAAACCTTCAATAACCTTTTTATGGCAGGACCCAACCAGAAAAAACTGGTTAGAAGGACGAGTTACCTCAATGCGTTTCCACTCAACACAAATACATTCATTGAAGTTGCTGAAGCCTATTAGAAAGTGCAGAGACATTACCAATAGAGAGATAAAAATAAAACATTATCATTAGGATGTTTCAATATTAAATGTAACAAAAAGCATACTTTTTACATACTTTTATGTGTTTTATAACTTTGAATCACTTCGGGTGTTACAAGAAGTCTGTGCAGATGGGTTTGTACCACCTTAACACACCTGCGCAATGCTATTTCTCAGACTGTGCTTTGAAAAACTGCTCAAACTCTGTCAACTCACATGGGGACATGAGTGGACAAGATATTTTTCAAAGCTGTTGCATTGTTTTTTTTTTTCTTCCCTTGTTGGAAAAGACATTGTTGCTCCTCTCTTGTAGCATATGACAGGTTTTCCTCTTGGATCTGGACTTTCGTTGTTTCATTCCCCTAAACAACTGAAGTAGATGGGGACTTGTTTTGAGATGTACAAAAAGCTGCTGTAAAGAAACAAAACAAACATAAAATTGCTCCACACAGCTCTTCTGGCATTATCCAAGTCCACAAAAAAGACATTATTGACAACCTTCAACATGGTCGAGCTTGTACGCCCACCTCAGACGGGGTTTGCGCTAACGCCTTTAGCCCAGCAGCTGCAGTGAATATCTCTAGATTTAACAGGATGTAAATAAAGTTTTCTCAAATGAATTTACAATCTTGGGACTTCTTGAAACTTAGATTTCTCTACGCAGTCATTTTATGTTTTATTTTTGGTTGTTTTTTTAATGTTTCGAAACAAGTCTCCATCTACTTCAGTTGTTCTGGAGAATGCTGCGACGCTGTTTTGCTGTGAAGCTCCAGAAATGTTTTGTGGACTACTAAACTTCAACAGACTTTCAATCAGCATGAGGGTGAGTTGATGTTTGAATTTTCATTTATTGGTCAACAGACAATGTAAACTAGAAAGAGAGAGGAGAGCTTCATGCAACACACACACATACACACACACACACACACACACACACACACACACACACACACACACACCGAGTGAGAGATAGAGTCAGCCAATCTCCTCTAAATGAAAACCAAACACACACATTCATACAAACAAACACATATGTCCCAAATCAATTAGAAAGTCCCAGAGTTCACAGCTTTACCCACAAACCCCAGCTCCAGGGCTTATTATCTAAACGCCTCTGCCGGTCTTGTACAAAGACCAGGGCATCATGGGAAATGAGACTGCTCCAGCGTCTCTGATAAAGACAAATGCAGGACAATGAGGTTTGCGGAGGTGAGATAAGGAATATGGGTGTGTTTTTTCAACAGGCGGCTGCTTGATCTCTGTCCGTTTTTGTATATTTCTTATGACACAAGCCTTGGCACACACTGCTGTTCCCATGGGACACACACACAGAGCACAAACATATTAATCATTTCCCATTCACATGTATTAAACTGAATTACTAAGACACACATCAAAAGACTCAAGACACATACACAACAGAGGCGGGGGGGCTGAAAGGAGGAAAAGCTACCCACAATGCCCTTGTGCTCTGCTGCTCTGACCCAAGACCCATCCACTCAAACCAAACACGCACACTCATAAAAATAAAAATAAATTGAGATTAAGTGCGGCAGACCTGTGTGAGCCGCAGAGAAAGGACTAAAAACAAGGAGCGCATGAGGAGTGCGGCAAGAAAAAAAAAAAATTTAATTGAGGCATTTCGGCAGAGCGAGGGTGGAGGGTGGGGGTGTACAGTCGGACGTGAGGGAATAAAGGCCCATAATTGCATAATTATAGCAGTGGATACCTGACACACTGAATGCAGACGTCAAATGAGTTCCACATAATTTAACCAAACAGAGGCAAGACCAGGCCACGACAGGGCCCACCACGAAATATACCCTCTCTCTCTGCTTCCTCGTCTTTGTCTGCTCGCTTATTTCAACACTCGACGCTTTCAAACCTCTCATTCTTACAGTGCGGAGCCTGATACTTTAACATGAACCTCTTCATTACTGTACTCCTCTGTTGAGCTGCATGGATACAGTACATGGAGATTTGTTTTAAATTTTGGCGAAGTCTGGGTGCTGCTGGCTCTGACTCTTTAACTTTTGACTAGAACAGCTGCTTGGTGCTGAATGGATTCCTAGATAAAGTAATCTATCGAGAAAAATATGAACTATGGAGTGTTGATCAGACAGATCAACCTACATGGAGACAAAGTAAAGTAAAGGCAAAAGGGACGTCTTCAAGTAGCTTGTTTTATGCGATCGATCAACAGTCCAGAGGCCAAAAATCTGGGAATCACAGAATAATTCATGGCTACGATTCAATTCACAATACATTGCTCATGATAACAAGAGCATCACAATACAGTTAGATTGATGCTGTGAAGTATTGTTGGATGACTGAATACATGATGACATCTATCTAATTAAGGAATACAAAATACTGCCTAACAAGGCAAAGTGCTGGAATTATGTATTTATTCATGCCATTGTGGTGTGCATAAAGTTTTAAATAAAAATATCAATATTTGGCACCACAGTGATAATCGCATCACAAGAGGAAGTGATATGATTTATTTCCATATACATATTTTGCCCCACCTCTATTTAAGAAGCAATACTTAATACTAAGTTAAATTCTGGCATTTTTGCTTGAAAAATGACTAAATTATCAAGACAGTCGCTGCATCTACTAATCTATCAATCAACTATCAACTGTTAATGTTAACACAGAGAATCCTCTCTGACCTGACTCCTGGACCACAGGAATCCACCTGCCACACACACACACACACAGACACACACACAGACACACACACACACACACACACACAGACACACACACATGAGAGAGAGAGAAGCACCAGAAAGAGCTCTAACTGTTTTTTTGTCCTTCAGCAGTCAACACTTCCACCTCCAAAGTGAATAGACCTAAAATCGGTCTACTTCACAAACTCACTCTCTCTCTCTCTCTCTCACACTCACTCTCTCTCACACACACACACTCTCTCTCTCTCTCTCTCTCTCACACACACACACACACTGAATAGAGCTCAAACGGTTCCACTTTGTACCTCCTCCGCTTAATCAAAGCTTCTCTATTCAACAATTTGACCTTTTGTTCAAAACAGGATTATCACCTTCTCTGGTCTTCATTCACCCTTTCTCTCTCTCCCTCCCCCTTTCTTCTCTTGCCCCTCAGCCCGTTTCCAGGGGCGACCCGCATGACGAGGGTAATTGCAATAATTTGTTAAATGCCATGGCAACGGTGGTTTGATGGGAGGGGTTTAAAAAAAAAAAGAAAAAGGAAGAATTGGGTGGTTCAGGAAACGAGCAAATCTCTCATTTTGCCAAAGACAGCGGGACGAGTGGAGGAAAGGATGACAACAGTGTGTGTGTGTGTGTGTGTTTGTGTGTGTGTATGAGTGACTGAGTGTTTGTGTGTGTGTGAGGGAGACAGAGAGGAGTGAACAAGTGTTTGCCCATTCTCAGGGTGCTGGTTTATTGATAATGGTAGGGATGAGGGTGGGGGGGACAGGAGGTAATTTTGCTAATGATTAATGTCTCTGTGGTCCTAGCTTAGGACGCCAACACACATACACGTTTATTGGTGTGCACACACACACACCACACACACACACACCGAGGTACAGAGCTTTCACTCTATCTGGCCAGACAAACAGCTCTATTTGAACTCTCCCTCGGCCTGAAAGGAATCCTTAATTACACAATATTACCCCTCTTCATTGCCCCGCTGTGTGTGCTGTGTCCACTGCTGTTCAGCCTCCAGTGGTGTGTGTGTGTGTCTGTGTGTGTGTTGCTGTGTGAGGTGTAAGTATTCAGTGGTAGCAGCTGTTTCACACATCGTGACAAAGGGGTTGAGGGGGGCTCGCTCCCCACACATTCACCAAACTAATTGATTTCTGTTCAGCACTGTGGGAGAGTAACCCCCACATACACACACACATACACTATCACACACTTTTACAGACAGTGCATTCCACTCGCTCAAGACCAAGGTGAGGGAGAGAGAGAGAGAGACCTCTACAAAGGCAACACAGGCATCCAGTTTACTTCACTCTCAAGCCGCTCGTCAGGCTCTGAGTACAGTGACAACTTGCCCTGAACACTGTTTTTTGCTTCACATCCAGTCTCCAATCAGCCTAAAAGGAATTCATCAGTGTAATCTGAGTCCCTGGATATCAGTTTGCAAACAACGTAATGAGAGAGAAGTGAAAGTAGACTTCAGCAGGTACACTATATGTCCCAGAAATCGATGTAACAGTGTGTACCAATACTGCACAAAGACAGTTGGTTTGCATCCACCTGTCTAAATGTGCATTTTCAACTTGACAAAAAACTTGAAAGTTAATGCCAACTATTAAATCTCAAAACATCATAAATGGCTTTTTTTGCGCATGGCTGAGGCAAAAAAAGAAAGAAAGGTGTTAAGGATAAAAGCTAAATGCAAAAAAGGTCAACACAAACACACAAAGCGAATAAATCACAACCTACACGAAGCAACAAAAACTGTAATGTTGCTCATATTAATAAACAAACCAACAAAAACCGACTGGTGTCACGATTCTACAAATCCACGTTTCGATTTTTTAGTAGCACTGATGGCTATGCTATTATGAGACTTGTGTCTGAATTTGTTAAAAACAACAGATTATCAGTTTCAAGCCCTTACAATTGTATACTGCTTGCTAAAACTGCCTTTAAAACTGCAGTTGTATGTAGCAGCATTGAATAATTTCATGTTGTGTCTGTATTCATGTGCATTCAACTTGTATTTCATCATGTGGTATGTTTATGAGCTCATGTTCTTTTATCTCTAGATCTGAAAATGCGAAGCGCTAACAATGAAATAAGCCAAATATCTGCACACCTGTAGGTGTGTCTAAGGAAATTGCAAAATCTTCCCATACTGTACGTATTCTTTCAAACCAAGAGTAGCCCTGTATTAGTGACACAAATCTGCTTGATCTTTAAAGTCAAAAACATTGAATTGTTGTATTTTTAGTTTCTCCAGTGACCCAGTTTTCTTACCTGCATCATTAAAATTTCACCTTAACATCTTAAAAAAATGACAAAGACTGCATGTTAAAGTTGGTATTCAAAGTAAGAATGGCCATTTAAGTATTTTCATGGATCATGCTCCTTCAAATCGTACTGCTGCTCTTTTCATTTTGCAAGCATTATGTGCTCTTTGGTGGAAAATGTCAGCGCAGTGCCCTGCTGAGGTTTCCTTCATCTCTCGTCCAACATCTTTTTG
Source organism: Lagodon rhomboides (assembly GCA_039737535.1). Taxonomy (NCBI): domain Eukaryota; kingdom Metazoa; phylum Chordata; class Actinopteri; order Spariformes; family Sparidae; genus Lagodon; species Lagodon rhomboides. Next base: position 13,976,325 of record CM077803.1, read on the forward strand.
ATGGCTTCTTTAACCATTACTGCATCAGTTGCATCCCACGTTGTGTTAAACACAGCCCAACACTATTAAACACACTTTGTGGGAGGATAGGTTTTACAAGGTTTGATTGTTTCATTACACGGAACTGTATTTCTGTCTACTTGAGCTTTAATTTTTGTCTGCTGAAGGATTCATTTGCTCTCTTCAGTAATGTGTTGATAGATAGTGGTATGCAACAACAACCAGAGTACTGAACGGTGCAAAAAGCTTGGAGTTTGTGGACCAAACATACACATTTAGTGTATATTCTTAGTCAAGTGAAGCACATGTTGTGGAGAAATGTATATTTTGAACTAAATGCAACCTTTGGACAAAATGGTTTTAAAAAAAGGGGAAAATAGGCGAAGAGAGAGCAGCTCATCCGCTGGCCAGCTGTGCCAGTCTAACAAGTTGCACCATTAGACACTGAATGAAGTCCATTTGTGGCCCCGCAGGTGGTGAGGAAGTAAACAAATGAGTGTTTGCATGCTTGTGTTTTTCAGTGTGTGCAGAGTTTTATTATAAGAAATCAGTATTTATCAAAACCTTGCACCTGTCAACATGAATACAAACACAGAAATACTCACAGAGTAGTACTTCTTGATATGGCGACGGATGTCAAGTAGCAGTTTGTTGCTGATGTTGACAGCGTAGTCAATGGGCCTGCCCCCGCAGGGGACATGACAGCATCGCAGCAAGCTGGGCTCCAACTTTAATCCCTGAAAAAGAGACAACAGTTTAAATCACAAATATTATCATCTGCTGCAGCTATCAAGGAAAAACTAGACTCTTCTTCAAAATACATGCATAAAAACAGGCAACTGTAATGTTGTACACAATCCATCAGAGTGACTAGCACACAAACTGTAGATGGTTTTAAATGTTTGCACTTAAGTGTCGAGAAAAAAGCTGATTGACAGGAAATCTGCACAATACCGCATTCATGTAAAATGAAACTTGTGGGTGAAATGAGTTGACTAAAACATATTTGAGGAGAAATGGACAAAGCTGAATAACTAAACCAATTAAACCTACATTCCGCACTTTTGGCTGCCTTTCTCTTTTTCCAAGAAGCCCGTAACTATGTGGAAACAAATAGCACGTGTAGAACGTGTACGTAGCATCAGGTATCAAAAAGTGCCAAATACTGAAGGCAGGCATCAAGTGATTGGTCAGATACTTCGTCTTGTTTAATAATGTTTTGGGTAAATACTGATTTTGGTAGATTTAAAGTTACAAAGTGGTTGGATAGTATTCTAACAAGGAGATTGCAGTTGGGAGCAAAACATGTTGCTGTAGTTGCGTAATTCACCATTCAGATTCAGATGTTTCTGAAACTTTACGTAACTGAGGATTCGCATTCACACCCACTTCTTGCCATTATTGGTCAGCTGAGCAGAGGTGAAAAGGGAGCCAAGGTTTTAACTTCTCCTTAAGGCTTTCTTTATTCTCTTGACACTTCTCATGTGCACAAACTTAATATCTTCCAGCGGCGGCTGTCTGTTCACTATTTTTGAATGATATGGTGTCTCGAGGGCTGTCTTTTCACCCTGCCTCTGTCGTTCAACCATTCGTTACAACTAACTTTCAACACCAAAGGTTTTACCTTTGGAACTTTCACTTCCTGAACATAACCCCTGTTCCTTAACTCAACTGTGTAAGCATTGATAGTGAAAACCAATGCAATACCATTTGGCAAAGACAAATGACAACTGTGATAAGTCTACGTTAAGTATTTTGCCAAGAAAATCTTAATGATTTACATTTTAGAAGGCTTTCAAATGATGGGGTCTGTTGTTCTGAGTGTGTAGGTACAATGGCTAAAAGGGGGAAGTGTTTTAGTACTGCACAATTGCACTGCAGCAACCAAAATCCCAACAGATGTCATGAATGTCCTCTGCAAAAAATATATGTGTACTGGGATTTATCGCAGGTGCATTTTTAACCCTGTGATCAGAAAAACAGCTCTGAAAACAGCAGCTTCCCATTAAACCTCCACAAGGAACATGTCACAAGTTTTAAAGGTGTAAGGGCTTAAAGCACCCCTGGGCCCACTAAATTTTAACATTATTGTCGCCCGGAGAAAAGAGGTCAACGTGACCTCAGCACCCCTGAATTGTCCACTTGACAGCAAGCCTTATAGTTAATGCAATGGAAAAAGTAGCCACAGTACATAACAATTACACCAAATATAACAGCTTTAAACACTCGCTCCTTTAAACCTGAACTCCATTTAACTGTCACATTGATGGCAGCAAAAATAAAAAATAAAAAATAAAAAAGGTTTCTGCAGGGAGAATGCGTGCGACACCCCCCCTGCCCAGTCATACACAGGTTTTTTGTTTGCCTACATAATTGTTCCAGTAGGAAAAAATACCACATTTTATGCCAGTTCTCCCCTAATATGCAGCTACAAACATTAACCCCTCCATCACAGTCTATCCTCATCCTCCTCCCGTCCTCTTCTTCATGTTTTTCCCCTCTCTCGTCAGCTCTGGATGAAAGCAGCCTTCCTTCTTCTCCCCTCCTACTCTTTTTTATCGCACTTGTTTCATTCCAAACGTCACTTTGATAACAGAACCCTCCTAAACCAAGTCGTGTCTATTAAAATTATACAACACTTACTTGCCAGTTATTTCATGGCTGAGCAATTAAGTGAAATACACCCAAAGTCCTTTCTGCCTAGTGTTTGTGTGAGACTTCAAATCGTCCGACCAACCGCCTGCCACCTTATAACTGCACTTTAAACAAAACTGTTAAACAATTTTAAAAACATTTATAATGTCAAGTGTCTACTTTGACTGTTTCCTTGGTCTGATAATGTGCAGCTCTGACAGCCCGTTGATTTAACTGCCCCATGTGGGATACCCAATGCTGTAATAAAACTGAACTCAGGGAAATCCCTGCAGCTCCGTCCAGCTTTTCTTTCCCCTGCACACTTAATCTTTTCATCCCCCTCTCATCAAACAACTTTCCTCCTCTGTCTGTCCTCCATCATCCATCACCGCCTCCTCCAACCATCTTCTGGCTCGGTGTCAGTGGTGGAGTCAAGGCCCATCTGTCCTCCCCTCTCCCTGAGCTGTTAGACCATGTTCACCACCCTAATTAACTTCCTGTCTTATCAGCTTGGCTGTGCGTGCGTGCATACCGTCCTCTGACGTACTGTGGAAAACCCAACACCAGTAATCAGACGAATGCTGGGTAATTCTAAAGAAATTAACTTTTAAGCAAACATTTCAATGCTGTTAGAACATCAAAGTTGGAAGTATTTGATTCACTACAACTGAAACCTTCTGGTATGTATGTGTAATATTATCAATCTTTTATGGAGTGTGTGTATGATACTCCTTTTTCTAATTAAATACAAGTTCTCTTTGCCAGCGGAGGACACAGGGTTGTCAGTTTTATTAGTGTCTGTCAGACAAGAAAAAGCTGCGTGCCCTGCTGCTCATTAGAAGCTGATAACACACATACACACTCACGACCTTGGCCTGACAAATGGTAGGAGATCAGTGTGTATGTGTGTGTGTGTCCACAGAGCAGCAGGGGTTAAGGGAAGGCTTTTCAAGTTGTGGAGTCCAAACTATGCCAATGAAAACAGAGTCCGTATTGGAGCCAGGCAGCTGTCTAAAAATACAGACAGAGACACAATATGGAGGATGACTAAAGCATGAATCCCTCTCTGGAAGTTTGACTGAAATGCCTTCGTAAACACCATTCTTCAATTCTCAGACTCTCTTTCTGGGTCTCTGCTGATTAATCCGCTGCACCAGTGAAACACATCATCAGTGACACCAAGAATTATTTTTATTTTTTTCATTTCAGTCTCTCTTTGTTTCTCTGTCAGGTCCTTGGTAAGGTTTTGTGTGCTGCAGAGGATCATCTCTGACTCCACAATTTATTATTCTGCTGCAGCCACAGTTACACCATTGTGTCCACAGGTATCAGACACTAAATTTAAATGTAATTTTTAAACAAATCTAAGACTGATTATTGACAGAAAATCTTTTCCTTGTGCAAGCATTGCAGGTAAGTACACAGGTATTTAGTATTTATATGTGGTCCAGGCCACAGGTAGGTTTTATGTTGAAATATGGCTGTTAGAGTTATGTCAGTTAGGTTAATCTACATTTTGCCAACAGGTAGAGCTGGACCTTAAAATAATATTGTGATATGTTTAGGCTGTGTTATAGTACACAATATACAGTATTTCTTGATAATTTTGAAATCTCTTTAAAAGCACCTCACAAAAGACAGAACTGGGCGACAAAATCAAATATCAACGTTTTTGACCCAAAACCTTCATATTGATATTGCAACAGTATTTTATGGATTACCATTGTTGCTTTCACAAGATATTAACACTGAGATTTTGGATAAATAATCATCAGCAATGTGTATATAATGACCAACTGGGGTAAAGGTAAGTATGGGAACAAGTGGAAAAGTCTGGTCAGTTTTCTGAAATGCAGCCTTTAAAACCAGGACGCCATATCATGATATATATATTACCCAGCCCTAAACCCTAGACCCAACAGGTCAGTGCAAGTATAAAGTAAGAAGAGTTCGAAGAGCTTTTTGACCCAAAAAATTATTGGACAAATGAAATTAGATAAAAGGCTTGTGGCAATTTAGAGAACATTTAATGACTTTTACAGGCCTACTATTTATAAAATTGATTTTAAGACATTCAAGGATCTGCAGACAACCTGTACTTAAAATAAATATATACTATACACTCAGTTGTCAGCTTATTAGGTACACCTAGCTAAAACTAATGGAGTCTAATACGACAGTCCTGCAATAATTCCTCCCGTCATGATTTTGGAGGATTCTGAATTGTTCTGCATTATACTAACAGGTGTTTTAGATTATTTTGTCCACTAGATTAATTGCAATGAGCGTAGGCAAAAAAAAAAACAATCTCTGTGTTGGATTAGACTACCTTCGTTTCAGCAAGGAGTGTCTACTGATCCCTGACATTCAGAGAAGATTCTTAGACAAAAGATCATCTACAGCTGTTTTGGCAACATTTCCTCTGCGATGATGTAAACTGGTGTTAGGCTGCACAGATTTTTCATTCCTCCTGAAGAAAAGGTGTTTACAGTGGCTAAAATGTGATCTTTTTCCATTTTCAAATATGCCCAAGGACCAATCTGAGTTGTTAGACAAATTAATGGCCGTGATGACTGAATCTTTTGAGGAATCATAATGGTAAATCTCTTAAGTGTAGATTAATAATGCCTTGACACATTATGTCTCAGGCAGACTTTTCCATCCAGTAATCCATGACAGCATATTTGTTAAGTGTTGCAGCTGCATGCTTCATGTGAATACCTCATTCTAACAACATCTTACATTGGATAGACGACAATGATCGTGTGATTGAAATGCCGTCATTAGCAAAGTGATCGATGTACCAGCTGACAAACTGAACTGTAATGGGCGGACATACTCCATTATCATACATTATCATACTCCACATGATAATAGTTGTCAATCGTGTTCATTTTTATAAGCAAATAAGAAAAAATATGTGTGAATCATTTAAAAACACAGCAGTATATATGAGCATCAACTCACAGCTCCTTCAAAGACGCTGTCGTAGATGTTGTCAGTGCCACACTGAGGGCAGGTGAAGGTGAACCTCTCACAGTCTTTGTAGCGCTCCTCGTCAGTCAGCTGGACCGGAGCTCCCAGAGTGCCATCGGCCTCTTCCTCCCTCTGATACTGCTGCTGAGCCCGGAACTGACTCGGATCCAGACCTGGCATGGAGAAATGATAATTCTGGTTTACAACACAGGTCGTTTTATTCTGTCACATTTCTCCTTTTTTATATCAACTAGAACAATTGTTTACACACAGATGGGGCAGGGATCTCCATACAAATCACTTCATTTTAAGACTATTCGACAACAATGAAACGTCTATTTTGTACTTTCATTAGGCTGCTTGTGACATTAGGGTATGACAACTTTTCTATGTTTGGCTGCCTCAGCTGTCAACAGACAATAAAACAGGTATCATGACTGATGCTAACAGATACATAAAGAGGGATTAGTACCATCACTCAAAGTAAGCTGGCCCCCGCTAATACATCATGGCCAGTGTTTATTTATAAAATAGTGCGTCTTTAGACTGCAAATGAGAATCCTGATAAGGCATTTAATCCCAAGTGTTCTGCAAGTTGATGTCAACAACACCAATCAGAAAAACCTTTCACCAATTTAATTCTAATTACATGCTTTCATCATTCTGTAATTTCCCTTTTTTCTAAGGCGTAAGGCAACCTGAAATTCCTCAAGTAATAATTAAACACCAGAGCGATGTTGGGCCACCCACTCTCAATCAAAATAAAAAGCCTCTACAGACATTAACATACCGAGCCACGTGGCTATGAGCACGCTGTCAATGCCCTCGATGGGGTCACAGATGCGGGACACCACGGGGTGGACCTGCTGGGCAAGGTAGTACTGAGTGTCCAGACTGAGATTCTCCTGCTTCTGGAGCTGCTCTAGAGCATAGGCTCTCTGACTGGCTGTCAGCGTGGAGCCGTCCTAGGGGAGAAAGAAAACACATACAGTCGAGTGAGTGGTAAGTTGTGCTAAACATCATGTTATGTGTTTTAAAAACCCTAAAAAACAAACAATGGAACAGTATCTAAAAAGATGATATTTATGATTCTCTCATATATGCTAACCTTGCAGATGATGTAGGAGACTGTATCTCCAGCTTTGACCCGGTGACCGCCCTGGGAGTTGATCCATAGAGCTACATGTACGTGAGGGAGGCTCTTCTTATCTGGATAGTCCTGAGGATCTTTAGTCAGAGCCTGGAGGAAAGAATGCAATGAACAGAATGATAAATAATAAAATAACCAAGATAAAAGCATAAACACACCAAAAATTTCCTCGCATAGGATGTGCTGATTTGTGTCTGCATGTTTGTGCCATCACTTTGTTACACTGTACACACGCACACACACACACAACCACGTCCTCACCTTGTGTATCTCATACTGGCTGAGTGGTATGTCACCAGCTGCTACTTTCTCTCCCACCTCCACCAGGTGTTTCTGGATGTTCTCCACAATGACGTCGCGGTTCTGGTCCGACAAGATTTGACCGATCACATAGCTGCAAGTGCAGGGGAGAGGATTGCTTCAAATGCACCATCAAAACCTTTTAAGTGCATCCAATTTTGGATATTTATTCTCAAAGGACAGAAACTGCAAAACTGGTAACTTGGGGGAAAAAAATCCAGCTGTAGCTTTTAGTCACAGCTCTGTTCAGTTTATTTTACTTACTTGCCACATTCTTTGGCCAGGCCACACCAGTCTCTTCGGACAATGTCCAAGCCTTTGAGCTCCTGCTTGACGCTGTATCGTCCCTCCCCGTGGTTCTCCACCACCAAGGCAGCGTATTTCTTCTTCTTCAGGAGTAAAAGGGACTTAAACACGCCGTCGATGTCGATCTCTAGCAGTTTGTAGAGCTTGTTTACTTCCGCCTTCACCTGAAAATAATTTACAAACATATGGCTCAAAGTTAAAAAGGTCAAATACTGAAACAACTGAAGAAGAGGAATATACAACTTCTCCGCTTCACACCTTATTGCCAAGTTTGAAGACTTCCTCCAGAGACCTGCTGTTGGTGTTGATCATAATGGAGTCGGTATCTCCGTAGATGACTTCCAGATTCATCTGAGTCACATGAAAGGAATATTACTTGTTATTGAAGCTGGATGATAAAACAAATGCAATAAAAAATTGACATTGAATCCAAACATAAGTATTTTACAGTATAATCTGGAATTACATTTACTGGATAGCCAGTATTATCATTCTTACCATGGAATTAGTATTATAAGAAATTGCAACATATTTAACATTAATTTATTTTACATTGCATATCTCTTATACATTTAAACAACAATACTTTATTATTGCAATTTTGCATTAAGTGCAGCTAGTCTGTCCTTGGTTCCATTCCCTCTAAATTCTAGAGGGCCAGTCAAGTGAGAAAAGACACTAATATCTAATATATATATATTCATAGTTCACACACAGCATCCAGATTTACAGTCCTGGAATTCTTTCACACAAATATTTGCTCAATTTACTTTGAGCAGATGTTCTGTATGATGCTTATACTGTAACTGGTTTAATGTCGTCTCTCTTTTTATTTAATTTCCTGTTATTGTATTAAATTATTGCTGTGACAACTGATCCTGACACAGATTTTAAGTCAACTCCTCCAGCTTTACTTCCAGTGCATTTGATTTTTTAAAATTTCCTTGACTAAATTCATATCATTTTAACTGATCAGAACAACCGAACGATTGATAATAACCCACCTTCTGAACCATGTCTTTGGTGTGCATCAGAATCTGAAAGAGAAAGCAGAAACTAGTGTGAATGAGAGCTGACACAAACAACGGAAAGCACTGCAACACATAGAGCATTTAAGCACAGAAAACAAACATCTCTGAGAAACAAACAATGATTAAACATCAAGTTTCTATGTTATTTATTGTGTGTGTGTGTATGTGTGTGAGTGCGAGTGCGTGAATTTGTGTGGACATGGGAGCAGAGCAGGTGACTTGCTTTTAAATGGGGGATAATTGGCTAAGAGGGCAATTATGAGAGCGTGCTGTGACAGGCGTCTTTTCAACCCACACATATCCCAGCCGGGCAACACACACATACACACACACACTGAAACACACACAGACACACACCTTAATGACTCGTAATGGCCTTTATCACCCACAGAGTGAGTGACGGACAAATAAGAGAATTCTGTTAACGCAGGTTGTCCACTGTGTGTGTGTGTGTGTGTGTGTGTGAGAGAGAGAGATCTGAGCAGCAGAGGGATCCCAACAGGTGGGGGCCCAATGGAGGGGAGGGCAGGGTGGGGGGCTCCGGGTGGCTAATCTGGGGGGTCGGAGGGACGGAACGCAGTGTGACCTGTCACCAGCAATCTGCTCCTCAATCAACCACGGCCGCATATATACACACCGACTCACACTGTGCTCCGTGTGGGGACAAGGACGTGGCTATTTCAGAGTGTGAGGAAGGGGCGGGGTTGGGCTGCGGCAGGACAGGGAGCGGGTGGGGGAGTTGGGGGGAGAGGGTGTTCCACTCCCTGAAACCGGAGTGGGACTTAAGCCTGCTTTATGGGCTGCTACATACCACTGTACAACGGGGGGAGTTTGAGTCATTCACAGAACAGCCTCCTCCATTAGGGACTTCAGTCAAGGTCAAGGTCTCACCACAAACACACTATCACACACACACAGAAGGCACTGAGCACATATGCACTAGATGACGAGCTTGTTCTTGATTCACTGTACAGGTTGATACATCTTCAGATCAAAACAAACTGTCCTGCTATAATAATTTACTACAAGTATCATGATATCTAAGGTATTTTCTATACCACAAAAGGCCTTAAAACATGCTTTTTATGTGGCTTCAACTCATGAATGAAAAAGCTGTATCTCGCGATTGTAGACTAGGGTGTTTGAGACACAAAAAGAAGCTGAAGAAATGATCACTCATGAGAGATATAAATCAAAATTCAACAACTGAGCCAGAAGAAGACATGCTCATTCAGGGATAATCCAAGTCAAATTAACTGGGTAAAACTCCACACATATGGAAACATTTTTTGCTATGAACCATGTCAACTGTCAACTACAAGTAAGTAGTCAAAGTTATTTTTCCAAAGAACCAGAGACTTCAGGTACAAGGTTCACTGTTCATCAGAAATATAACAACCAAAATACACTGTACCTCTGTCTTGGGGGTACTTTAACCAAAACAGTATTTAGGGTTGTTCCAACTCATATTTAATCTGCATTTAGTATAGAAATATGGATGGGTGAATAAACACTATCACAGCATCTATAACAATCCTACTGAAAATAATTATATAAGAATATTTCTGTTTGGTATTCCACTCAATTGATAAATCATTTATGGACACATAACCAGATAAGAGGGTCTATTTTTAGCTAATCCAGCAAATTAGATACCTGAAAAATCACAGCATCTCATCATATTGAGGCGAAAATTCTGTAAATCAATTACTGCCACATAGTGGTCCTGCTCACTGATTTGGAACATTCCTCAAAAAACCTAATACACCCTGACTGTGTTCAGACTGACAACAGCGCTGCATGAAAAATGCAGCTCCTTAATTTATTTGGGTGGGACCACTGAACTGACTGGCCTGCAGTGGTGTGCAGCCACTTTGTCGCAACGCAAGGACATCCAGCAAAGTGCTGAAATTTGGCAAATCAATCACTCTTAGTAGATAACTTTTCAATGTTTAAACTGTATTTTTATTGTTTAACTCAAGTTGTCCACATTTAAAAATATTCCCATCTTGCAATGGGGCATCAGCCAGGACAACCGTCAACATGCTGACTTTTATTGTAAAGTGGTCTAGTCACAGGAAACGCTATGTGTTCAGTGATTTTAACACTTTGCGCTTAACCTCGGGTTGTCAGTCATCCCTTCGTCACATGATATGTGAAATCTGATAGCTATTTTGTGCTGCACCGAGCAGATGAGCATATGGTTGATCACCAAGCAGTGATTTTAAATAAAAAATAAATGAAAATGAAATTAAAGAAACAAGGGTGGTGGGCAGGTAATATAATAAAAAATATATATATATATACATATATAAAATGAATACTTGAACACCGGGTATCACCAGTAATACCAATTCCAGCTGCAAGCCTAGCGAGAACTCAGTAGTCATTTCGTACATTATTTGTCCGATCTCACATTATTTTGATCTGAGCAACACACCTGTGAAGTGTCGTGACGGCATCTTACACAGTTGTGACTATCGCACTGACAAAAATCTGTCTGAAGACAGACAGACACATAAACACCTGGCACAGTACTCAAAACTGCTTCTAGGGTAGTTCCTGCTAAAATATGTATTTGTAGGACCACATTTTGCCATGAACACACACACAGACACACACACTTCACTTGATGTTGACAAACTTCAATCATGTCATGGTGACTCTCATCATATCAACAAATCTAATCATTAAAATCTATCCCTCATCATAAACTATGGGCTCTGATGAAACAGCAAAAGAGAAGCGCTGGAAAATGCGAGAGACAGAAGCAGAGTGTGGAATGATCAGAGAATAGACAGAAGGAAAGGGCAGAGAAGTGATGAATAGAGAGATGTGGGAGAGACGGGGGACACAGCGACAGCAAAGTGAGGCGAGGGAGGGAGGCGAACGAGGTGAGAACGCGTTGATGTAATTGATGTGTGGACTCATTTAGACAGGTTTTCCATATGCTGTCACTTCCAGCAGGACAGACTGCTTCATGGAATGAACCGCGTGAAAGACAAGTCATTTGACCATGATGCAATGTGTGTGTGTGTGTGTGTGAGAGAGCACTCATCTTTAAACACATACCAACACACACATACTGCATGGACAAATGCAAACACATAGCCCTGGGGGGTACAAAAAATGTGTGTACGTCTTCCCTCTGATGAGTACACTAGTCAGCACCGTGCATGCCGCTCATACTGGGGCAAACAACTGAAAAAGCTTCACTTGGACTCATATTACTTGACGTTATCTTGATAGTGTGTCTTTTTCTATAGTAATACAACTGAACCTTTCACAACAACCCGCAATCTTGATACATGTATAGCTGCAACAATTAATTGATTAGTTGACTGACGGAAACATTTTGCACCGCTTTTGATAATCACTTTAGCCATTTCCTTTGAGAAAAAAAGAGCAAAAATTAGTTGGTTCCAGCCCGTCGAACGTCAATATTTTCTTGTTTTCATACTTTTGTGTTACTAATCTGAATATCTTTGGGTTTGAAAACATCACCACGGGCTCTATGATCGTCTTTTCTCACTATCTGCTGACATTTAACAGCTCAAATGATTGATCGAATTTCAGTATGTCCTCAAGTTGTCAAGATTTGATATTCCTCCATTACTGTGTGAGGTATGGTTACACATTACATCTTCCCCACGTACAACTTTAATAGTTTGATATCCACAACAAGTCAAGGTCAATCTCCTCAGTAAATTGATCAAATCTGTTAAAATCTTCCCGTTATCATTTCCTTCTTGTTCTCACACCTAAAAGCATCACTCAATTTTCTCTTGTTCCTGCCTCCCTTCACTTTCTCAGCTCCTTGGTGGTAATACAGTGTAATTAGACTGGACACTAATTGAGCAGCTCACTGACAGGTGCTCCAGCAGAATGAAGGATCAGGACAGGAGATTTCTGGGTAGCAAAGAGATTTTTTTGCTCCACTCGTAATACCACCTCATCATGTCTTTTCCAGCCACAGTACAAGGTGAGGGCAAAGGTGTCAGTTTGCATTTCTTTGGGGATATGAGAGGTCAAGGAGGTTCAGAGTTCAAATGAGATGGCATGCCTTGTCATATTTTGTATGCGTAGTAGAATTCACTCCACTGTATGGAGGCACAAACATGAAGAAGACAATGCAGAGCAATAAATCCAGTGTGCATCAAAAGTCAGGCAAGGAAGGAAAACACAGGAAGACGTTTGCAGCCAACCACATAGTACCGAACTCATTATGAAAAAAAACGACCACCAACTTATTGATACTTATTTGATGCTTATAACTAATTTGCATTTTTTTTAAAAGTCAATTGAATTTCCCACACATAGGGCGCTTTCATTGGCTGGGTTAATTTGGTTTGGACGAGGGATGTCAGTTTTGGTTAATTTCGGTTTCCATAACCAGACACCCGTTAATCGCTAAATAACTATTAAAACAAACAAACAAAAAAAAACAATGTGAAATACAAAAGGCACAGGGCTCTAGGTCTGGAGCAAACCTGACTGCATCACCCAGTCAGTACTGATAAAGTGACAGGAGTTGTCCAGCAGTCGGTGGTCAGTGAAAGCCAGTCAACTGCGGCTAGCTTGATTTTTAGCTCACCCTTTATCTCCTCAAAGAGTTTTTTCAATACGTTTCGTGACAGTAGCTCTTGATGGCATCACGTACTCCGGCTCAAGGTACCCCTTTGAATCCCTTGCTCTCTAACACACTGTATGGCAGCATATCTGTCTCTCGGTGGTGGCCTTGGAGCGGCATGTGTCGTACTTTCTCCCCCCTGCCAACAGCAACGTGATCTTTGGCAGAGAGCCATTCTCAAACAGCTTATTTTCAATATGGTACGGCATTGTGCTTCTGGTACTACTAAAGAGTAGCATGACACGACTTATATTTGATTTTGTTCCCTTTTTGGAGTAGTGCCCCCACACCAAGTTTTGCTTCATTTTTTTCTTCTTTTTTTTTATGTCAGTCTGCTAGCTAGCGAAGCCAATGGTGGATCTTGTCCTTCTTTGTATGTAAAACAACTTATAGAACGATGTGCATACCCAGTCAGAAATGTTCTCAATAGGTAACCGATTAACAGTTTTGAATGTTCATTTTAAAAATGTATAATAAGTCTTCTAAATCATAACACAGGAACACAACTCATAAATGCAATCCCACTAAACAACATTTTAGGTAATCCTGCAACTTGCCGCAGACAGCAGCTTCACAACTCTGCAGTCTGTAGCTGCAACTTTTTCAGACCCCCCCCCGTGTCTGACAGTCTCACATGTGAGTGCTGTTGAGAGTTCTTGTGTTCCTGCAGTTATTCAACACCCGACTTGCACAGCTCACAGATGGAATTTTCCCTTCGTACTCCCCATTTAAAAAAAAAACAACAAAACATAATGTCCCCAACAATCTGCCTTGAGACTGGAGGGCGCAGACTTCAGGGCACCTGACCCTGCCAATGTTGCTAAAAGATGTAGTTGGGTTAAGTGGTGCTACCGTAGTCTGTAACACTCACAGCTGCCATGAAGTGACCGAGGGAGACAATCTGCAGGAGCACAGGTTCATGACGAAAAACAAGGGTTGTCCAGCTGAGTAAAGCAAAATCAAAATTTTCAGAACAGACATTAAGTTCCCATTTTAAAATCAGCACTTACAATCCTTTTTAATGTGGTGCTTTTGACAATGTTGCATGTCTTTGCATGTGCACCTGTGTGTCTGTGCATGAGCTGCACCCATTAGCTGTGCGTTATTGCACCCTGTCATGCTAATTGACGAGCGGTTCAGCCTTGTTTTGATATCCGCTTTTCCCCAGCTGTTGCTCAGCTATTTGTTGGCCTTATTAGGGATTTATGTGTCTTGTTATCATGTCGCTCTCATGTATTCCTTATTTCAATCCACTTCCCACCGCCTCCTCATTGGAATATCTTTTGTCTTTTGCCAGGCTGTCATTTCAAATAAGAATATGGGTCTTCACTAGCCGTAATTGGCTGAGTGACTAGATTGTATAATCTTTATTGCTTCCTTCTGACAGAATGATTAAGTAGACAAATGAGCAAGTTGCGAAAGGGGATCCAAGTCGCCCATTCTGAACAAACACACACACACACACACACACACACACACACCCCTTTGCTGATCAGAAGATCAGAGGCAGCATGTTAAAGCTCAGTGCTGCAGAGGGCCCTTGTAAAAAGAGTCTGGGGCACCACTGACGATTGTTTTGAAAAGCACTCAGCTGAAAAGCATTTTGGGATGACAGTCGGCCGACTGAAATAGCACCTGTGGAGGAACACACCACTGTCAGAGCTGGAGGGGGCGGGGGGGTACGCACAACACGTACACAAGGCATTTGAGTATGCGTGCATACACATACACACACACACACACACACACAAAGACCCCCTCTTTCATGAACACAATCACACACACAAAGATGCATAAAAGATTTATAGCCTCTCTTCTGCTGTGTGAGCTCTCATGTGCACACACCTCCGTACACACCCACAGAGAATGAAAATCCTTCTCTCACCAAAATGATTTCACTTGCATGCAAGAATGCATGAGTGCAAACACACACACACACACACACACACCTGTCCTGGCAGATGCCATAGCTGTGTTCTCATGTCTGCTGCTGGGAGGGTCAATCTGTTGTAAAGCTGCGTCTGATTTAATACAACCGGCTGAGATCACACACGCCGCCGTTCATCGAAAATAACTCGACAATGACAACAATCCCCCCGCTGTCTGCTCAATTAAAAATATGGTCCTGTAATGGCTGGAAAGGACACATCATGATATGTCACTTCTCCCTGACACAGTCAAAGTCGTCGCCAGTAAATTCTCAAAATGTTGTCAGAAAAAGGCTCATTAAAATATGATATTTGGGATAGCAGGGAAATTAAATGACTGTCATAACACATAAGCTTCATCAGTGTCTCATCTCAAACACTGGAGCGGGAGTCCTGATTACCAAAAAAAAGTTTTCAATCGTATTGATGCTCATATCATAAAACATTTTAGATCAATATATTTCATCCCTCAGTTCTGTGACCAGTTATGTGACATCCAAAGTTGATTCTTTTTCTACAGAAACTGATACTACAAAACCTTTCAACAAGTGATTTTAAGAAAAGGCATTTAAGTAACATTTGCTAGCTGCTGCTCTCATGTAAGGAGAAGTTATCAGACACTGGTATTTAGAGCTATATGCTGCCTTCATCATCCCTACAATGCAGTGCAGTAAATTAGAAGATCAAGTTCAGTAGGTCGAGAAACTTTAAGGTTTTAATAGAACTGAACATTTGTACCACCTACCAGCCAAGTTAGCTAAAACCACGCACTAATTATCCTCTCATTTACAGCTCTAACAGTAGCCGTGATAAAGACACCACATGTCACATCAATCCATAATAAATTATAATCCCTGCCATTAGTCTGGTCTCACATGGCCTCATTAGTAGGTGTTACTAAAGTCGGCGTTTAGACTCTGAAACCTGTCCACTGTCAGCCCTCACAGACAAGCTAATGCAGCCAAAATAGCAGCGCCGCTCCCATGTGACTATTTGTTAAGTCCACTCCTATCAGGAGTAAAGCCAGCTCTTTAAGAGGACTACAGGACCATGGAAACATGCAGCCCTCATTTCCCCAGACATGAGTATGCACACATGGATGGCCTGACACACACACATATATCAGCTTAGGCAGGCTTATGTATTCTTATGTCTAATTCGGGGAAATGTAAAAATGACCCCTGTGATTCTGAAACAGCAACAGCCATCGAGACCCTGAATGAAAGAAATGGGGGCGACGATATCTACACGCACGTCGTCTCGGCACAGCCTGACAGACACACAGATGAGACATGATCGGGTGGTTTAGGTATTCCTGTGTCTAATTCTGGGAAGTGATTTGTGATTCTTGAGACAAGAGGAATGATACAGAACCTGAATGAGGGACACCAGGGGCAACAATATTTACTTAGACTTCATTACAAGCACACGCACCATCGACACAGGCGCACACAGAGGTTTAACCTAAACTAAACTTTGACCTCTCCACACCCTCGCCTCTGATACCCAAGCCCGCTTCTATCCTTCACTCCACATGCCATCCAATAATGTCAACTACGAGCTCCTGTCAGGCTGTTTTTAAACACAAGGACAGAGACTCAATTACAGGAGAATGGCTCTCAGGAGTCGCCCTCCGTCCTGAGGCAGACAGACAGACAGACAGACACACACCTGCTAATGGTTGTCAGATTTGCTGGCAAAAGGGGCAAAAGGTCAAACCAATCTGCGTTCCCCAACAATCAGCGGCTTCCAGCAGTCTCCGTTGTTAACATCGCTCGATTAGGAGGACATTCACGTGCTAAGTTTGTGTTCAGAGGCAAAAGAACGCTTACATGCTTTCTAATCCAAAGTGTGTCAGAAAAATGGCAGAATTAGGAACTTGCAGTCAAAATAAAAGAGCTTCTGATACATTCTGAATCAAAGAAACTATACTCCAGGAAAAGCAGCTTTCGTGGTGCCCTTGACTGTTAACAGACACTTCTCTATTTGCTATGACTGGCACTATTAACACCAGCATAGGAAATTAACACCATCGCCAAGCCAAATGCTGGGCAGTTTTTCCTGCAACTGATCTCTGATTTCCACGAGCATCTGCAGGAAATCCTCCTTTCTCTTTAGTTTAGTTCTCTGTATTTGTCAGGTGAAGATAGGGTGTCCACCAGCCAGCAGACAATAAAAGTCTTCCTGGCATTTATCAGCCTATTATAACCACATGCGTGTAAGTTGTCTAAGTTTCGTATATCTGTTTCTCTGCATCCAACTGTTCTCTGGCGAACATACAAAAGGACCCAAAATAACGCTGAGGGGTTGAGGGGGACATCAATCTGTGGCTGTGTAATCCTAAACCTTCACCTTCCTCTTAATACCCATCATCCCCCCCTTAATACCCACACATACCAGGACAGAGTAGGGCCACAACAAATGGTGCCCCCACAAAGGGCAGAGTTCGGCCAGTAGCACTTGCGTACATAGACACATGTACATCAACACATACATGAACACACAGATAGATAGATGTAAGACATACTCAAGGAACACAAACCAGGGTGAGGAGGAGGGGAGCTAAGTGGGGGCTTTCCCCCCCTTAACTTGGCAAGTCTGATCAAAAGAGCCACCGCCAAGGGTCTGTCAACCCCCTCATCTGGTCTGAGAAACCACTGTAGGCCCCGGTCTGACCCGTCGAGCCACAAGGGGGGTTTAGGCCTCAATTTAAAACGAGAGTGAGAGAAAGATGAGAGCTAAGCCAATCAATAAATACACAGAACACATGCACATTCACTCGTCCAAGCGGATGAAGGGAGCGCGCTGAGGGAGCGAGAGGGTGGATTTACACTGCGGAGAGAGCAGTGGTTGGTGTATGTGTTACAATTACAAAAATAAAAAGCCTCCTAAATCATGAAATGAAAGTAGAGTGCAAATGTGACGATTAAAATGGGGGCGGGGGTGCAAACGGCAAGACCCACAAATACACTAGAAATCCCGCTATAAATGCCAGCTGGCCCTTTCTGGCTCGCTGCAGTCTGAAACTACCAAGAACTACTTGGCTTACGGCTGTTGTTTAGCATCAGGGCTCCATAAAAATGTAAAAACCGCTTCATTTTGTTTAAACCCCTGCCTGAACCAGAGTGTCAGTGTGATGGCCTATATCCTGTATCCTGGGGCCTGCAGTTTTATAGAAGCTGGCTTTATTTTAATATAATCAATCCAGCTAATGAAAAATGAAGGAGGGTTTGGATAGCAGGTCATTAATATTTTACATTAACATTAACCAATTAGGCTTTGTTCAAATTTCAGGCAAATCAGATTTGTTTTGCAAATCAGATCTTGACAGACTGTTTGCAAAGTTATTTGCACAGGATCTGATCTGATGTATACCAGCCATCGTTCTATTCTATCTATCCTGCATTGTGGTAACAATGTTAGCATCAGTAACCATGTACGCTGGTGAAACCGGGGTTTTGAACGCAAAAGCACAAGAAATTCCAGCTTTGCCTGTACATTAACCAGCAGACAATGTATTTTAGCATCTGTCCACTGACTGTTGTTGTTTGTCTTGTCCTGCAGACCGCTCTGCTGGTAGCAGCGTGAATTCTGCTCCGGAGCTCTGACGTGCTTTAGCTCACTCTCAACCCTGTCTCCTAAAAGTTACGTCTGTATATTAGGCAACATTTTCATATTTACGGTGTGGTGAAATGTAATTGCTGCCTGGATTATGGTCAGAGAAAAAGGTTTGTCAAAGTGAATGAAACACTATATTTATGTACGGTTAGGTTTGGGCAGCAAAAGCATTTTGGTTAGGTTGTGGAAAGATTGTGATTTAATTTCAAGTCTCAAATCACTGCTGACTTTTTCTGTATTAAAAAACAGACCAGAATCTTTTGCTAACCTTAACCAAGTGCTACCAGTGCCTTAACATAACTATAAAAAGTTTAATAAAGCTGTACACACCACGAGTGGATAATATATGGTAAGATTGCCTATTTTAGTGTGAAAGAAAAAAACATTACGTTGTCAGTGAACATTTTGCTGATATAGTTACATCCGTATTCAGTTGGAATATCATGTTTCTCTCAAAATGTATTTGTTGTTGCAAATTAGCTGTATTTACACGTAATTCAAGGAGATGGGGGAGATTGATGGTGTTATTGTTGTGTGTCCCGACACAAAAGATTGTCCAGACTGAGATGAATCTTTAGAAATTCAATTGTAACTGAATTGTCAAAAAAAGAAATGGATTTGAGCTGGCACTCTGTACAAGGCCGATGACTGTAGCGTAATTACTTTTTTTTTTTAAAACGCAGCTTTAAAACGTAGTGGCAAACTAAATTTGTCAAAATAAGGGTTTTCATTTAAAGATTCTCAATTGAATAGCTAATAAATAAATGACCAAAAATAGTAGATGTCCAAGAGTGACAAATTACCGTCAACAACATTCGTTGAGTATCTAATTTACAGTGGGGCTCAATGGTTGTGTTGATGCTGTGCTCTCCCCAAACACACAACCTGCAGTATAAATAGATATGTGTCTCAGATCATGGATACAAAGTAAACAAAACACAAGATTGTGCAAAGGGGGGGATCTCCTGCTATGTCAGCAAGTTGAGATCCAGTCCATGCTGTGTGCTCAGCACATTGTTGGTTCAGATGGGACTGATGACCTTTTTAATGCACGTCACTCCGATCTGTCATATTACTTCAAATGTATGCAATGTACTAATGCACTTAAGTCCTAATTAAATACAATCCAATTTGTTTATGGCCCTTTCAGCACACTGGGTAACTTCAGAAGGCTGAGAAAAAGGCCCGGATCGCAATCCATAGGACTTAAAGGATTGGCTGCAAACACTCTAGTGCAGGACTCCACAGGACACCCCCAAAGGTCCCGTTGTCCAAGCCTCAACATGACAGAGCCAAGTACAATCCATGGGCGAGTCTTGTTCTGGCACGTCTCACAGATGCTTGATCGGATTTAGATTTGGGGTTTGATCTGGGTTTGGAGGCCAGGTAGGTGCCTTGAGCCCTTTGTCACGTTCCTCAGCCAATTCCTGGGCATTTTGTTGCAGCGTGGCAGGGAGCACTGTCCTGCTTGGGGGGGACCACTGCCATCAGGGATGTCCTTGGTCTGCCACAGTATTTGGGTAGGTGGTGCATGTCAAGTGACATTCCCTTGAATGCCAGGATCTGAGGTTTCGTGTCAGAACACTGGCACTGTGATCAATATCACCTCACCCTATGTCCTTTAATGTTGTTACTGATCAGCGCACGTCGCCACAGTAATTATCTCCGGCCAGAAGTTGGTATATAAACATGAAAACAAAATGACTGTGTAGATTATACAAAATACAGCACTATGTTTTACTCGACATACTTAAGATTCTGCTTTTAGTTTTCAAATCAGTGAATGAGATTGTCTGAATCTGTATCAGATACACTGGATAAGACACATTCTGTCAAAGTCTCCTATTTATCCCTTGAGACTGGTCTTGGATATGTTCCTTTGGCTCTGGAGCAACAGGGATTTTTTCCATGTCCAGACTTCACTTCTGGGATAAGCACTGAGAGGACATTGGTACAGACATGAACAGTTTCTCAGAAAAGCTTTTCATTCTATATTTAAGTTGCCAATTCAATCACATGAGCATTAGGGCTAATACCTGACCCTCTGGATGTAAATGATCAACTTCTTCATTTCAAGTGGGAAACCAAGTGAGGGTTAATAGGCTTTGAGTGACGCAGCAACGAGTAGACAATAACTAAAATTAACTGTAGAGTGATTTATTTAAAGATCCTAAGATATTAGGATTACAGACTTGAATTAACTGTGACTAATATTTAGTTTAACGCTCCTGCACAGAACTTGTAAAGTGCAGCAATGTCACCGATTCTGACAGTGATGGTGACATTGTGTTAGAACGGGGTAAAATGTAATGAACCCATCGACTTCTAGCTGTTGACAAAGATACAAGCAGCAAGTCTGCAGGCAGAGAAACTCCCACCTGTCCCAGCGAATCAAATGTGCACCTTTTACAATGTAGCTCTGTCAGCCGAACAACGAGCGTGTCTGGAGGCACAAACGGACTGACACACACACACACACACACACAGAGTTAATGCCCTGCCCTCTATTAGGGAGCACAATGAGTGTGTAAGGGGATCTTAATGAAGGACTCCCCTGAGGCAAAGCTCGACGCCTCTGCTGAGGATGTGTACTGTTAGAGCTCATTAAATGAACATGAGTACTACCACCAACATGGTGGGAGAGAGAGTGTGTGTGGTGTTCAGTTACAATACCACATTTAGCCGTTTATGTCATGCAGTATGCACGCCTCTTTGCACCAATTTATTGAGCGTGCACACCCATGTTGTTCCATTCGTGTGCTGAAAGAACACAATCAGAACTCACATGGGGAGAGTGTGAGTTTCGTGTGCGCTCCTGTGGCATTTTGTTACCGGGAAATACTTCCATAGAGCCATTGATATCACAGAAACTACAACAGGTCCCTTTATCCTGACAAATCAACTTGAGGAAATAATCATATTTAGAACAGGAAAGGGCACAGGGTGAGGTAGAAAGAGAGAGTTTGGTGGATGACAAGTGTGAAGGAGGAGAAAAATAGAAAAGAAACAGAAGATGAAGAAAAGTCAGAAAGAAAATGGAACAGTGGAAGGAGTGGTTCACGATGTGGAAAATGATGTGGCAGTGCCCTCTTGTGGATGAAAATGTAAGCATTTGAACAATTTTGAAGACCAGAGCGTAAATCACAAAGGGATTGCAGAACATCCTCATTATCAAATCATTTTTTGCTGTGTTCACCTTAATAAAGTAGCCAATTAATTTTAACCAGGAGCTTCCTTTAGCTCTGTTTAATTGGATATGTGTTAGCTATCTGAAATGCAACAGCAAAAACTTTGTATATGTATGTATAGCAGGCAGGTTTGACTCACCTCTCTACCCTTGTGTGTGACCAGTGCAGCGAGTGGCTTGGCGTAGAAGCGGCTGAAGCTGAATCCCAGGCAGCCGTACATACTGTTAGCGGTTAGCTTCAGAGCCTTCTGGCGGATGTCATACTGGTGGACACAAAGACTTAAATCACACCAATCCAAAAGAATTTCATAATTTAAGATGCTGAACTGCTGTTCTGTATGCTCAGTATGACCCAAACATTTACTAATAAATTGTTAAATAAATATGCTACTTGATGTGATGCTTTGTGAATCTTAAGGATGACAGACGCATACAGATGGAAAGTGGTTTGAGAAGTTTGTCGACATTATGAAACTTTATTTCTTATACCGTTTCCAAATGAAGTGGGAAATCATAATCTTTCAATACGAGCAAAAAGGGAGGTGGATATCCCACTGAAATTCAGGAACCTTGGAAATGTCACACAGTATGTAACATCTCTGTGTTAAAGTGTGCATGTGTAGGTATGTGCGAGTGTCAAACGTGTGTGTGTGTGTGTGTTTGTGCGTGCATACCTGCATGTAGAGGTCTGGGTTGATGTCCTGCTGCTTCATCAGCTGTTTGACCTGTTTACGCCGCTCGACCAGCTTCCTGATTTCTTTAGGCAGGATTCCCATATCCAGGTCTGAATCTGGGACTTCAGGAATCTCCTCAGACTCATCTTCCTGTTACCACAGAAGCAAGAGTTGGAAGTGAGCAAGAACTTTTCTCTCATGACCAGGATGTTGGGATCAATCTATAAATCATGTCTGATCCTTATCACTGATTTGTTGATGAATCATTTGATTACATAAACACATCTGCTTCTACAGCCAACATATGAACACACACCTTGTTCTTCTTTGTGTTTTGAGCCTCCCTCTGCACAGTGGTGAAGCAGATGTTGAACTCTTGGATGATTGAGGGATACAGACTGTTAAAGTCAAGCAGCAGCACAAACTTGTCATAGAAACCTATAAAGAGAAAGAGAGGGAGGTTATAGAATTATGTACACTGGTATACTGTACATACAGGTCAAATGGTGACTTTAAACTAAAAGCCAGACTTACCAACTTTAGGATCCAGCACCAGACCTCCGGCATAGGCTGCCTTCTTCTTCCTCTTGCCCTTCCCTGTATCCACATCTTCTTCCCCCTCAGCCTGGGAAACAGGGACAAAGACAAAACATTAGTCACATAACTTTACATTACAAAATAAGAAACTGTGTGTGGTAGCGTGTGTGTGGCTGTACCAGTTCCATCTGGGCCTTTCTGAAGGACAGTTTGTCAGGGACGATGTAGTCTTTGTCATGGAAGGCATGAAGCAGCAGGAACTCATTCCTCTCAGAGCGGCCACCCATCAGAGTACGGGACTGTAAAGAAGACACAGGAAGACAACAGAGGATTGAAGCAGGAGGCAAAAAACCATAGGTTGCATGCATATTGTTATGATTTACTATATTACAACAAGATGACAATACTGTAAGAATGCTATAAATCTGAACATCATATGGAATGTAACATGAATATAAGATCTTACATCCTGAAAAAAAAAAAAGTTACAAAAAAAAGTTGCATTTGAAGTTTACAAAGTCACCCTGCATTGTTTTATTTTGTAGTTCTCCCTGAAACACAATACTTGATCAAACTACACTGGCTTTAAGCCTTGACAAAGACTTGACAGACTTAGAGTACAAGTCTTTTTTCTTCACAAGACAGACAAGTCTTGCTTTCGTCTACAAATTGTTTGGTTTCGGACTTCAATTGTCAGTATTTTAACTGTACAATAAACGAGACGAGCTGCTGCGTGGAACTGGGAAACCTCAATGATCGGCCATGCGTGTTTAAAATACTTCTTTCAACTAACTCTGGCAGCGTAGACATTTTGGACATTTTTTCTTACATCTCTAGAGAACAAGATTTGTGAGCCAGGACCTCAATCTTTGTCACATAATTTACCTTTATGAAATTACAGCTACTGCAATTTGGATGTAACACTATGATAATATTTCAATTTATTGTGCAGCTATAATTTAATGTATATATTGATTTGCAGCTTTGGATTAATGAAAGTAAAGGATGTGACGCGTTGTTGTGTGTTACCATGACGTTGCCAGCGATGTTGGTGATCTGCAGGGCAAGCGGCAGCACGTTGAGCTCACACATCATCTGTAGGATCAGCTTGGCGTCTGTCCATGTCAACTCCAGCAGGTAGAGCAGGTGAGGAGAGTCACTGACACGCAAACATACATACACGTTTCAGGATACACACACATTTTTTTTCCACATAGCAAAAAATATAAAATGATTAAGTGGGAAAACAGCAAAAAATAAAATAATTCCTGCAGATGATGGCAGAAACTTTTTTCTGATTTGGTTGAACTGGCCCTTTAAGGACACACAAACCTGTAGAGATTCTTGATGTTCTCCTGAGGGACTGTGGCTCTGTCCACCTTCAGCACCTGTGCAGCCAGTTCAGTCAGGTGGTAACTTTTACAGCGAATCAGCTCCTTCGCTGAGATCTCCACATCGCACACCAGGCGGCCACAGGTGGCGCTCTTCTCTGCAAAGGAACTCCGACCCTGCCAAGCGCAACAACATTTAGTGATGTAAAACATGGTACAGACACATTTATATTGCTGAGGATTTCTGCGCTTCTTACCCCTAGTTTGGGCATATTTGCCCTTCTGAGGCGTCCCATTTTAGACCAGTGGGGAACCTTGCACACATTGATCCTCTGCAGAATCACTTCCAGGTCAAAACCAAAGATGTCGTGACCCTACAGGACAAGAATAACGCACCCAACTTTTAACCTAATGAAACACTGCACCTTCATCTGCACTTCCTTGTACATTTTACATTTACAGTAAACAAATGTGTAATGGATTCAGGAGACTGCAGAGAGTTAGTCTATCCCAACATGTTCTACTTACCACTAGCACATCGGGGTCAATTTTGTGCATCTTGGCCAGGAAGAAGCCAAGCAGAGTCCGCTCTGTAGCAGCGATCTCCACTTTCCCATTCTTACAGGGGAAGAGACACATTATCAAATACACTGTAGTGAAAGTGTTGTGATACTAAAAAACTGATTTTTTATCTTTATGCCACATGAATAAAGTTTAACATTGTATTGTTGAGTCTTTTGGTGGCAATACTAAAAATATCAATGTTTCCCTTTTTCCTTTCTTTGTGCAATCGCTGATCGTCACCCACCTTCTTCCTCACTGCGTCTTTGAAGTCATAGGGGAAGATACAGTCGGACGGTTTACTGACCACTGCAAAGACAAAAAGAAAATCAGAACATTTCCTAAACTATTGCCATTGAAGCATTCGTTCTGACTTTTATTTTCCCATACAGTTCTATTTTTTTGTATTCAAAAACATTTAAGTTAAAAGATCGATGACTTGCCACAAAAATGGGTCTGGTATGGAGGCTGAGGTGGAGCTTTGTCCATATGGAACTTATAGTGGACGAGTGCAGCCAGGGACACAATCTGCAGAGGAACAATAACATGATCAGGTCCTTGCCTACTGAGTACTTCAGTCTAAACAACACAGCTATAATAATTTTCAAAAATCATTTTATCAGTGCCCTATATATTTACTGCTAAAAACAGGAAACTGTATATTTGATTGTGTGTACAGCTGTTAATGTTCTGACCTCATTGTGGTGCGTCTTGGGGTTCTGGACAGTCTTGAGGCTGATGGACATGACAGTGATGGGTGGAGGTGACAGGTCTTTGACCACAGTGACCAGGTCGCTCCTCAGGGCCAGAGCCTCCACCTTACACCAGCTGACCGGCTGGCCAATCAGCTCTGACACAGACACAGAAGGTACATGTGAATTTACAAATTCAAAATCATCATAGTATTGGCTTCTAAATATCAGAATCCCTCAAATACAAATCAAGAAGTTAAACCCAGAGCGTTAATCAATTTTAAAAATCATAAAGCCTTAATTATACAATCTGTCTTACGTGGTGTCTTGATGTCAAGCCAACACGGCCCTCTGATCTTCCTGCTGAGGAGGAAATGCTCCAGACTGGAAGTGTTGGTTCCAAAAATGTGGGAAAATGTCGCCCCCTTCAGGTCTGAAGGCAACGCAGGGAATTCAGCCTGCAAATAAAACATTTACCCACACAGATGAACAGGTGATAAAATAATGATAAAATAAATAAATAACAGCTACATAGTGTGTATGTGTGCACATCTACTCACAGAATATCTGACTTCCAGGTACTCGCACTGACTGGGAACATCAGGAATTTCAAAAGCATAGTTCTTCTCCACTTTCTGCATAGAGAAACAGAATAGAAGGACCAGTTACAAACATGCCACACTTACATTCATGCTAAAAGTCTCATAACCAAGGTGGGGACCAACCCTGGACTTGAACTTCATGATCTTGAACTTTTCAGAGAGGTCGTTAAATTCCTGGTAGACGTCCATCATGCCTACAGGAGTGTCCAAAACCTCTCCGGTCTTGGTGTTTACTTTCTGTTCATGAAAACACAACGAAACAATTAAAATAATTATCAAAATAAAAAAGTAATTCAAGAGAAGGTGTCTCTATCTTGTGTGCGTTAGTACTGCTGAGAGTAGCCATTACAAAAACATAGTGAAAGGGAAGAAAAATGACCTGACGCAATGACAGTGACACTAATGTGAAATGAGCAGGAACACTTACATATTCACGAGGCAGGAAGTACATGGTCCGCTCAATGTTCTTGACAGTAACACAGCAGCTGACGTGAGACTTTGCAGACTCAATCCACACCTTTCCAAATAAGTACACCACACCTAGGCCACAGTTAAGATCAAATTAGTAAACACTTAGGATTTACCTGATATAATCTACCAAATATTCACTCCAAATATAAATATGCCATACCTGGTTGGCTGTAGGGTTCCTCAAAGGCATCCAGCCAATAGAAGCGGAAAACCTGCTCCCCGTCTGGCCCCTCCACCAGAGGGAGTTTGCTGGAGTCGACCTGTATCTCTGCTGGAGCCTCAGTAGCTCCACCCTCCTCCTCCTCCTCTTGTCCCCAAGAGCTCCCAATCCTGCTGGACCTGGAAAAGGAAAGGAAGGAGGGAAAATGCTAACTGTTAACCTTAGAGCTCAGTTATATAACATATGCCATAAGCCAGAAAAAAGTATACATTTTCTTTTAAAAATGGGGGCAAAAATGTATTTACAATAAGACAGGGTCCTGGGGCTCTGCTTTGGCCTCCACTTTAACAGCCACCTCAGCTGCAGCTTTAGGTTCAGGTTCATCTTTCACTGCAGGCTTCTCCTCCTCGAGTCCAACCTCCATCGGCTCATCGAAGTCCACCCCATCAAAAGCCATGGCATCGTTTCCTGAGAAACATGGTCATAAAATGTAAGATGCTAGAAGGGACAAAAAGCACAAATAGCCAGGACTGATGTATCCGTCTTTCTTACCTTCCTCTTCTTCTGGCTCCTCCACTTTTACCTTATGCCTCTCTACAGGAGGAGCAGTTGAGGAGGAAGGAGGGCGGGCCGATGGCCTGGGTGTTGAGTCAGAAGGCGGCGGCCTGATAACTTTGGCCTTCATTCCCATAGTGGAGGGTGACTCCTGGTATTACAGAAGTGACATACAATATCTTTAAATTACTGAAGTCAAAATGTAGAATCCGACCAAGGACATGCTTTACAAATGGGTATAAACCTAAGTTTGATTATATAATTTTCAAGATTGTGATAGATGGTTATGATATGCCATAGGATACCTTTGGCATCTGAGGTTTGATGGAAAAGGGGTTCAAAGGTGATCCGAGAGACTTCTTTTTCTTCAGAGTGACCACCGGTGGAGGAGTCAAGAGATTAGGTTTCTGAAAAAACAGGAGAGCCAGATATAAAAGGCAAATATCACAAGTTGGCTATGAGCAATGCACTGTCTAAATGATATGGGACCAACCTCAGAGTGCAGGTCCTGTAAGATATCTCCTAACAAGTCATCTTTGGACAAGTCCACGTCTTTCTGCAGGAAACAAAATCATTCTTGCGGTCAATGCAAGTGTAAACTGTAAAGCATCTTGTTTATTTGAAGTCAGGATCTGCACAGGGAACGGTGAGGGACATGATGTCTGCAGAAACATACCTCGGCAGGTCTTTTGACATTACTGTTCATGAAGAGGCTCTTAATAGTGTTGGGCTTGGCTACAACAGATTTCTTCACGTTTTTCTTGGAGTCTGCTCCTTTGGCACCTGCCTTACCTGCAAATAAAAAGAAATTCACTCCCTGTACAAAACTTTTTACTCCACATTTCCCCCCACTCAACCTCAAAATACACTTAAATTGTTGTGTAACATGAAACTGTATGAATGGTTACCTTTGTTTTTTTCAACTACATCATCATCCAAGTCATCGTCAAAGATTTCTCTTCCGTCCTCCACATATCCTGTTCCATCTGAGGGAAGGGAAGAGAAGAGAGGAGAAACTTTCATCGTCAGACTTCCTTCATCACACACATTCCCACGGTGGACACAGGAGACTGACACTCACCATCATCAACAATCCAGTCATCCTCCTGTCTGTCTCGAACCATCTTCGAGTACTGCTGCTCATCCACCTCCTCATACACACTCGTGAACTCTTCCACCTGTAGAACGTAAACACTTGTTGACCATAACAGCTAAAACAAGAATTTCTGAATAAACACAGACACAAATTGAATTTCCAGTGTTCAATAATAGGGAATAAACTAAAATAACTTTCATAATACATATATATGGATTAATATTACATAGAAATTAAAACATTTTAGAACCCAATAGGGCTGATTTATATCATCAATGCATCTGATGATTATCCTTGCAATTATTGAATTAATTGCTATAAAATGTCTAAAAATCTGATGAAGGATCATGAAAACTGTTTCCAATCAGCTGACCAATTAATTGACTGATCATTTTTAATATCAAACAGAACGCAGTTCTTCTTAATCGAAAATGGTCTCACATGTGGAAACATCAAATCTTTTTTTTTTTTCAAACTGCAGTCTAGTGTTCATTCAATTTTTTTCCAATTAACTTAAATGGATCTTGACAAGTAAGCTGATGAGGTCCTTGCATGCACTGCATCATTAAGTAAGGTCACATGACGTTGTCAAACACTGAATTGAATTACATACAAACGACTACACACAGATCGAGGGATACCTAGTTATGCACACACGGTGTATATGCGCAACACTGAAGTCTCTCACCTCATATTTGATCTTCTCCCCCATCTTGGCTTTCTTGAGCTGCTCCAGTGCTGACTTCCTCCCCGTCTTCTCCCTCTTCTCTCGTCGGGAGCGAGACTTTGCCAGACCACAGGCATCACCTCCATCGTCTGAGGAGAAGGACACATCGACATGACGACACAGCGGCAGGTAGGGCCGTGACAGTTTGGTGTGCAGATGTATATCCCAACAAATACACCACTCATGTCACATTTGAGGAGCGCAGGCTCACAACATTGTCTGACCCTAACTTCTACTACTTTGTAGCATATGTTATGCTTACCATTTCTGTGACTGAGAGGAGGATAAGCTAGTTCATGACTATCTTGCAAGACAGCTGCGGTTGAGACAATGTAAGTTAACAAACAGACAGCAATAGCAGCACACTGTAGTCAGCTAACACTGTTACGTTATGGCTGTTATTTTCTCTTAACATTACCAGACTCGCTTGGCAAATTGTTGGCTTGGGTTTTCAAAGCATTTATAATATATATAAAGTATTAATAGCCTAAGCGTGCTCCTTGTTATCGAAAGCTAACGTTAGTGAAAGCTAGCCGACATGTTAGCTAACTTCTTCGGTTTCCCTGCGCGAGACCTCCAAACTAAACTAGCAGGCGACGAGAAACAAACACTCACCGCCGTCCGGACAGTCCATGTCTTTGTCTTGGTTCGATACCGGAGCCATAACTTTAACTTTTTCTCCTCAAACGTTTGCTCACTGACAGCTTCACAACGCGGCGGCGGCAGGTCAGTACAATAACAGGGCAGTCCGCGCCAAATCGTCTTCCCGGGGAATGTCATATGCAGGAAATGACATCGCAGCGCCGTCTGCCAATGAGAATGAGGCGTTGTTTCCATTCCTGTCCACGTGGTGGCGGTGTTGTTCAATGAAACAGGGACGTAGACTCCACAGACTCAGGACCACAAAGACTTCAATGTCTCGACAGTGTGAGATATTCTAATTTTTTTTTAATTAGTTGCGTTTATCTGACAAAAATGACTGATGATAATTAAGATGCAGTACTCTGATCTAAAGTCCCCTCAATCATTAAAGCAACAACAACTTCCAATGTCCAATTGTTTTAAGGGGCACTGTAGTTTTGGGCAAGACATTTTAATCAGAAGAACATTTTCATTGACTTTTGATTTATGCCTAAACAAACGAAATAAACAAACTCTCTTTGTTTTTATGTCTAAATAAACTGAGTGAACAAACTGACCTTAAAGGACAACACAATTTCATACAGTGTTACTTTGTTTATATGTGGCGGACCCTGCCACCTTTCTAGCTTCAAACAGTGTTCTGGGGTCCTTATTTTCCTCTGAGAACAGCTTTTTTTATTTAGTTTTGAAAAAATAAATATTTCTGAGTTTGTATTATTACCTCATTGACATAAATTCTGAGTTTAAAATTTTTTCTCAAAAACTACATTGTGTCTCTTTTAAAGTTTAAAAAAAGCACAGTATTTATTTGATTTTTTGCATCTATTTCAGTCATGAAAACACAGTCAGAAAGGAATGTATGTATTCTAATAATGTATACTCTAACAATGAAACAAAGGTGAAAACAATGTAATGAAAGGAAGACGTTAGTACATAGTGATGGGTTTCTTCATTGAATAATGTTTCAGGTATTCCATTTATTATTCCCGCAGTCTTTGGGGTTTCCCTTTTTTGTAATTTTTTCACATATAGCAAACTTTTCAGTCATTTTAACCACCATCTAAAAGGCGATTTTAGCATGTTTTGCCTAAACACAGCAAGTGAATATTTGGCCTGCAGGTAAAATGACAAAATATAGTCTCCCGTGTTTTCCTTCTCGCTCCATATGTTACATACGGTACAAAATATATCAAATAAAGTATACATTGAAACTTTAAATGTGCCTTATGAATATCTTTTTCCATTTTTTATGCAGGACAACGTAACTTTTCTTGTAAGACAGGTATTTTTTCACCAACATAACCTTGTCCTCAAGTTTGGATTCTCATACCAGAGCATTACACCACTGGTCCCCCTCTTTTTTAAAAGTCAGCGCCTGTGTCTGTGTATAGGCTACAGTAGCCCTATGAAGCTCGTTTCCATGGAGACTAGGAGGGCACAATGGGTTCCTGTCCCAGATTGGGGCCACAGAGACACTACAGTGCGTCCAACAATGGAAACACAAAGCGTGGTTTGTCCCTCATCCCCAGAGCTGATTTAGGCTTTTATACCAAACATCACTGTGATAATTCATATATTAGCATGATCCTACTGGCCAACAGTTCAGTGGGATTATAGGCACATTATCATATTGGTAACGTCATCCGTGTCAATTGGATAAAAGAATTATATATGTGTGTACATGTGTTGTCTCTATAGTCTATAAAAGGCTTTTATCATATTTGTTATTTGTTTTTCAAGAGACACATTGTTCACTTTTTAAAAATGAGGCTAAAAGTTGCAGGTTGTATGAAGCCCCTCCACAGCAGTAGGCTACAATAGGAGCAGGTTCATCAATGTACAGCTGTATGGTCTGCTAAATGGGCCGTGGCCCACAGTTGTCGCAGTTAATCAGGGGTGAGCAGCTGATGGGACCAGACAGACAGACAGACAGACAGACGGACTGTTGTCGCTCTGCTGCGCTTGCCCGCTGTGCAGGAGCAAACACAAACTCCTGCCTCAGACATAAAAACAAAGCAGGCAAGAGGAGTAAGTGTTTAGCACATCATTGTTTTTTACTAGACATAACCGACTGGATTTTGGACGCCATGGTCAAGCAGCGACGCCTCAGAGCGCACTCCTGCTGCGCAGCTGTTGCGCCTCTTTGTATCAGGAGAGGACCCCGACAGGTAAGTTGTGTTTTCTCTAAATCCTACATTAGGACACTTCAGTCACTGTGTGTTTTATTGACCCTACAGCGGAAATGTATCTAAGTTTCATATAGTAGGAAACAGAAAAAGAGAGGAGGAGTGTGTGTTGTCCGAACATCACATTTTCATTTTTGTGCCAAATATCAAAAACAGTTTTCTGTGACAAGAAGATCAGACTATTCACGCATGGGTGTGACTGTGAGCTTCAAAGACAGCCATGTATCTGTAACTGGATGCAACACAGAGACATTTTACACGCCATATACTGAGAATTGATACTCCAAACTAATTAGCATCAGTAATTAAAGTTAGTTTCCACAAGGCGTTGAGGCTAACCTTTAATATTTTTCCATATCAGATCCGCTGCAGACTGTCCAGACCTTCTAGAAAAAAAAAAAACATAAATAAACACTTTATTCACGCTTTCAGTTCAACTGTAAACAAATGTGGTGATACTCAGTATCATCTCACTGATGGCGCTATGGGCCACTCCACCAATCCTCACCGCTCATACTGCTGGACCGCCGGAGCTCCTCTCTGATTGGTGCTCCTCTTGGAGCTCTCTCCTCTTTCCCGTCGCCATGGCGAGAGCTCATCGGGTCTGCGAGCGAAGATCGTTTATAGAAGCGATGGCTCACCCAACTTTTTTTTTTTTTTCTATTTTCCTCATGTTGTGTGGCAAATTTATGCGTTTTTTAAAATACTTTCCTCATAAATGATTTACAACCTGGTCTAAATCACTTGGAGGGCCAGAGCTGAAATTTACTGGCAGGACACAATACTATTTCATTTCATTTAAAGGTGCAATATGTCAAATATGGCCACCACCTTTTGAATGCACGCTCTAAAGAAATAGGAAGCGGCATGTTACGAGAGTAACTGCTAACTGTTGTTGCTGTTAGCGGTGCAGCTAGCGGTCCAGACTGCGAGCTTGGGGCACAAGGTGAGTTTTGCTGTTTACACCACTAGCAAAGGAGCTTTGGACCAAGGTGGGCTCAGGCTAGCTGGTTAGCATGCTAACTTCAGCAGATATCTCTGCAACACACAACATAAGGTCAGAACTGTTATTTCTTCACTTTCTGTTCTGTCACTTTCTGTTTTCAACTAGAAGTCTCACATATTGCACCTTTAATTTTATTATTACGATGTAGGATCCCAGCTTCCCTTAACTTTGTCTTTCTGTGCATATAAATAATTCAGATCCTATATATTTAACGAGGATTCTACCTCACAAGAAATAAAATACCATAAACAATGATTTTGGGGATAACTAGCCTATTTGTCATTATTATTTTTTAAACAAAAAAGAACTAGAAAAAAAGAGCTCTATAGGTTGAACCAGTGACAAGTTAAATCAAACCGAATATATTCTGCAACATTCACTGAAGAGAATCATCATCGTCCCTTTTGTGGTGCCAGGAAATAGCTGCAGAGTGGGGCCTCCTCGCTGCCTCCTCCTCTCTGCAGCAGGGGATCAGAGAGGTGGAGGTGGAGGGGTGGGGGAGGAGGAGGAGGAGGGGGAGAGTGGAGGACAGACAGAGCAGAGAATGGGCGGGGGGAACAGAGGGAAGGAGAAAGAGACTGAGTGGTGAGGAGAGGAGAGGAGAGAGGAGGAGAGAGGAGGAGAGAGGCATCATCGCCTCACTGATGCTGCTGAGTCACATTACAGAGGGACCACAGCCACATCCCATGAGTCTTTGGGAATCATGGAGGAGCTTGAACACACCTGCCCCCATCCCCGGACGGTAGGGTGCTTTTAGCCTGTGTTTTCTTGTCTGTATCGCTGTGTGTGTGTGTGTGTGTGTGTGTGTGTGTGTGTGTGTGTGTGTGTGTGTGTGTGTGTGTTGTGACAGGGAGAGAGAGAGAGAGGAAGACAAAGGCTCCTGCTTTCTCCGCCGTTACGAAACAGATCCTCTGTAGCATCGGAGGCGCTGCTCAGACTGCTGAGTGGACATGTTTGAATGGAGGATGTGAGGTTCACACAGTGGACAAACACAGCAGGAGAGTCCTGCCGAGGGGGACACTGCGGCACTGTGTCTCCTTCCTCCCTCCTCCAAGCGGTCCATCTTTGCCTCCTTGTCTCGTCCATCGCCCGCCGCTGTGCTCCCGTGCCATCTCCCGTCCTCGTGTTTCTCTCTTTTCGGCTCTAATCCGACTTATGCCAGATGTTCTTTGCCTGTGCCAGAGAGGGCTTTACTGATCGCCTGCCCTGATAGGCCCGTGTGCCCCATGTCAGTTAGTTTGAAGCTTCACCATCTGCTCTGTGCTAAGTGTTGAAAAAGGAGAAACCCCCTCCCCCCTTGTTTTGTTTTACCATGCCCAAGGAATCATGGGGGATGAGGATGCTCCCTCAGCCTCTCTGCTGTTTTTTTTCTTATTTTGTTTCTGTTGCTCTCTAACGGAAACAATTATAGTCAAAGCCAGTTTGTAAAACAGGTGCAAGTAGATGAGCGGTTCAGATGCCATGACAGGAGTCTCATATTTATGGCATGTTGTAAAATGAATGCCTTCATTCCTTTCCTCTGGTGGCTGTGGCTCTTTACCTGCCCTCTTTAGCTGTTACTTCTGACAGACAGCTGCAGGCAGGGTTGGGTCAGTCAGCATCTCAAAACATTCAGCATATTCAGCATTAGAGATTCTTTAAATGATTGTGGGCTGCCTTTAATAATCAATTATTGGTTAATCATTGATAATATATGAAATATGTTGGAGGCTTTCTCATTAGAAAACTGGGTAACCCTCTCTATGACGCCCATGTCTATACGCATTATGAAAATACTTACATATGATTCAGTATAGTGCACCTATACTGTTGTATAATCGTAGTTATAAGCCCTTATGAATATTCATAATGCTCTATAACAATAATAATAACTCATTATGATACCAACATCTGTAATGCATGATAAACATACCTTTAATGTTTTATAATGCACCATTCAAAATGCTTTATATCAATAACCACACACTATAAAGCACTTCAACTGACTTATTAGGTCAAGTACCAGTACTTCATAATTGCTGGTTGCCCATTATTTTTGCAAGAACAATGTATTCAAATTCTCCTAATTGTGATACATTGTAATCATTTTAAAACGTATTATAATCACTTTTGTAATGTACTATAATGTGGCTGTAAGTTACCGCGTGTGGCCAGTGGGTGCTGTAAATATAAAAAGTCACTTTCTGAGGTATAGATAGATATACCACTATAAATGGTCACTGTGCGCTTAATGTAAAGAGAAGAAAAAAGACATTAAGTTAACGCAAGAACAGGCCAAAATAATGCATTATAAGTATGGTCATAATGCATTATAATGCATCATCGACACGGGCGTCTCAGGAGGTGATACGGAAAACCGTTTAAACCACTGACATGACCTATGTTAGATGCAAAATCAGAGTAGGCTACATCAGGAGTTCAGTAAACAGCGAGTTACTTGAATGATAAACGAAAAACACAAAATTATGACTTCATTTTAATGGTGGAGCTCCCGTCTGTCACTATTCAACATCTTGTCAGATAAAACCCATATTGAGGCTGCTAAATGACTAAAATGTGATAATATCAGTTTCTATGCAGTGTCTTTTTGTACTTTTTAAATTACAAATTACTTGCATTTTATTTTGAAATACTTGCAAGTATTTGTAATACAATCACACGGTGTATCTGTGCCCATCTCTGATTGTCGGTTAATTAAAGTTTTTATTTGGTTAAATTCTTACAGTTACATTGATTAATCATTGATCATTAACACAGCTATTCAGCATTTACAAGTGGTCAAATTCACTTACCAGTACGGAAACATTACTGGCCGTGGTCTCTGCAGATGACAGCACAAATTGCACTAGATACAGATGTTCTGATGTTGCACAT
This sequence comes from Lagodon rhomboides, assembly GCA_039737535.1. NCBI lineage: Eukaryota > Metazoa > Chordata > Actinopteri > Spariformes > Sparidae > Lagodon > Lagodon rhomboides. The sequence continues at coordinate 14,012,199 of CM077803.1, forward strand.
TCTTTAAGTCAAAGTGAGTTGTGTTGTGATATTGCCTGAAATGGAAGGCTGTTTTTGAGATACTGCTTTTGTTTGAACCTTAGATCTTGATTCGTAACAGTTGATTTTCCCCTGCCGGTTTCACCACAAACTAGAGCGCTTGTCTCTGAAACCCTCTATGACAGACGTGCTTTTCATGAGTCCTAATTTTAAAATCACCAATTTAATAATCAAGTAATCCCTGACAGTGTAGCTACAATCCATTTATACATTTTTTCAATTGTAATCTGGACTGACTAGTTACCTATTTTGTAATCCTGATTACATGTAATCCATTGCTTCCCAGCTTTGTGCATGCATGACAATTAAAATCCACTCGTCCACAATAAACAGCCTGTTTCCAGACCTCACCTCTAAATCTGCAGTGATTCATGTAATGAGGTGAAAGTCACACAGCACAGAGCGTGTTGTGACATAAGCATCTTTATACTCGGGAATGATTTGTGTGCTTTCAGCGCGTTTGAGAATTCAGTTCGGCATCCCAGCTTTTGTAATGTGAATGAAAAAAAGATGAAGATTGAACAAATTGAGCCAAAAGTCGACGAAGCTTTATTTTGTAAAAATGTAATACAAGTTTGGGTGACTGGGTTGTTTCATAGTGCCAAATTCTACAGATCTTTTACCCCGCAGTGTTTTGTTGACACTTCCTCATTTCTTTGGGGGATCCCACACGCTCATAACAGTAGTTATTAATTGAACACTCACCCTCCCATGACATAATTAAAAGCCGTAATGTCGATAATCCTTCCCTTTAACAGAAACTGATCTTGAACATTGGTATTACAGTAAATACAGGAATATTTTATATTTTGTAAGTTATGTGGGCTATGGATGGACAAATATATATTAATTTTGTTTGCATGTAATCAGTTTAAAATCACGTTTATAGAGAAAAGTCATGAAGTACAATGGTGATAAAACAATGTAAAGTAATTAGATAACCCCCCAGATGTTTATGTTTTCTTACTGGCAGGTTTCTTGCCCCGTCAAAAAGGTTTATGGGTATTGAGTATGATGTCAAGTAATTCCTGAAAGACCGCCTCTCATCTCAAATTAACATATATCCATTACCGATGTTCGCTCTCTTGAAAGAGTAGTCCTGTGTGTGTGTGTGGACCATGTTGTCATGCCAGACTCTGGTCTCGTTGCTGTTCCTGGAGGATGCGTTGACGTCAGTTTGCCAGTGTGGTCCACGGAGAGCGAATCTGTTTCCATTTTTTCATCCTCCTCTCGCGCCCACACAGCTTTCTGCTCGCTGCCGACTCTGATTCTGTTTTATTGGTGTGAATGAGATTCAGCGAGTATTCCCCGCGGTCAACAGATGGCACACAAAGACAAATTTTTCAGGCAGGCTCACGCTGCAACACTGTAACCTTGATGTAGCTTCAACAAGTATCATCCTTTATCCGCCTTTGTTCCCACGTCCCATTGTCTTCTGTTCTCTCTGTGTATCTGCTTCGTTTACATTCATGTATTTAAAAATGGTTTTTCTAGTAAATCCCTGACAGGAGATCAATAGCTTTGACCTTGTTTTCTGCCACATGTTAACACACAAATAGGCTGCACACAGAAGTCTGCTCACGCACACGGAGTGATCAATAACGCTGAGTGCAGCTCTGTCTGCCTCTCAATCCATCGGCCCAATATGGAAGCAGGCAGGCGTCGGCGGTGGTCAATAACTTAATGGAGGTTACTGTAAAAGTAATGAGTATGGAAAAGGGAGACGTGCTGTGTGCCGCGGAAGGGATGGGTGGCTGTGCTTCGAGGTGTGTAGGTGTTTTGGATGTTCATGTCCAATCGTCCTCCAGAACAAGACGTCTGCGCTGTATTCTGTCTATAACCGCCTCTTTGTCCTCCTCTCCGTCTTAGACTTTGACAGAGCCCGCCATCTTCGCCAGGGAGACCAGTTGTGATTGTCGCGCCCCTCATGAGAAGCTCAGCATCGCTCAGGCCCGCAGAGGCACACCAGGTACGGCAGACCTCCTCCGATACATTCCCTCCACCTTCTCCTTCTCCCACCTGTCACGTTCATTCCTCAATCCTCCCTGTCTCTAACTACATTTACTCCTTATACTAGTACTAAGGGCTGGGCAGCATGCCCTTAAAGGAATATCACAATATTTTTAGCAACATACGATACATACCTTGATATTTTGACATCTTCGTAAATGTTGGGACTGGGCCTCAAAATCAAACATCCCAGTATTTTTTGACCAAGTAGGCCCGACTTCGATATCAGCATTGCGACAATATTGTAGGGATGACTATTGGTGTGTTCACAACATATTAACACAAACAGATTCCTGATCAGTAATCATCAGAAATGAGGATATAGTGGGTGAAGACATGTATGAGAATAAGTTGGACAGTCTGGTGAGTTTAGAAAATGGCATCACTTTACTGCAGTGCAGCCTGTCAAACCAGGAAAAGACAACACTTGATGTATATCGTACATATTGCTCAGCCCTACTAATACTATTACTGCACTACCACTACTACAACTACTGCGAGTGCAGCTGCCACTGCTTCGACCACTAGTCCCTCTGGAGCTACTTCTACTACCACAATCTCTACTGCTGTTGCTACTCGTACAGTATCGCAATCACCACAAACACGACTATCAGTGGGTCTTTCTATGGAAGCGTCCATTTTTCTGTCTGCAGCCTTTACAGAAAAATTACACACGAAAAAGACTTGAGACACTGGAATTTTTTTCATATTTTGCAATAAATCAATGGGTTATTCGAACAATTACTGCCTCTTGGGCAATATTTGTTTTTTAATCATTTATTTAACATTCCAAGCACCACCAAACTACTTGTCCCCACAGTCAAGTATAGAAGGAAAGTGCCATATTTTGAGTTCAAAACCCTGTGTTTCTACCATTTAAAATGCAATAACGTATACATAACTATCAATATATGATAGAAATTACATTAAAAATAGGGTATAAATAAATATAAATAACAATAAATTCTATGAATATATACTCCCCTAGAGACGCGTCACTGGTCTATTAGTCTATGAGTCTATTATTTTGAAATAAAAATCAGACTGTTGACATCACTCAACTTCCTTTGACCTGTTTCCTGAAGAACTTAAATGGTTGAAAGTCCACTGTCTCCTTTCAGTTCTAAGAACATTTACATTTAGCAGATGCTTTTGTCAAAAGCGACTTACAGTGATCATACATACATTCATACACTGATGGTGGTGGCTGCCATGCAAGGTGCCTACCAGCACATCAGGAGCAGTTTGGGGTTCAGTATCTCACCCAAGGACACTTCATCATGCAGCCCAGAGGAATTGAACCAGCGACCTTCCGATAACAACACGCTGGCTCTACCCCTGAGGCACCCTGTTCTCATGTTCACATTTATCTCAAGATATCATATGAAGCTTTTAGTAGTAGTAGTACTTCATCAGTAATTGTTACACGATTTAGTGAGTTTTACATGACTGACAACATGTGGTTTGTTGCCCTGTTGCAGCCATTTTGTTAAATGTCTTTTTCATGAATATGTTATGGGTAGCATCAAAAAGATAAAAAGTCATTAAGCTTTCATTTCTGTGTTAGTTTATGTAGATTTTCAAGCTTTCATAGAGTCAATGAGATATGGAATTATGTTGTTTTTACTACTGATGCTAACGCTGCCCCTTCACTTTTTCTACTATTACACTGTACAACAGCTGCTACAGTCTATCTGTCTATTACCAAACTACTATTGCTACAGTGTCACTATCACGACAGCAACTACTTTTAGTGCAGCTGCTACTGCGTCTATTTCAGTACTATTACTACTACTATTGCATTAAAAACTATAAATAGTTCTATTTCTAAAGCTACTACTGTTGCTAATCCTACAGTCAGCGTTGGGAGGGTTACTATAAAAATATATTCCGATACAGTCACTAATTACCTGTTAAAAAATGTAGTCGGTAACATTGTCCAAGTGTCATAATATTAAAGGGGCACTATGTAGTTTTTGAGAAGAAATTCAAACTCAGACTTTTAATATTTACAATAATAATGATTTATTAATAGTTAGTTTTTCCATAATTGAGTAAAATAAACAAGCTGTTCTCAGGAGGAAAATAAGGTCCTCAGAACACTGTTTTTAAGCGAGAAAGGTGGCGGGGTCCGCCAGATATAAACAAAGTCCTAGTACATATCACAACAGTATTATTACCAGGATTTGATAACATTGCATCAGGCCTGAACAGCAGAATTATCTCTCTAGGAATATATGTGTGTGAGTTACACCAGAAAGTGCCCCGGCCAACAACATACTATTGATTGATATGTGTCATTAGCGTAGCCTACAGAGCAATACGTCTGGATCACCAAGAGGTCAAAGTGGGCAACTGACCCGGCTCCAGGCTATCTCTGTGTCAACTGTTTTCTGCTAATTTAACTGAAACGAATCATCATTCTCTCCACTTAAGCACAACAAATTACACTGCAGCTCATTCTTTCATGTCTGTGGATTTACAGTGCTATTCCAAACCACATGGCACATGTGTCCTGAGGAGTTATTCTACCTGGGACAAAGTGTACACTTTGAAAAGAGAGTGAGAGGATCTTGGTGTTAATGGCAGCGCATATTTGCAATGTCTGCTCAGAAGTCTCAAGTGATGTCATTCAAGTCGGCGACATTTGGGGCTAAATTAGGCTCGAGGCTACGATAGCTGCGACTATTTGAACACAGTAGAATCTCTAACGGCTCTTTCTGCGGTTGAGTTGCATCGTGGGTAGCGTAGGCAAGAGGAAGAAAGAGACTAAAAAGTGTGATTTAGTTACATTTGTTAAAAAAAACAAAACAACAACTGACTATTGAGGAAGGAGAACGAGTGCAATGCTGAATACATGAAAAGCTTTTTAACAATTAACAATGTTATTAATACTCTCATAAATCAGCACGACCTTAAAAATGTGGTCTTTCAATATGTGGTATGGAAACTCGGCACCGTTACTCTCCTATGTTAGCGCCACAGTCGGTCCTGATACATATGTTGCTGTGTCGCTGTGTGTTTTCAGTGGACCGGCCGGTCAGAGTCTACGCAGATGGCATCTTTGACCTGTTCCACTCTGGACACGCTCGCGCTCTCATGCAGGCCAAGAACCTCTTCCCCAACACCTACCTCATAGTAGGAGGTAGGACTGACACGCACACTCACACTGCTGAGAATAACTCGTACACATTCGTCTGATAGTGATTTATGTGTTCCTGTGTTTGTGCTTGGAACAGTGTGCAGTGATGAGCTGACCCACAAATACAAGGGTTTCACCGTCATGACGGAGATCGAGCGCTACGAGGCACTGAGACACTGTCGCTATGTCGACGAGATTTTGAGAGACGCGCCCTGGACTCTCACACCCGAGTTCCTAGAGAAACACAAGGTGTGTTTGTGTGTGTGTTTGTGTTTGTTGAGTATTAAATGGTGCATGGAGCATCCAGAGGCTGTCATAACAACACATCTTAAGTCCATCAGTGCAGTGTTTCCCGCCATACTGTACGTGACCCTTGATTGTTCCTCAGATCGATTTTGTGGCTCACGACGATATCCCGTACTCCTCAGCAGGAAGTGAGGACGTCTATAAACACATCAAGGAGGCAGGTCAGTGTGTGATGCCAGGAGGAGGAGACAGCTTTGTGTGTTCCCTCTCGGGCAGTTTTCTAATTCCTATGCCTTCCTATGCATGCGTATCAGGGATGTTTGTGCCGACACAACGGACAGAGGGAATCTCGACGTCTGACTTAATCACCAGAATCGTCAGAGACTATGACGTGTACGCCCGGCGCAACCTCCAACGTGGCTACACGGCCAAGGAGCTGAACGTCAGCTACATCAACGTAAGAGCATGATCACTTCTTCACCGTATTGGTTTGGTGCTGACTGCTGCGGGTGGGAAAGGTTTAGTTTCGTAAAATGCACACTGGCATCCTGACTTTACATGATTTTGTACAAGGAATCTGGCTAAAACTTGGAATTAGACTAACCTATATTTTATTGGAGCAGTTACAGTCATTTCTACACATTAAAGGAAATGGGAATGGTGGAAAAAGCTAAACGATACCTATTATTTTTTCTTCTAGCTTTTTTACTTTCCAGATTTGGACAATTTGGTTTGGACTGATATCCATTCGATTTGGTCTGATTAATCGTGAAACACATTGTGTCTTTAACTGGAATTGTTTGAAATGGCTTGCACTCCCCTACAGATTTTTACAAGTCATGGAATAAAGACAGAGGTTCTGGTTCGTCAGGGATTGTTTTTTTTGTTTTTTAATTTATCCCCCCTCAGGAGAAGAAGTACCGTCTGCAGAACCAAGTGGACCGGATGAAGGAGAAGGTTCGCACCGTCGAGGAGAAGAGCAAACACTTCGTTTACCGCGTGGAGGAGAAGAGCCACGACCTCATTCAGAAGTGGGAAGAGAAATCCAGGGAGTTTATCGGCAACTTCTTAGAACTTTTTGGACCCGATGGGACTTGGGTAAGTAACTTTGTCATCAAGGAAATAACTCTCATCATGATCATCGTCTGTAGATTGTTGAAGTTGGACATTGTCAGTTTGTTCCTAAAATACAGGAAAGTAATGTCAGTGACTGATGTTTGAAATAAAAAGTGTGTTTTTGTCAATGAAGTTCTCGCGGATGACGCTCAGTCTCTCTCTACAGAAACAGGTGTTTCAGGAGCGCAGTGGGCGAATGCTGTCCTACGCTCTGTCCCCCCGAGAGTCGCCCTGCAACAGCCCTCCTCGCGAACTGTCCCCCCTGCGCTCTCCCTCGCCCCCGTCTCCCCCCGCCCGCTGGCACAATGCACGGCCATCGCCCCCGACCTCCCCTAAAGGAGCGTCTGCCTCTATAAGCAGCATGAGCGAAGGGGATGAGGATGAGAAGTAGATGAACTCTTGAACGCACGAATACTCACACACACACACACACACACACACACGCTTCACTCACAGTACACTGCCTGAGAACTGCTCACACACACACACGCACACACACACACACTCCTACAAACACTGGCTGGATACTAAAACTGTTCTCCTCAAGGATATGCAAGGCAGACGGTGATCATGGGAAATGAAGCTCGTTCTGTGCTGCAGAGCTATGAAGCCATCGCTGTCTCTGTTGTCTGGGCAACCGAGTGGAGAGGATGAGGATTTATGTACACAGTTTATGTACACATTTATGTACACATATCATGAGGCGGCCCAGGATGCTTTGCAGCATCTTTCAAAGGATTTGCTTCGGATTGTCCAGCGCTGAAAGGGACTGTCCGACAGCCTGTTCATAATATCACCTCTTTGCTTTTGGTCCTCTTCCGTTTTAGTTCAGCCTTTTTCAAAGATGCCAAGATTTCTTGTAACTACTGTGACTACTACTAGACGCGAGTAGGCACGACGTTACAGACACTGTGTGTGACATTCAGTGCATCAACAGGAATCGGATTCACTCCTCACTTTGTACTTTTGTGTTTGTCGAATTGAGATTTAGGAATTAACCAACAGACGTTTTGCACCATTTTAGCATAAAAGCTCGGAAAGGAACCTCAAATTCAGTGACCCAGGATCCTTGATTCACTCGTTCCCACGACACCGGTATGACCACTTAACCACAAAGACAACTTAAAACGTATCCCAGAGAAAAGATGACCTCCGTTGAAGCTGAACAATATAATCCTAGTTTTAAAGATCTAAAGAAAGGCTTGCTTCATAAAACCAGCCCATTAAGATCTTGGCCTTTCGGAATGCTCCTAATCTGTAAAATGCCTGTTAGATAGTCCCAAATACTTTGATTGTGATGAGACAGCCTTCATGTATTAGCTTCTTGAATGTAAACTCTTTGAGAGACACACCGTAGAGACTAAATGTAATCACTCGAACACACGAATCCCTCGTCACCGCAGTCGTTCAGTAGGCCACGCAAATACCACGTCTCGTTGTAATCGACATGTAGGAACATTTGTGGATTTTCAGCATTAAAAAGCCATGCATTTATTCCTTCAGTTTTCCATGTTTTATCTTTCAACGTTTAGCAGACATTCTTGCTCTCTGGAATATGATGTCAGCTGTTAATCGAAACCCGGCGAACTTGGAGATACAAGCCTTCCTCTAGGACTCTGATGATACTTGAAATAAACAAAAACCGAAGCCCTCCAGGTGAACTGTCAGGTCCTCATAAAGCCGGAACATCATCCCAGTGTTTTACTTGCAATTACTGGAAATGTTAGTAATGACTTTTTTTCTTTTTTTTTTCCTTTTTGTCCGATCTGCTTGCTCATGCCAGGCCGGAGCAGACCTCTCTTCCAGCCCAGCGATACAATAAATACCCTAATGCAATGTAGAGATGTCCTGTACGCAATACATGTTAATCTGCACTATGTGTACAAACTTTGGGAATGTGTGTCCTTTTTTTATTTTTTAAACTTTAATGTTCAGACGGCTTGATATGTAAATAAACCAAAACTCTATAACTGAATGTGAACTTAACAGCATTTCCCCTTCTTACCGATTGACAAGAAAAAGGGTCAGATCACACAACAGCAATTATTATTTATTGTCAGGTTCGACAATGGAGGTTGATCTCATGCTGGATCACGTCCTCGGACTGCTCTATCACCTTTTTTTTTTTTTGGTTTCGGTCCATGTTGCATTATTTGCATATCTCTGCGTGACCACCTCCACAGTGAGGAGGTCATGCACACAAATACATTTGTTAAAGCCTGGAGGTACAGTAGGATGGAAAACAGAGCGATCATTCCACACTGGCAGGGAACACATTATTAATAGCTATGTACACAATATTTTATCATTTTTTATAAATACCATCGGTACAGAAACAGTGTTTAACAGTGACGGTTGGTTAGCGCTAAAGATGAAAGATCCTCTGGCCTCTAAGTCCTACAACAGGAGCTGAAACTTTGACGAAGGTGTGAACGTTGTTCAGTCATTGTCTTTGAAATGTGATCGCGGCTCATTTGCACACATTAATGGTGGTGAAGCGAGGCCCGCAAATGAAGATGGCTGTCGTCTTTACAGCAGGTTTGTCACTGAGCATCACAAAGGCATTGGCAGTGATGGTATCGTACAGACGAGGGAGCTTTCCTTTCTGAGCTCTCCGTCTACTCTCCTCACATCAGAGGTGACGCTAAAGGAGATGAGAAAAGGAATGTCACTTCAGCGTATTGGAATTCCCTCATCATCTGGTCCTAGGTTTGGGCCATGTTTTATTAAGGTTTGGTCTTTTTTTCCCGTAGCTCCTAAAGCTTCACTGCTATTATGACATTTTTGGGAACGAAAGTGATGACCTGATCATAAATAATCGTTTATTATTACATTTATAATTACAAGAAATTCTTGAAAGACGTTCCGAGATTATTGCATTAAAGTGTTGTTTGAAGTAAAAATCTACCTGTAGATTTCGTAAAGTGCACTAAAAAAAGTTCCTGAATATGATTCATGTGAGAGAAATGGGATTGGTTCGAAGCAATATTTCAGTACTCGGCTATTAGTGATGAAAAGCGGAAGAAAACAGTGCAAAAGCCTGGAAAAAGTCGTTCTTAATTGCGCATTTGTTTCGGATTAAATAAATTAAAACCTGTCAATTATTTTAGCTGCATTTTCCAATCCTGTCTTTTACACACATGATAAAAACGAAAGCACATTTTAAAAACACACACTCTTTGTTCAAACTTGTTCAGAGAGCTGCGAGGATTAGTAACACCGAAAGCGAGACACAAGGCTGACCGGTTGAAGCATTGTTAGAGGGGGGGTCCAAGCTGGGAGCATGTTTACAGGATGAGGTGATGATGTAGTCCCACTTTTAGAGTCCTCGTTAGACGCAGCAGGTCCATTCCTCTCCGTGTGAGGGTTCGCACAATACGTCATGCTGGTGTGGTTGAAGCTACATGACAGACGGAGCTGGCATGGTGGCATTTCATGAGCATCCTACAGACGCTCCTTTGGTCCTTTAATAGTTGTCAAATCGGAGTGCAGAGCTGGGCTTTAAGCAGAAATGTCGGACGAGGGTCAGTATTGCCTGTAGCTGGGCGATCAGTCAATATAAACAAAATCCTCTGAAAAAACTAAATTTCTAACCCATTTTAAATGAACTTCGAGTTCCAGTAGAGCCTTCAAGGCAGATTTCTTAAAACATAAAATACGCTATACATCTCCAGAAGTAAGGCTTTCTCGCTCTCTGAGACACAATAAAAATCCTGACTTCTAGATCTTTAAAAATAAGGTGTACTCTTCCTATGTTCTTTTACAAAGGGGTTATCATTGTGTCCCATCTATACGCTAGCCTCTCTTCTATGTTCCCAGAACAGACTCCAAAACAAGTCTTTGCTATGCCAGTGACACACTGGCCTAATTGTGCGTTCAGTCAAAAGTGTCTCCCAGAGGAAGGAAATGAAACCTCCTCCTCTTCCCAATTGCACTGAAACTGAACCCCCCCGACTCTGCTTGTGTTCGAGAGGTTGAAAACACAAGACAGGCCTTCAGTGACGGTGAGAAAAACACTCAATCAGCAGTGCAGGGAGAGCGGCGGCCCAGTCAGCACAGGCGAACCAGGCCGGGCAGTGCGTGAGACAGAGGGAGAGTTAACATGATGCAGTGAATTAGGCTTAAAATAATGGCCAGATGGAAGAGGAAATTAAGTCAACATGAGTTAAGATTCAATTCACTTAATGACTATAATTTGGAAGAGGTTCATTTGAAACTCTTGGGAGAGCCACTGGTAATGCCACAACAATGAAAGCTACGCTGATGAACGCCATTGCCATTGGGTACAGACATAATTCAAGGTCATCTGTCTTTTTCCAAAAGCTTCAACCACTGGAATGTAAAAAGCAAGTCTGATCCTAAACCAAGCGTTTACCCAAGGGCAACATTTCATCGCACATGCTCGAGGGCAGAGCGCTTCCAGCGGAGGCGCTGGGCTAGCGTGGTCAGACAGAGTTATCTGTTGGCTTTGTATTTGGACTTGCTGGCATCGCGTGGCTCTTTGCTGGGGTTGCTCCAGTCGTCTGCCTCGGGGCTGGTCTTGTAATGACGCCACGCTGACTTGTTGAAGACAGGCAGGCGCTCAAAGGACTCACTGGACAGGGCCTTGAAACGTGAGGAGGAGTAAAAGACAAGAGCAATTTATTTAAACATTGCAGACACTCAGATTCAGAGACAAATGAGTCAATTCATATTCACTATAAAATTTGTCCACATGTAGGTTTATAACGTTATAATGCTCTGCTCTCCCCTACTTTCAGTTTTTATGCTAAGCTAAGCTAACCATCTTTCGACTCTTGTATCATAGGCTTCTTAACAGATAGATACGGGAGGTTGGCTAGCTGATTCCCCTTTATCTCCAGTCTTTATGCTAAGGTAGGCTTAAGTCTTTTAGCTCTGACATCATACTTTACAGACAGATATGGGAGGTAGCCGTTTCCGTTTACTCGCTGTCTTTATGCTAAGCTAAGCAAACTGTCTTCTGGCTCTGGTGTCAAAGTTCACAGACAGATGTGAGCCAACTCTTGGCAAAAAAAAGTGAATAAGCACATTTCCCAAAATGTCAAACTATTCCTTATAAACTCTGATTATCGTGTCTTGAGTGACAGAAACAAACAAACAAAAAAACATTACAACATGCTTCACATTTGACCAGCTGACTTTACCTTCAGATATATTACTGCATCTGTGCCCACGCCCTCCATGGAGTAGAGTTTCAGATCCCCCTGGAAGTATCGGGCATAGAGCCTAGAAATCGGCAAACCGTAGCCAAAACCGGCCTGGATGGGGGAGGGAGAACGGCAGAATTTGATTTCCCAGATGTCATGCTGTATATGACAAATCTACGGGCTATGAAAGGTTTGCAATGGTCACCAGGGTCAATACTAATTTGATTTTATAAGTAAGTGTGTGTGTGTGTGTGTGTTTACCAGTGGGACAGCTCCTGGCTCCAGGCTTGGCGTGGGGGCAGTGGAGTACATGTAGTTAAACAGACGGTCAATCTTCCTCAGAGGAACTCCTCCTCCTCTGTCACTGATCTGACGCGAGGCAGACACACAGACTCGGGGTTATAATTAAAAAAGCAAAAGACAAATATTTACCCGATGATCTGGTGTGTGCCGATGTGTGTGTCTAATTTACCTTTATGGAGAGATCCTCTCCACCCAGAGTGACTTTTGCCTTCACTGGCGGTAACTCCTCCGTGCTGTTCTCGTGAAGCTCCACCGTGGCTCTCATCGAGTTCTGCAAACACACACAGAGTTAATTAACTCAGTGCAGCACAAGTCCTTATAGAATTATAGTCACATTACACATTTAATTACATTTAAAGAGCAGCAAAATACTGATGCCGCTCACCTTAAAGAGCTCAAACAGCATGTGGAACAGATGAGAGGGCACATACACCGCCTGGATGGGCTTTTTAGGGGCCTTCACTGGAAGACAAGAATGCGAAGTGATCATTAACACACCCAGACCGGTTCTTGAGAAGTTAATGAGACGACGAACGTTGTAATCACAGCCCTAAATTTGGAAACACTCAAATACACGAATGGAAACAATAATCTTACTGTTGAACTCTTCAATTTTCAGCTCAGGAGCGGCCAAGTAGTACTTCTCACACAGCATCCTGGCGGTGTCATAGGCATCTGACAGAAGAGGCGAAACAACATGAGTCAGGGCAAAACAAGCGGGATATGTGATTTGTTTATATTTGGATTCTTTTTACAGGGCACTAATGTAGCTCTCTGTTCCTCTGTTGGGTCACTAAGAGTGCAGCTTTGGATTTCTGGAATTTCTCAAGAAGTATCATTATGTAAACACGCCGTTTTGTACGGAGGAACTCGGGTGTGTTTGGTTTGCGATAAAACTCCGTTTCCCTGAAAGGATCTGTTCAGCCAAAAATTAAAATTCAGTCGATATCTCCTCGCCCCCATGCCGATGGAAAGTCGGGTGAAGTTTTGTGGTCCACGAAACATTTCTGGAGCTTCACAGCAGAACAACGCCGCAGCATTCTCCAAAACAATTGAATTAGACTGGGATTTCTTTTAAAAAATGTGAAAAACAACCCAAAGAACATCATAAAATGGCTTCACACAGCGCTTCTGGTCCAAGTCTCCAGAAGTCCAAAGATCCAAAATTGCTTTTTTACACCCTTGTCAAAGCCGACATTTTCATTGTAGCTGCTAAGCTAAAAGTGTTAACGCACACCCTGTCTGAAGTGGGTGCACAAGCTTGATCGTGCAATTAGGGTTTGTATAACTATTTTCAAATCAATTTGAGCTCTCGGCATCTAAAAGACTTGGATTACGCCAGACAAGCTATATGGAGCCGTTTTATGGGCTTCTCTGGGTTGCTTTTTGAGTTTTCAGACAAGTACCCATCTACTTCAGTCCCTCGAAACTTTACCAGCCTTTCTATAGCCACGTGTGTGATTAGATCATGACTGGATTTTCATTCACGGTGAACTTTGCAAATACTAGCACCGAAGCAAAAACCTTTCTTTAACTCACCACTGACGACCTCGGCCACACTGCAGGTCGGATCAATACTGCCTATGTGTTTCGGATGGGCAGGGTTGGTGTCGTTGCCGAACAGCAGAGCTGCACAGAAAGACGTGGGAATCAAAGTCAGCTGCAGAGACAGATAGACGGTATGACTGTTATCCGAAAAACAACAAAGGCTTGTGGGACTCACTGTGCTGGTTGATGAGCATGCGGAAAGAGATGCGGTTGGTGTAGAAGCGGTCGAGGAAATACTGGATGTTGCTGCTGATAAAGGGGTCGAAGCCAAACTTCTCCTTGTACTCGATGACTCCCTGAGCCATGGTGGGAACCACGTCGTTGTGACGGTTGCGGATCTCGATCAAGAGCTCCAGGAAACTGAAAATGAAATAAAGATAATTCCACCTATCAACACACTGATCATGTACGCATATATTTCCATCGATTAAACACAAGAGAGCCAATTATAAAAGAAAAAAGTATATTTTCTTTGATCCACTTGGTTTGGTTTTGCTCCATTGAAGGCTAGAAAAATGTCTTGTGACAAGGTTGATATCACTTTTCTTTCATTTCCAGTGAACCGAACAATTCTTGGAAACGTGCCCTCTAAACAGACGCCCTTATCTGAATTCCTATCTCTGTTTATCACACGGGCATTGTTATCGTACAAATACGCACCGTTACCTGTACAGTCAGCAGAGATCATTGTGTATTAAGGGGATTAGCTGCACTGGAGGAGGGACTCTGAACATAAAGACATACAGCCAGTATGGAACAGCTGGGTGCCTGACAGAGCTGTACCTACTGCACATGTATAGCACTTGCTACCATGAATCAATAACTGAGGCAACGTTCACTCACTCGTTCAGAGCGTGAGCATCCTCCGGCTTTCTGTTCTCATAATCCAGCAGCTCCACGAAGCTCTGCATGTACCTGGTGAGGCAAACGGAGGTCAAAAGGTAGTTTTTACATGCTCCTCTTAACAACCCCCGCGACCATAAACCTTATCACCAGTCAGTAATAAAAACTTAATTTCCAGAGGAAGCGTCTCACCATTTCTGCACCAGTCTGACGGAGGGCTGGCTCAGCAGGTTGTCAGGGAGCAGGTTGACCTCCCTCATGGTGTTGGCCAGCCGCACAGGGAGCTCCTTACGCAGGAACATGTAGGATGTTTTCTCGCACGCATTCTCCCGGCCTGGAAGGAAAAATGAGTGGCGTTTTGAACAAGTTGCGAAGCTGAAAGTGACTGGTATATCCGGAGCTTGTGGCATAGTCAGCACCTGAAAAGTCACACTTGGGTAAAAGTAAAGATATGGTGTTTAATTATTGCTCTGGCAAAAGGAAGGCGAATTTCAAAACTTTCCAACACATCCTTTGTGTTCACTGGAGTAAAACTTCACAGACTATAGCTTTGTGTTCCAGACCTCAGCTTCCCCGATTGATTTAGAAGCTTTTTCTGAAGCTTTCATGGAGCAGTGATATCACATAATCCCAGTGTTGGACAGAGTCATACTTAAGGAAAAGTAGTAGATGTACTTAAGTTTCAAAAAACTCTTAGAAGTAAATACTACGGGTCGACGGATTATCGGCCTGGTTGATTATTACCATTGATATTCACCATTTGTCTGATTGTCAGAATTGTTCTTTTAGCCGACTGCAGAAAAAAATAAAATGACAAAATGTGCTACTTTGGCTCTCATGCAGCATGCAATTCGCAAAGTAATGAGTAACTTATTGTGAGTCATTAAATGTAGTGGAGTAAAAAGTGATTTACCTATTTGCCTCCAAAAGTGTAGTGGGGTGGAAGTATAAAGGAGCGGCAAAATGGAAATACTCATGTAAAGAACAAGTACCTCACCAGTGTATGTACTTGAGCAAGTGTACTTAGTGATGTTCCATCACTGTGTATACATAAATAGACGTGTCAGGGGTATAGATTAGGGTTAATCTTATGGTTATGAACTTAGTTACATTCCACTACTAGGTATAGTGCTGCACTGACAAACCATCAAACTAGACTAGATCAACTATTAAATAAATTGGCAACTATTTGATAATGGATGAATCAGTTTTGGAAATCTTTTAAGGAAAAAAAAAGACAGTTTTATCTGATTCCAGCTTCTTAAAGTGGAAATGTTTCTGATTCTTTTACTCCTCTATGACAATAAACTAAATTCACTTGAAATGTGGACAAAACAAGACATGTGAGGACGTCTTCTTGGGAAATACTAATGAACATTTTACACCATTTTCTGACACTCTATAGACCAAACAACCAAACAATTAACTGAGAAAATAATCACCAGATTAATCGACAATGACAATATTTGCTTGTTGCAGCCCTGAGTTGAGCTTCGCCATTGAACTTTGTGTTGCGCAATGACAGCTAAATCACATTGAACCATGATTCATTTTGGCACATGACGAAATACGCCTTGCACAAAACATCTATTGTATCCTTTTTGACACGTGAAGACCAAGGTGCGTCTTCCAGCTAAGAAACCGAAGGAATTAATGCAAAATGTAACTGTTATCAACCCTAAAACACTCCTGAAAATGCTTCATTTTAAGCCACTGACGAGATCTGTCAAATAAAAAATGATTTCAAAATGTAAAGAAGTGACTGGTGGAGGCGGCAAACATACACGCCACAGTTAAAACCTGAGTATCTTACTAGGAGCTGGAGTTTCAATTTTCAACCTTTAATATGATACCTTCAGCTCTGCAAATTGGCTGGAACTGTCCGCCAACATTAGCTTGAACCATACAAGGAAATCATAAATATTGTTACCCGGCAGAGGGGGGGGGTCATGGAAAGGTTAGGGGGGATTTATGTTTCAGATCTAGACAGGAAAAACTGAATGGCCGTGGGGTGAGTGGTGCAATGTCAAATGTCTTCCTTGAAAATGACTTTGCATTTTTACAGCCTTGTCTCGACCAAAATTTCATCGAGACGGCGTGCAAGCAGCCTGTCCTCTGTAATGAGTGCATGTGAGGACTGACTTGGAAGCATATGAGACCTATTAACCCTCAGCAGAGAAAATCTGAGGCGGAAAACTGCTGCTTTCAAGTTTTTCCAGCTATAAAAACAGGTTTTGCAACTCGTACTAAGCAAAAAGATGTTTGCAGCAGACTGAAGGGAAATGTCCCATCATCTCTGCTTCCCCTGACTCATCGAAATTAATGGAGGGCTCATAAAAATGGGGTAGTGAAAAAAACGACAAATACTGACTCAGCTCTGCAACGACACACACTCTGCGGTGATGCTGTCTCACTTGTTCCCTTGCGAAACACACCGACATGGGTTTGCCCCGGTGGTGCTGAGTGACACGGACAAGATCCTCGGCTACGCTTGTCAGTGCAAACAAGTGCCGCACGTTCACGCTCTCCCCATCAGATCCACAGCTGTGAGAACAAATTACGTAAGAGAGATGACTGTTTAATCAGAGATGGATTAAGAAAAGCCTTGAGAGCGGCTTCCGGCACTGTCATCCTTACATCTCAGGTCTCATGTCGGAGTGTAGCTGAAAATAAGCTCCCAGGGAATAGAAATAAACCTGAAAATATGATCAAAACCTTTGCAGGGCAGCTACACAAACTGCTGTAACTTGAGCTGCATCCTCCACTGAATACGTGCTGTTGTGCCAGTCTGGGTGAGGACACAGTACCTGCATGAATGGAGAGGGGTTGTCACACATGTCCAAATAGTAAACAGACCTTTAACAGAGAGCTGTCATGCAGAGCCATCAGCCTGCATGGGGGGACTGTCTGTGCTGTTGTGGGTGAGCTACTAAGAAGTAAACAGCCAATTTAAACGCCACATCTGATCATCACTAAGTCTAACGTTTCATGGCAGCTTGAGGCGGGTTTCTACTATTTATAACAACCCAGATGCTCGCATGTGGCCCTTCAAATCGACAGATACAGTGACTCAAGTGACAATACACAGGGCCTCCTCTTCCTTATGAGCAAGTCACCCCTCGTCCAGGATGACAGCCCCAGGCAGTGCTACTTACCGAAATCCAAAAACTGCTTAATGGAGAGCGGGGAAGGCGAAAATCTGGAGTAATACTCGATTTTGGGGTTGGCGTTTTTCAGCAGACACGTGAAGATCCTCATTTTGAAAAAAAAAAAAAAAAAAGTTCAACAGTGATGCCCGGGTCTGAACGTGAGAACGAGATTCAATAAAAACACGAGCATTTCATCCCCGGTAATGTTGACACTGGCCACACTGACTGTCCTCCTCTCTCGTCGGCGTCCACATTTCTTCCAGCCCGCGGGCCTCCGGTGGACACGAAGCGAACTGGTGAATAAATGTCCATAAGGTTACATGATAGATACAAACACTATGCTCCCAAGAAGGCTTCCTGGGTCTACATTGTTCAGACATTCAGAGCAGCTAATACTGTCAAGCTAGCCGACTTCCGGCAGTTGACTTCCTGTTTGTTTCTTTCACAATAAGAAAATAAATGACCCATTTACCAATTGTTTACACATGAATTATAATCCATTGTTAAGGAAAACGTTTTGATGGCTATGTTTTTGAAAACTGTATCTGGCTTGTTAAACAACCTAACACTTACTTCACCATGTCTTTTTTCCTCCACACTTTAATTTACTCAATTAAGGCATATTATGCCAGAAATGACAATACAATAATAAAAAAAAGGGGAAAACGTCATTGAATACATAAAACATACATGCTACATACTGGATAACAAAAAATAATAAGTGGGATTCTGTTGATATAAGCTTTAAACTACTACAATAATAAAGTGAATAGTAAATAAAGTTGTGTGATCTTCATTTACTATTGAAATATGTTTTAAATTTGTTTAGAAATGCTGTGAAATTCAACAAAACGTCCAAGACTAAACAGTTCTGCATTGCAACAGAATGTTCCTGCTAAATGCAAAATAAACTGTATCCTGTGAAAAGAGTAATCATTTTTAGATCATACAGAGAAGACCCAAACAGATGATTTGACCTCCGACCTCCTGGAAAAGGACTGCAGAGCAGGCAAGAGTTCATTTATTAACATTGATACCTAAAGTCTTCATGGAATAGTATAAGGAGCTTTTGTTAATGTTTATCAATGTTTACACTTGCATAAGACTTATTTTTGCCAATGACTTGTGAAATGTTTTTCTGCACTAGTCTTTCAAAAAATATTTTACTTTGAAGGTCACTTCCGGCCTGCTCAGCAGGCTTTGACGTGGTCGGACAGCACGTACATTCGAAAGTCTCGACTCAACCGCACTTGGCTCGAGCTTGTTGATGCACCGCGGTGATTGGCTCAAAACTAGGAAGTGAGAAACAGCGACAACCCGATTGGACGGAGGAATGTCAATCAACATCGTTTAGCTTGTTTATCTGCCGCCACTTCACTGTAATACACACAGTAGGCTGTTAGACGCAGTCAGATAGATAGATAAACATGTAAAAAAAAAAAAAAATGTGATGTGTGGAATGTTTGTAGTTTAATGTGTGTATCTTTGGACTGGAGGTCATGTCGTTATGACCACTACCTGTTCCAGTAATAACAAGAGGATGACGAGGCTCCACACTGAAGCTCTTCTCTACCAGATTTAGGGTTCTACTGCCATCTAGCGGCAAATCACACCACAAAAAGTCGTAGTGTTTAAAATTCCATGTGAGCATGTTTACGATGCTCACATTGGACTCATGGTAACAGTGACACTAAAGATCCAGTGCTTGTGACAGAATGCAAACGCAAGACAGAAAACACAGTTTATCAATAGATTGTGCAGTACTGCCTCACAGAAAGACAGCAGATATATTTAAGCGGTGTCACTTTATACTGTATTTTATACTATATATACTTTTATGACTGTGCATATCTATGTTATTGTAAATTCAAAAAGGAAAAGGAAAGTGATTCGGTACCTCAACTGATTCCTAACAGCAAAATTAGACATGCACTTCAGCATGTATGGAAAATAATGTTTTTAAAAATGAATTAATGATTAGTTTACATCGAGCAGTTCCTTGTAAATCAACAAGTGAATATTAAACTCAACGTTCACCAAAAACTTTCTCTGTTTTCCCTGAACTTAGCACCACATCATTTAGTTTTTTAAAGGAAATGTATTCGGAAAATACAAGGCATAATGTTGCAGTTGTCTGTCCAGACTCAAATGACTCATGTAGTGAGGACTTGGAAGATATTCTTAGGTACAATAAGCGTATTTTTTGGTGAACTGTATGATTCAAGTAAATAATTGACAGTGAGAAACACACTGTCTTCACTTAGAAACTATTTTCAAAGAGGAAAGCCAAGGACAACAATAACACACATGTTCAACCCAGCAGCACAGAAGATCTCTACAATCACCACAGTTTCCTAAGATAAGTGTCACCATATAAGTATCTGACCAAATGTGAAATATGGTCACAAAGAATTCTTGTCATAATTAGTGTTTAAATTCTAGACTTGTGGCTATAAACATGCTTTTTTAAGGTCACGGTGATCTTGACCTTTGATGTTTAACCACTAAAATCCGATCAGTTCATCCTTCAGCGCAAGTGGACGTTAGTGCTTATTTAAAGAAAGCACCTCAAGGTATTTCTTTAACAAGGATGGGATGGACGGAAGGTGACCCAGAAAACATTATGGCTCTGGCCACGGCTGTCGCCAGTGTTGAGGCATGACAAACCAAACTGAAAATTGTCCTGTCAATCAAACAGTTTCGGAGAGTTTGCAAAATCTGCAACCTGCAATGAACACACAAGATACCTGTGCATATAATTCACATTTTTATTCATGTTCACATATATATATATATATAATCTCTTAATCAAATACATGCAGGAAATACAAATGTCATATTCTCTCTCTCTCTCTCTCTCTCTCTCTCTCTCTTCTCTCTCTCTCTGTCTCTCTCTCTCTGTCTCTCTCTCTCTCTGTCTGTCTCTCTCTCTCTGTCTCTCTCTCACACACACACACACACACACACACACACACACACACACTCAAAGTTCTCATGGGGATTCAGAGAGGACAGTCAGCTTTGTGTTTGTGTTGTTGTCGGATTCTTCCTGGGGTAAAGGATCATACTGTCGGCGATACAGCAGACGTGTTACCAGGGTGATGATGAACATCTCCAGGATCAAAAGCTGCTGACTCATCACTGTAGAGACAGAAGGTAAAAAAAAAGGTCGACTGTTCAAGAAGCTGAGGGATGGAATCGAATGGGACCTTACATTTCCGGGTTTCTGACTGGATGAACAGAGGGATGTATTGATTCATTGTTAATCATTATATATACACATCAGCTGTATGTTGACTCACTGTATCCTCTGGCAGGGGCGGAGAAGGGCGGGGAGCAGGCGATGGTCCCGTTCAAAGCCAAGATGTTGATGATAGCGGTTTGTAGCTGGCTCAGGATCAGCACCAACTACGAACACACACACACACACATACGGTACACTGATCAACCTGACAAACAGAATGCTGGAAAATCCTGTAAAAATCTTACGACAGCCATACAACCTGATATTTTATTAGAAATTTGTGTTTACCGACAGCCAGCCATATAGAGTTAGGCATATGGTGTGTAAACAGCGGTTGGTGTGCAAGTGTCTATCTAGTGTGTGTTTAAAGCACCTCTTGTTCTCTTACCTGGTACATGGCGTACTTGGGGATGATCTTGATCGAACGCAGGGTGATCCTCAGGTGCATGAACATGATCGCTACAGGCCACAGGGCTATGATAGTCAAGATGCCCACAAACGGGTTGATCCATATGGCAGCTCCGTAAATGGACAACTGAAACATGGTCACACACACATACAGTAGAGTCAGGAAGCTAGCAAAGGCAATGAGAAAGAATCATTCTGACAGAAACAAAAGACACTTCAATTGTTTACCTTCTTTTTTATAGTATTTTTACGCCAAGTACTTATCATTTACCTACGGCACCCTAGATGGCACTTCATCACATCTTCTCCAGTGGAGGGGGGCACCCTCATTCCTTTCAGGTCCATGCATTTACATTCTCATGCAAATATGAAGCTATACTGTCAGATGCAAACATCTACCAGTCGTTGTTTATGTCGCATTTACAAGCTACGGTGTGGAATAACAGTTTTTCTTCAATTTTGGCGGATGCTGAAGAAAAGTGCAGTGAAGCGTGCCATGAGGAGAACTTTGCCCCAGAACCAAAAGAAAGAGATTTATGTTTGTTGTCACGGAGTGGGACCGCGCCAGGAATCTGTTCACTGTTGAGTCAAGTGGCAACATGAACGTGTTTGGAAACCGACTTCCAGCTTCAGCTAAATGCTAACGTCAGCATGCTAACGTTCTCCCAATGACAATGCCGACATGGCGGTTTTTAGCAGCTGTACTATTTGCTGTAACATGTGCATCGTCTGCCTTTACCATGCTATGCTAATATTTGCTAGTTGGCACGCGACACAAAAAGGAGATGCGGCTGGTTGGTATTCACTGTAATGACCGGAGGAAGAAAACTGTATTTATGTTGTGCCAGTAATCTGTTTCCTGTTGAGTCATGTGGCAACATGGACGTGTTTTGATCTGACTACCAGTTTGAGCTAAATGCTAATGTTAGGATGCCAACATTCGCCCACTGACAATTATGAGATGCCAATTTTTCAGCAGCTGTAACACAAAGCACAGCTAAGGCGGACTGGTATTGTATTTGGCCATAAACCACAGCATTGGACCATGATTACTTTGACCTGGTGGTGGAACTATGGAAAAAGTTAAGGGGTCACCAAAGCAATAAGGATACAGTGTTTGAGGAGCATGAGATTCTGCATTAAATTTGATGGCAACTGACTGACAGCTAGCATGGCTAATAAAAATGGTATTGTATTTCAATGACAGTTGTGTTTCCAGAGAGAGGATCAAATGCATGGAGTCTGAAATGATGTGACTTGACTCCTGCTGATGGGATTTCATATAGATTCATGTTTAGAGTAACTCTGATTTGAACATTGTTAATTAAAGATTCATTCAGCATTGACAAATCACAAGCCAGCAGTATCCTGATGATTTACTCCTTAGTCAAACAGAAGTTACACATTATTCGATGATAATAATTAGGCACCGTTATTATTAAGTGCTCGAGAGACAAAGAGGTACAGTTATGTTAATTTCTAACTTTCTAATTTCTACAGTTGCAAGCAAACGAAAGATAACATTGGCATTCTGGTCTGTAGTGACACACTCATAAAACTTTATGACTCATTTAACAGTAAAAAGCTTGGAAAATAACTGGCACAAACAGTGACAAGGGAGACATTAACACGGGCAATTGCCATGCAGCGTCATGAACTCACATCACTCAGATCGAAAGTCCCGTTGGTATAGAGAACAATGGAAAGGATGGTGAAGACAATCTTCAGGACTGCAAACTGGAAGGAGCCAAGTTTGAGCAGGAAGAGAGTGCGCCTGGAGTTGGAACAAAGGAAATTATTGTAGAAACTGTAGTGCTACCGTTGATGACAGAAAATCATTTTAGCGTCTAAATTTACCATGTAAACGATTAAAAGTCTATTGTGGAATTCCCCATTTCCCTCAGCGGGACCTGGATTATTACCGCAGGATGTTCTGGACAATTGAGACAGACCTTGGCCCAACTGTATGGGCTTCAGGCATGTCAATATTGGAAAGTTCTTAAATGTGCAACAACAACATTTACGGTCCCTCTGAGGTGCATTCGACCTCTCTATCTTCTCTATCTCTTTCTTATCAACAGCAGTGTTTTCCAAAGGAGTGCAAATGATCCTGAAACCAAGCTGTTGATGGGAAACTGGGCCCTGCATCAAAGAAAAAGAGGCTGAGCCCATTTTGGCTTGGCGCAGGAAATCCTGCTTAAAAGGATTGTATTTGTACTCTGTTAATGAATCTTAAGCAGTGCATAGCCACATAAATATGCACATCTGTTGGCTGTTATTATGCATCACAAAAACCAGACTGTACCTGCAACAGACAGAAACACACGACTAACAGTACATGGCAGAAACACAACTGTGTGTGGAGAGTCAATTTCAACTGTGCATTCAACTCTGACACACAGCAAAAAATGCAGCCAGTCTGTACTCAGCAGGTAAGGGGCATGATGGGATTTGTTGTGCCACGGTACACACGCATGAATCGAAAGAGTTGAACGGCCTGGAGTGTGTTCAACCTGCATTCAGCCAACTGGGAACCCTCCAATACAATAGAAGATTTCTGAGGTTATGCAATCTTCAGCAAGCCAAAAACTACATGAAAGACCTCCGCGCTCTCGCCTGACCCCTAAAACAACACGTGGTCGTATAGCGATAGAAAAAAATGACAATTCGCCAGTGCCACGCTAGCTGTTTTTCCTTTTTTCCAGTCTTTGTGCTAAGCTAAGCTAACCGGCTGCTGGCTGAAAACTAATTAATCACCTCAGTAACAAGGGGTTGTTTAAGATTAAATGATCATTCTGGTTTATTTCAACCTGGTGTATTTCCAATAAATGCAGTGGTGTGGCTAAATTGTCTTATGCTAACCTTGCACATGCTACCTTTGTCGTACAGATTCAGGTAAAAAGGACTAGCGCGAATCAACACAGCCTATGTTGGGGCACTGAAACCCAATCAAAGTGCTCTCTCTGTTCATAGACTCTTTCAAATAGAGACAGTTTCAACTTTATGTTTAGATGCAGGTTAATGAGAAGGTTAGCGCCAAGACAGCGTCTGTGTTAGCTCAGCATAACAACCGGTAGCAGGGGGACACAGCTCATCTTCCCTGGGTCCAAAAGTAACAAAATCAGCCAGCATCTGTAAAGCTTACGTGTTATAACTCATTTGTTCAATCTTTTAAACAAAACAATGGCTAAAAATGACAGTAAGCCAATTCTAGGCAAGCCATTTTCCTTTTTAACAGTCTTTGTGCTAAGCTAAGCTAAGCTAAGCTAGGTTCTGATTGCAGCCCCTTTTCTCATGGTGCCTGATTTTCATTCAATTCAAATCAAAACCAAAAACTTGAGCAGAAACTGAAGGTTAACTGTGTACAGCAGCAACAAATTTTTGGTCCTATATCAATATTTACATTTCTGATTGTACAGTCGATACCAAAACTCTTGAGGCCTAATGATGTGATGAAAATACTCTTCGTGCCAAGGATAATAGGATCCGATTTCTAAAACCACATGCACTTGCTGCTGTCATCAAACCAAACATGTGCTTTCTGCCCAGTGTTCCTCAGAAGCTATTCGCACCCGCGGCGCTGTAAGGGATGAGTCGTGTTCATGAAAAAAGCCGGCGGTACTGATTATTCTAACCACAGACCGGAGCGGTTACCGTGTGATTGCGACAAACGGCAGGCAGAGGCAGCAGCAGCAGCACGGCCCCGTGCTGATCTTCAGTTTATGTTTCCCCGCTCGCCTCAGGAAGGCCTCGTCGCCACCCACCTCCTCCACCATCAGGATCAGGAACTTGAACACCACGACGGCAAAGTAGCTACAGAGAGATAAGGAGGAGGAGAGATGGGTAATTGGAAATAAGGAATGAGGTTAGGAGGGAGAGGAGAGAAGTGTGAGGATTTCAGAGCCTGAAGACCCACGCATATTACACAAGAGTATCACTGTTTTCTATAAACCTCTCGGCATGTTGTGAAGTTCAAGTTTCCCCTCTGTGATTTTTTTTTTACTGCGGGCCTCTGTGGGTAACAAAACACACAGCGCAGCGAGCGATGAAAGGTGAGAATGAGAGAGGCAGAGAAAGAGGGAGACCCACCAGGCAGAGGTCATGTCAGTAAACATGGTGGCTCTGGGGATCCACATCCCCAGACACGACATGGTGGCAATCACCTGAAAAACAGAAGGAGAAAAAGGGAGATGAGAAGATATCCGACCGCCATCTGTGCATTTTCACATGAAATGGGTGAAATTGGTGTTTTCTGAATACAGTTGTCACAGCGTTTATCTTACCGGCGCGGCCCCATTCACCCAGATGATCACGCTCTTCTTATTGCTGGGCACATGCTTATAGATGTAGACACACTCCTCTAAATAGACCAGCATGGACACGGTCGCCATGAAGGTGAGCGTGGAGTACAGGATGATGCCAAAGATATCCAACTCTGGTGGGAGAGGAGGGAAATTATAACAAATTAGCCGGACTCAAATTTGAGCTGCGATCCTTGACCCCCTGGCCCCGAACACTGGCACTGACCAAATGGTTTTTGTGCCTCAGCCTAACCGGATCAACCAGAAAACTAAAGGAATGTTAAATATAACATGTGCGGTTTGTAGAAAAAGTACAATGTCAGCTTTCATTTTGGCGAGTGGGTTGTGTTTACCATATTTACCATCCTAGTTTAACATTTTCTGACACTGATGGGAACGCCATTACTTTTTAACATTTGATCATTTTTTTTTAAAAGAAGATGGCACCGGATGAAAAGGTAAGGGAGCAATTAAGTGGTGAAAGTTAATCCTGAGGGGGACGCGAATGTGCGTACCAGATTTTCCCTGCAATCCATCCAATAGTTTTTGTTTTTGTTTGTTCTAGTTTTTGCCACATTTCACTCAAAATGACAAATCGTCTCCATCTTCTGGGAACAAAACTCTTTGCCAACCCATCCATCAGTTGTCAAGTCGTTTCGAAATCGCACCATGTCACATGCCGTTATAATCGAAGCGTTGTGGTGCTGCAGAGATACCCTGGGCCGGTCTCCAGAGGTGAGAGAGCACATTTGGTACAAGTTCCAGCCCAAAATCATCATTATCATCATTTTTATAGATTTTTTTTGGTGAATGCGAAAAGCAAAAATTACCACTCCCACTATTTCAATTGCAATACCCGTCAAAGCAATGACAATATGATTCTTTATTTAAACATCTGTTCAGCTCTACTTTTGGGATCATTAATGTCTGTCCGAACACATACAGTTCTTATTTAGAGGTTACAGGTTTCAGTCTGAACCAAAGAACAAACCAACATTGTTCATGCTGCTGAAGCATGGTGTCATGGCAAAATGTGCTGACATTGTGAACAGTGTAAGCTATAGAAGACTCATTTAAAGTGAGAAAGTAGCTCCAAAAATGTGAACTTTATTCATTTAAGCTAATGACAACAGAAGGTTAAACTAATTTTTGCTTTACCAGAAATTGGAGATCCATATTTTGTGGGGGTTAACAAAATACTGATGCATTAAATGACCAACTCAGACCTAAATGAAATTCCGTCGAGCCCCTTAATTGTGTTTCTTTGACGTACACGCACTCAACAGTTGCTCTCGGCTCATTAAGAGGCAATGAGAGTGAAAACAGCAGCACAGCGAATGAAGAAACCTTTTTTTAACTTGGAAAACAAACAGAGAAAACATCCGTCGATTCACTGAGGGCTGGGCTGTGCACAGTGAAAGAGATAAGCTGGAAAGGGTGACCGCTTGCAGGAATGACCGGAGATATTCATCAGCAGACGCACCTGGTCACTAGTGAATTCCTTAAGCGGATATTTCAATCAAAGACAGAGGGAGGTGATGATGACAAAGCTGCAGTGCTCACACTGAAACACCAAGTGGGAGGAAAACCCATGAATCGTTCCAGTATATGATGCCCGTAATCCTGAGTCATTCATTCTCTGGTACGCAAAAACACACACAAACAGTCCCGTTTAATGACGGCTCCTTCCTCTACTCAGACTCCTTCTGTCCGTCTGTGTTGTGTTAGTTCGACTCTTAACCATCCGACACATGTGCAGTGGAGACTGACAAAGCTGATACAGATGGTACTTGGGAGACCTTTAAAGTTTTAAGAGTTCGGCCCAAATTAATTGGCCCAAACATACGATGGCAACAACAGATTTTGAGGCCATGGCGTATTTTTAATGCACAAGTTTTTAACAAAAACATCTTACATTTGTTTTGTTGTTTTTTTTTGTTTTTTTTTTAAAGAACCGTGACCAAGATATGTGATAACTGGAACATTTAACAGCTGAAAATGTATTTGTCAGAGCCTTCTGAAGGGTCGACAGCCACGCCATTCTTAAACATACTACAACACATCTGTGATAGATAATATACAGTACACCCTGAGCAATCTATTTTGTGATGTGAGAGTACTTAAAGTAGGCATAACTTAACCTTCAATAAGTCTTCATAATCATGAAGTAGCAAATCATTTTAAATACATATTTTAGAGAGATTAAAGAGGGAAACTGTGGTAAAAACGACAAATGCACAAATAACTTGAATAATAAATAAATAAACACACAGGCTAATGTATGCAACTTTATGCACTATGTAGTTTTGGGGGAAGACATTCTAATCAGAAGAGAAAGATCTTCAATGACTGATTTTTTTAGAGCCGAAACAAGCTAAAGAAACAAACGCTCTTTTTTTAATGACTGAATAAACAAACACAGTTTCATCCTGTTTTACTTTGTTTATGTGTGGCGGACCCCGCCACGTTTCTAGCACCAAACGGTGCTCTGGGGACCTTATTTTCCTTTAAGAACAGCTTGTTTATTCACTTTATCCCAAAAAACAAACATTTCTGAGATTGTACGACTACCTCATTAATATTGTGAATATCAAAATTGACTTTCATTCAAACTTTTCATTACGCTACAAACAGTGATTTACTACGTTAGGATTTAAGTCCTAGAAATATTGCTTCGCTCTAGCCTATTTAAGTGGATCCTCTCGGCAATGCTGCAGATGTCGCCCGCTGGAAGTGTTTTGAGACGTGAAATGTGTTGAACTTGTTGAAAAGTCTATACCTGAGCTTTGAGCTCTGCCTGAACAAGCGGCCTCATATCAATTTGGCAGTTTAAACGGAGGCTAATCTTAAACATCAGGGACCTTAAAGGGGCAGTGTGAGTGACTTTTCAACACAGAATCTTTTTCATTACTAATACAAACTCAGACATATTTATTTTTTTCCACAGGCGAATAAACAAGCTGTTCTCAGAGGAAAATAAGCACCCCAAGGACACTGTTTGAAGCTAGAAAGGTGGCAGGGTCCGCCACATATAAGCAGAGTAAAACAGTATGAAACTGTGTTCTCCTTTAAGGTCAGTTTTTGTTTTATTAATCGGCTTAATCAGTCATGGAAACAAAGACAGTTTGTTTATTTGGTTTGTTTAGGCATTAAAAAAAGAAGATTTTTCTCTTCTAAATCAAATGTCTTCCACAAAGTGACATAATGCCCCTTTAAACCAGTTGATTATTGTAAGTTGCTGCTGCTTGAATTCAGCTAAATCGGTCACTATCTTTAGTATCTTTAGTATCTTTCTCTTGTAAAGCACATGTCGTTCCCAAAACTCCACAGTGCACCTTCAAGGGGGATTCAAGGGTGCCCTGGAAAAACCTTGAGAGGGAGCGTCTCTCTTCTGTCGCTTCATCCCAGGGACTGAGATGCTGCTGAGGGGAGTGGAGGGGACACAACACACACACACACACACACACACACACACACACACACACACACACACACACACCATCCTACAGCCTCCCCATACGGTCCCATTTAATCCTCCCCCAGCTGTCCCCACATCAACCCCAGTAAACAGAGATCGCACGCAGGGATGTGGGTCCGCGGTGCCAAAAGCGCCGGTCTACTCACGGAGGATGATCTCGATGGCGAGAGGAGGTTTCTCCATACAGCTCGGGTGCATAGTTGGTTCGGATTCATTATTCATGCTGGCTGCTGTCGGGCGGTATTGTCTCCAGTCCCAGTTGAATGTCAGAGAATGTGGCTGCTTCCACCCGCAGAGAGACGCTCGGTGCGTAAAAAAAAAAAAAAAAAGGTTCCTCACTCTCCTCTCTCCAGAGATCCGAAAGGACGTCCTCAAACTTTCCACAGAGGGACTTTCTGCACCCCGAAACACTTGTTGCGCTCTCTGGACCCGCCCCTCTCTCCCGATGTCACAGGACAATGAGTCGTCTGCAAAATCACCACATCCTGGGTAATTGACGTAAAAAAAAAAAAAACGTGGGCGGTTTGAATAAATAGCAGGATCATTTTCTCGCCTTTCCTAACTTTTGCATTTTTATTTTTTTATTTTATTGTTTAGCATGATGCAGCCATGTGCGATTTATTTCAAGAATTGAAGAAACTTGTATGAATCATTTGTGTTGGTACTGAAATGTCACGTTTTCATGCCCAACTTGTGGAGCAGATTGTGGTCTGTGGTGAAGGTCTGTGCAACCTCTGGAAAGTGTTTGGTTATGGTAATTGGCGGCACTCCTTGTTGACACCAGAGCCGGTTCAGACCTCCATGGGGCCCTTGGCAAAATTCTGCTAAGGTTCCCTCCTTACTTACTTTTCTCATTCCCCGACGGACGGTCACGTCGTCACGCTGTTTTTGTTGTTGTTGGGTTTTTTTGGGTTTTTTTTCACTGGGCCTCTATTAGTTTGCGGGGCCCTACGCAACATGCGTATTGTGCGTATTGGGTGAACCGGTACTGCTTCACCTGTCTGGAGGCAGACACCGTATCTCCTCTGAGACGGTGCTGATTACAATAGAGACATATCACTCCAACCTTGGTGTACTGGAAAAACTCCATACAACATTTTGGGATGGAGCCACGGGCCATGCAGCCACTGGCTCTGACTCTGACTCCATGCAAAACCAGTGAGAGGAAGAGGAGAGTTTACAGAAGTATGTGTCTTTGTGTGTGTGTGTGTGTGTGTGTGTGTTATGGAGGAGGGGGGTATATCTTAGGACTGTGGACCCGTGGACAACACATCACATGCCCCCACGTTTCCACGGCAACGTGTGCGGGGCTGTCGTCATGTGAGGCATTTGCTGCAAATCTTTTTGCGCTCCCGGCTGCATGTGGGTTCTTCTCCGCGGCGCCGAGAGGCCGGCGTCGAGCCGAACGCAGCTGAATTAAACACAGTACTCTGTAACCTCCTCTCATTCCATACCTTCCGCATCCCAGTCTGACTGTCTTTGATTCCAGTGGCTCTTCTTCCTCACGACCACGGATGCCCTCGTTTTTATCTCATATCCAGCTTGTTGTTCCAGCTTGTGTTGTTTTATCGCACCAGCCTGTCTGATCAGGCAAACTTGGCTTCCAGAGGGTAGAAAAAAAACTGAAGGGCACTGTTTTCGCCTTCGCTCAGAGATCAAATCAGTTCATCCGCGAGCTGCGTGTGCAGACAAATTTAAGAAAGGATTACAAAAGATGACTAAGGGGCATGAAAACAGCGATTAAAGATACATCCCCGGGACAGTATTACACCCACAAAGAACAACACAGCACATGTTACTCAGTACGGACGTGTTCCCTTTTGTGACAAACTATGAGCTATCTAACTTCTCGCCTTATATGATCACTGAATCATTTGAAAGTTTCCTGTTGGTTCTGGCTGCGTCAGGGCACACCTTCACTTATATTTCTGCTGGGAGACTCATAAAGGATTTGTCCAGACCCGCCTGAGGTTTGAGAGATTGAAGGATTGTGATCCAAAGATTCAAGATTACTACCATTCTCAGGAGGCTTCCACCCTAAAATAAATCCTTATCTTATTTCAGTTTCAGTAAGAAAAAAGCATAAATGTGAACACTCTATTCTGGGAAAGTGATTACAGGAACAGCTCCTGAGAGCAGTCGTGCTGATGTGACTGAGACATGAGCATTCCCTTACACACATCTGTGGGCCAGACATTCGGACTGAAGTTCAAGTTGATGCCGATTTAAAGTCAAAAGAACAGAAAATGTAAGCTGATCACACTCCGCTTGAAAGTCCATACACTCGTCTGCCAAGGGACGCTGCTGGCTATGTTTGTAGATACCTCTGTTTCTATCTAGATCGCTGTTTAATGGTGGATTTTCCCTTTAATGGTTAAACCATCCGAAGGTCTTTTCGTGAAGCCACGGCCGCTCTGGCCTCACGGACGTTAAACTTGTCTGGTTTTAAACAAGTCCCTGTTTGCTTTCCCTCGAAAAGTGACACCGAGGTCATTACCTTGAGAGCTCGTAGCTAACGAGTGCACGACCACACACCTTATAACCACACATGCGCAAGAAGAAGTCATGGTCTGTATTTTGTCTTTCTTTACCATGTAGGGTTCCTGTTCAGACTGTTTAATGAAGTCAACTTGTTTTGGTTTTCTTCATTTTCCAAGTTTTAAAATCAGGAAAGACACTGAACACAGCAATACAGTAAACCCATCCCACCCACTGCTTCACCACATCGCGGCATTTACGTTGAACATCACCGGCCAAATCATGATGTCACAGCTGCACGCTGTACAGATCTGCAGGGCAGCTGTGAAGAAACGGGAGTCTGTTCCGTTCCTAAATGCCTTAATTGTGATTTACGAGCAGCCGTTTCAGGCGTCTTTGTAGTGAAAAATCAAAGTGAAGGAGGAGGGATTCTGAGAGGATGAGCGGAGCGGTCTCAGCGGCAGAAGTCAAGGGCCTGGGTGTCAGACAGATAGCAGAGGTCGAGGTTCATCTGGGGTCCCTGAATCTCAGCTCACAGAGATTTCGGACAGCCTTCCCCTCCTATAGGTACTGAGTTACTTAAGCATTTTACTGTATATAGTACTTTATTGTTTCTTATGCTTCTACATCTGCCCTTATATTTGATTGTATTTGAACTTGAATGTACCTGCTGCTATGATTACCTAATTTCCCCCCGGGGATTAATATTTATCTATCAAATTTCTTCCTGTTCAAGCTTCGTGTCTGGGCTCCTCAAAAGCCCCACAGAGAAGTTGACTCATTTAAATCACTGTCTTCATCTGATAGCACAGTCTGTACTCGCGTCAAATTACGTTTCACTCATGGAATGTAGCAATCGCAGATGCTGATAGCGAGTTGCCTTCATCTTCAATCGACAAAACTGTCCCTTTGTTACGCTTCTATGAAACACCATACAGGTGTAAAGACTGAAGACACAATGTAAGAAATCACATTTGCTCAAAAGTTCTCACTCAATATCTACTTATAATAAACAATTAAAGGTGCCGTATTATGCACATTTTGAGGATGATTCTTTTATTAAAGAAAATATGTACATTCATACATTTATCAAAAAACACATTCTCATGCTGCCCATTGCCGTGGCTCCTCTATTCACCCTCTGTCTGAATGCTCCGTTTTAGTGCCCATCTCTTCCAGGCCCCACTCCCAAAATACCCCAGTCTGCCCTGATTGGTCAGTTCTCACAGGACTGAACAGGCACCGCTGACTGTGTTTCTACATTAACGCTACGGTCACACCAGTTTGCTGGTTTGTAGTCCGTCTGAGGGGTCGGCCACACACGTCTTTGATATTGGTCGTGGTTGCGACTGCTGGTCGAGTTGAACTCCCGGCGAAGCCGAAATGCGAATTTGCTTCGCCACCAGATGCAAGTTTTTTTTTTATTTGCCCTTTCGTGCACATGGAATGGAAGTGAACGTGAGGCAGATATTTGCCACTGTTGATTTTGCGCATCGGTGACTGTATCCTCACTCTACCGGTGGCTGAGGGCACCGACTGTATAGTCAACCTTAATGGAAGTCCAGAGAGCTCGTCTTGAAGGCAGTTTCCGAATACAGGCTGTATACAATTCTCCGTGAGTGCTTTCATATTTTTAAGGTATTTATAAAGCACCTAGGCCTGCTTTATAATTCACAAAGAAAGAAAAGGTATGGGAATCTTAAAAAACTGGACCTGTTTTGATGTTGTGACGTTGATGTGTTACGTTGAAGGGACATTTACTGAAGTTAGCATGCTAACCAGCTAGCCCCGGTCTGAAGCTCCTGTGTTCTAACTAACAGCAGAATGTAGAAATGAGCTGACCAGACAGACCGACATAGCCCATTCCTTATCTGTACTTGAGGCAGCTCCAGGCTACATTTACTACTGGCATATGACTGGCATATTTCTAACATAATACAATGAATATTGCCCATCGTGAGCCCGATATGGTTACAGTATTAGTGCTAAATGGGTGGAGTGGCCCTTTAAGCTTGTACCTTTAATCATAAAACAAACAATGAAGGCAATATTAGACTGGAGGTTTAAAAAAACATTTATTGTTATTTTCACGTTAATTGTGTGGAGGCATGTACTTCATTCACAAAATAGGAACAGTAAAATTAATCAGACAAGAAAAATATATATGTAGTCTTTTTCATACATTATCAATATATATTTACACACATTGTAAAATAGGACATAGTAACAAAAACAAACCAAAGTGTAGCAATAAGCAAGTTATGATAGGCTACATCTGCAATATGAATACAGATGTAAAATGTTTTTGTCAGTCTTAAAAAAATAATAACTGAAATCAGACTGAATTATTTTATTTTTTTTGAGATCCTTTCTCCGTTTTCACAGGAGTTCTTATGGCTTCATTTATAAGACAAACCAGAGTAAAGCTAATTTAAAACATGACGCACCTAGCAATAGTTGGAAAAAACCCCACTGTCTGTTTTAACGCCATCATCCCCGTTATCACGGTAAACACATTTTTACAGAAGTTAGGCGCCATGCTTTTGAGCATTAGTCAGACGTTATGTATGTACACACACACACACACGTAAAAATCTCATGGCTGCACAGAAGCATTTCTCCCAAGACGACAATATTACAAAAGAACACTCAAGTAAGCATTACAAAATACACACGCGCACTTTAGTTTCGAGGGCCAAACAGCCCAGAGAGAGAATATAGGCAATTTGTAAAACAACAAGACGACAGGTCCAATGTTTCAGAATCGGTGGCCATTGGTGACAAATTGAACGAGCCAGGCTCCTTTACAGATACATCGATTATTTATTTTTTTTTGTCTTTTTCTTTAACAGTGTGTAAGTTTTAGAAAAAAATCTTCTCATGATCAGACCACAACCCTGGTTTGGATCGTGATCTCTGACAGCAATTTCATTTGCTCAGTTGAGATGAAGCCACAGTGTGATTCTGATACTTGGCCACAGTGAGCAGAATCCATACAATATCCTTCAATCACCTGTTTGTAAAGAGTAATTATAAATACATTTCGGCTCAAAAGGTCAAACATGATTGGAAGTTTAAAAATTAACCATAAAGTCTAAAGAGCGGGCTATATATTTCCTCCACCATCTCATCTTGTTGTTACATCTGTGGTACATTCAGTACTAAGCGGGACAATGGTTACCAGGAAATTCATTGTACAACACACCACAAACTCACTCCACATGATAGAAAGAGCTGTAAACATGGACATCACCGAGTCTGGTAGAGCAATCACAGACATCCTGAAATCGCTGGCTCTCCCTCCAATGTGAATCGGAAAAAGTTGCATATAAATAACAAAATTCCTCGGAAGAAGGATGTAACTCATTCCTGAACGATTGTTATTTGGTTATGCTTACAGAATGGTCCGTTCATTAACAGATATTCACATGTTGAGATGCGCATGAGTAATTAAATCTAAACTCTCTTCCTTTACCATGCCAGATGTTCAATACTGATACAAGACGAGAGCTGCAACAATCACAAAAGAATTTCCAACTATTTTCATAATCAATTAATTGTTTGAGCCATTTCATTTTTTGTTTTTTCAAACATTTCCCGGTTCAAGCTTCTTAAATGTAAGAATATTCTGCTTTTCTTTGATCCTTATGATGGAAAATGAAGAGTCTTTGGGTTTTGGACTGTTGATTTGACAAAAGAAGCAATCTGAAGATGTAATTTTAGGCTCCGGGAAATCATTTTTCTTTTTTTCTTTTTTAACATTTTATAGCTTAAACAATTAATCAATTAATTGTGAAAATAACTGCCAGATTGACCAATAATTACTATAATCATTAGCTGCAGCCCTATACAAGACACGCCACTGTTAAGTTTTACACAAGCTGAGGATCCTTTAACAGTTGGAGGTCACAACACTGAGCTACTGAGCTGACTCCCAAAATACATACTGAGTAGACAAGGTGAGCAGAAACTGTAGATCAGACGGGTTCAATTCACTTTCATCTCAGATTAAATATGGAGTTAGTACAGGAAGATAATGCATATTAGTCACACATTATGAAAATATTTAATTCTGAAGAAAGCTGCACCTGAAAGTGAATTGAGCCCGATCAAGTTCCGATAATAGGAGCATTGTCGCCACCTGCTGGTGAGCACTGGTATTGCAGGGGACATCATGGCCCACGACAGGCAGGAGGGACAGAAGAACCTTGGGAAATATATATATTTCGCCACAGCGACTGGTGAAGAGAATTTGGTCATGATGACATTGGCCAGTGAAGATAAAGCTAGGATGTTGTAAACACTTCAGGTTCAGAGGTCAGAGCTCCTGACAGGTCAGCCCTTATTTGGCAATGAATGTAGGTGTCTCGGTAAAGGTTGAAGCTGTAGAAAAAACCGGATGCAGACATTGTGGGAATCACTGATCGGCGTATGACACGATTAGCTGACTCTGAGAGAGCCGGTAGAGACGGACTCTGCCCATTGCACTGTGTGAAATACATCTCCCAGGTCAAACCGTCCATTTAGAAGCAGCACGTTTTAACACACGTTGGCCACGAAAACACATAAAGTGGATTCTTTTAGTTTCTGTTAGTTCGTTAAAAAAAAAAAAAAAAAAAAGAAGAAAAAAAGACTGCCACTTCAACTGTTAAACACATTCACACAAACACAAACAATACGCCATAAATCACACGATCATCCAACATCCGTTAAACCCAGGATGCTCTTTTGGACATGATAAAAAGAAGCAGCACGCTGTTTGATGGACATTGATAATCTACAAAGTGCAAATGTGCCATCTTGTGCTCTGATATCCAAAAACGCCATCCAAAACCCAGCTACAGTCTTCCCTGTGATGCACTGGCCCAGTCCACTGAACCATGCAGTGAGAGTCCTCTGTAAGATAGTCCGGGTTTTGGTGGGAAACATCCATCTGAAAAGGTGCGGACCACAGATGCGCTCCAACCGTTATGAGTTCAAAAAAAAAAAAAAAAAAGGTCACACAGGTAAACTGATCCATCTCCGCAATGTACTGCCTTTCTTAAAACACAAGGGAGAAATGATCAAAACAAAAACACACTGCTCCAGCTCGTCTCCACCTCTTCACTGCAGCTTCGTGCCAATAAAACCCGAGTCCTGGTGCGACCAGGACGCATTTGGCACAAAAAGGATTTATCATTCAAACATAAAAATGTAGCTCACATTCCCTCCGGGATGCTGATCTTCAAAATGCTCCGGTTGAGAGAGAAAAAAAAAAAAAACAACAACAAGGAAATATGTATAGAGTTGAATGTGTGACTGTTAGCATGAGTATGTGTGTGTGAGAGGGACCCAGTTTGTGTCACATGTCCTGTGGGGGTTTGAATGTGAGAATTGCACTGCATGCGATAAAAATGCCAATGCCACAGATGCATTACGGTGCTGCGATGGGCAAAAGAAATGCATTTCCATATTTACTCTGAACAGGTCGATGGGGATGAGGTTGCGCTGGGAGACTGTTGCGTTGCTTAAGGCTTCGTATTAGATGACTGAGGAGTTTCTCCTGGGGTAAAGAGACAAAACAAGATGTTTAGCTACGTTACTGTTCCACTCAATATTTATTCAACATCTGCACACTAGAACTACACTGGGTACGGTGTAAGCAAACACAGGGTTTCTGCAGGTTTCAGGTGTTGGCACTAGTTGGCCCTTGTTCGTGTCAGAAGTGACTTTATTAGTGAGAGTGAGTCACAAAACGCTGCTTTATCGTAACATCAGTTTGTATTGTTTACAGACCATGAATGTATTACAGGCTACTGCCAACTGGTGGTATGGAAAAGTATTTCCTTTCACACAGACACAGAACTATAAGCTAGTTTTCTGTCAGCTGTAGTCTCTGCGGCGTGTTCAAGTGCAGCTTGTTAGTAGCGATACAGGTGACGTGAGGCAACATAAGAGTCAGCCTTAGTCGCTGCCGATTCTTTGATATCTGCTTGGTGTTTCGGGGCCTCAAGACTTTTGAAGAGCATTTTGAAGCTGCAACAATTAACCGGTGAGTTGCCAGTTGCCAACTACTGGACAATCTAAACTGTCAAATATTTGCTGAAGAGTCGTGGGTTTTACTGAATACCTACTCTTTGGGGTTTGGATTGTTTGTGTGACAAAAAAAGCAATTTGAAAAAGTCCCTTTGAGCTCTGTGAAACTTTGATGAGCATTTTTCACAACTTCTTTGACATTTTATAGACAATTAGTGCTGAAAATAATCAGCAACTTAACTGATAATGAAAATAATCAGTTATTATAATTGGTTGCAGCTCGATTGACATTAGTACTGGCCAAAAAAAAAAAAGTACAAATGATACAAAGGAAAGTTGGAGTCGCAGAATTACTAGCAAAGTTAATAACGTATTCACATTCGACATGAATATAAAACTGAATATGACTACACAGAACCGTGTGTATGCAAATGTGCTGTCTGTGTGTGTAACAACAGGGGGATGGCAGACATCTGCTGGTGGCTTTTTACCGTCAGTTTCACATGTGACTCGAATGCCTTCACACCCAAAGTTCCTAATTTCAGCATTTTCATGCACACGGTGCAGCAGGCTTCAGGTTTGTTAGTTTCATCAGGTCTCAACCGAGCACTAAATGCGCTGTTCTTGGGCCAGATCTCATTGAATTTGTATGCACCCATATCAAATGAAAGTAAAGTTAACAGAAAACATTCTCTTCTAAGTCATTACTTATAGAAGCAGCTATTTTTAGATGAGAGGAAATGCCATGTTAGCCCATTCACCACATGAGGACACACTAGCCCTGTGTGCTCCGATTGCAATTGCATTAGTGGTTAACTGCTTTGTGGTTAGTGGGTCCTTGCTGCATTCGTTTTGTAGTTTTGTAAAATGTTTTCCAAAAACAATTTACAAACAGTACTTCATACTTTATTTCATAATCCAATCCTTGTGAAGACCTGTCAAAATTGTAACTTTTTAAAAAGGACCTGCAGAAACACGAAAAACATACAGACTGACTCAAGTATTCACCTGGTTAGGACTCGCTCTCCACGGAAATTGTGATGGTGTCACTTTCAGCTGTGAAGCAAGGAGAAAGGGTGATGAGGTGACAAGACACCAGACAGGGGGTTGTTAATGTAAATTCTGTCAGTGGAATCTCATCATCCCTGGTACAGCTCACCTGACTTGAGGGCGTTGTTAGCCAGATGGTCTCCGGTGTTGTTGGCGTGCTGGTCGTTGCTCAGGAGGCGGTTCTGGGACTCGCTGAGGGGACTCACAGGGACATCAGCAGCACTGGAAACGCGCCCAACACATAAAAAAAAGCTAAATGAATGCACATCCATAGCACCTTCACAAAACATAAATCCTTTTCAGAGCCTCATGTCAAATAACATATCTTTTATCGCTGTGAGATTTATCACCTTTTATTGGGCTCTGGTTGCAGGGTCACTGTGGCCTGCTCTACATCGGCGTTGACCAGCCGTGTTGGGAACGTCAGGCCGTCTCCTTGACTGTAAAGGAGAAACTCAGGATTAGGTGCAGTCAGCCTGCAGGGTAACAGACTGCAGCAGGGTTGGATTTTTTAGATTTACTTTCCTTTAGCTGAGCTGTACACTCAACCTAACAATGCACAAACGTCATTATTTAGCTTGAGTCCAGTGTTGGTAACAGCACTCCAACAGAATCTGTCTCTGTTTTCTACGTTCAATTCTACATTTGTCTCCTTTACCTGGTGAATACAGGCAGCAGCCAGTACTTCTTCTGGTCTCCAAAGACCTGAGCAATGTTCTTCCGGAAACCCAGCGAGAAGCCGTTCTTATCAGAGCCCGTCCTAAAGACTGGTGCTCTAAACGCCTCTGCAGAGAGGGAGGAAGACAAATACACACGTTGTTAAACAACAAACAGGCGAACATTTCACGCAATGAGAAAGTAACAAACAAAAGTAACTGAGTAGTTTAACTGGATTAATGAATACTTAAGTACGTGTTCAATTACAGACTTGAAGAAATACTTATAAAAAGTACAAGTCGTGCTCAAA
This sequence comes from Lagodon rhomboides, assembly GCA_039737535.1. Lineage (NCBI taxonomy): Eukaryota > Metazoa > Chordata > Actinopteri > Spariformes > Sparidae > Lagodon > Lagodon rhomboides. The sequence continues at coordinate 14,051,704 of CM077803.1, forward strand.
AAAACTACAGTAACCTTAAAATCTGATTACTCTATTACCTCTATTACTTAATCAACTGCTACTTAGCCCTTCAATCGATTATCAAAATAGTTGGCGGTTAATCTAATAGTTGATGATTAATATAAACTAAGTGTTGCAATCGTTGAGAACCAGTTCCAAGTTGTCCACTTTTCTTTGACTGCGAAAACCTGAATGGAAACGAATGCTGCGCAAATATTCTATAATTAAACATGGGTTAAACAGTGGACACCTGAGTCACATGCATGATTTTTTCCCCTCTCTGTTTCTACACTGTTTATGCTGAAAACTATGAAGACACACTTTATTGCCCTGACACAGATAATTGATCAGGAAACAACAAGGTAATCGGTAAAGAATCAGACCAATATGCAGGAATCGATTATGGCGTAGGTATGAATAAATTCTTATCAATTCTCATCCCAATTAAAAACATACAGAGATGTTTTTGAACACAGGTTAAATAGCATAAAGCACCTGTTGAATGAGTGTGTTTGTTACCTATAGTGGACCTGTTCTTCCCTACAAGCCACAGGTGGTAGCTGAAGAGGGACAGGATGCTGATGCAGAACATGGCCGCCACAAAGAAAAGGAACAAGACGTGGAATTTGGCGTGAGTGTCCGGCAGCTCGTTCTGGGGGAAGCGACAGAAGAGGAGGAGAACGAGGGCGCAAATCAATGACAAATTCACTTTGAGGCTATTTATGGAAAGACAGAGAAATAAGAGAGAAAGAAAAAAAAAAGAAAAAGGAAAAAAGGCAGAGTGATAGAGAAATAAGAAGAGTGTTATGTGAACCACGTCACTGCACGTCACGCACGTCACGAGAAAAAAAAAAACAAGGCAACGATGGTGAGGCGGAGCAACACTAAAGGCTTTGGAGGACAGCTGGGTTACCTTTGGGCAGTTCTCTGCCGATTTCCTCCGGCAAAGCTTTAGTACAAACAGAAACGAGACTGGTTAGCAACACCAGGAGAGAACAGGTGGGAGGGGAGGAAGCACTTAGAGATCAGCAGGCAAACACAAGTAAAGGCCAAGTTGGGTGAAAGGTGGGGAAAAAAATGAGAGAAAGAGAGTGGGTGAATGTACAAAGTGTGCCCAGAATGAAGCGAACAAAGGGATGAAAGAGGGAGCGATGAGAGGAAATCGAACAGCTAAGGAGAAAAAAAAAAAAAGGAGGAGGAGGTGTTTTGCGAGCGCATGAGTGGTGTGACTGATGGTTCCGATAGTGGAGAGGGGAGAAAGAAAAAGGGAGAGATCAGAGAACAATGACCCAGTGTGAGAGAACCGGGGATAACAGAGGGGGGAGACACAGAGAGGGGAGGTCGTAGGGTGAAGGGTGAGAGAGGACAGAGAAAACAGAGGAGCAGCACAGCTCAGCACAGGAGAGGTCAGCACCATGCACAACCAAATCAGAGGATGCTCATCGAGATCCAGATACATTCTCCGCGTCGTTTACTCACTGTCCAGAACTTTATGAAATACTGCAGTACGGTGGCTGCAATGAACAAACAGTACACCAGCGAGTAGGCCAGGAAAAGGATGAAAAACTTGTAGTTGGAGAATCCCACACAGTTGTTCACCCTGGAGACAAACACACACATAAAAGGTCAGGTTTGACATCACTTCCTCTGATTAGAGAACTTATCAACGTGAACTTTAATAGGGTGTGGTTGGCCCAATCCCAATGTCCACACTCGCCAAACTCGAAGACTTTGAGGCGTGTTCCCGATAAGTCTGTGTGGGTTTAGGGCTGTCCCGCTGTCAAAATTCGAGGGCTCGCTCACAGACGTTTTGAGCCCTCAATGCCCGTAATTCTGCATTTTTGCAAACTTTACCTGAGTGAATTACCCAGTTTTCCGTTTCATAGCGTTGTGATGTTAAAAACGTGGTTACCAGGGCAAGGTAAGAGGAAAGTCACTACCTAAGATCTCACCTTTTCTCCCTATTCTCTACTTAAATCACTCAGTTTATTAAAAACTGAATACACTACTGAAACATTACGGAACCTTTTCCCCTGAAACCTCTGATTCAATTTTCATATCTGTGTATATGTGTTCTGCTGTTTTCACTTTATATTAATGCCTTTTTTTGTTTTAAAAGTCAAAAACCCACAGGGTAATGTAATATTTCGCAAAGTGCTTTCACATTCCCATTTCTACCATTTAGGGCAGTAACAGCCTCTCGCACTCAAGCACTTACCAGGCGACGTCAGCCAAGTCTGCGACCTTGTGAGGCCATCGGGAGACATTGGGATTGAGCCTTCCTCTCACGGTTACAGGGCATGAGAACAAAACCCATGTGCGAGTTGTTTGTGAACAGTTTTAGCAATGTCATGCTTGAAGATCAAACATTATCATTACTATTATAAACTAATGGTCTTAAAAGTCAAAAATGAAAAAAGTCTGAAATCGGTTTAGTCTTGGTTGTTTGTGTTGCACTTTTATGATGTAAAGAACTGTTGACTTTCTGATTTATCTCCATATGCTCATTAGCGGGCTTGAGACAATGATAAACACCGTATATTTTTCCTTCTTAAAGCGTAACTGATATTTTACAATGTGCTTTTGCGTCCGAACGACTAACAGAGACAATAATGTGTTTAATCGTTTCAGTATCGAGAGAGAACGCTGCATCCGCCTGCCATGAAATGGACTGCAATGTAATCCCTCTAGGCAATCATGCATGTTCACTTAAGGTGTTTTTGCCATCGACAGGCTCAGATTGTGATTCTCAGCGTCTGACAGCGTTATGGAAAGGATCCCAACAGAGATGGACTTCTTTGTTAAAGAATATGATTTTTAAGCCACCAGACTCCCATTGCAGAAACAGTGATTTTATCCTCAGAAAACACACACTTCATTAAAAAACAAAACAGAAAAACTAAATAAAACACAACAAAACCATGCTGGATTGTATTTTTACTGTTCCAACAAGTAATTCATTCTTGCTGGACCAGTTTCAAAAATTGTTGGGGGAACGGGGGAATAAAATGGGTCCAGATTCCAACTAAAGGATTTGATGAACCAAATATGCTCGAACCATTCAGGTGTCTTACGTACAGTACATCTCTTTGGTCTTACATACCAGGGACAATGGTGGTCCATCTTCAGCACACACCTGCCACATCCAGCGAGAGAATAGGAAAAGAAAATAGTGGACAGATTGTAAAAAAAACAATAGAAAAGATTGATACGATTTGAAAGTGTGGGAGACAAAGTAATATCACAGTTTGTCTGTAATAAATAAAGCTCTCTCACATGTCGCACGCGGAGCAGTGGTGACACCGGTCTGGCTTGATAACTTGACAGCGGTCACAGTAACGGATTGCTGCATCGTGTCAACACAACAGGCAGCTTGTTATTGGACAGCTCCAACACAGAGACAAATTCATTTTTACACACACACACACACAAACACAAGGTTTACCTCCAGCTCCTGTGCGGGTGTATAGAGGCAGACTGGTGGCAGCCCGCCACAGGATCTCTTGCTGGGACTCTGGCCTCTCTTCCTTCTCATAACGCTCCTTCTCAGCCTTGGGCAGGCAAAACTTGAGTAAAAAAGAAAAAAAATGTTTAAGCAATCATCATGTTGACTTTATATTAACATGATATGCAGGCGGAACAGAGAATCGAGTACCTCTTTGGAGGGGTTGGCAGGCTTGGTGAAGATGGTCTTCCAGTAAGACCATACAAACATGATGAAAGAGAGGTGGAAGAAGATCAGGTAGACGACTGCAGGGAAACATTAAGCACAGCGTCAGGACCAACAGCTTACACTGAAGACCAGCACCATAGGAAAGTTTATTTAAGGAACTGCTGCTGTCACTTAGAATATAGAGAAACACTGTACATCTACATACTAAATTAATGAGGGGGGAAAGCTAATGCTGAATGAGGAGCTTCTGTGCCGACCTCAGCACTTTGAGAACGGATGTTTTCTGTGCCAGCCTTTTTTTTTTTAGCCAAGTGTGCAGAGTGTATTTCACCAGACCTTAGAGAGATTATCCTGATAATTAGCAAACTGGCTCAGTTCTGGTAACTTCCATTCACAAGATGTATTAGATAAACATTCCTTTGATTCCTCAAGACACTTACTCTTCTCTCCTATACTTGGGATGGTGACTGGAAGAGAAAAGAAAACAAACAGATGACAAAAATGTTAGAAGAAGAAGAAATCTAAACAGTTACATACAGTGACTGATTAAAGTTAGATCTGACATTGCTCTTAACGTTTGGATTAAAAAAGCTTTACCTATGGCGTCTTAAGATAAATTCACAAGTCACAAAGGGACTACACAGGGATAAAACAAAGATGAAACAAATGTCTGTCACAAAATCATGCTGTTATTTAACAACTTTTCTCTAGCTGACAAAACAATCTAACCACATGATCCATTCAGTGGCTGTTGTGTGTGTTGCTTTCAGTCATGTGACATTTCCCATTCATCTGAGCACTTCAATAATTTCTCCTCATCCCTGTGAGGAGACTGTTTCCTCATCGGCCATTTCCTGGTTCGAAGATTGAACTTTCAGTCTAGACTTCTGAGCCCGTGCGGGAGGAACAAAGTTCATAAAGTGCTTAGACGAATGGGAATCTGACCATTTTCTCTACCAATTGTTATTTTGGTTTTCCCTTGTTAAACACTCTTCAGGCCCCTAAAAAATCCTTCAGATCAAACAACCCTGGAGAAGATCACTAGCTCATAACTCCTGAGCAAACTAAACCATATAATGTGTATGTAACACTGGGATCACAGGCAGATAATCTTAATCAGAAGAGAAAGATCTTCACTGACTGATTTTCTTCATGCCTACACAAACTAAATCAACAAGCTCTCTGCGGTTTTGTGACTGAATAAACCGAAATAAACAAACTGATCTTAAAAGGACAACACAATCTCATACTGCTTCACTTTGATTATATTTGGCGGACCCCGCCACCTGTCTAGCTTCAAAAACGGTTTCTAGGGACCTTATTTTCCTTTGAGAACAGCTTGTTTATTCAGTTACGGAAACAAAATACATATTTGTGAGTTAAATACTGTAAATATGAAACTTGGGAGTTTCCCCTCCAGAATGACATAGTGCCCCTTTAAGGAAGCACAAGCCAAACAAGAAGAAAAAAAAGGGAGTGTTGGGAAACACTAATGTAGTATTCTTGGATGGGATCCCCAGACACCAAATGTATGTGTGTATATAGAGGAACACATTTTATATTTCCAATTTAAACCCTGACGCTAAATCTTGAGTGAAAAACTTTAGGGAACTCAAGACACAGACCAATCACAGACAGCTCAGACTTAACACATTCATTATGTGCCTCAGTTCAGCTGTAATATCACATTTACTGTCATTTTTAAACACAAATAAGTATCCAAAGCCGAATCAACGCTTCACCCGTGCCAAGCTAATCACCAACGGTCTAGTTAGGAGGGGAAGTGTTTATGTGGTCAGCCAGCCAAATACCGTTTAGTTAGCCCCCCTTTTTTTATTTTTTCATTCTCCATCCGCGACAGAAAAAAACACAACACACACGGACAGCGGTATTAACACCGCGGTGAAAGTTTTCCCTCGTCCAAAACAAATTTACCATCACACACGACAACCCGAAGCGATGGCAGCTAACGTATAATTAGCTGTATCTAGATTTGGACGGGCTTGCCAACACCATTGTTGAGCTGCAGTCCATTTACTTCCTGCTGGCCAGCAGCAGCAGCGGCGGCGGCAGCAGCAGCAGCTGTGTGTTTGTGTGGACAGCTCAATGGAAACAAGCAGCGGGTAAAAAAAAGGCTTTAAAAGAGGCGACGAGGCTGCGGCAGGTCGGCTACTTACATATACAAAGCTCCACCACATAAGCGTAGTACGACCAGCAGACGACCAGGGCGATAAAAATCACAGGTATCCATGCTAGACCCCGTTGACAGCATCTCAGTACGTGTGTAGGCGCCATCTTTCTCCCTCTAAAAGGAAAAGGGGGAAAGGGAGTGTCGATGTGTGACGTCACTTGAGCAAAATGAGACTGGAGGAGGTCTGACAAAAAATTATTTTAGGGAATTAATTAACGATTTTAATTTGAATAAAGGTTAGTCATTACCATTTATACACTCGTTAAATTCAATAAATTACATTTAACAATCCTAAATGAAATAAATCTCACTAATGTTCGTGTTATTACAAACTTCTTCTTGGTCAGATTTTAGGTGTAGCTTTTTCAGCTTATCACGAAAAAATGCGTTAAAAAAAACCAAACTTGAATCTACATGACGTTATATTAGTTGTTTAATAAACCAAAAGTACACAAAAAGAAAAATGCCACATGCACACGATTAAATGTTGTATTTTATTTTTTTATAACGGAATTTTATTTTGAAAAGGCACGTCTAATCTTCCTGTATTTCACTTTACCTTTTTGTTTTTCTTCTAATATCCTCGGCAACATGTTGTCATTCATGGGATTTTATTGTGCCCTAAAATGAAAAAAAAAAAAAAAGAAAAGAGAAAAGAAAAATCGGGGGTGGTAAAGTTTTTTGATCAATAAAGTTTCGACAAAAAAAAAAAAGTCTCGTAAAAAGTAGGAGGAAAAAAAGGTTTTTGACTACTGTAGACTACTTTGTTACTGAGGCTGCCCTACACTGATTCATAAAAAATACAAAGTCATATAGCCTACTTTACTAGTTGTTCCATCTTTATTCTTGTCAAAACAAAGCCTACTTGTAATGAACTACAGCAGGAGCTGATTTTATGAATTTGTACTTTGACTTCTGCCGTCGACGCGTTCAGCAGCAGGAAGAGGAGTAAAAAGACCGAAACACAGCCGCTCAGGGAGCCTGAATTTCTTGGCTTATATTTTAGTCACAGGCTAAAGTCATCTTTAAAAACAGCGACAATGTCTTCCGTTGACATGGACTTGAAGAAATATCTGTCCCGCATTGGGTTTGCGGGCCCCGTGGAGCCCAGCCTGGACGTGCTGCGGGCGGTCCACACCCGCCACCTGCTGTCGGTCCCGTTTGAAGACCTCACGATCCACAGCGGCGGACGAGTCCAACTCGAACCCCCTCTTCTGTTCGATAAGATAGTGAACCAGCGCCGGGGAGGTTTCTGCTATGAGAACAACGGCCTCTTCTCATGGTTGCTCAGAAACATGGGCTTCCAGGTCACCGTGGTCTCGGGCCAGGTGATGAGCACGACCCCGGGTCGTTACGGACCGCCTTTTGACCATCTGATCAACATGGTGACCCTCGACGGGCGGCGCTGGCTGTGCGACGTCGGGTTCGGTTCAGCGGGCTTCAGCGCCCCCCTTTCGCTGGACACCAGTGGCCCCCAGGAGCAGGGCCACAGAGTGTACCGCATCAGAGAGGACAAGGGGATGCTCTTTCTGGAGTGGCAGGGGGAGGAGAACAAAGGGCCGGATGGAGACTGGGCAGAGATCTACAAGTTCACACTTGAACCTCGGTGTTTGGAGGACTTTGTGGAGATGTGCCAGTACCACCAAAGCTCTCCATGCTCCATCTTCTTCTGCAAGTCCTTCTGCACAATGTTAAAGCCAGGTGGAAGGCTCACCTACACTGGCCACAGACTGACCACCATCACATATCCAACAGATGGAACAGAGGGAGAGATGGAAAGCACAACCAGGGAACTGAAAGATGAGGAGATCCCGGGTATCCTAGCAGAGCAATTTGGAATTGTACTGAATTCTCCTCTCATACCAAAGGATGAGACAGTCACACCAATACCAGTCATGCATTAATGTTTTCATATGGGATATCTTACGACTTGCCAAGGCAAAATTATATGAACAATCTTCTCATTGAAATGACAGCAACAGCTCTGATCCAAGATTTTAAAGTACATTTTGAATAAAAATCTGCTGCGTGGTGTGTGGCTCAGATCATAAAACGAAAACCAAAGTAAAGATAAATTGTCAGTTTGATTTAATAAATTATACATACACTTTTAAGATGTACAATGGTCATTGCATTAATCCATATCCGTCTTTTTTCTTTTTTTTTTTAAGACAAAGTCTGCGTTCAAAGTATTTACACATGTACAATTATCAGGCAGCACTTTACAAAGCAAGGCATGAACGACAATACAGATGTTGAGCTTCAAATCAAACCTCTAACCCCTCACCCTCCTGCCTACTCCGTTTCTCAGAGGGGATTTACTCAGCTGTCCCGTGATTATAATACATTTCCCTCTTGTGCCGCCTTGACGGGCGTGATAGGGAATTCAACAACATCCATCAAATCCACCAGGATCCATGGGAGGTTCCAGTGGATTGCTGTCCAAGGGCTGAGTTGAAAACCAGAAGGGGCTGGGGTGGAGAGAGGTCGTACGCAGGGTAACAGGTGCAAAAATGTGGCAACGTGTGACACAAAAATCTACTCTGCGACGGGGTTGGAGGGCGGCACTGAGCTTGCTCTTCCAGCTTTCCGTTCGTAGTTGACCAGCCTCTGTCCAACCAGGTACCTGTAAAGAGAGAGATAATCACAATATTTATACTGGGATTCATATTTTCAGACTTTCAGACTAAAAGCAAATTTTCTTATGCTTAAAGACTGTAATTATGTCGTCTTTAATCAAAAGCCCTGACAAGAAATAGCATTTTGAAAACCTGGGTATCAACTGTTTAAACCAAGAGTCCAGTTAGCATAGAGCAATGCTGCACCAGATGTTTGTAAAAGGGGCACTATGTAGTTTATTTCTGGAAGAAATTTTAATCAGAAGAGAAAGATGTTCATTGATTAATTTTTATGCCAAAACAGATGAAATAAACAAACTCTCTTTGTTTACAAGACTGAATAAACTCAGTAAACAAACTGAACTTAAAGGACAACACAGTTTCACTGTTTTACATTGTTTATATGTGGCGGACCCTGCCACCTTTCTAGCTTTAAACAGTGTTCTGGGAACCTTATTTTCCTCTGAAAACAGCTTATTTATTCAGTTATGGAAATGGTGTTTGATGGTGTTTGTTGTTTCCACACATGGGTCTACGCTTAAAAGATCCTTACTTGTCGTTCTTGATGTGTTCATAAAGGCGTTTGAATTGTCGGATCTGGAAGGACAGGATGCCGATGAGCGAGACCACCATCAGGAGGAAGGGATAGATCCTCCTCTGCATTAGAATCTCCATCTCAGGGGTGACTCCTGCAAAAGTAATGCACTTAAGCTACAAATTGCTTCAATGAACGTCTCCTTAGCTTACACTGTAGTCACTGCATCAGCCATCTGAGATACGAAGGAACCAAATATCTTGCAAAAAAATGCTAATTTGATGTTACTTCATAGCACGTTCATGGGATTACTTTAATGGAAACTTTAAATAAACGGGTCCACTGCTTTATTCATTCTTTTGCAACCAATATTGTATGCATTAGCCACCACAGAAAGGGCTTTTTACTGGTATTGGTCCTAGTGTGTTGCTCAGGTATTATCCTTCGGATCGACTCTTTTATTGACACACCTGTTTCTCAGACACTCACCTACAGCGGGCACCACCCCAGCAGCGATCACATACGGCACACACAAGGACAGCAAAAGCACTGAGATGACTGGAGCTGCCAGTTTACGGATGATGAACTGGAGATCGATGTTGCGAATTCCGTTTGCATAAACCTGAAGAGAAAGTTTATTGTTTTTAGACTGTACAACACTAGCACCTACAGATGTGTGACATGGGAGCTTTAGCCCAATTCCTCCTACTGCACTGCAGACTTATCACTCAACTGCCCTTTTTATATACTGCATACAAACTAGACTACATGTAAACAGCGATATATATTTGTTTCTTATCCAGTAAAAACATTAAAAATATAATATTTTTTATAGTGGATACTTGTTGGTCAAAAAGAGAATATACAGCATCTTAAGATCATAACATGTTTAGCTAAATGAATAAGGTAATGTCCAATATCTATATAAGACCCACCTGCTCAATAACAGTCTTCAGCCACCACTGAGGGCCCATGAGAGTGATGGCGGCAATGATTTTGGCATGGAGCACTCCAAGAGCCCAGTCCTTTAGAAAGATAACAGAGAGATCAATGGATGAACATGGATACAAGAAGAGGAAATTATTATTTATGGTAAAGGATAAAATACAACACAATACCGACACAAATATGGACCACTAAAGGGCGGTCTGTTAAAGGAGGAGAACAAAGGAACATAATCATACAACACAGACAAAGTCATACCTGCCAAGGGTAGAAGAGGGGTGTTTGGTCCAGGGGTACCCTGAGTGGAGCCACAATGACCAGTTCAAACAGCAGGCCCAGTAGCAGCGGGATGACTCCAGCGACCAGCAGAGCTACAACCAGAGTCTTCAGTATCTGCACAAACAAAGCAGTACACACGGTAGTTTAAGTTTTACTCCCCTTTGATTGTACCAAATGTCTTCCTTGATGGCAGGGTTAATTACTTGAGTTGAAGCTGCGTAGTTGGAATATTAGACAGCTGCTAGACTACCGGCTAATGAGTTTGTAACAAGCAGCCAACCATTTAACAAAACATTGCATCCAGGTCCAGCTGTAGACTGGCTGGCTAAAGAACAACTAATCACTGCACTACTCTGCTGCCTGATTTTGGTGTTTGGCAACAATAGAGGCTGCTAACAGGAACCCACCATGAGCGTCCACTCCTGGACTTTGTGCATGATGACAGTGCGTCCCTGCGGCATCCAGGCCAGCAGCACAGTGACTCCTCGGATAGACAGCCAGCAGACATACAGGCCGCAAGCTGCTGTGTACAGCTCGTGGATTTTGGAGCTTCCTGTCCAGAAGGACATCAGCCAGCGCCCAGTGAACACTGAAACACACATGTGACAAAGCAAACATGACCCCTCTTCACCCTTTTTCCAACTTTACAGTGATCATCAGGCCTGGAAGCCTGGAAGTGAAGTACTATGTGAGCTAAAAACTTCAAAAAGAACCGTTTACACAGCAGAGACATGCACGTATATATATATAGATTTACCCTTTAATTATGGTTTGGGTGTGGGTCTACAAAGCAGAAAATTGCTGGTTGTGCTTTTCTCACCTGGTAGGGTTAGGCAAAGCAGACTGGCCACCAGCAGAGTGATGCACATGAAAGCTATAAGCAACACGATCTGGAAAAAAAGAGGACAACAAGTTTTAGAATAAAACTGAATGTACTGACGTAATCAGCGTGGACATATCTGATTTCCTTCCCCTGCAATACTGTAGAATTGTGTCTATATCTATATATGTGTCTGTATTTATAAACTACAATTGATTATATACGATAACTATAGCAGCGCACATGCAGATCAAGGCCTTTCACATGAAGGAGGAGGGTTGTAATGACTGGGATTTGAGTAGTATGGCCTCAGATGTACAGTAAGTGGTACCTATGGTGTTGGCACATTTTCAGAATTTTTGTAGACAACCATAATTGCCAGGTGGCCCTAGTCTTATTCATGTTATCTTTTTAACAATAATTTTACAGAGTAAAAGCTTCATTATTACACTCAGTTAAAGTATGTTAACTTTAGTTTAAACATATACATCTGAATTTGCATTTGCATGGAAAGCTTTCTGTCCCAATTACATCGTTTTCCACTATCTTACAAAAATTGTTGGCTGGTTGTCTTAAATACACATTGTGACTGTGTGGTTGGGCAGCCATGGTAATACCGATTTGTGAAAACACTTAAAGAGCTCATATTTCAGCTGGAATCTATGCATCTAAAAATGTTTAACCTTCTTTTCTTCAATATATGTTAATTTATTTTGATTTACAAAACACTGATTGCATCAAAGCAATCAATCCGCAGAACAAAAGCAATAAAAACAAAAATAGGACAAAACCAAACGGAACAGAACATCACGGCTTCAAAGACACATATTCAAACACGTTGGCAGGAGACTCAGGATTTTGAAAACCTACAAGGAACAGTAACAAATAGCTATAAGGCAAGATTCACTCAGATCTACACTACATAAACCCTCTTGTAAATACAAGGTTTTTGCGCTCTTTCTGGCTTAGTCCCAATCATCTTTAATCTCTATGTTAGGCTCTCTTTTCCATGTATCCTTTAGGTGAGAAATGTGCGTAGTGTCATGCTTAAACATTTACACACAAAATTAATATAACAACAAATCAAACAGGTGCAAAGATTAAACTAGAATAAGAAAAAAAGCAGATATACAACATAAAATTCTCCAGACACTGCATTAAGTCTTTGGAGTGTCTCACCCTGAATGGGAAGCGAAGGGGTCTGTGATAAGGCTGGAACCCCACTGGTCCCCCTTGCTGCAGGATGGCCTGATGGGCTGCATGCAGCCCTTCACCAACAGCTGGTGCAGGGTTGTTATTGTTGTTATGGTGACCAGGAGGAGGGTTGTTATTGTTGTTGTTGTTCACAGGCTGGTTGGCATCATTGTCTTCCTGCTCCCCGAGGAGGTAGGAGTGGAGGTCCCTGTGGAGTTAAAGATGTGTTTAGTTATAGAGAGCAAATCTGAGAAGCATTAGGAGCTTAGAATGAAATGGGTGTGGTGCATTCTAAATAACTGACTTACAATAAATATCCAGCACTGACTGTCCAGGCCCTGACCAGGCCTTTGAGCCACTGGCGAGTGTGTCCCTGCTCTAAAAGAGCCGGCAGCACAACCTGAAGTAATAACAGCTCCAAAGACAGCTCGCTGACGGGAGCATCACTGAGGGGAGAGAGGTGGACAGGTTCAGAAAATGTCACACGGTTACACAGCGCTACAGTGCTTAAGACATCTGAGTATCTGCTTTCTCTTGTTCCTCTTGTTTTTATCAGTCTTTCATGTCGGTAATACGGTCAATATTTCCTCTTTTGTTCAAGATCTGCTTTGACAAAATGCATTGGCGTTCTGGCCTGAAAAAGGGAAGTGGTCTCACACACCCTTTCACAAAGACAGCAGCTGCTTTCTCACAGTCTAGTGCTAAGTGACTTTTATTTGTGTTATGTCTGCTGGTTACCTGTAGAGCATGACGTTGTATGGGAGGAAGGTGGGCAGCAGTAGTTTGATCAGCCTGATGGGCAGCCACAGCATGAGCAACACGATCGAGCCGAACACCACCACAGACAGGATGAACCGCCGCAGGTGTCTGTAGATGGGCAGGTGAATCATCTCCTGCACCGGGTTAAAATCTGGGTCATTGAGGTTTCTCAGAAACCACAGCACTCCCGGCCTCAGCACCTGATGGACAAACAATGACATAAATTAGCCAAAGATTTTTTTATCATAAGTGATGTAAAAATGCTTGTCGTCAGGATCTTACTTCTCGGAGTAGGAGGATGAAAGAAGCAAAGTAGAAGACGTAGACCATTCCCACAAGCCAGTGCAGGAACATGGTGGTCCCAGGGGCTGATTTAAAACTCAACTCTCTGTCTTTCAGGGAGGCATCAAACATCTCCTGCAGGATGAAGAAAGTAAAGCGTTATATAAAAGAAAGCACTGACTGATTAATATTCAGTGTTGGTTCTAAGATGACGAATGCACAGTTGGCTTGATGATAAAATGTGCAATGAATAACATTTACACATGCCATAAGATTAGCAGATTAAAATTAGACAAGTTAAATTAAGGATTCCCCCACTGCTGTTCGAAGTTAAGTCTCATTTTGTGCTTTAGTGCTGTCGTTTCTATTTTTCTTTAGCTTTTAACAGAATGAATGCTTTACTTCAGGTCCTATATTTGAAATATTTATTAGAGCTTCTAAAAAAAGCATCTCAGCAGAGACCAAACTACCTTTGTAATCAGAAGCTAAATTTAATCTGCTGGACAGGCTGAAATGATAAAGATAGCTTATGAAACACAGTCCATTTTCAGACCAATTATATTCCTTTCACAGGTGGACAGCTGCACAGCAGGCGGCACTTGGTTCCCTTCTGCAGTGCAGGCTGCTCCACCTGTTCTGAGGCAGGATAATTGGCTCAGGATGGGCTTTCCACAAACATAGCTACTGGCTTACAATAGGTAGCATGGGGCACAAGCTTAGATGGCCACTTGAGGTGGAGAAGCACTTGGTTTCCCCGTCACTGTGCCAGTTAGCTTCAAATAGTAAAAACTCTAGGTAACACAGTGACTTGCAGATATGGAGAGTGAAAGCCACAACCCAGAGGCATATGCAACCCTCTCCAAATGTCCAAGCCAGTTTGTTTTCTGGGTTCCTGTGTTATTAATAAATGCCTGAACTGTGTGATCAACAGCATCTGCTTCTATGTCTGAGTCGAACAGCCACTTCAATGGCTGTTTGACAAGACGCCTCTACCGGGTAGAGAACACCACTCTCATTTTAACAGATTGTGTCAAACAGCACACACTGAAATGTCAAAGGAAGATTAGCTGTCACTGACACTGGAGGAACCCTTTGAGGCTGGTAGAAACATGGATACTATTTCAGAAAATTATTTGTCACTCACACGTATGGTGCTGTATCTGTAACAACAGATCAGCCAAGGATATGAAATAAAATTAACCCTCCTATTACCATGATGCCAACTGACACTTCGCCAGTTTATTAAAACATGCAGAGAAGGAGATCATTTCACAGAGTAAAACAGATGTGCGAGGAGTCAAAATAAATGGGAGAGCAAGAGTCTTACTAAAGAGCAGATGTCGAGCCACCAGCCGCAGATGAGTGGGAAAACACCGATCTCCACAACAACCAGCAGAGAGACCTGTAATGGAGCAGACATTTGTCTTGGTAACACTTCACCCCATATATAAATACAGTAAAACCTACTCATCTCAATAAAAGGTGTCATATGTATAAAATTATTGCTATGCGTCATCTTCTGTGCATCATTGCAAAAAAGGCACCACAGATTAAGTCATACTCGTGTAGTAAATGTCAGTAAGTGAATATTTCTGTTTCCACCAAGGACGGTGCCTACGTCAGTTACACAAAACAGATTACCTTGACAACAATGTAGCAGACTCCCAGGAGACGTCTGGAGCGCTGGAACCTGACTAGAGCAGCCAGTCCCTGAAACATCCATTAAGGATCAACACTGCTTACACATTTACACCTGCACAGACCTATCAGAACACATTTCACACATCTGCCCTTGTAATAGTATAATGTAGAGTGCAGGGACTGATGATGGTGTTAGATGGAAGGATACGTGACAGAGGATGAGCGTCATGGCCAGCAGTATGTAGCCCACTATGGTTGTGATTAAGCCCTCAAAGTGGGAGGCTTGGACCTGAAGACAAAATACAAAGTTGTTGTCAAGCAGTTAATCTTAGTTTAAGAGACACAGTATTGCATAATAAGGCTGAGATGATGAAAGCAGTATCTTACATATTCTTCGAAGCCAAGACCCACGACAGAGAAGTGCCCAATGTGGTATGGACAAAATGCTGAATGAGGGAAAAAAGAAGACAGTCATCCCATTGTGGCTTATAAACTAGAAAAAAAATGCAATACACCCATAGAAAAGAGTAGATATGAGATATTGGAATGATGAAGGATCAGTATCGTATACTTGTACAGATTTAAGTTTTATGTTTTGCTCCGTTTTTTGTGTAATTTATTGAATGTTGGAGGACCACAATGGAAATACACCTTTTAAACTTTATTGTGTTTTAATCCTTCATGATAACTACTAGTGTACAAATTATTTTGTACACATAATCATCAAATAAATTAATCAGCCCACTCACCGAAGACCAGGATGAAGAGCGTGTTGAGAGAGACTACCCAAAAAACATGCTCCTACAAGACAAAGCACAAGAGACTTACAAACTCATCATACAAAATATTCATAGCGTAAAAAAAACAGAACATGACAGGCATAAAAACATACCAAAAATACCAGTGATCCATCAAGGCCGAGCATCTGAAAGAAAAATGGAAAGGTTTTCAGTGTTTCATAAGAGTTTTGTTAAGTATATACTACGAATGGGGCTGTTTGGAGATAGTAATCATGTCATGTAAAAGTAAAGTAAAGTTACCCTTTCCCAGGTGAGCTCCTCCGCTGCTCTGTCCCACTCCAAAGCGTTCCAATTCATGTCATCTGCACAAAAAGTTATGAACTTGAAATACAATGAAGACCAATACATTCACATCAGACAGATGTCTATACAATACTGCATACGAGTGATCCCATCTAATATTGCATCATGTCAAAATGAACTCCATATTCTGCTTGTCACTGTTATTTGTGCATTGTCTGATCAAATGTTTTAGAGTTGGCCTTCAGCGACAACACAGAAAAATAATATTTAAGAGGGTGGTTATCGTTACATTATTAATGCTGTTCTGGTCAAATCTGTTGGCCTCGAATTGCAGAGCAACCTACAGTGAGGATTTTTCACTGCATTCATTTTGCTGCAGTGACACCCCACAGCTACAATAATGTATAATGCAATCACAATTCATTATCAGTCCTTTTCGCCTAGCCTGCTGCAATACCAGACCATTAACCACGGTAAAACAAAACAAATTAGGGTGATATGAGTGCTACGGGTAGCATTTTGACATGTCGTTGTATCACTCTCAAATTAATTGTAATGCCTTGGCAAACTGACAAATGAGACCATTGTGGAAACTATTTGTTTGCTCGAACACCAGTGGTACATGTTTGTTCTAGTCTTTCTCAGTGTTTTTAAACTGCATTTCCATAAAGCCCTGTTGCTCCAACTACTCTCTTGTTTGTTGGAGATTAAATGTTGGAAACAGTATATTCATGATGTTCTGCTCCATTTCATTTGTGCATGAACAGCACTTTCTCCTTGATTTGTGATGATAAGCACTTTTATTTTGTAAGGTAAGGTATTCCTGCATATCTCTGTAAAATCTGACCATGCAGAACACAATGTGAAATGTGATGGACAGGCAGGCAGTGTGCTATCCATTCTTGAAGACAATCACTGTTTTTGTTGATGCTAATGCAGGTCAAACATGTCTGACAACTCTTCTTACAGCTACACTTGCCAGAAAAACTGTGATATTGTGGTTCATTTACATCGATACTAAACTGAAAAACATTCCCTTATCAAATTCCAACCTTGTGCTCCGTTGTTGGGGTCAGCATCTTCAGCTGCTGCTCCCTCCTCTTCTTCAAGCTCTGGGTCATCACCCTGGTCTGGGGGGACATCAGGGGGCTCAGGCTCTGCTTCATTCTGGGCTGGTGGATCAGCAGGGGCTGGCTGGGCTGCAGGGGGCTCATCAGCTGCCCCCTGGCCTGCAGCTTGTGCCTGAGGTTAAGGGGAGAGGATGCATGGCTTTAATATGGGAATATGACAGTTTTGTGTGTATGTGTATGTTAAGATTGGCTGTCCGAATATGTACCTCAGGTTAGAAAAGTGTTGAGTAGATATATGGGTTATGATAGGATACTGTTATAATCTTTTTAAGATTTTTCCCCCCTTTTTTCAAGTAAAAAGAAATGAATTGGTCTCACTGGTCATTAGTCAAGCAAAGTACCTCATTAGCTTGTCCGGCTGCATTCGGCGGTGGCGGCTGGTGCTGCTCTAACCACTGGGGAGCGCCACCATGGACTATCTGTTCTCTGAGCCACACCAGACTGATAAATGCACACAGCGTGCAGGTGACCACAAAGCAGCCCTGTAGACAATCTGCAAGCAGGTTCTCTCTGCAGGAGTACAAACATTTAAACATATATATATATATATTTATGTGTATACATACAAAACCACTGGAATTGTCCTTTAAACAAAAGCTATGGGGAGATGAAGGCAATGCACAAGTAAAACAGAGTAGCTTTCAGTTAATTAAGCATTATTTCCCATACTAGTGTGTGTAGTGCTAAAGAAAAAAACATTTCACCACTCACGTAGAGAGCATGTCCAGTGGCAGTGTCAAAAGTGAGCTCACAGAGCCGGTAAACAGACACTTGTAGATGCGACCTGAGATCAGATAAATACATTTGTGTCATTATGCAATTCTAGAATACATTTAAAATACTGAATGGTAACAGCCTACGTAATGAGATTTAAATAGATCGAGCCTACATTTCTTACACTGAGTACTGAGGGGGATTTACATATCTTGGAGCACACACAGCATTGCTTGTTATGTAGTGGTGCTGAAGCTGTAATTCCTTCGTGTTAAACCAAAACATTAGCTAATGTGTAAGGCTTACACTTCATGTGCTTCACACGTGCTACAAGTGAAAAACTTCCTCTCACCCACACGAGGACAGAACTGCGGATATTAAGTAATACTTATGGGGTCAACTCACAGTATAATGCACATTTCCTATCATACTCATCAGCCCAAATCAGACAAATCCATTTATCAAGAGAGTACACAGGTAAATGACATGTTTAGGATAATAAATCTTTGAACCAACTGATATGATATGTACGAAAGGAGGACAAATGAGATCACTGCAGCCATGTGTACACTTCAAGTCCACCTCTGCATTTGAGTCCATGTGTTTACTACTTACATGCAGTGAGAGGAACCACCCCGAGCCATGCGAAGGCCACCAGTGTGTAATGGAACCAGTAGCGGATGGCTGTGCCCACACTGGTCAGTAGGCCTGCACAAATATCCTGGATGGGTAGACGTGAGGGCATGTCTGGGGAGTAGACTGAAGAGGATGGAGGGAAAGAGTGAATCAGGGACATTTAAATGATCTTTCATGTGTGATAAAATTCACAATAAAAAGAACCATATGGTCCCTACTGTAATGCTTTTTTAGGAAACTTGAGGCTGCTAATAATATAATAAAAGTGGATGATCCGTAAAATTGCACATGTACTTACTTGGTGTGAAAGCAAATCTGTGCTTGCATAATTCACAGTACTCTTTCCTGCTGTGCTTCAGCCACTGGACCAAACTGTAAAGCAACATTCAGAGGGTCAACAGCAGTACACAATTTAACAGCCTAAAACGCTATGCTGGTTGAGAGATGTTATGTTTTTAATCACATAATTTACCAGGTGTGAATTTGGGGACAGATACTGGAAAAACTCAATATTAACATCAATGAATAGATGAATTAAAACATCCATCTTTAAAATCCCTAAAAATATAAAAAAAATGGACGAATGTGTGGACATGTTCTATCTCCAAAATGGTCTCTATGTGCAACAAATTTGGATTAACAAGATTATACTTCATACTGTTGCTCGAAAACAACCACCATGTTACATATTTAAACCACAGTCTGGGATCTTCAACTATGTGAAACAAAGGTCTACAGTGCTGACCAAACATAAACATTTTCATGGATGCCAAAAGGCTACCAGTTGTGATGACCTCTCTAGGACCTCCGGACCCGACAGAGACTCACCGTGAGTAGTCATCATGTTTCAGTCACAGTAAAACACTCTGACCAACAGCTAACAGGGTGTATCAGTTATTCCTGAGCTGATTTGTGCTTGTATGTTACCCATAACAACATCATCCCAGCTCGCTGTTACATAGACGAGATTCTAGGATTACTAACAGGGTTAGGTAAGGGAGTCATTACACCAGCTGATTCCAACACATACGACAGCATTACAAACCTGTATCATGAGACCTTCACAGTTGCAATTAACCTGACATCATTCAGTGTTCTCACTATGCCCTCCTAACAAAAAACACACAAGGTTTGACGTACCATAACTAAGCAAGAGAGTGACGGAACACATTTATTCCGTCTGGGTTTGTTATTATAATGTTCAGTACCGAGATTGCCATTATGAATCCACAACAGTTGGGATTTATGTGGGAAACTGGCCATTTCATCTAGTTGACCGACTCAAAATCATCAATCAAGACATTCTGACACAGATTCTGGCATTCATTTGCAAAGCAAGTCATTCATGAAAACACCTCAATTTTCTGATTTGACAAAAGAATTATGAAACTGTGAGACATGTCACTTGGACATTTGAAATGACATCCTATAGTACATAAAGTTTGCTTGCTACCTTTGTGTTCCTGGGGGTTTGTCTGTATTGTAACTGCAAAGACAGAAGATAAACATAGCTAAGGTCTGCCTGCACACACTCAGCACAACTATACTATCCAAACACAATACACTGTTATTCTAAACTTTGAGGGGGTGACCCTGAACTAATATGGATTCAGACAGAGGTTCAACAATTACCACAGAACCATCCAGACCTGGCCTCTGCCACTGCCTGGGGATTTCTATGCACCTGACCCTCTTGTAACCACTGACGCTCACACACAGTACAGATAAGAACAAAGCATCTTCTCTAAAATACCTGCAGGGGCTGGTATTGTTTTCAACAGGCAAATTCCACCACACCTAAGCTCAGAAATCTGGGATGCTTTACAACCGGGATGTGACAGGGGATGAACCTGTTCTTAATCCTTTCATGATTCTTCAATTACATTTGCTATCCAGGAGGAACAATAACAGGGCACAACTTAAGCACCGAGTTATCCAATTCATTAGCAGTCACCCTGTAATATAGCAAATCCCTATATTGTATTAATCCTATTATAATATAAGCATGTAAACACCGCTCCGGATTTCTATTTTTGGACAATGAGATTAAAAAAAGACCTAGGTAACAGCAATTTTTATAAAGAAACCAAATATTCTCTTGGCTGGGTTTCTGGGAGACTCTCTGGGAGAGTGTGCATGTGTGCATAGAGTGAGAATAGGAACAACGGTGCAGGAAAAACTGGAAATATGTGAAACATTGTGCTGTGTTCTTTTAGAAATAGTCAAAAGCAGAGTAGTTTCTGAAAGAGTATGAGGAAGGATACTGTAATATACAGTTTTGGAGCGACTTTTGCAAACAGTTGACATACTGTCCAACCAATGCCTGATTATTCACCTTGGTGAGTAATCTTCAAATATTTGACATAGGGGGAAAGTTGTCTGGGTGGTGGAGGGCTCTGGGGAGTTCACAATGACAGCTGAAGAGCCAAACACACTTACCATTCCTGGTGGATAAATTTGATACTGCCAGTGCAGACACAAGGGTGGTACAGGGGTTTGTCTGGGGTCCCCTCAGAGCGGCACACACGACAAATATCCGCTGCAGACACAAACAAACACATATGATATATGACACCCATCGTCAAAGGCTGAACAAACACAGATGTGCAGACAGAGTGTAGGTGGCAGTGCTGCGTTAATAGACAGGTGTCTTTTGGTCAGATAATTTAATCCATAGGCACCAAGCAGGAAATGACAGATACCCAGATAAGCAAGATGCATACATGTAAGTGAGTGACACGATGAACTTATTCTTATCTATATGACCATACATCAGGAGACTGATGACATCACAAGGGACTTCTAGTCCTTTCTACACTCTCCAATACATTGCTGATTTATAGTACGCGTATATTGAGCTAGGAATAAATACTGAGCCCTGCATAAACCTCACATTTCATTGACAGGCTATGCTATTTAGCTGAGTTAACCATTAGCAGGCCAGTTTAGCAAGAGCCTCGGTTCTCAGTGATACACAGACGTAGCTAACGCTAGTGAAACCCAGCCGGGGAGTAACCAGTTACGCCTTTCGGTTATTTACCTTCTTCGGCAGTGTCCATGTTGTTCGCTAAGCACCGGTCACCGTTTCTTCCAGGAGTACCTTGTACAGCGAACCCATCCACGATACAGAAAATACCGTTTAGCTAGCTACGTTAAGCTAGCGAGACGAGTATATCCTTATGTGTCGGATGCATTGACAATCATAAAATGGTTTCCCAACAGACTGAACGCCACCGCTTGCTTCGTTGTGTCCTCTCACACACAGTCTGTGTTCGCCGCTAGACAAAAGCTTTTATTTTTTACGGTGTATTTACGGTGTAAAACGACAAACTAGAAAAACGTTTCATCCTCTGTGTTGCTGAAGTGACAGTTTAACCCTAGGAGACAAATGGCTAGCTGAGCCTGCTAACGCATGCGCTAGCTAACGTCACTACTAGCCCCTGTCACAACAATTTTACTTTACCGCAGCGGTTCAACTTTTACGGCAGGTAAACTACCATGACAACGATCACGTGGTTAGTGAAGGGAAAGCTGTACATTCATTTATTTATTTTACATATAAGTTATGATATATAATATAATACACAAGCACAATTAAAGTGCACGTCTGTATCTACGTTACAAACATTTTATGAATTTCGTCGCTTTCATTCTGATATTTTAGAAACTGTGTATCAAAAATATCCGTCCGTGTTAAACAGCGACATCTCCAGGATGAAATTGGAACAAACCACTTTTATAACATTAGAATTGCACAGTTACCAAAGTACTTTGGAGTTTAAATTCCGGGGTTAGTCTTGTGAGAAATCTCTTACTCTGTTTAGAGATTTTAAAGCAAAATGAGCCTCCTCTCTTTTCTTCTCTGTTCCGTTTTTTTTTTCTGAAATAATGTATGGATGATATTAATCCAATAGGTTCACTGCTATCAATTTAAATATTTTAACTCGAATATCATAGGTAGGGGTTATGTATTTTAGAAATCACAAGAAAAGCTACTGTGTCAAGGGATAGTTTACGTAATCTTCAGATAGGGATATGCGGTGACACTTGACTAGAAATCGAAAGTAAGGACATCATGACGTTAACTTTATGTCTTGTTGAAATAAACAATAATTAATTCATCATATCATATCAGGGCATGAAACCCTATAATGCTATCGGCCGGCCCCATCAGCGGCGCCGTGGCTTAGTTGGTTAAAGCGCCTGTCTAGTAAACAGGAGATCCTGGGTTCGAATCCCAGCGGTGCCTTTTGAGACTGCCGTCTGAGGGTTGAGCACCGTGCTTCAACATATAAAAACTTGAATAACAAATGTGAACTTTGGGTGTGTTTTCTGAAAATGTTTAACGCTATAACACGTTGCCAAAAGTCCAACGTCAAGCCAGATTGATCATAGAATGGTACCGGAAGTAGGGTCGGTGTTCGCACCACACACAGAGAGAGAAGGCTTTATATCTGCTTCAGAAATTAATTTTAAATGTATAAGCTACAGTATTTAAGCCAAACACCTGGGCAAAAGCTCAATGATATCTAAATGAGTCATTCATTACAATTTCTTTGGTCCCCAAATATGAGAATCGAGCGAAATTGTTAGGTGAACCTGTTATACCGCTGAGAAACGAGCTAATCAATGACAGACCAGTCAAATTCCATGCAGAAGATTACGTACAATTATTTGTTATTATCAGCTTTAACAAGGTGTTTGTGGGACAGAAAGATATACTTTAATTCAGAAGTTTGAAGGACTTGTACTCTAGAATATTAGAGCTTTTATTTTGAAGGCCATGACAGGAATTTCATTCTTTGACATTGCTCGCGCAGGGATACAGTAACCGACCTGGCTGCAACTTTTTGAGCTCTTCAAAAGACCCCACATTGACTCTTCTCTCGTCGGAAAAAAAAAACCCAGAATACAACACGGTATGTCTCTGATCCGTGCATATCGATGATCACACTTGTTTGAGGCTGAGTGCAGCTAGTGGGAAAAGTTTGAGCTATTTTTGTCAAAATGCTTAGTCATTGCATTGTGCAAATAATCCTGTTTTAAGTGACGGCTATGTCAGAACAATCCCCTCTATCCAGCTGACTTTCTACTGTCTGTCTGATCCTGTCTGTCTGTCATCAGATGGCAAATGAAGCTAAGCCATGCCCCTGTGATATTGGTGATCGGATGGACTACGGGGGGCTCGGTCAGGAGGTCCAGATCGAGCACATAAAAGCTTATGTAGTGAAGCCATCCTCTGCATCTGACAAGGCCATCATAGTCATACAAGACATCTATGGCTGGCAGCTTCCCAACACCAGATACATGGCTGATATGTTGGCTGCCAATGGATACATGTGAGTTAAAAAAAAAAATCTCTGCACTGTGCAGAACAGAAAGAGTGGATGACCTTTAACAGAGATTTCTTCTGCCATTGTTCTGCTCTGAGCAGTGCTGTTTGTCCAGACTTCTTTACTGGAAAGGAGCCGTGGGGTCCATCACACGACTGGTCCAAATTTCAGGAGTGGCTTGAAGACAGAAAGCCAACCAACATTAACAAGTAACTAAGGGCCTTTTTTTCAGCTGAGTTAAAAATGGTTTATCCAGCTCAAGGTGTTGTGCATTTGTAGTATTCACCTTTTGAAGTTATTCAGTGTGGCAATTATTGACATGATCTGAGGTTTTAACACGTTATGGTCATGGGATTTCCTTCCCCAGAGAGGTGGACGCAGTGCTGAGGTTCCTGAAGGAGCAGTGTGGTGCCAAACACATTGGAGCAGTGGGCTTCTGCTGGGGAGGGGTGGCAACGCATTACCTTGCCCTGCAGTATCCAGATGTCAAAGCTGGAGTGTCAGTCTATGGTATGTCTCGAGTGTCTTCCGTATTCCGTTATAGTATTACAAAAACAGCAATATTGGTTTGCAAAATATGTCGTTTTGAAAATGTACTTGGGTGCAGAATCAGGGCCATGTGCAGTAGTGTTTGCTGTGAAGTGGTTTTGAGGATGATCTCACTGTGCAGGGATCGTCCGTGAAAGAGAGGACAGGTACGAACTGAAGAGCCCGACGCTGTTCATCTTTGGGGAAAAAGATGAGGTTATCCCTCTGGACCAGGTCAGTATGCAAGAACTTTAAAGCTTTCACAAACACGCCCTGGTATTTAAGCACCAAAAGGTATCCTCTATATGCCCCCGATATGTTGAAATAAACCAGCAATGAAACCTTTTTAAGTCAGAATAAGATGTGAAAATGCAGAAGGGACTCTATGGTGCTGAAGGTCGCTTAAAAATCCCATAAACTTGTGCTTGCTCCTCAGGTGAGTGCCCTTGAAGCAAAGCTCAAGGAGAAATGCACAGTGGATTACCAGGTGAAGATCTTTCCTGGTCAGACTCACGGGTTTGTCCACCGCAAAAGAGAGGACATCAACCCCACGGACAAACCCCGCATCCAGGAGGCCAGGACAGACATGCTCAACTGGCTCAACAAATACATGTAAATGAGAAGATCAGATGCATCAGCATATGGGCAGTCAGTTACACAGAAATGCTAGCGTTGGAAATGATGCTGAGAATCATGTTTCTACACAGGATAAATACCTAAAAATAATAATGTAAAATGATTATTAATGTGAAATGACATTCCAGTTTTTTTCCGAATGTTTCTAATGTATGGATACTTAAACTGCAATTTCAATGTTAATGAAATGGGAATTTAAATTGTGGAGCCATAACTATTTAGCACTTCTGCCTTATGCCAAAACAAATATGCAATATGTTGTAAAGACCAAAAGATTGTATTACATTCATAGAAATTAGTATGTGGATTACTTTTAATGCATCAGATTTACAATTTTTGCGTACATTCAAGTTTTCTAAAGACATGTACTGTTCATCTGATGTGGAAAACAAATAAAGATCAAATATCTGGTTCAATATTCTTGAAATCACTTGAAGTCAGAACAACAAGTCTGGAAAGTTTCAACTGACCAACATTTTAATGGAGACTTTGATACGACAACAGCTTGAACATTTTGTATCAAATGATAAATAGCTATATGCAGTGCGGTTTGGACGTGGTGCTCGGGGAAGTGCCTAAAACCTCTCGAACAGCTCAGAAATCTTAAAGTTTTCCAGGAGGCCTTCAGTCCTCGGTCTCTCCCGGGCTGCGGATGTCGTCAATCTTGAGGATCATCTTGACTACCTGAGTAGCCAACAAGATCTGCTGCTTCTTGCCAATCAGGGTCTCGACCACATGTTGCTGCTTCATGTCTGTAGTAGCAAAAAAAGGCATTTCAAATACATGTGGTTTTGCTTTGACTTTTAAGTGAAGTAATGTGATTGTCTGACACTTGGTTCCTTACCATTGGTATTTTTGTGCAGACAGTCAATGCCGAGGAAGGGGTTGTTCTCTTTGACCTGTCTGGCTCTGACCTCTGTCATGGTCTGGATAGGATTCAGTCCACTGTTCTCAGCCAGGGCCATTGGGATTACTTCCAGAGCATCAGCAAATGACCTCATGGCATACTGCTCCAATGATGGGCACTGGAGAAGAGGGAGGGCAGAAAAAAAGACTGTCAGGGCAGCAAGAGAAACGGCATCTTAATAGTCGGCTGAAGAATCAGAGCTTTTCAAAAAAAGTGCTAAACAAATGCTTATTATACTTTGAAAAAGGAATACCATAATTAATTTAGCTTTATTCAGACACTATCTGCAGGTCTCACCTTATCTGCAGCCTGGTTGACAGCTAGAGCGCATGCAATCTCTGAAGCTCCTCCTCCATACACGACACGGTTGTCTTTGACCAGATTGCGAATTACACACAGAGCATCATGGAGAGCGCGCTTGGCCTCTTCAATGATCTAATGACAAGGATAAATTAAAAGGTGAACCAGAGTGATAGATTATCACAACGTTTGCAGAGTAAAATTGACAATTGTGCCTACCATTTTGTTGCCTCCACGGATGAAAATGGTTACGGCCCTGGTGTTTTTGCACTCCTGGATGACCAGCATGTGATCCTTTGTAGTGCCAAAGGAGATCTCCTTCACCACACCAGCTGTGCCAAGCTTCTCTGGTGTCAACTCACAAAACCTTGGCACGATGCGGCCTCCTGTGGCGATGGCGATCAACTGCAGAGAAAAACAATTGACAAGGGCTTGTTAAACACAAGGTACTAATTATATTTCATAATCCCTACTCATCATAATCGTGTAGTGATACAGTTTTAAGAAGAACGTGACAATAAAAATGTGTTCAACAGAAAATAAACATTGAGATCTAACCAGTGCCCCTTACCTCAATCTCGGGCCCTCCGACCCAGCGCACAGCGGGCAGCTCATTCTGCAGCAGAAGGTGGTTGGCTTCATCGTCAAAGCCCCACTGGCAGATGGCCAAGTTAGCGCCATTGCTTTTGACCTAAAAGCGAAATAGGTTTAAAATTAACCACGTGTCAATGTAGATGCGAAGCATTCAGTTTATAGTTCCCTTGATGCTGCAGTACTGACCTGTTGGATCATCTCTTCAAACTTCTCCTTTTCGTATTTCTGAAGAGCTTTGTAGTCCTCCACAGAGGTCACATCCAACTTATGCTTGGTCTTGGGCTTAGGGGGCTCAAACGGGCAGGTAAGGATGGCGATTTTAACATCTTTCAAAACCTGAGTGGTGACAAAGAAGAACCAATGTTAGCATTGTTATATTAGAGTGATCACACAAAAGTAAAGGCATTAAAACCTGGAGTGTTTGGATGCAGAACAATATCCTTTCACTGTCTACATTTAGTTTTTTACTGTTAAACATTTCCCCAATTTTTATGCAATACATATGTATAAGATGGATATGAAAGATGCACATTTTAATTTGTCCTTACGCACCATCAACTATTTGACTATGTGATCAGAGATTAAATTGGAGATAGACCGTTTATACCTTGGGCATCTGAGGGTGGCTGAACTCCTTGTCAACGATGACTCCCTTGACAAGCTGTGTGTCTTCCAGCTTGCCTCCCACTTTGCCCTCCATCTTAATGAGCTCAAAGTCTACATCCTTCCTCTCCATGTCGGCAACAGTGAGGATGGCATTCACTGCAATCTCTGCCATCTGTCTGTGGCAACGGTTGATACTGAAAGACAACAGTAGAACTTAAGATGTGACATCTTAGCTGATGGTACCCCCTTACAATGCCAAAATCTAAACTGAAGAAATATGAAAAAGTTAATTGTGTTTTGTCGCAATACAAAATCAAAACTCACATTTTGGACCCCAATGTTGTCATGGCGGTCTCAATGAGTGGTTCTGTGTTGTTTGGATCGCAGGGCATGGTTTCTGCAATTTTGTCGAGCTGCTCGATGGCAAAGCATGCGGCCTGGTCATAACCATCGGAGATCCTGATGGGGTGGATTCCCCGGTCCAGCAGCTGCTCAGCCTGCTCAAGCAGAGCCCCAGCCAGCACTGATGAGGAGGAAAAAATAGTGAGACAATAACATCAACAATAGTTATAATATGGTTGAAATACATCAGGTTTTCATTATCAGAGCTTCAACAATCTTTCTGGTGATAACCATGCTACATAAAATTGACTGAGAATATTCCCAGTGCAAAATGTTTTGTGTTGATATGGCTGCATGATACCAGAAAGTTTGAGTGTAATTATGAGACAACATCCATAATGCATCGAGACTAGAGGTGGCATTAACAGAAACTCATGAATAATGTGTTTTTCATATTGTAGCACACCACTGTTAAGTAATAACTGGCAACAAGGTATCCGAGTAAAACGAATTCACAAAAATCCTGCTGTGTTTAGAGATGATGACAGCTTAATAAGTTTTTCCCCTCAAGTCACACTGAATTTTTATTTTATGACCCAAGAGAGCAATTTCTAGTGCAAGTGTTTGATGATTGCATGGCACAGTTAAGTCTCTTTAACAATAACCCATCTAGGGTTGAACAATGGTTGATAAGTATGAGGTTAAATCCTATATTAGGACCACTGGAACATCCAGAAAAAGGTATAAATCCATGTTTACACCCCCAAAAAAGGCATCCTAAGCCCTTCATCTTCCTTTCTCGTACCAACAACTCCAGTGGTTCCATCACCAATCTCATCATCCTGGGACTTGGATAGCTCCACCATAAGCTTGGCAATCTGGTGGTCCACATCCATCATGCTGAGGATGGTGGCGCCATCGTTGGTGACAGTCACCTCTCCATCCCTGTCAACCATCATCTTGTCAAGACCTGGATTCAAAGATGGACAAAACGGTTCAGGGAGAAATAACAAGTGGGATCATTGCTAAAATGTTAAAATATGTCACAGCAGTATTTCATAAGGATATCAAATTTACTAAGTAGTAGAAGTAACTATAGTTCATTTCCGTTACACAACAGCTCAGCATCTACGCACTCATCCAGCACTCTGAATATATAAATCGTATAAATCGTTTTTTTTACTCACCATTAGGTCCCAATGACGTTTTAAGCGTTGACGCAACTGCCTTGGCTGCCATAATATGAGACTGCAAAACACAAACATTTCCAGTTTAGCTCACATTTTACGAAAGATTTTATTCTCGTTCTCTGTATACCGAAAACAGATTGAAGCTGCCATCTGCGAGAAAGAGTTGAAACTTATGGAAACGAAATGATGTACATCCATAGTGACCATTTTGGGCGCAGCACCGTGTAGCAACACCCATCGGCTGAACACTGACAAAAAGCACATGGGCCTCAGTGTTAGCATGACTTGGCTAATGCTATCCTATTGCTATTGCACCAACAGCCTAGCATGCCAGTTGAGTATATGATTAAAAATCATAGCCGTACACAAAAACACAGAAGGTGTTGACTTGACGTGTCCAACGTTATGCAAGTAATAGCAAATTAGTAACTTGCTAACCAACGTGCCATGCTAGCTAGCCCATTGTACCTTCAAAGCGTCAATGCCCGACAGCCGTGTCTTGGTGTCCTGGTCTTTAATGATGATGAAAGGCCTCCCATACTCATCGAACGCAAGTGTCCCCAAAGAGGACATGTTGACCGAGGGTTTAGGACACTTAGTAAGTGTTCAACGGGTAAAATAAAGAGTTTTGCGATGGAAACCTGGAGTGTGGCTTAGCTGCAAGCCGCACGGGTCTGCCGGCGACTTCTGGAAGGCTCCACGGGCGGGGAAGGCGGAACCAAGTAGCGTTAACTGAGTCTTATTATTACACACATTATCACCCTTTTATCCAGAATGACGGTACATAAACAACTGGACTGTTATAACTTGACTCTGTAAAATAATTGCAAGCTTTTCATGCTGAATATTTTAAGGGAAGAACTGAAAAGATATTTTTTTGTACAGTGGTATCTTCCGATCACGTTCAATCTCAGTGTCTGCCTTGCTCTCGCGTGAATTTCATTGATACTATAAAATTCCATAGGAAGGGCTCAAGGGCTGGAGTGTGTGAATTTCCACAGCTATTTCAAAAAGGTAGAGAATATATCTAATGAGAACGTTATCTAGCCTACTATTTGTGTACTTGAGGATCATTTTTAAAGGGATAACTAGCTCGAAAAGACACCGTTCGGGTATCAAATGTTAGCAACAAGGCTTGTCTCCCGTGTTTCAAAGTTACAGTTTACGTTATTCGCTTGTTGTCAGTACTAGCTAACATTTAGCTAAAAAAACCTGCAACTCTCCACGACATGGTTGCTTCTCAGCTAGTGAAATAATCCACGTGCATTTATGTTGTAATGACGGTAACGTCAAATCTGACGCAACATCTGGGTACTACATGGTGTTCAGGCTAGTGAGGGCTATCCTTCGGCAGCCTGTCAGTCACCTGTCAGAATTTGCAATATGTAGGTAGGTAAGCCGATGAAAACACATAATGTTAGTCAGTTCAGTAGCCGTTGCGTTGGCTTAGTCCAACTCTCTGTTGTTTCTGTTTACAGATTGTTTCAAATCTTCAATTATGTGTTTTTTCTGGACTGTAGCATGCCCTGTGAAGTGAATCCTCGGTTCGTGCTTCTGTACGGGTCTCAGAAGGGCCAAGCCCAGTCTATAGCAGAGGGTCTAGCTGAGGTGGCCGAGGAGCACGGACTGGTTGCTGAGCTCAGCTGCTTGGAACACAAAGAAAAGGTAACTACTGCACATTGTAACCATTTTAGTCGAAGCAGAGCTGCTCAAGCCTCTCTTCTACTGCATGGCTGCTGGTACACACGATCACATTAATGATATCTGAAGTTAAAGTGATGTTGACTGATGTTTTTCTGGACATTAATGTAATGTTTCATGTTGATAATGATAAAAGGCCAGTCACTGATCAATCATTTGATTGGTTCCAGTACAATCTGGAAAAGGAGAACGCCCCTGTGGTCTTTATTGTGTCTACTACTGGAGATGGGGAACCACCAGACAATGCCCTCCAATTTGTAAAGCGCATCAAGAAGAAGACCCTCCCCACTGACCTTTATAAACACCTTTCCTATGCACTTTTAGGTAAATCCTATTATGAAAGTCTGACGTAGCTGTTATTTGTAGTTTCTTTGTCAATATGGGGGACTTGATTTGCAAAGCATGCTCGTGTAAATCATTACGATGCAGATCACTGCAGCACAGTGTTTACTCTCTGAACAGTCGCTGGCTTGAGAAATCTTCATCTGTTTTCCTCTGTCTGCTCCAGCTTTAGGAGACTCGAATTATGCAAATTTCTGCAACTGTGGAAAGACAATTGAGCGACGTCTACAAGAACTCGGAGCCAAACAATTCTATGCGACGGGATATGCAGATGATGGTGTAGGGTAGGCTCTGCAAAAAAAGCATAAACATCCAACTTTCTCTTCCATTTCTACACTGCTCTGTATCATCTTGTGGACTTTGTTCTCTCCAGGCTGGAGGTGGTTCTGGACCCCTGGCTGGACGGACTGTGGAAAGCAATCAAAGGTGCCTTATCAAAAATGGCTTCTGATAGGACTGGCTACTTGAATGGAGAAGCAGGAGTTTCTTCAAAGGGAACTCCTGATCCATCCTTACCAGATGTCCAGCTGAACCTCTTAAGCATCACTGACCGCCAGAACTGCGAGTCAGTCGGAGGATCTGTAGAAACGATCTCCAAATCTGCATTTGCTGCTTCATCTTCAGCTCCTGCTACACAGACTGCTGTTTCTGATCTCAGGCCAGCTGCTTCTGCAGGGAGCCATGGTTTGGCATCCCAGTCTCATGGAGCTGCCAGTGTTACTACATCAGCACCGGAGACTCAGACCAAGGATGCTGGAGTTCCCTGTGTCATACTGGCATCATCACTGAAATGTTCCCTGCCACCACTGTCTGAGTCCTCTCTTAATGTTCCTGCCCTGCCTCCTTCCTATCTGGATGTCTCCCTACAGGAGGTGGACACGATGGAAGAGGTAAAGCTTTGATACTGCTGATTAAAAAATGCATTTGTGCTGTATTTCACCCTCATCTCATAGATGTTTTCTACCAGATTATTGGACCGTTCAACAAAGAGACTCTTCATGAGGTTCCCATACCTAGAGCAGTTCAGCTGACCAGAGGAGACTCAGTCAAGACGGCTCTTCTCTTAGAGCTTGACATCTCTGTAAGATTTTTTTTCTTTTCTTATTTTTTTTCTAAACCTGCAGTATGAATTTAGAATAATCTGAACTTCAGTGCTTTTTTGTCATTCTTAGGCTTACCCAATGATGACCTATCAGCCCGGGGATTCGTTTGATGTGTTCTGCCCTAACAGAGCCACTGAGGTGGAGGACATGCTCCACAGATTGGGCCTTTATGACCAGAGGAACCACAGAGTACATATCTCTCTATGTCAAGACACTAAGAAAAAAGGTAAACTGTAACATGGTCTTGTAAAGAACATTGTACAATTGCATTTTTCCCAACACATCCTTGTGTTTGTTACATAAATGTTCTTTCCTCCCTGCGTGCAGGTGCCAAGATGCCACCCTACATTCCCCAGAACATTTCTCTGCTGTATCTGCTCACATGGTGTCTAGAGATCAGAAGCGTTCCTAAGAAGGTACTGTCTGCCAACACAGTGCGCTACAGCTACTTACTTTGTAAATTGCATTGGCCAAGCCACTCTTCGATATGTCATCCGACTTGTTTTAGCTTATCAGCATAATAATAGGATAGACAATTTTTAAGTGTCATGTTTTCTCCAGCTAGAGCACACTGCTCTTATTTGTGTTGTCAAAGCGTGGAGAGAAGTGTGTTGTATTTCATGAGGAAGTGCAGTTATATTTGGACGAGGATGTTTCCATTTTTTTTTTTACTGAACAGGCAGGGTACTCAGATAATCTGTCAGGACAGAGCCTGGACTAAAAGATTTGCATGGGTTCATTGTTGAATTAGACTCAGAAATACACTACACTAAAACTAAATTTGCTAAGCTTTGGTTTGGGGCTAAAATAGTGATAAAACTAGCCTGGTCCTCCGTGTTAATGGATGTTAACACATGTGGTGTGTTGGTTACATTCTTAAACGTTGGGCTGGCCTGCGAGTTTCACCTGATTCATTCTGCAAGATGTTGCAAATATCCTGTTTCTAATTTCCATCTCTCACGCTATTTTTTCCCCCCACAAAATCACATCAAGTTAAATTCATTATTTAATAGAAAAAAAAAAACCTCATTATAGTCTGACCAAAATGAAAACCATTAATTTCCCTCTGGCTTGAGCTGCATCAGTAGTTTACCGTTCCTTGTAAACAGCACACTGAATGACAAAAGGAAGACAATTTGTAAAATGTCAAAATATGGCAACAATCCAATTGCTTCTTAATAAATACAACATTTTTAAGCATTGCTCACTCAGCATGGAGCATTGCTTAAAGCACAAAAGTAAACAGCACTTACAACACAGTATCTATCAAGAGCACACTGTAGTTTTTAAAGAGCATGTTACATTTTGTTTTCAAACATCTTAAAGGAGACCACAGGGAAAGATTACTCCCGATTTGTGCACTGATTTTATGAGAGAAGCTTTCTACGGTCCAAATCAAATTACTTATCTGTCAGAAATATATATTTCGTACATCCTTTCTTTAACAGCTACCATCAGTCGGGTTCCCTGCTGTATATAAGGCTCACGCGCAGTCTCATTTTCTCTCGTGTGTTATTAAATTCCTGCACGAAAATTGACTGTTTCAGGTCAGACTGTTACTGCAGACTTACAGGGCAGTAAGAGTTTTATTTTACAACTCCTGTCTGTGTAATCCAAGCACCCAATCTGTTTTTATTAAGGCATTTACAACTCTATAATCTTTATACTCCATGATTTTTAGGATAGTGAAAGATAATCACCTCAGCCTCTTAGTAAGTTCAGTTCACAATTAT
Organism: Lagodon rhomboides; assembly: GCA_039737535.1. Classification (NCBI taxonomy): domain Eukaryota; kingdom Metazoa; phylum Chordata; class Actinopteri; order Spariformes; family Sparidae; genus Lagodon; species Lagodon rhomboides. The sequence goes on from CM077803.1 coordinate 14,085,479, forward strand.
ATACATAGTAGCATTAAATGCAGACGATGGAGTTTGCATGGCCTGGTTTGCCATTTCCACTGAGACAAATATGAATGTTATTACTAAAGCTATACACAGATACAGAGACTATTTTTTGACACTAGTCAAGTAGTGGTGAAGTGCTGTCTATCAGGATGGATTTGAACTTGGGGATCATACTTTTTCCAGTTCTCACTCCAAGAATGTGCCTTTTAATCTCTTCATACAAGCACTCATAAACTTTAATAAGTCACTGAAATGATACAGAACACTTAGGCATGACAAATATTCAGAAGTTGCAGAGTGATTAACAGTTGCAGAATTTCATGAAATTACTCCGGAGTTGCTCAGGAGTTGCATTTTAATCACAGCCAGCAAAAAAACCCAAAACAATAATTGATGAAATACCAGTTAAACAGCAGCCTGTCGTCTGCAAACTGAACATGTTAATTGATGACATTAATAGATTTTGATGAATTCTGTTTGAGGATTAACAGAACGCCTTTTTTGCCTCTGCCAATTTTTCAGTAGTGATAAAAGCATTTAGAAACTAAATGACAATTTTATGAGGGCAGAAAGTGCATAATAAAATGATTTTGTTCCGTATCTGGGAGTGGTGCCAAGTTCTACCTCTTAAGTTTTCACCTACCTAGAAAACTAGCAAAAATGCAAACGTGATTGGCCTGTGTGCAAAGTGGAATTGAAGTTTTCTTTACTGCAGAGTCCGAAAAACTGAACAAAATCACGACCACCGCTGGTAACAGATCAGCTCCAGGTGACCTTACTTCCGATTTCTGTGTCTCCATCAGGCTTTTCTCCGAGCGCTGGTGGAGCATACGGAGGACAGTGTGCAGAGGAGGAGACTACAGGAGCTCTGCAGCAAACAGGGCACCGCGGACTACAACCTGTACGTGAGAGACCCGAGCCTCAACGTTCTGGAGCTTCTCACGGCCTTCCCGTCCTGCTCGCCTCCTCTCAGCCTCCTCATAGGTCAGAGTCCCTGCTGTTGTCTCAGTCACTCACTCAGTCTTTCTAGAAGTGTTACATAACTTTGTTTATTAAGTTTGTTTAGGCATAAAGAAAATCAGCCAATGAAGATCTTTCTCTACTGATTCAAATTTCTTCCCCAAATCTACATAGTGCACTTTTTTATCTTCATGTCACAAAGCAATAGGAACATTTAATGCGATTAACTGTCAGTTGGCATATTTTTTTGATGTTGCTCAGTTTCTCTTCAATGTTTTATTATAATAGATGCACGTTTAATTAAATGCGTGCTACCGTGTTGCCTGAAGCAGTCGAGAGTGATTGACATGAGACTGGGATTTACACGGCACCTGTGCTATGTATCAGTGGAATAAATGACTGCAGAATTATTTATTCCACCTTTGAAAAGACCTCGGGTTATGTCAAGTCTGCTAATCTATTTGTCACTCAGGCATGTTTGTTCCGTTTCATCCATTAGGGGTCACTGCAGCACCAGTAAAGCGAGCTCCTTTGAGCACAGTCTCGAGGCTGAATTTGTCAGAGCATTTAATTAGACTGAATGGTCAGACGGTGAACATCACATGGCTCCCTAAAGGATCAACACTCATTTCCTCGACTCGTTGTTAAGTACACGCTGGTCCAATATGGTTTTGTGTCAGTTTTTGTGAATATGATGGCACTATTATAGCTGCAAGCCGAGGGATATTTTGATCATTATTTCCACCCTCTGCTAATAAAATTGACCAGTCTTTGCTACTGTTGGCTGTCTCTGCCCTCCCGAATATGACCCTTTCAGCCAAGTGTTGGTAGAAAGCTAACATTTTCTCTCAGCCCATTAAGATAGTTGGCCGGTTGTTCAGTATAGATCTAATAAGCTTTGACTGAAAGTTACCAGACAGTGAAATTAGTTGGCTACAGCTTTACATACGAGCTGAGTTGTCCTCTAAAACAGCTGTGTCACAGCTCTTGGCCTCCCCCAGTGTCAGTTATTTTTGGTCTACTTGCCAACCGCAGCACCTTTTTTTTCCAGTGGTGAACTGATGCAGAAATTGGGAATCGCGACAATCGTGCCCTCGTGAAAAATGTGGTGTCGGAGGCCCTTCGGGGGCAACAGCTGTTTACCGGTGAGCCACTGAGCTTTGCAAGGACACGAGCGCGCAAGAGGTCAGTTTGGATCAGAGGTTAATGGTCATCTCTGACTCAGTGTGTCGCTGCTAAAGTACACCGCTGCAGTTTTGTTGCACTGTTCTTGGTTCATTAGCCCGACTGAAGGGGGGGTGTTTGCTGATCAGAGTTTATGCTGTTATACACTAACTATAAATAATGAGGAGAGAAGCTCGGTTGTCTTTGGCCAAGTGCAGGCTGGGTATAAAAGTAAACGCTGGGTATAAATTGAGAAAGATACCTCCTTCCTGGAGTCAGCTCTCTTGTTATATGGTCCATTGTTTCACACAGTGGGTCAGATGAAAACTTTGGGGTCATAGCCCTAGAGAGCAGAATGCTGTCCAAGAGCATCTTTTTCAATTTACTTTACCACAAGGCTCAAATGAAATTCTACCAGGGTTTAGTTTTATTTTGTGACCTGTGGGCGAAACTAAAGCAAACTAAAGAGTTAAGTAAAGTTAACATGTCCCTGTGCTCCCCCTCTCTCCAGAGAAGCCTGCAATGTATAATAAGGTTTCTCTGTCACAGACGATGCACTGCATATCAGATATAATTCTATCTTCATTCGTTTTAGGTACATTAAAATGCCATGGAAAACTTTTAAATGGTTTGGGAAAACCATGAGCTTGCAGGTCCTTTTCTCAGAAGTATCTCGAAATTAGCATTTGTAGGCTATTAAAAAAAAAAAGAAGGAAAAAATCTTCCCAAGGAGAATTCTTCTTAATGCTCTGATGCTAACCACCTCCCTAATTCTCCACTAATTCCTTCTGCAGCCAAAGAAACTATCCATATATCATAAGAAGTATAACTTTTATGTTCAACCACATTGCCATCTCATTTTTTCATACTAAAATGGTACCTCTGCATATAAATTGTGGCGCAGAGAGACTTGTGAGATGGAATAGATTATATTGTTGTGCAGTATGATCGATGGTACCCCTGAAAATGATCATTTCTGAAAACACATCGGGCACCCTGGGACTGTATTTTTTGGAACAGAGACCTTTTTTTAAATACATATTTTAAGATGTGTCCTCAAGCCACTCACTGCAACAACAAAAAAAAAGAGGTTTTAAAAGTGATGTATCCTCTGTATCTAGCAGCAGTATCATCATGGTGCAGTGATGTGGGATGATGGATTGATTGTCCTCTGTTTCGGACATGTGCTGTCACTCTGAGATAGAAACGCAGGAAACCGAGCACCGTGCAGCTGCAGAGGATTGTGTTAGCGTACATGATACACCGCCTGATGGAGAGGTGTGTGTTTCCACTGATGGGAAGGATTGCTGGATATGTTGCATGAGATGATTTGTCCAAAAAGGTTTTGCCCTTTGGGGGTTAACTGCTGCCCATTATGAGAAACATGAATTTCATTGCATCGCAGCTTAGTCATAATTAATCCTTAAGACTTATTTACAAATGATTTACTGTGAGTTGCAGCTACTTTACAAGATTATTGATTATAACAAAGCAAGGCCAGTGTGTAATTCTAGCTCTCCTTGTAAATTGGCCTGCCTTTCATTCTTTGATACATTTTTGATGACCATTTCGGCCTCTATTTCTAAACATATGAACCTCTTTTATTCAAAATAAAAGTTCTCACGTTAGTTTATTTCAGTGCCATGACAAAAATTTGGTCCAAGATTCTGGTAAATAAAAGATCAAAGATGTTTTTTTTTGAGCTGCAAAGATTAGTTGATTCATCAATCAGTTGGGGTATGAGAGTCATGAGGGTAAACTGAATGTCTCTGCGTGTTTGAGTGTTGGTTGAGTAAACGAGCTATTTGGGCTCTTGGGCAATGAGAAATCGCAATTAGTATTTTTCACTATTTTCTGACATTTATTAGACAAAATGATTAATTAAGGAAAGAGTCGGCTAGGGCTGTAAGTAGCGATTTTTGTCATTAAAGTGAAAATTTACAACTTTTTTCAACACTCCGTTTATCTATTGCACGGTTGAGTTTCCACAGTTATTCCGGTTGTTTCACCGTTACCTGGGATAGCGACCGGGTAAAACAGTGCCTCTTCCTGTTTTGCGTGTGCGATGGCAGACGTGCCTCCTTTGTGCCGTATCTCAACCCTCATTGTTCTGGAAAAATTCAGCCGTGTGGCAATCCAGATACTATTATAGTGAAAGTGAGACTTATAGGGAACAGCTCTGTACATGGATGTTGTCATTTATCTTCAACCATGACACTGTGCAATCAATTTTTATTTCAGAATGATAAGATAAAACTTCAAATGATTGTATTGCTAATTTAAGGATTGATCTGATGACTACCTTCATGACTAATCACTTAGTTGATTGATTGTTTTGTCTATAAAATGTCAAAAAATGTTGAAAAATCCTCATCACAATTCCCAAGAGCCCAAAGTGGTGTCTTCACATTGCTTCTTTTGTCCCACCATTAATCCAAAATCAAAAACTCTTCATTAACTATCATAAATGTCAAAGAAAAAGCAGCAATTTCTTACATTTAAGATGTGAAATGCTTGACACTTTTGCTTGAAAATGACTGAAACAATAATCAAAACATCATCTAAATTTCTTTTGACTGACTTATTGATTTATTGCATACTCATTGTAGCTCTAGAATTGGCACATTTCCCATTCTCAACAAGATTTTTGCTTCTCAATTAAGTTGTGCAACAACAACAAACAACAGAATTCTCCCAATTTGTTCTTATTCTACCATCCTAAATTTATGCAGATTTGTTTTAGTCCACATGTCGTTATCTCACTGTTCTCTCTTCTCTAAAAATGTTTGACTAAGGCTGATGTTTTTTTTTGCCCAAAAGTCTCTTCAAACTTACTTGTAAGTGTTTCATACGTCACCATTTAAAAAAAAAAAATCCTCAGCTCAAAGAGATGAAATGGACGTCAGAGTGCGGAGCTGTCTCGCTAACACCCTGAGCTGTTTAGATGTCAGAGAAATCCAGAAAGAGAGGAGGGAGCAGATTAAGTCCAGCTGTTTGTCTTTCCAAGCAATTTAGCAGAGAAATGTGTTATTGTAAGGCCTCAGCTGTTACACATGGTGCAGCTTTACTCTCCCAGGTTCATCTATCACTGAGATACAAATAAAATGTTAGGGAGTACATAGCAAGCACATTACAAACTCTCAATCGCTCTTTTTGGCCATATCTAATAGTTGGTGGTGTTCACAGCGTAGCGAATGGCAAATCTTGGCGCTGCAGGATGAAAAGTTATCTTCAACTCTTGTAAGTTTTCCTGATTTCTCTGACACATCCTCATGGATACATTCCACACTACATATTACCCAAAAGAGGGCACCTTCATTGCTGGCATTGAAATAAGGTCTGCATAAGCAATCTGTTTCCTACTGGCTCCACATCTGGACACTTGGGATTCCATAACCCTGAGTTTGTAATTTCATAAATATAGAAGTGTGTCCTAGAAACAAGTCTGTAACCTGGGTGGGGGTAACTCTACAGGATAGATTGGTAGGTAGGACGTCTCGATGGACCGAGATGACTTTCACTTATTTGTCTCCTCTCTGTCATGGCTGTCTGTGTAACAAAATCTTAGCCACACGGAAGGGTGATTGACAGTTGTGCTTGCCTTTCAGAGCACTTGCCGAAACTGCAGCCCAGGCCTTATTCAGCAGCCAGGTAAGGTGACAGAAAAATAAGAATGCAGGTAACATTTTGTACAGCATGAAACTGTGCACATTTTGTACCCTTTTTCCATCACATAGTTGGAATAACAACTATCCATGAGCCTGTATATCTGTCTTACTCTCTCCACTGCTTCCTGATTTCTACTGGTGCACAATAAGTAAACATTGAGACATTTGCAAAGATTTGAATAGTTCATGGAAAAGAATTCAACCCTTGGAGATGTTTCTGACTAAATTAAAACATCTGTCCAATTTTGGAGAATCCATGAAGCTGCCTACTCTCCAATGATTCTAAATATATCTGGAAATAGTCGCAACAAACAGTGAATAACATTGACAAACACCTTTTTAAAACTTTTTTGTAATAGTGATTCCCTGCCGCTCATTTGTTTAGATATTTTTAAACACCTCTTATTCAGCTGTCTTCTCCACTTGATCATATTCTTCACGATGGGGAAGATTGAAAGAATACTTCCTAAAATCATGTACATGTACAAGTACACCAAACAAATAGGGGGCAGCATATCATCATAGTAACCGCTAACTGCTGCTAACTGTAGCTGCCAATACGGCGTTAGTTCAGTTAGCCTAGCCCCTCTTCAACAATACATGAGCATCATGACATCAGCAGTTATTTATTTAGATTCAGTTGATAATTTTAGCTGAATTTTGAATGTTGTCAACTACAATTCTTACAGGATGTATAATACTCCAGAGATGATGCATAAGCTACCTGGTGAAATGTCATTTAATGTGGGTGTAAGAAGTAACTTCTTCTTCTGTACGAAGAAGTTAGCTAGTTTTATGCATATGTACCGATCAGGCATTACATTATGACCACCTGTCTGATATTGTGAAGGTTTCCCTTGTGCAGCCAAAACATCTCCCTGACCTGTCAAGACATGGACTTAAGACCTCTGAGGGTATCCTTTGGTGTCAAGTGGCATTCACATGAATGCCAGCACCCAAGGTTTCCCATCAGAACTGCAATGTGAATAACATTGATCATCTCATCACAATGCAATTTGTGATGAGATGATCAATGTTATTCACGTCACCTGTCAGTGGTTTTAATGTTGTGGCTGATCGGTGTATTTTATTCTCATAATCCTATAACTCTGTAACTCAGTTTGTAAATCTGTTGTCGATATTTTATTCTCATGCATGCATCATGATATAGTGCTACATCCTCAGCTTTGTTTATTAGGTACTACTTGACAAGACAGTCAAGTTCCCGTGATATAATATATATTGATCCTGGACTATTGGCAGCTAGGAAGTGCGCTGCTTTCCACTGGAGATCTGGTATTTAGCCAACTCCCTCACAGCTGTGTGTAGAGCTTTCAAATTATCTGACATTTGATAGGGATTATTATTACATCAAAGGGAAGCGCCATGAATAATGTGTGTGAGGAAAGTGTGGCACTTTCATATGAATTTAGATTTGGAGGTATTTGGAAACTATTTTATAAAAGCACAAGAAATTATCTGAACTAATGACGAATAGAACTTACAGTAATAATTATTACGTATGTGTGTATGTAGGCATATGTCTAACGTTTGTTATGGCCCTGGCCCTTAACATAGTAGTCCATGTTATGTGTGTTTTGGATGGGTATTCATAGGTGTAATTCCCTGAATTGAAAAAAAGTGCACAAATGAATGGACTGTAAATAAAGCGTAACATTTAGCAAGTTATGCTCAGTTTAAGAAGGCCCAAGTGTTCCCTTTTTGCATCACTTAGCCAGTCATCGATCTGCTCTTCCTGTTAAGCTAGTACCCATTAGGTTTGCTTTAAAGCTCAGGTGGAACAGCAACATCTAACGCAATGTCAAAACTTCTCTGCTCCACTCATTAGTCCCTCCCTTAGTTGCTTGTGTGTGTGTGTGTGTGTGTGTGTGTGTCGAATGAATGTGCTGAGAGACAGAGCACAGACAGGAGAGATGGTGGCTGTAGTTTATCAGATGGTGCAGAGACATTAGAGGCCTGCATTATTGATGCTGTGGTCAATAGAGGTCTCTAGTGGCCCACAGGAACTGGAAAGTGAAGGATGAGAGAGCGTGAGAGTTCTTCAGCCGGCAGTGTAGACTGGAATGGAGAGGAGGGAGAGGCAGTTTTATTGAAGCAAGACGAACAGGAAGTTATTTTTTATTCCCTCCTCGTTGTGTTTTCTCAGTCTAGGATGATTATCATTGTGTAGATCAGTTATTAGCAACCAAGAGTACTTTTATTCTAGGGTGTACTTCTATAGCTGTCAGGCGGTATGTGGAAAGATTGTGGAGTGGCACAAAGAGTTTAAAAAAAATTAATTGATAATTTAATTGACGAAAATAAACAGAAATAGGGTTAAGTAAGTCAGTAACGCGACCGATCTGGAGAGCTATAATGAGCATATAAAAGTAGCAGATAAAAACAGCAGGCAAAATAAGGAGCACACATTACCATTTGTACTGAATCCAGTGTTGCTGTGACACGGACAAGCAGTAGTCCAACATGAATGCATTAGTGTTAAAAATGGCCACTGGCAATGGGAGCTAGAGGCGACTGTGCCCGCTTAGGAGACAGGATATGTATACCAGCTCATGCTACTGGTGCAGCTTGTAGTGTGTGGTCTGTTGTTAGCGTTGAAATAGTCAGCTTAGCCGAAAGTAGACTAGTGGATAAATGGTTAAAATAAAAGTAAGGCTAATGCATTAATGGTTGAAATAGCTAGCCTAAAGTAATAGGCTAGCAGTTTAACCAGTTAGCATAATGTAATGTATAAATGGTTGAAATGCTTAGCTTTAACTAACGGATGAATGGCTGAAATAGTTAGCTTAAAGTCAGCTAATGGATAAATTGGTTGAAGTAGCTAGCTTAAAGTAATGGCCAAGGATTATAAGTAGGTAGTAGGATATATTGTTGTAATGGATAGCTTCAGTAATTGGCAAGCGATGTAAGTAATTAGCGTAGAAATAATGAAAATGGTTGAAACATCCAACTTTTGCCACCTTAAGTGGTAACTAGTACAGATGCAAGTTTTGACCAAACCAGCTTAAACATTGTGAGCTTTAATATAATATATATTTAATAAGATCCAGTTTAAAATCCGATTAAAAAGATGTTAACACAGTGGGAGTTGTTGTTGAAGGGGTACTTTAGCTCATCTAACAGGGCTGTGGGGGCTGTCAGACTAAAAAGGTGGGAACCACTGGCATAGATCACAGTTTAGCACATTTTAATGTCACGTCCATATTATTAATTGGCATTGCATCAAATGTCCGTGTATCCTTAATACTTTGATCAGCTGTATGGCTATATGTCTCTAAAGGTTGTTTGTGTGAATCATTTGAAGAGGCACTGCTGTCTGTTCCCTGAGAATCTATCCTCACTCGTAATGTTTGTGCCTTTCTGTACCCTACTGTCTTCCCTCTGCGCCTGTATTTCACTCTATTTTTCACTTCATCTCCCTGCTTGTCACCGTCTGTGAGCCTTGCACACACCCTCTCACAATACACACTGTTGTTTCCGTATATCTCTGTCCTCCTCCATCTCAAACTCTCTGTGGTCTCCTCTCTATAGCTCCTGTCTTACGCACCCAGGAAAGCTGCATTTTGTCTTCAACGTCGTAGAGTTACCAGCATGCTCTGGGCGGCCTGCGGGGAGGCGAGGCTTGTGTACCGGTTGGCTGTTTGACCTCATCAATCCTGTCCTCCTTTTCCCAGGGAAGGATGAATCCTCCGGCAGAATGGCTCTGCCAAAGGTAATGAGTACACTGGAATATGGAGAGCTGGAACTAGATTGTGCAAATTTGTGAACTCTTGGATATATAAGCACTTATCAGCCAGGACCAGGAAATATATCAGGCGAGTACAAGTGTTCAGGTGCTGTTTTACTTGTAACCCAAAACTCAAAGGCAGTAAAAAATACATGGTTAGGTTGAAATCTTGCTCTGTTTTACTAACAACCCCCTTTTCTTCTTTGTTGTTGTTTTGTTTTAAAAAAATGCCAGTAAAGCTGAGCTGCCTATTCTCCTTCAAATATTACAGCTCAAGAGGTTCTTGAGTAAAATAGAAAATAAGTGTGGAGCAGGATATCAGAAAACTGTGCAGTATGTCCATGAAACTACAGAATCCAAGGCACTGGGGACTCAACCTGTTTCCACTGGATGTTTTAGGCTTCTCTGCAAACTTTATTTTTAATTTCTGGAAATTAAATGTGTGAGGGGAAAAAAAAAAGAACAAGCTTTGGGCCCGTTGTGTGGGCGCTTAATTAAAGAATTAGTTTAAATTAAAGCAAGCAAATCCTCTCCACTGCAGACTCTATGGATTCCTCATGAGTTTTCCTATTAGTATGTCTTAGAATATTAAGTAGATCAATTAATAGATTGGTGGTCCCACAGTGGCTTCTCAGCACTGTTGTAATTACTCTCATTATTTTAAATGCCTTCTAATGTCCTCTGACCCCAGATCCATGTGAGTTTGAGACCCAACTGCTCCTTCCGGCCTCCCTCTGACCTGTCGGTGCCCTTTATAATGGTCGGACCGGGCACAGGAGTCGCTCCCTTCATCGGCTTCCTCCAGCAAAGGTGTGGCAGATTTGATAATCCATTAAGATATTATCTTGCTCTATAATAAGTGACAATTTAATCAAGTCATAGTGACATGTTATATTGAGATCCCCTGTCTCCCTCAAGAGGAATCAATTGCATGCAGGATGTTATATGCTGTTGAAACAGGTCAGCTAAATGTCCTTGTCAAGCATCGGAATCACGCAGGTTATATGCTGATTTTTGGGCTGTGTGTTGCGGATTGTTCCAGCGAAGATTCTTCACCCAGTAATGAATATTCACAATGTTCAAGTGATGTTAAGTGCACATCATCTATGCACAATTAAATGAGAACCCTGCTCAAAGCCGATAAAAGTCGACGTCATGTACATCTCATCAGGCATAATAAATCTAGCGCCTAGGGCTGTGATCACGTCAGGGATTATTTCAGATGCTTAACTCGTCTCGCCAGGAATGAATTAGGCCCCTTCCCCGACACGCAAGTTTATGGCTGAGGCCTGTAATGAAGAGCCAAGAGTCAAACCAGCACATGCATCCTTATTGATTTGAAAGTAAAAAGTCCAGTAGGTGGTGGCCACGTTGTTAGAGTTAATCAGTGCTCGTAATTGCCGAAGAGGTGGTGTGGGATATTGACTGTCAGCTGAGTACTTCTCTCCAGCTTCTTAAATCGTTGCTGTCCGAGTCCAAATTCTTGAGTGCTATCATTTGGAAGAAAACGTGACATTTAGTTTAATTTTCTGCAGTTCTGAATTGATGGCTATATCGAGATTGCAAAATGATGACCTGTCAGAAGGGTTTAATGTGACTGGAGCTTCTCTATCCAGGCCGATGCCTGCGTGTTGAACCAGGCACATAGCCTAACATGACTTGTTAGAAAGCAGAGTAAGCCTTTTGAGTCAGACTGACATGTCTAACTCTTGGGTGGCTTTGTATAAATGAGGTTGTGCCCTAGTCAACTCCAATTGTCTCTAAATCCCCCGGACGTCTGCTCTGCTGGGGCGGGTGGCGTCAGCGGGTTATTGCTCGGAGAGGTGACACAGCATCAGCTAAAGTGATAGCGCTGGTGGATTGTCTGTCTGTAGCACATTCAAGGGAATATAAGTGGTCATCTGGGGTGAGAAGTGTTTGCGCCTTTGGGATGCAGGAGAACCAAAGATAGCGCACGTCTTCCAGACTGACCTGGTTACACCACTCCTCTTCTTAATGATCAAGGTTGAGCCAGAGGGACGAAAGTCCAGTTGAAGGCAGTGATATGAACACATCAGTCTTACTTTGATCCTGACAGCAGTATCCAAATATTTCTCTCTCAAATCTAAGCTATCAAAATACACACAAGTGTTTTATTAATGGTCTGTCCTTGCAGACACTCAGACCTTGATTGATTTCGGAAGGCTTTGTTTCATAATACAGCAACTACAATCCATCATCAGATGCATCCTTGAGAGTTTTTTTTTATTTTTTAGATTTCTTTTATTACATTTCAAACTTTTCTTTTTCCTTCAATAGACTCTTCAACGTTCAACTCATGTGAACCAATCTCTTCAACTCTCTCTCCTCAGTCTGTACTCCCTCTCTGTGTCTCTCATCCTCTCCCCTGCCAGCTGGGTATTGTGCCGGAGGATTGGATAAACCTGTCATGGCGCGCGCCATTATACAGAATCTAACTTGAGATTCCAAACAAAGCCTCGGCGGCTGACACTGCACTCTGATAGGAGATAACAATCACCAGTTTGTCAACGGGACACCGTATCTGCCTCGAGGCCCAAGAATGGTCCTGTTAGCAACAAAACAACATGGGGACACTTCGATCTTCCTACCTCTCCCCCCACTTCCACTCCCACTGTTAATCGATGGCTGTTTTCAAAAGTACTTTGTATGAGTTTGTTGCGCTGGTAACAAGTGGAAGAAGAGTCTCGAAAGGTCAGAGGCCCACTTGGGGGTGCCAGACGATTTTAATAAGGCCCCCAGTAGTGCGGTATTGATTGATTGTGTGGAAGGATGGTGCTTTCCAGTGTCTTTTTATCTAGCTGGGAGCAGTGACAGTTAAACAAATATTGTATTTTAACTGAATGGTTAGCCTTAATCTCCTAAACAGCTCTAACAAGCTTTTATTTTGGAAAAAATCTGTTTGCTCAGTTTCATATTTCGGCTTGCCAAAAGGCGCACTTGGCACGTTGAGTATGACAACCTTTATTGAAGTTTGTGTGAACAAATATTGAGCTTCCGTTAACAGTCTAACCAGACAGCTGATTACAATTAGGCTACAGCGTCTTGCTGCTGAGCGCTGTACTGTACACGCTCAATGTATATCGGTCTAATTCTGCGATGTAATTTCAGTGATTAAGCCTCGAGCTGTTGTTGTTGTTTTTTTGTTTTTTTTGTATTTGTATGCCTAAAAAGCCACTCAGCATGGAGCTGCAAAGGAAACGAATGAAAGATATGAGATAATTGGGATGTTTACCAAGTCTTCACCTCGACTTTCCGCGCAGTTTCCCCCTCCCGCTGATCATTTGAATGGCGCTGAAAGGCAACCGCTTCTGATTTCGACCCCAAATGGAGTGCTCTGTAGATGCTGCCTCCCCCCTGGGATTGTATTGCAGGCTGTTATAGTGTGGGCATGTGATGTGATGTGATTTGTATTCAGAGAAAGGCGCCGGTGTGGTCTACTCAGAATGGAATCCAGGTTTTTCATATTGGTATTGATCCCTTCAGGGCAGGCGGCGAGAGGAGAGAGACGAGCCCACTGAAATGAGTTTACTTGAGGCTGTTTGCAGATCAGAAGAATCTCGTCCAGGATGCTAATGGATGGGATCTGAGCGTTTGGATCAAGTCAGCCAGACAGCTCTGTTACTGGGCCACAGTCAAAGACATAGAGTTCAAACAAACGTCTTCGCTGTGGGATTTTATTAACTGGTCAACTTTTCATTTAATTAATGAGGGCGTTTTATTTTTCAGTATTCACATCAGACTTGCATTGATTCTGTTTTTTCACTACGGCTCATTAGTGTGTAGCTGCAAGTCATGATAGAATAATCTGTTTTGTTTTTTTTTAATTTATTATGTCACAACAGGAGTCAAAAAATGTCCACCGCAATGTTTTGGAGCCTGAAGTGACATCATCACATTGAACACACTCAGTTTACAATTGACATTTTTGAAGCAGATAAAAGAAATGTCCTACTCTGCATGCCCCTCGAAACTAAAATTGTAATTCTTATCAGCCATTAGCAACATTGAGGGAATCAGCCACAAGAGTTTTATTCAAATGTAGCCAAATTTGAGTTCAACTATTATTTTTATAAAAGGTTTCTCCTGCTACATTTCTTTTTTTCTCTAAATTCTGCCTGTGGTTTTGACTTCCATATTTGCTTGATAAAACTTCACAGTTTCTTCCTCATCAAGGCTGTTTCCATCTGGTCCTTGTACTTTTCATCATGCTGTTGGAGAAAATCTTGCTAACAAGAATTTGGATAACCATGCTAGTGAAAAAAGCAATCATTTTTGTTTATAGTTCCCACATTTAGCTTGTAGTTTCACTCCACATCTTTGCTGAGGGGGGAATGATTCTCTGTACACGACGCATTGTACATGTACAAGCATACCTTTGTGACATCGCAACTATTTTGGGGGCTAATCATGGTTCAGTTTGCAACTTGTATGATGGTATGAGTCTGCATTATTCCCTGAGGAACTGATGAAAATATCAATAAAAAAGGCCTGATCTTACAATGTTGAAAGAATTCCAAGGAAAGTTGTGTGAATATAAAACTTCGCTCAAGTCGCTCAAACAAATCAATTAATCAATTTACCATTTCAGCACTAAAATTGTGTATCAACACCTTTTTATGCACCACACAAGTCCATCAAACACAGGAGTTGGCTGCCATTTTGATTTCACGACTTCTGGAAAACACAAGCCATGATTTAGTCTGTAGGTGAATATAAAGGGATGGGGTTTAGGGGAATCAGCACCTTATCCTCGGAGTGCAGCAGTGCAGCACAAAGGGCCTCGTCTCAATGCCTCACTGTGGCATTCCTCAGCCCCTCGTCGTGGTTGGTCACTTCACCAACCCCTCTCTCTTTTCTCAACCCCCCCCCCCCCCTCCAGACGAGGTAACCGATAATGCCCAGCTCTTTAGAGAGTCCACTGACTGATGGCATCATGAAAGGTTGAGGGTCAACCGTTGTTATCTCGGAGAGAGCTGTCACCTTTGCAGCAGGTGTGCAGCACAGATACCACTATCCTCAGAGCCGCTTTGTGCCGCTGCGTTGCCATTGCCTGCAAAGGATTCTGGGAGCTTTGCCAAACTCCCAAGCCACAAGAGGAATCACTTTTGCAGGAGCAGTATTTTTTTTATTTATTTTTTATTTTTTTTTGCACTCAGGCAGTTGGACACACACGAGAGTACGCAAAACACACACCCACACACCAAGCACAAGCCCCAGTTTCATTTTCAGTAACTGTTTATAGTAATGGGATCTATCCGTCTGTTTGGGTGAAATTTAATAATACATATAATGCCCTCGCTGCAGCACGCGCAGTCGTTTCCGTGCATTAGGCAATTGTGGCACTCAGTGTTCTGTCATTGCAGACAGTGCTTAATGGTGTCACTACTCTTCTTTAACCTCTGCTGCGAGGAAGGACTCCCTCTCCTCCATCTGGTCTGGTCGTCTGTTAGTATTGATTGACCGCTAACATCCGCCGCTTGACTTTCAGAGAGAAGGAGAGGCTGGAGAACCCCGAGGCCACATTTGGCGAGACCTGGCTGTTCTTCGGTTGTCGCCACAGAGACCGTGACTACCTGTTCAGGTAAGCTGGGTTTCTGTTTTCTCAGTTCAGGGCCCTACTACACTCACCTATTCACATATTCTGTACATACTTTTCTGAACCTTTTGTTTGTCAGATAACTGTTTTCCATACCCACCTCCCTCTTCACCTTGCTGCTGCCTATCATGTATAGAAATCTGTGGCCCGCATAATGAGCGCTTCTTTGTCTGCGTACATGATGTGGCTATTCATTCGATGAGCATGAGCATCATGGACAGTCTATTTAGCAATCACCAAAAGGATGTACTGCAAGATGTTTGTAAAGAAAAGGGGCATACAGAGTTATATAATTCAAGACAAAAGCTTGTCGTTATTGTGATTCAAGGCAAGAAGTTGTATAAAGGTTCCTTTTATGGATCATTGTGTTCATTCATCATGAATCATTTTCCAAGTTGATGAAATATTCAGATATCTCTCATGAACTGTTCTTCTTTTATTTATTTATTAGTAAAGAGTGATGTTTAAAACATTTCAGGGAACTATTAAGCTTAAAAGGAAGTAGTAACAGTATATTTAAGCTGCGCTAGTAAGTCTTGTTAAAAATGGGTGAAATGACTGCTAGCATTTTAGCAACATTCATCTCATTGTTTTGTTTTTTTACCGCCAACAACTTTACTGATTAGGGTCAGTCTGACTGCTCTCATCAATGCAGTTTCCAGGTGCAGCAGGAAGATGTTTTATACGACAGTAAAAACAGCTCTAAAACCCCTGCCCAGCACCAAACAGCAGACGGAAAATGTTTGCAAGTAGCTGGTGGATGTAGCAGCTAACATGCTCAATATTTCCCCTATAGTTTGGTGGAGATCAAATCAGACCTCAAATGACAGTGAGTATTGATTTAAACTTGTCAGCATCCAGAAACATGACTGAAAATCAACACTGTTTGCTTACGAGTTCGCCATGTAAATTGACACGGTGATGATATGTCAGTGTTGTGCTCACAACTTGTTTGTGTTTCCCCCAAATGGCCAAAATATCAGTTAGTGCTGATTACAACATTAATGGATTGATATGGTAGAGCGAGTACTAAAAAAATGATGACGTAAAATCCCCATTTGGTAGCTGACCAAAGTTTCTTCTTTCAAGTTTATCAAAAACCTGTACTGTAAATATTCCTCTTTCTCTGAATCATCTGAAGCTCAATTCTGAGCCCATTCTTCAAACTGTTAATGTTAATTAGTTAACTGTTAAGTAACACCAGGAAAGAAGAAATGCCCTGCATTGAATGAGTGATCTGAGACATGTAAAATTAAACATTGATTAAAGAAATTACTGCAATGAATCATGAGATCAAATCATGGCTGAAATTTAATTTATTTGTTATCTGTTAATTAAATTCTTGAGGACTACATAAATCAAACTATATTGTATGCAGAACTGAAACACTATACTGTACGCTTGTCAGCTGAAATGAAAATAAAAACAACATAAACAGAGGCCGTCTTGTCTCTCCCTCGGTGGACCTGCTCTGCGCGGGGATACTTGTCTCTCGCTCAGTTTCTGAGATGATGAGAGAGAGTCTGACTGTTTTCTTGTGGACTTAAGGAACAATATGCTGGTTGCAAGCATCGTAAGCAGGCTGTGTATAACCTTATACGGGCAGTGTAGCAGTGTTTTGTGTGTGGTAATGAGGGAGCCCACCCAGATTTATCCTGCTGCTCCTGGTTTTTGGTGAGGCATTTTGACTTTGCCTGTCAGTTCACTCTACATTAGCAGCACATCTGTGTCCTGCACATCTGACTGCCCAATCCTTTCCTGGGCCTTGGGCTTGGGTCGTCTGTACACTCTGACCTCCCCCTGATGACGGGCCTGAAGGGGAGCGGGGTTTTCATTCTGCAGAACAAACTGAATCAAACTAAACTGTACGAATATTCCACTACCTTTTTTTTTTTTGGACTGACCTCTTGTTTCGTCGAGGCTTTGTGAACTGACACCGGCCTGTGAGTAGATCAGTGCTCTGATCAGTTTGTTTTGGCTTTCCTGTGTCCCGACTGCACACTAATTGATCGGCCCTCGCTGATATAAGCAGCACGCGTGTACTCAATGCCGGTGCGCTGATCGAGTTCCTTTGGCAGGATTAAATAGTGTGAATGGATTAGCATCCTTAATCACACTAGAAAAGATCACAGAGGATGCTGTTTGTTCCCCCTTTGTTTCCTCTATCCCTTAGTTAAATACCAACTCACAGCCAGGTAGTAGGCGGTGTTTGTTCACAGTGTGGGCTTCTCTGATGAACACCCCCCACAGTGTTGACCAAAGCGATTAGTCCGTGTTTTATGAGCCACCCGTGAAGAGTTGTCCTCGATTTAAATAGGTTAGCAGAATGAACAACAGAGAGAGCTACATACCTGCAGCTGAATGGCCTGCCTGCATTCATCTCTGCTGGGTTTCTCTAAAAGTAAACGCAATTTGATGTCTGGCAATGGAAATGAAGCCTGCTTTGCATAGTTTGTAGTATTTTTCAGTGTCCCAGATTTTTAAAAGTTCATCTGAAGTCGTTGTAAGTAGGGGTGGGGGGGGGCAATTTGACCTCGTATAAATACAGCATGAGCTCTTTTTTATGCGTATAAATATTAGAAAATGTCGAGACAGGATGTGACCGACTCTTTGATGGCGTTCCAAATTTCCTACCAGCGAAAAAACAAAACGAAGCGATGCGCCTCAATCAGCCGCAGCACTTAACATCCCTGTGAGAGGTTGATGCCAATCTGTCTGCATGTCACATCAAGCTCGTCCTCCCCTCTCCTCTCTGCTGCACTTATCCTTCCCCCCCCCCTCCGTCCTTCCGATTTTCTCAGCCTCTTCATGGCAAGTGATTTCATGCTGTAGGGGAAACACAACTGGGAGGCCTGCTGGGTTCACGTTAGGGACCGGGATATTGCCACGGGCTGTTGGTATACAAACACACCGAGGAGTGTGGCAGGTTTCGGCTCTCGGAAAACCTCCTCGGCTGTTGCCTTTCTAGAAAATCAGCCGTCTTTTGTCATCAGCCAGTTTCGGCGTGCACGGCTATCACTCTATGCTGATTCTTATTCAGACATCAAACAAACAAGACCGCGCCATCCTCTTCTTTGTTATGCAGGTTGTTGTTTTCGTGTTCAAACAGGCTTTGTAATCACAAGTCGTGGTCACAGGAATGCCATTTCAATGACTAAATGATTAAAGAATGAGATTTTAATGACGAAAAGGTTAGGCGATAAACACTGCGGGAGAAGCAACAATTCTGGATGTTTCCATTAAAACAAAGACAACAGCACTCATCTTTTTCCTTTCGTTTTCACACGGCAGTACCTGTGTGTTCGAGAAAAAAAATGCCTTATTATAGTCCAGGGGTCACTGCAAAACACAGCTCCCGGAGGCGAGGACCTTCACCCATGATCTCGTAGCCCCGGCTTGTTATGAGTGTGTGCGATTGTCTCCCTGTGTGTGTGTTCCCGCTCATTCCGACTCCTTAACTTTAAACAAGATGCTCTGAGCCACAGTAAACCCTTTACTCCCTCAACACCTTCCTCTCTTCCTTCCCTTCCAATAGCACCCCAGGCGCTGTAAAAACACTGAGGCAGAAGAAGGAGTTAGTTGGCAAGCGAACCACAGTTGGGGGAGCAAGGTTACACCCAGCTGCAAGGCTGGGAGGATTGATTGTAAAAAAAGATGCTTATAACGGTGACTCAACCTTGCTTATGAAATCCATATTTTTTTTGCACTTCCCTTGTTAAACAAGATAAATTGGTTGTCTGGCACAGTTTTCGCTCAGACCTTTTGCCCATCAGTGTTCTGTTTTATCAAGCTTGACAGGTTTTTTTTGTGTTCTAAGGAAATGTTCTGGGGGTCATATGTCTTGTTAAACCTATTGCTAAATATCTTAAGGGAGTGTTGGGAGTGAGAGGATAGATAGTTAGAAGGAAAGCTGTGTTGAATACTTGGCATTAGACTTATGATAAAATATGTACGCTTTCCCATAAAGCCTTGGACAGGTGCTGTGCTAAGAAACTTGGTCTGCCATTCGCCATAACATCTTTTTTTTCTTCGTCTTGGCTCTCCTGAACAACCTGTCCGAGAGTCCAGGAGTAACCTTGTAGGAAATTGTATTTATAATGACCTGACATGTTTGAATGTGTCTTTTGCAATCCTTCACCTTTGCCCAGAGAGGAGCTGGAAGGCTTTGTGTCCAGCGGTACTCTGAGCCACCTCAAGGTGTGTTTCTCCAGAGATGGCCAGATGGAGGAGGAGGAGGACAACAACTCTGCAGCACGATGCAGATACGTCCAACATAACCTGCGACTCAGCAGCCAGCACGTCACTGACATCCTGCTCAAACAGAACGGCTGCCTCTATGTCTGCGGGTAAGACTGACTAATTATAACAAGTCAGATGCGGATTTAAACAGCTGTATTTGCTTTTTCTCACTCTGCTTTACATTTATCCCGGGGTCCACCTGGCACGGTTGTGTCATGTTCTGCCACTCATCTGTGAAAGGACTGCAGAGCAACTCACTCGCAGCTCTTTTCTTCACTCTTTCTATCTCTGCACGCCCGGCCTTTTTTTGTCACATCCCTGTCGTGTCTCTGAAGCCTTGAATTTACTCGTAAATCTGTATAGATTACTTTTTTTGTTCACAATTGAATTGCCTTTTTTAAAAAGCCTTTATTTTACCAGGGGCGCTATTCAAATATAGTTTCTCTTTTACAAGAGAGGCCTGGCCAAAATGGCTGTGCAGAGTAGTGAAAATGTAGTACAAAAATGCAGATTTGCTCGGAATAGAATCTGGAAATACTGATCAGAGAAAGCATTTCACAGGAATAGATTAGTCACAAGTGTTCTGATTAAATTTGTTGTTGCATGTAAACAAAAGAACCTATTAACCCCATCCCATGTAAACAAACCCGATCTCTTCAGTCGGAATTATTTTGAATTGGAATGAAGAACTATTGTTCATGCAAACATAGCTAGTGTTGCAACATCTGAAACAGTTTCGAGCCTTTATGCTGTATAGATATATACCTCTCTTTGTGTATCACAACACATTGTGACAACAAGACAAAGCCAAGCACACATCGGTATATAACAAGTCAAGCTGTGTCATCATTGGTAAAGCTCAAGATCACATTTGATGTTTTTCTGCTCTCTTGTCACTGCCAGGCTGCCGCATACACCTTTGAGTAAATGAACTTTGAATCATCAGAACTGTGTGAATTCCTCCAAGTCAAAAAAAAAATGTCACTTCAGGTCCACAGGATGATGAATCTACCTCAATATGCTGCAACAGCAAGATAAAGATTTCTGCAATTTCCTTCCAGGAGGCACTCCTGGGCTGGCAGCACTTGCTGGTTTTCTAAAATAAGGGCCACTGCCACTGTGCTGTGCAAAAACATGCCTGTTGATTGTGTTGTATGTTTCCTTCACCAGTGATGCCAAGAACATGGCAAAAGATGTGAACGAGACCTTGATAGAGATGATCAGAACAGAGCTTCAGGTGGACCAGCTGGAGGCCATGAAGAGACTGGCAGGGCTGAGAGAAGAGAAGCGCTACTTACAGGACATCTGGGGCTGACAGTGGACTGACGAGATAAGGGCATTTTGCAGCATCCACTGGGCTTTTTTTTTTATACACCTGAAGAAGAAAAAAATAAATCAGCATGCTCAGCTGTAACCTCTAGAACCATAAAATTGTGGATGCTGAATCCCAGACTTAGTTTACACCACCCAATGCTACCAAGATGGAATGTACCATGCTGACCTGGGGATATCGGTTCACTACATCATCTTGGGCTTTGCTGTTTGAACAGAAATGACCTTGGTCGGGGCAATACTGCCGGAGATTGGTCCTGCAGTGTGAAAATGCTTTTAGTGTAGACAAGCCTCCTTCCTTCGTCCTGTCTGGGGAAAAGGCATTTACTTCCTGCGGCTGTGATGGAGTGATTTTGATGAGACTGAGAGTGGGATATCACTCCAACCTAGATGGAAACAACACAGCAGTCTGTAGTTATTTAACAAAGCAGTGACTGTAAATTGTTTTTTGTCATTCAGGATGAAAGAGGTTATTTTTTAATGAGTTATTTGGGGTTTTGGAACATGCCAGACCAGCTCTAAATGCAAACTAAATGCATCGTGATACCTCTGTAGTCAAAGGCAGTAGAATGTCTTCAAAGGTCCCATAGTATGCTCATTTCAAGGTTTATATTTTGATTTTGAATGTCTGTTGGAAAAAGTTTACATGCTTTTACAGGATGTTCAAAAATCACATTATTCTTCTCATACTGTCATTTCTGCAGCACCTCTATTCACCCTCCGTATGAATACTCCACTTTAGTGCCTGTTTCTTTAAGTTAATTTAGCATTTTGACCTGCTTTATAAAAGAAAAAAAGACAGGATATCGAACTTACCACGATATGGGACCTGCAAATTATGCAAAAATGACTTAAAGGGGCACTATGTAGTTTTGGAGAAGAGATTCATAGTCAGAATTTTGATATTTACAATATTAATGAGGTAATAATACAAACTAGAAATATTAATATTGCCCATAACTGAATAAACAAGCTGTTCTCAGAGAAAAATAAGGTCCCCAGATCACTGTTTGAAGCTAGAAAGGTGGCAGGGTCCGCCACATATAAACAAAGTGAGACAGAATTAAACTGTGTTGTCCTTTTAAGGGTTCAGTTTATTCAGTGTATTCAGTGATGAAAACAAAGCGAGTCTGTTTATTTAGTTTGTTTAGGCATAAAGAATCAGTCATCAAAGATCTTTTCTCCTGATTAAAACTTCTTCCCCAGAACTACACCTTTGTGCACCTTTAAAAATGTATTTGAATTCTTAAGTATGTTTGCTCCAGTGTCAGAGTGTCATTATATTTGGGGATAGTTAATATTATTCTTCTTTCTGGAGATAATGAAGACAGGTTTTTCATGTTTGTAAAAAGTGTCATTTTTCTCAAGTCCTTCGAGATGATAACATTTTAATTGATCATTATACTGTGTTACAATATTACAGAGGGCGTGAATGTCAGTGATAATGCGCAGCTCTAAATTGATCTCACTGCCTTTTGTTTGTGTGTGTCAGCCCCAGCACACTGCCAGTTTGGAGACAGTGAACTCCAACTTTTGTAAGTCCTGCAAACCTCACGGAAATCTCCCAAACTGTGGTTAAAGCAAACACAACTGTGCCTTGTGTGATCAGGAATTAAACACATCTCAGTGTAAACTGTTGTGTGATCAGGAATTAAACACATTTCAGTGTAAACTGTTGTGGTCTATTGGTTCTCTTCTACTGTACACACAGGTGTGTTTCTAGATGACCTTACACGCTTGAATTTGAGGTGCGTGAGTGGGTTTCTTATCATGTTACAGAGGCAATGTAAATCATTTTGGAGCTAATGAACTCTGATTGATTGGGAGTGATTGTTTTATTCAAATTTACAGATAATTTGATTGTTCAAGGTGACTTTGGTCAGAAGATGAAGGCGTACTCTGCTAATTGAGGGCTTTTTGCGATGGGCTTCTTAACGCGGCGCAGAGCCCCGGAGAGAGAGGCTTCTCAGAATTAAATCTTCTAACAGCAGTCTTTTTTTTATTTATCCTCTTGTAGGGAGGGGAGAGAAAAACATGTTTACAATCTCTGCCGCCTGCGCCGTAGATGACACCCCATTCGCTACATTTTTGAGCCGAGTAAACAAAACATTTACTGTCGCAGAAAACAATCCCTGATGGTGAATAATTGGTTTAATACAGTGGAGTCGTAGGTAGAGCTGTCCTTGTGTTTGTCCAGGCGGAGCTGGGTGCTCCTCCTCGCCCTCATCCCTCTGTGTCCTGCTGCTCCGCCAAGTCACAGGAGCAGAGGAGGACAAAATCAAAATAATGATGCCGCGTGCCGCCTAACAGCACCGCCAATCTCATCTCGCACGCACGTGCACACACATAATGATACACGGCCTCCATTAAGTGCCAGACGCCAATTTGTTGTTGGAGAAATGACAACAACTTGCATGTGCGTTGTAACAAGAGGGAAAGTTTCATCAAAGTGACATGAGTGTGATCGTTACTGGTGAATAATTTTAGAATCATGAAGTACACTAAGAGCTGCACTGCCCTTATTTACCCACATGCCCTCATCTTCATTTAAAAAGAATGACCCCAGCCATAAGACGGAGAGCCTGCCGGCTGCTGATGTCACCCTGTCCAGCAGCCCACTGAGGACTGATGAAGTTTAAATTATGTCTTCATAATTAAAAAGGTTCACTATGGCGGCTTTTTGTCCCGCAGCGAAGGCGAAAGACCGAGCCGCGGAGATGGTCGGGAATAAATCAGAGCGCTGGAGGTCAGCGCGACCGCAGAATAGTCGCACCTGCGTGATAGATACTCCTTGTTAAGAATGGCTTAAATGAAGCAGAAAGATGTGTGCTGAAGATAATGACTGTTATTATGGAAGTGTTGAGCGAGCCAAGTGGGGAGATGCACTTTGTGTCAATGAGCTGAGAGGGTTTTTAAAAAGACCCGTTTAAACTTCGGCTTCTTGGTGCAGAAAGTACAAGTAGTGATGATGAGGAGAATAACTGGAACCTCCAACACGCTCCCTCCCTCAGCTCTGCGAGGAGTGCGCCCTAATTAGGCGAGTGACAGTATGTCCAGTTCATTTGGCTCAGGACTGTGGATACGACTGCAGTTCAAAACATCGTAGTGGTAGTTTTAGGACTCAACAGCGAGTAGAAACAAACTTATAAAAAAAAAAACATCTTTGGGGAGATTCAACTTTGCAAACATGTTTATAATTGTGTGTGTGCATTTCGCAGAGGCTGATGTATTGTTGTTCCAGGAACATCATTATTACTGTTTCTCCAGGAGCATCATTTCTAATTACAAGAAAGTGACTAAGTTTGCACTTTGAGCAAACCGTTGAGGCCTCATGGGACGTGTACAGAGATCTCATCCAGAAGACACATTGTTATACTGGTAAACTAATTTCAGTTATTACTTGAAGTTTCTTTTCAGTTTTCTGTCGCTGTTTGGTTTAGGCAACAAAAATACTGCGTCAGGTTTAGGAAAACATGGGCTAAAGAGGTCATATTATGCTAATTATCAGGTTCATACTTTTGTTTGGGGCTCCTCGTAGGATAGGTTTAAATACTTTTAATTTATTTTTCCTTATATGGTGCATTGCTGCCACATCCCTTACAATGTGTCTTGAACGCACGTACGCATTATTTAATGTGCAGGATGTAGCCAATCGGAGGCAGCGGAGGGCGGGTCAAGCCGAGAAAGGTAGCGTGAGCCAAAATCTAATTAATTGATAACGCCGCTACAGCTGGTAACCGTGGCTGCGGTACAGCCGGACACGTTTGAGCCTGATTCTGACACCTGAACACAGGCAGAACAAACCGAACCACCTTCGCAACCAAGACTGTAGCAGGACGTTTCAGAGTGATACGTTATTATTTTATAATCTTTTATTTCAAATATAAAGTTTTAACTTGATCATTTTTTTACATTACAGTAGCAACTGTATGTCTGCTGACCGACTGGAGTGTATATATTTTATAATATATATATATATATAAATACATATATTTATATAATGCCTGTTACATAGTGACGCACATAAGTTACAGAAGTAAAGGCTCGACTGTTTTCTGTGGGAGAAGATAACTCCCTTTGGTGTAGACTTTGGGCATTTTCACTTTGCAGACCTTTTACATGAACAAAGATTTTACGTAACACAATAAAGGAAAGGCAAAAACCCATAAGGCTGCGTTGCAAGTCAAGAGATTACAAAAACGTGATTGGTTGCAGTGATGATCCTGGAGCAACACCAGCATGGCGATATCAGACTGTGCCAGGGAAGGCAATGGGAGACTAATTTCCTCACCCCTTTTGGCGGCTGCAATTTTGGCCCTTGGAGGCTGAAATTTGTCATGGAGGGTCAAGTGTGTGTGAAAGTGTGTGTTGGGTTCATACCAATTCCTTCCAATTGGCTTCCAAATTGATACACAGTGGTAAGGTCAGTGGTTAATTGTGCTGCAAAAGAAAAAAAGAAAATGCATTTATAATGTGTGGAGGTTTATTACCGCCGCCACAGAGGTTATGTTTTTTCACCCTTGACATTTGTCAGCTATTGGTTGGTTTGTCAGCAGGATTACACAAAAACTACTGACCAGATTTCCACAAACCGGGGATGGAGGATGAGGTCTCATCTTAGAATAGACCCCTTTAACTTTGGATGCAGATCCAGATAAAGGGACCGATGCTCCATTTTTTGACATTTTTGTTAATTTCTCAGGGAATAATCGTGATGGGGAAAAGAATCAGCCATATTTAGGTGATTGGTATCTATGAGTGAGTATAATTAGATGAGCACTTCAACGACAAAAAGTTTTTAATTTTCTTCCCCTGATATTTGACAAACTTAACTAGACTCAGATGAAAGATGACAACATCATTTACCCATCCTTTGCACAGTCTCTGCTGTGGATGGCAGTGTCTGTTAAAAAAGATGAGGTTTTCATTCAGTTTGAAAGCTGTCCTGTTGTGGAGAAGTCCCCTCCATTCTTCTGGCATCAGCGCCGTCAGCAGACAGCTTCATCTTCTCAAGAGTTCTTCCGGCGTCGCCTTCACCCGTGTTTTATCATTAAGAAGGACACCTCCACTCTGTCTCTGCTGTTCTCAGTCTGCAGTCAATGACCCAGCAATGTCAACTCAGCTCTTTGATGTGGCATTGATGACGGACCTGCTTGCACACACACACACACACACACACACACACACACACACACACTGCGATCCACAGTAAGTCTGCTCTCTGGAGTCCCAGCTGTGCACAAACACTTTAACTTCAGCATCTGTCAGAAGCACTGGAGGAAAATCTATGTTTTTCTAAAAAGACTGCCGCTCTTCTATTGAGTTTCCTGTTTTCACTGTGAGATATCCGTGTTGTTCTGGTCTCTGTTTATTGATGGAGCAGGGGAGATACTCCTGTTTCCGATTCAGCAGAACAAACATTTGCTGTAATTGATGCTGGCAGGAGGAGAAAGTATTCAATAAGAAAGTATTGCTCTCCCCGAGGGTTTAGAGAAATATTTGCTGGATTCAACCGGCCAAGGGAGGGAAAGAATACTGTACAAAATATCAGAGGAACTTTTAAAAATGTAATTACGGAGTCAGTTTAAGTCACGCAGTGTATGTTCAAACGAATTAAATAGAAACTGCTTGGCTCATCAAGCGTATGAATGATGTCTCGGAGATGGATGCTCTTTCTGTCTCCATCAGTCAAAAGAAATGTAAAAATTGGTTGGCCATTTTTAAACTCACAGCGATGGATGAACACTTAGCAGAATTTATAGCCTCCTCAGTCCTCACAGGCATAATGACTTATGCAAATTGGAGGTTAAGTGCGGAGATGAGACTGTTCAGCAAAATAAAAAAGGAAGAGGGGATGCATGTACAAGCAAGATGGAAGGCGGACGAAAAGAACGATGGGAGGATAAACCCTGCTCGCTTGACATTTGTTTCTATTTGTTGTGTGGGATATACTGAACATGTGTTACCATGGAGCTCAATCAATAGTTCCCTCTCCGGAGATATCTAAAAATTTGCATGGCGAGGCTATTTGAAGAAAATCAAGCAGAATCTCCACATGCTTTCTCTGTCATAACGCATCTGTACAATAACTGCGCCGCTAAATATAAAAAGGATGTGGGTGTCAGCTGCCACTTTATATTTACTTTGTTCTCATAGTGATATCGTTGCACAAAGAGGCAATAAAATGTCATAAATGATCAAAATAAAGTTTAGAAAAGAAGAAAGGCAGAAGACTTAAAGGGCAGCAGTAGTGCTGCTACATTTTTTAAGGGTTACTCCACAAATTTGACACATTAAAGCGTGTGAAGAAAAGTAGTATGAGGCCGTTTGTGGCTCCAGAGAAAGCTCCATGTAATCTGATAAATTGTCTCCAGTGAGTCACTCAGTGGCGATGTTGCATTGTGGGTAATGTAGGCGGCAGTCCACTGCTCTGCACTACACTCCTGTAACAATGTCGGACTCATTGTGGACAGTTTAAAAACAAATGATCAAAATCGATACAGCAGACCCAGAGATATCGTATTCCACGCATTCTTCTTCCTTTTCTAAACTCGACGCCTAGATTACCCACAATGCAACTTAGCAACCGAGTGACATTACAAGAGGTGATTCGTCAGATTACGCACAGCTCCCTCTGGGGCCACAAAAGACTTGGAAGTGCAGCGCGTAAGAACTGGCCACCTGTCAAATTCACACGCAAAAACAAATCAACAGAGTAGCCGCTAACTGCTGCTAACTGCTGCTGCCCTTAGCTAGTTAGCTCAGTTAGCCATGCAACTAGTATTTCGAGTGCCACTAGCACAGGAGCTTTGGACTAGGACAGGATGGGGCTATTTGGTTAGCATGCTAACCAGTACTCAGTAGATATCTCTGCAGCACGATGCAGAGACATCATATCTGTTATTTATTTACATTCTGTTTATAATTTTCAACTAAGATTCTTACATATTGCCCCTTTTAATACTACTTCTTCCACATGTGCAGTAGTCCTCCTCAAGACCTGTAGACACGCTTTAATGCTTAAAATTGGTGGAGTTAACCTTTAAGGAGCACCAGTATCATTGCACTATAAGCACAATAAATTGCCAGCTTAGTCACTGTTGCAAAGTGAGCGGGCCTCTCGTCTTTCTATCCGAAAGGTAATGCCAAGGTCTTTTCATCTTCTTCTCGCTCCGTCTCCACCGTGGCACCAGTGACTGTCCTAATCTTACCCAGTGCCTGATAAGCAGCCATGAGCCGTCTGGTGAGTGGGGCTCATCAGCGGCAGATTAATGTCCAGCTGTACTCCCCTGCACCACGCTGTGAACGGGATGAACAAAGGGAGGCGGAAAGTAGAATGACATTGTAAAGAGGGAAAGATTAACTGTTAGGTCGTGGAAATTGGGTAAAGTATAGAGAAAGGAGCCGAGATTGAGAGGGGCATATGAAAACAATTTTCCTCCGAGGAGAGCGGGATGAGCAGATAATAGTGGTGAGGGTAAAATGGTGAATGACAACAGGTAGTGGCGGGAGTGCAGCGGTAAAATGTAAGAGGTCCCTGACTCTGAATTTATTACCGTGCTTTCCGTGCAGTGGGAGGTGAACCAGGGTTGAGTTACAACATCGCCTGACCCCTTTTTTCAGACATGACTCCTGCAGAGATGGCCTCGGAGTCACACACACACACACAACCACACGCATTTTTGGACATTAATAAAAAGTAACAAGGGTCCAAGAGGATTGTAAAAAGTTTATACCTTCATCAAACACAGAACGTGGAAAATAGGTGATATATAGCCCCTGAGGCACAAGAACGCATTAAGGATGTATTTAAAAATGAGCAACTGTTTGTGTGATTAATCATCTTCCTGTAACGTGACAACCCGTGTGCACGTAATGGGACAGCTGGGACTTCGCTCCGTAATTGCTGTTTTATTGAAAAATCTATATGTACAAAGAGCAATTACACAGGTTACAGCATAAACGGTTAGTATTGCAGTGCATCAGTGTTCGAGGCAAATCATGCATCAGCACAGGAATTATGTTTTCTGTTCATTTGAGAGATGGGGCGTTAAATGAATCTGATATACAACGGTATAGCTACACATGTATTTGAAATGGAGATTAAAAACTGCACCGCGCCACTGGGAAAACAACAAACTAATAAAACAAATTCAAAACAGACTTTCAGCACTACTTTGATGCAGCCGGTTAATTTTTGAGTCCAGCTAAATGCAGGAGTCCGCTGAAGTCTCCGCCGGGTGCCTGTTCACCTCAGTGAAAACAAAACATTCCCAGCCAGCAATTAAGTAATACATAAATAAATAAATGTAATGTGGTAATAATTAGTGAGCTTTGGCAGTGTTGGTAGGCAGATTTAGCTAACTGCTTCGCCCTGCTTTCAGTGTGTATGCTAAGCTAACGTCTCCTGGCTTCAGCTTTAGGCCTATTTAACAAACAGATATGAGCGCTCCTGTAGGCTAGCAGATCTTCTCATTACATCACTTTAAAGAAGTAATAATCAGGCTACCTTTAATGAAGTCCTAAACATGAAATTGACATGTTTAGGCTACACATCCTTCACCATTAGCCCTCATTCTGTACCGTGCTTGTAGCCACCTTACAAATTTAAGTCAAGCTGGTTTAGGTAGCTAGTTGCTAACTTTATCTGCTGTCTGCTGCTGGGCACAAACCATACAGTGGCTTTATCAGAACTTTCTTTTTGCTGAAAAGTTTTATGACTAGAAACAAGATTGAGCAGACACAAGTTGTGCCATAAAACCAGAAAAATTAGCTGTAAGATGCTACCATGCTCTGTTGTGTCAAGCGTGGAACAGGGGCAGAGTGGATTACCGATCTTCTCATCTAAGTGTTTTTTTATGCTTAATTATTTCAAGTAGTAATAGTTAGGCTGCAATTTATGAAAGCTTGAACACAGCATTGACATGTTTCACTACACTTTATACTTATTGTGGCTAAGCGGTTAGCAAATAGTAGAATTTGTCCATGATTGAACATTAGCCTTTATTTGTAGTTATGCGTGTAGCCCCCGTATAAATTGAATTCAAATATTTACCTTATGTTTGTGTGTTTTAGTCTCAGCCAACTCCAGACTCGCTCTTTGGCTGCTCAGTACTCCGCTGTGTTATCACGAGCTAGCTAGCGAGCTAGTTGCTAACTTTGTCTGCCGTCGGGTGCTTGGCATGAACCATACAGTGGGTTTATCGGGACTGAAAACGGCAGCCCTCCGTGACTAGAAGCAACATCGAAGAGTGAAACAAAACACTAAAGTTGTGCCATAAAACCAGACGGGTGAGCTGTAAGGTGCTAACACGCTCTGTCGAGCTAAGGGGAAGAGTCTGGTGATGATTCTCTGTGTCTCATCACTGTGCAAGTTACTCCTCTCACATTATACCGTTTGATGATTCCTTCCTTCCTTGATTCAAAAAACTTTTAATGAATCCATAATCTAAACCCAACACCACAGAAAATGACCGGGTGTGCAACTTCTCATTGGGAGAAACACACGAGAAAATCATTTTTGAGTATCATATTAGTCCTACATCAAAGGACCAAACAATGGCACACCCACACACTCGGTTAAAAATCTAATTTTTCCGGAGAGGCATTGTACTGGAGTTTGATCCACAGCCAGTGATTAAAAAGAGCTTAAACATGGCAGTTTTCTTTCTGGAGCCACGATGGTGCTGAAATACACTGCCACGACTGTTGCTTGGTAACTGATACGGCACCTGTTCTTCCCGTCATTGCACTAATATTAGAGAGAACTTTTAAAGTCGTGGCAACAACACAACTCGCAAGTGCGATGTCATTTTGACGAGAGCAATGTTGGATAACAGGTCCCTCCCCAGGAGCACTTCACTGGAGAGTGACAGTCAACGTTATGTTGCACTTGTAGTTCTAGAGGATTGTTTTTAACAAGGGGCATAAATACACAAAATAAACAGTGCATGAAAATATTAGTGAATTAAATTGACAGAATATTTCTCATTTTAGTTTTAATTGCGTCTCACATCGCACAATTATGTCATATTTATTGTTTAAAAGTATACGTGGGCATGGGCAGAAATACAGTTCAACAAAGAAGCACGATGAAACTTGCAGTTGAAGTCCTAATTAATTAATTAATTAATTCCCTGCGCTCTCTAATGGCTCATCGTTCATGCTTTTCAGACTTCTGCATCAATGATTAAGCCACTGCTCATCAAAAATAAATAGTAACAGAAGTAAAAATGCAAAAGTAGATGCTCATTTAACAAAGGATGTTTTTCAAGACTTGTCATTAATGCTTAAATACTTTGCATTGTTACTTCTTAAAAAAATACACCCAGAGTCAATTGTTGTAGAATTTTACCACATTTTAAAGGTGCAGTACGAAAGAAATTGGCCACCTGTCGAATTCTTACCCAAAACCAACAGGCAGCAGCATACACCCGACCTGAGTGACCGCTACCTGCTGCTAACTGTGGCGGAAGATGGCTAGTTAGCTCAGCCAGCTGTGCAGCTAGCAGTCGGGACTGGGAGCTCTCAGCACCTGGGAGGTGTTGGTGTTTATGTCGCCTGCATGGTACCTTGAAGTAAGCCAATTTTTTTGACAGCAGCGAAAATGACATGCAGACAGATACATTCTTTATTAAAATATGCCATCTTTATCCAGCGTGTCCTGCGAGGTTGTAATCCTTTTAACGGTAAACATTTTGACTAGTCAAAGAAAAAGCCCAGGTGCTCCTTAAAACATTAACCGTGGCTCTTTCTTATTCAGGCGCCCCAGTGAGTCACGAGAGTGACAGTGAACCAGTGTGAAAAAAATAAAGACAGCGAAACTGATGCAGCTAAATGGACCCCAGCAAGCGTTGTCTTTATGATTTACGTCCGTGCCTTCCCAACTCTGAGATGTCAGAATGTCCTCTGAGTGAGCGAGGCCTGTGAAGTAAAAGGAAAAGGGAAAATAATCACGGCAGCGCTTTGACAGTGGCCCACTTTTAATCCATTTGCAGCCAAAGCGCCATTCAGAATGATCAAGAGAGCTTCAGTGTATTCGTGACTAGCAGACAATCATGTTCTCTTCACCTAATTTAGACACATGGCAGTGTATTAAAGGTCCATTGTGTGGTATTAAGAGGATCCATTGGAAGATATTTAATTGAATTAATATTATAATAATTATCTTGTCATGAGTGTATAACGTAAAAAATAAGAATTGCTGCGTTTTCAGCACCTTAACTCCTTACACACCGGAGCCGTGATGAATATGCTACACAAATACGCAAAATGCTCACCTGCGGATCCTTTGTGTCAAAACCACACACACACCGGCGGCAACGCAAATTTGCGATAGCATGCTCCAATATGTGACTTTGCGACCCAGGTATTTTATATTTACTGCAGACATGACTTGACGGGGACTGACAGGAAAAAAGGCACCAGCTTGAAGAGCTCTGAGAGGTCCCTTGGCGTCTCGCTGACAGGTAGACAGAGGCGGCATTCACAAGGTCCGTCTGTTAAGATGTTTTAATATGTTAAAACAGCAAAGCAACATACAAACGGCGGTAGACCAGCAGCTCCCGTGTTCTGCGAGGTAAAATCACAGTTTTTATCAAAGCCGTCTGGTGGATTTCAGGAGAGCACGGGCGGTTAAAACAGCTTCTGTTCCCCCGTTGTTCCATGTTCTTTGTCACGCTGTCTGTAAACTTTTGTGTCCTTTGTCACATAATACAGGGTGATGAGCAACATATACAATCAACAGGGACGCCACTGGCATTTTGCACAACATGATGAGCAGAACAGGTGAACAGAAAAGTTGCTCTTTCGGCGTGTAATATTCACTTTCTGTGTGAAAATACAACAGCTAAATAAAAAAGAAAAGCAAATTAATTGCACGAGGAAGAGAAACCACCCCCGGTGTGTAAAGCCCTTTAGAATGAGCCCTCTATATCTACAGCGTAAGTGGGTCCTCTTCCACAGAGTGTATTTTCAGGAGCCCAGAATGGACAAACCAAACATTACCTCTAGAGAGGCTCTTTGGTTTTTTGTAAGCAGTTACTGTTGGTTCTCATACGCTTGGAAGGGGAGGGTGAAGCGAGGGGTGTTCTGTTGATGGCGCTCTACAACCTCTCCACTAGATGCCACTAAACCCTGCACACGCGCTCCTTGAAGATTTCATTTTCATCTGGAAGAACGAGGTTAACAAAGCCACAGATGAATGTCGCTGACCTGCAGCGGCGTGTAATTACTCGCAATTGTTCGCACAAAAAATTGGTCTGAATTACGACCAGCTGGGTTGTTAAATGCTGTGCACAATCACACAGGTGATTTCAATTATTCTGTCTAATTGGCTAATCAGGTGGAGCTTTGCCGGGAACGGGCCTTCTTTTCTTTCACAGCAGACATTTTGACATGACGGGAAAACACGGGTGTAGCTAATCACATTAATTGGCTCCTTCCATTTAGGT
Organism: Lagodon rhomboides; assembly: GCA_039737535.1. Classification (NCBI taxonomy): domain Eukaryota; kingdom Metazoa; phylum Chordata; class Actinopteri; order Spariformes; family Sparidae; genus Lagodon; species Lagodon rhomboides. The sequence goes on from CM077803.1 coordinate 14,118,665, forward strand.
GAGTTGCTCCCCGGCATGGTGTACTGGGACAAATCAACAGGACGGCGCTTTTATTAATGTTATTAGCTACACCTGAGCTTCGCCTGCTATACGAGTCAAACTGCCTATTATGTCATTATTATTTGAGCGCAATTTAGAAAAATGAGTGTGTAAAAGTGTAAAAGTGCAAACCACAGCAGCTGCAGTGGGACAAACACAATACTTTTATTCCCAGCGTGGTGAGTGATGATATATTTGGGTCATACTTGAATGCAGCAACATGCAAGCGGCAATATCCAGCCCATCAGGATGATTGATTTCTCCAGTCAACACTGATTCCTCCAGTCAACAAGCCCAGAAGCGACCAATTTTAAGGAGCAGCCATGACTCCACGCAAATATATCACTTCTGCTGTGGCATTACTCTCGGCCCACTTGCTCATGTCGGGCTCCTGTGCTGTGTTTTAACTTCAGCAATATACTTTCATGACACCTTATTACATTTCTTATGTCGTCTGTCCAGTGCGACGCTTTTAGATCCAGTTCGGCTACGCAGTGCTGCTGATTTTCTCCCCGCCAGCTTGTTAATTGCAGTTAATTGTGATCACCTGTGTCTCAAAATGCAGATCAGTCCCTGATTGGATAAAAACCAGCGGCCTCTGGCCTGCAAGAATCAGGATCCGAGGTTATTGCACCAGTCACGCTCCTGTTTCTCTTCATTATACAGAATATCATCAAAACTAATAAATTGAGCGGGCTGGTCCTCCTACCATCCTTTAAGTAATCACAATAATGTAAATTCGACGTGTGAGTCTGCACTACATTTCCCCCCGAGAGCTGAAGTGCACGCTTATGTATGCATGTTTCATACCATGCGCCCACACACGGCAAGACAACTGCTGAAGCCTAAGTTTTGCCGGTTATCTGCAGAGTGGCAGCGGTACAGCGATAAATCACCGCCTCTGACAGATATCTGTGGCTTTCATGCGAGCTCATGAACATCGCCCTGAGAAAAGGGGGAACCGAATGAGACATTCGAGTGCTTAGAATATTTTTCCGCAAACCTCATTGGAGGCAACGAGCCTGGGAAAAGTAAACTTCAATATTCTGAAGAATTGCCTTGTGAAAGGGTATAGTCTGGGGTTAGACAGCAAATGTATACATCTTCCAAACTGGAGTCTGAAAGTCTGCGAAATGAGAAGTATTTGCTGCTGCACGCGCTGCTTCAAGACAAGATGAAGCGCTGCTTAAATTGTAGAGACCGTTGCAGTTTTATATCACCTTATTATTCTGATCAAATACCAAAGTACAAGAGGTGTCACAGCGGTATCATGCAAATATTTGCATAATAATCCTGGAGATTAATCAAACAAACCACTGTGTAGCAGTCATTATATATATTTATATATATATATATAAAAAAGCAAAGCGCTGCACTTTAAAGCAGTGCAAGATAAAGACAAAGAACATCTCTTATCAAGGTCTTGACTCTCTCTTTGTTCCACTTATAATTAGTGACAACATTCAGGTTCCAGTCCTCCCTGATGCTCACAGGAGCATCTGTCACGTCGTCTCTGTTTCAGTGGGACCCACGTAATGCAATTGTTGTTGTGTCTTTGAGACCAAACCTCGAGGACAGAGACGAGCGTGTCCTTTAGTGGAGGCGGCGCAGGAGAAAGATCCAAAGTGGTTTGATTTTGGCCTGCCAGATGTTTGTCGCGGAAAAAGGAAAATTATAATGTGAATCACGCTTTTCTATTTTCTTGTGACATAAAATGCTCCTCAAATAGGCCAATGTAGGATCCCTAATTATTGTTTATCCGAGGTAGAGTGACAATTGCAGTGAGGCCGTCAATTAACCCCCCTTGTTTTAGTTTTTTTCTGCTTGTTGTCATTTCTTGTCTGGAAATACTTCATATCCCTCAAATCTGGACAATCTAAGCTGCAACGTTATGAGAGTCTGTAATTCTATTACAACTGATTTTTTAAAATGTCTGATTGAATCGAATGAACAAAATCATTCTTAACAATCCACAAGTTATTATTATTATTATTAAGTATGGACATTTGAAGTTTTTGAGTGCAAAGGCGTTTTGGTAGTTTCCCCAGTGCTCACATTGGTACTGTTGCTTATTGTGATGTCATTTCTTAGATTGTCTTAAAATGTTTCCTATCCCTAAAATCTGTGGAACGTATGAAACCATAATGACTGATAAAATCACTGAAACTGTGTCACAGTAATCAACCTGCTTCTCTGCTCTACTGGTGACAGCTTTTTGGTTTAGTTATTTCCTGTTTTATTTTTGGTATATTGATCCTTGTGTGTCATGTTTTACTTTCCACTTCCTGTCGCTGTCTGCTTTCTCATGTTGTTTGCCTGTGTGAAGACCCGAAGCCGAATGTGGATCTCCCCGAATTCCACACAGACCATTCTATTTATACCCAATGTGTTGATCAATTCTCGAGGCACAGAGCCAACCTACCATGACCTCATCTGTACCAAGATATAGCATGTGATTTAAATTTATGAACCCTGAAAAACAAGTCTGAAAGGGCCCATCTATTTAAGGGACTTGACCTTTGACCTGAGGCCCCACAGCCTAGGGCGTTCCTTCATAACAAGTATCAATTATCAGAAAATTTAGCTCTTATTCTCCACAAAAACATATCTGAAATGATATCAGAAATTACACCACACTCACCCTTTTCTGATTGCCCTATTAGATACACCTGGCTCGTATAAGTCTTCCCTCCTATTTAATCCCCTGTCTCACCCTCTCTGTCAGTTTGTCTGTTTCGTCTCTGGTGTCCCCTGAGCTTCTTCTTTTGCACTCCTTTTGGTTTTGCCCCAGCCTGTTTTTAACCAGATCTCTTTTTTCCACTTGCCTCTCTGGGCTTCCGTATGTTACCATTTCACATCTTAATGACCCAAAACAAGAGGCGCTTGCTTTTGGCCTGTGGTCTACCATTAAGTATCAGATTGGACCTCCATGAGAAGGTCAGGTCACCCTCTGCTCAGGACTGAGTGACTTCTCGGATATGACACACATGACACGGTTCTCTAAGCGCTGCGTAAAGCACACAGTCCATGATCCTTGTATCCACTGCAGCCCAGATCTCCAACACATTTCTATGCTGCTCGCAGTAGCAGCGGGTTGTGAAAGGGTCCTCATCAATCACTTCACTTCACATATTTTAGATAAGAGGCAGTTGCCCTCCCCACTTGTTCGTCCCTTAACGCGCCGCTTTGAATGAAGATTATTTGTCAAAGCAAACAACTCTTGAAAACACGCGGAAGTCTGGAGTGACACGGCAGCGGGGGAAATTGCTCCACCTGACTCCGCATGCCGCGAGCCAGCGGTACGTCTCATTTCTTGATTTGACTCGCGCACACCTGGAGGATTGATCTGTCTCCTGACAAACACCCCCGCTCCCATCCGTGATTGTCATATCAGCTTTATTTTTCATTTGCACTGGCAAGAGGAGAACTCCAAACAGCTGAGCACCAGCAGAATTCTTGATGTAAATACAAACTTTTCAAACTATAACTCATAATTTTTGATATCTGACATCAGGTGGTGAAAGCTGATACACTGCCATGAACGGATGAGTGATGAGGCCTTTAACTTTATGAGGTCTTTTACCTGAGAGAAAGCGTTTGCTTCAGCGGCGGCATAACAAGATAAGCGAACCAGGTTGGGTAGAATACTACAGCAATTTGTGCAGCGCCGAGGGGGAGCTTTGTGGTATTAGTAGTCAGCTTGGCCTCAGACCTGGCCCGGACACATTTACCTAATCTAACCCTGTGTGAGTTGGTCCGGTTGTACCATGAAGCATGCAGTGCCGAGGCAGCTAATTATGCATTCCTGCGAGTGGCGAAGAGGATGAGATGGGAGGGCAGATACGCACACAGTGATATTCAAATAATATGCCACTCAAATACTTGAAAGTTGGACCACACCAGCGACCCATTTAACAGTCTGGTTTAAAATTCAGCTTTACTTTGGCCATGGGGGGAGGGCAACAGAAATTATAAATATTCCTCCAGTTTCCGAACTGACTAAAACAGGTGAAAAAACTGTGAGTTTTAATGATGAATCAAAGATTCAACACCCACAGGAGCGGGTAATGAAATAATAATAGTGATAAGGGTTTCGTGTTTGCAATTAGGTCTAATGATCGTTTGTGCTGGGCTGCATAATGTGTGATAATTTTGGCTAATATTCCACTGCGTGCTCTGTATTTTATCCATACGCAGAGAAGACTGCTACAGTACCGTCACAAATACGTCTAGCAGTGGACTGAAGTAACCCAGAATAACCCTGGCCAACATGCTTCGGTCTGATGAATCGGAGGGAAAAGAAAGTGTCGCAATCCTGCCTTGAATTAAGTGAGAACATTTTGTCATTTGCTGAATTTTTAAAGTGCTTGCATATCCCAAAATCCCAGCCTTGCTTACAGAGATACTGCTGCGAGATGTTACCTAATCGTATATGTTTAATCATTATTTGAAAATATTTGCTGATTAGATAGGTCTATGTGTTATAGCAGTGATATCTACATGCTGGAGCGCAGGGAGCTAACTTTTGCACAAAGCTAGTTGGGCTAAAACCTACAATTAATGTGGGTCACTCTAAGGTTAATGGAACTGGATGCCTTTACCCCAGCGGACCCAGTCCTCATCTTCAAAATGTTATCACACTTTAATGCTATTTGCTTGCTTTGCTATTTGCCCATGCAACAGTCTCTTCGAGGGAGATAAAAGCAAAAGTGTGTCATTGAATCAAGTCTTTGTCTATTACCTGAGGCCTGTTGGGTCCACGAGGTGCTCCACAGCATGGAGAGACAAAGAAAATCAAAGCTAGGCCAGTGCTTCTAATAATACATTTAATAGATCTTCTGCTCTTAATATATGCCTTAGGACAACGGATGAAATTTAGCAACTGTACTAACTCCGGCATATTTACATTGATGCTCTTGCTGATGTTGATTAATGTGCATTGTCCTAATCAAATAAATAAATAAATAAATAAAATAAAAATAAAATAAAAGGTGCGATATGTAAGAATTTCAGTTAAAAACATTAAAAAATGTGTGTTGAAGAGCTAAGCCCTCAAAACCCTCTTTCTCCCAGCGGCCCAAAGCTCCTGTGCTGGCGATGTAATCACCGACACTCCCTTTGGTAGTCCGGCTAGCTGCATGGCTAACTGAGCTAACAAGCTAACAGTAGCAGCAGTCATGGATGTGTAAAGAGAACACAGTTAGCAGCAGTTAGTGGTGATATGCTGCCCTTGTCTGCAGGGAGTATGAATTCAAGGTGGCCAATTCTTACATGGTGCACCTTTAACATACATCCTAATGTGTCGAGTCATTGTGAGATCCTTGTTGGCTGATGTCAAACAGACATGCTACTGCCCTGTGAGGCTTTGCTTTGAGCTAAATGCTAACATATTTATTTGGTGCATTAACATGCTAACATTTGCTAATTGGCACTCAACACAAACTACAGCTGAGGGTTATTTGAAGTCCATTTGGTTTGCAGGTATTTATTCATAATTATTAAAGTTTATTCTTCATCCCAACCTTAATTTTAAAGCACGAATAACTGCTTAACCACAATTCAAGATCATTAATCTGGGGTCCGCACTCTGGATCAAATTGAACTCATTCATAGATACCAGCCACCTAAATATGCCTCATCAAGATCCATGCATTAATCCCGGAGACTCATTCGCCATCCATGTCCCACTGTCCATTTAGTTTTTTTATGTAATCCTGCGGAGAAACCAACAAACAAACGCAAACAAGTGAGAACGTAACCTCCTTGGCGAAGGTACAGTAACAACAACGGTACATATACACGAACACGTTAAACTTTAACCCCATAATAAGACACACAAGCGTTAAAAATGCTGCTTTAATGTACATTCCAACTAATTGACTTTTGAAGTCAACTTGAAGATAGTAATTAGAGAAGAGAAAACATTTAAAAACATTCCAACCTTGACATCCAACCATGTTGTCACCAATGGGGAGAGAAAGAGGGCGAGCGAGGAGGTGGTGCTGCTGGTGGAGGTGGTGGTGTTGGTGGGGGATGTAGGAGAGAGATGACGACAGGGAGGCTCAACCTTGGTGTGGTCCTGAGAGGGATAATTGCTGGGGCCAGAGATGGAGACTAGGCGACTAATGAGGCAAGTCACTAATTAGCCGCCGGTGTCACTGGCCTTTCTACTCTCACATGCCACCGCATGTGTGTGGAAGTGTGTGTGTGTGTGAAAGAGACAGAGGAGGAGGAGATGAAGAGTCTTGCCAACATAATTTCAGCAGGTATGCATTTTTATGGTCGCTTTGTTCACTCAGATCTAAAAATGCCTTCTTTACAGATAATGGTGCCATAGTAACACAAATTTACGAGGTTATTGCCCCTTTTACTTCTGTATCTATCATGACATAAAAACAGGGCTTTAATACAAGTTTTACAACTAAATAAGGGCGTATATACAGGTTTTTAATCTGGTAAATCCACTTAAAAAAATCTGTGATGGACCCCTTTCGAATTGCCAGTAGATGATTTTGCCTTTCTGTTTTTTTCTGGTGTGTTCAGCCTCACAAATGTGCCAGGAAACAGGGAAATAGTAGAAAAACAGCATGGAGGACAGTGGCAACGTTACAATGATGACTTTGCTGTATCTCTTTTTCAGTCTCTGTTTTCAAACTCAACGCTGACTGAACAATGTTCAAGTGCGACTCGAGCGGAAAGCGCGAAAGCGGTATTGCTTCCAGTACCAGCACCCAGGTCACTGATGCACCGTAACTGCCATGATTTTGTCGGCCTGGTCAGTTCCTCCATAGAAAATTCAACAACAATGGAGGAAGATGTGTGACATTCATGTCGCACAGCAAGAACGAAAGGTGTTGCCCAAAAAAAAGCTGTAAGCTACAGGCATTCCTTCATGGGTTTTAGAGAGCAGACAGTCTCCAGCCACCCACCCCTGATCCTTTTCTTGCCAGAGTTCAGGTGGTTAGACTCAGCGATGCACGCAGACGCCCCTCAGTGGGAGCTACTTGTGTTCCTCCAGGCGCTCTCTGCGGAGACTCTCAAATCGAATCCCCCTCAAGCTGTTGTCCAAGAAGACTGCGCATTTCTGCTCGCCTCAACATCAGCCAAGAGGCCAAGCGACCTTTGTGCTCTCATCCAAGCTGCGTGTTCTGATGGGACCACGGCAGCGCTTTACTGAGGTGCACCCAAAAGGCATTTGGAGCTCTTTTAGCATTCCAGGAAATTTCTGTAAAATTATCCTAAAACCAGTCCAGCCCATGCTTTTGAATGGCCTTAGACTCTTTTGAGAGGCATTAAGCTTTTTTTTCGTTCAACAATTTCACTGAAAATAAACTGAAAAACTGAAAAAAAAGCCATTTTCTGAGAGTAACAGGGGCAAAAACTCATTATAGCTCTTTATATTATATATATTATCTTTATTTACGCTAACTTTATGAATACAAAGTAGTCAAAACAAGTGCTACGGTCGACAAATTGCTTTTTCAAATAACAAAAGGCTTAAAACTACACACATTTTTCATATTTTCACAGTTTAGGGCTTTAAAACTGCAATAAACTATATATTACTGGATTTTAAATCTCATTGGCCATATGATGCATCAATCACCTGGATGCTGGTGTGTAAGAGGCTCAGGAGAAAGGAGAAAGAAGAGAGAGTGGGTCACTTGTTAACACGATCACTCACTGGCTGTTGTAGGCTCTCGGGGCGGACATAGAAGCTCATAACTGCCATGTATACGGAATACTCAAATTATTTTATACACTCAAAACATGCGCGTGGGCCCGCCTCTTAAAATCTGATGTTCAGCAAGCACAGAGAAAATCAACACTTTCAGCAATGAATGTGAAAATAGCCTTCTAGTGTGAAACTTGGCGCATGCATCATTCTACAATTGTAAGAACATGAAGAAAAAGTCATTTTTGACTGCAAGGAAACTTGGACACTTTTTATCTCCTCCTCACTGGAGAGAAACATGCAACAAGTTCCATGTCTATTAGTCTAAAAATGCCCATTGGGTATGTGAGGGCATTTCACAGGCCAATATGCTGGAGGTCTGTCACAGTCTGCTGCACAAATTTGAAGTGTCAAGTTGTGAGGTGGCACTAGGTGTTAGAGACTTCAGCTTTGGCGTCAGTTCGAGTCACGCCGGCTGGACTATGTCTACTTTATGTTGGAGGTAATAGGTCTGCGCCCCCTGCCCTGCCAGTATGGCGGTGTAGGTCGTCTCCCTGTGGAACTTTGGGTGAAGGAGAAGGAGACCAGCTAATGTGCAAAGACCTTCACACATCACTCTGGCACCGCTATTTTTCCCCTTCAGCTCCTTATCTAGAGGGCAGAGGAGATGATGAGACTTTACTGTAATTGCTATAGAACAGAAAATTGGAGAGGCGCCAATCTAATTGCTTTCCATGTCTGCAAGGCCATCAGTCAATGGTTGACTGGGATGAATGCGGTTCACCTTAGTTTGGGTACAAGTTTTGGCTTTTTTTTTTTTCGCTGTAAATGAAAATAATGCTGCTAAAACCCAAATTATGAGGATACGGAAATCCCAGAATGAGAGATGCTATCTACGTCTGTTTCCCATTATATTTTGAAGATGACCGCTGCAGTAAATGAGGAGGTTATACCTCACATGGCAGACAATATTCGGGATGTTCCTCTTGACTAACTTCCCTGACATTTAAGCTGAAGTTTAACTTGTCAAAAAAAAAACTGTCAAAAATTGAGCAACATTTTCTCCTTTTAGGTTTAACTTGGTTTGAAAAGAGAGAAAAACACTTCTTTGGCTTTGGCGAAAAAAAAAAGAAATTTATTGAAAAAACATATCCCTTTAAATATGTGAATACATCTTAGATGCAACAGTGACAAGTGTTGTTAACATTAGCAACGGATGCTTGTTTTTAATAAAAGACACATTTGACTAGAGAGACATGACGTTCCAGTGCAAATGATATCAATATGTATTTTAAATGTGTACAGCTGTTTGACACAGATCCAGTCTTAAAAGTCCTGAACTGCTCACAGGCTCATCAGGGCTGCCCCAATGTTTGACAACCAATATACAACAACCAATGAGAGAGGCATCCCGGAGCAGCTGATGGTGCTGCCAAATGGTAAACAGTCTTCCTCTTGGAGCTAACATTAGCAGGTATAATGCCGTTGACAGAACCTCCTCACCTCCAGTTCTCGCTGAAGAATGGAAAACCTGTGCTGACCGTGTCTTCCCACTCATCCAGACTTGCCTACCCTTCTGCTTTTGTTCTGTTTTTTTCTCTCACAACAACACGTTATTACAGCAAGCTGTTGCGCCACGCTACTCTCCATTTTGTTTATGTCTACTTCCCCAGGAGATTACGTGATCATGTGTGATTCCAGCTCCAGCCTGCAGAGCCATGAAGCCAGAAGCCGCGCCCCCGCTGCTGCACAGAGTTTACTCAGCAATGAACCTGTGAAGTGTGAAAAAGATCGGATGAACGGTGATAGAGATATGTAAGTAACAGACAGACAGACTGAGGTTCCTTGTTTTACAGTTAGATGATTGCAATAAGTTTAACTGACTAGTGATGGTAACAATGTTTAATTGACAAGCCGCTTATATCCTTTGACAATATATAGCAGGTTGTTGTTGCTATTTTATTCCAGCACTTTGGTATAAACCCTTAAAAGTTTCTATTTTTCTTGTGTGTTCTGTTTCCAAGTACCGCAACCACAACATACAAACTTGATGAAATTCACACCCTGGCGATTGTCTCAGTAAGTGTGGCATTTTCCCTCCCTCCTCTCACACTGAGTTTGCTCTGAATTGTATGCTCAATGTCTTCATGACCAGAATCATCTAACGCCTTTTTTTCTCAGACGGTTTTCAAAGATAGCATCATATCACCCCGACTTGTTGCATAAGCTTCGGCTAATATAACATAAAAACTTCGAGACTCCTCAGGCGCCGATTGATCGGAATAGATCTGTGGCGCTTCAGCCGCTGCTCGCTCTCCATACCGCTCGGCGCGGCTGTAAAATGAATCTCGAGTGAGTGATACGGAATACCAAACACACTGAAAAGGTCAGTCAATATCTAATTGCTTTGTCAACTCTGTCTTTATTCATATCTTAAATATTTAATACTGTCATAAAAAATTCAGAGGCGGGATAGTCGAGTTTGGACTCAGGAGGCGGAATCGGGGGGAAAGATCTCATTAGGCATTTTTCATAATGAATGACATCTTCTCCTGTCAGTAACAGGCTGCTTAACATGGGCGCTCACACCTCCGGGGGAGATCACCTTGCCTCCAATGTGTGAAATGTAAAACAAAGGAAATGAGAAAATGTTTTATCTTATCATGAGGATAAAAGATAAGAAACCCCGCAGCTGCTGTAGGCATAGTAATTCCACCATTGTCTGCTTCCAGCAGGGAAATGTGATAATGTATTTATTTGATGAGATTTGGCTTTTTAAAAAGGTTCACTGTACTCCTTATCTGACACACTAGAAGGAGAATTTGTCTCAATAGCAGCAGTTTTTTTTTTTGGGTGGGGGGATTTCCTATTTCCCAGAGACGATAAATTCACTTCCTTCTTTTAGAGTGACTTGCCCTCTGCGGTCCTATCAGCTGTGAGACGAACGCAGCGCGCGCCATTGGTGTAGTCCTGGCAGAAAGCTGCAGAGGCGAGAGTGCAGATAAAACAGCACGCTCTGAGTCACACACCGGAGAGCAAACTTCGTCGGGCTGGATTAACACTCGCAAGCTCCCGAGCAGGAAGGCAATTACTTGTGTTAACACTGATATCCACTGTAACGCCCCTTGACGACTGATTTCTCTTTGTGTGCGTGTGCGTGCTTGTGAGTGTTTATGCGAAGCCGGGGAGGAGATAAAGAGTTTTTCTCCCCTTTCTTGCCTAACATGGTGTACGTATCCCACGGAAGGCTTGAATGCAATAAAGGCAAACAAACAGTAATGAGGTGACGCCGTGGCTGTGTGTGTCTGTGAGCGAGAGGCTAATTTGCACCTCTTGAGCGCTCGTGGCTTCTTTTTAAACTCCGCTGCATCGCAGCGATATTCCATGACAAAAAAAAAAGCTACGAAACCTCCTTTCAATTAAAAATAGAGAGTGTGGGCAAAACAATGAAGCACTGCGAACCAACTGGTAATTCAAGTTCGGATGTCCTTTTGAATTTCTATACTCGAGCTCAGGCACAGACAAAGGTGGCCCCATACTTTCAAGAGCTGGACCCCTGGAGAAGTTTTTTTAGCCCGAACGCGATGTATTGTTGAGTTTATCGAGCCGGTTTTCAAGGGGAAAGTTTCCACATAATGACGGGCAATATCTTCATTTGTGTTTTTTGCGTTTTGGTGGGGAGTGTATTTATATCGTTTGTGCACTTTTCACAGGGGAGTCGTGCCTGAAAAGTTACCAGACGTAAAACTTTCCCGCAAACTTTTCCAGCAGCGGGAGTGTTCTTGTTTTGTTTTTTTTTTGTTACACCCGTCCCAAACTTCTGTGCTTTTTTCGCTTCAGAGCCACTCAGATGTTGCCGCTGTGTAGCAAGGTCACCCCTACCGACACTACCAACACTACCGACACCTTTATTCAGCTTTCCAGGCCTCTCACTGACAGACCCCACCCTCTAAAGCCCCCTCAAAAAAACACCCACACACATGCATTTATTCAGCATCCACTCAGTTCCCTGCGAGCGTGCCACCTCTCCCATGCCAGGTTGATTGACATCTGATCACCGTGACTGACTTTGGCAGGTTGTATTGCTGACAAAGTCTGACAGAGACGGAGAGAGACACGGGAAGCAGAGCGTGCGTGTCCATTAGAGACAGATCCAAACGCCGAGAAAATGAAGCAAAACAGAACGAGGTGCAGACGAGAAACACGACGCAGAAGGAGAGAAGAGGCAGGCAGAAGTACAGAGGCTGAGATAAAAAGGGAGACAGAGAGGATTGAGTGTGCATTGTAGCGGCGGCTGTGCGTGTGTGGAGAATTTCAAGTCGAACGCGTTGGCCGATGCAGTCGAGGTAAGTGTGCGTACAGGAGCTGCTGCTGCAGGAGTGGCTCTCCTCAGACTGTGGTCAGTGGATCTTGCTGGCCCTCAGAGCCGCTTAATGTTACAAAGCCTCTTAATCAGCCCGCGTCTCCCGAGGACAGAACACGCAACCTCCATACCTGGAGTGCCATCGAAGCTCCGGTCGCACCAACGCAGACTCACGGACACACACAGACACACACACACACATGCTGCCACACAAGAACTGAAAAGCTAATTTTTCAAATCTAGAGAAAAGGCAGCGACTCGACTCAAGGTGAGAGCTGAGAGAACAGAGAGTTCGGAAGGCTGACTGTCATTTCTGTTCAGGGCTGTGGGGCCAGGTGTTGACATTTACTTTAAGTAATCACTTGAATGAATTATTGAAGGTTTTTTTTGGGGGGGGGAGCAAATACGGTGAGCAGTTTCATCACCTTGGGATCATAAACCATCAGCAAGGCTTATAAGGTGATCCGGGTGGGTGTAAGATAATGTGTGAAATCTTTCCCTCCCTGTTTCATTTTGGTTTGCAATCACTGATTTCCCGAGAACTTCGGACTGCACGGATATCCAGACCAAACACTTGGAGTCACAAGTGAAGTTTCAAGGGCATGATCCCTTATTGGCTTCCCGCCCGCATCTTCCAAGTTGGTAGCCGGACACGCGGCTGCACAAGACTTGAATCAAAGATTCGAAGGTAATTGATGGGTGGTTTTTTCCTCTGCACCATCCAGATACCTTGATATGAAATCTGAGAGAATATATTCACAAATGTGCAAATGTATCCTGTTCCTTATCTCTGCAGAAGTGTTATGATTTTCGTCCTCTTTTGTATATTTCTATATCTTTAATTCATGTTCCTAGTTCCCTTCTTTTGTTTTTAGTTCCCCTTTCAGGGTCTCAGGGTCAGTTTCCCTTTTTATATTTCTAGTCTCTAGTGTGTGTGTTTCTAGTTCCCATTTTAATTTCCTAGTTTGATTTTTCACTTTTCCAGCTTCTTTTTCCTGTTCCAGTTCACCTTTCATGTTTCTAGTTCCCTTATTTTTATGTTTTTGTGTTTCTTTCATATGTTTCTACCTTCATTTGCCTTTTCATTTCTAAAGTGCCTCTTTTTATGTTTGTAGCTGCTTTTCAGTGTTTCTAGTTTTCTAGTTATGTTTCAAGATCGACATTTTTGTAGTTCCCAGTTGTCTTTTTGTTGTTTTTAGTTCCCTTTAGTGTTTCTAATGATCTGCTTTTCCTTTCGAGAAATTTCCGTTTTATGTTTCTGGTTCCCTTTTTTAATTTCTAGCTCCTTATTTATGTTTTTATATCCCATTTTTGTATTTCTCATTTGCTTTTTTATTTGTTAAGCTTCCCTTTTTTATATGTCTAATTCTATTTTAAAGTTTATGTTTCCAATCAAATGTTTCCAGAGCAATTGTAAACGATCCAGGTTTATTTTTTCCCGCCCCCCCCCCTTTTTTTAATGTTTCTAGCTTCCAATTTATGTTTCTACTTTCCATTCTTTTATTTCTCATTCACCTTTTCAATTTTGAAGTTACTCTTTATATTATTCTAGTCACATTTTAATGTTTCTAGCTCCAATTTATTGATTCTAGATCAGTTGTTCATGTTTCTTATCCATTTTTTCCCAGTTCCCCTTTTAAAGCTTGTTTTATCACTTCGTGTTGTTTACGTTTGCTGTGTATTGTTGTGCACTATGATGTGCACTTGATTGATTTGTTTCGCAACGATGAAGACTTGGTAGAGGTCCCCTGGCCTCTTTCCTCCCCTGCACATATCCTTTGAGCTCCGTTATTGTATGCCTTTTACCATGAAGTTTCCATCGTGCATACAAATGAAGACTAAAAAGATAATCATGAAAAATTAACTAGGACGAGAAAAAAACATTCTCCGAGGTGCTACTGCACCTTTGTGAGAGTGATACGTTTAAATCAATAAGAAATTCAGACATTTTCCCAGATCAGTTCGCAAACTGTTTTTCCAAGACAGCTTCATCTGAACGTGCCTTCAATACAAACTAATGCTGTGGACTGCACTCACAAAAACCCCTCACCTCCACCTCTGCCAAAGGGTTCTATGAGTCATTATTCTCTGCATTGAACAAACAAAACTGACAAAAACACAGCCTCCCGAAACAGTGAAAACCCCTGTCTGCTCCTGAACACCACGGTTCATCTCTGTTCTCCGCAGACATTCTCTGCGCTGTATTGATCGCTCGCTGCAGGAAATCTTCCTGTTTCTCCTCCTGCCTGTATTCATGTCTGAGCTTCGAGATCTTCCTTCGCTATTGAAATGTTCGGCTGAAGACAGGGAGAGATGGTGGACACGCCTCAGCTGCGGCTCCACGTGGAGATCCAGCTGATTTCTGAACAGCGTTCCTGTAATTGAGATGTCCTCGGAGGCAATGCCTGCACAAACGCAGCGCAAAAAAAACGAATGGGAGAGAGTGAAGTAAAATTCATCACGAGAATTTAAGATCATAAGGAAAACACGCCGTCCTCTCACCTCTTCTCCAGCTGGAAATAGCCTTCATGTCTGACAGTATTTGAAGCTGAGGACGTGTTTCCTGTTCTGGTCCCATTATTTCCTAATGATGAATCTCTGCTAATGGTTACTCTCTCCTGTGCCGCTCTGCGGTGCTCGCAATGGGCTTCTTGTTAATTGGCCTTTTGACAGTGATGCCCACCCACCGGTGGCCAACTGGGGTTTGATAAATGAGGTGCTCACTTTACTTGCACTCCCTCCATGCTTCATGTTCGGAGAGTTGAGTGAAGAGGGTGTTTGTTTTCCGTAGCACTTTATGAGAGGCGAAGTACGCTTTGATGCACACGACCACTCGTAAGAACCGCAGAATGAACAATGCTTGTGTGTGCGTGAGCTCTCTGTGCCTAAAAGAAAGTCCACCTTAATATGATTTGACACTTAGGGCTACTTGCAATACCTTTTTTTTTGTTATTTGCTTGTGTACATTGATCTTCAGTGCTGAACTGCACACAGAACATAAGGTTGAAGTTCTATTGCAGATATTGCCCAGTTGCATAAAACATCTGTGGTGCATTTCAGGTGCTTCAAGGCTCCACATTTAACACATTCAACAATCACACAAGGGCAAGTCTGGCACAAAAGAGGCACGAATAAAAGTTTATCCACCAACAGTAATCCTTGGTGGTGCAGAATTCAAAGCAGCTCAAACACTCTGAGATTTCTTACCTGGCGTAGCTTTCAGACTTTCAGACCTACGAGATCTACGAGACTGCTCTCATTCCAAGGTCGCCACACATCAAAGCTTCTCACACTATCCGCCGTCATACCGCAAAATCGGGGCTAACCTCTTCAGGAGCGGGGGCCGGCGACCCCTCGGCCGAAGTTGCTTTTAGCCCATTCTGGATTGTGCCAGTGTTAAAGCTTTCTTAGCCTTCGGGCCAACAGCTCCGAAATGCACTGAAAGCCACCGATTGCGCGTTTTTGAAGTGCAGCTATTATTTTAAATGGCGCGCACCAAAATCAATGAGAAGCGCGTCACACCGCTTTGACTGAAAGGATGGAGAGAAAGAGGAAAGCTCCACACTGCTACACCCTGCAAAAACACACTGCCATCAGTAATGACTGAATTTAGCTGTCGTATGTGCGTGTTGGGGCGTCCTCGTGCGCAACTGAGGTCTCTAAGAGACTATGAGTACTACATATAAACAGCAACAATTTTCCCCAAATACTACTGGTTCTGCAGTGTTGGCGTTTAAATCTGATGCCTGCAGTGCAACATGGGAGCATGAAATGACGCACACAAAATGAGTGGCATGAATTACAGCTTCCTAGGCTTCGCGTG
This sequence comes from Lagodon rhomboides, assembly GCA_039737535.1. Lineage (NCBI taxonomy): Eukaryota > Metazoa > Chordata > Actinopteri > Spariformes > Sparidae > Lagodon > Lagodon rhomboides. The sequence goes on from CM077803.1 coordinate 14,134,565, forward strand.
AGGCTAATAAGGTTCTAAGAATGCTTTTAGCCCTGGGCTAAGTGCGGCGTGAAAAGCCCTTCACAGATGCACGAGGTATCTTAAGTGTCTTTATGGGAGGCACTGTACCAGGCTTTCAAACCCATTCACGGCAGTATTAGACGCTCAGAGAGAGTCAGGTGACGTAGTATGATGAGTTTGAAAGAGCAAGGGAGTCTGTGAAGGAGGAGGTCGGGGTTGGATGGATCGGTCTCGGCTGAACTTCCATCATGCACGTAGCATACTCATCTCAACCCGAAGCCATCATCTTTTCCTAAACATTGTCAAAATTGGTGCCTCGACGGAACCAAACTGCGTCCGTCACAATGTTAAAGACGTGCCGGAAAGTTTTTTTTTTTGGCAGATGCCGAGGGAGAGTGACAAAAAGTTGGTATTTGAAGACCAGGTTGGATCTGCATGGCAAGCCAACAGTTTCACGCCTGTTTGATGCCATTTCTAATTTTCCATTCCAGAAAACCAATACCGACAACCTAGCGTCTTACTGAGAAACGGGTCCTACGTGAGCGCATAATTCTCAGCTAAAATTCGAGCAGCTTTTCCTAAACCACACTGATTTTTTTGTTTGTTTGTTTGTTAGAACCAGGCAAGACTCTGTCGGGGAAAAAGGAGATGTCATCTGCTTCCGTGCACCCATCGAGATTCAGCAACATTTAAATGCAAATGCGGTGACACTTGTGGGTTTATTCCACTTCTGCTGGCGGCATTGGCACCCACACAATCCCGACGAAGCGGCCGAGGTTTTGAGTCGCAAACCTTTAATAAACAACACCTCACGATGCCGTTTTCCTCAAAACGCTGAATTTAATTGTGGCACATTTATTCATGAGCATTAAACAAAGCCAGGGCTTTGAACGTCGCAGCGCACGAGGCAGGTAAAGGATAAATGTGGCGCACTTAGATTGAGTTTTACTGGCGTGATAGTGTCAGTTCTATGTCAAAATGTACCTTCCCATAAATGGACAAAGTAATTAATACTGTAGAAATCTGGACACGAAGCCTGGGTTGTTAAACAGCTGAATAATGGCAGTAACCTCCAGGGGGCAGTGAGCTACCAAATTAACCTCAGGTCGACATAATTTACAAGACAGGGTGCACAAATTCCAGCAGACACTTCCAAAGGTTGCATTATTTCATATCTTCTGGTATGACTCCTGCTGTAATAGAAAATGCTTCCTCTGTCCTCTCTCTGTGTCCTTGCATGCTGGGGAAATATTTTTTAAATATTGCTTTAAAGCCTGGAAAGAAATGTGAGAGGGAGTAGGTCAATTAACATGCCTGGCATTTTTTGGTCGCATCTTTCAGCGCTCTGCTTCTGTAATGTTTCGCCTCGCAGGCTTGTGTTCGCCGTCGCTTCCTCCTTCCCTCCTGTGTGTCTCTTTCAGTTTACTTTTAATTCGTTCTTGTACTCCACTTTCCTCTGTACACTGTGTTTATTTCCTCTCCCGTGCTGCGTCTCAGCCTCTTAATGGATTGATCTAAGTGCTCTCCTGGTGCTTTGCAGCTGCTTGTTGTTCTTTATTGCAGCGGAGGCTTGGCCTTAAGGCGTTGTAGTTTCTTCTCTTGTCCCGCGGTGGGGCAACGCCTGATGCCCTTGATGGGACGGCCCCGTTGCACTCAGACTCATTAGCCAGCAGATGTGAGATGTCACCGTATATCACAGCGTCAGGCACCGGGTGGACACCTTTTTTTTCGCCAAGGTGTGAATAATATATCAGATTTTGTTTACAGACATTATGCAGTCGGCACCAGTCCTCCAATATCTGCCGCTGCACAAACTTAAGAGCCACCAAGTCGCCCGAGGACAGATAACACTGGCGGAACACTTCCAGCGTTCTCTATCACCTTGCCTCCAAGTTTACAGTTGCCTAACTATGCGTGGTGACACCGCCCTCTGCGAGACACGCCGGGAGTCGCCGGGTAGGACGTGTCACAGTGTGCGATAGTATCTCAAAGGGACAATCTCAACAACAGAGGAGGTGCCTGTCCTCTGGCCTCCCTCCAAATCCTATTTGGATGGGGAAACTGATTAGAGTGTCCCAATGTGAAGAGGCCAAATCAGATCATGTTCGCTGCTCCCAGTTTGATTAGAGATTAATTGAAATGGGAACCAAGCCTCATGGGAGTGGAGTGGAAATAACAAGGGTAACAATGCTTCACACGCACTTCGCCTCCCTCTCCGTCTCGCCTTCTCGCCGTCTTCGGTTTGGCTACACTCTCATCAAAGGTGGAAGAACAAAACAACTCGCACGCATACTTATCCATGCTAATTGCTACAACTAATAAAGCATGCAGCTGGCTTGATTCGAAATATCCTTTATTTGGCTGACTTCAATGCCTGTATGTTGATTTATCTCTCTGTTTCGTGCAGCACGCCTGACCTTAACAGGAATACTAGCTGCGGGTTATCTGTGCCTCAAAACAAACCTGATGATAACTGGGGCAGATTTGCCGCTAATAATGCTGTTTATTTTTGAAACAAGGGATCTTTGATTTCACGCAGCCCGTGCCCGTTTGTTGGCTGAAATCTTCTGAAGCCAATTAGGCTAATGTCAGCACCATGACTTAGTTGAAAACAGTGTCCCCAGCTGACTTTTTAACCATTCAGGCTGTTTTTAAAAATGTGCTTGATGCCTACATACATGATGCAAAAAAGCAGGCAAAAGCTGCCCTGGGCAAAAAAATCAGCACCTTCATAGAAGTCATTGGAATAAAGAAAGCAGTGGGGGACTCAGGGTGTTTTGGTAAAATGTTTGCTCTTTTGGAGATTTTTTGACAATGATTTTGTATTCTAGCATTGGAGACTAATGTTGTAATGTTGCAAATATTAAGTCGGAGTCTTTTATTTTCAGTAGACACAACGGGAAGCAAGGCTACAGCTAGCGCCCCAACTATTAGCCCCTCAGTGGTTTTAAGAAAGTTTTGGGTTAGTTATTCTTTCCTGTTTTATTTTGTAAGTTCTTTCCTTGTGTGTCATGGTTTTGTGCTTGTAACTTCCTCCCTTTGTCCTCTTTTACGCCTTTTTTCCTGTTCACCTGTGTTTCATGTGTTAATCAGTGTGTTTGAGATTGTGTTTGTCTCTCACTGTGGTCAGTTCGTCTGTTCTGTTACCCCTGTGTTCCCAGTGTTTCTTCGGTTTGTACTTTATTTAGTTTTTGTATTTTTGAGGTTCTTTATTCTTGGATTTGCCCCTGCCTGCTCGTTGCCTTTTGTTGCCAGCCTTTTTTTGCTTGGACTTATTGGACTTTGGTTTACAGCTTTAATTCTATTCCCTACCTGCCTCCTCAGTGTTTTGCCTTTGGATCCTCACTATTTTTAACAGTTTTGTTTTTATAATGCTGGGTAGAGCTACCTTGTTCTTTAAATATGACAAGAAAAATGTAAAATCAGTTGTATTTAGCCTAATTGTTTGGCCACCCAGCTTACACACTCTGACTGACTACCATGACACATTAGATTTATGCTTTATTGTTCGTATTTTCAAACTGTATGTTTCTCCTGTGTGTGTGTGTGTGTGTGTTTAATATTAAGTGGATCTGTTATTGTAAAATAGGCTCTTTAAAAAAACAGAAACACTAATTTCCTTGAAAGTAATGCCAGGTTACTACTGGAACTAATAAGCTCATTAGCAGGACATGCTAACTTTGCAGGTTACATTGGAACAGACAAAAACACAGTTTAATAATCCTTACCCAAAGTGAAATTGGCCTTAAAATCATAGGACATTTCTTACAGTTTTGCTCTTGTACTTTCAGTTTTGGAGAGGCTAAAACACACCTTCCAAACTCGACACTTCATTACTTATGTGTGAAGTATCGCTCTGACAACAGCTCCAAGCACGTCGCTTTAACATGTTGAGCTTGGTGCCTTGTTAATAAACTTGCTTTGGGAAGCTTAGTCAATTATAACAGCTTTAATATTCATAATGGGAGATGGATTAATGAGATGATTATGTTAATATGCAGTCGGGAGTTAATTCTATACTTACTGTAGTAATTTGCACCTCATCAGTCAAATCCAATAATTGTTACATACCACTTAGAATAATTTGAATATAGTCACAGAATCAGTATGTGATCAAACTGGAAAGAAATTGCACCTTGCTGACTTAATCTAAGGCTTTGTGCGCGTCCGTTTAAAACTTTCCATAAAATCAGTCAGTGTGAGTACTCTTGAATTGTCAGTGAAACACTCCGACCTCCTTTCGCACTCAGCAGGGTTGATATTAGTATTGTATTTCACTGTTAGAGCTGCCTGAAGCTCAGCCATTTCATAAGGCTTGATTGCGGTTAGTACTGTTTGATATGGCTCTGCTACCGCCAGGGTCGCTCCATAAATCTCCCTCACTCAGCTGCTCCTGCTCCTCTGATCCTCTGTTTTCCTTTTTTGATGGAAGCCACTGACCAGAAACATTAATAAGGAGAAGCGCTTTAGTCACGCCCCATAAAGTCACACGCCGCGGTCGTTAAAGAACACTGGGAGGAAATCATTTGTCGCGTTTTTGATGTAAATTGTTTCAAAGACAACGCCGAGGACTAATGAGCGGCGGGGCGAGCAAACAATTTGGGTTCTTAAATGTTCTGAGATGCCAAAATTAATGTTTGAAATCTGGTTCTGGAGATATGAATCGATCACGTCGCGTTTCATCATCCGTCACGATCGGGCCGCGGTGCTGCTCGCTGCCGGCCCTCGTGGTTGATGACTCGCCATCTGCAAATTAGCATAGCCAGCTTCTGTTAGTAGCGAGGCGTGTGTTGTGTTAGGGATTTGTAGTCAGTGAGTCAGAGTCTGATCCGCCTGATATCGTTGGATTTGCACCCTCAGTGGAGAGTTTTATTCTAAAGGCAGCCTGTCAGTATGAATGGAGCACACATGTATGTCCCCTCTCCAAGGATGCTGGTACTTACCGCTATCTACTTCCTATGTAGTGCACGTGCGTGTGTTTGTGTGTATGTCCTTGAGGCCTGTGCACGTGGGTGTAAAAAGTGAGGGTGTATATTAATGCGAGTGTGTGTTTTCCTCTTTCTCTCTCTCTCTCAGGACGAGCAGTCCCATCCGTCTTCTGTGCTCAGTAATGGGGGCTCAGGGTGGCTTACGCTCGGCCCCCTGATCCGTCCTCATTTGGTTGGCATTTCGTTACGGGCCAGACACTCTTCCTGTGACACGGAAAGAAAACCCAGACCAACCCTCCCTCCCCCCCTCCCTCCACCTGCCATCCTCTTCGCGATTTCTCTTCCTTTTCCTCCCTCCCTCTCTTTGCCTGACAAAAAACAAACACACGCACACAGGAAGACGCACACACATTTTCTCCCCCCTGTCTGCGTCTCGGCTTTCACACCACTACCACAGGACGAGGCAAAATGAGGACAAATTGATATGAATCCCAAGGAAAGAAGCCGGAGGGGGGTGGAAAAAAAAAAAACAGGTAGCAGCAGCCGCCGGCAAGGCAACTGTAAGCATAAATCCACTGATATACTGCCGTGGTGTTCGCTCTGTAAGTGCATCCATTCCTCATTATGATGCCCATAAAGGACACGCAGGAAGAACTTCTAGGACGACCCAATGTCACCCCAGCATCACATGCAGCGGATCACGCCCTTTGATTTTGAATTTGCCGTCAATATTGATTTCCAATAATCACGGGGGATACTTCTCCAAGCTCTGTGGCTGTTCCATAATGGATTTAAAAAAGGGGCCACGCAGTACAAATAAAGGCGAACAGAGTCGACCTGAGAGGAGTTATCTGCTTCATGTGGCCGGGCAGCGTGCCGCAATGCACGCTGAATACCCTGCGGCTTCAAACAGGAGCCGACAGCGAGCTGAGGCGAACCTCGTCTCGGTTAACGGCAATTCCCCCTTCATAGTGCTCCTCCAGCCCTGAGCTGCTGGTCCCAAAACAAAGCCAGTCAATCTAATCATGAGAAGAGGTGAGCGGGGAGAGAGCAGGAGCAGGAGCAGGAAAAGAGATGGAGGCTGAGAAAGAAAAGAGCTGTGAATGTGTGTGTGTGAGAGAGAGAGGGAGAGAGAGAGTGAGTGGGAGATAAGGCTTTGCATCATCAATCCTATGAACTCGGAGGCCCCTGGCTGGCTTCTCAGAGGTGTTTGTGTGTCTAAAACCCCGAATCATCCCGTCCACTGCGCCCGCTGTCTGAGAGAAAAACTGTTCAGAGTTGCCGGTACCTGCTTTTTTTTTTCCCCTCTCAGCCCACTCTCACACCTCTCCTCTGTTTTAGCGTCGCAATTAGGGCACCCTTATTGTTTCGCATAAAATAAAGCTCATCTACGGAGGACCCACACTTTCATCCGGTGAAATTTTATGCACACGCACACTGTCGGGTTTCCTCCGCAGCACATGGGAATAAAGGTCCGCTGTGTAGGTGTGTGCGGTGGGGCTGAGCGCTCAAGTCTAGTCAGCACAACATGGTTCCTCCTGGCCGCTGGATAGCTCGACTGCTGAGCGCTGCAAGTACAGTACATCTCAATTTGTTCTGGGAGGGATCAAATTCTACCGCCTTGCAAATCTCACCGAGCAGCAGGCGGAGGCACACAGTGAATAAATAGGGGGAACAGTAGGAAATATAATAGAGCCTTGTTTGAACCATTAGGATCCAGTCGAAGCCTGGATATCTGTATCTACAAACTCTAAATCTGCGGGGAGTCTGGCGACGCTGGAATAAATCAATGAGATTCAGGATAATTACAGGCCGCATGTCAAGCAAAATTGCTGATCATATTTGCATCCCTTTGTAGATGAAAGGCATGTGCGCTGTAAACATCACCGTATAGGTGAATAGTCAAAAAAAAGAAAAAAGAAAATACACTGTCTTCTCCATCCTGGATGACAGTTCAAACAGATCTGAAGCCTTATTAATAAGCACAACCTTCTGATGGATGTTATTAATCTTTCATTGAGAACAGGCCCGAGATAGCAAAGAATAAGTCCTTAAAGGTCTGGAGATAGTTGAAGAGCAGAGGTTGAGAAAGGACAGCTCCACCCTAATTACCGTCATCACTCACCCTTGCCCATAACGTATCTCATACTCTTTAGTGGAAATAAAAGAAAACCCATTGCTGGGCCCAATAACTGATATCACACAGCTGAGGAGGAGTTTTAGCAAGAAGGACAATTTCTTTGCTGATGTTTTATCATATTTTTTTCTTCTTCAAGGCGGTCAGAGGTTAAATTAATCACCATTTGCTTGCAGAAAGGAGAAGTCGTCTTGAATAACTGGCATTAAATTTAGAAGGGTTAATGATTGATTAACACCGAGTTAAAGATTCACTGCTGTTCTTGTATAACTTTTAATGCAACCAGAACACTCCTCACTTTTAAAAGGGGCTCTATATTACAATTATCAGCAAATTTACATGTAAAAATCACATTTTTATTACATATATTTTAAATACCTATTCAGGAGTGGAAGATAAGATGTCACTATGAAAGTTTGGAGTAACGTTAGAAATAGCCCCTCTTGTCCAGTTTTTTAAATCTGATTTGGGGAAGTTAACATTCTAGCAACTCCAGCCAAACGTACGCTCGATAGCGTTGTGTTTGCTAAATCCTGAAATCCAATTTTAAGTGTAAAAGTAAAGCTATCCTGGAATACAAGAACAGTGCCCGAGACAGGCAGCCTTGCTTTAGCCTCAGGTTCTTAAACATTTTGTCCAGCAGGCCCGTGTAGCCACCATGTTTGCTTCCTGTTTCGAAACACATCAGTAGGAAACATGAAAAAGTCACCTAAAGACGGATTTCCACAAACTCCCCGTTTAGCTAGCGGCTACAGCTGATGAAGCCTGCAGGCTTGTTGTCATATCAGTAGTGAAAGTCCAGTCATCGGCTTCAAATGAGAAACCGGCTGTTGTTTACTTTTGTGTGAAATCTGGAACACGTTGTTCAAAACGTGACAGGGAATTACTGAGCGGCAAATCTGCTCGTGTTATCGCGAAACTGCATCAATGTGCAGTGCAAGAACGGAGAGCTTGACAGGCGTAGCAACAGGGGGATGATGCTTAACTGTTCTGTTTGAGTGTTGAATGCAAAACTGAACACTGAGCACTGAAACTTAGGCCGAGTCTGCTGTGTTACAATGCAGATTCCCCCTTTTTTTTGGCATGCTTTGTTTGGTGTACTCACCCTTACTTCCCTGAGACACCTTGCTGTAGATCAATAGCTCATCACAAGGCCCATTAGCAGAAAGGATGGCTCTAATGGGGTGGTGAGATGAGTAAGAGTTGCTTTAATCCAGAGCAATAAAGCCTGATTCTAATTGTTAGTTGTAAGGAAGTAGAGAAGGATGGGGTTGGTGGTTGTTTTTGAAATAGGGTACAAATTAACACTGATTAATCCTCGAAAGAGCTTTTGTGATCGGCTTTAGATTCACATATTGTCTTGACACCGCGACTGCTGAGCAGGAAAGAAAAGGATAGCTGTGGTTCGGAAGCCTTCACTTAAATCCAAGCGAAACTAGACTACTATCTTTGCGATACTAATTTCTCATATTGTTGTAGGCTATGATGCCGGTGATCAATCTTCTCGGAGAAGATGTGTGTTTTTTAGTGATGTTTTACTCTCATTTATATGAGCCATTCATGCTGGAGTTTTACAAAACACGGTGATTGCTTTCCTGGACCCCGTAATGATTGTGAAGTAAAACAGGTGCCCAGTCATTACACTTCCTCATCCTCCATTGTTTTCTAGTTAAAGGTAATCAATTTTCTTATGAGCATGAATCCCTTAAGTGTTTCACTGCCTATGTTGAGTACTTCCATTAATCAAACAGACAAACCATACCTTTGAGGGATGCTCGCTCTTCCGTTGTAAATCCCGAAAACGGCGGTTAAAAACAAAGAAAAACCTCACAATGTGTTAGAATGACAGATTGTTACAACGCCATAAGAGGCAATGATAAGAGCGACTCCCTCCGTCTTGCTTTCTCTCCCGCCTTTATCCGTCTCCACAACCCTCCCTCCACGATCTGTCGACTCCTCTCTTTCTCCAACTTTCATTTCTCTCCCATCTCCTCCCTTCCTGTGGCTCATGAAGGGCTTCATTTGTCATCCAGCAGGTGATGAGTGCAATGTTTTTCACCCTGACCTCTACTCCGTCACTAATGAGATATCAGCCATGCTGCTTCATGCTCTCAGGGCCGAGACTGAGACCGTCGGTTGCATAATATTTGAAAAAACTTTTTCGATTAGTTTAAAGGAGATATAGATGGGAATTCAACTTTGAAACATTAACTTAAGGTATGAACAGAATGTGAAGAAAACAACAGTTTTGACGATATGTCAAAGACGCACGTGCATTGTTCACATCTAATGAAGTTAGCATGCTAACCAGCTAGCCCTGGCCTGTCCTGTTTTGTAATACCACTTTATACCTCAAGAGGTGATAGAGAGTTACTGTAGCGTCCAGTCTGAGCTCATTGTACGAAAGCTTTCAACAGAACAGCCTCAGAATTGAGCTTTAGATCAATGGGCATTTTACTTTTTATGATTCTCGTACTCATCAAAAGTACATTAGTTTAGACCATTTAGGGACATATAGTTAAAGGGTATGTCCGCCAACTTTACACATTAATGTGTGTCTGCAGGTCTTGGTGGAGTACAACTGCGTGTGTCAAAAAGCAGTATAAAGCCTTTCGTGGCTCCAGAGGAGGCTGCTTTTAATCTTCTAAACTGCCTTTTGTTGCATTGTCCACCACCCACACCTAGCACGCACATTCCCTCCCCCAAGTCAAAAAGCCTTCATAGAGCCTTCACAGCCAGACAGCTTTTGTTAAATTTCTTATCTAACCTTACTCTGTCAGTCTTCATGGTTTTAGACATCCGCTCTGTGCTTGACCGGTAACAGCAAAAAGAAAACCAGCAGGATAGCAGATGCTGTAACGGAATGAAAAAATGAATAGCAGCTCCCCGGGGAAATTAAAAGGCATCTCTTTTTTAGCGCTGGGACATGTGATGTTGGCGGAACCTTAACTTGAACTCTTAAACATTCAGGAAATCTTTCCAATAGCTCTACAAGCATACTACAAGGATTTCACTGCCCATTTACAAAACAGGTGAAAAGCATTTTAGTGGAGCTGTTAAGCTAAATAATCTTGCTTTTTATGAAAGAAGCATGAAACTTTCAGGGTTTGTTCTTCAGGACATAAGCTTTAATTTAAGATGTGGAGGCATTCTCAGTTTGGTCAGCTAGAGGTCATTGACCTCTGTGATATGTCATTTTCATGCACAAAATTGTAAATGTGTGTATCTTAGGATCTAAATGTGATAGAAATGTAAACTAAAGATGTACTTAAGCCTTAAACCTTAAGCCACTCACATTCCTAGTAACCTTCACTGCACTTAATGATGTTGACCTCTTAGAGTGCTATCAATGGCATAAATGAGTTCCTCATGCCCAGATACATGGAAATACATCTTTAGTTTACATTTCTATCACATTTAGATCCTAAGATACACACATTTACTAATTTCAGTGCCTAGAAATGTCATATCACAGAGGTCAATGACCTGTAGCTGACCTCAGAGGTCAAATTGAGAATGCCTCCACATCTTAAATTAAAGCTTATGTCATGAAGAACAAACCCTGAAAGTTTCATGCTTCTTTCACAAAAAGCAAGATTGTCCATATTTTAAGAGCTTAACAGCCCCACTATTTATTTATTTATTTTTTCACACCTGTGCTAATAAACTTAAAAAAGTCTTATCTGAAAGAATGCCATAGATCACAGATACGGGACTCTGGGAAAAATATCAGTTGAAATCCAAACCACGGAAACAGATCTGAGCAGAGATGTCATGTAGCCTACAGCAAGAGTTTATTACTTATGAGCACAATCATGTACAGCTCTCGGGCTGAAATCAAGTCTTTCATGCCTGAAACAGGAAATATGAGTGTGTGCCAAGAATGAAGTCATGTAAATGTATCTGTCTGACATATCTCACAAGCCTGCGGTGGTGAACAATGACTAAATACCTCGAGTGCTGAATCTGAGCACAATTTGGCGATGACTCGTCCTTGAGTTGTTCCATTTCCTGCTATATACGTCGAGCCAACCACATTACATTTCAAACGATGATAGTGTGCTCTTGACTTCACCATGTTTATTTGACATCTGTGCTCGCTGGTTACTTGGTACATTTATGCTTGTAATACCTTTTTATTTTTTTGTCCTGCAGTTATGTATGCTGAAATCTAACTTTTGACTTTTGCTGTGGAGTAAAGGACATTTGCAATATATGACCTGTTGTCCTGCTAGAATATGCATGTTGCCTGCCGACAGTGTTATATTTTCAATAAAGACTGAATAGACAAAGAGCATGAAGTATATAATCAGCTATTTTCACCACTGGCAGTCACACAGATTTAGTTACAGCTGAGCACAGTAAATAAACACTAAGCCTTGTTTAGACGAGAGCTGGCAGGGCCACAGTACATATTCCCAGACCTCGACACTAGACTTGAACTTACAGGCTTTACTGTTAACTTTTGAATCTCAGTCTCGCTCTCAGGGCCTGAAACTGTTTGGCTTCAACTGGTAACAGCCTGGGAAAGATGAAAGCAAAGATTCTTCAAGGACAGTTTTACATTTTAGGAAATACACTTTACCCGTTAAATGAGTCGATGGATGCCATTCTTGTGTACTCAGATGAGTGCAAGGCTAGTTGGTCATTTCAACGTTGACTCGCTTTTGGAGCCAGCCTCCAGTGGCCATTCGAGGAAATGCGGTACTTTTGGTGCCTCCTCGTTGGCTTCATTTTTCATCCCGCTTCTGAGTTCAGCCAAGCTAACCGCCTCCTGACTGCAGGTTCACATTTACAGAACAGACACAAGAGAGGTATTGATCTTCTCGTCCAACTCTCTCTGAAACAAGTATATTTCTCAAAATGTCCATCTTTTTCTTTCAGTGTAATTTTATTTAATCTATACAATTTAGCCCAAATTGCTCCCCGTTGTATGCTCCTGGTTTGATTGCTGAGTTGTGCATGCAATTATTGATTTAACTTCCTGTTATTACCAGATTTTTAGATTAACGTTGAAAAACATGGCCGAGATGTTTTTCATTCCTGAAATCAGCTGTTTCTATAAAGTCATTCGATAGTGCCGCCAAACTCCCGCCAGCTCAACTTCATGTATTAAAAAAAACTCCAGTCTGAAGGGACTGCAGAGGTTAAAAACGCTGAAGTTAAATTAACCTCGCACCTCAAAAAAACAACACTGATTGATTTGTGTGTCATACCGCGCAATTCATGGACTGCACTTTTCTTCCCACCTTCACCGTGAGCCCCCTCACTCACATATAACTGCCTCCGCCTCACTGGCTGCTGGCTCCCACTCACTGACTACTGCCACACGACTGCACATTCACTTGCCTGCAGTGTTCATGCTCTCACATACAGTGCATATTTATAAAACTCTGTACTGTCCTTACCTGCCCCATAGATTGTCTACTACTAGCATTGCCTGTTCACCTGCACTGTGTGCCTGCAGTTGCCCACTGTAACTGCTGCACATGCTGTATTTATCTTATTGTATTCATTTTACTCTGTTCATACTATTAAGACTGTTAATACTTTATTTATCTTAACATATTAAGAGCCTATAAAGCCTTTATTGTTACAGATCTCTACACTATGTGCCCATTATTCTGCACTTTACAGGTTTTTCCACTTCTGGTTAGATGCAACAGTAATTTGCATATTCATTGTCTCAGCATTCATTCTCTATGCAATGACATATTCAAATTTAATCCAACCCAATATAGTGTAACAATGTTGTGATTTGTTGCCTTGTGTGTATTATGGAGACGCCTGTGACAAGTTTGACAGTGAAACTCTGCCACGTAAAACAGATTCCGTTCTCCCAAGAACTAGTTTACCAACTGGGCGTGTATAGTTTCTGCTGGACATCTGTTACATTTCCATCCAGTTATACTAACTGTATAAGGAGAGCTGCCCAGATGACTCTGAATGAGTTCTCAAATCTGTATGAAATGGGAAGGATAGAGGATCGTGCTGCTATTCTTCCCGCCATCAGGGACAGCGTTGGTGGAGCAGAGGGTAGAGCCGAGGGGGGCCTGGAGACCAGAATGAGAGACACGCGGGTTAATGCTTAGAAACAGAGGTGTAAAATTTTGATCTGACAGTTGGGGAACGTGTCAAAGAAGGTGAAGAAGCGGTGGGCAGAGCAGGTGCTACCCAAGAACAAGATGGCTGAGTGGGAGATGGAAAAAAGCAGAGCTGGTGCAGAGCTAAATCTTTTTGATTCAAAGTTTTTAAATAAAGAAATCTCTAATTGCTAACAACTCATAGAGAAATTAAAGGGAGTAGCTGGGGAGCCTGCTTTAATTTTCAACAATGCATTATTAAAGCTGCTACGAGGAACTTTCATGTTGTGTTGATTCGGGCGGCCCCTGTGGACAAAAGCGGTATGAGCGCCACCGTCTCCTCTAATACATTTTTAATCCTATTTGTCTTTTTTAAACACAGCTGTTAGCAGTATGCATAGTGATGAGGTAATCTATTTGTGGCTATGTAAGATTAATAACGGTAACACTTTGTTTTTGTGCCGTACCACCAGACTACGGAGCTGCTTCTTTTTCTCAGGCTGTGAGACTCCTCAGTTCAGACATCCTCAGCACTGCGCCATAAAAAAGGAGTTTTAATTTCATGGTAAGTTGGACTCCGACCGGCAGGCATTTAGAATAACGATAATAACAATGCAGAAATAACCAGTACCCCCGATGATGGCCTTGTTTAAAGTAAAAGCACATAAAAAAAGGTTGCAGGAAAGCGGGTTCATCTCACAGACTCTGCCACAGACATTAGAGACGGATGATTTACAACAGCACTGAAGAATTGCTCAGTCTTCTGAGGATGACAGTAAATGGGATTCTGACTTTGTGGATGCAGATATATAAAATCCACAGTGATTCACAGGCGCTTGGGTACATTTCCTGCCTCATAACTGTCGGCTCTGCAGTGAAACGCAAAAGTCATTTGGCTGTACAAGTTTCCACAAAGTCAATATTTTGGTTTGTTTGATGTTTGGTTTACAGTTATCCATGTTGATGACTTCCATCATTGTTTATTTTTTCAAATATTGATTCAAATATCGTAATTTCAGGAATGCCATAAATGAATTTAGCTCAAAGCTGTGCTTATGATACAATTTGCATATACGGGTTGGAGGTTGTTGGGCGTGTCGAACAGATCCGCTGAATGCATATTAGCAGCTTATGCTTTCCCCCCTCTTTATTATTCTGGTGCTATCAGCAGAGCTGTCAGGTGTTGGACAGAGAGCAGCAGCGAGTGAGAAACACTCTGGACAATCAGAGCAGGGAAGTGGCCGCTCTCAGGGGAGTGTTAAGTACAACAGAGACTCAAGTGCAACTCCAGAGGATAATTGTAAATGAGAATGCAACAAATAAAAGTAGAATACAGATGAACATCCCATCAGTTTGAGGTTAAATAATAAAGAAAGAGCATCAGATATATTCATGCCCTATACTGTTTGGTTAGTGGAGCTGAAAATTCCTGATTTTTTATTATTGACTCACTATAATGTCAAAACTTCGAGGTCTGGCATTACGGCAGCTGCCATCTTGGCTCTTTGAAACTGCTAATTTTACTTGAAGAAGACTTGAAACTAGCGATTGCCGCCAGAAACGCATTAGGAAACTGTTTACTGAGGTAATACATCAAGTGAGAAGTAGCCTCATTTTCTCATAAGCTTACATACAAGTTGACTTATTTTTAAACCAGTGGAGTCGCCCCCTGCTGGCCATCAGAAATAATACAATTTTGAGGCCGTTTTGCATTGGGGACGCTCCGACCTTATTTTATACAGCCGGTGTCCAAAATGTACTTGTTTCTTCGACACTACTACCGTTTACTGCACTTATATCGATTACAAATACAATTTCAACATTTCCCTGCTCTTCAGTCTGCGTGCTCAGAGCACGAAACCAGATTAAATGCCGTGGGCTTCAGGGTGACAGCCAGTGAAAAAGAAGCAGAGGAGCAGAAGATGGAAGCGGTGTGTCTGAGAGAGGCCCTGAACAGCACCATGACTGAGCTGCAGCTCCAGAACAATGACATAGAGCAACTGCAGAAAGAGACTGCAGGTAACATAGACAAATGGCTTGAATGTAAAAGGTTATATATCACTTTTTTTTGTAAAGCCAGAGTCAGTCACAGTAGATGAAAGTACCTATTAATGTCTGTGCTGTTTTCAAAGACTATTTTAAAGCCTAATTCATGAGAAAATAGGTTTTCCATTTCACTCAAAGGATATACTTAGGCTGTAGATGTAACAGCACCACTAATGTAGAGTAAACACTAAAATTAAGTGTAATGATCACTATGTATCCCCAAACTATCAGAGTAGCCTTCAGTCCAGTGTCTAAAATACTACCATATTTCCTCTGGATGTCAGCTCGTCCATGAGCAGATGCACGCTTCTATCTTGTGTGGCGATACTGTCGGCAGATTTGATCAAACACTTATTCGTCAGATGATTTCAATACTCACTTTGTGAATAGGAGAAGCACTACTTCAGATTCAACTGACCACCACAATGAGAACCTTCACCTGTACCGCAATAACCAGAATATAGTGTCGGACTGGGAGCAGAACAATAATGAAGGACATTTATATTTTCCCTCTGGGTAAGGCCTTCATGATCAAGATAATCACAGCACTCTCAGCGGCTCCTTACTTGTCAGTATGTGACGGTCATGAGATTGTGCTGCTCGTTTACGGTGAAGCGAGACATTATAAATAATCACGATCAGCTATTGTCTCCTGAACGATTTAATTGTTTAAAATGTAAACCGTTTTTTGACACTTCATTCTGGTGAGAACCCCTAAAATGACAAGGGTCTGAGCTAAACTACCCGCAGTTAAGATTAAATCAGAGTTTTTATGAACTACAACTCAACTTTAACTTCAGCACTAGCTGAGGCCGATGGGAATGTCTCCGCAGGTACTTGGTATGAACCAAACTATTGGACAAATTAAAGTTCAATATGACCTTTAAATCTTGTATTGAAGTACAATTTTGAGGTGATTGTATTTCCATTTTATGCAACTTTGTACTTTATAATCCACTTAGTTTATCTGATAGGTAAAGGTATTCCTTACTTGTCAGATTTAGATTTTACATACAAAGATGTTTAAACAATGTTTTAAATATGATGCTTTCCTACATAATTACTACATGTACTACAGCACTTTCGCTATTGTGGTGGTCTAGAGGGGGCGCCAAAATCTGTAAATGCTGCAGTGCGTTGAAGACGTTATCTTGTAGCCTATTCCGCCATCTTTTTGCCTAAAAATCTGTCTGTTTTGAGTGTTTTAGGAATCGTGTGTATTGACTGAATCATCATATAATTATTCACTCCAATGCGGGCCGCTGATTAAAAGCCTGGAAAGCGCCGAGAGACGAATGTCTGTGCCAATTCATCCAACAGTTGTGGAGATATTTCAGCCCAAAGTGATGAACCAACAGACAGACATCCGAGCCATGACGACAGCATGGCTGAAATGAATGAGAGTGCAAATTGTGTTGGCTAATGTGTCGAAAGTAATACCGACAAAAACAACTTTAAAAAAAGATACTTTTGTGTTTTTATATTGCTATAAACCATAGCGGCAGCGATAGTAATCAGTGTCACTGTGTCACAATATCTCTCAAAGAAAGGATAATTTCTTGTTGTGTCTTTCACATGTCAACAGAAAAACACGCATAATTGCACATTCTCATCGCAGATGGCAGTAATAACAATGACACATGATCGAGAACTTCCCCATAAATGATCATCACGACTCTGTTTTCTAATGCCTGTAATCATCTCAATCAATGTGTTAATTAAAACTGACTGCGGTCTCTCAGTTGGTTCATTGTTTACCAGTGTTTGCCACTGACGCTGCACTTTGAGAGACACCTTTCTGCCATTGATAAGACCCGCCGTACCGAACACCATAGCAGCCATCAATAGCCCTTGTGAGCGGGCCTAGCGCTGACAGAGCCCTTCTGTTCTGAAAGGTCTCCCTCTGAGGAAGCGGAGCAGCGCCAGAGCAGCTGGGCACGCTGAGGAGAATCAGGGCTTGTGGGGAAGCTGGCAGGGAGAGATGGAGGAGACATAGTGGGTAATTGGAGCGCAGCGATATCCGCCATCTTGGCTCGTTACCTAAATAACAGCTTTGATTGAGGTGAATAGGCCCATAAAGGGTTGTGGTGGCGCTGATAAGCTTCAGCGTGGCTTGGCCGCCGTTGCGAGGCTCTTGGCAAATCCACGAGAACTCTTGGCTTCCTGCAGCTGAGTTCGACGGGACGGGCACCTGGGATTCCAGATGTCTTGGGGTGGTATCTATGGTGGCATCCTTCAGCTGGCATTAGTGCCGACGGTGACATTCATCCTTCAGTCTGGCATGACGGAACCGGCAGCGTCGAGCCAGCTTCCGATCTTCCCGCACATATCTGTCTGAGCGAGCGCCGCTGGAGGTTCCTTCTGTCGGGAGAAGAAAAAGCAGAGTTTGTTGCAGGACTGCCGCGCTGTCTTGGAAACTTGGAAAGTTACACGGGCAACAACAGATGCCAGTGTAATGAGTTGAGGACTCTGAATATGAAACACAATATTCCTAGAAGACGTCAATGGAGTGAAAAATATTTCACTTTAAGCGCAGCAGCAAGGGCGTCGCGGAGATTAGAGCTGCTTTGAAAAATCTCTCTCATCTGTTTGCTTTGAATACGTAGGAGCGTTAATCTGGAGCGAGGCTGCATTAAGGAATGTTTGCCTCAAAATATACAAGCACGGAGAGAAAATGTACTTAAGGGGATGCTCTAATGCGTCTGGGAGTAGTTAAAGAATCTTCATGTCGAAGCCGGCCTATTTACAGCCTCAAAGTAACAACAAATAAAGTGGCAAATCCACAGGGCCTCACCTTGGCCTCAGGTGGAAACAGATAGAGAGTGAGTGGAAGGTAAGCTGCACCTCAGCGCTGCTATGCTGCGAAAACTAATTTAAAGTGTCTGCGTGCGCAGATAAACGTGTACCAACCGTAACCCCCCCCAACACCTCCTGCTCAAGGAGTCAACTGCACGACAGGCAGTCTGTAATCACTGTTATTTTCCAACCGAAAAAAAAAACAACAACAACAAAAAAAAACCACAACGTTTATGACAGCTCATAAATTGTAGTAGTCTTCAGTCTTCCCCGGGGTTGTTTAGTCAACATCTACTTCCATCACTTCTCCCGGCTCATACAAACATAACACAACAATACATTCATCATGTTTTTTTTTTCCTCCCTGAGAACATTTCTCAGAGTGCACTGCGCCGAAAGACTTTGATTTTTTTTGTAATCAGAAGAGGAAGACACAATTTCATACTGCTTTGCCACGTTTATATTTGGCGGACCCTGCCGCCTTTCCAGCTTCAGACAGCGTTCCGGGGACCTTATTTTCTCACCCAATAAATATTTCTGAGTTTGTATTTTTACCTCATTAATTTATAAAGTAGAATAAAGCTTGAATTTCTTCTCCAAAACTACTTATTCCGTTACATCTTCCAGCCTGGCTCTACTCGGTTTGACTTCTCCACCACAACTAGGCCACCTGCGTGACGGTGTGTCTTAAACCAACGACGCGCTTGTCCCGATCCCCGCAGTACTACTGAAGAATCACCGCTAACAAAGTGGCTCTGCTAATTCAGTTACAAACGCATTTCATTTTCATTTTCATTTCAACCTCTCCACAATAAAAGCCACCCCCCCCCCCAGGAAATGTTGTGTTTTCAGCAGCAGGAACTAAACATGACAGCTGAAACAGCTGTGAACACGACGAAACAGTAAAACACAGCATATGTTTGAAAGTACAAACAGGACGAGAGAAAATAAAGAGATTTAGTTAGAAAGTACTGAGAGCTGAAAAAAAACGTCCTTCTCTCAGGCTTCCTGCACAGACATGAGTTGAGTTTCAATTTGAAGGGGAGACGGGTGCTTGTTTTGGTTTGGCCGTACCCTAGCGCGGCTCGGTTTTACTTCTAACCTCTAATTCTCTCCACAATCAACGGCTAAACAGTTCTGGCTGGATTAACCACTGGCAATGAATAACATCATTAGACACTTGTAGTCGAGGGACATAATTTATGGCCATTTGTGTAGCCAGACCTGCTGATATTACAGGATGGTGTGGCGTTCAGGGAGGCCGGCGTAAAGCACAGTGATCCATGTGAATGAGAGAAAAACTGGGTCTCGGGAGGAGAGAAAAAAAAAAAAAAGAGGTGTTTAATGGGATGTTCACGCTCTGTTACCTGCCCGACAGGAACAATCTCACTCACTCACCTTGTTTGCCACTCACAGGCCGCTGTACACTGGCTGCTAATTAACAGAGCTCCTGAACGCTTCATGAGCCGAATGGTTACATGCGCAGAGAAGACCGGATAATATTTGCAGAAAGACATTTATAGGAAATGCGTTTTGCATTCGAGTGGCGTCATGAGGGTATCAATCAAAACGAATGTTAAGAAAATAAGCGTGGCATTCACAGTCTAGACAGGATCCTTATGGGTCCATAATGTTATTGATGTTGTCGGAAAGATTACATTTGAACTCTTCAAAATTGGGATCATGAGCTTATCTAGGATAATGAGATGTTGTATTCATAAACTTCAAGTCATTGATGTAATACTAATTAAACAGCCGACCTTTTCAAAAACATTTACATTGTCTTACCTTCATGTATTATCAGTTTACTTGTTTTTGCAAATAGATGATCAAAATCCTATCATGACAACTGACATTAATGGACTTGAAATACCTGCCGACAGGTAAAAATGTACAGTAGTGCCCATTTAATGGTACTTTTACTTAATACTTAAATTGTAAATTCATATTTGATTGAGTGATTGATTGATTGATTTCACAGCTTGTCGTCTGCGTCCAGACTTAAGGCTGAAAGCAACAAAATGTAACTTCCTGGAGAAAGACATTTGATTGTTGAGTCTCATCGTTAAAAATACGCTTTGGGGCGGCGGCTCCAGTCGGACCCAAAGTGCCAGTATTTGATGGATGAGATTCAATAATCGACTATCTTTCTCCTGGAAGTTACATTTGGCTGCTTAAACTCACAAATGTCCATGAGACTGAAAGAGAACGCTGCCAACTTTAGTAAAGAAGTAAGTCTTTACAGCCTTTGCTGAGCTAAACGACAATGCTCACACACTGGTGTAGTGTTTACCATTTTTCACCATCTTAGTTTAGTGTGTTATCATGCTAACATTCGCTATTTTTTTTTTTTTTTTAAAAGTACAGCTGATGGGAAAGTCTACTGGACAAATTGGAAACTTCAATTCATGAGCGCTAGATGAAGATGATCCTGAATCCCTTCCCCAGAGGCAATGCATCCAATAGTTGTTGATATATTTCACTACAAACAATGGTGGTGCTACAGGCATCATTAGAGTATCACTATCACTGTCACTATGAAGTAGGATATATCATCTGGGAACCATGAATGTCTTTGCTTAATTCTGTGCCAATTCACCCGTTAAATGTCGAGATATTTTACAGGCTAAGTGAAAAACTTTGACCTGGTTGTGGCGCTAGAGAAAAAGTCAAGGGGGTCACCAGAGTCAGTAGGATTCATCCTCTGGGGGACATGAGTGTGTGTTCAAAACTTTACAGCATTCCATCCAGGACATGTTGGAATATTTTGGTTTGCACCAAATTGGTTGTTGGCATTTCATTTAAACCTACGTAAAACAGGAGGCAGATTGGAGTCCGTCTCATCCTGCGAGACAGATCTCACTTTGACTTCTTCATACCCACGCAGGCACTCGCGCAGTCCGTTTCTCTGACAAGCGCAAGCCCTGCTATTGCGACCTTTAGCTGTGACCTTTAGCGGTCCCTGAATGCCACTTTGGGAAAGTCATTCATTGTCCTCGGCGCTGCTGTCAAAGGGGAATGTCACATGTGTCCGCGGACTGCATAGCTCATGTTGCTCACAAACGCGCGGAATGAGCAAAAGTGCTGAGGAGGGCTTCCACCCCGCTGGTTGTAGGTGTGTGTCTGGAGGAAACGTACATTACGTGTGCATCCACTAATGATTCATCAATCAACATTTGGTGAGGTCAGTGTGGAACAAATGGCTGTTTTATCCAACACGCACATAGGCTGAAACTGCATTTTGAGGGGGACCACTATTGAGAGAGAAATGCGGCCATTTTCAGCATCTCACGCCGCTTTCCCCACCTTTAACGCACACAATTACATGTGCGTACACACTCACACACACACCCGCTGACCTCTACTCCCCTATATGTGCGTACACAACCGTCCCGCGTGACGACTGCTGCATTGCTTCCTCAGGTAGTTCGAATGAACTCAAGGTAGAGAGATTGATTCTCTGGAGCAAACAGCGCTGCGCCGTGCGTTGGGCTGCCTCAGCAACCCCCCCCCACCTCCCCTCCACCCAACCAACCAAACAGTGGGGTGATTAATAACACCCCCTCCATTACCCTCTGCACACAGATGGGACGTCAGGTTGAAGGTTGATGGAGAACAGCGCGGTGTGTGGCGTTACACCCCATCATACAGATTAGAGTTTGGACTTCAGACAGCGAGCACCCCCCCTCCACCCCTCCACCTTTACCCTGCTGCCGCACGCGATTTGTATCCTTCAGGTATCCTTCCACTGCCGCCGATGCCATTTGTCACTGCAGGGCCCTGCTGAAGACTCCCTTTAAAAAGAAAGGAAAAAAAAACGGGTGGAGGGACTTCCACTCTGATTTTGAGTGATTTATGAAGTGCCGCCGAGCGCTTACAGTGCTGTGGTTTTACAGTGTTTTGCCGGAGGAATATCAAAGTCTCTGAAGTTGTCAGAGCAAACCACAGCGGGCAGAAGTGTCTCTCACTCGTAACTGAGTGCTTTATATCACTGCTTTCACTCCAGCTGCGGCCACCGCTGCGTCGTAAAGCAGAGGAGATAAAACTTCGAGGGAGATCAAAGACTCACAAATGAGGAAAAAAAAAAAAAATGCATCCAGAACTCACACTCTGACAAGTCTGTTGTGTACGAAGCAGTTTTTAATTTATGCACAGTAACACAAGCAAACATGTAAAAAGAGTTAGTTGCAACTGAGCCGCTGAATAACCTAATACTTGGTTATACACTCTGAACAGAAATATCTCAACTTGATGAATGGATTTCACCTTATAGTATTATGAGCAGCACTCCAGCCGGGGGTTCAGGAGAACAAACCTTTGCTACGCTCCGCCTGTACAGTAAATGCCGTTAACATCCTGCTCTCACAAAAATACATACTGAACTCAGAAGCCAAAAGAAAGAGCGAACACTATCAAAATTCAAAAACATTATTGTTATTTTTTTTTTTTACAAAAAATATAAAAAGTACGGTGACAAAGACTGAACTCGATGCGGGCTGATGTGAAATCTCCCAATTTTCAGAATGCACATAAACTTCTTTTTCAAAAGGAAAATGTTTTTATTCTTTAAACACTTGATACATTGAATAAATGTATTTAGAAAACTACAGACATAGGCTTCGAACTTAACTTCCTGTACAAAACATATTTACCTTTAAAAGCAAATGAAAAAAACAAAAACAAAAGTTCAATCACTGCGAGCTGCTAGAGCCTGTAACAGGAAGGAAAACAAAGAAATGGACAAACTTGACCACAGACTTCAAATATCTACATCCTGATTCGAGGACTGGAGGGGGCGGGGTGGATTGATATTGATCCGTCTGGAGGTTGCTGCAGCAGTAAATAGTAAAAAGCCACCAGGCATCACCACAGTCTTTGCTTTTATGACTTCCAAAACCAGCCCCCGAACCGAAGACCAGCGAAAAACGCTCGAGTCCCCAAACCCTGGAATGCGACCAACCATGCAAAACGAAACAGAGAAAACACGTCAGATGAAGTCATGCAAAGCGGTTTTTGTGGTTATTTCCCATCATTACAAATACAGGTCTTTTTTTTTTTTCTTTTTTTTTAGAGGCGTCACAGGAAAGTTAAAAGGGATCACATTTTTCCCACAGTTTCATTGAGTTCTTAATTTTTCCCTTTTTTCGTCCACGTTGGGAAATCCAGTTGTCCGTTTCTCAGCGAGAGTCAAAAATATGAGCTTTCCGAGCGTACCCCAAGGCACCTGAGAGAATGTGGGCGTTTTTCCCTCTGTTGGCAACACTGTGTGTCTGTTTTTACATTACATACCAGCTGCCATAGAGTCTCAGAGTGGGACTATCCCACGCATGGTGTCACGAATCTCAATACAAAGCACACAGAAAAGAATACAGTCAAAAAAAACGGATGAAAGGGTTGGCGTCCTCTCTATGGTGTGGAGTCTGAACCGCCGAATCGAGGGTTAATAGTCATCGTAGGTGTTGAGGTCGGTGAAGTATGCGTTGGTATATGTCTTCCCGGCGAGCTGTGGGTTGAAGTACTTATTTCTTTCCTCCAGGATCAGATTGTTTTTGTTGAAGGCCTGGGGGATAAAAAAAGAAAAAAAGAAGAATAGATGGAGAGGAGAAAGGGAGACGAGTCAGTACGGACTTGTTTGCGACACATGCATCAAGTGATTATTCAGCCCAGATGGCGAGGTAAAAAGCAAATCCATCTAGCCCAAAACACCAAAAAAAAAAAAAAAAGGAAAAAGGGGGGGAGCAACACAAATCAATGGGGAAGGCCGCTCAGTGAATGAAACATACATTTCACAGAGCAAGGTCAAAGCATTTGCAAACAGGCTGGAGAAATGATAAGCCACCACAGGGCTAAACTTTTTCAATGCGTGTCCGTATGTCCACCTCTGTCATCCCTAATACCCAGCCTCAGCAGTTTTTATGACCCTCGGATTGTCGGCCCTCTAGGACGATCTCGACCATAAAGATCGATCAAAGGGGGGGGGGCCTCTTCTCCGTTAGACAATAAGGAAGAGCCATGAGGGCATCTTCTCCGTGCCTGCGTGACACGGTAAACATGGAATGAGCTTCTGATGTGGTGCTCAATACAACATCAGCAATTTGCCAAATGGATGTGTTCATATCCAGTCTGTCGCAGTCTGAGAGCGTGTGCTGGGAGTCCCTTGGGGCAGTGTAATTGAACACTTGATGATGCTGCATTTGCGGCTGACGGATGTTTCAGACTGACACTGATAGGGAACGAGCGTGCCGGACAAAAAACTCATATATTTTGCCTCTTTTCCCATTATGTGATTTGCACACAGAGGGATGGTAATCAACGCTCCCGCAGCCCCGGAGACGGTTATGTGTCTCTGCAGGTGGCCCCATGGCTGCTTTTAAACAGCTGTGCTGCGGTGCTTGTTAGCATTATCTACTTTGTCTCCTCGCCTTAAACCTGCTTAATTGGCTGGAGAATGATTACATTTGAGTTTTTGGCGCAGTAAACAAAATTTGCCTAAACTATGAAGTGGCATTAGTGATAGAGAGGTAACAGAGGAGCATAATGAAACGGCATCACAATGAAGTGGTCGTCCGCAACCCATCAAATCAAAACAATTAGGTAAAAAAAAAAAATAGAGGACAAAACGAGACAAACATGGAGAAAAAGAACATGCAAATGGAGGCACTTGTTGAAAGAGAAAAACAAAAAAGCAGGGATACACTGCCTTCTCACAAGCCGGGCGGGAGAAGTGGGGGTGGGGGGGGTCGTGATGGAGGGATGAAGGGGGTCTGAGCAGTGAAAGAGAAACTAGAGTCTGTACTCCAACCTGCCACACACAGGAAGTGCCACAGGAAGTGGAAGGGCGGGGCACGGTGGGGAAGAGGAAGTAGTAGTGGTTGGGGTGAAAGAGCTGTTGGGGGGGTCAAGAGGCGGGACGTTGTAGAGGTCAGTGGTTAGTAGAAAATCTCCAGGCCGCGCATGGACACCCCCATGTTAGCAGAGAGAGGCTGGTGCATGGCGGGGTCGTCCAAGGGCAAGAGTACCGACACATCTGGCTGCAGGGAGGAGAGGAATGGGCAAGAGTCATCCTCAAAGAAACCCTAAAGCCACACTCTGCCTCGAGCCTGGAAATATGATCAGCTGCACATGAAACTACAGATCAATGGTGACGTCAGTCTGCTGGAAATACACCAGCTGGCCAAGACACCGGCATCTACGATACATTGTGACTAGGATCATCAGGATTTGAGCCAAAAAAACTCTAAAGCATGGCATCAGGTGTTCATCAGTCCTGCCTGTAAACGCTCAAAGGAGGCATATTACGGTTCTGCACACTTAATGGTTCTAAAATTCACTGCAGCACCCAAACTGTTTAGGCTCAGCGAGTGACGGTCGGAGGCAGACTGTGCTTCAGACAAAAATTAGACACTGTTCATTCGTCATGCAGCTCCTTTTGTATTTTCTCATCGACTGTCTATATTCATACCCAGCGCTATTTGCAACAGAACTAACTGAATTATGCTCTATGCTCCTGACTCTAATTGCATGACAGATGAACGCTCCTCACACCTTTATTCCACAATGAAATTACATTCGGGGACGCTTGCTCCGAGCCAGAGGATCTGTTCCCTCCGTGCCGCAAAACACTTTCAATATCCGTGAAGCAGTTTTGCAAACAGAGATCCATGTATTCGCTAAGTTTGTAATATGTGTCTGACACGGAAGAGTTTCTCTGAATTGAGGATATCACACATAAACAAAAAAAAGATAATTTATGAATATAGTACAGTGAAATCAAGTTGACTAAATACCGAACTGATCTTCAGAGTAAAACTTGGAAGATCACTAACAGTGTCAAAGTCTTGGCTTCGGATTCCTTTACATTTTGAAGGGATATATATATATATATTCAAAGAAAAACTCTAGAGAAAGCTCTAGCTATCAACTTACTACCTACATCAAAAGTGTTGAATTAGCGCATCTTTAATTAACGAGCCTATGTTAGCTTGTGGGATAATAGGTTACGTTCAAGAAAAACTCAGGTTACAACGAGCGCCTTCATAGCAAGAAAACTGTTACTCTGCTTAAACGTAAGTTACAAATGTTAGCAAGTTCGGCTATTAGCTTACCACCTTAAATTAACTGAGAGCTACCTCCAAGGCTACATCATCACCTGACCACAGTAGCGTGTTGGGTTCAAAAAGCAGACAACTACCTCCACTGTGTATTTTCTGATGCTATCAGAGTTTAGGCTAACATTAGCAGATAACATTTCAAGACTGAAAAAAAGTCGGAGAAACAAACAACACGTGACGCTAGCGTTAGCTTAACAAGCTAGCTACAGTAGTAACAGCTAACAGGCTAATATCTGAAAAAGAAGTCAGTTCTTGTCTGTTTGAATTCAAGGACCCATTGTTACAAACGTAACTACACATTTAAAATTCCTAATCTCTCACTTATATGATTATTATGAAGAACTGCATATCTGCAGCGTGAGAACAGAAAGCTTGACAGGCATAGTAGCAGTAAGTTGGCAATTAAATCAAGCTAAGCTTCCCTCTAACAATGATTCATGCCATGTAGCGCTGCATACATCCAGTAGCTGCTTATCAACAGGAAGACCATTTGTTGCCAGAGCTTTTAAGTGGCCTGCTGGTGCCAGACTATCTTACAAATGTAATTCGTAAGAATATTTTGAGGCTAATTCTTTTATTGGCATAATCTCATGATACCAGATTCATTGCTTCTGAAGCTCCTTTGTGGGGCTACAAAAAAATGCACAGTGTGTTAAAGTGGTTGAAACACCCTTTAACACGGAGCACTGGGAATCCTTGAAAAAAGCCCAGCTGGAGCTTGAAGTAGCTGTGGACAAGCATTAATTACCAGCTCAGTCTGGCATTAAAAGGCCTGATGTGTGAGCGGATAAGAGGCTGTCTGAGTAGCTGGATCTCTGTCACTGGCTCTGCTACATCCGACCGTCTGCAAAATTAGGATGCAGTAATGACACAAAGAACCTGGCTAAGCAGGCAAAAAAGTGCAGATGCTGAGCGCCGTCGCTGATTAGCTACCCACGCACCGATAAGTACTGTAATTGCATTAGTATGTTATGAGAAAGCAGTGTATGACCACTGACACAGAACAAAGTCACACACTGAGACACACAGCGGAGGAGCACACGGAGAGAGGATGTACGCACAACTGCCTATCCGTCACACGACTGGAGAGCGTCAGTGCACGACAGGAGGTGGCGTGACAGTGAGAGTCATGCAGTAAGAGGTGCGTTTAATCACTGGAGGAAGAAGGGCACTGGCTCAAAGTGTGACATCCATAGATTAAGTCAAACAGTAAGGACATGTTACAAAGTGCTGCTCTACGCGTCCTGTCAAGCGTGACCCGCAGTGAACTCCACCCCTCCCCGGCGCAAACCTGCCCACAGACCTTGATGGCTTCCACCGAGTCGTACTTGTCCAGCTTGTTGATGTGGTTGGTGATGCTGGTGTTGAGCGGGGCGGCCGAGATGGGGTGGATGACGGTGGCGTCGTGCGACTGCTGCTGGTAGCGCTGGCAGTACGAGTACACGAGCAGGGTGACCAGACAGCCGAGGATGGAGCTGCTGAGCCCCACGGCGATCATGTGGAAGAGGTTGAAGTCTGGAGGAAGAAAGGGAAAGGGGTAATTCTCTGTCAGTTCGCACGCGTGGAAGTGGTAATTCAAGCTGCAATTCATATGGTAATAATGGAGTGCTCTGCAATAAAGAAGACGCTCTGGGACTGTTCAAGAATTTTATTTCCCCGTGTCTTCAATTTGCTCTATTCTTACTCTGTGCTGTCGGGACCTACTGTTTGTCACGGGTGAAAGACGTGTACGTGTTGTGCAACACATACAGCGCGCCCTGCTTTTATCTGGTGCGACTTTAAACTACATCTTGTACACATTAGCTATAATCACAGTAACAGCTCGTCCATCTGTCTTCTTCTTTTTCCCGCAATAAATGCCACTTTACATTCGGATTCCTCCTGCGTGGTCACTGACAGAGACTGCTGTCAGGCAAAAGTAAACAAAAGAATAAAAACGTCAAGAAAAGAAATAGAAGAATGAAAAAGAAAAAGCTATTTACTGTGCTTTTAAACGCTATATGCTATATCATGTGTTTAGCAAATAATGAAAGCTGTTAGAACCTTTAATTATTCATTGTATTACTTAAAATCATTCCTCGACAGCAACGGCAGTCAGACACAATAAAAGCTGTATTGGTATCAGTATTGTTAATGCACAATCCCAGGTGTTTTAAAATGTTCCCAAAGGTCGTAGTAAAAGTAAAAGTAAAGATATTCTGTAAAATAATGACTTTGGTAAAGGTGAATGTCATCCATACAAATAGTAATTGAGTATTAAGTATTTGATAATAAATATATGTAAGTAAAGGCACGTATATACTGTACACAATGGGTCAGCTGATTAGCGGATCTTATTTTCTGCCTTCTTCTGAATATGGGAAACAGTATGTTGTTTTCACCTGATTGCAGATTAAAATACTGCACTAATTCAGCTCTGACGCAGAATGCAATCAGCAACGTGAAGGCCTTTGCACACCGAGTTGTTTTTTTCTTTGGTCCAAAATAACAGCAGGTATAAAAAGGAGTACAGCCCCATGTTGTGCCAATCATGTTTACACACTGACTCCCAACACTTTTGATTCTCTGCATTTTTTCCACCTGTCAAAGTTGTTTCCAGCGTTATTTGGCTACTCAGAGCCACCGTAGTGTGATAAAACCGACTGACCACAGGACAACGATTTGACCATGGGCTTGACCAATATCTGTGGCTCCGGGTGAAACTAGCACTTTTCTGATGGCATCATTTGGATACTAACGATGTAATGTGACGTGTGTGTAGTGTGTATCTGCATGTGTGTGTGTGTGTGTCATGACATCGAGAAACACAACTGGAAGCGATCGGGATAATTTTCGCAGCTCCTTTATCAGCAGGTGAAGCTCTCTCTGCTCCTGCTCTTGACTTGTTTTCAGGAGTAGATAGACGCAGTATTTTATTTTTTATTTTTTCAAGAATTGAGAGGACCACAAACTCATCTTCACTGCTCGACGACTCCATTTTGTCTCGTTTTGCGAATTTTTTGCATTGAATACTATACACAACGGATCAGAATCCGTGTGCAAGGTCTCTGCGTGTTATGTTTTGGTGGAAACATATGGAAAAAACAGACTTGGTGTGCAAAAACCTTTACCTGCAGCTAAAGTTATCAAGTAAATATAGTCTGTAACGAGCACGATCCCCACAGAGCATCATGTTTAATGGATCGAGACTGCAGCTTGAACAGTCCGAAAAAGTTTGTTATCAGTCTCAAACTATAAACCAATTTTTGCCAAGAGTGCAGTCCTGTACTGACTTCTATTTATACACGTTAAAAAAAGTATAGCACAGAACAATAGTTTGTTTTCGCCCTGAGCACTGTCCGTATGCTGCAGACCTCCTCCTCCAGCAGGACACATAATGTTCAGGCAGACTCGGGGGGCGCAAAAGGTCCCAAAGGTCTCGCTTCCCCTCAAGCGGCTTGTCGCATTCTCGTATTTGGGCTGCGCATCTCGGCAGTAAGATGACACTGTTAAAAGTGACTTTATTGATTTGTTCAAACTCCAACTGTAACAGTGGAAACTGCAGTGTTTCCACTGTTACAAGGTTTTCCTTCCTTCCTACAGCTGAACTACGATTTCACAGCGTAAGTCTGAGGCGTCTGCTGTGCTGCCTCAAGTTTACGTTACTATTCTGGGGAGGGCATTATATTTAGGGCTTGAAAAGTGCTGTGCAGCATGGAAAAAAAAAACTTGACAAATTTCACACAGTCTATCTTTGACTTCCTCCAGATATAATCAGATCGTCATTTTTCTTGAATGCATCTTGGGGACGTTTCCCAGCTGGATTTATATGCCGTTAAGCAGGATTAGAGCGCTGTCTCATTGCTAAAGATGCTGTACATGTGCAACGCCAGGTGTTATCCTCCCATCTCTCTCCCCGACACACAAACACACACCCTCTCTCTCTCTCTCTCTGTCTCACACACACACACACTAAAATTTACCTCCACAGCGCCTCTCCTCCTGGCTGGAGCGTGCAATCGAGACTTCTGACAAAGGGAAAGAAAAACAGCAAAAGGCAGCAGAATTAGGGCCAGAAAAGCGTACACGCGCGCACGTCCCTGTTAGCATGACAGATTGTACCCTTGGAGGTGAGAGTGGCGATGAAAAGCTGCGCTCAATATGAAACAGATCATCGTAAAAAACTCTGCGAGCTAATCACGGCTGTGGCACCTGGAGAGGTTTATGAAAAGTATCAGCTCTCATTAAAGGAAATGAAGTACAAGACGCTGCTAATGAACCTTAATGGACTACCTTTCCCATTAAAGGGGATGGATGATAAGGTATGAAGGCAAATGGGTGATTCTATAAAGCCCTGTGATAAGTTTTCACGACTATTATATCCCTGCTTATTAATACGGGATAGGTTACACATTTACGTTTCAATCAAATGTTTGTTCTGTCTAATAATTAACGACTCTTGAAGTTTGAGAACTCCGTGACTCATGAAAACAGAACTTTATCCAAATGTGTACGGCTGCAGTGACACAATGTGAATAACACGAGCATCCTTTGTTGCAGGGAGGAGTTTTAATGATCTCTGTGTAGTCCAGATCAATGCTCTGGAGTGTCTCACATTACTAGCTGTCAATAGGGCTGATGCCCGTCTAAGCAGATATCAATACGAATGGTGTGTGCGGCATTTGTGGTTCTATATGCTGTTTATGTAGGTTTTAGGTTAACTTTCTAAACTTTAATGTATTCAGGAAGCGTTAAACAGCCGTTAGCTTAGCACATTTAACCAATGTGTGCGAGACTGAAGTGAGACGGATTGAGAAAGACGCTGGAGTGTCCAGATTGTTATTTTTCAGCCCTCTCCTTCAAGACCTATAAGTCTAGATATATATCTATAAAAACAGAGATCAAACAGTTAGATCAAAAAGATGGCTTTCGTGGGCCCCACAGGTCATAAAGAT
The DNA here is from genome assembly GCA_039737535.1 of Lagodon rhomboides. Taxonomy (NCBI): domain Eukaryota; kingdom Metazoa; phylum Chordata; class Actinopteri; order Spariformes; family Sparidae; genus Lagodon; species Lagodon rhomboides. Next base: position 14,165,600 of record CM077803.1, read on the forward strand.
GTGTTTTACAGGCAGAAGATCAATCGCATCTCTGTATCAGGGTGTCGTTCTCACCATCATCAAACAAGCGGCTAATGCCCGTTTTGAAAAAAAGGCAATAAGTGGGGATCTTATTAGTTATGGCTGATTAAAGGTCTCTAGTAAAGAGGGCATCAGTCGTCTGTATGCTTTTTTTGGTAACCAACAATGAGCCAGTGGCGGAGTCGGGATGTTTGAGGGGCAGGGGCAATAGAAAACCAAAAGGGCCCCAGCATGCAGAAAGTTGTGATATATTTATAGTCAAGACAGGGCACTTCACCGTGTTTGGTCCAGGGCAGCATTTTTTCAAACATGGGGGCACCAGGGTGGACGATGGCCAATACAGTGAGCCATATAAAGTTGCAGAAAAGCGTGGGAGGTTATTTTTCATTTTTTTCACTTCCCTCAGCAATAATTTTTGGCACAGCCCCTTATTTCCGCCAACGTAAGCTGCACTGTTAGCATGTCTGGCTAATTAGCTTTCTACTTTACCTACAATCGTAACGAACTCCCACTACCAAGGCCTGGGAGCACATCATGAACTAACTAGCTTAGTTTTTGGGGTTACTTTGAAATCAAACCTTCCATAATTAGCATCTCTACTCAATAACTTATCGATCCCGGAGGCTATCAGAGTTTACGCCAGCGTGAGCAGCTGCTCTTTGTTGCATTTGTGGCCGTTAACAATCCAGAAACCCGAGCCAATACTGCGTCAGCCAAACGCACCACAGTCTGATCTTACATGTCTCCTTATAACACTGATAACAGGCGACTGGCACTAAGTGGCTCTACGCTGCAATAAAAAGAAACACCTGTTTCATCATTTAGCATTACTATTACTATAACCCTAACCCTAACTTTTTGCCTGGGATGTGCAGCTTTATAGCCTCAGGTTTTTTAGTGTTATCTTGATGTGAAGACATAAAGTGCATATTTAAGACCCCTTCACCAGGTTCTCGTTTTAAAACGAGTGTGCTTTCAACATCAAAAAGTCAAACAGCTCATCAAGACCAAAATTAGCTTAATTAGCTTGAAAGCTGCGGCTCTGCGACGGTTGTCATTTTGACTACATCTGAAATCATGGAGCCTTTGTTTTGACATTTTGAGTGGTAAATCTGCAACTATTATCATTGTAAGACTGTGGAATGTGCTGTGTGAAACAGGGACAGCTTGAAATGGTAAAGTCGAGCTTATCGTACCAGTTTTCTAAAAATAAAATATTCATGTAAGTAGTGTGCCCTCAATGTCGTTAATTAAATTGAGTTGACATTTAAGAAGCTGTTGCGTTGTTAATAAACAACAGTAAAGCTCCCACACACTGTTTCCTTAATGCTGCCATTAGAGCTACATTAAGAAAAAGGTTGCATTATTAAAGGGCGGCGGGTCACATAAACATGGACACCAGACATGGTAAAGTAAGAATTAAAACGCTTATATGACCAGTTAAAGAAAACAGCACACAGGATTTCATTTCTCTCTTTCCTTCCAGCATTTGAGAAAAGAAAAAGAAAAGTAAAACTGCTGCTGTAAGTTCTTTCTGCATGGCCTGACAAGACTCCTCGGCTCATAATGAAACTAATATAGCAGCAGGGTTGTTGGAATGAGTAGGGAGACAGCCCTTAAGTGTGGCAACTGGGTTCACGCCCCCGTGTAATCACCTACCGCACTCAAGAGTCCTTCAGCCAGACACTAATCCAAACCATCCCCAAAAGCGCTGCCCTGACGCTGAACCTGACCTCTGACCTGCTAGGACTTCCTTAGAGGGATCAATAACGTATTTCATTATCGCAGGATTCTTGGAAATGAACTGAATTACCGCTGTGGGCATATGGTGGCAGGTGGCGCAGATTGAGTGTGTGCGCTCAAAGATGTGTGTTTCGTCACGCAAGAGTGCCGAACGCTTTCCTGAAGAGAAGAGACGACTGTGTCAGTGTGTGTGTGTGTGTGTCTGTGATCACCTGGTATAAAATTGGAGTCAGGAGAGCACGGTCTGGTCTCGCTGTTGTTTCCCGAGCACTGGTTTCCAGTCGGAAACAGGACGTCGCAGTGACGCACGCGCATCTGGGCCCCGTTGGAGTCGCAGTGGGACCACTCCGACCAGCTGGACCAGCTCTCTAGAAATGGGGACGACAGCGCGTCTCACGACCTGTCCACTGTGTGTCCACATATGTGTGTGTGATTTGAATTGTGTGTGTGTGTGTCCGTGCCCTCGGTTGGACATTAGTCATGCATGAGTGCCCTCCGAGAGACTAAAGAAAATAAGCAATGAACCTGTGATGGATTGGTGGCCGAGTCAGAGCCCTAAGCTGCTTATCACTGAGGTGTGAGTGTGTGGTTCGGTGAGTGTGTGTGTGTGTGTGTACCTGGACAGGCTTGTGTGTTGCACAGTGCCTCCTCAGTGTGCAGACCCAGGCAGATGTCCCCTCCGTAAGCCGGCGGGGGGTTGCTGCAGGTTCGCGTCCTCATGTAGTGTCCCCCTCCGCACGTCACGGAGCACTTGGACCATGAAGACCAGCACGACCAGCTGCCGTCCACTAAAGCGGGGATATCAGGGTCATATTTGTTTAAGTTAAAGGAACAGTTCAACCCGAAGATCATGAGTGCGTATTTTCCTCTTATCTGTGGTGCTATTTATCCATCTCGATTGTTTTGGTGTGAGTTGCAGAGTTCTGGAGATACCGAACGTAGAGACGACCGTCTTTTGCAAAACTGTGGTTAGCTTAGTTAGCTAGCCCCTTGCGTAGGCGTAAGCTGTCTGTTTTGATTTCCAGTTGAAATGTCCCTTTAAAACTGTATGATTAATTATGATTTTTTTTTCTTTTACTTGTTTAATACAGATTCTTGTTTTCGAGTAAAATATTTATCTCCTCTCATGTTTTCTAGGATCGAGGTTCCAGGTCATTTCCAAAGACAATTTCCTCTGAACATCAAGCGACTGGAAGTCATCGCGAGCCATTTCAAACGCCGATGCGTGACGCGCAAAGATGAAGCAATTTGAATGTGCGTGCCAGAGTGTTTCTGAAGTGACAGGAAGTGTGTTTCACCCAGCTGCTACAGCACACGCCTGACCCCCCTCCCGTGCTCGACAATCTCTCCTCTGATTAATAAAGATAAATGAAGCGTCGCAATCCGCTGTTGTTGTTCCTCCCTTCATGTGGTGCCAAGTGGCAAAACAGCAGTCGATTAAAAAACACATGGAAATTCATGACTGTATCAGCGCACGAGGAAGATGTAAATAGATGAATGAGACGCGGGAGAAATGAAAAGAGGGGAGACTAAGGAGCAATGAAATGGGGGCATTGTTTGGCCATGAATCACAGCGGAAGTAAAAATCCTCCTGGTCAATCATCTGGATAAAACCTTACTTCATTGTGACAGAGAGAGATTCCCTTTTCAGAACCACTAGAGAATTGCTTTTAAAGACCTGCTGATGGCTGGCAGCAAAGTGCAGGTAATTGAAGTTGCCGATGCTTTTTGTCATCTCAGTGTAATTTCTCTATCACAAAGTGACACCTAAGTCGATTCCCGGCCCTCGATGACGGATCGTCTCATCCCGGGCGCAGACGCAGGAAAAACACGGATTCATTCGTCTCTGAACCAGATGGATGGTAGGCATAGCACCCTTTCCCCCCCCTCTCCTTCACAGTGCACATTTAAAAAAGCACTGGATTAGCCATAGGAGGATTACAATTGGTCTAGCGGCGCGGTGTGCCTGCCTCAAAATAATATCTCACTTCCAGAGGGGTGCTAATTGAGTGTGCATTAGTATTCATTGCTACTCAGGCTGGGTTAAGTCAGTTCCTTCGGGGGACAGGAGTGTGGAGTTGTTCATCAACATATTGTAGCTACGGTATTATTACAGTCAACAGAATAGGTGTACCACGTGTATTAGCATAGCGACGCGGCGCAGGAAAAAAAATCAAAGTACATCACTCGACGTTTTACTCTGGGGGGAACACTTCTGGCAAGCACTCAGGCAGGCAAAACAAATCTAATGCTCTTAGATCCATCCGAAAAGTCTTCATCTGAGCTCGCAGCTGATAACAGCTCGCTCTATTAGCGACTGCGCTCAAGCTGTTGGGAGCTGAACAGCGGCCACTTTCACTGAATGAATTAACAGGCTGTAAAAATAGTATCGATGGCCGTCCACTCTCCCGCGCTCCCTTCGTATGCTTGCAGCGTGGCGGCGGCAGCTATGAAGACAGATTGCGCCGGCTGAAGATGGCGCGCCGATCCAGGTTTTTTTTTTTTTTTTGCGGGGTACCTAAGCCCTACTCCAGGCGGCTTGATTAATAATCATCTGAGAGAACGCGCCTGCTCGTCTGCTCGGCGCCCATGCTGGATACCAGGTGCGCTTTATGCCAAACTAAGCGCTGGATTTCCATTTAGACAGCTTACTTCCCCTGTCAGACAGAGCATTCTTTTAATTAGAAAGCTTCCTCGCGCTGTCTTCCGCTTTGAGGAGTGTTGGAAAATGCATTGTCTCAAGGCTTTTCACAACAGAATATGGCCTCCCATGGCTGGCAGCATAATTACCCAGCAATGTAATTACATACTGGAGCGCCGCGGGGATTGTCTCTGATTCCTGGTGTAAATTGGGGTCTTCGTCACACTTCTTATCTGCGACTGATTTCTTTTGTGGTTCCTGGTGATTTGGTAAGTCATTCTGTCAGTGTAATTCTTTATCCATTAATCAAGGGGAAACATAGCTTGAGTATGTTGTGGATTACTGTGTATTTATCTGCGTCTGAGTGAAAACGAGAGCTGACAAAGTAATTGACTCCTGGTCTTTTTGAATGCGTTTATCTCTGTGTGCGACTAAAACTGGCTTGCAGCTCGTGCTCACGTGTGCATTTCTTTACCTGGACAAGGGGTGATGTTACACTCCTGATACTCCTGTGCCGGCCCCAGGCAGGTCTGTCCTCCGTACCTGGGCTCTGGGTTGCTGCAGGTCCTCTTCCGGCTGCGGATTCCCCGGCTGCAGTCTCGGCTGCACTGGGACCAGGAACTCCAGGACGACCAGCCGCCGTTCACCGTGTGGCCCGAGATCCTCCCGAGACGAAGCACTTCTCCTGGGGAAGAGAGTCAGCAACGTAAAAAAAATGAGACCGCCGGCAAAACATTTTTCTACTCTTCGCCACATTAAGACGGCATTTCCCTCAAAAAGCTGCTCTTTTCGGGAAGAAATTGGATGATGCTCGACGTCCGTTCCTGGCACCGCCGTGTGCATTTGTTCTAAAGAGCACGAAGAGGCAGAGAGTCAAGAGCAGCTCCTGATCACATCGTCTTTACTCCACGGCTTTTCAAGTGATCGCTAAAAGCTTTTGCTTGGTTTGTGCTGAAAGAGCAGCGCCCACTTCATGTGTTATGTTGTTATTAAGTTATTTTGTGCTGTAAAGCAAACGCACAGATTTAATTTCAAATCAGCTGGTAGAGCACCATGTGCATACCGTCAACCTGAAGTGCTCTCTGTGAACTAAATTATACCTGAAATTACACAACACTGAAAAGCCAATTTGCTGAACATGGTGGACGTTTGAAATGAGTATTACGGAAAAACTTTTTTGCCACTTGGTTTCACACATAAAAACAAAAAACAAAAATCAATCAATAAATTGGTTTCAAACATGCAGAAAAAACAAATTCTCCTGAAATTTTCTTTCTTAAAAAAAGAAAAGAAAGTCATTTGGTTTCACACTTGAGAAAACAATTTCTTCTCAGGACCTTAGAAAGATTAATTTTTTTTCTCAAGTTCTCAAGTCACAAACACGGTTCATAAAAGTTAGAATTGAAAAAGAATTCACCCAAGAGAATGGATCACAAGATGAATCCAGCACGGAGACAGATAGAGAGATGGATACCACATCGATGGCGTCAGAAATCAGCTGCACGAAATGTAATCCATCATTTGCTTCTTCGCAGACCCCGTGTCACTCTCCAAAGATGGATTCTGCCGGGAGCCGAGTGTGTCAACACGGCGAACTCGCCCTCTCATCAAACAACATCAGCTGACTAATCTGTGTACTCTCATCTGGAATGAGTCGAATAGAGAGTTCCTAATGAAATATGAAACAGTAATTTCTATTAAACTATAATTACCGTGCGCATTAATCAGCAGCGTGGAAATGAGCAGAATGAGCGGGGAGAGAAAGCTTCTGGCCATTTTTGAATGAAAAGAGTGAACTCATCTGTTTGAGTGAATGATAATCACCTCCGATGAAATTACAGTCACTGTCCAAGCACTCCTCGTATGATTCACTCGTTCAACAAACTGGGTTATTATCGACTTTTTTCAGATAACATTGGAGGACTTCATTTTGCGTCATCCTGCGTTTTGTCTTTTTTTTTTTGCTCTTTCATTTTCGGCCTCTTTGCCTTTATGAGAGCGTGTTGTGATGTTGAAACGGACTGCAAGAGCACATCGGGATCCTCAGTCTTGATCACTCGACCACGCCACAGTCAACCTTCATATTTTGTCTAACTCTCCTTCTAATCTCTCGATTTATCATTTTTTTACGATCCCTATCTCGACTATTTCTCTCTCTCTGCCTCGCTCTCTCTGTCTATCTTTCCCATTAACCTTCTCTTGCTTTTTGTGTCCGCCCCGCTCCCCCCTCTCGCTGTCCTCCAACCCGGCCTCGTTGTTCTGTCAGCGTGCTCTTTTCACTGACAGTTAGCGTGGCGCGGCTGCTTTGTATTCTCGGGGAGAGGACAGTGTGTTTACCTTAGCCCAAATCCTCGACCTCTTCATAACTACGGCCGACCTTGGCGGTGCAAGGGCCGGCTCACCCCGCGCGTCAAGCTGGCGTGAGCGCTGACAGGCCCGTCGAGGCTCCGGCTCTTTATCGATTCTGAGCAGGCCGTGGCGTGGACAGTCCCGCCTGCCACCATGACCCGCGGTCTTTATCAAGCCCTGTGTGTAGCTCGAGAGACCGGACTGCTGCTCTCCTCTGAAGGCAAGGGGGTGCTTTGTACCGTCATTCCCATGCAAACATGTGTATACAAGAGCCCAAGCTGGACACACACACACACACAAACACGCGCAAATGCAAACACGGACACTTAATTACGCCCGTGCCCGCTATTCAAACACTTTGCTCACGTTGCTTGGCCTGCGCTGACGCACTGTGAGCATTGTTAACGCTGCTTCGCGGGGGCTGCCCTCCCGTCGCCAAAACAAACAGTGTGGTGCCCTCCCTCTCAAATAAGTCGCGACTGGATCTATCGATCAGCGCAAGAGCCACACGCAGCCGGAGAGAATTAATCCTCGCTCTCCTGGCGAGCCGGGCCGAGCCTACAACTAAGAAGGACACAGCGAAACGTCCAGTAGTCCCCGCTGCAAAGAAACTAGGACATGGGAAAAAAAAGTTCCCTCCTCCCTCCCGTTGCTCAACCTTACACCTTGCTCAAAGGCAAAATACGCTGTAAACAAACTTATGAACTCGTGTGTGTGTGTGTGTGCGAGAGGGAATGTCGACGGATGCATGTGTGCATGCGGGGGACTCAGCGAGGCCACACAGACACGCAATGGCGTGCAATCTAATGTACTGTACGGGCAACTGTAACGCGAAAGAAGAGAGGAGAAGGTAATAAAAAGAGCGACGGAGGCGGTGGCGGGCCGACACCTGCAAACAGGAGAGACAACCGCTTTGATAAAGACGGATCTGAGGGACGGAGAGGTGGGGAAAAGAGATGCATTGTCATGTGTGAGTTCTATCAGCGTCAGAGTAACGGCGGACCACACTGGGGGAAATAAAAGTGCTTCATCCAGACTGTCCTAGATTCAGAAATTGCACATTTACTCCCCATTACTCTTCCTCCCTCCACATCCGCAGCGTCTCACCGTGAAGGAACCCATTTCTTTGTGTGCGTGTGCTCGTACGTGCGCTCTGTACGGCTGTTTGTGCACATGTTGTGCCACATAAAATCATAAAACCAGGGGTTTACAGTGGCACAGTGTGACAGTGCCCCCGGTGCTGTCCTCAGGTCTGCCAAGCGTTGGTTGACCCCAAAAGCCTCCAGAGAGATGTCCTCAGGAAAAGCAGAAGCATGAGGGGTCAGCGGACATGTATGGAAACACAGATGCACACATAGCCCAGAAATATACATGCTGACTTAAAGTAAAAGTTTAGATTTATCAGACTGAAGTGGTTTTACACGACACTACTACTACTAGCGTGAGCCATACGTGTTTACTTTGTGGCACTGTGCAAAGGGTTTAATACTGAAAACGACTTGCAGGAGATTTAAACTCAAGTTCATTGTTGCATTTCTAGACCATTAACTTCATATCGCACACTGTTTCCATCACTGCCAACATCTGACAGCTCACAAATGTTTCTGTGAGCTGCCGGATCGCAACCTTTCAGTGCCACAGACAACTAAACCCATGTTATTGTTTCCTTAATGTCTTACGGTTTGTCAGGTGAGTTTGATTCCAGACGGCGCGTGGTAGAAGGCTTCTGACGGAAAATTTGCCCTTGAATGCGTCATCGAGGAGAGCGTTGAAACCGGTCCCATGCCGGTGGCGGACTCAGGATGATTGAGGGTCAGGGGCGAGAAAAAAAAAAGGGCACCAGCACACAGAAAGGGCACTTTATCATGTTTGGTCTGCCATAGGGGCATCCAAGAGGGCACTGTTGCTTCGTTTTTTTCGAACGTTAGGGTGTGTGATCTTCCGGTGATCTGCCGGTTCGATTCCCCTGGTCTGCTTGTCGAAGTGTCCTTGGGCAAGATACTGAACCCCAAGCTGCTCCTGATGTCCTGGTCGGCACCTCGCACGGCAGCCACCGCCATCAGAGTATGAACGCATGTGTGAATTACTGTAAGTCGCTTTGGACAAAAGCGTCTTCTAAATGCCCTAAAATGTACAAAAATGTAAATGTAAAGCTTCTGACTGACAATTTGGGCCTGAATGCGTCAGAAGGAAGGAGTGTTTAAAAGGGTCCCTGCCAGTAGCGGACACAGGACGTTTGAGGGGATTAGCTTCCACATGTCACCACAGGGGAAATGAACGGAAACCAGCAAGTGGTCGGAAAGTGGAAAATCAGCCTAATACTTTAAACTATTTTTGAGAAAAATGTTGTTATGTAAAACCCATTTAGATGTAATTTACATAAATGGGTTTAAATGTGCGACGCAGCGGTGCTTTAAGTCATTTACTTAAGCAAATATCGAAGATAAATGTGCAACTTGTTTAAATTACGGATTTCTTTCTCGGCGGAAACTTTCCTCCGGTACGAACTGGCTGTTGATGAAACCGACGTTGATACACTCGCACAACAGCTCTCGCGACCAGCTCCTTGTTGTGTTTTGATTAAGGGAACACAGCAGTAAAAAGCAAATATCAAGAGGTGGAATTCCAGACCAGTTCTCTCCATTTATCCCTCTTGCCAATACAATCACAGGTAGCACAAAGTACCAGCTGGTCCTGCTGGCTGCAGCGGCGGGCTTCAAGCGTCGTAATTGTGGGTGCTTTCAAAAGAATGGGCAAAGTCCAACCACCTGAAATTGTCAACAAACAGTACAAACAGGATTGATTTTTTTTTTCGTCTTTCTTCCAGCTAAGGAATCTTGCTTTCATCAAAGAAACAGCCATTTCCTTTTTCCCTGGTAATTTGAAGTACCCACAGCAGTGCTCTCTGCTCTGAGGTAGCATCCGGCCTGATTGGTCAAAACAACAAGAACAACAAAAAAAAAGGCACCAAAGCGGAAAGTGAACCAATGTCAGAGAAGACAGGCGAAGACAAGCTCATGAATAAGTCAGAGGGTGTGAGGGCAGAAAACTTTCCTTGCGTGTTGTTCATCTTAAAGTGCTGAAACCTGATTAGAAGGTGCGCTGTCAAAGCCTTCTGTTGGGATGTTTTTCAAGAGCTCAGGGCCGTAATTACACGCACGCATGTTGAGTAAAGAGAGGCTTTGCGCCAACAAAGTTGATTTTTCCTGACAAGCGGGTGTGTTTTCTCATCGCCTACGCTGATTTGCTAATTTGTTGACTTTTTCACCGAAATCTGTGCCTCCCTGTGAGTGCCACGCTGGGGGCAAATGTGAAAACAGGCAGCGTGTCACTGGCAGTCCGCGGTACTCTGCAAATCTGGTGTCAAGGATAATTGCAGTAAGGTTGCGAACTCTATCTGACAGTCATCTGGGGAAAGGGCAGTGGGTTACATACTTAACTGAGTCATGACAGACTGAGAGAGACATATATAGAGAGAATCATTTGGAAAGAGCTACTGAGCTGTACGAGAGGAAGCCATATCTCATTTATTCGGCAGATTTATTGTGCAAGAAGGTAGTCTGGATTGAAAACGATTGACAAGCTGTATTAAACGGTATAATCTGCATTTCCGCAACAATGTTCAAACCCAGAGAAATCCCTGAGTATACTCAGGGTGCATTTTATTTAGACTCCAGTCACAGTGGCAGACTCGGGACGTTTGAGGTGCAGGAGTGAAAAATATAATAAGGCACCTGTCGTGTTTTATCTACCACAGGGACAGAGGGTTCTTTTCCAGTGGCCAATTGCTTTAACTTCTCGGAAAAAAAACCCAGAAGGATCAGATGAGTGAGAAAGGAAGTTGGCGAATGCGACTGAATGTAATGAGAAATAGCGCTTTAAAACATTCCTCATCTGTGAACATTTTGTGTCTTGAGTCACGCAAACAGATTTTCATCACCAATGGTGGTTGTTTTACTCTGAAGGCAGCAACTCCGATAATCCTATATTACTTTCATCCCTTGTTTTGTTTTGATTGACGGATCCGTAGCGGAAGAAATTACATATTGATTTATTTCATGCAATTTAAAGCATGATATTTATGTGATTCTGTGCAATTTCACACTTTGTGTGCATTTTTCAAAATAAAGCCACTACCTTGTGCGTACCCACATTTATGCTGCTTTCCAGACAACTCGGAACTTGAAAATTTACGACTTCCGACCAGAAAAAGTACAATGGAATGCCAATCGAGGTCGGAATTCCTACTTGTGAACTCTGTCTACCCGGACCTTGCGAGGGATCGGTGATGTCACACAACATTGGCAGCACCCGTGGGAAGGAGCTAGGGTGTATTTGTAGACTACTTTATTTGTAAAAGGCTGTGAATGAAATATTTAGATGTATTTTCCAAGTATTAAAGTGCTGCAAAATAAAATGTATAATGGTGTCTGTTACCTCGTATGACTTTTCCCTCCTCTATTTGGTTTATAATGCACAGAGACTGCACTGCTGAGGATACAACTGTGAGTACACTTGCCAAAGAGACATCATTTTGTCACGGTAAGACAAGTTTTTTGTTCACTTTTGGCAGCTTTGAGGTCGGAAGTCTGAAGTTTCAACTAGGAAATTCTGCTCTCCGATGGTGCCTGGGACTCAGCATACCGCCGGCTTTAAACGGACCTATGAACTTGTTTTTATTGAAATGTATTCTAGGATACTGCTGATGAAAACTTGCCACTCATTTGTTTGCATTTTGATTAATGTACACATTCCATTTTAAAAAATAAAGAACTGAAGAATGAAAGAATATCAACCTTTTCTTCAGACATATACAATTACGAAGACAATCTCGAAAAATGATAACATTTTCACTTAAAACCCACCAGAAAGTGAAATTCTGTGGCCTCCGCCATTTCTGAAAACATCAGCGCACCCATCAGAACTCGTAAACTCTGAGCTTTCACAAAACTTCCCTTTAAGAGGCAGAGGTTTGACGAGTAAGATATATTCTTTTTTTTCATCATTATAAGTCTGTGACTCTGTCTCTCAGACCTACAATTACACAACCTGCCACCGCCTCCCTTTTTTAGGGAGCTCCAACTGAGAGCTTCCATTTTCCGCCCACTGGCGCTAGTCCACCTCCACCATCACCAGTGTCTAGACTCTGGGGGAGTCATGTCTTATCCTCTGAATTCATGGACTTTATAAATATGCCTCACAGTGATGGAGTCCAATCACAAAATGCCTTCTCTATCTTGATAAACATTGGGTTTTTTTTTACATTATGTGTGGTAATACAAAATTTCATAGAAATAAGTACTCTCAAGCCCATTGTGTCCTAACCTTCATTTTCAATAACTGCTCTGAATAACAGGAATTCAGCCATTTAAATTTACATGCGCACGTATTATTTTTGCTTGAGGTGCCTGTTTCCAGCTGAAACTGGCTCCTCAAGGACCAGACTTAATTTAGCTCAACCGTGTGTTCACTTATAAGCTCAACTAGTTCTGTTTCTTTCTCGATAAACACTCAAGAGACAAAAAAAAAGAGAGCTCTGACTGTAAGGAGAGAGGAAGCGAGACAGAAAAACAGAAAGACAATAAGGACGCTGGAATGGTTGCCATCCGTCAGAGGCGTCCCTCAGCACTGTCCTGTGTCTACTCAGTGTCTGCTCATGACATCCGTGCGGGAGAAACTAATCTGTCGCCCATGAGAAGGCCCTGGCCTTGATATCAGATCAGCTGAAGTGAAACACATCAGGCTCCTGACACGCTACCGTTTCTCCCTGGGAAAAAAAATGAAGCCATCACTCACCGACACAAGCCGGCAAAATTACAAACTCGCAACCTTCTACAGAAATGTCTTTCATCTTTCCAGTGGCTTTCTTTTCCCCTCGACGTGTCTGCTCCTTGTCTTTGTGAGATGCAAATGGAAAAAAAAAAGCCGTGATGAATGCCTGAGTTCAAAGCCCTTTTAAGTCTGATACCACTACGCCGCGTCGTAAGAGTAGCGAGTGAACTTTTCGGTCATTCATATTACGAAGAGGCATTGATTACATCAGACAGGCTTATCTGCTCCATAGACGTATGGCTTCGCAGAAATCATTGTTTAAGCTGTCGATTTGTGCAGCAGGGCCGGCCTATGGCAGCAGAGACAAAGTGACTAATAACAGAGAAGTTTGGAGTTGGAGGCTGACTAATGACAGACAGGTAAATGCTTTCAACCCTGGAAACGGTGGGAGGATGAATTCCAGCTGCATGCAGACTACTGCAGGCTGGCTACTAATTAACTCTTTGCAAAACCCTAACAGCGAGTGTCCAGCCACAGCTTAGCAACCCAAAGTACATATACAAGGCCTGTCAAGCTCTGGATATCTCAACACGCTGAAACGCTTTGCAAGGGGTGTTTCTAAAACCAAAAAGGACGAGAGAAAAAGTGTAAGGAATGGATTCAACAGCGTGTTTTGTGTGGCCTTCTCAGCGACAAGGCTTGTGAGGTTTCATGGCTGCATCTTGCACAGTTGTGATGGTAACAAGAGTTCGGAGCACATTATTACATACATTTCTTTGTCAGGTTGCATTAAAAAAAAAGCCCGGCTCACAACCAGCTCAGCCACTGTGTGTTATTTCTGCACCTGGGTACCACGATGTCAGAGTATTGGTTTGTAACGTTAGCAACTCTGCGACGCTCTTTATTGGAATTGGGGAAAGTTTAAACTCCAGCAACTGCAGACGGTGTTAAAGACGGTTTGCCAGGCTCGTCTAATGGATATAATGTTAAAAAGTTATAATATACTGGTCTGATCATTCATTTTTTTCTTTCATTTTTCACATACAGGCATGTTTAGTGTTCTTATTTTATGTATACCACCTAGAAACAACTATTTCATGTTCTTTATGTGCTGCTTTGTTGGCATTTCTGAAAAAAAAAAAAAAACAGATCTACCAAACAGTGACATACCACTGCTGGTCAGACTAACCGCTAGTTTTGGGGAAAACTCAAGCTGTCATTTGCTTTAGTTTGTGGCCCAACAGGTAAATTAGGTCTCCAACCTAACATTAGTGAAAGTATTGTTATTATATGAAAGCACCAAACATGGATTTTAAACCTCTTTTGCCAAGCACTCGTGTTTAGTTCAGGTTATTTAAATGTTTTAATCATCAGAAGTTGTGGATGGGGCCAGAAGAGCCGCTCCAGTTGGAGATGGAGTAAAAAATCATGTTAATTAAGTGTTATATGAAGACACACTGTATTATCGAGAGAATGTAATGTAATGGGAGGAAAAAGAGAGCCATGTTTTACACACTGCCTGTAGGATTTTCTGCTTAAAAATACATGTCTATGGAGGCAATTATGCAAATCAAATGTTTGGTTTTTTCGTTCAGGCATGTGAAATGTGATAAAGAGGAAAAATGGCTACAAAAGATCCAAGACTAATCACTGGGTGTGCATGACAAGAGAGGTCTTTAAATCACGACAGATCTTAAGTAATTAACTCATCGCTATCATTAAGCTATGATCAGTGATACGAAACAAGTCAGTATGTTAGATAAAAGCTCATTGTAAATGCTTGGTTAAATCATATATTCATAATTTATCTCTCATAATAAAGACCGATAGAGATCTTAACATGAGAGACAAGCAGACAAAAAGGAGAAAGAGAAGCCGGGGAGAAGTTGGGAGAATCGCTAACATATCTCAACAACAGTTTGTTTTCTGTATTGATGGGGGGATTAATTCTTCATATCTGCGCGTCACAGACGACACTTCCAGGCGTGTGTCCATAACAAGCGCCGCGTCTCTGAGTACGATCCAGATCGTCAAATGTCAGGTTTATCTGATGGCTCTGATGCTCAAAGCGACAAACATGCTGACATTCTGCCCGAGCAGAGGGAGGCGAGGATGATCTCAGACAAGACGGCAGGGCCGGCTTTTTATTGAGTGTCTGCGGAGCGACATCCGCGGGACACGGACAGCAAAATATTCTTTAAAAGTTCACACGCCGGCTTCAGATGACAAAACAAAAAGGACAGTTTTGGCTGTAGGGTGTGGGGTGTTAATTCTGTTGGAAGACTGAATGCCAAAGATGTTTGGTGAAAGGAGAATGTTTTGTTGTTTGCAGACACAATCTCTCATATTAATGTACCTCACTGACAAAGTGTTTGTCATTCAGACATATGAAATGAACCCATACATACATACGCTGTATATATGAAGCTTAGTGTGAGCTCATCATTCAAATTTCTTCCCACTCTTCTCCCACTTCCTTCAAAATCAACTGACTATCTGCATTTAGACTTTCAACGTACCCAACCAGATTATGCCACGATCTTCATCAGCCACGATCCCTAGTTTAGCATTGGAGGTTTGGGAAGGTGGATAGTTGGATAAAATACTAAAAATGCACCTCTTAGCGACTCAAAATTTTCTTTTTCATATGTGGTGTCACTTTAGCAGACTGTTAGCCACCGCTAGCGTCGCCTACATTCGGTGAGTAAGCCTACAGTTGAGGACGGGACTTCTCTGGAGTGCTCATGTGGTCAGTCAAATGGGCTAAGCTAATAGCTAATTATCTGTTGGTAGTAAGTAAATATCTCCAAACTGTTGGCTAGCTGCTTGTTGAACCACTGTATCTTGTTCTTTATTTACAGGTGCTCATTACAAATGATGGGACGTGTGGATAAAACTGGCAGCATGAAAGAGTTTTAACCAAAAAAAACAACAACAACACTCCCCTGGTCCCCGAGCTCCCAGTCTAAACAGCTAGCTGCACGGCTAACTGAGCCAACTAGCTAACAGATATGATGCAAATATTCAAGTAATGTGCCCAACAACCTGTTTTTTTTTAACGGTTTATAACAAAGAGGTTGTGTGGAGCTCTACTCGAAAGTTAGCTGCCTGATAGTAAAGTAAAAATTTACTGCAAACAGTAAATCTTTATCGGGTGACACGCCATTCCTTCTGGGTGCTCATCATCTCGGAGGGATTTCTGCATCCTTTGTCCTCGTACTCGGACATCAATACACACCACCGCTGAGGTGGTCATTAGTCTGCAATGGCTGCTTGCTTTAAGTGAAGTTAACCGCTGTCCCAGAGGCTCAGGCACCCCATGAATCTATGGTGGGAGGAGAATGTATTGGAAAAACGTCATGTCCACACACAGACACACACACAGACACACACACACACACGCAAGCACATGCACACACACACACGCACATTCTCATACACAAGCTAATGCACACATCCACCTGCTCACACAAACCAGCGAAAATGCACATCATGCCGCCTCCCTACTTACACACACAAGCACGCAATCACGCACACGCACACACACACACACACACACACACAGAAAGAGACACACCAGTGCTCTCCAGATGGATGGCAAGTTTGATAATGGTTGAAATGAAGAAGTGGATCACAGGAGTCCATCCTCTTTTTTCGACAGTTATGACCTGATACTCCTCCGAGGGGTGAATCATATTGAGGTCTGGAGATGAGCAATCAAAGCGGGACAAGAGGAGAGTAGCAGACAAGGCCACGGACACCCCGATAGTTCTTGCTTTCACTCGAGCTGTGCATTACAACCGGAGCGGAACTGCGTTTTTTTCAAAGAAAAAAGAACGTGTTTCATACGCCGCATCGAGCTTTCTCTCCCCCTCAAACGTACACGGGTTGCGCTTTTGATAAAAAGATGAACCGGATCTTTTGAGTTTGATGTTGAAAAGACATTTTCACCGAGCATTTAAAAACACAAAATCACAGTTGTATTAACAAGGCCATTCTTTGAGGCAATGTAAGCAGCCATACAGCCTGCAGTGATGTTTCTTACCAGGTTAAAAGACCAATATAGGGAACAAAAAGTGCAATAACATGATGATGAATTGCTGCTGTTGATAACTCTTTTGAGTTTATAATGAAGTCTATTAAAATTAAAACCCTCCCTCTGGTCTTAAATGTGACCTGCAGCACTGCCGGTACATAATGTGCACTTTCATAAGGTGAGCTGACAGAGTGTCTCAGTTTTCCTGATACCTGTTTCCTGACAACAACAGCCATGTTTGTACATCGGTTGCTGAAAGGATTTGAAGCCTGTGTCGCTCCGCTCATACATCACCATCTGCCTGCTGTAGCCCAACACAGGCTGACAGATTTAGCCAAAAGTGAGCACTGAACCCTCAGCCTTCGCTTTTCAATTGGTATAATTAACGCCGGAGCTAATCTGACGCCAAGGCTTCTGGTGACAACCTCTAATGAAACACACAGAGTCTGTGACTTCCTCCCACTAATCAGAATCAAGACAGACCTATTAAGGCGCGAGTCTTTGTTCGCTAATGTCTTGGATGTGTGTCTGTCACTCCTCTTAAGGCTTTTGAATCCTCAGGTTTTTTTTCTCCGTGCCTGCCAGCGCTCACTTAAAAACCCTTCAGGAGCATTTAAGCGTCTGCTTCAAAGCGTGAGGAGAACAAGTTGTACCAGCGACAGCACAGCAGGAAAAGACGGATATTCATAATCAGAAAATGCGTAGGAAGAGCGAGATCAAAAGAGGGAGAACGCCGGTGATAGCGTACATGAGGGCGAAACCCTGGTGATTACTGGTGCGGCGACGGACCACCCAGAGACGCGCACGGACTCAAAGGGATGGGAGGCCGCCGCGGCTTAGCTGGGCGCTAACTCCAAAGCCCTTAAATAAAAAATCTGCTTTTCCTCTCTGAGGCAAAGAGCAACACCATAAACAAACTTTAACTACTGCGTCTGTATTTGAAGCTCTTTTTTGCTGTGGTGTGGTGCCACCCCGCCTGTCTCCCCCTCTAATATGGATCCTTCCACTTGACAACATAAACAACTTGTCAATTAGCAGCCTGTTTGTACAAACATTTACAGGGTTTAATTCACAAGGGGTGTGGCTGACTGAGACTGCGTGGTGCGAAGGGGAATAGCTGGGATGACGGATAAGGAGTGAGTGTTTGGGGCTCCGTTGCGAGACTATAATTTAAGTTTGAGCATCTGCATGTGCGTGTTTGCGTCTTTGTAAAGCGGCTTTGTGGATTTGGAAGTTCATTAACGCGCTCGATGCTTTGATGTGCTGATAAAGTCGAGGAAGACGGGGGCCGTAAACACGAGAGCCGCGAGATTAAGACGCCCGCTCTTTCACAACTTTTGCGGGACAGAAAACGAGCGAGGGGGAAAAGTTCCAGGGAGAAAGATCTAATGGACAACAGACAGAGAGAAGGAATGGCTCGAGGCGAGGAGGCCAATAACTAGCCTGCAGAGATACAGAAAGCCAGTTGGAGGGAGATAACAGGGAAACATCCAGAGGCTGAGATAGCCAGAAAGAGACCATCTGTCTCTTCCACTCTGCAACTCACCGTCGGTGGAGCAGCCCGTGGAGCCGTCGCTGGAGCAGTAGCGCATCTCGATCCTCTGCCTGCCCACTTCCAGCAGGCTGGGGTCCGGGATGCGCGCTTTGCAGGTGTATCGGAAGCGTTGCTCGTAGTGGCCGCCGTTGTCGGAGATGTTGACGGGCGTCCAGGGGGTCCAGGGCGTGGTCTTCTTCAGGTCGGGACACGGCAGGGTGTTGCACGACTGGTACTCCTGCAGTGACAGTACCGCATGTTAGTGTTTCTTCATTTCAAGCACGTTTGCAGGCAGGTGAATTTGCCACGTCTACTGTAAGCGTGGGAAGAGATAATCACAAATCATTAAAGCAATAATTAAACATGACAGGCTGGGACAGAATTTCTGGTGTACTTCCCAAGCATGATAATGGACAGGACAATTGCTTTTTGAAATTCTCAGCAGTGACTAATATGAAATTAAACAGCTTATTTTATGAGGAAATAAACAGCCTTTTCAAAGCTCTCATCATCATTCATCCTTGAAAGCCTCCCCGATTCCAGTTCTGGCTGGTTTACTGTACCGCACGTTGCCAAATCCAGCGCGGCTCATCCCCCAAAACACCCCTCAGAATCCATCGGGGGCCACGTTCGCCTGGCCGCTACATAACCTGCCAGGCTGCCGGCAGGATGCGTTCCCATTAGACCGCTTGCTGAACATGGCGTGAGGCAAACAAGCCAGGCAGAAAAGGTCATTGATCAAGTTTAATTTATAACCAAGGGGAAAAAGGATGGAGGAGATGAGGCAGGAGGAGGAAGAAAAAGGTGTGGAAGTGGAAGGCAATAATGGCAACTCTTTCTCCTATCTGCATCTGGCTTCGAGAGCCGGGCACTAAAAATGAAAAACGCAGCGCCGAAGCTCTAACAGCATGATATGTGAGTCTCATTCAGAACTCTCATAAGTATATATTTTGCCTCCACTTCTCTCAGCCAGCTTCTATTTGGGCTGAATAAAAAACACTCTGCTTCTTCTGCGGGCACTGCCGCATATGATGATCTCATTCAGGGAGATAATAGGTGGGTAATAGGCCGGCCGGACCTCTTTTGTGCCCGGCTAAATGAATAAGGAGGCGGAGGTAGTGATACGTCTGAGGGGAAAATGACACCGCGGAGGAGAAGGTGAGGTGGCAGCCATTTTCCCTCACACTTGTTTATTTATGCTGAATAGCCCTTGAGTGACTGCCAGACCTTGACAAAATAAGATAAGAGTTCCTCTCTGCACATCCGTCAGCCTGTCACACGGGATGGGCTGACAGGTCAGCCGGGGAGAGGAGCGCCGTACAGTATGCGCCTCCATTTCTCACCGTCCCACCTCCTCTTTTATGCTCTCTCTCCGTCTCGCATTCCATCCATCTATCTATCTTTATGTTTCTCTCAGCCTCCTTTTCACACACTGTTCATAACTCGCTCTGTGTCAGCTCCCCTTCCTCCCCCTCCCCTTGTTTCTTTTTTTTTTGCCTCATCTCTCTCTGTCGCTCCCCCATCCCGCCCTCGTCTCCTCCCCCTGCCTCTCTTCCCTGGGGTACCAAGGTTAAAAACACAGGGAGGATTTAGATTCTGTTAGGGCCCCCGTGATGAATGAGGGTGTCACCTCCGCCGCACTTCCTGCCTCTCTCCATCTAGCGCAGTAATCATCTCCAGACATTAATATTTAACATCATCACGCATCGCGGACCAGCCCGCAATCTCTGGTTATCGGCCAATAACACAAAAGGGAAGAAAAAAGGGAGTCCAGCTCAGCGTCTCGCCGCCGCCGCCGCAACACATGGGCATGAATGGAGGGGAGAAAGGCAAGCGATCTGTGGGTGTTTGTTGTGTGAGTTGTTGATGGTGGCCAAACACAGTAAATATTTAATGAGGCTTGTCTGCTAAGCGTTTTTTCCTGTACTCTCTCAGGATTAGTGTCGATGCAGAGGGCTAAGGAGATAATTACTGGGTTTAACGCTGAACTTCATTCAAGGTCTCCGAAGGCATTCACGTCTAGTGCGGCTATAGTGGGCGAGGCGGTCGGTGCATATGTGACAAAAGGTGTTTCACTGATTGAATAAACATCGAAAGCTGCGTGGCATGTTGAGAGCATGCACTTTTCTTTCTCTCATTTGTGATTTGTGAAGTTCTGGATACTCTGATAATTGTCCTCTACAACCCTTCAAACAAAACAATCTGAGACGGAAGAATGACTCTTTGTTTAAGCTGCTCAAAACTTACATCCACATTAAGGATATAACCTGTGTCAGGAAGATATTCATTCACTTTAAGCAGTCAAAAGCCAAAAAAGTCAGTAACCATTGGTGGGTTTTTAAGTATTGGCTGAGGTACATTAATGATGGTCTGAGTGCTACCTGAAACACGTGTATTTGTATTATTTGCAATTAAGAATATATCCCACATTCACACAAACATTCCGTCGTTCTCTCGATTTGTTTGCAATTCAAATTCGTCAGGATTAAGACAGCAGCACCGATGGGTTAGCTAAAGAGCCTCGAGTTACGGTGATTTGTCTAACCACTGAAACAGGATCCAGCTGCTGTTAGCTAAGTGTTCAGTGGGAGCCATGCAAATTTAATTTCGATATTTCCATGAACCTTACATATTTATAAATGTGCTGACTTATTTATGGGGAAGGGAACAGACACTTGTACGAGCCTGTGGTTTTGATTAAACTATTTGTGAGAGTGGCATGTGTGTGGACTTTTATTTTGAAAATCAAAATAGCTGAATAATGACAGCAAACTACAAAATATCACTCCGCAGTTGTGTGCTTACAGCAGCTGATAATGTAGACCTGAAGTTGACATCTGACCTTTTGGATACAAAATGCCACCACTTCATGATTTTTATCCTATTAGACATTTGTGTGAAGTTCTGAACGTGTGAACTCTGTGTTTTGTGAGGTCACAGTGACCTTTGACCTTTGACCAGACCCCCATAATCAGTTCAAGTGTGTCCAAGCGGGTGGCTGTGCTATATTTGAAGAAATTCCCTCAAGGCGCTCCCGAGATATGGGTTCACAAGAAGGGGACAGAAGGACAACTCATAAACATAAAGCCTCCAAACACGGCTGGTAAAAAAAAAAAAATTCCGGCAGCAGAGATAATAAACTCTGCTGGTGTAAATATGACGTAATGCAATGAAGATATGATGGTGGTCTCCAGTATCATCCCACCTGGGGATCCATGATATGAAAAATAAAGGTTGAAGACCCCTGCTGTTGACTACAACATCCAATAAAAAAAAAAGTTGAAGGGCAGCGGACAGTTTATTGCATTTTCTCGGAAAAAAACCCCACCTTGTTATATTGGCTACGCACATGAATACAAAATCTGGCATCATAACGAAAACACATTCAGTCCCCTTGCTTTGAGAGTGGCAATTTTTTATAACGTTTTGAATAATGCATTATAAGTAGTCCTGAGGATGTGAAATAAACTATAATCGCTATATCTCTGGCCGTGAAAAACCCTAAACTCAAACTCACACATACACCCCGAGAGCAAATGACATTCACCGAGCCCGAGCAGCGAATAGGTCATCCCAGGCATACATTACATGTCGGCCATGTAAATGCGCCTCTGAACAAAAAGACTGTGTTTTAATTAAACTTCTGATTCACTGCGAGGCGAAAAGAAGCCGATCAAAATGAGCTATTTAAAATGCTTTTAGCTCACTCTTTCCACTCGGTGTGGCCAGCTAATAAAATACACTAATAAAACCACAAGAAAACAACAACAACAACAACAACAACAAAAAAAGAGAAACATTTCCTGCCACACTCGCATCTCAATTCCAGAGAAATTAAGCGAAAGTGAAAACATGGCGGAAAGCAGTGGAACGTGACAAGTGCCATGTGGAACACAAAATTGGATTCAATTAGTCTGCTGATTTTCGTCTCACATCCGCCCCCACCCCCCATCCCCTCACACTCCGAGCGTGAGCAGTGATATGCATTATGGGCAAATGGAGAGCAGCGATTTTCTGCTGCGCAACACCTTTAACAGGCAGCTGCTCGGAGACGGCCGGCGCTGTAATGTGTTTTTGGCTGGAGCTCAGGAGAGCTGGGTGGGAGGAGGAGGAGGACGCCTGATAGCATCTTTACTGCCTCACACAAACAAGCTGGTCAGTATGGAAGTGGTGGTCTGGCTGAGTGTGTGTGCGTGCGTGTGTGTCAAGTTGACTGCTGAGTGAAAGTTTGACTGGAGGCTGGCACTTTGGCACTGACTTGTGTGTGTGTGTGGCGGCGCTTATAAGTTTATGCATGGCTGAGTTATGGATTCAGGCAGCTCCTATCTCCCCTCCCTCTCCATCCTTTCTGCAGACCCCTTTCTGCTTATTTTTTTAGGTGTTATAGGCTGAGGGGATACAGGTTGAGGAGGGAGAAGAGAGAGAGAGAGCGAGAGAGACACAGTGTGTGTGTGGCAGCACAGCGCCTGAGAGCTGGGGAAGTATAAGCCCTCAGCCTCTCGCCTTATTTTTATTGAGGAATGTATGAATGTGGAGTGGAGAGTGAAATACATTGTGGGTCTTAACTTTCGTGTGCGTGTGTGTTGGTACAAAAGACTCTCTGTGGTGTCCGGCCAGCTGTGGGAGGTGAATAACACGGAGTCGTGCCTCTCCAGTCTGCTACCATCATTACACTCATTATATGTCTTATTGGACTGGGAGAGCTGCAAGTGTGTGTGTGTGTGAGAGAGAGAGAGAGAGGAGAGGGAGAGGAACGTGTGTGTGTGTGTTATTAAGGATGCCAGCGTATACACACTAGTGCCCGACGTTTAAGTGAATGGTCCAGATGTGAGATGTGAGAGTGACTAATCCTCTCCAGCGCTTACATCTTTATCTATTGTGGTGGAGTCCACGGAGACGGAGTCCTAATGCTTCTCAAGTCTCTGTGACACATCAGTTCAATTAGCGGCGCCGACCACAACACACTTTGTCAAACACCGACTTCCTCCTCTCTCTCTCTCTCTTTGGTCTCGCTGTCTCCCCACAAGTCTGACTCCATAATGAAGCCTGCTGTCGGCCAGGAGCAGGTCTCCTGGCTACACACCGCCTCACGCACGCACGCCAACACGCACACACAGACGCTGAACAACACAAAAAAAACTGCACAAGTGTGTTCACACACCAGTCTGCCTACACAAACACTGGGTACTTAACTTTCATTTCACAGCCTGGCTGCACTACTGAATTTATCGCAGGTAAATAGAACAGCTCTCGGTGCCATTAAGCAGCTCTGCGCATCGTCGGTTCTGCATGGCCCCATATTTGACTTACTTAACTCTGTGAGGGAGAGTCAAGATGTGCAGCTCTGCAGAGAAAAATGATCCTTTTCGATCATCCTTGGATGTGTAAGACATCTGATGTACAGTGCTTTGGAGTACAAAGTGGGAAATTCTACAGTGAGGGCAAATCTTTGAATTACCTCCTAAAGGAGATTTGTTCCTTTGGTGCCTGGTGAAGAATGTAATGGGCAAAACTAAAACGTCAACTGAAAACACCATAAAGTAGCCGGCAAGCAGAGACTCTGACAAAGCCAAATTAGGACTGCATGTTTGCTGTGATGTATTATGAAGGCTGGACAAGTCTGTGGAAGCTTTACTCTGTTTCTAGAGACAAAAAAATGAGTTCTCATAGCTGATCG
This sequence comes from Lagodon rhomboides, assembly GCA_039737535.1. Taxonomy (NCBI): domain Eukaryota; kingdom Metazoa; phylum Chordata; class Actinopteri; order Spariformes; family Sparidae; genus Lagodon; species Lagodon rhomboides. Next base: position 14,189,373 of record CM077803.1, read on the forward strand.
ATAAGCTCAGTGCAGCACCGAAAATAAGAAATGTATTATAGCAAACATACGAGTCACTTTAACCTGCTATGCTCACAAACAATGATTCCTTCAACTCCTCAGTCGGCCTTGACAGACAGCATGTGGGTTTTAAGATGAGGTGAGAAGTGTAAACCCACTGTGACGTCACCTGTTGGTTTGGGGACTACAGTTCCGAAGCCTCAGGTTTAGCGATACGGCTGACGCCATCTTGTTTTTTTTGAGCCACAAGTGACCGCATTTGGACGAGAGGGCGGAGCTAGGGAGGATATCCCGATTGGATCTGTCTGGAGATCCGTGGACACGCATTGGTGGCGGCATGCCAATCATCAATCAAGCATACCCTGTGTTCTATTCTATCCTAAATGGGAACATAATTTACAAAGTGAACATGATGCTGCATTGAAGAACACTTCAAACTAGTGACTGAGTCCATGAATAAAATGTTTACTGTGGTAATAAATCAAGCGATAAGAAGGGTCATATTCCCATAAGCTTACATATAATTGGACTTATTCTGAAACCAGTGGTCCCCTCCTCTGCTTAACTCCCGCCCGATCAAAAAGCAGCAAAGACGTGGAGTGTGGGTGGTGCTGGGGAGAGCTGAATGAACCCTGGTTTACTAAAACATGTCCGCCTAGCCGGAACTACCTAGCTAGCTAAGGCTAACAAGCTATGTGTTCACACAGATTTGCAGGATCAGGGCTCATGTCTGCATAGTGTTTTCTACTTTTCAGAAAGATGCTGGTAGCGTCACCGGCGCTCTTTTTTAGGGCAACTATCATGTATTGGCCGGGAGTCTTCACCCATCACCCTGGTAACCAAGAAAATAGAAGAACCTTGTTCTGGCTGTGTCTGTCTATCCTGAGCTGAATCAGTCTGAAACTGAAAAGTCCATTTGTGGGAGCAGATTGTCTGTCTGTACACTGACTGTTGCTGGTGAGTGTTGTGCTTTTATCAGCCTACGCATTGTAAGCTTGTTATTAGCTGTGTGGTCAGCCCTCTGTTAACATATCGTTAGCAGCTGTCAATCAAAACCAACAGCGCTCCCATGGGCACCACCAGCGCTTTTCTGCTATGTGGACACGGGCCCCTTATTTGTGTTTATTCACCCCAAACAGCCAGAATACCTTGCTGTAAATCATCCCTACGATAGTAAGTAATTGTTGGCAGCGAAGGTGTTTGTGTCTGTGCTCAAGTTCAGTTTAGCTTCTGCTCAAAGGAAATCAGCTAAAGCGATCTAAACCGTTTTCGTACCAGCCTGTAAACATGTTTAATTCTGCTGTAAAGTTGGGCATTTTAATAGGGTCCTGTGGGGATTGACTCACTTTTGGAGCCAGCCTTAAGTGGCCATTCGAGGAACTGTAGTTTGTTGCACTTCCGTTTTGGCATAATTTGTCGGCCCCAGATGTTGCCGCTTGTAACCGCATCGAAAGGGTAAATATAATGACTTAGTTGTGTTTTGGCAACACTTAAGAAAACTTCCAAATGTTTGGTATTAATAACTTATTTTTCAGAATACCTAACCTTTACTGAATTATGAATCATCACTTCATTGATATGGAAAAAAAGATGTTTTTTTTCCCCCCATGTCACCCAAGGTCGACTGGCCGCGCTCGCATCCTCTTGTCCGGAAGAGTTTTCGAGAAGCCACGCAGGCGACGACGGAGTTACAAGGCGCTTGTGGTACGCTGCATCACCAGAGCCTCCCTTGTTTTTTTCCATTCCAGATTTTGCCAGCTCCTCTGGGGAGTCAAACCTGTAATGCGGATACAGTGAAACGAGAGAGACGCAGCAGCGCGCTGCATGGACCAGGGCTCAGACTGATGAAGTTGCAGTCGTGTGGCCTTTCGCATCAGCAAAATGAGGCACGGAGCACCTCAGGACTAAGTACTTCGATGATGATAAGACTGCTGAGGGCAATGGCACACAGGGCAACATTAGGGCATGTTTGATGGAAATTATGCACCCAGAGAGTTTGTTCTTTTAGTAACATTTAGTTTTTACCCTAGCAGGGCTGTAAAGTTTCTGGAGACACCTTTGTTTAAACTTAAGAGTCCTTGACCTGAATCCCTACTAGGTTTACTTGAGCTATTCTGTATCTGACTCTGTGCTGTGAGCTCCCTGTGGAGGGGTTACAAGTGTAGAAAATTTCACTTCAGAGATCAATAAAGAATCACAAGAAATGTATCAACTGAATGCTCAGTGATTGACCTGAGACCGGTTACTTCAGTCCATCTCTGCGCACTTTCTCAAACTCTCACGTTCGTATTTCTCTGCCTGAAATCTCTGTAAATCACCAAGCAGATGTTGGCTCGCTGCTGTCGATTAATGTCTGGCAAACGCCTGGAGCTGACCGCAGGTGGCTGCAGCGATACCAATCCTGGCTGGTAAACATGAATGCACACAAGTACATACCAAACACTGACGAATAAGACATACACGGTGTTCGTCTCTTCAGGTCTCAGTTGGGTGCCTGGTCTAAAAAAAAAAAAAAAAGTAGCTGTGATGACAGAAGCTGCAACACGCGTGTGTGCGATTATGTGTGTGTGGTCTCCTTCTGTTTAATTAAACTTAGATCCATCCGGGGGAAGAGAACTCCGACAGATGGCACATAAAAAAACATCACATTTATCACTTTTTTTTGGGGTGGGGGGATACTTGATGAAATTAAAAGAACACACTCCCATCATCATTGATCTTCAAGTGTTGAATACAAATTTATATAATTCATTTCACTGAAATGTTTTCCTGTCTCAAACACTTAAGCTTTACTTCTTCAGGGCATTAAGTGCATTGAAGCAATTGTTATACATTACCATCTGTGTCATTAGGCACCTTATCAGCGTTGTAAATGAAAGGCAGCAAATGTTTCTTTGATCTGAGTAAATATGCAGTTTGAACACAAGCTAGCCAAGCTGTCCAAATAAAGTTGTCCTCGGGAAAAGAGAAGGTGTCTGCAGAAATCTGCATGTAATTACAACTCTGGTGGGTGACATGGCCCCAATTAAGTCCGTGTGGCTGTGCTTGAAGACAGGGAGTCGATGAGGAAGCAAAACAAAAAGCGACAACAAGTTAAAGTCCGAGAGACGGAGTGGGTGAAACAGACAGAGAGAGTATTGAGTTTATACAAGGTGATCTTTCGGCCTTTGCCGCTGACCCGCCTCAGCTCTCTCTCTCGCACGGCACTTTCACTGTAATCGCTATGAAACTGTCCCCTCAGCTGACACCAGTGAAAACTCTCTCTAACATCTCCTGCTCAGCGAGCCTGATCTCGTCTCCGGACATCAAAAAATACCAGACGCTGAGAGACGGGCTTTCCCCTTTTGGAAACGGCGGCGGCGAGCCTGCTCCTCGGATTCCCGCGCGCTCTTCATCGCTTTACTTCTCTGAACTGAGTTCCTCCAGGAATGCCGCTGCATTCCCAGGATGCTCCGGTGAGGATAATGGTCGCTGCGCAGTGACAGAAATACGACAGCTGCCATCCGATGGGAATGTGTGTGTGTGTGTGTGTGAGAGACACGGAGGATGAGAAGGTAGGCACACGTAGCGGTGGGTGATATGGCGTGAGTGCTAAATTGCGACTTAATGGGAGGTCAGTCTTTTCATTTGGGCGTTCTGGAGCTACTAATGTGTCATGGGCAATTATCAGATACTATATATGCTCTTGGGGTTGCGAGGCCCTGTGTGGGATGTTTCATAATGCTGGCAGTGTGCTATTCAGCGTCACAACGGGCCATTACACAAACCTGTGGGATGTGCTTTTTCAGCTAAATGTTATTTGGGTCGTTGAAGGCTTTTTCAGTGTTTGGCAGAGTTTTTTTTTTTCTTTTTTTTTTTCTAACAAACACCATCCAAGATCCTTTTTAATTTCACATGGTGTCCGATCATTTATTCCACACGCAGACACTGAAAAAAAGGCCTGTATTCATACATGCAAATGCAGCATCAAAGAGGTTGCATGCGTGTGTAATCCTGATTATCATCTTAATTCTATGCCTCGATTCAAAGCAGCTATTGAGCATTTTTTTTTTTTCCTTAAACCATCTAAAACTCTTGTTTACTCAAAATGACAAAGGAGCAGACCAGCAAACAAAAAAACACACTTCAGGGATCTCACACATCCACAAGACCCTGACCTATATTCTTTAATCCGTCTCCGAGAGGGACACGAGAAGCTACAGCTATCATGTTCATTCTCTCTTATTTTTACCCAGACTGTGGATGAGTGACTGTGTGTGTGAGTGTGTGTGTGTATGTGTGAAAACGGCAACAGAAATAACACGAGCATCACATAATTCTGTCAACAAGAGGAGCGGTCGTATTTCAGCGCTTCCCTTGCATCATCCGTGCTTTGGAAAAAAAAAAAAGCTTTGCGGCAGAAAATAAGCCTATTCATATGTGGAGTGATTACTGTGTGTGTGTGTGGTATTAAATAGGTCTTGGTAATAAATCTGATGGCTGCTGCCACTGTATAAATATAGCCAGGGGATTTGGTCGTGTTAGATGTTCCAATTTCATCACCGCTGACTCTTCATCGCATTAAATGTCTGAGGCTCAGCTCCTAGACAATGAGAGAAAGACGGATAGGAGGACGGTGTGCGCCGGAGAGGCTATTGTTTCGCGTGACATACCTGACCACACCCGGGACAGTCGTTGCCGTTCTCACAGGTTCTGCGACGTGACTGGATGCCTCCGCCACAAGGCTGGGTGCAGCGTTCCCATGCCGACCAGGCTGACCAGTAGACGTGCGGCGGGCAGGGCAGGTGTTCATTACAGTACCTGGGAGGGAAGAGCGCAGACGGCAGGGGGTCAGCGCGTAGATATTCTTTGCTTCAAAGCCTATTTAACAATTCTAGGCAGTTTATAAACATAACATAAACACATTATAACTCAGTTTAAAGTAGATATAAATATTTTTTTATGTACCTGTAAATGACAACGGGAGTGTGGGAACCCAAAAATGGAGCACAAGTTATTACCGTTGACAAATATTGCACATTAAGAATGTCCGTATACCTCCATAAAACTGCATTATAGTGTGTTATAAAGATTGTGCTTAGAAAAGGTAGATGGGGCCGTTAAAGTGAAGTCTTATTGAGAATAAGATCGAGGGTTCAGTCAGACAGCCACACAACCGGCAAATAAGAAACAACAGATGAAAAGCAGGACAACCGGAAAAACAAGTACAAATTAATTTAAACAAAACTTAAAAACCGTTATTGACAGCAAATATCAAAGCTTTTTAATCTCCAAGGAGAAAGAAATGGTAGAATATTCCTTGAGAGCTGTTTGCAATTTATTCCATTTAAAAGGAGCACAGCACCATTATATATATATCTGCCAAGGCTAGTGCGGGATATGGTGGGATATCCAAGGTTACACATTCATTAATTGAATTTTTGGTCGCTTGGGGAAAGCGCAAACAAACAAGCTGTGAATACAGAACTGATGTATAATCATGTAAAAGGGTTTTAAGGACAAAGATGGCGGCAAACTCTTGCCTATTTACACATCCATCAGTGTGGAGCAACATTAACATTTATTTAGATCCTATTTCTGGCCACCTGATGAATATAAGTCGGATAGTCACCCTCTTTTTTTTTTTTAGCTGTTTCTGACTCCACCAACTCCTGAGGGAAATATGTGTCCCTTTACCTGTTGAACGCTTCACAGTGTTCACCAGCTAGTGGCTAATTTTGTCCGGGGACCTGGCCACCTTTCGAAGTCAAACTCAAAACAAATAGGGGGCAGTATATCACAAAGGTAACTGCTAAGTGCTGCTAACTATAGCTGGTGCTAGCTAGTTAGCTCGGTTAGCCGTGCCGTTAGCAATCGGGACTGGGAGTTTCAAACACTGCAGAAGTGTTGGTGTTTCTTACTCTGCTAGCACCAGACCTTTGGACCGGGATGGGCCAGGGCGACCTGGTTAGCATGCTAGTTTCAGTATATCTCTGCAACATGCATTGAAACTGTTTTTAAATGTTTTTATAACTTCTAAGTATTTGCATCTTTAATATCTTAGTGTATTCGGACGTGCAGGAGCGGACTGAGTCGGGTGACCTTCGTTGTCATAGTGACAATAATAAACACACGGTATGGTTGTGAAATGGTTTGGTTAGGGTTCGGCAACAAAACTGCTTGGTCAGGGTGAGGAAAAAATATATTAGTTACATCAATTAAGCTGCATAAACTTGTGATACCAAAGTGTGTTTATTTGGAGCAATAGTAAAAAAAAATGGGCTTTTGGTCTGATGGTCTGTCACGTTGCACACACTCATTTGATCCATCGTTATTATAGAAAAAATGGAGAGTGCAGCTTTAACGACTGTAATTACTGGATTGTGTACTGTCGTTACACGATTTAAATGACAGATATGAGGTAGCGAGCCTCAACAATAAGCTTCACTTCTGCTGGATCATGACTGACAGTGTCTTTCCAGTGGTCTGTGGAAAATGGAATAGCTACTTTATCTGACTGAGCACTGCAATTAAATGCGAAGGGCACTGAAGACGTCACCGCAGTTCTAAAACCTTGCCGCTGCACTGAAATAGCTACAAAGGGTTCGTACCACAAGACGGGGCAGTCTGAAAAGGCGTGTGAACTCCACTTAAAACAAACTTTAACAAATCCCAGCGCGCGTCTTTGATGTGGCCGCAGACTGCAGAGAACACGGCGAACACGTTGCGAAGCAGAACATCTGATCGACTCGCGCTAGCGGAGACAGGTCCGTGGTATATTTCTGCGCGTGGCGTAACAGCCGATCTTAATGATCACGCATATGCATTTTGCATTTTGCCTTTTGCATAATTCCTTGACACAGCCAATTAAAAAAGCAACAATGATGCATGCATCATCTCTAATTACGTCGTTTTACAAGACAGGATTACTGCGATGTCTAAAATACTTAATTACTCTGTCCCCATTATACAATAACGACAGACGATTGCCATGCTTATTAGAGCCATATAATTTATTTTACAACTTCTACGCATCCTATAAAATTGCTTTTATTGCTGTTTTGTTGTGTTTTGGGCGCACGACTGCCTTTTGAGGAAAACTGAGTCTTCTTGTGCTTAAACAGCTTTGACTTTATACCCTTCCTCTGGAGGCTCAGGCTGGGTATTTCCATTGTGCTCTTCTCAAAAACTCTTGCTATTGTTCACGGCAAATCAAAAGCTACACTCTGTATACCCTGGTTCTGAAAAAAATCCTTAGAGCGGAGTGCTCTTTCCCCACTTTTTACTAATCTGCACGCTTTTAGTGGGATGATACGGCGGGGGAGTGTGGAGCAGTGAGGAAGGGTGTGGATTACAATCTCGCTGAAGCCTGAGAGACGGAGGAAGACGCACACCCATCCACGCGCGCACAAAGACAAAATGCGCCCGCTGTGCACCGCGGCGCGGTGAAAAGCTGCCGCGATCAATACAAAGCAGATTTAGGGCTTCAAAATCATCATCACGCACACTTTAATCATTTCAGACAAATCGGAGGCTTTAGTCCCTCTTATCCTTTTTCTCTCCTCTTTAAAAAACACACAGAGCTGATGGGACTAAAACGCTGCTAATTACTCGCTATAGGCTGAGTAAGCAGTGTGGACGAAGTCAGTACGCTGAGGGGAAAATACTGACAGAAGGTTCATAAATGCAGGCATTAACCAGCCAGATTTAAGCCCATAGCGCTGCTGCTGCTGCTGCTGCTGCTGCCGCACGGTCGGTTTCAGAACATTTGCTTTATCTTTAAAAGCTCTCCCTGCTGCAAACAATCAGGGCCAAACTTCAGGGGAGCCTGTTGGCGGGAAAAAAAAACACCACAGAAAAGAGGTGAAAGAAGAAGAAGGACTTTTTTTTGCTGTTATGTTTGTTTATGTACATACGAGCCAACGCCATATGCATTCATGTTCGAACATAAAGTCTGCAGCATTAATTCGAACAGGGCACTCGAGGCAACACGCGAGGAACAAAGTGCGTGGCGGGGCCTGTAAGCAGACGCCTAACACCTCTGAAAGGAGGCCTGCGCCCCATAAAATAAAAAAAAGCCTTTCGCGGCATTAAAAGGATCGTTCGGCGAGCGAAAAAAGCTGATAAAATGCCAGTTCTTTTCATGCTATGCGAAAATTAAAGCTTGTACAGCGGACTTGACTTATTTCACACATGGGTAACTATAAACAACAGATGTGGTGGAAGTTTTTTAGCGGTTGCGAGACGGTTTAAAGTTTTTTTTTTCCGGGGTGATATACATATCTGACACACATGGATATGCTCACGTCACGAAAACACACGAAAAACATTTTCTCGCATCCCTCGCCTATCTTTCTCTCCCTCTGGCAGACTCGAACTGACACAGCATAATTCATCTGTTAACACATTTTCTCTTACTATCTGTCTGTCTCTATCACGCTGGCACACACACACACACACACACATACACGAAATCTCCTCTCGCTCCTCTTCCTCGTCTTCCAGCCCTCACAGCTGGCCCCCTAACTGGCCTGAGGTGTTTTAAATAGCTGAACGGAGCAAGTACCGAGAGCGGTGAACAAAGGAGATTAAAGAAATAAGAGGGGTGGCGAAAAAAAAACCCTGCTTCTGGGCCCGCCGCGGTCTTTCCATGCCAGCCAGCGTTTTTTTTTTTTTTTTTTGGTGCGTGTAGGTGGCGTAGCTGCGCCGCGGCCGGTCAACTCAGAGCTGCTGGTGGAGCAGTCGTTGAGAAAAAAAGGACTGCTCGACCGAGGAGCGCCGGTGAGTGAGCAAAAGGGGTGGTGGGAGGTTAAAGAAGATGAGAAAGTGCGGAAAAAGGAGGATGTAATATGAGGTTCATCCTTGAAGGCCGTATCCAATAACTCGTCCACCGCAATGCTGTTGCTGTTGCCATGGCGACAATTGGTAACAATTGATTACTCCCTTCTCCTTCCCCCCCCTGTACCCTCTGAACTGTATTTATTTGCACTTTTTCTGCCTCCACCTGTGGTTAACAGCAGGGGTTGGATGAAAAACACCAGCGTGATGCCTCACAAACGCTATGGACACAAGAGAGGTATGCCAGAGTTCATTAAGCAACACCAGCTTCTATTAAAAGGGAATTTAAAATATTGTAATAGGGCCACGGCGTGTCTAATTTTCACCACACCACGGAAGCTGTCAAGGTTTGTCCTCGGCAGTCTTTTGATTTGGCAAACACTCGAAGAGAAAGTTTGAAATCACCCGAACAAATGTGAAGGCGAGGCAAAAACTTCTCAGCTCTTGACCTTTTCTACCTGAGCCGCTTTGTGTGTCTCTTTGTGCTTTGTCACACTCTCTCTCCCTCAAATACTGATTTATTTTATTTCAGGCCTTGAAGGTTGCTTAGAAACCACACAAACATCTTTTAAAAAGGCGATTATTCTACGCCAAAGCCTCCAAAGCTTCAAAAACGCAGCCTCGGTCTGTGTGTGGAAGCCAGATAATTACCCAAGCACAGGCCTATCCCACTCATTCCTTAATTGGCTGTCACAAACTTGGACAGAAGTGAGGGGGGAAAAAAAATAAAAAGGAACAAGAAAAAGTCACAGTCAAAGTCATGCTTACAAACTGCAGGTTGCAAATTATGGAACAAAAAGCCCATTTTCTTTTTCATGACGCGCACGCGAATCCAAACGCATTTACGGCATGAATTTGCTGTAATCAGGACACGGCGATGGATGTGTGAACATGCAATCGTGCTGTGTGTGTGTGTAGGTGTGTGCATTATACCTCTCCTCGCGGTTCTGGCCCACACACACTCGTCCGCCGTGGCGAGGGGTCGGGTTGCTGCAGGAGCGCTGTCGGACCTGGAAGCCGATGCCGCAGCTGGTGCTGCAGGGAGACCAGGAGGTCCAGGGAGTCCAGGCTCCGTTTCTATGGAGACAAGCAGAGCAGCATCAGTTTAAGCTACAACTTTAGCCGCCGATAGAAGGACAACAACGAGACAAGAGCCAGAAGAAATGACTTTGCTTTCTCGTAGAGGGCTTACAATATGGCTTACATTTAAGTTCTGGAGGCTGACTTGAGGTTGTAAATCAATCTAATTGAGAACACATAACAACGCAGAAGTCACAGAAGATGTTTTTCTGCCAGATTCCGCCAGATCTCCATTGTTCAGGAAGAGATAAAGGTGCAGATACAGATGACGTTCACAGATCAAGGCTTCTGGGGCTGTTTTCACAAAGCTACAAAGAGTCGCTCCGAGTGCTGAATTCTGAGAAAATTCTTAGAATTATGACGTTTTTTCATGAACCTGGTGAAGATAAAAGTTATTCACAAAGCATCTTAAGCCCTTAAGAGCACTCCTGAGGTGGAACACTGTGAGGAGTAGAGAGGGAGGCCTTTTTAAGAGAATAAGGGGTTTTCTGAGCAGAGGAGGAAAATGGTGGAGAGTTGAAAAGGAAGGAGAAATAATGCTAAATGACAACGAGTTAATGAAACGCTACAGTTTAGCTCATGACGATGTTGTTGGTCGATCTCATCAGATATGCACTCGCGATAAAGCCACAAAGTGATCACAACACTAAGACACTTGGCAACTTGGTAAAAAATGCAATAGCGCGGCAGCGATGACTCGGGTCTGTCGCAACCTTCCACCAGCGGAGTGATGACACAAACAGCTTTCACGGTCCCCCCCTCCCTCTCGCTTTATACTGCAACACATACCACCAATTTTCACATTCCTCGCTGGCGCATTGCAACCAAAGGGAGCGGGGAGTGTATTCATGTCGCGCTACGTTCTCGCACACCTTCCTCTTTGTTTGCGCTGTAACACCCGCGTCGATCTTTGCTTTTGAAATAGTTTCATGCTCATTAAAATCAAATAAACACATAAGACATAAAATTACCGGCATGGTCAATAAGTGTCGGTCTTAATAGTGACTAAATTCTGTAACTGGGCCTATCGATTTCACTGTCAATTTCCCGCCCAGGATAGAACTTAATGTATATCATATGTTAATGTTTAACATTATATTGATGGCAGATGTGAATCGCCTTGTGAATCTCATGCTTATCAGCTCATCTGGCTGCCTTTTCCCTGTCCTGTTTTGTTCCCCAACTTTTTGTACAGTTACGCTTACAGACTCCTTCTACACTTCCCCACGTCCATTAGCCGCATTTCTCTCTTTCTGTTTCATTGTGAGTTTGATATCTGGGGTCTCTGGTAACTTGCGATAAGCACTTTATTACTTTCAGACGTTAATTAGACTAAAAGACTTACTGCTTCTTAAAAAATCGTAGATAAATGAATTAATAATGAAAAACAACTCTTCGTTGCCGTGCCTCATCGACACAGATGTGATATCTTTTTTTCGCAGGGATATGTTCATGAGCTCTGTTCTGGCAGGCACAAGATTGATGCGCACCAGCAGTTAATTTTAACTCGGAGCGCTAAAATCAGCCTCATATCAGCTGAGTGAGCGGAATAAACAACACCCAATCAACACTTTTCAGCCCCAAATAAGTGACACTGAATGTGTAATCCGGAACAATTAAATGTGTGTGCATTTCTGATGACTAGGTGTGAGGATGCGGGGAATAAATTAACAGTTTTTTGTATCTACACCCTTACTGTGCCTTCCTCTTTATACAAAAGAGTACTGTACATATTTATAAACTGCTGGCAAAGGCAGATGTGGCGTCGTCACAAAGATAATTTACCTGGAGCAGTTGGCGACCTCCACGCTGATGCCATAGCACTGCTGGCCTCCACACTGAGGGGTGGGGTTATCGCAGGCTCGTGTCCGACACAGACAGGACCCCGCGCTGCCTCCGTCGTTATGACTACATGTGGACCAGCCTGACCAGGAGCCGAAGCCTCCATCCACAGTCACGTTGCGGATCTGTTAGCAATGAAAAGAGCAAAAAAAATAAAAAAATAAACCATTTCAGAGTAATGGCCTTTTCTCGGAAAGTGGTCATTGCATTAGACCGATGCTCTCAGGGATGTGTTGCTCTGGGAAACACCGCCCACGGCTACTATGGCGGACGCAAACAGAAATCAATTTCCCTCAAATAGATGCAAAAATAACCGCATTACATCATCTACAGCACATCCAAAATTGTGCGGTTATATGGGCCAAAATGTGCCATAAACGCGAGGAAGATATATGAAAATTGTCTCAGGATATGATGAGATTCCAGAATAGCAAAAGGGAGATTCAGAGAGGAAAATCAATGCCGTGAATGGACACATTCAAAGGGCAGAAATACGAGGAAATAAAAGTGGCAACATAAATAGATAGCTGAAGCAAAACAGAATGAAACGGGAAGGCTCTGATATTGCTCGAGCGATGAATTACGAGCGATGTCCTTGGCGTACGAGCTAAATACAAAAAAAAGCACCGCCGTGAGATTCCGAGCTGCAGACGATATGAGCCTGCTGCGTTCCGGGGTGATTTAAAAATGCAAAGGACGCTTTTGTACGGGGGAGAGGCGAGAGCGTGATCATCAGCTGCTTTGGCAGAGGCAGAAATACCGTCTGCCCTCCGCTCTTACTGGTAATTGAACTCTGCCGTCTGCCTAAATGGGGGACGCTTGGCTAAGACAGACATCATTTGCATCAGTGGGCTGCAGAGAAAACAAACAGCTAGACATAAACAGGCGATACCGCACCTTTCTTCACCAATCCTATAAACCATAAATGATATAGGGCATGTATACTGATCAGTGCTCTGCTGGAAATCCTTGAGTACTTGGAATCTTGTGGATGCCACGTCGACACCCACCTAAACATAAACACCGTACACCCCCTCATGGCAGCAAGTTCGATCCACCGAGGCCCCGCCGTGGATCAGACTTCGCCATGACTGCGGCGTGTTTCGCCTGATCCTCTGAGCCCTGTGGGTGGTGATGTAGGGCCTCCGTGAATCACACAATCCTGGCACGACCCACGGACGGTCGGCCGGTGTGTGATCTGGGGAATTAGGAGGCCGTGCAGACGCCTTGAGCTCTTTGTCATGTTCTCCGGGCCATTCCTGAGCAGTCGCGCTGTGGCAGGGTGCATCATCCTGCCGCAGGGGTAATTGCTATTGGGTAGTGCCAATGCCATGAGGGGTGTACTTGAACGGCAAAGTGGTGTGTGTCAAGCGGAATCCGCATAACATGCCAGGACCCAAGGTTTCTCAGCAGAACACTGCACTGTAGCCAGATGGTTTCAACATTGCGGCAGATCAGTGTATGGCTTTATACATCTCATGTTGAATATTTGTCCCTGAAAAACACGTATAAATACATAAAAAAGCTTTCTGAAAAAAAATGAAAGAGTAGGTTCTTTCATTGAAGCATGAAAGCAGAAAGGAAAGGACACCAGAAACAGGATGATCGATCAGTCCTGAAGGATGATGAGAACCACTCGTGCTTTATGTGGTTTATAAGAGAAATAATTTCCTTTTCACGGGCTGAAATTGGAACAGCTGTCCCATTTTATTTATCCTACAGAATATTTTTCGTTTTTACCTGAGTGAAAGACATACAGAGCAGTGACTAAGACTCGCACCTTCCCCTGAAATAGGAACTAATTTTTGCTCATTTCCGTATAGATTTGAGACTGTGCTGCCAGATGGTGTTTGAGAACAGGTTGGTAATGCGTATCTACTGTCTCTGCCTACACAACGTGGCTCACTGTACAAACCCTTGACTGGCCTCCAGCTCCAGACTTCCAGACATTCAGCCAGTGAAGCCTTTTTAAAAACTGTTAATGGACTCATAGGGAGTGAAACACTAACTGTGATAAAAGGCAGCTTCTTGTTTTCCAGGTTTTTTTCTTTTTTTTTTCTCTCCATCTTGGCATTAAATTGTTGCCAGCAAACAATTTAACCATCCTGGTCTGGCTTCATGAGCCCTATTGTATGGCCATTTCACTCTGCCAGCATTCAAAGTTGGAACTGCCAAAGTTAATTCATGCTCACGCTAAATGGATCGGACCTGGTTAGACCGAGGGTAAGTGAGTAAATACAGATGACACTGCCGGTGTGGACGGTGCTGTGGCCAAATCAAAATATTAAAATGAAAGGGCTTGGTGGCCACACTCCTGCTGGAAACACAGATATCTGCTCAAATCTTGCATTGAAAAGTAATAGTTTGGAGACAGATCGCTTAGCTTAGCTTAGCCGACAGGAAACCACTGCTCATGTACTGTTCGAGTTCCCTTTATGCACTTTTATGTGATCAAACGAGCGATATATGAAAGCACACAACGGGGTAATTGGTGAGCTTTTGAGGTGTGGATTGTTTTATTTGTTATTTATCTATCTATGGACGGATCCAGGCTGGCTATTTCCAGTCTTTATGCTAAGTTAAGCTGGCTCTCTCCAGGCTCCAACTTTACATTTGCCATATTTATCTTGGCGGCATCGAGCTTCTCATCTAAATTACCACTGCTCCCAAAATGTTTAACTATACCTTTAAACACGTACGGTAAATGAACTATAAGCTGACCAGTTTCAGGATGAGATAAATGAAAGCATGATTATGTTTAATGTAGCAATGCCACAGAAGTGCTCCGATTGGCTGAGGGAGTTTCAGCCCCATGCGTATGAAAATAAAGGCTGAGTTGCAGCCACTGTGACTTGGCAAAATTATACTGTGCGTGCCTGTTTATGCATATAGGCATGCCTGTATATATAAATATATATGTATGTATGCATATGTGGATGCAGCATTTTGCCAAGTTTCTGCCACAGCTCTGCTGACAGATGCCACTGGGCGCTCAGCGGCTCAAATGCCAAATATCCCTCTGAACATGAGGCCACATTAAAGGGCAGGGAGGCACGCCGCACTCTCTGCTGTGACTGGCCTGAAAATGATGTCCGCAAAACGCCTAAAAAGAGGCAGAGCCGCTCTGAAATTGATAGGCTCGCCAGCCCCTTATACCGCTCCCAAATTTGGTGCACGTTAAAACAAATGGATGAGATTGTTTCGCTAATGAACAAGTAGTCAGAGGTGAATGATTGAGGCGGCGCTCTGGATCATTCCCGGGGTTGTGCGTCACTCCCTTAAAGTCAAGTTGTTCAATCCCAAGATGCCCTTTCTCCGGCGAGGTTGTGTTTCTGAGGCTGGTTTCTAAGGGGGGCTGCTGCCTGTAGATTGCGAGTGTATGGAGAGAATACAGAGCAGGCTGTGGCTTCCAGAGGAGCACAGATGAATGCGAGTATTAAATCCACGTGAAGAAGAGAGCATGAAGGCCGGGGGAAGGATAATTGTGTTTTCTTACAACTTTAAAGTTTCAAAGCGGAGACGGCCGGTGAAGCCAGTCGAACCAAAAATGACGTGTGTGGACATCAGGTGGCAACTCACGGGGCATTTGGTGATGCTCTGCTCCCATTGGCTCATTCTGACGCTCTCCTCCAGCGTGGTGCATTTCTTCAACAACAGGTCCCAGCCACAGTACGGGTCCCTGGCCCCCACACAGGCTCTGAAAGGGCAGAGAGAATAAAGTTAACTTTTTTTTTTTAATATGCTTTTATTAAGCTGTCTTATGTGAATGGAGATAGAGCTGCACGGTGACAGGACACATAATCAAACATCAGGTTTTAGACGGGGAGATTAAAAGAGCAGAGATTACGGAGGAAGTTGGGAGATAAGGTGAGGAACTGATGGATGTAAAAATAGGGAATGGGATGAGATAAGATGGGAGAGGAGGGCAGGGGAGAGAGCGGGGAAAGGAGAGGAGGGGAGACACGTTACAAAAAGAGAGATCGGGAAAAGACAGAACAGCGTAGACGCTGGAAATTAACACGGACGAGAGGGAGGAGAGCAGAGGAGAACAGAGATAAGACAGGCAGGAGGAAAAATTATAATTTTGTTTATTTATGAATGGAGAGCGTTATGATTCTCTACAATGCTTACATCGCATCAGCGGCCTAAAATTATGTCCTAACACAATGCGCTGATTTCTCAGGTAATCTTCAGCGCCAGGATTATAGTTCTGTGTCCGTACACACACACACCCACACACACACACGCACAAATATATTTCTGACTCAAATAGCTTATCAGCCCCAAAAATATTGACTGTGAGGATACTGTCGCGGAGATAGCTGGATCTGTCTCTGCCATATCTGCTTCGGGTTGTTTATCGAGCGCAATAAAAAAGCCTGATGTTACTCTTTTCATGCAAATACTAGTCTGCGGTGACAGCACAATGACATATCTCCCGGCTGCAAGCATCAGCGCCGCCTGACATGCCTGGAGTGAAACGTAACCGAAGTCGCCCGTGGCTCTCATAACAATGAACCGGGCGGCGACACAGGAGCACTTATGCAAGGACACAGGACTAATGCAGCCATCCATTTGAGAATGCGGGGAGGCAAACACCCGGCGGTCGCTCGCTCGCGCTTGCAGGGGTGACTGACGTAGCGTCTGGGTGGCTAAGGAGAAGCAGAGAGCAAGGGACAGGGATAGCAGGGACGACGGCAGCGGTGCAAAATGAAAGAGAGACAGAACAAGCTAATGCCTGTCTTTCGGAGGGCCTTAAGGGCCTCGCGGATTGTACACCGCCCGTCAGTGAGCCACGCAGCAAAGACAGCCAAAAAAGAGAGACAGCCTTCTAATATTTCAAACAGGTAGACCTCAAAGAAATGTCAGTGATGAACCCAGTAACTCTCCCTGTACTGTAGCTGCCAGTTGGTGTGCGAGCTTTTATTCCTCTGTCTGTTTTGTTTTCTCTCGCGCTCTCCTGAAAAAAAAAAAAAAAAGAAAAAAGAAAAAGCCGTGAAAGAGGTGATGAAGTGCCATAATGGCTGCTGCATCTATCACACAGCCACAGCTGTAACATGAAGCCTTGACTCTGCTGTGTATTCCAATAACAGCTCATTGTGCGGGAGATAAGGAATGCAGGTGTGATTCCTTCTCTCCGCGCGCAATGATGGATGGGATCCCAATCTCGTGGTGAGTCTTCGCACCGCGGCCTCTGTCTCGGGTTTTCTTTGCCAATATTTATGCCTTGACGGGCGCGTCTTCCAGACGGACAGAAACTCGATACAGTATATCTGCTTAATACACTCACACACACACGCACACAGCTGCAGCAAGAAATGCGAGGCTGGAAAAAAAGAGCACTGTTCAATGACGAGAGGAAGACAGTGAGACGGACGGACGGAGGGCAGCCCTGGGCACCTCCAGTGGCTCAGACAAAAGCTGATTTACAGGGTTTAGAATCTCAGCGAAGGCCCCCCCGACCAGCACACAGGCCTGGCCCTCTCTGATAAAAAAAGCATCTTACGAAAGAGGCAGCTTTAAAACTTTCGTTGTGCGCATATTTGCTTTTGACAGTTTCCATTGAGATTAATGGTGCTTTTGTTTGCACTCACTCTCTGCTCTTGTGGTAGCTGCATCTCTTGAGCGGGATCTTGATGACCTGATCTCTAACGCCCACGTAAAGCTCGCTCCGGCTGTGCAGGATCAGCAGGCTCCGGATCGGCTGCCTCTTCCTGGGTGGGAACAGCTCGATTTCCTCCAATAGGCAGCTCCCCGTGGACTGATTGAGAGGAGAGAGCACTTTCCTGATAGTACCGTAATCTGGAGGAGAAAGGGGGAGGAAGAGAGGAGTCGGTCACGGAGAGGAAGGAGGGTGTTTATCTGTTCGAGGGGAAGGTAGAGTGGTGAAGAGCAAAGAAGAGAGGAGGGGTGAGAGTAGCAGAGTCTGAAGAGGGATTCTGGAAGAGCAAAAAAAACTGCACAGAAGCCGAAGTGAACTCAGTGTGAACCACACACGAAAATCACTCCCGAAGTAAGAAAGACTGGTGGCGGCTGACGTGCCGAGCTTGGTTATTCCATCAACATGCAGTGCTGTAGGTGCAACCAGGGAACTGGTTATGGCACCTGAATGCATGATTTCTGGCCTACTTTTTCTTCAAGGGGGGGATATTCCAGGGGAAGAAAGCGCTTTGTAGTTCTGAGAAAGAACAGCGTGGAAATGCATGTCATTGTGAATACGTCCTGACCTTTATTTTTATGTAAGGTAGGCCCCGGGAGATAAAGTTAGGGGCAGATTTTCCTTTGGGAGAGCTAAAACAAACGTAATCTATTATACATGAAGTCCCCTGGGTGAAGGAAAAGTAATTAGGTGCACAGGGATGCCATGGGAAAGAAGGGTGAATTGCTAATAGATTGCTTCAAAGTAAAGGATGTAAAAGTTAAGTATTGCTCCGAGCAGTGTTGTGACAGTAAGGCATTATGCGGTAACGTGTTGCAGTAGTGCTACTTTTTCAAGTCTCCGGTAGAGTAAGGGATTACAATACAGTTACTGCTCCCAGTAATGCTTCATTATTTACTTCTACTACTGTTTCCCCAGCCCACTTAAGATAAAACTATGACCACATCCGTTTGACGAAAGCCTCGATGCTGCGGTCCAAACGTCCTGCATGATATGACACCTGCAGAAGCTGAGAAAATATCGATATGGGACACTGAATTCATTAAACGTAAGCTTATCAGACCATAAACGAGACGAGAATTAGCTAGCTAGCTAGCGTGCTATTTACTAACTATATCTTGGTGTTGGGTAATGGGAAAGTCTCTTTTTTCATGTTAGCTAAATTGCTAACATCAGCCACTGGAAAGCTGCATTTAGGAGTCACTTAGTTTTGTTCACATTTAAAGAGGGCTGTGTGCTAACGGTGGCGAACGTTAAGCTAGCTGTTGGTGCTTAGTTAAGACCTCCAAAAATTAGTGTGAACACTTGCGAAACCACACAGTTAGGTTGGTTAGATAAGGTACTAGTTTTATTTTAACACCTATTTATGTTTATATATATATATTTCTTTAGAATTCTTCTATTTATTTATTTCTCTCTGTGCTGCTGCAGCGCGCTGAGGATCAATAAAGCTTATAATGTCTCCTGTCCTAATCCCACACGAGTCGAAATTACTTCTGCTGTTGAGTAATTACGAAAGCAATGTAATGTAATTACTTAGTGATATGTAATGAGTACGTGATTAAAGTTTTCCAATAACTTTCAAACACTGGCCTGTTAATTATTTTCTCTCAAGGCACGAACCTTCACAATCTCTCAACTCCATTACTGGTTTAAAAAAAGCGGCGCTTTGGGGAACCAGGAACTTTGGATATCTTTTGCAGTTAACTGAATTCTGTTCACGTTAACTGCGAGAGAAAAAATACTGCTGCAGGGCTGAAATTAGTAATGAGGGCTGAATAACAGGGGAGTTGAAATCTGCTGTTTGAATAAAAGAACCTTACACCTTGACATCTTTGGACCCCCAGTTGGGAGCTATCAGGTTTTTCCACAACGGACCCAATCAGCGGAGAGCATTTATGCGTTAATAATAGAATGTGATTAGGTACAATATGTGCGCTACCCAATGGCCTTGGCAGCGTTTCAGATGTTTTCATTAGCGTCTGGGTAGTGTCTGGGGAACTTGCAGTGTGGGCAGTTCTGGTCCGACGCTACATTGATCACAGCGCCATGCAAACAATGAGAGGGGAGTTTTCGAGGGAGATGCCAAGCACAGAGCCACTGATCTGGAACGGGCCGTGCGAGAGGGTGTGCTTGTATGTGTGATATCCTAAAATAACACCGACGGTACAACAGGAAGATCATGTTGACATTTCCCAGTGGGCCTATGGTACATTAGCACAGTGAAGTGGGTCACTACGTTCAAATTCTGTTCAGCACATCCGCTCATAATCCATATAGTCTGTTATACCATAATACAGAACAGACACCGGCCGCTGCGGCGTATCTGCTGTCTCGCTGATACTGTTTCCAGCACTTTGCCAAGTCCGACATCACACATTGTCACACCAGTGTGATCAAACAGTCCACTGATAAGCAGGCAGTGCCATGCAGTTCAGACAGCGATAACGTGGAGGGGGTTAAATCAGAGCTGCATGTATGTATATGTTATTAATTACCCATCTGTCTTCTTTTGACACATGTGGCTCTTGGCTGTCTAAGATCTCTGAGTGAGGGGTTGCACTGGAGTGATATGTTGTGCATATGGAGGACACATGGAGGCAGAGAGCGATCAAACTTGTGTCAGACAACTACGCTTTGATGTCTCCTCAGATCTACAGATCTATTGGTTTCATTAGTCTTCCAGCGGGTCTTTTTTCTCATACATAAAGTGCAATTCGGAGCCTTAAAGCTCCTGAGCTTGGTTTTATATTGTATGTATCATCTACAGAAATCAATACTTGTGACAATAAAAGCATCAAGTAAAGCCTAAGCTGGGGACGCGAGGTGAGGATAAGAGTTTTACACTTTAAAACTATGTTCTCCAAGACTATGCAGGTGCGAGTTGATTTGATTAGCCCGACAGTGCTGGCAACACTGGCAAACATCCCCACCACTGTCATTATTGGTTCATCCTGACTGGTGCTCGATAGAATATGACGTCCAGAGCCCTTGAGAAGAGAGAGTTGCGCCACTGCCTTTCACTCCAAGGCAATTTCACTCCATTTTCTCACTGCAACGGCGGATCGTGGAGCCTCTCAATAGTTAGCCGCTAATACTAGCAGCTCAACAGAGTTTCGGCAGAAGAGCATTTGTGCATTTATTGACTACTAATTACCAATCATTTCTGTTCTGTCTCTATAAATTCACGTATTCAAATTGCCTGCCAAAAACTTCCTGGAACCATCTGAGGTCGCTGTGAATCTCGTGGCTGACAGCGTTTTTGGAACTTCCGTCGCTGCGACTCTCTCTAATCAATGGCTCTGGTAAAACTGTATCCCTCATTACATAATTATTAATCATCATATGAATACATTTAAACAATAATAAATTGAATAAATAAAGTGGAGTATTTAATGGAAACGTAGATAAATAGAGGAGTTAATACAAAGGCAAATAAAACAGGTTTATTAATTAATGCAACATTTTTAAATCAATTAATTGAATCTATTTTGGTGAATTTAATGGCATACTAATTTACTGATTTACTGAGTCATTTAGTCACTTATGATTTTGGCAGGTTCAGTCCTCCATACGCCCACATTAAACCTGTGAAACAGACAAAATTAAAGACAAAAGCACTGAAATCACTTTTGTGAAATTACCCAAAAAAGAAAATGACGTATTTATGTAGAGCCCCATCACTCTTAGGATCTTAGGATCACAGCAGACACAGGAAGCAAGACTCCCAAAATGATGCCAAAGATTAAAAAAAGAAAGCAACATGTACAGTATGTAGACACAGACGGTCTACATGTATGAAAACCTACTGATTTGGCTAAACATGCACTCAGAAGTCACTCAAAGTGCCAGAAACCTACCAGTAGCCAAGTATATGATGTGAAACAGCATGTCTTTCCCCTGCACCACATCCACCGCCACATGAGTGAAGCGCACGTTGTCCTCCATGAAGTAGGGCACGGGAACCACGGGCTGGACCACCTCGTGCATCAGCAGAAATTTCTGAGCGTCCTGCAGGTTTCTTTCAGTCAGGTTCACGTAGGAGCCGGAGTCAATGGTGCCGCACTATGGAGGTGGGGAGGACAGAAAGGACAAGTTTGACTGACTACGTTAATAAAAGCCAGGCTCTATGGGATGGCAGGCCACATTAATAAGCAAGTTTTTGCCCAGAAACACCAGCAGAGACGGGGAAAAAAGGGAAGGATCGAATGATTGAATGAACAAAGCTTTAAAGTCGATTGCCGCCTCGTTGTGATAGTTTGCTATCCTCGCAACCTAAAGGCTTTGTAGTCAATACACCGGGGCTGATGGGAGAAGAGTGAATGAATGTTTGACTGAGCGAATACTTATCTGTTTTATTAGATTCTTCCTCATATGCATACATATTGCTGGTGAGTACCGCGATTGTAATGTTTCTGATTGTTCATTCAAAAATAAGCTAATATCTTAAAAATGTTTTCATCTTCAGAGCTTCATTATTGCCTTTCATATTACACACAAAAAAAAACCCCGCCATCTCTCATGGTGCAATACCCTTCAAACAAAGTACCAGAAAAAGTATTAAAATGTTCGGATCTGCCTGAAAAACAGTCACGTTGGAATAACATAAGTATCTCATATAAATAGGCAGACTTCATTGTCACAGATTAATTTGGTTTTATCAGGCGTTGTTGGCTCGCCGTCATCATTCCGTGTCCCAGCAGAGTTTTCCACCTGGAGCGGAGTCGGTGCCACAGCTCTTTGTTATAACGTCTAATATCTAATATGTACGATATTTCCCTTAGTTCTTTTATTAAAATGAGTCCAATAAAGCGAACGGTCTCCAAATGGGAATTAAAAGAGGGAAGGGGAGTTGAAAACATGGCTTGTATTTTTGTGTGTTTCGGCGTGTTTTTAACAATAAAATTGTTAATTTCTTTGGTTTTAATGACTCGATTTCTACTAAACTTCTTTAGTTTCTTGTGGGACGCAAAATATGAAATTATCTTTGGCTTTCCAAGCTGAAAGATGTTCCAACCAGCACTACATAGCACATCATACTGCTGATAGAGGCAGGCTTTATCATCATGGCACACTGTAGCACTGATAGCGTGCTGCCAGGACTATACAGTGTATTGTTCTGTGGCATGTTGTAAAGGATTAAGTTGCAATATGTAAGAATAGGCCACCTCTTGAATTCATACTCAATACAAATAAGGGGCGGCATACAGTATCATTAGAATAACTGCTAACTGCTGCTAACTAATTAGCTAAATTAGCCATGCAGGTAGCGGTCACAACATCGGAACTCTTATTCACATTCTGTTCATAATTTTAGTTAATTTTTGAATGAATTAAACTCAAATACTTACATAACGCACCTCCTTCTTGACCAAATAAACCATTTAAAAGATCTTTTCAGTTTACAGTAAAGTGATTAATCTCTAAGATGGTCTCCCCAGGACGGCTACAACATTCACGCTTTTTAATGTAGTGCCTTTTTTCCCACCAAGCGAAATGGAGCAAAGTGAGGCTTAAAGCCAGCCCAGCTGAGGCAGAGCTGGACGACTGAAGCTAACCGTGCATGTCCTTCTCAGTAAAAGAGGTCACCGGCTCGGGTCAGGATTGTGGATTGAGGCGCCTTCCACAAAGAATAGACCGGCTCCGAGACGAAGAGCGGCAGGGAAAACAAAAATAAGCCGTGCACGACAATTACACTAACCCAAATGACGGGTGGTGTTTTTGTTTTGCAGCGCAGATGTGCTGCACGGATTTTGCTCCGGGCTAGCCTCACCGTAGTTAGCTGAGACTGGACCTTGGGCGATGATTAGTTCCCGCCGACTAACTTTAGTAGCGGCAGCACCGTGGACACTTAATACAGATCAATCTGGCCTTCCCTGGGCTGACAGATGAGAAACATAGTGGGCTTCCCCTGGATGGGCAACGGATCAGCGCCCTCGCCACATCAGGAGATGAGATATTAAAGCCCTGAAGGACAGGGAAATGCAACAGTGTGCGTATGTGCCTTGAATGCGAAGCATGTGTGTGGGCTATATAATAACACATACGTCTAAGGTTTCCTTCTGGGGTTTGTCCTTGCATTGCGTGCATGTGTGTGAATCCCAGAGTGTCTGCATGATTGTGTTCCTGCCACGGTGAGACAAAGTTAGGCGCTGACCAGCGAGGGTCTATGACATCTGTGAATGTACCAAGAGATGGATGTGGTGATTTCCTCAGAACAGTCAAGGTGAGGGACATCATTTGGCTGAGGGCCCATCCAACACTCAGCTGTCCCGCTCATCATCAGCACACCGTGCTCTGCCAGGATGATAAGTGCCCCTGCGAAATATGGTTGCATTACGGCATGTTTTTTTTGCCAAATGGGCTTTTGTTTAAAAACGCGCACCATGTTATTTAGCATTTAAAAGCATCCTGGTAACATCTGATTATAATAATTTGTCAGTTTTGG
Source organism: Lagodon rhomboides (assembly GCA_039737535.1). Lineage (NCBI taxonomy): Eukaryota > Metazoa > Chordata > Actinopteri > Spariformes > Sparidae > Lagodon > Lagodon rhomboides. The sequence continues at coordinate 14,213,219 of CM077803.1, forward strand.
CTCAAATTGCTGATTAAAAGCGTTGAACAGAAAGTGCAGAAAACTGACAGCTCTTTCAAGACAACAAAACTTTCCATCCCCACTTGGCTCGGACTCCGACTTAACATATTTTCCAACATATGGAGCTTAACAATGGATGGGGTTTTTACAGTAAGCAATTACAGTATGACAGAAAACCTATACAAAACGGAGACGGTATTAGCTCCAAACGCCTAACGAACATGACTCATAGCCTGAACAAAAACCAGCAGGATCAATCTGTGTGGTTCAATTAAACGGGGAGATTTTCTCTGCAGACACACAGGGAATTAAGCTCTCAATCAATGATCAGTGTGAGGGTTGACTGATGAGTTCACAGTCATAATTATCCATATTTGGCAGCGATGAGCTAGGCTCTATTTTCGCAGGCGTATTTGTACAGTAGATATGTGCCAGCGGTTGGGGGCTTTTATGGGAGGCTGGTCCGCCCGTAGGTGTGTGTTTGTGCATGTGTGTAGGTGTGCGCACAGAAAAAAAAAAAAAAATGCAGGCCATAAATCCTGCGCTCGTAAATCTAATCCTCCAACATTGACAAATGCTTGATGAAGATGTCACTGAAAGCTAGATAAAGTGCGCATCGGTCCAGCAGTGAGGAGCAGCTATTGTGCCGGAGCTTAAAAGGAGGGATAGGGATGGAGAGGAGGAACTGATCCTGGCTTATCCTTAAGGTACACAGCCTTATGGTATATAGGGGCCTCTCAGTGATGTACCTACAGTATGCAGAGCAGGGTAAACCTGTGGTCAGCACTGACCCGATAGAGGAAATTGGTTTCCTTGACGGTAAGTTAATTTTATGTACATGTAGATAAACACATGACGGCAGTGAGACACGTTACACATTCATGAGTATGTATATGAGTTTTTCTCTGTAAACTGTCACGGCTTGCACTTTTCTGCATGAGCATGTCATTATAGATAATGCGTGTGCGACTTCTCGATACCAGGCGTAGCGAACGCTCGCGCATCTGCTGGCTTGACGGAAACATGATCGAGGGGCCCGCGATGTGGAAGTGAGGCGCGTGTCACCCATTGGCAGCCAGACCTCAGAGGGAATTCAATCCCTCATGGAGAGCTGCGTGGATTAGCTCCCTCGCTATCGCCTAAGCCTGCGACAACTGAGAGCCACTTCTGCTAATAAAACATTCCCTCTGTGTCGTCAGCACAGAGCAGAGCCGAGAACCGGGATGAGGTTCCCCCGGCACCGCTCCGTCTTCCCCTCCGGGCTTTAGGATGGAGTGTAAATATAAAGTGGCACTTGCGCAAAACAAGGACAGTTTATTAGAAAGGGACTACAGTTCACGGAACGAGGCCATGAAACATCTTTAAGGAATGATTGTGCCATTGTAAAAATCACTGGATTTTATAACGAGCAGTCGTAACGTGTGCTCATGAGGAGAAAAGGGGGGGTGATGGAAAGAGGGAGGAAATTAATGAGAGTGAAGAGCTTGCCGGGACTCTGAGGCGGGCTCATCAGGGTGAACACACATTCACTATCAGGACACGACCACATGCATACATTTCCTCAGGCACGCACGCAGCCACACATATTGCTACACTGATTGGACAGTACGTTGGGCCCAAACACCTCAAGCATGAACAAACGATCATTAAGGATTAGCTCTGAACTTTAACGCACATACACACTTCACAAACTGGGGCGACTGTAGTGATGCCAGTGTTGCTCTAGCGCCTTCAGAGGGTTGACATTTTTGTTTTTTCATGGAGTATAAAATGTGAAACAACGGCTAAATTTCTGTTTGTCCAGCACTTTAGTTGGACGTTCCCATCAGACTCAGCTGTAATTTTGCCATATCTCCTGAGCTTAAACACGACACTGAGAAGATGAACATGGCAAACATCATATCTGTAATTTTGAGCATGTTAGCACGTTGGCGTTAGCATTTAACTCAAAGCACTGCAACCTCTCACAGAGCTGCTAGCATGGCTGTAGACTCGAAAGTGCCAGTTCAGTGTGCCAGGTACCTCAACAGAGGGGTGAGGAGAAAACATATCTGAAAATGGTCGTTTATTGGCACCATCGATAGCCATCATTATGTCAGCATTTCAGTTCTTGGGATGGGCATTCCCCTCAACCACTGCTTTGCTTTGTGTTTAGGATTAGTAAGCAAACGTTAGCATGGTTCAATACTAAACTAAAACAGTGAACATGGCATATTATACCTGCTAAACAGCAAGTTGGCATTTTTAACATGTAAGCAAGCTGGTGTTAGCATTTAGCTCAAAGCACTGCATCCTCTCACAGAGCTGCTAGCAAGGCTGTAGACTTTTAAGTGTCAGTTTTCTGTGCTAGGTACCTCACCAGAGGAGTGCTCTTTGAGGACCATCGACGACTTTTGACAACTGAAACGCTAAAATAACCACAAACTGACCTGAAGCAGAACGAATGGTGGAAACGTTACATTTGTCTTGTTCCGATGTTTGTGGCGTCTCCAAAATAGAAAGAAAACAAACAGAGCAGGCGCTTCAGTATAGTTTTGTTACCTGGAAGTCCGGGTTGGGGTTGGGGTAGGGCAGCCACGCTGACCGCGAGTTCTCCTGGTACTTGAAGGGCCCGTTGAAAACCTGTGATATGGCGCTGAGATTGAAGGCACACACCGCAGATGCAGCGATGCTGTTTCTGAAAGAGAGAAACAGGGAAGACAGACCCAGCAAAAGGGAGAAGAGGATGCAGGGGGTTGTGGATGAGGGAGGGAGAAACAGGGGGAAGTATTAGAGGAAAGAAATTCAGAAAGTTGGTATTTATAAAGCTGCCCTCTGTATGTTTGTGTTGCTCTCAGCCAACAATACAAATCAAACACCGGACAGACAGACTCAGCCGATGGCGTAAGTGATCGTCATTATTGGATTATAAATCCAGCAATAGGACACAATTAAGCTGTTCGGCTTGTCTGATTAACTGTACAGATCTCGGGCCTGAAATACAGCTTTGACTTTTTAAGCTGTCAGTTTCAACAAGTACCGGTCTCCTCCCTCCGTGGAGAAAGTAAAGAATGAGAGTATTAACTCTCAACTCAAACTGTGAGACTTGGGCGATGTGAATTATAATCCAATGCGGCTGTTCATTAAACCCTGTGCCTGCAGGGGGATATGTTTCCAATACCCTTCAAAAGACTTCTTTTTCAGCAGTGTGAAGGCATTGACCATAAAGAATAGATTAGTCAGCTTTTAATAACGGTCTGTGCGTACGCGTAGCTACGTGTGTGTGTGTGTGTGTGTGTGTGTTTGTGAGTGAGATGGAGAGACAAAAAGAGGAAAGGGTGTTTGTGAAAACAACATTTTTCATACTCGGATGCAGCCCATATCTTACACAGTGCAGTGTACACTTTTAATACATGGTGATAAGCTTCTTTCATGGGATTTAAACATGAGATGGGACTAGAATAAGTGGTCCTGTTTGGAGGCTGGATGGGTTTATGGGAGGAGATTTCTCCTGCAAATTCAATTTAAGACGCGGCTGTAAACAGGCCGCGTAAACATCATTGTCACATATCACTCAGTTTTATATACTCAGCGTGCGTGGCATGAAAAGGTCACATGTCAAGATAATGCAGTTGCCGCTGAAGTGCTTTTGTTTACACAAATGACAACGTGATGCGAGAAACATACTGAATTATACATGAAGCTCTTCTACGGGTGCATTAAAAAGAACAAAGAATAAAAGACAGATCTGATGATGGGGTGGTGATATTTTTCATCTGATCTCAAGATGCTGCGAGCTGGATCTGACTTCGGTTCATCCTTCCAAATGCAAATTAGACGTACTTTTAAATATACCAATGGAGCCGGGGTGATCGTGGAAAATAACTTTTAAAAACACCTAAAATTGAATTCAAATGACTTGATAATTGGCTTAATTTGATTATTTACAAAGGCTGTATTTCTTTCAAATGAACTGTATGCAAATTACAATGGAAAATGAAAATAATAAGCACTTAGGGGACACAGAACAATTTGTGAAACATTTGCATAACAATCACTTGTGGAAGAAAAAGAAAAACAATTTTTCTACAAACCCATTTTGGAAACACAAAGTCGAAATGTGTCGTGTGTGAAAAACATATAAATATGTAGACATTAAAATATGTGTGCAACATAATTGAAACATACTACAGAAAACCTGTCTTGTTCAAGTATGTAGCTACGCAGCTAAACAGGGCTATGTGAAAATAATACAATTATATTAGAAAAGCACTAGGACTCATTTCTTTTTATCCACATCATCTATGTGGATCATAAACTGGCGGATGATGCAGAGTTTTTGTCTGTGACTCATGTCTTAGATGTCTATATCATGCATGTAGCCATTGGGTTCTTATCAGCTGGAGTGTGCGCTTTCAAACAACTCATGGAGCTAACCTTTGTGAAAACAAGGACCAACTGTTTCAAAAATGACTCAGACCATATTTATTTATTTAATATTGTAAACTTCATGTTGAGTGAAAAAGGAAAGTTTGACAGGTGGAGAAACTGCAACTGTGTGGGTCTGGGTTTATCGTAATTCCAGTTCTGTTGGAACTATGTCATGTGTTTTTTGTGAAGGAATAATGTATTTTAATATCATTCCTATGATCCATGGGTCCTATGTTTCCCAGAGTTATAGGGCACATAATGAGAACATGACAAAGGATTCTATGTTCCCTGGGTCCTGTGTTTGCTAGCTGTAGCGTGAGGGTTATTTGACTTGAACACAATAGGAGGGTCAATGGGTGTTAGAACATTGGAACATAGGACCCTCGAAGCTCAGGACCATGGTAACATACCACTCTGGGAACTTAGGGAACTAGGATCAGGGTACCCTGGTGACATAGCACCCTGGGAACTCAGGACCTTGGGAACATAGGACGTTGAGAATTTAGGACCCAAGGAACACAGGACCCTAGGAATCTAGGAACCTCTGAAGATAAGACCCTGGAAACTTGGGACCCTTGGAACTTAAGGCTCTGGGAACACAGGACCCCGGGAACATAGCACCTTGGGAACTTAGGTACCACGGAGTATAGAACCTTTGAAACTCAGGACATTGGGAACATAGACTCTTGGGACCATAGGACCTTGACAACTTAGGACCCTGTGATCATAAGACCGTTGGAACACAGGCAGCTCCCATTATTGTCATTGCACTTTTGTAAAATCTCATGTTACTCACACGTTGGTAGTGAAAATGCCGTAGAGTAGCTCCAGCTCAGGCAGGTAAAATGTTCCCTGAAGCTCGTTATAGTTAAAGGGGATTTCTCCCGGTCGGGAGCAGTTCAGCCTGGCCTTCATGAAGGTGGTCCACGTGTCCTCCAGGAGGAAGCGGCCGCCGATGTCGTTCTTACAGACGCGCCCCGCTCGGGAAAACACCGTCCGGCCGCAGTCGTGCTCCACCGCGTTCTCCCGGAAGAAGAAGTAGGTGAAGTTGCCGATATCGTAGGAGGAGACGAAGTTCGGCTCTGTGGAAGGAGCGGTAACGAGAGACGAGGAAAGTGAGTGGGAGAAAAATGACGAAGAAAGAAAAATTGAAGAGAGCAATGAGTAAGATGAAGTGCGAGAGAGAGGAAGAAGAAATACCCAAAGAACAATATTTAAGGCTGTGGGAGTAAGAAGGAGTGGGAGCGCGACTGGGTATGTGTTATGACTGATTGACTCACAGCGTGTGTGAGCGTGAGGCCCGCACAACAGCAGGTGATCAGGATTAATAACTACAGGCTGTGTTATTAATGGCGTTGTGCCGTAATAGGAAAACTCATTTTTCACTCCCCGAACCTAAAGGTTAGGATGAGAGATGACCAAAACAGGTGTAGCGTAATAGCGCTCGCCCTATCTGAAACACGCGACCTCCGCGACACTGTCACGGCTGCGGCGTTCATCTTTATGTATGACATTATTGGATCTAAACCGCGCACTTTATTCTCGCTGACAGTGATTTAATTCACCTTTAAATGAAAGTGTCCCCCCCCCTCCTCCTCATTTCAGCCCTCCTCTCCCCGTGCACCTTCGGAGGGCAGCGCGCGGGGAGACAGAGGGAGAAAAATCAATTCGCCATAAAATTAGTTATTAAACCTTTTCCCAGGAGGTGGCTGCAAAAGCGATGTATGTGGTGGCTTTTAATTTATTTTTTTCAATCTTGCTTAAATGTGAATCAGATAAAAGTCACTCGCTGACAAGATACTGATTGACCCGCTCCTCTGTAGGCTGGACACCTTAAGCTGTCTGATGTTCTCCAATCTGCGCCGGGGAGGGGTTGTGCTTGAAGTGGGTCCAAGCTTTCAGTGGGGGGAAAAAGGCATTGATTTCTGAAGAATTCGCATTTTTCGTGCTCTTTAAAGAAAGGGCTGAGATAAATACGAGTTTCTAGTTGCTTAGTAACTTTAGAAATAATTGTTTTGACTGACACAAAGGCAACGGAACAATTATGAGGAGGGCTTTTCTTCTTCCGAGAACTCGCTACACTACCTCGAGCAGCACAGTGGTGATTTGAGTGGGAATGCAGTTCTTCAACCGAGAGAAACAGATTCCAACTCCCATGTTATATAAGCATCTGCCGTGCCTTAAGTTTTCTTGTGCAAAAACACTGAATGAATCCCCACCAGCTGCAGCTCTTATGTGCAAATAGCTGTGACGGGGGTAACAAAAAAAAAAGACGGTTTTCTCCTTCGTTGAGCTTCTCGCTGTTTAAAATGCCCATTTATCTTTATGTAACGACTCTTGCACACGTTTACACAAACCGTGACGCGCCCAAACTTTCTTACCGTTAAGCCACTTTGAGTTGTACTGCGCGGTGCGCAGCGGTGGCAGGCCGCCCAGGCTGCGGTAGATGGCGGGGTCTCGCCCGGAGAAGTCCATGGCCGTGGCAGCGTAGAGCTCCCCGCTGGAGGTGATGAGGGCGGTGGAGTTGTGGAGGGGGTTGTAGGGACACCGAGCCATCCCGCTGATCTGATCGTGGATCTCTGTCAAATTTGTCAGCTGCGGTACGGAAAAAAAATAGAAGAGGGTGAGTTAGGGGACGAAAGTGGCAGGTTAATAATTGAAGGAGAGAAAAAAAAAAATAGGCATCAACGGGACGCAGACGATGCCCGGAAAAAATGATTTGGATTGTTTCAAACAGGAGTATCCCTTGAGTTAAGAGATGAAAAACATTAGATGTAATGTGCCCGGGCATTTTCTTGTTATTTCTAAATAATGGATCATTGCAAAAAACCCTGCATGAAAAATATACGACAGAGTATCAAAGGGCAACATTAAAATGCAAACCAGAGAAGTCTGGTAATGTTTTGTTTGTTCCTGCCAATATGCAAATGGTGCGGGCTGAAAAAAAAAAAAAAAGAGAGAAAAAAAAAGAAATCTCATCATGTTTTGTTTGGTTTACATCTACTGAGAAACACAATAATATATATATGAGCAAAAAACCTTCAGGAGCAGGAAACATAATCAGAGAAGGCATTTCGAATCATTAGCAGCGTAAAACACGCAAATGGAGCAGCTGCTTGAAGTCCAATGTTAAGGAACCACCTGCTCAGACAAAGAAATCCTTAAAGTGGCTCCTTAACTTAAGTTCCTCTTGGCTGCAGTGTTCCCTCGCTTTGGTTGCTCACGTCTCTACAGGACAACCAGCTGTTCGTCTCGTTACGACGTTATTATACCACAACGCTGAGGAGCCTCTCCGAGATCAAAAGAGGCTTGATGTGAGATGCAGTCTTCCCTCGCTTTTCTGCCTTTGAAAACGAGGCCAAATCCGACTCCCTGCTTTTTTTAAAAATACTTTACAGCATGACCCTGGCTTAGCCCTGACACACTGCACTGGTTCCTAGTTTAAAAAAAAAAAAAAAAAATACAAGCCATAGCTCAGTGACTCAGCCTTGAATGCCAAAAAGGAGTAATGCATTTTTTAAATCCGAGATGTAATTATATTTTATGGTGCAAAAGTAAACACAGTGCGCGGGGGGGAATTAGCTCATGGATTGCGCTTCCATCCAAGTTCATTTAAATTCCGAGGGCACATGCATGTTGCAAAGAAAAAAAAGATTGCACTAATCTCGGGTTTTGAAATCCCAAAAATGATATTTATGATGATTCTATTTGCAATTACTTTTTCCATCAATCAGAGTTCAACATTTTTTGACTCCTCGCTGCTTGCAGAGGCCCTCAGGCGGCGGCGGCGGAGGCGGAGGCGGTGTCTCTCAAGTCTTGAAAGATTCACGGCTCAATCTCTCCTCTCACTGACTAAATAATCTGTGGACAGCGCTTCCACGCGCGAGGCTGGACTCCGCTCAGCCGCATGTGTTCAGTCGACTTCTCCGGCCAATTTCCTGGGAGCTGGTCGATTTGGATCAAGGGTCCTGTTAACTCCTGCCACCTCTGCTCCGCCCGAGCCACAACAAAACAGAGCGGCTCTGTCTGAGCTCTGCCGGCCCGAGATGAAAGCCCGGTATTGACGGGACTCGTTCGTTGGGCCGGAATAGCCGTCCTTTAGGTCAATCGGGTCATTGAGAAAAACAAGAAGAGGAGCGCTAAATAGATGGACCGCAGTGCATCCGTTGCATTTTTTAGGACAGGGACTGAAAGTCGTCTCTATGGTGCACCCAGCAGCTGTGCAGGCAGGACACTGAAGTGACTTTGAGTCCTTCTGATGGAAACTTTTTTTTTTAGTAAGGGACAGCTCACAGCTCAGACAGACTGCTGCGAGTGCCAGTCGGATGCTAATCACGCCGCTACAGAGACACTATTGTGGCTTTTGAGAGAATATCTAACTGCCCCGCTATGACAGGAAATCTAGACACACGCTTTTATTAAGCGCGACACATCCTGGAAGCTACCTGTCGTGTGAGCGTGAACAGAATTAAGGAGTTGTCGCCATCAGTTCTGTTGCTGTATGTCATTTTTGCCTTCAACAGTCTTCTCCGACTAAACACACGAGATCACTGTCATCCACTATTAATAACCGACCTTTATCATCACCAATCTGATCATGAGCAGCGCTCACATTATCATAACAATACAACAGTTTTGAGAAACGCACATATTCGCTTTCCTGTCAGGAGTAAGATGAGAAGTGGATGCCACTCTCATGTCTGCAGGCTAAATATGAAGCTAGCCAGATTAGCTTAGTTTATGCTGCAGGTTTTGCTTCCTTTGGACAGAGCCAGGGTCGCTTCTTTTCTGCTTCCAGTCTTGTGCTAAGCTAAGCTAACCAGCAGCAGCTTTTTCAAATGCAGAGAATGGACGTGAGAGTCGTATCAATCTTCTGTCTGGTCTAACTCTTGGCAAGAAAGTGAAAACTTGAATTTCCCACGTTGTTGAACTTTTCGTTCAGTATCATCACAGAGGCGAGTAGTTTCTACCAGCCACAGCAGTCACACAGTCATGTGGAATCAACAAATTTGTTCTTTTGTCAGACTGAATGTAACATTTAAAACACATAGTTAACACGGTGGTCTAACCCATCTGACATTTCTGCTGTGCTTAATTAACGTACTGTGTTGTTGCGCTGACGTCGTTCACACCTACCCTGCAGTGACATCCTCGGCTAGCTGCTAATTTGGAGTAAACTCAAATTGCTTATTTCTGTGAGCCAGACAGGGAAGTTGGGTCTCTAAACTAACGTTAGCTGTCACGAATGAGAGAGGAAAGATTCAAACAGATGCTTTGAGATGTGCACACTTTGAAACAGCATCAGGAAAACTGCAATCGAATTGTACGTTGGCCGGTGCGTGACGCAGGGGTATTCTACCCGGAAGTTTTTGTGAGCAAACATTGTGATTGGTTTATGCATCATCTAATCAGAATCATGGTCTCAGTAGTTGATCTTATCCTTCAAAACATTTTTAAGTATCACATTCTGTGTCGACTGCGACTTTGTTAAAGATGTTAAATGTATTATTGCCTTTATTCTGAGTTATTATTGATAAATATTACGAGATTCAATAAACTTTAAGTGTACAGCGTCCCAGCTTTTTTTGGAATCGGGGTTGTAATAAATTTGGTCTTTGGCTTTGACTCTAATGAACCCAAACAGTGAAGACGTTGTCCCCGCTTCTCTCCTCGTTAATAACTTATCACACATAAAATAGTCAAAATAGAAATTCTGTCGTCCCCATGACCACTCTCATTATCACCATCGTCATCATCATCATCATCATCATCATCATCAGGGGCAGCACCGCTAAAAAGTCAGACAAATTAACAGCTGTTTAATCTGTAACCTCCGAGCACTTATTAAACTAATACGGCATTCTGCTCCTTCTCTGTTCATCCATCACGGCTGATAGTAAATCTGTCTGAGCGTGATTCCAGTGCCGCTGCTGTGACCAGTGTTTCACATTACCAGACGTTCAGTGGGTAAATATGACAGCGCCTGATGAAATACTGCTATAATAATGTCATGACATTTCAACTATATGTATTTTCGCAGCGGTAAACAGTCATTATGAGCCCGTGACCTTTGGATGCAGTGCTTTTGGACAAAAACAAATGTCATCATAATAGTAAACTCCTGCCGTCTCCTCCGCTGAAACCCCACAAAGCACACGCAGACATTTGATATGTTCTCAGGTGAGCACACAACTCATGACATTTCATTTTCCGTGCTTAACTTCAGTGGGCACTTGTCACCAACAATAGCAGGTAAAACAAGTTTAGTCTGGCACTTTATTTACTGAGAAACATGGTTATTAGCACCAGACGCTTTTGTGATAAAAAACGAGAGGGCGACAGCAAGTTATGCACGAAAAATAAAGATGTTTCAAGAGCCCGCTGACACACAAGAGCGATTCAAACTGAAGAATCTCACCAGACATCTCTTTAAAATACGGGACAAAAAAGCTAAAAAGGAAATTGCAGATGCATGAGAGATAGGGGGAGTGAAAACATTGCGGCGCACTAGAATTAAGCACGGAAGAAAAGGCAGCATGATTTGACACAAAGAACAGAAGCTAAAACGCTGCAGCGACTTATGAAAGAGGGCACAGCAGCAAAGATGGGACAAGGATGTGTTTACTCGTAGGCCGACGCCAAGATCATCAGGCGTAATGAGCTTAAGGCGATATTTTGATTGCGACGTTTAACGAGATAGAGGTAACAAGACTTCTCCAATGAGCGGGCTTAATAAGATTCATCTCATAATTAGTCTACATCCCTGACTGCACAACAAAGGAGGTGAGAGCAGCCACAGGGGCCCCTACAGTAAATCCTGCCGCATCAACGTCACGACTCAGTCACACCTCGATTAAATGCGTTGATCAACTCTGACCTTTCCTTCTGACATTGTCAATTCAATCAATAACGCTTCAGCTTACACACCGGCAGTGTTTAACAGGCTTACCCGGCTTGAAAGATCACAGCTATTCAAGGATAATGACTTATTAAGACGTGCTCCTGCGGCAACAGTCTTTCCTGTATAAATCTGTAGTGAGTAACGACATATGTTACGCATATTACATAGAAAGAAAGAAACCGAGCAACTACGGCTGCTCTCCACTTCCGTAGCAGCCACACGGCAATAATTGACGTGAGATGATAACTGAAAATTGGTGCCTACCATAAACTAAAGATTACACTGCACCAAGTAAGGCGGAAGCGCAAAGCCAGTTGTACCATGAAGAATATGTCATGTCTTCTTTCAAAAGTGGCAAAGGCTGGGGCATCAATGTGCGTCTATCGCCCGGAGAGAGGCCTGCTGACTTTACTTTGACCGAACAAGAGTGTTTACATGTCAATTCAAATAGAAACATAATCCTTAATTGGGGTTAAAAATAATCAGCATTCATGTGAGCAAAAGTAGCATGGCGGAAACAAGCCGAAAAGGGAAGAGAGAGAGAGAGAAAGTCTGCTGTTGTTCGTACCGTTCGGTTGGTGCAGATGGGGGTGAAGGCGTTGGTTCCGCAGGTAAACAGCCTATTACCATTCACCAGCAGCACCCTGATGTAGTTCTGGCACTCCTCCTGTGAAAACACACCGGCAAACACACATATCACGGTTAGCGGCTAGCGGCAGCAGCAGCGGCGCCATTATCTGTCCATTGACAAGCAGCAGCATTAGGCAGGGGGACAAAATTACACTTTATGCCAATAAATGAGACAAACACCTGCAAACCGCGGGAGGGCTACTCTCAAACGTGGCCAAGCTCGACAGAGTCAAATCAAGGCTAATGCCCACACGGCTTAGCCATGTCACATCTTAATTCAGCAGGGACCAGATTTGGAGAGGGATCTGAATGAGGTGGAGAACAGATAAATGCAGCGGGAGTGGGAGAGGACCACTCAGGATTAGTCGAGAAAATTGCCTCGGCTTTGTTGACTAGTCAAAAAGTGAAATGAAAGGGTAGCCTCTCACACGCTTCATCCGAGCATGTTTCCCCCCCCTCCCACATTAATCAATCCGAGCCACTTTTTCTTCAAATTGTAGCGAAGCACACGCTCACCACTATTTTCTTGGCTCGCTCCTCCGCCGAGGTTTTGGCCTGGGTTTTCTAGCAAACCACTCTGCGCTTGGTTAAAAGCACACAACAAATAAAGCGGGACGGACCGACTGAATGATTGACTGGATGATTGATCGCGGGCGAGTGTTATGAACTCGCAACATTGCTGTCAGGCCTCGCTGAGGATTTCCATCAACGGAGCTCAAAACGCAACAACAACAGCAGTCGGTATTCATGTCGGAGAGCGTGGCGTTTGTTTTTGTCCTAGGACGCGGTAGTAAACTCATAGGGTCCCCTGCATCTGAAAGGGTCCACGGCCGGGTTGGTGAGGGCCCCTCGTAGAAATTTAAAACCCTGTAAATCTGCTATTGTCTGAGGCACTTGAGGTGCCCAGGGCGAGCTCCTCTCCCCCCTCCTCCCCCCTCTCAAGGGCCTGATTTAGGAGTGGAGGGCACTGTAGGAGAGATGAAGGGAGGAAGGAGGGAAGGGCTTTTATTTCCCCCCTATCAAGATGGAGGTTGACTCATAAAACAACTCGTTTCCTGGTGCTAAGCACAGCCTAAGTATGTGTGCATGTGTGTGTAGTAACACTTGTTATGAGTGCCTATATATCTGTGCTGTTTGTACGGCCCGTTGTGTACTTTACGCTTGTGTATATGTGGAGGCAGGGCTGTGCGAGCTCTGTATAATTCAATTCGCCTCCGCTGTTTGTTTCTACGGTAAATAACGCCGTGTTTAATATTTGCCCGGCCGCGCAGTCTTGACTTGTTTATGAAAACTTCCTGACAAATGTTCCACGTCGGTGCTGTAATACAGAAGCTGTTGTGGCTGGATCCCGCATTATAAAACAAAACAGAGGCGGCAATCAAGTCCTGTCAAGTCGGTTTAACTCTCCTTTCTTCTCCCGGTTGAAATAAATCAAATACACAAGAGAGGAGCGGACACGTGTATTAAGAAGAAAAAAAAATACAATCACTTGTAAATTCACTCACAGCACGGGCACGGTATCTGTGTAATGGCTTAAGCGATGGTATATTGCGGCGCGCTGAGCTAGGTAATAAAGCATCGAAAGCCCTGTCAGCTGCGGGAGAATGAAGTCCTTTAATGCTATTCTTAGTGTACATCACGGGAGCTGATCCTCGGAAGGGAACAGTGAGCAAAACAATTTGACTCTTTTAGACAGCAGCGACTCTCAAGGACTGAGGTAGCTTTAGTCTGTAATTCACAAGAGCTATCTGGTGCTGGCCGGCCCGTGCATGCCTATTACGGGCCCCTGACCACCTTTCACAGGAGGATAAATACACGGCGGTGCGCACACACACACACACACACACACACACACACACACACACACACACACACAGGAATCAGGGCTGGGCAGTTCACCTACAAGTCAAGTTCCTGCTCCTAACCAGCTGTTTGGTAGACCGAATGGCAGCTAACCACATACAAAAACATACACCTCTGCACAAAAAAGAAAAACAATAGGAACTCCCTTTATGCGAAGGCTATAAATAAGGGTTGGGAAAGCTTTTAACTTCACAACACGTTGATTTATATCCTTTTTTGAAGGCAATCCCCTATACAAAGCAGGGATTCCCAGTGAGTCTATATGTTGAAGCATGGTTAAAAAAGCTCAACGTTGCTTTCAGGCTTCGATATGTTTCATCATAACTTGACATTTTTCTTCTGATTTTTCGTGAGCGAGTCGATTGATGTAATGTCCTCCCTGAAGGGGGATCTGTGATTTCTGCTTCTAGAAGATTTTGACTTTCTCTCACCATTATCCCTCCCTGACGCACTGGTGGGAAAGTCCAACATCTGGGGCCGTCAGTTTCACTGGTAAACAGCATTCATCCATGTGTTATTTTCAGGCATAACCAAACCCACGGGGAAATGTTGAACAGTCATCAGCTGTTTTGAAGGCTGCAGCTTTGCAGCTTTGCAAAAGTGTTCGGCAGTGGTGGAGGCTCGCTTTTTAGTTAGTAGTTGTTTATGTTATTGTTATATGTAGGCCTATATATATATAATTTTACATATCAATACACTGACATTTTTGTTTTTTAAATGCCAGCTCAAAAATAAGTTAAAGCAACCATGACAACATGGTGCAGGGAACTGAAAAAAAATCTAAAAACAAGTCCCTATATCTCTGAGAAAGGTTACCTTCTCTGTGTTAGTTTACTTATATTCAATGTAATTTGATATTTTGACCAGAAATTAGACAAATACACTTGGTCAGATTTGGAGATTTTGCAGTGTATTAATTTATAAGTCATCTTCCAGGGCTCTTGTCAAGTCCTTATCTTGGGTTTTTACATCTTTTGCCAAGACAGTGGCGTTTGTGTTTAGCTAATTAGCAAATATTAGCTATATTCGCTTTAGCTACAGGCTAAATTAAGATAGCGAGCATGGTCAACATTTTACAGGCTTAACATCAGCATGTTAGCTTTGTCATTGAGAGATGTTAGCATTTAGCTTAAAGTTGCTAGGTCTAAGGTGAGCCTCAGAGAGCAGCTAGCATGGCTGTGGAGTTTAGCGTTACAATCATCGTGTGGAGTTTGAAATATGTTGGAATTCATCATAGAGAGTTCAACAAAGACATAGTATTGAGTTGAAATAAGTGTACATGTAGGATTTGTCTGTCACACATAAGCACATCAGACAGTATGTGAATAAATACCCGTTTTGATATTACGTCTTCTATATATTGTGCTCCAGAAATATCTACTGGAGTTCGCATGCTAACCAGCTAGCCCTGGCCCACCCTGCTCCAAAGCTAACTGAGCTGACTAGCTATGGCAGCTTCCGTTAGCAGCAGATTATTCAGGTGACATGCTGCACCCTGATGGTCAATTTCTAAATATTGCACCTTTAATGAAGCGCTTAATTGCTGGAATACCCTTCAATCTGCTTCATTACAACGAGTCGACTGAAAGTCAAAGAAAGAAAGAACCATGAGGAAGATTCATGTAGTACACCTTTTGCAGAGAACAAGGCAATTTTTATATAACCAACACAACTTGTTTTCAAAACACGGTGACACGAGTTAGATAGAGCAATGTAACAGACTGACATTTCAAATACTCAGACATCACTTAAACTCACCTCAGATTTTCCGCGACTGAAGCAGGCTCCCTTGGTGAACTCATCGCAGTGCCACTCAGCCTCCTGCGGAGAGAGAGAAAAGCAGCGCTGAGGCTCCCAATAAACCATCGAGAAGAAGCAAACATCAGAAAACAGTTGGCGCCGTGTCGCCATGAAACACTTTGAAGACCACTCAGGGAACCCAAACAAAACACCGCCTGGCTCTCCACTGTGGCAAAATCCCCACCTTTTTGAAGTCAATTCGATGTCTGGTGACTTGATGTCTGAGATAGCGAGGCAATAAAAATGCCACAGAAGATGGGGAAAACAAATGTAACAGAAAACCACGCTGAGACGGGGTTGACTTGAGTGGGAGGAATGGATTAAAACAGAGTAAGTGAATTTGACATCACATCTTCACTGTACTCGAAATGTCCCACACACACACACACATACGGGTGCACACTTCGAGCGCACACAAGTTTATAAGCCACGTTAAATACAGACACGGAATCCAATTAAGGTGCATACCAAGACGGGACCTCGAGAAAAACGAAAGGCAAGTGCGCGCAGAGACGGATGCCAAACTGATTTATGGGCGAGGTAGAAGGAGGGATCCTAAGACATAACACGCGAGTCCCCAGAGCGGGATGTCAACGTGATTTAACATGTGAGGGAGAAACAGAGGGACGCCTTTTACATATCAACCCAGGAGGGAGAGGACCGAGAAGATGAAACCTCTTGCTCGTCTCCTCCGCGGGGTGAAGACACCGGCGTTCTCCAATTCCTAGCATTTAATTTCAGTGTGACCTCTGGGGGTGTGTCGGGAGGGGGGGGGGTTCTCATTGATAAAAGTTCTCTATTCATGAAACGAGTGTTGGCCTCGGGACAGCAGCAGGCCACTAAGACAATCACGCTTGTGACAGGCAGAATTAGCCATCACTGCCACCAGCTCCCTGTGACTGGCAGAGAGAGAGAGGAATACTTAGCATGGAAACTGGCGGGCACGCTAATACGCTTATCGCCGAGCCACGAAAAAGTCTCTAAAAGTTAAACTATTCCAGCTTCTGTTTGGGCCACAGAGGTACGACTCTCTTGCAGTAATAACCTGGCTGGCTGCCAGGGGCGCAGGCCTTCGCTCTCTGTGGGAATATAGTAAATATCGCTAACTGAAAGAGAATATTAGATTTCACCTTGGTATCGGGATTGTTTTATGCCAGGACAGGAGGGGGAAAGGAAAGCCGAACCCCCCTCAGCACTTTGGAGAACTTCTTTCATTTCCTCCTCGAGAAAGCTCGGGGAGTTTTTCCTCTGTGTGTTTTTACGACAAGGCCTTTGCTTTCCGCCTCACCGGCTTTCAGGAGGGCGTAGAGACGGCCCGTATGCACACACACGGGTAAATGCACACATAGGCAGTAACGGGAGGGAGCTTAGAGGGGAGAGAGAGCTCGGGCTGTGGGGTGCTATTCAGGGAGGATAAGATATGGAGTATTAATGGGAGCCGGCTCCTCTTCTTCGTCTTCTTAGTGTGTGTGTGTGTGTGTGTGTCAGTTCACATTCCAGGCCAAAGCAGGCTATTCTGGGGCCGCACAAACCACACACATCAGCACGAGCGGCTCAGCCTGCACACGCAGCACCACAGCGCGTCCCAGCTGAGTTGAATGTGGGCGCTGAAAAGTGCTTTCGCTAATCGCAGGGGGAAGGGGGGGAGAAAACCTGTTAATGGCCCGAGACCTTACTCACTCATATTCAGTGTAAAAATCAATCATAATACGATGCAAAATTACAACTTGAGATCACATTAAAGGGAGCAAAGTGGTTGCTTTTATCATTACGGGCCGATTATGTGATTTATCATCATCTGGAATAGTTCGGAGCCGATTTTTCTGAATACTATACGTTTCCATTACATCTCTAACTTTGTGACCACCGAAGGAGGTGATGTCCATAAGCATGTAAGTGGGGGACGTGCTGGCATCATTGACCATAAAAGCCACCCTTATCTGACCGCCCCGAAATCAAATGGTCCACAGTAAAGAGCAGAATCACAGGCATGCGGAAAGGCAAGTGCAAGTATCATTAGGAGACATTAAAAGCTCATTAACATGCTATTGTTCAGCCACTGTGCACCGAAGATGAATCTGTCTTAAGCAGAAATATGGCTGGAATGTGCCGTCGTTAAATAATCATTCTTGGCTTTATCAAAAGAAACTGCGTCATAAAGATTTTTTTTCTGCACCTTTGTCACCTAGAAGGAACTGAAACAGACTTAGAGGGGAAACAAAGAAGATGGGAGAATAAGAGAGGACACAAATTAAATTTAGTGAGCTGAGCACGGTGGTGAATTTCCCCACAAGAACAAAAAAAAAATATCCACCATCGCACTGTAATCATCTTTGGGGAAAAGCATCCACTGGATATTGTGGGAAAGGAGGAGATATACAGCT
The DNA here is from genome assembly GCA_039737535.1 of Lagodon rhomboides. Classification (NCBI taxonomy): domain Eukaryota; kingdom Metazoa; phylum Chordata; class Actinopteri; order Spariformes; family Sparidae; genus Lagodon; species Lagodon rhomboides. The sequence goes on from CM077803.1 coordinate 14,231,207, forward strand.
GTTAAAGGATAATTATGGTTTATTACAACTATTTATTTTCATAGTTTTGGTCATCCCCTTTCATCGGGTACAAACCCGGATTCCCAAAAAGTTGGGACGTGGTGTTTTTTGCTTTTTCACATAAACTGTGTTCAGTGACGACAGCTTTACGAAGTGTTCTACAATCATGTGTTTCACAAAGTGGTGAACCTCGCTCCATCTGTACTTGTGAACGACTGAGCCCTTCGAGGAGGTCCCTTTCATACCCAGTCATGATACTATCACCTGTCACCAGAACTTGTTGACCTGAGGAATGTCCCAAACAGGTGTTGTTTGTGCTATTCATATATCATTCATGTATATTTACAAAAAATCAATGGAGTTGGTGAGGTAAGACAAGAAATGAGTTGCCCTTGTACTGTTTTCAGTTGAGTTACTGTCAAAAATGGATTAGCAAATTATCACATTCTGTCATTTTTACATAGTGCCCCAACTCTTTTTGAAACAAGGTTGTATGATAAGACTCAGCAATGAGAAAGATCTGGGACAACAGAGTCTCACAGGTCCAATAAATATGGATGGTCGGATGATCCGACAGGTTGTAAACAAGACAAAAATCTATCCAGAATATCTAAACCACTTTCTTTGGAGCCAGAAGTGAAAGTGGGCTCATCCGATGTGTCGCCCCAAATTGTGTAGCTACACATGCAGATACACATGAGTAGATAAGAAACAGTGTCAGACTGTGAATGACTTCTGGTGTCATCACGGATGGATACAGGCCCAAAATATAGACAATATCAGTTTATTATTTTTGTTCATCATGTTAGTGGGGAGGCAACAGGAAGCCAGCTAGAACAGGTTTCAAATGCATCTTCTCTAGATCAACTAGGCCAGAAAAGGACAAGTGTGTTTTTGCTTTATGGGCCTAAAAACGGGTAATCTCTCAGAAACCTTTGGTGAGCATCTTTCATAGGAATGATGGGGGCGCTTTCTTGGAAAGTTGTGTTCTTGATACATACAGGGTATATATGGATGTTGACAATGAACGGTTGGGATAATAATTCTACCCTTGGCATTTTGCGGTGTGGTTGCAGCTTGCAACCAACTGAACACCCCTCGTCTTGCCCTTCCCTCTGATGGCTGCTGAAAACAAGAAAATTGAAAAAACCCAAAAGGCCCTCTCTAGAGCCAGCGTTTTGTTTGTCTGTTCTGGGCTACTGTAGAAACATGGCGGACTCCATGGAAGACATGCTACCTCATATAAAAGGGTCTTATTTTCAGGTGATTAAACACAAATGAAAACATAAATATGTTCATTTTATTCCATCTCTTCCCAAAGAAATCTCCCAAAATCGTACAAACTGGACCTTTAAAACTGGTATGAATATCAGATTGCTCCCTTTTCTTTCCATGTATGACCACATTGCGATATTACCACCCTCCCATTTCTGAGCTCAGTTTTTAATACCAAATGGTACCCTCGCCAAAAAAAAAAAAAATCAAGGCCAGTGTTAAAACCAACCAGAACAATCCTTTAAGCAAGATAAAGTGTGATTAAGATGCAGAAATTCAGCAGGCTGAGGGAACTTGGCACAGTTGGTAGCAGTCATCTGTTGCTTCAGGGAAGCTGAGGAAAAAAAAAAATCCCAAGACATGTTCCGTGTGTTCGCCCTCTCTGCGGTCCCCTGTAATGGGTACAATCCTCAGAGATAAACCATTGTGCTCGGGACTCACACTGAGGGGCTATTGTCACTGCGAGGTGGGTGCAGGAGAGATACCAGGGGAGAGAGTGGGCAGGGAGAGAGATAGACAGAGACAGAAAAAAAGGACAGAGAGGAAAATAAGGGACAAACAGACAGAGAAAAAAAAGCAACAAAGAGAAAACAGAGTCCAACTTAGGAGTCAGCCAGAACAAGGGAGACAGTGTGGGCAGGAGTGAAGTAGTCAGTGAGACGGAGGAGGGAGTGAGGAGCTGAATTCTAAAACAGCACTGATTCCAGACATGATACTGAATATATTTTGCATAAGGAGGGTCTGGAGAACACACTCGCTGCTGACAGCTGTCTAGCTTCATGAAATGACTGGCTGTGTGTGTCAAGGGGACGGCGGGGTGGAAGAGTGAGAGCTGGACAAATCCTGCCGGGGAACTCTAATCTGTCTTATGAATAGCTGATATTACCTTTTGATGTGCTGGCACAGTATTTACCATTCACACTGATGTCTGCTGATGTAAGCTGCTGAAAGATTTACACGCCAAATTGGTCTTGATGTAACGTCTGAGCGAGTGTGTAGGTCTGAGTCACTACATCACATGAAAAGATAAGTCAGTGTTGTAGTGACCCCCTGCTACGCCTCTTTCTACTCAGACTCGCAGCCCTCTTGCTTCGACATGAAACGCTATGATATCGCTAAACGCGCTCGTATCTGCATCTCCGGCCCCACTGATGCTTTCTATTCCATGCATTTAAATGGCCACGTTAGCAGGGTTCTAGTAATTGAATTAGCAATGCTTCCAGAGCTATGGAGGACGGTTCCTGTTAGCCACTGATTAGCAGGGCTAATTGTCCGTCTGACAAAGTGTAATTGCAAGAGACAGGCCCCTGAAATACAACATGTGCGACTGGAGAGAGGCTTTTGTTGTCTTTGGAGTCCCCTTCCCTCTGTGCGACACAACAATGCAGGAGGGAAGTGAGGAAAAATGGATGCACGGTATACATCTCAACATACAATGTGTGTTGCCAAGGGGAGCTGTTACGGATAGTGTTTTCATGGAGGAGAGAGAGGGGCTGGACTGAATATCTACTATTTTCCTCCTCCTCTGGTGCTGTATTGAATGGCGAACAATGCCACTGATCCTCCTCATCCCAGTGCTTATTGACTAATGCCGTGCCACAGTGTTTCTGTTGAAACTCAGCCTCAGCATCTGCATCCTGTTTCGATTCAGCTCGGAAAAAGCACGACCGTATTGGATTCTTTGAAGGGATGCTTTTCTAATTTCTTCGCACATTAGCACCTTTTGCGTCGGAATATTGTGAGGTCGACGAGCTCTCATTGTGCCTGAAAATTAGACACTTTGGGGCTTTCAGGACCAGCATGAAAGGGGGTGTTATTAGACCAGGTGTGCTTGGGTAAAGACGGAGTGTATTCGCTGACGTCAAAGGGCATTATTTGGTGAGCTCATGGACAAACAGGGGAACTAGGCTGAGTGGTACATGGAGGCGATTTGGCCATTCATCAGCCCTGGCAACACAATGGGAAAATTGAACACAATGCAAATGCAGAAGAGCCAATTCATCAGTGTTCGTCCCCTCTCTGCACTGGGCCATGGAGGGTGCATAATGGCGATGCCAGCATTGATTCGCATGCCCAAGGTTGGCAGGAGCTGCGGACACGGAGCTGAATGAAGGACGGAGGAGGCAGAAGGACAACGGCGAGCAGATGTGAGATATAAAGTAGGGTTCACCTGTAGATCAAGGAAGGGTGTTTTTGCTTTATGGCTGCTGTTTTCAAAGCTTATTCTTTAGCTGTACGAGCTTTAAATGCCACATTGGTTGGGCTAGGTCAGTTTCTTCTTTTTTTTCCCCCCCTTCAGCTGCAAAAGTTTGTAAGTGGAGCAAAAGAGGGAAGTATCAACCTTTTGTTCTTGACAGTGTTTTCCAGATCAGTGAGGATGAGGGCAGAGGTTGACAGGAAGAGGAAGGCCTCTTCAAGCTGGTAAGACACTGCAGAAAAAAAAACTTTAAGTACCAGATATTAGCTCCAATCAAGGCCATAGGGAGGGCCGGCTTGTGTTGCAGAGCCTGGCTCTTCCCACTCCAAACCATGATTGCCTTTCAGTTTGAGTACATGCTCGCAAGTTCACAGCCTGGGGACTACAGGAATCTGCCCAGCTCATTTGCTCTGGCAGAGAAATCTAGTCCCCCTTGCATTTGAGAAAGCTTTCTATCCGATTGTTACTTATCTGGCCATTCACAACCGTTTTATCTAATATGGCACAGGTCTGACATGATGACTGACTGAGGAGCGTTACCAGTTCAGATAGTCACATGTTTCACTGCTCTGACAATTTGGAGGCCTATTTGTATTGTGTCCCGGTCTGTCCAGCGTCGCACCAGGCTCACAAAACTTAGATCAAACTATCAAATGAGGCAGTGCTGATCAAATATTTATCGAGATTCTACTGCATTGCCTCGAATGCTTTCAGATGCACATTGTAGTGTACAGTTTGGTTGTATTACAAGATCGTTTGTGACCAGGTTGCTATTTATTTGCTGCCTGAAGTCAGACCGAGAACAGCCCCAACGGTGCAACGCTGCTCTGATAGGTCACCATTCATTGCATTGATAGGTTTAGGTCTATCCAATTGCGTCCATAGGAATTTTGGTCCCGACACTTCTTGACAAACCCGGACCCTTGGAAAGCATAAGACAATTAAGAGGGACCACACTCATATGCATTTGCTCTGCCAGGTTCAGGAAACTTCGATCAAACTGTCAAACTAGGCAGTGCTGATCAAATATTTATCAAGATTCTACTGCATTGTCTTTTCTCGCCTCAAATGTTTTCAGATACACATTATAGTGTACAGTTCAGCTGTATTGGAAGATCGTTTGTGACAAGAATGCTTATGTTTTTCCTGCTTCGAATCAGACCAACAACACCAACAGAGCAAAACTTTTTATTGCTCTGATTGGACACGTTTCGTTTCGTTACTCATACGCATTTGCAAGCTAGCAAGATCAAGCAATGTGGAAGGTTTTCTACTTATACTAATGATTGTGAAAGCATCTCTCTGTCATGTGACGAGTTTCTATGACAAACCATCTCATAAGTCTGGACCCGACTGAACTTTCGACTCTCAGGGCTTACTGCAGACCAACTCTGAGCTGTGGCCACGAAAAACACAGGGGCTGTGAGAGCTCCCAGATAGCTGAACATCAACTCTTCTAACAAAGGTCCTCTCTCTTTGTCTCTCCAACTTCTGATGTTCTTGGCTCTTTTCTATTTTTCATTACCTCCAAGCAAGGAGGGCATTTACTGAGGAGATTATGGTTGCCTGGCTCAGCCTCTATCGATCTCTGTGAGTCTCGACTCGATATGTGCAATAGAGCGGGTTAGACCAGCAGTGTTTAGCTGCCACCCAGAGTGTCACTACCCTCTAAACCCTCCATAAGACTGCTGAGTATTTGGGGGTTTATTTCTGCCTTACAGATTGCTTTAAGACAACTCAAATCACACTGCACCCAAGGGCAGGAAAAGTGGGTGTGATTCATTTTGCCTTCACGGAGCATCAGACCTTGGTGGCGGCTGTTTTCATGAATGTTTCATGCATGTACATACAAGATGAGATCAGCCCGTCATCGATCATATGGTAATTATATCCACCTCTTTAGAGTATTACAGGCTGTTTGTACTACACCGGCTCTAAGCCTTGTGCTCTGTCAAACCATACACAGCCTCCCTCTTAACGCTGCCAGCCATGCACGAACAAATCACTGCCATTGGGCATTATCTGACAAGGCTGATGCATGGTGATGGGGGTGAAATCACAAAGACAAGCGTAGGTGTAGCTTTTAGCTTGTTTTCCTTCTGCGAAGAAAGAAAGGAGAGAGAAAAAAAAGAACCTCATGCAATTCTTTTGAACGTCGGTGCAACAGAAATAAAACGCAGTGAAATGCTAACGACCGCTTGTGCTCAAACTTTCTGTGTTTGAGCATTCGCTCTGGCTTTTTCAGCGCCACATCCCCTTGTAAATCTATTTGATCAATCAGCAATGCATGTAAAGTGAGTGGAGCAACAGAGCCAACGGGGAAATCTATTGAAGTCTTTCATATCGCACAACAATAAGAATGACAAACACATGTACACCCAGCCACGCGGAGAAACCAAAACTTTGGACAATGAATCTCCGGTTTTGATAAAAGAAGAAGGGAAGAAAAAGACTGAACGGAACAATAACACTCCAGCATTTGAAGTTAGCCTTCCCGTTGACTCTACAGCCCCTCTTCCAGTCAAATGCAAAGCAGCGACTGGTGCACAGGTCAGCTTAAATTGGCTCCAGGCCTTGGCAGGGATTACCAGGTCCTATTCTCTTAAGAGAAGATGTCCTGGAGATGAGGGGTTGATTGGGTCTGTGGAATCTCCTCGCTGATTCTGCAGCGCCAGCCGAGCGCAGGATGAAATAAAGAAGGAGGGATGATTGGGCTGTGCGGATGGCACAGAGCATCTTTAAAAAGCATCTGCGTCCCAGTGAGCGGCCACAAAGGACAGGCTCTGCAGGAATCCTCGTCTCTCTCCGTGGGGTTTTTTTTCTCCGCTTTCTTCCCTCAGTCTGCCTGATTCCTCTTTGTGTGTGCCACCATGCCCTCCTTCCTGCCCAAAAATTCAGCCTCGCTTCTTATTTCGTCTGACCGTTTTTCACATTTTCCCCCCTTTTCAGGCGGATTTGTTTCAACACCGCTTCCCGCCCTCTCCCTTTCGCTCCATCCTGCCCATCCTCTCCCGGGGTTTTCCAGGGTGTATATGGCAAACCTCGGGACTTCTCTGATCATCAAAGAAGCCTCGCTGCTACCACCTACAAATGAACCCGTCCATGTGTCAATGTTTGTATGGCAACTCAGTGGGTCACAAAACGCTTAGCTCCGCAGGGGAGGGATGTGGGCTCATACAAGTGTGAAGAAAGACGGGAAACGAGAGGAAGTAGAAAGAAAATAAAGGAGAGAAGGGGAGTGAAAGACAAGTATAATTGCCACAGTGACCAGGTTTCTGGTTATGCAGGTTTTGTAAAAGTTTCACAGGAGCAGAACAGCAGAAATTCCAGCTCTGAAATTAGCATTTTTTAAATTTCAGTTTCTCTCCTGTGGATTTCTTTGACCTTGAAAGCTTGAGGAGAGGCAGGAGAGTTTAACCAAAATGTTGGAATCCTATTAAAGAAATCACACGAGTTATTAATACCCTATAAAAAATGTGGAAAAGCACAGCTGCAGAGTATATGTCATATATGGCTCCAAATTGGATTTGAGCACCCTTTACCTCCCTCTGTGTATCGACCCACATCACAGTCGACCCAACCCACTGTCGCTCCGACGGATGGGAAGTTGTTGTGACATGTGAAATGTTAAACCATTTTACTGTAACAGCTTTAAGTTATGGGAGCTGGCAGCATGCTACGGCAACAGAGCGGCGTTTGTCGGAGGCAGGCGGCAGCGCTCTATAAGTCATACGAGCAGACAGAACGTGTTAGACATGTGTGACTCAGACTGAGGGAGAATCAGAAAGACAGAGCGGGAGAGAAATAGCACTCACCTGGATCAGTGTCAGGTCTTCCAGATTGAGCCTGAAGAGGTGATTTCTGTAAAAAAGAAAAAAAAAAAAAGAAGAAGTATGTGAGCTAATGGAGACAATTTCTGTGAATAAACCAAGAAAAAAAAAGTGTGCGGATGCTACAGCAGCTCTTTTCAAAGGCCAAAGCTCTGTACAGTTTTTATCTGTGTTCTCTCTCTCTAGTCCTTTCATCTCCACTTCCCAACACATAGTGCCACCAGAACAAAGGGATTTCCACCTCGGAAAAAAAAAAAAAAGGGAGCATACAAACTTTAAGTGCCTCACCAGCATGTTTGGGGTGAAGATGGTTCAGAGGATGTCGACAAACTTAAAAGAGCACTCCACCAATTTTGCAGTTTTAAAACATCGCCAAGCTCACGTTGGGTGGGTTTAAAAAAGGGATCAGAACTGACGCGCTCTTTGTCAGAACCTGGTGCAAAACCCACAAAGCAACTGGACCCATGCTGGTAGCAGCTAATGTGGTCTCAAGCAGAGATGAGGTTCAGGCTTCAGAGGTCTGGTAAGCCCTAGAGCTGCAACAATTATTCATGTAGTTGATTGAAGAAAATGGACCAGCATTTTTTTTAAGTGAAAAAGTCAAACATTTGTAGGTTCCAGCTTCTTACATCTGACGATTTGCTGCTTTTATTTTGCCTTTAATATTTGTGCATAAAGAGTTTGGGGGTTTTGGACTGGAGGTTGGTCAAAATAAATAATTTGAGGATACTCTTTGAAATTACGTGAACCCCTCTCTCCAAAAGAAAACACTGCTCCTGAAGTGACTGCGTGACTTTTTGACATCACGCTACGCCACCATGTGACATATTTGCATAATTTATGCCTATATTCCTGTTGGAAGTAAAGCTCAAACACAACAGAGCTGACTGGAGACACAGTGAGTGGTGCTAGCTCAGGCGTGTGTGAGCTGACCAGTAAGAGCAGACCGGGTATTTGGGAGGCGGGGCCTTAAAGAGACAGCAGCTGGAGTACTGCAGTGCTGCAACACTGGACGGTATGACGAAACTGAAGCGTTTTTTTGAGCACTAAAGCATTTAAACCTATTTGAGTAGTAACCCAAACTAAAATAATGAACCTGAAAATGAGCATAGTGTATCTCCTTTAAAATAAACTTCTACATCGGTGGCATTAGGAGTTGTAAGAGTAGTCAGGGTATGCATAGGGACCGAACTCTGTGGATGGTTGGATTCAACCACTGCAGCAAATGACGGACCTCTGGGTTCATCCAACCCATAATTAGGAGACAAAAAAGACTAGATAGAGCCGAAACATTTAACTGTGTGCTCCTTCCTCCTGGAGTTGTGTGTGTGTGTGTGTACGAAAAATATGGAACAAGTGACAGAGAAAGAATAAGATTGAGAGAAAATCAAAGCCTGGCAGTGAAACCCGACTCTAACAAGCATCTATCCGGCCCTGCCTGAAGCTTCTTCAAATTTGCACAGCACAAACAAAACTGTTTCATTGGCATTTTCTTTTTTTTTTCTTGCAACTTTTCAAGACACATTAGGCTCTAATGAATGCCCTCTCAAGGGGAATATTAAGTATATTGAGTAATGATGTCTCGGGCTGTCTACTAAAGCCATTATACACCATTACCAGCATGAGAAACATGAAACCTGACAATTAGGACTTAAATGTTTATTTATTGCGATTTCTTTCTCTGTGAGACTTCTGCAATCTCCATATTTTGTCCAATCATGATCCAAGAACACTGTCGACCCACGCCAGCAGAAGAAAACTGTCTCGAACATTCGGTAAGTTCAGTGCAATTTCGCTGCGAAAGATTGACCTGATAGGTTTTTATTGCATTGCTTAAAAACTGTTTTGCGGGCAGGGATCTTGCGACGGCTTCGACAATAACCCATAATGTGTTTTTCTTTTATACAAGCAATCATTTTTAAAGAGCACGTATTGTATTTTTCATAAAGCAGATATCTCATTTCGGATTGAAAATCTTCAAGCAGCGTTCGCGCACACATACACGTACATAACGGCACTTTCGCAGAGAGCCATCAGCCTCCTGAGCGGCGGCTATCAGCCAGGTCTCGGTGTGGCCGCGGCCCCCTGTTTTACTGTATTGATATTTGCATCGATTCCTCTTCCCTTCCATTATCACTCATACTTTGAACCCAGCCTGCAGCCATCCATCCAACCACATCGCCTTTCACAGTTAGACACTCAACAGCCAGTCGAGCTGGCACCGAGGACCGAACTAAATCTCTTATTTGATTTTTTGAGTGCTCCAAATACCACGTGTTGATGGGATTGTCGAGTCGCGGCTAAAAATAAACGATCGCCAGCATAAACATTGTATTTCTGTTGTATCATTACAACTTCGCCAGCAGCTTCGGTGGAATTCGCTCCCCTCTTCGACCTTTTACTCTTCATGCATCCGCACACACACACACACACACACTTTCCCTGATTAGCCTTTTCCATCTGCGTTCCTGGGGTGCATTAGTAAATTCCCTGGGCTCACTTTGTTTGTTGTTGTTTCTTCCTGCTGTCTCCTCTCTTATCTCCTGTTCACGTCGTAGTGAGAGTTTCTTTCTATTGACAACTAAGCCATTAAAAGAAGTGCAGAGCGTGCTTCATCAGCCAGAGACTCACCCAGCGTGAATGTATACACCCGGTCCTTGCACACGCACACACACACACACACACATGCGCGCGCAAACATGGAGAAACATGCACAGGCTTTGATTTTCTCACATGCATGCATGGACATTGCAAAATCCCCGCGGTTAATCGCTAAATGTGTGCAATCCTTTTCAGATTTGGTGTCTCAATCACAGAGAAATTACCAAGACACACACACACACACACACACACACACATACACACTTGGCTGGGCTTGACAAAGACAATAGATTTGGAAACAATCCCCAAAGCCATTTTTCTCCGGCTTTTGAAGGCATCTATAGAGAAAACTGATCATTACTCATGCGATGCACCAGCAAACACAGAAAAAACAGGGAATTTATGACAAGACAATAAAAGGACAGAACAAAAAAAAAGAGACCTGAGAGAAGAAAAATGAGACGGAGACAAAAAAAAACAAAAAAACAAAGTCAGACGAGGTTTACCTGGCACCGACGATCAGTTCGTTCTGGCCGGGGTCAAAGGTCAGCTGTGAGTAATCCACCGTGCCCTCCGCCTTGAACCTGAAGATCCACGGCTCCATCTCTGCCAACGACACCACAGGACACATGAACAGTGAGCCAATCAGAGCGGAGAGTTTATGGCTGCAGAAGACAGCTGGGCTTATAAATTAGGTGCGTTCAAAGGGCTGCTGTAACTTTTCACAGGACACTCCGAGAGTAGGGGTCAGATTTATCACAGCAGCATGTCTTCCAGCTACTGCTCTTGCTCTGATTTTTATCTTGCTTCCCTGCATTTTTAAGCGAATGCCGCAAAGCACGTGTGATGTAAATATCAGAGCAATTGCAAGACGGCGGTGGGAGTGTTTCAGACTATAATTGAGATTTTAATGACAGGGCAGGAGCGCTGCGTTATCGGCAGGTACAAACGGTTGTTGCCACACATCAGTACAGCCTGTGAAAAAACAGACCCAAGAGGTGCGGCTGATTAAAAATAACAGCTGCGTGGGGGGATCGGCGTACCTGCCATATACAGTCAGACAATGACGATGATGGCGATGATGCCACAGTTACTGACATTGTGTTACTGTGTTAAAGAAGTCAGTTTGCGGAGTGCCTGTGACCGAGACACCATTCACACGATTACAAGACACAAAATGATCTTGAAGCTGTTACTTTAAGGCAAAAAGTTATTACTGAGTCTAAAATCTATGTTTTAACATTTGTAAGTGTGAAACTACTGGATATTTTTAAAGAGATTATTGGTTTGTGGCATCATTTTGACAGCAAGTCGGGACATCTCCAGCTGTGTTTGTGGTGACCAAAACAAGTGTCGTGAGCCAAAACATGATGTTTTCCTAACCCTGACCAAGTGCCAAGTGCCTAAACCTAACCAGAGCACGTGCACAGCGTTGTGACAAGACCTAAAGAAACGCAAAGGTTAAAACTAATCTGTGATTTTGCAGAAACGTACTTTGCCAAAATGTATTCAGGCAGCTGGGTTGTCTGCCTTGATACAGATTTGAGCCCTCCTTATGAAGGAAATTAAGAGGAAATTGAAAATAGAACAAAAAACGCTTCAAACTGTCCTCGGTTGATAAGGTCACTCATTTTAAAAAATCATTTCGCACGGTTCACAGTGATCTTAAATTAGAGCTTCTCAGCCTCTTTGTCTACAAATCCACCAAAACACCCTCCAATCATGAGTGAGCGTGTACAAAATAGTGAAATCTAGCTTCTTCTGACTCAGCGGGGAGGCCTTTGATTCCTGTGAACCGTCACCACAGCTGATTGACCGCTTCCATGGAAATTTATACCGGGGATGAACCGTGAAAGATCTAACTTTTTCTGGGGATTGACCTTGTCTCCTCCAGCATGCTATGGTGAATACACGACCACATAAAGAGACAGCGAGAGAGACATCCCAGACAGACACTGACATCTTATCCACAACATGCCTGTTCTCGTGGCGCCCGGCCCATTAACCCCTGACCAATTGAATCACCCTGTCTACCGTCTGGTTACCCGATAGGTTTAGTCTGGGGTGGTCAATCAGTCTTCAGGGTGACGTGTCTTCTCCATCGCTCATCACATGCTTGAACTGTAGTCATAATATCTTAGGCTACTGTATACACAGGTCGGATTACACCTCCAACAAAATCCTCGCCACATATTGGACATTTTATCAAAGTAGCTAGAAATGAGTTTCTTCTTGCGCAAAGTGTCAGAACTCCAGCAGTGGGTTGCCACAGTGACTTAACATCATTCATCACTACATTTGTGAGCTACTCCCAGACAAAAAAAAAATTTCAAAGGGACTTTTTTTTTTAATTTACCAGGGAGCTTTCCATCAGGGCCGGAACAGAGGGAGAGGACAGCTTGAATATCCTCCTCGAAAAAAAACACATTATCTGCTTCTTCAGGCACACCTGTCAGACGGCATTTCAAATGAAAGCTCGTCTCCCCTCCGCCGCATCAAAAGTGAGCACTTCGGGTTTCGGTGACAAACGTGGGACTTTTCAGAAAACAAGGACAAACAGAGCAAGACAAAAACAAAAAAAATGGGAGCTTCCGAAGAACATCTGCCTCCTCCAGCTCACGTAGAGGGACCGAACTCTGGCTCTCCTAACAAAACATTATCGTCTGCTGCGAGACAGTATGCAAAGACGCTCTCCCCTGTTCTCTCTCAGGTCTCATGTGACGAGTGCGAGAGGAAAAAGGAAAAGCATCCCGCGTCTGGTTGCGCGGCGCTAATACATTTTCATTAGTCGCGGTGAAATAAATATCTCGGAGATCACGACCAGCCTCACCCCAGAAGAATTCATTTCGCTTAATGGCTGCCGCGCCGCTTGCTCTGGAGGGAGACACGGAGTTTGGGATGTGCCAATCCGTGGGCTCCGCTGGGCTTGTTTTTTTCACACCATCCAGAGGTTCCCTGGAATACAAATGTAGCCGTGACACCCCCCCGGGGGAAGACGATGCTTGACGAACCCCGGCTTCTCCCCCATAAATCTCCCCGACTCACCAGGGGAGGCTCGCTAACGGGGTGATGGAGTGTCTGCGGCTGGATGTGTGAATGTGCGAGACACAAAGGGAGAAGAGGGAGGAAATTTGTTGGCGAAGGGGGCAAAAGGTTTTAATTGAACACAACACGGCATTCAAAGGATTTATGGTCTTGCGTGACGGGGCCAAGGACCATTCATAAACATTCATACCCGGCGTGGACGGGCCCTCCCAAGGCTGCGCTGCTGAATACACGGAGCGACGCAAAGTCAAACTCACGGGGGTTTCAGCAGATCATAGTTTGGGGAGCGGAGCTGTGGCACACTTCACCGCAGGATGCTCGGTTCGCCTCACCGCTGAGACTAATCGCGCTGATCTGAACTCTAATCTTACTTGTGATATTTATTTGTTTCTGGATGGGTTGTAATAGCTCATTTTAGGGGCACCCGGGGAGGTTTTAATGCTCCCATAAGAACAACCTTACCGTTAACCCGGCAACAAAGGAAGCAGTGGGACAACCCTCAGCTAATAATTATATCCCCCCCTTGAGGAAAAACAAATCCTATCGCCCCGTCTCACTTCCGAGATTTCAGGCCTTCTTTGCATGTTACATGGGCCCACATCAGCCGCACTTTAAACACATGTGATCATGTAATCACATCAGAGCCGCGCTTGTTCGGTAGCCGCCTGAGTCGGGGGGTTTGGCTGCCGATGAGACGAGGGCGTAATCGCGCACACACACACACACACACACACACGTGCAGATTCGGGATGAAAACACAGAGAGCAGCCAAAAGCTCCGGGGCCAACACGAACACACACACTCACACATATATACGCCCCTTCCCCCTTTTCCTCGGTCACATCTTATCCCCTTAACCCCTGCCTCCCTCCTCCTCGAGAGTAGAGCGGCCCCGCCGCTCACATTCCGTTTGTTATTTCCCGCTCAGACACGGAGCGGTTGACACAAAGACAAAATGACAGCGTGTATAAATATTTACACCTCGCATCAGAGGCCACGCCAGTCTGCAGTCTGCAGTCTGCCAGCCATCAAAGTTAGTGCTCCGCAGCGCTGCCAGGCCGGCACACAATGGCAACATGTGGAACCAATTCTGAAACATGAATGGTGTTTCTGTGAGTAGTGCAAATAGAGTGTGGCAGCGGGCGGGCAGGCGGGCGGGCACACAAATGAAGAGCCAATTCACTCTAAATGCAGCCCTGTGGTAGTGGGCAGCGGAAAGAATGGCAACTATTTGGTCAAGTTGATGTGAGGAAACGTTTTGGCCGGCCGAGCAGTCGAAAAACAAACACCTGCTCGGTTTGAAAAAGTCCAAAGCGAGAGGCAAGGTCAGTCAGAACCCACGCTTTAAGATTTTTCTTCCTATTATGTTATTTTGGGGAAGAAAAACAAGCATATTTCGCAGCTAAAAGTCCGACGGCACAAATTACCGTGGCGCTGCTGCGGCCCCCCGGGGCAAGCGGGGTGAATCATGCAGAGAAAAGCCACCGTGAAAAAACCACAAATAAGTGTGGAGTAAAATATTTAAATCTGATGTGTATTTAGGAGCAGAGTCCTCTGATCCGAGGGGGAAACAACCTTTTAACAAGATGACCAAGACTCTTTAGGCCACTTGGGAAAAAAGGACATGAAAGTAGGGAAATGGCGTGTGGGACTTTTATTGCAGCGGGTAAATGAAAGACATACAAATCCCGAAATATGGACTGGCCCTTCTTCATGCTGTCGGCAGCCCGTCATCCATCGAAATAAAACATGGCTAGAACATAGCTGACCTTGGACACGAATAGATCGGAGATTATGTTTTGGATTGAAGCTGCAGAAAACCCCGAAGTACTTAAAATTTAAAACAATCACCCCCAAAAGACCAATTAAAAGATCCCTGATTCTGCTTGTAGCCTGTTGCATTTATGAATGTGATGAGGCCATGTTTTTTTTTGGATTTTTTTTTTCCTTTTTTCTGCTTTCCCTCCCATCTCTCTAACGATGTGTTAGCCGTTCAGGGATGATAAAAGCTGAGCTCAGTCGGCGGCTGTAAAACAAGTCTGCCGGTTTCACTCCGCAGAGACATGGCCCTCGGCTTGCCCCGCGAAGGCATTGTTTACACCACAGTTTATAACCTTTAAAAGCCTTCAAGCCTACACCCTGGAACACTTGTTAAATACAACACTTTATTAATACTGTATATCTCAGGGGCTTTCGAGCTAAAATAACATCTCAAATGCTCCGTCAGAAGATCTCTGCCAAAACATACCCTTTACCAAGAATAGGAAGGAAGTCTTTCAACACCCCTCCGAAAATAATTCTATAAATTACACACATTTACATTGGACCTCCGCTGAAGCTATATTCGGGCCTGTTTTTCGTGAAAGCGTACCTTTTGGGTAAACATTCTGAACGTAGCTGCTGAACTGAACAGTGCACTTTCTTTTCTGAAACCCCACATTTACAAAACCGCCACATAGAGCACAAAGCGGTCGTTAGGCTACAGCATCCTCGCACCACAGTAGCACTTCTGTCAGCCAAGTGTTGTGCCAAGTCAGAGAAACCACCATCCCCAGTGGGGTCAGACCCATGCGAGCCACACCCGTCCACAGTCGGGCCGCAATCGCACAGAGGGAACGAAGCGCTGTCACTGGAACACACTCAGACAAACCCTGACCTCGGCCTCTCATGGTGGGGTCATGGGCACTCCGTGAGCGCCGTAGTGTGAGCGCCGTAGTGTTTAATTGTTTGACTGTTTGTTTGTGAGCCGATTCAGTGAACGAGCAGGTCAAGTGACACTCGAAACTTTTATTTCTGATCGTGCTTTGTGGCCTTCGACAAAAGCCTTCGCCTTGAACAAGAAAAAAAAGAAAAGGTTTCTATCTTATGTGAGACGAGATGAATCGTTCTGCCTTTGATTCATCCGTTTAGTATTTCTTCGAGGTAATCGTTTAACCTTAAAAAATGTCAGAACATTGTGAAAAATGAATGTAATGTCCCAGAGTTCGAGGTGATGACGTCAAGTTGCTTGTTTTATCACGGTAACAGACACAAATCCTCAGATACCCTATCTAAGATAGAAAACAAAGGAAAGCCAAACAAACTTTTATATTTGAAAGGCTGAAACAAGATCATTTTAGACATTTTAGCTCCATAAATGACATTCCTCACATTTTCTGAATTCTATGAAAACGCTCGACTCTCCAGGCCACCATTAGGAAGTTAAAATACAGTAGCACAGGCCTTCTTTATTCAGCTTACTGTTTTGTGCAGTTTGCTAACGTTGCATGAGCAGCCACTAGTACGTCAACTTTAGTTCTACTAGGGCTGCTCGAAATATTCCTTTCCTGCTTCGTACTTCTCTTCCTGATGGTTCCTGTTTGGAGCCACGTTTGTAGTGTTGAAATACATATTTTAGGCTGAAACAAAAAACATGACTGGAAAGAATAAACTTATTCTAAATAATATCTAAGAATTTAAATCTTCTTGTCTTTACGCAAAATATGTAGGCCTATAGCTACAGCCAGCAGCTGTGTAGCTTAGCCTACCATAGAATCAGCTCACTAACTAGTTAACTAATCTCTACAATAATGGATGAGTAATGAATTGGTTGTTTTAATGATTGAATTAAAGGCCCAATTCATACTCCAAACAACTCCAAACATAGCCGCTAATTGCTGCTATCTGTAGCTGCTGTTAGCTAGAAAAAGCTCAAATAACCATGCGGCTAGCGAGCGATCTTATTAGCTGTGTTGGTGAGCTGAGTGTTGGTGTTGTTTACCATCGACTGTCATCAGTTGAAGTACAAAGTGGCTAGGAGCTAGCTGGTTAGCATGCACAGTTGTCTTTGACTAACTGTTATTTCTTCAAGTTTTGTTGATCATTTTTGTTTGAAAACTGTTAAATGAAAATTCTTACATAGTTGCTGACAGATTGTTATCTTTGAAAAGAGTGAAACCAGCTGTTTCCCCATGTCTTTAAGCTCAGCTAAACTAACCAGCTGTTGGCCGTAGCTTCATTACAGCCCAGACATGAGAGGGATCTTTTCAGCTAACTCTTGGCAAACTGGAGTATTCACAAAAATGTAAAACTTTTACTTCGATCAACTGAACATGTAGGCCCGGGCTATACGATTTCAAGCCAAACCTCTAAATGTACGCATGTCTGTATGTCCCGAAAGGTTTCCCTGAGCAGAGTGGGAGTGTTTCTGTTTCTGATACTCGGGGGTATGTTTAGTGTGTTTGTAGTCCTCCCAGCTCGGCTGAAGAGGAGCAATGGCAGCCTCGCTCTGCACATTCTCAACAACCAGGGATTACACTACAATACATGGAGCACAATGACTCACAAAAGAGAATGATAATAGGTTTACAGAGAGGTTTCTCTTCTCTCACGCACCGTTCCTGTGTGTACATTTGCATGCGTATGAGTATACGTGTCGGCGTATACTGTAATGAATCAGCTTTTTTAGTGTTTATTGTAAAAAAGCAAGGGCTATAATTTGGCAGTCTCTGAAAAAGCGCTGTATACTGTACATCCTGCAACAATGAGATGCGTTCGAACCGCACAAAGACTATCATCAGCCCATGAAAGGATAGTTATTAAAAACCTGAGAGAAATATAACTGTGGAGGCAAAGATTAATGTACGTCTTTATGAGACCACAGAAATCAGCAGCTGCTCAAGAAAGGGTGCTGATTCTCACACAAGGTGAGAGTGAATAAGAGCGGGATGTGAGTAAACAAAGAATAATGATAAAAACTTGAGCAAAGGTCTGTCCACAGAAGTTTTAGAGCTCTGAGACCTGGGCAACAAAGCTGATGTGTGGACGAGCTTGTGAATTTAGTTGAACTTTTAGTGGTTGACAGCCTTGACAGGTAAATTACATTTAAACGCATACTGTACATGTGTCTGCATCGGTGCAATTCCATTCTATGAACAATAATTCCACCTTTTAACAGACACTGAGATTTTTGTCATCAGAGCACACAGCCTTATCCTTATCAACATAAAAACTAAATTGAACTACGAAACATCATCATCATCATCATCATTGGCATGACCTGGATAAGTTGAGAAAAGGTTCAGCTTCCTTTGGCACGTGGGAATTTCAACTAGGAGACAAGCATATGCTCTCATTTTGATTCCCTCAGGAAACAGAAGCACAGTTGGTTTGTTTCCCACTCAACTGCATGAAGGTACTTAATCCTCCCACAACTGCTTAACCACAATCTAAGGTCACCATATGTAGGATCTGCATTGTACTCAATCACAGATTTCAGCCAAACGCGCCTTTCTTTCCATGAGAAACAAACAAAAATGTCAAAAAAATCTCAATGTTGATTAAAGTGAGAAAAAGATTCCTGGATCTGTCCCCTTTAGCGGGATTGGCACCCAAAGTTAATGGGGTCTACTCTACCATCCTCCATCCAAATTTCGTGAAAATCCATGCAGTAGTTTTTGTGTTAACATGTTGACAAACCAACCAACCAACCAGCTCAAGGTAATAATGATCCTTGTGTTCAACAACATCCTGATTCCCGTTGTTTTTAGTGTCACAGGCCACCTGGACTTGAACAAAGAAAACGGACGGGTTGAAAAAGATTGTCTGGGAAATGAACTACTTTGTTAAGCACAGGAGAGAAAATCACTGCCCAATCAGTACATACATTTCTGAAGACGCCCTCATGATCCTGGTTTGTACCAGCGCCGCACGTTGGATTTATTGTACTGGCACACACATTTCACAATCTGGTCAAACCAAACAGGAACTATGTTTGTGGTTATACCTCAAGGGGTTTATTAGAAAATTTAGGTTCAAAGTTTTCTGTAATCAAGATAAACGGACCTTTTGGCTTAAACCACACAAAATCTACTAAATATATCACAGCTGATCATTCAGACTTAAGACACTGACCCACAGACAGTGAGGCCTCAGAGCTCCTCTCTCTTTTGTTTCTGTTCTTCTCTACAGCAGGTTTTTTTCCGTTAGCGAACCATGTCTGATTGCTAAATGTACTGTCGCCCCTTTTTTTATTAATGCTCCTATATTTCAACCAGAGCATTAAGCCACTGGAGCTTAATGGGCCATTCTGGTACATTAGAGAATACAAACCCATTGACCACAGCTGACCCACTGGCTGCTGTGTGATCCCCCTCATGCAGAAAGCACAAGGCAGGAACATATCATGTTAGCTGGGCAGTTAGTCATCATCATTGCACTCAATTGGCGCAGAGGGAAGAGTGCCACCTCAGCCAACAATGGAGCGACAATGATTGCGAGGAAAAGACGGAGTGAGAGAGGGAAAGGGTACAGAAGAAGAGTCATGGCGACAGTGCAGGGCGGGAGCACTGAATCAGTCTTTACATACATCTGGATCTTTGGACACATGCTATGACCTTGGTCTTCTAGTCAATTTCATCCTAGACAGAACGCGATGTGATTATCTGACTGGGGGCAGCGCTGGACTGAAAACAGCTCAATGGCATTTTGCTGCTTCGCAGTCGGTAGACAAGACCGCATCGATCGCTATCGATACTTTCTTTCGACTGAGTTTCACAGCATTGCGTTACACTTCAGTTGTTCGATAGCGATGTAAGAAAAGAATAAGGACGATGAAATCTGATGTGGAATATATTGTATCTAAAAACTGCAGAGCCATGTAGTAATTAAAGGCCTACGAGGGAGGTTGTGTCTGCGCCGTCTCTTGGGGGAAGGGACAGAGATGAAAAAAAATAGGCGGTAGGGCACAAAAGGAAACGAGAGAAAGGAGAAAGTTTTTCCAACAACAACTTAAAATCAGTCAAGGAGTGAACAGAAAAGTCCACAACTGACCTTTCAGTGCACCTCCTCCCCTAAGTTAACCTACTGGCGCTACTCTACCCGAAGTTCTTTGTAATTTTTTTCAACAACGCGTCCTTGATTTCTGTCCGAGGCAGACAAAAGCAGTCTTCACATTTTGCAGTCTGAAATCTAGCAGAATTGAGCAGGTGGAGAAAGCTCGTGAGACTGAGACAAAAGCTCCATGTTAAAAATATGTTAACTGCTAGTTGGCCGGACACGCTGTGGATCGAACCTTACGGTAGTTCAGTTAATTCCCCCTTTCATCAATTTCTCACATTTTCGCTCGTGAGTTTTTGGTTTTTAAAGAGGATAAAAAGAAGTCACCGCTCTTCAAAACTCTTTGAATGCTCGGCATCGTTCTGCTCTCAAAGGAAATTTCCACATCTGGAGAAAAACACAACCTGACAGGCCTGCGGTGCCCTGTTACAGTTGCTAAGCTACGTCTGGAATATCACTGTTCGAGGTAGAGGGGTTTAGCAAACATTAAATTCACCTTTATATAGTTGGACAAGCGTGTCAGGGAAAATGTGTAGAGGAGATCAAGGTTCGAGTCACCAAACGTATTGAAACACAAGAAGTCAAGTGTTACATCTGCCCCCACGTGCAGACGTGGGGGCAGATGTAACACTTGACTTCTTGTGTTTCAATACGTTTTACCTGTCAAGTTGTGTTGAGCGTGTAACAACACGTTTAACACCTACACATAAATACCGAGGACATCAATACACTCCCAAGAATACACATATATAATTGCCCCTTGTCAGAATTGCCCCCGGTTTCCCCTCTACAGTAATCAAAGGTTTAGACTAATTGTTCAAAAGTTCTCGCAGACTTGAACCAAGTATTGAACGCGGACGTGGACCGTCCTTTCTTAAAAAAGTTTTTACTTCTGTTACTCTCTACAAGACGGACGAAGAACATTTCATTTTTCTTTTGTAAACAACATGCAAACCAGACAACGTAATCAATATCTCGTTTGCAATCAGGGGAGAGAATTGTATTAACTATACGAGAGACGGCGGATTGCCAACGAGATACCCAATAAAAATGTCAAGGTGCTTCTATATTTTACTGTACCACCTACTAAGAGCTGACAACATGTGTCCGAGTGTGTTTATGTCTCCTAGCAACGGTAAAATGTCTTGATGAAACAGGCCAGAGACGAGTCTAACCTTGTGAGGAGTGAGGGAAGGGAAGATGTCGATGGAAGAAACGATGTGATTAAGGTTAGACTGAACGACCGGAGGGAGGGAGGAATGGTTGTGGAGAAAAAGGATATAAGTAACAACACGCGGCGCGCGGAAAAGTTCGCATAATTTTTACAAGGAAATAGGAAACTTAATGAGTCGAATCGATCATCTCACCCTGCTGTGTTGCTGTGTGTGTGTGTGTGTGTCTGTGTGTGTGTGTGCATGTGTGTGTCTTCCTTGAACACTCACCGGAGTGTGGGATGAGTGGGTGCTCCGTCTTGTGACAGGGCGACTCCGGCAGCAGCACCGGCCCTCTCCGACTGGCCACGCCTCCAGGCCGCAGGACCAGCATGCACTGCAGCAGCAGCAGTGCATGCTGGGCAACAGGGCGTCCCATTGGGGGCCTGGGCTTGGCTCACTTCTCCTCAGGCCTCAGGGGCCAAGAGCATTGGAGAGACACACCTGGAAGAAGAGAAGGATTTGGGGTTAAAGGTCATACTGAGAACATTTTCACAGTAGACAACTCTGTTTTTATTCATCGCTTGTGGCATAAAAGTATCTCTTTTCCTTACGAATGTTATTATGATTGTGAATTAATAATTTTGCAATGCATGTTGGGTCGAAAATGATTGTTCTGTTTATGTCAGTGTTAAGATTACGTTAGCCGGTTAGCCTGAGCATCGTTAGCGACAACAAACTTGCAACCACTTGAGGGGGGCAGAATGTCACCTTTTTTTTTGGCCTTTATATGGCTTTATTGCTAGTACAGTTGAAGATATGATAGGAAACAGGATGAGAGAGAGGGGGGGCGACACGCAGCAAAGGGCCCGAGGCCGGGACTCGAACCCGGAGCCGCTGCACCGAGGACAAAGCCTCTGTACATGCGACGCCAACTGAGCTCAACGGCGCCCCACCAATAACACGTTTAAATCAAAATCTTTTCTTCACATTCGCTGCTATCCGAGCGCTGAAAGGCTTGACGCAGTGAACCACCGAGGAGTCACTTCAGGAGATGAAAAGCAGCAAAAATAAATCCTTACAGAAAGGGGAACTAGCAGGGGGGGGATGAGGTGCAATGAAGAGAGAGTGTGACAGATGTGGGGGAGAGTTTTCGGTGAGCAACGCCAGCCCGTGTGCTACGCAAAGACCTCACACCGCTCACCTCTGACACTAAGAGCATGAATCAGCCGCGGCTCTGCGTTACCTCACACGCCTCTCGCCTGCGTCTGTGTCCTCCAGTATCTGGCAACGCTGTGCCCTCTGCGCGCGCCTTTGTTTCCACTGCGGCCGAGCATTTAATGTAACGATGACGGGGAGCGGGGAATGTGCGAGCGTTAATGTGTTATTCATTACGAATCTATCCATCTATTTGTTTCTGCGCAAACAGTATGTGACTGATTTATGCACGGAGCCGCACTGCACAGCGCTCCGCATGGGTCAATTAAATCCTATGGCTGCTGTAAATTCGACGTGTTTTTACTCACAAATCGCTGGATGTGATTATTATATAATGCTTACGGCGGAATCATGCTTCCCAGAAGTCATTCGCCGCGAGGAAGGCAAAGCACATTTTACAACTCAATTGGTTATGATTTTTTTTTTTTTTTTTCCCTTTGTGGGGGTGAATTGATGAGCAGTCTAGACCCTCGACATCATTACTTTTTAATCATTTATGTGATGCTATTACCAGGAATGATGCATGCTGTGCGCAACAGAAGAATGAGCCTCCCCGGCTCTGTACCACATTGTGAGCAGCGTGTGTGGTGGAGTGAGTAAAGATACGCTGCCAGTAATGTTAAGCATTTGCTTTGCCAAAGCTTTCATGACAGAAGATGTATTTTGTAGCCGAACCCGGGGAGGGTTTCTTTTTATTTCATTGTATGCGACAAAAAAAGGCTTTTCATCTGTTGTCCAGTCAGTGGTGGGAAAAAAAAAAATGGTGCTTTGTAGAGCAAGAACAGAACAATCCTCCCTCCACGACAGAGTTGATTTAGTGTGAATAGTAGGTTGCGAATAAGCAAAAACTATTAATACCGTGTTTGTTGTGTGAAGGCGGCGAAATATGAGCAAATCTGCACGCTGCAGAAAAAAAAAAGAGGACAAACTGTAGTGGGCTGAGAGAGAATGAAGAACGAAAATGTACTCTCCTCAGACAAACCTCATCTCCGCTTCCCTCTGAAGTATGGACCCCCTTAGTGCGAGAAAGCTTAAAGTGGCTCTGGGGTAGAACATAAGGCACCTCTCTACTCTGCTTTCAAACGAAAGCTCTAATGCTGAGTGCGGTGGTTTTATTTCATTTTCTCCTTCAATGGAAAGTTTACTCTGCCTTTAGTGTGCTTGAATAAGCTCCCCTGACCTTGAGGCCTGTATGGAATTCATCCAGAGTCCAGTGTATAAATGCACAGGCAGCGGGGATATGCGGTTTTCTTTTTTCCCCTTCAGCCACAGAGTAATGTAAAACACCTGTCAGCCTCAGCAAGGCAAAGCAAGTGACAGCCAGTGCCAGTTGCCTCCCTGTGTTCCTTTTCCCTTTCGTCTCGACGGTTCACACGTCAGCTTCTGTACTCTTTCGCTGTTTCGCTTTAGTCAACCTGTCGTCTTACGTGTCACTTTTCTTTGTCTGCTAGTTTGCTTGACAGTCTTTAATGTGTTTTTTCCATCACCAAAAAGCCATTTCTACCTGTTGCGGCTGAGAGCGAGCGAGCCTTTCCCCCCAGGTAGTCTCTGGCTTGGACGTTCTTCTTGTCATTTTTCATGAAGTCTTATAAACTTTTTACGTCTGCAGTCACTTAGAGGGAATATTTCATAATCAGCAGAGCGCCGAGGTGAGCTTAGACGCAGGAAATTGAATTATTGAGTTGTGTGCGAGTGGTCGGAAAGGGTTGTGGCACCGACATGGACACACACACACACACACACACACACACACACACACACACACACGTATGCAGAGGGCTGGTTGACAGGAGCAGGCGCCGACGCCCAGCGAGTCGTTGCTCTTTGATGACCTCGCTCCCTCCGTAACAGCCCTGCACACGACCTCCTGTCCGATCGCACATGCCTGCACACACAAGTGCGTGAACACACCCACACACACACACACACACACACACACACACACACACACACACACACATATAAATGTTAAATGAAGTTCCACCATGTCCTCCTATTCCAAGAACAAGTATCAATATCCGTTATCGCTCATGCTTTCTCTTCGTTGTACTTGATCTTTATGTTGAAGGCGCCCTGAGAGGCTTTTTCTAGTGTATAAACAAAAAATCACGCTTATATTGATTCTCCCCAAGGCATCCTTGAGGTCAAACAAATGTGCTTGATATATTTCCTTCCTCATAAACACTTGTAAGCCAATTGTTTGAACATTTTGAACAACCGATCGATAAAAAAAAACTTGCACTCTTGGCTCTTTATTTAACCACAGAATAAAAACACAAAAATCTGTAAAAAACAGTTAAATTACTGATGAAGGCTATTGGATTTAAATGATGTCTGACAGGGTTGGGTTGAAAGACAAGGCCAACGTCCATCGCCGACGGCTGACGGTCATCGACTATGAGCCCTTAGAGTGCTGTGGGAGTTAGTCCAACAACCTGGAAATCAGTCAGCGTTCTTGCACTTCCGTTTCCCTCGTCTCAAAAGGCAATGGGTTTTTCGAATGGGTTTCTAGCTAAATGAAAGGTCTGTGGTTACTACAGGCTTAAGATATTTATAGGGTTTGTTCTCAGCATAACATACATCATTAAATGACCACCCGTTTGAATTTTTAAGTGCTTACGTGTCTTGAAACCGTGGTTGCTAACAAGTGGCTAGATGAGCACAGAAGTTGTCAGGGACATTAAACGCCATCACGCCGGACACGGAGACTCGTCTACTCACTAGTAAACCTGTCACGGGGATGTATGTCGGGTTCTTGCCGGGCAGGGATGTGAGAGTTTATCTGACTCCGTCCGCTGGTGACGGGCGTCATCTCAGCTGGGTGAGATCAGTAGGTCAGAACAATGGTGCTAATGAGCAAATCCTGCCTTACAGCAAGTCAGAGGGGACAAGCTACGTCAAATCCCCCCCCAACAACAATGTCGTCATCCATCGGCATGTTCCGCTGCGGACATCGCCCAGCCCTGTTGCCCAATACGTGTTTTGATGCCTATTCAATGTCGACTCAAAACACTAGCGAACCCTAATTGTTTGTGCCTTACTTTCTACATATGGTTAAAATGAATCTTAAACTACTTCCATCCCGTCATTTGCACGAAAAGGAACCCTAATGAGAACCTGTCGCCACACGCTGAGACAATTAAGCGCTGTGAAATCTAAAGACGCTGAAAGTATTCTCAAGCCATCATTTAAAGAATGCACGTGCCACTTTAAAGACGCAGAGATACCCCGATTTACGCCCACGCGTGCTTTTGCATCATGCCCCTTTCAAGTAACGGAGCGCAGACAGACGGCCATGACTTGATCTCTGGTGGATCCTGTTTTCTCTTTAGCTCACCACAAGCCACCGACTGGTCCTGTGGGAGACAACTGGAAGAGCTTTCTGAGCTGTTCGGCGGTCTAAACGCTAAATCATCTCCAGGGCATTAGTACAAGCCTCCGCCCGCATCTCCTCCTCCTCCTCCTCCTCCTACCTCTGCTCCAACTCCTACTTCTTTCCCTGTCTTGCTTTCGCACCTCTACAAATACGGACACACAAAAACACACCTACAGCACCAGAACACTCACAGCACACACACACACACAGTGAAATCACCCTGGGACCCAGTGATGGATAACACACCGGTGCATTCAGGGCACTTAGCAAAAGGAGCCCTTTAGCCACACGGTAAAGTTAACATGGGGTAAACGACGTTGACATTTGAAATACATGTGCAGCGCAGATAACGCGGAATAATTCTTCCTTTTTCTTTTAATTTCGAGAAGGAACAGAACCATTTTTCCCTCCATTTGCATCTGATTGCCTGTCTAGGTCTGACTGAGTTTGCCTGAAACAGTCAAAATGGAACACACCACTTCTCGTTTTATCTGTTTGATTGTGTGAATCCTCACGCGCAAAATGTGTCAGGAAACTGCCATCAGTGACAGGATGCAATTAAGCACATTTACTCAAGTGCAAATTCGAGGCTCTTGTACTTTGTTTAACCATTTTATATTTTATGCAGCGCTAATCCACTACATCTCAGAGACTATTGTGCTTCTACTTCTTACTTGTCGGAGTACAATTATTTACAGTGAAAACCATGAACTGTACCTGGAATTTGGGGGATTTAGATTTTTAATTTTTCTTGAATAAACAGTCGACATTGTATTCTGCTCTGATCCAGAACCGTTTACCGACGGGAGGAGAGCTCAGAGATTTTTTAACTTTTGGGATTAACAATTGGATTTATCTTCACTCCAGTTTATCGACCCGACTGTAGCAGTGATCACGTTGCTGTAATGTTGATGGCCGACTGGAGCCGGACGGGAGATGTACTTTATTTCACGGAGGCGTGAGGAAGAAGCGAAGTCTCTGCTGACTCCTTGTGTGACGTTGCTGTCGGCGCCCTGATGAAATGCTCTGTTATTTTGAGGAAACGTGCGCATTTCTCTGGGTTTGAACATTGCTGGAAGCATTTCGAGAAATAACTAGCTGTTTTTTTGCACGTTTTAATACAGAATTCATACATATTACATCGTTAAGTGCTCCTTTGTGCGTGGAGAAGATTCTACTACTTAAACAGGCTGTTTTTCTGAGCTCACGAAAAATTGTCTTTTTGGAGAAACATGGCTCTAAGTGTACAGCGACGCTACATGACGCATCGCTAGACATTAGACTACAGAATATAAAGTCATTAAAATGAGTTCAACCTCAAACTAAAGAAAAGAAATGAAAGACAAATTACCACCACCATTAAGTATAAGTTATCTTACTTTTCAAACTTTAAGTAAATCTTGCTAATAACAATTAACACAGTGTCTATATATATCATGAATCTAAAAAAAGACCTTGTAATTGGTGAATCTTGCATTAAATCTCTATATCTTCGCACAAACGTTCTCAACTTTAATTTCCTGGCACAGCCATGATCTACCATTAATCAAACACATTTGCACTACAGGGATAATGTGCGTCATCACACCTTCAGTGTATAGGTGCTGCAGTTTGCGAAAAAAAAAAAAAGGGAGCAGGCAGACATCAGGGAGGCAGGCAGCAGCCGGAAATTAAGGGAAAGCAGAGACACGAGGGAGGATGGTATATTGTCCTTAAAGATTCGTGTGTTCCAAGAGCAAATATCACACGTGAGGTCGGTGAAACGCTGCAGCCATACAGGAGCATGTCCACAAATGTCACTAAATAATAAACACAAATTTGTTGTATGGAGACATTTATCTTCCCTGTACGATGTAATGTGATCAAAAGTATGACATATGTACAAAAACAAATGTGTGAATGTAGATTCACGGTTGAAAGCCATGTTTCTATGACATGAAATGCATATTGGATTAAAAAAAAATCAATACTCCAGCACACGGCAGGATGTGATTGACACTTTTATTATTAACTATACACTAAAATCAACAAGAAGCGAACTACGGTTACTCCTGAAATGTATATAACTCTGCTGAAACATCGTCCTCTCAGAACCTACAAGACAGGACGCTGTAGGTCAAACTCCCAGAAAGTAGAAGAAGAAGAAGAAGAAGAAGAAGAAGAATGCAGTCACACCGCTGTGAAACATATTCAGGTGAATAATGGATTGGTTCAGACAGCCAGCAGCAATTCACTTCATATTTTTTGGAAAGTTACGTAATGGTGGATTCAGACAGTGCAGCACACACACACACACACACACACACACACACACACACACACACACACTCCTCTGCATCGTTGCATTTCAGGAGCTGAGGTGTCGGCTAACTAATCAATTGAAGTCTTCCTGCAGTAACGAGTGCAGGGAGGATCATATTAACACCACTATTGATTTTGTCTGAAGGGGACTTCGTGATGGTTAAATTACACTATACATAATGAACAGACTCCCGGATAAAACGCCGGCTTTGTGTCCGTCCTACACACACACACACACACACACACACGTACGGACTCACATGCGAGCACGTTTGTCAAATGTGAGTGGTGCGGTGATGATCCATCTGTCCAAACACGGCCGTGGGAGT
This sequence comes from Lagodon rhomboides, assembly GCA_039737535.1. NCBI lineage: Eukaryota > Metazoa > Chordata > Actinopteri > Spariformes > Sparidae > Lagodon > Lagodon rhomboides. The sequence continues at coordinate 14,259,346 of CM077803.1, forward strand.
GTGAGATCGGGGTCACAACACTCTGCTGATAGATGCTTCTCTCTCTGGCCAGACAGGACACACACACCAGTAAAATGAAGCCAGACTTTGCTTTTCGACCCGAGCACACAAAGACAATGCAGAGCTGCTTTATATACGTCGGGGCAAAAGCGCTTCTAAACGTGCGTGCGCTGGGATCGGTTTGACTTGGGTGTTTGCCTGTTTATCGCCCTGCCTATCAAGACGGGTTATTGCCAGTGTTTATTTGCTGTTCTCGCGTCTCAGTCTGCCAATTGGTTATCTGCGCTTTGGGTGTTTTAGACCAGAGCACACAGCGAGATGACGGAGATGTTTGCTCTTTACTTTGCCGTCTGTCTGACACAAAAAAAAGGACAGCGGCTGACTATCTGATTTTATGAATGTCAGACTGAATGATTGAACCCAATTATTGATTGATAACGAACACAATGTTGACAAATCCAAAGTCAAAAAACACGGCTCAGCGACGGGGAAATGAACTGGTCCATGGACTCCGCGTGACCGACAAACTAGAAGACCGACTGACTGTCAGGCTGGCGGAGTGACAAACGAGCTGACAAAGTAACAAACTGACAGAGAGACTGATGAGGCGCCCGACGGAGTGAATGACTGCGGCGTAAAACAACGTGATTGACAGGCCGAGTGGCCAACTGACTTTTCTTCTTCTGTGGCTGTCAGGAGGGTTTTTTCCACCGCCATCTGTCAGAATTCTCCAACTTCTATCGTGCACCTTTCCGTTTCTACCTTTCGCTGACCTTTCCCCCCCCTCACTGTTCCGTGCTATCAGTCCACCTCAGTCTGCCGGCTGTCCCCTGGGGGCTCAGCGGAGGATGACAGACAGAATGACGGAGCGGTGACATCCCCGTCGAAGGGCTCCTCGCCGCACAGCGGGGTCCTTTCCACTCGACGACCCCCAAGATTGAAGGGCAGATTGATTCCTTACGAAGATTCCCAAGAGTGGGACTGGAAGCCACCCTCGGACCGGATGGCTTGTTTGTTTCGAAAACCTTATCTGCGGTGCACAGTGTAGCTTTTGAAGCAAATGTAATGCGTACTCGTACAGTTTGTCTTTGATGAATGCATTTCACGCTCCAGCTTTACTACTGTACTGATAATTCTCTGCAATCTGATCAAAGACGACGTCATTCTGCTTTTGTGGGTGACAAAGAATGAAACACACATCGGGGCCCGTGTGAGCACGTCATTATGTGTTATACTCAATATATTACATGTACTCATTACTACTGTTGCAGATTTTACTTAGCGCCTGCATCCCTTTTCTTGCTTTCAAGTCAATCTGCAGTAAATGTTGTAAATGTTTGTTGAAATCAACAAAAAAGAAGACGTTTTAGTGGTGAATTTGATTGCTTCGATATATATCTGTGTGAGCCAGGAACTAAAATAGTTAGTAATGTCAACTTCTAACATTCACAGCAGCTGGTGCGCCGAGTGACAAACGGTAAACGTCCTGCGAGAACCTGTCTTTGTCTTTTTCCTGCCCGATTGGCGCCCAAACCCAACAAAACTGTGACCATCTCACATTTGTCAGCAAGCTTTTGTTTTTAAGTTCGAACTATTTATTATGTATTATTTTTTTTATTAATTATTAAAGTTTTTTCCACAGAAAACTGCTCATGCATAACTGACATTGGAGGGATAACTAGAGCGATATTTGATTTGATTTGCCATATTTGATGATATTTGAGTCTCGTGGCGAACGCTGCCGTGGGAAATCCCAACCAAGAAGCTAGACGCTTCACACAGATGTTTATATCCAAGACATTTTTTTATATCATCCATTTTTGACAAATGGGAAAATGTGCACAACAGCTACTGATCCATTATAGTTCATATTTGCTTGCACTTTTAAAGCCCAGTGGCAGTATTTTATCACCGAGAGGTTTCCTTATCCCCTATGTTTACAGATGCGTATACATTTTAGAGTAATGCTATATCTTTGCCGGCACATAATCTGACTCTGAGCCTGAATTCCATCATGTTCCACAAACGGCTCTATATTGGAATGAACATTAAATCGAACAAACACTGGATCAGTCTCTCCGTGTCGGAGCGACGCTCCGAGATTGCAATCTGTTGTTAGATTTGCGACCGCCCGTGTAAGATTTGGAACATCTGATGAAACACAGGCGCTGGGGACGGCGGAACAGCAGCTTCTCAGAGTACTCGACTTACTCAAAGTTTGGTCGCCTGAAACTTTTTTACCGTAAATAGTCTTGGGGTCAATTTAAGAAAATGTCACCCTCCTCTGCGTCTGAGTAATGGCTGCACACACCTCAGCCCCTCTGGTGTTCTTTTTAGTTTTTTTCTACATGCTGAAAAACACAATGAATCTTAAACACACCAAAGTCTGTGTACTGTACCGAGCTGAAAGGCTTTTTTTTTTTGACCGGCCCTGATGACTGGCCCGACCACAACGATAGCTTTGGTCCAGCTAAATCTGGGACGTACATCACACACATTTGCCACAGAAGCACACACACGCACACACTGACTCTCTCCTCTGTCTTGCTTAAAAAACACACCCAGCAATTTCATATCCGAGTCCCACCCTATAACTCTCCAGAGGTTCCCAAATCCTGCTGTTATTTTTACTCGACTCCCTTCCCCTCCAGCACTCGTGCCGATGCATCACCACGTGCCTGGATGCGGCCTGCGTGAGTGTCGACACAACACAACTCCAGACGAGGAGACGTTTTTTTTTAAACGACACGCAATGTGTGGCAGAGAAAAGTGACATCATTCCTGAAAAGAAGGAAACATCCGTGTGAAGGCTCTGGCACGCCACTAGATCACGTGACCCGGAGCTCTCTGGCTGCCTCTGTGATTGCTGGAGGTAGTTCGGGATGACCTTTGACTTGAAGCTATTACAGAAATCCCGGTGGAATACTGAGCAGGGCTTTTCAATCTGTGCACTTCCACATTCACGTCAAGGTAGGACAGAGTCAGGACCTGTAGCCTACAGAGCCGCCTTCGTAATTACAGAGAATTAATCATTTCTCAGGTTGGTTGGCTTCTTCTCAACTTCAGACAAGGGTAATATGAAAAAGGATACACTGAGTAATTCAATTTATATTCATTTCTTTTAGGAACTGTTGCTTTGATGTAAAGGAAAACTTTGACATTTTGGGGAAGTCTGCTCGTTAGTTTTCTTGTCAAGAGTTAGATGAAAGGATAGATATCACTTTCTGCTCTGTGCGCTAAATATGAAGCCGTCGCCAGCAGCTGGCTAACTAAGCTTAGCACAAAGACTGGAAATAGGGGGGAGATAGCTAGCCTTTGCTCTGATTACCAGCATCTCAAAACCTAATGCACAAGTTTACCCACAATGACAATTCAGTGATTTTTCCAGCCTAATGTCGATAGAAAGTCAAGTGAAGTTTCATAGTTCAAATATTTCTGGCGGTTGAGCTCGTGCACCCAAATCAGATGGGGTGTATGCTAACACTTTTAGCTTTGCAGCTATAGGGAAGCTTTCTGTGTCACAAAGGGTGTGAAAAATGTATCGAGGCTTCTGAAGGCTGAGCTGACCCTAACCCCTAATCTTTTACCTAACCCTTAAAAACAAGTACCCGTCTGCTTCAGTTGTTTAGGAGAATGCTACAACGCTGTTTTGCTGTGAAGCTCCAGAAATGTTCTGCGGGACGACAAAACTTCCGTGGATGAGTAGATAATGACTGAATTTTTCATTTTTGGGTGAATCTATCCTTTAATCTAAAGCTGACATGTATCTTGTTCGTATCATTAGTACTTAAAATGAAGTGTCAAAGCAACAATCACTAGCCGTGGTTCTATTTGGCGATATGGCTGTGTTACACATGGCTGTAATTAACGGAGGTAAAGGAAAGGAAAGGAAACCAGCTGTTTACCCACCGCCAAAAAATCTCAAAGAAGAAGGAGAGGAGACAAAACCGGTTATCAGCCATCTCCGAGAGGAACATAAGTTTCCTCAAACAGGTGATCAGTGGGTTCAGTGTTCGCTCTGTCAGAAGTAATGTAGAAAAAGCTTTTCCATTAGTTTTTTGAAAAAGGTAAAAACCACCTCAACCAAGTGAGCGTAAACACATTTGCGCAAAATTGAGGAAGTTTGTTTGAATTGTGTGATTTCCATCCACCTTTTCTAAAGCGAAATCAAAATGTGCACTCAAAAAAACGGAGCTACTGTTTTCCTCAGAGAGCCAGGCGACCAGCTGAGACTCCAGGAAGCAACTGGCCCAGACCAAGAAATAGTCCAGCGCATAATCCCTCATAAAATGGCAATTTGTCTTTTTTACACTTCGGTTTTGTGCAGATTAAACAAACAAGATGTAACCTGTTAATTAGCGAGCTTTAGAGAGGCCAGTGGATTTTATTACCTTGGGACGGAGCCAGACTGGCTGTTTCCGCCTGTTTCTAGATTTAATGCGAAGCTGCCGGCTGTAGCCTTATATTTAGCATATAGACGGCCTCCTTCATCCAGCCCCTTTGCAAGAAAGCGAATATTTCCTGAACGTCAAACTTTCCTTTAAAGTTTTCTTAAAAGAAAAGTGCCCTGAAGGAGTTCAAAGACATAAACAAAGCCACACGCAGCACAGAGAGGAATAAAATCAGCTTCATCTGGATCTGCGGATAGCGCACACTCTGCCTCTCACTGCCAATTAACAGTCATCCACATCTCTACCTCTACAGCCAGGCTGCTGCCGCTGCTGCCGCCGCTGCTGCTGCTGCTGCTGCTGCTGCTGCTGAGAGTCGTCTTTATAAACTTGTGAAAAAATCCCGTGGCTGACCCGGGCACTGATCGGCTGCTGAGACAGCCGCTCTGACACGCGGCTCGGACCCTCAGGCTACTGTCTGAGCTTCTCTCAGTGTCAAGAAAGCGCAGCTCACAGGGAGGAAAATTGTCACAACAACCTCGCAGCTCTGGAGCGGCTTGAACCTCGGCGAAGAAACTGAGTTTGTCATCGCTGTCCCGAGACGACACCTCGCTGAGAGTCGATATTTCCACACACAGCATCGGCAAGGTGCTACAAAGTCGCCTCTCCGGCGGGGAAAGGCGAGCGTTCGGTCGCTGCCGGCTCCCTTATGCAAAGTTTTTGGGGCGCTTCTTCAATGCAGATGTCAGCGATGACTTTGACTAACGCAGACCCCAACACCCTCAGCTGATTTGCAAGCACAAGATGATCCCCTCATGGCTGTTTGAAGACTTTTTCTGTCTTTTTTCTCAACGTTTAACTGCTCGGCTAAGGCATCGGCATCAAAGCTTCCTCGCACTTCAAAGTCCTTTGTTCTCCCCGCGTTGCGTTAGCAGGGCCGTTCCACGCGAGGGGATCGTTGTCGCCCGACGCCCGATCGAGACTTGTGACAAAATATCTCGCCCCCACATGCAGGAAATACAAATATTAAACTCACGCGCTCACACCGGCACATGCACCGTCACCTGGGACAGCGGCGATAAGGGGCATAAAGCCCACCGCTGAGGGATGGTGACATTTTTAAAGCTTTAATTACATGCTTGGCTAACGGGTAGCCAACTGTCTCACTGGGCGCAAAATTACACTATCACTGTCTACAGCTGTGCACAGACGTCTAAAGTCTGAAAAAAAAACAAAACACAAACACACCTGCCTCCTCTGCACCTCTGGGGCGAAGAGGCGAAGTGAGAGCGCTCGCCGCTCTGCTGATATCAGGGGTTACTCCTAACTACAGGAGCAGCTCACTGATCTCTCCTTTCCAAAGGGCAGGGGAGCAACTCACAGGAGGATGAAATGCTACCTTGGCGCTAACCAGATTCCAAATGAAAAGAAAATTACAGTCATCCGAGGGTAAATCTCTCCCATCGAGCCGAGATTGTGAAATCAGCGAGCGGAGACCTTTTTTTTTTTTGTTCCGCACAGAATACTGCAGTTTCGAGTCATCCAATTACTAATATCGTAATCAATCATATCAGCTTTAGCGGTGACAGGATATGACTGGGGGGGATGATGGATGAAATCTCTCGCAGATAGATTTCACTGCAGGGGAGGTCGAGTCTCTTTGGTTAGACTTGCGGTAAATGTACAGAGCTTTCGACTGTGTGTGCCGTCGGATCTTCTCCGGCAGAGGTGGGAGATTTAAAAACACACACTCAACACTTCTTTTTGTGAGGTTAAAGGTACTGATGTAAGCTAAATATTGTGCTTTTAGCCCTTGTTTAATTACCTCATGTCATGGTTACTCTTTAATGTTGATAATTACAATGGATTAAGTATCTGTGTGTGTTGTGGAGGACGCTGCTTTTAGTAGTCTGCAGCTCCCCTCCGCTCTACGGAACTTTTAGAGCTTCCTTCTAACTCACCGTTTTTTGTTTTTTTTCCATCAAACAACCTCACTGTTTCGATTCACTCCCATCGTGGTGTTTTCAGCCACAGCAGGCTTCAGTTTTTGCTTTTCAACAAAAAGCTCCGAAAAAATAACCCCGCCATGTTACCTGCGCAGCACAAAATGGCAGATATCGACCACGTCTACGTGCTCTATTCCAATTTTTGCCAAACAGACACGCATGCAGCCTTCCTTTTTCAATCATTCAACAGGGTTCTTGAAAAGATCAGCGTTGGGACATTTGTGCCTATCCAAAAACCTGTCGTTATCCAAGTCTTTTTGTAATGTTTTAAAGTAGGTCAGCTTCTCCTTCTGACCTGATGTTCGCTTTTCTTACGTTCACGCATCTCTACCCCAAGCTTATCAACTGTAGGCCGGGCAACAACGCGTAGAGCTGAATGGAAACAGGCAGAGACGTCACAAGAGAGGGGGCAGACAGCTTAAAGCCTTTTGGATAGAAAAGTCCATAACAAGAGAGACGGCGGTTGTATGATGCATTTCCCGCCCTTTCCTCAAGAAATGTGCCGATCCGATGTGATTGCAAGGTCTAGACTTAAAACAGTTTCAACCTATTTCATGTAGATGGACTTCTGATAAGCATGTAAGGAGGAGGATATCACGCTAATGCGCAGGATGACCGAGAAAGGGGAGGTTATTCAAACATTAGACATTTAGCTACGGCGGGATGAGCTTACAGTGTCGTGCCACGGCACTCTGGATCGAGACGTAGAAGAAGTTGGTGTCGTGAAACGGTGTGTGGGCCTGGGTTGTGCTGCATACATGTCCGAGGGACGCTCCTAAAACCCCCAAATACCGGCATCACCCCCACAGTCCTTTTCAAAGTGTGCAGTGTACCACACAGACAAATAAGATCAGCCACAACATCAAGTATTTCTTACACATACGCTTAAGGCAGAATAATGCAGTAATCGCTTTTGATCACACTTAGTCTTTCTTTAAAATCTGGTCATTCGCTGACAAAAGTCCCAATCAGTCAAACCCAAAGGGAGGCATGGGGGCAGGCAGAAGAATACTATAATCAATCTTCCCACATGTTTCTCGCAATCAACGTATCCAAGATAACGAGCCTAACAGGCTGCCAACTCCTACAGCTCGGTAATTATACGCCTGAAAAACAACAGCAACCACCTCTTTGGCAGAAAAAACCCAAACATACACACATATACTCGCATAAAGCACCTACAGATGGGGAGGGAGCCAGGAGGAAGCTGCCTTGAGATGACGCGTCTTACTGTATCTGAAGAAATGTGGCAGGAGGGATAGTAAATTAGCTGCTGGCTCCACTGGAACCAATTAATTACCCGAGTGTGTGCGTGTGTGCGCGTCTGCGTGTGTGTCTGTTGAGTGGCCTGGCCTTTGTAATTTGTCCCGTTAACACCAGAGACAGGCACAATAGCAGAAAGTTATAGCGTTAATGAGAGCGGGGAGAGATGGGTTTGGTTAACGGCAGCTGTTTTAACACAGAAGCGATGCAGCAGCGCTGGTCTTTGTGTGTTTGCGTATTTCTGTGTGTGTGTGTGTCTGCCTGAGTCTCCGTCTCCCAGAAGATGCCTCCCAAGGGTGAAGTGGAACAACAGAGGAGCAGAGTCGGAGACGGAGCCTGCAGGCATCCGATGTGATCGTGTCTCTGCTAGACCAAGCAAACAGATGTAGGCCTATCCCCCCTCCGCCCGTCTCGCCTCTATCCTTCTCCCTCCGTCTGCCTGCCTCTCTTTCTTCTCCTGCATGCTCGTGACGAGTCTGAAGGATCGCGTTTCACAGAGGGTTGAACTGACGAGTCCACTCTGACACTCCTCAAGAATCCAGACGCAGGAGACTTTTGCAGCGGCCCTCAGAACCAATCTGTACACCTTAGCCGCAGGCAACGCGAGTCTCTGGATCTATTAAGGCCATGTAAAGGCAAAAACTTCAGCCTAACTATGGAATGTGCTACTTGAGTAATTCTTCTTCTAGCTCCTCTTCTCTGTTCACTTCTGCTGGAGCAGGGCCTCAGGGTAGAGGCTTTAATTGGGCATTTGATTCCCAGTTGAGGTCCAGAAGAAGACTATTAGTCAGTGGTACAATTAGGCAGCACCAGACTTGAAAAAGTATTGATTCTCCATTCATATACTTGAACTGTCTACATACTTGCATAGTAGTCAAGGGGGGGAGGGGGGACTTCTTGGATACCCCTATGGTAGAGAAACTTTATAAAGTGCCCTCTAGGATGCTCTGTCAGTGGACAAAACCTGCTAAAGTTCCCTCCAACAACTTTCTGTGTGCTTGTTCACCCCTGCATACAACTAGGTGCCCTTAGTAGTTTTTTCGCCCTTGCCCCTCAAACACCTCGAGTCCACGACTGATTATGAGCCTTCATTTAGTTGTAGCAAGTTAAGTTTGATCAAAAGCCACAGAAAAAAAAGACTGGACTTGAGGTCTGATCTGATTTTGATGTGGTGTGGCAGTTTTCACAGGTCGGGGCTCGCAACAGAGAAACTGGATCGCCCTTGAGCTTCCGCCAAGCCTGAGGGATGACCGCAAGCGACTGGTCAGAGGACCTGAGCGGTCTTGGTTGGATGGAGGGGATTAAAAGCTTAGATGAGTGTGAGGGCGCCAATCCATGAAGTGCTTTTAAAAACAAATAAGTAAAACTTACAGTATCTGACAACCTGAGAATGAGACTTAAAAATCTCATTGCACACTGGCTGGCCTCGCCTTTCCGGCTTCTCTCTCCCGGCAAACCTTATCTGCTTTTTCATCAGCAGTAAGTTCTATAAAGGTGGCCAAAAAACACACCACTTGAAGCTTGTTGTTCATCATGTAGCCGATCAAAACCAATGTGCATTTCGCAAGCCTTCCTTCAATAGGAGATTCTGCATCACATTCAGTGTGTTTACAGGAGGGATGTAATAGCACCTCTCTGCAGAGCATGTGTGATTGACAGCAGACGGGAGGGGAAGGGCGAGGGCAGATTGTCACCTAGTTAATCGATGGCGGGTGGTGTCGTTCTAGTATAAAATAGTATAAACTGCTAAAAATGGGTTGCCAAATATACTTGGACAGCCGTTAACACACCTGGGCAGACTGCCCAAGTAAAATAGATGTGTGGGAAACACCGAAATACGTTTACAGGAACCAGTTAAAGACCTCGCTGCATGTAGCGTTCAGCACATACTGCAGATGAGGTAGTGAAGGCCGACTGTCAAAAAGACTTTCAGTCGACAGGGCGGGACATAATAGAAGCGTGGATTACTTTTTCATTCTCCAAATGATAAGACGGTTTTTACTTGTTAGAAAAACTGCCTCCAACAACAGAATGTATCTGTTTATTGAATTTAAGCGCAGAATCTAAAATCATCTCAACAACCTTTGTAGGAGAAAAGATGACAGTGGGCCGAGCTTCCCACACAGGGTGCTTACAGTTGTGAGTTCACTGAGCATCAAGAGTCTCTTGATCTCTCGGAAAACACTCAAAATGAGTCTGCAGTGACTGAGGGCTGTGGCATTTTAGTGGAATACAGGATATAGCTGTCCGCAAAGCATCTGGAGGAGATGCCAGGCTTCCTGATGAGGGGGCCCAGTGGGAGCACATATATGGAGAAGAGATGAGGCGCGAGAACAAAGCCCTGGGGAACCCCTCAGGTAAAGAGATGGACGAGGACAAAGCAGAACAGCAAAGCTACCATTCTCCAGGGAAGATGTGAACCACTTTAGGGCTGTTCCCTGTACCCCTACCTATTGTTCATTGTTCTAGTCTGGTGATAAGCAGCTTATGGTGGACCGTATCAAATGCGGCGTTAAAGTCTAAAAGTATTAAAATTGCACAATCCAATAATGACATGCTGCACGCACCCGCGCGTTAAGAAATGTGTTTTGTCAACATCAAACCTCAAGTTAACGCGCTCTAAGTGCCGTTTTTGCAGGAAGTTCGATATGTTTGTTCAGGTGCAAGTCGAACACATGGACACACACACACACACACACACACACACACACACACACACACACACACACACACATCTGCAACACCTACGGAATTTTCACATTCAGCTTTTCTGTTAATAACAGCGAGTTAAATAATCATATTCACTGTAAATATATTTAATCCAGTGATGTGAAATCCTTGGGAGACTCTATCCGAATGAAGTCAGTAGTTCCTCTTGAGATCGTGGGCTGCACGTATTTAAAAAAAATGGCCTGTTAATAAGCTTATTTACATCCTGTGAAGATCGGGGAGTGAGTAAATCAAATGATTTGTGCTGTGTCTTTGAAATTCAACACATTAAAAGAGGCTAACTTTTAACATCAGGGCCGAGTGATTAGGAATCTGCTGGGAGGCGGTAATTGCATTTCCTTCTGTGTGTGATCCAGTGTATTTTCCCCATGAGGGAGGCCAGGCTGTTTTTCCAAGAAGCACAACAACATCTCACAACACACTGTCTCGGAGGGGTAAAACCACGAAAGCAGGGAAGAGTGAGGGGCAATAATCGCAAATATTAATAGACGGAGAGATGTCCATCATCCAGTGGTTGCATCACGTCAGTGTAACGAGGTTTTCACTTGAGGATGATTGCCGGAGTGCCTCAACGCTGTCCCCAATTATATAGCAAGCGAAACGTCAATCAAACAACGCCTTTCATTCACCATAACTCCTCAGAATGCAGCGCAAACTCTGCCTCGCGTCTTCTCTTCCCTTTGGTTCAAAATAACTTATTAACCTTAATGCCGCCCTCCACGGTGCAGCATGAATATTCACCGTTCTATTTATAAAGCTCTGAAGCCGGTAGCTGACGGCTTTAACAGCCCATTTTTTTTTACATCTAACATCAACACCGCCGCGCTCCTGTAAGGCAGAAAGCTTACGACCACTCCACATACGGCCCAGTCATTATCTCCCCCACATTATGTACATGCTTAGGTCCAAAGGCTTAATGATCAAGTTGTCCTTCACCATGTGCTCATTAACCAGCGTGACGAAACCTTTTGTGCAGGTAAACCTCCCTCTGTAAATGCCAGTCGGAAGGTCACGAGAAGCAGTGAATTAAAGCCACGGTGGACCAAGTCGCCAAGGAAGAGGCGGCGGTTAAATGGAGGCTCTGCGCTCACATGAGGAAGTGCTCGTGGTGATATATAGGGAGATGGTAGCACAAGTTAACCAAGCTAAAGGTGAACTACTTACATCTGTGCGAAATTGCTATTATGTAACGCCCTTTCAGGGCAGCACGGAGGCTGTGGTGGTGGTGGTGGTGGTGTGGGGGGTTGCGTTTGAGAAGCTGCCACACTTTGTAGACAAGGACAGGAGGGGGGACGTCAAACTTCTAAGGGAGGTAAAAAAAAAAAAAACTGAGGGCTCAAGCAGATTTTTCGCGGGTGTCATTATTGATGCTGATCCCTCGGCGCGTCACGCTACTCTCTTACTAATCAGGTCTCACTATAATGTTTCCACACTGCCTCCTTTCTCTGATCGATGACACTCTGCCCCGCTTTAAAAGCATGAAACTTTAGACAGAAAGCGTGAACTGCACAGTTAATCCACTCGCCGCCCGGTGTACTGCTAAATCATCAACATGCCACTTTAGACGGACAGAGGGGAGGGAAATAATGCAAAGCAGGCAAAGATTAGATCACAGGTGTGCAGGGAGAGTAAAGACGCGCTCAAACACAAGTGGCTTTGGGGAACTGTCTTTAAAAAGTAGGGATACACCGGAGTGATCTTACTGTGTCGGTATTGGGGATCCTGACCGAATGACAAATCCACAATAAATACAGATTTCAGTTTTGCTACGCTTATTTAAAGTTGTGTGCAATTTTGATGAAGGACACTAAATCATTATTTCCTGAATGTTGCTGAAAGTTAATGCATTTTAATGGGAATGTAAATGTAGGCCTTTAATGTGAAAGTGAATAAGCCGACAATGCTGTACAACATTTCATAACATGGGTAAAATTGAGGTTTGCCACTAAAAGCCCCCCAAAAGTCCACCCTCTGGAGGCACGATAGAAACATTTGAGGGATCCCTAAAGTAAGTAGGATGAGTTACATCATCTGTACCAAATTTTGTACCGATCCAGCAGATATTCCCCGGGATAAGTGAGCACTTCAGCTGCTGGCAGCGCTACATGGAAAGTCAGCGGTTCACCAAATGTAGTGAGATTCATCCGTGAATGTCTGGACCAAAGATAGATGTATTTCAATCTGGACTTCAAGTGGTGGACTGAAATATCGACAGACTGACATTGCCTGCCTTAGTGCTGCTAGCAGGGCTAAAAACACTTCAGTGGAGATGTGTGGTGCCAATTAAGTGTGAGTGGTAGGTTTTGAGGAGAAATTACTCAACACTTGGTATCAATAGATTCGCTAAGGTCCTGGAATACATAAAAACTTCACCAATAAAGGAAGGTGACGCACGCAACGATTCAACAAAAACATAGATGACTGCACAATTTACCATGACAGCAATTATTAGAGATGATTAAAAACACACTGGGAAGTTTTGGGGGAGAATTTCGACTGATTTTGTTTTCATGACTCAATAAACTGAACAAACAAACTGACCTTAAAGGACAACACAGTTTCATTCTGTCTTACTTTGTTTATATGTGGCGGACCCTGCCACCTTTCTACCTTCAACCTCACTTTAGTTATGGAAAAAATAAATATGTCAGAGTTTGTATTATAACCTCATTAGTATTGTAAATATAAAAGATCTTAGTTTGAAATTCTTCTCCAAGCTACACAGTGCCCCTTTAACTTATTGCCATGATTCCATCATAACAGCGTTTACTTTTGCAGGTTTTAAACAACACAGCAAAATGACAACATGTCACCATCTAAAGCCTACCTGTGGTGACTTTCTCAATTTGGAACGACAACTCACTATGTATAAAGGGGCTGATGTCATAAATTGCTCTTGCACAACTGTACAACTGCTTGAAGCGCACACACTCAGTCACTCGCAGGCAGTCTTCAGAGCAACAGTGCTCCACTCAGCTCGCGTCACAAATGCCTCGTAGCGACAGCTGAGCCTTTCAAGGCCTCGCATGACAAACATCCGAGAACATTTGAGGACGTCACAGTCAGACCTCTTAATTGCAAGTCTTTGGGGTAAGGTGCCACAGCGGCCCCCGATACACCAACAACACAAAACAAGTTTCCTCTAATTGACCCAAATGAGCCGTGTAACAGAAAGAAATCACTTTGATAATGTGTCATCACATCCCTCGGAAAAAAAAACCGAGAGAGCGGCGGAGCGACAGGGAGTGGAGGCTACAAAGAGTGAGAAAACACATCCTGGCTGTCTGGGTGAGCGTAAAAAGTGCGTCGCGTGAATGCACAAATACGATCTGTTTGAACAAATCACATATCAAAAAGAGAGACATTCTTCCGTCTGGGTGAAACCACAAAGATTAGAATTATCGAAAAGTCACCCCCTCCGTCTTGCGGGGAGGTGGGTGGGTAAGTCTATAATTGTTATAAGAATGCATGTGTCAGCAGGTATATAGTAGAACAGCAGGTGTGTGTGTGTGTGTGTGTGTGTGTGTGTGTGTGTGTGTGAATGCGCCAAAAAGGCTTTGGGCTGCATGTTGGTGTTTAATGAGTTCTGCGGGGGGAAACTCCAAGGTTTCCGGGATAAAATCGAGACACTGAAGTCTCTATTTGGGCCCGGCATTAACTCTCTGAGCCTCTGTAGCTGCAGGCTTTCTATCCTAACTTGATTAGGCAGGAACGGGCCAGGTGCTTCGTGCCCTCCACGCGCTGTAACGAAGGCTCGCTGAAGGACAAGCTGTCGCCGCCAATCTTTGTCTTCCCTCGTGTCTTTTTCTTCCTCTTCGTTTTCTTTTAGCTGCGAGCATCTCATGCTGCCACACCCCCCTCCCCTCCAAAAAAACGCCACCCGGGATCTAACAAACAACCGCATCGAATTAGCGGCAACCGCTCCAACAACCTCGCCCCCCTCCCACGACGGATGAAGGGGACACACAAGCTGGCGTGGCGTGTGTCTATAGCAGTGACAGGTCTAATTTAAGCTCACGGCTAAATATACAGTACAGTACGGTGCAGCGCTGCCCCTCTGAACCGTGGAGCTTCATGATGCCTTTGATGGCATAACATCAAAGCTGAATATCATTAACTTTAACCCCAATATATTAATTCACTTTCTATGTTTAGGTCCTGCCTCATATTACTGCCGAGTTGAAAAAAAAAAAAGAACAAAAAAATGTTATCTTGCCCTCGCGATGCATATTCATGCGGCGTGCACACACGTTACAACACCTCAGAGTCCCCGAGCCACGCGAGGCTCCGCGAGGCTCCGCGAGGCTCCGCGGATTTTGGTCGACTGACCTAAATTTCCCAGAAATGATGGCGCTATTAATTTCGGAAATGCCTCCCCGTGTCATTATGATAACAATTACAAGGTTGTGGTCCTGGTTAATGCCCCTTCGCCGCTTTAAAAACCCCCAGGAGTCGGTCGCAAAGAACACTGGGCGTATTTAATGTGAGGTCTCCACTGGTGTTGACGCACCAGCCCTGGGGTCCATCTGGGCTTGATTGTAGGCCAAAAACCAGATGTTCCTGCCCCTGTGTGTGTGTTTGCCTGGCTTCTTAAAGAGTGTGTGTGTGTGTGTGCACAGCTGTCTACCTGACCCAGATGTATCTATTACTGCTGAAACGCCTCTTTGTCAGCGTGCGTGTACCTGACCCACTTGTATCAGTTGGTGTTTACTTGCATGATTCTTCTGAGAGTGGGAGTTGGTATTCGTGCCTCCTTGTATTTACCGCCGTGCGATATGTCGACACTCCGAAAGGTGTTCTGAGCAGCTGCTGATCTGATCTTATTTGCGGGTATTCACATGTCTCTTCCCTCCTTGTACAGACGTGGCAGGTGCCAGGGAACTCGGTGTTTGTGTTTCTTTTGAGTCGGCAAAAAATCAAACCCAGAAGAAAGAGTGTTGTGTTCAAGCCGAAATAATTCGATGATTAATTGCTTTGTCAATTCACATAAAAAAATAATCTGCAATTATCCAAAATGAATCCAATGGAATTCTCTTATGCCTTTTATCAAGTGTGAGGATTTGCTGTTTTTTATTGTCTATTTATTTCACAGAAGACTAAATATCTGTGGTTTTTGGACTGGTGGTTAAATGAAGACATTACCTTAAGCTTAGTTTAATGAGCATTTCTCAGTATTTTTTTTTTTTACACTTCATGGACAATTTAAGATTACTCAATAATCAAAATAAACATAACTTGCAGCACTGGTGTTCTGTAAGCCGTGCAGAAAAGTACTTTTATGAAAACCACTTATCTGCAGTTTTGGTGTTTCAGATTTTGAGACAAATCTCCTGATTCTTAAGCCAAACAAACCATTTACAAAGCCACTGAGTCAGCTGAAAAATGCACCGCAACGAAGCTGAAAACATGGCCGCTTTTTTTTTTTGTTCAGTAAACCACAGCACCACCCAAAAAACATGTAGAAGAAATCGGAAAATGTAAATCAGTTACACACCAGCGACAGATTAAGCAAAGCACTTCATCCTTACAGCAATCATGATGGAGTTTGGATTTATCCGAGGAAACAGACCGAACACGATGGGCAATTTAAAGAAGAAATTGAAACTATGCTCCGACAAAAGGGCGGACATCTATCAACAAGTAGGACAACAATAAAAAAGACATACACATCTTAGGGCAGAGCAAAATAAGGGGAGAGCACAGCACCATAAATAATGAATAAGAACATTTGACGGTAATCTGGCAGGCGCAGTCCACTTAAGAAAACATGAGTGAGAACGACAAGACGTGCAGTAAAAACCAGTCAAACAAACAAACAAAGGAGCAGGCGGCTCATCGTTGTAATGTGCTGACAGTCGTTCGCCCCTGCCCCTCAAACATCCTGAGTCCGCCTCTGCATATGGATACGTTAGACTTCACGGTGCTTTTTGCTTCATTTTATGTTAAATGTCCCCGCGTCTCTCTTAAAATATCCAGTGGTTTAGCGCTTCCGAATGCTAAAACGCCATCTAAACCCGTGGTCTCTTGATTGGCCGGCTGGGCCGGAAACAGACAGATCTCGATGCAGACATTGTGCAGACTTCATGTGACAATAGCTTTCGACAAAAAATCAGACTAGAGTCATCATAATCCTGCTTTTTTTTAAACATCTGGTGAGCCTCGTCTATTTTTTTTTATCTTTAATGCACCTGAATCTGACAGAAATCCCTCTTTCAGCATCAACATGAGGTGCAGATTAGCAGCATCTTGGAAATATTTACCGCAGATCTGCTTATTTCTGTGGTTCTGCTCATGTAATCCTGAACATATTCCCAACTGTAAAAAAGTCTATAAATTGCAATTTCTTGCTTCGAAATGTCAGCAGACAAGCCGATGGAAGCTCTGAGCTCTTATTATTCTTGGTCCTTTTCGTGATATTACATCGCAAGAGTGTCACAACTCCGAATGTGCATCATCCCACCGTTACTCTGGCTCATTGTTTGGGATGCGTGCAGTCGGTGGACAAAGTCAGAACAAATTTAAGTGTGTGCGTGCGTGACGGCGCCGTATAACTGTGCCGCGGCTGAACACTCCAGCGGGTTCATCTGGGCGCCTGAATATATTACATTCGTCGCCATTTTTCGTTCAAGTGAGCGCCGTGTGGAAAAAAGTGCGCGCCGACACGTCCGTGAGCGCGAACATGCGTGTCAGTGAATACCGGCGGCCTGAGATGAAGAGAACGGCGTGCTTTCAGGCTGACCCGCTCTTCAAAAACGTGAAAAGGAAAAAAGGAGCAAAAAGGAAGTGGAGAGGGTGAGGAAGGGGAGAAAGTCGTTTAGGGTCACTTGAGGTAGATTACTGCGGCGAGGCCGGTAATAATGAGAGGAATGGAGGAACAAAGGACGAAGGGAGACGCGGGGAAGGATGGAGGGTAGAGGTGGGACAGGGATGAAATAAAGGGACGGGGGCCGCGGACGGAGGGGAGAGGAGAGGGGTGTTAAGGAGGTTAAGCAGGAACAAAAGGAGCGGGAGAATGGAGAGGATTAATAGGAGATGGGATTGAGATGGAAAGAAAGAAGAGGCACTTTGGAGGGAAGGGAAGAAAAAAAAAAAAGTGTGGCTGTGCTGTGGAGCACATGCACATGAAGCTGCAACTCCTCACATCTCGCCCGGTCCGAGCATGTGTCATGCGTCGGGAGAGCCGGTCCCACAGAGGTAATTGAATCAGGACAGGAAAACAACAGGGGGAACAGACTCCGGGTGAGGCGGTCGGGGCGCAGCTGGGAAAGCAACGTTTCCCCACCCTCATTGTGAGCCGAAGGGGGGAAAGGGAAGCGGCGGTGTGAGGGAGCCTGGAGAGCTGACTCCACGTGGCCCCCTTTCACAGGAGCTCCAGCTCCAGGTGCAACACAGCGCAGGTCTGTTTAACATCCAATTCCCCGTATCGCCTATTTCTTTGGACCGCCTCGACCCCCGTGTGTCTCTGCTTCCACCAGCACGCCGGGCTTTTGTTTTATGTAAACTGCAATCATATCGTCCACCGCGGTGTGAAATGATGACAGAGCGGGCGAGAATTGATTCAGACTCGCACCCCCTCCCATGACAAGGAAAGGCAGACTGAAATACACCAAAATATATAACAACCTGGCCACGCTTTTACAGACTGGGAAATGTTGTGTGTGTGTGGGGGGAAAGGAGCCAAAATTGGGCGAGAGGGAGCTTAAAGTGCTCTGTTTGTAAAAGGTTTTGGGGTTTTTTTTGGTGTTTTTTTTTATATCCGGGCTCATCAAGCAAACTGCCGCTATTGTAAAGAGGAAATTGCCTGTAAAAACTTCCCCCTCTGCTACCTCAAGAGAAAAATCTGGAAGTGGAGGTTCATTGTGGCAGCAGCTTGTAAATAAACGTAAACAACACTAGGTGTAAACGAGCCTAACAGGAGCAGGAAGAAAAAAAAAAAAAATGAAGGAAAGGTGGGTAAGTCGCCTGTACAGCTGGGCCAGACTGTTAATGTCTGCACTTTTTCTATTAGACGGGACCCCCTGGCTGCCTCATACAATTATGTTATTCTTCTGGGGCCGTGAGTGTGGGTGTCTGCATTGTGAGGCTGTGTCTGGAGGTGATAAAACAGCAGAAAGCACATAAATAATGACTTAATGATCCCCCTCCACCCTTTGCCATAATGATGACGGCGGAGTTTTCCAGGCCGGGGCCCTGGTGAGAGGAGGGGGGGGGGATGATCCACATGTGGCCTCCAGGTGTGCTTGACTCCGTCTCTACTACTTCTTTACCTCCCAACTCGCCACTTTTACTTTGTCCGTCTTTTATTATCCCGCCGTCGCTGTACATCCGTCCGCGCGTGTATCCCTCCCCGCGCGCGCGTTCATCTTGTCGCACTCGCAGAAATACGCATCAAATGCTTCTCAAGAGAATGATACAGCTGGATGATCTGCATTCATCATCCCGTCAAATGTAATTCTTCTGCACCGGTGGACTACAGGATGTCCTCATGGTTAGGAAAACATGATACAGAGCCCTAGGGTGCCCTTCCAGTGAAAAAAACATTAAACATTGCCCTATAGGGTGCCCTTCCAGTGGACGAAATGTGGGGAAGTATCCTCTAGGTGCACTTCCATTAGAGAAAAAGGTGACAAATGCTCTGAAGGTTGCCCTTCCAGTGGAGAAAACTAACAAAATGCCCCCTAGGTGCCCTTCCAGTGGATAAAAAACATGAAAAATACCCTATAGGGTGCCCTACCGCTGGAGAAAACGAGTGCCCCATTGTGCCCCACTATAAATATATATCCACTGTCTGCCCCCTCCCTCCCCATACATTTGGTGCCCCCCCTTTTATTTTCCACCCCTTTCCCCTCAAACATCCTGTGCACGCCGCCGTTCCTCTGCATGCGAGGAGTGCGTGAAAGCGGTGGATGTGTTTGTGCACCAAAACAGGTAAGTTTTGAGTGACAGGACGTGTGGGACCAGAGGCAGAATCAGACATGCGGGCTAAATTATAGTCCAGCCACCGAGGCAGAAATAACAGAGCGTTTTTGCGTAATTGTTTCTTTAGGTAAGTTCTGCTACCAGTGCTTTACAAGGATTGCAGTAAACCGTGCGACTGTACACTGCAATTAACATCCCTTACAACCTTCCTCGGTTATCTTCCTCTGCCGGGTAAACATGCCCGCCGACGATTTGTATAAGAAATATTCGAGCCTTTTCCGCCGAAGTTATTTTTGAGTATTTTAGCAGCCTCTCTAAAGCAACACGCCGAAGTCTGACTGTGATCGATTCACACTGCGAGGGAGAAAAAAAAAAAGGGGGGCGACTGAGAAGCACGAAAGGGCAAGAAACAAAAGATGAAATAAAGTGTCTGTAACCTGCCAATTATTATAATTGCCTCTTCAGCTAAAAAAACTGACGAACCCTGGATATCTGAGAGGATGAGAAATCACACATGGGGCGCGTGCATGTGCGCTCATATGCAATTACTGAAAACCCTCTTTAAGACCGGGCCAAGAAGAAACACATATTTGGAATGGGAGAGTGTTAATTATGATGTATGGAGGAGGGAGAAAGGGAGGCGGCGGGGGCGTGGAGCTCTGCTGATCACAATGACAGGTTACAGTGGCTCCCATTGTGTGCACGGAGACCTGCCACTGCCTGTGGGTGTTTGGCCTGACACTATTCCAGGAAGCCGAACCGCTGTTGTTTCATGCCTATTAACGCACACCGGTGGCCGTAAAACTGAACATGGGCGTCCCTGAGCAAGTTACTGCATCTGACCCCGCACTGTGACCTTCTCGTAGAGATATTTTATCATAAGTGTTGTCTTAACGTTGCAGCTTTCAGTGTGGAGTGAGAAGTTTGGGTGGGAGCCATAATGGAGCTCAGGGACAGGAGGAAGACGTCAGCTTTATCTTTAAAACAACAATTCAGAGTGGTTTATAGATCTCCAGCCACAAATTCCAAGTTTTCTAACACCAGCAGATGCGTTAATAAGTAGGAAAAAAACACCCAACTATCTTTACTCGCACAATTACCTCCTCGGCATCTGCAGCTTGATGTTCTCCAGCAACAGATTCCCCATCGCACTCTGCGAGATAACTCCTTTTTGTGTGCTTTCCTAAAGTCAATAAAAAGACGTTGACCCTGCAGGAAAGAATCCCATTTTGCCCTTAACTGCTGCAGAGCACGGAGTACTATTCTACCCCGAGAGCCTTTGGGGAAGAGCGCGAGCGCAAAATAGATCAGGATGCTACGGGGCCCTTGCTTCAGAAGGGCAGAGGTCTATTTTTAATGACAACAAGAGCACTGTAACAAAGTGTTGTGGTAGGGCAAGTCCAGAGGAAATGTATCCTCTGCGTAGGAGTGCCTCCCTCGCTGTGCCCGTCCTCCGAGTTGTGCAACAGCTTAAGCGAAAAAACAACTGCGAAGGTTTCCTGCAACAAAATCCACTTTATCCTTCGTTTTATGACGATTTGACGGATTTGACTCGGCTCATCCTCATTAGGAAAATTGTCTTTTCTTCTCATAGCCGCCCCGCTGCTGAGCAGTGTAGGAGCATGTGTTTTCATTCGACCGTGCACCTTTTCTCGCTCGCGTATATGTCGGGGACCCTCCCCACTCTCATCACCAAACGTCACTCTGTCCGTGGTCACACTCACAGCTGACTGAAGCACCCTCCATTAAGCTTCGGGGCGAACAGGACCTTTTGTACCTTTTTGTAACCATGGTTTCATATCAGCGTCTTTTAGATGTGGCATTTTCTTTTTGTGTAAACAGCTTCTCTTTTTCATTCTGATGTTTATAAGCTGCTTGGGTTTTTGCAGCAGTCCCCGTAACCACGTTACAATCAGATGAACACGTCTGCCGTTTACGAGATTAAACTCGGCTATATTTCATCTTAAATACAATGTTACCTTTAAGTTGTTATTGTCTGTATCAGGCAAAGGGACGAGTCACAATTATTCTGACCAAAATAGAAGCAATTCAGGTTGGCGAACAATAATCTTTACAAAATATGCTTCAGAGTCATATTCTTAAATTCTTTGAGGATAAATAAATCCAATTCGCATCTTTTCGTTGGGGGTACCATGGGAAAGCCGCGCCGTCTGCAATGGTGACAAGCTTAAGGCTTTGCAGTGGCTGGAAAGACGAGGGCTCCACACCTGTGGCAAATTCAAAATTCATCCGGACGCCAGCGAGCTAGACAGCTTTTTCAAATCATTCATGTGAGGATTTTCACGGTTATCCCAGTCGCCGATTATCTCCAAAAACAGAAATTCTCCACGATCATCTTATCCTGGGTGTTTTTATTGCGATCGGCGATGACATCTTTCATGTCCCATTCCCAGTCTGCATGACAATATCAAATGTCTATCTTAGTTTGAGCGACACTGGCGTTGGACATAATGCGTAGTCTTGCACAGCCAGACCGAGCTCCTATGTCAGTACTGGGGAAAGGTCTGGCTTCACCACGTATTATTCTGGTATAGGGGCGACCAGGTCAGTGTTCGGGTAACTTGCCATGTTCAGCGTGTACAATGTAAAGATAGCGGAGGGGGAGAATGCAGCGTGAAACAGACACCCAATACCAAGAGTTTACACCCGCTGAGTCAGACGAGCCCTCGGTGCAGACTCGCTGTGGGAGGGTTTTTAACTCACTTCCACTCCCGGCTATTTGGGATCGGCACTTCATGTGGCGGACCCTCCGTGTGGATGCACAAACACAGGGAGAGGGTGTAGCAGAGGGGGTCCCTTGGTGTTTCTCTTTGATAGGGCAGCAGGGAGGTCGGGGGTCAGGGTCGGGGGTCGAGTCCGAGGTCACCCGACAGGGTCTCTGAGAAAGTGAAACCGGAGAATTTCCTTCTGACCCCCCGGAGGCCTGACTCATGCACCTGAGAGCCGAGCTGCGTGTGAAACAAACAGCGGCGCTAATAATAACCTCCATGTTTGTATTTTTGTTATTCCTGGCTGTCATCTTTCCATAAGAATCTCGGTCGACATCGCATGATGCTGCCGGGGGGATGTGTGTTTTTTAGGCGCTTTTTAGGTGTTTGCTTGTGTTTGAGTCTTCTCTCTTTTGTATGCCAGACGGAGGAGGAAGGGGGGAAAAAAAAACATACACACACATCTCATCCCGGAGAATCTTTAAACAACCCACTTCAGTCCCAACAGGGCGGGAGAAGCAGAGGCAAGAGAGTCAGCACAACTCTTGAACGTAACTCGCTTCTCGGGGGGATTCGGTAACACAATAGAGCAAGAGGAGGAGAATAGCAACACTCTCTTGTTTCATGAACAGCATAATCAGACTGTATTAGCTAACCAACACTGTGTATAAAGAGAGAGAGAGAGAGAAAAAAGGACACTCCCGGCCCATGCCTCTAGAATTACTCCACTGTCTTTTACAGCAACTGATATCCTTATCGCCGCAGCCCAGTACCTGGCTAGACTTTTAATAGACTTAATGTTCCATAACAAAATATCCCTCGAGACCAAACTCCTACTGGTGTACAATAGCGTTCAACTCCAAATGACCACTTCCTCTCGTGCGAGGAGCTTAAAAAGCAAATCAAAGTCGAGTCGGCTTAGCGTGCTGTAAGCGTGCAATCAACGAAAAAAGTACGGCGTTCACGGCTGACGGCCAGGTTTCTTAACGGAGGGCTTCATTTCTGCGTGATAGTTTATTCAAAGGAAGAATGAAATGCTATTCAGAAGGAATAATAGGCGGTCTGTTATTCACCGCCGGTGGTTCAGATCAGACCACACATCCTCCGTGTGGTTTCACCTTCAGCACTGAGGCAGCTTTGTGTCAGCGCCGGGGTAGACTATACGCTCGCATTCATGCCCGACACAGACTAGTAAAGGACATGAGTCACGAGAGCGTGGTGTCTGGAGTGTTTGCAGGCAAGGTTTTGGAAAACAATACAGAAAGGTGTGTGTGTGAAGGAGTACTACACCTTCAAGACTACACATCTGTGTTTCATTCCTTCTTGTTTTGACTCTCTTTTCAAGGGCCTTTGTTTGGTTTCAGGCGCAAGATAAGTCGGAGGTTCTTAAATTAAACACTAAGGACATTACTACCGTGGTAATCTGACTTTAAAATCACATTGATGTTCAGTTCCAGCATGTTTAAGGAGAATATTAACAGTGAATAAAAAAATTTAAAGGGGCAATATGCAGTTTTTGGATTAAATTCAAACTCAGATTTTAAAGATTTACAACATTAATGAGGTAATAATACAAACTCAAATATGTAGTTTTTCCTTAACTGGATAAACAAACTGTTCTCAGAGGAAAATAAGGTCCCCAGAACACTGTTTGAAGCTAGAGAGGTGGCAGGGTCCGCCACATATAAACAGTAAAACAGTGTGAAACTGGGTTGTCCTTTAAGATCAGTTTGTTTATTCAGACATGAAAAGGAAGAGAGTTGTTTATTTAGTTTGTTTAGTCATAAGAAAGAAATAGAAAGAAGATCTTTATCTTCGGCTGGGGCTAGCTTGTTAGCACGCTAACTTCATGAGATATCTCTGCAACACAACACATAGACATCATTATGTCAAAATAAAAAAAAAATAACATTCTGGTGAGAATTTTAGTACATTTTTAAACGTTTTAGACAAAATTTCTCACATATTGCCCCGTAAGTAGAGAAGTAATATCCTCACATTACATTGTAAGTAAAAGCATTTGGCAAGCAGAAAGATTGGTCCTGTGGCTGATATGTTGAGATCCATTTACATTATTAGATTGTCATTCTTGTTGCGGCTGCTACTTTATGAACAGTTAGGTACGGGATATTCTCTAATATTTGCAAGAATAGACAGTTCTGCATCTCTGTGCCTGAACCAATTATTTAAATGAAACCATTCAAGAGGTTGAGAGAGAAAATACCCCAACCAGAAACTGCTTTTTAGTGAGGGGCCCCAAGACAAAAAGATTTCATCCTTAATGTGGCATTGTATTTGTAACAATGCATAGACTCATTAAAAAATAATCCCTCTCACACTGTGCGTTGTTATTATTTTAGGAGACCTTTCTGGACACTAGCGATTGTAGAAAAAGATGTTTGAGTCTCATTCCCAGGTCATCGGAACACCAAAGTAACTCTGTTTGACGACCTGGGAATGAGACTCAACCGTCATGAGATTCATCATGTTCTTTTTTTATATATAAAAAAGGAACATCTTCAGTGTAACCATGCAACTACTAATTGTCAGATAAATCGAAAGTAAAGTAGACGTAAAGCTTATTTCTTCTAAACTGCAGAGGAAGTATAAAGTAAAGTATTTCAAAATGTAAATGCGCTTGGTCTCCCATCGCCACTGTATGTAGCCTGAGAGGCAAAACTCAGGGAAGAAATGTCTCTAAACAGGTGACGTATCAAAATATTTGGACTTTGGTGGCGACGGCATTTGAATTTCAGCCTGCTGACAGCACGGTTCTGTTCACAAGGAGACCGTAAGACAGTAAACAGCAAAAACTGAAACTGTAAAAGTGTCACCCTCATCCCCAGTGGACAGCACACATTTGTTTCCTCTTCTCTCCCTTCATCTTGTTTTCCCTTTTTCCTGTCACTCCTCCTCTCCTGTCTTCCTCCTCTCCTGTCTTCCTCCTCCTTCCTGCCTGCTTTTTCCCTTTCTTGTCTTGTCCTGTCCTGTCTGTCTGTCCGTCCGTCCCTCTCTAAGGACCTCCGGCACTGACAGATGAATCCGGCAGACAGATGCGTCCGGGGTACCGACTAGACTGCCGCCTCTGGAGAGAAACTCCTCCTTGTATATTTAACAATCTCCCTCCAAAGCGGCTCGGCCCTGGCTGTCTGCTCGTCAGCCCTCCTATCGCCTCCTTCCATCTCGACATAATTCCTCTTCCTTTTTTTTTTTTCCGTGCCCTTTTCTTTTTCCACTCAAAAGAAGCAGGCGCCTCCCTTCTTTGTCTGGGAAACCTAAGTTCTTATCTTTTCACCTCCCTCTCCTCTCTTTATATCTCTCCTTTGTATCTCTCTCCCGCTCCCCCCCCCTCCCCTGCGTGGCCGAACTACAAGCGGCGCGGCGCTTTATCTCTCAGATGTTATCGCGAAAACTTTCATATAAGGTCGGCTGGAAAGAATACAGCGCGCCTGGCTCTCCTTCATCCTCTTTGCGACTTGAATATTTTTCTTCTTCGAGGACGCCGCTCCGTGATTAGCCCCTTCGTAATGATTTCAAAGTCGAGATAAATGTTTTCATTTGCCGAAGATTAAAGGATTTCCTGTATTTATATCCTCTCACTGATCAAATTAGAGCTTTCTCCGGCTGTTTTTATGCGGCGGTGGCGGCGATAGATGAAGCCCAGATAGCTCTAAACACATCACATCAAAACAGCTTCTTATCGTCTAATGATATGCTCCATAAAGATAAGATGAAGGTCCCACGAGGAGTGGAAAAAAAACTCGAAAGACTTCGGCTGCATCGCCATCCTCCCTCCGCTCCTCCCTCCGCTGACGTTAACAACTTATGGCACAAACGGCCACACATACCCGCCTGCACCTGCTTTAGTAATAGACGCAGGCTGCTAATTTAGCTCCTGACTATACATAGCGACGAGTGTCAAAGTCTCGCAGGAGGCAGTCCAGTTTCTGCTCTCACCTCAGAGGTACACGCCGCAGCCTGAGAGAACAGGAAGCTGCCGTAAAAAAAGAGAAATATACGGGCCGATGTGCCGCCGTCGAATGATCCTCTCATTCATGCTTCAAAGTCGTTCATCTTCCAGAGAAATACAGCTGGGTGACGGCCCAGAGGGGAGGGAGCAGGAGGAGGAGGAGGAGAGGGGGTGAGAGAAAAAGGGAGTTTGTTTCTCTCTGTGTGTTTGGTGACAACTCATGACTCATTTCACCCTTCGAACGGCCCTGTGGTGCTCCATCACTCAATAAACAAAGAGCAGCAAAAGCCTCTTCGCTGCCTCTCTTCCTCGATCTCTCGTTTTCTTTTCACCTCCTTCCCCCCCCCACCTCCTCCTGACTCATTACACCTCGTCACACGCTCTCTCTCTCTCTCCGCCGCCTCCCTCCCTCCCTCCCTCGTCTCTCTGGGCGCCCCGGCACAAAGTAACTCCAAACTTAAATGAGTTTACAATAATCGCTTCTCCTGTTGTCACACAACTTTGGAGCCATCTCTGTTTAACCTTTCAAACATCCTCCCGGCTTGATCCCCCCCGGTGAAAAAGAGGCTTTGGGGGATTATTTAATCGTGACCCAAATAGAGTCTCCCTCTTCTTTTCTCCCCTGTACTGCTTAAAAGACACATTCCTCTGCTATTTGAGTGGAGGTTTTGAGGTTGCGGCGGGGGGGAAAGGGAGCGGGGACGGAGCTAATGTGGTGTGGCGGGCGCTGGCGAGTGAAGGCTGCTAATTCCCTCTGACGTGCCGACATGAAACTGGATGTCGGGCTCAAACCGCAGACGCTCGCTCTTGGATCCGGGCTGCAGACGCAACAGCGCATCCAGGGGTCACATATCGCTGGCCTGTGATTTCCTACGCCTGCCCCCGGTGGTGCCGCCTCTGCTGTTTAGCACGCGGTGTGAAATGATCACCTGCCTGTTTAACAAGGATGCGTCCCATCAGATAAAAAAAAAACTGGTGTGTTTTTTTTTTTTACCACGCCACTTGCAGCGCTTTTTTGCTCACAGCTTCATTCTGTTTCTCTGAGCGTTCACTCCAGCGTCACGCCGTAGCACAATACCCCTGGCAGGAGAAGAAGACGTGACAATGAGCCTTTAGAGTGTCAGTTTCCCCGCGCGAGAAAAAAAACAACTTACGGGGCTGACCTTGACTGAGAGAGATGCACCTCTCCGGCTCCTCTCTATCTGTATGGCGGCGACGTAGCCGTCACGCGCAAACAACAGATGCTGCGGGGCTGGCATTGTGTTATCCCGCTTGATAGCTTCCTCACGACCTCTCTGGCCTTTAAAGAGCAGAAGTGGCGCGGATGATAAACTTTGCCAGACCTTTTTTCATTTCCCTTTGTGACGGAGGCAGCACTCAAATCCCCCCCCCCCCGGCAGGAAACCTTGGGAGTAGCCATAGCAACGTCGCCACCACTCGCCAAAGGAGAGCGAGGATGCTGGAGACTGTTTGCTTTTTTTGCGCCGTGGCAACTTTTCTTTTGTTGGGCACGAACGGGTCAGAAATGTATCTGAGAGCGCTAAAAAAAAAAAAAACGAGCGGAGACACTTTGAATCCTCTCACGCGTGGGGACGGCTCTCCGCGGCCACTGCTGTCTCGAAAACAGTGGTGGCACTGAGAAACAAGAGGGGGATGAGATAATGGCAAAGTGGCTGCGATGTATAAATAGTCTGCGGTAGTGAAAGGACAAAGCACAGCGGGGAGGAACAGCACTTCAGCTATTGTTTGCGTCGCAGAGTTTACTTGCACCAGAGCGATAAATCATCCGCTGATGAGTTTGTAAAAAAAAAAAAAAGAAATCAGGGGGGCTTCCGTGCAATAAAGCCGGATCCTTTGTGAGGCTGCGTGTACAGGGACAAGCTATCTCCAAGCACCATCTTGCTGTTGTCAGATAAATAAGTAACCAAGGGGCCTTAAAGAGCACCCAGGGGCCAGAGGGTAATGGCTGTTTAGTTTACACGTGCATGATAATGCCTTTCACTTTCACTCCCAACGGGGGTCGCCCCCCCCCGAGGGGACGCCGAATCACAAAGGTCGGCGACAATGGGCCTGTCATTCAACCGGGTTTCCGTGGCGACCACACAGCCCGCCGAGGCCGCCGGGGTCATTTTCATCAGGGCATTCTCCTGGCTCGGACTAATTGCCGTGTTTGTGCCGGCGTTCTGTGTCAGCACTCGGGCAAATTCCCAACACAGCGCAAATATCAATCATGCTAATCATATGCTGCTCTTCAGCGGGCGCCGGAATGTGTGGCCGGGGTCCTCGCTGCTGTGTGCCTCCGCCGCTCACCTCGTCGGCCGGTACGACTCCGGCGAGCAGGAGCGCGAGCGTTGACGCCGCTGAAGGCCACAGCTAATGATCTGTGTCTTTAATCGATTGATCTGCCAATTATTTCCTTAATTAACATCGTTCACATTTGGGTCGACAAGGTGTCAGAAAATCCACATCCTGTCGACGGTTCAATTTAGAAGTTTTATGCAAAGGACAGTCCAGAAGCCAAAGACAGGAAGCAGTAAGTAAAACTTCATTCATATAACACTCTTCTAAACCCAGATTACAATGTACTTTACACAAACAACAGAATGAAGATGAAGAAAACCAGCAAGTATTCACATCTGAGAAGCGAGAACACGTCAACCCTGAGTGTTCTAGCACAAAAATGTGTTTGTCAAACATTGAAAATAGCTGAAATTTTCACATCATTTCTCACATTTTCTCATCTCCCTCTGTTTTGACAGATATTACGTTTGTCACATGATTCTCGAGTGAGCAAGAACGATCATTTTGTGCATCACGACTTCATCAAAAAATCAAGATGACGTGGCATTTGTTGGTCCAGGACGTCTCCGCCTGACGACAGCACTTCATTCAAACGCTGTTCTATCACACGTTTTGACTTTATCAGAAACCTGCAGCGTCTGTGATGTGGATTCAGCACAGTTTCGATAATTCTTTGATTACTTTTGCCGCTCTGGCTGCAGCTGATGATTATTTCCTCTATCAATCGGAGCTGCCAATTATTTTTTTGAATTAAGCAATTAAGTTTTTAGTCGGTAAAGTGATGGAAAATGCACGTCACGTTGACATATTGAATTTTTTGTTGCGTGGAAGCCGAAGAAAATCAGGAAATGATGCCATGCGAGGAGCTAGAACCACCGATGTTTCTGTGTTTTCTTGATGATTCCATTAATAGTTTCGTCGATAAAATGCCAGAAAATAGTGACCGAGAGTCTTCAAATGTCTTATTTTGTCCGACCGACCATGACATTAAGTTAATGATCATTTAAAACAGAGAACAGCAGCAAATCCTCACATTGGAGAAGCTGCAACCAGTCAATGTCTGGAGTTCTAGCTCAAAAAAAGAGCGGACAGATTTTCTCTTTTTTCCTGTCCAAATCGATTAATCCGCCAATCTTTTGCAACTGATGTTGTTTTTTTCTCCTTGCAGTCTTCCTCCAGCCCTTCAGCTCCAATATAAACTGGCAACTTTAGCCAGAAGGCATCATGTCACATGATTTCTTGATTCAGCACTTTCACATCATCCTTCTCCTTCTCCTTCTCCCTCTTCCCCCTCGTTTGGCTTTTTTCATCACCTTTCTCCTCTCTCTTTTCCTGGGGGAGGGGGGATTTTTAGCATCCGACTTCTAATAAAGGCCTCCGAAGTAATTCTACCATCTGGGATGAGGGTCTCCCTTTTTTTCCCACTATTCGTAAAGCGGTGTGTGACAGGACGGATGAGCCGCAGCATCCTCGTGGGTCTGAGGCCAGAAGATCAGACGAGGCTGACCGTGTTTATCAGAACTGCAGCTTTCAAGTCCTGAAAGCTAACACGAGCAACAAAAAAAACAACCACCGAGCCGCATGAATACCAATGGAATGGATGAGCGTCCGCCCGGCGCTCTGCACTCCGGACACAGCCTCAGCCTCGGAGTCCAGATTTGCATGCTGTCTGAAAAGGTGCTGGCCTCGGGGCTCGAAAGAACAACAGCGATAAGCGACTCAGTTAACAATTACGCGCGGTTAATCGTACAATAATCGGAGCGATCAGAGCTGCAGATTAGCATTCATCTGAACCTGCTACAGGCTGGCCAAGGACAGAGCCGTGGGGCACCTGAACCACATTTACAACACCAAGCAGAGGCTTTACCTTAATCCTCCTGAAGCCACTCACTAGGAACACTATAGGATCCTCTGTCAGGGGGGCTTTCGTGGAAGATGAATGTTTGCTTTAAAGGGGCACTGTGTGGAAATTCAAATTTAATATTCACAATATCAATGAGGTGATGATACAAACTCAGAAATATGATTTTGTTTTTTCTAGAATGGAATAAACAAGCTGTTCTCCGAGGAAATTAAGGTTCCCAGAACAACGTTTGAAGCCAGAACGGTGGCAGGGTCCGCCACATATAAGTAAAACAGTATGAAGCTGTGTTGTCCTTTAGTGGCAGTTTGTTTATTCAGTTTATTCAGTCGTGAAAACAAAGCGAGTTTGCCTATTTAGTTCGTCAGTCCTCTGAAAACGACATACTGCAACTTTAATCCTGAATGTGTCGGCTGTGAGAAACATTCAAACGAAGCGTCTCGCTCTTCTCGTAAATTATGGCTTTTACATAGTCTTAGGCAGCGTTCAAGGACTCTGTCAGTGTGTGGGATGCAAAACCTCGACAAAGGGATGCTGAGAATCAAAGCGACATCCAGCGCACCTTTCATCAGATGCAGAGCTCAAGTCACAAAGGTCACACATTCTGCTCGACCCCTCAGCGGTGACATCACTTCAGCGAGAGCATATAGGACATTTTCATTCTTTAAACCAGAACATTCACACGAGTCACACACTGCTGCTGTTTGCATTCAGACATCTCAAAGCACTGACATTTTCTTTTTCTCTTTTAAAATAAGAAAAAATATTCTTCAAGCTCCTCTCCCTCCTGAAACTATTGACTGTGACGCCGGCGCTCAGGTTGTCATTAGACACTGAAAGTGGAAACGAATTTGCAGAACATGAAGATTTTTGCAGGAGTAAAAAAAAAAAGAAAAAAGAAAAGCCCTCTCAGGTGACGGGCGCACTCTGCCAGCACCACCAAGCGGCCGCGCGTCGCAAGGCAAAACGCAAAAACTTCTCAAAACTGATATTTACGTTCGTGGGGATTTTTTTTGGGATTCGTGCGCGAGTGCGAAACGATGGCGTGGTCCCCGTTTCGCGACACATTTCGACCGATTTTAACTTTAAAAACGGGCAGGAAAAAGTGAGGAGGGAACAAACACATCGCCGGAGTGTGTGTGCAGAAGCCTGTGATATCTCTGAATATGAATATTAATAATAATAAAAAAAAAAAAACAGACGCACAATCCAAAATAAATGTTTCGTCTTACCAAGTGAGGTGCCCAACTCCCGTTCATCTATGAGGAGCGAAGCTGCGCGTCTCGTCCCGCGGAGAAGAGTGCAAAAGGACAATAAAAGGGGAAAAGATGAGCTGAAGATGATATATCCTCAGTTGTGCTGTGTCACTTGTCGGGAGAAGAAAAAACAAAACAAAAGCGTGCCTCGGTTAAACTCCGTCTCTCTTCTCTCCCTCTCTCTGCAGAGATCCCTCTGCGCTCTCTGCCGTCCCTCCGGAGCCCCGTGTGCTATTTCTGCCCCACAGTGGAGCGCTCTGTGCCGGTGGCTCCTCGGCGCACGGCTTGTAATCGGACACCGCACTGTCGCGCTGCGCCACAGACAATGTGCCTCCGCTCTCTCTCTCTCTCTCTCTCTCTCTTTTTTCTT
Source organism: Lagodon rhomboides (assembly GCA_039737535.1). Taxonomy (NCBI): domain Eukaryota; kingdom Metazoa; phylum Chordata; class Actinopteri; order Spariformes; family Sparidae; genus Lagodon; species Lagodon rhomboides. The sequence continues at coordinate 14,291,139 of CM077803.1, forward strand.
TTGGGGAAGGTGGGGGTGCCAAAAGAAAAAAAAAAAACGTCGAGGAAAAAAAAAGAAGAAGAAGAAAAAAGAAAACTGTCCTTCAACAGAGAGCCTGCGCACGAGAATCCGGAGCGGAGGTGGACGATGTGTCCGGCGCTGCTCTCTCAGTCACAGCTGCGCATCTCAGCAGCGCGGGGTTTTGAAGGCTGAGGAGTGCGCCCCCACTTTGCGCGTCCACTCCAGCGGCAGCGGCGGCAGCGGCAGCGGCGAGGAGAGACGTGGCAGGCGGCGCACAGCTGTCCTGCAGGTGGAGGAGAGGAACACAGCCCCGCCAACCGCTGGAGGAGCTACAAGTGTGTTTGAGCGAGATCCTTCGACAGTTTGAGCTATTTTTGAGAGAGATCTCGACCGAGGCGCAGTACGGTGCTCCGGGAGATTAGACTCTCCTTGTGGCCGGTCTCTGCCAGGGAGGTCAGAGGTCAACACCAGCCTCAGGAAAGCACTCACCCGTTCAGGATAGCTTATTTGCAAGTGAATCCGGGAGTCTTGAGCTACAACTTGACGTATTTCTTAAAGGAAAACTTGTCTTTTAAAGCTGCACGTTGTAGTTCTGGGGAAGGAATTTTAATTAGGAGAGAGAGATCTTCACTGACAGATTTCAAAATAATAATAATAAAAAAAACTCTCTTTGTTTTCATGACTGAATAAAAAAAACTGAGCTTAAAGGACAACACAGTTTCATACTGTTTTAATTTGTTTATATGTGGCGGACCCTGCCACCTCTCCAGCTTCAAACAGTGTTCTGGGGACCTTATTTTCCTCTGAGAACAGCCTGTTTATTCACTTACGGAAAATTTCTATTATTACCTCATTAATGTTTTGAATATTAAAATCCGAACGTCATTCCTCCAACCAAGTGCCTCTAAAGTTTTTGCACCTTCATCCCGGTGTGAGCTCTAGCGACACCTTAAAGTTGATTATTTGAAAAGTTTGGAAAAGTGCACACTGAAGTGAGTTTACAGGTGTTGACAAGTACGACTGCGATGATTGGGGAAAAAAAGTAGCATAAAGCCTTTCGTGGCTCCAGAGGAAGCTGCATGTAGTCTGATAAACTGCCTCCAGTGATGTCACTCAGTGGCTAGGCTGCATTGTGGGTAATGTAGGCGCCAGGTTTTGGAAAGCAGTCTGGATTGTAACCAGAAAAACCTGATGCTTGCACAAAAATTGTATTGTGTTAGGTGGCCGGGAAAACACTGATAAGGAGTGTTGAATAAAAATGGTTTAATTTCAGCTGCATGCTCCACATTTTATTTTACGTGTGTCATGCGAGTGTCGGGGCCCTGCGCCAGTCCGGTATTATTCGTGTCTTTGTCTCGGTGTGCGTGGTCTTGACTACAACACGGCAAAATCCTCAAAAACTCGCGCTCTTTGTGACAAAGCTGGTAAAAAATTTCAGTTTGAAGGGCACTTAAGCAGCGAGGATACCGGGGCTCGATCCCTGCCATACATATCTGTAACCTGCAACCTCTTTTTTTAACAGAGAAAATAGGTTCATTCCTGTATTCAGCTCCGTTCTGAACTCTGCAAATGGATCCTTTCAGAGAGTAACTGTCTCATATGAGGTGGCGTCTGTGTGTGTTGAGTAGATAGAGAGTGGCAGCTCTGTGTTTCCCTGCCTTTGTGTGTTTTAATAGTGACATCCCCAGTTCAATTACCTATTTATCCCCCGGTGAATGAATGCAGCCTCTATCAAGCTCCAACAGCCCGGAGAGTGTCGTACACAGCTTTGGGGCTACGACAGCAAGTGTGTGTGTCTGTCTTTTTGACAGACACGTATAGCCGAGTCAACAACAGCTTGTTAATACGCCTCTTCGTTCAACAGGAACGTGCCTCAGTGAACGCCTCGGCTCCTGTATGCCCACATCTAAATTCAAATCAGGTAATTTTCATAAAAATGTCGCTACCCACGATTGAGGGGGGGTTGGGGAAGTAAAGCTGAGATTTACATTTCGAGTGGCCTCCGTGCAACTCTGGGAAACGCGTGGGTAACCTTTTCCTTTCTGTTGCTGCGCATGGAGACTCAAAGGGAGCAGATTCTGCTTTCTCAGAACATCAGAACAGATTGGATGAAAATGCAGCACGCCAAAGGCGGTGACAAATATAATGCGGAAACTCAATAAAACAATAAACTAACAAGAGGCTGGAGTCAAATGTTAGTTACAAAACCAGCTGTCAAATGTAAAAATTCATCTACCGAGAAGTGCTGTGACCTCCAGAACTTTTTCCTTCAGTGCTTCAGGAATTTCAGACTCTCTCTCTCTCTCTCCGCTCCGCATGGTTCGCCCTCTCCTACAATAGATGTTCTACTTCCTCACAGCCAAAAGCGTAACCCACAGAGCTCCGGCTCCCAACTTCAGAGCGAGGCTTCAGCTGTCTGCTGCTTCACGGAGCAGGTTTCATCAGTCAAAAACAATGCAGCCATCAGAGCCTCGGTGATGGATGATATCTGAGCACATTAGTTCATGATGGGGGGGCCGAGACAGAATGAATCAAACCCACACCGGCATTTAAGTCTCCTCTCCTGTGTATGTGTGTGTGTGTGTGTCTGTGTGTGTGCATTTGTGTGAATGTGAGTGCGGACACCTTTGTTGCTCAGCATCCGTGTTCTGATGTCAGGCTAACGCACTCAAGTTGCCAGGCAACCGCAAAAGATTCAGTTTCAGGAGGAGCCCACTATATTTCACCTGGTCATATAAGATCTCAGTAGGGTGTATCTGTGTGCTAGTGTGTGTGTGTGTGTGTGTGTGTGTGTGTGTGGGGGGGGGAGGTGTTTCATCTCTCAGCTTTTTGCACAAATGGGGTTTTCTAGATTATTTTAACTCTACTGTGCGGTGACCTTATAATATTTTCAAAGTCATAAAGAGACACCAAAGGCCAAGTTTTATCTGTACAGGGGAGGGAAGACATGCGGGGAATATTTCCAAGCTTTTTTTATTGATCTATTTCCTTCGCGTGAACGTGTCGTGGACGTAGGAAGCATTTTTAAATGTGGGTTTAAAGTGAATACATATTTGAATAGAGTAGATGTCATTTCATGTGCCTTTTAACAGGTGGTTTGATATTTTATCAGGCTATAATAGCATTAGAAAAAAATATTGGTAGGCCTAGATTTAGCAATTTCATCCAGAGGAAAGTGCCCCAGATCACATATGGTGCATTAATAAAAGCTTACCTGCCTTCATCCCATCTTGTTTACTTCACCTGTTCCTTCTATACCTATTCATTTCATCCCTCCCTCTGCTTTAGTCTCATTTGCCATCTTACTTTCCTCTTTCCAATCTACCTCGGGTACAAGGTAGCAGTAAAAACGTGGTATGGAGTTTCATTTATGTAGACATTCTCTCAATAAGCAAGCGAGTGGGACTTTTCCCACCGTCGTATAAAGGCTGTGACAGCCATGCGCGCGAAAAGTGTGCATCTGTAACGGCTCAGGTGCATGTTACCTGTGTCTGTATACATACCAACAGCAGGCCAACCTCTTGCTTCGGTGCCAATCCGCAGTTGACCGTAGCCGAGCCCCCGGCTCCCTCATCCAAAACACGCCATCTGTCATGCTGTTTCTCTGCCGCTTCGAGGCCCCGGGTCAGCTCGCACCTCGCGGACACAGCCAGCCAAAAAGCCAACCACTGGGATATGCAAAACACACACTGGCTCACTGACACATAAACGCAACATTTTTCTCGTGCGGAGGGGTTGGATGCCCCGCACACATGCATGACCGTGCGAGAACATTCGACTGACTCGGAGAGGTGAGAGCGCAGGTGAGCGAGGGAAGAGAAGGGGGTCATTTCCCAGAGGGGGTTTAAAAGAGAGGGGACATAAGGAAGAAGAGTGTGAGAAGACAGCAAGGGTGAGAGAGAGAAAAGCCGGCCAGCTGTGAAAGACTGCAGTCATTCTTCAGCCTCCAGCTCCATACCTGCAGACTCAATGAGCCATCCCACGCTGCAGCAGGGCCAAAGCCATGCGATTTCTCAGGCTTACTCAGCCTTACTGTGCCCCTGCAGCAGCATCATCCAGGGCCTTGTAGTGCCAGGACTCCGCAAAGTCTACTTTCACTGCCACGCTCCACGGGAGGAAGGATTGGACGATGATGCTGTAACTGTCACAGTGTCAGAGGAAGTATGTCTGCGACAGCGGGGACGGCAGTTCTGGAGGTGACAGACTCAGCAAAAGAGGATGAAGTTTCTGCGGGTGCAAATTCATCAGCTGAAGATCTGAGATAATACTTATTGATACTTTGACCCTTTACATCTTTTTCATCATGCTCGCGGCAAGGCAATGTCTGAAATATGTCAAAAGCCGCTGGCTGGACTTCAATCACATTTGTTGCAGACGTTCATGGTGCCCAGAGGATCAATTCGAATAACTTTGGTGATCTCCTGACATTTCCTGTAGCACTACCAGCTGATCAAATTTTCACTTATCCTGTGAAATATCTTAACATTTACTAAATGGACTGGCACAATTTTTTGTGCAGATATTCACGGTTCCCACATGATAAATCATAATGGCTTTGGTGATCCCCTGACTCTAGCGCCAGCAGCAGGTGGACGTTTTGAGTGAAATATCTCAACAGCTATTGGATGGACTGCCATGAACTTTGGTTTAAACATCCATGTGCCCTCAGGATGTATTCAAACACATGGGGGATCTCATCATCACACAAGCCAACGGTCCTTTTAACTTCATCGTCGCAGAGGAAGAAACAGAAACAACTAAAAGACTGTACATTATAACTTCATGAAGTTATTACAAACATCAGCTCTTTGTGAAGGGCTCTGCTTGCTATTGTCCTCCATTTTCGTAGCAAAACAACATTTCATTAACGTTAGCTTTGTTCACTGCAACCTACAACAAATGGCCTAATGTGCTTAAAGAACGTAAACTTTGTTCGAACAAAGGACAGAATTTCAAATAAAGCGTGACAGCCCTTATGTGGAGCTAAGAGCAGAGGAGCAGAACTCGACCAGCCACCAACAAATGTTAGCATGTTATGAAGTTCAGCTAAGATGATGAAAATCTCTGAGCTTTTTCAGTCTAATAAACACGTACGTAATGCCACAATCAAGTAAACCAGTGAAAATAGCTGCCATGAACATACCTCAGTCCAAGAAGGCTAACCAGCCCGGCAGTTACTGCTCACTGTGGATGTGTGCTTAATGCTAACATTACCTTAAGCTAACGTATGTTCTTTGGCTCTGCAGCAATGTATTGTTGTCGTCGCTAACTGTATTCAACTACCCCATGTCTCATTCACGCATAAGAAAATACTTAACATTATTATAAAGAACACACACAACTAACATTGGAATTGTTATTACTTACCGCTGCCAAGCTAACATGTTGTTATTGGGACAATTTGACAGCACTTCTCTGCCAGTCTTGTGCGATTAGCTCGCTATAGCTTTAGCAAGAGTTCTATATAAAAACAGGGCCAAAAATGCCAAACACCAAAACAAGCAGGCTAAAAGCTAAAGGCAAGCTTTAATGAAAGCCAATTGTCCAAAGTACAAAAATCCAAAACACAAGCACCAAAGGCTAGCATCAGAACAATAAAGAGCAAAAAACTAAACTCAGAGCAAACCAGAAACCAAACAGCATACAAACCAGTATAAGACGAGGACACAGGCTGCAAACGAAGGAAAAACACAACAGGGAGACTGGTACGAACAGCTGAGAAACGCAGGACACACTAGAAACGAAACAGACTAACCAATAAAGAATGAGGGGAAAACACAGGCTTAAATACACATGGAGGGATTAACTAATGAGACACAGGTGGACACAGAAAAGGGGCGGGAAAACCGACAAAGAGAGGAAGTGGAAAGTGAAGCATGTTGCACGAGGTTATACTTTCAACATAAAACAGGAAGTCGCAAAATGAAAAACACAACCCTTTATTGGTACATACGCAAGTAGGCCATCCGATCATTTAATTAGCATTTCTTATGTTAAGAGCTGTTCTACAAATATAACCAGAATGCTTCTAAAATAAATAACTCAGTGTCAGCATTGTTGTTTCCAGCAGGACTGACTGTCCTCGCTGGACATGTTAAACCAGGACTCCCTCTGTCGTAAAGAAGAGTCTGCCGCTGATTGAAGTTTTTACTTCCTGCTTTAACTTATAACATCATTATGAAAGTTTACTCCATCTTCATCTTGTTCTCACGGATCTGTTTAGTCTACCTCAGCCCCGCTATATGCGGTGTATGGGAATGATAGAGTGTTTTTGGGGCCCGGTCAGTCCAAAGGTAGGGAATGAATGGACTGCATGAGATAATGAAATGCAGCACCAGAGTCCATGGGGGTCATCTTTCTCGCTTTCTGTCCAGATTCTGGCCGGCTGTATTTGTCTTTGTCCTCCCCTCTATGGCCCATGATGGATAGTAAAAAGAATATGGCTGATGGTGAGAGTTTTTTTCTCACCCCTCTTCTTTTTTAGTATCTTCTTTTTTTTTTCGATCACCATTAGCGAAGTGGCAAAGTTAAGGGCTGGAGAGATGAACTCTGAAATTCAATCACGGGAATTGAAGGTTTGGAGGCGTGAGGTCCTGGCCCCATGGGCCGTTTGGAGATTGCTTCAGATTAATTAACGTCAAAATGGAGAGGGTGAGGCTGTGGAGGACAATTATGTATGTGACTGCTGGCCATGGTGTTTGCCATTCACAGCAAAGAGTGCAGTCTGCTGATTCTTCTCCGTGTTAGGAAGATATTTTATTCCCAGTCAGTAATTTTTAAGAAGCCCAAAGCAATTTAAGTGAAGATAAAGTAGGCAGAAGCTACCCATGGCTAAATGGATAGAAAAATAAAGCCACTTATGTAAGTACTCAAGGCGTGTATAATCCAGAGGAGCCATGGCGGGGAAAAAAAACTAGCGCCAACTCCTGTGCATCGTAATCTTCCAAAGGGACACCCGCAGTTAGATTGAGAATACCGCTCAATTAAAGCATTAAAATTTAATCTATTAAAGCTTTAAAATGTCCACTTAAGACATATGAACCACCACAGGACACCTAATGTGTATTGTTTGGCTCTTGTATTAGTGCTATCAGCTAAAACCATAACCCCGTCTGCTGAGAATCATCGTAGCCACTTTCCCCGCTTCCACTTCGTACTCTGTTGTGGTTTTTACATACCAGATTAAGCAGACAAATAAACTGCGCGCTGGATCTTGTGGCCACCGGGGTCCGGAGTGTTTGTTCACCGACGCTGACCAAACTGTCTCAGGAAACAACAGGAATAAATCTGCCCAATTTCTAACTCGGCATTTTGTTTCTCATGTTCCGGGGCGACTTCACCGGTCTCTTGCACTAACACACTCCAATGTCACATACGCAGACGCCAGCTCAATAAATGTATAAGAGCACACCCATGCGTACTTTTTTTCATACTGTGCCTCGGTCTCTGCTTTTCTTGCTCTCTCATGCAAACACAATTAGCAGCAACAGCCGCAGACGGACCGTCGCCGAGGGAGTCTGTGTTTGCGTGAACTGTGATGCACTCCAAGCAGGTGTGCACAGGAAACCAAGATTGGTCTTCATCGCTGCGCCGCGTATCCATCTCCAGAGTTTTGGAAACCTCGATTTATGTGTGTGCTTCTCGGGTCTGCGGAGGAGACGAAAAATGTCAAAATTCTGAGGAGCGTTCACAGTCTGCCAGTCGGACGGATTTACACAGACTGCAGAAACAGAGCCGCCCGGGAAAGAGATGTTTAACTTACATTATGAAATATATGCCGGCGGTAAATGTAGCACATGGCCGTGTTCCATGAGGCTGACAACGGCAACCAAAACTTGCATTAACTGATAATAATCACACACATTACCGGGGTATTATGGTTCCATATCATTCCCAGCAATGCAGATCCTGTTCGTAATGAGCCTGCAATATGGCACAGGAACTCATTAGAAGGAAGGCACCGCTGGAAATACAGACATCCATCATCTCTGCACGTCTCCTGTAGAGGCCAACTGCAAGGAAGTGTAACGCGCTATCCATTCTTTTCATGAGAAACAGGCTTTGTTGACAAGCAAGGGGGTGCTCGGGTAATTGTTTTTGCCTCAGTTTAGACAAGTTAATTAATTTCAATTACTCTCAGCTCTCCGGCTGGAGGTTAGAAGTCAGCGCCGGACGCGGCTGTGCGGGGGAAGGTAGAGTCTTGATATTTGTTTTTCCATTCATCAAAGAAGACATAACTGCACGTCAGTTTGGAGATTTACCTGTGAATATATTCAGACAGGCGTCCCTCTGAAGTGTTCTTAAGAGCTGTTCTGCCTACTGATGGAGAGAGAGGGAGCTCAGGAGAGTCTGCCCGTCTCCACACAGCAGAACGGGAACCGTCAAAATAGCATTATAAGATGGAAGCACCTGCTTGTTTAGGCCACTCTGCAAAAAAGGAGGAAACTCTTTTCGCTTCGGCTTTGAACACGGCTCCCCCCCCCTCCCCCCGTGCCGCTGCCGCCAACACACCTCCCGCGGTCACTTTCACCTTTCCACATCTTTTGAGGCATGCCTTTGGACAAGATGAAAGCAAACGTCTGAACACTTCAGTCAGGGTGCGATAGACAAACTATACGGTGGGAGCCCGTGTGAAGCAAAGTGCCTCTAAAAGCAAGAATTCAAAGGAGAACAAGAGAGGACTGACAGTCCGTAATGGTTTAATGGCGGCGGCCAGACCGCATGCCTTTGCTTTAAATTGAAAAGGCGTCGTCACATGCTGGAATAAGAATTTTTAGCAGAAACATACTCCAGTGAGCAGAGAGATGTGGCTGTGTTAAGTGGGCCGATATGAACGGCATAATAAGGAAGTCGCGTAACTAATCAGTCCGAGTAATTGGTAATAGACTCAAAGGTGGTGACACAACCGTGTGGTCTCATACCTGTCTAAAATCCTCAACTACACCACCTTCTTTTAAATTAAAGCCATTTGAGAAACTCAAATATTATTAAAGCAACATTATGTAACTTTTCTTTTTACCTCCTGACTCCTTCACATCCTGTTGATCATGTCGTTTTTGTCATTTTGGAGTGCTTTAAAACCAAATCTCTGACGCACTGCTCCTTTAATCAGAGGAACGACATTTCAGCCCGCACAGTCGACAATATTTCGAAAATTCATTTAAACCCTGGAGCGAGTTAAGTGGCATCAGTCAGGGAAGACGTCGATTATGTGAGATGATATTTAGCAGCCTGTAGTGAATAGACCTGCTCTGATGTTGCAGTGTTCAATATTAGATCTTCGGCGGGTTTGTTTCAGCAATAACAGCCTCTACAGCAATTAGTCATACATCTGCTTCCTCAGCACTCAGCAGTGTTCAACACCTAATGGAGACTGTTCCATATGCGAGGCATTTTGTCAGCCGTTGCCAGGAGATAAATGCCAGTGTGGTTTTTCGCGAGTGCTCGACGTATACAGCCCCGGGCCTTTCAAAAGTATTCTATAGCAGTGTGAATCATGCTGTGGATAGATCAGTGAATATTACAAGCTGTTTGCAACAGATTTAATGAATTAAATATTTATTTCCTCCCGATCCATTATTAATTTAGACGTTCATCAGATGTCTGGGAGAGTCAACAGCAGTAATGGGGGGCTCGTGGAGACGCTCATATTGAAGCCAATCATGTTCGGAAAAAAAATGTCCGTGCGCTTTCATTAGACCGGAATGCGTTCGGTTGCCCTGTGTGATGATAACTTCGCCGAAATGATCTCTGCGAGTCTACATTTTAAGAAGCAAAGTCGCAATTACGCCTTAATTGTATACTTGAGAGCTTTCCCGCAGGAAGAGCACTGATTTCCCAAGTGTGACCTCGTGGTTGGAAAAGGCAGCGGGCTGAATAAACAGCCTGACTTTGGCGCTTTGTCGAGCCAAGTGCACACTCCTCACTTGTATTACCATAATGGCTACAAGGGGCCCAATCAACGCCCTGATTGATTGGTTAATTGCTCTGAATCCGTCAACTGTACCCCGATGACCGACTGGTGTCGCCTCGGGGACCGTGGGGGTTTGTGTCAACATTTCCCCACGCCATCTCATTCATTCCTTCTCTCTGCCACTCGCCTACGGAGCGTGAAGCATGAGATTGGATTTACAGTGTAATGGAATAAAGCACATTGTTTCTCATCTGCGAGCGAGGAGGATAGAGCCGATAAACCCCCCCCTCGGCTTGCCCGGCTGGAAAGTTGATCAAAAAAGCCGCGCGCACGGGGAGGGAGGGAGGGATTGTGTTCTTTCCTGCCTTCCCTGTTCAGTTTACTTCGCCCAGAAGCGCGCGCGTCCTCGGGTTTCCAGGGCGCTGCCGCCATCGATTCGCTCCGCCGTCTTTCGCTTGGTAGTTTTTGGCGGGAAGAGCAGGAGTGAGGTAAAAAGAGGTCATCATCAAGAGATCAAAGGCGCCGACGTGACAGGTGTTGTGTTTTTCTCCGAGAAGCTTGTCATGCAATTTGCATGGAGGCAGACGTGGTGAAGTCCGTACACCCTCGCTGAGGTCATTGTTGTGGCAGCTGTGATGAAGATTACTCAGCGCTTCTTGGCATCCGCGCCAACCCGACGTGAAACTCAATCAGGGGGAATAAAATTATCTGCTTTTTCTTTTTTAGATCCGTACGGAACGTCCATTTTTCTCTCCGACTCCCAACCTTTATTTCCATTCACGGACTTTCATCTCCGTGAATAGAGTGCCATTATCAGTTAATTAACTCTTATCTGCCTTACTATTACAATAACACTTCCCCGTGTCACACTGGAGCATAATCTGCTTAAGTTACAATGTCGCCGCTGCCATCTCTGAACACAGCTTTACTTAACTTCCATATGCGCGAGGTGAAATCAGGGAGAAGAACATCTATTCGCTCGGGCTGAAGCAATGAGAGCGGAAGGTCGGACTAGATGTAATTAGTCAGAATCCTAATGACTTTTGGAAACTGGCGCCGGCAGTCTGTCGCTCAATTTATGCTCTTGACTTTTCGGTTGCTCTTTATCAGTGTGATACTGCAGAAGTTAATCACTATCTCGTTACTATGTACAGCGCTCGGTTGGAGGCTGCAGGTGCCACGGGCTGGAAAGAATGTAATAATAACAATGGAAATTAGCATTTTAATGCATTTTAATTGCATTGTAAATGATAGGGCTTTCATCCACACTGTTGTAAATGAGACGTAGAGTAAATCCAGTCCCTTACCTGGTTCTTTGTGGAGCGAAGAAACGCAGAACAATGGCGCTGAAATGACGCAGGTGCCGGTCTAATGAGAAAATGAAAGAGCTGACGTTTGCAAACACTCTCCGCTTGATTCAATCTTAGAACGGAGAGGGTAAACAGAGGGGTTTTCTTTAATTTCGATTATTAACTTGTTTCAAGACTTTGAAACTCAGTTAGTATTAAGCCTCGCAAATCACCAGGAGCTAAAGCGAGGAGGCGGCAGAGAGAGAGAGAACGAGACAAAAACTCATTTAGTGCCATTGTGAGCGTGTTACCGTGCTGAGTTTAGCATTTCAGATGAGTTGAGATAATCCTTCATTAACCCCCAGAGGGGAAATCCAGCTGGTACAGGACAGAAATAATCACAGAGAGATACAGAAGTTAAAAATAAAAGTGAAAATATGAACAGAATAAGACAGAAACTACAGAGAGCAATCAAAGGTGCACTATGCATCTAATTTTTACCATTGATTTACTGTTAGTAAATAGTACCACATGTTAAATATCAAATGAAAGCATAGTATGCATACAGCACTTGTGAAGGGGTCGGGGCACTCTTGAGTGGGGTGGTGACTAATTGTATCAGGGGCCATGACACCCCCTGGACCCCCTTGGGAGTGTCACTGGAGACCAAAAAATAAATATGAAGATTTATGCCCTGCAACATGAGACATTGACAAGTATTTGAGAAAATGACCCACAGATGAATAAATTAGAGAACGTCAGGGGCTCCAGACAAAACTCATTAAGGTGCACCCGCGAATCCATTTTAGTTTAATTTCTTAACACATTATGTCAATGATTGTAAACAGAAATAAAGGTGAAAAAAATTACAATAACCTCAAATTACAAAATTTTAGGTGCATCGGTGCGACCGCTCTCCTCTACAAACTTCAGTAGCACTAAAAACTGCTTCCTTGATAGTTCCTGCGACAAAAGGTGTCTCCAGGACCAAATGTTGTCATCACGGCGCACACATACGGACTCACGGGGTGAAAACATTACTAATCGATGATGTCGCGGCTGATAATCGTGAAAATGTAGCGTTGGAAATTAGCTGCTGAAAGGCCGAGGACGTGCTCGCCGTGCTTTAACTACAAACGAGGCACAGGTGTTATTTCTGGATTCAGATTAAATAACAAACAGCAGTTACATTTATAGCATCAGACAAACTTGGAGGAAAACTTTCCTCACTCGCCAGATTCCCTCCAGAACGCACCCTCGTGCTGTCTGATATAATATTCTAAATGGATGTAGAGGTCGGGCAAACAAAGACAGGTGCTGACGAATCATATCTTTTAATCTCACATCTTATTAGACAGAATCTCCCACATCAGCAGGGTTGGCCAACATGCCACATCAAACAGAGTGTAGGAGTGGACGCGTCCATCCTAATTAGTGTGATAGAGCGCTGATATGCGAGTGATCTGAGAACACAGACACGCACACACACACCTTGAGCCCAACTCTAATTCCCTGCTGTCTCGCTCACGTTCCAAGTATATCCCTGGCAATGGAAGCATGAAAAACCTTGGCACGATCAAACTCATTAAAATACATAGAGGCTGATGTGTAAATACGCAAACATAAAGCACAGCTGTAGTTTTATGACATCCCTTCACACGCACACACGCTCAAAGTATATTCCTGGTGATGGCTGAGAGAGCAGTCTTGGCACATGAAGCCGAATTCTGCACTGTCATCTGAGCGGGTCTGACTGCCTGTCATCGTCAGTGGACTCACACTTCAAGTCTGTAAGTTGTTTCTCTGAAGGGGCTCCAGTTACTCAGCAAGTATAGTTTGGCTCAAACGTCAGGATTCAATTAAAATGTAAATTCTCGCTAAGCTGATAAACGGGAACAACAGTGCACCCGGTTCCTCGGGCGCCAGACAGGAGGCGTCTTTTCTTTTTCCTTTTTTTTCCTAACGACAGGAGTCGGGTGTTGTTGTGCGGGACAGCGTGCGAGCAAACGAGGCCCAGCAGGTAAAATTAGGAAATTAGCATAAGGTCAGAGGTCGGCAGGACTCGGGCCATTCTCAGGGATTCGCTGCTGTTTTTTTCCCTCGCCGCTTCTCTCGCTTCCTGCACACCATGTATCTTCTGTGGTCTTTGTCTGCTGTATTGACAGCTCCCAGAAAGAAAAAAAAAAACTCAATCTGGTCTGCACCTGAGCCCTTTGAAGTTCCTCTACAAACTGCACAAGCCGAGAGACACTGTTTGCAGGGAGCTGACACACTTCGTCGACTCATGGTAGTTTTTTTTTTTTTTTCTTCTTTTCAAAAAAGTCAGCAATGCACGTCACGTCAAAAACTCAATACGCTGAAGGGCAAACGCAACACTTTGGAACGCTGAATCCAGATAAGAATTACTACATTTTCTGCAAGTATTTCCAAACTGTTTCTGCACCAGCTCTCGGCTGGTTTTTTCTTGACAGCGCTGAAGGAGCACCAGCGGGATAGATGAATGCTGTGCTTCACAGGCCAACGCCGAGGCGAGCGGCAGGTCCTCCAGGACGAGTTTGTAATTTTCATCATTCAGATTCGGCGAGTGGTGGATATAAGTCACAAACTCACTTGCCTGGATGACAACTTTCCATTTGGAGACATTTCCTGGGATTAAAAATGCAAAATGTATTGACTCCAGTGACCAACAAATTACCTTCCTGGAGGATGCCGCTGCTCCCTGGGGCGACGATGAGCACCGGGGCCGTGGAATAACAGGTCCTGAGGAAAACTAGGAAAGATTATGTCTTGAAATGAAAATTCACTGCCACATCATTCTGCTCAAACATATGCCTGCGTGCACCAGGTGCTCATAGTCCCCTCCTGACATTCAGACATCCTCACTTATCCTGTCATCACACAGACACAACAGCAGCCGTGTCCCTGCCCTCTAGATTATATCTATAGTGGCAGGCCAAGGAGAACTGATGAACCTGCTTATCATGCTGTTGACACTTGATGTTGATGACTGCCAGTATGGACGGCAGTATTTAAAAAAAAGAAAAAAAAAACACTGTGTGAGGCAAACCACACACTCAGTCCTTTAACTGAAGAGAAAATATATCTCCCTCCTTCATGTGACATTACATTGTCTGACCTGACCAATCAGTGAATAACATCTCTCTTTAACAATCCGTGTTTTCCGTATGATGATTACTGAAGAATTAAGAAAATGTAGGATAAATCATGCAACCACAAAGATTGACAACTGGCATAAATACGCAAATCCTTCACTTGAAGATGCAATATGTACGAATTTTTGTTTTAAGAATTCAAAAATGTACCAAATTTATCAACAGCATGTGAAGACAGAACAGTTATGACGTTATGTCAATGATGGCTATGTATTGCTTGAGATAACTACAAAGTAGCATGCTAACCAGCTAGCCCCGTGCCTGAAATCCTAGGTCCAAAGCTCCTGTGCAAGCGGTGTAAACATGAACACTCCCCTGTTAGTCTGGCTGAATGCACTGCTAACTGAGCTAACTAGCTAACAGTAACTATGGTCATGGAACAGAATATCAATCAATCAATCAATCAAACTTTATTTATAAAGCACTTTTCATACATAAAAATGTAGCACAAAGTGCTTTACATGTTTAAAAGCAGCCCCCACCCCCGCCCCACCCCAGCAACAGACAGACACACACACACACACACACACACACACACACACACACGCACACGCATACATACACATAGATCAATAAAGTAAACTTAGAAACATGTGGCTGAGTACAGAGGAGCCAGGTCAGGAAACACTATCACAGGAGGTCGTCTGCACCAGGCGCTGCTCACAGCCCACGACCAGGACGCCTCCACCCGGGCGCCCATCAAGCTACAGGCCAGCGAGGGGCCCACAGCAGTGGAGCACTGCCGCAGACCCCCAATGGCCAAGCCGATGTTTGCCACGGGTCAGAGACATCCCAGCCAGAGTCGATCACAGCCCCCAGTGCAGACGGCCCCCACCGAGGAAACACTAGAGATAGGGAATAAAACATAAAAACTACTGGAGATAAGGAATAAAAGCATAAAACTACATAGGCTAAGAACATAAAATAAACAAATAAATAAAATAAAGTAACATAGAGATAA
This sequence comes from Lagodon rhomboides, assembly GCA_039737535.1. Classification (NCBI taxonomy): domain Eukaryota; kingdom Metazoa; phylum Chordata; class Actinopteri; order Spariformes; family Sparidae; genus Lagodon; species Lagodon rhomboides. The sequence goes on from CM077803.1 coordinate 14,306,475, forward strand.
CTAAAATGAAGTCTATCATAAAAAGTAAAAAGAATAGACATAACAGAATAGAAACTGACTAAGATAAATAAATAAATTAATAAATACATAATAAATAATAAATAAATAAATAAATAATAAATGAATACAGCTAGAATAGCTAGAATACAGCTAGCAGCAGTTAGCATTTCTTACATATTTCACCTTTAAAGGGGACTTATTGTGCTTTTTGGTCTTTTTCTTTAAAGACATTTTTTTTAAAGAAATTACAGCAGATAAGGTGATAATTGAGTCTTGCCAGAGAGTCTTTGTAGCTTGGACCCCGAATTTGTGACCGAGACAGACGCCTGGTGGCTGATGAATCTGCGAAGGCGGTGGGCGGTGATGGGGAGGCGGAGGGGAAACTCAAAACAGGAGCACGAATGAACTGAAGGCGGTGCGGGGATTCTTTTCAAAAGGATGGAAGAAGTATTGAAAGGCGAACAGTGAAGGTGTGACACTGTGCTAACGTTTAGATGTGAGCGGCTGAAGTGAACAGCTGGATTTAACAGCCAGAGATAACTGAGTGAGCATGTGTGAGAGGACTGAATGACAGGATGGTGAGAGTAATAAACCAAAGGCCCAAGCTTTCTGAGTGAACCTTTTCGAAGGGCTTCATTAGTCATACAGCAGGTGAAAACATTCACCTGAGGAGTCACGCTTCCATTAGTTTTAATGAGGGTCAATGCAGTTCCAGGAAGTAGGTCTGTTTGCTTCAATTAAACTTCAGATCTTGTTTTTTGAGATAAACACTGACTCTCAGATGCATGAAGGAAGCTCGCTCTCTGGCTCAATTAACACACATGTGCTGGGGGACAATCCAGTATTTGGTATCTATTAACTCATGAGACAGTGCAGTGTAAAGCCTTACCTCAAGACATTTAACAAACACAGTTTTAGCATTCTTCCCCATTGATTCAAATGCAATATTTCATGTGATCTACAATTTTCAAACTTGTACTGTTAGACACTTGTCCACATCAGATGTAAGGACCTAGGACCAATCAGAACAAACGCTGAGGTATTGGACACCTGATGACGTGTATTGTGTGTTGCAGAGATATCTACTTAAGTTAGCATGCTAACTAGCTAGCCGTCCCAGTCCGAAGCTCCCGTGCTAGCAGTGTGAACAGCAACACTTCCATGGTGCTCCGAGCTCCCAGTCCCGATTGCTAGCTGCACTGCTAACTGAGCTAACTGAGCTAGCTAACTAACTAACAACAGCTACAGTTAGTAAGCAGTTAGCGGCTACTCTAGTAATATGCTGCCCCCTATCTGTTTGAAGGATGAATTTCGACGGACAGCATATTCTTACGTATCGCACCTTTAAGTAAAAGTACTAACAAAACAAAAGGGCTTGAATGAAGAGAATATACAGAAGATCTGTCAGCGTACATTTAAATGTACTTTAAATGTTAAAAGTAAAAGTACTGGTCGTACAGTAAAGCATCCCCTGTGACCGCTGGAAGTGGAGCTTGTTTCACCTGCTTTCTATTCAGTTTGTTCGCTCTGTCCAGTGGTTCCCAACCTGAGGATCGGGGTCACGAGATAAATCTGCGGGGTCGTGAGATGATTCATGAAAGGGAGGGGAAAGTTCTGATAAGGAAATTTGTATTCATTGTTTGTAATGTTCTGTGAAGTTTGCTTTTTTTGTGTGTGTTTTACCTCTATAGGCTTCAAACGGTTGAAACATCTGAAAAGTTTAGAGAAAAAATGTCTTTGTTCTTTGGTGAAACTGCTAAGTGCTAACAACTCATAAACACGTGCAACGTGACAAGAATGCAAGTAGGCACTGTGTTTTGTAACCAATTGTTTAATCTCTGCCATTATGTTTTAAATGCTTATCATACATGTTTTTGTAAAGTAGGTATAACTACACCTGTTCAACAAATAGAGTTGAGTAAAGAGTAAAGTATTGTTAAAGTACATCAAAAAAAGGATCCGAACGCAGACACAGAGGCAGGCAGGTTGAATAACAAAAAGCCAGCTTTCATGATAAGCTGAAGTTCAGAATCCAAAATGCAAGAAACAAAAAGCAGGCAAAAGAAAGTCCCGAAGAACAAAGTGGGGACACAGGGGACGAGGAGACGCAGGGTAAACGGATCAACAAAGAGTGAAGGAAAACACAGACACACATGGGCAAACAAACAAGTGAGACACAGGTGTGCGCAGAAAAAAGGGCAGGAAAACAGACAAAGACAGGAAGTGGGAAGAAACTATGACACATAATCTACAAGATAAAACAGGAAATACCTCCTTTATTCATAGAATAAACATTTCAAGTAAAAAATGTACTTGAATACATGTTCTGGCTTACTTTCATGTTTATCATGACTTTACATTTGCATTTTCCTGCTTTTCTGTGCCACTGAAATGCCGCAGCTTATAGTCAAAACTATGAGTGACAGCTGGAAACATGACGAAACACTGACGCAAATACATTTTGTATCTTTATGTCTGCAGCCTGATCTGTAAGCTCTGTGCGCCCGATGAGAGAGAAACCGTGGACAAAGATGTCACCCTCCTGCAATATTCACTCTGAGGTTATAACCACATAATAACATGATATGGTTTGAAAAAAGACGATTTGCCGGAGGGGCTGCTGAGGAACTGAAGCTTATCGAGCATGCTCAGTTATTAATATGTAATGACAATGGGAGCAGTTCCCATTCATTATTGTTTTATATTCTCTGAATACACATTGCAAACTGTAATTAATTGGATATTTGACGGCGTCACCCTGAACCACTCTGACAAGTTTAAATAAGACACAGGAGAAGAATTGATGAAGGTGTTCGGACGGAGAAAAGGAGGAAATCTATTAGCAGTTAAATGACCTGAAAAAACTCATTAACGTTCCCTCTGTGGCGTGTTGTCATGTTATACTGTCCTTGTAATATGAATGTGCCGCAAGATGAAAAATTTAAACGGTGTAAAATAACACCTTTGGTCCGCCCGGTGATGGGCATCCTCGTCTGAAATGACTTTGAGGAGGGGGGGGGATCAGTTAACAGAAGTATTATTTTGATTTTTTCTGACACCTTATCCATCCTCACCCATAACTGGAATGTATGCATGCGGGGGAAAAAAGGCCCGTCGTCTGTAAGAGGCTCTTGAAGTGCAATACATCTTTGACAAGACAACGGAGGGTAATTGAGCCGTCGCTTCTGATTCTCAACCGGCCTTGAAGACCTCGATCATCTCGAGAGAGATGGGGGGGGGGTTCAGTGAACATCCTTGAGGAGAGTGTTGTATCTATTATACAGCTGTTCATACCGAGATGTAATGATTAGTAAAGCAGTTTTACGTGATGGATAGTTGCCTGTTTTTCCAAAATGCAAATATTTCCCCTGAAAGCATCAATTACTCAAAGCTAGTAGAGGAGAGCGCTGCACAGAGGAGTGACATGCACAGACTGCTCATCTCACTGTATTAACACTGACTGCAGATATACTCTCACACATGAATCAATGATTAAAAGGCTTCACTCGTGATGGATTGCCTTCGTTTCAATGTTTAGAGTGATATCCGAATAACAGCCACAAAACAATAAATAATCCATAAAGCGTGCGAGTAAATATATATGAGGCAAGAGAGCGGTTTCACATTTATTTACTGTTGTTCTGTGGCTCGTTCTTCTTCTTGTCCTCTCACATTTAATATTTTGCTTACCCCCCCCCCGCCAAAAAAAAGAAGAGCCCCATAATCAAGTGTATGCACAGTGCGAGTTGTTCCAGCTCGGCCTCATTTGTATGCAGCCGGGTGAGGCAGCAGCTGAGAGGCTATGATATGAGAAATGGACGTCCTTGGGTATCTACTCTGCTGTACATTCCACAAGAGGGCCCCCACAATTGATCTCGATCGAGCCCAATTATTTTTTGTCCCATCTTGAGGTGTAACACTTTGGAACAAATGTCCGATGCTGTTCCCCCGTCGCGAGAATGTGCGATAAAAGACATCAATCTGTACTGATGTGATACCAACAGCACTTCTTGCGTCTCACTGCCGTCTCAGGGCTCAAGCAACAGGTGCAGGCTGATCAGACAGGATCATCGTCGGTGCAATACTGCCCTCTAGTGGCATGTCACAGGTTTTGCCTTAAGCGCAAGCTCATGCTCATTTCACTGTAATCACCTGTCGTGTCCATACAGGCTGTGAAGGGGATCAGTTCCTGACAGGATTCTGATAACAGATGGAGGATTAAATTAAGATAATTAAGTCAATCCAAAGGTAATGTGAGGCTTCAGCAGTCTGAGCTGGACAAATCAACCAAGTGTTGTTCAAAGTTGTGCGCTTTTTGGCATAAAGTTGCCTCTTTTCGCCCTAAAAGGGCTGTGACCTTTGAAGCTGCTCGCTAGATTTTTGTAAATCATGACAGCAGAAGCCTCATACCAACACCAGCAGGTAAAAGCAGAAGTCAGTGTGGATTAAACTGCAGATAACCTTTCATTTCCTTCAGGCGTTTGATGATGGCATTTTTCAAATTTCCGGTCCATTTCGAATGTTTACATACAGTGCTATTCTAAAAATGATATTCAAAACCCGGCATGAAACAAAATCACAGTACCTCAGGCTGGGAAAAATGTGAATAGAGAAAAAAAGACGGGGACTTCCTGAGCGACAGACCAAAAGCCACAGCTCAGATTCTACACACTCCTATCGTACAGGTCGTCTGCAGGAACCGAGATAAAACTTGAAGTGAGAGTCACAGTTGGTGGTTGGAAAAACACACCCCGGTCAATCCTTAATATACTGTATATGCAGTGTATACAGACATGTGAACATGCAGATACACTGTTGTAAAAGTATATCTGATATTACTATATATTAAGAGTCATTTGGGGCATTTAATGTACAAACTGTAAGTATGAAACTTACAAGTAAAAGTAAACATATATATATATTGACATGTATTTGTGTACTGTACACTATGGGTCAACCAATTATGGATCGATATTCAGCTTTTTTTCTGATTTTTGGAATCTGTGAAATCTTTATTTTCGATGAGATTGCCGACAAAATAAACACATTTAAAAATGTGCTACTATGTAAGCTGCATAGTAACTAGTAACTCAATCTATTAGATTAATGCAGTGGAGTAAGAAGTACAATGGTACAGTAAATAGCACAAGTATCTAAGGATTATAGCCTACTTAAGACTGTATGCGGTATATCACCACCTCCCTCAAGTGTATAAATGATTGCATTAATAATTCAGTATTTATTCCATATTTGTATTTATGGCACTCGGCACCCTTGCGCTAATGTATTCGTGTTTACAACTTACTTGGACTTGTTTGTTGTTTATTATCGCTGCTTTACACACTGTATATATTTTATATACGCATCTGTTTTTTCCCCACTTGTACAAACACAAATCACAGTTCAGAACTTGTTTGTGCCCATCTCGGTTCTGCTTTGTTGTTCCTTAGGTGCGTCTATTTTTATCTAGCTTCCACAAAGTTTTTCTTGAAACTGAAAGAACACACTGAAAATTCAGATTTGTTGTGTGTCTTCCTTCCTCCGACTTTTTATACTTCCTTTTTTATATTCATATTTCCATATGGAATTTAGTTTTTATTCTATATCCTTAGTTGTTGCACCAAAGAGAGTTGCACTCTTAATTTCGTCCTATGTTTAACTTACAATAACAATAAAGGCGTTCTTAATGTAGTAAAGTATATAAAGCACACATTCTTGATCAGTATCAACCAATGAAGCTGATCCTGAACAGCTAGTTAACTGGCCTCATCCCGTGCATTTTAAAGGGCACTCCAGGCAATTTTACACATGGTTCTGTTTACTCGTCTCAGGTGGTACAGCTCAACCTGTACATACAGTTCTATAATGTCTTCTGTGGCTCTGGAGGGAAATCCCCAAGGTTTGAGGAAATAACCCTGATTATGTCATCAGGGTTGACTCGGTGTGGGCTTGAACTAGCCCTACTAACCCTCCAACACCCACACCAACATACTATTTAGTGTGTCAGAAAAAGATTTAGTATGTATCTGAATGCAGTATAAATACCAGGAAGTCCTACCTCATCTGATAGCATCTTGCAGTATGCAAGCAAGCAAGCTTTTCTGGCTATTCTACGCCATGGCGTGTCACGCGATCATAAACAAAGCCGAGAGAGCACAAACATTTGACAGATCACTGACAGATGTCAGCTCGTTTTGCAGAACGACAGATGAGAGGACATTTAAGTGGGAGTACAACGATCTTCGTACTGCAAAATTTCTTGCTGAGGATGCGATGGCTTTAGGAGCAACAGGGTCAGTATTCAAGGCGCACTGTCATGACGAAGAAGTACGCCCCAATTGTATACATACTGCATGCCACAGTATGTACTTTGTGAGGGCAGCTGCAGCATGTACTAAAAGTATGCAATTCGGAATACACCGTAAGTAGTCATCCAAGAAGCAGGAGTGCTCTAGTGAAGTATGCAGTTGAGTTGCATTATGGGAAATGCAAGATCCAATCTTTTAGTAGGAGCAGCTTACACTAGAGACCAAAAACACCCTTCAGCTAAAAATAGAATTGGTACACCCACCCCAAAATAACATGAGCAGAAACAAATCATCTGGAAAGAGTGTGTTGATAAGTAAATGAAGTGTACTTTGGAGCCACAGTGTAGCTATTGTTCCTCTACAGTGCAGGAACATTATTTAGAAGTAGCTTCACAGTTAAGCAAGAAAACAACAACAGAAAGATTATAAACAACAGTTTAATACAGAAGACGCATTTTCCCCCGAAACAGAAGGAAAAAAAATAATAATCGAATTTCCCTCAACTCACAAAGCTACTGACTGGGGGAATCTGACGCCAACAACCACGGGAATGAACGTGAAATCAACAAACAGGACGTATGTTACAGTAGGAGCCTGTAACGCTACAGTTTAGGTAGATCGTCATCATGCTGCTGCTACGTTAGTGACGTCAACCAGAGTTCAAAGTTCAGGTTTGTCCACTGCAGCTTCTTGTTGCATACACAGAAAAGGGTTTTCAAAAGGCATCAGTGACGGACGCTCCACGATTTGTCATCACAATACGAGGGATTATCATTAAAACACACTTTATGCACTTTTCCCAAAAGTCCCAAAATACATTTATACAGCATTACATTTGTTTTACTTTCTCTTATTATTATTTTTTTTTGTAATTGTTCAGAGTCTGTACACTGATTATATTGTTGCGGAAACAAACACGGGAGGTGGATCATTTCGAGCATCTCCTAACAGTGTCATTAACAGATTATTTGAAATGCAGTGACAGGAAAAACAAAGCAAAAAAGGCACAGTAATCATGTTTCCCAAAGCAATGCAATAAGAGGAAATACAAACGAAGAATGCGCTGACCTCTACCAGCCTGTGGTAGATCGACACGAAGATCACAAGGAACACAAGCGGCTGTTAAAAACATTTTTTGGTTAGTCGTCATTTTGCAACATCATGAAGAGAATAACTGAGTTTTGTTGATGATTTTTTTTTAAAATAATGCAGCCTTAAGCTCCGTTTCATGAAATGTTTTAAGCCTTAGCTCAGTCATGTGTATCTTTATCAATGATTGTTACACATTTTGTAATTGGATAGTATTTTTCCTCAATTCACCACCTTAGCTCAAAATTACAATTCGTAACATCAAATCTGATTATCTGACAGCTCGATCTACAACTACGGCACATTTGTTTCCATACGTGTTAAGGTACAAAGCACAACTTGTCCTCACACTTCTGAGGACCTTTGATCCGATTCGACAACAAAATAACAAAACTTGTGTTTATACTGTTTGAACACACACTTTCCGGCTTACAGGTGCCCATGTGAAGCAGTCACAGACAGAACGCAGCAGTAGGGGTGATAACATACACAAAAAAAAAAAAACAGCCTTGCGTCTACTGCCGTGAATCGTTCATTTATCTCATCGGCTCGTCCTCGCTCACTTCCATTCACAGATCTAATAGGTGTCTGAATTGCATAAATGTGCCAGTATAATCACCGTGATGTATTAAAACAGAGCCAGCTATGCTAATGAGTCCATTACTTTAAACAATTAGAGCAGTCATTATCAGATAGTTCTCCGTCAACATACTTTGTGTTCCAATAATACATGCGCAGCATTAATGAAGCATTGAGAGCGACAGATCGAAGAAGTCGAAAGACAATTTATTCAATATGCACACGTGTGCAGCAAATTGCCAGAAAATCGAATTAGTCTGATAGGAAATTTCAAGCGTCGACTGTTATTGAATTACTGTTTTGAGAACAATGTCTACAGATACGTACAGAGGAAAAAATGTCCATGTACCACAGAGGCAGGAACTAAAAACTGTCCAAGCATCTACTCATTTCCCCAACCGCGCTGTTAGGATGAGGAAATTGTTTTAGATCTGTGACAGGAAGTGGCCTCAGACAAACAAACAGAACACCTTTTAAGGTATCTTTGTCTCTGCTATCTCACCGACTGCCTCTGAGCTTAGAGGTCAGCGGTATCATCCTCCTCCTCGCTGACAGGCAGGTTATGAGGCACACAGGCTTGCTGATCTTCATCTGTTATTGCCAACTCATCAGATGACCACTTCTATTTTTTTTTCTTAAAACAATACAAAGTAGAAAAACAACTTAGTTTTAAAAACCACCAAACACGCACTCATACACACACACACACACACACTCACACACTTCATCCAAATAAACATCTGCTCTCATGTGATGAGAGTTAGGCTGGCAACGATCACTGAGGTTGAATGTAAGAAGGCAGTGCATGGAAAAGGCAAAACTGGCATCAGGGATTGATTAGGTGGACCTGCTCTCCGCCCGCGACTCGCTGTGGCTCACGGGGCCGTCTTGGTGGCCGACTTGTGTCGGGGGAGAGGGCGTGTAAGGGGGCGGGGCTTCGTTCACGCTAATGGAGTCTCCTCCGTCAGAAATGAGAGGAGTGTGCGGGGAGGGACGGGGAGCGGCGGCCTCGTCGCCATGTGCACACTCGCTATATGGAGGCGGCTTCAGATCGTCCTCTAAAAGGAAAAAAGAGAAAAAACAGGTCAGTTAATCTAAAAGGAAATAAATACAAGAATTGGGTCAAATCAGCTTCAAAAACAAGGTTGGACGATTTATCAAAATAAGATTACAACCTCAACTCATTCCTGCAAATCTAATTCTTTACGAGACAATGATTCTGCCTCGTGTTCCCTAGCGAGGAGATCCAATGCATCAAAACAAACGCTCACAGTTTCTCCCGTAGCTGCATTCAGCAAATGACCAACGTGTGCTGCTTCACACGACAGAGACGTGTACATTAGTGTAAATAAGTAGAGCTGCGACTCAAATTACTGGCCAAGTATTTTGATGACTGATTTATCATTTTGAGTTACTTTTTAAAGAAGAAAATAAAAAAAGAGGTTAGTTGTTAGTGTGAACACTGCTGTATGGCTGCGAGACCTACACACCCACAGTACTTGTACAAGTATTTCTATTACAGCAAGACCCGAGACACCTGATATCTCTCATGTGGTAGCCTTTATGGAAAAAAAGATCATACTGTGCGTGGTGGAGAAAATGAGGTTGCAGGGAACATCAAGTAATACAATTAGTGCTGAAAAGTCTCCACTTCCACCCGCTATAACCACATCCTGCCGTCAGATGAATGAGCACTTCAGTTCAGATGGGGTGCCATTTGAAAAAAGAGCAGAGTGAAACTTGACACAAAGGCTACAACAAGGGGCCTGGCTGACTTGTGTACACTTTTCACGATTGGTCATGTCAATTACACAGACATTTGAGTATGATGAGAGCACTAAGGCTGTTTACTCTTCTTTAAATATGACTGAAGAAAGGGGAACATCGGAGTGACTTAAGAGAGACATGGGAACAAAAAAGTAGCTTAACCAGTAGTAGAGATCTGACTGCTACCAACGCACCAGCAGTGAGCCAAGTGCTTGAGCCCCTCTTAGTGCTAACCATTTAGTGGCTTTGCTTCTGGAAGCACAGCTACAACAGAAAGAAGTCAACTCTTCACTACAATTCAACAGAGAAAACCCCTCAAGCTGTTGATTTCCTACTTATTCAGAAACTGATGACACAGTGTGATTAAAAAGTACACTCAAAGCTAACAAAGTACTCTATGTGAGCATTCATGTGAGCTCATTATAATCACAAGAGACTAGTTTGCAGATACAAGTAATGTATTCTGGAGTAGCAATTGCAGAGTCTATCTGGTCTTTATTTCTTGGCAGTGGCCCCTGAAATCAGTAAGACATATGAATTTCCAAACTGGCAATCATTGCACATATTCTAGTGGAGTCGTGATGCAGGTGGCTAGTTTTTATCACAATAGTTCCACCCAATCCACTGTTATCACGTGTAGTTGTCCGGCAAACGTAAATATCACCGGCCAAAATGTCCGCTGGGAAAGATGCCAAATAAGGTAAGATATTATGCAGATCTTCACGTCTGAATAAACTAGACAGTAAACTTTGTGTTAGCAGCATCTTAGCTACCATTCTTGCATCAAATTGTGTTCCAGGGACCTGATTACCTAAGAGCTTCCTAAGAAAGTAATTACACGTACAGAACTACCACATGGGGACAGTGGGGACTGTGATTGGTCAGCTTGGGGTTCTCCACCAAAACCATCTCCACTACAAACCCTCTTATGTTGACCTCTGCTCTCTATAGCTCAGTAAATCAAACTATTTAAATACAGCGACTGCACAGGAATATTCAGTGATGGTGACACTCGCAGTGTCGCTTGTTACACAAAGGGCCCGAAACGATGTAAAACAGTTACTGTGGTGGATATAATTACAAGGTGTCTACAGGTGTCAGACAGTTTAAATTGACTGCTTTTAAGACCTTTTCAAAATACTTTTTAAAACACATCTAAGACTTATTTTTGAAAAGATTATCTTGGTCAGTATAAAGGTAGGTAATATAAACTGTATGTGGTTCTCTGCAGACGTAGGTTTCATGTAGGAATATGGTTATTAGAGTGCGTTAGGTGCATCTACATGAACATTTTGGCAACATGTAAATACAAGTATAAAGTAAAAAGGCTGCATTAGGTTCAGTGGTAGGTTTAAAGATTTAGGACATCAGATATGGATAAATAAAATGAGATAAAACGTTTGTGGCAATTCAGACATCATAAATTCAAATCAAAGCCTATTTAATGACTATTAAGGCCTCATATTCATAACATTTTATTCAGGACATTTTCAGACTAAATTCACGAAAGTTGTAAATGAGAAAATGTGGATGTGGATAGCAGCGAAGTCCTGTGGCTCAGGAAATTATGAATAGAGACGTAGAAGGGGAAACACCAAGGAGGAAGTAGCTTTCCTGGGTCGACTTCAGATCTGCTTGGTGAATGAGGAGGCAGCAGACTCATTGTACAGTGTTGTGTTTAAGAGTGTGTGTGTGCGTGTGCATGTGTGTGCTACCTCCAGAGACTGCCTCATATGGTGGTGGCATGTCCAAGTGGGAGAAGGATGCAGCTGGTGGCAGAGCTGTAGAGGGCTCTTCTATCGACAGGTCGTCCTGAACGCCATACCAACTTGGCCAGACAGAGGTTTGCTACAAGGGAAATGAAACAGAGAGTCAATGACACACACAAATGAAGCAGAAGCACTAATAAAAGTGTCAATAAATGTACACACAGGCAGCAAAAGAGGAAGCTGAGACATTCATGTAATCTTTTAGCGGAAGCCAACAACTCTTACTTAAGACTGCTTCCACTGTGAGGATAGTCACTCAGCTGGTTTGACTGTACAAACCTCTAGAGAGGACGCTGCTGCCGGTTGTGACAATATTGGATTTACACATTCGCTCCTCCAAAGAGCCTTCCTCATTAAACTCTCAACTCCAGGCCAAGACTGACAAACGAGTCTGAAGCACAAACATCACCAAACAAACAGCAAGACATTCTTCTCGGAGAGGGGTGAAGTGCAGACGGTGTGACAGGCTTCAGGTATACTTTTTTCCTGTGTTTAAAACATGGGTTTTTTTTTTTAAACATCAGGCCGACCAGGATGGAACGTTTTCGCCCCAAACCCTGCGACCCATGTTAACTGCCCATAAAGTCGTTTACATAAAAGGCTGGAGCGAGACGTCTGCCTGTGGCTCACATAAACAGGCGGTGGCTGTGTACATTTCACCAGGCTGTGACACTCGCCGTTAATCTCTTTTTTCTGTGATATATTTCAGTATATCAGTCCAAGTCAGGTTTATCAGATGACCAGTTAGAGGCAAGTGTTCCTCCTTTAACTCCTCTAACTGTTCTGAAGACGCTCTAAATGATTTTCAACCATGTTAGCAAGCTAATCGCCACAGTTACAGGAAGAAGGACCGTCCACTGCATGCGATGATTGGCTGATGCTCTTGGGTGACTACGAAGCTGCCATCCTGTTGTTGTGGGCGTGATAGCGGATGATGAGGACAGCTGGAGCACTGGCAGATAATGGCTTGTTTAAGGTTATTACTGCAGAAATCACCTATAATGATCTACAGAGTCACATAATTATTGCAACATGTTTTTGCCCGATCAAATTGGATCCTTGGTGGCCTGGTGAGCAGTCGCAACTCTGCAGCACGGGGAGGAATCACCCCAATTTCTGTAATCTTTAAGAACTGGACCGAAACAAATTAATAATCAAATAATCTACACACTTTTAAACTCTTCAATCTCTCTCCATGGCCTGCATGTATCAAAAGTTTTTCCTCTTCTTCACTTTTCAGTTTAGCCGTGAACAAGATTGTCAAAGTTTGAGAGCGATACTACATCAAGACCTTCTAGCCCCTTCTATGTTTGATTCATTTAAGCCCAGGACTCGAGTCGTCCTGGCGTCTCTCCAGAAAACTTTCAGGGTGCCGGGTTATGGATGACTGTGGGGCCTCCCTGCTGCACATTCCATTAAAATCTAAACAGGGAACATTATACACCAGAGACAGCAGAGGGAACAAGGGGGAGAGAAAAAAGGAAGAGGAGCAGAAAAAAAGAAACGGAAGAGGAGAAAAGAGAAGGATGTAGAGCAAATGGAAGAGCTGTGGCACAAGGAGGAGGAAGGAGGGCTGCTGGGGCGAAACTGAACATGAAATTAGCCGGTATGCGCATGTCTGATAAGACTCGAAGAATAGCGCTCATACTTGCTCTAAAATCAGATAAATATTTCAGATAGCACACAGGATGTTATAAGTTGCCTGGGAAAACCCAAGGTCAATAGTTCAGGAATCTCTCAGTTTTAACTGCTTCATTTATTTTTTCTATAACTGGGGCATTTCCTCTTACGCAATAATCTAAACAATGCTAAAATTATCAGAGTCCGTGCCTCTGCCACAATGAAAAACAACTCAAAACACGGGCCAGTATCAAGATTATTAGGAAATGAGGAAATTAGTCATTAGGAAATGACTACGCTGGCTTTTGATGAATCATTCTGAGAAAAATACAGCAGTCATTTATGCAGCATCTTTCGAAATAACTACCAAGAAGTGGACGAAGTGGGCAAGTTGGAAACCTGTTTTATATGATTCACGGAGCATATTTTAGGAAGGTTCTGAATCATGGAGATTGCTTCCAGGTGTTTTAGAGAGGCAGTTAAGGAGAAAGGCTCCAGGGGGAAACCTGACGACCATGAAAAGGCTGTGTAAACTTGATGTTGAGGACAGGCATTACTATTCTAGACGTATCAGTGAAAACACCGACGAGAATAAAAATCATGTCTGAAAAGCATGTGTCAGTAAAAAGGAATTCACAAAACAAGACAACTATCAAGGTCACTCCAGTGATCGAATGACTCTTAAAATGGCAGACCAGACCAACTACACCAGCATCTAAAGCAAATTAAACCTTTTCAGAGACTACACAACATCTCTTATGACTTCCATTAGACAAGAGGGAGTAACAACAACAACAACAAAAAAACACTCATATGTAGAGGAATAACAAGACCTACGAAGAGACACATGTTGTCTGTAAATCAGTCTTCTCGTCTGTGTCTTTTCTGATGATATTTGCACAAAAGAATCTCACAGGCATGGTTGAAATTTTACAAACTTGTTAAAGAAAAAAAGGTGCCCAGTCACACACTCGCTGTAACTTTCTAACTTGGAAAATATCATGGCTGTGATCTGCCCTGCCAGACCTCTGATGTCAGCAGGATTAAAGAAATTTAACAGAAAACTTAATGCATAATTGTACTTGCAAACCACAAGCATGAGCCTATTAATGCACATCCACAGAAGCGCTCGGTGCGTCACCAAAAGTGAGACGTAAGTGAAAGCTGACTGGCTGAAAACCACAAGCCAACTTGAAAAGAACAAACAACTCCTCTGCAAAAATGTAACACTACTGCTGTGACCTTATTTGACATTCTCTCTCTCCGGGCTTGCAAACAGTTCTGAGAACCCAAACTTTGCTTTACAACGATCTGCTTTCAGTGTGTCGGTCCTGCCGCTCGGCCAAAAAAACAAGCTAAAGTAGTTAAAGAAGATTACACGCACATTTTTTTGCACTGTGCCCATAATCACATGGATTCTTACTGGCATATAATGTTATTACAGTACAGTTTAAACTGTGTGTAAAAAGCTGCTTTTTCTGCTAAAAATAATTTGTATAATAATAACAATATTATAAACTTATTGATGTAGCACCTGAGGATCTCAAGCAGTGATCATGTTCATAGGGAGAGCAAGACCAAGGGGCACCGGCTGTATAGATGAAAGGTTGGTGGTGCGATTCCTGGTCTACATGTCTAAGTATCCTTGGGCAAGACACTGAACCCCAATTTCCCAGTGTTGTAAAGCACTTGTCGCTAAGACTAGAAAAGCATTTTACAAGTACAGTCCATTTAGCATTTTAAGTAAAATCTTAGAATCAATTCTAAAACACACAGCCTGAAGGCCAGCAATGTGTAGTTGGTATAATGTGGTTGCTTCTCCTGGTGTATATCAAAAGCCTGACAGCAGGGTTTTGTATCAACTGCAGCCTGTGGATAACACGCCGACTAATTCCAGAATTCAGTACATTGTAATAGTCGAAGTGTAGAAGAGATACAAGCATGGCTGACCCAAGTCCTCAAATGTCTGCTTGGATTGTTTGTTTGAGCTAAATTCTCTGGTCCTTCTCTAACTGTGAAGAAATACGCAAGACTCTATGGTCTATTACGTAATGTTTGTTGACAGGCACGCACACAATGGAGAGCTTCTCACATTAGAGCCGCTAGCCCAGGTACCCGCACAGCAACTCTCTACGTCATAAAATTTGTTTCTAGTGACAAAGCTCTATCAGTCTCCCTGTCTTTCCAGTGGAGAAACAAGGACAGTAGCTGTCCCCTGTGTCTCCTGACCCTCCCGCCTCACACACTACGTAGGCATGATGTAATGCCTCCTGCATTTGTTGCTCATCACTCTTATGAGGGTGCAGTTGCCCCTTAAGCTCACTCTGGAGAAGACTGCGTCACTGCAACTTTGAGTTCAACAGCACCATGTGAGTTAAAGCAACCGCAAACAGTTTCAAACAAATAAAAACACGAGGTTTAGCAGGATCCTGCCTCGGGTGCAACATCTCTGCCCAGTGAACCAAACTCCAGTCTCTGATCCTACAAAAGGCCACTCTCAGCTTTATCCTCAGGCGCCAAACTGCTTCAGTGGTTGGCCGCTAGATTACCAGTTTTTATGTGAACGTCCACGTTGGGGTCTGCACTTACACTCTGCCTCTCACACATCTGATGAAGGTAGGCCCTTCCTCCAACGATGACAATCTGGGCATTGCGAGGGTTGCTCAGGTAGGCTGCCAGCTGCCTTTGCCTTGATCGGTACCAGCACACATAGAAGAATATCTTGATGATGATGAATATAATGACAACTCTGAAAAAGAGAGAGAGGGACAGGAAAAGGGAAAGGGACCAGGCTGATCAACTGTCAAACTCATCTTGTATTTACAAAAAGAGATTATATAAGCTATACTCACATGTACCAGTACAGCTCCATTTTTTGTGAGATGTCAATCACAGAGTAGAGGCTCTCATTGCTGGGGAACTTGCTGATCCCTGGCCCAAACCACTAATTGCCCTGTAAAACGGAAACAATTTTAGGTATTTTCCCCCTGTGAGCAATGTCATCACTACATTACTTTCTCTAATAAATTCTAATAACGCGGGTTATAAGCAAAGCTAACTCAGAAGCTCAGAGCATCTCACCACTCAAGCTAAGGGTTCAATGTTAAATCTTCAAGCACTTTCTGTAACTTAAAACAGATGGTAAGTTTAGCACGACAGCTCCTCCCTAAACCCAGCTACCTAACTTAGCAAGACGCAAACAGGAGACACACAAGTACTTACTTTACGACGACAACTCGACCTTTTCTCTTAGCTGGAAAGGTGTGCCATGTCTCCTTTCGTTCCGGGGACGTGATGCGAGTGGGGCTCCAGGAACCAGCTGAGGCTACAGCTAGCTGGCTTTAGCTAGGCTAACGTGTAGCAGGAGGCCACAACAACAACAGCCGCTACTCTACTTACCCGAGCCGCGAACAAAACTACCGCTGAAATTGACCTTCTTTGTCTACATAATCTCCTTGGTTTTATATACAAAGGTCACTGCTACTCGTTAACTTAACATTAAGGAAACAATGTTACTAGTCCAAGAGACTTTTTTTTAGCTAGCGTTGACTGCTTTAGCTCATCCCTGTGCGTTCAATACTGCCTTCGGTTTCACAGTGGGCGGCGTTCACTGGACTGTCGCCTTCCTGAGTGCTTCCCGTAAACTGCTCCCCCCCTCAAACAACAGACGTAACGTTAATCATTACAATTAATCAGATGTTGTTGTTGTTTTAAAGTTGAAATTGTCATTGTTGCTGTAATGGCGCTTTTGTGACCATTTTGTCAGTTAAGCAACATAGAGCTTCTTTTGTGTCATAGGATTATGATGGTATTTATGATGAATGCCCATCTCAGGTAACGTTAGCTTCATAGCTGATATTTTAATTATTACCAAAAAAAAAAAAAAAAAGAAGAAGAAGATGTATGGCCCTTATAAGAAAACTACCATAAACAGTGTAATTGTTCAAGCGTTCAAAATAGTATTATCAACTTGAGGGGAGTGCATCTCACAAAAAAGCGACTGAAAAAAGAGATCTTTCACGTGTTACTGTTTCATAGTTGTCCTTTAAACGTAGCATTTAATTCCGAGGGTCCTTGAAGGTAGCATAGGTTCATCAGACAAAAGGTTCAAAATGGGACCAAATTCACAAAAAACATGTATTTAAACATGTCAAAAATATATTTATACAGTTATTCCGTTCGGTATTTAAGATCAGACGTTCAACTGATGTTTTAAAGTTCGTCTACACCACCTTCAAATATTGAAAAACTATTCAAAAATACCCCTTTAAATGGACAGAAAAATGTAACTGAATGGGAAATATCAGAAATAATCGCAAAGGTCATATCAGGTTGTTCCTTCCTCCCCTCCTTCCTTGATACTTTGCCTCCATCTAGTGGTCGTTTTTAACAATGCAGTGTATCATTTCAAAAACACATCCAAATTGAGTTTGGCAGTAAACAAAGACTAAGATAAATATGCAAACTGAAAAGAAAAGCAGACCTATCAAACTATACATGAGATATATGTGATTTCGAAGTAGAACAAAAATATTCTGTAGTATCTTCAAGATGCCTATCATGGCCGACTTGGCGTAGTATTTTAAATGGTAAAAGTTTGTTATTATAACTGCTAATGCCCTAATCAGATCACGCATGTAATTAGATAAGGTGAAAGATCAATCATAGTGACAACATCCAACAGTCTCATAAAAAAGACAACGATGATATTGTAGTTTTTGTTTTGTCTGTTCATGTGAATACATACACTTTTTTTATTACAATTTGAAAGCACCTTTGGTGACAATTATTTCAATATTAAAGTCATCCTGCAGTGTTTTGTCAAAAAACCCAACTATTTGTCAGACATGTGTATGTTTTATAAACCAATAACACATATGACACAATGATCATGTTCTGTGAAAGAGAGCATTTTGCAAAGCTCGTCACCAAAACCCACCGGCACATTGCTGCCTAAAACTGTTTATGTTTAACATAGCAGTTTTTAATAGCAAATTAGAGTTAAATTAACAGTACGTCTTCAGCTACTTGTCCAACAAAACAAACACATTGCTTTTTCAGTAAAGTGACACTTCTGAGTCCATTATTTTCCGGTTGTCTTCCACAACGATGGTCCGTCTTGGGTAGGTGTCTACGTCCACAAATATGTAACGAAACTCATAGTTCCCTTCAGGATTCTGTAAAGACACAAGAAGTTAAAACCGGGATAATATCGGGATAGCTTACATGAACATGAACTGCTTCAGGATGCCGCATCAAATTCATGAATTGCATTTTTTACAAAGGTAAATACCAACCTCTTTCGACTCAGAATGTACAGTTCCTTTGAGGCCGGGCTCGGAGCCTTCGATGTAAAACTTAAGCTGCATATGCTTCCGTCCGTCCTTCAGGTACTCCATGTGGCTGCAGTGGAAACGCACACAAACATAATCAAAACCCAGCAATATCTCCAATACCATGACTCAGATGCTTACTTATGTATTATGCAACCTATCCAATACATCCTTTTCTTGAGAGGGTGCTGATCACTATTACTTTTGATTTGATTTGTCATATTATTAGTTAACCCGCATACTGATCCTAGGAATAAAAGTCTAATGTAATAACAGGACAGAAAAGTGCAACTTGTTCATTATCTCACATACTAAAAATCAACAACTTATTTGGACAGAGTAGTAAAATTCCCACCTGACTTGCTGCCTCCTCCCTCGACGGGTAGTCTCCCCATAACACTTTATTGGCTCTCCAAATGCACCAATCACCTACATCAAATAACAAACATGTTTTAGTGCTTTTTAGGAAAACAAGAATTAAAGAACTGCATTACATAACTTCACATAAAGTCACAAAAGGCATCTACAGAAAACACCATGCAATAATTGCCACAATAAATGTGTGCGTGGAGTGCAACACCGCACAATAAACAGTATAGTCGATCTCATTCTTACCTCTGGGTCTAACCTGACTTTGTTGAAGGCTTTCCCATAGATTTTATTTGGACTCGAGGAAGAAAACAGCTCCTGAAACACCACATATAACAGCCCACCTGAAACACACACACAGAGCGACACATATTATGGTTGCTTAATTTGAAATGAGATGTCAAATGTGTTTGTTTGTATTAGGAACTCTTGCAGTCACCTGTCACTCCAAGCCCGACAAGGACGACTATGAAGTAGGTGAAATCTCTGCCAGCGTTTTTCACTGAAAGATATTGAGGTCAGGAGCCATTATCAGTCAACTGTAACTAATAATATGGTATTTTATGAAGCAAAATTATGATTAAAACGTTTGCTGTTTACATTATCACAAATGCAAACAGGTGCTTGCTGTATTCAATAAATAAATGTTGTCTTTTTGACTTTTGCATTGCATTAAACTCATAATCTATTTACTGTATACAATCAATCATTATTAGGCTACAAATAAGATAAATAGATGATTATTATTCTGTAAATTACTATAACAACAGATGATGACAACTACTGTGAATTTGAATTTAAATGCAAGACCTGTTGATGGCATTGTCATGACAGTTGGAGATTATTTTATCATGCAATTTATATATGACACAGTTCATCTATGTCAGTACCTTTCTGTGCAGCTGAAGGCTTCGGGCTCCCGCTCTGGTACCTGGACACTGACCTGTCGCTCTCCTCGGGGTTGCTTTTATTCCTGGCTCTGAAATCGAGGGAAATAGTCCGCCGTCTCTGTGCCTGAATGAAGCAGCTCACTACTGGGAGAAGAGACGAAGGAGCCTCGACTCCTCTGCGGAAGGTCAGTCTCGATGCTGTGGACAGCGTCCTGTGTGTGTGGACGAGCACGCATTTCTGTGTGGCTGTCCGTTGCAGAGCTTTCAGTATCTGCACATAAGCCATGATTGTGTCCTCTGAGAGTTAGCTTAAACTCCAGTTGACTTCTGCACAGCTCAGTTAGCGAGCGTCTGTTAGCACGGTTAAAAGCTCAAGTGAGCGAGCTAACGCGTTGAATACTACCGAGAACTACCGGAGGCGACATAAAAGTTAATTATTTTACGACATGAATACATGAACATTAACTATACAACGCGAACATTCTGCTAGCAGGTGGGTCGGTCGTGTGAAGTGGTGTTTGTACTCAAGAGGCGCGTGTATATGTCGTCACGCAAAGTCCGTGGGAATTATGGGAGTTATAGTTTTTAAGTGTAGAATCAACTGTCGTAAAAAAAACAGTGTGCAAACCTTCACAGACTAGTAAAAATACGTTAATGATATTATTAATAGCTGTTAAGTCAATAAAATAGTGAAATGCCTAAAATAAGAATACATCTAAATGTGTGTGTGTGTATATATATATATGTGTGTATATATATATATATATATATATATATATATATATATATATATATATATATATATATATATATATATATATATATATATATATATATGTGTGTGTATATATATAGCCCCCCAAATATATACTATTCACCAATAACTTTATATACTTATTATAATATTTTATAGTTATTATATACTATATATATCGCCTTTTCCCCCAATTTTTTTTTTTTCCATTTTAAACCGAACTCTTCACTGTAGCTGTGAAGCTAAATGTGTCAGCGTGCACCTGGTCTGAAGTGGATGCAGGAACTCAATTACACATTGAGTGTAAATAACATCTTTTCAAATTAATTTTGGATGTCAGGGTTTACAGATACTTGGATTATGCAAGATGAGCTGCATGGAGTCCTCCCCCCCCCAATTAAAACAGCAAATGCCAGATTGTTTGTCTGAGCGCTGCTTCAGGAGTGCAGGTTGTCACATATGGTATGTGTTCTCCTGTGTGTTTTTGGTCTCCACCAATTCCTGAGGGAAATATCTGTCACTCTAACTGCTAATCACTCTGCTATATATTCACAAGCTGGTTGCTAACTTTGTCTGTCTGCAGGTGGTTACTGAGCAGGTTGTGTGCATTGTGTGCATATATTGGAGCTTTCTTGCTGAAACAAAAAGCTGGCTGCTAAACACGACACTGTAGGGCGAGCAAGAGTGAACCAAAACATTTGTACATTTCATGTTCAGTAGGATTTATGTAATTTCCTAACCTAAAGGTTGAAATACCTAATCTAATCTAATCTTCTTGGTCTAAAAGTACTGGGTTTAGCATATAAAATATCAACTGTGTTTTTGAATTGTTAAAAATAATCAATGTAATTTCACATTAATATCTCAGATGTTGTTAAAACCCACAAAGGACATGACCTCAGTATCCTCAGTGGTATAGAAACTGCATGGCCCCTGAACAGAATAGAAAATGTGTTTGTTGCTGACAAAATAAATAAGCACAATAAAATCAGTAAACATTAGTTTATTGAAAACATCTGTCCAGCATTTTCTTAATGTTTTATCAAATAAATATGCAAACAGGTTAAAAAAAACTCCACAATGCCATGAAGTTTGACGAAGAGAAAGACAAGAAAAAACAAATAATGTTCAGACATCAGTGGAAGTGGCAAGAAATAAAGGTTAGTCGACGGGTCAGTAGAGTCATGTATATGCACCTATATTTCAGTTTAACATCACTTTATTTCAAACATTCTGCGTTTTCATCTTCTGAACAAGGCTTCTTGTAATCGTTTAGATATAAAAAAACAACCTGATACTCTATTGTAAAGACATGACATCAAAATAAGAAACAGAAACGTGAAATAAGCAGCTGAAATATGCAATTTCAAATTTTCGATGGTTACATGACAATGACTTAAAAAAACCTGATTCTGTTTCCTTTTTTTTCTTCTTTTTTCTCCATGAACAACTTTACATTAAAGGTACTCTATTTGTCAAAAAAACCCCAACGTTTCAGTCCCGCGTCTGACATTATCGGTGCTCCACGGCTCGTCAATCCTAGCCAGGTGTGGAGCACGGGAAGGGGGAAAAAAAACGCACCTCTGGGATCCAAAGCAAAGAAGAAAAAACTTGATGCATACACCACAAACCTTTTATTTATTTTTTTTTTTTGAAAGATTTTTCTCATCACAACACTCTATATTGGTAAAGTTGCTCAGGGCAACAGTTCACTCAAGATGCAAGGGGAGAGAAACCTTAGCTCCGAATGCTGTCAAACTTGGCAAGATGCAGAGGAATGATGCATCTGTCTGATGTATCTGCAGAGAAATGAAAACACTATTACTTTGAGTCTGTCCTGGGCCCCTCCGACTTTCTCATCTGCTGCCTGGGCTGCTTGTGATCAAATTGGTTCAGACTTACTTAATTACCGAGGTGTCTGCCTCTATCTACTGGCGGATGAGTTTGTGACTTTTGCGGGGGGGTTGTGTGGAAGTGTGCGAGTGAAGAAGAGGGAGAGAGAGTGTACGTGATCGCAACAGAATATTTTGTTACAAATGTAAAATAGGGAGACAACACACAGACATCGGCACAGTGCATATGTAGAAAAGAAACATATTTTATTCAGTATCAGCAGAAATATGGGGCTGTGTATGATTGTGTATGTATGGAGAAAAAAGAGAGTGGAGAGCATGGATGTAAATAATACATACATGACACTGAATACAGAAAATAATGTACACACAGATGGCAGATACCATAGAAATTGACACGTTACGAAGAAAATAAGTACTCGGACAGTGACAGAGCGTAAGAAAACGAGACATTATGTGTGTGACTTGTTTATGTCATTGTGCTCATGGCTGATCTTCTTTTCTAATTATTTTCCCCCCAAAATGCAGGTTGTTTTCTACAAAAACCAGCCCGCCGACAAGCGACTGCTATCAGAGAGTGAGGCTGATCCCCATCCCACACGGGGTTAATCTCATCAGGACAAACACAAAGGAGTCAATTAACTTGTCTGTCAGATACCTGTGATTACCTGGGATTATTCGAAACCGTCTGGGACTCGTTTTATTGTCCTGCTGCGAATCCCTTTCGGTTTGGGTCTGGCCAAATCAGCCACAACAAAACAAAAAAAACCCAACATCTTAAAGAAAACATATGATCGTGAGACATGGACAGGTGACAGTTTGAGGACACACTGAAAGGGACTACTGACGAGAAAGAAAAAAATAGAAGGTTGAAGCTTTATTGTTATTTATTTTTTACAAAGCATCAGTAAAATCAGCCCTGAAAGATAACTGGAATAACTGTAAAAACTGTCATCCTCTCAGTTTGCCCGAGTAAAAAAGTCTGTTTTAATACAAAGATATTAAGCTCCGACAGTAGAAGAGAGTTAGAAGACAAACAGACTTGGAGTTAAATATGTTTGCCGAGAAAGAAGACGCCTGTCAACATGTTTAGTCAACATCAGCCAACATATTAAAGGGAGTGAAGATGGTGAAATTCATCTGAGCGATCACCTAATGATTTAGCTAAGCAACAACATGCATTTAATTAATTTTAAAGATGCTTTTTTTTTTTCACCACTTATTATGTCCATATGACTTGTGTGTTAGTAAATGGGGCCTTTTCACATTTTTAATGTTAGTATGTTAATGCTTTAATGGATATAAAAGAAGCATGCACAAGCCATACAACCTCGGCCTTGAATCGTTATCCAAATTAAACTGCTTCTGGTTATTCCAACAGCACTGAATTTAATTAGGTTAGTAATTAATTAAGCGAGTTAATTCCATTTTTTTTATTTCACTAATAAAAAAAAAGAAATCTTCCAACTGCAAGCATCTATAATTTGCTGTTAAAATAATATTTATGCTACTAATTTGAAAAACACATGCTTAAAAGTTAACTTAAAGATGTTTGATCACATTGATTTAGTCATCAGTGGGGAATCTATGACAATGACACATTTGTTTCTGACTAACATCCCAAATTTAAAGTTTAATAATGAACAATCAGTCGTCGTGTTCATCCTAAAAGGTCCATTTCTTTCCAAGCGGGGACAAAACGTTCTGGATCGACTACAGTACGCACAGGGCTGACTGACTTTCCCCCGCTTCACAGCACCGCAGCTGGAGTGTTCTCATCTAGTCCTCTGTGTTCGTCTTTGCATCTGAATTCACATTAACACATATTTAGCATCCTTTTCGTCAAAGCGTCCCTTCATCATCATCATCATCAGCATCATGCTGGTGTAAATCTCCGCTCCGCTTTTTCATATGTCAGTGACGCCCGTTCGTACTGATCCAGGATTGCACTATTCTCAAGAAGTCTACATGATGGAGACAATGCAACATAATGTAGAACATAAGCAGACACACACACGCAACAGGACAGCACATTCTTCACACTAAAAGACAGAACAATGGGTAGCACTTTATGTGACGGCTCCGTTGTATGCAAACATAAAGCTGCAAGCACAAACTTCCACAGCTCTGAATTGAATTTCCACCACATTTAACTTTTCAAATGGGCGACTTCCTCTAATTGTTTTTGTTTTCCTCATCGCTAACCCTTATATTATTGAGTTTCATTGTGCTTATTGCGACCTCATGAAAGCACAGTCGTGGAGCATCCACATGAACTGTTACACACAGGCATAAGTGCTATGCTTCACAATTAACCAAAACACAAAATCAACTCCTACAAGAGACACAAATCATGCAACACTACAGAGGACTTTTGTGTCAGTGTGTGAGCAGAAAGAAGATTTGTAAATTACAAAGAGATTTATGAGATATTAAAATGATCTCGATGTGCTCTCTTTAGTGTGTGCAAAAAAAACCCACGGATGTAATTTAAAGGAGACATATTATGCGCATATTCTGATTCATAATCTTATTTAAGTTTACTGCTAGAATAGGTTCACATGCTTTAACGCTTGAAAAACACATCAGCTTTCTTATATTGTCCAGTACTACAGCACTTTATTCCCCCTCTGTCTGAAACGCTCTGTTTTAGCTCCTGTCTCTTTAAAGGCCCCACCCCGAATACCCAGTCTGCTCTGATTGGTCAGCTCACGCACGCCTGACCCAGCACCGCTAACAACAACAGAGCAGCTGTGCTAAATAAATTCTTACGTGCCAAACTTGCCACTAAACTTAAAGTATGCAAATGTGTGACATGGTGATGCAGTGTGATGTCACTAAATTAAAGGCGGGACAACAGACGAGGTGTTTCAGGAGCCGTGTTTTCTGTGGGAGAGAGGAGCTTCACTTGTGGACTTTGACCTTTTCAACTTCCAAGATCTTTTACATGCACAAGAACCTATACAACACATGGACGGAAAGGAATAAAAAACTAAAAGGCATAATAGGTCTCCTTTAATTAAACACGTGGGGGTTGTTTCTGTTTTCAATATTGTGCTTTTATGTGGGATTTACAAAGTGTCTTTACATGATTGATATCAATTATTTGCTTTAGGCCTACGGGAGAAAAGTGCAGAGGTTAGACATATTATTTGATAACAGCTTCAACTAAAGATGATCGGAAAAAAGTCCATGCTCATGAACATCCAGTGACACAATGTATGACCTCGGGAGGACATACAGTAAACTCGAGCATCACAAAGACTTCAAACAAACTCACTAGGAGGGCAAGATGGCTGCAAGCAAGAAAACCATCTTGGTGGAAAATGAACAATAAAAAAAAAGAAAAGAAAAAAGAAATCATATATAAACCCGCGCAAAAATCACAGAAAAGGAAAAAGAACTTACAGAAAAGTATATACTGACTGGGCAAATGATGACTACACAACATATAGAGATGTTGATTGTTGGATAAGGGGTGCTTACCTTGAGATTGTCTCTTAGACCCTAGTTGTGTTGTACTCTGATTCATGTTTGCTCAAAGAGCCAATGAGGCAGAACCTGAAATGTCACGGCTCTTTCGTTTAATATCAAACTCCTTTTGCATAGAGAGGTCAGAATGCATCATGTGCTACATAACAGCAATAAACTTCATTAGTGCTTTAGTGCTACGCTCTGGGAGCCTTGCATGCAGACTTGTAAAAAAAAATTGATAAACAGTCAAGAACAGTCTGGAAAGAGCACATAGAAAGTGCATGCAGGAGAAGGTTGCAAGTATTTTCTCCAAAAGTGTACTCTTGATACCTTCACATATTGTTTTTGTAAACATGTACAGTTACTTTTCAAGCAGTCAAGGTGCAAATTCACAGTAAAATACTTTCTTTTTTCTTTTCTAGAAAATCGTGTTCATGCCAATATAAGTCGTATTTTTTTACAGTTCCAAATGGAAATGCGTATTTTATACTAATTTGCATTTGTGTCAGTGAAGTTAGTATTCTCTATGAGGCACAGATTCAAGCCCTTGTGTTAACAGTCAAAATTGGACTAATTACAGACATATTATCTTATAAAATGAGGTCTGCGTTTGCATAAAGAGCTCTGACAAACCTCAAAGTAACGTTGTTAATAGATGTAAGCTATTAATAAGCAGCTGAGGAAAAAATTAGCTTGACATGTTCAAAGATGAGCGTGCAAGGGGGGGGAATTTGTCTATCATAATTTAGCCCTTTGTGAGAAATCGAGGACGTTTTCAATGGTAGAAAGTGGGAGAAAGAACAAGGGGTCAATGCAAAAGAAAAGGCTTATCATAATCTAAAAAAAAATAATGAGAGGAGGAGGAAGCTAAAATAAGAGGAAAACACAAAAGTAAAAGCAAGTAACCCACACACATTTCAAAACATCCCCATAGTTAACTCTAACGTTGCTGTTCTTTCCTCATCAGAAATCTATGGATACTGACCGCTGTACTGCCTTTTCGTGGCGTGAAAGCCGGTGGCTGGTGGTGGGAACTTCTTCCAGGTCGTCGTCCAGGTCGCATCCATTGTCCGCTGCCTCTTGCGAGTAGCTGTGCTTCATGACCAAGATGCTCCTGCGGTTTCCGGTGGACGGCAGCAAGGGCCGCACTGCCATGGGCGGCTGCGGAAGGTCTGTGAGCAGGGTGGCCGCCGCTGCGTCTCGGGCGCTCAAGTTCCCGCGGCTTCCTCGTCCACTGAGAGACAGCTGGGATATGTGGGCGGAGCCGGGGTTGGAGGTGGAGCCACAGTGGTGATCGTGGACGCAGCGGGAGGAGGCACGGCGAAGGGCGTGGTAGTTCTCGAAGTCTTCCGCCAGGTCGACTAAGTCTGCTGAGGCCCCCGCGGCTGTGGTGGCGCTCCGTAAAGTGCACAGCTCATAGTGAGGCGGCTCGAAGACCTCTTGGAACATGGTGGGGTCAAAGTCCTCGCGCCGCAGGATGTACTTTTTACGTGGCTGCTTGATCTGGACGATGACGGAGACGATAAGGAGTATGAGAACAATGCAACAGGTGACACCGATGATGGTACCATTTGTGTTGTTGAGGTTGTCCAGGATGTTGGCTTTCCTCTTCTCTGTACAGTGGTAGAGACAAAACACAACAAAGAGGGAACATTTAGGATTATTAATGATCATTTTTGCTGTATGATGTCAGGCAAAACAAGTGACAATAACTCTCACAATGAGAAAACAAAGCTACGATGACCAACTCTATTCCCAGTTTGCTAAACCCCATGCATGGTTGAATCATAGCTTAGCCTAGCTGTCGTGACAGATTTATAGTAGCCTAAATAAGTAATAGAACCTGAAAAGATACTCTGAAAATATCCTAAATGGTGGTTTCTTTTTTTAATCCTTCTCAAAACCCAAAATACAAGAGCAGAAAGTTTAAGGTAGGCCTATAGAATAAACTGTGACTGCAAACGTTAGCATGTCTGGCTAACTAGCTTACTACCTACACAGTAATTACCAAACTAAGCACTGCTGCCAAAGCCAGGGGAATTTCATACTACATTATTTTGTGACATAACGGGTTACGTAAAAAAACAAAAAAGCCCTGTTCACAACTAGCACACCGGCTGTTGTTCCTCGTCGCCATTGTGTGAGTGTTAGCTAACGTTGCCACCATGTTTTGCTAAAGGCCTACCTGCTGGGCTTTTGGAAGTTTATACTCCCAACAAGTCCAGCCAAATTTGTCACCTAAGATAGCGTAATGTTTGTTCCTTACAGATTAATTGTTACACTTTTTTTTCTTATCATTTTTAGAGTGAAACGTACTGTTTGAGAAATGTAACAACCAATCGTCTAAACTCTGTCTTGCGTGTCCGAGTATCCAAGCTAAACAGCCAAACAGGCATGAAATTAAAATAATAGGACTAACTATCTTTAAACTTCAATCCACGAGCGATACAGGTGGATTGTCAGTTGGTGAGTTTACTTTTTTGCTGTGGACCTGTTGTGTCATGGTGTAGCAATCAAGTGCGTAGCCTATGTAAGAGTTAGCGTAATTAGCTAGCTAACTACAGCTAAATTGAGATTTTTGATTTTTGGAAGGATGATTTTTGGGGCCAATGTCACTATTGGTATTGGAGAGTAAAACAATCTCATTGATTGATGTAAGTTCCCTCTGCTTAAACAGTCTGGGTTTACATTTTAATAAAATGTGTGTATTGTTGTGTTTAGCAACAACATGACAAATGAATGGGCTAATTAGCCTACCAACGAATATAACAAAGGGCTGGAATGAGGTTGTTAAATGGCTGCATTTGGCCCACGGGCCGCCAGTTCAACAGGTCTGAATTAAAACATTAGTATGAATCAAGAGGTATTCTGCTAACTGGTATCAAAAAATCCTCAAACAAATGGACCTCAGCATACGCAAGATTAAGGCCATGACTCTCATTAGCTATCAAAAACATGGACAAAAAGGTCACACTGGGTCGTGGCCACAGTCTGTTTATCACAGGGGGAACCACGCAGACTGACAGTAGAGCGTGAAGAGAGGCAATCTGTGGGGAGATCTGTGACATTTAAATGCCGGATGAACATGTAGCGCAGCACACTGAGCTTCAGTGACAGCGAATGGTTAGTCTTTTACAAGTGTAAAGGAGAAGGGAATAAAACTTGACATTTTAGCGCTAATGAGGACAAATGTGGGCACTGCGGTGGCCCTATGCCTGACTAGAGTGGAGAGACGGCGGGAGATGGCGTAACAGGCCGAGAAACACTGTCTCCGCGTTCTGCACAATTTCAGGCCCGGACTGTATGGAGAGAAGGTATCTTCGTCAGAGTGAGGAATGGGTTGTGCAGGAATTACTTAATTAATTCAATTTGTCACTGGCTCTGCTTCAGGCTTCAGTGTCTAGAGAATAGCGAGGCATGTCTGTGTGCATCAGTTTGTGTGTGTGCCAATCTTCGAAAGGAAAAACAAACCAGAATACATCTTAACTGCAAGCCAAGCACAACAGCCTAATGATCATCAAAACATTTATTGACGTGGGAGTTTCACTGCTAGAGGGCTCGGGGGGACATAGTGTAGATCTCATCTCGTGCACTATGGATACAGCGATGGGTCACGAAAGGTCAGTGAACAGAAGGCTTATTAATTGGCGGTATAATGCAGAGAAAAACCAGCTGATCCCCAGAGTCTTCACATATCTCAGCTAATAATCGCAATAGCATCATATAAGACGATGCTGCAATAAGGGAGGTGCAGTCTGAGGCACAGATAAAGCGCGAAGCTGCCAGAAAGCAACACACTGGGGATCAATGTATAGATCCGGTGGCTTCAAAATTCGGAGTGGAGTGAGGGATCGAGCTGCAGAGGAAATGAGAAGAATTGATAGTATCAAAAAGTCAGGGAACACACAGGACCTTGCTTGCCTTGAGGCGAGGAAACAGGGCGAGATAAAAACAGCTTCAAAGAATGAAAAAACAAAGACAGCGGAGGAAGACATTTCAGCAAGTGTCCACAGCTCTTAAACACTGACCTGGACCAAGAACAGGATCAGTTGAGGGTCCAATATAAAAGCCTGTCTTCTAAATTGTGGGATTTATCATACGAATAAAGGTATTATGTAATCAGTGTCCAAAATTAACTCTTTTGTCTATTTGTTTACTGCTTGAAATCTGAAAAAAAAAATCTCCTCAGCTCCTTGACTGTAAATTTTCTTTTCATCATACGCCCACCATGTTTTTTCATTTTTCCTTTATTTTAATTTTTTCCTTGGTTGATATACTCCAGTCTACAATTACTGATGTTAATACACTGGATGCACTAATCAGTGTGCAGAGTTAATGCAAAACAAACATGGTCAACCAACCTCTGAGTTGTAGCACTGAGAGCTTGTAGTAAAGAATGTCTATCTTAGCAACTGGCTGACCTCAATGTATTTGTTTAATGGCGGATGCTTATTTTGGATCCTGTATATACTTTGATTATATATTAAATACAGTGTTATTATATAATTAATACTTTACAAAATTAGAAATAAAACCCAAACACCTCAACAAAGTCATTCAAATTTAGTAATTACAAAACGACACATCCAACAGTTGCGCAAGTGGCGCCATCTCCTTTCAGGCTCGCCCACCGAAACCTTGTAAAGCTGTCCTTTTATTTCAGCTCGCGCACAAAACTGACTGTCTCTCTTTTCACATAACCGCAGCTGTCAATATGGACGGACTCGTTGTGGTTTTCCTTTTCAAATTCTTTTTCTGCCCCAAGGTGACAGCCACGTTGGTGTTGGTGACGCATGTTGTGCGAGACGATGCAGCTCACCGAGGGGTTTTACACAAAATTCAATGGTATTTTTCGATCTTTGCAGCAAACTGTGACTTTCTTGATGTGCAAAATTATCGTTCAGATGCATTACGTACATACGTTGCCTCTCTATCGATGAATATCCAATCCAAAATACTACAACACACCATCCACCTTGTCCCTAGTCCCTGAATATTTGGCTTCAAGTCTTTGAAAGTGTGACTAAATCATCAAGAATCAGTGTAAAAAAACCAAACATATTAAGTTTAACATTTGACACGTAATAAATGTAGCTAAATCGTGATTGGTTCACACACATATCAGACATTTTTTCGAACTAAGCCCGCCCCCTTAAAACCACTGAGAACAGCGCAGAGACAAAACACAGACCTCTAAATGAAATAACCCGAGAAAAGAAAAGAAAACGGCATGTTCAGATTGGATCCCTCACTATTAATAAGAAGCTCATCGAAAAAAATATGATTCGTGGCCTTGAGATGTGAAACTATTCCCAGAAATTACAAAAAAAATGAAAAGAACTAAAACAGTTTTAATGTAAAATCGTCACAGCACCACATAGCTACAGCTGTTCAGTAGCACTCGTCGCGGCAGGAGTCAGTTAAGTTCAAACCAGCTGTCGCCCTGCTGCTCTCCGTGGTGCTGAAACAATCAAAATCTAGTCCCTCTCCGTG
The DNA here is from genome assembly GCA_039737535.1 of Lagodon rhomboides. NCBI lineage: Eukaryota > Metazoa > Chordata > Actinopteri > Spariformes > Sparidae > Lagodon > Lagodon rhomboides. The sequence continues at coordinate 14,337,773 of CM077803.1, forward strand.
GCGCTCAAACTTGCTGAGCCGAATTGTCTCGTCTCACCTTTGCACTGGTTCTCGTCCCAGGGGTAGACGCAGTTCTGCATGCCGTTGCACACCAGCGTGTTGTTTATGCACATGTTGCTGTGACAGAAGAAGGCATCGGCATCGCACGGCGCTGCAAAGAGAAGGGAGCAAATTAACACAACAATTATCACACTGAGAGCTTTTCAGAGATTACGCAAATCTACTTTAATACGTTCCCCACGTAACCGAAACATTATCCCCTTGTAATGTAATAAGGAGCAATGGAAACTGTTTCTTTTTTAGTGCTTCCCATCATTAACAAACTGCAAATGTGTCGGGAGCTGCGACACAAATCAGTGTTTGAAGTGCAGCTGAGGAGAAGTTCCAGTGTGCCAGATCTTGAGGAAAATAAATTTGGACGGGCATTACTCAAATCAGAACTGCTCCCCCTGAACCCATCTGTTCTTCATGAATTTTCATCCTCATCCTCCTCTTCAAACATTTGCCGAGGCAACTTGTGGATGTGAATGGATTTCTTGGAAGGTGTATGCCTGCCTGCCAGCCTGATGGTGTGTGCGTGTGTGTGTGTGTGTGTGTGTGTGTGGCGTTTGGAAAAAGACAGCCATGACATTTCACTATCACCTGCACACAAACAAACGCGTCCTGTTTATGCGAGATGTCGTTTACTTCGTCCTCGGTGCGCGCAGCCCCTGTCAACACAAATCTAAACCGGGCCATAAACAAGAGTATGTCCTCACACGCATGATCATCACCGTGACACCTGCCCTGCCGCCGTACGCCGCCCGAGACGCAGCACCGCCGCCACGTCTCCGCCTTCCTGTGACTGCAGCCATCAGCGAGACGTGGCAGTAAAAACCAGTGCGTTGCAGGCCCCCGTCGTAACATATATATGACTGCGGGGCTACATAATTCAAAGCCAAGGTGCCCTTACTCCCAACGACCAATCATACTAATGCATATGCCGGCTGATTGGCCAGTTCATCGCTTCCTGTAAACTAAACACAAGCTCAAGTAGTTTGTGTTTGATCTACTGTGTTGTGTGATTCCACTGCCACCTGGTAGACGTTTTACTATCGGACGTATACGGCGGTAGTTGTTTCTTTATTATCCCATCCTGTACTCCAGCAGGCTACTGCAAACAATGGCAACATATGGCAATATTGAATTTAGAGGATTCTTGCGTCAGCGCGATGCGATTCATTTCACCGGTCGAGCCGAACACACATTCTTTCCATCTGGTTATGTTTATCCGTAAAAGTAAAACAGAATTTACAGAACATCGCTTTCCTCAAGTCAGTGTCTCCGTATGAAGTTGAATACGTTGTGAGATGATTGTCGCCATGTTGTCCACCAGAGGCAGAAACACACACAGGCACACTGTCGGAATAACTGAGGTGGAAGCAGTAATCAGATTCTGATCCAAGTCCACACAGTACAAATACTCCATTATGAGCAAAGGTGGTAACGGCACAATGTAATGAAATATAATGTCAAAGTATGTTAAAGTGCGAGCGACATTTTCCTCTCATAGCTCGTCGAGGGCAGTGGCGTACTCAGGATGTTTGAGGGGCAGGGGCACCAGTTTTATGTTGTGGGGCACTGTTGCGCAGAAAGTCATGATTAGAGGGCACGTCTACGTTTTATCCATTGGGTGGGCACCCTTGAGGGCACTGTATCGTGTTTTGTCTACCATAGGGGCGTCCTCTTGGATGTTTTTCTAAACATGGGGGCACCAGGGGGAGCTAATCGCCATAAACCTAGCACCGGGTTTTAAAAGCAGTCCATTGGTCTAGCATTGCACTGCTATAACACTCATTTTGGATGGTTTACAAACAAATGATCAAAATCAATACCGTGGAACCAGAGATGATGTTTCAAGCATTTGTCTTCCTCTTCAAAACCTGGCGCCTACATTGCCCACAATGCAACTACCCACTGAGTGACACCACTGGAGGCAGTTAATCAGATTTAATGCTGCTTTATACTTCTTTTTCACACATGTAAAAGTACTCCCTAAGACACATTTTAATGTGTAACATTGGTGGAGTTAGCCTTTAAAAAGTAGCATCAAATAGAAATACTTAAGTGCAGTACTTGAGTAAATGTCTTTCTTCATGTCCACCATCGCAGAATATCATTAAAGAATCACTCAATACAAGTACTGCCCATTAGTATCCATAGGATCCACGATCTTTTAGAAAAGTATGTGAAGGGTGAAAGTATTTTTAAACCACTTTCAGTTTCTAAATGTTCTAAAAGGTACTTACGTGCCACCGATATGTGACTTTAATGGATGGCTCTATTTAGCTCTCTCTCTCTCCCTCTCTCTCTCTCTCTCTCTCTCTCTCTCTCCGTCTGTATGTCTCTCATCCTCCCTCTTTATCTCTCACTCTCTCCCCTCTCACACACAACACTGGCACCGGGCACTAAAGCAGCTTGCCAGTGGTATGGCAGAGCTGGGGACTATTTGACAGTGTTACCGCTGTGATGTATGGCTGTTTTCATCCCAGCGCTCGTCCCAAGTGAATAATAACACACCAAATTAGAGTGACTTATCTCTATCTGTCTCTGTATCCCATCCTGTCTGGGCCTTTGCCAGCGTTTCCTGACTCACACTGGCTCTCTGTGTGTGTTCTTCTCATTTTCTCCCCGTGCCGTTTCCCTTCTTTCTCATCATCCCTTTTTCCCCTTTCATGCGGCACATGCCAAAAAAAAAATCCGGCACAGTCGGCGTGCTCGTAGCCAGCAGAGGGAGCCCACCCCCTTGCATCGCCTCCGCACACCACAGGGCGAGACCAGACGTTATAAGGAGCAGGATCCACACTAATCTCCTGCGAAATTAATTTCAAGACATTCTGTAATAAAAGTGCCCTTTTGCCCGCACAGAAGCGTTCCCAGTCACTGCTGAAAGCATAAATTAACTCCTAAATGAGTGGCTGATGAAAATAGTCTGGGTGTCTGTGCGGGGCGGGGGGGGGCTCAGAGAGCACAGAGGCTTCTGCAGTGAAGTGCTGGAAGCAACACATGGTTTGAAATGAATTTTCTTTCAAATTAAATAACCATTATAGATCTTTTTTTTCTCCTCTATATGAGTGTAGTCAGGCTATTTATAGTGGATGTGTTTTTATTTGCGCAAAAGTGATCTCTTTTCAGCACTCACACCTGCAGCCATACCATCTCTCTCTCTCACTCGCTCTAATTTAAAATATCACTGTCAGTTACAGGTCACGCTCTGCTCATTACAGTTCTTTCTTCTCAATACTACACATACGGTTCAGTGCTATAACTTCACGTACCTATAATCACTGTTTACATGGAGGATTTAGCTATACTGTCACTCTCTCAGTGCAGGAGTCAGTCGCTGATTACTCCTCTCTTTGCTGGTTACCAGACACATGTACTGTAGAATTTTCTTAATTGTGATTCTATTTGTTTTTAAAGCACAACGTGGACTGATGCCAGCTCACATCACTGACCTCCTTAGTCTTCATCGTCTCCCAGAATGTGTAAAAGTTTTTTGCTTCAGCTTCCCCTTTCATTGTCACTTCACTCTCTACAAACAAATAAAAGTTGTTTTTACATGTAGTGTTTTTCACTGTTTCCTGCCTCATAATATATTTGAAAAAATATTAAAAACGGCGCATTCTTTATATTCATTTTTGAATATAAAGTGCCAGAGTAGCCATGTTTATCAATTTAATCACAGACTTGTAAGTTACTTTGAATTTATCATATTAAGCAGTGGTTACATTACCCTCAAAAAGTGAACATAAGTCCAAAATTCTACATTTAATTAACACAAAAGAAAACAAATGCTACCAGCACTCAACGTTTTTAAGTTCATAGAAATTCCCCCAAAATTTAGAGTTTTCACTACTTATTCAAGTTACATTTTTAAGAGATTTAAGTAGCAGAAACTGTGGCGTTCTAACTAACTCTGACTTTTTCATTTCGTAGTACATTTTCAATCACAAAAGAAAGCAGAAGGAATTCTCACCACCGCCGTCACCATCAACAGAAAACAGCTGATACCCTGCATGTACACGTGTACACGGTGATGGGATCTATTTTATTGGCAATCAGACAATAAATAAATAAATAAAAAATGGGTGGGTAATCGTGTCAACCCATTGTATATAGCCTATATATATATATATATAGCCTACATAATTATATGTACAGTATGATATACTTTTACGTGTATGTAACTATTTATTTACCTCTTTATTGTCATGTAACTAAATCACAGTCCTTGATGTTGCGAGACAGTCAATAATCCATCCATCCATCCATCCATCCATCCATCCATCCATCCATCCAGTGCTGCTTCTTATCTTAGTGTATGTTGCTGTGCAGTGGTGCAATCTAATATCCCCACAGTATTCTTTTTAAAAGCCACCAAGATAACAAGTACTCAGAGGTGATGCAATCTGATCTAAGACTCAGCAGAGATCCATATGTTAACAGACGTTATCAAGCCGCGTTGCTCTCTAATGCCTTCGCGCATACAGTAAAGAAGCTCTGTGAGAAACGAGAACTGATGTGTGTAGTGGAGCCAGAGCAAATTCCCATCTGCAGCCCCGGAGACGGGTATCTGTTGATGAGGCGGAACAATGCTGACAGCTGAGATGTCACACAAGCGCATTTATCACATAGGACATAATTGCTTCTTGGGTAAAGATAGGCTTCACTTTCTTCTGCTTCAAATTGGTAAACTTGCGCTGTAGCTTTTGCATAGCGGGAGTGCGTCCGTGTGCGCGAGTCTGGAAACGGAGCGAGATCAGTCGTATCAGCAGGTGTGAACACAGCAAAGACGATAAAGAGGGATGTTTGCGTTTGGGAACATTGGCGCGTCTCGTTGGGAGTCGGCAGCTGTGAACGGTTGTCTGAAAGCGGCTGGTCCCACTGGGAACCAGCAGCTGTGAACAAACGTATAAAGGCTCAGCAAGGGAGCGCTTATTGTAAAAAGTGCTCTATAAGCTGCAAATCCTGCTGGTGCACCTGTAACGGAGCACACACACTCACATGTAGTGGTTACACAATGACTTCTCTGCACCTGAGGAGGGGAATTAAATGTAGCACTTGACCTTACGCCGACCCTTCTGTCAACTGCACCTTCCCAACTTATCTTTAAAATCAATCGTTTTTATAATTAGTTTATTTACTTTCGTAAGTGCCACGTTTGCGAAAAATACGTAGTTATTCACGCCATGTCTGCATCATATCCTCTGGTACAAGTGAGGATATGATGCTAGCTGTTTTTTTTGGTAATGTTTAAATGTTGTGTAATCATTTGTTTCAGTAGATGGCAGCATGCTCCTCTACGGCTGGTTTTCATTTCGTCAGAAAGTACAAATAAGCGCAGCAAAGTCGCGCTCGTGACATCCAACTGCTGCACCTGGGTGGAGCCACGTCGTGTAGACTGGAGCGTCAAACAGTATCAAGTCTTCCGTTTCTGGCTCACTGCATCTGAGCCTTCCTCGCCCTCAGGTGTGAACAAACTGTAGTTTAAGAGCCGTTTTTATAAATTACATTATTGGTTAACTTGTGGGTATTAGCCATGAGAGGTGGGTAAGCGTCAGTTATTGCCCTTTGCTGAAGAAAATCGATGTCTTGTCTTTTGGTTGTGGACTGTGATCGGCATTTTTCACCATTTTGACATTTTATAGTAAACGATAAATAACTCAATTGCGAAACTAATCGACATATTAATCAACAATGAAAATAGTCATTTGCTGTCAGAACCATACAGACACATTACTTAAATATGACATTTTTATGTTACTTCATCTTCTACACAAGTCATTTAATATATTTAAAATAGAGTTTCAAAATACTTGAACAGGAAGAAATGTCATTATACTTACTACAGCACACATACTCTGCAGTTTTACCATGTTCATCTTTAAACAACTGCCTCACTCCACCGTTACCAATGAAGCATAGTCTTCAAACAAGCTGCTCTGCACTAGAATCGAGTTCCGACTGCACACTACCCTGACTTACTTCTGCTGCGTGGTGCTTCCTGTCCTCTACCTGTATATACGTTGGCTGCTGACAGGCGTTGGTGCAGTGCTGCTGAGCTGCGCTGGATGCTGCTCTAAAGGCTGAGGTCTGGCTGGGGATCGCCTCAGTGACTTAGGCAGAAGTGTTGCCCCGGCAACAGCACATCCTGGCCTTACAAAAGGGACACTGACTTCACAACACAAACAACTCCGCCGCCACTCCTGCTCTGTGGAAGCCAGCCGCTTTTCTGTCCTTACACAATCCAATGTAGCCGTGTCGTAGGCATGTGAGGCGTGATGGCTGATCCTTGAGTAGGTGGGGGATAGTTTAGTTTGTTTCCATTCAATCAAGCAGCCGTGCAGCCCAAAGGAAAATTCAGATGCATTGTCTGTTCTTCTTGATAACCATGGCACAAACATGACGCACTGTGGCGTTAATAGAGCATTCTGAAAAGAGCCGTCTGGCACGATAAGCACCTCTTTGAAATTTCAGTGGAGCTGTAAGACAAATCCGGTGAATAATTTTAACATAATTCTTGTATTGAATCATGTTATAATGCGTTTTTTTTTGCGTGCAGGCCTTTATCTCACCCTACGAGATTTCCTTCTTCAAGGATGCAGATGCGACGTTCGGTGATGCCGTGTGTGCGCGCAGCTGACATTGACATACTGTATACTCACAGGCCTCAGACCCTCTTCATTCACCACACTAGTACAAAGAATGCCCTCTGCAACCCCTGTCAAACTCCAAGCTCCATCAGTGAGAGGCCCGTGAATGAGAATGAGGAAGAGTGTGTGTGTGTGTTTATGTGTGTGTCTGAAGGAAAATGGGTAGATGTCAACATACTATAGCTCACCCTTTCTATTAAGAACATGGCTGCAGCGCTGGGCTAAAATCCACCAACACTGTCACATTCACATCCACCCACAGGCTAATATTCCCCATAATAGAAATCATATTACTCGCTTTCCTGCTTGCTTCTGTTTAAATGGTCATAAAACTAAATGAAAAGCCTCTGACAGCACCTTTCCTACCAACGACACACGCTACAACGTGCCATAAAAGCGGTCAATGTTCCTCCGTCTTCCTTTAATGGCCGCCACTAAAGACGAGACCTGTTTTATTTTGCCGTCAATGACGCTGTCACGGAGCGGTGGTCTGATTAATAAAGCTAATCAGTTTCCCTCAGTAGGTGGGTCATTTTGCAGTAAACATCCTTTTTATGAAGAGCAGCACATGTGTGTCAGGGCAGACATCTGCCACGTCTTACGCTCTTGGTAGGTCGTGAAGAGGATGCGGAAGCGGCTCTTGCGGCTGGCCTCGTCCGCCCACATGCGGATGACGCCCAGCGTGGAAACCAGCATGATGTCGTTGGCCACCGTGGAGCAGAACTTGTTCTTGAGGTCTTCCACCGAACTGAGACGAGACAGGATGAGATAAGAACACAAGGATTGTTATCAAGTAGCACGGCTATTTGCTGCGCATCTCAATAATCCACATTACTGAGGAGAGGCTCAGAGCAGCCATGGTGGCTCATATTTTTGGGGGCTTGTTATCGTGTGATCACAACTTTATATTCCGGTTATGTCAAGATAACAGATTGTTGAGGGAGCTCATATTTCCGTGTAAGCCTATTGTAGTTAGTGATTCAATTGTATCCATATCTCAAGATATCAAATGTTGTTATATTGTATTTTTATCCTGAGATTAAAAAACAAGTTAGTTTTGTGAGTGAGTTGCCTCTAAAATTGTTGTATAGCTGTTCTATTAAAGGAATCGTTTGATATTCTTGCCAACAGCTTGCTGAAAAGATTGATATCTCACTCATCTGAGGTGACTGCTCTATATGAAGCTACAGTTAGCTTAGCTTAGCATCACTGGAAATATAGAGAACAGTTATCACGGCTGTGTCCAGAGGTGATAAAATCCAGGTCAATGCAAATTTTAAAGAACGCTAATACAACTCTTATACCCCATTTGTTTAATCCACAAATTAACTGAGATGTTTTACGGCAGTGACGTCCATGTGCTGAGCTAAGCTGCTTGCTGTGGCTACATATGTACTGTGCAGACATGAGAGTGCTATCAACTTTTCATAACTCACCGCAAGAGAGCGAATATGTGTATTTCTGAAATATTCAGACTAATCTTTAAAGGTGCAATGTGTAAGTATTTTAGTTAAAAACATTCAAATATCTCAAATAATCAATAGAGTGTGAAGAGTTGTGTTGCAGGGATATCTACTGAAGTTAGCATGCTAACCAGCTAGCAACAACCCAATATGGTCCAACATTTCTGTGCCAGCAGTGTAAACACCAACACTCCCCTGGTGCTCCACTAGATGCAAAGCTAACTAGCTGACGTCAGCTACAGTTAGCAGCAGTTAGTTGTTACTCTGGTGATGCCCTGTGTTTGTTTTGGGTATGAATCCAGCCGGTGGCTAATTCATACAAACTGTAAGTAAACACGTACTTGAAAGGATGAGGAGACGATTAAGCCATGATCACACAATAAAGGGCTTACAAGGAAAGAGCCTGAGAACTATGGCCCCTCTGAGCCTCCGTATGATTCATCAAAACACAAGACAAAGATTAAATATGTCAAAAAAAAATCACACCTGCCACCATCATACACCGCTACAAAGTTTCTCTTGCATTCATTGGAATTGGCCATCTCGTAGTCGAGAAATCGCAGGTAGATCTGTCCAATGCAGGGAGGCGGAGAGGAGGAAATACAAAGAGAACAAGCAGAGATCAAATGAGGAAATTTGAAGACATGACAGCAGAAAAAAGGGGAACAAAATAGAACAGAGAGGGGTGACAGGAGAGATTTGAGCTGCCTCCTATGGCCTGTGCATCTTACTCATTATCCCGGTGCCTGATATAGCGGCTCTGTAATGAAATAAGACTGACAGACTGCAGCTTGTACAAAGTCATTACATACGCATATCAAATGAGGACTCGGAGACAGACAGAGTCTATTAACTTTAGACTCATTATCCATATCTGTTAAGATAAGACATTACACAAAACCTACAACCTTGTTAAAGTTTAAGGAGACCTTGGACATTTTGACACAAGCTAAGAGAAAATGTCACCCACTCACAGCTCGTTTTACATTCTCGATCGATGGACTCCAAACATACACAGCATACAACAGACTCTTTCAAACCTTGACGGATCAATACAGTATATAAACGTTTTTTACTATCCTTCAGTAAAAAAAGCCTCATTGAGTCCAATATCAACCTTGCTATCCACCTTGACTCCTCACAGCAGCCGTTCTAGGCGAAACTAACACTTCCTGAGTGCCTGCGCATCATTGTCTGTCACTCATTCATCAGGCCGAGATCGCCCAATCACAGCCTTGGTTCTGGTCGGCTGCGCACAGCACCCCGCCATCATTACGGTTAATGACTGGACCGCTCCCGAACTGTGACAGGGAAATGTGACGCTTTAAATGCCCAAAGACGAAAGGCGCAGATGGAGCCGGATAATGGACCTCACAATGTCAACTCGGCTTCAACAACATGACAAGTGAAACGGACCGGAGGGGGTAACAGGCTCGCCAATTCCCCCCAGGTTCTCGTACTGGTGTCAATAATCTCCCGTCTAATAAAAATCTGTCATATTCATCCACTCTGTCGGCTATATTGGCTTTGTCAGAGGGAATCAGGGTGTTTTTTTGTCTTCCATGCTGTGATACTGGAAAGAAGTACCGTTCAATGTCATTGCTAGCCTCACAATGGATGGATGGATGTATATATACAGTAGTGTGCTGCGTAGAGAGGGTGTGGCTTTCCTAAAATGAATTCCTCACACTGACTGTATGGACTTGCATTGATATTAATGTATTAATCCCTGCGGGGAGAACTGGAAGAGATGGAAGGCAATTTCTCAGCAGACGTCAATGCAGAGCGCCGTTGTGGTCCCCTCAATATTGCATGGATTTCCAATACGGTGCCTTTTAATGAGATCAAAAGATTGAGATGGTGGATGCAAAATTTGGTTTCCAGACAGAGTGGATGACACAGTGATTAGGTCAGTGATCTGAGCGGCAACAACACGTGACACCGGAGGAAGTAACGCACAAAAAAACTGAAAGAACAAAGTGACTCTTATGACTGGATGATGTTTGAAGTTGGCTGCACTCCACACGGCATGTTGCCAAAGAAGTCTGCTTCAACGTGTTTTTGCTAAGGTTATAGTCAAGGTTAAGATTACGGTTAGGGGGCTCTCGGCCAACGTTATCTATATTTGTTTGAGAGTTCAGGAGGCCAATCATGGGAAAAGTACCTGTAAGCATGTTAATAATTAGGTCACGGGCCCAGTCATTCTACCATCAGTTACAGTAGCAGCAAAATTAAACAGGAAAGTTTCCCACCCACAGCACAAAGTATGCAGTTAAAGCAGCAGTCCGGAAACAGTTAATTCAATCAGGGGGCACTAATTAAAAATCATACACCATTATAACCCTCCAGATTGACCACCTTAACTGATTCTTAATGGAGTCATGAGGCAGCTGATCCTTGTAAGAGCCTTAGTCTTATTGTTTTCAATGCCATATTTCAAAGCTGCACTAAGTGCCCCAGCCCATCGCTTGGTATGTGTTGTCAGGCCATACATAGTCTATCAAAATAAACTTGACTTCTTTAGTTCTGGCAGTGACGTGGATGTCACCTGAGACGCACCATCTGCCCAAATGCCATTGCAGACCAAGGACACCCCCTCAAAGCAAAGTGCACTCCCTGATGGCAGTGGACAGTGCACCTGAATATGAGCTCTGCATTAACATCAGTTCTGAGTTGCGCTTGTTGCAGACTCCTGATACAGTTTCAAGACAATAATAATTAGGACTCTAATGCTCACTCCTGCAGGTGTAATTTTCTTTCCTAATCCCTCATGTTACAGCTACAGTTTATGGGTTTCTCATCCACAGATCTATTTTTCCTGGATGAGTTCAATAGAACAGTACAGAGAGATTAACTTCAACTTTACTCGGCCCCTCACCTTGACGATAGGAATCAGAGATCTACCACTGTTTCTAAAAAATCAAACTGCTGTCGCTCTGCTGCCGGCGGACGAGAACCGCAAAACCTGAAAACCTAATGCAGGACGGATGGAGATGTTGCCCCTGGACACGGCTGCCATTGTGAGTGCTGATACTTGCAAGCTAAACTTGAAAGAACCAAGAGCCAGAAGCTTTTTTTTTAAGTTATTGTTATTTGGAGGAGAGGGGCAACACAGTGATAAAAGGGAAAAAGCCTTCGCACGATGCTGCCACATGCACCCTTTTATGCTGTAAAAGATGACAGCCTTATGGTCTTGGATCAGAAATGTATCGTTTTTACTACATGAGATGGTGTAAATGGGACGAGAATTGTTTGCATCCTGCTGAGTTTAGGCATGGAAACTGAATGTGATAACTGCACTTCCTGTGAAATATTTGCTCAACCTTTACATTCACTGAAACGCTGTCCGATAGATTCTAGGCGCTAGATTTGACTGTAAAGGCCTCATTTGGTAAGAGGGACCCAACTTGTACATAAATCAAAGCTTCTCGGTTGTTTTTTTCTACAGCAACTCCCCTAACTGACCAATGATGAAGAAAAATCAGAGTGCAGATGGCATCGCGCGACCAAACGAGGGCAATGAATCAGATAGATACAATCATCAATTTGTAGGACGAGAGATTGGCTCCAGCAGGAAAAACAGGCCGCCTCTCCATTGATTCTGCAGTGGCCAATAATGACGCGGAATCCATCAGCGATCGGGGGTGGGTGGGGGGGCACAAATGTGTCCTCGCTGTGTTTCGTGTCCGTTCATTACAGTCAGAGTGAATGTCCATATTGTGGCCATTATGTTCATGAAAAGATAGCGGAGGTGTCAGACAGTGCGGGAAGGTGTGGTGCGAAGCAGACAGGACACAAATGATGTCTGAGGGAAATAACTGTGATGAGTCAATGTGAGGCAACTGAAAGATATATTCCTCCACGGCCGTCAGCTGAATTCAGGCGAAACGGAAAGAACTGTGAGGAAAAACACAGACTGCGACTGATGAGAGTTAATTTTGTTCAACCTATTATCCATTTTTGTCATTAAAACACAGATTACCTCTTTATCCTCAAAGGTGATTTTGTGCTGCGTGTTGATGTTTTTTTTTCTCTCTCCTTTGGATACCAGAAGAAGCTAATTAAAGGTGCATTACGCAGTTTTGGGGAAGAAATTTCAATCAGAAGAGAAAGATCTTCAAATTTTCTTCTTAAACAAACTCTCTTCTCATTTGTGACTGAATAAACTGAACAAACAAACACAATCTCATACTGTTTTGCTTTGGTTATATTTGGTGGACCCTGCCATCTGTTCTGGGGATCTTACTTAAACTTAAACTCTGAGTTTGAATTTCGTCTCAAAAACTACATAGTGCCCCTTTAAATTGTTAGTTTTTTGGGGGGGTATTTTTTCTGAGAAATCTATTTATAGGAGGAGCTAAAATGAAAAATGACTCATTGGGGCTGTAAAGCAATCACATTATGGCATTAATATTGGTGCAGTGCTGTCACTTCTGGCAACGACACACGATCATTATTGCTTACCTGCACGCATCTTTCAGTCACTCTCCCCTTTCCTTACCTTTCAGGGCCATTCCCCTCTCCACCGTCTGCCATCTCACCCCTTAAACTTCATCCCTATATGTTAAGATCCCCGATAAAATGCATTATTAAGTATATCTTTTGCCTTTTCCTCCTCCCCTGTCCCCCTCTCCTCCCGTCTCTCTCTGGAGTGCTCCGGTGCAGTCTAATTAGAGCCTCCGGTATAGGATGTCATTATCTCTCTGCTGTTTTCTGGCACAGTGGGTACAGTGCAGCACTGTATCAGCACAGGGAAATGAAAGCCCTACCCTGCCACGCAGCACAACCTGACGCGTGCACAACACACAGCGACGGGGCCGGGGCTTCGCTGCGGTAGCATGTGAGCATGCATGTGTGTGTTGTGTTGTGAGGGGACGTGAGGAACAGAGTGATGCGGCACGTTTTTATATATTTTATGTGTAACCGAGCGTGAACAGTCGCTGATGGAGGTGAGAGCTCCGGGACTGTGTGCGACTGATGATAGATTTGTGCTAAAATTTTTATTTGCCGACTTGTCCATCAGTGCCAATGACTGTCAGCCTTTGGCCCATGACTTGCCTTGTGAGACACTCCTGCAGGGCGAAATATGACACTGATCCAGAGCAGGTAAAATACATCATGCTGCCAGGCTCACACACTCTGTCACCCTTTCATGCGCACATGGAGGCATGTATGCAACACACACACAACTGACTTTTTTGTCGTCTTTGGTGCTGTATAGCCTCAACTTCCTGGCTGTCTCACGCAGCTCCACTTAAGAGCAATTTGAGGAATTAATGCTACTCCTTTCAATCGACTGTAACAGCAGGGTCCCCTGTAATACCTGCTTCAATGCTACACTTACTGTAAGGCTCCACATGAGTGCTTATTGTGAAAAGAAGGGCTATAGGTGGGTGACGCAGTCTTATAGTTCCTTCGGCCTTCAGGCCACAAAGCAGCTGAATCTAAAGGACATTTCTGAAGGGAAACAAGGGCGCAAGCAGGAAATATGCGACCCAAAGAGTATGTCAGATAAGAGCCGAGCAACTGCTGCGACCCATTAATCACAGCCACACGAGTGTTATCATATCATACGGTATGAAAAGCCTGCGTGAAAAACTGCTATCAACCAGATCAGAGTTTTCATCAGGGATGGAACGAAGCTTAATAGCTTCCCTAATGCGGACTGTATGTCTTTGAAAAGATCTCCGCGGTGGCCTCAGAAAGGGAAGGATAACATCTTGTATCATTAACAGGCGCTGAATTAGTGAAACAAATAGTGACACGGTTAAGCTGACATTGCAGCTGCCTTATCTCACTCCTGGGAGTAACGGGAGAATGCACACATTCGCTGAACTGAATCCCGCTGATACAAAGCTATACGGCAATTCACCATTCTATATGTATTGACTTGAAATTTAAGTATTATACGTATATCCACATTTGTACATCCTCATGTATGCTAAAAGTGAATGCAATAAAATGTTAAATGAACAGTTCACCCAGCGCGCAGGTTTTCTCCAATCGAGGGGCACCCTAGAGGGCACTTGTCATCATGGTTCATCTACCACAGGGGCATCCAAAAGGGCACTTTTGTATCTGAAGTGGGTGAACAAGCTCGACCATGGAGTCTTAGATTACACCACACAAACTCTATCCAGTTGTCCAGCTTAAATGAGAAGTCAAATGTAATGTTAAAAGTCCCCATCTACTTCAGTTCGTCAGCAGAATGCTGCAGTGCTGTTTCGCTGTGAAACTCCAGAAATGTTTAGTGGAGGACAAAACTACAACCAGCTCTCCATCGGCATAGGGGGTGACTAGACGAGGACTGAATTTTCAGTTTAAGGTGAACTGCCCCTTTAAATAAGCTTTTTGAGCATCCTTTAGTCACCAGAACATAAATTGCAGGTCTATTTTACCTCACCATTTACAATCACAGTGTTATAAATGTAGCCAAACCCTTTAAATCCTCTAAACGCGGGTCTCATAAGAGCTTCTGTCCTTGGACCAACTGTTCTAACCGTAAAAGTCAATGTAAAAATGTGGCCTTTTTCTATTTAATAACACCCTGCAAATGCACCCAGCAGAGGGCCGACACTATTTCTGCAGTAGCTTTACTGCAGTCAAGGACTGGACTGTGTATGTGCCTATATGATCGAGCCTTATGGACTCGTAGGAGAAGTTATAGCATTTGTAAAACGTGGCCTCTCCCTGCACCGCTGCTCGACCCTCGGGAAACTTTTAATCCTGTAGCATTAATGCAGCGCAGGTAACTCTGGCAGATAAGGGAGCATGTCTGCTGCGTGTTAGGCGACGTGGTAAAAGTGTGTGCGTGTGTGCGGACGTGACTCAGTGTACGTGTTCGCGCGCAGGGCAGCGTGGCGAGCACTGGCAGAGAAAACAAACACCGGCTGTAGCAGGCCTCAGGGTCAAACTGCATGGCAACGCTATTTCATCAGCAGTAAGGCTCCTTCCCTCTCTCTGTCTGTCCGGTTTACCCCCACTCCCCTCCCTCCCTCTCTATCTCTATCTCCTTCCATCCCTCTCTTCCTCTTGGCAACAGCTTGCTGATTAAAAAAATGGGCCTGACCCCAAATAAACCCCTCTGCCTATCTGTCTGACCCTAGCAGGGGAACAAGTCCCCCCGCAGCCACGAACACTCACACTGGGACACTGCTGACAGCTGCAGACAAACCCACATGTAATATCAAAGCTTCCTGATGCAACCCCTGATCTCACTGCATGAATGGAGACGGCAAATTAATATATCTCAACAGAATCTTGACGCCGGAATAAAGACACGCAGTATTTGTCTTGCAGCATCTGTTTTTCCTCGTTGATCTGTTGTCTGATGTAACTGTGTTATCCTGTCATCGAGCCAGCTGACGGGGACACGATTTCATTACCATTTCATTTCATGTGACATTTCAGAAATTTGGCAGTAAACCTAATTCACAGTTGGATGGGAGCGTAGCTTATGTCACACTAACCTTGGAGCGCGGCGGAGCGCGGATGTACCATTTACAGTCGACGGCCTCGCCGGCGCCAGCCTTCCCGTCTCTGGTGATCTGATGGGACTCAACGATACCTTCTGGACCGACCAAGTCATACTGACAGGCTGAAACACATGCATATGCATAAACACACACAAACATGCACACATGTATACACATGTGCGGCTCAAGCACGCACACGTGGACTCGCAAAGACCACGCACGTGCACTTACTCATATACTTAAGACCACTAGAGGACAAAAAATATACACTGATCATTTCGTTACAATGCAATGTGCTGCTGGAAAACCTTGGGTTCCGGCATTCATGTGGATGTCACTTGACAGAAATCACCAACCCCAAGTGCTTGGAGACCAAGTCAACCCTGCACGTAACAAACGCAACTGCACTCCTCGATGGCAGTGGCCCCTCTAGGAGGACAGTGTGCGCCGCCACACCACAAAAACTGCTCAGGAATGGCCCAAGGAACATGACAAAGAACTCAAGGCATCAATCTGGCCTCCAAATTCCCCATATCCCAGTCCAATTAAAGCAGCCATGGGACATACTGGAACAAGTCTGATCCAGGGAGGCGCCACCTTGCAACCCACCGGACTCTGCGACCATCGCCCTGGTGCCAGACACCACAGGGCACCCCCAGAGGTCCTAAGTCCATGCCTCAACTGGTCAGAGCCAAATCCAATTCATGTTGGGCCCCCCATGGATTGGAATTGTTCCAGTGCATCCCATGGATGCTCGATCGGATTGGGATCTGGGGAATTTAGAGGTCGATTTGACGCCTTGCGCTCTATTTCATGGTCCTCAGAACATTCCTAAGCCGTATTCATCATGCGGCAGGGTGCACTGTCCTGCCAGAAGGGCCATCAGAGAGTGTCCTTGCTTTGAGGGGGTGTTCTTGGTCTGCAGTGGTGTTTGGGTGGGAGGTGTGTCTCAGGTGACATCCACATGAATGCCAGAACTCAAGGTTTCCCCAGCAGAGCATTGCATTGTAACAAGATTATCCATGTGATTTGCTTCACCTGTCAGTGGTTTTAATGTTGTGGTTGATCAGCACACATAACTGGAGGAACCACAGAACGCTTTGTTGGTATTAAAAGAGCAGTGTGAGAGTGCAAATGTGTAAACAAGTGAGGCAGAAAGGTAGAAAGGAAGAACCAGAGGCAGAAAGACAGAGAGAGTGAGTATACCTACAGGGCAGAGGTGGGGGTACTCCCAAGTCTGCAAAGTCCGGATCTGAGGAGAGAGCAGAAGAAGAGGGGAAGGGGTGGGGGGGGCGTTCATATTTAATACATGATTACAAAATCAGGATCCTCACAAAGGCAAGAACAACCAGGTGTAACAACGTACCGAGGAGCTTCCTGCAGAGAAAACCACTACTTCCCAAATTATTTTGGCATCCTTCAATGCTTCAACAGCCTACTCTCTTTTCTTTGCGGCTCCATAGAACAAAGCTGCCGCCACGTTAGACGTCCACCGTATCACCTACAGAGGTAGTGGGTCCTCTTTAACAGCCATGTTGCCGCTATGTTTCTACAGCAGTCATGAATGGACAAACCGAACACTGTTTTTCACATTTTTAATGGCCGCCATAGGAGAGGGTGAGACAAGGGGTGTTCAGTCTGTTTTAATCTGCAACCGCACCACTAGATGTCACTAAATCCTCCACACTGGACCTTCACTGGAGTGATTAAACCCTATTTTTCTTAGTTTCATTACAGGGTCTGTACTTCAACCACATGTTTAACAGACGAAGAGAATGAGCTCACCGCAGCTCCCCACTCCACTGAAATTATGTAAAAAAGCCTTCATTAGCGCTATAGGCTATTAGTCAAAATATGGAATCAACCAAATTTACTGGCAATTACGGCTTTTGAAAGCAAATTTAGAGGATCAAGGTCAAACTCTTGTGCAGTTCTCCCAGGGTTTCATTCGGCATGATAATCAGGAGAATATGCAGCTGGATTTTATAGCAACTTTGACAGTAATTTGGTTTAATTAGGTTTAGTATAGTATAACAAGACCGGCCACATTTTCTTAAACAAAGTAGCCGTGGAAACCATCGGTATGGTTTGAAACCGAGACAAGCTGTTTTCTGGGGGAATAACAGCCAGTCCAATTAAAGGCGCGTTACAAAAGGTCACTGTCATGTCACTGTTAACTTGTACAAAAAGTCCCTGTAAGACTACAACAGACTGACCTGACATAGCAAATATGAGTAAAAACTGCTCTGAGCTCACCAAATAAGTTGAATTCTTATCTTTGTTCCCTTTTGTAGTGTCAGAACAAAACAGAACCGAAGCTTAACAGAGATAAATGGAAGAGCAGAAACATTAGAAATGGCCTTAAGAAAGGTTACAGAAATTTTTCCGGCAGACCACTGGGGGATATGAATCTAATCCTTAACCAAACTTTTACACGCTGTGAATAAAAACCTGAACAAAGCCGAGCTGAGGCCATACATTTTGTCAGCCAAATAAGATAAGGGAAGCATCTGGTAAAAGTTTTGAAAGTCAGCTTGAAACGAAAAAGGATTTTAAACACTTTTTTTTTCGGGTATAATGTTGCAATAAATTACATCAACAGGCGCGGCCTCGCTGAGGTGTGTTACCTCGACTTGCTAGTGAAACATCACAGTCTCGTCTGTTATCCCCCAAAGATTCAATATCGCTGCTCAGATGACTTCACACAAGACAGAAATTGACTCTCGAACATTTTCTACCATTCTCTCACGTCATCATTTCTGTGTGTGTGTGTGTGTGTGTGTGTGTGTGTCTGCTCTGCGGAGACCTTTGTGTGTTCTACCCACCAAACTCCAGGAGAAAAAAAGTCTCACTTTTACAACGACAAAAGAAATGACAAAATTAAGAACCTGCCTTTCACTCATTCAAAACTTATTCTTAATAGCTGTGTCTCAGTTTTCAATACAATTAAAGCAAATAATGATGAAAACCATTAAACTAATCACAGGATAATTGTTCTTGGACTAATTGCGGGGCTCAAATTCCCCCACGACGGCATGACATGTCACCTTGTCGGCGTGCTATGACACGTAGCGTTGTGCTCGAAATCAAAAAACCCCTCAGTATTAAATGCATTCCTGCTGATTCTATTTCATTCCAGCCTATGGTGACGGAGCAGTTTTGCTTTCAAAGATATGCTGTTAGCTGTGAGCTCCAGGCTGCATTCATTTGAGGACAGAGCCTGCGGAAATAAGGGCTTCACATTAAATCTGATTGTCCCTCTGCAAATCGAGACATGGCTACCTCTGACTGGGCTCAGTGTGGAAAATGAGGTCTGATTGCGCAGCGTGAACACCTTGCCTAAATGTCACAGTTTTTCCTTGTCTGTATGTATGCCCTAATTTTTCTGTCTAGACATGAGTCAGCGCTTCAGTGTTTGTGCGCCAGACCCGAGGAGCAGGACCCTGACAACGCTTGCACGCCTGATGACAGAACGCCAGATGAAAAAAAAAAATAAAAAAAGTGAATGAAATGGCTGGTGGAGGGAGGATGAGCATTCATTGTGTTTGATGATGACACTCGCTGCATAAAACCTATAATCAAAGGAGAGAGATCCTTGGCACGATCTCGGCTGGGCTGTAGTGGGGATTCAGAGGAGCTGAGCTTCCCCTTATGGTGAAAAGACGAAGAGCCCGTTGAATACCTGTGTGCAAATCTAGCAAGGCTGCAGAAAAACCCCGCTCTCTCCTTGGCGCTTTCAATACCAACTGGGACGTAGTAAAAGATTCATGTGAACAGAGAAGCAGTCAAGAGAGGTGCTTAGAGTCGACTAAAGGGCTTCTCACTACAATCCCTTCCTGATTAATTGCGCCTTTCAACTAAGATTCAAAAGATCTGATCTATAAAAAGCTGAATGGGGAATACCATGCAGTTTATACGTGGCTCCTTTTGGCCTTGGATAGTTAGGCGTGAGTGAGCAACTATTCTTTTATTTGGATTTTGCTTGTAGAGTACAAACAAATCCACCCACATGGCTGCTCTCAATCTGAAGAGGTGGCAAGTTTTAACACAGAAAGTGATGTTTTTTTCTTTCAATAGCACAACACAGACTGTTGCTCTACTGAGAGCCTTTCTCCGATTCTGCCCTCCAGCTCACTCATTAATAAATGTGCCGTTGTACGAAAGGCACAAACACCACTGCTAATTATGTTCATGATTAATCAGTTAAAGGAGACATAAAATGCTCATTTTCAGGTTCATAATTATATTCTGGCTTACTACTAGAATAGGTTTTACATGCTTAAGTGCTCAAAAAACACATCAGTTTTCTCATACTATCCAGTGCTGCAGCGCTGTATTCCCCCTCTGTCTGAAAGGCTCTGTTTTAGCTCCTGTCTCTTTAAGGCCCCCCCTCCTGAAGACCCAGTCTGCTCTGATTGGTCAGCTCACACACGCCTGAGCCAGAACTGCAAACAACAATGTAGCAGCTGTGCTATATCAATTCTTACCGGACAAACTAGCAGTAATTATGCAAATGTGTTATGTCGTGTGATGTCACAAATTCACAGAATTATGGGTGGGGCTACTGACGAGGTGTTTCAGGAGCAGTTTTTTCTGTGGGAGAGAGGAGCTTCTGTTGGCGTGGACTTTGACCGCTTTAACTTCCAAGATCTTAAGGTATCGATCTTCTGGGCAATTAAGCGGGTAAACACATTTCCCAAAATGTCTGACTATTCCCGAGCCTCCTCCATGTCGCCTCGCACTGGATGCATAGGTGTGTGTGTTGAGCAGGTGTGCAGGCGGTGGAAGCGGACAGGGACGAGGGATGAGAAAATCAAAGTGGAAGACAGTTAATGAAACGGTGACCTTCAGGTCATGTGTGCTGGTTGTGTCAGAGATTTATTATTGGGCTTTGGCATCACTTAACCCACCACGATCACAAGGCCAAGCAACCTCAGGAGGAAAGGATGCATGATGTACTCACAAACACGCACACGCACAAACACTTTTGATAAAGGCTATCCGTAACGTGGCGAAAAAAGGTTGCACTAAGAGGCTGCGGTGCCTATAAATGCCTCTCGCGCGACCCTTGACCTCTTTTAGACTCCGGCTCCTGAATTTCAATCAGGTCGGCTTCCATCCCCGCCGCCATCAATCACCTCCTCTCCTTCGCTGCTCTCCTTGATTAATCGATTCGATCAATTGCGCGGATTGATAAAATGATTGATGAACTATACAAAGTGCGTGTACTCTTTCCGCAGCCTGTGATTTAACCTTGTAATTTATGAGCCGGATGCCTCGGCTCAGTCGCACCTATGTGATACTTAGACTGCAGGAAACTTCAAAAGCATCACGGCGCGTTGCTGCGTCGAATATTAAACACCATGATAAATAGCCCCATGTGGTCATGTGGGATATGTGCAGTCTGCGCCGCCATTGTATTCACACTGCAGCTCCTCTTCAGTGCTCGCTCCCTCCACTGCATTGTGCGAATGCCTTCCGCCTGAGTGAGCTTGAATTCAGAGCACATCCACACATGGCCACGCCCTCTTCCTTCCCTCTCTTCATAAAGCTCGACTAAGTGTGTAATCTTCTGGGGCTTACTGTATTTACCCTTTGCAACACAGTAAAATGCTCACTTTAAAGCCCGGGGACTTAAAGTTGCCCCACAGCACTGCGCACATCGAGCTCCTCAAAGAGAGAAAAAAAAGGCCTGTCATCTTCCTACAACACTTAATCCTGACATAAAAAATACACTCACGCCGTTGTACGGCACTTATGCACCTCCACGTGAAGGCACCGCGAGCCAAACCAGAGATTTACGGGGATAAAGCCGAACGTGCGGGCGTGTAAATGCCCCGAGAAGCAAGCACGAGCAGCCTGCAAATGGCAGCTCAAAACGTATCAGTACAGAATTATAAGGTCGTACACACATGAAACACACAACTGTCAGGGGATTGTAACTTCCTAGTAACTTCATATTGCTCTTCATAATACGGGCACAGCCCTATGTTTTATTAATGAAACGCAATACATCTCATTTCATCTCATTTGCAGCTGAACAGGCTCCGTAGCCGCACCTCCCCTCAGCATTAGCCGCTGAGCCCGATGTATGTAAAGCGGCCTGTGAATGAGGCTCACCGTGTGGCAAGAGGACCCAGACAAACACACGAGCAGCCCCCCCCCACAAAAACTCAATTTCCCAGTGGCCTCATTTCCTCTCAGCTGCTCGGCGGTGACATTTAAATAAGCATCTGATTAATAATCTCTGCTAAAGTGGTTGATCAAGCTAATGAATGGCTGCCATTAATCACACCGGGCGCAGCTGTGGATGGATGGTGCTGAGGAGACAGACGGAGGAAGAGGCAGAGAGGTGGAGACGGAGGAGGAGGATTTTCCACACTTTGATTACTTTCAGCCCCTTTCAATCGCGACTAAAGAACAATTTTGGCAGAGGTGATTGTCTTTGTCATACTTTTCACAGTTGTCCCATATTGAGCGCGTGTCTGCGGTTCTCAATCTCACCCAGCTGTCCCAAAACAAACCTACATGTTACATACGGCACTATTTAAAAAACATTGCCTGAGCAAACAAAAGGCCATTGTGAAAAAAACCCAGTTTTTAGATCAAACGCTGCCATAAAGATTAGCTATACAGCTAATACCCGTTCTACAGGGCTTTTGTTGACCCAACGGATGACGGCCCGACTGTACAGGACGGTGACTGTGAAAGGAGGGGGCAACAGGATCTGTTGGGGGCTGATAGGATTCACCACACCCTGGGTGTCATGGCCAGTGAGCTGGGTCCGTGCCCCGAACAGCGATTAGCAGCGATGTGTACCCCGACGCCACGGCTACACACCAACGATCCTGCTAAGAACTGTACTGGACTAGTCCGCGGAGGGAAATGCAGGCAGAAAAGGAGTGTGTCTTGTGACATGAATTGCGAATTTTTCTGTTATTTATCCGGGGAGGCTTAACTCACTGCCTCACATTCATATAGGCATTAACACAGACTGCCCTTGACCTGTATCGATACACTGAATGCAGTGAGGACCTGCGAAACCCCAGTGGAAAAAAGGCTACAGACTAATCCCCACTCCTATCTCAACCACCAACAGTCAGAGTGTCCTTGAGCAAGGCACTTAACCCCAATACTGTATGTTCCAGTGGAGGTGTTCAGTGTCCAGACATATCAGCTTAAATAAATGTCCCGAGCTCCGAGGACGGACAGTCGCAGCCTTTCAGAGGCATATAGATTACAAGAACTGTGTGATCTCTGCCCTTGTGTGTGAACCAGTGATTCATGTGATACATTATTGATCTCCATAAAAGAAGCAGCTGTAGGGCAGCTCCCGATGTGGACAGGGATACAGTGTCTTGCTCAAGGACAACTCAGCGGAGCGAGCGCGTGACTCTCGGGGGTCGTCTCGTTCATCTTCAGCTTCATCAGCACCACACACCGTGCTTCAGATTGGTTCATTTGTATTGATCTTACACTGGATGCTATTTACCAGTATTCATAGATAAAAGTGGTTCAGTTCAGGCATGTTTGCATTCCTACGACTAGAAAAGGGGCAAACATTAGCGTGTCCACCCGCTGGACCCATTCACATTGAAGACAAAAGCCAGATGTTAGCGGGTATTTTACCCGCTGTGGATCAAAGGATCATGAGCTGGAAATAATTTCAACTTCAACTTAAATTAGTTTTGGTTAACTATTTCAACTATTTGCCCATTACTTTCCACAATCAGTTTTTAACCATATATGCCCTATATGTGCCAAATACAGTATGTACAGTATGGACATACAGTATACTGTAGACACATAAATATCTCTTAATATGGGATGCTATATGTATGACACACATACAGTATGTTGCCCATATGGTGCTACATACATAAATGAAAATACTATTTAAAATAATTTTCTGTATGTTTCTGATTGACTTCTATACACTTCTATATGTCCACATAAGGTGACAGACATACATGCTACATATATTTCAAAAGTATACATTACCTTTTTCAAAAATGTAGCTTCACATATTAGTACAACAGATAATTGGAGCGCATAGATTGCCCTCTTTTACATGTGTTAAAGCAACATTATGTAGAAATTGGCATATACTGTACAACACGAACATTTAAGCAACATAGTTTTTATATATTTCACTCGTACCGTGCAACTGATTTATGTCAAATCTTTGTGTAATGCAGGTGTTATAGTGTAGTTCATTCAAATATATGCCATATATATATCAAACTGATACATGAATGTATATTTTTTTATACACATGATAAATGTATTGTTATAACATACTACTGTATATATGTGCATATATTTATATATTCAGTTAAGAATATATAGTATACGACCTTCAAATATGTGGTAAGTGATTCCAGGCTATAAACATAAATAACACACAATATGACATACTTTACATACATTGCTGTGTGTTTTGCTTATTTACTCTCTTAATTAGTTTTGATTGCATCGACTAAAATGCCACTCTGGTCTCCAGCCCATTGAGCACAGTGGCGTTGAATTAGAAAACCTCTTATTTGCTAATTAATCTGCTCATTTGTCCGTTCACCCGTCTCTCTGTCCACACATCTGTCTGCACTCTCTTCCTGTAACATTTTTCTGCTGTTCGGAGTTTGGCTCATTCTGCAGCTGCCTGCGCGCTCACACTGTACGTGTCACATCAAATAAAGTTGTCCATCAAGATTTTTGCTTTCAAAGGACAGCAGGGAATTCAGTCGCCGGGATGGAGTTTCACTTCATTTTGCAGCTTTATTCACAGTGATGGATTTGAGAAATCTGTTTATGGCTGTGTGTGTGTGTGTGTGTGTGTGTGTTCTTCCATCCTGTCCATTGGTCAAGCTGTTAACTGCTCCCCTCCTACTCTCCTCCTTCCTTCCTCCCAGAATGCCCCTGGGAAGCACTGACAAGGACACAAAGCTGATCCTGAAACAGCGCTTCTTCTTCCAGCACCTTCAGAACAATATCCCCCCATCCCATGTGGACGTGGTGGAACACAATGCTGCAGTGGCGTCTTGGTAGATGGGTACGCTGTGGAGCTTTGAAACAGTGCACCAAGAAAAACTGCCATATCTTTGGTATTTAAGAACTACGATACATGCACAGGCCTCTCAAAATCGTACCTAAATACATACTTGATTTAATGTAGTTATTTTCCACAACTGGTGATTCCAAAGACCCAAACACAGAGGAAGGACCAGCTTGCTTATGAAAGAGAGCTAGAAATCACAGCACACGTTCCGTTGACGGCGGTCTGAGTGGCCCTGATCGCCAACACTTGTGAAACCCTGTGATTCAGTGGCTGCCAGTGCAGTGCTGTCAAAGGATATTCCATCACAGTTTGTTGGCTGCTGTTACTAGTGTTTCATGCCCTTCTACAAAGATCGCAGGTTATGAAAACGACAGCGAGGAAAGGGACATCTTTTTTCCTTGAGTTTATCCAGAAGACAGTGGTTCTCCACATCAAGGGTGATAGCACTACCTTAAAGGCTAAAGTCAGGGTTCAAAAGTCTGATTGTACACATGATAGACTGGTTACAGGTCTTTGGGAATATTACTGCATATGTAAAAAGATGAAAAAGATGTTCGCCTAGTGTTGTGTAAAGGGCCGGGCAGAGCAGGGGGCAAAAGCCGCTGTTCAGCTGCTTAAAGCCGGATGGAGATTCTGGATTAGAGCCAGAACCTCTGCAGAACAAACACCTGGAGTCACTTCAGATTCTGCTCTGATCCGGAACAGTTTACCGACGGGAGGAGAGCTCTTTTAAACTTTTGGGGTTAAAAAGACGATTTGGCTTCAGTCCTGTTTATCAACCTGACTGCAGCACTGTTCTGCGGAGCTGACCTCCATTGCTGGTTGTTATGTACTGTAACTGTTGACTGCTGACTGGAGCTGGAGGGAAATGTACTTTATCTCATGAATGCAACATTACAGAGAGAAGATGGGGGGAAGAAGAGAGAGAACCAGGGTCTCAGGTGAGTGGACTACTGAATTTACAGAGAGTTGTCCTGAATTTAACCACACAAACACACACACACCCTCAGTGTGTCGAACTCGTTCACTGTTGACGTAGCAACCACCACCGTGGATGAAAATTTCTGCTGAGACTCAAAGGTTCATGGATGAGGTAATGTTTAAAGTCTTATTCACGATAAGTTTAGTCTCGTTCGCCGACTTCAACCTAAAGAAAGCCACCGTTACCTTGAGTAAACATCTCTGGGTTTGAAAATTGTTGGAAACATTTGGGATAAAGTCACCTGTCATATCTTTAACCTGATAAAACTGACTGTGATGCCGCTTGAGTCCGTGTCGGATTGGAGCTGAAGACTACAAGTTTGAAAGTGAAAGCCCGCTACTCATTGCCGCTTGAGGCTAGCCACTATAGGCTACACTATCCGGTACTTGCATAACACACCCGAATGTCCTGAGTTGCATTGTGGGTAATGGAGACACCAGATTGTGACAAGGAATAAGGATGTTTGGAATCACAAAGACATCATCGTTGGTTCTGCTGCATCAATTTCGATGCTTTTATTTTCGAACTGTCCGTTCCGAGTCCATCACACATTCCAGAAGTGCAGTGCTAAATCTGTGGAGTACTCTTTCCACGCCAGACATTATATACCTTCACATACGCACCACTACACCTCTGGTAAGTGCGGCTACATCTGATTTCAAGCAAATTTGTGTAAATGACTGTGAAGCTTTGTCAAAGCAGAGAGCCCATTTTTTTTTTCTGTGTAAACTTAGGTTTTGTGTGTGTGTGTTTGTGTGTGTGTGTGTGTGTGTGTGTGTGTTTGTGTGTGTGTCTGAGATGCATTGATGGCTCACGCAGGAACCCATTCCTGATGGAGCAGTTAGTTGTCCCTAGGCATCACAGGTGTTTCTATCTAAGTGATGCCCCAATGACAGACACATTCCATCCAGGTTCCATTTGGGCAGCCATGCAATAAATCAACACAACATCGCCTCTCTGCCACTCATTACTGCACACAGACTGTCTGCGAGGCACAGAGAGAAAAGAGACACGGTGACATAAAGGGACAGAGCCAGGACAGTTCTGCTGATCTGCAAACAATGCCCCCCCCCCTCCCAAAGAAAGGTAATTTGAGAGTCTGATTGCTTTCTTGAGATAGTGTTTCATTTCACTGTCATGGAATTATGAGAGGTAGCCGACTCCTGTTTCAATTTTCACTGCCGCTCTGCATCTGTTCCTGAGGGCCCAGGGGGGAATCAATGGCTCACAGACTCCTCTATGCCAACAACAGGCTACAATTTGACCCAGTGGGGTTATAAACCGCAGCCAAACACACTTTAGCTAGTGGCCAATACAAACACAAGTGGATTTAAGGGGATGCAGAGCACACAGCTTGCCGCGTTAGCGCAGCAACAGTCACGGTGACGCGGTTTAAGATGAGAAGTAATGTGATTTTAAGGTAAATTGCGTGTAATATTAGCCTTTAAAGAAACCGAATCAGCGAGCAGAAGGAAATTAAAAGAGGGTTCGGGGAAAAGTAAATCTGTGGTCGCGTGAGAGCGATGGAGAGACCGACAGAGGCAGAGAGAGATTATGAGAGAGAGATTAGGAAACAAGGAGAGAGAGAGAGAGAGAGAGAGAGAGAGAAGGATGCAGATTGAGATTTTGGCCTCCGAGATCCACCGTTTCTTACACTTCTCCATCACTAAAGTGATTGACATATTGTTGAAAAGAAGCGTAATAGGATTTACAGCTGCATTAAGAATATTACACCACCAGTGCAGCTGTGTAGCACAACAAGAGCTCTGAAGGGAGCCGGTCATTAGACCAGAGGCAGCACGAGCCATAAAACCCCACGGCTCTGGTAACAATCACAACTGTCAGCTGTGCTCGATACATTTCCAACATTCACGTTCCCTTTGAGAACATAATCCCGACAACACATGAGCTACTACAACAGCTACTTCTTATATGTGTTTCCAGAAAACAAGGCTGGCGGAATGGAGTGCAGTAAACTCGTGCACAGAAGCGAGGCGTTTAGAGAATGACACGATCACTTTGAGCAGAAACCTCAAGAGAGAGATTCTGAACATTGAGCACTTGAGAAAACAGCAAATGTTTCCCACAG
The DNA here is from genome assembly GCA_039737535.1 of Lagodon rhomboides. Taxonomy (NCBI): domain Eukaryota; kingdom Metazoa; phylum Chordata; class Actinopteri; order Spariformes; family Sparidae; genus Lagodon; species Lagodon rhomboides. Next base: position 14,365,532 of record CM077803.1, read on the forward strand.
CGACAGTATTTGGCTTCTGCGGCTCTAGAAGTTATGTCACCAGGGTATTCTGGACTGCTATTTTTGATTTATTTATCTTTTTACAAGAAAGCCTGCAGACAGACTTTTCTAACGTGCATGGTTCATCACAATGCATGGATCCAGGGCTTTTGGAGTTTTAGCTATTAGCAAGACTTAAAGGCGCACTGTGTAGTTTTGGAAAAAGACACAAATGGGGGAAGGTAATATTTACAACATTAAAAAAAGTCTCTAAACGCGTCAGGAGGACGCTGCTCTCTGCTATCGCATGCGAGGACATGCAGCTTCCTTTCAAACCCCCAGACGCCAGCCCTATCTGACCACTCAACTATCTGAAAAAGCTAACCAAGCCGAGTGAGCACGTCATGAGGGAGATAAATGAAGTGAGGCTGCCGGACCCTGACTCGCACAAACCAGCAAGCTTCGATCTCCTGTCCTCCTCACTCTGACCCCCGTCTGCTGGGAGACGTCAGGTGTTAAATCGGCTGAATCGGAATGGAAGTATTCCGTGTGGTGGGCTACCTGTGTTAGGTCTCAGTCTCTCCCCACTGAGCCCAGAGGATAATCCATGCAGGGCTGGAGTCTCTTCAACCAGTGCCGGACACGGCAGCTGTATGGGGACACATAAGGCCATTTTCGACCCCTCGTGTTAATTCATTCCATATTTGTTCAAACGGAACTGGATTAATTTCCTCTTTTACGTGCAAGCGATTTTACTCAATTGTTTGTCCCTGACAATAAACGATGGTCCGCTCTGTTTGAATTGGATTCACTTCCCCCTCCACAAAATCATAAGCTCATCATAAAAGTAATATACTGCGCTCTTTGTGCCATTGTCTTCCTCGCTCTCGCCCTCCCCGGCTCGCTCTACCCGGTCTATTTCCAAAACACTTAAGCCCGCTAAATTTAGCCAACCCTGATTGTGCATTAAGGCCATAACAGGCGGAAAGTATTTATGCCAGTCAGCAAAGTATTCTTGGACAGGCTGCTCGACGGGGGTGACTGGCAGTGAACCGGCAAATCTGGTGTCACAGCCACCGAGGCGCTCATTCCATTGGATATTATTTGGAGAAGAAGAACGTTCCCTTTGTGTGCATCAAAGATTGTGTCAATTCCCCCCGAAACGTCACATTAAGTATGAAATCGCATGAAATTGCCAGGTAAGTAATCACCCAGAGTGGTTAAACATAATGGTGGCAAATACCCAGGGCTGAGTGCTTTCCTTGCAGCATGGCATATTTTCAAGCCGCGGCCATTACGTCCAAATAAGTAAATGCAATCAGCGGAGGGAAGAGAGAGGGCGGCGGGGCCGTAGTCACATACTAATAGAAATTAAATTTCTATCTGCACACTGAAAACTGCATTTACACTTGCAACCTCAGGTTTTACTGTTCCAAACAACTCCCAGCAGGGCAGGCTAGAGGGTAATGGAGGGTGACCGCGGTGCTGGACTTCATTTCGCCAGCGATTTGGGAACAATGAAACAGCTGAAATGTCCCGAACGCTGAAGTGAAACGGGGGGCTGCTTTAGAAATCTACACCCTTAAGTATATCAATAGTTTTGAACTATTTATCATTTGCATTTTATGCTGTTATATGAGTCAAACTGGTATCGACAAAATAATAAGAAGACAGAATCTGTCATCAAAGTTTCCCTGCTTTCTCTTTCGTCACACATCCTGTGCCCCTGTAGGATCACAGCGACGGCGAGCGCTCGAGCGTGCGTTCGTCTTATTATAAATTCACTTTGGGTAATTGAGATTAATACTGAATGTGCTAAATATCCATTGAGAGCAACACAGACACCGGTCCCTTGTTGATGATGCTTTCTTAAAGGAGAAGTTCGTGTGAAAGTGAAGTGAAAATTCAGTCATTATCTTCTCACCTCCACGTCGATAAAAAAGTCGGGGGAAGTTTCTTGTCCGCAAAACATTCCTGGAGCTTCACAGCGAAACAGCACTCCAAAACAACTAGAGTAGATGGGGATTTATTTTTAAAATGTCAAGAAACGACTGAAAAGGAAACATAAAATGGCTCCATACAGCTCGTCTGGGGTAATCCAAGTCTCTCGTAGGCTAAAGATCCCAAATTGATATTATTTTTAGAAACCCTTTTTAGAGCCAAAATCTTCAGTGCAGCTGCTAATTTAAAGTCGTCTGAAGTGGGTGCACAAGCTCAACTGCAAGTCGAGGGTGTGGATATTGTCTTTTTAAATGAATTTCTGATCTTGGGGCTTCCAGAGACTTGTATAATGCTGGATGAACTGCCCGTCGGTTTTCGGTTGTTCAGGAGAATGCTGCAGATCTGTTTCGCTGTGAGGCACGAGGGTGAGTAGATAATGACTGAATTTTAATTTTAGGTGTAGCTCACCCTTTATCTGTTGCTTCATCCCCAAGAGGGCCTGTTTTTGGAAAATCCCGGAGGTGTTTCTCAGGGAGAGGGAAAAGTCTTCTCCAGCAGCTACTAAAGTGTGTAAAAAAAAGAAAAAAAAATGCTGACTGAAGCATATCCTTCCTGAACTCACAGCGGAGCGGAGGAGGTCAGATTGTTTGAGTATCTTGTCAATAACTCCCACTGATCCAGGTCTGAAAGTTCTGCACTTCTGTACTTTTACCAGTCATGGTTACTTTGCTTTCATCTACTGAGACTGCAGTCTCACCTATGGCCGGCACTGGAAGCCAATAATCCGTAACGCAACATTGATATCAGCACAAATGCAAATACAAGTGCACATACACGTACAAGGTCATGCGATATGAGGAGGGGGCGCCGTCCCCTTCGTTAGCGAAACGACCAATGTGCACCGCCCTCGTTACCCTGCCAACCCGCCTCTCCTTCCCCGAGCAGCAGTGAGGCGGCGGAGGGGTTGTTTAGATGAATATACCAGTCAAGTCTTCCTGAATCATTTATCCTTTATCTGACTGAAGTGTGTGCGAGTTAGAATCCATGGCCCCCGACCACGGCTCTGAAATATCACTAGCCTAACTGCTGCGTATCGATAAATCCATGGCGCTGCCCGTGGTGCTGCAGTAGCAGATGGATTCGTAATTGTGCCTTTTTCCCCTCAGTCCCACCCTTCTGTCAGCTCCATTGACGATCTATAATATTCTCTCAACTATATACTATAAATACTAAGTTCTATACTATATCCCAGCTATAGTCTATAGAGTGGTGTCACCTTCACAATCAGAGCGACAAGTAGGAACACGCAGTTCATAGAGACACACTGCTGACAATATCTGTATGTGTCACGGTTTGTGTTTTTTTTTGGATGATGATTTCCTGTTTTATTTTGTAGTTTTATCCTCTTGTGTCTTCCTGTTTGCTGTCTACTTCCTTCTCACCTGTGCTCCTGGTGTTCTGTTTGCCTCCCGTGTCTCTCCACCTGCACCTCTTCCCCCTCGTTAGTTCAGTTCGTATTTAAGCCTGTGCCGCCCGGTCACCCGGTCCTCGTTCGCTCCCTGTGTTCTGCATTTGTTTTCTGATTTTGTTTTGCTCTAAAGTTGCCTGGATTCTCTTCATCCCTCGCTATGATTACTGAGTAGCATTTGTGATGCTAAAACCACATCCCCAGGCTGAGTCACCTCTATAACATAACATTTTAGGGGAAGGACATGATTGTATATTTTATGGTTTTTACTAGGGTTAGGATTTAGGGTCACCAATACAAATGAGTCCTGGGGTGTTAAATCGATGTGAATTTGCATTTGACTTTATAGCTACATTAGCATGAGTCTGATCTAAAGGACTTTATCTGACTTTCCCTCGGAATGAGGGTGAGTAGATAATGACCTAAATTACATTAATGAGGAAAGCTAGGTAGCAAATACGACATTAACGCAAATGTTTAGCCTCCCAAAGGAAAACATTTTGTGGAAAATGTTCTTACAGAGAGCTACAGGAAGAGATTGATACCACTGTTATTTATCTATTTAATTATGACGCTAAAACCACTGGTCTGTTTGCTTAGCATAGCATAAAGATAGCATGAAAACAGGGGCCCTAGCGAAGACTTGTAAAGCGGCTGCGAGTGTTGTCGTTGTTTTAGCTAACTTTCCTTACCGTATTCCAGCTAGCAATGCCCTCCCTCCTCTCCACGTCGCCACGGCAGCGGACAGGAGGACATCCTGCTCTCTAAGCATCCACGAGCGGGGCAGGACTGCCTCTTTATGGAGTTCTCTGTCCTGATTGGAGGAAGTGAAAGTGGGCAGGGATACCAGAAAGTGTATTTTTCTCTTTTACTGCATGAGCGAGGGGAGGAGAGACATCGGTTACCGACCACATCACTCCGTAACAGTGATTACTGTTGGAATATAGAGCTATTTAACACTTTAAACAAACAAGTGTATAAACAGCCCACTGCGGTGTTACAGGGAGTTATGTGCAACACTATCGATTTTAAGCTGTGGTTTCGTTAGGATTAAAGATATAGTGTGGTGTAGTGTGGCTTTCCTCGCAGAAAAGAAAGAGAATAAGCGTATTTCCAAAAATGTCCCAACTGTTCCTTTAAATCGACGCCCTCGCAACAGGAGAGACCTTTGAGATTTACTCACGACAGTAAAACAAGATGTTCAATCCCACCGCTTTGTCATACGGACATAAATAGGTTTGCGCGCATAAATACACCTCCACTCACTGCAGTGGCACTTGATTAAGTCCCCGTTGGCACAGCAACAAATATCAGCATGCACATCGAGCTACTGATGAACTATCAGCTGAAGCCCACCAGCGCCGCCGTGCCCATCTTTCCTCCTCACCGTCGACGACGCGCTATAGGCGAGGGCTGCTCGAGCGCCTCGCAGTAAATTCCGGCGCTCCCCTCATCTCGGCACATGACTGATCGCTGTCAAGCGGCGACAGATTTCATTGAGAGGAGGGTGAGATATGAGGCCGTTACGGTGTTGTGGTCGATTCAAACTGTAGCAAAGAGAGCCTGCGTTCATCTGTACACGTGCCCGCATGTGTGCAGGTATGTGGGCGCATACATCAGCGAACTCATCCAATTATGTGGGTGCGCGTGTGCATTCAAGATGTGCATGCGTGCTCGGCTTTAAGTGCCCAGATGTTCCATTTTGTCGCGCTGCTTGCTGTCATTGCATTTTACGACTGCTCTGACATGCTCCCATATGGACACATCTTTGGTGACAGGCTCATAATTTCAGTCAGCAAAGGCCACTGAAATGCCTTCTAATAAGACTGGACCGCTGCCAGAGTCTAACCACTGATGGACAGTCATATTCAGCTGTGTTCAGGGGTTGTCGGGCTGACAATCTGATAAGCACTCGTACAAAGAAAGAAAAAGCCTTTCGCCAGATAATGAAAGAGTCTCTCATTTATTTCCCGAAGTACTTAGCATATTGCTGGTCTTGTGCAGAAAGCTCCTACTGTATAATGTATAAGTGAGTATCAGCCAACATGCAAAGGTTTTGAGGCGTAGCTTCGAGCGTCTCAAGATGCGCTGTTCTGTTGCTGACCCGACAATCTGACCTCCGTGTAGAAGAAGAACAAAACCTTATTTGAATACGAAAGTGAGGTAGAAATTAAAATAGATCCTACAGTCCTTGATGAAATGCAGAAAAACATTAGTAAGGACACAGTTCCCGCTACAAAACAGTTTTCTTGTGTTATCATTTGAAGGGAACTGGCTCAAGGGATGGTAGCGTGGGTCGGTTGGTTGGACGATTTCTCTGTTTGGCCATTTCCTGGTCAAAGTTTGTATTTTTTCGATTGCTAGCATGCAAATGTAACACTAAACTAACATGGTTAGCATGGTTGTCTCTACCAGATGTGAGTAACCAGTAACCGCGAGTAACCGCCCAGTCCGGCTTATGTGTGAGTCAGCGCGTCCGCCATCTTGGACAGCTACGAGTGGCAACACCATGAGCTCAGCTCCGAGCGCAGCCTCATAGAGCCGCTGGCACGACTGCAGACTCTGAGTCTTGTTTACATCTGAAGCAATTTCATGACATACAATGAAAAATGTTTAGCTGACACGGGCTCAAAGGTTAGAGAACCAGGCTCGAGGGCTACTTGCTCAAATCTGAGAGATTAAAGTGAATATCTCACACTCACAACCACCTCTCCAACCGCTTTACACCCGAGATAAGCTGCAGCTGCACGGTAAAAACACCAGAAGACTGCCTGAAGTGAACCTTTCCAGTGAGGGAAAGTTCACAGCCGCATATGAATATAAAACGGGGCGTAGCCTGACTGACAAACAAAAGGGCTTCAGAGTGAGATTAAAGTTTTTGCAGGACAATATCCACCAAAATATCAACTGTGACTTGAGGAAGTGGCGGTGTCCCCCTTCTACCGATATCCTCCGTCGAAGCAGGGGCAGAACCGTCGATCTGAATCTCTAATCAGTCAGCACCAAAGGGCTCAGTGTGAGACTGCCCTTGAGGGCTAATCTACAGTATATGTGTCTCTTGTGTTTAGGATGTCCATGAAATGCAGCGACTCCAGGCGTGGAACCTCACAGGCTCGAGCGCGAGGGGGGACGGTCTAATGACTGCATTGTTGCGTCGCCTCTTTTGGACCTTATTCATATCCTGTGTCTTTTTTTTTTCCTTCTTTTTTTTCCATCTACCGCTTCTTCAGTATCTATTTTCAATTCCACTGAAGTCACTGCACTCAACCCCCGGCGCCCGACTGAAATATCAGCTATGGATACAAGGATTCGAGGAGAGAGACTGCAGATTACAGTGGCTATCAGTACAGTCATCTTTTCGTGTAGATTCATTAAGATTGCTGATTTTTTTTCTATTATAGCCTATATACTGTGGAGGCAGATTAAAACAATATCTTACCAGATGTTTTTTAAACCACTGTGCGCTACAAGCAACACTCATTTATCATCTATACTTTTTAGATAAAGGTTTAGTTGATTTTGATCTGCAAAACAATGAAAAAGTTAAGATTTGTAACCCGCGGCAGATCCTCCCTAAGGGCTCTGCACACTCCCGGTTTTGATGGCTTTGCCCTCTATCGGCTCCTGCAGCACGCTTTTTGCTATCATCCTAGCTAAAATATTTTAACGGCGCTCTTCGGGGAGCTCGTGGCACACTTTGCATCCTAAACGGCGAACTTGATAGTTCACTTGTCAAGGTGAAAGTGTTGACAGGGCACCTACTTTTTTGTTTTTCTTCTTTTAACAAATTATGATGAAAAGAGGCATGCACCTGACCTCTGACAGCAGGATTTTTGTATGTAAACCAGCCCTTCTTCTTTCATATGCATGTTGGTGTGTGAAGGAGAGAGGGAGAAAGAGAGAGAGAGAGAGAGAGATTGCAGCTGTCAACATGCCAACCTCTCTCTCCTCTGTCATGTCAGCCTCCTCCTGCTGGTGCTCGCTATCCCATGGTGCAGAACAGAGAGGGGTTAGGAAAGCCTCTCTTCCCCCTCTCCGCTCTCCACCTTCATCTTCCGGCCTCTGCCCATCACTCTTGGGTTGGAAGTGTCAAGACAGACTGCCACTGAACCACTGTATGATATACTGTCAACGCTTTCGCCCGTCAAACCGCGCTGTCCTGCGCGGGCAGCGCACTGGTTCCTGCTCAACATCCGGGGCTCCATATGTTGGAATTCACTCAGACAGCTTCGGCGAAAGGTTTCTGGATATGCGGTCTCTGCGCTCCGCTGTCATTGCGAGGGTCTAAGGTCGCCAGCCTTGGACTTGTGAGAGCGATGATAACCCAGAAACAGAGACGCCAGACGTGGACCCTGAGGCCTGCATCATTTCTACGTGTCACCCAGACGCCCAGCGTCACGTCGCATCAGGGGCGCAGAGTGTTGCCTCGTTAGCAAAGTGACGTCTGCGTGGTGGCGCCCGGCTTCATGAGCGACAATGTCAGTGTGATATCTCACGAGGCTGCGAGTCATACATACGTTCACATTCACACTAGCATTGAAGCTCTAGCTTGTTTCCGAAAATGGAGACGCCTCTATTTGCCTGAAACACGCCACACCAAGACTTAAAGTAGGCTGACCAGACGTCCTTGTCGTCTGGGGGACGGTTTTTGGTGATCTGTCCCCAGCTGGACCTGTCCCCGGAAATGTCCCCATTTTTAACTGTCCGGTAAAGTGAAATAACATTTTATGTGCCAAGAAAAGACCAGGCAGGAGGGTGAACAGGAGCAGACAGGAGGAGTTACAACGGCTCTCTGCAAGACTGCTGGCTGTCTAGATCGAACAGCTCCGTCTTGTCTCAAGTATTTTTGGTAAGATAGTTGTTTTCTCCATCTATCACAGTATGGATGTTGAGCTGCTTGTCTGTCTTGCACATATAGATAATAAAAGACACGCTGAACTGAACCATTGTCTTTAGACGATGTTCTTTATTCAGTGAGTTTTCCCGAGGCAGTCACTGGTGAGGTTACCCGAGGAAACGATCATCGGCGTTACTTCCAGTGCCTGTCAGAACTGCCGTCGGTAACAAAGTAGCATAATAACCGTCGCATTTGTGGCGCTTTCGGGGCTTTAGAAGTGCTAAGTGGGCTAAGCGATAATAACAGTGTTAGTTGTATTCATACGAATGTACCTGTGCCGGTTCCGGTTAAGAAACAGGAAACACCGGAAGTCACGCCTGTAATCTGCGCAAGGTATCATGGCAGCTAAGGCTACCATGGACAGTTTTCCATATTTTACAATGGCTTTACTAACCATGGTATTGGAGCTGGTGTTTTCCACACATGGGGCCCTACTTAGATGGTCTAAAGTGCAGTGTGCTATTGTGTTTAGAGTGTGTCCAAGTCCATTTTGCTAGATAAATGGTGGATAATGTGGGTGCAAAGTGCGGCACACGGCGCAAAGAGTAGGTATTTAGACTCTGAATTAGTCGTGTGTGTTTTGGGCGGAAAATAAATCTAACCAATCCAAGTTTCTTCTCCCATTCCCTTTAAGAGTCAGGTGTGCCAGGGCCTAGCACGTATTAAACAGTATCGCTCATCTTCGCTGAAGGGAAGGGATGTGATCCACGGCTGCTGGACCCTCGGAGGAGGAGCGCTGCTGTGTGCGCGATTCTCAGTGGATCAGGCAGCACGGGTCATTAAAAAAAAAAATCATCCTGATCAATAACGGCTGGGATGAGAGGGGAGATATACATCCCTAATGAGAAAAATATTAATGACATTACCTATGTGATCCTCCAGCAGCAGAAACGACGAGTATCTCTACATTTACATGCGCTTTTGCGCAAAAGGAACAGCTGATAAACGTAATGGATCATTTTAAACTCCTGACTCGTTTCCTGATTGAATGTGTTACGATATTTGTTACAGTACGTGACTGCGTTCATGGAAATGTTTAAAGTAACTGAGAGCAGCCTCTCAAATCAGGGAATCAGAGTGTATGAACAGTGTGAACGCGCGTGTCCTTTGAATAGCAGGAAACAGACTGCGCCTTTGACTTTAGACCAGCTTTTTGTTGGTCTATGGCGCTCTCACTTTCTGCTGCCTCAAGATAGCAATCTGCCATCATTGCGCCTGACCACACCTCGTATTAAGACCAACACGCCCAAGTAGGTTTACTATTTACACAACGTGGGTGCTGGGTGTAAAAATGGCAATTGTGTCGGTCTGAAACTAGCAATGACACTTGAAGATAGAGCCCATAGACTTTACTTGGGTGGGTTTCCAAGTACATCAACAGTGGCCCAAGTCTGTTGGTGACCCATTTTAGCATTTTATTACTTTTGTTAGAAGTAAGGCAGAAAGGTATTTTTGAGTCTCATTCTCAGGTCGTCGATACCGCAGGTACACAGCCATTCTGTCCACCACTGTTACCCGCCAAAAGAAGAGTATCCTTGACAACTAACAACAATGTGTTGAATGTATTGTATCTACCTTTTTATGGCGCATGTTCTTGTTTATCGGTGCATTACCGCCACCATCAACTGCCGATCAGCCTGGGTCCTCGTGTGTTTTTTAAGATTGCAAACAAAACAGAACCATCTAATTTCAACATCGCTCCACAGTGCTGCGAGTGGTCAAAAACTTCACAGGGCTCCTTTAATTTAACATTATAAACAAGCTCATATGATTTCATTATGACAAATAAAGTGTCGTGATTGTAATCAAAGACACAGAAGAATGAAAATAAATCAAATATAATTAGATTCAGGAACAAAAAACAACTCTTGCGGATTCAAATTAAAATGAATGCTAATGAGGCGTATCTTTTCCACATTTGCATTCCCAACAGAGTGAAAGTGCTCCTCACATCATTCCTCCTGTGGCCCGTCACAGACTTTGTATCTGTGCGAGAGCATCCTGCAGCTCAAATATCTAACATCTCTCAGTCTTAAATTCTTCGTTGTCAGTTTAATATTTTAAAATATTTGCAATGATTTTAAGACGTTTTATGTAAGTTGCCCTCTTCGACGCTGTCAGTGAGGCTGAATCGGAGCTGGGTTGTAGACGACGTCAACAACACGGTTTTGAAACGACCTTCGGAACCACTTAGACTGTTCTACACTGCCTTCAGGTCTGCATATGCTACGGGAAGACATGCAAAATATATGAGAACTTCATAAAACTCATATTGTAAAACACAGGGTGTAAATGAATAACTTTATATTAGTTTGCTTTATGAGTTTGCATCATGAGCTTTATGAGGAGGCCGTTGCCGGATTAGTGTGCGTGTCTGAGTAACTGCGTGTGTTTTACAGTGCATATGTTACGCACACACTGTGACTGTGTGGGTAAAGATGTTCCGTACATAAATCGCATAAAGTACTGGTGTACTGTGTGTGTGTGTGTGTGTGTGTGTGAGTCTCCGTTTAATCTATCCCCAGCCCGCCTCGCCTCGCCTCGCCTCCACAGGGGAGATCGACGGCAGCGTGAAGGTTTGAGGTTTCCTCTTTGAGCTCGCTGAGAAACACGCAGAAACACCTTGAGCGCAACGCCGGACCTCCACTGCAGAGATGCCGGGGAAAACTATCTGAAGTCAGAAAACATTTAGAAACCTCCTCCAGCGAGACCCTGAAACACATTTTTATCATTACTGACACGAGCTCTGCAAAATATCTTCCCTGTCAGTGCAGATACTGATGCAGTTCCTGTGACAGGCTCTCCTCCCCGTTTGTGTGTATGTGTGTGTGTGTGTGTGTGTGGGAAGTAGTAGGAGTGCAGCTATCTACCAGTTGTGAAAAGCTAATTGGTGAGTACAACTACAGGCTTTTTTTTCTCGCCCTACGCTTTCTTGAGCATTTGACTAACAAGATTCATAAATTCAAATTAGTCTTATTTTCCCACTTTCAGTCACTGGAAATTTACATTTCTTAGCTGTCATTATAGTAGGAGGAGGCGTTGATTCCTTGGATTGCACCTTGTGTTCAATTACAGTTATTCAGAGCTTGGATTAAACTTTGCTTTAAAGGTGCACTGCGTAGTTTTGGGGAGGAAATTTTATCGACTTATTGTTTCCGCCCAAACAAACCAAATAAACAAACTCCCTTTGTTTTCGCGTCTCAATAAGCTGAATAAACAAACTGACTTTAAAGGACAACACAGTTTCATACTGTTTGTTTATGTGTGGCGGACCCTGCCACCTTTCTAGCTTTCAAACAGTGTTCTGGGGACCTTATTTTCCTCTGAGAACAGCTTGTTTAGTCAGATGTGAAAAACTAAATATTCTTTGTTCGTATTATTACCCCATTAATATTATAAGTATTAAAAAGTTGCATAGTGCCCCTTTAGGTGTATAATTTGTAAAGAGAATTTGAAACTAACTTTTTTTGTGTGACCATTTAGCTACAGTTTGAGTTTAAAAGAGTTAAAAAAATTTCCATCAACCTCATTTTATCAGCAGTGATGGTGCTTTTTTGTCCCCCTCCGAATAACGCTCGCAGCTTAAAGGAAGGATAAGGCCTACTTGGCAGTGCGACGCTCGCCTGCCACCAGCACAATAAGGCGACAGGAAGCTAGCCAAGCACTAGCTCTCAGCGCTGGCTGTAGGGGTCTAAGCAGCAGGGAGGCTGCGCCGCAACATAGCTTTCCCTACGTGTCTGCCAGAGTCGAGCATGAATAAGTAAACACAGCAAGATCTGTCCAATTTTCCCCTCAGCCCGGAGGCTTTAAACCAGAATACTTCTGACACCTGCTATGATCATTCATTATCCTTTCCTCACATGCATTATTTCACAGGTGCCAAGTTAAAAATAGTTCCATCTATTTTTGATGGGTGCCAACGAATAAGTGAAATAAAGCCCACTTGCGCTTGACACGGCGCGTTGGTGCCAGATGAGGAGATTACTGCGGGGTTAAGCCGCTCCGACTGTGGGTCCCACAACCAAATTACTCAACAGGTCACGGTTCACTTGTTAGAAAACAAGGGGGGCCTTCCGAGAACGAGACGGACGCGGAAAACATCAGCCGCTGCTCCGCCATCGGTCAGGTTTAACCGAATATGCCCGTGAGATGGTTCGGGCGTAAGAATAACAAACAACGTGTGCAATGTGTTTCATTAACGTCTTGTAAGCACTTCCCCGACACCGGGGAGGCTTTCTTTTCTTGCTTTAATGGCAATTTGTAAAGGACAGCGTTCGATATTCATTTAAATTCATTGCTCAGCTCAATTTCCTCCACTGCTTAGTTCTCCATCAGCAGTTTAATGTAAAAATAAAAACAACCTAGTGGTGTTTTCACTCAACTCATCCCAACCAACTACTGGGCCAAACACATGCCTGTGTGCTTCCTATTTAATAACACAGAAAATATACACTTTCCATAGATATGTCATAAATCAAAGGGCTGCTTTAATCTGAAAATAAATGTTGAACACAAGCGTCCACCAACAGCTTCCTGCCTGAAGTGAAGGCTGAACATGGGCCTGTATGTGCTGGTCAAAATGCCAAACAGTCAGCAATTCAGAACCTGGTGGGATATCCCCCAGAACCACTGGAACACTGGACACTAAATGTAGCATTCGATCTCTCCCCCCTACCATTGCAATCACATGTGCGTCACAACGGCGCTGTTTCTCCAATCATCTGCCCCCTCAAGTGGTCGTTGCACCAGCTAACATCGCCAACGCTAGCTAGAGAACGCTGATAACACAGGTTAACGTAAAGCGATGTCTTAAATGAACTAAAACGATGTCGTCACATATAATTGTCTTTTTTAACACATGAATGAACTTGTTTTTGTGCTTTGTCATCAATTTGCTCTCAATTACAACTGTTACATAGTGAGGTCTTATCAAGAGCAAGCAGGATATTGTCTCTAGAAGGAGACATCATCCTCTGTTTCTCTCAGTTAATCACATTGATATGTTAATATGTAAATGTGTAGGATGTTTTCACAGTTGCACATTGCCTTTAGATACTGTATTCAGGTTAGAGCTGAAACAATGGCTTCTGTTCTAGTTCAGACACCTTAAAAGTCAAGATTTACTGCTTGACTATGGTTGATATCACTGTAAAATGAATATATTTGGATTTCAGACTGCACACTGAAGATGTTTTGGGGCTTTAAAGAAATTTATGGGCATTTTTTTTTATATGTCCTGTCCTTTTACTGACAAAAAATAAATGAATTGCTTAATCAAAAAGCCCTAATTGCAGTCTTAATTTAGGAGATAATTAGTGCAGGGAAATCATTCATCTAATTGCTCTGAACCACACTGAAGCTTGGCAATGAAGCGATGAAAAGGAAGATGTACAGAGCAGTAGCTTTGTAAATAACCTCGTATGACACGGACAGTATCGACTCAAGGGTGAGCGGGTACGTCGGCGAGATGCCCGGCGTGGCGCTAAGAGACGGAGGCAGGGCAAAACCTGTCCATCGCAAAATGGCAGGAATAACAGGCTGACACACAAAGAGTGACACGGTCGAGAGAAAATTGGCCCCGGCTGTCGGGAAAAGTGAGTGAAGGAGGGAGACGGAAGGGGTTTAGGAGAAGAAAGAGAATAAGGTAACAGCAGACGGTGGAAGAAGTGGTGGCGGCTGGAGAGAGGGGAGGAAGTGAAAGGATACCACCCTATGAAACAGAATCGTGAAATGGGGGGAAAAACCTGACGGGGAACGGGCCAAACAGAGGCTGACGGAGCAGAAAGAAACGGTGGTGGTGGGGGGAGAGAGACAAATGTGAAGGACTGCAAGCTGTCTGAATTGAAGAGAGGGAGGCAGGTGATTAGTAGTGATGCGACGACTTGAGGTGAGCGTCTGTGTGCGCACGTGTGCACGTGGCCACGGATGAAGGATAGCTATCTAGCAGGGAAGAGGGGGAGAGGCAAACGGGGGAGAGAGAAAGGCCACCAGCCAAGTGGTCTAGTAGCATCCTGGGAGAAGCAGCATCTGTCTCAGCAAAATAGAGAGGAGCAATCAATAACTATACAGTTAAGGTGTGTGTGTGTGTGTGTGTGTGTGTGTGTGTGTGTGTGTGTGCGTGTGTGTGTGTGTGTGTGCGCGCGTGCATGTGTGTTACTGGTGCAGTGGGCTTTGCAGGTTGCTTACGCTGCATTAATGGTGCTGCAATTGGATAGAAATATATGGTTATGTGAGTGATATGTGAATGTGTGCACGAGCATGTCGGTCAGTAATTTTTCATCGATAATAAATTATCTAAAAAGAACAAGATGTCAGCCGATGATTTTTTTAATTTTATCTTATAACGTAAACAAATAATCCTATCCGATCCACCAGCTCACACCACATATCTACAATAACCTATTGTAAAATGTGCTAATTTATTGGTCTTGCTCTAGATTATTCTGACTCACCGGGTGTCCTCTGGGTATAAAGCCTGCCCACCATCAGTCTGCATTCCTTTCCCTTCCCCTCTTCTAGGGGTTACCATTTTCAGAATCACTGGTGCTACAGCGAACAACGGTAACTTCCGAACTAGCGACCTACATGCTAAAAACAGCGTATCACCCTAACCCTGACCCGGCTGTTAATGGTATGAACCTAAACAATTTAGCAGCTGCGACCGTTTCTTTTGCGGTTGAGCCGTTTTGATGCCACTGTTCCACCCCGTCCTTTGTTTGTTGGTTTGTCAGCAGGCTTGTACAAAAACTACTGAATGGATTTCCACGAAACTTGGAAGGAGGATGTGTCTCAGCCCAGAATAGACCCCATTAACTTTTGGGGCAGATCCGGATAAAGAGACGGATCCAGGAATTATTTCTCACTTTCTTTAAAGATGCAGTTTGTAAGAATTACCCACCTGTCAAATTTATACCCCCAACAAATAGGGGCAACATTATCACCAGAGAAACTGCTGACTGTATTCTGTGCTGCTACTGTTAGCTCGTAAGCTCAGTTAGCCGTGCAGCTAGCTGATGCACCAGGGGAATGTTGATGTTTATATTACTAGCACAAGAGCTTTGGACCACCATAAAATACGTTTTCAGGCCCGGGGCTAGCTGGTTAGCATTCTAACTTCAGTGGATATCTCTTCAACACAACACAAAG
Organism: Lagodon rhomboides; assembly: GCA_039737535.1. Taxonomy (NCBI): domain Eukaryota; kingdom Metazoa; phylum Chordata; class Actinopteri; order Spariformes; family Sparidae; genus Lagodon; species Lagodon rhomboides. The sequence goes on from CM077803.1 coordinate 14,380,963, forward strand.
AAGTTTTTTTTATTTTAGTTTTAGTTATTTCTTGACATTCTGATCATGAGTAGTAGTTAATTTCTGAATGTTAGCATGCTAACATGCACTGAGCAAGGTAGAGTTTTGACATATTAGCATTGTCGATCACATTGTGAACATGTTAGCATGCTGATGTTAGCATTTAATGCAAAGCACAGCCTCAGCACAGGTGCTAACACGGCTGCTTGTTCCTGTTGCGGGTGCATACAAATTCACTGCATTTCATGTTTCATTATGAGGCATCATTGCCACGCCAATTCTTTGAATATGTTGAAGAAATCATTTTAATTGATTAGGACAGACTGAATTGCTTCTCATCAAGACTCCACTCGGCTACAAACTGAGGCAGGAGGTCAATACGGTCCTTTTATCTCTTCTCCAACCGCTCCTTTCACAGCATTACAGCCATAAATACAGCCGAGAAGGGGGAGCTGTAATCTCACTGAGCATCATAATACCAAAATCCATTTCCATTTGATGCCCAGTCCTAACTGGGGAGCTCCGTTTAAGAGTGGCAAAATATGTCCGCCGAGAAGATGTTGCTGCGCAATTCAAAGGGGGGAAGCGTGATCAGCTTTATGCAAATACATGTTTCTGTGACCTGTGAGGAATGCAAAGTGCACTCCACATAATGGATTTCCGTCCCTTACATGCAAAGCGTCGGCGTTTTTTTTTTATCATAAAAGTAGAGTTTTATTTATCACTGTCAGGACAGGATGCAAACATCACGCTACATCCACATGGACACAGTCTCACATGCACAAACACAAGGACTCATGATGGATTAAAGTGTGCCTACAGCTATCAGAAAGATGAATATATATATATATACACACACACACACACACACACACACACACACACTGTATATGCACTGCATTTATTTCTGTATGTAACCTTTGAAGTCTAATAAAAATGGGGAGAAACACTCTGATCTCCCAGAGAGAATAACCCTGTTGGTCAGATTCACTGCAATCAAAAGGACCGTCTGTTTCTCAACGCGTGTCAGGGGGAATTAAGACCCCTGAATGAGAAATCAAATCACACAGCATTTCCTTTCATCTTCCCTTGAATCGATAGCATGTCATAAAGTATGTTGGAGCAGGCCTCGCAGCGCTCTGCCATAATCTACCGAGGAGGATGGCTGCTTCTTCGTTCTTTCACGCAGTTTCAAACAGAGAGGAGCTTCTTGCGACACCTTTGAGCCGCGATGCCCCCCCCCCACCCCCCAAAAAAGTGTCAGGTTTTATCACCGTGACACTGACACGCCGCGATTAGCCCGTCGTCAGAGTATTTGTCCTTACAATACAAACATTTCCGTCACCCAATTTAGTCAATTTGGGCTTTCTCCTGCCTGGGTGTTTGATGGATGTCCAGAGTAGTTGGCGGTGGAGTGGAGACTAGGCTTTGATGTCCAGGCCCAGACTGTTAGAGTATTCAGGCTGACTTTGATAAACCCTATTAGAGTGTCCCTCTCTCTCCTCGCTCTCTCTCTTTCTCCCTTTCACTTCCTCTTTCTCGCACACACTTACAGGCTGTGGGCCTCGGAGGGATGGGGGGGGGCGAGGGCAAAAAAATACAAGGTTGCGTCGGCGCTGCATAAATTCCGAGTAAGTGAGCGAAGAGGATGACTGATGAGAGGATAAATAACCGGCATCTGCTTACAGAAAGAGACGGCAAATTGATAGAGATGAGTGAAAGGAATCAGGTGGCGGCGTCGGGGTTGTGCCGCAAAAAAGATTTACATACGCAATTTTCAGGCTTTAGTCAGCATAAAGGACCGGGAGATGCGCATCTCCACGCCACCGGAGACAGCTGGGCGCCCGCAGTAGGCGAACACGAGCTCAGTCATGAAAGAATGAATGATTCGTCAGGAAGTCGGGCGGAGGTCGGCACTCTACATGCACGCCGGCGCAAACGCCCCATTCACCACTCGCCACTATCTAAATTGAAAAGAGTATTTATACCAACTTAGGGATCAGAAGTTAATGGAAGCAGTCATGCATCAATTGAGTTACATAAAAATGTCAGTCGGAAAAGGGGCGAGATAACTGCGTCCTTTTAAGAGATTTTTAATTTTCTCAAATTGGCTTTTTGTGTCTGATAGAGGGTGTGTGTGCGTGTGTGTGTGTGTGTGTGTGTGTGTGTGTGTGTGTGTGGTTGGGGGTTGCAGGCACATTACTGGAAGAGTTTTGAATCAGACATCAGAAGGGGTATTAACAGGGAAATGTGCTGAAAGGAGACGGATCAAATAAAGATCTTACTCCGATGTAATGAAACGCTGCTCTCCGCCGCGCCGGCTAATCACGGCGCTGCACAGATTGCTCAAAAAAAAGGTGCAATGACAGAGGCGGGAAAAGAGGCGATTAAGATGCAACGGTAACCCGCTGTTACGAAACATGTAATAAAACCTTTGGCGCGAGAGACGGACTCATCCGTTGACACAGTCTGGCCCTGTGTAAACTCTTTTGTCGCGTCGGCATCTAACGCCTCTCGTATAATCCCATCTGTTAGTTTGTGGGGGAAAACACCATCGTTTCTGCTGCTGCACACATCTTCTGAACCCCGGGCAAACTGTAGCCTCGAGCTGATGAAATCCTCCTCACATTTAATGAAATGAAAAAACCAAATCCCAATCAAGATTGCGCTGAGAACACCCAAAAGAGATTTTGAAGGCATAAAACACAAGCTGTGCCAAACAAATTAACACAACACTCGCTGTTAAAAAAAAAAAAAAAGCAAATGTTTCCCTCCACAGTTCAGCGTGGCTGGGTGATGTTGAACCACACAACACCTGAAAAGAAAAACACACCCTTTCAAACTACGCTGACAGTGATGCCTTCCACAACATGTTTTGCATTTAAATGCATCAAATTCAACAGGATGAGCATTTCGGCGTCTGCTAGCTGTCGTGTTTTCCATTTTTAGCGGAGGCTCCTTCAATTCCGGAACTCTTACAACTCAGCCGCCGACTCGACAACAGCCGTCCGCGCTGCTGATCATATCGTGACAACATCATTGCGGTTGCCCCTCGCTGCTGAAAAGGGCAACGGTGTGTGCGGAAAGTTGTGGCTTTGAACAAAACATCACTTTTTCAGGCACAGGTCAATTTGGGGATTTGAGGCTTCAGATTTTGCTTCCGTAACCAGTCTTCTGTCCGACAAGCGGAAGGAAAACATTTGAACAAGGTGTTTCTTACGAATTAGATTATGCCTCTTCTGCACATTGAAACGTAACATTTCAGAATAAAAGTAACAGCCTTGATGTAAACAATCAACTGGGGATATCTATGAATTTAATTATTACCCAATTTAGCATCTTGCATTAACCTTCACCACTGAGGGCTATCTCAGGCTTGGCAGCACATTTCAACTAAAACACCTGAATGTGTTCACATGTTGGGAAGCCAGTGAGGGATCACATACTTGGCGCTACACCAGCGACTCCTGCTAGGTGAGGCATCTCACAGTAACAGCGGGGGGGTATTTTTTGGTGGCATTGACCCACCAAATAACATCATGGAGTCAAAAGTTCCCCGTTACCTTCGTCCAGCCCACATACCGCGTGGAATGATGATGGCACTTGGGTGGTCCACTCCCGTTTGCCAGATCTGAGCCACAGCATGGCCACATGTCTGCCAAGAGCGAACCGACTACACCAGAAACTGGCCAAAGTGTGCGCCACAGTTCACTCCTACTCTGGCGGGCTGGATCTAGCCCAGGCTTCGGCCAGTATGAGCCGGATTAACGTGTCTGGTGTGGGCCAGATTGTGCCACAACCATTTTGCTATCTGGGCTGCCCAAACAGTCACGCTTGTTTCGATCATCTTGGGACACTGAAGCGCAGCTGTTCTTTTTTACTCCAGCTCGACTCGGTGAAAGCACTTTAAATAGATGTGTTAGAAAATCTGGTTGTTGCTGTAGTTCTCTTTTTAATCATATTTTGGAGAGTCCCGCCCCCTTCTGGTTCCTCTCATGGGACCATATGATGTTTGTTGATTTTAAAGTCACTGTAAGTCAAGAAAGTAGCAGCTTGTTGTAAAGACGAACAAACTGTAATTGAAAATTGGCCTTTCTCACTCATAATAAGAAATAATTAAAAAAAACCTAAATCTTTTGTAACAATATGAGGATGCCTGATTTTTTTTAAAACACCCTTTGTTTCAGCCAGAGGCGCAAGACCACAGACGCTTGACAAGTCGTGTGTCAGGAGATCCACCTAAACCTCACCCCGGAGCTGGTGCCACCAGCAAATGAATATTTAAGCCACGCCAAAGCCCTCCTCTCCACACACTCCATTTAAGCATTTTCACTGAGCTTTTTCTACACACAAGCGAAGTTTCCACAAAGCCTCGCCTCTTCAGAGGCAGAGCACGATAAAATCAATGAGTCAGACTTCCCTCCTGATCGCAGTCAATCTCTTCTATAAGCTACGAACACGCAACAAGTTTTTTTTCTTAGGGCGGTTTAAACCTAATCCCACCGCCGTCTCCCACATTTCTTTATTTCTCCGTCTGATGTATGACCCTGTAATTCTGTTTAAGGCCCTCTTACCTTACTCTGCGCCGTGGTGAAATGAATGCTGTGGCGGAGGAGATTAGTTCACGGATGTGTGATTACAAACACAATAAATGTAATGCCGTGTGTGTGTGTGTGTGCGCGCGGTTGAATGTGGTTTCAGATGGAACTGCAGCGTTTTGCACCATGTCCAGCACCAGAGGAGAGCAAGTCCAAGATCTCTGAAGTGAGGTTCCTCTCGCACCAAGACAAATCATCTTCCCCTCTTATGAATCACCGGTGCAGCCAGCAGCACCCACGCACATATTATCCCCTCCGATAACAAAGAGACGGAGAGTTAGAGGGAGACTGCGAAGTATCAACTAAATCAGAAGGTAAAGTTGGCAGACTTTCGAAATACCAGGAAATAAAATGTTGCCCAGAGGGCGACAGAATTCCGAGCCGAGCCCCGCCGATTCGACCTAATCTTTTCTAATTTAAGAAAAAGAAAATTATGTCCTCGTGGCACACGGCTATCCAGGGAAGGGATGGTGATTTCAATCTCACTTGATTTCTACATCTTACCAGAAGAGCCTCAAAAGGATTATGCCTGAATATTTAAGATTGCTGTACATGGCGAGGGGTGGCTGTGAATAAGGATTTTTTTTAAGGGGAAGTGTGTGCAACCCTGTCCTCTGTGCCTTTATTCCACCTGAAGATGAATCTCACCTTATTTCACTCCCTTTTTCCTTACAAACATGCCTGTGTTTGCAGCCGACACACACACACACACACACACACACACACACACACACAATCCTCTGCAAATAAACTGGAGTGCAAAAATGAAAAGGATTTTTTGATGTGAACTGATGTAGCTGCTCAGCGGAGGTCCAGCGTCTATGTCTGTGTTTGTGTGCAGGGATTAGGAGTAGCATACAGATTTGAGTAGTTTCCTCCAGCTAAAATCCTGCTCCACTCGAGCACTGGATGAGAGACGTCCTCTCCGGCACACGAGGATGCCAAAATAAGAGCGACCTTGTGTTTTTGCAGATGTATGACGGCTAAACTCCTTTCAAACCCGACAAAAACCACCCACCGACATCTGGCTTTTTGTCTTCGATGCAATCGGCATCCGCTGGGTGTTTGGCGGCTGTGATGGAAACACAACACCTGGGTGTACACGCTAATTTCCGCCCCTTTTTTTTAGGCACGATGCTATGATGTGGGTTTAAGTTAAGGACACTGGCTTGTTAATACTTGTCCATCTGTCTCTGTAAAACATACAAGGTGTCCACACGGGCGCTGTTTGACACAAGGCCACATGACGCTTCCCAGCTTTGCACCCTTGACCAAAACAGTCTCCACCCTCTGGCTGCACCTGAACGGACGGACGCCACTCACGGGCCGTGTAAATGAGCCTTGCAGGAGCAGGAACTTTCTTCATTTTAACTTGACAATGTTTAGCTTTTTGTTGTTTTTCACGAGTTTCCAGAGGTATGGCGTCGTGCCGCCCGCCCCTGAACACAGCGAGCAACACAACCCCCCTGTCTCTCCAAACGCAGCGCACCGCTGCCAGGATGCCTTGCACGGCTTTCTACATAGACAACGAGTGCTGTATGAAGGATGCTGCATCAGATTTCCCAGAAAAACAGATTCAGGTTCAGCGCCGTCAGCAAAGAGCGCTTCTGTCCTGTGCAAAGTTACAATTCCAGGACCACATAATGGAATTAGGATGATATGAACGTGCTGAACGGATGAATAATCTACTTTTTTTTTTTTTTATGACAAACCGAAGGATTTCCCTAAATAATTTGATCCGCCCCGCAGCAGATCAGATATTTCATTTTACAGAATGACGAAACAATCATGGTGCATGCATGAAAGAAGATAAAGTCAGCGAGTCTCAATGTCAATCCCGGAGATTCGAAGCCACCCAACTGTCACGTAAAACCATTATTCGCCGCAGTAATGTGTTTTTCGAGCGCGGCAATCTAAAACGTACACGGGGCGAACCGGGAGGCCAGTTTAAGCTGTTTCGAGGCTGTTTGTCAAGGAAGCGCGGGGGATCATCGCGCGCGTCTGCGTATCGTGAGCGGTCGTTTGTATGCATGTTAGGCACAGAGGCTTATTAGAGGCCACAAGGTAAAAAGCCAATTGGCATCCTTTTATAGACGGTGGCGAGAAAAAGCCAGTGTCAGCTCAATGAATATTCAGATGGAAGCAGAGCCTTGAGGGGACATGGAGCCGCACCAATCTTTTATCAGTCCCCCTCACAGCGCAGCCACAACCTATTCACAGCAATCCAAATCTCTCTCTGTATCGCTGAATTCTTCTCTCCTTTCCTTTTTTTCCCCCTGTATCGCTGTATGCAGTGCATGCAGCAGAGTTGCCACGGCGTTCCTCTTCCTCTTTCTCTGCCTCGCTCTCTCCCGTGGCCCGTGCATTTTCCTGCGCAGGGGAATAATGAGAGCCAGCAGCGATGGGTGGCCACGTGCGTCGCATTGTATAGGAGTGCTGTGATTAATCGAGCTTGCCAAATGGAAAATGAAATGCCGGCAAGGCCGCGCTGTTCCGAGGGCTGCTAGTGTTTGTCTGAGTGAGAAACAGAGATGAACACACATGATCGACTTCCTGACTTTTCCAGGTCCTCGCTCTCGGCAATCTGCCAGGAAGGCTCCGGTCGCCCAACGGAAGAAGATGGTCTTAATTGACTCGCTGGACTCCATTGGTGTACAGTCAGTGGACCTAGAAGGAAATAAAAAATGTTCTGCCGCACCCCCCCTGCACCTCAATAATCACAGATGGATGGGCAATTTGAGCTCTGACAAGGACGAAAGAAGACAGAATGTGCCAGAAAAAAAGGGCTGACGGAAAGCAACACCTCGCTAGTGACGGTTTCGTGTTTTTTATGTTGTCATCTTGACACTTTCTTTCAGCCTTCGTGACTCAGGGTTTCAGAGCCGAGCAGACGCTTGACACCTTCAGCAGAAAGGGCTGGAAGTGAAATGAAGCAACTGCACAGAACATCGCACAATCTGTCTCATGCCCGCAGGAAACCAAATGTCAACCACGCGCACCTTTAGGACGTCAAAGAGTAAACATTCAAATTTGACCTGGTCTATCCTGTAGGAACTGTTTGGCAGCCCGTAAGCTCACATGATGGTTCCTCTGGGGGCTTTAGCAATCCTTTAAACAGACAGGGGAAAACATCGGGGGGCCCGGATGACCAAGCTGATCTTTTTTTTCGTGGAAAACTTAGCCTCGGCCTGCTGGAAATTCTGCCGTAGACCATATTCAGGTGGCGGCCATTTCTTTCCAACATCACGGTCAGGACAGGAAGCGCCAATGCAGACAGCGGTGTTCCAGGTTGCACGTCCAATAACCATAGAAATCTGACAAATCAATATTATTTCATGATCAGCAACTGAAAAGGTGACGGATGGCAAGAAATCCAGAGGAACATCGGGTAAAACAACACATTTGATAACCCATTAGCAACAGCTAACGTAAGCATTCAGCCACTTCCGAGCTAACATTACTGTTTGATTGCGTCACATGACAGGATAGGGGAAGTGTAAATTAATTGTAAACTAACAACAGACATCTTGGACACATTAATTTAAGCCTGGAAGCGAAAAGCGCAGGATGTAATCAAACTGTAACGTTAGCTAGGAAGTGGTTGAATGCTAACATTAGCAGTTGTCTAACAGATGCTAATGTGTTGTTTTGTTTTGAAATTTGGCTCGATGTCCCTCTGAATTTTCACTTTCCATAACCTTTTCAATTTATGATCAATCTGGAACGTAATGGCCTCCAAAATATGCTTGTTGACCTATGTCCTGCCAGATTCTAATTATCCATCATCTTTTCATCAGGAAGCGGTGAAATAACTGTTTGTACCCATAATTTGATTCCCTGTGTTTGTACACTGCTGGAACACAACAGTAAAACATCATCCCAGCATTTCAGCCTCCCACCTCGAGCTAGATGTTAGAGGAAAATGGCCGCCGTGTGAATGTGGTCTATTATGGTTATAAATGAGCTGCAAAATCAGGCCTCACTTCACAGCCACCTCTCCAAACCCAGCACAGATACAGATTTCTTCTATTCAGCTCTGCATACAAGTAGGTTCCATTATTACATTGAGTATTTCTTGCTCGGTTGAAGCTGAGATTAAACAGAAGGTGATGGTATGAGAGGAGCGGGAGAGTCAGCTGTAACCCATAAACCACTTGTCATGGTTTTTCTATAAGCCTATCAAGCGGTAATGATATGCATTAACCCTCCAACAGTATATACGATGGGACAGCTGGTATACGACACAAGCTGCACTTTCATTTAATGTAATGCACCATCAAGCCATTTCCTATACGGGAGTATTATATATTGTTGTGGGCGTCTGCTTCGAATCCACAACTGTTTTATCGTTCGGAAATGTTGTGAGGATTACTCAAATTCCACATTTCATAATCCCATCATGGTCATGCCCTCCTTCGTCGTTGACATCGTTCTCCCAGTGGCAAAACAAAAGCTTGCCATTACCTATTAGATTACCCCGATGCCAAATGTGATTTAGGTCCCCTTTGAAATTTGCTCTTAGATGATAAGCTGGGAGTCCAATCCACTGCCAGAGAGGATGGAAGAAAATGGGCGGGAGCGACGTGCGCACAACAGAAACAGAACATTGATCACTCGCACTCCTTTTCAGATGATTTTCAGACTTTTTATCCCTGTATGTTAATACAGGAGCCCCCTCAGGACGTATTCCCACTGATGGGAAGATGAAAACAAAACTCGTCAAGCGTGGAGAGCAAAGCTGCTCTACGGTGTCCTTTGAAATCAGGGGTACAAATCAGGAGCGATGAGCAAACAAACCTCATTCACCTTCCAAAAAATGAAAAGACCTTTTCAATCAACTCCTCGGAGAATAATTCTTCAAGACATTTTCGACGGGCTGAAGCCCTAATGTGTGCAGAGATAAAACACACAGCTCAATCTCGTGGCCGCCTAATACAGCATAATGGAGGGAGTCAGGCTCTCAGCATGACAGCCAAGGATCCACCACGGCGATAGGCTAATGAAACAAAGAGCCCTAGGCGAGCTGTTATACCTACAGAGGACGGGAGCAGAAGGAAAAAAAAAAATAAGCACACTTACAACAACACAGCTAATTTGAAATGCAGTTCTGAGAGCGAGGACCATATGCATCATGTGTTTAATGTGGTGAACACTGTTTGAATACACAATAGGTCGATCTGTTGTGGATGTAGCACAGGAAGGACACAGGGGTTTGAAGAGGAACGCAGCCAAGATTGTGCCACAGATTGGAGAGATGCATGGCGTACACAAACACACACACAAACATGTACACACACTTTACTGTATTTACCCGTGGGTATTGATACATATGGTGTGTGTGTGTGTGTGTGTGTGTGTGCACACTGGATACACACACATACACTTGCAACACATTCACTCCAATTCCCACACCAGGCCACAAATAAACCCCCACAACCCAGCATGGTTTACATTACTGCAGACTTCCAGCTACAACAGAGTGGTGCCCTGACCCCCACAGCATCTGTAGCTGAACAGCAGGCCTGGCTAACAAACTGCCACAGAGGATGGAAGCAGGAGGCAGGCTGAGCTACTGATTGATCTGCAGGGTAATTGGCTGGGAGCCGCTGAAACAGCCAAAGGACATAAATATCAGCCATCCCGTTGGACGGTGAGGTAAGTTCCACGGAGCGATAAACTCTGACTGGTTAGCCCCCGAGTGAAGGCTCGTTGTCTGATAAGCTGGTGAACATTTTGTGCTGGGACTTTTCCGCCGGGCAGGAAGGAGCGAGGTGTGAAGTCAGAGGAGGGGCAGGACACGAGTCGAGTAAAGTGGAAGTAGGACAGGAAGAGGAAGAGAAGAAAGTATACCAGAATGAATCACGGGAAGTTTTATGCACGTGTCTCGCAGCTTGTTCCGCTGGCTTTGGGACTGAAAACGTGCATGTCCTGCCTGGTGCTAGTCAATCACAATAGCTTTAGCTTGGTTGCTGAATAATTTCACAGTTTCAAGACGCTTAGCTCAATTGAACCACTGACTCCTGTCTCTTAGCTATTTACCAACCACACTCCAAGCTAGCTAATTGCTAACATACCAGCTAGCCAGCAACAAAATCTTGCTCGTCAATTGCAACAACTCTTCAACCCTGCTAGCTTAGATATTTTAATCGTTATGTTGTCAGTAACTTAAAGTTATTATTAAGCTAGGCTAGTTAGCTTGGTTGCTAAATGAATTCACAATTTCAATACATGTAGCCTGGGCTATGTGAATCACTGACGCCCGTTTCCTGACGTTTTACAAATCCCACTTCAACATTATAGGTTATTAAATGATATGATGCAACACATAAGCTACGACTTAGCGTCCCCTGTTTTGGACTAACAACTCAAAGATACTGTTAATGTAGCTGGCTAGCTAACTGCTAACATCTCTGACCCAGCTAGTTTACTAGCTAGTGAAGTTATTTTGCCAGTTGTTATGTTGTCATTTAGCAAGCTAGCCTAAGTTAGCTTGGCCACTAAATTAATTCACAGTTTCAAGACACGTAGCTCACCTATACCACTGACTTTTGTCTCTTACGTATTTTCAAACATCACTTCAACAAAGGATCTTTATTTAAGTGAATGATAAGCTATAACAGCTTTCTCTGTTTTGGATTATCCGACTCCGACGATTTGCTATTGGTCAACGAAGCCAATTCGTGTGTTGGAATTGATTGAAGCAATAACACTGAAATTAATTGTTTTTTAATGCTGAAAGTAATTGGGCACTGATGGCCTGTTCATGCCTAAAAGATAGTTCCATCTTCTCGGAACATAGTTAATAGGTCATTTTTATAGGTGTTTCTTGGCCCTTACTACTTCTTTTTTAGCAATGTTGCCACATTCACAGATCCCTGCTATTAACTTAGTAAGAACAATGTTTTAATTGCAAGTAGAAATGATAAGAAAGCTATGAAAATAGGAAACAGGTTGCGATAGACTGGCCATTTTGTAGTTGCAAAACTGAATTTCCTGCAGCACCACAGAAAGCATTTTAAAAATATATGCGTGGATGTCTCCCTTCACATGGGTCTGGTGCATAACACACAGAGAGCATGAGCCAGGCGTGTCAGGGGGGGAGCGAGGAGAGAAGAAAAGAGGCAGTGTTCGTTGAGAAAACGAGAGACAGAGAGATGAGTGAGGAGAGCGAGGGGTGCGATCGACCTCTTTCACAGCTGCAAGAGGTGTGCCTGCAATGCTAACTCACTACCATCCATCCCGTTTTGCTAAAACAGAGGCAGTGTGGAGGGAAGGGTGTCTTCAGCCGGGGCTCAAACGCAGCAACTGTCATTCTTCGAGTGCAGGAGATTCTTTTTGATATGAGGCTTATGTCGGCAGCCAGGGATCAAAAACACAACGCGAGGTGTTTCATAGAGGGAAACTAAAAAGAGAGAGCCTGTTTCTTTAAACACAGGTCCCTTCGTCCAAACCGCTGTCGGCTTTTTAAAACTGAAATGAGTCAAACAGGAGGATCATACCCACACTGTGGGTGATGCACACCTACATATTTTCTCGGTAAAAAAACGGATGATCAGAGAAACAGTAGGCGACAACAAACACTCAGGGAGAAAAACTCCCAGAGAAAGTCGCCGGCACTGTAGGGAGCACTAATGACAATGAGCATTAGAGCAAAACATTGGAAGGAAGGCCTTTTTCTTTTTTGTGATGTATCAAACACACTCTTCCCTGAGATCTTGGGAACACACCAGAGAATGCACCACATTATGAACACTTAAATGATGGTTACAATAATTATCACGATTATTCATATATTTCACAATTGGTTAAATATTGAAATTACAGCTATGTAACATGATTACTTATTGACTCTAGAAACATTTTAAAACGGTCTTTTTAACAGTGGATTTCCTCAACCTTTAAATATAATTCAAACAAAAAACAACACAAAATATCTTATAATGTTAATATATAGTAATATAATATAACATAGCAAATATAAGGACTTATTTTAATGTACTACATGGAACTTAAACCATTAAAACTAAAACCGTTTAATGCCGATGCCTCTATGACCTACAGAAGTGAGACCATCAGGAAGAAGATTGGCTATTTCTATATAATGATTATATTTATAATTAATGGCTATCACCAGGTCAGATTCCGACTCATCCGGGTCAAAGAAGTCATTAAAATTTAAGCTCTTTCTTTAATGGCGGAGTGCTGAGGATGAAACACAGCTGCTCTGTAGTCTGTCATACAGCACAGCAGTAAAACCTTCTTTTCTGTTGTGTGTACATTGTCGTATTAGAGCTTTAAATCTTACAAAGCCATAAACAGACACAAAACCTCACCACCATGGATCCTGCAAACAGCTGTGTTTAAAAAAAATAACAATACATTGATTCTTTCTTTCACTCGCTTCCAAAATAAAAGCACACAATTGCCAGATCGAGATCTTCAACACAGAAGGCGGCGGTGCTGATACCACTTTTGTCCACAGGGGGCGCCAGAATCAACAAAAGATTCAAATTTCCTGTCGCAGCTTTAATATATGATGTGCATTATGATGTTGTGTCTATTTGGTACCCATAATGTGAGAAGGGATTGGTGAAATACCACTTCTTCGTCCATTTTGGATGCTCCAAGCAGCGACAGAGCAGCCAGGCGGCTGGCTTGAAAGGGTTTCTCGCAAAAAACAACGTCTCACAATACCGCAGTGAGCTGAACTAAGCATTGCCAGAATAAAGTTTGGGCTTTTTAGGGAGGGGCGCAGCACCACTGTGGAGGAACAGGGTGCACTGGATTTATAACACAAGACAAAACGTGAGCATCATTGCACAACAGAATGCAGGACATTAAACGTTATAGCCAGATTATTTTGTTTTCATAGTGGTTGAAAGACAGAATTGTAATTGAAAAGTAAAATTCGATTAATCGCCCAGCCCTGCACCACATGAGGTACCTCTCTTCACTTCCACTCATGAATTCCATCTGCCTTTCCTCTGTGCTCCTTTGTGAATCTGAACCTCGACCAGTGTTGGGCCATGGAAAATTAAATTTTGCTCTTAGTGCCGGAGGTGCTGTACCAGTGTGGGACCACGTTTTAACAATGGATTCAGGTTGAGAGGTGTCACAAGAGAAGGAGCCAGGCCACATCTCACAAGCTCAGTTTCCACCGCATGACATCTGTTCAAATGTCGATACTTGTCATGACTGCCGTGTCTTTTTCTCACCTAATAATTACTATGTTTTTGGAAGCAGCTTGGAAGAACACACATGTTTTTCCTTAATATCAATTGACATGGCCATCCAATCAGTAGTAGGAAAGACTGACTTTATTTTCCTCAGATTTTTTCTCAGAGTTCTGACTTTAATCCGAAAAAGTGAGAATTCTGAGACAAAAGGTATTATCGTAAAAAAAAGGAAGTCTTTACAATTCCACTTGGTATTTACCGTCTTATCTTATTGTGTCTCTATCAAAAAATACATGCACACTTACCGAGATAGCAAAACACTTGAATAATGCTCAGCTGGACTGCTCATTTATCTTGACTGTTATCAATCTGAAATTTCAGATTAAGAGCCTCAGATCTAACTCTCTAGCTACCTCTGTCTCATTTTATTACCTAGGTTAGTGTTAAATTCTGCCCTAAAATCCAGCAAATGGAAACCATCATGACATATGACATGCCTCCTGCCAGTCCCGTGAATGTCAATGACTTTGTAAACACCATTCTGCAAATTCAGAGGATGCGAATGAACAGAAAGCGGCTCAAACATTTAAATGTCGGGTGTTGCCACTGGCGAATGACTCTGGAGGTAGATGTGAAACCGGGAAGTCGCTGAACTTTCTGTCCAGCTCCAGCAGTGGCGCCGCCGCCAAAGTCCACGAGCGTCGAGATTCGATCTCCACAGTTCAATTTCCAATTTTCCAGTTTGAGCCCATCTAGGTTCAATCTCATGGCCCTGCCTCCTTTATGATAGGCCCATATATCCTATTCCAGCCATAATCTTAAATGCCATTTGAGTCATTTCATTGCACAAAGATTCTCAGTCCACTTAGAGCTCGGTTGAGCTATAAGGAAGATCAATCAGTGTCATCTTTATCATAGACTCATTGGTCATCAGTCACACAACATACAGAGGAACTGAAGGTAGAGGGAAGGAGATGCCTCCTGACCAGTTTCTATTTCACCTTTTCATTCTGTGAAAGCAGAATAGAGATCAGTCGTTTATCCAGATGATGAATATTAGTTTGTGTTTGGCGAAATCTGCATCATTTTCTTATTTCAGTGACAAATGTTCGAGCCAAGGCCCAACGAATCTTAACAAACGTTTCCCCCACAAACTCTTGTTTACCAAATATGTAGATTATCAACTCTCAACTACATAAATCCAATTAATTTGCGTCATTTCTTCTCAGAGTAACACAGCGTTCATCTTTAAATGTGTTCACAGACCCACAAAAGTAGCTGAAACCCTAATCAGCCCTATAAGCGTACTGTATATGAACATCCCCCCGCATAATGCTTGCAGTGAAGAAACAATAAATCACAGGTCTTTGGATCAAGGAGATGCACACATTCCGCCTGATCCTCCGTACAGCAGCATCTGCCTCACCGGCGGGTCTTGGCTCTGCGAACAGCCAACGATCTGGGTGCAGGAGGCGAGAGGGGGAGAAGTTGCAGCCTTTTATTTGCTCTGGCTTTGGCTTAAGGTGCTGAAACACCACTTAATCTACCGGTCCACAGGGTGCTAAGGTCACGGCGCCCTAGGACGACCTGAAAAGCGGAACGCGGCTCAAATTCCCCCACAGACTTGCACACACACACAAACACGCAGAAATACACACACAATGGTTTCTCAGGACAGCAATCCCTCCCCCCTGCACATGCTGTATTCAACTATTCTACTGCAGTTTTGTGTGTCTACACTATAACGCTGCTTCTGAAAAAATGTCCACTGACCTTCAGATATGATGTGACTCTAGGAAAGGTAACTTCACATGTGTATGTTTTCCATTTGTATCGCCACACTAATGAAATCACCATATAGACACTTGCTCAATATCCCAAGCGACTATTTCTAAATTATTGCTCCACCATGAACTCCATCTTGGTTTGTGGTAGAGAAACTCAATAAGGGTGCATCGATATACGAATAGTTAAACGTTTTTTAAATAGGTTTATTCATTTTCCTGGCAAGAACTGGATGTGATGTTTGGTACCACTTCCATGTCAGTAAATATAAGCTCACCACCGACAACCAGTTACCTTAGCTTAGCCTAGACTATGACTGGCTCCAAAAAACAAAAAAGCTCAACTTCCCGGATGTTCAACTACCCAGATCTTCTGCGTTGTGTGGCCCACAGAGCGTGCTCGCAAGAGACTTCTGCTGACCAAGCGAGCTAACTCCTGGTTTAGCGCCTGGCTAACTTAAAAAGGAAATTAAATGATTTAATCTTGTGGCTCTTCTACACTTTCCAATTGTTAGTGGACCCAATAGCTCAAAGTCTGATAGTGAAACAAGTCATTTTGTGGCAGTTGTATTTGTATAGCCACTTCTTTTGTAACGTAAGCTTATGGGAACAAGTATTTTTGGCCCCCCCCATACGTCACGTGACATTACAGATACAAGGTTTGACCACTTTGAAAGTTGGCTTCAAAGCCTGGCGCTCCTCCCGGACACCTGAGGAACTGAGTCTCAAGGTGTTTGATCTGATCGCCATCGAATCATGTTTTTTCTTATCAAGTTACCATTTGACGTTACCCCCTATGTCCACTCATTATGCTAAGCTAAGCTAACCAGCTGCTGGCACTAGCTCTCAACTTGCCATGCAGACACGTGGAAGTTGTAACAATCCTCTCAGCAAGAAAGAAAAGCAAATAAGCGTATTTTCAGTGTCGGGATGGCGCCCATAGAGAACTGCACGAGCTGGGGCGATGACTCACTCGGGAGTCCACACTTGTTTGACGGGCAGAGGTATTTCCTGACTACAGAGTGAGGTACACTCATTCAGAGCCAGACGGGCTCCACAGCCTGGTGAGCATTTCGTGCACGGGTCCTCACTCAGCTGCTACACAGTCTTGTCGTAGCTGATTTAATTCGATAGAAGACAGCTGAACGTATGATTCTCAGCTTTCAAACGTATGATTCTCAGCTTTCAAACCCATGCAGAAACAAGGTACAGTGTATTCTGCAGAGGGAAAAAAGGACTGGTGGTAAAAAAAAGTTCTATGACACAAGAAAACAAAACAAAACTATGAGGCATCTGGGTGTAATTTGTTTGACAAGTAAATTGCGCATCACATCGCTTCTGCAGCCAACTTCATTTAGTCACTCTTCTGAGTGAATCTCTAGAGCCTCTCCAGCAGCATCTCCTCCTTCCTCTGAAGCCACATTTAAATTAAATGCACAGCCTTTGCAGACTGTAAGTGCTCAGCTGAAGTACCTCGACATATAATACGATACCGGATATTGTGAGATTCCAGTCACCGCTGCCTCCATTCACTGGCGGCTGTACTAACCGCATTAGTCATCAAGAGCACGAGGCTCTGAAAGGACACTGGCAGAATGTGAAGGAGAGGCATGAGAGTTCTGTATCTCTCCGCTGCTAAAATGACTGAGCAGAGAGAGTAAGAGGAGCTGATTCATGTCACCTTTGTTGCCTCTTTTTTTTCCTCCACTCTCCCATTCATCGGGCGAGGGCCGCTCGGTTAGCCGAGCAGCTGCAGATGTGAGACGCCATTCACGCAGCCAGATTTTCGGAGTATCAAGCCGAGTGAATTCAGGACTTTAATCTTCTTTAATTATGTAAATCATATGCCGCTGATATTTCCTATCAAGTCGAGGGGCAGAGCTTTTTTTTTTTCCTCTCGGCAAATTTTCAATGAGACTACACAAGAGAAGCGGGCGGGGGAAACAACACTTCAATTGCGTATTACAGAAAAACGTGGTCCTGATTCTCCATCCATGACTGTCAGGGATGGAGGGAACTATTGATCCTTCTTGTGTAGTTATTTTATTTATTCATTTTGGAAGTTACAGTGTGATGCAATGATGTACTTCAATTTCTAGTCACATCCATTAGAGATCGCAACTTTGTTATCTATTCCTCACTTCACCAGGAAACCGGGATAAGCATAAAAATAAGATGATAATGATTATAAAGATATGGTTATATTAAAGGACCAGTGTGTAGGATTTTGTGGCATTCTTCTCAGGAAACACCTCATCCCTCATCTCCCCTATGGCGGCCGCTAAATGCATGAAAAATGTGAAAGGCGCTTTTTAGAGTCGGTGTTTGGTTTGTCCATTCTGGGCTACCGAAGAAACATGATGGACCCCCCTGCAAGAGGACCCGCTCCCTTTGTAGATAAGGCTCGTTCTAAGGCGATGAAAACACAATGATTCTTAACTTTCAGCTGATTATACACTCACGAAAAAAACATAATCATTTATATCATATTCCATTTCAGCCCCTGAATCCCCCTAAATCCTACACACTGGACATTTAACTGCTCAAATTCCTTTAAGAAATAGTTACTCTGAAAAAACTCTTGTTTGCTTTATTCTGTCTTGACTTTGGTGACTAGGGAGCTCGGAGCGACGGCGGTGTGTCGGTGCTAACACCGTTAGCGCAGGAGCTTTAGACCAGGACGGGCTAGGGCTAGCTGGTTAGCATGCTAACTGCTGACACAATCGCCTAATTTGACGTTATAATCCACATTGTGTCGATAATTTTAGCAGTTTTTAAAAAAAATGTTTTCAACTAAAATTCCTACATATTGCACCTTTAATGGTAACATAGTTAACATGAGCTCAAATGCCATCCATCCATGATAATATTGTCTGGTAAATGTTTAGTTCAGTTACTCTTACTGTAAGTTAGAGTAGTTACTCAGTTACTTACTGTAGCCCTGCTGCTAAAGAGCAACAAGGAGCTCACAATGTCGGTGTATTTCTGAATAAAACTTTAAATCAACGCTGGCAGAGCAGCTGACGTGTGTGACACAGCTGCGGGATTATAGATTCATGCCTCAGCATACGGCAATATCTATAACACAGCACATATCCACACCTGACACCGTCGAGTCATGGTTTGCTCTCTTTGTGCTCCTCTGGTTTTACCTCCGCGTCATTTTACATTGACTTTCTCTGACAGATATCAGAAAAGAAGAAGGGCTTCTGCTTAACAACCCATGTTATGAAGTCCTTCACTTTATCCCTCAGTAGATTTCAGTGCCATTGACGGCTCTTCTTCACCCTAATTTCCAGTGAAGGGCCTCACAATCCTGATTTCTCGATAGAAGCATGCGCACAAAAGCCTCGAGAGATAAATCCATACTCCCCCTTCACCTCGATAGCTTTCTTTTCAATAGCCCGGAGCTAGTGGCATGTTTCTCGGATGAGAGGTCGATGCACTGCGTAAGCGCTCCTCATATAAACAATGACACACTTAAATCTCCAGTGGTAAAATATCCCTGAAGGTGCAGCGGATGTGGAGACAAATTGGCACGCTGCTCGTGTTTCCCTGGCACCGCGCCTTTCAAGCCTCGAACGCACTGAAAAAAGTTGACAGTGTTATTAAAACCAGTCAAGTGTAGGTGAAGGAATATTAAATCACGGCCATGCCCTGATTCCTTGTCATCAATCCTCACGCTGCTCCAGTAATGGGATCCTCAACCAAAGACGAGGCAAATTAAGGAAGCCAGTGTTTTACACACAGCCGTAATAGCCACGATTGTGTTCGACAATACCTATTAGTTTGCTGCCTCTTCCGGCCCTGCAAACCGAGGAGCGGTGCTGCTGAACTGAGAAAAAAAAAACCTGACGCTGCTCCCCATCACTCCAGATAGGAAAGAGAGAAAAAAGAAATAACACGAGACTGTCCCAGCCAATGACAGCATATTGCCAATGGAAATAGTGAGTGTGTGCAGACAGACAATCAATAAAACTGCAAGAAGGCTCCCACATGGGCGAGTTCCCTGGATGATGTTTGTTATTCATTTGGAGCCCCGCTGTTCGAGCTATATAACACGGTTACGGGGGGAAGACATGAATTGACAAGAGCGGGGAGGGCAGGGAAACAACCACAAGAACTGTACCTGCAGTGAAGTTGTAAGTCGCCGAAAATCCCACCGCTTCCAGCTCGCCGTCCGTAACAAATTTTATCCACAGGTATCGGCCGCTACTCCTGATATCGGGCGGGCTGTGCTGACCACAGTAGCGTCCGAGCATTGGGGAGAAGCCAAACGGTCCATCCCGAACCTCGATGTTGTCAAATTTACATTCCCAAGAGGACTCGATTGAATAATTCTCCTCGAAGTGCAGATCGATACACTGCCTTGGGGGGGCTGGAAGACACAATGAAAATAATTACCACCTAGCACAAGGCAGGGAGTGAGATATTAGTCATGCTTTCCATTGACGAACGTTCTGCTTGTTTCATTATCAGCACGCCCACGCGTTCAATACCGACCCCGGCTGTTAGTCAATTCATCTCTAAAACACCGGCGCTGTGATGGGCTCCAGCTTCTGCACTCACATTGGTGATTCTTTTAACCTTATTATCTTCTCTGATCAATCAAGACTCAGCTCTTAATTTGAAAAACACCAGTCTGAAGTAGCCTCTCACTGTCTCACACGCCAATACATCTCATCAGTCCGCCCCCTTCCAGGATAACCCCAGGTCCGCTCCAGCATCAGAGAATAAATTGCCTGATCTCCTCGCCTTTTTCTTGCCGCCGCCACCGTGCCTGGAGAGAATATTTACCTTCAAGGATGTAAACACACTCTGTGTCTGGGGGGTATTTGTTTGGGTAGTTGGGAGACGTGAAGAGCCCTCCTTCTGGTTCCTTCACCCACGTTCCACATTGACCTGCAGGCTTCACTCCAGAGTTGTTTTTCACTGAAACACGCGCAGCAAAAGACAGAAAGGTAAAAGTGAGGGATTAAGGCTCTGAGGCGGGGAAGGGTATTTAGGGAGTCAGAGATGCACGGCTGCGGCGATGGAGATTACCTGCTGTATCCTTCCTTGTTGCCCCAGACAACCCAAGTATGAGAAGACTTGCAACAACTGTAAGACAAAAAAATAAATAAATAAATACATTTTTGATGATGCACGTATTTTTTTCCTGTTATTGTCTCTGGTTTGTGCACAGCTTGATTTCAGCAGGTGGAGGGTTGAGTCAGGATTCCAGTTTTTGGATTTCATGTGCTGTGCACCAACGCTATGCTAATGCTAAAGCTGTCCAGAAACAGCACACAATAGCTAAGTGAATCATAATAACAATCGACAATAACAATGGGGATCTATATTATCTGTTACATAAAGAATGGAAGCCTTTACAGTGCTTACAGACTCCAAAAAAGCTCAAAACATAACCTGTGCGCCTGAATTGTAACTTTTTGCACACCTATAACCTTCACCCGCAATAAGCCTGCACCAAACTCCGTTTAAAAAAACAGTGTTTTTAAGAATGACTGAAGAAAATTGCATAGAAATGATTCAAAATGATAACCAGGATATTTCTGTGACGAGTTCACACACAACAGCTGAATTAATGAGTATTTCCTCCTAAAAGAAAAAAAATTACATAATTTTGGAGTAAAAAAACGGCCTACAAGAACTTACAGTGTGACCTTCAACAGTGAGTTTACAGGTTGCAGGATGCAGCATGTCTGCGCTGTGTGACACCTCCTGATAGTTGTGCTCACGCCGGGAAATCACTATTCTGGTTCTGCTCTCAGTTTTGATCTGTTGCTCTAATATTTAAAGATCGCTATACTTTTTTTTTTTTTTTTTTTTCTCCGTGCGAGCAGTGAAGAGCTCAAGAGGCGCGGTGATGATCTTACCGTGATGGAAGCTGTGCCCATGTACCATGTCTGTTCCTTTCACAAACGGCTTCAGGCTCAACTAATTCCATTTAGATTGTGGAATACTTGAAGAAGGAAAAAAAAAAGAAAAGAAAAAAGGACAGGTTGTGAGGAGGAGAGTTTTCACACCATGCGACGCAACCTCTCGGTGAGCAGGGGGAAACAAATGACTTCCTTCTTCATGAGAAATCTTCAGCTGGGACTGGAAGAAGAAGAGAAGAGAGAGAGAAAAAAAGAAGAAAAAAATGGAAATCCGTGCAGATGTGTCACATCAACTAATCACCAGTTTCATATAGAACCAAAAACAGTTCTAAACACTCGCCCGATTTCCATCCAAGCGTTTCTAATACCCTTTGGTGCCTTTGGTGCACTGAACGGATTAATAGTCCCGTCATCAGCCCTCCACTAATCGCTCCACCTTTGCAGTCTTCTTTTTGGAAAATATCATGGACAGCCTTGTTTTCGTCCTCTTTTGGTCCCTTTATCAGGAGAGGGGGTCCTTCAGGAGCGATGGGAACCGCGCAACACTCATCTCTGCAGCGTTTCGCTCTCTTCTGGTGCGTAAAGATCCGCCGAAAAGACGCCCCTCCAAAAAATGAATCAAGTGGATTCACGTTTGGCTTTCATTTGTCGCTTTCTTTTTTTTAAAAAAAAAAAAAAAGAAAGGGAAAGAAAAAGGGAAGAAAAGCGGTCAGTGTCGTTGCGAGCGCATCCCTCTGCGTGTCTGTCTGTGTACGTCTTGGCTTCTCTCAACTGGAGAGTCCCCGCAGCCGGCAGGAGTTAATGTATGATCTCTCCCTCCTCCTCCTCCTCTTCCTCTTCCTCTTCCTCCTCCTCCTTCTCCTCCCGCTCATTCAACACTACGACCGTCCAACGCGCCGCAATCCTCACGCGCTTTTTGACGCACGCGTTTGCAAAAAACTTCTCCAGGATGCGACTTCATCCCCAAACGCACGTGAGCGCTCAGTGTAAAAAAAAAAAAAAAAAAGGAGAGAAAGCAGAGCTGATGTTGGAACATGGAGAGGTAAAAAAAAAAAAAAACAACAAACAAAAAACAAGGCAATGAGATAAGCGATGGAGCAAACAAGGTGTCAGAGAGTGACTTCTATCAGCTCGATCTAACACAGAACAGCAGCAGCAGGAGTGAAACGCTTCAAACAGCATCAAAGCCCGTCTTTCATCCTGGTTTTGCCCATCCACTGTCAAAGCGTTGTTTCTTGTTAAAACCACATACAACTCTTGCTTTTTATTTACCATCAAAATGTCTTTTTTTCTATTTGGGATGTTAAACGCAGCACAAGTACAACATGACTCTCCAAAAAGGAACAGAGCGCAGTGAAGTAGGCGGAGGAGCTGCATTCAAGTGTCATAAAAAAAACAACCTTTTTCCTGATGTGTGAGTGTCAGGGTGTGTGTGTGTGCGCGCAGTGTGTAGTCGCCCTCACACACCTGATGACAAAGCTGATCAGAGGGTGCCCAGGGACAAGTCAGGGGCTCGGGGCTCCCAAAAATAGTCTTGGCACCCAGCAGACAATATCCATCTTCAGATACTCCTGCTGCAGAGCAGAGGCAGTCTTGGACTCGCTCCACTCCCTCTGTGTGTGTATGTTAATGTCACTGGTTAGCGTTTGGATCAGCTTAAAAATACCCCGTTAATGACAAGCCCCGATGCTGTTATGCCCATGACGGACTTGAGCACAGGGACTTTGTCTGTTCTCGCTCTTTCCCCCACCTCTCTTGAGATTTCCACGATAAAGACTTGCTATCGTCTCCAACGTCCTCCTCTTAATTACATCCTGTCCCAGAGATTGGCCTCTTACTCACCACTCCAAAAGTGGAGGGTTTTTATAGCAGGTAATGCGGGCGCCACGCTGACTCTGAGAATACATGCGGGAGTGGGAAATCTCGGAACTCTTTTCACCTAATAGGCTCCCGCTAATCTGTTATACAGAGTGATTTAATGGACTTGGGATTTGGACCCCCTCAACGCGAGATCTGGAGCTTAGCCAGTCACTTTCTTGCCGCTGCACAATTAACTCCCGTGAAGCTTGAGGCCCGCAGTGTGGCGAGGGCCCCCGCTCCGCCTTCTCTCAGATTTCACAAACACAACAGAAGAAGACGGCCAGAAAGAATTTAAAATGTCAATTTTTTATTTCTGCAAAAGGCAAAGCCTATTATAGATCTTAAAGTCTGAGGGGGATGTCAGTAATATCTGCGGCCAAAAATACAATGCAGTGCCCGAAGCTTGTTATTGATTAACAGTGGTGCTGCAGCGGTGTCTGACAACTTTATAAGCACAGCACCACACGTTTCTGATGGGTAAACTCGGAGATAAAGCGGCGGAGCTATATGGGAATTATTCAAATGAGGCTTATCTGGCGCACTGTATGCAACAGTAGCCCTGGTGAATTTAACAGCAGCCTCCAGTTTAGCTCCCCGGCATGTATAAACTGTCTGTTCGACTGAACGCTGGGAGCATCTCCGGGAAAGGAATGCATTCAAGAGCAGTCTCAAAGTCTGCCATTTTTTAATTATGAAGTCTATCATTCGGCCGGAGATAAGTGTTGTGCCGTGTCGGCCCTAAGCTAAAGTTGTAATTGTGATCAGTTTTGGGGAAATGGGACATCGAGGCCGGGAACTATACATACGTACAGCACACAGGCAGGTAAGGAAATCAATATTTTTACACATTTGCTGGCCTTCTTTGCTGTTTTATCTTCAGTAGACCTTATTGACACGGCAGCCATTTTGGGTGGGAAGCTTAAATGCTGTGTTTCCAGGTTGCGAGTCGTATAAACACAGGTAATCTGACAAGCTGTTGTCAATTTGAAGCTTCCCAATTGATCAGCAGCCAAAAAGATGGTGAATAGTGACAATCTGGAGGCACATTTCAAGGTAAAACAACAGTTTTTATAACTCATTTGTTGATGTTAGCATTCAGCTATTTCCCGGCTAACATCACCGTTTGATTACATCCTGCGCGTTTCACTTCACAGGTTTAGTGGAATGTCTCCAGGATGTTACGTTAGCTGTTGTCTAATGGAAGCAAATTGGTTGTCATTGAAGCCATTGAAATATGGTTCAGTGTCCCTCCAGATTAAACTATCCATTGTCCTTTCAGTTGCTAATCATTCAGGAAACAGTGAAATGTGTCAGATGGCCTATGTTTATACAACTTGCACCCTAGAAAGCAGCAGCTGGCCCACGACGTTCGAGCCGAGTTTGATTGTCAGAGGAAAAAGGCCGTCCATTAAATCACATTAATGCTCCTGGTCCAGCTTCAGTTTCCTTACTACAGTCCCCCTGGCTACTTTCCCAGAGGCTCATGAGCTTCACTTCCTGTAAAACATGCAGAATAACGGTCACAACAACTACATCATCTTGTCGCATACACAAACCAGCGAGTTGCTCGTGATTGCATCCTGTTCATTTGACTCAGACCTGACGAGTAAATTGGGCATTCACCTTCTACTTAGTGTCATTCTAATGACACTGCCAGCACTGTTTCTTTATGTCAGTCTAACAGGGGACAGCGCTAAAGCGGATAAACACTTAGGCTAATGCCTCCTGCCCAGTGGGACTCAAATTAACCTTATTAGTGATGCATTGAGCAGTTTGTTGGCCCAAAATAAACACAATTTATTTGTCATTCAAGGCGCCTTGTAGTTCATTAAGCAAGACCCAGTTACAAGAAAAGGGTCGCTCCGACCACGGGCGAATTTTGAGCTGCTCTTTATGCTACATTAGCTGTCTGGGTCTCTGGTGATTGACTGCCTTTATCCCGGCCCTGCACCTGGAGCCAGTGTGGAAATAATTCCATCAGATGATAGCCCCGGAAAACTACCTGTGGCTTCGTTTCTGTCGGGGTGCCTTTGTTAGTCTGCAATACAGCATGCCATTTTAAGCCCCGCGCTCACTCTCACTCTCGCTCTCTCCATTTAAAGTAGTCGAACATCTTATATTGTGCAAAAATGAGGGAAGGTGTGAAAAATCAGATGGACACACGGTTAAAGTGAACTGTATTTGACACAAAAACTTCTCAGAGGAGGAAAATAAAATGTGTTTGCCAGTTGTGCAGCTGCCGTGTAGAAGAAAAATAGTAATATTGTGGAACGGCATTATAGTCGGGATGCAACTAATGATTATTGATTATTCTGCCAATTATTTTCTCAATTCAATCAGTTATTGGTTTGGTCTAAAAACATCAGAAAATATATAAAAAGAAAAATATAAAATATATAATAAAAGAAATAGCCCCAGTTAAAGATATGGTATGTAACATTTTTGTGTTGCAAGGTGCAACAGGTGAGAATTGTCCGCCTGTCATTCATACTTAATACAACAGGGGGCAGCATATCACGATTTAACACTAACTGCTGCTACCTAATGAGGTAGTTAGCTCAGCTAGCCATGCAACACCAACACAAGTGTTTACACTGCTGGCCCGGGATCTTTGGAACAGATCACTTAAGTAGTTAGTTCGTACATGTCATAACGTCAGAACTATTATTTCCAATTTGTTGATAATGTTAGTATAGGATCAACGTTTTCAACCAAAATTCATACATAATGCACCTTTAAGGTCGGAGTTTGTTTTATATGTTCACCTATAACCTCTGGAGAAACATTGGATTGAACTTCAGAGACTGAGGAAGGAAGTCGGAGAACACGTGTAAACATAGCGTCAATAAAAGTTTCAAACATTACCTTGTCTGTGGAGATTTTTGTCACATCAGGCAGATTTTCATTGGCAATGATAGTTATACAGCAGTGAAGACAACAACTCCCAGGATCCCACGCTACTTCACAACGTCATCAGACTCAACTTTATGTTTTCATTGTTTTGACTGAGGGAGCCCGAGTGGCAGTACTTACATACTGTGCGTTTGATATCATGAAAGTGCTTCTTTTGTTGGCTAAGAAAACCAGTAAATCCACAATTTCCTGTGAAATTTTGGCACCTCTGCTTAAAAAATAGAAAGACTTTGAATGGATTTGTTGATCAACTTTGATCGGATAACTAATTGTTTTTAGCCTGTGAAGGTAAAGGCACCTGCAAATAATTGAGCAGAACCAGTAATGGTTAGAGCTGAAATGTGGATGTGACTGCATGAAGAGGCTGTTATGTCTGCACGCTGACTGTAGCGTGATGAAAGCTCCGGAAAGGCTTTCTGTCACTCGCCTCCTCATTATGTGTTCACACAGTCCGTGTGTGTTGTAGAACCTCCAGAAGGTCAAACTTGCTTTGTCACCTTTATCACATTTACAGATGGAGGGCGACATGAACAACATGACCTTCAGGTGATAAAATACTGTACATACTGCCATGGAGTCACTTAATACTGCATGGATGCACAGCAGAGCAGCCCGAGTATGTTCTTTTTTAAGGTTCTGGGTTGTCAGACATTTTTATGCCGGTTGTCAAATATGTCTGCAAATGATTGCAGAGTCGGAACAAAACCCCAGACACCTGTGACATCTATAAATCAGCCCCGTGTTGGCGACGCTGATGAAGCCGAAGTCATATTTTTGCGAGATAAACTCCAAATGTTTGATTCTAGCACACTTTCTTTTGAGGAATTCAAAGTCGCGAGTGCAAATTTCCCTTTGAACTGCTCCACATTCATCTCTCTCATGTCTCTTCAACGCCGCAACTCATCTGTCAATCACTGTGGCTTTATCCATCCAGCAATTAATCTCAGCCCAAGAGGGGCAGCTGCACTGGCTATGAACCTAAACGTCTGCTGAATTGCTACGCCTGGTCTGCAGATTTCCGCTCCAGTTATAGTACGGAGCGGAGTGATGTGAAAGGGGCTATTTCTTTTAACACTTTTTCAGCAGCTCTTTTGTCTTCATGTTTCCGCTGGATGCCTTTCACTCCGCCCTCCCGTCCATATGATCCAGCACGATGGAAACAGTGACGTGCTGCTGCTTCACAGGTGTCCTGGATTTGGGCTAATATACCCTCTGTGTATGAAGCCCTGAGCTCCTGGGTTAAACTGAGCGTGTAATTCGTCATTTGACCTCATTAACCACTTGGTGGGGGGGGTGCCACAGACACTCTGTGGGCCATAACACCCCCGATGGGAGGGCTGATGTCATACCGCCACCAACACACGCGCCTTTTTGGATTGAGGCTGGGGGAGCGAAGCCAGAATTATAGCTGACACTGATTCAGCCCTCTGTTTATTTATGGCACCTAGAGGCCACGGTTCAAATCAGATGCTTTTCAAAATAATAGCGCTGCTGATATGATGTGAATTTTAATTGTGTTTATTAGAAAAGTCATTGCAACTGACAATTAGTCAAACCCCATCCCGAACAGCGGTTGTCTAATCATAGCTTAGCAATTGTAACCAAGCACAGCAGACCAGCCAAGCTTTCTCCACATGTGGAAAACAAGTCACACCGTATCTTTTTCCGCAGACTGTGGCTGGGGTGGGTGTTGTCTTTTAGTGTTCTTTGGGCTCTATCACTTCACTGTGATGGGTTCTCGGTGATGGAATCTCTAACTGTTCACCTGCTCCACCTCAGCTCCACTGATGTGGACAGGGCTGAGTGTCTTCGCCTCCTTTTTTTCCTGAAATCACCAACAGCTCTATGGTTTTGCTGACGTTGAGCAGTAGATTGCACTCTCTGCACCACTCTGCAACATTGTGTATTCCCTCCTGATATGAACATTGTTATTTATATGCATACTTCACTATAGAGTCCTCCTAATGTCTGGGAGTGCAGTCATGGGTAAAGAGTGTGAACAGGAGAGGGCTGAGCACACAACCCTGGGGGGCTCCGGTGTTGGGTACTAAAGTAAAGGAGGTGTGACCGCCAATCCGAACACTCTCGGGTCTGTTTGTGAAGAAGTCCAATATCCAAATGCACAGGGTGGTACTCAAGCCCAGAGTGTGAAGTTTTACAATCTGCATCATGGGTGAGATTGAAATCAATGCTGCGCTGAACAGCATTAGGATGTAGATGTTTTAATTCTCCGGGTGTGTGAAGACTGAGCGGAGGGCAGTGGACATGGCATCCTCTGTGGATCTGTTGGTTCTAAACGCGTACTGGTGAGGTTCCAGGCTGGCACGGGTTTGTCTTTGACGTACTGGAGAACCAGATTCTCAAAGCACTTCATCAGGATGAGGGTGTCACAGGGTGCTAGTCATTAAGAGTAGACACAGCAGACTTTTTAGGTACAGGGACGATGAAGGCTGTCTTGAGGAAGGACGGAACAGAGATTTTAAAATGAATAACTTCAGCTAGCTGACTGGGCAGATTTGTTTAAGTACACTGTTAGGTAGATGATCTGGACCAGCAGCTTCCTGTATGCATGTTATGAAGGGATAGCTTAACAGGTGTAGAAACATTAATTAAGAACAGAAGGGATTAGTGATAGGTCAATTGTGAAAATGACCTCAACAAAAATTCAAGGTCACTCTGTTGATGAAAATGACGAAAAACAGGCGTATAATTTAATTCACACTTGCTCCGCACCTTCTGCGGAGGTGTAAAAACATTATCCGTCCCCCGCCCCGTGCTCCAGGCGCCCCACTGTAGCCTGGCAGGGATAGAGATCATTTTCACTGAAATGCCAGGTGGGCTGTGCGTAGTGGTGAGAGATGACCTTTTATATTGGCCCCAGTGTTTGAAGAGGCAGCATGGCTGGTGAGATCCTCTCACCCTTAAACATCCCCGCTCCGCTTTTCACTCTGTCTGTTACCTCCGAGTTTGTGCACGGCACATTTCATCCAGTTGAACTGCAGTAAGTGATGCTGCTTTTGAAAATGTCACAGTGAAGCGTACTTTGGGGAAAGGCGTCGGGATCATATGGGAGATTTTGCTTGCGAGGAATAAAATGTGGAAATAACAAATGTGCTGTATCACACAAACTGCATTCTGTCACTTTCTTTAAGTTATGTAACATAACTTGACTTTCCAACAAGAGCGTTTTCTCATCTCCCTTGCAGGCACTGCTGGGCTAGAAGCTGTGCGATGTGAAATAGTCCTCACCTGCCCATTGATATGTGAAGTCGAGTCACTGATGTGTGACAAATTCAGTTTTCTGGGGCACAGGGCAGCAGTTAATGTCTACAATGGGAGAAATGATTTTGTCGAGGCAAAAGAGCAAAGTTCTGCACAAACTTTATTGAAGTTTAATGTCAAGAGTTTGGCGCTTAGTTAGAAAGCCATTTAGATAAAGCCGTGTTAATCTTTGACACAAAATAAAAATGTGTGTACAACAGAGGTCCAACTCTGAACAATAAATAACAAACTTGGGACACGAGAATGTAAAGTTAAGTTTCACTGTTTCAGTATTTATGCTCTGCTGGTGTTGATATTGTTGTCAGCGATCGTTTCAGCCAGCAGCAGTTAGCAGCGAGCTAAAAAAAGATTGCCGTGCTTTGCCACTGTTCAGAACGCGCTGGCTGGCGTTAATGTGTTGCTTGCGGAACGCGAGCATCTAAAAGCACACACAGCGCTGTGCCGCCGTCGCGTCCTTCAGCGTAGATGAATGAAGGCGCTGTAAAGGATGGTCTTTGTTGTGGCAGCATTCAACAGACTGATGGTGCAGAAATAAATAAAAAAAAACATTTCTTGCCCGAACATCATTCAGGTGGCGTTTTGTTACAATCGCCGTCGTTAAAAAATGATCATATCGATGTAATTTTTAGGAGAGACAGCTGCACTCCCCATCTGTGAATTTGTGGCGTAAACAGTTAACGGTTTGGCAGACTTCAGAGCAAATGAGCTGAAATCTTGATGTCTCCATGTGCATTTATTTCAAACACACAAAAAAACAAAAGGACACGGTGGCATATGGATTCATGAGTGAATCACAGGCCTGCCCAAATGTTCCAATATGGCAGTTCAATAATTCATCAAAGAGGGGGCTCGTGCCATATTGCCCTGATCTCCTACCATGTACACTTCATGAGATGCTGCGGATGGTTTTTTCTGTCATCTCTCATCCGAATTAACCGACTTTTAATCCCGCTTTTTAGCATATATGTTGTGTATGTAAAATAGCTCTCATTATATTAAAAAAATATTCATCTCACAGGACCGTATGAATGCTATAGTGTCATAATGGGCGATGGTAAATTATTCTTCACGTCTGCCTCAAGGTCTTTCTGTGAATGAGACTATAGATCAGTCTGTTTCATGCCTCTGCAACTCAGGAACATAACATCATATCGGTGTATGTCATTAATTATAATGAGTGAGAAAGGAGCTGGAGGCTTAGATTTGTGTACCCGTCAACGTTTCAGTCCGCAGCCTTGAAAGACTAGCACAATGAAGATGTCATGTAAAAACATATATATGTTTTATACTTGGCGTAGATGGTTTATTGCACTTGCCGGTTCGCACGGGTCCACAACAGCGTAGCAGCGCATTATCTGCATAATTTGTATGGACGAGCTTCTTTGTCAACTTTATTGCATTCTTGCCATTAGGCCTGCTGGTGTTATCTCATCACTGCAGCTCTCGCACAAACGCTGGAGCACTAGACAGCAGAAGAGAGCGGGAAAGATACTGTGGAGTGGGGAAAATAGAGGAGAGGGTGCGGGGGAAGGGTAGAGAGGAGAGGAGAGGAGAGGAGAGGAGAGGAGAGGAGAGGAGAGGAGAGGAGAGGAGAGGAGATGATTAATGATGACTGTGGAGAAGATGGCCAAGGTGGTTAGTGAAATTAACAGAGGCTTAGCCAGCAGCAGACCACAGGGAGTAAGCCTAGGAGGTGCTTCACAGGCCCATACCAACTCAGATCCAACTTCTCTCTCTCTCTCTCTCTCTGTTTGTGTGTGTGTGTTTGTGTGTGTGTGTTTAGACCTGTTAGATGCAAATACAGACATAAGTAAGATTTGCATATGGATGTGAGCATCCTCAAAGCTGGAATTTGGCTTGACTTCAGTGAGAATCAGAGGGAAACATAGGTGCTGAGAAGTAGACGCGATGTAGTAAAAACAAGAGTAACCTGTGGTTTTGATATTGTAGCTAAGCAGCTAATTAACGTTAGTGCAGTGATTTAGTTGAAAACTCTTCGTTTAGCCATTCTAAAGAGTTACACAGCGTCGTGCCTGACGGCGATTGTTCAGATTGTGTTTATTTAGTCATTTCGGTGCTTCTGCTGAGGTTGGGTAGGCCATGTTGTTAAATTGCTTCGTCATTTGTCTGTTTTAAGTGTGTTTCTTGTTAATATTTACAACTTTCATCGAAAATAGACTCTGCACGTGGTCTTCGGTTCTGGGAACAACCATTTCTGAAACAATATCGACATTCTACCTGCGTTCTCTTTATCCTTCTCCTTCTCCCTCAACGAGGCGAAAAGAAAATCATGTCATCATCTTTATTGATCATTATCAAAGGCAAACGCCGTGAAAACAGATCGTGGACACGTGCTCGTGAGTCGCAGCAGTAAGCAACAGGGCCGTCAAGCGCTGCTCAGCTAAGTCCCTCTGGCATAACCTTGTGTGGATGCTTTGTTTCACAGCAATAATGTTATTATGGTTAATAGGGTGTATGTTGTACTCTTAGTATTTTAAACTGTTGTGTTTTTACTGTGTGTGAGGTCATCATCACGCTGAAGTGTTGCTGCACGTAAAACCTATATTTCTGTCTTTTAGTGGCATTTAACAAACGCCACGTTCTCAACGGAGAACAGGAAATACAGCGTAAAAGTTGTAAAAATGACGAAGAGAGAGAGAGAGAGGAGAGAGCTGGTGAATATTTTGGACATGGTCAAAACCAAGTGACGATGGCGCAAGACACCTGCGCCGGCGCCAGGTGTACACGGTAATCGTTCAACTCGCGCATTTTTTTAGAAAGAAAGATGAAAGAAATGTCGAATAACAGACTGAGTTACAGAAGATAATAGAAATCTATCTTTGGCGGTGATGTTTTGTTTCCGTTATCACTTCACGTATAAGCTTGTTAGCTGTACGCGCTGGCATTCGCAGCTTACATTAGAGCAGGAAAATACAGTTTATCCAGTCCTTGCACTACAGCTCTTGAACGTCTGGGTCTAATGTGAGAACTGCACTGAACTTAGTGAAGTGTCATCGCACACCGGCGCCTTAAATCAATTGAAATAATCAACAAATTGGAATGGACAAACAATCGATGAGGACAGAAATCCCTTTTTAGCCGCCCTCTAGAAAATCAATGATTTTAATTGTGCTGCGAGACACATAATTCTGGTGTTTTAATCAATCTTTTCAGCCCCCGACGAGAGCTCATCATGAAAGCAGCAGGAAACCCCCCACGGACTGGAGGAGGATAGTGCTGTGTCAGTAACAGATAAGATTTTTGCTCGCTAATAGAAGACATTAATTGCTCTGGGGCCACTCTGGTGTTCGAACAAAGCGTTTATGTTGTAAAACTCAACACATCAGACGACTAATGAACATCTGAGCGGTTGAGTGGAAAAACATTTGCGATTTGGTTTTAAATACCCTCTTTAACAAAATGCCGCCACACCTCTCCGATGCACTAATAATGAATGCCTCTGCCTTTGAATATAACCGTAATAGATTTTTATTACGAATCAAAATCCCCCTCGAGTCCCTGAGACGGCTCTGTGTGATTACATTCCAGCGATACAAATCTGACCCAGGTGACATTGAATCAAACTCTTTAAAAAAAAAAAGGCAGCGTCGTTTCACTGACGGTTTATTTACATACTAAACATTCAGGATAATAAATGGGAGGAGATCCAAAACATGACTTATCTCATCCTCACTGATTATCATACTACTCCGGGATTTCTTCTGCCTTGGATTTTCAAAGTAGAATTCATTAACCCGATGCCCCAGTGCTGCCAGTAAAAGTGAATTTCAACACTCGCAAGGGCAATACAGTGCGCGGTATTTACTTTCCCAGTTTGATTTAAGAGTCAGCCATAAATTAATGTGAAAGGTTATTTGTTAATTGCTGATTTGGGCTGACTGTTGCTGTTTTCCTGTCCTTCATATTGACAGCTCGGAGCCCAGGAGACGGCAGCGGCGGCCCTCGCGCTGCTCGTCTGTAATGAATTGGTGTCACTTTATACTGAATGTTTCCAGTAGTTACTGAATACTGATAGATAGGTCAAGCCACAGGCCTGCACGGGCCAATGGGGACTCCCATTATCATTATTTGAAGGCATGCAGTCAGAGGGTTCTAATTAAATGTTTCGGCACAGACAAACAACCTGTTTACTGCTTAATTCATGGCCGGCAGTGGTGCGGTGCGGGCTCGGAGGGGGGAACGAGCGCGTCACGTTGTCAGCTGCCACTCTTGGCCCGGCTGTACACAGTCACCGACTGAAGCATTGGCAGCAGGTACACCAGGACACAATAGAACACGTACAAACAGACAGGACTGCACCGGCACGCATTGTTGCAGCTCAGTTAGGACTGGATTTAAAACAGCGTTGTACAGTTTGAGAGATTTTGTTTCATTTTGCCCAAACAAAAATGAACAGTGGCGGACTCAGGAAATCCATTGTCCACCGAAAGGGCACCCAAGAGGGCACTTTTGCTGTTTTTAAAAAATAAAAGTCCACCCCTGAAAATGAGGTAAGCGCTAAAATGTTAATAGCT
The DNA here is from genome assembly GCA_039737535.1 of Lagodon rhomboides. Taxonomy (NCBI): domain Eukaryota; kingdom Metazoa; phylum Chordata; class Actinopteri; order Spariformes; family Sparidae; genus Lagodon; species Lagodon rhomboides. Next base: position 14,414,993 of record CM077803.1, read on the forward strand.
GGACGTTTACCATCAGTTCCAAAAGGGAAAATTGAGTTTTTAGTGCGGAATGTTTGGTTTTGTTAACTTTTTTTTGGGCCCTATATTGAATTCAGTCTTTAGTACGAGGTGCTGCCTATTTCCCTGTACAACTCCCAATATGCCTCTAAAATAAGATGGAGAGTTAAGATGTGATATTAGATATTGGAGGTGCAGTTATAGGCTTACATCTAGCATTCTGACGTATTAATTGGTGGTGCTCGCTGGGAGTTTTACACACTGAGTAAGCCTGCTTCAGGGGTGGAACGTTATTTCATATTCTGGTTGGAAGAATGCGGGATTTGTCGAGGTCACGGTTGATTTTTATTTGACCTCTACTCGTAATAGTGGGTGATAATTGGTGTAATATTCCTAATTGGTTGACAGTTTGTTGCGGCGACATGGCAGGGACAGGACTTAACTGCAAACTCGGGGGAGATAATGCTCACGTTCAGAGGACTGGAGATGACAAAAAGGGGAGAGAACGGAGGGAGAGCGAGTCTTCATGTGCAGCCGCTTTACGCCTGTTTATTAGAGTTTACTTTTAAAGCACAGCGCACTCGAGTCTCGAGCAAAAGTCCCGACTTGTTAACTCCCAGCGTGTCAGGCACTCTCCACACGCGGGTTAAACCACAGACCAAAGAAGACCAGACCTCACTCAGCTACAGAAGGAGCCTGGGTCCATTTCCGGCTCGAATATGTTTATTCAGTTCTGGAGACTCTTTGGCTGTAATCAGCTTGCATAAATCTCTTTGATGATAGCCACTAGAACATCTGCTGGAGCAATAAAAAAAAAAAAAAAATCCAGGGAGGCAATAAAATGTCTGGCGGAACATATGCTAATGGAGATGTGAGTTGTTCGGAAAAGTTTGTACCAAAGCAATTGCCACAATGTGACGGCGTCATTTATGACTTCATATAACGATTGCGTTGAATGTAGCAAAGTGGGCGCTGTTACTCCCACTCTCACCCCCGAGCGCGATGAGGTTATCTCATCGAGGATGTCGGAGTTTTCGGAGGTGCTGAGCCAGCTTTGTCCTCCATCCTCCATCTTTCCCTCTGCCTCCAACGCCTTTCTTCACTGTCACACACACACACAAGTTCACAGTGGGCTGCACGATGAATGACTGCATGCTCCTAACCTGCGAGATCAGGCCTGAAAGGTACAACGATTCATCAGAGGTGTGCGGTGCGACCGCGGACTAGTTTGTGTGTATCCCTACCGGTGCTGGGAAAGTCACCGTAGAGATGAAAAAGTAATTACACGATGAGCAGAACTCACGAGTTACATTATTTTGTTTTTCCAGCCCAGCTCCGTTAAAGACAGATTCGAACCAGAGTGCTGCTTCGGCTGCATTTTTCTGAGTCCGAGAGAGTAGCGACCGAGCCCAACCCCGAACTCGACAGGCAATCTGTTTTTTTTTTTGTGTGTCCGAACCCGCCGCAGTTAGGCTGAAGCGCTGCTACTGCAGAGTGAACCAATACTCAGTAAAAGATTGGGCCAGACAGCTGAACAATGAGCAGCTGAAAGTTGCTGTAAAACCAAAGGGAGCTGCAGATATGGGGGATAAATGTTTGCAGGTTCACCGCTACGAGCAATCCGCTTCATATTTTGGTTTACACGCTGTCGTTTCACACATAGTTATAATAAAACAATCGATAATTGTCACTTGCTGAGAACGTGAGGAGTCCAAACAATCAATATCCACATGATCCACAGGGAGGTTTTGCAAGGCCAGTGTTGGTCGAGTGTCCAATGCTCACGTCTGAAAAATGCCCCTGCTGATGCGTACCATGCCACGATTGTCGTTGATGGAAGGTTCACGTCAATCTGCCTTCAGTTGACAGTGATCCGTTTCACATTAGCTCGGCGTCCGGAACTGGAGATATGGGATTAAGGAAGCTAAAAAAAAGGAGGAATGTGACAAATTGTTGTGTTCATGTTGTACGTTGTGTGCTCTAAGCTGACTTTCTTTGGAAGCGTGAGACTGGAACAACGCAGAGCTCGCATTTTTCTGAGTAATCTTCCTCTTGCGCTACACATTACTGAAAAAGGTAAAGCATTACCTCATCGGTTTGTTTTTTATTTACCTTCTTGTACCTTCACTGAAAGCCATGCTTGTTGTTACGAAACTTACGGTAAGAAAAGGACAAGTAAACGTCACGTGATTACAGTTAAATTTAGGCCAATCAGGACAAACATTATAACACTCTCTAAACTGTGGTCTGTGACACGTCTCCCCCGGCGGCCTCACTGCAAAACAGCAGTTAGAAACGACATTGTGTTCCCTGTCAACGAGCCATGTTCACATTCAGAGCATATCGCTTTGTTACCAACACGACTCTACCAATTGGGTCAAGGCTGGAGACCGTTCAAACGACTGTGCGTCTCAGCTTTGCTCGCATCTCATTAAGCCCAGACCAGTTTGGTGGGCACATTCCTGCATATGGCGGCGTTAAGGGATCATCGGCGCTACTGTCACAACATGAGGCATACCACAGATGGGCTCGGCCGTGATTGAAGGAAAGCCACAGTGAAACAGTCAAAAAAAAAAAAAGAGGCGGATTTGTTATTTTTGGAGGAGGTTGAGAGGGTATGCATTTAGATCGATTTTTACGACTGAGGAAGCTGTTCCCAAATCATCCAGTCCCCTCGTCATGTGTCAAGCTGAGTTAATTGTGTGAGAGTGGTGTGGATGGGTGTCTGTGACTGGATAATTGATCCATTTTGTGGGTGTGAAAGCCACCCGCGGAGCAGGGGGCGAAGATACGGCTTCAGAGAAGCATGCACAATGCTGTAATCTCCCCCTCCGCTAGCCGCGGCGCAGCGCGGCGCTGTGGAATTTCTGCCGTGTAGCAGCAGAAGCCCTGCTGAGGGCTGAGGAACAATTTGGATGCCTTGCTTTCAATTTCAGCCAGAGCTCTCTCAGGGGGATTGCCAGAGCATCTTCGCACAAGACCCCCTTCATAAGAAAATGAAATAAAAACATGTCCCGCCGTGGCACAATTCACAGTAATGCGACACGGCGTGACAATTGCGGAATATGTTTTCTGCGCCGTGTGAATTAATAATTCAAACACAATGCAATCACCTCCCACGACACGGGGGCAGCCTCGGAATCCGCCGCGCGTTCTTTTTTTCCGCTGAAGTGTGTTTTTCTAAATTTCAGCAGGGTTGTTCATCAAAGAGCGCGGCTGCGTTGTCGTGTCAGTGCGCCCCGGCTCAAACGGGATATTCTCCTTCCGCGTGTTTAATGTCTCCGCCACTGCAAAGCTCCCACTGTGCCTTCGGAGAGTGCTGGAGAGAAGGGAGTGTGTGTTTACTTATGTGAGGAGGGAGAGAGAGAGAGAGACAGCGACAGAAACAAAAGTACCGGGGGAGTTTGCAGCTTTTGTGCCTGAACGTTGGAGGGAAAGACGTGGGCAGATAAATAATTGTGCGCGGGCACAAAGAGTGTGATGTGTGCATGCAGTGTTTTTTCTTGGAGAGCTGCAGACAGCGGTGTAATAGATGGTTGATTAGGGAGTCAGGAGGGAAGACTTCAGATTACCCTCTCACACTTGTGACAGTGTGCTAGGAAGCTTCCCGATGCCGTGTCCTGGCGCCAGCTTTGGAGGAGTAACAGAATCAGAGCGTCGTGTACCGAAAAGCAAAATTGCTCTTCTGATCTGCCAGTTGACATATCAATTTTCTCTGGGCACGTTCATCTCTTGTGTTCTTCTGTAATTTTCTCTCAGTGAGCCACAAATCGGCTATATCTGACCGGATCTCTCCAGATGGTGTTTCTTTTTTTCGTTTTTTAACTCCGAAACACAGGCTCTCCCGCGCTCCGTCCGCTGGCTAGCCAAACAATACAACCACAGCCAACGCCTCAATTTAAGTGTATAGTCTAACGTATGTTGTTAAAAAGCTGAGATTCTTGTGATTCTATTCCTGCAAACCATTTCAAGATAACATCAGCGAGGTACAATCAACAAAACAAACAAGCTAGCAAACTTAGCATGTACAATGTTTTGCTAGCTCGCCAATAAAGTGTCTGAGTGTTTCAGTGGAGCATTGAACTCCGACAAAAACTGTAGTCTCTTATTCCCAAATGTCCACCAGATCCATTTCAGTAACATACGTAGTCCCAAACACAGTATTCCAGCACAAATTTTGACAAAATGTCAGACAAAAAGTGACAGATATGAGCTTTTATGCCCGCCCTAGATCCTACAGCAGCCAATGAGTGATCGTGTAGACAAGCGACCCGCTCTCTTTTCTTTCTCCGCTCCTGAGCCACTCACAGGCCAGCCTCCGGGTGATCGATGCTTCATGTAGCCAATGAGATTTCAAATCCACCAATATATAGTTTATATCAGTTATTAAAGCCCTAGCCCTAAATGATGCAAGTTGATGTCGTTTTATGCATTTTACTCTTTGAATAGGCTGTTTTTCCATTTTTTTTCTATTCTATATGCATAAAGTTGGTGTAAATAAAGAAATAAAGATCTCTGATGAGTTTATGCTCCTGTTACTCTCAAGCAGTGGGATTTTCAGGTCACAAACTGGCATTTGCTGCCAGGCCCCTGGATAATACCTTAGAAAAACACGTTTTAAGGATTAAACTTCAGTGATATTGTTATCTAATTTGAATTTGGAGACTACATGATGTGGACCCACTGTATTTTTCAGCTAACAGGGCAGTTACAGGTCATCTGCGGGCTCTTTTTTGCATTAAAAATAAAAATAAAAAATAATATATTTACTGTGTTCAAACTGCTATAGATTATTGCACTTATGGAGCCTTTAAAAAGGTTAGGAAAACAAATCAGCGTATAACCTTTCAAAAGAGCCAAAAACCAGCGTTGAAATTACTTTGGGCTACACTGGGATAGATGTTTTTAAAAACACATTTCCAGGAATAAGAACAGGTCAAATGTTTCTTTTTTGTCGCTCTCGTCTGCGCGCCCGTGTCACGTTTTATCTGCCATGGCATACGCGTCGCGCAAACCTACGCACCACCGTCTCCAATTTCCACTAACATGCTCAAGGGGATCCTTCCTCGGATTGATTCAAACTTATCCAGCTCGACTGTTGTGTGTTTTGGTGACTTGTGTGTGTGGGTGTGTGAAAAAAGACAGGCCGCGTGTGTGTGTGTGTCCGCATGCATATTTGAACCCATTCCTCTGCATGCCAGTCTCAAGGCCACATCATTAGAGTAAGAGGGCTGTAATTAGTCGGTCCCTGCATATTAAACAGCACCCCGCATCCCCGGCCTTGAAAAACAGCACTCTGCTGTCACTTGCAGCCAATAAGCCACTGTTAATGTCCAGAAGGTTGCACATATTACCCACAGATCGCTGAGGGTGATTAGCTACCAAAATCAGTAGTCGGGGATTCTTCCTTTAGCCCTTGGCCTTTTATTGTGTGGTGTGAAATATCCGATTATGCCGTCGTAGGATTAAAAGAAAGAGGAAGAAAGCGAGAAAGTCCACCGATAGCTCCTGTTAGAAGTATCGCTAAGCAGCACAGAGGGCTGAATGAAAAAGCAAGAGATATGACAGCTGAAAGAGCAGTCGAAAGTGTGTCAACCTGTTGACTGAGGTGCATCCACCTGTGCCCCTCTCTCTCCAAACAGAACAGAGAGGGAACGAAGAGGCTCCGCTTTTGAACACCAAGGAGAACCATTTAGAAAGCGCTCAGAGACGACGAAAGGATAAATTAAAAGAAAAATAAATGCTTGCGTGCCGTAGCTTTGCTCATGTGGGAGACAAATTAAAGCTGAAATTGAGCTGTTGAGTGCTCGCTCTTCCAGACATTCATGCTCGAGTGTCCCCAATCCACATCCCCACCCCCCCATATTTATTACCTCTGCAGACCTTCGTGTTGAGTGAAACAGCCACACAATCAAACTCAAATTATTGGGGCCAAAGGATCTGGAGTGGGGGCACTTGTAATTTACGAGCATGCGGGTACATATAACAGGCGCACACACACAAACACGCCAGCCACTTGGGCTGATTATACATACACACTGACATGTCCACACCACTCAGCACAGCAGCTATATGGCGAAAAGAGAAGGCTCCATATTTGTTTTAATTTTAGGATTACTTAAGACTTTACACCTGCTGCAGAACAATGTGGACTTAACTCATTGTGCAAACGCATCTCTGTGTAAGATTGTACCATTTCTCCTATAGTTATGCGGACGGCACATAAATCACATCTGTATATGAACAGAACAAAAAGATATCTGGTGTCATTGGCTGCCATTGATGTGATTTTGATGTATTGAATCCATCATGCAAGCACAAGCGAAAGAAAAGAAAGTTTGGAGTAGCATCTGTTTAACAGCAGTTGGCCACTTACCAGCTCCAATTCAATGGAAAGACCCATTAAATGCTCCAAAATAAAAGCAATGTAACATTTTCTTTGTCTCTCACGTGCAAACGAATGTGCTCAAAATGATCAGACTTTGCAATTTAGTCAATGTTTCTGGTGGCGTTACCACACAACAATGAGTTAATTTTGATGAAGAAAAAGCAGTCCATTTGTTTGAGACTTGTTATTTTTCTTTGTTTGGGCTGATTTTCCCTCATGACTAATTGCAGGGGATTCAGATCACCTGTGCACAGGGTGGGGCGACTGACTCCTGATTGATCACTGGAAGCAGCTTGGGGCATTTCCCTCCCAGCCAATCATGGCGTGATAACACCCTTTTTGTGAAGGCTTAAAAGAGGTTGTTCTCACCCTCATTCTGAATCTGTCCCTGACCCATTGAGAACCTCATTCTCCTGAGATTGCCAGCTGAAAAAATGCTGGCCTGTTTATGCCCTGTTGGGTTTTCTTGGCTGCCCACATCATTTGTAGTGAGGAAACTGTGTGTATTTGGGAACCCCGTAAAATCCAAGCCTTTGGCATTTGTTGTTTATTGTCCAAGTAGTGGACACGGGGCTTTCCCCCTATATTCTCATGTTTTTTGTTTATATTTTTATGTAGGTAGGGCTGGCTTGGAATCAATTTACTGCCAGTACCAAAACAACTTTTCCAATGAAGTAAGTTCCCATACATTCAATCTTACATCCAGTTAGGTGCAATATGTACGATTTGGCCTCCTTTACAAAATTCATACTTAAAACAAACAGGGAGCAGCACATCACCAGATGAATCCCCAACTGCTGATGACTGGAGCTGCTTTAGCTCATTTGCGCAGTGCAGCTAGCGATCCTTTCAGCTGACTTGAGTCTGGAAGTTGGGACCACCAGTGTTGGTGTTTATACCACAAGCGTAGGTGCTAGCTTTGGACCCCCGGAAGGAGGGGGTTTTCAGGCCCGAGAGCTGGTTGGTATCCATGTTGATGATACGTAACCAACCATGTTGATGATATGTACAGTATGATGTGCACATATTTGAATTTTGAGTAGACGTACAGAAAATACCAGCGTTTTATTTTGGTGACTGTGCTGCAGTCGGTGCTTTTTACAAGCCTGTTGTCCCTAAACACTCTGAACAGATTACACTGAATGTAAAATGTTTCCCCCTTTTTCAAATGGCAGTTTGAATCTTGAATAAAAACTGACAGCCCTAGTGTGTTGCTCTTTGAGTGAGCCGTTCGGCTCGGCAGTCTCGGATGAATGACACACACACTGTGTGGTAACTAGGTTACAAACACAACTACCTCTGCGTCATGAAGGTTTGAAGGTCTGAGGTCGTTATGGAGGCTGACTCATAGCTGCTGCTGAAGCTTCCCGCTAAACACCAGACATAAATGTCCCTGTGGCTGAAAGTATATGTTTGAGGTTATTTCTCCATCTCCTTTCTGTCATACCTGTCAGACAAACACAAAAACACACTCAGAAAATACAAGGGTCAGCAGTGAAACTGTGAATGCTTTTCTTGGTGCTTCATCATTTTACCTTATAGTCAGAACTTATTACAAACCATAAATCTCCAGAGAATATTTCACTGCAAACAGAAAAAAGTAATAGAACAAACAACATGGAAACAATTTGTATTTTTCTAATGAAAAATCAATGTGATAAAAAGGTTTCCCAGGAGCTGAAGAGATGGATGATGATGATTAGTAACAAATCACGTGATGATAACAGTTCTCACCATCGCCATCAATCATGTGGCCACTGACTGAAAACACTTTCAAATGAGAGAAAAATCAACAGGCTGTAATGACACACACACACACACATTACCATTCCTCAGTTAGTTTTAAGATAAATGGGTAATTCTATTACTACCTACAGAGTTGTTGTAGCTCTAAATGATGAATAGATGTCTATATCTGTATGCCGTTCCTTCTGATGTTCCTGTAATTGGCTTACTAATAGAACTCATTACTCAACTCACTAACGGCATCTAGCTATGCTCCCTTGACCACACTTTAAACTTCACAATCCCCTCTTACTTTCCCACTAATCCTGTCTCCCGAGGCACATGTGTTATTTCTGGAAAATCAATGCTCAAAAGTCTGAAATAGGGTACACATAAATTCGGATTATTCACTGGAATAACGCTGATTGTTTTCTTAAATTGCACCCTTAAAAATAAACCTGGAATCTGGAGGCAAGTAAGTATTTGTTTACTGAATAAATTATCAGCCGTAAATGTAATTTGTAGGCTTGTAACGAGCTTGTTGTTGATCGTGTTCACACTCAGGCGATTTCTAATTAAATGCGGCTTCACCGAAAATACAACAGCCATGAAATTGCCATACAGGTTTTTGCAATCTCCTCAAAAATGTAATGGGTTAATATTTGTGTGAAAGTAAAGGGAGTGTATCTGCAGTGAACATTTCCAGACAGAAAAGTCAAAAGTGTGAAGCTTTATATGGAAATCTATATGCCACAACACCAAAAAATAGACAACTTTTCAACTTTCTCACTAGCAACATGGCTACCGTTAGCAGCCCGGCTACTCTCCAAAGCAAAAAACATTTGACTTCTAACTAACAGGTTCATTAAGCAACGGTAAACGTTGTAGCCCTTGGCGCTTACGTTAGCTAGCACACTATTGTTTACAGAAACTTCTTAATATCACCTCCAGTTCTTGCTGAAGAAGCGAAAATCCATGTTGGCCGTCTTCCAAGTCGGACGGCCAACTCATTCAACCTCCTGCTTTTACCACAAAAAGTGGTTGCATTGCACTAATCTCCATTCGGTTTAAGTCTGCTTCCCCATGAGATCATGTGAGGGGGATCCCTTGTGAGCCCAGCCTCAGACTGCAAACCCATTACACCAGAGCTCTGAAGCTGTTTATTCAAAATATATTATTGAATGTGTTGGATGCTCCAAACTGCACAAAATTTGACACTGCACTTCCTTCCTCAGTAAAAAAGCTGCCAGGTGTGAAGTAGAACAGACGAATGGTTCTTGAGATATACAAACATATAAACACAGAGATTCCTTGTCAAATCAAACCATTCACACACTAAGCTTACAATCTTACCTTTTGCATCAGTTCCCCGAAAAATCCACAATTCTTCCAGCTGGAACTATAAAAACTTGCAGGCTCACTGCCACTGGTACTAGATAGAGCAGCAGAGAAATGATTGTGTTCAGAAGAAAAACAATGCTTTAAACATGTGACCTACCGTTCTGTCCTTTCCCTTCCCTGGTGATAAAGAGTTGCTGAATTCCTCTTGGTCTGCTGTGACCCTCATGATACTGCACCAGCGTCCCCTGGGCCGCTGTCTTTCCTTCGCTGCAGCTCGCAGTCAAGCATACGCTGCACAGACACACGCAACAAACACCGGCAGGACAGGTCAAGCAGAAGTAGGCCGAAGTGAAGACTGTCTTCAGCCTGCACTGACCTTAACTTTCTTCTTCAATTCACCTTTTATTCTTCAGTCTTTGATAAACTCCATCTTGCACTGTCACTCTGGTCCGAGTCGATGCAGGTAATGGGGTCGTAGGTGCCGAAACTGATTTGCCCCAGAAGAGAATCACAAAAGAGGGGTTCAATTGATTAGTCTTGCAAGTTGTAAAATAAATTGGTTTTGATATACGAAATCCGGCAAGTTCAGCTTTACAGATTCAAATGAGAAACAGCAAAATGTCCACTTTTAAACTGGACACTGGATCTGGGATGAAAGTGTGACATTTTCAAGTACGGTCTGATCTATGTATCGTCCTTGATGCTGATATATGGCCTCTACAGAGGATACAAACTCAAATATCATACATTTTAAAAAACCCCAGCTAGCTTGCTTGATCCCACTTAATTGCACAGTATAAATTATGCATTGGGAACCGTGCTCCATGGTGGGTTACACGGGGTGACAATTGTCCGTCGGAGACAGCGTTAATAATACAAGACATCATTTACTGCCCGCAGTGGGCGTGATAAATAGGTCAACTCCAACTGCAAGAAACACGCTGTCATGGGAACTTATACATAAATGATTAAAGATTATATTTGCAGGCTGTGGCGGGTCCTGACAATATTGTGTGGCGCACAAACTGCCGGACATTTGTTCCTCACCACAGTTCTGCTACCTCGCTTTGATGGACCGTATTTAACACTCGACCTCTTAATGAACCCGGCGCAATGACAAAATGGGCTGCCCGGCCCCCTTTGGTTTTGGGCTTCCCTCTTATTTATGGGTCTAATTGCCTCCTCCTCTTCCTCACTGGGAGATGAAATGTTTGAACTTCTGGGCCAAAGCACTGATCTTGAGCTGGCGAGCTCAGTTGGGCTAGAAAAGGGCAAAAGAAAGAAAGAGAGAAAGAGAAAGAAAAGAGCAATAACTTGTGACATAATCATTTCCCCTCTGGGCTTTTTCTTTCTCAGATGGCTCACTTCAGAACCGCAGACTCAGCTGTCTGTGGACACTCTCTATTAAACGTTATCAAGCCGATGAACAAATGGTCACTAATCAAATGGGCAGTGAAAGATGTCTGAGTGGCAAGGTTTGGCAGTTAACTGAGATAGCTTCCTGAATAATTAATTTATAATTGAAAAAGGTGAATGGTATTGAAACAGCCATCCCTCGTGTGTCATCTATTAGTCATAAGTCCGTAATAAAGGAGCCAAATGGAGAGTAAGATCAGGTAATGTGCTGAAAAAATCAATGGGAAAGGCTTTAATCATCGACTCATTTTCATAGTCCAGGCTTCTGATTCTCATTTCTATAAAAGCGGCCCGTATCCTTTATTTAATTTACAAAGACCGACTCTGCAGCATTATTGTATCCAGGCAATACGTTCTTATACCTAACAGCAAAATAGGTTGTTCATCAGTGTCTTCAGAAACTGCTCCAGAAATAAGCTTGCGCCGATATGGCAGCATCTGTCAGACTGCATCCAACTTTGCACTTGAAAGAGTATTCCACCAATTTATGGTTGCGCTCGTATGACATGTCAAATTCGTGGATGGAGAGTTCTTAAAAAAACATCTAAATAAAAGCAGAAGAACTTGAAATGCATCTTGAAGAAATGAAGAAGAAGACGACAAGGTAAGGCCAAATGCAGAAGATGGCGCGCAAGAAGCTGTTTTTGTCAGGTAGACAGAAGGACGGTACTAATATATTTAAAGAAGACATGTAATGCCCATTTTCAGGTTTATAAATTTATTTTGGGTTACTAATAGAATAGTTTACATGATTTAATGTTCAAAAAATGCATAACTTTTCTCATACTGTGCTGCAGAACTGGATTATACACTGTATTCCCCCAGGAGAGCGCCCATTGGCATGGACTTTTATAAGACCTTTTAACATGCACAAGAGCCTGTAAAACACACTGAAGGGAAGGAAAAAAATGAAAAAGCTTAATAGGTCTCCTTTAAATTCAGCATGTTTGCAAGAAAAGTAATGTTTCCTCATAACCGTAAACCACAAACAAGTGTAATCTTGGGATTCATCTGCACCACGTGAAAGCTTCTGTCATCAGACAGACGTAACCCTTTACATGCTTGTTCCTGCAATGGTACTGTTTGTAATTCACAACACATACAGCTCTGTAGTCTCTCTGAAAGGTCACTTGGGTGGTATAGATTTACCTGAATAACAATCTCTGACCCCATGCAGGAAATGTTCCCGATCATTTCAGGAATGGACTGCAAGTCCGGAAGGGGCTTACAGTGTATTTAACCTCACGGTACCCCAGTCCTTATGGTAATCTTTAAAACGATGTCAGTTTGATTCAGATTTGTTCAAAGTGTTGGAAGTTCCAGCCTATTAAGATTAACATCCACTCTTATGTGTAAAAGTGACCTGGTTCTCTCATATACATAGACATGTGGCCAACATGTATAATTGTCGCCAATGCATTTACATAAAGGGAAGCGTGTGTGTGTGTGTGTGTGTGTGTGTGTGCATGAAAGAGGCTGCATAATCAGTGTTTGAAGAGTCTTTTTTAAACGTATGCAGTGTTAGAAAAAAATACTCCGCAGCCAGTTCATCTTTATTCAGTCCTACTAAACCCCTAATGCCACTGCAAACACTTCAGGACATCTCTAATTTGTTCAATAAAGGAAACTTTGAACAAACAACAGCCTATTGTGTTTTGCATATCTGAATTAGAATACAAGACAACATCGGGCCCCCAAATAATTTGGCAAATCCATTCATAAATTGCGAAAATGTATTCAATGCTCAAAGACAGAATAATGAATAATCAATAGACTGATTAATTAATGAATGTTTTTGCTAATTCTGATTATGAGCTGCTTTATTGATTGTGCCATGTAAATACGCACTTAATCACATTGTAAATTGTTTTTTCTATACCTATTAATCTGTTGTAATTAACCACTGAGCAAGTAATTAATAATGTGGCTGGCGAACTGTGCTCTGCCGGCCAGATAAAGGCAATGATCCGGAGATGTGAAACAGCGAACGAATGCAAGAAATGAGCAAAAAAAAGCTCCCGTCTCTCTGAAAATGTCAACACTCGCAGGGATATGGAGATGAGGACTGATTGACAGGCTCATCTCAGACTGGCAATCAATGTCTCTGTACTCTCTGAAGACAATGCAGTCGATTTTCTCCTTGTTTCTCTCCGTCCCACCGCGAGGCGAAATCTGCAGCCATGTCATTTCGACTGGCTCGGAACATCGTTGGCTGATGGCTGTGTTCAGTGTCGGAGCAGGCCGAGAGGAAAAAGAGGGCTGCTTTTGACCTCTTCTGTACAAACGACTGCCTCTTTCACATAGAAGCCTTTTCTGGTGCATTAGTGTCAGCCGCACCACGCACAACTGGACAAGTGTCATTCCCTCAGCATTCACACTCATCAACCAGCCCGCCGTAGACTTTAACCCTCTCCACACCCCAGAGCAAAGAGTCAGACGCTCGGCCCGTTACACACATATTGAGCTTTTTATGTGTACCCCCCCCAAAAGTTCTTCTGTTTTACTGGATGAATGCAATAAAACCTCATTGCATTATGAACTCAAATCCAGTGAGAGGTACGGGTGTTTATACCGTTCAGCTCATCCAGTATCACAAGAACCACATTTATACGGGCAGATTTTTACGCATTGCTGATTTTAGGAAATGGGTACAATACTCTTTATGTCGCAAGTCAGAAGGTTGAGCGTGTCTTTCCCGAACTTTATCCATACTGTAGTTTCCATCAGCTGGTGTCACAGGAAGTGACCATTTTAAATTTGTTGACATTAGACACTCAGAGTAACTGCTAACTGCTGCTAATTGTAGATGCCATTAGCTAGTTAGCTCAATTAGCCGTGCAGCTAGCAGTTCGGACTGGGAGCTCAGGGACCAGAGGACTGTCAGTGATTACACCACTAGCACTGGGGCCTCGGGCCGTGACGGGCCAGGGCTAGATGGTTAGCATGCTAACTTCAGTTGATATCAAAATACATAAATTGCTGATTATTTACATTCAATTCTTACATAGTGCCCCTTTTAAAGTGCGTAAAGTATAGAGTAGCAGGGAGCACAGTGGTGGTGACTCTGAAGTCGTGCAACTGTGATGCAGTTCGTTTGTAGCATTACGTTTGCTTTTTACATTTGGCGGCTGTATTTACTCTTCAAGAATCATGAAAGTGGTGTTCATCTGTGAAGATTATCTTGACGAACAAAACGTGTAAGTATCATGATTAAAAATCCAATCGAAGACTCTCATGTGCTTTTTGTTGGGGGAACCAGGGCGGTGCTAACTTCAAGGTTAGCCTCCAAAAATACAAGGTCACCGCTGTCACATTCAACACATTCCGCGGCTTTGCAGAATTGTCCAATATTAAAACAATTCTTCTCTGGCAACATGATGTGAGGAATAAATGAGAGTGCGTCAATAACGTGCAAGACTTCCTGCGGCCTCCTCTTTATTCAGTCGATGGTTAGATCCACGAGGCCTGAGTTTTTGTTCGCGGCTCATATTTTAACACACACACTCTTTCATGTTTATCAGAGAATATCAGAATTTGTGTAAGAAACAGTGTCTTGTAATCCACATATTCACACATGAATAAGAAGGGGGGGGGGATCATCCCGGGAAGCTTGATCTACTTAAAGGTCTTTGCAGATGCCTACCCAAGGCAGGGCTTATGTAGTTTGATGAAATCAGAAATGTTGCCTAAAGTACTGTTTTGCTGTGATTATCTGACTGCAAGTGTTACTGCTGCAACATCAACAGTTTTTTTTATTTTAATGGTGTTACACCAGAACTCAATATAGAGATAAATAAGTTAATTAGAGGTTTAATTTGTCTGTTTGCTACCTGGAGACTCATGTGACTCTCCCACAGTAGCCGTCTCAGTTTTGTGTTGACTGTTACTAGTTCAAGATTTCCTCGCAGCCGCTGAGACACCAAATTGAATATATTGTGAATCCCCGCTGCTCATCTGAGAATAGCTGCCATATTTTCCCACTAAAGACAGAAGTGACAAGAAATACCCAGATTTTCAAATTAAAAGAGTGATTTTCTGGTGTAATGCAGGAAAATCCACCTCTATCCGCCGTCTATCCCCCCGTTGAGGGAGGAAAAGCCTGCTGCAAATGAAAGAATCTTCTCTTGAAACCAGGCACGGAGCCAAGCACAATGTCTGTTGGCACTGGCAGCCCTAAGGATTCTAGCTATTTATTTTTCTTCTTTTTATGTTCGGCACACAGGAGACAAAGAAAGGATTCATTCAAGACCGGCAAAGGAGGTCGACTTTTCAAACGTGGCAATTAACCTGCGGCAAAAGATTTTTTGGTGCGGATTTTGGATTTGTCAGAAAAAGGGAAGCTAAACTCCTTCGCCGCTGTTTGGTTTTTCGCTTTGACGGAGAAAAGGGTGAGGGAGAGGCGGGGAACCTAATTATAGAGCAGATGCAAACGGCTTTAACAACACAGCGACTTAAATGAAGTTAAACAACAAATCGGTACACAGGGGGAAAGTTTTGCAGGGTAGTAACAGTAAATCAAACACGGAGAGCAATTCCTTTGAGCTGCGCTGAAGTTATTCCAGGCGCAGCTCTGATGTCACGCCGCTCTGCCATTACATACTTCAGCAATCACCTGATTAGCATATCGCCAGCGGGCAAGCATCTTTACACACGATTATTGCTGCTAACATAATAGGAAATATTAAGAAGTACAATTTTAAGTGTGTGTTCGTGGAGTAAATTACAGCAGCAGGTTTGATTTAAAACAACCTGAGGCGCATCCGAGTCAGCCTCCCGCTCTTCTGCGTCTTGGGTGCATTAGCCTCTACTGCTAGCTAATTTATTGTATGACAGCCACCCTGCTGCTTGGGTGTGCGTAATAAACACGAAGTAAACTAGGAACACCTTTACCACCTCTGATTAATGATGTTGTTTCCATTTAGCATCGAGCATCTGGTGCCGCCTGCGCGGGCACATCGGCCACCCCTGGGAGTCAGGACCCTGAGCGTGAGACAGGTCAAAGGGCACATGTACAGTACACAGCAAGGGCGTCGTGCTTGGCGAGGCCCCCCTCCGCTCCCTGTGCTTCCATTTCCCCATTGAACAACTCCGTCATTAACCTTCAGTCACGGCTATCTGATGGCAAAGCCCACTGGAGCGGCAACTCATTTGCTTAATAACGACCCTATCTGAGAATGAGGGATGGAAATAGGAAGTCAATCAGGGAAGAACAGAGGAAGAGGGAGCGTATCCTTGCCTCATTAACACACGGGATGGTGTGTGTAAAGAGGAGCTGGCAACACCTGCTAAGTTATCGCGTTCAGGAATATAGTTTTAGTTTGCTCTTAAAGGAGACATTATGCTCGTTTATGGGTTCATGTTATTATTTTATTATTCATTTTATTTTTCAACTACACTAGGTTTACATGCTTTAGTGCTCAAAAATGAAAAAGTTTTCTCCTAATGTCCAGCTGATGCGTCACTATATTCCCCCTCTGTCTGAGCTGAAAGCATTCACAATTCACGTTAAATTAACAATGAAATGGAAAGAAGAGAGAGTTTTCAAGTCATGTCAAAGACGTCTTTGTATTGAGTTGCTGAGATATCTACTGGAGTTAGCATGCTAACCAGCTAGCTGGGCTTGAAATACTCTTTTGCCCTGTGCTGTGTTAGCTGTGTAACAGTCTAGCTAGCTTCATGGCTAACTGAGTCAGCTACAGTCATACACACAATACAGCTAGCAGCCGTTAGCTACTCTGATATGCTGTCCCTATTACCAGTGTACCCAGTCTCCTGTGATTGGTCTGCTCACACATGTCTGAGCCAGAGCAGCTGTGCTAAATGAATTCTTATAAGCCAAACTACCGCTAGGCATTAATTATGCCGCTAACTGCTGCTAACTGCAGTTGGTGTAAACTAGTTGGCTCAGTTAACCTTGCAGCTAGTGGTCCACACTGGGAGCTCGGGCTGGTATTATAAGTGAGGATGGGCCAAGGTTAGCAGGTGAGCACGCTTACTTCAGTAGATATCTCTTCAACACAATATATACACTGCAGCTGTCTCACATTCTGTTGATGATTTTAGCCAATTATTGGATGTTTAAAACTAAAATTCTTACATATTGCACCTTTTTAATGTGACAGAAAAAAAAACACTATCAGCATCACAGGGTGGCGAAAACTTTAAGACTTCTTTGAAACAGTCGGAGGGGTAAGGCTTTTCAAACCGCATCTTCCCCTTTTTTGATGCCAGGTTCAAGAGTTGGACTGTCACCACACTAATAAGCCAGATTTGTGAGCAGTACCATGCTGTCTGGCTGCAGCAGAAAGCGTATAGCCGAGCTCTGTCAGAGACAGGCGCAGACATTAGTCATCAGCCCGATCTGCCTGTGATGCTTGATGAATTGGCAGGCCGCAGTGGAGATGGCAGGCAGGCAGCCACTGTACAACAATTATCAATCACACACGCTGTCGGACCGGGCTCATATATCACGCCACCATTGTCAAACGGGATGGATGTCGGCGGATTGATTAAAAAAAAAAAAACAGAAGAAAAATCAACCTGTGCATATTGCCTTATTCATCTTCAGAAGTGAATGTGGTTGCATTTAAAAGACCCTCTGCTTTTCTTTTTTTTTGCAACAAATGTCATATGGAACATTGACAGTGATCCATTCAGTATGACAGCATCAGTTATATTGACCAGATCTCACCAAACAATTTATCAGCCAGACACTACACTCGACTCACACTTAAAAAGTCTCCCAAAGGCACTCTATCTGAGTCCAGAGAGGTACTCAGTGTCACTTGTCTTCCTGGACCAACTGTTAAGTCTGACAGCCAGTAGATAACTGTATTATAGTGCTCGGCAAGCAGTGAAAAGGAGGAATACTGTGGGGTAAATTGCTGCCTTCAGATAGTGTAATTTGAGCCTCGTTTCAATTAGAAGACTTACATTTGGGTGCGCATGAGAAGTTAATCTATTTGTTCATTAAACATACATAATGAAGCCAGAAGGAGCGACCGGAGGCGAACGGCTCAAAGTATAACTGACATCAAACGAGAACGACGGAAGGGAAGATTTAAAAGGAATCCGTCGTGTTCCAGCGGAGGGAATGGCGGACCCCGTCGCGACCGGTGGAAACTAGAATAATGAAGAGGTACATTACAGAATGTAAATGCATCAAATGGCTACTGCAGAAGAATGCTGATAAAAAGTGTCAAAAATGGGGTTAATTTAATTAATGAAAATTATAAGAATAATAATGACCAAGTTAATATGTATTAATATTAATTATATGAAATCCAGATCAGAAGGTTTAAAGAAACGTGAGCATTAAAGGGGCACTATGAAGTTTTGGAGAAGAATTTCAAACTTGAATTTTAGTTTTATATAAATGAGGTAATAACACAAACTCTTATTTCCATAACTGAATAAACAAGCTCTTCTCAGAGGAAAATAAGGTCCCCAGAACACTGTTTGAAGCCAGAAAGGTGGCAGGGTCCGCCACATATAAACAAAGTAGAACTACAGAGTGCACCTTTTAATTACATTTGATGGACAGAGATGGCTGGAAGAACAATTTGAAGTACATTATAGACCTATAAATGGTGTTGACAACATGTTCGAGTGTCTTTATGAGCGACCGGCTTTAACAACCCCTTCCACATAACGCTTACTCTATAGATATCTCTCCCCCGTCCTTACACGACATTGAACGGACTAAATATAGACAGTGCAAGCAACCCGATTATTGCTGGAGAGCTAAGAAACCTTAAGTGATAGATGCGGGCATCAGAAAGGGTGTCAGAAGCCCTCATAAAAAAAGTAATGGGACGGCTGTGGACTGGGAATAGCTGACAAATAGTCCTTATCATTTGTCTGCTAGTTTCTCCTTGTTACAGCGGCCTGGGAATAAAAAAAAAGAAAGGTATTCAGAGGTTGTACGAAAAAATGTACACACAGGCAAAAATAAATGAATCCACTTTGAGGGCTGCTGGAGAAAGATGCACCTGGGGCAGGGGGGGAAATTAAGCTGAGTGAGTGGCGACAAAATAATTCAGTAGTGCTATTTAATGATAATAATCAGCAGTATTCAGTTATATCGCAGACACCCTTCTGGGGGAATAACTGAAGCCCGGCTAAGAATACTGAAGAGCACAGGAACTCAATGCAAAGAACATTTGAATTAAAGACACACTGGCTTGAGATATTGTACTTTTTGAACCTACATTGTTCGTTTATCTGAGACTCAAAATTGTGAATTTGCAGATCAGACCTTCACCTTCACCTGCAGCTCCCGTCCATTACTCACCTTTGTTCCTCTAGCAAAAGGTTGATTATGAACATTATGCTTCCCTTTCATTCTGTCAAACGCGGAGAACAATTAGTTGGTGATTTGTATCCCTGATTCAAAGTGTTTTATTTCTAACTCAACAGAACTTGATTACATTTGACTCATTGCTTTTGATGCAAGTGCTATGTGAGGACCACAGGACAGGAGGGCTGCAGCGTCCCCAGAGCTGCTCGAATCTTATGACCTTTAAATAATTAGTGGATTAAATGCATTATACAGAGCTGGCGAAGATTTCAAAAGATTTCTGGACGTTTAACATTTCTCATCCGTGCGGCGGGGGGGGTCTTTTTGTCTTCGCTTTAATATTTTAATATCTCATTGGAGCCTCTGCCGGAGCTGAATCATGTCTTACATTCCCAGTGACATTTCAGATCTGCTCCACGGGAAAAAAACGGGGATGAAAGAGCCGCTGCTCTAATGGTTGTACCATCAAAGAAGAGAATGAGCCAACCGGCTTAAGTCTACAGGTTGAGCACTTGTTCCATGATAAGATATTATGCAGATGTGCATTGGCAAACCGACTGAAAGCATAAACTTTAAAGGTGCACTACGTAGTTTAACAGGGTGTATTTTAAGAGAGGATAAAGAGAGAAAGAAAGAAGAGTGCTGCATGGTGCCCCTTTAATGCTCGCGTTCCTTTATTTCTTCTGATTTCATAATTGAATATTCATTTGGTCATTAAAGCTATAAATTGGTATGATTGTCATTACATCAAACCCCCATGCTTGACACTTTCTTCCTTCTATAGTCAGCAGTTTCCTGCAATAGTCATTTAATGCAATTAGATACAGTAATTACCTCCTGATATATTAGTGTCCATTGGTAGTGGCAGGGTCCGCCAATCCTGCACTGGATTCAGATTCCCCTGCCTGAACATGATGGATTCCAGGAGTAAAAAATGCATGCGAGTAATCCAGTATAATATTATCTCACTGTCAGCAGCCTCGTAATTTACCAGGGACTGTGTCGGAGCTGTATTAAGCCGCTGCTGCTGCAAACCGGTCATTTCCTACTGGTGTCGCTTCACGTTAAAATGCATCTATAAAACAAGATCACAGTCATTTTTAGCATCTTTTCCATCAACAGATCAGTTGTAAGAGCAGCACAAGTGAGCTGATGGATGAAGAGATGAAGAAACACCTCCAACTTGCGTCGTGTGTAGCATGAAATTAGATCGTGGTTGCAATTATTCCCGGCTTGTGTCTCGATTAAAACAATGTGTGTGTGTTTTTGGCTGCGCTGCAAACGGATACACCAGTGGCTCTTTCTGACAAAGTGGGTTTCCAAATGAACCACCGTGCTGGTCCGTTTGAAATCCTGGAGAAGCAGCAAGTAGCGCTCGTCAATTCGAGGGTGCTGCTGACAGAGGGTGTGGTCTGTTTTGGGAACACTGCGTGGACACCTTGTGGACACGTACAGTACCTTGAGGGAAAACGCTGAGTTTAACAAATGAAAAACAGGTGAACACTGAAAACAGACGGGGAAAAAGACAAAGACGGGAAATGAATAAACCAAAAACCCTCGCCATGACGATTTTACCTTGTCTGTGACATTTTTGACCTTCAGCGATTGTCACAATAGATATGATGAGACCTAACAGTCAACCTTTAATGGTTTGTTTTACGAACAGCAACAGTCAAATCCTGCATACCGTGCCTTTAAAAGTTTCAGGAAACTCCAGCAACACTGGCAAAAGTTCTTTCTACACAACTCCTGCATTTTCTTTTTGTTTTTTTGCGTTTTTTTTTTCAAATTCCTGTATGATTTGTAGCAGTATAATACGCCACGCCGGGAGGAAACACATTTGTGTGTGTGTGTGTGTGTGTGTGTGTGTGTGTGAGAACGGAGCAGACTAAAGTGACGGTGGTATGCAGAGTTTGACCCGCGGATGAACCGGAAATTTGCATCTTTCTGTTGTCTGACAGTAGAAGAAGCTAGCCTGCCAATGAGAAGACAAACACGGTTATGTTGAGGAAACACTCTTATACAGTCTCGCTCGAGGCAGAAAAACAGTCCCACATACTGTATTTGTGTTTGCCAAAATCTAACAAAAGAATAGCAGCTGCAGAAAAAGTGCTGCTGTGGTGGGACTCGAGCATTTTTATTTTTGAAAGTGTCCCTTAAAACTACACAGAAATGATGTGTCTTCCAGGAAACATCTCATAAATCAGGACTTTTAACCCCACGGATTATTTGTGACCTGACGTGAGGCTTGCCGAACGAATCTGGCATGGAGATGATCGCAAAACTAAAAAACAGGGATTAATCATAATCAGATTTGCTGTCCAGTTTTCAGATTACATGTGTAGTTTTTGTCTTATTGTTGCTGCGCCGCAGATTACAAAGTTTTCGTTTCCAACCCCGCATGCTTTCCACCCTCATTCCCCTCCGGCGTCATCTGAAGTGGCACGGGGCCATCTTCGAACGTTACGGTTAAATCAGCCATTTGATTGCCATTGACATAATTGGAAACGATTCTAATAATGCCGTTCCCGAATAGCGATTAAGAGCAGGGAAGCCACGGGCACGGCAGTGGAGAACAAACTGTGAGGGAGAGGCGGAGAGAAAGTGATGAGGAGTCAGAGAGGGGGTAAAAGAAAAGCGAAAGCTTTCTTGCGGGGCCAGCCAAGCAGCAATTGCTCTGCACAGTTGAGCAGTGGAGATAAGCCACAAAGCAGATGCCTGCATATCAAGTGCTTGCCTTAGTTGCCACATTTCCAATAGCTGACTCACAGCTCCGATTCGCCCAGAGGACAGGGAGTGTGTATGTTTGTGAATGTACTGTATTTTTGTCCCTTCAGCGTGTGTGTGTGTGTGTGTGTGTGTGTGTGTGTGTGTGGCTGTCAGGGTTTTGAGGTCCGGATGTTTGTGGGATTAGGGGGTGTTCAAGACAAAGGGAAATGTCTTTGAGAGGGTCATGGTCTGGTTATTACCTTTGCTCAGCCTCTGAGACAGGAACAGAGCGCGAGGCATCGATCATGTGTGGCTCCGTGACCACAGGAGCCATTCGAGATGCTCGGGAAGACACACGTCGGCGGTCGGACCGCTGACTTTAATGATTAAGAGCTGATTGAAAACTGAAATACAGTGTCTCCTTGTGCTGACATCTGTGGAGGGCTTGACGTCGATGCCGCCGAAGATAGAGACGACGCTCTCAACCTGGGCCGAGCACACATGGACTCCATATTGTAGTCATATTTTTGCATAGGTCAGCAAGTAAAAACGTGCCGATGCGTCGGCGTCAGATCAAATCATCTTCCTGTTTTTCCATCCCCGGGTGCGCCGACAATTCCGCGGGATCATTCTCAATAATGGCTTTGCTCCTCCGACTGCAGCATTGATGCTTCCAATCATGTTTTCATCCTTGTTCAATTTCGACTGTCGTCAACAAACCCCGCTGCCTCTGACACCTCCCTCAGCCACTCTTCACCGGAGACATGCACTGGAGAAAATTAACGACGTGGGAATCTATCCTGGATTCTGTGTGTGCCATGCCAAACTTTCTTTCAAAGAAACGGCTCACACAAAAATAAAAAAAATCAATCATCTACCTGCCCTCATGCTAATTAATTAAGTTGATTTGTACAAACGTTATTTTTACCATGAATTGAGCTGAAATCTTGACGGTAGCTGGCAAGCTAAAAGCGTGTCTCCATCTAAAAAGCTAGTCTCCATCTGCCTTAGTAGTTCAGGAGAACGCTGTTTTTCTGTGAAGCTCCAGAGATGCTTTGTGGACTACGAAACTCCACCTGACTTTCACTTCCTTCTGCACGGTAGTGAGTAGATTGTGACCGAATTGTCAGGTTCTGGGTGAAGTGCTCCTTTAAACATTATTCAGATTTTTTTCAAGTAATTACCAAATGTATGCCTTGCGCACCACCAGAGTAAATGAGCAGAAAGGTATAAACTGCATATGTGAAGCCGAGCTGAGGTCAAGATATCCGGGGGAACCGCCAGCGTCCATTTAAGGAAATAAAGAAAACTTGAATTGACGATTGCCTGAAAAGCTCTTAACCGTGGCGCGTGAATATGCTAATTAAGGCGTGAGTGAGAATATAAAGTTCCGAAGCGGAGACGGAAGACCGGAGCTATAGCTCTAATAAGCAAACATCAGGGCAGCACGGCCAATTAACAGGCACTCTGCAGTGGAAAATGCCAGAGCACATGAGATAACAGATTAGCATTAGCACACAGCATTATTACTGAGTGGGGCCTGTGAGAGTTGAGCAGAATGTCAGTGATTTTTTTTTTTTTGTCTTCTATTGCTGATTAGGCAAACGTAAACACCAAGATGAATGTTGTGTAAAAAACGGGTTATTGATTTTGCCCATCAAGAGACACACTCTCACAGGGACTATCGAACCACTTCTAGGCTTCGCAGACGCAGACGGATTTGTCTTTAAAAGGTCAATGAAGATGATGCATGCTCGGCGGAGTCTACATTCAGACATTTAGAAGAGTTACTCCGAACTTTACGGGGCCTGGGAGGAAGTTGGGACATTATAGAGAGGCACGGAGAGATAATTAGGCTGCCGGCGGATCGAAAACGGCGACCATATGTTATTTTACTCGTTCGTTCAGGGGAACGGTGACTGAGCGCGCTTGTTTGTCTTCCACCCACAATCCTCCCTCAGCTAAATGCTCATCACAGCCAGTCTTAGTCACTGGATACAGAATATGAGCTTAAAATGTCAACGTGATTTTGATACATCATAAAGGCCCCCCTACAGTTTGACACTAGAAGGTTGTTTTCACGTTCAGTAAGTGCTCATTAAACATCTGATGTTATATTATATGCATCACTCTGGAAGCCAATCCTGCTCCAGTATCCAGCCTACACAAGTTTCATGTGGGAACTCCATCGACGTACACTGAGAATGAATTGTGTCAAGCAATTACATGTGTGAAATGAAAAATATTTGCATATTCATTTATTCTGGATTTTTCTTTAAAGGAGCAATACGTAGTTTTTGGGAAGAAATTTTAATCAGAAGAGAAGGATCTTCATTGATTGATTTTCTTTTATGCCTAAACAAACTAAATAAACAAAGTCTTTGTTTTCATGACTGAATAAATAAACTGACCTTTAAGGACAACACAATTTCACACTGCCTTACTTTGTTTATATGTGGCGGATCCTGCCACCTTTCTAGTGTCAAACAGTGTTCTGGGGACCTAATTTCCTCTGAGAACAGCTTGTAAAGCTAACAAACGTCAACGATGCTTAACATTAGCAACGTTGACGTTTGCTAGCTTTATAAGCTGTTCGTAGCAAACGTAACATTGCTTTCGCTAGCTAGTGAATGTTAACATTAAAATGTTTCCTTTATAAATATAGATTATTACACATTGAATATATATCTTGGCCTAGAGACAATAAAATGTACTATAGAGTACTCCTGCTCTATAACCTAACTCGTGTATTAATATTTATATCCTGAGCAGTATTGAAATAGCAAGTAAATGGTTTATTGCTTGCTTGAAGGACATACATAATTTTTTTGTTAATGTATCGGTCATCAACTATAACTTCTCTTGTGATGCTTCCTTAAAAACATGATTATTGATAGAATAATTGAAAATATCATAACATAATTGTAGTTGTATAAGATATGTCTTCATATTCATAAGAATGCATAAACATCAAGTGTTTACATATATTATATTTGTTAACTATGTATTTTATAAATACTCCAAAATACTCTTTTGCAGCTGAACGTTTTGGAGAATCCTGTTTATGCACGTGATTATGTCATTCACTAGGATTGCTGCGTTGCTGTAGCCCACCGTGTTAACAACACTGTATTCACTGTATTGTGGTACACAAGTTACAGATGCTTCAGCAGACATTATCAAATTGTTTAAAGATTCTGGGAGGAAACTGGATGAGGTTTGTTTGGGACCTTGGCTCGGGTTCAGGGGGACACACCGCAGGGCTGACACTGAAAGAGAGATCACCTGAAGGGGAGCTCCAGCTTGCATTAGTGAGACAGAGCAGAGAAAGGAGAGACCTCCTGAATAATGCATGCTGTTGCCCGTCCACAGTGCTGTACATGTCGTTCGCCTAATAGAGATTGGCCTTTCACAAAATACGTATGGCAGTTAAGTAAGGTAATTACATTACAGATTTTGACCTTAACAATACAAATGCCAGGTGGATTCACGGAGGCTGCGCCTTACTGCTTCTGATTTTAAATGTCGCTGTCAATAAACCACCGCTCTCCATCACGACTGTAGGAGGACTTCATCGTCCATGGATCCCTATTTTTGCAGACAGGAGGTTATTTTTTTCATTTATTAATATTTAGTAGCTTGGCATCCTGTCACCTGAAGAGCAAGGCGGTAGTTCTGATGTAGTAGTTGAAATTCCAACCCAGGGATGGAAAACTCTGCCTTATAATAGTGTGTTTTTAGAATCTTAACAAACAAAGTGGTATTAAGGTTTGCACATGATAATCTTTGGGTTTGTAAAATGGCATTTTAAAAGGAATGGTATGATTTAGCAACCCACATGAAGGCCGTTTGGACCAGCGACCCACAAGTGGCCCCAACGACTCTGAAACTCTGAGCTCACACGTGTCCTTGACGATGCTGTAAGGACGCTCCCACACAGAGCTATAAAGCCTGCCAACTCCACTCCAGTTAGTGAGAACTGAAGAAGCCTCTTGGATGAGAGGTGAAACGTCTCCAGGAAACTGAAACAAGTCCAGTTGCCTACAATACAGCACCTAGAATAACCATGACCTGGACGACTGAGAACATTCATCAACACGACGGTACGATTTGTTCTTCATTACATGAATAAGATACTCGGGGTTGCTGTAGAGGACATTAAAAAGAGAAAGCTACCAAACGCTTCCAGAAAAACTCGAAAATGTTAAATTGACTTAATTTTATCATGTCGACTGTTTGCATCATAAAAATTCATCTCTACCTAGATATTTATTAAGTAAATTCTTCTTATAGTGTTTAAGTTGTGTGCACTTATTATCTTTACGTCATTTTAGGTTGATTTTTTTTTAATACTAAAACGAATTGAGTATAATCATATCAATTTAATGGCTTAATTTGACAATGCAAATAAAAATCGAGTTGTCCTTTAATGCCGATAGCTGTCTACTTCATCTACAGTGCACTTTCCTGATGATGTGACTTTGTGACATCAGCTTTCTCAATGCAATTAACAGCTGTAACTTGGCATAAAACTGATGTCACACCCTCATTAAAATGTATTGTATACATTTTAGTTTCAGCTGTCAAACAATGCATGCTGGGAAGTCTGTTGTTTTTAATAAACAGCCAGTGACAGACACTAATATCTGTCACATACAGATTTTCTTCTGATTACTTATGAAATTGTGAAATGTTCTTGTTTTAAACACGGGCAGTGCATTTTAAAATGTATAAAATCTCTTAAATAAACCAGATTCAGACAAGTGACATTCACACGGGGGTCGGAATCAGTTTTGTCGGTACACAATAACACAGACTCGGAGGAACAGTTTGACATTCTGGGAAATACGCTCATTCACTTCCTGGCTGAGAGTTAGATGAGAAGATTGATATCACTCTCGTGTCTATAGAGTTTCCAGTCTTTACACTAAGCTATGCTAAGCGGCCGCTGGCAGCAGCTCCGTGTTTACTATACAGACGTGTTCTATCAATCTTCTTATCTAAGTCTTGGCAGGAAGGCAGATAAGTGTGTTCCCCGATGTTGAAATATTCCTTTAAACAGTGATGGTTGTGCTGAAATAGAGGAAATGTAGTACGAATAAATAATATAAACACCGAAGTTCTGTGTCTTATTTCCTCAACACTCCCATTAAAAAATAAGTCCATTCATGTCTAGTATAACGAGAGCTGTTGTGGTGTTACAATGCTAATTTGCTCACTGTCACATTAAGTCTAATATATATATATATATATATAAATGTCATTAATACAGCTACATAAATATAATACGTACAGTATGTCAGTGACATGTTTCAGCTGGAGTGCAGAAGTGTCCCCGGAAGGATTTGGAAGAAAAAACATCTGTTTTGCTTGAACGACACACACTAATGCAAAGATGCTTAACTTCCCTTCCGCCTGTGTCCTTTTTTCTAATCTAATGCTGAATAATCAAGTTTGAAAGACACGTGGACGCGGCGTGCGGTGCGTACATCATTCTGGCGTTATCTCTGGCTTTGATTCATTCGCACTTCCACAAACAGACGGTTTGCAAACAAGTGAAGTCTGCGCCGGTTTAGCCTCTCTGGTTTTTTGTTTTTTCCAGATCTGACAGATTATTAAACGGGTGACTTTGAAGAGAGTCTGAACGAGGCTGGTGTTTCGCAGTCTGTTCATTCAGAGAGAGCCGTGAAGCTCCCACTGATCTTTAAAGGAGAGGATTCAGTAGAAAACCCTCAATTTTGTTTTCATTTTGATTTTGTATGCCTAAATAAATAAAGTCTTTGTTTTCATGGCTGAATAAACAAACTGACCTTAAAGGACAACACAGTTTGAGACTTTTTTACTTTGTTTATATGTGGTGGACCCTGTCACCTTTCTAGCTTCAAACAGTGTTCTGGGGACCTTTTTTCCCTCTGAGAACAGCTTGTTTATTCAGTAATGGAAAAAAAAATATTTCTGAGTTTGTATTATGACCTAGTTAATATTGTAAATATTTAAATTCTGAGTTTGGATTCACTCTCCAGAAAACTACACAGTGCCCCTTTAAAACTGTTTATATTCCAGGTTCAGGTTCAGTTTGTTCGCAAAGTCAGAGAGCAGAGCGTTGAACAGGCACATTAAACAAACGCTACCAGCAATAATAGGCATAAAACGGTGTTTCATTCTTCAGTGTCAAACATCTTTGTGTCCACACAGCAAATCAAACGAACAATGTAGCGAGAAAGCAGTTTTACAGCCGCGTCTCCGTTTGTGTAACAGAGTTTTGATTAGTGCCACAAAGCGCTCAATCATCCTAATTGAATAGATTTTTACTGCAACAATAAAAGCAAATGTTGTTTTTTTGAGTACGTGCACAAAAGTCCAACATTTACAGTTCATCTTTTGAGCGTAAATACTTCACCCCATCACTGTTTAGCAGTTGCCTAAATCACATCGGGGTATTTACATGCACGCGGGCCGGTTATCTTTCAATCGGACAAATCTATTTGGCAAGGAAATGGAACATGATATGCTAATGAGCCGCAACAGACTGCTGCCAGCGAAAAATTTATTTTTGCGTTGCTCTTGGACGATTTGAAATGATTAATCAACAGATGAATGACCGGAACTCTGAAATGAGCACCTTGACATTACTTCCAGAGAGTGAAGCACTTTTCATCGAGTCTCTTTTGTCTTTTTCTTCTTCTTTTGGACAGAGAAAATAAAAAATGATCTGCTTATAAGACCTCAGTTCAAAGTCTGAAATAGCAGGACGCCTCCATTATCTGTAAATACCGTTTTTCCACTCTTTTAATCTCCCTGCTGATTACCACAAAACAAATTATTGAAATCCTTTCAAATTACTGGGTATTACTGTATTTCAGTCTAAAATTACACGCGGCATCAAAAGGTGTGATGCTGCGTTGTTTGATTCCCGGGGAACATTTTTTTGTGGCTTTTTAGTCGGGCCGTGTGAGTGACAGCAGCAGGGAATCAGAGAGGATTAACTCGGTCTTTAATGTTTCCACCCTGCATGCAAAACAGTCGAGCTTGTCAGTTAAGATTGCATCCGCAAAATGCTACAGGGGAGGTCATGGGAGAGGGATCAGTGGATTTTAAGCAGAGGGACGGGCGCATGCATGCATGGATTGTGATGGCGATGTCGTCGTTCAGTAAAATATTACATGCGGATAAAAACATTGCTGCAGTAAGTATCATTGGCTTAAATGCAATATTCTAATTAGAAAACAAATCCTTCTGTTCTCCACAGTGATTACCATTTAATGCGAGATTAAGCCTCGATAGTTTTACACAAAATGATGCACAGAGACAAAATGTATTCAGTGTTTGTTCTGGTGAGTGGCGACTTAAACCCGGCTTAGAAGCTGTTTATAGAAGCCGAGGAGAGACTTAAGGGAAGTCCGACTTTAAAGGTGCACTATGTAGTTTTTGGGAAGACATTTTAATCAGGAGAGAAAGATCTTCATGGACTGATTTTTTTTTTCTATGCCCAAACAAACTAAATAAACAAACTCTCTTTGTTTTCATGACTGAATAAACAAACTGACCTTAAAGGACAACACAACTTTGTTTATATGTGGCGGACCCTGCCACCTTTCTAGCATCAAACTCTGCTCTGGGGACCTTGTTTTCCTCTGAGAACAGCTTTTTCATTCAATTACTGAAATAATAAATATATCTGACTTTGCATTATTACCTCATTAATATTGAAAATATTAGAGTTCAAATATCGTCTCCAAAACTACACAGTGGCCCTTTAAATAAATATAATGTATCTGAGCGAATACATATGCATTTGTACATTATTTTTAGCACAAAAGCATCTTCACAGCTGGAAATTCAGCTCCACTGAACCAAGTAAAGGCTTATCTCTCCGGTGCGGCTTAGCCTATTTTCTTGTGAGTGAAAGGGTTCAACATGAGTGAATGAAAGTATTTCTGGCATTGTTAAAATGTTATATTCTCGAAGCTTTGATCTAACACGTTACAGAATGGGTGAGAGAGCAGAAGCCTAATTAATGTGTAAGTAACGCGCGCCTCATGATGTCGAGAATTAATGAATGCAGGATGTATGGTGAACTCCCGTTGCTCACGTTTGAGCAATTACAGAGACACTATGAGTTATGTGATAATTAAACCCCTAATGGATCATCAATTAATGAACTCACAGTTACTTCAAACATTTATTTGTCTGCCACCAAATTAGCTAGAATCCAGTTACATAGAAAAGGTCACTTCAGACCGATGCATTTCCTTTCAGCCTCTCTGAAAGCACAGCAGCTTGTAGTTTGTGTTTGTATTCACTTTGAGCAAATGTGCATTAAAGCAACAAGAACCTTTCCTGTAGTGTTGATTCTGGCAGCTCCTGTGGACAAAAGCGGTACGAGCACCGGTGCCTCCTGTCATAAAGATCTAGATCTTTATCGATCCTGATCATGATGAGATGAGGTAATGAGTCTATGTTCGGCTATGGAAGATAAATAACTATAATATGACGATGGTGAAACAAAACTTAAGGTCATATTGATTGTATTATTATGTTGATTTTTGGGTCTCATCTCAGACGCTTTGGGATTGTGGGTTGGCCACCATCCCAAACTTTCAGTATTTGACGAGTTTGGACAAATCAATATATAAACTAAGATTATGTTCATTAACTGATGATTTATTAAGCATTAACTCGTCATTAGCTATGTTGTCTTGCACATGTGTTGGGGGTGAGCAACAGGCATGTATAAAACATTCTGCATTATTCATTCATGAAATCTTCAAGAGTGAAATCTTGTCTTAGTTTAGCATGTGTTTAGTACGCTTACAGTATTATTATGTGTTTAGGATCACATGTGGTGATTAGCGCTCCATTCATTTCTGACCTCTTGCCTTCACAATAGCAGCAGTCGAGCTCATGAAGGCAGAAATCCATAAAGCTCATATAAATGTATAACAAATCATGTTTTTTTATCTTTTGAATCCTGCTCGTCTGTCTCAAAATCAAATTAAACTGTGATGACAGAAGATAAGCGTAAGAATCTTATCATAAATGATATCTTGTGAAGCATCAACTGTTTTAGCCACTATACTGTGCTGTAGCAGTCCAATTGTTTGTGACTTGCCATTTTTCTTTGTCATGACTAATTGCAGGGAATTCAGATCACCTGTGCACAGGGTGGGGAGACTGGCTCCTGATTGAGGAGTGTCAGCTGGTTGGGGCATTTCCCTCCCAGCTTTGATTGTCAGCCAGAAACTCTGGTCTGGTCTGTTTAGGCCCTTTTTTTTGTTTTCTTGGCTGCCCACAACTTTGAGTGAGGAAAACTGTTTATTTGGGAACCCCTTAAAAACCCCTATACACCTTCAGTTTACCTTTTTATTCCCTTGTAGGAGATACTTGTAGGAGGTACTTGTTAGCTATACCCAGAAGAGGCATTTGTTTATTGGGCATTTCCCCTGTTTTCATGTTTTTTGTTTGTATTTTCATGTGGGTTTGGCTGGCCCGTCAGCGATCTACTGCCAGTACCACCACAGTGCATACAGTACATGGTCTAATGATTAAATAATAATAAAGAATATATTAAAACTTGTAGTCTACCCCTTTTTCTACTTGCTTCTTGGTGTTCCAAGGCATGTGAACTGCACACTCTGTATTAACCACGTCGAGGTAACATTATTAAATAATCAGACGATTGATATCAATCACATTTTATCATTGCGGAACCGGCAGGGGAGCGTGGACAGGGGTTATCTTCGCTTTTTTATTTTTTGGGGGGAAGGAGAAGAAAAATACGACTAATCCTGTTTATGTTTCAAACAGTTCAATTTCACTGTCAGCCATTTGAAATTCAAAGAAAGGCCCCGGAGGTGCTGGGAGAATGTTTCGGGCCTGCAGCAGGCAGCCATAGAGCTTACTCAGGCGTTAAAGGTAATCAGTCAGTCAAGCAGCAGCACGCCTCTTTTGATTCAGACACACTCGGGCAGATTTCATGCGGCCGTAGCCAATTGTATGCTCAGTTTGCCACGCGCCCCGGTGTCAGGACTCTGCCGAGCATGTGCTGCATTAAACTCCTGTCGAGTTTAAAGTCTCTCCCCCTCCGTCTCTGCCTTTTGAATAACTTGACTGTCTTGCACATCTGCAGACTGCATTCTCCCGAGGAAGCTGACACGTTCAGCCTCTGTAGTCATTTCGCTGACGGTAATTCTCACACTTTTACCAACCTGCTGCTGTCAGAAAAGGTGTTGGCAAAACATTGAGTTTATTGCCTCGTGAAAAACAAACAAACACTAGAATAAAAAGACGTGCTGTCATGCGGGGTGTTCACATGCTCAGTTATGCAGCAGCAAATGCTCTTAGAGATAGTTTATTATTTTAAGCTAGTTGTAGTCCTCGGGCTGTATTCTGCTTTAATCTGTGTCGAAGTATCACACATAATAGCTTTTGTGTCACTTATTTTGTTTCACTTGGCAGCCACTTTGTTGCTTCAAGTTGATGGAGTAGCCTTTACCACAATCCATGAAAGAGACTTGTTTTGTTCCACTAAGGAGCTGAAGAAATGGACTTTCCTCTGCTTTGTTTATTTTAACAAAATGTCATATATTTGGGATTTATAATCAACGTCTGAAACACTGTTTAAAGTGATTTACTGTCATCATCCCTACAGACTTGCATATGCTCTTTTACTTAATCTAGTAGTCCATTTTCAGTGTGCGACACAAGGCGCCATTTATGCAAAGTTCTCACCAACATGGGCAGATTGACCTGCGATGGTAAAAAAAAATTAGCAGCTGTGGATCTCCACCCTGCCCCCGTCATCTCTGTTCACTAAGTATACTTTAGAGGAGATACTCAGTTTAGTGGCATGTATTGTCAGACAAACTTTCACTTATCTAAACCTGAATTAAGCAACAAGCTGTTGATGTGGCAAACGTATTGGCGTACACATCTAGGACACATGGAACCACATTTGCATTCATTTAAAAGTTCTTTATGCATTTAAGTCCAACATTCATTCTTATTTTAGCTCCTTTTTGGTCTCCACCTTCTCCTAAATGCTAAATATCTGGCTCTTTAGTGGCTAAATGCTCCACTGTGCTCGCAAGCTAGTCGCTAACTTTGTCTGCCTGTGTTGTATGCCAAGCACGTAGCATACAGAAATAAGGTCTGTGGTTAACTTTCAGATTTTGTGTGTACCTGACGTTTGAATTATAAATCATTTGCGTCTCTGAAAAAAGAGGTTGTTAATAAGTGGCTAAATGTCAATATGCCGAACACGCAGACTCGTGTACATGCTAGTCTTTACACTAAGATGCTTAGTGGTGGTGACGTAGAACAAAAGAACCTGTTCTTCATCTGTGAGGATCATCTTGCTGAACAAAACGTGTGAGTATCTGTATGAGCTTGTTTTCTGCAGTAATCGAAAAACCCCATTAGCTTTTTGACGATGGAACCAGGTGACGCCAACTGTCAGGTTAATCCCTGCAGCACTGTATTCATATCATTGTTGTAATTTTGGCAAACAAGGTGAGGACCCAAATGGACACACTGGAGGCAGAAATAGGGCAACAGAAGGGCGAGCTTGTTGAGGTGAAGTCTGAACAGATGAGTCTCGAGTCTTTTGCGGAAGATGGAGAGTGATTCCGCCGTCCTGACATTGGTCGGGAGTTCGTTCCACCACTGAGGCGCCAAAACAGAGAAGAGTCGCGACTTCGCCTTCGGCATCATGGGGGAAGACGGAACGAACTGACAAACACATGAGGGAGAACAAAGACTATATAAAGATACACTCACGAGGGGATCAGGTACAGGTGGAGAGAGGAGGGGAAAAGGACAGGTGAGGGACGGAAACGGGAAAAACACTGGATGGAGGAACTGAAAAGCAAGACATGAGGGCCCAATTTCAAAATAAGACAGGAAATGAGAGAACATAAACCTGCCACAAACCAACGAAAAGAAAACTAAGGTGAACTCACTGTAGACTGTCAATCACAGATCCTTTGGATTGCTGTTTCCTGAAGATTAGACCAATGAAACATGAATCAAGAAATAATCTTTAGTAAATGAGATTGTGTTTTTATTCCAGCAGCTTGGGAAATAAAGTGCCTTCTGTTCCCTGGTGGGGTTTAATGAAATTGCAGTAACGTGAATACTTCGCCGTCTTTTATTTACCCACGGGGGGAAATGTTCTCTTCCGCTCCTGGTAGAAGATTAAGGACAGGTTCGACTGCAGGATACACTTTAAAGCTTGGGGGGGAACGCTTCAGCAGCTAAAGAGATGGAACCTCATCTTTAACATATAGAGTACATCTAAAGTGATAATTGGTGCAACAGTATAGCTCTGTGAGAGGCAGTTACAGTAAATTATTTCCAGGACATTATAGCGAAAACCCTGAAACGATTCTGTTTGCCTCACAGCCGCCCGACTGTTTAACATTTTGATTAGACGGACTTTGCGTTTTTCTGTTCTACATCATTAGGGTTAGATATTTACTCGCTGTCCTCTGTGGCTTTTTTTTCCCTGAAATATTGTAGTGTGGTAATGGCCTCGCCTTCACCAGTCGTCTTAAAAAGATTGCCCCCCCCCAAGAGATGCTGCAGCAGTCATCTAGTGTTAACATACGATATATGCAAGTTAAAGGTGTATTTCACTCATTCTCAAGGTTTTTTCCTTTTGTCTTTGGGCCACTTTTCCTCTGTCCCTGTCAGAATTAGATTTATTATGAAGTGCATTCATCATTAGAGGCAAAAACAAATGCACTTGGCTGATGGTTCTTTATGACTGAAGGTTAAAGCACTTTATCATATAATCCTGCTCTGCAGGCCCTCGCAGAATAGAGAGAGTAATAGCCTCCCCTTCAGCACAGCTCACTCACGATACTCCCTAAACGGTGAAAAAATAGATTTACACTAAATCTTGTTCACAATTTAACTTTGGGGGGGAAAGCTGAGGCACATTGTGTTCTACAATTCAAAGTGAGTTACTTTTATGGATTCAATTAGCATCAACGGGTCAAAATAAAATACCTTTGGAGTCACAGCAGATGACATGAAAAGGCGAGTAAGGTGTCGTGTAAAATGACAAAAGTGCGCTTTTGCGATGTCAGAGGCTGTTTGTAGGACAAATGATGAAGCGTTAAAGTGTAAGGTGCAATGATTTAACCCAAAACACAAGTTCTCACAGTGGCAAGTTACATTCCTTTTCAAATCCCAAGAGTTTGACAGAATATATTGCATTTGAATCACGGCCAGCAACAAAGCACGAGACTATAGCTCTTGTCTTAATTGCCTAAGATCTCATGAGCTTTATTGGCCATAACTTAGAGACAAATCAGGCTGGAAAGTTGCCAGTTTAGTCATCCTGTGTCGAAAACCTACTGCAAACACCCTAATTCATCCACTTATCTCTAACAGGGCATATGTTCTTGTGTCCCAGGCTAAAGCTTGACCATGTGTAAGCCAATGCAGACGGTCACGTACCAAGCTCCCTTCCGTAGCATGAACTTTGCAGCTCTCTGTTTGATATCGTGCCGTGAGTTCAATTAAGCAGCTGTTTAAGCCACCAGTGGTGCAACATTGCGAAGTGATTCGTTTTTTTTCTGGATGCGGGAGCTCACCAATTGTTCTCCTAAACAATGCCGCCATCAGTCGCATCCCTCGCGGGCACTCTCAGTTCTCAGTAACGTGTAACAGCTGGCGTTTGCACTCAGAAAACACACAATGCGCATCAGGTGTTCAGCTCTCTTAACCACCACGGGATAACGTTTGTGAAGTTTTTAAAAGATTTCCAGAGATGTCTGAAATGCTGTTTCTGTGTTGCCTGCCTAATATGGTTTCTGTGTTACCTGCCGTCTTTGTAATCCCTCACCTCCTCGCCTGCATGTCTCAGGTTTTTCAGTCCAAGGTCAGTGTATTGCACCGAGCTTGTCAGCTTCCTAAATTCCAATTATGATTTCGACCTCTGCTCCAAGCGTGTTGTGAGGAGTCCTTGACAGGCCCAACACAATCAACCCCCGCAGTCATTATCGTATATCACACACATTGCAACAGCGGCGACAGTGCTCGGGGTGAAACCTTCAGTGTCGCATTATTGTGAATACCGATTCAGTCATATCTACCAAATGAATAGGTGTTCCGCAAATGGGCTGTAATAGAATAATGGGGCGGCAATATGGGAGACATAACCGTGTTATGTCGTCTCAGATTAAATTTGGCGCGCAAATGACACACACGTAAATGAATGATCCAATTTCACAGCGACGTGTGAACTAAAACAACACGGCTCTGAATGCCTTCTGCCGTCAGCGGGCTGTGGCGTGTTCATTTCTATATGTTATTGTTGGTAGCCTGCTATAAGGGGGGCTGCACAGGGGGCTTAGCTCTGAATGGGCTCCTGGGTGTTTCCCCTATTATTTACTTATTCCCTCTATGATTCTATCCACCCATCTTAAAGCAGCAGTCGCCTGGCTTCCCTGTCGGATCTGTCGTTATAGTAAAAACTAGTATTTGTACAACGGAGCGTTTTGAATGACCTACAGGACTAGCCGGAAAACAGTATTTTTACCGAACTGCTGTTGAAAGAACTGGTATCACCCTGATGCATTTTTTCAAATTGATATTTTAGTCGGAATGACGCGATGCTTTCAGCAAGGTTAAGTGCACACTGGATCGGGCGAGGCATGTAGTGAGTGGTGGGGATGCCAAGAGCCTCTGGTAGTGTGTGGGAACTTGGCCTGACGGGGACAGAGGCTGCAGCAGGACACTGTTAACGCCAAGCCGGGGACACAAGCAGCTTCTTTTTGCTTTAAAATTGCATTTTAAACTAAATGTTATGTGCTACGTGTGGCTATAGAATGATGACACCATCAGGTCCTAGATTAGTTCCCTATGGACTCCCTATGGATGAGCGTGAATACCTGCACGACTGATTTGTTGTCATCCTGATACATTGTGTCTACAGACTGCATACCTCGCGTCTTCAAGGACGGAATAGGTCTAACAAGTAAATACTGTACGATTAAAAACTTGGCATGTGAAAGTCACACACAAAGGCACAAGCACACCCACTCGTACAGACTCATTTTACAAACGCGCATTCTATTTTTGTTCTCTTGTTTCTGTTTGCAAAAAAATGAGAATAAACCTGCTTCTGTTGTTGAAGCGATTTCAACACAGCTGAGCAAGTGGAATATTATTGACAATCTAAAGTAGAATAAACACATATAAGACACTTGCTGAACCATAAATACACTTTGTGATTATAACGTTTGGGCTCTTGAACTGTGTGGCACATACAAGCCTTCAGCGCAGGTTTGTAGGTCATTTTTTTCCACGCGTCTGAATCCTAGAATGAAAAACGTAGGCGAGTGACACATTTCGGCTTTCTCACGTACCCTCTGACTAACTGTGCATATTCTCTCATGGTCACGCATTGCTCTCGGGATTGGCTCAGTTTATAGTCAACAGCACGACAACATAAAGAACCATCAGGTGAGTTTGGGTTGTTACCGAGAAATCACAAACACAGGTGTTTTTTTTTTTGCGAACTGAGCCTCAGGTTGGATGATTCAGACTCTCCGCTCTCGGTCATTAAATCTCGTGCGAAAATGCTGTTGGTCTCACGTAGTGACGCAGCCTGACACTCATCTTCAGGGCTTCATAAAAAGCTGCAAACACTCCAAATCTTATGACGTGCAAGAAGTCCTGAGGGCAACAGGTCGAACGAGTACAAATGCTCACCGTGTTGAGCATGTTGTTGAGTGTTTATAAAATCTTGCACAAGCAGGGCGGACAGGTACTGTACGTATGCTGTGATTATCCGAGGCTTGGGAAGCGCCCTCGGCAGCGACAGCACTCCATTGATTTCTGTAATCACTTTGAGGTAATTATGCAGGAATACGCTGAATGAGCTCCTCTGGGGGGGAAAACGCAGAATGCTTTCTGTAGTGCGACTGTGTGATCGCAGCTCCCCAGTGACACCCGCCGTGCACTGCAGCAGCCCTCTGCCGCCGAAAAGCTCCGACTCGACACATTAAATATGGGCATTGAGGGATGGATCTTAATGCAACGGAGCAGCATCAAATGCAGAAGGGCCCCGCATACATTACAGCACGCTTTAAAGTTTACTTTGTGCTTGTCTAGCTAACCCTCTTCTTTTAAGTCTGGGGAACGACCTCGGTACAGACAGTACGCACTCAGCCTGGGGTTTTGGCGGTGGGGGCGGTGGGGGTGCTGTCAGCCTCCAATTACACTGACAAGTTTTATTTCAATGATCCTGGAACGCAGACGCGAAATAAGGAGGGAAAGCAGCATGCAAAATGTTGTCAGGCTTTGGTGGAGTGGAGGGGGGGTGAAGCTAATGAATACAGCTGGCATCCGTCTAAGAAAGGGAAAGGGACAAAAATACAACCAGGCAATCTGTATAAGCTGAATCACTACTTCATTATAAGAGGTTAAAATGTCTAAACCCCGCTCCTGAATGCACTTTTCTTTTTTTGTACAACCTGCTCTGCCTCTGATTGACTACTAGCTGCTGCCTTCATCAGTTGGGTTGGTTAGGTTCGGGCGTGACGCGTGACATTGGTTAGGGTTCGGTAAGAGTGGCAATCAGAGTTGGGCGGGTCTGCGATATTTGATACTCTGCATTGAAAGTGGCTCTATGTAACAATTTACATGTGTTATTCACCTTTTTATTAGTGAAATGTGAGCGGATTGTAACATGACAGGAAAATTGAGATCTTCCCCGTCTCTCTCGGTTGCCTATAGAAGCCTGCGGATGATTAGCTTAAGTTTATTGATGCTGTTGGACTGAAGGAGTTTCAGTCCAAAGGATGTGATTTTATGCATGTTCTTAAGAGCCTCATCTCAGTGCTAACAGAAAGCAACAGAAGCTAACGTTAGTTTCGAAACATAAACTAACGACCGGCTTCTAATACGCAACAGAAGACCTACAGTGCCCCTTTAAGGAGTTTATAAGACCCTTTTTTTTGCCTTTTGCAAAATCAAAAACACAAGACCATGAAAGTAAGCAGCAAACATTAGTGTGTTCAGCTATAGCCTAACCAGCTTACTTACTAGAGTAGTAACAGGAGTGTTACTTCCAAGGCCAAGGAGCCTTTCACACATGTTTGTGTTTTCAGCATTTTCAAGGAACTTATGAAGCTAGTTTTAGCTTAATCATCTAACAAGCTAGCTAGTAAAATTCAGAGAATTTCAGATGAGTGAAAGTGTAAAATCATATGTGTCGTGTGAGAAGAAAGATTGACAGGCAGCAACAGTGACTAGCTAGCTACCTAGTGCTTAGTTGTTTGAAAACTCAGCCTGCAGATGTAATTTTTGACATTTCTTGGATGATTTGTTTCCAAACGAGATCCCTGTAAAAGGGGTCTTACGTATGCACATGATGGCTGCGTAGATGATATTAAGTTTAAAGATAAAAGACAAAAGAAGCATGTCTTGCCTAAAGCTTTTGGCAAAAAGTGGTAAAAAGATTTTTTGCAAAATCAAAACACAAAATAATAAGCAGCAAACATTAGCATGTTCGTCTAAAAATGGCTTATTTACTGCAATAATAACTATAATAACTTAGAAATAGTATTCCTTCCAAAGCCATGAAACAGTTCACCTAAGTTTTTTCTTTTTTTCTTTTGTATTTTCAAGCAACTAATGGAGATAATATTAGCTTAATTAAGCTATCTGACTAGCTAGCGAATAGAATCTGCTACTGACAGTTATCCTTTCAGCTACAAAGTCCTAGGTTTGTCGTGTGAGAACGGATATAAGCAAGGCATAAGCAAAGTGTCATTTTGTTTGAACACTCAGCCCGCAGATGACTTTTTGATGCTTCTTAGATGATTTGTTTCAGAACGAGAACCCTGTGAAATGGGTCTTACATTTGCACATGATGGCTACGTACATGATATTGAGCTAATGGACAAAAGACTGAAGCATGTTCACCAGTAGATGATCCATGAAGAGGAAATCTAAAATAATACAGCTAAAGAAACAGACATTATATAAAAACAAAAGCAGATGATCAATAAAATCAAATAAGCATGCACATGGATTTGTGTGATAATAATGACAATCATGATGTAATAATAATAATGATAGATGTGTGCTGACAGGGCTTGACGGAGCATTTCAAGCGTACGAGACGAACGGTTTTCAGCTCAGTAAGCAGAGGTGATTTTGAGATGAGGACCAAGGCTGTTCCACCCAGGCTGTCACAGGAAGCTGGCAGCATCAGTTCCACTGACACGTCTGAAATTGGCTTTGGTCTACCTGTGTGTGTACACCGAGATCCACATCGACCTCGTGCTGCACTGATCAGCTAGAAGAAAGGGCAAAGTAGTAAAGGACAGAAAGGGGGATCAGTTGTAGCGGAAAAACAACAGGCGTCACAGCGGTTCACCTATCGTGTTTATAATATTTAACATTAAAGGTGCAATATGTAAGAAAATTAAAGGTGCATTATGGAAAAATTGGCCAGCTGTTGAAATAAAAACAAAAATAGGAGGCAGCATATCACCAGACTAACAGCTACCTGCTGCTAACTGTGGCTGCCGTTAGCTAGTTCGCTTGGTTAGCCGTGCATCTAGTGGTCCAGACGGCTCGGAGCAACCAATGATGCGTCAGAGTTAACTAATACAACCGCTAGCTGCACTGCTAACTGTGCTTAGTAGCTAACTGCAGCTACAGTTGGTGGTTACTCGGGAAACGCTGCCCCCTTTGTGGGCAATTCTTACATATTGCACCTTTAATGTCATGAATAATATGTAATCAGAATCTAACCTATTTTAAAAGCTGCCCTGTTCATTCTTTTCCATATGTAAATGTGAGTACATCCTTTTTAAATATATGTATCTATATATATTCTCCTATCTGTATCTTTCATGTGCTCTTAAAAGAAACCCCTTGTAACTCATTTGCATAAGCTGGGAGGCTTTCTTGAATATCCTAGTCATACTTAAGCTCCCTCCGTTTATCATGGTCCCAACATTTCCTTTCCCTTTTGTTCAAAACACTTACATTCATGATTTACACCTACAGTGTTCAAGATGCCAAGGACAAAGCTCACTAGCTGAATTTTCCAACAATAAATCAGATGCCACGATTTGCGCACGCATGCCCTCCTCCTCGACGGGGCTTACAGTACGTGTTTGTACTTCCTAAATCAAAAGGCTTTCTAGTGGCTAATGTGATTTTCCCCTGCACTTGTGTGTTGGCTGTAGCTCTTTACGAGGCTCTCTCAGATAGTGGGATCACTGTGAATTCCCGAGGGTGTTTTCTGGACCACTGTTGTTCTTAAGAGGCTCTAAATAACATACAGCCCCCAGAGCTGTGCTTACGCCACGTGCGCTGATATTATAAGTGACGCGGTGCTCGTAAACGAAGTGGACTTGCCACTCAAAACGATGCTGATGTCACAGCGCATCTGCTCATGAAGGAATGAATGTTGAACCTGCTTTTAGGCACGTTTGGCATCGTGTTGTGGAAGCCCTGATACAAGGTGTGTTTATTTGCAGATTGTCCATCTGGAAGCGTGCGATAGCTTCTCTGAATATCTCATATGAGCTTTGGTGGACGGGATGTCCTCGGGGACTAATTCACGTCATTGATTTTAGGATCCGCGACTAATTACACTGGGTTTTGCGTTTCCGCTTTATTTACATGCTGATGGGGGGTGGGGGGGTCTAACAGTCCATCAGCTGTACATGTGCATTTAGGTGCTTTTATTGTTAGAAAAGAGGCAACAAAAGATAAACAAATCCTATCTATTAAGGGAGCCTGCAGCTTAACAGGTTAGAGAAAAACACTGGTGCCTCAGAGGAGGTTTGTATAAGCCCAGTAGTTCCTTCATTTCATTACACTGGCCCATCTGCTCGATAAATACTGACAGTATACAGTTGAGATTGAGTCTTAAATATTTTGCATTGTCCTTTCATCATTGCAGGGTATTGTGTGTGTATCAGATAAATGATTCCCTCAAGAGAAGGCAGACGAGGCTGTGATTAACTTCCACTAACAAGCATTAAAGCTCCCATATTGTAGGAAGTGAGGGTTAGGTGCAATGGACATAGTGTGAGAGCCCAGATTCAGAAACTGTCTTTAAAAAGAGCTGTCAGGACTATGTAAGGTTACATATACAACTATACATGCCACAGAATGTTGTTGGGGGCATGGCTGCAAAAACACAGTGGGCGGTGGCTGCTCAGGCCTGTGGGAGTTGACCAATCAGTGCAGACAGGGCTTTCCAGGAGGGGGCCTTCAAGAGACAGTCAGACAGAGGGCGAATAGAGGTGCTGCAGCAATGGATAATACAAGAAAAAATTGTTTTTTGAAGATTTAAGGTGCAATATGTAAGAATTGTCTTGACAGCACCTACATTACATCTCACATATTGTTACAGACCTCTGCTTGGTATTCACCACACTGGGGTTGCACTCAGAAACTGCCTGGGCCGTAGAAAAATGGCAATTTCTACATAATGTTGCTTTAAGACATGTAACATTTTTCTAGTGGACACCCCAAATTAAAGTATGAAGCTGAAAATGAGCTTAATACGGGACCTTTGAAAATAAAAATGGAGAAAGTATTAGCATATTCATGGATTTATTTTATTTCAGTCAAACCTGTCAAAGTGTTTTCAATACAAGAGCCGGAGTTCACACAAAACGTGAATGCACACTGAGAGAATTTTAGCCAACTAAAGCGGATAGCAGGTTATAGATGAATCTGAGATATACTGTACAGCATGTAGTCCATATCAGCAGAAACTTAAGACAGAAGCACCTTGAAAGAGATACTATGTATGTACTGCTGAGGTGGCACGGGTCACACAAGGTACTGTACGTTGTTGCTGGAACAACTGAAATGGACTTGGGGCACCCACAGAAAGAAATGCACTGTTGGCAAAAGCCCCGTGACGTTGATGAATGTTGTCCTCTGAGTGTTGGGTAATACTCTCTGATGAGATGCAGGGTGTGCTTTGGCCCACAAGGTTGCGAGTACAGCAAAAAGTGATGACGTGAGGGTGTGCGAGCCAGTAGCAAGGCCACAGGAGGAGGATGGAGAGGAGTCACGAGAGCAGCGATGGAAACGATTCATGCCATCACACCCGGACATTCGATATGAGCAGGCAGTCACATAAAGCGGATATTTTTCCATGGGGCAGATCCATTTTGGGTGCTTTGTCCTCCATTGAAACTCTTGCTCCACCCATTTGAATGATGTGGGGAATGTGAAAAAGTGTCTCTTATGTGTGACTCTTTAATCACCCAAAAACATTTGAACATATAAAAATATAATAATGTCACGTATCAACTGGGCATTTTCACAGCTGATTGACGTTTCCATATTTTCACATGCAAATTACATACTCTGTGTTCGTATGCAATTTCCTCTCTTCACATGTGGATTAGATTTTCCGCATGTAGAAACTAGACTTGGATAAGCTCCTTATACTCCGCATTGTGGTCGCATTCCCCCGTGAATTCTTGCAGCAGTGTTGCTGTCTTAATTAATTCTGTGTTCTGCCTTCTCGGAGTCTGTGCAAGCAAACTTTGACAAATCCATTGTGAAGGGCGTTATGAACTGATTAAAGCAACCAGTGACAATAAACAAAGTGTTATTCCCCATATTCGCATTTCGACACACACAATGTCAGCACAATAATCCTAACTTTTCACTAGAAATTAACATTTGACAGATGCGGAAATTATGATATTAAAATGTAATAATATAAAAATCATTGTGAATCATCATGTCCTCGCTCATGCCTTGAGTTGCCCAGCACGCAAAGCGATTCCCAAAAAGACGGGACTGCTGTTTGAGCGTTCATCTGAAGCGCAGGGTCAATATCAGGGTGGTTTTTATTGAGCGTGACCGGCCAATCCCTCAAAACAGGCTTAGAGGGAAAACAACTAAACCGATTATAAAGCAAACTTTCATAGACCTAAAAAAAAAAAAAGGAAGATTTTCTGCCTATCTGCCAAAAGAGTCAGGTTGTGACCTGAACAATCCTCTGTAATGAATTTGATAACAATCAGATTTGGGAACAAGATGAATGATAAAATATGCCGTGGATGTACTCTGAATAAATAAACACAAGACCAGGTATCTGTTACCAGACATCCCTCTCTCCATGGCTGTTCTCTGCAAGATAGAAAAGGGTGAGAGAGCGCCTTCTTGTGGCCATTCTCCATTTCTTCCTCTTTCTCCTGCTCACCGGTGTGCCACGGCAACAAAACACAGATAATTAAATAGCTTGAGAAATACTCTGTGACACACTGTTGCAGGTATTTTGAGGGCAAACGGGCAAATCTATCTTTTTTTCACGTAATGCCCATGATTTACTCTGACTAAAGATAAAGCCTCTTACCTCAGTGCAGTTTTCACACAGCTCCGTGAGCTATAGGGGATGTTTTTCAGCATGACAACTTATGCAAACAAGAAAAATGATCCTGACCATTTCCAGCAATCACTATTAAGCTGTGCTCCCTCCGTGTCATAGTTTCTTCTTTTTTTTCTCTCACGTGAGCTTAAGAGAAAATTACCTCTCCAGTTCCAGACAAGGGAAGACCATTCATCTTACTAATACCAGAGGTGAGTGATCATGAAGTGTGGAGACTCCGGTGGAAATGTTGGGACCCAACAGTATCAATCATCATCATGCGTGCAAATGGAGATCTCTCATCACACGCCACGCAAAGTAGTCAGACAAACGAAAAGCTCTCAGCTCGACTGCCACTAACTGCACTCATTAGTCAGACATGTTGGTCCTTATTTAA
Organism: Lagodon rhomboides; assembly: GCA_039737535.1. NCBI lineage: Eukaryota > Metazoa > Chordata > Actinopteri > Spariformes > Sparidae > Lagodon > Lagodon rhomboides. The sequence goes on from CM077803.1 coordinate 14,459,643, forward strand.
CACGGCACCTCAGGGATTGTTGCGTTCAGAAAATAACATTCATCAATCCCGTGCAGATCTGACACATTCAATCATGGATAGAGTGACTGAGTAAAGGGAGCTGCATTCGATTGAGATGGCGGCATAATGAAGTGAGGTGCACCACACTTGACCTTTCACATTCCTTCCACTCTGGTTGAATGTGTGTTAGCACGCTCACACAACTGAATTAATTTACCCCTTACATGATGCACCACTGGCTTTCCTTCTTTTTAGATGACAAGGTCAGTCTGAAGGCATGCTAACTGCTCTGTGAGGCTGTAGACGCAGGATCAGATCCCTCTGTTGACATTGTTCCTGGAGCATCAGAATTATTGTTGCTCTAGGACAGGGTTTCTCACTCCCAGCCCTTGAGGGCCACTGCCCTGCATGTTTGAGATGTGTCCCTCCTCCACCACACCTGATTCAAATGAGTGGCTCGTTATCAGGCCACTGCAGAGCTTGATGACGAGCTGATCATTTGAATCAGGTGTGGTGGAGGAGGGACACATCTAAAACATGCAGGGCAGTGGCCCTCGAGGACTGGGAGTGAGAAGACCATCAGTGGTACTGACCAATTATGTTTTTGTAATGCCATGGCCTTGCGACTGTGGAAAAATATGCATGTGGGAGAAGTTAAATAAACAAATGTTAGTTCCCTAAACCCAACCAAGTATTTTAGTTCCCTAAATCTAACCAAACAGCAACAGAAATTGAAAATAGTGTGGGAATTTAGATAAAGATACAAAACCATCTTGTACCAGGATCACACCAGCCATGATGCCCGTCAACACGTTGGCATTCCGACCAATGCTCCAACACAAACACGAGTCGGAAAGCCATGGCATCACAACAGTGCAATTGGTCAATTGCAATCACGGTCCTGGAATAACATTACTGATCATTTATAGGCAATATCAGTTACAGAGTACTTAGAATTATCTCTGCTTTGAGTTAAATGCTTAGCTGAGCTTTGGACAAACTAAGAATTTGACCTGATGGTGGCGCTAGATGAGAGGTAAGTGGTCAACAAAGTTCTTACAGTTAATTCCAAAGTGGACATGAATGTCTGGAGCAAATTTCATGGCAATCCATTGAACAGTTGTTTAACTAATTCACTCCAAAACCACAAATGTCAACCTCAAGGGTACATCCTCTGGGCACCATGAATGTTCAAACAGGATTTCAATGTAAATTGGTCAATTATTGTCAGGATAATTTCGTCCGGACCAAATCTGTGGACAGACCAACTGAGACAACCATGGCCAAGGTTCTGGTCTTCACCTGGTGAGCACAATGTACAACAATTCTGTTTGGAAAGAGAAATGCACATGTGCTTTACCTCATCCCTCACAAAGGTTTGTATTCTGTAAAGCCAGTGAGGTCAGAAATACTCAGTCGGGGGTCATTGCCATAGTAACAGCAGAGGTGAATCTCATCAATTTAATATGCCCCATAAATCCAGATCCTGGCAGCAACATAAAACATGACGACAGATGCAGATGGAATCAGTAAGAGAAAAATACAGACCCAAAGCAAATAAACAATATTATGTTGCCCGATAGATGATGGAAATGTCGACTGTACGCAGACAATAGTGATGAAAGCTTGCAGCCTGTGTTGCACAGTAGTTAAGCTCGATCCAAATGTTATGACTCAGCGACATTCAGATGATTTGGCAGGTTTCCGAGGAAAGGCCCAAGTATCACTGTGGCAGGCTGCCCACATATCCGTCTTAATTTGCTTTTGCGACAGGTGCAAGTATGTGGAAATGTTATCCCAGCCACAGCGACCGCCATCATGTTTAATGGGTGTCACACACAGGTGGCCCCACAACAGAGATGTGATTAAAACGCGATCATACCCTAGCAGAGAGCAGACTCCGTTGAGTGCGCTTGTAATACTAGAAGCGACATTATTGGCCTCGTGGGTTAATCTGGATCGTGAAATGAGGAAACGGGGAAGAACACCAAAAACTGAGGGACAAATTGGAATACATAAAGTAGAACACCAATCAGCAGACAACAAACGGCGTGTGTTCGTGGTTTAATGTTTTCAAGTGTAGCATCCAATGTAGCATTTCCCAGAGTTGTAAGCGGCCAATGAAGAGCTCAGTGTGGCACTTCACAGTAACAAGTCAGACACGAGCGATGAGTAGCAGTCCACGGGGAGTCTTTCCGATGTCAAAAGTCTAAACAACAAACTACACTGACATAGATACAACTAACCACTGGGTTTTCAATAATTCATAGCCTTGTAGAGAGGGTTTACAGACGAGATAAACAATGGCTCGGGTGTATTTGACCAAAAAATATCACTGACACTTCAGATGCAGAGAGATGAAGCGCCACAACACAGGCTTTGCCATCAAAACACACAGCTGCAGGTGTTTGCCGTCTGTACCCGCGATATCTATGAAAAAACCTCAGTGCGCCGGCTCACGCATAACGAGGGAGGCTTTCCTTTGTGTGTCTCAAAATCCTGCCTCTCTGTGATTCTCTCCCTCTTTGGTTCACTCTCTCCTTCTCTGTCTATCCCTCTTAATGGGGGTTCAGATCAATAGAGTTCGCTTCAGGCACAGACCTTTGCACTAAAACCAATTGTTCCAGGAACTCTGTACAAGCAGAGCCCGGGCTGTTTTCTGTGAAGCCTGCCTGATTTTTGTATCCCACTAAAATGCGCTGGGTCTGACATTTGCTTTAGCTGGAAAGAAAACATGTTTATTTTGCTTAATGCCACAATCTTGTCAGGGATACAAAATGCTTACAAGCTCGTTAGATATAACAGGTAGATAAATATAGATAGTTGGGCTTTCGAGGAAATAATTAGCTTCGCCTTGTTGCTCAGGGTTAAATGAGATGGTCGATACCATTCTCACACCTGGAGAGTAAATCTGAGGCTACAGCTAGCTAGCAGTTTCTTACCTCTGTCAATAACACTCAGGCACATAATCCCAAATAAAAACCACAATTTGTCATTTTTACACTTCAGTTTTTCATTCTACATTTCAATTGTTAGATATCTCAGCACAAAGACTGGAAATGGGGAAACAGCTAGCCTGTCTATGTCCGAATTAAAGAACACATATGATGATCATATTCAGGTTCATAATTTTATTTTGGGTTACTACTAGAATAGTTCTACATGCTTTAGTGCTCAAAAAACACACTAGTGTTCTCATACTGTAGAGCGCTGCAGCACCATGTTCCCCCTCTGTCTGGAACACTCCGTTTTAGCTCCTGTCTCTTTAAGGCCCCCCCTCCTGAATACCCAGTCCAAAAACACCAAAACAACAACAGAGCAGCTGTGCTAAATCAATTTGTACGTGCTAAACTAGCTGATGACAGTGAGTGTGTGTGATGTCACAAAGTCACGGAATTAAAGGCGGGACTACTGGCGAGGCGTTTCAGGAGCAGTGTTTTCTGTGGGAGAGAGGAGCTTCTGTTGGTGCAGGCTTTTACCTTTTTAACTTTCAAGATATTTTACATGCACAGGAGCCTGTATAACAAAGTGAAGGAAAGGGAAACATCTTACCATTTTTAAACTTTGTTTTTTGCACAGAATAAACAAATAAGATATGACATGTTAGTTAGTGAGCTTTAGAGATGCTGGTAGGAGGCTTTTGCTACATTTGGACAGAGGCAGGCTAGCTATTTCCATCTGTCTTCATGCTATGCTAAGCTAAGCTAACTGGCTGCTGGCTGTAGCCACACATTTACCATAAAAAAGAATGAGCGGTATTAATCCTCACATTGAACTTTCAGCAAGAAAGCATATTTCCAAAAAAGGAGAACATATCTTTTAAAATTCAGCCTAGAAAAACAGAGCGTGGCGCTTAGATAACCAACTCTTTTTGAACCCATATCGACTGCAGCAGAATGAGAAAGCAGTTTGGACTATACCTGCCTACCAAACATCTGCTCTGAGACCAGACAGCCACAGGATGTTACTGTGAGGGAAATACAAACTAGTGATCCGTGCAAAATTGTGGAAAGCGATTCCACAGTATACTGGATAAAGTGCTGACTCATGCCGCCCGCTCTCACTCCCTGGCACAGACGCTGAGTAGCTTATGTGAGGGGAGAAAAATAGTTGTCAGTAATTTATTTGATGACAAAAAGAACATCCACCATCGTGTTATGCAAAATTTAAAATTATGTAAAGGAGGGTATAGGACACGGAGACCCCTGGGAGCAGACATTGTTCAAGGCTGAATGCGTTAAAGGCTTTAAAATAAATGTAATCTGAGCAATTTAGCTTATTTAACATTCCAGATCCTTATCCTCAGAAAATGAGCATAACCACAGTATGAAAATACAACATTTTCACTCTTAGAAGATATAAATAGAGCCATGATTGGCTTGCAAACCCGGTGTGATTTGTAAATGTATGCGAAACAGCCTCCTAGTGCCAAACTATGCATACATTATTCTGCACAGTGACGGCCAAAAACAAGCAAAACACATTTTGGGTAGTAGAGACGTACTATCAGTAGAATGTACTCAAAGTGACTAAAATGTGAATTATCTGTACGAAATGTGTGTGAGAGCAGGAACCTGATAGCCGGCGCTGCTGCAAGCTGCTGCTACAGCAGCAATTTATTAAAGGTTCCAGCGCTACCTAAAGACGTAATTGAATTAAATGCTACATATTTGTTCTGCATCACCATCTGTACAATTTTGCTGAATTCGGTTGCCATGGAATATGACATGATATAATATGATATGACAGTTAATAGGGACTTTAAGCAACAGGGTTAAAGGGCACGCGCGATTCTATCTCAACACTTCCTGGCGCTGTAGCACAACTGCCTATTACGGGGAAATGCCTGGTTTACTGTAACCAGTAATAGTCGAAAGTGTTAGCATGTAGTTACAGTGGTAGCCTTTAGTTGTTTGCCATTGGAATGTTGACGAACGCTGTAGTGTCCCTCTACCATCACAGCTTCAAGTCCCTACCAGTGAGTAATATCAGACCAAATTTTGATCGAGAGGAAACATGTGCGAGTAGAGGCAAAACATGTGTCCAAAAAATCCAAAAATGGTAATGATAAATATTTGTGAAATGATTTATTCAGCCTCATTTTATTATTGTAGCCAGATGAGCCGCAGCTATCTTATGCTGTATATTATTGGCAGCTGAATCTATAGAATGCATCATATATTAGTTTTGCATGCAAAATGAATTTGGTAGTAGGTCAAGCTGTCAGATTAATGTAGCGAAGTAAAACAAACAATATTGCCCTGTAGTGCAATATAGTGAAGAAGAAGTATAAAGTAGCAGAAAATGGAAATACCCAAGTACAAGTGCTTCAGTATTGTGGGTACAGTAAGTGTACTGCAATTGACCAACATGCGGGAATATAACATTTGTTCAACTGTACATGTACCACTGAAGATTGAGGCGACGCAGTTATATCGCTGTATGAGCTCTTGAAGCCACTGGACATCATGAGCCTATTACAGCACTGTCAACCCTCAAAGCTTCCCTCACTACTCAGCTCTCCTTCCCCGGCAGGGTTCAAAAGACTTGAAGAAGGCGAGAAGGTGAGCAGGGCAGAATAGTAGATGGATGTTTTCTGATCTTTACAAGCATAATTAACCTATTTGGCCTAAAGAAGTCGCCCAGTGGGGTAATAAAGGTGGAATATTAGAGGCTAGGAACTGAGAAGGCTTTGCTCTCTATGATTATCCCCGAGTCTTTGGGGGAAATGTAAATTGAGTGCTAGTATCTTTCAATACAGAAGGTCATTGTGAATGAGGGAAAAAAGCATGCATGTTGATTGCGGTCGCCCGAACACGCACGCGAACACGCACGTAATCGAGCTCCCTCCTTTGCGAATTTCATTAGAGGGCTGTTTTTCCCTCCAATGAGAGGACTAAATAAGGACTGTGTCGTTGGCTTCCGAGGCTGAATAGTTTGCGGACCCAGCTGGTCACTCACAAGGGAGAGAATTAAAGGCTAAAAATGGAAGCAATTTTCTTCCAAGATTAGCCCGCGTGGAAACTAAGAGAGATGAGTTTAATGAAGCTTTACGTCTCCAAATTTACCCATTCAGTGCTTTGGCTGTAGATTCTCTGTTAATCATTATTTGGTCTTAACGTTTTGATTAACACACAGGCGTGTGCTTACTGTGCAGAAGAAAGAAAAATGAGGAAGGGAACGAGCATTTTTCTGTACGATGCAGACATGATCCACAGGAAGACAACAACAGTGAGAGGATAAAAACCTGACTATGAGTGGAAGGGTGGAGAAAATGTACAGCAGTGAGCTGTTTGAGGCATCTCCCATTGTTTACGAAAGAGAGCCATCTGCTGGAGGGCTCCCTATATTATACTATATTCAGAACAACTGTATATTTGCATACTTGTATGAATGTACCTGTTTGTTTCTTATTTTCGGAGTTCATATTTTCTGCAGCAGCAGGGACAGAGCTGACATGGTCCTTGCCCCCAAAGTCCACATTCTTTGTTTAGCCGTGACTCAAAGGTTTAAATAACTGGCTTTATGTTCTTGCGGGTCCATTACCTGGCCTCCAATATCCTTGGCTACTGTTTTTTTTCTAATAAAATCAAGAATGAAGGATTGGCAGTTTGCAATGGCTGATGTGACAGCAAACAGTGTTGTGAAGGTCACCGTGATGAAAAATGCGTTGTAACACACTTGTAACCTGAAAGTCATACGTGGTAAACATCGTTCAGTCCAAGTAATGGCCTATTTCACGTCATTTGTCAGTGCACTAAGTGTCCGAGTCAGTAATCCAATGTACCGCTGTATGGCTTTCATCCATATGGCCATTCAACACACATATGGCCGATCAGCAGCCCGGACACGGGCGGAGTCTGAGAGGACAAGGACTGTGAAAGGTTCAAAATGTGACAACACATGGAGTCCTTGTGATTCAGACAGCGTCCCTCTTTCCAGCAGTTTTTTGTCTCAATTCAATTGTGATGCTTGTAACAAAAACAAAAAAAAACAATTCATCACACATACTGTTGCCCCTGTTTTCCCCCCTCTGGCTCATTTCCCCAAATGATTTTGGATGTAGTGCCAATGCAGTCGCTGATGTGTTTGGAAAAATAAGCATCTTTTCAAGGTGACGATGACCCTCAACAGAGAAAAGCAAGGGAAGCCTCTAAAATCCTATTACCCAGAGGCCTGGCTTATTTCATTGCCATCAGCACTGCTGGCCCATCAGCAGCGCGGCAACTGTTTCCAACAATCGCTCCCGCACTAATTCTATCGCTGTCGCCGGACTTGCCCAGGGTGCAGACATTAAACTCAATTTTCATCCAAAAGTGATCGCATAACGGTGGACGACACAATTGCGGTAATGTGGGTGTTCTGGTAGAGATGCCATGAGAAAGGGAAACAAAAGTTGATTTGCGTCAATCATGGGGAAGCAACAAAACTTTCAATCCATTTACACGTGTGAAGCACGCTCTTATTTTGTAAAAGCACAGTGACAGCATAGCATAGAATCAAACAAAAGTGTAATTAAATTAAACTGTTATGTAAAGGTATAATTTGTAAGAAATTGCCTCCAGAACTTTAGAGGGCAGCATAACCGCTAACTGTTGCTCATTATACTATTTACTGCAGCTATCTTTGGCTTTAACGACTAGCTATTGTTAGCAAGTAGCGCAGGTAGCCGTGGAGAATTGACTATTTAATTTGACCAAACCAGAGGTTATCGTGGGCAAAAATGTGAATTGTGTGGTTGTATTTTTCTGTTAAGTGATAAAAAAAATGCTGTTAAAATATCTCCTTTCTTGACAGTCTACAACTTTATTTTGTTTACTCGATGGACAGTAGCAAACTCACTTCTGAAACTACGGGGGTTATTGAACAACGCCCTCTTGAGGTACAAAGCGGTATTTAGAGGCAGGACGTGGGCTAGCTGTTTAGCATGCACACAACACAATACACAAACATCTTTGAAATCACGTCAAGCACTGTTAATGATTCACGTTCTGTTCACAATGTTAGTAGTTTTTTAAAATGTTTTAAACCAAAATTCTGGCCATATTTTACAAAATGCTCCTTTAAAGGTGCACTTTGTAGTTTTGGAGAAGAAATTCTCAACAGGAAATGAAGATCTTCACTGATTGATTTTCATGCCTTAAGAAACTGTCTTTGTTTTCATGATCGAATAAACGGAATAAACAAAATGACCCTAAAGGACAACACGAGTTCATACTGTTCACACATGGCAGGGTCCGGCCAAAGTAAACAACCAGTGTTCTGGGGACCTTACCATGAAAGGGATACTGCGAATACATGAAAGACGTAACTGTGATAAGAATGATTAGTGAGGGGAAGCTGCTATGAGCCAAGTGATGGATGCACACCTCGACAACCTACTCCCACGATCGGCTGTCCTCCAACATGTGCGTGAGGTTTCTATATGCAAAGTGACACCCGGTGTAAATGGACCGTCACATTCTGTCCCCTGGTAAAAATATCCTCCCACAGTGAATGTGCTTAAATATAATACCGGGGCTGAAAGACAGACTGCAGTGACCTGGATCCCCTTTAGATTCTATTCAAATATAGAACAGTAAATATATCACATATTCATTGTGCACTCTACTCAGGATAGAGAGGGTCTGTTCAGTTGTCAAGAAGATAAAGATCCACATCTGCATGAGAATGACTGACTTCAAATCCAGCAGAGCCTCCCTCAGATGTATTAGCTACTGTTCATAGCTGCATGTTAATGGTGCAATCCTTAAGAATGGGAAACCAGAAATCAGTACAAAAGGGTAACCACGACTAACCACTAACTGCTGCTAACTAACTAGCTAGTTAGCTCAGAATATTTGTGTTTTTTGGATTGATTCATTGGGAATTACAAACACACACACAATAATTATAGGCTGTTTCATTACTTAGCTGTTATATTCAATAAATCAACTGATGCCGAACCCTCAATAAATTGCTGATTGTATCTGAATAAGGCAAGTCCAAGTTATTTCTAATTAATAAAAATAGTAACTGAATGTTCAAATAAACATTTGAATCCCTTGATGATACAATAAGTAGTAGTAGATAGCAAATAAATGATGGGACAAAATATAACAAGAGGACACATTTGTAAATAATGTCAAATTTCAAAGCAGGTCATAAACTTAAATTGTATTTATGATATGATTTACATTTAAAAATATTCAAATTACTCAACATCTAATGATGAAAACATATTCAGTCCAAACATTTCTGTTTATACAAAATAATCTCTTAATAAACTTCTGTTAGGTGAAAAACTTTATTTTATTATTAACAAGAGCACGTGTCAAATTATTCTGGTGGCACATTCTCTTCTCCCATCATCAAGGTGTTGTAAACATAAGGAAATATCTTCATGATGGTATTTCTACTATAATGACTACATAAAACTTGTTCCAGACCTTCAGCAGGCTCAGTAATCTCTACTGAAATGCTTGTTGACTTTGCCAACAGCCACTAAGACAACTAAGCTCACAATGAAAAACTTATTTTCTTCCTCCATCCACGCGAGCTCCATCTTCACCTGACCATCCGAGTCCTGGTAGTGGATCAGGAAGTGCTCACCGTCGTAGTCATAGGAGACGGGCGTCTTCTCCGGCTTCATGGAGACGGGAGAGCTGACACACCAGAAGGGTTTCTTGAATTCATCAAGTAGAGTCAGACTCATGATGCAGCAATTCTAGAAAAAAAAAAGTGAGGTTATAAACATGTCAAGTCCTTTTAATGGAAGTGGTTAAGGATTCAGTGGGGTTTAATTTATTATGTATAAGACAGCGAGACATGATACAGTTAGAGATTCCAACTGTATTCTGCTCAGCCTGAAGATGCATTTCTTTCTCCCTACAACACAAAGTGAAACAGTAGCCAACAGCTCATGTTGTACCTGCACGGCACCCTGCAGGGCCTCACACCTCCAGGGCAGGGTGATGCTGCCCGACACCGGTGTGTGCTGCGAACAGTCTGTCCTGCTAATGGCAGTCAGCTGGATACGGCCGTCACTGATCTCTGCTGTTCAAAGACAACAACACACGACAAGTCGGTCCGTCATAATCAGCATTCTGGTTTTAGGTCACCTGATTTGTAAAAGCTAAAAGCATCGACGTGTAAAAAAAGTGAAGTCAATTTACAAAACATGGGATTCTGCAGATTTTAAAGAAATCATATGATGGTATGTAGGTGGGGGCAGTGCAATTTGTCAGTATAAAAATGTAAAATGCATCATGTCACCATTTTCTTGTCATTTCATGTATTAATTTATTGTAGAACAAAACCTAGTTCAGTCCCTTTAAGCTACATAACAAAAAAACAAAAACAGACGTATTTATACAACGGAGTGCGGTACATAAATTGAGCCGTCTCACACCCTGAGGAAAGAAGCTGCTCTGTACTCTGGTGGATATATATATGGACACCTCTGGAACTACTCCAGCAGTCCCGGTCAAACTGTCTGAATCACTATTAGCCTGGCTCCTCCAGGCTGAAGCTAATGATACACATGAACAATCACTTGTTTGAGAAAATCCTGATATTGATTTGGGGACCATGACATGGCTAACTAGCTGGCCTTTTGTTAAACATACCATCAAATTACATTTACTGTTCTTCAACCATGCACAGTGTTTTAGACTGTGAATCTTGCTAGTATAACATTAGCTTTCTGGCCAATAGCTGAGCAGTCGTATCTAAGATTTGTCCTATATACTGGAGCAGTGCACGACGTCTCCGTTGCGTAAGAAACTTATGGGATTGTAATGACTGTTCCACGTTTAAGTAAAGCTCTCAGGTGTTGCCAGGGGAAACAGAGTTACTGCTTTTGAAGAACTTTATATTTTGATCCCAAAAAGCATGAAAATATACTATACTCTCAGTGTTTTTTTCTGCATGGCAAGTGACCATGGTATAAGAGGGATAATGCCCTTTGAGGTGTCAGCGGAGAAAACCGTCCGCCTCCATGTCACCTATTCATTACTGATAACAGACATATCGTGGGGCATTATCCTGAATGTAGAGTACATGCTAAGTGCAATATGCAAATGTGCAGGGTTGTGCTAAGGATCCATAGAGGACAATGTCCTAGACGGCCGAGGATGGCCAAAGATGTCAGAGAGTTCACTGTCCTCATGGCCTGAGAGAAAAGTCTGTGTTTGACCTGTTCCTACATTATAACTATAGATATTCAGTGCATGATTTTTAAAAAGAAAAAGGAATAAGAGCAAAAAGAAAAATAGACACAACTAAGCAAACTGAGTCTTGCACTTTAAATGAACCCTGTATTCCTCTACAGGTTTCCATGCACATGAATCACACCTGATCTGATTAGAATATGAGTATAAATAAAGTACTTCTCCGGCAGAAGAGCTGGGAGAAGCATCCGGACATGAGCTCGCACACAGTGTCGTGGAGAACAATGTGTAGTTGGTAATCATGGAGACCGTGTGCAGGGTCTATGTCATCAAAAGGGGGTGTGATCGCTGGCTCCACGTATGGGCTGGAGACAGACAGGAGCAAAAAAGTGAATGAAACTCTGCAGTGAGTGATGAGAACATTAAGAAATTGTTTTTTTCATAAAAAATGCATTTCAGAGGGTTTTTTTTTTTTTACTTTTGTGGACTGTAATCATAATGTGCTGTAACACTGTGCTCTCAAGAGAAACCAGGAGAGGGAGCTATGACCCCACTATGCCGGAGTCGGAGCCTCACGCCTTCAAGGTGAAGACTGTACAGCAACTCCAGCTCTAAATATCACAGTAACTATCACGGATTTGTTTTATTTTCAGATGCATGACTGATAAAAAGTGAACACGGTGGGGTTGGGCCCTGTGGTTCCCAACCTCTTTTTTTAAACCATAACCCTTCAAAGAAACGTCTACTTGTGACTCTTCACCGCATCGACTGTGGACGAAGGTTGGGAGTAGCTCAACAAAAAAGCAATTCTCCCCCTCTGAGACTGTTATGTTTGCAGGACTTAGAGACCTCAAAAGGTAACAGTGTAGTTTTTCACAGCCAAATCAGAAAAGAATATACATTGTCTTCATCTATGTTGCCCCCTGATTTATTTGCCGGGGCCCTTTGATGGGTCCTGAACCATGGGCTGGGAACCACTGATCTAGCCCACTGGTTTTTAATCATTCAATTTAATTAAAGCTAAACTATTCACAACAGAAGCAAGTTTCTTTAATTAATTTGATATTCTAAGGTTAAAGTGCTAATGAGTTCATGTCTGCTAATAAATCCAGCCGCTTGGAATTAACACCTGCACTGTGCCCTCATGGCAAATGATTTAAAAATAAATAATTAACCAGTGAAACTGGTCCTGACACATGACAAGGAGAACATCCTCTCTCTCTCTTATATTCATATATATATATATATATATGTGTGTGTGTGTGTGTGTAAAAGGGGTACAGTCACATTATCAGCTGTGGTGGTGAAATGCAGGCTTCAGTGACGCAGACACTTCAAATCCCACCCTGCTGTGCATCACAGATGGGTCACATCAGCGGCATCAGATGAATCCTGTAGTCATTTGAGCTCTAACCAGCTGATGGTGATACAGTGCACGCCGTGTGAGCATGTGCATACAAAGGTGCCTGTTCAAATGCAGCCTACCAAACAGAAGATCCCTCGATGCTTCTTTCCACCAGCCTGTGGAAGTGGAGGGTGAGCATGATGAAGGCAACGGCGGACTGCTCCTGAGGAAGAGAGCCATAGCTTAAATCCCTCCTGCTAAATCGGTCATTTTAAGTAAAACAAAAGTATCTAATAAATAGTGAATTACCCTCCAGACACCGATGATGAAGCCGGGCTGTATGAGCTTCAGTTCAACCAGTCTGTCTTGGCCGATGACCTGCACGCTTTTAGTCAGAGTCTGCACGTCTAACTTCTCCATGAGGGACCTCGAGCCAGGTCTGACAGAGCAAGCAGAGAAAACAGCGGGTTTCACTGAGAGAAAAGAGGAAACGGATACAGAGGGAGAGTGTGTGTGTGTGTGTGTGTGTGTGCGTGCGTGCGTGTGTGCGTGGAGACGGACGCGAGGCTGTCTCACATCTTTAGGCCTGGGCAGTTGAGGGCTATCCTCCTGACACCGTGGAGTTGAAGGGTGGAAATCTGCTGGTAGTCGGGCGGGCAGCCTCCTCCGCTCCAGCACAGTGTCACAGAAGTCTCGGAGAAGCGGGACCAGCTCGGCTCATGTTCGCCCTCGCGCCCCGACTTATCAGAGACCGTCAGCTCCCAGGTGACGCCCAACTTTCTGGAATGAGATGACACAACACAACACAGGGTTGTAGCGATAAGATGTGACAGGGTTTCGCAGCAGAAGCGTGTACAGTTGTTTATGCAGTGGGAGAGAGGGGTCGAGAGCGAACAGAACTGAGATGAATAGGTTGCCAACTTTATAAAGAGGGAAATAAGTCACTTAACATTCCCTAATAGCCACATGATGCCCCAGTGAATTGCAATTTCTGAACACAGATCAAATGTTTTAAGGATATATTCAAAGATAACGCAATGCAAATAATTGGGTAAAGCTGAATCTCGCTCTTTAAATCAGGCAAACTATGAGTTTAACGGCTATTACGCTTTCTTCTGATAGCAGCGGGGTGTAGCGCGGCTCCGGTTAGGCTGTTCTTCTTAATGAAATGATATGCAACAAATGAAATGCAACCGCAGCTGTTGTGATAAATGTCTTGATCCAATTCTGTCTAAACTGTGATTCAGGGCTGCCCCTACTGTGATGCAGGCGGCGTCTCGCTGAGCCACCATCCAATATCAATTAAGCGGAGGAACAAAGCTAAAAACTGGAGCAGCCCAGGAGGCCCCGGATGACCCAGGGGATTTCACTCTGCGTCGCCTGTATGTGTGATGTCTTGTGAGATGATTATTACCAAGGTAAATCGCAATGCTCCTCAGTGTCTCTAACAGACAAACCCCCACAGGGAATTGTCTGAGCTGGTGGGAGGAGGGAGGATGGGGAAGGTGTGTGTGTGTGTGTAAAGATGTGGATGAGGAGTTTGGGTGGGGGGGGGGTAAGTAATTTATTTCAACAATTCAGACAGCCTCTGCAAGGAACACAATTATTTCTACTTCCCCTCTGTACCACGGCGACTGCCACAGAACTCAAAATTGAGTGCTGCACAGCCTCTAATCAGAGGTTATAAAAACACAGCAGAAACCGCAGTGGAAGCGATGAGGGAGCTCTCCCCTGCGCGCTGGCTTCCCCCCTGAGCAGACACCGCGCTCAGACAGAGACCTCCTTTCTCACCTTTAATAAGAAACTGTCATTAAGTGCGATATGAAAAACAAACCACGCTTTTTGTTTTTGATTGCCAGCGGCTTGAACTGTCCTCTGGTCTCTCTACCCTTGAACTTTCTTGACAGCGAGGGTGGAAGTTTTGCTGTTTGCCAACCGCAAACACGGGTTGCACGGGTTCCCATGACACCTCTCAGAGCTGCTTCCAAGTGTAAAACAGATAAACATAACTAACAGGTGGCGAACGGCAGATCTTGGCTTTACACGAAAGTGCGACAAACACACCTCACGTTAAGCGGTTCGAAAAGCAAGCAAACCGTAAAATATAAAACTATTTGACACGAGGATAACCAGAGGAAAAATTAAACGTTTTACCCACCTCAGTAGGAAAGTGGTTCAAATGCTTGCAAGCACTCGATTAGCTTAACTCAAAAGCAACACTTCTCAGGCTACTCAAGTGTTTGCTAAGTGAAATGAAGTGCTTGGTACATTAAATAAAATCACACACCTCAGGTACTCCGTCTAAGCGGTTTTCAAAAAGCATTTTTTTTTTTTTTGGCGCTTACCTGAGGACCTGCGCCGTTTGGTTGGGCAGCCCAGTGCCAGAGCTGATGCGTCCAAGCTGTCCTTTCCAATTGAACGTGTCACATTCGACTACAGTCCTGAAGTACCGCCACTTCCAGTAGCCTGCAGCCTGATCCAGCACCTCCTTTGTGGCCATCACTCGTCTTTGCTTTTTATTCTTGTAGAGTTCTGCCATGCATATCCTCTTCCACAGAGCACTGTATCCGATGATATTGTATACAAAAGTGAGAGATTACCGTGAACGAAAATGACTCCAAAAGCTTAAAAGACGAATGATTGGATGATATAACATTCACGTTGCTAAATGTAAGCTATGTAACGCAAGATGGCCAATGCTAGGCAGCACAGTTGCTGGGCACATACTGTACAACTCAGACATTTATAAGATTTTTTCCACAATTTGGCAAAAACCAAGACTCTTGATGCTGAAGAAGCATGGACACCACTCCTGGGTTGAACTTCTTACAAAATTTTCTAGGTCAGGTTTCATGGTAATTATGCTTTGAGTGCCTCATATATGATTATAAATGTTTCACAACCCCTGAAAGCAGTGATGTCTCTACAGTGTATTCACTGTATTGATAGATACACTTTTAAAAATTCAGATTCTCCATATATTTTCCCCACATTGTAATTCACTGGGGAGTCATTTATGGTTAAGTAAAGAGAGGTTGCCAGATTGTCTCAGATACCCCTCCACCCAAACCCCATCCCCCCAAAATTGCCTTTAAATCACATTTCTTTAAATTCAAACTCAATCCTAAAAGCCATATTTAATTAAAAAGTGAATCAATTTGACATGCAGGTACTTTTTTCAACCTGTTTTCAGTTCAACTTGTCCAACAAATATCCAAAAATGAGTATCTGTAAGAAACTATTGTAGAGGTTACTGCCTTACACGTTAAAGGTGCAATATGTAAGGCTTGACCACCTGTCAAATTCATACTCAAAACAAATAGGGGGCAGCGTTTCGCCAGAGTAGTTATCTGCAGCTATTGAATGTACTATGTGAGCTGCATCAACAAGGCCTGGATGGTACTTACTTATCATTGGCGAGCTGATAGAGAAGCTTATTGACGTGGCTGATGCTGAAAAGAGCGGAGGCATCCAGGTATGACAGAATCTTAATCAGGATCTCAGATGGCAGTCTACGGAAAAGGTAATTAGACATCACTACAAGGAAGTGACACCAGTGTTTTCCTGCCACCTGTTGTTTAGCATGCAGTTCTTTAGAGGCACCAGTGTACGAAACAAATTTGCTCTCGTCAGGCTACTTTGCAATCTTATCATACATTTCTGGGAACAAAATGAAGTGAACCGTGTTGATGTTCTCATTTAGCGGACTTGGTACAAAACAAACACAACAATAACTTCAGGGCTCACTGTTTTAAAAAAAAAAAAAAAAAAAAACCTTCACATTTTCCTCTTATTAGTCTAAATCACAAACAGAAGTGTGTTACATCTTCCTTAATTGACACCCAGTGGCGTCAGAACAAAGAACCCTCTCAGGCTGCAGGAAGTGGGGAATTAAAGTGTGAGTGACATCCAAAGTGTGAACAAGAAATCTTCATCCATGTGAAATCTCAAGTCATCAATGTTAGATCTTTTATTTTTTTTTGGGTAACTATGCTTGGATATTACAGATACAATCTGTAACCTGTAATGTTTCCTTTCATTATTACACCTATCTGCATGGTTAAATGTGCTAAAAAACTAGCACAAAAAAAAACAAAAAAACAGCAAGTCTTCTTGGTTAGAGATACTCTCCATATTTGTAATTTTGAAATATAAATCAGGTTTGTTCGCCTGCACTCGTCCTGGTTAATGATACCAATGTGGTCTAATTAAATCACTTCAGAAAGTGATATATTCATGACACGTTCGCGGTACCTGCCTGGTCAATCACTAAAAAATTCCTCTGCATACCAACAACCAGATGAAATGTCTTCTGAAATGCGTCACTGAATGAATAAATCATCTTTGGTGCAGTTTTAACATGGGGAATGTTGCATTTTTCAGCTTTAAAAGACTCAAACAGTCAACCTCTCAGTGACATTTGGAGCTGTCAGCATGCAGCGGCTCTGTTTTAAGTCATTTATGGCATCTTTTAGGAGTTAGGAAAAAGTGCTATGGCACAAAAGTCACAAGTTGAACTTACAGTATGACAGTTAGTTGGCACATAAAGATGGAAGAAGTTTTTCTTAGGCCAATACACCATAAAACAATTTATGATTTCAAGATTCATAGAATGAGTAAAAATACCACATTTTCGAAAATAGAGAGTGTTAAAATGAGATCAACAGTAAGTTCATCAGCAAATTTAAAAATTTAACAACTGCGTTTAACTAACGACTCAGTGAGACTGTACTTAGGGACAGCGTTGTTTCAAACTATGTTAACCTATGTGACCTATCAGTATCAGTATCAGCCGTCCTGAGTGGACAGTTACAACAGCAAAACATCTGAGAAGTATTTTGTGGAAGTATTTGTGCTTCTAAACTGTTGAACATTTTGCATGTCATCTCAAATGTGTTCGATCTAGATTGTTGGAAAATGTGACAGCACCACAATCCATCCAGTAGTTGTTGAGACATTTATCACTCAAAGCAAAGGATGTCATTCTGGTGGTGGCACAAGAGGAAAAGTCAGGGGATCACCAAAGTCAGTAGGATTCATCCTCTGAGGGCCACGAATGTCTGTGCAAAAGTTTCACAGCAATCCACCCGATATCTGTCATTTTCTCAAAAGTCTAAGATGAAAACTTGCTGGTAGTGCTAGAGGTAAAGTCAGAGTAGCACAAGAGCCATTCAAATTCAACCTAAAAAGGGACCATTATTTAAAGACTGACATTTCCATCCCTCAAGCCTTCCAGCTAAAAACGCTGAACTTTCTCCGGTTCTCATTGTGTCATAAGTGAGGATTTGCTGCTTTTCTCTTTAGAATGCCATCGCAAATTTGGTTTTACAGAGCCGGTCGGTGTTGCAGGCTCAATGATTAATCAAATAATTGAAAACATAATAATGGAAAGAATTGTTAGTTGCAGCCCTAATCCAAACTACAGTCCGACAGTAGCGTGCCATGGCTTTCTGCATTGCTTTAATTAATTACATTCATCCAGCAAACTTGTAAAAAAAGAGAGAGGTTTGAGTTTCTTTAAAAAAAAAAAAAAAGAAGAAGAAGAAAATGAACTTTTAGTGTTCCATGGTAAAACAACCATCTTAACATTATGCTTTATTAGGTTTGTCTGCGTTAATGGCATGACACATGTTTGGCATTTCACACACAAGAAATAACAGACACACACACACACACACACACACACACACACACACACACACACACACACACACACACACCAGTTACACACAGTCTGTAGGGAGAAAGGCAATCGCATGCAGACTTGTTACTGTGACCTGGCGTTTCATTGCTGTATTTACTGCCTTCATTCGATGGGGAACGAATCAGGTTGCTTAATTTGAACATATAGTGAAGTGTCTTCTACCTGTATTGATTTCTGCCGGGCTCTTATTGCGTTTTGCTGCAAACGCGGTCCATAAATCCTTTCACTTACAGGGGCAATAAAGCCTTGACTTGCCACAGCTTCTGAACACTGCCAGGCTGACGCGTTGAATGCCAGCCCAGGTGGAAATATGAGCATGTTCCTGATAGATTACCTCTCCGCGAAGTTCCGAGAGGACGCTGGAGATGATTTGTCAGCTCTTTTGGACGTCCTCACCGCCCGCACTCTGGAAGTAACCGCTTTCGGTGCAGCCATTTGTTTCTCTGGTCTTGACCCCTTTGAGACGAGACAAGAACTCATTTATGTGTTACGAAGTTAAGGCCATGTTAACAGCCATGTTTGTTTTACGGCGGTTTTTGTTTCACAGGACGCGAAGTGTAACGTTAGCACATTAACAACACTGTTTAAACTAAATATTTGGTAAGTTAAGAGCTTGTTCTACCTTTCAGCAGCCGTCTTTAAGTCTAACAGTAAATGTAACATGACGTTTCTTTCAGCGTCCAGTCGCCACGGTAACGTGCGCTCAACTTCCTCTTCCTTTTCCGGCATAGTTACCTTCAAAATAAAGGCCGAAGTCACGCCTCTTCCGGTCCCCTCCATGGGACGTCATTTTAGAAAAAACAGCTTTGAATGGTAGTAAATGTAGCGTAACAAAAATTCACATATGATGTTTGTCAATTTAAAATGTAATTTTCCAAGTCAAAAAAGTCGAAGTTTAAAATAAAAGTGTATATACGTCATTATAAAGACTACACAGCCAACAGGGGAGTTAACCTGGATTTTTTTTTTAATTCATTGTCGTAACATTTTGAATGTTTAACTTGCAATGTATTTTTACACCGTGGTATTACACCACTCAGAATTAGTTAGGGATATTATTTAGTGTTTTAGTGTTTAGTGTCAAATGCATGTATGCACCCAAATCCCAATATCCCTAACTCATTTTGAGTAGTGTAAAAGTAAAATATCTACGTAGCATACTGTCACTACTGGATTTCTGCAGGGTTGCTGTGGTTTTAAAGGTCCACAAGTGATTTAGTATCACATCTCCTTAAAGCTTGGGGACTTACAAAAATCAAAACCAAAGCAGCTGAATTCCATGCTGCCTTGCTTTAAAAGTCCTCCCCAGCAGTTTGTAATGCAGGCTTCCTGTTGTTACTCTGTAGGCTCAAAGCCTCAGAGTGAGATAACTCCGATGACATTATCATCGTTATGTCAGAGCGGACTATGAGTCATGCAGGCCACAGAACACACATAGACACATGCATATTAATGTCGCAAGAACGCCCCTAAAGAATACCAAAATATTCAACAGTAATTAACAGACCTCAAAGAGATAATGTAGAGCCTCATGCTGGGGCATCAAACAGTGTAAGAGGCCTCACGCTGCGGCACCAAATAATGTAGCAAGAATGGATTAAAGGATATTAAAATATGTAACATAATTAGTGAGCCTAAAAGAGGCACCAATATTATGTAGCGCAAACACATTGATGTGTATGAAAAGATTAAATGGAGTGATTGCATTCAACTTTGGACTTACAGAAATAATCGATATTTGTGTTAGATAACTGAATTAAAGTTGCATTAAACTGACCTGAGGGCACCACCAATAAAGAAGTGGAGCAAAAACAGCCAAATGATCGTAATGCTTAATTAACAGGCTCTTTAAAAATGAAAGATTTATTGAACTGCTAACTTAATGACACACACAGCTAACAAATACTAAACATAATGATTCATTAATGAATAAATGTGCACTTTACTGAATGGTGCACAGTGTCGGGTCCCCTGTTGGCCTTCCTGGAGCTCTGGGCCGTCCTTGGACCTTCTTGGCCAAGTTCCATCCCACGTGATGACCCGGCTTCAGTCAGTTTGTCTTCACGTCTTACTCTCTTTCTCTCTCTCTTTACACACAGGCAGGTAACATCTTCACACACCCCACTTGGCCGGGTGTTCAGGATTAATAGTTTCTTCAATCCTAACCTTTGCTGTGTTTTCGCACTGATGTTGAGCAGAATTCTTCCAGAGGGTTTTCACTTTTAAAGTTGGCTGGTGCCAGAATTCAGCACATAATGGGCAGATCGGGATTTAGCTGATGTCCAGGCTCAGCCTGAGGGAACTGTTTGAATTTGTTGTCTCGAAGAAATAATACGTTTACCTTTATACTTTGATATTCATTTCATAGCCTTTACTTTCTTCCTTTTACTTGAGTAAAGAAGTTGAATCAGTACTTCTACTTTTTTTAAAGTATCTGTACTTGAGTATAAAATAGAATGTGTGAACTTTCCAGTATTTTCATGTGGGTCAAATGAACCGATCGGATTCATCCTGTGGCCTGCAACAGACACAGTTACTGGATTTTTGTCTTTCTTTAATTTGTCATATTGATTTGATTTATTGACTGCTGTCAGGACGTTAAAAGATTTTCTAGAAATATAACAAAAATGCGTCCGCAATAACTTACCAGCCCTAGAATACAATAAACAGATGAAGGGAAAGAACGTGTCAAACGTTTAAATAAATTGTAGGTATCACGTGTACAGTACATCCTGGTAAATATTGTCTTTGTGATCCTGCTGCACGACACAACACAGCACTGTGACATGTGATTTCTAAAATACCCTTTTGATTACTTTGAGTGGAGGGAAGAATAAACACTTCAGTTTCACAAGAGGTTGAAATAAATTGATTCCTTGAGGTAGCCTGCTTTCTGTACACACACACACACACACACACACACACACACAGAGAGGCACACTGGCACACAAAAACAAAACAAAACACAAAAAAAAACCCCAATAGCAGTTACTGTAAGCTCTAGCAGGCACAGTGCGGCCTGCCGTAACCTTTCTCTGGGTTAGCGATATAACTCCTCATCAGGGTGTTAGCTCAGCGCTAGCAGGGGAGGAACAGGTAAGATTGATGTTATTTGCCTCCTCACACATGCTAAGATAGAGGTCACATCTAACCGATGTAAGACAAGAGAGGCATAACACAATCTAGCCTCCCTCTCAGTCAGGGGTTTATGCAGTGGGGAGAGAGATCTCTTCAAAATGAACTTGTTTGAGAGTCTGACCTCATTTCAGAGATGAAGATGAAGACTCATTTATAGCTGCACCCAAACAGATGGACAGGCAGGCAGATGGACACACACACATATCTATTTTAAAGAGGGTATCTTGGACCTTTGAAGCATATGGTGGCGTGAGCACACAGGGTGGTACCCATACTACATATTTGTAACAGAAGTATTATGCAACTGTATGAGGTACTGGGACTCACTCCTTTATTACGGCAAGATTACTAATAAATGACTCCTGCATTGAGCAAGATCATGAAGCAAATCCTGCTCATATTAAGACACAAGCTCAACCAGACTGACTGTAAGTCGCTTTCTTTGCAAAAGCAGATGGCTCGCTTTTTAAGACACATCACACAATCGACCTCCCCGTTCCTGGAAGCCAGTAGGCTCTGCTAGCTGTCAGGGAAAATAACCATAACAGTGTTGTCAGCTGATCAGCTTGCCCGATGGATGTGAAGTACCTTTGAGGGCAGTGGCAGCCCCTGGTACGGTACTGCCATGTAGGCCACATCCCTTCCCTTTGCATGTTCGCCTGTACTTGACATTTGATGTTTTCTGTAGCCGTGTGTCCTTCTGCTGGCCCGGGGTCAGTTGTGGCTCTCGGATACCTGATGTCACTCTTCCGCATGGTTTGTCATTCAGCTCCAATGGTGCAATGTTTGTCAAATACGGAGCCGAGAGAGTGGGAGAAGGATCACCGCGATTAAGTCTAAAATTATGTCTTCTCATGTAGTGCAAGTCTTAGATCATTAAACAAGGACGCCGCATTTATGGAGCCAGCTGGTAGATACATTCTGTATTTATCTCAAGGCCTTTAATGCTGATTCATAGGAAAATTCAGTTTCAGTACTTTTAAGTAAAAGATATAGTTCTGTCCTCTCCTCCTATCCATATGCTTTCATGCATTCAAAATACAGATTGGATGTTAACAATTTAGAATAAGGCACAGCTGGAGTTACTAAGGAGCAAAAAAGGAGTAAAACAGTCATTAATAGTAATTCCTGTCATTAATTACTAATGTCTTTATCAGTTAGTATTTGTGCATCTTCAAGTAAACTGAAACATCATAATGAGTGATTACCAAGAGGAATCATTAAATACTAATTACTTAATCATTAGTTACTCTTTTTGCGTATCTTGAAGTGAAGTGAAACATAATACTGAGTAGTTACTAAGTAGAATCATTAAAATACTAATTACTTAATCATTAGTTACTCTTTTGTGCACTTAAGTAAAGTCAGCGGCTACATTCAAAGTTAATCAGGAACAGCTCATAAAGAAAGGGGTCGGTATGTGGATTCACAGATATTTAGCTAATCATTACCTAATGATTCATTAATATCGTATCTCCAGTCTGTTCTTTAGTAATTCATCATTATCTACTATATAGCCTGCGAATCACAGTTATTCACAGTTACTCATTAACAATTATCGATCACGTCGTTCCCGATTCATTCTTTACTCACTCCTCAGTAGCCACCCACATTTTTGGGCACCCTATTGTAAAGTCTTGCCGATTAGTTGTGCTGAACCATACTGAATGGAACGCGGACTTCTCCTCCCTCTATTTTCTTCAGCTGATAAGGTTGAAGACAGTCCACACTCCCCCTGTTAATGCGGCCGCCGTGCATAATGTAGCCAGTAGCATGTCTTTAAGTAGGAAAATGACAGCTCATTAAAGGTCTCATCCGAGGGTTCACCTCTTGTGAAGCCCACTCTCAGACTCCTCAGAGGTGTGGAGCACAGATAGGGACCCTCTACACGGCCCTTCAAAGGATGATGACATGTCAGGAATTGAAAAGAAAGGCTAAGGGTGTCACAGAGAGGTGTGGGTCAATTCTCTGTGAAGTGGGCATTTTCTGAAGTGTCACCTGCTTTCAACTCCCTCACGGGGTGTTTGGTAAAGTGTGACGTGCATGTGAAATAATTTGCTGATATGCCGGTACATATTCATTAATAAAACATGCAAAAAAAAAGCCAGACACCACACCATTTTATCTGCCTCTGTGCTTTGATTCCTCTCTGTGCCTCTGATGAGCCCACGCAGCGCATTCTGCTGCCACTGGATGGCGCACAAGTATCTTTGTTGGACTCATAAAAATGCTCGTTTAAGTCTCAAATTAGTGACATATACTGTACATGCATGCTGAATGTACCGTGTGGCAGCGAGGTTATCCTCTGCATCCTCCCTCATTTCGGATTTATCAGGGAGAGCCACGAGAAAGCCGAGGCACATGAATGACAAGACACTGAGGGCAAGTGATCTCTGCTGAGTCCTGAGGGGCCCCCGAGCTCACGGCATTGCAACTGATTAATATGTAAACAAACCCATTAGTCCACGCATGTGCTCCTGGTCGTGGGACACTTCTGAGGAGTCTCGTTGCAGTGGCTACACACAAAGAATGGGCGTGAGTTGTCCCTCGAAAGGGAGCCCAGAGACTCTTGCTTTTTCAGCGCCAGCGATCTGAGCGCTCAGTTCACAGTCGTGCGAGAGGCAGAGCGAGCACACCAGCGGGATGGAGAGCGCAGGTAGGTTGTGATTTGCCCTTTTTTTCTCAACAGCAATGCCTGCAAGTGCTTGTTTTACCACAATTATTGTTTCGAACGAATGGAAATGAGAACTGTTCGATAATTATGGACATTATAATTTGTTGAGAAATGCTGCTGCGCACAGTTATAGGAAACACTCCGCAGTTGAACAAATAGTTGGTTTGATCAATAGCAGATGAACATCGACATTATTTTTTACATTTTGTGACCTACTAACATTGCCTTGCCTTTAATTTTACGCACGATGGTCATTTTACGCACGGAGGATATGCTCAAGTTGAAAGACTGAACAATGCAAGATTCTTTTTCTGCCGCTGTCTGACATGAAAACTTTCATTTTCTCTCTTAAATCACCAGGATTTACAACCGCAGTTGTCTGAAAACCCTCCCAAAATCTACTAAGACGCACAGGAGGGAGGGGAGTCGCAGCCGGAGAGGGTCTGAGTGCGTCTGTGTGTCAGAGGGTGTTTGAGAGAGTGAGGGAGCATCACAGATAGAGGAAGAAGAGAGCGAGAGAGGGGGGAGAAGAGAGAAGGGAGTAAGTCTGGACCAGGTGATCGAGTACTAACAAACCTCCAAGGGGCTGCCGGGTTGTATCAGTGAGCACGGGATCAGCGATCCGACCATGGTGCCCGCGCGCTGCCCGGGACCCTGTGCCATGCTGGCTCTGACACTCCTCTTGGGATGCGGCGTCGCTTCCTGCCTCGGCCAGAACGACACGGAGCCCATCGTGCTCGAAGGGAAGTGTCTGGTGGTGTGCGACTCGAACCCTTCCTCGGACGGAGGGGTCACCTCTTCACTTGGCATTTCAGTCCGCTCCGCCGGGGCAAAGGTGGCTTTTTCCGCCGTGCGTGGAACCAACCACGAGCCGTCAGAGATGAGCAACACGTCCATGACCATCTACTTTGACCAGGTCAGATGTCTACTCAATTTAGCACCAACACAATCCAGAAAATATTAATCAGATAAGAGGCGGCATCCCCGCTCCGTGTTCTCTCTGTTCTCTCTCACCACATCATACATCACATCTGTTCACCGTGGGCGAGCACAACTTGTTTAAGCTCACGTTTCATTGATTTCATATCACTGCTCACTCTGTGTGCGATCTGAGTCATGACTGTCTCTACCCTGAAGAACACAACGCCGTTTCTCCCCCCCTTGAAAAACGGTTCATTTATCGCTGTGCGTAATTGGCGCGATTTAGAGACGCGCTGCCAAAACGAATGATCATCCACGCATGATCATTTATCACATATGCGTCTTAGGCCTCGGCCGAGCTGACGTGAGCATTGTGCTGCATTTGTTCGGATGCTCTGGTAAGTTTTCACGGCTGAGGTCTTTGGACAGCGGCCTGTTACAAAGGCACCGAATCGGGAAGCCATCCCAAACTGCGACTGAAGCGCAGCCAAAACATTTGGCATACCGGAACCAGAGTATGACTGATACGCCTCTCTGTGCTCACTGTGCGTGGCGGAGGCAAACAATACATTACTACAGAAACAGCTGTTGTGTTAAGTGAAGCATGCAGATGGAGAAACAAATCTGATTGTGCGCCCCCCCCCCCTCTTCTTGGTCACAGGTTTTAGTGAACATCGGCAACCATTTCGATCTGAAAGCGAGCGTTTTCCAGGCTCCGAGGAGGGGGATTTATAGTTTCAGCTTTCACGTGGTGAAGGTCTACAACAGGCAAACCATACAGGTGAGCGATCATTGAATAGATGCTGTTCACGGATGCGATTTCTGAGTCGAGCGTGAGATTGAACTCCAAGTCCTGTCTCCTCTCCCCGCAGGTGAACCTGATGCAGAATGATTACCCGGTTATATCAGCGTTCGCCGGTGACCAGGACGTCACGAGAGAGGCGGCCAGCAACGGAGTACTGCTGATGGTCGAGCGGGAGGACCGCGTCTATCTGAAGCTGGAACGTGGCACCTTAATGGGCGGATGGAAATACTCCACCTTCTCAGGCTTTCTAGTCTTTCCGCTATAATCTGATCTGCGATGCTCCACGTCGCACGGGGGACCCTGCTTCTGTCGAGGAACAACAACAACAAAAAAAATTATAAAATAAAGAAAAACATGCCATTTATTTTTAACTTAAATAACTGTCAGCCAAGGAAAGCCGACGAATATCTGTATACCTACACTCGTCCACTATCTAGTCAAATATGAACGTTTCCTTGGAGTTTCATATATTCAAATCCATCAGTCCAACTTTTACGCAGCCGTGGGATGATTCGACGTACTGATCGGCCAGTGGCGCGTGCTTTGTCGGGTATGTGGATTTTTTTTCATGCTTGGAAAACAAACTTTTGCCAACAGACAAACGGGTGTGTACCTGGGCACAAAAACCAGAATGGACACGGGGGAGAGAGAGAGAGAGCGAGCGAGGGAGAGAGAGGGAGAAGGAGAACGAGCGAGCGAGCGAGAGAGAAGAGGATGAGAGGAAGAACTGATGTCCTGGACAGGCCGAGTGTGTTATGCTCTGTTTTTATGTTTGTATAGCCTTAAAGAATATATGGTTTCCGTCCAAAGTGAAGTGTATGGAATTATGGACAACCAGAAGAAGAAGGAGGAGGAGAAGAAGAAGACGAGGAGGAGGGAGAAGAAGTGCTTTCACGCCCAAGGCAATTTTTTTTGCACGAGTGGAAGTTTTTACTTTGTGTTTTTGTGCTGTCAATGGTGTTGCGTTTGGATGCTGAACATATTGAAAATAAGCCAAATGTAGGCCGCCGACGAGTTTATTTAAAAAGAGAAAAAAAGGCGACATATTTCAGCCACCGGAGACGACTTAGAGCCCTTTTATTAAAAAGAATAATTATATAATTTATAAAAAGTACATATTCACATTATTGTGTGTTCTACATTTCGGAATCTGCGTAGCTTTGACTGATTTAATGTTCAGTGACGTTGCTCACCAAATGTACATTGTGGAAATACTAGAAGAATCCCTATATGTCCCGCTTAATAAAAGATATTGTATTGTACTATAGGCTAAGCGCATTTGTCGCTTTTTATTCTCATGGCTTTGCGTTCGAGGGGAGCAGGGAGAAGGAAAAAAAAAAAAAAAAAAGACTGTTTTTGTAATTGAAGTTGGACGAGAGCAAAGGCCTCAGGAGGGAGCTGCCAGCGAGCGGCGCCTCGGTCGCTGTCCGAGGTGCTGAAACGAGCAGTTGGACTCATGGAGAGGTCTCGCAGCAGCACTTGTTACACGTTAATGCAGGATTATAACTAACATGCGAGCGCAATAACAAAGATTGGATTTTTTTTCTTTCTTTTTTTAATTTTTTTTTTTTTTTTTTTAAAGAAACCAACTTAAGAAACGTTTGCTGCTGATGATTGTGGCAAATGAGATCTCATTGCTTGGCACAACGCCACACTGGCGCGTCTTTACGCAGCGCACGACGCACAGAAACAAAGCAGAGACGAAGCTCCAGCTTAAAAATATATCTATATATTTATATAAATATACAATTAGGGTGGAAATCAAGTACGTTTAAGGCTAATGTGGTAGAAGAAATCAAGGGTCTCTATTTTGCAGCGGAACAAGCGCCCTGCCCTGTGCTGTTCCTCTGGTTTTGATCACATAACTGGATGCCATCTTGTCTGAGAATCAGCGTTTCTGGCTTTTACGCCCACGCGCGCGCACACACACACACACACACACACACACACACACACACCCTCTCCTTCTCTTCTTCCCTTTCCCCTCTCTCTCTCTCTCTCTCTCTCTCTCTCTCTCTCTCTCTCTCTCTCTCTCTCTCTCTCTCTCTCTCTCTCTCACTCACTCACTCACTCACACACACACACACACACACACACACACACACAGTCACCCCCCCACCCCCCAAACTAAATTCAAGGCCAGGTCTGAACCCGAATCAAAGCACAGACTTGTGAAAGAATCTCTTTAATGAATCACATTACAGACCGCGGTTAAAGAGAAACATGTTGACTCAGAGCAAATTACCGACAATAATATATTCAACGGCTGTAATTTTTTAAAATTTTAACTCAGGCGTTCTGTGGGAGATATCAGGGACACTTGCTGGTGAGAGGCTTTTAGATCACTGCCAGTCGCAGACGAGTTGGTGGAGTGAAACAGCCGAGAACAGAAAAGGAGTCCCTGCTGGTTTGAGCACTTATGGAAGTTGCATTTGAGTGTCTATAAATGTGCCAGTGAACGTGCTGTAATTGATCTCTCTGATGTGAGAGACTACGGGGTCAAAGGTCAATGCTTCAGCTCAGGTTGACCTTGTTAGTGCTGTGAGGGCGAGCGCTGCTGTAGCTGTGTTAACTCGTGCGTGTGCAAATGTCCTCATCTGAGACAGGCAGGTACATCTGGAGGAAGGGACCTGGAAATTAAAAAAAAAAAACAGCTTCTTAATTACTTTGCGTGAAGAGAAGAGACATGCAGAATTTGTGAACTTTGCTATTGCTTTTCTTAATCAAGCTCCAAACAGCTAAATTTAGGCTGTAAAGCTTCAGAAAAAAAAAAACCTTTCATTTATTTTTTCAGCTTTTTTTTTATGTCTAGATGAAGATCCTCGATTTGGCTGAACGTCATGAAATCCAAACAGGAAGTCGTTCTGGAGAGAAAATGTCCGTTTTAAAAACACACACAAAGTAAACACATAAAAAAAAAAATACTTAGTTTATGAGCGATGTGCTAAATCCGCCAGAAGAGTTGACACTTTATGGTAATCCTCAGCGCGATGAAAAGTTCGACTGTTGTACTGTGTCGAAAACAAACACGAGAAAACATAAAAAAAAAACAAGAGTTTGTTCCGCAGCTGAGCCCTGAAAGCATTTGCATTCATAATTGCTAATATCACACATGTGAGCATCTGGGAACTTGAGTTTGATGGCTTGCTTCTTCCTCTTAAAAAAAAAAAAAAAGATAAAAAAAATCCCTTATACCTTCATCTTGTGTGTGACAGAACACAACAGCTGAGAACAAAGAGAGTAGACCTGCTGATAGCCTGCTGATGCCAGCAATAGGACTGCACAAAGCGGCAGAAAGTGCCAGCAAATCAGAGTGATTTGGAGAGTGTATTAAATTGGCCTATAAAGTGCTAATTGTGCCCATACTGGAATGAAAAGTCTGTTTCCAAAAACGGTTCCCTCGGATAATTAAGATAGCCGTCAAACATGCATCTCCCCACACAGGAAATGGGGGGAAAATAGGGACCAAAACACTTCCTGGTTACTGTGTTTTTACATCTAATCCACCATGTAGATAATATAACTTCCACAGATGGGGTTATTCAGGTGCAACATGAGTGATTCTTGTTGCATTTGCTGCTTATTTTATCCAAAATGTTGTAAAAGAAGATCCCGCAATGCTTCCAGTGCGCATTTTTCAGTTATTCTGTGTACAATTCGTGCACCCCAAAGTGCAATTAGTCTTCAAATGTGGGGTCCATTCTTTTATGGCAGCACAGATGGAATTTTACGGTCCCTTTTTAAGCCACATGCAGATAATTGCAGAACTTGCACATGCCATAAAAAAAAAGCCTCAAACTCTTACGGCTCTTTTTTTTGCTCTTTCGGAGCATCATTTGTTCACGCGTACGTCCTCATGATATCCCTTTGAGGACTGCTCCTTTAATATGCGCGTGCAGCCAGATCACAGGCCCCTCGCGGCAGGAAAGGTGCGGCACTGCTCCCGTGCATCGGCGCCTAAATGATGTAACAGGCTCCTCATAAAGGATCTTCGGTCTCAGACTCTCGCCGAGCACGTCAGTCATCCGTTAATGAGGTTGTTTCGGTGCGTAAACCCCCCCACGCCGGGCTCAAACGCGGCGGCGCTTTTGAACCATTATGTAGACGCATGCACACGCGCGTCACATCACAGGGCCCCTTCCCTGCTCATTCAGCCTCGAACAAAGTGGCTCATATTTTGGCAACATCTAAACATATCTTCAATCCGAACATTAAAACCATTTAGGAATGAGAATTAGAGTCGTGCGGCGCTGATTTTTGAAAGGCGTCCTCTGAAGATCAAGACGGGCTTTGACACTCATTTCAGCTCCTCCTGTAGTCTCCAAACATCTTAACATTTAATTACGTCGCCTTTGCGTGGCTTCAGAGGCCGATTTGTTGGGTTTTAACATGGATGATAGTTGGCAGGTAAAGTGTCATCTTCCCTCGGCTGTTTTTTTATTATTTTTTTTTTTAACCAGAAAAATGATTTTGTACAAACAAGATGAATGCCACCCTTCCTCCTCCTCAACATCAAAACAGCACTACAATTTATTTGTTCCTTTAGTTCCTCTGACAAAGCCCTTTAATGGGGAAAGAATGTGTAGAAATGAAACCCTGCTCCTGTTTGTTGCTGAGATAGCTCATCATTTAGCTTTTTGAAAAAAAACAACAACAATGACATGACATAAAAACTTACATAATGTACCATTTGTTGCTATGTGCATTATTGATTTATCAATCAGTGTATTTGTTTATTTGATTAATGGACATGAATATAATCACAAGGTTTAAAGGTGCACTATGTAGTTTTGGGGATACATTTTAATAAAAAAAAAAACTCAATTGATTGGTTTAAATGGAAAACAAAATTTCACCCAGTTTTACTTTAGCCACCTGTCTAGTTTCAATCATTGTTGTGAGGACGTTGTTTTTCTCTGAGGACGGCTTATTTATTCAGCGATGGAGGTAGATACATCATTTTAAATTTGTATTATTACCTGACTCAGAGTTTTGTTTCTAAAACTACGTACCACCCCTTTAAACATGTCGCGTTGTAACAAGAATGCTAATCTACCTCTGTAGCCTGTACGTTGAGCGCTGCACACACCATTCAAAATGCAATATAACCTGAGATTCCGGTCTAAATGTACCAAAAAACAAATATCCAAATCACAGATTTTAGTTTAATTTTTAATATTTATCTTTTTTGGTAAAAGTGCACATAAATTGGCGCTTTCACCTTGAAACATCTCTACCCTGGTTCGAAGACTAGAGCGAGGATAACCTCAACTGGAGACTTTTTCTGTTATTCTGTGGGAAGCTGTCCTCTTCACACTCAACATTTACCTCCCCATTCAGAGACCAGAGGTCAAGAAAACACGTTGATACTGTTGGCACACCGCGAGACCCTGAAGAAAATAGCTTCCTGACCCATCTCGAAACCCCAACCCTTGCTTCGAGAGCAGAGGGGCTCAACACTTGGCTTTACTTTGCTTGCTCTCCGAGCAGAAAAAAAAAAAAAAAACACACGAGAAGCTCTGCTGCATGAAAAACTCAACATTTATTAAGTAATTATCTCCAAATGTGCCTTTCACTGGCTCGGTTTGATGCAATATTTGCGTTTTGGATATTTCCTGAATTTAAACACCTCTCTTCCCCCCCCCCTCCATTGGAAGTCAGTGCGGGGACGTACATTGTATCTCCCTCAAAGACACTCGCTGCCAGAGGAGAGAGACCCTAACAAGATTTTCAACCTTTCCTTTTGATTGCAGATGAGCTAAATACATTGGTATGCATGAGGGGTGAAAAAAAAAGAAAAGAAAAAACCTCAGAAAAGGTGTCTTTTGCCATGGATTCCTTTTCTCTCCCAGTCCTAGTCCCTGTTATGGCTGAAATTGCCTTATGTGTGATTGTGAGTGTGAATAAGCCTTTTCACAGCATTATTTTTATTCAAGCTGTTCCCAGGCAAACCTACAGGCACTTTCTTTTGGGTCTTGAAATGACGCTTAGGGGGCCCACTCAATCTAATATCTAATGCGGCTGCGAGGCAAAAAGGAAATGCACACTGAATGTCAGGATTTATCACCACTTTTAATGGTCCAGACCTCTTTATATCATTTGTAAAACCTCTTTCCATGGGTTCCCCTTCCAAATGAGGCCTGCTAATTTCACGGGGCCGTGGTGATGGCGGCATTTTGTCGGCAAAGCATGGAGACATAAAACCACCTGTGCCCTCTTTCGCCGGGGAGTTAGACGGAGTCGAGCGCTTTTGCGCGTTTTCTTCAAATATTTTTACTATATGAGCCATACATAGTTACATACATAATTCACACGTCCTTTGATCCAAATTTCACCTCAGGCACCTCGGTGTCACAGTTCAGGTTCGGCGGTGACCTAGCTAATTTGCACTTGAATGGAAAGACGCTGACGCAAACGGGGAGTGTACGCGGAGAGGATAACATGTGGCAGCGGCTTGTTAATAATGCATTTGTTTGCCAAACAAATAAATAGACGCATAACACAGACAAACATCAGTCACAGAACCGCCTCTGTGAACAGACCCTTCCCTGAAGAAAAGGGGGGGAAGAGGAGAAAGACAGAGAAAGTCTGTTTATTCCTTCTGCCACAGCCTGCAATATCCATACTGCTGAAACACGCAATTCCCCAAAGAAAATACAACCTCGTCCAAGCCCGCACCCACCCACCCCCCTACTCGGCACCCCCCACCGCCGCCGCCGCCACCGCCGCCGCCACACACAGACAGTAGGCAACGCGGAGCCAGGCAACCCAGGCTCATATGAGCAACTCCTTGATGTGATGGTTTCCAATACATCATCTGTCTACACATTAGATTCAGGCGCAGCAAGCCTGAGAGAAAGCATCCTGGATCCCAGCGCCTAACCAGTTTAACTACATTCATTAGAATGGGGGGGAAAAGCTGTGCCTCAGCACAACTAGCTGGACGAGAAAAACACACACTGAGCGCTGCTGTTTCTTTGAGGGGTGCACAAACACACACACACCGGCGTAAAGCGACAAACATGCACATATTCTACTGCAGCAGCACCAGATTATTTTTACAGGTGTGGGTGTGGATTCAGGTTATGGTAATTTTATAGATCATTTGGAAGGGATATAACACTGGGTTTAATAAGGTTACATTTCTTGCCCCTATAACTGCAAATAGGCCATCCCCTACCACAGCCGAGAAGCCAGTTCATGTTATATTGCTAATGGAAACCCATACATAACTCAATAGTTGAGGGATATCATACACAGTTTGTTTCCCGAGCAGGTTGGACCAGAGACAGCAAATCAGGTGTCACATGTAAGTACAGTGTGTTTATTTTTCTTATTTGCATAAATCTTTGTAACAATTCAGAGGAGTGTGCGTTTACCACATATACAATTAAATGAGACAGGATGCATAGAAATACAATCAACAGATCTGAAAGTCTAAGGCTGACACACCTCTCACATGTTTCCTGTCACACTGGGGCTCCGTGGAACTTCTGCGTCGTGCTGCAAGCCGGTCGTTAGTTCACCAACGTTAGCTACTGTTGCTCTCTGTTCCTCTGCATGGTGTCAAGTCCTTCGTACTGTCGTGGAAAATCCAACCCGAGTTCCTCACAAAGAAATCCACATTCCAGCAGCATTAAACAACCTAAACAAATCATCCACCGTATGGTATCGGCAACTGAGAAAGATGCGTTTCATGTTCACAACATTACATCAACGCTCGTATTTCTTCAAGTTTAGTTAATTTTTACATATTGCACCTCTAAGGTAAAAAAGTTACATCATCAACAGATCTGACAGTCAAACCATTAGAAGCATGTGAAACACTTCTATAGGGCTGACACACCTCTCACATGACTCCTGTCACACTACAAGTGTTAAAGGTTCAGTAATATTGAACCTTTAACATTTGTAGTGTGACAGGAGTCATGTGAGAGGTGTGTCAGCCTTATAGATGAGCTTTTGTAAGGCTTTGAGAGGTGGCCAGTTCTTACATATTATGTAAGTATGCCAAGTTAGCCTTGCAGCTAGTGACCTAAACTGGGACCTCAGAGTGGTATTACGTAAGGATTAAGTAAGGATGAGCGGGGGCTAGCATGTTAGCATGCTAACTTCCGTAGATGTCTCTGCAACACAATATGTGGACGTCTTTGACATCACATCAAAACTCGTATTTCTTCACATTCTGTTGATAATTTAAGTTCATTATTGCATGTTTTAAACGAACATATTGCACCTTTACGGTAAAAAAAAATACATAATGTTGCTTCAAGAGGAGTGTGCTTTTAGCGAAAGATACAATAACACAATACTAAATAAGATGAGAACACAATCGTCAACAGATCTGAAAGTCAACAGTAAGTAGTGAAACATTTCTATAAAGTTGACACACCTCTCACATGACTCCTGCCAACTCTCATATTCATACTCCAAAAAAAACAGGGGGCACCATATCCGCGGAGTAACCGCTAACTGTTGCAAACTGTAGCTGCTGTAAGCTAGTTAGCTCAGTTAGCCTTGCAGCTAGCAGTCCAAACTGGGATCTAGGAGTGGTATTACAAGTAAGGATCTACTTCAGTAGATATAAGTGCAACAAAATATGTAGATGTCTGACATTACTTCAAAACTCTTATTTCTTCACACTCTGTTGATTATTTTTCGTTAATTATTGCATGTTTTAAACTAAAATTCTTAAATATTGCACCTTGAATGTAATACTTTCCTTTGGGGTATTGCATGAATCCAGATGTGATGGCATGCGGAGAACTCCATGAAACGTCTTGTACTGTGCTGACAGGGACATAAGCTGTTTACTAATAACTCCCTGTATTGCTTTATGGATACAGACAGTTACCCCTTTCAGCCTGCTTATGGCCAATACACAAGGCATCTCTTTTAATATAACACAAGGTGCAGTGATAATAAGTATCTGGAGAGTTAGAGGTGAAGGAAACATGGTGAGTATTGATTGGATCCCCCACGCGCGGAGATGGCTGTTGTTTTTTTTCCCATCTTTGATGTCATGTGGGAACCAGAATTAGTTCAACTGAGAACTTTTCACAACATAGTTTAACAATAAAAATAGCATTAATATATGCAAAGAGGAAAGTTATTATTCCCATGACAGAGGAGGTGTTCATCGGGAGCCAGATTTAGGTCAGTCTATCAGCATGTCAAAAGAAACTTCCTCACCTTAAAGATAGTGATGCCGGCTACAGGAGGTTCTTACTTAGTGTACGTAGGTGTAACATAAATTCATGCAGAGATGTCGAAAGTTTGCCCAACATCAACAAAACAGAAATCCACGCTACAGGAATCAACACTACATGCCGATTTTACCCAATATGTGCTATTTTGTGATTGTCATAGTAACTCTATTTTACAAAAACATCAGCATAATTTGTGACTTTGAAGTGTCACTGACAATTTATATTCACAAATAGACATTGAAATGGTTTCCTGAGATTTTATTTTATCGAATTCTTAAAACATTAACCCTGTTTTGTTTGAGCGTACTTGATTTTAGCCTGGTTTGATTTTCGCAACGCCAAGTCCCTACGGATCCAGAAGATACCCTTTAGCAACCCGGTATCATTTAAGACAGTGTAATCAACCTGCCCGTTTGCCTTGTCAGTACCGTGTTTGGCCTTGCCAATCCATGAAAGCAATATGGCCTATTCCATGGTCAAGTTACCAATAACACCAACTACTCGGTTAGGTTTAGGGTCAAACTACTTGGTTAGGATTGGACACCAAACTACCTTTTTAGGTTTAGGATCAAACTATTTGTTTAGATTAAGGATCAAACTACTTGGCTGGGTTTAGGAACCTAAACAACTTGGTTAGGTTTAAGATCAAACTACTTGGTCAGGTTTGAGAAAAAGATCATGGTTTCACTTAAAAGAACAACTTCCTTAAAACAGTCAGAACTGGCTGTTTTCCTCTCACATGACATAAAGCCCTGGTCACATGGTTGAAAGTCCTTTTGATAATTCTCCCGACCATCCCTGACGTGATCTTGATGTGGACTCTCTGGGTCTTTGAATTGTGGTTGTCTGCTGTCATTATCCCCCCTACTCTCACTGCACCTTCATAGACGCAAGTTCTCGTCACACTCACATGCAGATCTGTAATTGACCGGCAGGTCCTCCAATTCCTGTTATGGAATGTAATGTAAATGTGATATGACACGTATTGTATGAATGTCAATGCACATACAAACGGGAACATGTCAGAGGTTTGCTAGAATGTTGACTACCAACATTTGATCCTGGCCACAGGGCTGGTTATCCTGTTAATCTCAGGGACATGGTGACTTTAACTACAGTTGGCTAAGCTCTATTGTAAAGGCTCTCACCTTGCATTGAGCTTGCCATTAAACAAACTGTCACATATATAACACACATTACATTACAACGGTATCGTAATGAATAAAAAATTAAAGACTGAGATAAACTCTTAAGACAGGAGCTTTGAATTGACTTTTATTCAAATATTTGTTGAACAAACTGTTTTCGTTATTGCTTATTTATGGTTTAAGGAAGCAGCGGGGTTTATTTCTTCTCATAAAAACACATTTTTATGATTATTTACAATGAACCAAATGCTGCATGGGAATTTGAATATCTGACAATAAATTGCCTGGAGTTAAGCACAGCACTCTTGTCATAACAATAAATAGCACAGTGAGAGTATAGAATGTGAAGTTCTTATGAGGGAAGATGTCGGCTGATTGGTTTCCATTGTCCTGTGAGGTCAGCGCTGGTGACAAAACTAAGTTTGAACACAGTGTCATGCTGTCTGAACGCGCAAGTGAGAAAACGAAGCAGGCGGCGCGATCCTGCTGAAGTCAGCTATGGCGATGCATTACAGGTGCTGCTTACACTGTCTCTCATCATTCACCGTGACACACCTTTACTGAACATACAGTACAGTTTGACCAGGGATGTTGCTTAAACAAGGTGTCTTCAAACACAGGAGCTGTTAGCATGTGGGCAAACCTCAGGCATCATTATTTCTTTCTTTAATAAGCTGTTGTCCGGGACTCCTGGATGATCCAGCCTTTTAATGATGATCCCAGCTCTCGGTGCCCTGCCTGGTCCTGTGGAATTGTTTTTGCACGCGATGACAGCCACACCCCCGCGCGGTATTTCACACAATGAGACAAGTTATGAAACATGAGGGATTTCCGACAAAACTTAACGGATATTGCGGCTGAATTGTGCCCTGCAACTCATTAAAATATACAAGTGCTTTTGTCATGTGGAGACCCATTTATGGGCAGCTTTTAGGTCCTGACCTGTAGTAGCAGCCTCACAGTACGGCACACTATACTCAGAGGTATTGTAAGTAGCAGCAGAAATAGGAAGGATTTAAGGAGCCCCTGAATTTCTCAATAAAATGTTTTACAGGGGAAATATACATTTCAATAGGGTAGGTGTCATGTCTTCCCACAGGACTTGGAATTCATGTCATTATACCTTGCCTACATCTTTTAAGAATTCCAGTATTGACGAATTGCACTCTGCTGCAGGTCAGATCAATGTCTCCACTGAAAGGGAAATAAAAGCCTGAATATGTCAAGCTCATCTTCTCATAAACATATTGGTGGAAAGCCTTGGCGGAGGGATTGAATCGAGCCCCGTTCATGCAGCTTCTCCACAGCCTCGGGCATCACGGGGGACCTTGAGGAATGCTACAGGCACGTTTAAGGGCAAAAAAAAGGAGAGTCTTTCTGTAGGCTGGAGAGTTGAGGTCGGCCCGCGATGATTTCACTGCAGTGACGGTCGAAAATTCCCCTCGCTGGTAATTTCACCTTCATTCCCCCCCACACACACCTGACATGGGAAGCCTAGGGAGGGAAAATGAAGGGAGATGAATGTCATTTTGACGTTAAAACGCCTGTTTTAAAACATGACGTTTGAGAAAATTAGTAACACAGTCGCTCATATATGATGCACATTCACATTGATTCACATTACCATTCAAAAGGCTGGGATCGCCTGCCACAGATCAGATGCCTGACAGCACTTTTCTATATTTTAAATGGCCTTTCATGCTTTTAGGTGTAGAAAATCCTCTTTGCAAATAGGTGTTTTCAAAAAAATAAAGTTTTGGTCCGCAACAACAAATTGCTAGAAAAAGGTTCAATCGGACTGATAATGAAAGAAATGATATCTACATTATAAGATGAGTACTCAGTACTCAGTAGGTGAGATCTATCTCCGAACTCAGCCATCATTCAAATCTCAACCACACAAATACGGCATCAAAATAAATTAAGGCCAAGGGGGTGAAAAGTTGGGGGGGCCGCCATTGAGACTGGATCATGAAATATCAGCTGAACATGTCATAAACTGACAAATCACAGTTCAAATCTATTCAGTCTAACCACTGAGTGGATACCTGAGGGCCAAAAGAAACAGGTTCAGAAGATATTTAGAGCCCAGTTGCAACACTGCGGTTCAATAATGATCTGAGGTCACTTAAGCTTTTCTGGGCAACTGATATGCAACAGGATTTGGTAGAAAACAAATAAAACTCAGAGACCGAGTCAGAACATCATAATGTCTGACTGGTGTAATGACTCAGTGCCATAAAATATTTAATTTCCTGTCCTTTCAGCTAAGATTTGAGTGGGTATGTTAGCTCAAAGCATCCTCTGTGCTTTCTAATGGAGGCGCTTTACATTGCGGCTTTCAATAATCACCACTGTCTCAGATATGAGTCATACTGATTTCCAACTACCCATGGGAAGAATGAACATGTAAGAGATCCTTTGTGACTAAAAGCTCTGTTTTTGCTATTCTCTCCATCCATCTCCATCTGCTTCACTCGAATTGCGCTCCTCAACACAAAACACAGATCTGATTGGCTGAGTAGCATCATGTGAAATGACATATGCAGTTGGTCTGTGAGTTTCCTGGGCTGCTAGTGCCATAATAATTTATCAGGTATAGGTCCATGTCTGGGTAGGATGGTGTCTGGGTCTGGATCCGGACAGCTGTCTGTCTATTAGTGTCTCACTTGGCTGGGGATAGGCATCCTTAACAAAGGGTATGTATACTTCTT
Organism: Lagodon rhomboides; assembly: GCA_039737535.1. Lineage (NCBI taxonomy): Eukaryota > Metazoa > Chordata > Actinopteri > Spariformes > Sparidae > Lagodon > Lagodon rhomboides. Next base: position 14,498,451 of record CM077803.1, read on the forward strand.
TCTACATTCTTTCATGTAATGACTGTCGCAAGAAATTCATTTTAAAGGTGCAATATGTAAAAAAATATCAACAGAATGTGAAGAAATACGAGTTTTGATGTTGTGTCAAAGACATAACCTAACATATCTTGTAATACCACTCTGAGCTCCCAGTCCAGACCACTAACTGCACAGCTAAATGGGCTAACTAGCTAACTGCAGCTACAGTACATGCTGTAGCATATTAACTGCCATAGCTGTTAATATGCTGCCCTTTATTGTTTGGAGTATGAATGAGGTGGCCAGTTCTCACATGATGCGCTTTTAAAGAGTTAGATGAGAAGATCGATGCCACTTTCACGTCTATTCAATAAATCTAAGGCTATAGCCAGTAGCCAGCTTGCTAAGCTTAGGCTAGCTATCATAAATAGTAGAAACAGAAGGAAACAGCTAGCCTGACTCCCTCCGAATATAAAATCCCCCTATCAGCACCTCTGATGTTATCTCTAGTTTATTTAGCCGTAAAAACACCTATTTCCTCATTTTACTGAGGGTCATAGTGTCAGTTGCTAGGCAACCAGCGGAGATTCAAGGAAGTTCCCTACCAAGAGAGAGTCGAGGGCAAAACCCACAGTAAAATAGAAAATAGATTAAACATACATTGATATGAATTAGTGAGCTTCAGAGGTGCTGACAGGCAGTCTTTTGGACAGGCTAGCTGTTTCCCTCTGTGTCCACGTCTGATGCTAAGCTATGCTAGCTGGCTGCTGGCTCCTTCTACATACTCAAAAAAGAAAAAGCATGACACTCAAAATGTTCGACTACTGCTTCATCAACACATCTTTTAAACCTGAGCAGTGAGTGTCGCAGAACATGCTGCTTTAAGATCACGTTTTGCTGTTTGAACACCATCATCCCACAACACCTGACGCCTTCCTCCTCTGGCCTGTGAACGGGGCTCGTGCGTTTACTCAACTGAGCTCTACGGCTGACAGAAGGAGCCTCTTGTTTGGAGGCTCGATCGTCCGCTGGCTCAAATAACATGTTTAAAGGATGCGTTAGAGCCAGTCCGCTTTGGGGAGAACCTTGTGCGGGATCAATGCCGGCATGCTGATGAGCTCTGCTCAGGTGTTGCCAGAGGCGCCATGATAATGGCCGGAGCATGCAGAATCATTTCAGGAGCGCTGATGGATCAGGAGGAATTCATGAAACACACATGAAACACCACACGGGCTCATCGTTTGTAACACGGCGCCGTCATGCTCAAAGGTGAGAGGTCAGGCGCCGCGTTCTCCGTCCAGGAAATTAAACGCGGCCATCGTGACTGACCCCCGAGGCTACAGCTCCAGAGGAGCTCAGACGAAGCTCAAACACAAAGAGGCGCTCCACACAGCGTACAGTCCCGCGCTGGATTTCATCACTTTTGAATGCTTTAATATTCAGGATATTGAATAAAAACTTAATTCAGAATTATTTAAAACCATTTAGAATTACATGACAGCAGAGCAGCTAAGTGCTTAGGAAACCCATTTTCTTCTGATGCTAGTGTCTGGTTTGTGTTGAGATTTGCCCAATCAGAGTCCCTCCCCATCCACTCTGCCCCAGTTCTCGAACAGTCCCCATCTGGTTTGACAATCTGTTTTGATGGAAATCAGTTGTTTTTTTCCGCTCCTCTCTCATCTCCGCTCGCTGCTCTTGCGGTTTTTTCACTTGAAGTTTCCCTGCGATCACGGCTCAGACGCTTCAGACGAAACTTGGGCACGATCACAGCCTCTGCGGCGTCGCTAACCAGTGCCTCGCAGTGCTCGCCTGCCCCGCGGGAATACGGCCTTGTACAATGGGATGCCTTAAATTTCACCTAAAATAGGGCTGGGAGATTATTGGGATGGAAATGTAAGTAGTAGGTCTCCGTGCCATCGAAAAAGGAGGCTTTTTTCCCCTCTTTTACCATCTGTTAATTTATAAAAATCTTGATTTCTTTTTTTTTTTCATGGGCCGCTTCATCTTATTCATCTTCCAAGACCATTAGTCAGGCTAATGGTCTTGTAGATCTTTGTAGGAGCTGGATGATGTGTGGCTTTTTTATTTAATCGCACTTACTCTGAAATGCAGATGGTCTTTATTGTTCTCTTGAGTGTTTAAGCGATCGACAAGTTAGCTCCTGGAAACGATTTTAAATCCTCCCTTATTTGGAGAACTGAACATAAAGTAAAGGTAATTGTAGTTTTGGGGGGAAGAAATTTGAATCAGAAGAGAAAGATCTTCTCTGACCAAAAAGACAAACTCTCTTTGTTTTTATACAAATAACTGAATAAGCAAACTGACCTTAAAGGACAACACAGCTTCATACTGTTTTGTTTATATGTGGCGGACCCTGCCACCTTTCTAGCTTCAAACAGTGTTCTTGGCACCTTATTTTCCTCTGAGAACTAAAAAAAAAATCAATATTCCTGACTTTGTATCATCACCTCTTTAATACTGTAAATATAAAAATTCGGAGTGTGACTCTCGTCTCCAAAACTACACAGTGCCCCTTTACAGAAACAAGGTGAAATGATGAAAACACTAAAGCTGAGCAGTTGCTCATTTTCTCCCTGAATTATCCAAATCTGTTTACTTTCAATACAAAACGAACGCTGGAGGAATATGAAGGTTAAGCCAATGTGCCGAGCAAAAGAGAGAGAGAGAGAGAGAGAGGGGAAAAAAAGGCGCTCAATTTCAGCAGGCAGGAAAGTTTTTATCAGCTCTGCATACCTTTGGATGTCAGTGTTGAAAGAGTAAACACAGTTAAGAGAGTCAGCAAGAAAACAAGAGAGGGGAGTCGACTCCCCCTCATCGCCCCTCCCTCGCCCATCTCGGCGGAATAACTGTGACTACCATCACAAACTCCGTCTCTGTCAACAACTGCCAATGCATCTTCAGACGGTAAATCGTGATCAACGTAGAGAGAGACTCTACCCAGGCAGAGATGGCGAGGAAGCAGAAGAAACAGTGTCTTTTTTATTTATTTATTCCTTTTTTTTTTTTTCTCCATCATGCCGCGGCATTGTGAATGTTCTTTTGTGTCCTGCTTTCCTACTCCCGCCTTTTATGCTGCAAAGTTTTTTGGAGTGTTTTTAAATGCAAAGGTGGTGTGCTTTTTTTTTCTTCTACTCCCCAAGTGCATTCCCATCCCAAAACACTCTCTGTATCCGTCTCTCCCTCTCTCTTCTTTCACCCTACACTTCTTGATTTTTCCATCTCCCACAGGTTCACCGGATGATACCGCTGCCTCGACGTTCTGTTTCTTCCCTCCTTCCCATCTCTGCACATATACATTTTTTTGTGTGGGGGGGGGGGTTTGGGCTCTGGCTCTATTTAAAAAGAGGTTTTTCAACAGGCAAGTGGTTGCACCTTTCCTGACTTTCATCCAGCTGTACGCCGAGACAGTCTCAACAATCTACAGCTGTTGAACCCACTCACACGCGGGCCATCTACACATGTGTGCAAAGACAATCGAAAACCCCTCTCCAGTAGCGTATTTCTGGCTTTTTTTTTTTTGTGCCAATGCTTTTTAAACATCTGAAGGCGAGGAAAGCCTTTAGTCACTTCTAGCCTCCTTAAAGCTGTCGCACGCTGCGGAACAGAGGGATAACGCAGCGCACATGAACCTTGAAACATGTCCTACATCAAGAGATCCGACTGTTCTGTTCGGCGTTGAACCCCCTTTAGATTCTCAGAACACAGTAAAACTGTTCAGTTAGCGGTGGGCAGGGAGGAATGAAAAAAGGGCGCGCTTGATCCGTGTTTCGGCAGTGTGGGCTGTGTTTAATCCGTGTCACAGACTACACAAGAATCCTGTTCAAAACCAATTCAAAATGGTAGGATTTATATATATATATATATATATATATATATATACATATATAAAAAAGGGTGGCGCTTAACCTGTCCCCACCCCCTTTTTTTCCTTCCTCCACTGTGCATCCTCCCTCGTGGGTTGTCCCAGGTGTTCCTGCATTTGTGCGATTTAATAATTAAAAAAATAAATAAAAAAATAAAAATAGCGCAGGGGAAGAAAGGGAGTCCTCGTGGCCACTCCCCGCACCCTCAGGCTGCTCCTCGTCTTTTATCTCGGATTGTACTTCCTTTGCTCCACAATGCGTGTGATGCTATTCTTTACTTCTCTGCTGTATGGGCTGTTTCTGTTCGACTAACAACGGTCCCCTGGTGAATCAAATCAGGAGATTATAAGAACATTCAAACGGACCAAATTGGCTTCCAGGAGAGCTTAAATCAATCTAAACTTAAAAATTGCAAGAGAACGAAGCCTTTGGGATATTTGTGGAAAAAAGGGAGGAGGGAGATCTAGACAGGGGAGGAGGGGTGGCGGCGGCGACGACGGCGGAGGAGGAAGTGGAGGAGGAGGAGGAGGAGGAGGAGGAAGGGAGGGTGAGAGTAAACCGAGGCTGTTTTTGGGTAATACGAGCGTGAAATGCCACAGCATCAATTACTGAATGATTGAGGGCAATCTGACTGTGTTTGCTGCCATTCAGCAGGAGAGAGGAGGATATAATGGATAAACAGTGATTATGCCAAGTCCAGATTGGGAACATTCGTATTTACAGTGTGACACTGGGACAACAACAGCTGTATTAACTGCCTGTCATTTATGCAATACGTATTACAGAGCGGCGTGTCTCCCGTTACCTACACAATACAGCAAATCCTGACTGCAGAGGCTGATAGATTCATCGCATTATGCTCAGCTCAATGAGTGCGATGTTGACTTATCTTCTCCGAGGGGCTAACTAATTGACCTGTGTGCCACACTGCTGCAGCGAGTCGCGCTTTTAATACGCCGTCTGTCATTGGGGAAGTGACGCTTTAAAAACCTGCCTCATTTCTGCCTGAAACCCTGAAAGGACAGCTTTCATCTGCCAGGAGCCGAACCTGCTCCAACCCGCCTCTGTCTCCCTCTGTTTCTGTCTTTGTCTCCCTCTCTGTCGAACCCACCACCCCCTGCTTAGTAAAGCTTGCTAAGTGATAGGCCATGGCAGGGGCTTCTTCGTTCAAAAGACGGGCGCATCATTAGGGAGCTGGAGAGTGCAGTTCCTGCCCCCAGGGGAGGGATGACAGTCCGTCACCGCCCTGGGGCTTACCTCACTTTGGACTATGGAAATCAAAGGTGGTGCCGTGAAATTTGAATAGAATGGGATGAAATACTCGCATTGCTTTTTTTTTTTTTTTTCCTCCGAAGTCCAGTATTAATTCAACTGTTGGAGGAGAGGTGAAAGAAAAAAACGCTGAGAGCGTTTTGAAGTGGTAATGATTAATTATTGAGCGAAGGCCGGGCCACTTCACAGTGGAAGCGTGTTTTTGAGGCGAGCAAATAAATGAAATTTGAGTAAATGAGAAAGAATGCCGGCGCCGCAGTCGAACAAACGTGGCTACGGAGGTGTAAATACACTGAAGAACCTATTTTGTCGACACGCTCTCAATTCGGCGCGTCAAAGTGGAAGAGTTCTCCTTTGGAAAAATCAACGAAGCCTTTTGATTTCGTCTTTTGAGGATTGCCTTGAGTTAGCGCGGTTCAGCATCTTTGTGCCTCTCTGTGGTAACCTTGTTCTGTCACCGCCGTAGTTTTGCTCAAGCTTCTGTAAGGTACAGTGCTGATCTGCCGCTATTCATGCCAAACAAAGAATCTTGTTTTTGTTTTTTTTGTATTGAACTGCAGCACCACAGAGAGCGCGAGTTTGGATCACAGACCTTGAATCACTTTGCTATCGTGTGGCTCCCATCACTCCAATTACTCAAAGCACTCGCTGAAGAGGCTCATACATATGCAAATATGTTTGATATGAGAATGTAAGTGCATGTATCGGTGACACTTTGCAATAAAAGTGCACAAAGTAGATAGCTTAGCAAATAACGCAACATATGTTAATATTACTGTCGATGCGACGACTTCCTCTTAATTTCTGCACTCTCTCTCGTTTGGGCTGCGTATGAGCCAATGGTGCATTCACAGTTAGTACTCAGGCTGCTTGACAGCTTGATAAGATGATGCTTTTAATTTGAGCAGACACATTAATGGTAAGCAATGGTGAGGAAATCTTAAAGGGGCGCTACGTAGTGTCTGGAAAGAAATTTTAAGATCATCATCGATGATGCCTAAACAAACTGATCTTAAAAGACGACACAATTTCATACTGTTTTACTTTGTTTATATGTGGCGGACCCTGCCACCTTTCTAGCTTCAAACAGTGTTCTGGGGACCTTATTTTCCTCTGAGAGCAGCTTGTTTATTCAGTTATGTACAAAATACATATTTATGACTTTGTATTATTACCTCATTAATATTGTAAATATTACAATTTCTCCAAAACTACATGGTGCCCCTCTAAAGTGACAAGACATTCCTAGAGGTTTCAGTGTGATTCACCACTTCAAGTGCGAGCATGTGAGCTCTACAGACAGAAAGGCAAACCTTTCTTCTTGTTTATGTGCTTTTTAACACCTAATTACACATGTCGTCTCTGCAGCTACTGTTAAATAAGCACAGATGCCTGTGAAGACAGGTGGCAGGAGGAGATTCAGTTTTTTATTGTCAACAAGTCTCCCAGAGAGTCCAGAACCAACAATGATTTGATATTAGTAACAGCTGCCTGAGCAACCGAAGCCTTAAAAAACAAATCGGTGACCCACTCACTCACCAGTGAAGTAAACATATACTTATCCTTGAAAAAAAAAAAAGTCAAGTAGTTTAATTAGTCAAAGAGGACTAATGGAACTACTTTTATTTTCTTATGTCAAAGGAGACACATTTGAGTAAATCATGCGTTGCTGCTAGTTATGCGAATAATAATTGATTTAGCATGGCTGCTCTGTTGTTGTTAGCAGCGCTGACTCGGGCGTGTGTGAGCTGACCAATGAGAGCAGACTTGGTGGTCAGGAGGGCCAGGAGCTCAGACAGAGGGGGAATACAGAGCTGCAGCACAAGACAGCATGAGGGAACTGATGTGTTTGTTGAACATTAAAGCATGTCCAAAATTAAATTATGAACCTGAAAGTAAGCATTATATGTGTCCTTTAAGAAAAACTTATGCTGGATAGCCTCAATTTCTAACCGATTTATGAATTTGTGCTTGGCTCATTTAGTGCTTTTTAAGTTCTGTAAAGAAAAGTATATATTTCACTGTGGACATTAACAGGTTAAGAAAAATATTCTGTGGACTTCACAGATCTGTTTGATTAACATAACACAGTGTTAAACACAATATTCTAACCGACTCTAATTTGTTATTTTTGACTACATTATCCTTAATTTAAAGTTAATCTGAGAATACTTCTTAGTTCCTCATTATTAGCATAATATAATTACCAAGTCTGTGCACTCAGACTCAGACCTTTATCTTAAATGTGTGCATACCAGCAGTCCACGGCCGCCTACAATCATATGCAAACATGGTAATTTAGCAAGGTGTGCGGCGGTACACAGACAGCAGGCATACGGGATGAAGGTAGCTCTCCTGCACCACTGTCTCTTGATTTAAAACATTATTCTGTAGAACAGTGGGGATTAAAGGACCCCCCGCGGTGCGATCCATTTTGGCTCCTGGACAGAAATATGCTATCTGGGCGGCGTTCTGCCTGCCTATACACAGGGGAGTCTTTGTCAATGCTAATTGGCCAACCTACCGACCAGTGAAGAGGAACACAGCTTTCCAAACACATCACGCCTTGTTTGTTATTGAGTAAATCCAAACGGTGCCGTGCCTGTGGCAACGCGGAAGCCACCGGCAGCCCCAGGATCTAACAGGGGAGTTTAACCTGTAATTTGGTGCCTACATGCGGCACACTGGTCATGGGGGAAGTCGTCAGTTCGCTGATTGCGGGACGTAGAGAGAGAAATCTCCGACCGGCTCATCCTCCCCGGCACTAATAGCAAAATCTCAATTCCCTGACACTCAATTCATCTCAATTTATTGTATGTTGTTTCCATGGAGAACCTATTAGCACATTAGCTGTGTGCTCATTCTAGCTGCCACAAATCACAGTGAGAAATAGATTCCTCTCAACCGTCCTCTGGTAACCACTGTAGATGTCGGAAGCTGCCGGTTGGTGATAAGATGGCAAATGCCCCCATATAATGTGTAGCGCTTCTTTCTGTGGCATTTTGCCTCCTCCTGTTGTCTCGCCTCTCTTATTAACATGCACTTAAATTCCCTTTGTTCTCTCAAGTGCTCATTAAAGAATTCAGTGCCTTCTGATGTCTATAGTTTTACATAATTAGAACCCAAGAGGGTTCCACATGTGCACTAAAGTTCTCCATTTGTTTTACTCTGCATTAGAGGAGCAATTTGTTTAATTTCTCTGGAGTTTAACCTTGCTGACTGTGATGGAAAAGCACCTGCAAATCTTGCGTTCAGTCAGATCACTGGTGAGAAAACAGCAACACTTGCGAGCGTTGTGTTCCTGTAGCGTCTGCAAGATGTTACATGTTCACAGCAGTTTTATACATCATGTTTATGGAAAGTGTCAGATTATTGAAAGCATTAAATTCTGTGTTTTCAATCTTTATGTATAAGTAGTTCATTATTATGACACGTTATGAAATATTATGAGTTGTACGTTAGGTTTTTAATAATATGCAGTTTTTATTAAAAAAGATATATCTGTCTTTATGGTGGAACACATTTACTGGACCTTTGAGATAAGTTGACTGGGTTCGTATTTTTTTTTCATCCATCCTTAAACAATGTAAGCTGTTGTCAGCTGAAAACCTTGTGTCTCCAAAATGTTAAAGGGAAACCTATTATGCTTCACTGTTTTAGGTTTAATTCCTGTAAAAGATCTTAAAGGTTCAAAAGCTTTAAGGCAGCATCAACGTAAGCTCCTTTCTCCCACAGAAAACACTGCCCCTGAAACGTCTCGTCAACAGTCCTGCTAATTATGTGACTTTGTGACATCATACTATGTCACAGAATCACTCGTTTGCATTGTGGCTAGTTTGAAAACATAATATCTGACTTAGCACAGCTGCTCTGTTGTGGTTAGCGGTTCTGGCTCAGGCGTGTGTGAGCTGACCAACCAGAGCAGACTGGGTATTCAGTAGGCGGGGCTTAAAGAGACAGGAGCTCAAACAGAGCATTTCAGACAGAGGGGGAAAAGACAGTATGAGAAAACTGATGTGTTTTTTGAGCACAAAAGCATGTAAACCTATTCTAGTAGTAACCCAGAATAAAAGTAGGAACCTGAAAATGAGCGGAACATGTCTCCTTTAAAGGCATTGGTTGATATTTTGGTAAATATGCTTTTATATTTGTTTTTGTTTTTTTCTGAGAGTTAATTGAGAACATCATTACCACTCTCCCTCTCTTAGCTTAGCTTAGCACAAGGACTGGAAACAGGAGGAAAACCGCTAGCCTATCTTTGCCCATAGAGCTTTGTAAACGTTACTAAATAACATGTGCTGGGCTGTCTCTAGACTTATTGAAGTAACTTCCTGGAGTCTTTGTCGGTTTGTTCCTCTAACTTTGAACAGAGTCAGGCTAGCTGCTCCCCCTCCTTTCCGAGTTTTTATGTTAAGCTAAGCTAACCAGCTGCTGACTCCAGCAACATATTTACACACACGACAAGAGGCATCAATCTTCTCATCTATATCTTCCACCATGTAATTGAATATAAAATGGCCTCCGTCATGCACCCTCCCGTTGACTCACCCCTGTGCAGCACCACCACAGGATGTCACCACAGACCCTGAGTCATACTTCGTCCAGCTGCCAGGTCTTTTGTGCAATGAAGGGAGCTGGAAACCCGGCAGATATGTCCCCGAGGAGCCTTCGTTTCCTAAGCCAATATTGCCGACTTTCTCCTTGTAAACACTCATCCAGGAGACGAAAAGAAAGGAGGTTTATTCTCCATCCTCCTCTCCTCTCCTCTCTTCTCCTCTCCTCTCCTCATGATTCTGCTACGGGACTGGAAGAAAAACATTTGGCAATGTTTGCCATACTACCACCAGTGCCAACAAGAGAGACAAGGACAGAGAATTTATTCAAAGCCATGCCCCCCTCAGCATCTTGTCCCTTTTTTTCTTTGCCACGATTTTTCCACCGAAGATCCAAAACGCCGAAGCCCTTTGAGCCCCCCTCCTTGTTTTACAGCTGCATGAGGCTAAGGGTGAAAGCAATACATGTGTGCCTGTGTGTTTTTTTTATGTGCGGTCAGGCTCGAGTACACACAGTTTGACTGTAGTTTGTGTATGTCGGGGGGTACGGAGAATGTGAGGTGGGGAGGGCTTGATGTGGTGTTCCAAAGTGAGTGGCCCGCCGAGGAAAACAATAAAGCACGAATGACAGGAACAGATGGCCCTCTTTATTGTCCCCTGAAATGCAAACACTGAATATCTTTGCTTGGTGGGTGGCGTTATTATATATTTATTTTCTCCCTCCTGTCCCTCTCCCTGCTAATAGCACTGGTGGCTGGCACCCACCCACATTTAAGACTAAAAGGCCTGATAAAGGGTTGGAGCCAGATGCTTATTATTGGTTGCTCGAGATTTAATGGGCAGAGACACAGAACAGAGATGACAAGGGGTGGCATAACTGTCCAAGCAGTTGCGTAAGAGAGCACTACAGTTAGGGGCAAAAAATGTCCTAAAAGTGACAGGACAACATCGGAGCAAATGTACCTTGCACACTATTTACTTTATGAAAAATGAGGGTGGTGCGGTCCAAAACTCACTGTTTACTTCGGGGACTGGGTATGAAGAAAAGATTTTTGGATGTATGTCAGCTATAATATCTGGTTTCGCTTTGCATCCATCCGAGCAATGCTTGGCTTCAAAAACATCCCCTCCTCTATATTCACTTCAGTTGACCACCTGATGTGTGTTTGAGGCTGCTACAGTGCAATCAAAAAAGGTATCTAACCGGGCGTACACCAAAGGGACAAAAAAACCTTCTGTGCTTCTCCCTGTGAAGGTGGCGCCTGACAACGGCGGTGGGGAGACTGGACGTGTTTGCGGTCTCTTGTGTTTTGTGCTGCGCTAAAAGGACAGTCATTGTCTGGTTGCGAAAATCGCCATTGCAAAAGTTTTAACATGCGGACATCAGACAGTGACACATTTTCACACTGAATTACACAAAGACATGTGTGGGTTTGAATTTCCACGTGCGGAAACAGAAGGTGGCGCGTGAAACCACGTGAGATTTGCCTCTTCCCGTATGAATTCCACATTTTCACGTGCATGACGTCACACATGGGAGGCAAAATATCTCATATAAGAGGTAATAACTCGTAATATGTGTGTAATAAAGATTTTCACATTCCAAAATAAAATCATGTCACATATGAAACAGCAGTTCATTTGGGTATCACACAGTAGACGGTGTGTGGATGGTGGGCAAATTTGACACCGGAGAGAGCAGGGTTTGCATTATTCGTTCTGCAAATGCACTTTGGTTCAGGTTGGTGACAGATATTAAACTAAGACCGCTATCTTTCCTTAACCCCTAACCAGGTACAGCGAGTGCCAAAACATAACCAGAGCGACCTTGACCTTGACTGACACTAGGGAAGGACGTTCACATTCTAAAGGGATTAGTGTTGTTGCAACGTGCAGCCTTACCACCAGGTATCACCAAATCCTCCACGCTGGACCTAAAATCTGTCATTCTTTACATTTTTCTTTAAATTAAATAATAGTTTACTGTAAGACTTTAGTGGTACTCCATACGATAATTGAGAAAGGGAGGGTTGGTCTGTTTAGTATAAGCGCCCGTGCCTTTTCCCCCCTCGCAGTTTACTCAAATGTGGAACCTTTAATATCGGCAGAAGCTTCGGTTGACATCTGCAGCATCAAAAAAAGAAAAAGAAAAAATTGGTTCATCTCTTTATGTAATATGAACCATGTACTGTACATCCACCTCTAAATGATTCTGTAATTGAAACAATTACCGACAGCTTTAATTTGGATTAGGGAGATACAAGTCTAAGCTCTTCATTACGGAGTCTTTTGCAGAGATAACTTCCCTTTTTTCGCTCTACATGAAATGAGGATCCTGGTGATATTCAGCCGAGCAGAGTTCAGAAAAAGACATAAATACTTTGCTGAAGCTCTGCCCTCTCGCTGCTCTTTGTTAAATCATTACCTCATTTGTCTCTCTTACTCCTCCTTGCCCCTAACTCATTCCTCTTCCCCCCTCTCCAACTTTCGCTCGTCTGTTTCGCATGACAACCTCTCTCCCTCTGCCCGGCTCTGGATTTCTCTCCTCCTCCACCATCTCTTATCTCACGCCAACTCTCCCCCTCTTATCTCTCTCATTGCCCCCTTCTCCATTTCCTACCTCTCTTTCTCGTCCCTCCCCCTCGTTCGACACCTTCCCCTGCTCGCTCTCTCTCGACCGTAATACAGCGGCGGCCGCCCCGGTTTTTCGCTGGGTTCATCGCTCCTCTCCCTGATAATTCCCCTGTATTAACTGGCTGGAGTTATTACCCGTTATATGAGATGTCTATGTTGAGAGGGCTTTATGAGATCCTGGTCCCTGTGGATAAGATGATGGAGTTGGTGAGTGCTGTCATCCCCCAGCCGTATAATGGCATCAGTTGGGAAATACACAATGCCATGGATTATTGATAGAGCCATATCTGCACTTCTGCTGACAAATTCCTGGCCTGGGTTGGAGGGGCACATAATCCTGAAGAATATCTCTGCTAATATGGCCGCCTCCATGCGGTAACACCTCTGCTCTCTTTGGGGTACTTTGGTTTTTCTCTCCTCCCCGGTGACGAGCCATCAAGCATTTCCCGGCGATTCAAATGAGAGGGTGAAGATTTATTCCAACAATAGGCTCTCCCACACCGTCTCACACTGAAATAAGCATCGCCCGACGGAGGAGACGAGTCCAAGATGGCACGAAAAAACATGATTATGTTTTACGAGAGGGGGCAGGAAGGGGTGCGATCGAACGGGGAGGACATGAAAACAGCTCTTAGGCTCGCACAGGTGTATTCCGATAAATGAGAAAAATACCTCCTCTCATTAGCAGTTCACCACCCGTCAAAACAAGTAGCTAAGAGAGAAGGTAAACAATGCCGAACCCCACCCTCCCCCCCTATAAATAGAGTGTAGTAACTCCCCTGGCTCTCATTACATGCCTCCTCCCTCTCTATTCCTCAATCTGTCTCATGCGCTGTGCTGGGATTCGGGCTCAACAGCGTTTAGCCGGCGTGAAGACCACAGGCTGCAAATTCTCAGTTATGGCCTTGATTTCTGATCCCAGATGCAAGGATCCCGCTCGCAGACGTGTGGGGGAAGCGAGAGACAATAACTGATCAAATGCGAGCGGTTAACGAGGCCGCCCAGGGACGCCGCGAGCCTCTATAAAAAAAAAAAAAACGGCCTCCTCAGATGGTCGGAGGACGCATCGCGGTGCACGCCTTTCCAACGCCCCCCGACCGAACTAGCCGCGCACACGTTTGCGTGTTTGTTTGAGAAATTTGTATGCAAATGACCCCAAACGAGGCTCGTCGTCGCGGATTGCTCTTCGCGGCTCATCTCGAGACTCGAGCCTCAGTAGCCATGTTGCTTTTCAGAGGAATATGAAATTACTATCACATTGAGGGAAATCAAAGTCTTGTTCTGCTGCAGTCCTCTGGGCAGCATTGTGCAGTATTGCTTTGGAAACGGGCCTAATTGGTATGTGTGGGCCAAACTCACCCCAGCGCCTGAAACTAGCTGGCTTCATGTTCACAACAATTGGATTTGGAATAGCTGCCCTAGATTGTTTGTGTTTCGCAGTTAGGGTGTGTGCATGCAACATCAAGAGCGCAGAGCTAATCCCAGCCTCTCCTCTGTCCGTCATATTAGAATTCATGACTCTTGTAATTGCTTGAAGTCTATTGTGGCGTCAAGCATGTATTTTCTTTCTGCCTTTAAAAAAAAAGGCAGCGGGTGGCCGCGGCCTATTGAAGAGAAGTGGAGGGATTTGAGCCGAACAATTAGTGGCAGCATCCATCTGACGGAGCACATTTCTGCCTGTTAGCTCAGTGTATGGCCTGGCAGTGCACCAGGAAGCGGAGGGGGAAAAAAAAAAAGGGACATTAAGTCACCTATAATTTGCTTTCCCACAGTCAGGACGTGAAACAGACACATGACAGCTTAGTGATTCATCAAGTCCGTGCCTGCCGAGCGATGATTGGCTCTGGCGTGGGGCTCGCCTCCGCCGTGCACCGCGGAGCGCGCGGGTCAAAAACCTGCGATGTTGTGCACTAAAGCGGCCATTAACCTAATATCTCGCCTTGAAATATGGGGGCAGGGACTCCCAGCTTTGCATGTGTCCGCATTCTTTGGTCTCAACACAACCTCAGCGTTAAGGGGGGGGGGCGTGTTGAGTGAAAGCTCCCCTACCTGCCTCTCACCTCTCATTGGAGGCCATAAAAGCACAATGTGTTAATAATTCGGGGAGCATATTAACTCTCATTCTGTTGTTCAGCAAAACCCTAAGCACTGCTGGTAATGTGCACTGTGCTCACCTCCAACATGGAGGTTTGCCGAATTAGCTTGCGCCAGTAAGTTTTTTCCTCCCAAACGCACCATGGTGCAATATAGGGAGGGGGAGAATGTGATTACAAACAGTAAGTTATTGCCTCGGGCACAATTAAAACTTTGCAGACGCGCATTCCTGATTGCAAACTGAATCAGGTATGGTGTTGGTGGGGCATGTTGCTTGTTAATTGGTTAATTACGGAGCAGGAAGGCTTGCTATACAAGTATTAACTGGGAAATCTGCTCTACATTTCCTGCCAGTCCCACATGTGAAGCAGACACCGGGGCAGCCCCTCGACTAAAAATAAGCTCATCAGCAATTTGGAGCTGTGTGGGCTGTCTCTCATCATGATGGAGGAGCTTTCACAAACGGGCGCCCCGCTCGCTCGCTCGCTCGCTCGCACACCACAATGCTCTCCCTCCGAACCTGCAATCTCGCTCGACGTATTTGTTGCCATAGGAGCGGCGATTGCGGTTGCGTTCGGAGTCAGAGAGAGGACGCCTTCATTTGCGTAATTAGGCGAAAAATGATAATAGTTGCACGCAAGTCTCGTCGGGATGTTTCTGCAGTGGGAGGTTTGAGATGCATCTCGGAAATGATTGGAGGTTATTTCTTGTTATGAAGCTGTTCTCTGCAAGATAAGGACTAAATCTGGTTAACCACGGACTGGCCCGGGGACTGTGAAGTGCACAGCACCAATGACTTAACACCATGACTTGCAGGTGTATTGCTTCATGCCACATGTTTCTGACAAAGTCGGGGGAAAAAACAGCCCACGGCACAGACTCGCCACAAGGACAGCCTGCATACACACACACACACACACACACACACACATAGGCCCACATGCACACCTCATACCTCTGGAGGAAATGTTGCGATTTCTTAGTCAATGCCCTCAACGCCACCAATCCTACAGGTCTTACTCAGAGCCAGTGTTCACTGTTGCTTGAATAAATCAGAAGTGTTTTCTGACTGCAACTGCATTTGGCTTTGATTAAAGCAAAGCCACAGGCTAAAAGCTGTCCACATCCCTTTATGAGCATGCTTTTCTGACCTTTCTGTTCAGCGAGTCTTCTTAGGACTGAGGACTTGACACAACATGACATGTTGCCAGGTCAGTAAACATGGTGTTGCTGGAGATGAAACAGCAGCGAGCAGAAAAACAAATTGGAGATCTGGTGCACGCTTTGATTTTCTCCTCATCCATTATGTACAGCCGATGTTTTTGATTGAGACGACGCGTGGGCGTTGTAAATAGTGGATTTATTATAGGTCATTACTAATCTGACTGGAAATCATTGCGAAACAGAGCCACAATCTGGTTTCTGTTGTTTGAAGTTGGTTAATTCTTCCCGATGCGAGGATGGAGGTGACATCTAAGTCTCGTACTATTTCGATTTTTCTTCTTCTTTTTTTTTTTTAAGGCTTTAATTTCTGAGTCATAGCTTTTTTTATTCATGCACCTGCTCACAAATTAAGGGAAAATATTAGTATAATGAGTCAATTTTTAACCGCATTAAAGCATGTCAAACACATCCTGCACCTCAGCTTTGTGGCATATTTTAGCATTATTAAGTGAAAGAACGAGGTCTTTTGTGTCAATAACATGGTTTGTACTCGTCATAATAATGTTCAGGAGATATTTTTGTTTTTTTTTCTTCTCAGCAGGCTTCAGCACTTTCTGTGTTTATCCATTTGTGGTTTGAAGTGTGCATATAAATAGGTCACTGGAACCTACACTCTTTCATAAGTGGGTCAAAGATGATCGATATTAGAATAATAGATTATGTAATTATGTATTTGACTTCCTCGTCAGCATTATTCTATGTCTTTTAAATTGTTATTTGTCATTTCACCGTTTAAATTATGCAATATTGGCGTCTCTGCTACTGAGCTAGCACACTAAGCTACTTAGTTACTGTGTGGTGACAGTTCATCTAATGTTAGCTGGCTATAAATCAGCCCTTATGAAATGTCACATGTGAACTGGACACTTTCAACTTGAGAAATGGTACCTGTCTGAATTACATTTGATGAGTTAGTTTAATTAGTTTATGTGTGGCTTCGTTTCGCATGTGGGTTAAACGTGATAAGCAAGAATTGTTCTCGTGTTTTTTAACAGGACGTGCATGTGGGTTATTTTGTAACCCACTCATGAAAAATTTGGAGTGGCAATACAAATGTTTACCTTTCCTTAAAGTAGATGAGTTTAAAAAAAAATTAAAATGTCACCAAAAACACAAATACAACAGCAAAAACAGCCATGTTACAGCCACGGTCCACCTTTGTATCTAAGACTCAACCAAAATGTAAAGATAACACTGAAAAAATAGGATTTTTGCATGTTTTTGTTGTCTTCCACTGTGATCATTGCTGAATAATTACAGTAGATCATATTATATTTCATGGATGCTCCCCTTGTACTGATAGTTTTTCTTAAAAAAATGAACAAAAGTTTAAATTCAAATCATCTACTGTTTCATCCACTGCAAATATTTCCTCTCATTTTAATAATATAATGCCAAATAACTGTGACTTTATCGTTCCCAGCATGGATTCACAGAACAACGCCCTCGCAAGGATGTGCGTCCCCCCCCTCTAACACAAGTAAACACTTGTCACTGTCTCATTTAAGTGAGATTACAATGAAACAGATCAGTGATTGCTAGTAAATGATCAACCTATCTGGTGTAACATCTGTTTACATGGCATTATTTCACATCTGCCTGTATTGTGAGATTAGTGATGGATTTAAGGTTAATGAGGCATGGCAACAGAGAATGAGCAGCCTGTAATGAATAGGTAGGTCTGACTGTTAAATGTACTGAGAGGGCTGTAGTACAGATTTATGTCGGGGACAGAGATGGACGGGCTGTCTGGTGTTGGCAAATACTTGGATCTAGATGTTGGCAGCCGGACAGTTTATAATACTCGTGAGCAAGCGGATTAATACTATAGCCCCTCCAACACTCCCTCTTCTGCCTCAGCAGTCAGCTACTGAGTATTATCTCTACATTAAACCAACTAACAACCACAAAGCTTCTGTTTCTGTTCTACGTAACTAAAGAAGAGGAGTCCCTCTCCACCTCGAACAACAGTTCCTCAGCTGATCCCGGTCGTGACAATGTCTCTGCCAACCGGTCTACAGTCTGGCAATGTCATCCGCTGGCCCACCAAGTCCAGGGTTGCACAGGTATGCCAAGATGCCCACAGCCCACACGATCCTCTTATCCATCGCCAGCTCGGTTGGATGAGGTAAAACTGCTGTTATTTCACTAAAACAAGCCTGGAGGTGTTGTTGAACAAAAAAAAAAACCCAAAAAACTAAAAAGGTAAAAAGATGCTTTGCAGTGAATGATAAGAATATGCAATTTTCTTTTGGCAGTGTACACATAGCTTGAATCCACAGTGGAAGTGGTTAATATTTGCACAATAAGCTCTTGTTCAGGATATGTTTAGCAAATGTAATTACTAAGCCCGTACTATAAGGTAAATACACACAGTAGTGTGGTGTTAGATGATCATACTTATTGTTTTTAAAATAGAAAAAAATAGATAGGTGAAGGCGCCCCATTGGATATGCACCCATTGGTAAACAAAAAGCATAAAAATATGACAAAGTGCCTCCTAGTATGCCCTTCCAGTGGATAAATGTATCATGACTTTCTACGTACTTGAGCCCCATCACATACAGCTGGTCGCCCCCCACCCCCCCTTTTTTTTTCGACTTTGCCCCTCTAAATCCCACCACTGCCATGTTAGCAAAACTGACCTCTTTCCCATGATTTTTCCCACGGCAAAAAAAGGCATAAACACAGTGAGGGTGCCCGCATGTTCGAAAAAAGCTATAAAAAATGCTCCTTCGGTAAATAAAAGACGACAGTGCCCTTTAGGATGCCCTTACAGTGGACAAAACGTGTACAGACCCCACGAGTCCACCACTGCCATGTTAGCAAAAATGACCTCTTTCTTATTTATGATTAGGATTATTTTTTTGCCCCATCTGGTGCCCCTGTGTTCGAGAAAAAAGAAGAAAAAAAGCTTGCCCTCCTGGAAGCCCCTATGGTGGTATGACAATGTGCCCTCTTGGGTATAAATAAATCGCCGCTTTCTGCTCGCTGGTGCCCCGCTGCATTCATGCGGTGCCCCTTTTTATTTTTTACGCCCCTGCCCCTCAGAGATCGTGAGCCCGCCGCTGCCGTTCAAGCAGAAATGACCTCCTTCTTATGATGTTACTCAAGCAAAAAAAGGTCTAAACATAGCCGGTTGGGCTGAAAAGGCTGTCAGATGAGTAAGTGCGTTATTCTATCAGCGCGGTGTGACTGCAGTTAGAGGGAGTATTGGCTGGGGTCTCCAGGTTTTGGGATTCAAACGTTATCCTCAATTATAAACCCTGCACAATTACAGTCTTGTACACAGTTTTGTTTCCTGATTCCCTCTCCCCCTCACACACTCTTAATCACCACGCTGCCACCGCCACAACAACAAAATCTTAAGCCTGAAATCACACAACCCACACAGGGTGCTATCATCAGATAAAAAGCATTGGATGATGTGAAGTAATTTATTATGGCACTTGCTCATACTGGCACAGAGGGTTACATCATTGGCAGCGTGAACCGGTGCCTCGCAGCTAATATCCTGTAGATTGATGGGATATTTTCTCCATGTCTGTCTCTGCCTTTGCTGCCTTGCCTTAACAATGCCAAGAGGGTATAGACTGTTGAGATTTGTGCAGAGAACAAATCATGCTGTTGTTCCAGTATTGTTTGACAAACATCCAACAACTCGGGGTGGATTGACTCAGACTTGCATATCATTCTGCGGTTTTTTGGAGACTAAATGGAAAGTGCCAGGGGTGAAGTCGAGGCAGAGGGCGCCATGAATGGGCAAACTGATTTAACAAGCACAGGACAGACAGATGGTGTAGCGGAACAAAAACACAGGGAGAGAGAAAAAAAAAAAAAGGAAAAAAAGAAGAGACAACAAAAAAAAAGGTAATAAGAGCGAGAAGGCCCACATCAGAGGAAAAGAATGGCAGAGAATCCCCCTGGTGAAAAGTTGTTGTGCACCACGGTTCTCAGATCTCTCGTCCAGAAAACATCTTCAAATACAACAGGAATAGCAACAACACGACAGTCTCCGAAATGTTGGAGTCTGTCATTATCCTGATCTGTCACTGTATCAGTTGGTTGGAATCAAAGTCAGCTGGCCCTGACTGAGGTTAAAAAGTTGCGATTTAAAACAGGAAAGAGGAGGGTGAGGTGGGATGGGGTGGGAGGGGGGGGCCAGTCCTCTTGATGCACGGCGTGTTTCAGGAATCCACGAGAGCAGGATGTTGCCGCTGCCCGGGGGACGTCTGAGGCTTCACAATTAGAGTGAGAGTTATGAAATCGACCGATGGGGAAAACACAAAGTAAAATAACAAGAAAGGAATAAACTATAAGTGCAGATTTGTAAGCTATCTCACACAGGAGCCAAGCTGTTTAATTACAGGGCAGCTCAGTTACAGTGTGTGTCCCACGGAGTCTATCTTTTCTGGGCTGTGTACCATTTCTTTTTTGAATCTCACATTTACAAAACGTTGAGCCGCCTAGCAAAGATGGTGACTTGCAAAACTTATAGTAGACCTTCAAGACCCGCTGAGGCACTACAGCGCCTCCCTGATTTTAATCGTTTTACCGCCATGTGTGTGCAATAAACGTCCGAGGAGCATGTGCACTATTATTAAATCCGTCAAACGTTTGTGCAGAAGTGCCGCGAGGGGAGACACTACAGGTAAATGGGGTAACATTTTTAACTAATGGGTATCATCATGAAACCCCCCCGTTGATTACTTGTGGTAAGACAATTATTCTTTGTATTACAAGTCTTCTGAATGTTTTTGTCTGAATATGCAAATGAGGCGTTATGTGCTGAAAAAAACGCACTCATTTGCACACATTTCCCGAACAGAAAGTTCAAAAATTCAATTAAGCCAAGTTAAAAATTCTTGTTTCGTCTTGCTTACATGTTGGAATCAAAGATTTGGTTTTGGAAATCTTTTTTTAATCACTCCATAAATCAGAAAAATTCTGTGAACACAGCCATAGAAAATCCATTTCCACCAGAGCAAAGTGTTACATAAATCAGGCTGTGAATGGTACATGAAGAAAGCCCGTCTGTGAGAAACCTTCAGAATATCGGTAGTTATAAAGCTGGAAGGTTCGGTGTACGGAAGTGCTACTGAAGTAGAGATTTGGTGCTCACTTGGAGAAAAAGGCCTTTAAATATATACACTGTAATATTCCATGACATGTTAATCAAGAAATGTGGAATATGTGGAGTATGTATTAATAGATATCACCATTAAACCTCCCAAGCTGACTACGTACGTTAAGACAATTACATTTGTTGAACAAGTTTTCTGATATTTTGAGTTTGAATATGCAAATGGATATCTCATTAAATATGCACTGATTACCATAAATGTCCACGACAGAGATCCAATCAAAACTGACCATTGCCTGTTAAATGTAGATGTTGTTGCTCAATATGTTCAGAATATTTTTTTAATCAAAGAGGTCATATTATGCTTTTTTGGGTTTTTGCCTTTCCTTGTGTTATGTTGCATTTTTGTACATGTGAAATGTCTGCAAAGTGAAAAAGTCCGAAGTCCACAATAAAGGGAGTTACTCTCTCCAACAGAAAACACTGCTTCTGCTCTGCCTGAAACAACCGGGCTGGAGTCGAGATGTGCGTCACTATGTGGAAGGCGCTATACAAATATATATATCTGTCTATATATTATAAAATATCTACACTCCAGTCAGTCATCAGACATACAGCTCTAGTGGCGTTATTTTAGATCACACTACCTTGCTCGGCATGACCCGCCCTACTCTGCCTCTGATTGGCTACATCCTGCCCGTTAAGTAACGCACATGTGCAACTCTCACCACAGATATAACAGAAGCTAGATGTCTCACTCCACAGCTGAAACAAAGTGTTCAAGACACAGTGTGTAAAGGGATGCTATAGCAATGCTCCGTAGGAGAAAAATAATGTGTTTTTTGAAAATTAACCAATTTTACTAGGACCCCCAAATAAAAGTATGTATTGTATTGTTTAGAACTGAAAATACCAGCTGAAACAGGCAACATACTGAACTGAAGCAGTGGTATGCACAGTGATAGATTATTATTATTATGTGGTGCATTATCCTTGAACAAAATGGACGAACTGCATAGTTGAGGACAAGTGTGCTGAATGGAACTATTCATTTTCAACAAAACATAAATGCTTAAAGTTCCATGTAAAAGTGAAAAATACAATAATATATCAGTCTGAATTTTACATTTAATATCTGTTTATCTTGATAGCCAACCAAGTGAAGTAGATATGTTCGTCAGTGATTTTTTATTTGTGATAATCCAAATGTAGGTTGCCAGAGGTACATTTTAATCTCAGATTTTGGGAATGTGCACAAACATCTACACTTTCAGAAGAGGAGTGTGAAAACACATCTCGAGTGACAAACCTTGCACAGATATAGGTCTGTATAATCGCGGTCACATGTTTTAGGTGACAAAAAACTGTGTATTTGTATATGAAATCAATGCTTTAGGTGGCAGGTGTGTCCAGGTCCAGGCGCTGATTGTTGACACCTCCTTCAGCCTGATCGGAGGCGGCGGTTCCTCCCCGGTGGTTTGCCTCTCAGTCCGGCCCTCTGTGGGTAAATAATATCAGATGAGCTATTATTTCTGCATGTAAAATCAGAGATAATCAAATTAATAACAGCAGGTGGTGAAGAGGAGAGGAGGCTCCAACACATGTCCAAGGTCGTTTCCATAGATTGGCCTGCTCCAGCTGCTAATGGCCGTGTTTGTATTCAGCTCCGATTCATGCCCCGCAATTTACCTCACCTCGGGCGTGTGTGTTTGGTGTTGGGTCTACTGAGAACCATTAGGCTAATTTAGATGCCCGTGTGCGCATGTGTGAGCGCGTGTGCTCGAAACGCACACAGAAGCTAATTTGGATTTTTAAACAATGTGCGAGCAGGACACTTGAGAAGGATTGCTGCGCCGCAGCCTACATATTTCCCGTATATGGACTGTTTGTAGCCACGCAGTATCGATATTTGCATACTTGAAATATGAAATTGCTCTCAGCATAATTACACCCGTGGAGAAGTGGCGTCTATGAAAGAGAGAGAAGGGGGGGAAGCAAATGGCATCAGACCAACTCAATAAGATTTTCCGTGTGCCATACATTCATTATAATATTTTGACGCACGAAATTGATTATTTTTACATATTCAGCCTGTGCCCGCATGGCTCTCCGTGGCGTTACAGGTCTCGGCACTCTACAAAGTGACTGGTGACCTCAGGCTCGGTCCTCTGTAAGTATAAAGTGAGCTATGACAGATCTCGTCACAGACACACGCGCACGCTTGCATGCACACACACCTCAATGCTGACTGTGGAGATAAATAAATGAACATCCGCGGTCCCTCTCCACCCATAAAATATAACCCACAACCCTTCCCCAGGTTGTTGTGATTTGGAAGCAGCTGTTGTTGTGGTGGATTCGCCCCTCTCTTCCAGATCACGTTTCCCCTCTGCTTCTCCCCGGGGAAGCTCTGGTAATATTTTTTGCGGTTGGGAGGGGGTGTTGGAGGGAGAGTGGAGGGGAGGGTGGGGGGAGAAACCTCGTCTAGTTCTCTGTCAAAGCTTTAAAGCCCAAGGAGATACTTTGAATAATGGAGCACCTGTACCCACTGTTGGTGCACACACAACACATGCATGCACGCTCGTGCCTGCGTACAGTAAAAGTGTGTTTTTTCGACGGGACCCAAAATTGCGAAAAAGAAAAAAACTTTATCAAATAAGATGTTTTCAGACTGTGTTTGGGCTGCGTGTTATTATTTAGAGCCACAACACTCATTACTTTGCTATTAAACTCTCATCTACCGCAATTTGCAGATGTATGTACTCCGTCATCTCTGGAGATGTCAGCGTGAACACCACATTTATAAATTATCCATTTGTAACAATGTGGATTTCTCTCCCCGCCCAGCAGCTCGCTCATCTCTGCAAAGCGTCTACATTATTGCTAATCACCTGCCTCATCTCCGCAGATATTTCTTTTGGAATAAGAGGCTGTTATTGCTGAACACTACTTCAATCGTAACCTCCAACAGGATCAGATCCTGTAGGTGCACGGCTCCAGCGGTTGTCAAATACATTTTTTAAAATGTCTTCTGAAGACTTCCTCGCTGATCTTTTGTTGCTGAATTTTCTTATCAAAGGAATAGTTTTGAGGGAAATGCACATGCTGGCCTTAGCAATAGCTATAACCTCTCTGTGCAGCACATCAGTTGGATTCTCTGTATTGGAACTATGTAACTGCATCATACCTATTCAGTAACATTTAAATCAATGAAAAATAACGATAACAAAAACATTTACTACAGTTTAATTAACTATAGTATTAATGATGGCTTTTATATTGTGTCATTAAATAAAAAAACACAATCAAATCAATGTGAGCGATTCGCATTGATTTGAGTGGCAGGCGGGAGGCGGCGCGAATTCCAACGAGCGAACCAATCAGAAACAGAGCAGTAAGCTGAGCGCATGCCGACCAACGAGTGGTGCCTCTCTGTACCCGTGAGGCAGCTCCTCGTCAGCCATCTTTGACGGCGTGGCGCTTGAATTCGTCTCAACGTTTTCACCGACCTGCGTAGGCGGTCCTGTGTACTGGAAACACGGAAAGCAACAGGATGGATGCTCTACATGTTAGCATTTTACCACAAATAACATATTTGAGTGTTATCCCTCTATAATCACCACCGTTTTGATTAGTAACTGTAACATATATGAATTTTGCATTAAGCTAAGCTAACTGGCTGCTGGCTGCAGCGTCATGTTTACCATTAAACACACTGGAGCGGTATTAATCTTCTGAACGAGCATATTTCCCAAAATGTCCGACCACTGCTTTGACATCGAGTGTCACCACTGTGTTCTTCATGTACATAATTAGTATCATCTTATGGTCTCGCTGATTGTAAAAATAAATCCATAACCTTTATGTACAAACGAGCAAAGGCGAACACATGTGGATTCTTTCTGTGTGTGTGTGTGTGTGTTGTTGCATACTTAAATATGCACACCCCGGAATTCCCCATTAATCCAAGGTTTATGGTTATGGTTGGCGCAACAAAAAAAGAAAAAAAAGAAAGCATTTCCTTTTTCCTAAATAAGTCATTTTGAATTCCGCACGCTGAATATGTTTATTGCCATTGTCTGTGGAATACGCCGCAGCTTTTTTAATAGCCTGCCCGGTGTGCACTCATCAATCACGGAGCAAGAGCAGGCCTCTCGCTCTCTCCACAGTCACACGCTAACCGAGTTACAGGGCTCCGAAACTAACTCCAAGTTTTGAAATGTGATAAAAGTAATCGCATTTCTCCCAGTCAGTATCCTTACAGATGTGAATCGATGACATTAATTACTGCATCTTATTATACGCCGCAAATGCGTTTTCGTTCATTCTTATTTATGAAAGAGGCCGGGATAATCTACCAGGAGGGGCGGGAAGCAGGGGGAATTGGTGGCAGGAGAGTCATATCCACCCCCCCTCAAAAAAAAAAAAAAAAATAACCTGCATTCAGCCCCCACATCTGCATGCAACATTTAACACAGAGGGGAAAGAAAAAGCAATACTTAAGTTTGTGAAATACAGCTACTGCTTTACACGATGTGATATCAGGTTTTTTTTTTTTTTTTTTTGCAGTGCGGAAAAAGAGACTTCAGGTTGTGTGTCTCAGCACAATGGCTGTTGCCTCGCGGGACCTGGAGACGCAAATACACATGTGTGCTGAGAGACGGCGTCAGAAGAAGAAAAGAAGAGACGCCTCAAAGGCCATAAAGCAACAGATAGCAGACAGGAATCGAAGGGGGGCCCGGGGTGGCAGAGCTTCTAACTAAGACAGAACACTTCCCCTCGCAGACAA
Source organism: Lagodon rhomboides (assembly GCA_039737535.1). NCBI lineage: Eukaryota > Metazoa > Chordata > Actinopteri > Spariformes > Sparidae > Lagodon > Lagodon rhomboides. Next base: position 14,523,963 of record CM077803.1, read on the forward strand.
GTGACATTACCAAGGCCAGCGATGCGCGACTAAAGCCTCATAATTGTTTGGGTTTCCTTTATTATTCACTCTTTACTGCTAAGCGCCCATATGGAAAAGAAATTACACTCACTCAGAGGCGTGTTATGGAATGTGAAATATAGAGAAGCACTCAAATTAGGGCCCAGTTCATTTAAGCATCACGACAGAAGACATCCTTGTAACACCAGTGTTGAGCGGGAGGAAGGTTCCCCCGGGGGGAGTCGCCGTGTCTCCGCCATTTATCCTTGTTAAAATTTCAATAACACGAGTGTCTTGCACATGACACTTTTCAGTGGGCTCATCAATACCAATGGGATTTGTGTGAGTTTAACTGTAGATACTATTTTTCATCAGGGAATATTACCGCATCCTATTATTCATTTTAAAGGACTTTCCTGCATTCTGTGTTTCAATCTTTATCAACAAGCTATCAAAATAGTGTCGTCTTACACTCTCAATTATTTATTTCTACTGTAACATCAGGACTGGATTATACTGATGACAGAGTCATAAGAGGTTAATTGGATACGCTATATTCTCAGAATGTAAATTACAATGCAAACATGTTTTTCCAATAATTTATCTTGATGTTTCAAACAGACTCATTACAGTAATGACACTATCTCCCTGCCATCTCTTTGATCATTTCGTATTCGTGACAAAAAGATTAATACCACTTTACTTAACCCTAAAAAAATCACATTCTCTACTAAACGTAGCTCCGCACGTCGGATCGATTCTAAAAATAATTGCAGTTTCTTTCTGAAGACGCTCATTTTAATTAGAGGTCTTTGCCCAGAATAAAAAAAGAAAACAGATTTTAAACCGGCGCTATTTGGCAGGCGGCGTACGATAAAAGAAAGCCTCCGAATTCATATGCAGCAGAGCCACGAGCGTGAGCCGCCTGGTGAGGTGAGGAGTGGACAGGTTAAGAGGTTCCAAGCCACTGAAGGAGGGATGCCGGCCGTGATGGCTCGGAATGAGAGCGGCGGCTGCTGCATGCTGCGCGACTGTCAGGCTGGCACTTGCCACAACTGGTGGTATTAATAAGACTGGGCTAAGATGAGCTCTGGGACGTGGGTGACTCAACATGTGCTGGTGCCGCTGATGGGCAAGTGCAAATGAAATTAATGGGTAAGGGAAATCAAGTGAGTGAGCCCGAAAATCAAATTACCAATCTAGCCCTCAAACAAATTAGTTGTGTGCCAAAGTTGTAATTGATAGCAACACGCGAGCACGCTATTGGATCAAACAATATGATCCAGCATGCGCAGCCTCTGATGTGATTTGTCGCTGTATTATTGTGATTAAATATTAAAGATGTGTGGACAACAGCGTCCCCCGCTTGGCTCTCACGAGGCCTCCCAGGACGTCACCATGTTGAGGAGGATTAGCTGAATTCCAACCCGATCGCCAGAATAAATGTTGGCAATTTATGTTTTTTAAAAGCACAGATATGCAAAAAAAATTCTCTTCATTTATATTGCACATCTACATGTATTTATTCTCAGTTCTCAATTTGATGTCGTGAAACAATTTTAAGATTGTGATGACAATGCTGTGCTCAGGGTTTGGTTAAGTTTAGGTACAAAAACAGCTCGGTTAGGGTTAGGAATAGATCAGGTTTTGCCTTAAAATATCCCCCTTGGTCGCAACAATCACAGTAGGAGAAGTCCTGACATCCCGTCCTGTTTTTTTTGTCACCATAAACACAGCGGGATATTGTCGTGCTTCAATAAACTCTGTTTCAACAAAGTGCGGCCATCGGTGGCGCTCTACTTAAAGGTCCAATTTGTGAGAGAGTCGATTTTTGAGTTCATTCCCAACTCATCAGGTATTGATGCTGTGGGTTGGTGGCTGGCCCAATCTACCAAACCAGGACATCAGTAGTTGACGACTTCGGGAACTCAAAACGTCAGGATTTGTCAAGTTGGGAATGATCCTCAACAGTCAACGCAGTTGGGTGCTTAGAGTTAGGCACAAAAAGGGTTGGGAAAAAGATCATGTTCTGGCTTGAAATACCTGCCTTGGTCGGCAAAATGTCAGTTTCTTGTCGTCATAAACACAGAAAGAAAATTGTCCCTTCCAAATGTTTTAAATGTGTTCTTGTACTGCGGTTGGTAAGGTTTAGGCAAAAAAAACACTTGGTTAGGGTCATGGAAAGATCATGTTTTGGTTTGAAATACCTGCTTCGGTTGCACCAAAACAGCTGGACACCTGTCCCGATGTCTCTTTAAAATGATCTAGTGGTTTCTCACTTATAAATGGTGAAGCGCCGTCTTGAACACTGGTCTCTGGCTTCGCAGCTGTCAGCTGTTGCCGATTAACAACGGGGGTCAGCAAAGCCGTTGTCACCACAGCCATCCCCTCCACTTCCAGAAATGAGAATCAGCCCATTTACACTTAATGCTATGTGATGTGACACAGATGTAAAAATGTCAATATAGAAAGGATGACACGTACACATTCGAACATGTCCATGGTTTGCAGAAACGTAAAAAAAATGGACTGCTGAATTCTGATTGGCCTTTGGTGTCTCTATAACAGAGACCACAAGTCAAATAGAAGAAATACAATCTTTACCCATCTGATATGTCGCTGGAAGAGAGAGCTACCTGTGCAGGAGTAGAGTACAGTGTGTAATACCATTTAGTCCGACAGCTACAGCGGCTCTTATGGTGCCATTTATTTGTTTGGTTCATAAATGTGTAAACTGAGACTCTTATTAAAGGGCTCTCCCTCCCCACAGTTCTGCGTGTGGCTCTTTGATACGAGGCTTTCTCCTTCGCTCCCCAACGTTGGCGGAGGGCTTTTAATAAAATATAATGATCAGCTTAAAAATTGGTTTAAATTCAAACACTCCACCGTGGCTCAGCAAAACGCGTATCTCAAGGCACATCCACTCCGCCTGCATAAGAGATGAGAGATGTTTTTTTTCTTCTTTTTCTGGTTTAGATTTGCAAACCTTCAAACCCCCTGAAACATCAAACCTCTACCGCTCCTCCAAATTCTTTTCCACGGCTTTGTCTTCACAACCGCTGTGCATATATGAGCAGATTCTTTATGATGTGGAAAATATCTCACCAGTAGCTATCGGCTTCATAATTCATAAAACATCGCATACAATTGGAATACCAATTGGCCTATAGCATACAAAGACAACACGGAATTGTAAGCCATTTGAGTTTATAAATAATTTAAATACTGTCGCAACGCCGTGTAATGTTGTCTTATTTGCTCTTTCACCTATTTAGAAAAGCAGCTTCGCAGTGTAAACAATAATAAAACGGGATCTAAATTCAAAGGAAGAAACATAGCGAGGCGGCATGAAAGTAATAAAACTCAGTCCTGTCTTTGTTTTCCCCCTTTATGATCTACTCTTGCTAATAATGGATTTTTTCGAAAAGGAGTTCAGCCTAATTAAACAGTGCAGGCGGCGCGGTGCGCAATCCCAACAATCTATGTGGGTAAACCTCACAAACAAATACACTGTGAGCACGAGCATACACAGTATTTTTTTTTTTCTTCATCACAGTAGACAGAAGTGCACATGTAGCCTCAGAGAAGCACACATGCACACAGCAAATCATCCGCCCCGACATGCCTTTACTGTACGACCGCACGGCGTGACATTTCAAGTGACTTTTTCCTCTGAATAAAGCAGTTTCTATGAATTCAAGCTAACTGAGGGCCTCATGCTGACACTGGTCTTATGGTTGGACACAGGCAGGGGTGGAACTTAACTAAGTGCCGTACTTTGGTTGATGATCTCATTTGATTTATCTGACGGCTCAGTTACAATGATTTGTGCTCAGGTCCAGCTGAAAAGATCAGTTGAATCATTAATTAGTTTACTGACAGAAAATAAATACATTTGCAACTATTTTAATAATCATTTCAGTAGCTATTTTTATGAAAAACATTTGTTGGTTGGAGCTTCGCGAATGTGTGGATTTCTTCTTTTTAATTGTTGGAATCATTTTAAAGGTGCAGTATGTAAGAATTTGGGCTGAAAACATTCTAAGCTTCACTAAAATGATCAACACGATGTGAAGGAATAACAGTTTCATGCTGAAAAGCATGTTTAGCATGCTAACGAGCTAACCCCGGCCCCCCATCCTGGTCCAAAGCGCCTGTGCAAGCGCTTCCAAGTCTCCCAGTCTGGACTGCTAGCTGCACGGCTAACTGAGCTAACTAGCTAAGTGCGGCCTTAGTAAGCAGGAGTTAGCAGTTACTCTGGTGATATGCTGTGTGAAATCAAAATGTGGCCAACGACTGTGAAGGAGTCACTTTGGGTACATGTGACAGTATTTCTCAATGTTTTCAGAATTTTCAGGAACAAAACAATCAATTAATGGAAAAATGTATAATCAGATTAATCCTGAATGTAAATAATCATAATTATTACATGCAGTCTGATACAAAATAGCTCACAATGAGCTCCACCTCAATCAAGTTTGACAGTGAAATCCTGCTTTTACATTCATGCGTGACTAATAATAATCAGTCACAGGGGACATTTTATCTGCATTGAGTACTTTTACATTAAAATCTGCTGATTATACTTACTTACATACTTTTATTCAGGTAACATTTCCACAGGAGCTTTACCAGCAGTGGAGTATATACAGTGTGGTATCAGTACTTTTACCTGTGAGTGAATTATCTGAATACTTCATCCACCACTGGATACAGTACCATCCCCCTTATTTATCATCATGCATGTGTGCATGTGTCGCCGCATGCTTCCCTGACTCTGTGTGTGTGTGTGTGTGTGTGTGTGTGTGTGTGTGTGTGTGTGTGTGTGTGTGTGTGTGTGCTCGAGCATCCATGCATATGTGTCCCCGTATCAGCACAGAGCCGTCTCCTTTGAAGTCTGTTTACCGTGCCGAAGCCTTGCTGAGAACACTGGGATGGCAATCTGTGACACCATTGACACCTGGCATGTAAACATTGACAATAACTCAGTCATCGAAGCCTCCTGCCGCTTTGCCCTTTCTTGCCTTCATAGGCTTTGGCTGCAGACACAATGCCCCCTCTGTTCACAGCAACCTCCCTCTCCTCTCAACTTCAGCTGCCTTTGTTTTTACTTTAAATGTGGACTCGTGAAAATGTAACCCAGTTTATCAACTTTTGTTTCCGGTTGTTGTTTTTGTTTTTTTGTTTTTTTATGTTAAACCGTTATAACGTGCAAAGTACTCAGAGCCTTTAAGAGGAATACATTATTATACGACCAGCATTTAAAATCTAAAATGATTCATGATTCTAAAATCAAAATGACTACTTTCTGGGTATAACTGTAAATATACTATACTATGTTACTTATTCTATTATCGATCGTATACGCAGCATTACAGTGTCGTGTCTTGTTGAGGTGAAGCTAATTTTTCTATATATATACTATATATATACCAGGGCTGCCAAAAGTGGGGGCCTGGGGGCCATTGGATGTTTCTAAAAGAAGTTAAAAAATGTTCTTTAAAGGTACTATTTGTAAGAAAATAAAATGTTTGGGTCTCGCTCATTACTGTTGACAGTTTGGGACCACATAGATGTAGTCATGATATTAATAATTGGGCAGGAAAGAGGGAAAAAAAAACATATTTAGCTTCACAAGTTTGCTTTCATTTTTGGATTTTAATCTTTCCCTTTTGACCTTCAATCTTTGGGCCTCAAACACTTCACATAAAGTTTATGAGAAAAGCTGCCAATTCCAGTCGCTCCAGTGACGGCTCATACTACCAAACAGGCCGAGCAATGAAAAACGCTTGTCGAAAAGAAAGAGGCAAAGAGAGCTTCCTTGAGAGAAAGAAAGAAAGAAAGAAAGAAAGAAAGAAAGAAAGAAAGAAAGAAAGAAAGAAAGAAAGAAAGAAAGAAAGAAAGAAAGGAGTCATGCAAGAGTGGTGAATCAGAAAGGAGGGAGGGGATTACTAACTGCAAAATGTTAGTGACATATCCCTTTTCGATATGTGCGCGCGAGTGAATAACGTGAGAATCGTCTCGTGGCTTTTCAGCTGTAGAGCGAGTTTATTTTCTGTAAGCATGTCTAGTTCTGTGTATTGCTTTTGTAAAATGATTGCTGTCACGAGACGCGCCAGGGTAAATGGCTAATTAAGCCTTTGTGTTAACGTCTCAATATCTTCCCCGCATGCCGACATAGCATTTCACCAGATTTGTGTAACGATTCGGAGATTTAATTGTGATTTAATATATTTTTAAGAGCTGGATTAAAGATATTTTTCTTTGTGTTCATTTTTAGAACCCCACGCGTTCACTGTTGTATCCTCCCTGAGCTGGAAAAAGTAAAGTATCCTCTCAGGAACACGTCTCTGGATGGAATTCAGTCCAACCCGGTGTGTTTTCGAGGTCCCATCCTCGCAACTGCCGACTCACAGACATCTGAAATCTAAGGAGCAATGAATAGATGCACCATGTTTGTCATTAAAGCGGCTCTACGTAACAATTTATATGAATGAATCACTTTTTTATTGGCCACATGTGAGCGGACTGTAACAAGAGGTCAAAATTCAACCTTCACCTTTTCTTCCGAAAGGATGGAACTATGGGCATTTGAGCGCCTCTCACAGCTAACAGGTCGCTAACCTTAGTTTAGAAATGGAGTCCGCTCAGTTTGAGCCACTTGTTCAATCTACACTCACTTACTTTCCACCGCTGCCAGTAATCGGCCTGGAAGTGGAACATGCCGCAGCGCCGTGTGTGCTGTAGAAGCCGTCGTCTCATTGATTTTCTGGGAGATTTAAGAGCATGAAGCCACACATTTCTTTTTCAGTTATTTATTCATTTACTTTTTATTGAGACAGCTCTTTCTCGCGTCCGAGCTGTTCCTCCCCCTCTAAAAAAGTAAGGATTTATGGTTTTTTTTTTCTTTTCTTTTTGCCGCGAACTTCACTAACCACTTGTCTCATGTCACTTCCCCGGACCGATGATCTCGCGCTCGCCGCCCTCCTCGCTCACACCGAAAGGGGCTCTTACGAGGAAACAATTTACCTTTTGAACACAATTTGTCACCGGAGCGAGCGCTGCTTCATTATCATATCATCCTGCTAACTCTTGCCTTTGTTTTGACAGATAGCTTTCATAAGTCACCGGTAAAAAACCTTCAGCGGACGTTTGGGGTTTTACTGTCACATAGGCTCCATCTGCTCGGTTTGGTGGGGTTTTTATGCTGCGCCATCATTCACCTCCCACAAGCAATAAACACCATCTCTCTCCACTCTCCCTCACTTTCTCTCTCTCTCTCTCTCTCTCTCTGGAGGTCTTCTTTATAATTCTCTTTCATGCGAAGAAAAGACAACAGAGGGAGAAAATAGCAGGCAGTGTATTTGTAACGCAGAGAGGTTTGATGTATCGTCGGTGTTAAAGCTCACGCGCCCCTTTTTCTTCTGTTTTTTGCATGAAGTGAGTGACACTGCCAGAGAAAAACACACACCTTCAAAGATCTTCCGAGGAATTTATTGTGATTAGAAAGCGTTTATCTGCAAAGGGAGGCTCAACTTTTGACTCGTGACACGGCGGAGATACGTATATATGTTAAAAAAAGAAAATGGCGGCGGCACGTGAAAAGCAGCCCGCGCGTCCGTCCGCCTGACTTTCAACACATCGCCGATGACGACGTGACATAATCGATGTTAATTCCCTCTCTTCTGATGCCGCCGGATTCGCAGCACCTATCGCGCGTCTGTACACAGCCTGCAGAGTGATATATGAACCCTGCCCACGACAGACATTAGGGATGAGATACAATTGTTTTCCCAAATCAAAATAAATGGGTCACACAAGGTTCTCATATCGTCAAATATTTTTTGCGGTGGAAAGCCAGCCCCTGCAATATTGACTGTATAATTGAATCGTGCGAGAGCGCAGTCGATTTAAAACAATAGATTTGAGGGATGAGGAAACTGTCAAGTCATGCATCATAGTCAGCGTTTCACCTCAGGTTTGAGGACAAGATTACTCGAGTCCGTTTCAATCACTCTTTTTGGCAAAGTGGATCCGCAACATCATATTTTTCACGAACAAAACAAGCTCCGGTGGATATTTTAATAATTCCCAACAAAAACTTAGGCCCTGATGACGATATGAAAAATTGCTTTTGGAATTAACACACAGTGAGGCACACCCTCGGGGCAGGATATTTAATCCTGATAAGACTCTGAATAAAATGAATACAAGACTTTTTGGTGTTTGTGTCAAAAACCAACCTCCTCCACAGGCCTCACCTATTAAAGGGTCTTTTTCATTTCTTTTCCTTGCCATCAATCTCCCCGTTTTTCTAATTTCAGCTTTGTCATGTCCACTTTGCTCGATTAGAATCCACATATAGTGTGACTATATCAATTTCCCCCACCTGAACCAATGGAATTACTTCCCTCAACAATTTTTAGCTCTTTGCAGGATTTCACTGGAGGACCGTGGCCGATCCTACCGCGATGCAGCTATATGGCCAATTCAACTGTCATCAATCACCCAACTTGGTTGCCTTCATATAGCGAGTGTGCTTGTTGTTTTGACAAGAGTTTTCATTAGAAATAAAGGCGTGGCTTTGTGAAATACTGGCGTTTTTGTGTAGACGACCTACAAAGTGGACTAAAGTGGTTTGGGTTCATAGGCTATAGGTGATACGTCAAGTCAACCACGAGAACTAAAGTTGGCAATCTATGTTTTGGCAAATCACAGATATACTGAAACATTTCTTTGTTTTTCTTTAGCTTCAGTTTTAAATTTTCTGGCCATATTTGTGGTGTCCATAACAGCTATTTTAAGCCCAAAATGTTTTCCTAACCTTAACCAAGTTGGTATTGTACCTAGACCTAACCACATTTTAAATCAAAAACTAAAGAAACATAAAGTTGCAACATAAATAAATGTTAAGCCGCATGGAATTGGCCAGTGAGGTCGTTTGGGATGATACAAAGGACCTCAGGAAAGACTGACTGAATAATGCTGGCACTGTCAAAATGATAAAACGTCAAGACATCTGGCCGAGAATACAAGTTATAGAGATTGTCAGCTCTTTGCCCACGTCCTGCGAGCCCTCCAAAGTTTAAGTTCCACATTCAGACCCTAAATTTAATGTTTCCTTGTGGATATTAATAAAAAACAAACCATAAAATTTATATGGCTCGGCTGTTATTCTTAAAACACTGTTAAACAGTCTGTCGTTTTCTCCCTCTTTTTTCCCCCCAACCTTCTCTCTCTTACTCGCACACACACAAGTATATTTATTCCCACAGCAGAGCATGAGTTTTATTTTGAAAAATAAATTTTTAACATGTCTAGACAAAGCTACGTCTTCCTCAAGCACACCGAGGGCGCGCTGTCTTTCAAGGGCTCGTTATATGCTAAAATGCGGTAATAGTTGTGGTCGGAGTGAAAAGTTTTCATTAAATTCAAGGCTGCTGTGTTTCTTCGGCGCTTGCCTGTGGCATCGGCGGCTCTGAACCGTACAGGCTGATCTCCGGGATAATTTCTGGGGTTCTCTCCACGGGATTATTGATCCCTCTATGATGAAAGACAGTACTGTACAATAGCGGCCCAATTATAGTTTCGACACCCGCACACAGCACAATCATTTGCTTTGGATCATTTTGTGAAGAGCATTATTAGTTATTTGCCGTTCATCAGCAGTCATCAGACCTCCCGGAAAGTATCTCATTCAGCCACTCAAGGCCCGCTTTGTTATGTGAAATAAAACTTCATAAAAAGGAGTAAGACGTCTCCACAGCACGTCCAGAGGAGCTGCTTTTAAAGCCTTGCCAGCGCTATTATGAGCCAATGATATATACTTTCATGTGCAAACATTAAGTGGTGATCAATTAGGACAGTGTTTGTGTTCATTACCAGAATTGCCAGATGGCAATAAATGCAAATTTGCCAATTTAAGCAGATTAATTAGTTAGTAATTAATGGTGTCCTGGGGTTAATGTTTTGCAGAGAGAGGCAGGCGGGGGCCGGGAGTGTGTCCGAGCTCGTGTGCGACCGCGAGACACTTGCTTGAAGAGACAAGAGACAGCACATCTCTGATAAATACCTTGTATCCCCTCTGGTAATCTCTCTGACACCGACAACAGCCACACTTCAGTGCGTGACTGCAATGATTTGCCTTTACAGTAAATGTGTAATGTTGTCATGGCACCTACCGCACATACAGACCCCGTCACGGTGGAGGAGAGGAGCCGGAGAGAGTGACAAACAGTAAAAAGAAGATGAGGTGCATTCTGCGCATCAATCTTTCCACCGGTCACTCTCAGTGGCAGCTTTATGAAAAGATCCGCAAACTCACATGATGGCATGGATCCCATACAACATGTGGTCACTATGACAACGGTGGCAAGCTGTGAAAGGCTTTAAGTGTAAAAAAAAAAACATATGAGGAAATAAAAAAAGGATATGAGCACAAACGCGAGCTTCTCCCGTGATTTTTCTTACCAGTCGCAAATGGAAAATGCCTCCTTTTCCGCGCGACAAAAGACACTTCCTGGCAGCGTCGAGGAGCGAAATCTACCTCGCTGTCAGTCGACCACCTGCATTGTTATGTTATGACACTCCAAACATCTGGAGTGCACTTTATGTTTCGAAGCATCCAGTTTTTTCCGCGGGACGAGATTACCAATCAACACGGAGGGCAGCTGTGGCCTGAAGGCTTGTGAGGAGGGTTTGTGACTGCAAGGTTGCCAGTTTGACTCCCCACACCATCTGGGAAATATGTGAGATTGGAGGGGTGGGTGGGGCCGAATGAGAAGCACTCTCTCCAACCTTTCAACGACTGCTGCTGAAGTGCCCATATGTAAGGCAGCGGTCTTCCAAATGATCCAGTGGCAATTGGCCGGTAATGCCGGGCAGCTCCCACCGAATGAGACTGTCACTGTGGGTGGAAACCCCCCCGGGAGGACAAAATGATGAGGAGCATGTGTCGTGGTAGTGTTTTCCCACTACGCATGCTTTGTACCCGCTTGACTGGTTTCACTAAAGAACAGAAAATACAATCGAGAGCTCAGCGTTTTTCATTTAAAAAAAAAAAAAAAAAACATATCATCATCAATATATGTGATGGCCATGTGTTTGGTTACCTGTGACATTATTCCTCATCATCAACCGCCCAAGGTTATCTTCGCCCTGGTGACTGACCACACACATCCCTCTAGAGAAGCCCCGTCCTCATCCGAAGGTTAAAGGAAAGTTTCATGGCCTAAAACAATAATCCTTGAACATTAAAAGAGGTTTTTCTTGCTGTAAAAATGTCTCCCGCTCATATAAAAGACCCCTTTTTAATGCACTTTTATTGTGAAAGGCAAGGTTATAAATCTACAGTCATCTTTTTGTCCACAGATGCATTGTCAGTTCTTCAGCTGTCAAATCAAGTGAGTATATTCAAAATAACAATCTTTAAATGCCTCTTTGTGTTTTACAGGGCAGCGTAACAAAAACAGGGATTCAGACAGCTGAAGCCTCTTATAAGCTTCAGATATACTTTTGAATACTTTTTTTTTTAACACCACTAGAATTTCTCCCTCCTGCCACCTACATTGAAAGCGCACCTTGAAAGGATTTTTTTTTTTTTAATGGGCAGCTCGTAAAAAGTTTTTACCAGACGTGACAATTGGTAATTTTCACCTTGTGAATCTGTGCTTATGTGTCATCATGGCACAATGGAGAAAACTTTTGTGGCGAGAATTACTTTGCCAGGTGTTGAAATGTCTGTTTGTCCGAGGAGTTTGAAGATGGGTCTGGTCCTACACATTAGCACTGGGCACTCGTGTCATAATGTAGTAATAACTACTGAGTAGGGTGGCAGACATTCTTTACTCGAGTAGAAGTACAGTAAAACAGACAGTAGTAGTACTGATCCAGCTTCTTTACTCAAGTGAAAGTAAGAAAGGCCAGGTTCTGACATGTAACCAAAGTATAAAAGTAAAAAAGAATCCCTCTGAAAGACATTCCCACCGGCCATTTCTGTGAGAAAGTGAACTGGACCAAACATTAGTATTAAACTTAAAGGTAAAATCAGTAAGATTTGTCAGAGCTGACAACAGACAGAGGCAGAGGCTTTGCCCTCGCTGCAATCAGTAACTGCAGTAACAAAGTTCGAGCGCAGGTTTTGAAAAGCAGCACACTGGTCTCATTATGGACAGTTTAAATAGAGATTCTGAGCCTACATTACCCACAATGCACCTTAGCCAATGAGTGACACCACTGGAGGCAATTGATCAGATTACATGCAGCTTTCTCTGGAGCCACACATTGCTTTATATTACTTTTTCCACATAATGCAATAGTCCTCCCCGAGACCTGTAAACACACTTTAATGTGTCGGTTGGAGGAGGAGAGCACGGAACTCTTTATGCAGCTCTCGATTTGAAGGTATTGCGAAAACGTCCTCTTGTCCATTTCATCAAAATCATCTTTAAGCTCCTGAAAAGATTGGAAATCATAAGCGAGCTCAGTTTCTATATGTGTCTATGAAGGTTGATTATTATATTCGAATGCTGAGACAATTTTCTCTTTGGAAGTCATTTTCTGTACAATTAATGCCAACCCTCCTAAATCCCTGGCTGTGTGGAGTTGGCGTAGGTTTATTTGTGGCTTCTTAAGTCCCTAATTAATTGATCAAACTGTTGTACTATACTATAATTAAACTGAAGTGCAACTTCCGATTTAATAATGCTCATCTCTCCCCCTACACTCATCTAATTCTTGCTGGAGAAGACTTGAATCCATTTTTTTCATTATTTTTAAAAAGCCGTTTTTTAAATCTTAAAAAGATTCCAGTGTTTGAAATAAATATCTTCCTCTCGACCCGATCAAAGGCCCCGCACACATCCAGGGAGAAGGCAGCGATCGGAGTGTCCTCCTCCTCTACTTAGCCACATCAAGTGAAGCAATCTTCTGAGGTTATCGGAGGATGACCTTCCACTTACAAATCCAACCTGATCTGTGTGTGTAACGTCAGGCAAAATATCCTCTAGGCGCACAGCCAGTACTTTTTTTTTCTAACAGTGTATATACAGTATAATGCCGTGTAGTCAGCAGCCGCTGAACTGAACCAACGGGCCTGTAGCTGGTCGGGTCAAGCAAGTGTTTTCCTTTTTTTTGAGGATTACTGAAATTACTCCTCAATTCTGGCAACTGACCTGTCAACATAGCCTCAGAAACAACCTTGTGTTAAAAAAGGATATAAATCTTTTATCACATTCAAAAGAGAAAAAGCATCTAACCCCGCAGCATTTCCCTGATTTAATTAATTTAATGCCCTTTCTAACTTAGCTCTCTGAGCATTAAAGCTTACAACTCGATTAGGTGACGCCCTGATTGATTCTTGAAAACTATGTATTAATTCCCTCCATATTAAAAGCAGAGTAAATTCCCTGCATGTATAGTGGAATGTAGAGAAAGCGCCGTGAAGAAGGGGTCGGTGAGGGTCGAGGTGCGATCAAAGGTGCAGGTGATTGTTTTACAGTGTGTTATTTTTTCTGTATGTGTTACCGTCTTTGTCACAATGGGATTAATGTTAATGTTAAGTCATGAATTTATTAAGAGAAAAGGGAGGTTATACTTTTTTAATGTAAATATTATCTCTCTTTTTTCCAGTTTTGTTTATTTACCTGCCTATTAATGCCCAGATATGCCTCAACAATGGTGCTGACAGAGGTAACTCGTGAAGTTGTATGTTTTTTTTTTTTTTTTAAGTCACAAATAAAGCTGTGTCTGAAGTACAGCCGTCACATCAGATTTTTTACTGGACAATTATCGTGGACAAAATAATTCAAGATATGATATTATCGCGATATCCACAGTCAAATGAATAACACTCGTACTACGACAGAAGGGAGGTCTGTGTCACCACAACTGTACAAAAAGTGTAAAAAGACAACAATTACTACCTAACAGCTTCTTTTTTTTCTGTTTTTCCATTTTAATGGCGGGTGGCAGCCAGTGATGGCTTTTGTCAATACTGGTTATTTGCGATACCCGTAGTCTGAAGTATACAGATGTTAAAAACATTGTCCTGAATTTTGAGATATAACATGTGGATTCATTTTGCTTTAACTGTCTTGCAAGCAACTTTTCCCCGACTTCCATCCACTTTCACACTTTGATTTTCAGTTAACTCTTTTTTCCCCTTTTGTTTAACCTCATTTTCCAGCGTACCGGCTTTCTCCTTATTTTCTTCCATCAGCTTTAAAGTGTGGCCAGTGACATTATCCATAATAAAAGCATTGGAGGCGTAATTATTTCAACAAACCAAAAGTTCTAAAAATAATCTATTTTTTTATGGTTATGTAAGTCTTTCTAGAATTTGTTAACCTACAGAGATACGGCAAGCTCTTCCTTCAGATCTTTTCCAGAGTGTGACGTTCTGTTCAATTCAACATCTAGACAGCAAGTTTTTCTACTCATAACTATTAAACTAACTGCCAAATGATAGTTTTTCAGTCAGGGACCTGCATGTTTTTAGACGTTTCTCTGCCCAAACACACCTGATCCAAATGAATGGGTCATTAGCGGGCTTTCAGCAGAACTCAATAACGAGCTGATCATTTTAATCAGGTGTGCTGAGTTCGCCCCGGGACCAAGACGGAAGAACACTGTGCTCAGTATTTGTGGATTTAAGCAGCGGTGTGTTTCTTGTATAAATGCAACGTCTTACACAGCGAACACATCTTATTTAGTCTGACAGGATTCGGAGCTCGTGGTCCATGACATCACTCGTAAGTAGGATGCCGTCTGATTCTTTTGCCTTTTACGGCTCTTTCTATCACATGCTTCCTACCTCCATAAAGATTATGTACTTCTGTGCCTCTGTTCGAAAGATCCTTCATCCTGCGCCCAGAAATGTCCGCTTTAATTATAAATCCAACAATACAGTGGTTCCGGTGAAGCACCTTCCAAATCCCCAATCTACGTAACTATACCTAATTTGACATATTTTTATGACATCTGTTGACATAAGCCAGGAACCACACAAGGCAGGAACATAACAAACCAGCACACAAAGAAAAAAGAAATAAAAGGTAAAATAATTAGAGAACAATATGCAAAAAAATAAGTGAGGGGATGGAATCATGTTTCTGTGAAGTGTGGGTGTCATAACAGCCCTTAACACCTGTGGGTGGGAAATGTTTTGTTGTTAATAGTTGAATAGAAGTCCTTTTTCTTTTACAGTCCCCTAATTACCAGGTACTTACCTGGTAAATTCATGGTAACACAAAAGTGTTACTAGGTAATTACCAATGGTAATAAGGAAGTAAATACAATACAATGAAACTATGGTGAAAATACTGGGCATTTACCTGGTAACTATATGGTAAATTATCGTGTGTTATTGGGTAATTACTGCTGGTAATAAGCAGGTATCTAAAGTGCCCTAATTACTAGCTGTAAATATATGGTAACAAAAATGTGTTACTAGGTATTGTATTTACTGTCTTATTACCATTGGTAATTACCTAGTAACACTATTGTGTTACCATGAATTTACCAGGTAAATACCTGGTAATTAGGGGACTGTAAAAGAATGGCTTACCAAAAAATTTGATCAAATATCCATTTGTTTAGGAAGTAAACAAACATTGGAAAACAAAATTTACTTTGTGATTGAAGACTCCATGTATGGAAAGGTCACCTTGTAGGTGTATGTATATGTAACCTTCCTACGTTTTTTCAAATTTACTTCATCTTTTTTATAATGACTAGTAGACGTTTCAGTGTTATTTGTTTGTTTTGTGCTTTTTTTCCCTCAGTATACAGCTAAAGAAATGATTGTAATAAATGCTAACGTTAAATAAATGTGTGTAAGATCTTGCGCCCTAAAAAATATATATATATATATATATATATGTGTTTGTGTGTGGTGTGTGTGTTACATCAGCTGTAGTGTGAACGCTTTGTTTTCTGACTGTGGTTAGATGTGTTAAGCCATTGTGCACATATATATTTACGTGTGAACTCACTGTCATTGCAGTGATGGAATAATGATGTATTGATGCAAATGAATCGTTGATCTTTTTCTTTTCTTTTTTTGCACAAATGCTGTAATAAAACCTACTGTGATGCCTTTTCTTTTTTTTCTCTACACCACATATCAGTTCAGATTCATCAGTTCCTGGACCTGCTTTCAGCTGGCACCGACAGGAACGACATTATGGGGCACGAAATCTGGCTAAGAATATACCCATGTGTTAATGGTGCGTCACGTATGAAATACATGATGAACAAGTTGTTGTTTTCAGTGTCAGCTGACAAGAAAAAGCCTCCCATCAAGACGAACTACAAAATTAGATCATCCCATTTGTGTTACAGTGTGAGGGTGTGATGTGTAGGTGCCTGTGCAGCCGAGCGTAAGTGTGTTTACTCAGTTGCACTTCTATGTGTGAAGTGATGCCTCATATATGCTTAAAGTTTCACTTTATTAGTGATATTATTAGAGAATTGTTGGAGGAAAACCGGTCAATATAAGGGGTTGCAGTGACTCTCACCCTGTGCTTTCTTGTCGAGAACACAATAAATGTTTTGACCTCAGACCTGAAGGCGAAGAAACAATTCAAATTTACCTTTGATCACGTCTGTATCAGTTTTATAAGTCTGCAAGTAGAGAGAGAGAGAGAGGAGCAGAGAGGCAGATAGATAGAGAGCGTCGGGGTTGTGGCCCTCAGCGTTTATCAAAGGGCTTTTTCAGAGCCTTTGACAACGCTTCCTCACTTGCCACGGCAGCATACTGATCTACAGGAGCCCACGCAGAGGCACACAGAGATCTCTCCAAGGTTTGGGTGGTGTGTGTAATGCCAAACACAGCTCTTCAGCTCGTTTACTGCAGTGTAGACAATGAGCGGGGCTGCAACTGAAGACGAGTTTCTTAACTAATTCAAATTCAAATCAATCTCTTGATGGGTTTTGCAGATTAATCAGTTAGTTGTAAAAGTCTATAAAACGTCAGAAAATCCTATAATATATCATATATATGTATGTGTGTGTGTGTATATATACTGATGAGGCATAACATTATGACCACCTGCCTAATATTATGAAGGTTCCCCTTGTGCAGCCAAAACAGCTCTGACCTGTCAAGACATGGACTTAAGACCTCTGAGGGTGTTCTGTGTTTGTCTGGCACCAGGGCGTTTTATAGTGGATCCTCTGGGTCCTGTATGTTGGGGGGTGGGGCCTCCATGGATTAGACCTGCTCAGCACGATTGGGATCTGGGGAATTTGGAGGCCCGGTCGACACCTTGGGCCCTTTATTGTGTTCCTCGAGCTGTTCCTGAGCAGTGTTTGCGGTGTGTCGGGCACATTTTCCTGCTGGGGGGCCACTGCCATCGGGTAGTGTTGTTGTGATGAGGGGGTGTACTTGGTCCACAACAGTGTTTAGATGGGTGGTTTCACATGAATGCCAGCACCCAAGGTTTCCCAGCAGAACATTGCATTGTGATGAGATGATCGATGTTATTCACGTCACCTGTCAGTGGTTTTAATGTCGTGGCTGATCGGTGTATATGAAAAAGGCCCAAGGTAACATCTTGAAATAGCTTTTTTCTGTCCAAAGATATTCAGTTGGCAATAAAATACAGCAAGATGTTCTTGTAAAGCTAAAATGTAAAAAAAAAAACATAGTTTGGACATATGTAAGCAGGGTTATGCTATATCGCCTTTGCAAGCAGCTGAACACGTCCAATACTTATGTTTATTATTAAGCGGGGACCTCCAGTGGATGTAGTACCTAAGACAGGAGCTAAGGAGGAAGTCGGGTGGGATATAAAAGCAACGTCTGCAGGTGGTGGAGGCTGTCGCAGACAGATGGGTCAAACAGACACAGAACTTTGTGTCATTTTATTATTGTGCTAAACATAACTACCTACTTAAGTTACAACATACACATGATGTAACTTTCACCTAGTGTACTTATTCGTGATCCTTTCCTGAACCTAACCAAGTAGTTTTGTAACCTTCACCTAACCAATGTGCAACTGAGCAATTTAAAGACACATTTTGTTTTAAAACTAGTCAGCTGCTGGAAACATTGAAAAGTCAGCTAACCAAGATGCGGTTATCAACCAGCTCAGGAGGCTAACATTAGCGTATTTAGCTTGTTGTGTTCTCTGTTTTATTTTGAAACCATGCCCTTGTGTGTCTCTTCTTGCTTTTCAGTTTCTCCTGTGTGTTTTTCCCTTCATCGCCTCACCTGTCCTTTTCCCTCCTCACGCACCTCACCTGTTCCCGATCCCCTCGTCAGTGTCCCTGCGTATATAGTCTTTGTTCTCCCTCATGTGTTTGTCAGTTCGTTCCGTGATGTTCCCCATTACTCCGTCAGTCTGTCTTGTTCCTCGTTACCCCGTCTTGGTCTGTCGTTCCTCCAGTGTCTCCCGTTTGGTATGTTCTGATTTTGCTTTCTTGCTTCACTTTTTGATTTAAACTTTGCTTTTGCTTTTCTTTGCACTTTGTTTGAGCCTTTTAGTTGTTACTTAGTTTTTTGTCTTTTTGACTAGCTTTTTGTGTCTGGCTCCCTTGGTTTTTGTATTCATTCGGCTTTTGATAATAAAGCTCCATTTTGTTCCCCTCCTGTGTGTGTGTATGTGTGTGTTTGTGTTTGTGTGTGTGTGTGTGTGTGTGTGTGTGTCTGCATTTGGGTCCTCACCTTCCTAAAAGCCTTAACAGTGGTAACTGCAAAATAAATCATGAAACTGCTTTGCCTCCATTAAAATGTCTCAAAACGACAAGACCTTTGTTATATATTTTTATGAATTGTGTACTTATTCTATTCTAAAAATCTTATAAAAGTGTTGAACCCTAAAGGATATTAAAGACAGTCACAGTCTGTTCGCCCTGCTGTCATTGGGCAAGAGATACAGAAGTATCCATTAAATTTGCCTTGTACAGACTGCCATCCTTCTATTCAAGGGTGTGTTTCATTTGGTTGCATCCCGCAACAACTGACATGGAAATATCAGATGCTAATTCAGAGTGAGAAAGTTTGCAAGCACAACATGACTAAAACTTACACGTTACCTCCTCCGTTAACATTTCTGCCTGGATCACATCACACAGACTTTCATCGTCAATGGTAGCTGCTAAACAAAGACTACATATGTGCAGAAATCCTGACTAGTGCTGAAACAGTCACAAAGGGCAGGGATTTTATCAATTTACATATTTTTAATCAGTAATTTTTTGATGAATTTCTTCTTGGCCAGTCTCTTTCTTTAATAAATATCCTTCTTAACTATCTCCCACTCCCCGTCTGACGTGTACATCTTGTTCACACACTGTCCGTACCAAACACACACACATATATTAACATGCATTACATTTACAGTACTGGCCCTGTCCTCCCTCCAGCAGCTTGTGGCCTAACAGGACGCTCCCTCGAACAGTGATGCAAATAGCCGCCCCAGCTGTCACCTATCAGGGCGGATCCTCGATGAGTACATAACTGGTCGTGTCCCCACCACCGCAGCCTACGTCTCCCTTCATTTCCCATTACAGCGGGCGGGAAAAAGCATCGGTGGAGGCAAAATAATGTGCCTGCTTAGATATGAGGAGGAGTAATCTAGGACAGGAATTAAACTTTCATCTCCTCCAAACAGCGTTTCAACGACTCGACTGATTCGTCTGTGCGCAACAGTGCCATTTGTAAACTCAGACATGAATTATTAACGGGGGAGCTTTGCATATCGTTGAGACTCATCGGACAGCTTCTACATCTTGGCACTCAGCAGGCCGCAGCCTCATAGGTTATAATCGAGACGCGGTGATAATGGAGCTTAGTACACTTTAGTAGACAAACAAAATAGGAATTACATTAATTTAAAATAAGATGCTGGAGAGCATGGTGCGGCATGCTTAACACAGATTATGATTATTTAGAGAGCGAAAAAATAAACAAAAAGTCATATTTGAAATATTGTTTCTTTCCCTTTTATCTCGCGTCCAATAAAAACACACAGTGGAGCAAAACTCCCAAACTCCAAACTTAATTTTGTCATTACAGGGAGACAGCATAAGGCTCCAGTTAAGGTTTCTGCTGCCTCTGCAGTTCCACCTATATATATTGCCTTGTGTATACGAATTGCCAACAAAGAGACGACTGGAACCATATGCCACTCATTTATTGCAGTGTTGTTTTTTTTCCTCACAATCAGCCACTTAGATGCAGCCCTGTCATTTACATATTTGCATGCAAGACAAATTGTCGATTACGTCTTCCTCAGGATGCGCAAGTCGTATATCAACCCCGCTGCACCTTCCGTAGGCAGGAACACAATGTTTTCTTGTCATCTGCGTTGAGGGTTTGCCTACCCGCCATTGTTTAAAAGTGGAGAGCGTTTTTTTCTTTACACGGCCGTCATCTCGCACCTTCGTGTGTCATCATGCGTGTTTTGGACTCCTGCCAACCCAGTCTTTGCTTTATTAATCATTCGAGTACGTGATTTTATGAACCGGGGAATAAAAAATAGGCAGCATCGCGATTACTGCAACGGGGACAAAGCGTAGGTCATAAAAAGTTCCCCAATCCATTAAGCACGAGTGAAAAAAAGTCTCAAATAGGCCTTTTAATCTCACTTTATTGCTGCGGCATATATCAAATGAAAATGCACAAATGAATATTTAAATATTTCACATAAGCTGGCCATTAAGTGTGTTTTGTGTTGTTTGCTATACGACCCCGGCGTCTGTGCCGTCGCCAGGGAACCTCCTCGGAGATCAGGCTTCTGGAGTGCGCAGATAACCAATGACCAAATTCAATCAAAGACAATCCATCAGATCTTACATTTGCTTTCCATTTTTTTTTCCCATCAGGGCTTCTTCTTATTCAAAATTAAGCTGCTACTATCGATTCGGCTGTGATTAAAAATTGATTGGCACTTACATTGGGTGCCAGGGCGAGAAAGTCCCCGTGCATCACCGCTGTTTTTGTACCTCGGAGCATTAAGTGCAATAAAAGTAGATGACTCCGGAGCCACCGAAGGGCCGACCGGGGCGAAAGGTCCAGTTCATGGAGAAGGAAGGAGGAAAAATAAGCAATTTATCTGAGAGAAAGGAAGCTCACCTCTAAGACCTCCCTTGGCAGCAACTCAGAAAGAACTGGATACTGCAGCAATATAGATACGCCGCCGTCAAATGGACCATGTTCATATTTGACAATATTAAAGCGATAGTTCACAGAGAATGCGGCTTGTAAAGATCCGATAGCGCTGTCATGTCCTGGAATCTGTTTTCATACCGTATTAGGGATTTAATTTGACACAGTTAGACAGATCTGTGTGTGTGTGTGTGTGTGTGTGTGTGTGTGTGTGTGTGTGTGTGCATCTTCTAGATCTACATACAGTACGCGTCCTGAGTGCAAGATGCATCATGTCTCTTACATGTGTGTGTGTGTCAGTGTCCATCTGTTTCTACAGTATGGTCGTCGCTCGGGGCAAAGGGTCAAACTTTGTGTCGCAGGGAGGTGTCGGGTTATGACGACGCATCGCAGCTCGGGGAGGTCAGTCGAGCTCGCAGAGATGGTGGTTGTCGCGGTGACGCGGCGTCACCGAAGGTCACACCGGCTAATGGCTGTGCAGGATACAAACAAGTTGACTGTTAAAAGAGCTGCTTCCTTCAAGGTCGCTCACATAATTATGGCCATATGAACTTGGTAAATTATACAGTGATGGTTTCACTCCACTTGAGTTCTTATGACTTGTATTATTTTGTTCTTATTTCCGTTGTTTAAAGGTGCAATATGTAAAAAAAATTCACTTCAAATACTGAGAAAATAACTACCAGTTTTGACATCCACACACTGCATCGCAGAGATATCTATTGGAGTTAGCATGCTAACAAGCTAGCCCCCTCACCTTCCTGGGAGTTCCTGTGCTTTCTGTGTGAACAACATCAACACTCCCCTGGTCACAATCCAGATCAATTTCTCTATTATGTATTATACGTCTACAAGAAGAAAATGTTCATAGATCAATTTTTACCCCCAAATACAGAATAACAAGTAAAACTTTTTTCTACTCTTTTTCTCAATTGATTTCCACTGTAAAAAAAAATGTAAATAGTATTCCAAAAAATCACATATTCCTTGCTTTTTTATTGATAGAAATCCATATATTTCATGGAAAATAGAATCCGTGAATGAATCGCCCTCTCTTATCATCAGCAACTACACGAAAGCTCAAGAAGTCCCGACTTCTTACGGCCACCGTTCTTAATGCAAAGTTAATACATACGTGTCAGAACATTCCTGCATGCATCAGTCTGCGTATGCATGGGCGCCTAAGTGGCGCCAGAGGCCTGGATGAGCGTGCACGGAGTCATGTGCCCGGCAGCTCCCCGTCGCAGCCGCAGACAGACACAGCACCGCTCTAATTAGCTGACCTGTCACCAGCGACACCCACAGCTGTGCAGCGCTCAGGGAGCAGGCGGAGCGCAGACAGAGGCTGCAAGGTGCCGTGAAAACACAGACACTGATGGACACATCCAAGACTTCTGTCATCGCCTTCAGGATAAAGGACGCCACCTCATACTTCTGCCTAAGAGGTCGTACTATGGCCTTACATACTTCATTGTGATAACGCTGAAGCTTTTTTCTTCTCTCCTTTTGGCAATTCTTGTGGAGTTCAATGACATTCAGTGGGCCAGCTTGGTTATTATATTTCTTAGATTTAAGTGACTTTTCTGTCAATAGTAACTCCAGCTGGCCGCAGGTTCCCCAAAAGCTGGGCTAGACTATAATTACACCTTGAATACACACAGGTGATCTCAATTTAACTAATCAAGTGATAATATGCAATATTTGTGGAAAAAAAAAGATTTCTCCTTTTAACTGTTGTGCTATTTCCTATCTAGATTAATCTTTTTATGCATTTTCTGAGTGTGCATCTACTCATGAACGACAGGCTAGCTAATTAAGCCACCTAACGTTATAGCTCAGGCAAGGACGCCATATTGTTTACATCCGACGCTCCCATGCTTCCCTCTACGCATTGACACGTTGTTCGTCATTAGAAAGATTACAGTTCCTACATGAAAATGCCAACAACATCGTCGGGGATTATCTTGAGTAACCAGGTGCTGGCGTCCTCCTCGCCTGAGCTATAACGTTAGCAAGCTTAGTTAGCTAGCCTCTCATCCATGAGCGGATGCACACGTCCTTACGTGTGGCGATATGGAAAGAAAATACAAGGTTTGTGTATTATCTTGAACATTGAACATTAATGGCCTCCTCTACACCTGGGCTATAACTTTAGCTAGCTTAGTTAGCTAGCCTCTCATTCATGAGTAGACGCACACTTCCTTATGCAGAGTGATACTTAAAGAAAATACAAGGTCTGTATATCACCTTGACATTAATGGCGTCCTCCTGGGCTGAACCGTAACGTTAGCTATCTTAGTTAGCTTACTTAGCTAGCCTCTCTTCTATGAGTAGCTGCACGCTTCCTTCTGCAGGGCTAAACAGAAAGAAAATACAATGTCCGTAGATTATCACAAGTAACCGAGTCACGATTTCTGAAAAGACACTTTGCTGTTCACTTCTTTTAATCTGCGTTTTGAGCACAACAACCTGAGTGCCATCTAGTTCCATTATATTCAACAGAAGGCAGACATCTTCTAAACTCTGCAACTCACACCAAAACAATCTTTAAGTCACTCAACTTGACATCTTGTGTGACTCATTGTTATAAAACAATGACACATGAAAACCTGATGAACACTTTTTTTTAGGGACTGTATGTCTGGAGTGAGAGAAGTTTAATCACCTAAACAACATTATATTGTTTCTTTCAAGCAAAAAAAACAAAAGAAAAAAAACACTTACTTTCGAGCAGCAGTTTTGTCTAATGAGTCATATCAACACCGGTCGCAGACAGAGCGTTTGAAATCTATTGAACTTAACCAAATATTTCACAGATGGGAGTAACAATAGAAGTAATCCGCCTTTGGAAACACGTCAGCAGTTCAGAATCAGGTTTATATTTATGAGGTATGAAGTTAATGAAACAAAAATCAAGCATGTTTTTTTTTGAGCTGCAGTCTCTAGAAACCCAAACAGCACGGCTTTCCTGCCAGTAATAAACATAGCTTTACTGCTGAAGTGACTAAAAACCTTGGTGGGTATAAAATAAAAATGAGGAGCAGTCGAGGAAAAAACACTGGTGCCGATGAAGCATAAAGCGCATGTTTCCCCGCTGCACGGTTCTCTCACCTACCAGCTGCTTCCTCGGCCCTCTACAGGCCGCTGTTTGGGCCGGGCTGGGAACATGAGGGGAGATGACACCAGGGTAGAGATTTAAGACACGGTGCGCTGGCTATCGGAGGTCTCCTGGTAGGCCTCAGACACGGCGCTCTGTGCTTCCCTACCTCCGGCCCCAGACTCTTTCTCAGTCTGGCTGCCACGCACACACTTTACGCAGGGCAGAGAAATCCCTCATCTTGTATCTGGTTCAAGGTCCGCTGCCGTTGATGACAGTTGATGACAATCCAGCGGGGAGCGGGAGGAAACATCACCTGCGACTCGAAATGGAAAGCGGTGAGAGGAAGAGGCAGAGCAGAGAATAAAAAAATGGAGGATTTCGCACTTTAATTTGAAATATTGACACAGAAACCTGTCAAATTAGACGATCCAAACACTTTTTTCTTCATCGCAACTCTCATTAGCATTCGACAGAAGAACGTCCACACAGAATACTACAGAATTACATTAATCCCAGTATATTTTTTTCTCACTCTCTTACACTGATTATAGATGGATCATCAATTGCTTCTAATTGGAGCATACTTATCATTCAAACGTGCAGCGATCACACATTTTCTCATTTTTAAACATTAGGCGTCACTTCCAAAACCAATCCCGGATATTTCATAGTGGCAGAAACTGAACCCCAGACAAACAAAACTATCGATCTCCCTCTCACACACACTCACCGGCGCACGCCTCCCTCCTCTACTAAAATATGCATTGTGAATCCTGGTCTGCCGAGAGTTGTATGCCCCTGCATTATGCTTGAGTGATATAATTTATATCATTTTGGAGAAAAAAACGGGA
Organism: Lagodon rhomboides; assembly: GCA_039737535.1. NCBI lineage: Eukaryota > Metazoa > Chordata > Actinopteri > Spariformes > Sparidae > Lagodon > Lagodon rhomboides. Next base: position 14,549,029 of record CM077803.1, read on the forward strand.
GGGGAAATCAATGAGACTTAGTTGGCAGCAGGGCCCGATAATTAATTCTCAAGGTTTTTGGGTAAAATATGTGACTAACGAGGGCGAAATGTAAATGTTATGAAGTTTTTACTTGAAGCTCACCAGCCACCACCTCGACCCACACCACCGCCGCTGCCGCCGCCGCCGCAGCCATAATCGAACCTCTGCAGGTCAATAAACCGTCTGTGGGAGTGATTTGAGCTGCTCTCTGTCGTCTCTGTTTTCTGACATTTATAGTGTTTCCTGATGAAGACGAAGAGAGGCTGCATGTACAGTAAACACACCTGTAACAGCTGGCACAAAGATATATGTTTAGAAAAAAAGAAAAGTGGGACAGCTTCTCCGTCCTCATCCAGACACGCCACTGTTAGCGAACACTGATTAAAATCACGCCACATTTTTGGGCCCTTTTAGCAAAGTAAACAGTTAAAATGAAAGAGGAAAAACAACTACTGATGTTCTCAGAAATATTTTTCTTGGATAAATATTAAAAGTCACTCGAAACTTTGATCTAGTTGCTTCTGAGCCTCTCCGACATCAAGGAAACTACCCACTTTTCATTCCACCTGTCAACTGCCACAATCTGTTTTTATTCCCAGCCACCATCTCTGTCTGGGCTAGAAATCTTCCCAGACTGAGTTACCTGCTATACTGAGCTATTGTCAAGTATGTTTTGGGAAATGAAAAAGGACTGTGAAACTACTTTGTGTTGTTTTAAGTGTGTGTGTGTGTGTGTGTGTGTGTGTGTGTGTGTGTGTGTGTGTTGCATTATTCACTGAATGCAAATTAAAAACAACATGAGGAGGCAGGGATTGTATTTCCGTAGGATTAAAGTCACTGCAAAGGGCGTGATACAGACACGGCGCGGTCTCCAGCGTGATGGCTGGAGCTGTAATTAATAGGCATTATTAACAATTGCGCTCGATACTGATCGTGTTACGTCCTTCATCAAAGCAATCCTCACAGCGGCGTAGTCAGCCAAGCCAAGGACTGAACGCTGCCGAGGTGCGACCGAAACGTGCACTACAAGCTCCCAGAAGCCGATTCTGTGTGTACTGCATGTGTGTATGAAGGACGTTTGTGTTTACGTATGAGCGGTGGGCTGTGAATGTGTGAGGGTCAGGGCCGAGGGATGGGGGGAGAGGGGGGGGTACACACTCTTGGGATCTGGAGATTCACGTGGAAGAAGGGAAGGAAGGGATGGAGGATGGAGGATGAGTGTGTGGGTGAGGTCGTGGGGGGGATGGTGATCAGGGCGTGTGGAGGTGGCAGTGAGGAGCGACGCAGAGGAGGAGGAGGAGGAGGAGGAGGAGGTTTAGAGCGGTGGAACCGTACTTCATCTGATAGGGATTCATCAAGGTGGAGGATCTGACGCAAAAACGGAACGGTGATCTTCGAGCGGCGGACGCAGCCAGGATGCAGTTAAATGGATGAGGGCGGCGGTGTTTAAAGGAGGATTCCACCCCCAGAAACACTCACACTGTACATCATCAGCTTGTGTTCATCTTTGTGATGAAGTGCTGTAATTTAGTTTGCCATGGGATACATTTGCATCCATTTGTCTCAAACTTTTTAATAAAAAAAATACAAAAGAAAAGTTGTTTGGACTTGTTCCATCCAGCTGAGATTTACATACATTCACATTGATATTATTAAAGGGTAATTCCACCATTTATTTCCACTTTAAACTGTTTACAGGTCTTGGGGGAGTACTTTTACATATGTGAGAAAAAGTAGTAAGAAGCCTTATGTGGCTCCAGAGGAAGCTGTATGCAAGTCTCATATAGAAATACATCAAATACAATTGATAGATCAGAACCAGGATATTGCCTTTTTTAATTAATCCTTTACAAAACCTGGTGCCATTACCCACAATGCAACTGAGTGACATGACTATTTTTAAATTTGAAACCTTCTCAGAAAGTTAAATAAATTGATAAATTGCCTCCAGTGATGTCACCCAGTGTCTAAATTACATTGTGGGTAATGTAGGTATCAGGTTTTGAAAAGGAAGAAGAAAGTGTGAAAGAAAATAAGGTGATATCTCTTGCTCTGACTTCTGACATCCCTGGAAGCGATTTATCAGAAAAGCTTCATACTACATTTTGCACATATGCAGCAGCGCTCCTCAAGACTTGTAAACACACGTTAAAGTTTAAAATTGGTGGAGTTACCCTTTAATAAGAACTGACTGAAAAGGAGGAGTTAACATGCTCTGTGGCTGCAATGCATTCTGGACTAATGAGTCAGTGAAGAGGAGAGCATCCGCGCTTTCTGCAGAGTGGACTTTTATCTATCCCCTGAAGCCAAAAATCTGATGTTGGCCACCAAGGTTTTTAGCCTATTGAACATGTTTCCCATACTAAAAAATGTGCAGGTGCATCTGAAATATCTTGGCCAGTTCTCAACAGGAAAAACAAAAGTATTTAGAACCATAAAACAGGCGGGGAAATAAAAGTTACACTGTACAAGCTGTTACTTTAATAATGTCACACTGAGAGCTGGCACAGCTTTGAGGTTTTTTTTTTCAACAGAAGGCTCCGAGAAACAAACTTACCCGACGACTCTGTGATCTCCTTGTCATTTAAACATTGTTTCAATTGGTACGTTTCCATCCAATTGTTTTTATGTGTCCCTTAATTCACTATCTGTCACCACAGAGGCTGATAAGAACACCAAAGGGAACGCGTGATGAAGAGAGTGGAATTAATTCATTACAAAGGAAACGCTATGATAGGTGGGAAGCGGCAGTGAAATGCCACGATATATCAAAGTTGCTGGGGCTTGATTAACTGTAACGTCGTGTTGAATATATTTGCATAAAGGTACCTGATGGAAACATGCAGCGATTCGCAATTTATTTTGCCAGAAGTCTGTTCAATCTGCTCAAAACTTGTGCAACAGTTTAATGCAACCGTAGTTTTTCCTTTAAAGCGGCTCGTATGAAAGAGATGAATCACCTGAGCGCGGCTCTGTTATGTTCTCCTCCACTTGTTGTTTTGGTTTTACTGCCCATAACTCACCGCTGTACTTCACTCTCAACATTCTCGTCAGCATCGCTTTCTGACAGACAACGTTGGTGACTGGTTGGTGAGCACAGGGGAGCGTTTAGCGGCTAAACAGCCAGATATTTCCCCTCAGGAGTACGTGGAGGCCAAAACAAACAAGAAGTGTGATGGAGTGTGAGCGAATGTTGGCTTTGCGTTCATCAAGCGGACAGAAACAAATGAAAAACAAAAACTAATGAATGTCATTTGCTGCTCTGTAACTGCTGGATACGTCGACGGGGAAACTGTTGGCAAAATATCAACGTTATACGCCGATGATGTGATTGTGTTCACAGCTTGTGTCCACCGCCTCTAAGCAGCCAAAGAATGAGTTCATGCTAGTTTAAAGGGCCGGTGTCTTGGATTTAGTGGCACCTCAGAGTGAGGTTGCAGATTTCGACCAACTGAATAGCCCTCCTCTTTGTGAAAGGCCCCCTCTCGAGTTCCTTGCAGAAACATGGCGGTGCAACACGGCGGGCTCAGTGGAGGACGACCTGCTACATCTGTAGAAATAAAGTGCTCATACTAGTTAGACCACCCTAAATCCTTCACACTGGACCTTTTAATAAAGGTAGTTAATTACACTAAGCTAATCTCTACTGGGCCCAAACTAAGGTAGAGAACTTTTAAGTTTTGTTTGTTTTTTGGGGGGTGTGTCGTGTTTTTCTTTCTTTTTCATGTTGTTCGCATCTAAATATTTACAGATTCAGATTTTTTTACTAGCTTTAGACCACTACATCGTTGTGTGGAGTACAAACATCAAACAAAACCATAATAAAACAATAAAACAGTGCAATAACGGTATAAGTTTAAACATAGACGGATGATGAACGAAGCATTTAGGCAAATATTTATTTCTATTATCAACAATACTTTTTCTGTACTTTTTTACTGTTTGAAACAGTATATTCATCCCAATTATCATTCCATAAAGTACTACATCTTTTATTCCTTTCAAGACCTTTGTATCTCCCTGTTATTTTAGGAATTCTGTTATTAGAAACTCTGAGACTACAAATAGCCTGGCCGTACTGCCTGTTCTCACAGAGTAGATACTTTTCGAGCTTAGACTCCTCTTTTACTTCACAGTGTAGATCACACGAGGACGACGTACTGATCTTTTCACCTCTGCTCGGCTTCGAGTTTCAGACATTTAACATTGCCAACCAAATGTATGAAAACCCACATTCATCTAATGTTTGCTGAACAGATCCAATCCACGGTGAAACGTGTTACACTGACGCACAAGGGAAATAAACAGTTATATGAATATTACAACTTTATGTATCTTTTGTTTTAGAAAAAGAAACCTATACCTAATCTGAGGAAGAAGAGTTTAATGATGTAACGGGGCGATTTCGTAGATATGTACAAGTATCAATCACATTTTTGTTTGCCGTACGTAGGTGGACTGTAACATGAAGTGAACAAATTATACCTTTCTCGTCTTTCTCGGCTGCCTAAACAAGTGTGTTGTGATTTGTTCAAGTTGTTTGATGCTGCTGGACTGTGGATTTCTTTGTGGAGGACTTGGGTCCGATTTTCCGCGACAGTCCAAAGGATGTGACTTTATCCAAGATCCCGAGTGCCCCTCCCCTCTCTGCTAACGGAGAGCTAACGTTAGTTTATGTCTTGACTCTTTCCGTGTGTCAAGATAACTGCCGCTGATTTAGTTGTGCACATCATTCCAACAAATGTTTATCGACGCGTATTGATACTTTAATAGCTCATTCTATCTATAAACTGTCAAAAGGAGCTCTGTGGGCCAGGCTGACACGCTCGCAAGCACACAATACTTGTGTGAGCTGTTGCATATACAGGATGTGGAGTGTTTTCATCTCCTTGATGTTCCACAGACTGGAGCAACACACGGAAAAGGCAGGCAGGCAGGGAAGGAAATGTTGCTTTGGGCCTTACAAATGACCTAGATACTGCAGTATGAATTTCATTTACCTCTATCGCAGCATCTAAGTGTACCTCACTTTCCTTACGCATCCATATGGCAACCTTGGAGTTGAAGCGGATACAAAAACAGCCCACAGGTAGGCTTTTTTTTTTTTTTTTTTTGATCAGCATTTACTCGCTCACTCCTTCACTTGTTCACTCACTCACTCGCTCAAAATAAATGAGAAAAACATATAGAGAGACCTCCATGTTTCTAATCCTGGAGAATTTATCTGCTCGGTGGGTAGAAATGTTTTGCAATAAGTAGGATTTGGCTGAAGCCGGGATAAGTTAGATGTTTGCTATTCTGCTCCAGGACTGAAGATTTCCCTCCATGTAATGCAGAGGTTACAGGTGTTAACCGCAGCCAATGGAACTATTGATTAATCGGAAAGGCAGTTTTGCAAGCCTTCTTAGACCACAAAGTGGCTGATCAGAATTCTGGAGCGGCTAGTTCCAACAGTTTCTCGCTGGGCACGGGCGGAGAGGTGAAGAGACGGTGGAGTGGGAGGAGAGGGAGAAGAAAAAACTAGAGATGAGCTTGGTGGAGGCGGCGAGCGGGGCGGGGGGGGGCAAAGAGATATGACACACAGGGTAAAGAACAGATGGGGGATGATGGAGTGAGAGTGAAAGTGTGGAGGGAGAACAAGTGAAGAGGGAGGGGAGAGCGATGAATTGTTAGGCAAAAAGAGATGTGAATTGAAGGCCAAGTAAGCGTGGGTTATCATATCTGAACTGCGAGACATGAATCTCAATCCGTCAATAAGCGCTGCATTTTGATAAAAAAAGAGAAAAAAAAAACGCCCCTGCTGCGCCCGCTCTTAATGGATAGTGCGCCGCTCAATGCGTCACTTTTACTCTTCCCCTGAAATACCAGAGAGAGAATGGGTCCCACTCCACAAAGAGATCCGGATCAAGGTCAGTGATCGCATCAAAAGTAATAGTGCCCCACACTTTCCATATATGCTCTGTCTGAGTGCGCAGTGAGTCAGAAAAGCTCGCTATTTCTAAATAATTTTCACAGATTTCCCACAGGTGTAGCATGCCTTCCATAATTTACAATTTCTCAGGCTGAACTCCACTTTCATATTAAGCTACAGGAACTTAGGAAAGGTACAGCTCTATGTTTAGATGTTCAGTATAATGTTTGTACAAAAGTATTATTTAATGTACATTTACTCAACACAAATGTGACTGGCTGTTGCAGCCCCACCCCATCTAGTTACTGGTGTTACACCTGTCAAATCTTTCTATAGAATAAATCACAATGTTCGTTTGCAATAACTTCCAGGTAGAAAACCACTTGTGTTATTCCAAATTGTTTACATCTAATGAATCTAAAATGTATGCTTGATGCTTTCATATCTCATTATCAACAACACTCTCACCATTGATAGGTTGGAGACAATTGACCTGTTGGGCCACAGACTAAAGAAAATGACAGCTGGCTAGGAGTCAGTCTGAGATATCGCTGTTGGGTATGCTATATCAAAGCTGGACCACCATGTTTAATGATCTTTAATACAGTTATGGCTGAATATGTCAACAGAAAGAAACAAATTAGCCAAAATGAAATATCTCTATAATGCAAATCCACAACACCACAGCCTGCTAAAGTACTTGACGCAGTTAACAATTAGGTGGCTAATTTAATTCTGAGAATAAAGTCAGAATTCTGAGAATAAAGTCAGAATTCTCAGAATTTAATCTCAGAATTCTGACTTTAAAGTCAGAACTAAAAAAAGATGTATTAAGGTGGCTGGTTCTCATGAGTGGCTGCAATCTGATGTTGATCAAAATAAAAATCTGGTTCCAGTGGATTTAAATATATATTTTTTTGATAATAGATGAGACTTGACTGAATGAAAGGGGAGTGTTGGGCCTTGGCGGAGGTATGCACTCTACTGAGTGCCACTCTAGCTTTCATTTTATTTGTAATTTCGGCTGTTATTAAGATGTGTCACAAGCTATCGCCACTCTGACCCAGTCTTTCCAATCACCGGTGCTGTAAAGGTTCAGCATGCTATATGATGCACCGGTGCAAAACCTTCCCTCTATTAGGCTCTTTTCTACAACAGATGCTCAGGACACATTCAGTTAACTCACACACACACACAGCTGGTGCTTTTGTAGCTGTAAAACCTCCCGGTACGTAAAGCTAACATGCAAACACAAATTGCGTTTGCGACGTCTGAAACGCCGTGTCACATCGCTGGAAAAAAAAGGAGGGAGGAGGCAAACCAGCCGCCCAGGAGCAGCGTGGGGATTTCATGCTAGCTTACATTTAGGCGCGCGGTTTGGGGTCTTTATTGTTCCTTAGAGACCGAACTTTAAGTGAATCTCTCCACCAGGGGGGCTGTTCCACGAGCGACGCTTGCACCATGCATGCCGGAGCGAACAGAGGCAGACATCTGCAATCTGCCAACGCCCCGGGTGAAACTCTGTCCTTCTCCGTGCCGATCTCGAATGAGCTTTCTCCATCCTGCGCTGTTACACTTTCCTGTCAGTGAGAATAATTCAAAACGGGTCTGTCATCGTGCGTCTAGAGACAGCTGCATAATGCTTTGTTTAAAGGCTCTATTACACTGGCGGGGAGATTGAAGGCTTTGAGAGATGATTTTGTCTTCCTCATAACTTTTCATTTCAGATATTGATTTGAAAGACATTTCCCCACTCGCCAAGCAAAATTCTCTTAACAACAGCTTACCATGCAGTCGTACCGTACCCCCCCAAAAAAATGAATATTACATTTCACAGTAGCAGAAAAATAGGCTAAGAGAAAACAAACACAAATGCGCCAGGGACTTCGTCATATTCGGAGATCTGTGATGTGCCATGACTTACACACCGCATGTTCTCTTACGACTTCTGCCATGTTTCAAGGAGTAGTGAGCATGTTCGCCTTAGCGAGGCATGCACCGGAGCGAAAGTAATCAGCGCCGCGGGAGTCTTCGGAGAATACTCCCTAACAGTGTTAGCTGGCAGACATTTTTTTTTTTTTTAGGGGGACATGATACCGGGAAAGGCGGCGCGGGTGACGGCAAAAGGTCCCCCCGCAGGAGTGGCAGGTAGCTGACCTGGTGGCTTACAAGCTCCAGCTCGCGTTCCCATTTCACGCTTTGTGTTGCAGAAAGATTCAAAAGACAGTGGATATTATTCCCTCTGCTCTCGACCCCGCTGAGGTCCGATCAAAGATCCGAGCCTTTGATGTTTTAACCCCTGGCTGTTTGGAGTGGGGGGGGGGAGAAAAACGCCCCTCCTGTGAACCAGATGGTGCCTGTTGCATGCTGGGTGCAGCCAGGCAGTGTTACGGGTCCCACCTGTGGTTTTAATTACAGTGCATGACGAGGGGATGCAGCAGAGCGGAAGGGGAGAGGAAAGCAGGGGTGACCCTCGCTGTTCGGCGCGGGCGGAGGAAGGAGGGAGGGGGGGGAGGGAGGAGCTGCGCGTTCACCTGAACTCATCACGAACGATGGACCCGCTTTGTCCCTACCTGTCACAGCGCTCCCCCCGTCCTTAACTGTTTCCAGGGCTGTGCGTTTAACGACCAGATTTGTTAAGCAGCCGAGGTATATACCTTACACATTTTGCCTGCGCACGACTCCAGCTGTCATGTTTTCAAAGCGCCCCATGATGCCTCTTTTTCTCCGTCTCCCCCCTCCCCTGTCACAAATCATCTACATTCCAAACACACGCCCATATATTCTCCCCAGTCTGTCTTCTCCCCTCACCGGTGTATAATTTGTGCATATCACTATTGCTTCTCCGCATGGTTCTCCAGCTCCTCTGCGTGGATGAACTCCTATCAGATTAAACCGCCGCTCGCTGACTCCGACCTCCCTGCCCCTCCCCTGCGTGTACCACCCCACACCGGGATCCTAAGGGTCCACCCCCCACCTCTCACTCTCTCTCTCTCTCTCTCTCCGCGAGCACCTCTCCTTCTATCCTTCTTTTGACATTTCGGCTCCTTCTGTCATCTGAGGGGTCCCGCTGAGCGCTGAGGTGCTTCAGTGGCACGAGGGGGGGGAGCCTTAAAAATCCCCTCCGGGCCCTTATGTATACATTCACAAAGGTCCTGAATATTTTCTGATTTTTTTTCGCAAAGGCTTTGAGTTTTAGTCCGGCATGAATAACACAAAGTGCTGCGTTGTAGGTTTGGCTCAGGTTCCCTTCCTTCGTACCCTGTGCGGAACAGGGTGTGCAAATCTCCACGCCGGTTTCCATTTACGCGTTTTTCATCTTTACTTATTTTGACCCCCGCTTTGGAATAAAAACAAAGACGAAGAAAAAAAAACTTGATAAAGTTAGTTTTTATTTCTCTGTAATGTATTCAGCCAGGATTCTTGGGGAACTGTATTTTTTTTTCCCCTCCCCTCCTTCCTCTCTCTCGCTCTCTGTGAGCGTGCGGAGCTGCGTGTCAGATCTGTGGGATGCCTGTAGGCTGCTCCCAGGAGAGGCACGGTGCGCTCATCCAACACAAACAGGGTCACAAAACAACGACTCAGCCACTTGTGCAGAGTTTACTTCAAATTAGCCCAACTCTTGCGCGAGCGCGCGGCAGCCAATCAAGCTGATCTCGTGTCAGACAATGAGCTGACGGCGTGAGACAGAAGCGGAGGTGATGCCAAAGGTAGGAAGAGAAAACAGATTGCATCAAAGTGAAGCGAGCGGAACCTTTTTTCAAAAAAAAAAAAAAAATTAAATAATTTCTACTCGCAGAGGAGCCAACTGAGAAACAAACTGTTAAATACTCCTGTAAATAACGCGCTGATCCTTTTGTTGCTCGTCGTGGCGTCTGCCTAATGAACTATTTTGATTCCGGCTGTGATTTTTGTAGGTGGTCTAAAACAGGCCCGGGCGATCGAGACAAGTCATCATCGCCGACAGGCAAAACGTAACGAGCGTCACGGAAAAGCTGCGATAGGCAGAATTAGCAGCGCAATTAATATTCCAGCCATATTTTCCGGGGAGGAAGCAGAGGGCACAGCAGCTGCTCCCATATGCAGACCTTGCTGTTATGACCGTGGGGGCGATGTCAGACACCCTACCCCCCACCCCACCACCACCAGCACCACACCTTCCTCCCCCTAATCCCCCAGCAGCAAACCCCTCTTCTCCCTCCCTCCCTTATCCGACTTACCTTAACTTCTGCGATCTCTGCCCCCCTTATTTGCATTTTAACCTCCGCCTATTGTTTTTTTTTTTTGTCACTTCTTCTGTATTTGTCTCACAATTCATGGGGCGGGCATACCGACGGGCGAGTGCATTAGAGGAATTCAATTCTGCGTGTATCAACAAGCATGCGCCCTGCTGAGGTGCCCTTGAGCAAGCAAGCGAATGCCTACCCGCTCCTTCTCCAAGGGGAATTCCCAGCATCCCTTAAGAAACATCATTACCACAACAAATAATGTGATGAACTGGTTCTCCAAGTAAAAACGTATCTAAATAAAGCGTGATTCTTAAACGCCTCATCAGGCCGTCGCCCCAACATTTGAGTTGGGGATGTCGGTTTCTGTTAATTTTGCCATTCCTGCAAATGTATGTAAAATTATTATCAAAAATGCCTATCCAAGTCCAGCCCAAAGTGACGCGTCAATCATCTGGTGGCTGGCGTTTAAGCGGTTCAGGAGACACTCGTTGGCTGTTGTAGGCTCCAGTGCGGGCATAGATAAAGCTCTTAACTGGTCAAATGAGGTGTCATACAAATAGCAGCCATCTTAGGATCTCTAATTTGGAGCGATGATCGCCTTTTCAAGTGGATGAAAGGAGTTTTTGGACATTCAAAAAACATACACGGCCACAGTTTGCCGCTATTTTGCCACCATTTATGCATTGAATTCTGTGTTCGGGACTAAATGTTTTACTGAAATGTATCTACTGGACATCTGGGAATAAGAGAGGACGTTTTTTTTGCTGGAGATTGATTCACTACTGAAACAACAAGACACTTAATTGGTGAGCTGCCAAAACTGTAACAGCAAAATCGCATTATCTTCTCTGTGAGGTCGTCTGACACACCGGTGAGGAACACACTGGTCTTGAAAAGGCTGGCTGGACTTATTTCCACACCTCGTCTTGTCATCGTGCCAGCGCTGGAAAAAAGAGGCACACTGGCCTGTCTCAACCAGTCGACACTGATGAAGTTGCAGGTAGTTGTGAAGTTTTTTTTTGGGGAAGAGCTCTGCTTGCCAGAGCTAACGTTAGCTTGTCTGCCCGCGCTAGCTTGACTTTCAGCTCATCCCTCTTCTTCTCAAAGTGCTTTTTCCACGCGTTAAGTCACAATAGCTCTCAATGTCAAAACAAACTCGGGGCTCGAGGTACCAAACTCGCTCTTTGTATACCTCGCCCTCTGCCACGCTTATTGGCAGCATATTGCCTCCGTCCGGCGTACAACGCTTCCTCCCCCTCCTTCCTTCCTTTGGCTGCTAGCCACCTTCAGACCTGGCAGCAGGGTGCTTGTTCTTAATGTCATGAAACATATAGCATAGCTGTTACTCAACTGACTGACTTTATTTTCTCACCTTAAAGAACTTAGATTTAAATTGCTTAAACTGTGATTGATACCAGTGTTGACGAAGCTACAAAGTTAGCTAAGATGCGGCTAACCTGAGCGGGGACACGACAACGTGTTTCCTAAAATAACTTCTGCACCCACTTCATGCTAAAATAAACCTGTACTCACGCTGCACGGCACATCTCTGACACCTCTCTGACCTACTGAATCGCACTGACCTGCGCCGCTCGACTGGCCCCCGATGCTCACAGCTTGAGAGCGACAGCAGCTCCGGCCTGACCGAAATGCATCGTGGGTAGAGGAGGAGGGGCTTCCGCAGGTGCTGCAGGTCAAACACAGTTCAGCATCGACAAACAATAGCAGTGACCCAATTCCACGATGCACATCAGCAGGCAGGTGAGTATGTAGTCAGCTCAAACGGGAAGAGAGACCAAATGATTTACAAAAGAATCAGTACAACACATGTTGTCACTTCCTGTTGGTGTAAAATGGTGAACTACATTGAATCTTATTATACAATCAAGTATATTCAATTAGTGTATAGTGCATTGTCACCGATAATAATTATGGGTAACACGTATATTATGGTCCTCAGTATGTGTTAGTTATAAGGCATTATTAACATTATTATGTGTTAATATGACTATGTTGGTGTTAATAATAACATCATAAACTCATTAATTTTAGATAATGAGATAATTATAAGCACTTAGCACGTATAAGAAAATCGTTAACACAATTACAGCTTCTCATAATTGTTTATCAAAGCATTGCGAACGTGTGTATTAACTTTAATGAGCTTACCTTCAATGTCTTTGTTTAACCTTTAACAAGCCTTTTTGTTGCTTTTTTAAAATAATAAAGTACGTAAATATGTATTTACCAGCAGTTCAAGGTTAATTTACTACACAGGGTTTTGCCACATTGCAGTCCCTTTATGCTACACGGGAAAACACTGTTTTATGGTCGAGTGCTGAGGATGAATTCAGGAGTCTTACAGCCTGAGATAAGATGCTGCTTCGGAGTCTGGTTGTACATTAATTATGCATTTCTTAACAGTTAATTAACAGTTACTGTTACTGTTAACTAACATTAAGTGTTAATTGATTACAGTAAGTGTTCCTTTTTCAGGTTTACGACATTTCTCATACTTCTTAAGGTGTTATTTATTAACCTATCAAATAATCTGAAAAGCACATTGTCACAAGGCCAAATCAATATGTTACCTGTTATCTCATACCAAGATTAAGTTTTATGAGACTTGAATGTTGCCTATGTAAGCTGTTCGATGATGAAAAGATTGTGAGAAGTGGTCAGAGAAATAAGGCTGAAATACTGACAATAAGTTGCACACACACATTTATTTTAAATGAGTTGTTTATTTTGTAAATATTTCTGTGTGCAGAACATAAAAACGGCTGTTTGCACATATTTTCTCACAGTTTAATTCAGTGTGTTTTATTTGCCCTTCTTAGGGTTTACACATGGGCCCAGTGTTATATTTAATTGAATTCATTAATACAAAACAGTAGCTTTATCAGCGCGTGCGTGTGTGTGTGTCTACATGTTTTTGTTTTGTGTGTGTGTGTGTGTGTGTGTGTCTACATGTTTTTGTTTTGTGTGTGTGTCTTTGTGTTTTAAGTCTGTACCACCCCAATTATCTAGGTTAGCACCCTCAGCATAGTTGCAGCTATCAGGGCTGAGTCCCCTGAATATAGAAGCTGCCATTTACTGCCATTCATTTCAGTACACATGCAAAAAAAAAAAAGAGAGAATAATAATAAAATAAATAGTCTCGACTTTGAAATTTCCCAAACGGGAGAATCCATCAAAGTCTGTATGAAGTCATAATTGTGTTTCATCTCGGCTTTATTTGTTCTTCTTTTGTGGCTGAGATGAGTGTTTTCGTGTCAGTGCACACATGACATTGCACTCTGTCAATCACCTGACGCCCACAGGAAACAACGGAGGTCTCCGCCAGGAAATAATCCCTTAAAATAACATTATTCAGGCTGTTGATGTTAGCAGGTGGTTTTTGTGTTTAGATTTGACAGTGTAAAGCGGCGGTGAAGGAGGCATTCAGAACGCTGTGCTGAAGAAAAAGGAAGAATACCACTCAAGTAAAAGTGCAAGTAATATCAGCAAAATGTACTGAAAGTACAAGAAGTGAAAGTACTCACGATGGAGAAGAATGTTTCCTGTCAGTGTTAATAATATAATATTATTATAATGCCACATTTATAACATTTTACTGCTGTAGTTTATTATTGAGTTGTCTGAATTCTCAATTTTGGAGGAACTTTTCCTTTAATCACAACACTTGAGTAAATGTACTTAATTAGACTCTGACACTTCCATAAAGTCTGCATACTAAAGAGAGGAAACAAGGAAATGCATGATAACATATTGCTTATGTCATGTCGAGGTGCAGGCTGCAAATTGGCCATAGATGTAAATCACACCAAAACATTAATTCCAACCCGTTCTCCACTTTTCTGTCCATTAAACCTGTTCTCACCTTCACACCCACACTGTGTCACTACAGCTTGCAATTACTCCGGCCCTTCAAACAAAACCGCCACACTTCTGTTATCTTTACAGTTAAAAAAGGCATACTTAAATGTACACGTGCATATATCAGCAGCTGCACCTGCGAGCGCCTGTACGCCCTGTGTTTAATACTTTATATCACATGTATACGCATGTACCGCGGCGGCTTCTGGGGCTCATGGATTAATAAGGAGGGGCTGGCAGAGCAAAGTCGGGAGGAGAGTGTAATTGTGGCCACAGTGAGAGTGTTCCCTGACATGTAGTCACACCTGGGTGGCTGGCAGCACGGTGAAGGGGAGAGGATCCCCCACAGTCCCCGGTTATTGGTATGCTGAAATACTGCAGTGATACAGTGAGAGGACAGGAACAAGGAGGCTGTGGAGCGCATAGAAAGAGAGCATGTTCCTCTCCCCGCGCTGTGAGATAAAGCGAGAGGGTGGTGGGGGGGAGAGAGAGATGGAGAGGGAGCTCCGCCAGCCCAACAAGACATGTGTCACAGCCTGAGGAACAGTGACACGCATCCCCTCAATCTCCAGCGCGGGCGAAGGTTTCATCAGACTACGCTCAGGATGTGACTGTCAATATTAAGCCGCGTGTACTGTTTTGTTTTACAATACGCAAATGTGTGCGCCGCATACAATCTGCGGCAAAGAACTTTTTCCCACCGTGTCAGGCGCCAGGAGATAACCAGCCTGTAACGGCGTGACACAGGTGTTGAAAAGTTGAAGGCGTTTGCCTTTTTTTTTTTTTGTGAAACTTTTTCTTCCGTGTACGTCGCAGACTGCACGGAGGAGCAATCCATATGCAGTACTTTTGCTATGCTAATTTAGAAAGGGGAAGGGAAAAGTTGGTCCTGCAGCAGCACTGAGCGCGCTGTAAATCAAATTCAAGGAAGTTTAAGGGTAAATAGGAAAACATAGCCTTGTTCCCCAGGGGGAAGAAGGGGGAAGTATTCACTCATATACCAGGGGATCGGTGTGAGATCGCCGGGTAAGGGTGCTGTCCAAAATTTTCACGAAGGCCTCGATGCGACAGTTTCGCTCAATTCTCGCTCAAGAGGACGATTTTATTGTTCAGTCACAGTCACGATCGAAAAAGGCAGGTTTTTATTCTGCGAGCTTACAAATGGCAGATTTGCTGACTGCAGGTAAATTGCAGCAAAAAAAAAAAGAAAAAACAGCCTATTTAGTTTAGCCACATTTTGCAAAATTGCGATACGGGAGAGCAGCGCTAATGTGCCTCATGTTCGGCTTTTGTTCAATATTTCTCTTGGATGTTTTTTCAAGAAAAAACATTCTGACATATCAAACGGTAACAACAATGGACCTGGGCGGCGGCTCGTACCGTGAAAAGCATCCGCGAGTGTTTTTTTAGAACTTGATGATTGAGTCTTTTATTTGAACAATCTTAATTTCTAACACGGTGTTGAGTTAAACAGAAAAGGCACACTTCAAATGAAAGGTACTTGACACTTTCTGTGCTACTGTAATACTACAACTTATTTGAAAGGGGCTGCAGCTCAGTTATTTTACTATCCTGACATTACATCCTGCGCCGGCCTATGTATCTGTATTTCTTTGGAGTACAGGACAGAGTGAAGAAAATCTGTAAATGTCTTCATAGGCTCTATTTCATCCCCCCTATAGTGGTCTCCTGGTGTTTCTCCTCTGTCGGGGCCGGACTGCTCACCTCATCGTTCTGTGATTGATGCAAAATCAACAGGGTCAACGCGAGTGATAAGTTATGAGCTGCGTTCAAAAAAGCACATAAATAACATACACACTGTGTTTATTTATTATTCAACCACATACATTCAAGTTGGAGAGGCTCGCCGCCATTTACAGATGGCGACAAAAAGCGCTCAATCAAAAATGATCACAAAGAAATAATGATAATCGCGATCAATATGCTGACTCTAAGACACGGCATATGACACGGCATGAAAGGGTTTTCAACGAAATCACCACCTTGGGCTTCATTTCTGTCGAACCAGCTGTGTGCGCGTGGGTGGGGAGGAAATGACAGCTTTATTTCCCCTGATTCCATCACATTTTGCTGTTTAATTAAGTTAACAAACCGCATATATTGTGATGCCTCGGCTGCTTTTTTTTTTCCTGGTTTGAGTGAATTACAAATAGATCTTCTCTCTTCTGAGGGGCTTTAACCGGGGAGCTGCCTCAAACAGACTGTCAGAGGCTCACACTGAGCGACTCCGGGCCCAAATCTGGAGCGAGAAGTGAAGGTTTTTTTGCGGAGTGAGGCTGAGCGACGGCGGCGAGGCGAGCTCTTTGACAGTGGATCAAAGATGAGTGGGAGGTCAAAGTGTACAGCTGGTGGGGATGAGGAGAGCACAAAACGCAGCGGAGAGACGGGATCGCACGCCACTCACGGGCGTGTTGCGGACACGCAGCCGCGCACGCTTTTCACACTCACTTACGCCGATAAGTGCAGGCGGATCATCACACGGAGACACAGTAATAGGCGCGTGTGGCTACACGATCCACCTGCCTGCGCGTAGCGTGGCCCGCAAATTAAAGGCCGGTCAATTCAACGTAAAGAACGGATATGAAATCGCTTTTCAAATGTCAGTGCAGAGTGGCTCGTGTAGGTTGTGGACACACACTCACACATGTTTCCACTCTCACTTGCACTGATGTGTGCGAGGAGATCATCATATAGACACAACTCTATATTTGTGTGTCTATATGATCCTCTGCCTGCACACATCATACCCCCAAAATTAAATGCTGTTCAGTTAAATATGTCCCTGCAGAGTGGCTCGCACAGGTTGCAGACACACAACACGCTTTCACACTCGCTAACACTGATAAGTGCACGGAGATCATCGTATAGACACACAATTATCAAAGTGTGTGTCTATATGATCCTCTCCCTGCACGTGTCATACCCAGGAAATTAAATTAAAAGCCGTTTAATTAAATGTACGTTACAAATATCAGTTTAGGCGGCTCGCGCAGGTTGCGGACGCACAGCGCGCTCACACACGCTTTCGCACTCACTCGCGCTGTCACGTGGCGGGGAGATCATCATATAGACACACAATTATAAAACTGTGATCCTCTTCCCTGCACACATCACACCCAGAAATTAAAAAGCCGCTCGGTTAAATATACCTCACAAATGTCGGCCGCAGGGTGGCTCGTACGGATCGACCTTCGCCGCCATGCAGAAAAGGTTTTAATTTCACACTCAGTAAAAGGAGAAGAGCATTGAGCTCTTTCATCATCGTAGCTCCAGTCTGCTCAGTCCGGCTCCCATTGCAAGCCAACAAATTAGACCTCCAAGATGAGATGAGGGATCTTTCATATTACAGCTAATAGTGACAAATGAGACTGGGTGATAGCTACAGCACATCTATAAATGTGTGGCAGTTTCTTTTTTTGGCAAATGCCATTAGAATCCACCAGTTTGCCATGCTAATCAAAATTATGGACCATCCTCCCTCCCTCCCCCCTCTCTCTTCCTGTTAGGAACTGAGGAGACATTAGTCTTGTGATTTCAGAATTGAAAGAGAAAAAAAAGGAAAAAAAAATCAGGCTTTTTATTCTCCTTGGTCACTAATTGCGCTCGGTTCTGAGCCGCTGCCTCTCTCCCCCCTCTTGTCAGGGATGTTCGTGGAATATTTGGAGTGAAATGTTGATGCAGTCAACATAGGGGGGAGCTAAATATAAAATGGCTGGTGTTATGCTAATGGCTGCCACTGAATAATTCAAGCATGGATGATAATAAAAATGGGAAAAGAGGGGGACCTGTCGAGCCACACCACCGCATGTGTCATGGCAGGGCACTAATTTGCTGTCAAGCCTCATACTATACTTTTTTTTTTTTTAAAAACCCACCCCCCCCGCTCTCCCCTCCCCTCCCCTCCCCTCCTTACAGTTCAGCTGCGAGGATTAGTAAATATTTTGTCTGCCTCTCTGCTGATTGTAAATCGTCTGGAGCAGACAGTGGAAAGGGTAGAAGGGAGCTGTTTTGGCGGGCTCTGGCAGGCGGGGAAGGCAGGGGAATTTGGCTCAGTCAGGAAGGCCGGTTGCTTTTTTGCTCTGCTGTCATGTGTTCTCAGGAGAGGAGAGGCTAGGGCGGAGGCTTGGCTGGGTGGGTGGGTGGATGGGTGTTGGGGGGGGGGGGACAAGCTCGCCTCATCTCTACACACAGCAGGCCATCAGGGCCAACACACGGGGGTGAAGGCCAGGAAGAAAAAAAAAAAAAAAGACAGGAGCGGGTCGCCAAATTGGGGTATGCTTCTTTTTTTTCTTTCTTGGACTTGTCTCGCTGTAGCCTTCACTGTGCAGCACCCCGCCTGTCATCCCCACCCGCCCCCACCCCCACCCCGCACTTGGCTCTCAGCATTCACTCTTCTTTTTTTTTTTTTTCCTTTTTTAAATACGTGGCTACCTTCCAAAACTCTCACACTGCATCGTCCCCCTGCCAGAAATAGTCACATGCGATATGTATGCGCACACACTCCGATGTATATTAAAAAAACACACACACACAAAAAAATGCACATGCACACCGGGACGCCCACGCGCGATCCTGCCCCTGTGTTTCCGGAGCTCCCCGCGGCGAGCCGTGGTGTGTGTGTGTGTGGCGCGTTGATAATGAGATGCGAGCTTCGGTGTTAACTGTGTATTAATACCACATGTGTGAGGTAAGGGGTGCACGGCGCCGCGCACACACATGTCGCCAGCTGACGCGCAAGCTTAAAGGTGCAAATGATGTGACAGAGTAGCCATCAAGTTTTCATTTATTTTAGTTGTGTTTTGCATAAAGTACCGTGTGTGTGTGTGTGTGTGTGTGTGTGTTGGATCCAGCGCCGCCCTCATTAGCCACATCCAGCTCTTCCCCTGGTTTTCCTGCGCTCTCCCTGTCCTGGGAACGGCCTCACGCTATTTAGCGCTGTCCCCAGGTATCGCTACCATATTTCCTTCTGCTTACTCCGGATGCTCCCATAAATAAAGTCCTCTCTTCCTGGCATAATACATCTTAATTCCCAATTTTCCACGAGGCATGCCGTGGCCCTCGCGCCGGCTCCGCGTTTTTTTCAGCTGTAGCCAGCTTCCTGCGCCGGATGCGAAAAATTGCAAACGTTTCACCCTTTCACTTACTTCCAATTCAACATTAATGATGTTGTTCCAGGCGGAGGCGCGAGGATGAAAGATGCGCGGGGAGTCGTCTTTTAATGAGCGCTCCTGACCGGCCTATGCGTGCTCACTTAAAATATTTGAGGAGAGGGCAATGGCGGCGCAGTCGCTCTCTCGTTATTGATAATCGCAATTTCACGACACGTGATGAAGCTAGCTATGGCTATAAATGCTACCACTGTTTAACGTCTCCATTAGCGGGTAAAAAAAAAAGTGGCACCGGAAGACGCAAAATGCAAACGCAGCGGCCATTTGCATACAAGGCCGAAGACCTCGAAGAGACACAGGAAGCGTCTCGACATCCTGCCGTTTTTTATTCGCTCACAGGAAATAAACACAGCGAGTCCCAGAAGTCGGCGGGACCTTCTCTCTATCTGTTTTATTCACAAACAAGATCTTTTTTACTCTGAATGGCAATCCATTCACCCCCATATGAGCACATGGGGGTAAAGACAAAGTACCAACATCTGCCGCACTGAAACTGAGGCTGGGTGAAAAGTTGCCCCCCGACTTCAATAAATGAAATAAGTGAAATATCTCATAATGATGAGCCCGAGTCGTTCCACACATCCTCCTCTGGCACAGCTTTGTCATTATTTTACATTATGCTACGTCCTGGGGGCATTTTCATGGAGATAAAAAAGAAATATGCAATGCAAGTTGAATGTTAGTTCATTATTTAGCAACATTGATTCCTGAATTAAAATACGTGCTGTTGCACATTCTGCCCGGGATAATGATATAAATATAAAAAAACATGACATGATTTGCATAAGATTGCATTTCAGATAGAAGCATCATAGGAAATTAATTATGAGAGGCAAAAAAAAAAAAGCCTCGGTAAATACAGCGGTTCATTCCCCCTGATTTTGTTCTTTGTCATTATGTGAGCATAAACAGCAGTGCTGAATCACAAGTCGGCGGTGAGTTTATCCCGCACGCTGTGCGTTAAATACCGGACGCCGCCGCTGTCATCAACCAGAATGCCTTTTTTTTTTAAAACGTTTCGAGGTTTTCATGTGTCAGCTGAAGGGAGAAGAATGTGAATATCTCCAAACCATTTTTTTTTTTTTCTCTTCCAGGGAGAAGTGGCGCGCAAGATATTCTATTAGATGCTCTGCAAAGCAAAGCAAAAGTGTCTTGTAAGAATTTCTACGCCAGTTACATCTGTATGTGGGCGTGAAAATGTTATGAGGTGTAAAAAAAGAGTGCGAGAAAATACATAGCGAAGCTGCGGGGAGAGATGCAGACAAAACAGATGATGGTGACGCCGGCGAAATGGCTGGCGAGGCCCCCGTCAGATATGGAAGGGAGAGATTGCCCTTGAAAACTTGCTTTGTCTGATGCAACAGCAAACTCATAGTCAGTGTCAAGAGCCATTTCGAATCCGCAGCTCTGCAAATATGTTGAACAATCGGAGTCCTCTGCTGTCCTCTGTTTTTGAAGTTTGATTTCTTTTTTTTTTCTTTTTCAGATTTCCAAGCTAAACGTATGACTCCTCTGTTGTTGTTGTTGGGGTTTTTTTTCTTGCCATTTAGCTCCTTTTACAATCATGCCGGTCTAAGCTTTTTTTTTTTTTTTGTCAGGGGGTTTTGTTCCTCCGAAACAGATTTTTCTGGTACTACCCTAATGAGACCCTCTCACCGTTTCCATGGAGACAGTCACAAAACTGTCAAGTTTCCACTCTTTCAAAAATCTTACGGGGGGGGTGTTCTGCAACTGTCAGAGACACGTTCTCGAACGGCGCGTCGCTTCTTTTTCAAAGGTGAACCTTTCATTTTTGGTGAATTCAGCCAGTTTTGCAAATCCTTTTATCAAAAACACACAGCCTCGCTGTGTCGAAGAATGCCAACACACCGATTGTTGAATAAATAACAACGCGTGAGCAGCTCAGCCGCGGTTAACTTGTCGCCCGGCTTTTCTGCAAGGTTTTCCATGACTAACGATGCAGAATGTGACGCAAAGCACTGCCATTACCGCGTCGATGTAGGGATTTGAGTTAACTGCAGCTTCTGCAACAACAACGACAACAACAAAATCCAAATTTAAGTTGAACTTTTTCTTTCCGATTCATTCTTGATGCAGTAGAGCATCCTTCACACCATGCACTGGCCCAAAATTTGATTTAAAAAAAAAAAAAAGAAGAAGAAGAAATGCCGACCTTCTCTGACATCAGTAGGGCACCCAGTCCTTTGATTTGTGCTCTGGTTTAAGAGCCATTGCCCTGCAAGAGGTTTAATGTGACCAAAGAGGACACTGAAGGATTGAAGAACATCAAAGCCGAACACACACTGGCCCTCTGCGGAGAGAAGACGAGCGTGTGCCTCGGTGCCCCTCAGTCTGACCTCGGGGTGTAAATGCACCCTATGGTCCCGTACAGCCTGTACGGCCTGCAGATGAGCCCTGTCAAACCACACCTGTGCACCTGTCACATTCTGCCGGGCTGCTTGGCTTGGCTAGGAAACCTCAAATGAGGCACAAAAGAGAAAGATCTCACAGTCTCGCCTTCACACACAGCTATGCATACAGGGATACACTCAGGAATACATGCAAAGACACACACACACGCACACAGGCAAACACTCGTGCTCTGTTAAATAAACACACAACACACACGGGGGACCGGAATTCGCCTAAAAACACGATCACTTCAGTCTATCATTAGTTTTTCTTCTTCTTCCTCTTCTTTTTCTTCACAGCTTCTCATTCTCCCTAAATGTCCTCATTTCTGTTCACACATACTTTGGCGCACTGAACCATGCGAGAGACAGTCCCCTCTCCTCGAGCAGATCCAGACGTCAATCAAACGGCACATGGCATGCCTCCCCGTGAGTGACAGGTGATGCAGATGCACATTTCAAAGAGCCGAGCGGGAGCGACACAGCACTGCTGGCAAAACAATGCGGACAGGAGGGGAGCGGGGCCGCACGCTGCATTTATTAGACAAGACAGGGACACGGACGGCGATGAGCAGGGATCAGCCGAACATGGAGACGCCGCATCCGCCGCGCTGACGTGCAGCATATAGCATGTAACGTTGTAGAAAAACCTGTCCGGGCTGTGCGAAATCACAAGTGAGCAGCTCGTGAGCGGATGCACAGGGTGTACATGTTCCTGCCTCGTTGACGGGGCGCTGCCTAGGTTTTGGAGAAGAAATTCAAACTCAGAATTTTTATATTTACAGTAATAATGAGGTGATAATACAAAGTCAGATATATTTGTTTTTTCCATAAGTGAATAAACAAGTTGTTCTCAGAGGAAAATAAGGTCACCAGAAAACAGCTAGAATGGTGGCAGGGTCCGCCACATACAAACAAAGTGGAACAGTATGAAACTGTGTTGTCCTTAAAGATCAGTTTGTTTATTCAGTTTATTCAGTCATGAAAACAAAGAGAGTTTGTTTATTCAGTTTGTTTAGGCATAAATAGTCGATTCAAATCCCCAAAACTACGTAGTGTGCCTTTAATAATAAAGCTATGAGCAGAAATCTTTATTCTAACTTGTTTCTGCTGGAGTTCAAGGTTATTTAATGCCACTATAAAAGTGGAATAAACTGTTATTTCCGAGGCGCCATAAGGTGAGCGATGTGGTCAGAGTGTGAGGTTAGCAGTCAGACCTCGTTGTCCTGTTTGCGAGAGGCTGCCGAGGAGAAACTGAAGGAGAAGGAGAAGGGGTGGGGGTGGGAGGGGTGGGGGGAGGAGTGGAAGATTAGCCAGTGCCTGTCTGCAGGCGGCAGGCCATGGGGCAGGTGAGAGGTGAGAGGCAGCCGAGCGAGAGGCGAGCGAGGGGGGTAACGGCTGACTCAGAGAGCCCGTGGCATCCGCTCCCCTTCCGCCACCCCTCTCCGCATCCCTCCAGCAAACACACACATACTGTATTCACGCATGTGTGGGAACATTTTTTAAAGATGACCCAGATTGGTATTCCGTCGCTCATCGGGACGTATAGCGAAAAAGTGAAGTGAATCACGGACTGTTGCTCCTCCCAGCTACAGCAACAAAAAACTTGTCAGTAAATGCAGCTAAGGATATATTTGGCATATCACCGGGAATTCAAAATTTCCCCTCAGAATAATTCTATTTTTGTTTTTCCTCTCTCCTCCTGTCTGTCTCACTCTGTTCTTCAGTTGACTGAATAATCTACTGGCATTTCGACGTAGTGAAATGTCAAGGTCATCCGACTTTGTCTCCCTCGAATTACTGATCTGGGTGTCATCTCTTCCTCTCTGCCTGTGAGAAACTGTGCCCATATTTTTTCCCTCCCTTGTATTTTTTTTTTTTTTATCATAAAAAGAAAAGATTAATGAGATAATCCAGATGAATGTGCATGCATTGTTCTTTGACACAGACGGAGAAACAGCAGAGTCATGTCTGGGAGCGGAGCTCGTTGGAAGCAGGCTTTGTTTGGGATTTGTAAATGCTAGTGGGATGCCAGTAATGGGACCTGAGAGAACGTGATCATGTATCATTCTTCATAATCTGCATACATCATAAGGAATGGATCTCTCCTCATCTAGCCACGGGTTTAATATGTGATGGATATGTGTGAGCAGCTTCGTGCAGTCCATTTTTTTTTATTTTTTTTTAGACGAGGCAGTGCAGGTGAAGATACTGAGAAAAACACCAGCCCGGGCTTTTAACAGCGCTTATTTTTCATTTGGTTTGCGATTTGCAGTTTAACTTCGGGGTGAAGAGGTTACCGTTTTATTGTACTCTATGTGTTTTAAATATGCTTTCCAAACTCCGAGGTTCCATAAACATGCCAAGTCATGCCCCTCCAGCTGCCCTCTGGGACATTAAAGGCATATTTACCTGAACTGCAGCCCTCTAAGTGCCCCGATCATTCCCTGTGTCACAAGCAATCCACCAAGGCCACCGCGTGTTTAATTAAAAAGACAAGGTTTACCCGAGAATATATCCCCGCAGCATTCCACATACATTTCAATGAGATGCATCTTATTTCTGTTGCAAAAAGGAGAGTGATGGAATTTCAAATGGCAGCATAATTATGGTGTGCTTTTCCTTCTGACAGAAAATCAGTAGCTGGTCCTCCAGGTGGAGTAAGCTTGGCTGAGCGGAGCTGATTAGAGGCAATCAGAGGAGAGAATACACCTTTAACAACATTGATGCCGCAGCCTCGGAGACGAGCTTTATTAGCATACATCCAAGCTATGGGCCATGTAGATCACTGGATTTGTTTGAGGGGAAACAGTTTAGCAGTCAATTATACAGCGACGGTGAGGAGAATATTGTTTCCCTCTTGCTCCTTTTGATATCACAAATTCTTTTTGCCTTTGATAAATGGCACCTCACCTTGACAGTCCCAATTATGAATTACAAGCGGGTAAACAAAGGCGACCACTGTAACACTTGGGGAAGATTAATAGTCTCTGCGCTGTAAAACACAACACAAGAACACGGGAGCCTATTTGGGTTAAGGGAGATGTTTGTAAGATATGGCCAGCATTTTAGGTAAATACACTCTAAAACTGTGAAGAAGACAGTGTTGACATCATTTCAAAGACGTCTCTGTACTGTGTTGCCGAGATGTCTTCTGACATTCGCGTGCTAACCAGCTAGCCACGGCCCATCCTGTCTTCCAATACCACTACCTACCAACAAGAGGCGATAATCTGAAAGCCCTGTAATTTCAGTTAGTCATAATTTAACCAAATAAACTCTCAAAATGTCAAGAAATAAAATACTTATAATACTTGCGAACTCAAGGACCACTGGCTCCATGGCTAACCGAGCCATGAGCTAATTAGCTAAGAGTAGCAGGTGTAAGTTCCTGTGGTGATATGCTGCCCCCTATGTTTTTGGAGATACCTTTAAATTCTGACCATATTCCGCAAAATAAACCTTTAAAGGAGCAGTTTGTAGGTTAAGGACGGTAAGACATTAAAGACCATCTGTATTAGCGTCATGTCAAAGCTGCTATTAGCATGCAAAGCCCGTCAAAGTTTTAGGTGGGAATTATGTCCCAGTTGTTTGCCAACAGATGGCTGTTTTTCACAAAATATCTTTGCTTCTTGTTCAATAAATAAACCAAATAAACAAAAAAAGCTACTCTTACATCTATTTTTATTAAGAAAAATACAACTGTACACCCCCGAAAAAAAAACTAGTTAACTGATTAGCACGCTTATTTCAGTAGACATCTCTTTTAGTACATTTGTTGAGTGTTTCAAGCTAAAATTCTGGCCATATCGTACAAATTGATCCTTTGATCTGATGTCTATCAGTCTTAAAGGCTGTGTTCAGTTCCAGTTCAATGTCCGGCATTGTTAACTCTCCTCCATTGCCCATTGTGAGCCAAGGTCTCGGTCCACGGTAACTTATGACCAGCTAATTAGCTGATGCATTATTGGTAGTTAGCTACAACTAAGGAACATATTCAAACAGCTGCTATTTTCCTCTGACATCACAGTCAGGTTGGAAGCTGTAATGTCAGTGGTCTATAGGATTAAGATATTCGTGTTACTACCTGGTGAGTGCCACCAGGTACATGCGTATATTGTGTGTGAGCGAGTTGTGTAACATTACTGTCATGTTTCTTCGGGCTAGAAATGTATTTTTAATTGATGCTGTGCTTTTAAAGTGGCCTCATCTGCCTCAGCTCTTGTGTGACCTTGCAGACGTGTCATCAAGCCTAATGAGTACCACAAGGTGAATGTCATTACGGATCCCCCTCCACTTCAACAATTTAAAACACACATTGTGGACCGGAGCTTAAGCAGGTCAAAAGTAAACAGGACATGTAAGAAATAAAGCCTAAATAGAGGAATACATCCATTACAGCATTTGACTTTGCTCCAGGTTTTGCCCCTGGAACCAGTTTATACAGCATGTCTTTATATGGCAGCCACACTTTGCCGTAAATTCTGACTCTGTGGAGCTCACAACCCACAATTTAGGTTTTGATTGGGTGACAGAGGTGCTAATTAAAATCTGTGACATTTATTCTAAGCTTTTACATTTATAGCACTTAACCACCATCCTGATAAATGTTTATTTCTGTCACTGACCTGCAACTTTTTTTTTTTTTTTGCAGTAGGTTGTCTGTGTCTGGCATACTGTCATAACTTTTATGACTACAAGCAAAACAACCTCAATGTTAATTATGTATATAGATTTTTTTCAATGTTTGTTTGGCTTTATTTCTGTGAACATGAAATTGCTGTAATCAGGGTTCATAATGATTTGAATGCAGCAAACCCCCTGCAGCAAGAATGAATACGCTGAGAGAGTAACTTTTACCAGCTGAGCCTTAAAAATCTGTGACAAAAACCCATTTTAGAAATATGTATCCAAAAACAATCTGTTGTACTTACGTTGAGACCAGAGAGGGAGTGAACAATGAAGAAACAAAAACATTTCATATTTCCTATTCAATGAGTTGCTGATGAACACAATAAGTGGAACTTTGACAGCAATTTTGGCTTCGGTAATGACTTAAATAGATCCTGTAAACCTTAGAGCCATTATCTTTAACTGCCACAGCATTACTAAGACCACCAGGCTGATGAAAATAATAAAATATACATACAATGGCTCTCTACTCAAGCCCGACTGATATATTGTTGTCTGATCACAGTTTTGGGGGTGTGTGTATGTGTTTTCAGGACAAATAAAGACATTTTAGAGATAATGAACCTAAAAAAAAAGGATGTTTGTGGTTATTTAAAATCAATAAATCTACGATATGTAACTTCTGCCACCAGGGGGCTCTCTATCAAAACAAAACGAAACACATTTGCTGAGTGTTGTGTGGAAGGCCGGGTGGAGCGGAGGGCTTAGCTTAGCTTTGGATGAATAAACATCCAAAGTCACATCTCATTCTTTTCTGTTGCGGAGCTGTTTACTGGCGGGAGGAGAGCTCGGGGACATTGCTTTTTAACTTCTTGGAATAAAAAGTGGATTTATCTTCATTCCTGTTTATCAACCTGACTGCAGCAGCGATTCGTGGAGGTGACCTCCATTGTCAGGCATTGTACAGTAATCTAGCTGTTTGCGGTGGATAAACACTGAGTGAGAAACCCAAAAAAACCCCACAAATGGATGCTTCGCTTGTGGTGAACACAACGTTTAACAACCTCCACTGCTGACGAAAATCTATCTGATGCGACTCTGGCACAAATGTCCACACACGAGGTAATGTTTTAAGTTTTATTCATGTCAAGTCTCGTTCGCTGACCTCCCAATCCCGGATGTGACCAAACTGACAGGTGACCAAATGAAATGCACCATTACTTTGAGTAAACTTGTGGTTTCTCTGGGTTTGAACATTGTTGTAAACATTTGAGATAATGATAGTACACAACTCTGCAAAATATATAACAGAGGTGAAGTAGTTTTTAGACATTTTAATGAAGAACTCCTACATATAATATCTAAGTGATATACTGATGTACTTTAAAACGTTTAAAACGTACTTTAAAAAAGTTTTTTGTTAAACAATAAAATATCTTATCACAAAATAATTGTGTATATCGACTGATATATCAAAATGTTTACTCCCTAATATCAGTATCAGCCCCAAAAAATACAATATCGGCTGAGCTACTGTCCACACATGTTGAAGTGGCCTTCTTGAGATCTTTTAATACCCAGACGTAGATTGTAATTCGGACACAATTGCTGTGTGTTTCCGGTCATCTCATCCTTCCCTGTCCCTCAATATGCCTCCCCTCAGCGCTGAACCCCTTGTGAAAGAGCAGACTCCATCTGCAGCAGGTGCAGGTCTAATGATGCTTTGATGCCATATGTCAAATCTCATCGCTTGCTGAGTCGACTGACATTTTCGTTGACGGCTCCTAGCAACAGCTTTACAAGCGGTTGACGCTCACCTCGTATGCAAAGAGGAAAGTGCTAAGTGCCACCGAAAAAAAAATTATAAAACATTTACTTAACAACCCTTCTCAGTTTGTACCCATGTGACAACACTTCCATTTTCACTTCCACAATAGTGTTGTCCTTTATGTTAGAAATTATTCTGAGAGTCCTTTGAGAACATAATAGTTCACAAATTTTTAAATCCCTTTCTAGGAGATTACATGTGAATATTTGAATGTGTGTACGTGTGTGTGTTTGTGTGTGTGTACGTGCAATCTGTGTTTACCCGTGTCTGCTGTCTCATGTCGTCAGCAGACAACTTCTGATTATTGCATCAACAGCAGTCATGTCTTTAATGTCGCCCCAAATTGTCCCTTTTTTTTTTTTCGTCAAATCATAGCTCCACAGCCTACGCTCGGCTGGCTGAGTAACTAGTAATCATTCCACTTCTGTTAGATGTGTGGGGCGCTGCCTAGTCACAGGCAGCCCATCAGAGTCAAGTGGTATGGAGTGATTGCCTGCATTGTGTCAGTGATGGAGATAGAAGACACTGTTTGTCCTTGTGTGCATAAAAAAACAACAACAACAAAGACGATAAAAAACTCGGCGGGGCCATGTGTATGTGTGCGCTCTGAAGTCTTCAAGGCCGCCTTTGTGCTGCGTGGTAATGTGGTTGGCAGAGAGCACATGACCCCACAGCGCTTGCAGAATTGGTGAAGCCACAGACCAAGTCATAACAGGAGGAAAGCTGCTGTCCGTTTCCCCCTTATTACATTACGCCGGCCAGTCTATGGGCTAAGCTTATTGATAACACTTGAATTAACTTAATGAAGGGAGCAACCTTTCACTCTCACCCTGTATAGCCTGTAACAGCCTGTTCTCGCTCCCTGGTCAGCGGCCATACACTTGGTACACAAAGTATGATATTTTAGTTACAGCATCATTTCTTGGAGCGCCCCTTTAGTGCCCTAGTACAACTAGCCACAAAAGTTGGGCTGATGGGGTTGGTTGGATGGGTCATGCATTGAACATTACCCTGGGAGAGTGGGGTTTGAGACCAAGGGAGTAGGTTAAGTTACATTACATAAGAAAAGTAAGCTACGCAACTGTGACTGAACTTATGAAATTCACAAACTAACCCTTACGTAACAAAGTAGTTCTTCTAACCAAGTGGTTTGTGTTCCTAAACCTAACCAATTAGTTTTGTGCCTAAACCTACCCAAGAAGTGTTTTCTTTTTTGTTGTTGTTGTTGTTGTTTGTTTTTTTCTTTGCCCAAACCTAACAATCACCCAGCCATAGTGCTTATGATCTGAGAGTCTGGAACCAATCCGAAAAAATAAAGTTGATCGAAATTCCGTAATTGCTTTAGTGTTCCGTCCACCTCAGCCTGCCAGCGCTGCAGCGCAGATATCTGTATTGACAGTCAGGCACTGTGAACATTTCATCACATGTAAGAGTGAGAATCAGAGTGTTGTGAATGTGAAAAATTATTTGATCTCACTTGTGATTGACACTGTTCTGACATCCAGGTTGGCAACATTTGCTAGGCCCCGCTGGTAACAAAATTAAACCGTGCAGAGAGCACAGGTTTGTGTGCTCTCTGCAAGCTGGAGTCTGAACTCAGCCAAAGATTGTATATGAGGTAAAAGCATCACTCGCAAACACCTCTGCACAACTCCGACAGAGCAGATTTCTTCCTGTCAACTGTAGGAGTCACATCCCTCCAGTTAAACTCTGATTCATATTCTATCAACGATTTCTTATGTAGGAATTTTAGTTGAAAACATTTTCAAAAATTACACTAAAATTATCGATGGAATGTGAATAAGTTTCAGTGTTGATATTGTGATGTTAGTATTAGAGTGGACATCAAGTCAGATTGGAGCCAAAAAACTTAATTGATTCTTGATTCTTTTCTATTTTTGCAATTGTAGCTCGAGGCCTCTGTTTAACACCTTGCTATTTAGTATTAATGAGTGTATATTATAGGTGGCACTTCATAATTCAATTCAATTCCAATTCAGAAGACTATGATACGATCATATCATAATCATCCATTTTTTTCACTGTGTGACTACCTGATACTTTTAAAACACAACATACTTGTAACGATAAATAATAAGCTCAGTCATATACAACTTGCAAAGAGTGTGACTATTGTCTAGCTCCCTTTTCTTTTTTACTTCAAAGAAGCCAAAATGCTTCCGTGTGCTTACCTTTAAAGCCAGATGGTGCCAATCGGATTGTGTCTGACATACGTTTGTTCGCACCTGACACTGTTTGAACATACAGACAATGCACATGTTTGTATCCATTATATTTTATCATCTATTTGGTTCAGTCATATTAAAAATACAGCCGTAAGAGGTATAATCTGTCAAGAGAGAATTAATTTAATATGGTGAGGCTAATGGTAAGCTGCAAGTGTGAGTTAAGAGAAATCAACAGTGTCCATGATGTGCCAGTAACAAAACAATAATGCACTGCAGCCAAAAGATAGTGAAAACTATAAACCGCAGTTACATTATCAATTGCAGAATAGCTGATTTGCTCAATAAATGTTTTGGTGTGTGCTTCCCAGATGCCGCATGGTAAGTGTGTCAAGTGTTGGGAAAACTTACCAACTGAGAAGGAGGAGACCAAAACAAAAAAAACAAACACTTTCTTTTGGTCGGAGCAAAAACGTTTCATATTGCTGCTTCGTATTGAAGACGTATTGATTGAGACTGGAGACTCTCCATCTACTTATAGTCTGATTTTCGTTCTAAAGAACTTTCTAAATGCACGTGAAAAATAAAGATGCAATGGTGAGATCTTTCAATTAACACGTTTATGAAGAAGACCAGCTCTTAAAGGTGTGAAAATCAAAAGTGAAACCTCTCCATCCGGCATGTAATCTCTTCTCAGACGTACGCGCCACATGCAGGACTTTAGTTTGTGTTTTTCTGTATGAAGAGCCTGCAGTCGCTGACAGTAATAGCTTTACCGAGCAGAGTCTATCTCGGTGTGTGTGGACAGAGTGATTTAGCCTAACCATGATCATTTTATCACCAGGCCAATTATGTGGTAATGAGGAGCTACATCATACCACACACCAGTGACTCAGATTGCACGAAAGCACGTGTACATGTCTATGCGTGCGCACACACACAGGCAATAGCTGTGAATTGGTGGATACTGAAGCATGGACATTACCACGGCATGATGAATGACTGTTTTCCCCTTTCTCAA
The DNA here is from genome assembly GCA_039737535.1 of Lagodon rhomboides. Classification (NCBI taxonomy): domain Eukaryota; kingdom Metazoa; phylum Chordata; class Actinopteri; order Spariformes; family Sparidae; genus Lagodon; species Lagodon rhomboides. The sequence continues at coordinate 14,580,336 of CM077803.1, forward strand.
CATTGCAATATGTTTTAATACAGTGTTGCACTGCACCTTTTCCCGCCCCTGCTGCCTTATGAGAATCTCTTTTTCTTTATTAAAAACCATTAATTATACTCGACACATCTAATGGGTATGAATGATTTGTGAGGGAAATATTACAATTGCAGCCTTATTAATAATTATTGAAAAAGAGGAATAAGAACTCAGCTAATCTGTTATGGTAAAAACAAATTATTAGCCTTTAGAGGCTTATTTCACACTCGCAAACACAGGTCCAATCTTTACGTCTGAATTATAGCTGAATTTACGGTATCCACAAAGGACATTGCAAAGCCCCTATTGTGTGTTATAGATGCTCCACATTGTTCGGAATGCAAGTGAATGCTTGCAGAAAGTAATTTTAAGAGGAAGTTTTACACTTTAAGCAGAAACTTGTCAGGACAACATGGTTTGTCGGTTTGTAAGGTACTCATTGCACGGCTACGAAAGTGCTCTCAGTCAATGCTCCTTGCTTTTCTTCCACTGCATACCATTGTGGAAAAATGTGCAAAATGGCCTGACAAATAAAAAGTCTCAAGGAGACAGTCATACATCAGCAGCCAAAACAAATAAAATGGGAGTTGAATAATGATCGCTGAGGATTTTTGAGATATACAATAAGCCTAAAGTCTGTCAATATTGGGGTAAAACTTCTTTCAGATGCACTCAGTCTGAAGTGATTAATTGTGTTTTGGTTTTATTAGGTTTACAATGTACTTCTTGTCTGATTACTGTAGACTCAAGCTGATCCTCATCATTTTGAAATATGGACGAGAGCTACAGATCTGAAACGGCACTTTCCAACTTTTCTGGCAGTAAGGAGTTGAAAATTGTTTTTTTGTGTGCAGCCATTCTTCGCGTTGATGTTGCGTCTGAGAGGCAGAGAACCAAATGTATTTCTGAAGTATATGAATCTGAACTAAGGCATATTTTTCCTGTGGGATAATGGTGTGTAGTCTTCATCAAATCAATGCAGATGGCAAAGCAATTAAGTTTTGTGTGGGTTTTTTTTCTAATTTGCGATTGGCCGATGGCAAAACACGTTAGACATCGCACAGTGCTATAACTGCAGCACGGTGGAGGCTGTGTGAGGGAGAATGAAAGAATAGAAGTGAGATAGACAAAAAGAAAACAAAGACTCCAGAGTCTACAGCTATGCTGGAGGCTCTGTTGGGATGTACTTACGCACAGCTGTGCTTTAAGCTAAATGTAAAGGTGAGCTAAAGGCTAGCGCACTAACAAGCTCACTGTGGCAATAGTAAAAATGCTGCTGTTAAGTAGGTGTAATGTTCATTATAAGCAGTAAACACAAAGTACAGTTGAGCTGAACAAAAATGTTTGACATATTGAATTTTTGTATATATTTGGTATACTGAAAAATACATTTAGAATAGATTTACAAAATGTTATTACAATTCATCCTAAGGGGAATAGGAATGTGTGTACCAAACATTATCGCAATCCATCCAACAGTTGATGCTAGAGGAAAGGTCAGGGATCCCCAAAGTCAGTCAAACCACAGGACGAGTTACCTGCTGCTGGCGCTTGATGAAAAGTCAGGGAACCACTGAAAATCATTAAAAGATTCACCCTCTGGGCATCATGAATATCTGGCCCGAATTATGTCAATCTCATAGTGGCACTGGGGGAAAAAAGCACAAGATGCCAACAGTGAGCAGGATGTATCATCTGGGCACCATGAATATCAGTTAAAGATGTAAAAGCAATTCATCCTGTAGTTCTGGAAACATCTTTTCTGAAAACCACAGGATGAGTTATAACTTACCAGCTGGTGGCGCTCAGTGAAAAGTCAGGGAACTACCAAAGTAAGTAAGTTCATCCTTTGGGCACCATGAATATCTGTCCAAAATTTCATGGCAATTCATCATGTTGGTATTAAAATCATTTAACTCAAAGCAGACAATTTCAACCTCACTGTGGAACTAGAAGAGAGATCAAGAGTTGCCAAAAGTCAGCAGAATTCATCATCTGGGGACCGTGAATATCATCCAGAATTACAAGTAAATCCATCCTGAATTTGTTGAGACATATCGTTAAAAAACACATGAAGTCAACCTCATAATTGCACTAGGAGGACAATCAAGACATGCCAAAAGTGAACAAAATCGGTCATCTGGGGACCATGACTATCTGTCCAAAATGTCATGGAAATCACTTGTTGAGACATTTCTCTAAAAAACATACGATGTCAACCTCAAAGTAGCACTAGAAACAAAATCCATAGTGTCTAGTAGTGAGCAGGATTCATCATCTGGGGACCATGAATGCCAAAATTAGGCAATTCATCAAATAATTGTTTAAAAACGAACTAAAGTGACGAGACATTAATTAATACATGAAAGAAAGAGGTAAAAGTGGGAACATAAAAGGTGGTTGTGATGTTATTTTGATTATTTCCTGCTGGCATCCCCGACATTAAGCACCGACCAAACCCTCAGTACACTCACTCACACACACACACACACACACACACGCACACAACACATGCACCTCAGCTCCTTATCAATGCACTCCAGAGGATTTGATGGCTTTCAGATCCCGCCCCTGCTATTATGGTCATCCTCTGAGCACATTCACAGTGGGACGATTGAAGGGAATGAATCTGCTTCCAGCATCATTCAGAAAATTCATAGAGGCCCTCAACAGGGAAATGAGATGGATGATTTTTTTTCCCCTTCTTTTTATGTATCCATGGAACACTTCACAGTAATATGCTCCCACTCTATTTTACCTTCCCTCTGTATTTGGCTCCAACTCAGAGACCAAGGCCTATTTCTCCATTTGGAAAGCTGGCGTCGGGAGATAAAGACACTGAAAACAAACGAAAAGAGGCGATGATAGGATGCTGAGAATAATTCTGACTTACTAGAGTGACTCTGGATCTATTATGTGACCTTTGTCTGATTTGGAGAGTCCCATTTCTTTGGGATTACAAGCTCTTTAAACACAATGAATATGACAAAAACAAAGACAATTCAATTGCGCACATGCCCCACGCTCTTTATACCACCTTATTTTAATCTTACACTGCCCCTTTGCCCTGTTTGTTTCAACTGCAGGGAAAAAAGACAGGATTACAGGAATCTTTGCACACTCGCTATCACCCGACAGAATTGAGTTTCGGCGAGCGGGACCAAGCTGTGAGCAGTTGTTTACACACGGGCGGGAGAGGAGGAGGTTGATGCCATCTGGCCTCGCTGAGAAACAAACCCCGAGAACGGCTATCACCGAGACGCGCCTTCTGCCCTCCTTCCCATCGTGCATGATGTGGAGACGTAACAGTTCAGTGAAAAAAAGGAGGTTATTTTTTCTCCTTTGATTATAGCCTGGGAAAGCCAGGGTTTCTATTTTCTTTTTTTTTCTTTTTACCCCCTTCAGTCATTGTTAGAGAAAGTCATTATTATCTGTGGCAGTTGCGTTCACTCCATTCCCCGTGGCAAGGACAGCATCAGATGAAGTGCTCCGATTACCTGGGGTTTATCTTTCAATATTGTCAAAATTTGGAGCTCAGCCCTGTAAAAATGTCACCACTGAGCCGACCCATGAAATTAGTTTCTTTTTTTTTTTTTAAATGTGCCAAAAAATCTTTTAATTTTGTAGCGTCAATCATTCTTGAAGGTGTGTGTCACCTTTTGTGAAATCCCACACGGAATAAAACCGCTCTGGTTTTGGAAAACATGCTTTTATTGTGACAGGGGCCACAGTTGGCGGCTGACCTTCTGTCCAAACATGAAGGTCACCAAAATCTTGTTAAAAATCTTGTGAAGCACTTTTTTTTACGTGGGCAAAAAGCTGAAAACAGAGTGATGGGCACGACTGTGTGAATAAACAGACGCTACTGTAAGACATGACTGACAAACTGACATCCGTGTCAGTACGATCACGCAAGGGCAAGACCAATACGTGCAGAAGCACATTCTCAGACATACACTGTAGACTGTGATGAAGATGAAGGGGAGGGAAAGAACTGGAAGCCAAATCCGCCCTTGGGGCACAATAACTCACCGGTAAGCTGCCACAGCAAGTCGCAAGATTAGGTCTGAATCATATTTTTTTTTCCCCTACCATCATTTTCCCCTGCCATGATTAGCATGATGTTGGAGCACTGAAACCAACTGCAGCCTTGCACTTATCCCCTTTCTCGCTGCCAATCTGAAGGCAGAGCGAGAGAAAGAGAAAAGTAGTGAGCGAGCGCAGAAGAAAGGAAAAAAAGGCGGCGAGAGGGAGAAAGTCTAAAGCAAATGAACGAAGCAGTGACTTCCTAATGACAGGACCACTTTATGTGATTGAAGCAAGGAAAGAAAAATTGATAGCAACATTTCTGAGAATTGGGCCATTGAAAGATATGAGAACGTTGCATCTGCACTTTACTTCCTGCCGACGTGCCAATCAAAGTCATGCCTTTGTGTTTTATGTGGACGGCTGCGCTTATCTAAGACCTGACATCAGAGGGAATAGCAGAGTTGAATATATCTACAATTTTAAACACAAAGCCAGCTTCTGGACAAAAAATAAGAACTAATGAAAGCTTCCTTTAACAATGAAACTGTAAAATCAAAGATGGAGCCAAGTCGCCAGAATACAATGTAAGCAGATACAATTCCTTCAAACCACTGGTGTACGTGTCATAGGCTACGTACCATTTGTAAAATACCTGGCACTTTTACATTACATGTCTATGACCTGACTTTCATATCGGGAGGTGGAGGGGATGATGGTCGAGTTAAGCAAGAAGGCTGCCAAGTCAGTGACCACAGTTCAAGACTACGTTTCGACATTTGTAAGTGTGAAACCACTGTTTTTAAGGGGAGCTCGGGACAAATTCCAGCCGTGTTTGTGGCGACAAAACGGGTATTTTAAGCCAGAACATGATTGATGATGATGTTTTCCTAAATCTATCCAAGTGGTTTTTGTGCCATAACCTAATGTGTAAGAATTAGCTACCTGTTGTATTCATACTCCAATACAGATAGGGGGCAGCATATCACCAGTGTAATCGCTAACTGCTGCCAATGCCATCTACGCTATCCAGACAGTTTGGAGCAGGGGACTGCAACACAAGACATCCTGACTTTAAAACTGCTTTTCCTTCCTTCATTCTGTTGATATTTTTTGTTCAGTTTTAACGGTTTGAAGTATTTATTTTACATACTGCACCTTTAAGACAGAAGAGCAAAATGTTGACTTAAGTTCCTGTGAAGTGTTTGGGGATGTGATGCCCCAGTTACTCCTCGAATATGTACACATTTGAGGGCGACTCGAGCTAAAGTTGGGCAAGAAAGCGATGTTAAAAAATACAGACTCTTCAAGAGGCAGGCATTATTTTGGTGAGACTGAATGTTCAGCAAATATCACCAAACCAATGAATATACAATCTTTCATATCAGCGGGCTGAATGTCTTGCCGGTCAATTTCATTATGCATCGCTCAGCTAATAAGTCGTCAGCCAAGTTTATGTAATAAACCAACCAGAATTTATTAAAGCAAGTATTAAGAGTTTGAACAAACATCTTTATTACAGGCTCAAATTCAGCAGGAAACGCAGAAAAAGCAAACTCAGGACTTCTGGAAATCTATTTATCTTTGCTGCATGATGTGGGTAATATCATCTTGAAATGCTTCTTCCTGTGAGAATGCAATATTCTGTCTTGCCCTCTCCTCTGCTGGTTGTTCTAAAAGTTAAATATCTGTGTAAAGTCCGCAGTGTTTGCCCACTGAAATAAACGGTGTGGTCAAATCATTCCGATCGTTAGTTAACTGGAACTGAAAGAGTGAATTTCATTGCTCAAGACTGTCTTGAATTATTGTTATGTGTTCCTCTCAGCCCTAATGAGTGCACTCTAAACAACACAACAGAGTTTAGTCAGACTGGTGGGAGGCTGGCAACCAGAGTGCCAGTGTCTTATGAGAGCAGATGGACCACAGTGCCCCAGTAACTCATCAGACAAAATGTGACTCATGACTTATGCCTTTTAACTCGTGGCATCTGCTTCAAAGTCTTAACTATTCAAAGTTTGGCGGGCGGTGAACGCAAAGGTCCCACCGCGGTCTCTGACCCTGGAAGTTAGACATTTGTTTTTCAAGATAGAACTTCCATAAAAGGCTGGATCCGAGTGGTTTACACATTATGTCAGACCAAATGGCTCCTCGACGAGCCAGAACACTTCATTCTGATTCATTTTTATCTTTTAAAGGAGACGCTCAACATTTAGAAATATGCATACTTGCTTTCTTGATGAGGGTTGGATGAAAATGCTAATCTAAAGTTAATGTGGAGCTGCTGAGCTTAGCTTAGCAAACAGACTGGAAACATGGAGAAACAGCTAGCCCAGTGTTACAAACTTTTTGACTGCTTTTAGATAACTTGAGCAGCTTTTTGGGCACGAAAAAGAGGCAACAATATTTCATTCGTGAATGTGCACTGTGTTCACTGAGTGGAGGAGAGCAGCAGCACGTTCAGTCAACCAACCAATCATCAGCCGGACAATAAACATGAATGAGCTGCATACTTAATGACCGATCACTAATCCCCGTTGTTTGACCAGGGGGCTCCTTCTCCTTTGGGTTTGTTCAAAGTCATTTAACATGACGACTGAAGTTTCATTTTTTGCATTTGTTCATCCCATCATCAGTTCCGCAGCCTGTACAGCAGCCTTCATTAAACATTTTTTAAATTAGGGACAATTTAGATTCATATTAATGAGATGATGAAAAATAATAATGGTTAAGGATAAAGCGAAATATAATGATTTTAGTTTGACCTTTCTAACTTTTGTATGTAAATGGTGTCAACTATATTCATGCCAGGAGGAAACTTATGATACAATTTTAGACACCCCCAAAACTGGACCATTACATTGCTCAACCTTGACCTGAGCTAAACATCTCGTCTGTCTGCCTCACGTCAATCCTACAGCATGTCTACAGTAAGTTAGTTCATGTGAGTAGCACATACAGCTAGTGCAATACACTTTACTTTCTTACCTCAGGAGTGTCTAAATTACATCATGGCAAGTGTCTACAGGTGAATGAATAAAGCTAATGCTTACCGTATTTCCTCCAATAGTGGCCGGGGCCTTTATTTACCTGATATGTTCAACTAGACTTTTACATTTGTCTACCTATTTGTCATGTTAATAGTGTCTTTGGTTGTCGTACTGGAACATCGTGTGGTCTGTAAGAGTTACACATTGTGATCAGCTGGGCTGGCTTCTCCTTTTTCCAGTTTTAATTGCTAAGTTAAGCTAGCCAACTGCTGGCTGTAGCTTTAAATTGACCATAATGACTTGAATGGAGACATTTCAAAAAAAAAATCATGATTCTTATTAAAGGGGCCCTGTTAAACCATTTTTAGCAATTTGCATGTATTATCATTATCATTAGTATCATTTTACTTTTTGCCCGTATGTGAGCGGACTTGAATGTGACGTGAACAATGAGACCTTCCCCGTCGCTCTTGGTTGCCTATACAAGCCTGTGGATGCTTGTTTAAGTTCTTTAACGCTGCCGGACTTTGTGGATTTCTTTGTGGAGGACTCGGGTCGGATTTTTTCGCGACAGTCCCAGGGATGTGACTTTAAAGCGCGTTCTCGAGTGCCTCGCCTCAGTGCCTCTCTCCGTTTCGCTAACAGAGAGCTAAGGTACATTGACAAATGAGGTCAGCTGACACAAACTAACAACCGGCCTCCAGAACAACACAGAGGTTCCACAGAGCCCCTTTAATAGTTGCACACAAGGGGTTTGTGACACATATTGTCATGTGACAGTCTGGGTCTAAAATGACTTGCTACTTTATAAAATACATCGCCCTAGTGCCTCTCCCAGTAATGGCTACACCTGCCAGTGTGTGCCCTCGGGGACAGGGTAATTCTCTTTTACTTAGTCCTGCTCACAGTCTTTTTTCCCCTCACATTTAAATCTACAGACAAGGCAACACAGCCGCGCAGAGCTCTGGCAAGTATAAACACTCTCCAGAGTGCAATGTAATGGTTGTACCTTGTCTACCTTCATCAAGGGGGATGTTACACGGCTCCTCCGACTGAACTACTTTAATTAATGCAGTGGGAACTTTTTGGGGATGGAGGAGATTTTAAAACGCTTAATAATTCAAGGAGCACGAGCTGTAGCATGTTCTGGTTTTTCTGCGGATAGTCGGTCTGCCCTTGGTTTGAATATTAACTCTGATATCGCACAGGGGGCCTTTTTTTTGTTATCCCAGCTCAGTGTATTGTTTGACCACTGTGTGTGTGTTTGTGTGTCAGTCATGGCCGACACCGCCCCAACCCCTCCTCTCTCAGGTTCTGTGCGGACTAGAATAAGTGTGTACTGTAATGAGATCATTATCTTCTGTTATCCAGTCTGAGTTGCTCTCTGGTTCTCTGCCAAGAGAAATTAGAAGGAAAAAAGGCCTGGTGAATATAGCACATTTAATCTAATTGGTGTCACTTTTCTCCCTCCATTATGGTGCTTTAATAGCCCTATCTGTCTCTATGTGGCTTGGCGGTGTTTGGGGTCAGTGGTCAGGTCCTAATCTTTCTGCTCGGATCACATTAACACACTGCAGATCCCCAACGCGGAGATAAACAAAAGGTCTTTTAAACAACAAGAGCAACAACACTGTATCACTTTAATTTGCATCATTAAAAAAGAAACAGTCGGCCCTTTTATCTTGTGACTTTTTTACTTTTAGCTTGGATGCGAGCTCCACAGCAGATGGGCGTCGTCTTTTTTTTTTTTTTTTTTTTTGTGAGGCGGCGGAGAAAAACACTCGACGTTCTCTTCCAGTCGTCTTCGAGTGGGAACTCTAGGAGATCTGAAAAATGAGATGCTGGAGAGGCCACGACGGTCGAGGAGAGCCCTTTGAACGATTCAGTGCAGCCTCGCCACCGAAACGAAGCTGGTCCGTCTGACACCAGTCTGGGATTTTCTTAAGAGGCTATTAGTGCCTCCCCACCCGCAAAAAAAGAACTTACCATTATTTCTCCTGAAATCTTCGGCGCGGAAAGCTTACAGGCCCCGGGCAGTGTTTGAATTGGGGCTGCATCAGTGCCCCCTTGCTCTGAAATCTATTATGCACTCTAATCCCTCCAACCTCCAGCCCCCAACACATGTCTTTGAGTCATGAGTAGACTAGGCGTCCGTCCCAAGCCAGCATTTAGACTCTCCTCCCTCTCTCTCTCTCTCCTACAGCGCTCCCTCCCTCACTCAGGATGGAGGATTTCCACCAAGTGCCTGTTCTCTGTGTCACTTCAACGTGTAATACAGGATCATCAGTCAGCTGTGAGACGGCCAGAAGGCTTCACTGTAAAAGGATTTAGATACTCCGAGGTGCCAAAGGAAGTGTCCCCGTAGGCTCGGTGGGAGGAGGCAGACGGTATCGATTGGCTGACAGTCAGGGGAGGAAAGGAGATTTGCGGTGATGTCACACAGGATGTCATCCGCGGGTCGCGTTCGTCAGCGCCATCCGAGCCGAGCCGCTGGAAAGTGAGGAAAAAGTTGCTGCTTTAATTTTCTTTGTAAATCGTTGGGAGGAGAAAGAGAAATATCAGTGTACTCCAATCGAATAAACAAAGGCACAGATATACATATTTAATGGCATGCATAATTGATCGTTTTTGCTCGCAGGGAGTCCTCTGCAGTATACGCTGAGCACTGAAGACATAAAAATAAAACATGAAGTGGGAAAGTCATTAAAACAGTTTCAGAGAAGTAGCGAGCGGAGTGGTACCGACTCTCACTTGAGTTGCCCTGCACTCCCAGCCTCGTCCAATGTTGGCACAGGTGCCAGTGGCTAATTGGCCAGTGATTAATCACATCCACTGTGAACTGCATGACCAATTAAGGGAGCCAGGGCCACTCTGCTCCCTAAATGTGAGTGCGGTTCACTTCCCAGGTCCATCAACGGAATGTCTCAGACCACAAAAACACATCAAGGTGACGAGTGTCGGGCTGTGGCTTGTTCTGTTGTACAAAGCGGCGCTTGCGACCTGCTAACGAGCCGAGCGAGAGCAGACAACGCCAGCCTTGGTCGGAGCCACGTTGCGGGAGGTCAAGGAGGATTTTAAACAGTGTGAAACACTCGCTTTGGTTGAGCATAAAATATTTACGCTCTTGCAAACCAATGGGCAGTCATTTAAGGCTAAATTAGTTATTAGGGTCAAAATGCTTGCCAAGAAAATGGATATGAATAATAGACATGGTTTTCTAAAGGTCATTAAGGTTTACTTTCAGTAAATCACAACTTGAGTCTTATTTTTGTACTCTGGGCCGTAAGTCCAGTCTGTAATTATACTGTACTCGCCAATTTAATGAACACACACCAGCAGTTTCTATAGTCGCCCAAACAACACACCTCGCGTTTAGTTTCACCTGTACATCCATTGTCGTAACGGCAGGTGAGCCAAGTTTGAGCAAACAACAGCGTAAGTGCACATTAAATATCAGTGATGTCATACCAGAGACATTCTGGCTCACGTTACTGTTTTGATGCGAGAGGATAGCTTCATTAGCCTAAGTTCATTCAGAAATATTTGTCTTCACGTGGAAGTGAAACATACAGGATGTAATCAAAAGGTCAAGAGTTTTTACTGTTCATCATCTTTTTTCAGCAGGGGAAGCAGTGACAATGGTCCTGTCTAAAGTTTTTAAAAAAATCATAAACTGTACCGTGATATGTTACCACAACTTGATTTTCTCATATTTCTATTCGTGTACAAATTAACCGAACACGTTAGCGGCGTGTGAGCATTTGTGATCTTTATAGATATGTTGATTTGTTGTCTACCGTGGTCGTTTCCCCGCGCTCCCAGTCCTCATGCTGAACTAATTGGCTCTAGCTTACTTAATGGATTGATGTGAGATTGATATCGATCCCCTCATTTAATTCTTGGCAGGAAACTGAATAAGCCTATTTTTTCCCAAATGTCAATCTATTCCTTCAAGATAAAAGCGGACACATACTGGCGTGAGGTCCATGGCTGTGTTTTGCTTTTTTTTTTTTTTTTCGACTACCCCTGTAGTAGATTGGGTGCCAGGAGGCTGCAGATTGAGCGGCTGTAGCACCGCTGCCTCTGCGGCCAGTTAAAGCAAGGTGGAGGTGATTCATCAAGAGCTCCGTGGGGCCATCTGTGGAACAGACTGACAAATGTCTCCCTCCTTTGTCATAAGGACACACGTCTCACAAAGCTGGCGATTAATGCCCCTTTTACAACACATTTATTTGTCACCCAGGTATTTATCCCTGCGGTGTCTTGCACTGTATTACCATGGCTGACAAGACCAGGAGCCATTTCCAGCCATGTCCTCCAAGGAGGGCAGTCCATGAGGGACCGCTCTGGACAATTCCTGTTGAATTTTGATGGGCTCTCCTCGCTGCCGCCGCCGCTGCTGCTGCTGCCGCTGCCGACTCCCCTCCCCTCCCCTCTCTGGCGTGGGAGGGGGAAACATCAGACATGTAGATGAAAATGTTGCCCAAAGACTTCATTCACATTCATTCATGCATTTTAACAAAAGCAAAGACGGGGAGGTGGAAGGAGGAGGGGAAAAAAAAGGTGGAGAGGGTGCAACCTGTTGTTTAAACATTCACTCTTTGGCTTGTGCGGTGTAGAACAAAGCGCCGATGGTGCCCTTGCCCTGACAAAAGAGAGGGGGAGCTCAGCGTGTCAGTGATGAAATCCTTCTTGTTTGCCCTGCATTATGAACAGGTTGTAGTCGGGATAAGCCTCCGTGGGAGCACACACCCTGGCGGATTTGATTGCTTTGTTGTCAATCTATCTATCTCATCGCAACTTGTGGTGATTGCTCCAAATACCATTTGGTAAATATGACGGAGGTGCCATTAGACAAGGTCAAGGCCGCTAAGCTTGTTATCTCATCGCATGAGTGTAGTGTTTTCAGTGTCAGGCGCGCCAGTCCCTGGCCCCTTCACCTGCAGAAAGAATGATAACAATTTATTTTCAAGATGGGCCACTCCCGAGGAGATGTTGTGTCTTAATCATTGCCCCCTCAAAAGAGAAAATTGCACAGAAAACATGGTGTCCCTTTGCTGTGTGTTCATTGTTGTTGTTTTTTTTTTGTAAAAGAGTGCAACTGCTTTGCCTCTGTAAATGTCACCCTGGCAGGTTTGATATCATTACCGTTTTGCCTCCATCTGCAAAACAGACCATCCTGCTGCTTCTGTTTTGTGTGAGATGCAGAAAAAAAAAAAAAAGACGCACACAAGAGTATAAGACAGGTGCCTGTGTGTGTGTGTGTGTGTGTGTGTGTGTGTGTGTGTGTGTGTGTGTGTGTGTGTGTGTGCGCGCGCAACAAAGGAAATGAGACAGCGCGAAGAAACTAAAATACACACTCCAAAGGACGTCAAGCCTTCCTCACTTTCACAGACTCTCTTCTTCCTCATGTGTATGCAGGCAGGGAGACACAGACACACACACACACACACACAGATGAGGGTGAAAGTGAAGTTAAAACTCGCACTGCAAAGGACTTGCCCTCTGGAGCCGAGTGTGCGTGCACCGATACGGAGTCACTTGTTGGTAATGAGGGACTCAAATCAGAATCAATTATGAATGTTCCATCAGGAGGCTTTGGGGCCATATCAAGGGAGCCAGGTATTAGACGGTAATGAGAAATGGAACACAGAGAAGTATGGCCCTGCAGGCTCTGATGTCTCCAGGCAGCGTGTGATTCAGTGGTTTAAATACATTTGCATTCATTCAATTCGCAAGAAGGCCATATTTTATTAAAGCGAAACGCCTTCCTTCGCGTGCCTCTAACAATCATGCGGGTAGACAAAAGCCTTTGATTCTCTGTGAGATGAAAACTGCGTCTTTTATGACCGATATGGACTGGCACTGTTGTGTGTAAAAGAAGAAAGGGAGGAGAGGGAGAAGAGAGCGAAGTGAGTTAGTTCTGTACTGATTCCAGTCAGTCAACTTGTTTTCTGCTGGCCAGAGCCTCGTTTGCTCCAGCCCGATGATTGATTCTTGTTTGGGGCCATGCCTATGGGCCTTATTAAATCAAAATGTAAACTCACTCTTATAACAAATTGCAGGGAAAATGCCAGTAGCCAGCTCCCCCTTAGGGGTGGACCTGGATTTCTCTGACAAGTTAAGAACCCAATGAGCTTTCCAGAGCTCCCCTCACCTGCCCGCACAGCTTGGACATTTCCTCTGAATCACAAAGAAATAAGAGGATTTCTTCTCTCCTCTCTCTTGTGTTTTACAATGCCTCATGTTGTGTCTTCATCGTGGAAATGGCTCTTTCCACTACATCCAAAATGCATAATTTAGATGAATTGATCTTTCTGTCAATTTTTGTCTGTGTAGCCAAAGGCTGATGCCCTATGGAGCTCCACTGTTGTCCAAACCTATCAAAAACACATTAATGAAGCTCACTTTTATTGGCACTGTAGTTTATTGTGAGTCAGTCGTACACACACAGTCCTCACTAGCACACCAAATGTGCATTGTTGGACTAAAATAATCCTTTGATTAAAAAAACTGCAAGGGGCCGCATCGGTTCGATCGTGCTGTTTCAAGTGCCAGTGAGACATGAAATCAAATCCAGTTTGAGTTACAGATCAATTAGTTTGAAGGCGTATCAGACACCAAACAACTGCACGGAGGTTCATAGCGCTATCACAGTGTGAGTCGGTCCGTTTTATTGTAATGTTCCCCAGAAATGTGAACGTGCGCGTGTTTGATTGGCCAACTTAGCGTACATTGCCAGAAGATGTTGTTTTGCTTTGTGGCAAAAGTTGCCAGGTTCTGCAATCCTATCCTACCTATCCTTTTTTTTTTTTCCGTTTTTGCGGAAGCACACTGGTGACAACACTGTTTTCGGTAAAGTGAATTAGGAGGCTGCATTTCTTCCTGTTAAAGACATTCACTGTCCTGATTCCAGTGTCATTCAATATGAAAGCTACTTCCAGCTGTCAGTTAGCTTAGCATAAAGACTGGAAACAGGGGGAAATAGCTAGCCTAGCTCTGTTCAAAGGTAAGATAATCTGCCTCTACCAAAGCCAAGCCACCTAAATAAACCTGATTCTTTAAATCGAGATCCCTACATTATTCCTTTATTTGCGAAAAAAAATTCTATCCATTCTGTTCTGGGCCGACACCCGTCCTCCATCCAAGTTTTGTGGAAATCCTTCGAGTAGTTTATTGTGCAAACCTGCTTACAAACCAACCAACCAGCCCAAACACAAACAAATGGACAGGGGTGAAAACATAACCTCCATGGCAGAGGTAATAAATGGGCTTGGGACTGGGTGCTACAAACAAGAGTTTGGAGTGGAGAATAGCGAGAAAACAGAATAAGCCATCGTCTCTTTTGGTCTTTCCGTAGGATTTGCTGACAAAAATTTAAATATAAAGTAACACCGTTCTTATCCTTTCAATAGCGATGTGGCAAAGCATTATGCTGCTGTAGATGGAAGAAATACCCACTGACAGTACGTTCAGTAGAGTCGTGTGCACACTAATACATACAAGCCGTTGCGCATATGAATACACACACAGACGCACGCACACAGACTCGGGCTGTCACCATCCCTCACCGAGCATAGCAGGGTTCTGAAAGGGCAACTTGGCCGGCCATCTGGCCTGCGTATCAGCAGAGGTTATTGTGTCGACATCATCATTACTGAACACATTGCTGTTTAGCAAAGGTTATCCGGAATGTGCACAATTATCTGTTGCAACACGTGTAGAAGAAACAAGGCTATGAAATTGAGACATCACTGAAGGAAAGTCCCCCGTCATGTTTGAGAGTACAGTACTGGAAATAAATCACATTTTAATGCAGACAGTATTATGTAAAACCTGACAGCGGTGTTGCAATACAAGCTTTCTTTTCCATATCGCACAAGAAACGTTATATTTGTACATTTTAGTTAAACATTTTTAACATTTATTCCAAAGTTTTTAACGAATGGATTGAACTGTCTCGTGTAAAATACGCTTTTAAACGATCTGCATGCTTTAAACTAACTGAATAAGAAACGTTCAAGTAGCTTAGTAAGAGGCGACACTTTATTCTGCTGGCTTAATTTCTGTTTGCATCGTCACACCAAACTGATGTAGCATTCTCACCACATATATGAAATATTATGAAGGTCTCGTTAGAAGAAACACCACCTCCGCTGATTAATGAATTGATTGATTGATTAATTAGGAGGAAAATGAATCACATCAAATGGATCTTTAATCTTAAGAAGTGAATTCTGATAACACTGACTTCCGTCTCTCTCATAAAGGAAAACACAAATACAACAACTTAATTCAAGATATTAATTAAACTAAGTGAATGACCGAATGACGGCATGAATGACAAGTTTGATTAATCAACAAACTATTACCAACAGAATGAATCAATCAATGAGTGAATGTTATTAAAAACGATTCAAAAATGCAAAAGGGGATACGTCACGAAGATCAATAAAAGCAAAATTCATTTAAGAATTAGCTCTGCATCAACTCTGAGAGAGAACGCATGAAGACGGTTATTTCCCACTTTTCTGTGGTGACGGGTGGGCTGATGATGGGGCGAATGTCCCGGAAAGCACAGAGCACGGCGAGCAGAGGTGATGATCCTCTGAATCCGCCTCGCTGTACAGTACGTTCAGTGAGGCAGGTGGTCTTGCTTCCTCAGGATGATGAATCCAGGCTTAGACGAGGCCTGTCTGAGGCCTCAGAGGAGAGAACACAGCATGTGTTCCCGGTCTTGCTGCATTCGGTGACAGGCTGTGGAAACGGGATGCACGGAGCCAAAACGTCTTCAAAAGTCAAAAAGTGAACTACATAATCTGGAGCCTTGTGAAGAACAAAAGCCAGCCACCTCTACATGCCTGTTGGCCGTGTGGCCAAACAGACAGGTTTCAAGACGGAGACCATCAGTCATCAGAGGAGGATGAGCCGAAAAGCCAGAGAGAGAAGAGCCAGGGGACAGCAAGTGTTGTAGAGTTTTGTAGTTTGGGATGTTTTAGAAGATTACTACTTAATTCCTTTGTGTGG
Organism: Lagodon rhomboides; assembly: GCA_039737535.1. NCBI lineage: Eukaryota > Metazoa > Chordata > Actinopteri > Spariformes > Sparidae > Lagodon > Lagodon rhomboides. The sequence goes on from CM077803.1 coordinate 14,596,394, forward strand.
AACGAGAGCCGGCCTCCACTTAAAGGGAAGTAATCTGATTTCTTAATGATATTTGAATTCTCACCTGTAGGATTATATAACAGTGGAGCCTATAAAATAATAAACGATAATACACTCATGTGGTACTGGCAAAAGTTAATACTAAATCTAACAGCCCCAGCAGGTATTCTGTAAACTAGCAGAGTTTGAAACAGATTTAGAGTTTCATAATACCAAAATGATCACGTGTTCTGAAACACAAGATATATATAGTATTTACACATTTAACTAGATAGTTCTGACCATTTCTGACACTGAACAGAGTGGAATGTGGTATATTTGTGACTCTCGATGGGTTTAAGACAAAAGGATCAGGATGCAAAGTCTGCGGTCCTCGAGAGAAGGCATGCCTTCTCAGTTCTGTTCGTTGTCGTTCTCGATATCCCTCCTCCTTAAGGTCAGAGGTCACTGGGTCTGTGTGGGTCTCTGTTATGAAAGAATGTAGTTTCTTCGTATAATCCTATGCTCAGTCTGCTACACTTAATTCAAAGTGAATTTGTTCCTAGTGGCCGTATTTTTCCAAGATTATCCCCAGTTCATGATTTCTAATGTGGACACTGACACCAGTACAGACTTGTAAATGGGTTGTGTTGAGATCCATTGGTTAATGATGATTAATGGAAGGAGCCAGATATACCGTACTTGCTGAGGGGGAAAAACCCTTTTCTAACATTGATCTAATTTCATTTCTCCAACGCGAGCATGGAATAATCGTTTGGCTGGTGCTCTCATTTTCAAACTGTCAAAACAACCGCAAACAGCTAATCGGAGCATTTACATGATGAGCGAAAATGTGTCTGAAGCTGTTATACACATATGCACACACACTTAACAGTACACACAAGTCTTTACCGGGCTCCGTCCCCGTCTGCCTTCTCGTGGTACCATCATCAAAAAATGAAAACCTTCAGGCTTGAACGAGTACGAGGTGGTGGGAAGAAGAAGAAGAAGAAGAAGAAGAAGAAGAAGAAGAAGAAGAAGAAGAAGAAGAAGAAGAAGAAGAAGAAGAAGAAGAAGAAGAAGAAGAAGACAAGTTGTGTTTGATATTCACACTCGGAGGCAGAGCTAAATATGATTCCTCATTAGACAGCAGCCAAGGCTCTTTTCAGGTACAGCATGCACTGTTGAGCTGTAGCCACTTAGCACCTGATTAAAACATTGAAACACTCCCTGTGGTGTTATGGGATCTGTGATAAAGCAACTCCCCCATAATAGCATTAACCACGTTGAAGTGCAAAGTAAAATGTCTCTTGTCTTTGCCATGTTGTTTAATTATTTTATATGAACCAGTTGGGCCTCCTTTGCCATATATTCAATTTCAGATCGGTGTAATTACAAGTTCTCCGTAGAAGAGCTTTGTTTTGGTTTTTCTGAAGTGTAGGTTTGAATTTAGATGAAATGTTCAAGGTCTCGCTGCCTCACAGAAGCACCTGAATGTTGAAACATCCAAACCTGAAAGGCATAATTTCTTTAACATTTTCATAAATTATGTAGCTGCCTTGATAGCGGGACCATCGTGTGGAACGTGGTGCTCATCATCAGCTCATTTCAGAAAGACTTACAGGAGGTAACTCCCCCACAGGCCTTATGGAAAGTGTCAGACAACATTTTTCACACGGAATAACACCAACAGGAACAAAACGGCATTTTTTCAAATGGCCATCTATCACGAAGCCCTTTTCATTGGCAGCTATAGGTCTATGCACTGCTCTGTGATTAACATGCAGCATTTTTCTATAATAAAACCCCACATGATGGATCCCTCTGTCTGACACGACCCTATGGATTTTAGCCTCGTGCCCACAGCAGGTTGATCATTTTGGCTTTTAGTGAAATGTCAAAAGACAAATTGTGTACAGACATTGTAATCTCTGAGTATATATGAGCCTGCATTAACTTTGGTGATCGGTAACAATTAACAATAAGGTACACAAAGATGTGAGTAGTTACTGAGGAGCAAGTAAGGACTAAGGACAGACTGGGAGATACTACATTAATGAATCATTAGGTAATGATAAGTTCATAAATATTTGTGAATCAACATGCTGACTTCTTTCTTCATGTGTTGTTCCTGATTGACTATGAATCAACCACTCAGTGACACAAACTAGTTAGGACTCATTAATTACTAATTATTAAATCATTAGTTACTGCTTTGGTGTAAAGTAAAAACACTGACCCTTTGGGTTAGTGACCAGCCGGTACTTGAGGAGTTGGGAATGAGACTCAACAATCAACTATCTTACAGATTGGACCTTTAAGCCATCATCAATCATGTTCATTATCACATTATCATGTGCTGAGGTTAGTTATCAACATGCTGATTGGAGTCAGTCACTCTATGGCCGGCACAAATAAAACGCCGGCGCTGGCAGACCCAACTGTGACAGTCAGACGTCGACAGCAGTGCAAAGGGAGAGTTGTGGGCAAGGACGGAGAAACGACATTGCTGCACTGTTATAGATTATGTGAATGGAATCACATCAGAGATGCTAACACACATCACATCCGATGAATGTGAACGTTTGGCAGCATTTGGCCCAAATGCCAATTAGCTGCTCATAAAGTTGATAAAGTCACACTCTTTGCATAAGGGAGGGATTGTGACCCCATCACCTCTTTGGTAGGCTCATAATAAATAGTGTGGAAATGGATATGGCCTTGCAAAAATGCTGGCCGAAAGGTAATGCTCAGAAAGCTCAATTCAGATGAAACTATTCAGGAAGTCTGCAGGGACATCTTCACAACAGCAGGGAGCACCCAAGAGGACACTCAGTTATAGTCCTGAGGATCAAATTTGGTCAATTGTCGACATTGATTGTAAAATAAGATGAGCTTTTGAAAATCAGCACCAAACATGGCATTTGTGTCTTGTGAAGCATTTCAAACATCCCTGCCAAATTGAGTTTAATTTGGACTGAGTGAGGAACTGTGATGACATTTCCAAAGATTTCCAAGCCCTTATTTGAGATGGTTTTGAGTCCAATTAACACTGTTCTTCTATTTTTTCAAAAATCAATATGCACCATTTACGGGCCACATGATACGAGGCCAACAAAACAGTCAGCCAAGTGTTTCTATATTTTAAGTTGTTTATAACGGTCCAAAAACTGTGGCTGTCAATCACTTCAACTTCGAAGAAAAGTCTCCATTTTTCCTGAATACATCGGCCGTTTTTTTCAATAGCTTCCAGGACATTTCACCCATTGACTCAAAATCAGTGCCACAATGTCTTTGAATATCTTAGGTCTAACCCTCAGTCATTGACTGAAGTCAGTTTACTGCCTCTAACCCTGAGTCCAACTCTGAGTGATCCCAAAAAACTGTCACTACGAATTGATACCAATCAACTCCAAATGGCTCCTAAACACTTTCTGGAGGAACATTTTTGACATTTGAACATTTGACACTTAAATTTCACCTCTGATCCATCCCATTCACTTTGCATAGGGACACATTTTGGCGAATATATTCAATAGCTTCTAGGTTATTTGACCCATTGACTCAAAATCTATGCTAAAATGTCTTCCTATACTGGTTGAATGAGACACACCTATTTTTATTGTATTTTGCTGGAATTTCTATTTTTCATGAATATTTTAAAAACAAGTTTCACAACATTTCTAGCAAAATGTGATGACAGTGGTGAGGTTGTGGGGTTCATTCCATGCATTCTTCTCTCTTGACAAAACCTGTAGTGTCTCATTTGATTCCCATCTGCACTGCGGTCGATACAGTATGTTCATTTTTTCAAGTTCTGTTCAAGCATGATTCATGTCAATCGGCGAAGTTGAGAAAAAGTTCTCTCCTTATACCACCTTTATCCTTTAATTAGAGACCGGTGTGGTGATAAAAAAAAAAGAAAAAAAATGTGATTTAAATTCAACTTCCTGTCTTTTATTAGGAACACAAAGAAACTTGGAGCACGAGGCAGATGGAAGTGGCTTATGTCTCCTTGGTAGCACACTGAGATGAAACCAGGATGGCAGCCAAAACGAAACACACCGAGACACACACGCACAGGCACTCGCACGCGAGATACGTTTGCACGCGCGCACACGCGCGCACAAACACAGTCAATATTTCACCCCTTGCATCTGCCAATTACGAACTAGATTCGTTTGTGGAGAAAACATACACAAGTCTAAACTTAGCAGTGTTCCATACACACACTGTGAGTCAGTAGTGCAAAACACAACGGCGGAGGACCCCCCAGGTGAAATCCCAGAATATCGACTGGATGATTCAACTCTTTAGAGTCGTTAGGCTTTTTCTTTTTTTCCCGTATCTTTTGTGAGCACCCAGTGAAAAACCTTCACTCAGATATCCTCCCTTTCTCCGCTGAAATAATCCTCTCTGTGACAGCTCATATTCATTGTGCACGGATGATAACGGCGCAGACTCCATTGAGAAAACCTCAGTATCTGATTCCCATCGACCAAACAGCTTGAGGGTGGCATGGCCTCGAGGCTTCCCTCTGTCCCTCAGTCCGGGGTTTGGAGACAGTCTTTTGATCTGGGGAGGAAGGCTACCACATGCTAAGAATAACTCACGCTACGCTAGGTGTACATTGCTTTCATGCCGGACCAGAGGGAAATTTGATAAGCACTGAATTGTGAGTCTCTGTGCGACCCTGATGTGCTCGCTACCCGTGTCAGACGCTTCCCTGAGCCTTGTTTTCTACACCTTTAAGAATGCAGTGGGTTAGATGAAAAACTTTTCGGGCAGGCAAGACAATGTTTGAGCTGTCATACCCTCTCCACTGCCTCAAAGCTGTTTGCTACCTTTGTTCTCCCGCATCTGCAGTGAAACACCCAGCAGTTCAAACTTGCTCGCTGAATTCTTGTTTATATTAGAGGCTGCAATATCTTACCCCTCTCTGAGAACACATTTGGAGGAAATAATCCAATCATGTTCCATTTCCGTGGTACGTTTTATTGTTATCTTTTCCTTGTATACAAAACCCATTAATTCCTCTTTTTTCTTGTTTTTTTTTTCGCCTTCCAAGATGATGTCTGGCTTTATTAAAATGATTTTATGAAACTAAGCCGGGAAAGGGGGACGGAGTCACCGCCGAAACAGCTTATAAATATGGCAACGCGCTCGCTGTGATCTCAAAGTTGCGCGGCGAGAGGATCCGGCGAGGGGAGACGCTGACAGTAAATGCAGCGTGTCACGAAGACGGGGAAGGGGAGAGAATAATGAGGGGCTAAAGGAGTGCAACGCGGAGGAGGGGAGAGGCAGTCGAGAGGGGGGTCCAGACAAACTACTTTCATTAATTCCATTTGTTTCTGTAAAAAGGGTGTGATTGTGTGACCTTTTGCAGGATCCGACCCAGCTCCATCATTTTTATTCATTATGCAAGAGCCGATAAGATCCAGGGTGACACCTGTCTCCCCAGGGAGCGATTAAACAATAAATGAATCCTCTGAAACTTTGTAAACTTACTGTCTTGCGTCTCGGTAAGTGAAGAGTAAAAATAAACCGCCGGTTGGGGGGAAAGAGACTGAAAAGCTAATAAGACTTGAGGGCATTTCAAGAACCCATAAAAGCTGCCATTAGCCTCAATAGTCTGGGCTTCAATTAAGGCAAAAGCAGCGCTGTTTGGTGAAAAAAAAAGATTGTATTCAGCATTAACCTGGGCTCCAATCCTGCTGTTTAGTAAGGAAGAACAGTCTCCGCAGTGCATATTTTTTAAGAGGATTTACTCGGACTCAACGGAGCAGAACAGTCCACTCTTCGAGCTTTAACGAAGCCACTAAGATCTGTTTTTCTGACTGACAGCTCTCGGGGACCAATGGAAATGCGGGTAAACAGGAGCTAAATACGTCTGAGAACAGGTTACCGACACGTGCTGTAATCCCTTTCAAGTCTGAATGGCGCAATGTCACTTTAAAAGATATTTTTCAGCTCACTTCATTAATTCAAGCACGACAGTTAATTAGGCAATAGATTTTTATATTAGAGACTTTCATGCTGCTGCAGCGTGATGCACAAATATTCCGCTATCACTGGTGAATTTTAATCAGCCACGATGCAGCTGTTTCAGGACAAGTGGAAAACTGTAAAGGGAAGATAGTGTGTAGCGTATGCATTGTTTATAGAATACTCGTGGCACCTCCACATACCGACTTCCCCGATGGGAATATAGCGAAAGATGTGGCCGGTGGAGTGGAAAATGTCAGTATAGCAGCCTCTACTGGGTGGCACTGTATTCCTAGTACTCCCAATTAGTTGCAGCCTATTATGGAATATATGAACACTGTCAAAGAAAATGATAAAGGGTGGATAAAGGGTTATTACACCAAGCTTAACCACAACATCCTCAGTTCCTGTCTGGCAAAGGTGCTTTTGTTGTATCTCTCACTCCCACCTTTCCTGGTCACCTCTCTACTTTTCAAATAAGTCTTAGCTGAGACCTTTCACTTGAATTACTAATCATATAGAAGCCAGTCTCTTAGCTTTCACAGCGCTATTTATACAGTATGTCATGTCTTTATCATCATGTTGTTGTTGTATGATATATAATGCCATGATATCCTTCAGAAGTCAAGTTTAACTGGCAACAGACACCTTTTTCTTGCTTCAACTGGTTGCATAGAGTTACGGCTGAGGAAGAATGGTGCCATCCACGTACAGATTGCTTCTCCACGAACCTCACTTTCACCCTGCTACTCTGCCACCGAGCTGGACATTTCCACCAAAAGAAGAAAGGTCGCAGTGGGGTACAAAAGAAGCACAACCAAAACAGGCAGAGGCGTTGTTATCCCCCGGTCGCTATCCTCAGGTGACACCTTTAACAACTGTGGGAACTCTGCTGAAGCAAAAAGACACAGCGGACGGAGGAGGCAAAGAAGTTAAGGGGGGAGAGTGAAGGAAATCGAGTTTAACGAGAGTGAACGGACGGGCATCCACTCAACGGAGAGCGCCGGTGTTGTGTCAAAGTCTGTTTCCTGGTTGACATGTGTTTCCCCTTGAGGCGGTTCAAACCGTCATTTTTGCTACTAGATCAGTAAGTAACAAAACCTAATTACTTATCAATACAACCGGGTGTATTGCTCTGCCTTTTCATAGCACTGAGATCAAGGTTTTGAGGATTCTTCCAGTTGTTTTGGCCTTGGGCAGTAGCGTGCTGCGAGTAGTCGCTATGTTGCTAACGCCGTGTTTGCGACACTGACGAGAGTTTTTAATCACTCTGCCCATTTCTTGCTATTTCTTTGTGATGGAACATTTTGGTTAAATATGCTCTCATGCTTTCTTGCTGAGTAAAATAGACGCCGGCATCTCTCCGGTAAATATGAAGCTAATAGATAGTTAGCGAAGATTAGCATGAAGACCCGAAACGGGGGGAAGAAACAGTCCACAGGCTGAGGTACGTTTGTTTGAGTCATACAGAAACCAGTGGTAAAAATGACAAATTCTGGTTTAAGGTGGTGTCACCAATGTAACCTCCAGTAAACCCAGCTCTTGTTGCTTTTACATTTTGGTTACAGAAGCTGTTTTTTTTGGTTTGTTTTTTTTTTTACCACTGAACGAAGCCAGGATACTCATTTCCTCTGCTTCTTTGTTCTAAACTATACTAACCGCCTGCTAAAGCCAGCTTAGCATACAAACAAGAGAGCCACACCGGTGTTTTCATCCGACTCTTGACAAGAAAGTAAATGAGCGCATTTCCCAAAATATCCTGGCTCTTTCAGGCTCTTTGTAGCAGTATAGATCGATTTCCTGTGAACTTGGTCTTTGTCTCTCCGAGCTGTTGCTCTGAATTAAAACTAAGGAGAGGAAGCGTTGTTCGTACCACTTACAAACGGCCCTGTGGGGCTCCCACCCTGTGAGGGCCATCCGGGGCCGTGCCACAGCCCTCCTCCTCCAGGCGTCTGGGCACGGGCTTGAAATACATTAACTTTCGCATTAGAGCCTAATAAGAGAGAGCAGCTCTGGCTTCTGCGCCCTGCCAGTATCTTTCATGTGCCCAATTACTGACAGATCCCCAAAATCATATTCACCTTTTACCACCTTTAATTAGTTCTTTATCACTACTGCTTCTCCTGGATGTCGACTGCGGGCCCAATATACTCCTGTCAGCGTGCTGTGAGACGACTGCATTAATCAGAAACTGATATCCCCGAAAGATTCATAAGCATTTACAATCTGTCTCGCACACAGGATTCCTGGGGTTTCTGTCACTGTGGGTTATCTACACTCAGCGGTGTCATCGCAGGCGAAAGTGCAGTAGATGCTGTGGAACTGAAGGCGATAGAGAAATACAACAACTGTATGAACAAGCGACGGACAGCAGAAGAACTGAATGTCAATAAAAGACACTGAAAGGTTTTCAGGAGGAAGCGTTCCTCGGTGCCGTGGTTTCCTCTTTTTCCTCTCTTCTGACATGTAAGTTCAATAAAATATTTACAGAAAAAGACGATTTATAAACCTCCCCTTTGAATTGTTTACAGCGTCTCTTAACACCTCTGCCGTGAGTATGTTTATTAGTGCGAATCCTGACAGCCAATATGGATTCAAAGGGAGGCGGGGAACCAGAACATGCGATGGGTCTGACATGTTTTTAATTCCACATTAGCGTCTTCCTGGCGGAGCCGAACAGGCTTGCCATTAGACATTCATTATATTGATCGCGCAGCAGCGTCGAGTCTCGTAGGAAAATGAGGTTTCTCTCCTTTTTGTCTGTCAGCTAATTATTGAAAACAAGATTTGCTCCTGATTAAGGGAGCAGATCGTTGTCGCTGCAGACACATTGACATGCAACAAAACACCTGAGGTTAGTGGAGGGAGGTGGGTGGATACGGTTGGGGCAAGGTCTTTCCTCCTTAAGCCTATTAAAGAAACAGATGCTGGATTTTACAAGGTTTGCTATAACAAGATGGATTAAATAGCACCATATGTCTGGATTACTCGTGTTCCATTTTAGGCGCTGAATTCGTGCAAACATTTACGTAACATTATGGCTGTTTGCATTTTCCAGTTCTAACTCACTGGCAATAAGGTTATCTTTGCTTTCTGGGCTTGTTTTGGAGAGAGTGGGAACTGAGTGAGACACGCTGATACATTCTCTGACACGATTCTTTTATTCACTGTTTGTAGAAAACACAAGACTCAACCCGGTGGCCAGATAAAATGGTAGCTATTTTTTTAATTATATATATCCATTTCTCAGGTGCAGTGGATATCAATTAACATTACTATAAATATGCTAGAATGGGCCAAGAGGCTAGGTTCCATCACAACCTATTTTTAGAAATAGGACAATTATGGTTTTGCAAAACCACACAAAAGTTCAAAGTTTATGTTTCTTCATGTTTACATTTCAACAGGTACAATTGTGTATTTCTCTATTGTCTCAATGCTGTGCTTATGCTCACGTTGGGTTTAGACACAAAAAAACACTTGGTTATAATCAGGAAAGGTTCGGGTTTGGGTTGGCATCGTGACCTGGGTCAGGCTTAACATCATGGTCAGGGTTAGGGTTAACATATTGACCAGTGTTTGCGAGTTAGGGTTAACACCATGACTGGGGTTAAGATTAGGGGTTAGCATCATGGTTTTGCCTAAAACACTTATTAGAGCAAGTGTTATGGCTAGTGCTAACATCATGGTCAACGTCAGGGTTGGGTTTAACATTAGGGTTAGGGTTAAGGTTATATGAAAGTCAGGTAATACACATAACATCACTGTGATACGGCACGTTTTGTACAATGTACATCGTGTAGCCTCTGACACCTACAGACTTGGATGCATCTGTGGTTTGCAGAACGTTAACTGCTAACATCCTCTAAACATTCAGTGAAAAAAGATCATGATTTTAAAATAATCCATTGGAAAAACCCTAACATACGGGCTGCAACTAAAGATTATTTTCTTTGTCGATTAATCTGCTGATTAATTTCTCAATGGACTGATATTTGTGGAGTCTATAAAATCTTGTAAAAAGGTGTAAAAAACCTTTGAGTTGTTTTTTCCACGACCCAAGGATCTTAGGTTTACTGTCATAGAGGAGTAATGAAACATTTAATAAGCAGGAATCAGAGAATTTAGACATTTCTTTAAAAAAATGACCTAATTATCAGAATAGTTGGAGTTTGATTTGATAGCGGCCAACTCATCGATTAATCGTTGCAGCGCTATTAATGAACGAATGAACGAGGGCTCTAAAATCAGCCTCACCTTCCTTCCTTTGGCTCCTCTGAATGTAAATGTCATTCCTCTCCATCAACTCCGCTCACCAGAGACAAACAAGTGACCTTTAGCAGCTCCTACCTGTAATCAGTTGTGTTGAGTGTCAAAATAAAAGAGGAGGGGTAAAGAAAATAAAAGCGGGGCACGGCCTTGTTTTCGTCGACCAGTTGAACTGCTTCCGAAGAATGAAAAAAATTAAGGACTGCTTCCGTCAAGGGGTCAATGAGGTTTCAGGTCCACAAGCAGAAAAACAATTCTTGGATATATCGCGAGGAACATTCGCTCTCTGTGGACTTATCCGTGTCGTCCTATGATGGATGCCCATGGCTATGTGTAATAACATTGCACTGTCCGTCACTGTCCATACAAACGTTTCCCCGTCTCATATCAGCCCGAGCTGTACATGATAAATCAGTAATGGAGAGATTTGATGCTAGTTTGCCCCGTGGAGCTCGTCTTCCCCTTTGACCCAACACCATAAACGTCCCCCCATCCCACGAGGAAGAAAGTAATTGCTCATTTTGTAGATACAGCACCTTGTGACCAAGTCATTAATTATTTATATTTCTTCCTGGTGGGGCCTTTCCTATGAATCACACACTGATATTGAAATATGACAGAGAGGTTGAAAAACTCCCCCTCGCTTCCCCCCCGGAGATGACTTTGAAAAACGCGCAGGAATTGATTTTCTTTTTCATTTTTTAAGACAATAAGAGTGAGTAAAGTGTATCGGGCTGGAATGCATATTTTTTTGCTGCATGTCGTAGAGAGTGAGGGGGGTGATTTGGTCGTGATGTAGCGAGGGTACGGTCCGTAGCCGCCGGTAGAATGCCAGAATGCACAATGTGGAGCTGTGGAGTAATTGATCTGCATTGCTGTCTATTCTCGGTTCCGCCGCAATATTTCTGGATCACGCAATGTCGTACAAGCGCTTGATCAACATGCTGAATCATTACATGTAATTCTCCAGCTGAGTCATAAATCATATTGGGATGGAAGGAAGAGGGAATGTTTTTTCTTTCTTTCCGCCGTTTTCTCCACACCTATATTTTTTGAATTTGACTCCTCGCTGTCGTCATTCCTCCCTCGTTGTTATTCAAGTGCACCCTTTAAAGAGAGAAAAGGTGGAAAAACATTGGCTGCCTTTTGTCAGGCTGTTGACTTGCAACACATAACTTATTTTGGAAGCGGAAAAAATAGATTCGGGGTACAATATAGTTGCAGACATCCTCACCCAACTCAAAAAAAAGAGAAAATCAATAAGGCTGATAATAAATTGTGTAGGCGTGCTTTGTCTTTCTTTGCCTCTCTGTGCACGGGTTGAGGCATCCGGGCTGGCACAGCGCACCGCACTCTTAGATGGCATTGTGGGAATATGAATAATGTATTTTTCATTAACATTCACCCTCATCCTACAGTATGTTAGGGGCATTAAGAGATGGTGGGATGCGCAAAACAGAGAGGTTAGAAATTAGGTGATTCCAGGAGGACTGTGTGAAATTGCAGTGCATCTGTTGTTTCTATCAGGCCATTTTCCTTCCTTCTTCTGGCACTAATTCAATCTGTGTGAAGGTGGGGATGATTTCAAATGTAAGCAAATGTTCTCACGCAGCGCCATCCAGGCAGCTAACGAGCGAGTGTGGAGAGAGGAGGTGAGTGTGAGAGACAATCCTCTCAGTGTTTATCAAAGTGGTCTAATCAGGTCAGTTACTCATCTCTGACGTCACCTAATCTCACACTTGTGCGTCCCTACCGCAGACTGATGACACTTTATGAGCCATTCCTCACCGATAATATTTACCCCGGTGCATTGTTAAACGCATTATGTCATCCGGTAATATTAAATCACACGCGGCGCCGTCTCCATCATAAACTAAGTTTGTACACAAATGCCAGGGGAGATGGGATCCGAAAAAACAAAGTCTAAATTGCAGGGGTGAATGTCTGTGCGGATGAATACAATGGAACAGATAAGGAAACGGAGCCTAAGCCAGATGTTGTATTCCTGGGTGTGTCTTTGGAAAGTCTCAGCTCACTTTCTCCTGGTTGCTGAGCTAAGCTGTTTGAGCGAAAGCGTCGTGGGAACCGCCATCACCGCTGAGCCGCCCGACGAAATCAGGTGGTCATCATCGCGCGGGAGGGGGAGGGCGAAACTGAACCAGAATTTTACCCTAAACCGCTAAAAACTTTTCTTCTCGGGGACAAAAAAAAAACAACGAATAATGAATAATCTTCATGTTCTTGTGAAATTAAGACTTGTGTTTTCTTTTTTTTTTCCTTTTCTTTTTTTTTCATCCCCCTCACCTTTTTTTGTGCAGCCTCGGCAGATTCTCTCTAAACTGAATTATGTAGCAATTTGCTGTGTCTTTGATGTGATAAATTTGAAGCCCTACTGAAATGTACACAGACTAGAGGGTCTGTGAGCAACCATCAATGCTGTTGTGCTATACGAGTTTAGTCCCCCCCGCCGCCGCCGCCGCCGCCACCCCACCCTCTCCACCCTCTCCACCCTCCTTCCGTCCTGAAAACAGAAAAGATGAGACTGTAGCTGGTGGGCTTTTCTGCATAAAAGTGCTTCGTTCAGAGTCCGGGGGCTTCCTGATCGGGGCCGATTATACCGCTGTGGCAACAAAAATGATGACTATTCAGGAGTAAAGAAGGATGCTGACTGGTAGTAACCTCAGGAAAAGGACAGTGAAATGAAGGCTGGGAAGCTGTGTGTGCTAAAGGGGGGGGGGGGGGGGTCATATTCATTATAATGAGAGGCTGAAATTAATAACATTTATCTGGGATGATGTTTCCTTCGTGGGGAACATGAGATGCTGTTTACACGTGTGCCAATTCCCTTCCACACTGTACTTTCAATCCCCTTTCTTTGTGCAAAGATTGCAAGGATGGAGGTCTGTGTTTTTTTGTGTGTGTGTGTTTTCCTCTTTTTCATTCGGTTTGAAAAAATGCACAAGCTTCTGTGTTTGTGGATCAATAGTGTTGCCTCCATTGGTGAGTTCCTTGGTATGGGTGACACAGCTTCGCAGTTATTTGGAATTGAATTAGGGGGGCTGGGGAGGGAGGCAGAGATGATGAAGAGTATCAATCATTCTGTCTCTCGTGTGAAGTTATTTGTGGGTCGACAGAATCGGCAATAATGAAAGTTCACTTGTTCACCACTGAGGGTTTGTGGGTAAATTTACTTTCCCCGCGACACTGGACCTGGAACAGCGGGCGCGAACCCTCCGCAGAGGAAGAGATGTCAGCGCAATCTGAGTGAGTCTTTACTAGTGTTTGTCCTCACAATGTTTGTTATGACACGAGCCTTAGGGGGTTTCACAGGCCAGCGTTGCTCCGGCCGAACACAGATTGCTGTGTCCGTTCGGTTTTATCGCCCCCATTAACAGAATCAAAGCTGCTCTTATGAGTTTTTCCTCACACCTAACTCTTGTCCGACACTGTACCTACTGTATCGCCCTTTCGTTTTTGATTGCTTTTCACGAGCCAAACACAAAAATAAAAAGCACAATTACCTTCGTCTTCTCTTCCCCCCACCTCACGTACAAATCCCTCCATTCCCCCTTTATACTGATGGAGAGTGATCAACCCATCCCTCAGTAAAGATCTGATAACATTACCGTGGTACTGCCCCTCTCTGCTCTCTCTGTATTGGAGCGCGTGGTTGCGATGGAGAATAGTTTAAGTGAGATTGATTGAACCCAGCTGGTCTAGATTCCTAGTGTGTCAGAGTCATTTATGCAGGGATTGGCTCATAACCTGTCAATCAGATGGATGGATGTACAAGGCGGTGCAGCAGAGGGTGGGACTGACAATGCGGGAGAAGTCGACTCAGATGACTGAAGGTGTCGGGGTGGTGCTGCAGAACCCCCCTGTTCCTCCTGTTTCCCTCACTAAGCAAAGAGGAGCTTGATGCCTACGCTGTCAGAAATGGGGATACAGTTTGAATTCATTTCTTTTCCCCAAGGTACATTCTATACTTATCTACCCCCGAGGGCTAAACATTGGACCTCAAGGTAACGAAAATATACCTTTCTAGGGCCAAAAAGGAACATAGTGAAAGGTACATATACTGTATGTTCCACTTTTTCTATATGTGAAGGTACAATTTCAGGGAACAGCGTGTGTTACATCTAGAACCGGCTATGTCGGCTGTTGAACTTTGAATCCCACAAAACCAACCGTCTGGCAGCTCTGAGCTCGCATTTCCCTCGGCCTGATAAGCATCTCCATGGTGCTCGAGAGCCTTTTCAACTGAGGAGGACCTCTAAAAATAATCACAACTAAATAAATTACAGCTAGGCTACGGTGAACTCAGCTGTCCCAAAAGGTCAGCGTTAGCAACGGCTAGCTCACTTTAGCATGCAAAACCGATCGCAAATTGGGAAAAAGTTCAAAGGCAAACAGTTCAGTAAGGTCAGGTGGATTTCAGTTAGGCTACAGCATTAGCATTAGCATGCACTGGCTAATGTTAGCACACTATAGCTAACACATAATATAATATAACACATAATGTTAATAGGCACACAAATACACCCATTAGGTAAAATGGTGGTAAAATTAGTGGTGGTGACTTCTTAGTCATGCAACCAATGTAGTTTGTTTATAGCCTAGCATTGGCTTTGTACAGAATCACATAAGGTTGGGTTTATCAGGGAGCCTTTTCTTTCTGCAATAATCCAAAATCCAATTGAAAAGGCTTTTTGTTGAGGGAACCAGGCCGGTGCTAACTTCCGGGTTAGCCCACAAACATACGTCATCCGTACACCAATCTATTAGGATAACCATTCAGGTTTATGTGGGGTGTGGATTGCTTAATTGTTGATCTAGATTATATGGGGGAGGAAACACTGAATCTTTCATCACTGCAAGTCCTATTCAATACAGTTACACCTGACACCAACAGTAGTTCTGAATTTAATCAAACGTACTGCATTATAACACTAATGTACTTATAACACCAAGTCCGGAGGACATTAGATAACTTTGAGTCTGATCCATTTAGCATGCATTCAAACTGCATCAATGAAAGAGTAATTCACTCACATGAAATAGACCTACTGCAGGAAGCAGCTGTTATGTGTTCACAGTTGGTCAGTTTAAATCCTCCGAAACAGTGAAGGATTTAACATCTGTTTATGGGCTGAACTGTGAGTAAAATACACATAAAAAAAGAAAACAGTAACACATATTCACAGTCAGTGCATTCTCATATTGGTAGGTGATGTGCAAGACATTTTGAAGACAAGTTGTAAATAAACCTCATTTCAGAGGGTCAGCTCACTGACATGCGCGTCGCTACTGTATAAACAGCCCACATCTCACAGCAAATTGTCTTTTCAGAAACAAGGTCCCTGTTGCTGTGAACAACTTGTACAGTAAATCTAGTAAATATAGATGAAGTACATAGTAAAGGACATATGGGAAATTCACCCCTTCCGTATTGGGATGTAAAAGATGCTTCGGAGGTTGAAAAAACTTCAGTGGTGGTTGAGTAAATCTAAGACAGGTCGTGTCAGATAAAACTGCAACACGTCCTCATACCTAAACAACTGAATAGATCAATATGGGTCATGATGAGCTGCTTGCATGGACGACGTATACAGCTGTTTTCCTGGCATGGGCTGACTATCATTTAGGTGATCTGTAAATAATGCATTCCATATAAAAAAAATATCATGAGACACAAACTCAGCTCAAATCAAATGAGATAAAGGCACCGAGTGCAGCAAAAAACCTCAGTGCGAGTTTGTTTCTGCGCCAATTCAGCCGCAGATTAGAGAGCTTGATTTGCGCAGCACACATTATCCCGGCACGTATTATCGCCAGTAATTGCACGGCACCCCAACTTCATCATTTCAAAGAGAGAAACATCAGAAACAACCGGCTGTTCTTCACACAGGTAACACTCTTTACAGAGGAGGTTACAGTAATGACACCGTGGGTCCTCTGAACTGACAGATTAGCATACTGATAGGATGCAGTGTGTACACCTCTAGTGAGGAGTAGATGGCAGAATCTCCCTAATAACTGCCTTTATTTGAATATCAAGAGAATATCGGGAGGGGAACAGAAATTAGACTATTTGATTTTTTTTCATCAGCCTTTGTTTCCCACCTGTGTTTTCCACCATTCCTCTAGCTTTCATATCAGAGTATCAAAAGGGAAGTGATGTATTAACATTTCTTCACCGTGGCAGTGTGGATGTGATGCAGCAGTGAATCACTATGAATACTGATATACAAGAACTTCCAACAACAGCATATTTGTCTGCTCCCTAAAACACACAGTTTATCTTGCGGCTGAGTCACACTTATTAATGGGGGGGTGAAAATGTCTTTGTTATTCACGAGCCAAAAACCTTCCTCTCCAATATGTCCTGATGACTTCCCAGCAGATTTCAAATCCTAATTTGTGCGAGCTGATCAAGTAGCCTGTTGTCAAAAGCCTGTTGCAGGATTTGCTGTGGCTTTACAGGGAATAACAAGAGTCTGAGCTGATAAATGAGGTGTCTGACTGTCCGGGCCCTGGTGTTATCTTGGTTGCAGCTGACTGCTGTGTAGGCGGTGAAGGCAGGTGACAAGAAGAGAGGGAGGAAAGGGAAGGAAGAAGAGGGTTCGGAGGGGAGCAAGGGAAGCGACAGAGTGACAGACACGGAGACATAAAGAGGGTGGAGAAGACACGAAAAAAGAGGGTAGGGGTGGAAGACTATGGGTGCCGGGTCTGTCAGGCATGTGATGTGGCTCATTTTATTTTATTTTTTTCCACACCGCAGAATGTAGTGAGGATGATATTGTGTCTATGGCGGTGCCACACCCCCGTCAGAGGGGAGCTCAGCTGGGTTTGAAGCTAATTAGGTGAACTTTGCTCCTCACTGAGGTGAAGCAAAACTATGTGCGCTCATACAGTACGGCATCAGATTTTAGGATGACACAGTTATAGATGGATGGGAATGACAAAACTGTAAAAAATCACGAAATAATTATACAACGAAACATTTGCTGTGTGTTTGCATAAAGCTTAACTTCTTTGCTTGCAAGATTCGTGATTATATTACCACCATTTTGCAGGATTTTAATAAAGCACGAGCCACTAACTGCCATCTAATTCGTAGGCAATACGGTTTAATTTGGAATGAAAATATTCTGAGGCCTTGGCACATTCACCCGGTCTTCTGTGTTAGTGTGTAGCTGTCAAATAGATTATAATTCATGAGAAAGGAAGATGTGCCTAGCCCTGACTTATCAGAGAATAGCACAGCAAGAAGAATGAAATTTTGCAGGATTCTTGTGAATGAGCTGCTGGGTTCTATTTTAAATCTTATTTATGTCTGACTAGGAATGTCAATCATTGATTGTGTCTGCCACATGCAACCGTAGCATTGTTTTCAATGCCTCGTATTTCAATAATTAACATTTTAAAGTGTCATTTGTCATTTTTGTGTTAAAGTTGCAATATGTAAGAATTGACCACCTGTGGAATTCATACTCCCAACAAATAGGGGGCAGCATATCACCACAGTAACTGCTAACTGCTGCTGACTGTTGCCACTATTAGCTTGTAAACTCAGTTAACCATGAAGCTAGTTGTGGTATTAGCTCGGGGAGTGTTGGTAAAGTGGCTAGGGGCTAGCTGGTTAGCATGCTAACTACAATAGATATCCCTACAACATCATTCATATGTCTTTGACATAACGTCAAAACTGTTATTGTTAATGTTATTGATTGATTTAAACTAAAATTCTTACATTTTGCACCTGTAAAGGGGGCAGCGTATCACCAGAGTAGCCTACAATTGCTGCTCACTATATTCCAGTGTTGGTAAAACTACCCAAAAGTCACACATGAGCAAAAGTTAAGTGCTAATTATTATTATAAAATATTACTTTGGTAAAAGTGAAAGTTACCTATAGAAATATTACTTAAGTAAAAGTCTTTAAAGTATCTTATGTTTAATGTCCATATTTGCACAGTTTGGAGACAGGGGAAACAGTATGGAGGCGATTTACAGCAGCTCTGACCAGGACTATGACTTTGTTGACGAGAAGACACAGCAGGCAGTGATAGAGTCGTGGAGTGGCAGAGGAGCGAGAGAGAGAGGCAGGCACCAGCAGGGGGGCTATCAAGCTGTCACCTCTTGCAGTACAAATTAGTATTAGGAGACAGAACGGGCTGGGCTAGCTGGTTAGCATACTAAGTTCAGTAGACGTCTCTGCAGCACAGAACATAAGCATCTCTGACATCATGTCAACACTCCTGTTTCCTCACATTCTTTATATATATATATTATACTATATTGATAATAATAATATTTTTTGAATGTTTGAAAGATAATTCTTGCCATATCTCATGCAAAATTAACTTTTCTGGAAGGAATAGAAGTGTAACTTTGAACGAACAGACAGCTCTCTTTGAATGTCACCTTTCAATGAAGATTTTTAAAAAGCGGCCCTCCCGGTACAGATTTAAAGTGTATTTAAGTCAGGAAATCTGGCCAGGCTTTACAGACTATTAGGCAATGACAGCTGGTAAAGCATTAAGGGCTTTCATAAAGATATAGCACCATAGTGTTTTCCAAACTGTAAATTTTTACCCCAGTGTTTTATTCCCTTTTTACTATTTATTATTGGGCTGACAACTGCAAATTAGGCATGGAACTCCTGCGTAACCTCCTGAGAATAGCAACTTACTTTGGACTTAACACTGCTGAGCTTGGTCATGAATTAAATGTTATCTAAACCCTAAAAGGTTCTTCAGTCCATTCAGTCCTCTGGTCGAGTATGTTTTGAGATGGGTTTACTTACCCTATGCAACACTGTTATATTAATAACTGGAGTGCGTCACTTTACTATGCACTGACAAAGAAATATATGTGGGTAAGTGCAGGGAATATTTCACAGGGTGCTTACGTCTCATCTGTGATGTATTTTCCTTTCATATTTCTACATAGAACCAGCTCCTTGAGTGTGTGCCAGATTATGTGCCAGATATTAGAAGAGGTGGCAAGGGAGGGAGAAAAATAGAAGGAAGCAGATGAAAAGAAGTAAAGCTAGAGAGAGAGGGAGGAGGGAAAAAAAATGGATGGTTGTTGCTAGGTAATGATGACATGCTAAAAGATGACAAAGAGGAAGAGATGAGACGAACCCGGGCTGATATGAAGTAATGTGGATGGCGGCAAAGACAAAAGATGTGAGTGTGAGGGTGCAGTGTCTTAACGCACGGGAACAGCACTTCCCGGAGCCAGTCGTCACAGAAGCCAATAATCAAATACAGGTAATTGAGTGCAGTGTAAACTAGTCAGCGCTCCTCAAGAGGTTCTTTGTGTTTCAGGAGACCCACTGACCTCTTTCCTCTCTCTTGTCTCCACTGTGTGTGTGTGTGTGTGTGTGTGTGTGTGGATACAGCAGAGGGGTGTGTGTGTGTGTGTGTGAAGTGTGATGCAGGGGGTTGGCAGAGCTCTGAGATACACTCAAGGAGAGAGTGAGTGGGGCGATTCAGGGGCACGCCTGACGCAAGTGGAGGGGCCGATGAGTGTTGGGAGGAGGGGGTTGGGGGGGGTCAGCTTGCAGATGGGCTCAACAGGGGAGTGTTTGTGAGCAGTGGGAGAGCTGAGCACTCTGAAGCTCGGCTCCAGTGTGCCTCAAAGGCAGGGGGCCCACTCACTAGCAGGAATATCGGCGCTCGGTGTGCAAATGAGCTTTAGTGAGCAGGCGATGTGGGGTATCAGGCCACCGTCGCGCGACAGTGTGGGTGAATATTTTCGTTTCAGAGCAATGGTGTCACATTGCGGGTATCGAGCTGATTGGCTTTCTGGCCGCGAGTTAGATGAGAAGATTAAAACCACCTCCATGTGTGTTGAATACGAACAGTGTTAGGGTTGTTAATCAAAAAGAATTAATTACATATGACTTTTGTAACGTGATAATTTACCCATATACCCTCTGTAGAATGCAGTTCATTGCGCTGATTGTTAAATTACATTTGCGTTACTCCCTACGCAAAGTCTTTCTTTGATGCTCTTTAAAGTAGCAATTTGTAATATATGGACAGAATTTCAGATTAAAATATTCAACATTATTAGCAGAGTGTGAGAAAACAACAGTGCTGGTGCGATGTAAAAGATGGCTATGTAATACCACTTTGTGCTGGCAAGAGACGATAGTCCAACAGCCCCCGTAGTTTCAGCTGACAGATCAATGCCAAATCACGTTGAGCTGGTCCCGTCATCCTTGATGACCCCCCCCTTTGATCCGAGGTCTTGGGCAGCAAATCATAGCAGCTGGCGGCTACTCTGTCGATATACTGACCCCTATTGGAGCTACCTTTGAATTCTGACAATATTCTACAAATTACACCTTTAAATGGTTCATTTAACGGCCAAACACACTCAAGCAAACTCTACTCTCAGTATCTATCTGAGTTATACTTCATGAGGAGGGGTCTGTTCCTCCTTGGACTCAGCACAATACTGTTTTCTTCTATCCACCAGTTATGCAGATAATTGAAGATTTCATGGCAAGTAATGACATTATTGATTAGTAATTTAGGAACAGTAAAGCATTACAGTAATGCTTAGGGAGCAAGCGATTGGCTTAGCTTAGCATAAAGACTGTAAGCAGGGGAAAACAGCTAGCTTGGCTCTGTTCAAAGTACCTCTACAGCTGATTATTTAAAGGTGCAATATGTAAGAATTTTAGTTTAACACATTCAAAAATTAAATGAAATGATCAACAGAATGCGAATAACGGTTCTGACAGTATGACGTACATGTATTGTGTTGCATAGACACATCGAAGATAGCATGCTAACCAGCTATAGCCCCGACCAGTCCCGGTCTAAAGCTCCCGTGCTAGTGGTGTAAACACAACCAAAACCCTCCCTGGTTCTCCAAACTCCCAGATTGGAGTGCTAGCGGCTACCTGAGCTAACTCGCTAATGGTAGCTACAGTTACTCTAGTGACATGCTGCCCCGTATTTGTTTTGAGTATGAATTCGACAAGTGGTCAATTCTTACATACTGCACCTTTAACATGTTAACTCGTACAGATCTGTGCAGCAAATGGAACATGAAATCAACACTAGTAAAACCACAAATTGCTGTTTTTGTATGGATTAAACAAAAAATGATGTGTAACATGTTCTAGCGAGCTTTACAGGTGCTGGCAGATATTGTTGTTTCCACCTGTTTCCAGTCTTTATGCGAAGCTAAGCTAACCATTCTCAAATAGAACAGATAGACATGAGAGTGGTATTGATCTTCTTCTGATGTAATGCTCCACAAAGAAGTGAATTAGCGAATTTCCCAAAATGTCAATAGTTTAGCACTATTAACAGAATGTTTTGTGCAGCATGGTTGATATAATCAGCTACAAATAGTTCTAATGTATCAGAATACAGCCAATGATTTAATACTTAAAGTAGAATCCTCATCCACACACATAAGTATCGCTTGGATTAATCATATTGAATCACAGCTAATCTATTGCTCTCATTCTGCATGCCCATGTAAGTCTCTGTGCATCACTACATCTCCGTACCACTTTGCTTAAAGCACACGTGGGGTAACATCAGTCTGGAGAAGTGGAAAATGTATTCTCTGACATGGTTCTGCCATCCTCAACCAGAGGAACATCCAAACCGAATTTGCTGTAATGTAAATGACATCTGTCTGTTTCCTTCCGTTGGAGACACAAATGAAGTGCTCAGGGCGAGGACCCCATCTTTCCTGCTCGTAATAATAAGAGACAGCAAAAGTAGGCTTGGCATGATGCCTCGTATCGGCAAAGGCTGAAAAAAAATGACTGACAAAAAGAGCAAGACAAGGCGACCTCGTATTTAAATAAATGAAGCCATGTAAGGTGTTTCCACAAAAAATAGACTCACCTTTACATTGCCTGTTAAATGTTGTGAGTGCACTAGACAGAGAATGTCCCTGAGTTTTCCTTCTTCCCTCGCTTTACCAACCATTAGCGCTTGCTTTTTGGATCGAACAGATCTGATAAGGACTACATGTTTGCATGTGGACTAACTGTGTCGCCGGTTTCTCCACAGATGATCACAGCAGAGCTAGCCAAGGCCGCTTCGCCACGATCTGCACAATCAAACAGAGGCAAATGGTCGAGCCAGAGGAGGGAGGGCAAAGCTAATTGAAAGCCAAACATTCCACAGCCCTCTGGGACCGTCTTTTTGGTACATGGAACGTGCTGAGTGCTCTGTATTTATAGGGAAATATCAGATTCTACAAATGACATGGAGTCCCCTCCAATGGCGCTGGAGCCTCCTCCTGCAGCACGGCGCGTGGTGCTGAATGCAAGAGGAACAGCTTGGCGGGTCCCTTAGGAACAGACCTGCCGACGATGTGCAGCTGTGCTGAGAATTGTCATTTTTAAATATTCACATATTTAATCAGCTGAAAGGGCTCTCACCGCACAGAGACACGGTGCAAGAGACACACACATGCACACACCCTCTTGCACAGACACACGACGCTGGTAAGGCGGCTTCGTGGAGAGGATGTGCTGCAGGGTTTGCTCACAAGAAAAATATTTGTGTTGCGATTATGGTTTATGATGCGATTTATGAGATTTTGTTAACTATTAGCGTTGTGTTGATCTTGGTCTGAGCAGCTTTTTATTACTTCATGTAAGCAAATTTTTTATGCACCACCACCACCGAAAGTATATTTGTCAGGATTGTGAATGATCTTCATTGGCGGGCAGAGTGCTGAGAATCTATACTCAAGTAAAAGTGCAATTACTACCTTTCAAACTGTCTCATGTAGTGTACAAAGTATCTGCTTGATGAGTTAATCAAAGAAAAAAGTTACTTTCCACTGTAATGTCTTTCAATTTCAAATCACTTGCATTCATGAGAGTACCGGATATGTTGAGGTTGGCTTTACGTTAGGCTAAAGCACACCACTCTGAAGCGCAACAGAGCCAAGCCGATCGCCAGAAATGACGCTGGTAATGTACATTTCTGCAATTCACAGATAGAGCTACAGTATGTTGAAACTAAACATTTCTTTGTGTCGCATCGGTTCACACTGTGCTTATGCTCTGATTAGGTTTACGCACAAAAAACACGTATTATGGTTAGGAAATAATCATGCTTTGGCTTAAAATACCTATTTTGGTCGCTAAAAAGATGGCTGGAGATGTGCCGACTTCTTGTCACGGTCCCCTCAATAAATACCCAGTGATTTGACGCTTACAAATGTTGAAACGCAACCTAAGATGGTAACTTCACCACCACCTCCCCATGACAGTCAGGTGATAAACATGTAATTTGAATGGGATATGAAACATAATGAAGAAATGCCAATAGGTAGACCTAAGACACATATGAATGTATCAGTAAGCGTGTGTTAAATAGCTCTATCTTCCAAGAGTAGTCAGTTGTTGAGTGTTTGGTCAGTGACCCATATGTCTCTTCCCCTCATATAGTAAAAGAGAAAATACATTTTCTGGTATCCCTGCCAAGCGAAGAAAAATGGTAAGATGTAAAGGGAAAAAAAAGGAGTACGGTGATGTAGAAAAGAGGGAGGGGACTGGACTGGGCTGACTGGAAGACTAGCTACAAGATAAGTTAACGTCATTATCGTAACATCAAAGATTCACGTTATACATGAAAAAAACACAATTCTAACGTTAGCTAGCTAGCTCCATCTTCCCCTCCGGTATGTGCAACTTACTTCGAAAAATTGAGTTTTTAAAAGTGGAGATCAGCCAAAAATATATTTGATTAAAGAGGCACAGTTTTGAAAAGGAACATTTTTTGATGATGATCATATCTCTACTTTATTCTGTAACAGGTTCATCTTTACGGTGGCAAAGCCATGGCACGACTCTTCTCCGTTAACAGCGTTGCCTCGGCAGATAGTATCGAGTGATCCTGCCATTTTCATACATCATTACGGACACCATTTGAATCTCCACCAATAACCTCTTTCTCTAGAGTTATCAATCTTTGTCTGAAATGGGTTTGTGTCTGTTGGTTTATTAATGGCGTTTCCTTTAAAAATGACACAGAGTCGAGATCACCAATAACGTCAAAGTCCCGTTTTCAAATCAAGTTTTGCAAATGAGGTCGATGTGGCTGACGAACTGATTTTTCGAAAGCACATGTTGCCTTGAGCAAAACGAGGTGTCTGCCGAACTGAAAAGGGTTATCAGCCATGACAATATCACCTGGAAATTAACACATACCACCTAACATCTCTGTCGTTGTTTTAAGGCAGGCAATAAGTGGAAGTGATTGCTTGACTGAAAGTATTATAGTGGATATGAATCCATTGTTGCACCCAGGAGAATAAATATGCACGCTAACGATGTGAACTGCCAAATGTTTTTGATGCTGCGGTGAGATTCTGAGGCTGCATCAATTAGCTGTGTGCATTGCTTTGACCTGTCACTAGGATATCTGAGCACCTTTTATCATTGTGCACAGTGTGGAGTGTGAGAGGCATCAACTTTAATCATGTATTGTTGTTTTTTTTTTCCTTCTTCTTTTTTTGTGCCGGGGTAAAAATATGTCCCTACGCCACGCAGAGTCCCCAGACAGCCATGTTGTTTACTGCCGATTAACAAAGGGAAGGGAAGTCAAGACTGTGACACCAGGTAACGTGAACGAGGTGCAACAATACCACAGCGGGAACACAGGAAGAATTCCAAAGCAGCGAGGCAGAGAGAGAATGAGCTGAGCGCAGAGGAGGAGAGGAAGACAAAGAGAAAGAAATATTGAGAGGGAGCGAGAGAAGGAGACAGTGACATACCTCGCTATCGATACCTCATTGTCAAACCCTTCCTAACAGGATAGGAAAAAAGGTTTCTTGAGGTCATGCATTCTTAGATACTGTACAAAATTAGCAGATGGAAGCAGCTCAGATTTTCAGGCGCAGACATCGAACCATTTGTCTGTAATAGTTGGACAAATTCAGGTTAGCTGCACAGCTATAGGGTTTCAAAGTAGCTCAGTAGCTTGCTTCAAGGTCTGGTGTGAAGTATCTAATGGCATCTACTGGTGAGATTCATCTACAGGCTGCAACCAACTAAACACCCCGTGCCTCACTGACAATGAAATTGTCGATAAAAATGCAAAATACTCTAAAGGTCCTGTATTGAGTCTCTCCTGGAGACATGGTGGTGCAAAAAGTTGGACTTCATGTAAGAGGACCTGCTCGTTTTATATCTTTAGATATAAAAGACTCAATTCTGAGTTTAAGGTGATTCTACACCAATGAAAACATAGTTATCAATATTATATCCCATTTCTGTCAATCGATCCACCTAAATTCTTCACACTGGACTGGTAAAATAATTTAACATTCATGGTTTAAAAAAAAAACTAATCATATCTTTTATCACGGCCTTGGTTCTATTCGACTACTTTCATTTCCGTTTGATAGATCACAGCTGCATTTGATGCCTAACTTTGTCAAGGTCTAATTGCAGCATTTCACCTGACACGCCCCGTCCTTTGAATTAGAGAAGCCGGCGTTGTCAGCCCGTCAGATGTATGCTGTTCCTCGTGACTTTTCTGTCTACTTCACATTCTCATGATACTGGATATATCAATGACATCACAACACACTTTTTGCCATTTAGTCAGACGAGGACGCCGTCAAATTGGTTTATACTTTATTTAACTAAATCATTTGTGATTTGTTATTATCATGTGAGAAATTCTGTGATAAGGGGAGCCAAATGTAAAAACTTGGTTACAATTAGTTAAACTGATATACATTCAGCTCATTTTCATCACATTTGAGACATACGTATATATATATATATATATATATATATATATATATATATATATATATATATATATATATATATATATATGTATATATGTTACATTCCATCTCCTACCATTGCATTCACGTCACAACACTGCTGTTGTTTTGCTTCCAGTTTTGTTGAGGCTAGCTTGCTAAGGCTAGTTTGCAAACATTAACATCGCTAGCTTGTATTCGGGCAGTAAAATATACTGGACGCATACTGCAGAACTCAGCCATTTTACTAATATGAAGTTTAAATGTTAAATAGAAATGTTAAATCTAAATATCAAAGTTAAATGTAACATCATAAAGTTAAATCTTAATGTTAAATCCACATGTTTAATCTCAAAGTTGAATCTATATTAAAACATTAAATTAAAATGATTTAAATTTAGATTCCACATCTAAATTCTGCATATACTGTTTTATTTTTTTATATAGAAACATATATTTGCCAAATACATGTAAAAGTTTTAAATGTATGTCTCAAATGTGAGGAGATCAGCAAAATATTGAAAATATATCAGTTAGAAAATTGTAACCAGCTGTCACAATGACAATGTTAACATGCTGATGTTAAGCAGGCACCATCTCCATCATCTTAGCGTAGCATGTTAGCATGCTAACATTGGCCAACTAGCATTATTAACACAAAGTATAGCTCATTTAGTCTTAAACAAAGAAATTGGGCGATTTAAAATGATGACTTGATGATGGCACTAGGGCAACATGTCTGCTCCAGATTTCTTTGAAATGCACCCTGGTGGGAGACCTCACTCACCGTCATGACTGTCAACCTCACAGTGGTGCTAGAAGAAAAGTCAGAGAATCACCAAAGTCATGAGGCTTCATCATCTGGGAGCCATGACACCATTATTTAATGGCAATCGATCTGATAGTTGTTCAGATATTTCAGTCCGGACCAAAATGCCGGAATGATTAATCATCCAAATGACTAACATTACGGTCCATACAGCCAGACTGCAAGCGCGGCTAGAATTCCTCTCATCTGGTGCTAAACTAAATCATAAAATCCAATCTCAAGTCTATAGTGGGAGAAATGTCTTGCATATTAACTAACCCAGCTTGTAGCTTCTTAATACCGGCCTCCCACTCAGGTGTAAGCAGGAAGATGCCACACACAAACAAACAACACAGCTTGACCAGGCAAATCCTTTCCGTGACCTCAATGTGTGTGTTTCGCTCAAAACATTTTGGGAGAAACTAATGAAAAGTGACATGACAACTAGCAGAAGCAAGATGACACATCTACCCAACATTACTGTGGGCAACATCACTTCAACATGTTTCTAATATCCTAAAAATACACTTTAAACAGGATGGGGAGTCTGCCAAAGGATCAAACAGGCACAAGTGGTGCACCAGCTGGTACCGTGGAGAATACCTTGGATTCCTGCGGCACCGCGACTGACGTAGCTCTGCACAGGTCAAAGGATTCAGGTTTGTTAGTGACAAAGATGAGTAACAGGAAGGAAGAGGAAGGTAGAAAGCGGTTGCCTTTGTTTGAGGTGTTTTTAGCTGCTTGCTTTCTTTCTTTACGTCACGGCTTTTTGGAAACAACATAAACATCCAGTTTAAAGCACTTAGCTCTTATTACCGCTTTCTTCAAAGAGTATTAGGCAAATATGTTTAAGAATGTTATGTTTTCTAGAACATTTGAAGTAAAAAAGCATTAAATATTCACAAAACATATTTTTACACGAGCTTTGAAGAGCTTTATCCTAAATATACCTTTCTATGAAAATTAGCGCCCTCACGGTTGAATCATGATTCAATAAGCTTAGCTTTCATATCGTAACAGTATGACACTCTATATCTTCTCCTATATATAGGTTACTCTTTCCTGTCCCTGAGAAGCCAAGTGTCAGATGGATAAATATGACTTACTATTTCCCTCTTCCGCTCTCCTCTCACTGGATGTCTATCACCACACCTGAACAAATAAGAGAACAGCTCTGCTCATATCACTCCTGCTGGGAAACTTGTACTGGCACAAAGACACAGTCAGTTGGCCAGGATCCTCCTTAAGCCCCTGTTTAAAGCTGAATTGTCTATGAAAAATCTATTGAAATTGTAAATTCATGCTGTGTCAACTGTCAACAACAGGGGTACACTTTAAGATGTTTTCACCACAATATGCTTCAAATGTTTCTGAGGTGTTTCTATATCATGACCTTGAAACTGTGAGATTTAAACGAGACATATTATGCTCATTTTCAGGTTAAAAATTTTATTTTGGGTCACTACTAGAATAGGTTTACATGCTTTAATGCTCAAAAAATCAGTTTTCTCACACTGTACAGTGCCGTAGCACTGTATTCCCAATCTGTCTGAAAGGCTTTGTTTTAGCTCCTGTCTCTTTAAGGTCCCCCCCTACTGCAAACCCAAGTCTGCTCTGATTGGTCAGCTCGCGCATGCTTGAGCCAGCATCGCTAACAACAACAGAGCAGCTTTGCTAAATTAAGTCTTACATGCCAAACCAGCCACTGTGCATGAATTATGCAAATGTCTGACGAGGTGATGTAGTGTGATGTCACAAAGTCGCAGAATTAAAGGCGGGACTACTGATGAGGCGTTTCAGGAGCAGTAGTTTCTGTTGGAGAGACGAGCTCCCGTTGGTGCGGACTTTGGCCTTTTTAACTTCCGAGACCTTTTACATGCATAACAACCTACTGTATATTAAACACTGAAGGAAAAGAGAAAGAAATACTATATCTTTAAGGTATCGAGTTTCAGAGTTTTCACAGTCTAGGAAAGTTGCAAAACATGCAGTTAAGTCTTATTAACATTTATTGGTCAGAATAACAGGCAACCCAGTTGTACTCTTTTATGCCAGATCAGAATGTTATCACAGTCAGTGATTTTGTAACAGGGACTTTGCTGACAGAGTCCTTTAATACTAAGCGCTAATTGGGGCAATTATAGGTCCTATCTGCTGAGAAATGAAAAGCAGTTCAGTCTTATTTTGCTTTGATACACAAAATCAATGAATGGAGTTGTGTTATGAATTCAGCAGCGCCAACATGTTAACTTGAAGATTAATCTACTTTTTTACACACTGAGCATTCAAAACATCTAATCGAGAATAATTTAATGACCTTCTGACTGAGACAACGCTGCGAGGAGGTGGAACTGGATTGGTCCCTCGTGGTCATTCTGAGCACTGACCGGCTCTGCGTATGTAGAATTTAATATGAATATTTCTCATCAGTAAGCTTTCTCTTTTTTGCAGTTAGTAAAGGCAACCCTAACACCTCCTGCACCTGCACTGCTACAGCAGGGTGACAGTGAACAGAGAAATGGCCGGAGGCTGGAGAAGCAAGGTTCATGTCCCGCTGTATCCCAAGTGCTGTTGAAGTGTCCCTGAGCAAGACTTTGAATCTCTGCCAGCTCCATGGGCACAGCTGTGTTGCTGAGCCGCATTCGGCCCCGCTGTGAGGAAGTGGGCAGCCAAAAAGAGAA
Source organism: Lagodon rhomboides (assembly GCA_039737535.1). Taxonomy (NCBI): domain Eukaryota; kingdom Metazoa; phylum Chordata; class Actinopteri; order Spariformes; family Sparidae; genus Lagodon; species Lagodon rhomboides. Next base: position 14,625,896 of record CM077803.1, read on the forward strand.
GCTCCCCGCGGGAGATATAGAGGAGGCCGAGGATGATTGTAGCTCTGTCAGGTTGACCAGTCAGGAATGAACGGTGGTTGTGTGATCAATATTTTACGCGTCTGCTAGTTTCTGACAAAGTTCCTCATCTCAGTGTGGAACACAGAGACAAAAACAAAAGTAAGGAGGACAAAGATAAACAAGTGCACATTTTGAGGTACTAAAGTAAAATATCAATGTTATAAGTCTTATATCAATTGTATCGCCGCACAGAAGGGAACACACATCACCTCTGAGCTAGCCGGCGGAGAAGGACGCCATTAATGTTAACATCTCACACTGTCCGTGAAATGGTTGGTGGGTGTGCTTCAGTAGAGAGAAAATTGTTTGTACATGAAAATGGTTATGACAAGAGACATTGCTGAAGTATCTTTTGCCAATATTTTGGCAAGCTGAGTGCCATTTAGTTCCTTTATATTCCAGAAAAGGCCAATATCTCCAAAACTCAGTATCACACACCAGAATAATCGAGATGGATCTATAGCACTACAGGTAAAAGTCAAAATATGTATTTTTGATTTTGAGGTGAACTGTCCCTTTAATTTAGCTTTTTTTTTGTATTGCTTTATAACTCCCCATTTACACTTACAATTCTCTTCAGTTGTCAATAAGACAGCAAAACTATATTTGGCAATATCTCCAATAATTGTGTTTACGTATTAGGTCTTTAAACCCGCAATAACTGAATGGCCACTTGGGGGCAGCACAAATCTGCCGGATACACTTAAAACATTATCATGTAAAAACAAATTGATATGGTGACCTTGTTAGCAAAAAGTTGCCTATTGAAACATTATCGTTCCACACACCCACTACTTCATAGGGTCATATATTAAAGTAAAACAACATATTTGATAACCCGTTAGCTTACATTAGCATCCAGCCACTTCCTTGCTAACATTACCGTTTGGTAGTGTTACAAGATACGGCAGAAAAATTATTTTAAAATATCAACACACATAGTAGACACATTTATTCAAACCTGGAAGCGAAAAAGAATGTGCTGAATGTGTGTTAGTCAAATGGAGGACTGTGTTAACTAGAAAGTGGTTGGATGCTAAGGTTAGCTAATGGGTTACCAAATATGTTGTGTTACCCTGAAATTTGATCATTATTTCAGTGGCTGAGCAACTGGTAAGCAGTGAAATGAAAATGATTCGTTAGAGTGATTATGTTTATTTGAATAACATTAGCATATCACTGCTTTGAGAAACTTTTAACATAATAAGTCAGTCTTAATACATATATATTGATTATAGCTGCTTTGAAAGATGATTAATTGCCGTAGACAAAAAGGCTAGCTCGAGTCAAATTAAGCAGTCTGCAAAAACATCTACAGAATTACGGATTTTAAACCCAAACACGCTCCAACCTCTTGCGTTTTCTTCCATATCTGCTTCTCCGTGAGATCACACCTTGTCTAGCGGGGTAAATGATTCATTAGTGAGGGATCGGGGTGAAATCAAGAGGCAGAATGGCTGCACGTGGTGGACGGGTTGAGGGAGAGACGGAGGGGTGAATGTGGATGAAAGGAGATCTGAGAGCGCAGGGCTGGACTTTGGATGGATGCAGGCCTGTGCTGCTCCTCCCCTGTCCATCATGGCCTTGTAGGGAAGATGGAGAGGGAAAAAAAAAAATAGGGGATGAAAGGCGGACAGAGAACTTGAACCCCTCACTCTTTTCTCCTGTGATGTTTTTACTCACCAGAGCTTGTGGATTTTCTCGATCAGACAAGAGCTGGGAGGGTATTAAGTTATTAAATGATCCTGATTGTTGCCGCATTGTGTGAGACTTCATATAAAACCATCTCTCGTTGCTCTGCGATAGCGAGGATGTACTTCTTTTCACCAGCCTCTGTAACTACCACCTTTCAGGACTGCACGTTAGCTCGAACTACACAGGTGAATGCCGGGGTTATGTTAGCCCCTTCTAAGAAAGAAAAGTCTCTGTAACTGTTGCAGAATGAACAATGAAAAGGCTCTTTCCCGTCCTTGTAGGAGTGGCAGGCAATAGCAGTTTTTCACATCCATACTTTTGGGGCCCTTTTATATTTTTGAAAGCTCAATTTGAATAATAAGCTGAAAAGTGCTCTTTTTTATGGCTGACATTCATAGTATCCATTCTCTCTGAAGTGATGAAGGAAAGGAAACTTAAATGTCTACGAAGGCGACACCACATCAAACCACTCTTCCGTGCATGAATCAGACACACTGTACATAAACACACTGCCGCATGAGTCACAGGTGCAATCGCACTCAATGCGGAGTTAATTCCACCAGGTTAAAAACACGTAAACACGCGTGGAATAACAATCTATCAGTTCTGAGTGTGTGTACTCACATCCAAGGCTAAACCAAGAAAATTAAGCAGCTTGTCCTCCATTTGCTCTATTTGGATTCATCTCGCAGGAGATAGCTATCAGCTCAATGATGTAGGTAGGATTTATTTATTTATTTTCACCTTTTATTTATTTATATGTAGTTTTAAATACCACCCACGTCTGCTCCACATTCCTCTTGTCTCCTCACTCGTTAAGATCTAGGCGCTGCGGCGCTGGAGCTGACAGTCTCTTACCTTTGTGATTCATAGATCCAAAAGCCTTACATACTGCATATTTACTCCTCTAAATGTGGGTTTAGAGACACGTTAGCCCTGACAGAGGCGTTATATATAGATATATGGAAATGTGAATGTTTGCAGGTGACAAGATTTCTCGATTTCTGAAGTAAACAAAAACATCTGCATTGACAAACAGGCAGCTTGCGATATCGCAATCAATGACAAATGGGAAGTTTAAAGGTGCTACTTACAACATTCAGCGACATCTGACGATTGTAAAGGTGTAATATGTACAAATTTGAGTTGAGAACACATTCAAAAGTTAAGCAAAATGTATCAACAGATTGTGGAAAAAATTATAACAGTTGTGACATCGTGACGTCCGTGTGTTATGTTGAAGCGATAGCAACTGAAGTTAGCTTGCTAAGCAGCTAGCCGCAGCCCATCCAGGTCCAAAGCACCAACGCTCCAAGCTCACAGTCTGGACCGCTAGCTGCACGGCTAACTGAGCGAACTAGCTAACTAGTGGTTAATCGTGTGACATGTTGGTGATATTTTTTTTTTTTTTGAGTATGAGTTCAACTCCAGAGTTCCATATTGCAACTTTAACATTTGCGAAACAAATTCATAATATCGGTATCAACTAATCAGCTGTCATGCCAACGGTAGTCTGTAAAGTTGTGTATCCACCAAGTAGGTAGCTCACGTGCACTAACATGCACACGCAGCCAGCCCGGCTACCAACACAAAGAACAAAGAATATTGGATTACAACACACTCATAGGAAGTGTATGATATATTAATGATAATTCTAATACATTGAACCTTTAAAATGTGGTCATTTGGCTTTTGTCATTTGTAACATGCTTTTTCTTCTTTTCATAATGACTTCAGGCAATTTCCCGAAAACGCTAGAGGCTTTAACATTCGGTGAGACATTTCCTTTTATTCACACGCAACAATACTTACAGAAAAGTTTGAAGCTGTTGAGAAAGTAAAAGTTAAAATGAAAAAAGACCTTAAGAACACTCCGAGCTGCAGCGAGCATGATGAATAATCATGATAGTTAATCATACCTGCGAGTAACGTCTGCTATAGACAGTCTGGGCTGATTGGTTTTGAAGCGCCCAAACCACGGATTATGATTTTTGTGTTTTTGTAATGTGTGAATCAGAGAGACATGCTGCCCGTGCTTTCTTGGATCAACTTGTGTCTGAACCACAGAAACCTCTGTAGAGGCTACAGAGGAGACGAGTCTGCACTGCAGCTTCCAGGACGGCTTCCTCCTGCAACTCATCCTCATTTAGAGCTGCGAGAAAAACACACAGAACAGAGGAGAGAAGATTTACAATTTAAATTAAATTACAAATACGACGAAAGGCCCATAAATCACATTAATGTATATTTAAAGGAGCACTGCGTAGTTTTGGGGAAGGAATATGAATCAGAGGAGAAAGATCTTGATTGGCTGATTTTTTTTTTCATTCCAAAACAAACTAAATAAACAAACTCCCTTCGTTTTCATGACTGAATAAACAAACTGATGTTAAGGACAACACAGGTTCATACTGTTTTACTTTGGTTATATGTGGCGGACCCTGCCACCTTTCTAGCTTCAAACAGTGTTCTGGGAACCTTATTTTCCTGTGAGAGCAGCTTGTTGATTCACTTATGGGGAAAAAAATCATATTTATTGTATTACTACCTCATTAAAATTCTTCTCTCTAACTACATAGTGCCCCCTTTAATAAAACATATTAAGTTTCGGAGAGGAACACAGATGCACATAACAACCTTAAAGTCTATATTTCGGATAACTGACAACTTCTGTACTATTTTCACTTTATTCTCTGAAACAGAGGGAACTTATTTATAGCACAGCGTCAGAGCAGAATGACTTGCTGAACAAGGACATCTATGGGTCGTGTCGGATAATGCAAAAAGCATCACAGCCTGATTGTTGTACCTTTTCGTGCTTACATTGCAGTAAAGGAGGGATGCAGTTTTATCAAAAATACATTTCTTTTCAATAATCCCCCAAAAAATCAATCACATTTTCAAAGCCTTTTAACGCTATTCATTAATCACATTAACGATCTTGCAGATGCACGTTCACGATACGTACAACAACCATCAGAAAGGACGCCAGCATGCATTTAGGTCACGTCCGGCTGTCCCTTCCACTCATGTCCTTATGGCTCACAGCTTGTATGACAGACATGATTCACATCCTCCAATATAATCTCGCACTGGGTGGAGGAAGCGAGGATAGTGAACATTAACCTTACTTAAGCTGCTGTTTTTCTCCAGGGGATTTGGAAGGATTTTATGACTTAAAATTGAATGGCACACTTCAGTAGGAGGAGCGGACATGCACGGGGCTAAAGCTACTTAGTCAAGCTGACACGCCGAACTGAGAGACGCGTTTTTTTGATGTCTTTCATGGAGTTAAGTCGCATAAAGAGCCGAACGGTTACGGATGCGCTTTTTCTTTGTTTGTTTGTTGTTGGGTTTTTTTTTTCTTCCTTTTTCTACTCAGAAATTACATCACACAACACGGAGAGGCCACTTCACGTCTCTCGAGGCTCTCGCTCAGACAGGAAACACTGAGGCACCTTTTTTCAGGAACACTCATTTCGCTCATCACGCTCAATCAGTGCAACGTGTAGTGCTTTTTGATTTTGATTCAAGAGGCTGCTTTGACCTTTGAGACCTGAGCAAAGAAAGATGAAGGGCTTCTAAAGATAACAATATTAAATGTTACATAAAAAAAGAAAAGGAAAAAAAAAGGTTCAACTATTTGCTGTTGGGCCGTGGAATTAAATCAATCTAATTTTGGACTGTAACTGTGTATGATAGTGAAGAGAAAAAAAAATCCTACTGATCTGAGTGCTGAGTCATGAATGCCACAAATTAAACGAGACACTCCGTTTTTTCCCCTTTTTTTGCACGATTATGTGCATACACCACATTAGCAAATTATGTTTCCAATCAAACCTCACTCGAAGCACTTTCTCTTAATTTGCACGCTGACGTTAAACAAACCACAGCTAAGTCTTTCGAGCACTTGACAGTCTGCGAGATGAATAAATAAAGCAACACATTCTTTTATCGGAACACATCCCTGCAGATCCGTCTAATGACAGCGTTGGATATTTAACCGTCCTCCTCAAACGGAATTATCTCAGTTCTGCTTGAGCCTCTTCCCAGTCTTCATTACTATTGCATGGCCCGTGGCCACTTTTACTCATCAAGACTGCATTACATTATTTACAAACTGGAAACAATTGAAGGTGCGCTGTATTACAGGACAGGGAGTCACCCATTAAAAAACCCTAATCCTGAATTATGGATGACTATTTCATTTAGTGTGCCATGTTGCATTAAGCAACTTTATATGGTGAATGTGTATTTAAGGGACTTGCCCTTCTCTCGGGCTGCTGTTTTGTTTTTAGAAGAAGGCAAAGAGGACAGATTCAGGACAAGGATTCTCTATTTGACTTGTTCTGGGCAGACATTGGCAAAGGAAGACTTACAAAGACTAATGGGATTGAAGGATTTCAAGCCGATTGTACATGGCCGCAGGGTGCTCAGAGAGGCAGGAATGGGCTGACAGACAGAGGGACTCAATAAATGGCCGACCGGAGACAACGTCAGTATGATTAGCCGATATAGCCAGCGAGCGAATCAAGTTGACCCGACTCAAATGACCTGAGTGATGGTTCGCATTCAGGTAAAATGAATGGGTGTTCCTCCACAATTTGATCGTGTCCAATAAAGCAAAATCACGTCATACCTCATCTCTACGACCTTTATTTGTATTCAACGGTTAATTGGTTTTGCAGCGAGACATTAAAGGAGACATATTATGCTCATTTTCAGGTTCATCATTTTATTATGGGTTACTACTAGAATAGGTTTTCATGCTTTAATGCTCAAAAAACACACCAGTTCTATCATACTGTCCAGTGTAGCAGCACTGTATTCCCTCTCTGTCTCAAACACTCCAATTTAGCTCCTGTCCCTTCAAGGCCCCCGCTCCTGAAATCCCAATCTGCTCCGATTGGCCAGCTTGCACACGCCTGAGCCAGCGCCACTAACAACAAAAGCAGCTTTACTAAGTTAATTCTGAAAAGCCAAACTAGCCGCTAGGCATAAATTATGCAAATGTGCGACAGGGTGACGTAGTGTGATGTCACGAAGTCAGGGAATTAAAGGCGGGACTACTGACGAGGTGTTTCCGGAGCAGTGTTTTCTGTGGAAGAGAGGAGCTTCTGCTTAACCTTTTTAACTTTCAAGACCTTTTACGTGCACAATATCCTATATAATACACTAAAGGAAAGGACAAAAACAAAAACACATGAAAGGTCGCCCTTTAATAAGATAAGATAAGAGAAAAAAAAGCCTACAAAGCTATAATGTGTACATCAAAACGGCGGGGCGGCCTCGGGGAAAACAAACCAAGTTTGACCTTTCCAATCATAGAACTACATACACAAATAAAGTGCAGAATTCCAGGACATCAATTACAAGATCAGCACCACTATTATAAATAAATAAATCAATAATACAAATACAACAGGATATGTTAGTACAATACCACTGATGAGCTCTTGTTTTGGCTGTGTCATGCTGGTATTTGGCATTCAAGTGCTTATTAATAACTAAACGTGAGATGGAAAAGACAAAGAAATCAGCTGTTGAAGAGCTCATGGGCTCATGAGCTCATGCTCAACGTCTACAAGCGGAGGGCACTGACCAATATTCCTCACAATTCCTTCAGTTTGGATCTAATTTTAAAAGGCTTCCCTCCAGGCCCACTTTCAAGCTGGCTACCCGTGCGTGCTGGTTCAGATTTACATCAATGTTCGAGATGGAAGCTGCTCCTCTGATCTTCTCCATCAGAGGGGAGAGAAGTGTGTATACAGGATAAACACTATATTTCCAAGGTCTGGTGCATCCACATAAAAAAAAAAACCCAACGTATTTTTCTCACCAACATTTAGTGGTGTCTAATAAATCAGTGTGGACTGTTTTGTTCAATTTAAAAACATTATTTACTATAGGACTAAGATTCTACAGCCATGCTAATGCTCCTGTAGCTCACAGGTATTATATTGTATGTATAAGCATGCTAACATGCTCACATTGCCAGTCCACACAACATCACCAAGTAAGCAAAATTTGACTGACCAGCAGACTGGTAATGTCAATTACCATACAAAATACATTTGGAGAAGAAATTCAAACTCAGAATTAGAGTATTTACAATATGAGGTAATAATACCAACTCAGAAATATTTATTATATCCTCAACTGAATAAACAAGCCTGAAAATAAGGTCCCCAGATCACTGTTTGAGGCTAGAACGGTGGCAGGGGCCGCCACATATAAACAAAGTTAAACAATATGATATTGTATTGTCCTTTAAGGTCAGTTTGTTTATTCAGTCATGAAAACACAGAGGGTTATTTTATTTAGTTTGTTTAGGCATAAAAAAAATATATCAGTTGATGAAGATTATCTCTTCTGATTAAAATGTCTTCCCCAAAACTACATAATGCACCTTTAACACAATAGGCACCAAAAAACACACTAATGATTTTAGTTCTTCCTTAGAAAATGCTACACAAAATTCTATTTTGCCTGTGATATTTTGAAAAATATCAACCACTGATGTAAAGCAGTGCGATTAGCATGCTTTAAAGTGATTAGACTTAACGCAGCCATCCTGAAGCTGTGACTTAAAAACCTAAAAATGAGGCGCTAAACTGAAGGAAACCCACTTAAATCCTTCTTGGTAATAAATCTGTTTCTGATTTCAGATTTACTTGAAAAAATATCATATCTAGGAAGAGAAATTACAACTCCAGCTTAATTGGCTGCTAATGTTATCGAACAAAGAACGGGTGGCAGCATGCAAAGGGAATTAGGACGCCTTCCTTAACGCTACAATGAGCGGAGGCCCAATTTGAAAGTCACTAAGCCCGTCACCGCACTTGCTGTGTGGCAGACAGGTGACACGTACCGGAGGTGTGTTGGACTGAGAGATTGAGCTCATCGTTCGCACCAGAGGCTCAAAGGGCCCTGAGCTTCTGTAGCCAACTCATTAGGGCTGCCGGAGAACGGGCGGGGGAAAGAATATTAGCAGGATATGGCTGCAGAGGAGGAGGGCGGGGCCCCGCTGAGTAATGCACACTCAGAGGTGATGGGAGCTGTTAATTGCCATGCAACATCTCAGTTGAGGGAGCACTTGTGGGACAGAGGCAGTTCATAGAGTGGAAAGTGTGACTGTGATTCAATCAAAGTACAAAACGATGGCGGTTTGGCCCTTGACCAAAAACAGACTGGCGGCAGGTATGTCATTAATTAGACATTCCTCCCGTCAGTGCACTTTTTGTTCTTGTGCGAAGTGTGAAGTTCTCTTGTTTTGGATACAATGAGGAGCCAGTTGAGAGCTGCAAGCAGTAAGGTGGGGTTCCCGCTGTGACGGTGTCGTCCATACCGCTCTATTGGCTGCGCGTGATCTACAGGGGAACTCCATTCCTCGTTAAACGACAAACCACCACCTGTTCTCGTTTCATCTCTCTCGTCCTCGCTGTGCCTGTTGGACCACTGGTGAAGGGCAGACACCCAGGTACTCCGTGAGGGATGGAGGCAAGTTTCCTATTCAAAACATTCCCTATCCGTTTCCTGATGGCCGCCACCTGTTCACCCTTCCCCCACCTCTTCCCGACACATCCAAATATACACCTCGCTCCCTTGCAAGGGATGGGCAGATTGCTGGGGGATGAGAGTGGATTGTCACTGTCACAGGGGGCAAAGGAGGAAAGGCGGCGGGTACTCTGTGTTACCTGATGGCCCCCAAGTTCCAGATGTCACTCTTTTTAATGACATAATTATGACCGTCTTACGACTCCCCTTGGCCCACAGTCTGTACTGGAAGCTACGCACACACACACATAAACACACACTCAATTCCTGCATAGTATTATTAAAATTCAAAGCCTGTGTGCCTATGCTTTTCCAATTATAAAGATGTATCTTCGTAAGATAGCAAGCTTGAGTAGCTATTATACGTTTCCTCCAGCTGTCAAATAATACACATAGAACACTATAATAGTTGAAAGAATCATATATTAAAGGAGCACTATTTAGTTTGGGAGAAAAAAATTCAAACTCAGAAATATTTATTTTTTCCATAACTGAATAAACAAGCTGTTCTCAGTGGAAAAAGGTCCCCAGAACACTGTTTGAAGCTAGAAAGGTGGCAGGGTCCGCCACATATAAAGAAGTAAAATCGGTCAATGAAGATCTTTCTCTTCTAATTAAGATTTTTCACCTTTAATCATGTACAATGTGAAGCAGGAATGACTCTCACAAAAGGAAGGATTACCCTGACAGATTATAAATCAAATATCAAACTGGCCAGCCTCTTCTCTGCTGACGCCCCGGAGCTGAGGCCATCTGGATCGGCCATTTTCTGGTCATTAACAATGCTCGCTTCTCAACAATCTTAAAGTGTTTGCTCTGTCCTGAAAGAGCGACCGAGGCTGGCAACTCCGTGTTCACAGTTTGAGCCGCTTTGTTTTCTAAACCCTATCTTAGCCTGGTATGGCAGAGATGTTGTCTTTGGACGAGGGCCGTGATGAAAGGGCGTTTTGATCTGGAGTGCTCGCAGCACAACAGTGTGAGACGCACAAAGTGGTAGCTAGCAAGCTGAACTTCAACAAACATACACTCCACGGATACATAGGAAACTGTGAAGAATGATCACAATGAATGCCACGATGAGCTGTTGTTTCAGTGGGGACCTGATAATGATGAAGGCAGTCCCCTCTCTAACAGGGCTAATTGGGGTTCAGAGGCATCTAATGCATGATAGATGGAGAAGGAGAGGGTCTCAGTGGCGTATCGCACTGCTGGCACGAGATCACAAGCATTAATAGAGCTGAACCTTTCACTCTGGGCTGAAAGACATCTGTTGCCAGCAGGTAACCCCGGCTTTATCATTACCAGCTAGACCCACCGATGTTTTCCTGGCATGACAATTTAAAGCGATATATATGTTTGCTGGCTAATTCAGGCTGTCAACATCATCCCTGTTTGTAGGTGAAAAATGGGTGCACCACGCAGCGCACCAGATGGCAGGGATGGATCATCAATCTGAGACAGCAGACATGTGATGGATGGATTCTCCAGAGTAAACAGTTTCAAACTAAGAACCACACCGGGAAGAGATTTGCTCACAAACGACCACTTTTGTGTCCACACTATGCACTGAAAGGAATGCAAACGCTGTGTATGACTATACATGTTGGTGACTTGAAAAACGACAGGCACATGGCATGATCCAAATGGAAATAAGAGGCAGTCCTACCACCAACAGGAAAGAAAGGCATCCCTGGGATCTGCAATCTAGTCGTCCAGAATAAACATTGGTAATGTACATGTCTTCATGTTGTAACTCCATGTTTCTTTAGGTTTTGTCTCATGACTCATGCTGTGCTTATGCTTTAGTTAGATTTAGGCACAAAAATACTTGGTTGGGGTTCACAAAAGATCATGTTTTGGCTTAAAATACCTGTTTTGGTCACCATAAACACAGCTGGAGATGTTCTGAGCTCTTGTTTAAACTCTCAATTCTGTGGTGTCACACTTACAAATGTTGGAACCAATACAATTGCTGAAACTCAGTCCGGAACTGCGGTCTCTGGTTTGCCAGCCTTCCCATCTGTAACTCCACCTCCATCCCCACCACCTCGTGATATGAAAGTCAGGTCATAAATATGTAATGTGAACGTGATATGGCACGATTGGAGGAATGTCAATACACTCCAAAAATAACCCGTCGGATCAACTCAATTCAATTTTGAGCAGGATAAATATGTTTAGCCCCAACTCAAAATAAGTACATCCATGCCATTTTTATCAATACAGCTAAAATACAATAATCAAATCAACTAAACAAAATTGATTTGCGTCCATCTAACTTAAACCAACATAAAATACATTTTCATTTGATCCCCGATTAAGACATGCATGAGACAATCCTGTTTGAGGTGCTTTTATTAAAAACAAGTAGTAAAGAACAATTACAAATGTGATGTCAACTGCAAACATTTCATCGTGGCGACTGGGCCGAGGGTCTGCTATGACTCCAAAAAAACGACTGTATTTAATACAAGGACTAACAAGCAGGTCCCTAGTCCCCTGTCACAAGGCCTTAAAGTGGCTACAATAGATATTATGACAAGAATGTAAAAAAGGGGTGCCAATTGTAATGAACTCATAATGATGAGTCGCACTACGGTACAGCAGGCTCTCAAAACCCACTGTGCACTATCTGCTCAGCACAAAATGGCAGGCACAGTTAGCTGTTAGCTGGTGAACATGGTGGAGCATGTAGCAGCTAAAGAGACAGATATTTCCCTCGTGAGATACACCAAAACAGAGCTAAAAGAAGGTATATATTGGATACAAACACAACTCCAAATTAATGTTGCTCTTTAACCACTGGCTGCAACTGTTTACTTACAAGACCACCATGTCTCACTTTGTTTCTGTCGGCTCCTAATGTCCCCCACGAAGTTGTTATCGCAGGTTTTAAGAAACAGTTGGATGGTTTGAAAGATGTAGCCTACTTGATGGTTTCCTTGCTGAGAGTTGCATGAGAAAATAGATGATGCGCTTGTGCCTGTATGGTAAATGAAGCTGGGGCTAGCACCTGGGTAGCTTAGCTTAGCACAAAGACTGGAAACAGAGGAAACCTCTAGTCTGGCTCTGTCCAAAGATAACACATTTTGCTCACTAATTCATACATTGTATCTCATTTTATTAAGACAAAAAACTAAGTGTGAAAATTATGTCTTTTTACAGGGGGTTTGCCTACATGCTGGAATATTTATTAGCTAAGTGCAGTAACTTCCTGAAGCCTGTTGTCACCCAGAACGTGTTGTTTTTACTCTAAATTTGTTGTGTCTCGATCAAACAAACAAGATATAGTGTTAATTAGTGAGCTTTAGAAAAGCTGACAGCATTGTTACATTTTGCATGTACAGCATTTATGCTAAGCTAAGCTAACTGGCTGAAGCTTCATATTTATCAGACAGGCATTAGCATGGGATTGATCTTCTCACCTGACTCTCTGCAAGAAAGTCTGTAATATATTTCCAAAAATGTTAAGCTATTCCTTTAAAATTTAAGAGCACAATTAGTATGTGAGCTAATCGTCCAGAATCTTGGCTAAGTTCCAGTAACAGCATATCTAGCCAAACTGCCTATCACATTTCATGCACATGAATTGTTAACAAGAAGCTAGGGGGACAAAAATGCTGAAATTTCAGGTGTTTTTTTCGAGATGTTTTTTTTGCTTATATCATTTTAATGTTTGCTGAAACAGCAACAGACTTGACATCCTGTCAAGTGACAGCTTCTCTTCAAAGACAAGAGGAGCACTCTGGGTAAGTAGGCAACATCCTGGGTATGAGGTGGCGAAGTGAGCAGGCTGAATATCACAATGTTTGCAGACAAACCCAAACCCGCTGAGATGGCGTGTCACGCCGTGACAAGCTGCACTCTCCGAGCAAAGTGAAACCCCTCCTGCTAAATTCTGAATATAAAAAACTGCAAATTAAAAAAAAGAGTAACAGTGGAAAGCAGAGATGAGTCCTTTTATGATGGAGGTATCTCCATATGACATGTGACCACCAGTGTGTGCAATGAATAAATCATCCTGAACCGGGCAGGGAGAGTAAACAGTTGTGTATCTTCACCTCAAATGCCTGGAGAGGCCTGTCAGACACAGCAGTTAACAAAGCCTACCTCCTCATCATCATGCGGACGGAGTCTCTGCAGTTTCGAGTCCAAACCTGACACCATTACCCCACCCCCAACCTTCTCCTCCCCCCCACCCTCAACAACACTTTTTCTCCAGAGTCGACTGAAGTGAAGTTAAAGCGAGGATGGTAGCAACGCTTCTAATCTCTCCCAGGAGTCTCCGCTTCACTCGGTTGTATTTAAAGACCGCCTGAATTGTCTTTGTAAATTAGGCAACCGGAGCTCTGGGATTAGCTGCCAATTTGTAGCCACTGCAGAGAGAAACTCCTTGAGACCTCCATGATTTTATCTATTAACACAACTTCAAGCATGATCAGGCTCCTGTTAAGTGTATCGCTGGCAAACAACGATGTATATGGTGTGATTAAAACTCTGCATGCAAGTTGCTTAAAGGGGCACTCCACTGATCTTCACATCAACGTCAGTTTACCAGACAAGTGTTTTAAGATGGTTTGACAAATAATCTCCATCCATGCCAACACATGCATACAGGACATGTGCGTGCTGGTGTCAACAGGAAGCAGATGTTCATCTTCTGGTTCTTAGTTGCTTAGCTACAGAAAAATACTGTGAATGAGGCAGGGAAGCGTAACTTCTATTCACAGAATCCACCTGGCTATGCCATTTTTTATTAAAATATTGTCAGTAGCCGTTTTTGTCCCTTTTCTATAATTTTATGATCAATGTCTGTTTGTCTTACTAAAAAAAGACAATATGACATTTCATCCATCAATGTACAAACTCAAAACTCCAATATCATAACATAAACTCCAAAAGGTACATTTTTAGTGACCTGAAACGTTCTTTACGTGTGTACAAAAGGCCAAACCTTGGAAAAAGCTTTGTTTTAAGAAATACCTGTGTACATGTGGACACGGCCTGATGATGTCATTAAGGCCATCTTGGCTAACATTCACTGTTTTTCGAACATTGGCCATACTTGGGAATAAAAGTCAGGATATCTCTGCCTCTGCTGCATTCATTTTGGCCATTCTTTAAAAAAATGTGTCTCTTGTGAGTTCCCAAACTTTACGAAAAAGCGTTACTAAATCGCTGGAGTGCCCCTTTAATTTACACAAGTCAAATGTAAGTGACGACAGGAATGCTTGTTTGAGTGTCATCTCATATGAGGATATGAAGAAAAATTAAAGATGTTTTAGAATATAGTTTTTTATTTATAATTTATAATTGGCAGATACAAAAAACTCTTGAACTGTATCCAAAGTGTGCAATAAAATCACTGTTGATTTTTTCCCAAAAGAAAAATACAAAAAGACCATCTACTTTGGAAAGTTGACAGTTGACAACCGATGTAAACTGGAGTGAACCGGTAACTCTACGGAGGGTTTACTAATCGCTACTAATGCTCTTTTAACTGACTAGTTTGTTAACAAATTGCAAATCTGCTTTACTCTCCCAAGACGATAACCAAAGTCATTTAGTGTACATACATCTACATTGGTGACATTCTATTTTCCCCCATTGTTAAATACAAGAAAAGGCAATCATATCCATATAAGCAGCACAAATGTGTATAACACATTAAAATGAAATAAAAGTTCTCAAATTGTACCAAGATGTTCATGTGAGAGAGGGTAAACAAAAAAAAGGGAAGGAAGAGGGGGAGCATTTCCAAACATAATGTTGTAAACAATCACCTTCACTCGCCGAGATGCACAAAAAAAAATGTTGTTGGAGCTTGTTAAGTGCTAAACAGCTGTTATCAATTCAAAACGCTTCAGCAGTCTGAACAAGCATCAACCTCTGGAATCAAACATTGAAGGCAATAACGCTTAATAATAAACAAAATAACTATTTAGAAAACTCACAGCAGCAACACCGTATGAAACTGGTTCCTGCTTGTCAAAGTTTGATGACAAAACCGCAAATTAAAATGGAAAATACAAGTCAAGGAACATTGTATTAAAAAAAGACTAACATTTTGCTTTCACATTTCAACTGAAACACATACACGCACGCCCAAAAAGTAAAATCTAATTTACATCCACATTCTTGCCGTGATCCCATTCCTTGACAGCCTGTGAGCATTAGCAGAGGCTTTGATATGATGCTGGTGCCTTACCCTTTATATCCCACAGATATGACATAAACAAAACAATCTCCATTTATCTAAACAGTTATATGAACACAGAAGGACAAAATGTGTGACTATATTTCTTCTTCTTTAGAAAAAAAAACACAAAAAAACACGCCATCTGAAGGACAACTTTAGGCAGGAGAGGATCCAAAGCATGTCAATGGAGATTATTCAAGTGCAAAAAAATGTGTCAATGTAGTTCTTATGATTCTCATGCTTTCTGAAACTGGTCCGCAGGCAGATAAAATGGATACCTCAAACAAGCGTACATTCCTTTTGTACAGCCCCATCCCCCAGATGGCAAATGTCACAAAAATAAAACTCACATAAGGATTCGAAGAAAGAAAAGAAAACATTTCTTGTACACAGAATGTCCAGCCCATGTTTGTGACAGAAAACAACATCCCTCTACACAGCCAAACACACGACCTAGATCCTCTGTTCCTATACAACTCAAAGCTTCAAAATGCCAAGTCTTTAAAACATGCAACACCGTCCAGAGTTCCTATCTAATTTCTGCTGTGCTAGACTCACGGTAACTTTCCTCAGACACCAACATTTCCAGCTAACTAAAACTAGAACTATGCGCTAACGTTCTACCAAAAATTGTCTGAGAGACCATTTTCCAAATACTTTTAAAAAGGACACTGATGTCAAAAAAGATGCTCATTCATAATGTGAAAAACACTATTCCCTGTCATAGTATCCGTATAAAGCACTTGCGTAGCATACTGTGTGCTCTTCCCTTTACTCTGGCACCAACAGCCAAGTAGAGACAATCTGTGGGGTAGTGCAGCTCTGTGGGGACAATGTGAATATGCAATGGCAAAAACTATGCCTTCTTCTTTTTAAATGTCCTTGAAACCCATACGACACTAATGATGGAGCCATGCAGCTGTGGTGGAACCTTTGTCACACGCCGAAACCCTGGCATCGCTCCAAGATGGCGAGGACGACTAACCCTGGCTTTCCCCGAGTCCTTATACCTAAGCTCGCACCATTTACGGGATTCCTTTGATCTGGGTCCAGCTCGTTGCTAGCATTTCGAGACTAGGAAACAGCCATCCCTACATACAGATTCAGGTCAAATAACTAGAGGCTTTCTTTTAGTTGCAGGTTAATTGAGGGACATTTTCTTCACTTATAAACTGCCTAAGGTAAATGCAATGGTGCATTAAACAGCCTTATACTCAGAGTTGCGTGTAAACAACACAGCCAAAATCCTTCATCCGTTGACCAACATCTCCTCTTATTTAGAGTAACTCTACAGTGCCATTAATTGACAGTCTTAAAGCCTTTACTACATGCAGATACAAGCATTACAGATAGTGACAAAGTTGTTAGGCCTGAGCTGCAGTGCAGTTTTTGTAACATTCCTAATGCAGAAAGATTTCACTTTTAATGTTAACATATTTTTAAAAGGTTTATACATCAACTTCAATGCTGTTCCTACAAACAGCACATTGGAGTCCAGCATCGTCAGTACCTTTAGGCTTGCACATTATAAAATGGCTACATGCAGCCACACAATGTAAGGCTTCTTCTCTGACCAAACTGTTCCATCCCACTTACAGACCGGCCAATTTTGGACATCTTTTGCAACAAAATGTTGTTAATGACGTGGACCTGGTGAACCCATGTGACTCTGGAAGGGTTTTATCTTTTTTTTCTAAGTAGCAAACATGACAAACTCAAAAAAAGAAAAAGACAAAAGAAGCCTGCACCAGGCTAAGCATACTGAAGCACTAATGCATGTGTTGTATGTCAGGTAGTACCATGGCATAATAGAGTCAAATAATGCTTGAGGAAGAACTAGCATCCACTGGATATGTAGTGAAGTTTGTAAATTAGCAGAACAGGTTGGCCACCATCACTTGTTGTATGATTTGACTAATTGCATAGTATAAATGCAGAATGATGTTCTCATTTGCAGTCTGATCATGCTGAAAAAGATGGTAAAATCTGTCACGTAATAAAAAAAAGCAAAAGATGATCAAAATTGGTTCATCTGCAGGGAGCTTAAAATCTGATTTAAAAGTTAAGTAGCACTATTTTTCCTTCTTTTAAATGTACAATTTAGTGGATAAAAATCAAACGAATTTCCAAATCCAAAGTGGATTTTTAGTTTTCCTTCACGCAGATGACAAATTTATGAAAATCTGCTCTACTTGCAGAGCTGGATTTTACAGTTAACCATACATGTTTAATGTCTGCACTTAATGTATGCAACTAGGATAACTTGGCTGTATACCTCTGTTATTTTTTTTTTGCAGTAGATTATGTGCTGGCACTATGTCTCTGGAAGATGAGACCAGCAGAAAATAAACCCAGAACAGTGGAATGGAGGACTTAACAGTGACAGAGTCACCCGGACACAAATCAAGAGCCACCGAAACCGATCATCTCAAAACTGTGGTTGTCTGTAAACCTTGTTTAAATCTCTGAACTGAACCCAAAAGTGCAAATTGCTACCACTGTCCTATCTCTGTGTCCTCAGTAGTGCTTCTCCTGCAGATAATCTTTCATCTTGTTAGGTAAGGGTAGTTTCTGGATCAGGTCTATCCTCGTGTATTGTCTAATGACGAAGCGGCAAAGGTACTGCAGGGAGCGCACTTGCATAAACCTAGATACTGGGTTGGTTAGTCTGACAGGGTAGGTTGCAGACCCTGGCAAGCGAGACCTGGAGTAGCAAAAAGCTCCATTCTCTGAGTCTTTGATAGAGTGTTCGATTAAGTCAACGATGGATGTGTGTCCTTCCACGTCAGGCTGCTCGTAGAAGCTGAAGCGTCCATTTGAGTGTTCGATGCGGGTGTGGAGGGTTTTGCTCTGGGACCTGAAACTCAGGCTGAGCAGGTACCTGTCGTCCGAGCTGTCTCTGACCAGGAAGGAGCCGTCGGCCAAGTTGACCAGCTTTTCCTCTGCCTCCCAGCGTGTGATTGGCCCCCAGTACCAGCCCTGCCTCGCCAGCTTCTTCAGCTCCTCTGTCAGACTGGTGACGACCATGGGCCCGCTGGTCTGGACCGAGTCGTACACCCGACTTACCCCAGGAGCTGTGTTTGGGTCGAAGTTGAGGTGGTGTCTTACCCTCTCAGCAACCTGGCTGTCTGAAGAGCTGAACCCTGAAAAAGTCCTGGGAAGATGTCCGTTACTTGTTATGGGCGGCAGGAGCGGAGAGAGAGGAGGTGGGACCTCTACTCTAGAACTTTGGAGCATCACACCAGCAGATCCGATGAGAAGACTGTTAACTGAGGTTTCCATGAAGAGATCTGGAGGCATCCCACTAACCAGTTCATGTTCCTCCTGTCCCTGGTCAGTGTGGAGGGACCTACTGTCCGCTTCAGTCACCACCTCCATAGGAGAGGAGCTGTCCAGGCAGAAGGAGTGGGACCCTTCTGGGTACATTCCCTCATCTAAAGGCATTGTGTACTGGATGTAGTCCTGGGGAGTCAACCCCAGCACCACAGGCACGTCATTTTCATCAATGTTTAGATGCAGCTCACCGTTTTGTGGCTGCTGAAGATTCTTTAAGGATTCTGCTTGGTCCTGAAAGAGCCCTTCCATCTGGAAATCGTGAAATTCTTTCCGGACACCATTCAAGTTGGGACTCGGGCTGGGAGAGTGAACCATGGCTTTAACTTTTACCTCCATCTTGATGCATGCATCATCAGAGTTGACTGACCGCAGGGGCCACGGTGAGGGGCTATAATGATGACTCCGTAGGGATGAAGATCTAAGGGGTCTCTGGGCTTTCACCTCATTGAAGCTTATGGGCACAGACGAGGATGAGAACGTGTCGTCGTCATCCACTGAGCCGATGGCGGAGGAGCTGCCTTTCACTTTCGCCTTCTGCTTGGCAGACAGCCTCCTTTTTAGCGATCCCATCAGGCCCTCACTCTTTGAGCGGCCCTTATTCTGGCCCCCTTTGTCCTCCTCACCACCAAGGTCACAGCCAGAAAGCTCTTTGGTGTAGCAGCCCCCGAAAAGTGACTCTTCCTTCGAAAACTCTGTAGTCACTGAGGGCTGCTGGAGCATGACAAAGTCACCCTCCTCTTTGCCCTTTATGCTGAGGGACTTGCGGATGGTCTTAAGGCTTATCTTCTTCATTCTGACAGGCCCTCCAAAGTGGGGGCATGGGATGGCTCTCCTCGTATCCTGATGAAAGTACTATCCACAGCGTCCTCCCATCAGGCCACACGAAACAAGTCATGCATACAGTGGAGCTATCCAACCCTGCAGGAAGAAAAACAAAAAACAAGATTATAGATATCCTACGTTTGGTCTTCCAGTACTTCAGAAAGTAACACACACATCACAGTGAAAAGACTTAATTTAATAAAGCTGCTGAAGGTGCTCATCTATATTGGGGGAGCGGCGTAGCAGCTGTGGCCATTTTTAAACATGGTTCATAGTAAACAATGCAGCAGGGAAGCCATCCTAAACTCACAGCCAGAACAACTTAAAGTTGAGTAATTGTAAAAGGATTTGCAAACAAATATTATAAAGAATAATGTTGTTTATATTAGTATAATTTGTCTGATAAAAAATGACCTTAAACAGTATAGAACATTACAGCCAATTAGTGCCGTCCCCTGGTTTTAAAACAGCGAATATTTGTTGATGTATTAACCCCATTAATGCTACAACTTAGGGCCAGGCAATATATTCATATTTTATCATTATCGTGATATGACAGTATATATTTTCTTCGATTTTATCAGCCTATATCATTATATTGTAATACAGCATAAGTGCTGTCTTTTCCTGGTTTAAAGGCAGCATTACAGTTAAATGGTGTAATTTCCCAGTAAATCATTTGAACTATAAAATGTAAGAAACATTAAAGTTCATTATAATTTGCTAAGGCTCATTGCCATGTTATTAAATGTCTTGTTTTCTGACACAGTCTAACAGTGAAAGACACTCAGTTTATTATCACAGAAAACGAAGAAAAGCAGCAAATCCTAACAGCAGAGGGAACCTAGAACTTCAAAACGCTCGCCAAGTTAGCTTGAAAACACTATTAAGTAGATTAATCAATTATTAAAATGGATTACTTAATGTAGACTGAGTAATAGTGTCGGCTCTTAACTATGTACTGCAAGCACAAATGGTTTTGAAATGAAACAACAATTATGGAGGTCAGGTTCACTGTAATTGGCTCTTACATCCATGCTGCGTACAAATTGTGGCCCTTCTGTAAACACTGTCCCATACGAAGCAGGGCATTTTTAATCTGACAACGTACACAAGAGAAAAATCACTGTGTTTAATATCTAACTGCAAGTCCGTTCAATGGTTACACTAACTGCATGAAGTCTGTGATCCGCAGACATCAACAGAAGCTCTGTATTTCCCCTCCGCTGCTTTTCAGTATCACTTCCCTGCTGCGCGGTTTACTAGAGGCTACATATGAAACTGCCCACAGTTTCAGTCTCACACTGCTTCCCCAATTTAGATGTGAACATCTTCAAAACAGCCTTATGATTGGGAACTAGCACGGACATTATTTCATTATAAATGCAAAATGATTAATTGAAAATGTGTCACTGTACAAACATTCACTGACCACACCGTATTAGGGCCATTTACTGAAATGAATAACAATCACTGCTCGTCTATCTGTCAAAAAAAAAAATATATATATATATATATAGACATGACAGCTCAGGCAAACCAAGAAACAATCAGTATCTAGACACATGTACCACTTAAAGCCCCTAAATGAAGCTGCTTTATAATCAAGACAGCTGCAATCTGATTACTCACCATTATGTGCAGGAAAATGGTGACTCAGTTGGATGGGTCAAGTTCCACTTCCACCACCTTTCATTTGATGCTGTGAAAAAAAAAAAAACAGTCAGCTCAAAATGAAAAGTTTCACACTGACGATTTGACATGGCTTTTATAAGGACACATAACAAGAACCTATACAATACAACAAGCAGTGTGTATGAATAAAGCCAACGTTAGCATGGTATGTCCTGACCTGGCAGGGCCTACGGACACAACAGCATGCCTTTAGCTTAGCTACTTTGCGCTTGTTTGTGTCTTTAATGGCAGTATTCTCAAACTGTGTCTTCTAACTACGATTCGGTTGGTGGCACTTTAAATAGTGCGAGCACAAGAAAGAAGCATGACTTTGTGCGACATAAACTGCCAATTAACTCAACAGAGGCTGGTTTGCTTGTATGCTAATATCAACTAGCTAACAGCCAGTTAGTTTGTACTTTCAGAGTAAACCTAGAAGAATACACACAAAAAATAAACAAAATAAGCACATTATATTGTCTCTTACCCGGTCACTTCTGCTTGTCTTATCGGGCGAATTAACCCAGAGTTGCTGGCATTTGTCGTTCATGAAAGGTTCGCCCCTTTAACGACAGCTGGCTAATGCTAGCCTGGCTAACGTTAGCTCACCACCTAAGCCAATCAGCTAGCTTTGTTAGCGTTTGCTGCCGAAAACATTACCGTTAGCTTCCCTTCGGTCGCCTCCTGCGCCCGGGACGTTAAAGTACAAAGCGTCTGAAATGGCCGGATTTGGTTCCTCTCTAACTGTGCGGGGCAGCATTGCCCACTGGTGTGACACAATAAGGTGACATCTTCGTGGCTGGGTTAGCTAACACTTTGTAGCTCACGGCCCTCTTCCTTTCTTCCTTTGTGTTGCCTGTTGAATTGTGGGAGCAGATTGAGATGCAGCGAATCAGACGCACACAGCAGCCACAGCAAGTTTTCACATCCCGGAGGCAGAGGCGACACAAACACCGAGGAGTGATGTGCATCATGGCACAAAATCAAAACAATGATTATGTATTCATTTAAAAAAATAAATAAAAAAATAAATCTAGTGTATGGCATGTTTGTTTTTTATATATATAATTTGGAGACATGATTTATTGGAAATATGTTTTTTTATTTGACAAATTAAGTTTACAAAAAGAGGATTTGATCATCTAAAGCTCAAGATTTTAGGGGCAGTGAAATGTGTGTAAATAACCCAGCATTTCACTAATGCTGCTCAAATGAAGCTGCCCGCTTGCCAAAAGAAGAAGGATGTGGTCGAGCTGGGCAGCACCCACTTATGGAGCAAGGTATTGCCAAAAAGAACAAACATGCATTTCTCTGTGAACTTCTGCTAAAACTGTGTGAACTAAACAGGGCTGCACGATGTGGTGAAAGAAAGAAGAAGAACAGATATCGCCGTAGTTTTGACATTCAAACTCAGAATATTAATATCTAAAACGTTAATGAGGAAATAATACAGACGCAGACGTATGTATTTTTTCCATAACTGAATAAACGAGCTGTTCTCAGAGGAAAATAAGGTCCCCAGAACACTGTTTGAAGCTGGAGAGGTGGCAGGGTCCGCCTCATATAAACAAAGTAACACGGTATGAAACCATGTTGTCCTTTAAGATCAGTTTGTTTATTCAGTTTATTCAGTCATGAAAACAAACAGTGTTTGTTTATTTACTTTGTTTAGGCATGATACAAAAAATGAGTCAATGAAGATCTTTCTCTGCTGGTCTATGATTTCTTCCCCAAAACCACACAGTGTACCTTTAATGAACTTTTCTCATCTTCACTAAAAAAGAGACTATTAATCACGATGATGTGACGTTTGATGGGGTTTCTGCCAAACCACTAAATAAGGATGTGTTGAGCAAATATGTTCTCTCACATCTGCAGAGCAAGATTTGTACGGCGAGGTATCGCTACACTACATGTACTTCCATTATAACGCTGTTTTATCAGTTTGTCATTATCAAATAAAAACTGCTGCTCCTTGTGGTTTGAGCATTGAACTCTATTGCATTGCGATTAATCGTGCAGCCCTAGAACTAAAGATATAAATATGAAGGCAACTTGTGTAAATCAGTGGCTGTAAAAAAAGAAATGTCTCGCTGAATGCCGTGACATGAAAATTCAACACACTGGACTGAGGCTGAACAAGAAAAACCGAGAAACTCGCAAAAAAGGGAGCAGTTGCCTGTTCAGTTCACTCATCGCAGAGGCATTAATCATCTCCCTGTGCCATGTGAAATTATTAGATATGCAGTCCCTGAAATAATATTAATAACCACGGAGTGTTTTTTAAAATGTGAGAGCCAAGTTACTTGGACTTTTTTTTTTTTTTTTGCCAAAAAGAGTGATTTTGTTTTCTTAATTGCCTGAATCACTAAAGATGTAATCCTCTCTTCTTCTTATTTTGTACAGAAACGTGACGGCGAAATCACAGATATCAAATGTTCCGTTTGTTTTGCTCAACCGAGTTCTGTACAGCAGTCTTTGATTGAATACAGCAGCTGTTAATGAAGATAAACATTTCAAGCTAATTAATGACTGAAACTTTTTTGAATTCTTTTTTTAATTTGTAGCTTTGGGTTATAGCAAAGAATTCATTATTTTTTAAACTGTTTTCTGGCTGTTTTCATGCAATCTACGCCGTGCCGTTTAAGTGCAGCGTATAACTTCCCCTCAGTGGAATAATCAGGAGTCCATTTTTTTCACTGCAGCTATCAGATAACCGTAGGAATATTAGCCGCTGCACTTTTCTGTGCTTTTCTGCGGGAAGGTCTTTCTAATTTGTATTCCGGGAAACATCAAGTCGGCTCTCCAAGTATTCTTGTGTATCTGATACGGCGGACTACAACTTGAACTCTGAAATGATACATTGGTCGCCTAATTAGTGTCAGTATTGTTTGAAAGTAGATTGTGTTTACCACTGCCAGGCTAATTTGGTCCATATACCCAACATTACGTTGTGGTTTTTTCCACACTGTCAAGTGTATGGCAGTCCTTCGCCAACCTGCTTAGGGCAGCTGTGTGCAGACAGGCTCTATGCAAAGACTCTAATTACCGGGCCCTATTAGGGTTGATCAGGCTGCCTTCGCTTGATGTGTTGGCACAGGAGGGGGGAGGGCTGGTTGGAGGAGGAGGAGGGGTGGCAGCTCTTAGATATAGCACCAAGGACACTGGGAGGCAAGGATGCAATGTTTTCTACAAGCGAAATTAGACCTGACAAACAAACTTTAGTCTCGTCGGTATCGCCAGCCAGTACAAGTAAACAAGTAAATGTTCAGTTTGTCATGTAGCCTGTTCTGTCTCGCCCGGTTAAACAGCTCAAATAGTCGCTAATAGCAGGCTGCGTAGATTTAAATGAAGTCTTGCTCTGATGGTTTCATAGGAACGGAGTATGTGCATGATGTTGCCCAACACCAGACATATGAGGGGCGTCTGGGGCATCTCTTAAGATCAATACTCCCCCCCCCAAAAAAAATGTGAATTTATGTATAAGCAATCAAAAAACGCTGAACCTCGAGTCAGGACGGAACATTGTACACGTGGAGAGGGCCAAACAGCCTAACGAGACACCTCGGCTCCATCGTAATTTCAAATGAACGCGGCATCAGCCATAAATTATTTGCACAATACGTCTCGCTTCAGTTTGGCTCAGTCCTCCGACTCGACTCCCTTCGCCGGTGGGGGGGATTGTCGGGGGGGCCCCCTCTGTGCCCACCCTCATATCCTCAACACTTGCAGCGGAGCGGAAGACGGGTACAGCAGGCATGTCAAACAGTGACAGGGCCAGTGGGACCACTTGGGTTTTTTTTTTTTTTCGTTTTCAGGAATGACTGTGGAATAACACAGCCTCAAAGTACAGTCCTGAGCATTTATTGTGAGGATGATGGCCACACCTCTGCCTCATTGTTTCTGTGTCTCACTGCGTTTTTTAAAAATTTTTTTGTTGCATTATTTAAAGGGGCACTAAGTAGTTTTGGAGAAGAAATTGTAGTATTTAAAACATTAATGAGGCAATAATACAAACAGAAATATATATTTTGGTTCCATAATTGAATAAACAAGCTGTTTTCAGAGGAGAATAAGGTCACAGTGTTACGACCGAATCGCGACACCCAGAACACTGTTTGTTGATATGTGGCGGACCCTGCCGCCTTTTCCCGCTTCAAAGTTAAACAGTGTGAAACTGTGCTGTCCTTTAAGGTCAGTTATGTTAATTCTGTTTGTTCAGCTATGAAAACAAAGAGAGTTTGTTTATTGAGTCTGTTTATACATAAAAATCCAGTCAATGAAGATTTTTTTTCTCTCGTCTGATTAAAATATATAAATATGGCACTTTTAAAAAATCAAACCAATGCCCCACGGCTGAATCGCTCCGTCGTATCCCTTTTCCCCTCCTTACTTAAGTGGTCTTCGAAGATGGTGCATTAATTACTGTTACGCCAGCTGCATCCACATACAATGTAATGACTCAGCTATAGAAACCTGAGCTCAGTCCAAATGCTTCAAAACAATGAATTAATCGCCTAATCCTGCTCATGTTCCCCGGCTCCGTCATAGCCCTTGATATCAGTTTATTCATTCTTAAAGCCACTTCTTAAATTTCGTTACCATATGGGGTGCTGATTTTTGGACAATTACGGTAACGATATGATTAATTAGCTGATTTGACCTTGTTTTATGCGTTAAGGGCAACAACGGATCCTTCTCGCCCAGCAGCCCTTCTGAAACATTTGGCGATAGACACGGCTCAGCCTTTACACTTTTTTGTATTTACAGTCACTTTTTAAAGACTTTAAATGTCAGTACATTCTTTGAAAGACTCTGAGAAGGACTACGAGGGAAAGACGAGGTTGGGAAAAGAAGAGGGTGACGTGTTTTTTTCCTTTTTTGCCGAAGGTTAGTCGTTGGGAGTGCACATGCAGGAGAGTCTTTGAATTTTTTTACTCAGCCCAATTGTATATTTTGGCCTTGCTTGTGAGAAGACAAAACATGATTACATTTTTCCTTCCATGGTCAACTAAAAAAAAGGGGCAAACGTCATTGACGTGTCATTAGAAACACAGAAACACGCTTCTTAAAATGGATAATAGAAGTTAAATGTGAGTCCTCCTCCCTTCACATTGATCTGCATCATATCTGTTTTTTGTTATACAGTGTAATTTATTTTTATGTTATTAAATTCTGTGTCAGATATTTATTGCAACTTTTATGATAGGAAATATAGTATAGTATTTAGTATAGTATTAGTAGTATTTTATTACAATATATATTTTATTATATAGTATGTATGAGTATGATTTCGACAGGCGGCCAAATTTGACATGTTGCACCTTTAAAAGTCAAATAAATTGTTGCACTTGTTACTTAATACTATATATTTAAATATTGTAAAAGGAAAGGTCAAAACAAAAATAGCAATAATTCTGCACAGGGACTTTTTTAAAGTGATATATAAAGGTTCCTTCACCCTAATACTTTTCATACAGTCCCTAATTTGTTGTGATTTTGCTCCATGTTTTAAGCTTGTTCGTGAAAAACTACGCATTCATACCTGTTTTGAAGTTATATAGTATTTTATTGCAATATATACTTTACTACTATATATATGTTAGTAACTGAAAACAGCGACTCCGGTGATATGCTGCCCCTTATTTGTTTGGAGTATGATTTCGACAGGTGGCCAATTTCTACATATTGCACCTTTGATAGTAAAATAAATTGTGCCACTTATGACGATATATGCATGAAAACTATGCATGTATACACTTATATGTATACTGTAGCTACATACCAGTACTCTGCTAAATGAAATGTATCGGCTGTGCAGCACCCCCCCTGACTGCGGCCCAGGTTGGCAGGTATGGTCAGGTGCATGCTGACTCATGATCGGCTTATGTCGGGCGTCCAGACACCGAGATGCTTCGAGAGTAAATCTGGCTTCAAAGTATTTACAATTGGCGTGATTTCCACTCAGAAATCAGGCTTACATTCATTAACAGCCCGAGGCCGTTTCTGGCATATGAGTAATTTAGTCTGTTGTGAAAATGAATGCATTCGAAAACGCAAGCAATTAGAGGTCGAAAGTACAAAACACAAAATATATCTTCGAACTAAATATGTAGCCGACTTTTGTGAGCAAGAAGAGTGTTTATAGTGTATGTATGAATGAACAACTGTAGTTTTTGATGGGAAAA
The DNA here is from genome assembly GCA_039737535.1 of Lagodon rhomboides. Taxonomy (NCBI): domain Eukaryota; kingdom Metazoa; phylum Chordata; class Actinopteri; order Spariformes; family Sparidae; genus Lagodon; species Lagodon rhomboides. The sequence continues at coordinate 14,653,427 of CM077803.1, forward strand.
TTGACAGAAACAGCTGACTAGCCATCTGGGAGAGAGGCATACCTTATGTCTGACGGTCAAAAATACTAGGCTGAATGACATACACCTCACCACATTATTTCATTTATTTGCAGTGGAGTTTTGCTTCCTGTCTGTCGCCGGTGGAACAAATGATCCAAGACACACAGCGGTTGTCAAACAGAAATGATGTGATGTACTCTTTGGAGTCGACTCAACAGCTATTGAGAGCTCCTGGTCTGACCTAGGGCGATGTATTTTTCCACTCGCAGACTTCCTCGGCTGTTTGGATGTCTCTCGCTCTGTATTCTCATTGTATATCTGCAGGATGTCAAAGTCAGTCCAATATATTGTATCAGGGGCTGGGGGGGAACTGGAATACATTTTTTATCCTCCTCAGGTCAATGGACCCCGTGGCAGGTCCATCAATATGACTCATGTTGAACCTGTCTGTTGTCTGCTCAGCCCCAACCGACAAAACATCATTTTGAAATTCTGGTCAAGATGCAACGCGTCGGTGTCCAAATACAGCAAATGTGTTGCACAAAATTACAGTAAAAATGTGTGTAAAAAAATCATGTTTCCAATAAGTGTGAATGAAAGCAACATCTCTGATTTGAATATTTGGCTCAGTGTGCAGTAAACTTGATATGAAGCTCTGGAACAAGCGATGTTTGATGTTTGCCTGACACGACTTGTAAAAATGTACTTAAAATATAACAGTAATGGATGATGAAAGCACAAATTGACATTTTTCCTTTCACCCCCTCAAAACTCTTCGAAGGTGACAGTAGAATATACGCAGCCAAATTAATTATGGGCTTAAATCCCTCTGGAATTCTCAAAAGCCGTGCGATTATATTATTATCATATCAAATTATCATTCCCTAAGTTTGTTAATTATCACCCTGTCTGCTGATCACATCCAGCTCACATCTCAAGTGTGAGATCTCGTGCGGGCGGATCAACTTACACGCAGGACAAAAAAAAGAAAAAAAAGAACGTATGCTCGCACTTGTGTTAAGAGTCGATTCTCACCAGCTTTGATTTTTTTCGAGAACGTCGGTGTTCGAGGAGATTAATTTAATGACAGGATAATGTGGCTGCTGTCAAAACTTCATTCAGTGTTTAAACAATGCATAGAGCCGTCAGTGATTTTGAAACATGCCTCGGAACACTGGTGATCCCGGCGAGAAATATTTCCTCAGCGTGTTTGCATAACATTTCAAAAGATCAGACAAGAGAGACGTCGCATGTGTGTTGTCACAAACCCACAGAAAGCCTCACCCACAGACGTTATCTGATCAGTTCTGATCTTACTCTGAAGTGCTCGCCATAAAAAGGTTAAGGACTGCCAGTGTCACTACTGGTGGCATAAAGGCATAAAATAAAAAATAAAAAACCTAATACAAAAATGATACACCTCGAGTTCTGCCTCTGGCAGGAGCTACACAAGTATCACATGCAGGACCTCCAGACCAAGCGACAGTTTTTATCCCTAAGCCATCAGACAGATCGAACCAACTGCCCCTGCCTCAACATACAGGCAACCCCAACCACCAGCTGTATGTCTGTAGTTTTTGCTTACTACTGTCAGTAACAGCATGCATATGTGCATGAACATACATTGCACTGAGTGTATCTCAGTGTATCTTCTGATTCCTATTGTTTCTAAAATTTCTGTACTTTTTAATATTCTTAACTTTTAGTTATTCATTGTAAATCGGCACTTCGGGTAGAAAGGCAAAGCATTCTTGTGGTTTACTGTGAAGGGAATGTGTTTCTTTGACAATAAATGCTTTGAATATTGGCTCTTGAATCTGTATAACTGGTGCTTTTTTCTGACTTTTAGAACTGCATATTGATTTATTGAAGTTCTCATTAGCAGATTTTCTATAAAAATGCTTCACTTTTATTAATATGATGAATTATTAGTATTTTCCTTTAGGTGCTCACATTATTGTATTTACACTCTGAATGTTCTGTGGAAGCACATCATTAAAGGGGCACTATGTCGTTTTGGAGAAGAAATTCAAACAGAATTTTAATATTTACAATATTATAGAGGTAATAATACGAACTCAGAAATATTTTGTTTTCTGTCACTGAATAAACAAGCTGTCCTCGGAGGAAGAGAAGGTCCCCAGAACACTGTTTGAAGCTGGATAGGTGGCAGGGTCCGCCGAATATGAACAAAGTAAGTAAATTGTGCTGTCCTATAAAGGTCAATTTGTTTATTCACTCATTTCTTTAGGTTGTTTAGACGTAAAAACATCAATCAATCAATGAAGATATTTTCTTTCCTCTCAAAAACTACATAGCACACCTTTAACCTTCTAGAGTCTAAGTTTATCCGACGCTCTTGCACCCCGTGAACGCACCCTGGTCCTCCACAGGAAGTGGAGTGACGCTGGCGCGGTCGTTGAAAACAAACCCGGGGCAGACGCTGTTGACATGACACTGACAGACACACACTCACCAAACTGACAAGCCTCGACCGTTGATGAAGCCTTTTAACCTGTTGTTTTTATGACGAGGGACTCAACACACTGAACATGGAGTTATCTCCGCTCATAAAGAAAATAGGTAGGCTAACTTTGTAGCTAAGCAGATGTGGTGTAGGAGGCTGACTTTACCTGAACTAAACAAAACTCTGCAACTTGCCTTGTATTAGCCGCTTGCATGCTAACATTAGCTAACAATAGAAACCATCTCTAGTCGGACTTCTGCAGGTATAACGCTACTCTGCCTTCAGTAGGCAGATATGGAATTAATGTCGGCGCTAATGTTAGCTAAATTAACTCAGTAAAACTTGTCCAAACTTCCAACTGACGTTAGCTAACTAAGCTAGCCCCCGACTGGCTAAAAACAACAAAACGTCGCTAACTTTGCTGTATCTTTTCTCAACTTAACACTGTCTTTTTCTGTAAAAAACAAACCCCCAGGCCACTCTTTGGTGGAGATAAGAGTTCGAGCTTTGAAGAGCATCATATGCAAGCTGGACCATTCCCTGATTACCGTCTCTGACATTGTCCAAGAAAAGATGCTGTTTGTGCATCTCCTGGAGTGGTTCAATTTCCCCGAGGTGCCGATGCAGGAAGAGGTCCTCGGGTTGCTCTCAACTTTATCAAAGGTAGATACATAACGAGATTGTAGATGCATTGCGAGATACGTCCTCTGTATGACAGTGGCTGAAGAGGATCTGTCAAATGTTATTCACTTCCTTTCGTTAACAAGGTTAACCACACTTTAACCAGTAAATTGAAGTAGGATCAATATTTGCCTTTGCCAATATATAGTATGTTAAAGTTTAATGAGGCAGGCTTCAGTTTCTTTCACCTCACATACAATTTGTATGGAAGCACTGTTTCAGTGCTGCACCCAACATTACACTAAATTCAAGATTATTCATTTCGTGACGATTTATCTTGTCATCCAAGCATCCGAGTGCAGCCCAGATGCTAAGAGACGTTGGGGCGGTGGACTTCCTCACCCAACTGTCTCCTAATGTGGAACCCAGACTGCGAGCTGTCATCGATGGAACCCTGGACCAGCTGTTCCAGCTACCTGAGCTACTCCCTAGTCATGCGCCGGTCTACTCGCGTGTTCAGCGCACTACAACTCCAACAGGTGTTGCAAGTTAAAGCCAAATAATTGTTTGTTTGGATTCTGTTTTGTACGAACTGCTGAATGAGGCTGGAGAGGGTTATGCTTTGTGCGATTAAATTCTTACTGTATGTGAAATGATATTTAAACAAATGTGGTGTCTGTGCCGTAGCACCTGCAGTTGTTCCTCCTGAAGAGCATTTTCCGAATATGGGCTATTTCCACAAAAGCACGCCAAGCCATAGAGACACACCACCACAGAAGATAGCAGGTACCAGTATTTTGGAATACTTGATATTTTTTTCTGCAAATGACTTGTTTTACACGTTTTATCCCTCTTGTGTTGTGCAGTGCATGAGTCTGTGAGATGTCTGAAGTTTTCAGTGTTTCCATGGCTGACTTTGACAAACACAGACAGACACATACTTTCATCCAATGAGAGGTGAGAGACAACACATGTATCTAACAGCTAATAAATGCCTAATTAAAATGCAGAGTAAAATAAACAAATAATTATTCAATATGCAAGTTAACCAGAAAAAACAGTGAATACTGGGTAATGAACACGTCTGCTTTAACTCTAACCAGTTCTCTCAGGAGCAGCAACCCCAACTTGGTGCGGACCACATGTGAACTTCTGTGTGATGTCATTATGCAAGACTTTCCCGCTGAGATCTTCTTGCAAAGGCCCAGTATTGTAAAGGTATCATTATATAATCACACCATAATCCCATGCTGGTAACAGAACAGAAATAATAACTGCCATTTCTTAGCATATGCAGGAAAATCATGGATTTATTCTAAAGGTTTTAGCTTTAACTACCAAGGCCCTGACACACCAGGGTGACGGTCAGCTGTCGGGGTCAGTGAGCAGCTATGGCCCTAATTTTAGAGCCGTGTCCAGCACAGTTGGCACCACCTTGATGGCAACTTTTCGGCCAACTGAGCGAGTTGAATTGAAAGTGGAGCTTGATGGTGATCGGAAAAAGAAAGGGAGCCTGAGCCTGTCACTGTAGTGCGATTTTGTCAATTTCTTCTAATTTTCACCCCCATCTCTTCACTAGTGCTGTTTGTAACTTTTTATCAGACATATGGCAATGTTAGTATATGAAAAGTGGTCTGGAAAAGCAAACGCTGCTTTATCATAACAAAGATTTTTATACCCGCAGTCTTGAGTCCTTTGGTTTGCTTTTTTGAATAATGATTACAGAATCCTGCCCTTTTGTAGTACGGGGTTATTTCCTCATGCATGTGCAGACTGTACGAGCTACTCGGTCGTCGGCGGTAGATTTTGTGGTGTGTTCGGGCAAATATGGCAGGTTTTTCTCATCACTATTTCTCAGATGTCGGTTTGGTATGTCTGGGCCCTAAGAGTAAACTGATCACTCATAAGTCAGTAACAACATGAGCCTATAGTACGCTTTATAAATTATTTCCACACCTTGAAGCAGGGCATTGAAATGGCTGTCAATTACATGATATTTATGTTTCAGACTCAATGTGCAAAACAAGAGCCTGCATTTGTTGGAACATTTTCACATTCTTGACTTAAAAATGGCGACTTGACCCTAAAATATCTCTTGATTCAGCATGTGTGTCCTAAGAGACTAAATAGAAGATGTCATTGAAGGGCTTTGGGGCTTTTTTCTTTTCTGCTGGTTCTCTGCCAATGGCTGTTCATAATATTTTGTATTCTTGTTTGTTCACGTCAGTTAGATGACGTGAATTGTTTTGAGAGGCTAGTGTGACCAACTCATAATGGAATTTATGGGATGGTCACTCCAGCTACTGTCAAAATAATAACCTGTCAAATTGTGTCCTTGAACAAAACAGCAATTTATAATTCAATGTCCCTGATCTTGGAGGAGGCCTCTGGAGGCTTACTTTGCTTGAGCAAGCACTAGATTGCTGTGAGGATGTAGTTTGGTCGTGATGTACCGCTTGCGGGGGTTGAAAGTCTTCGGTGGAGTGTTGTACACTTTTCTTCTGTGATTCTCAGAGACTCTGTACAATTGGTCCAAGTCTCGCAAAAGTGGACTGCACTTTCTGACGTATCTCTACCCGTATCATGTCTGCAACAAAGTACGTCTGTTATCTGAGCTCTTTTTTTTCATCGCCATAGACAGACAGAGAGTGTTGGAGGAGACATTATTCTGCCCTGATGAGCCACTGTGACTGAACATTGCTATGTTGTTAATAAAGTGCTGCATTACATTGCATCGGTCTCAAGGCAGTATTAGCATTCTGTCACCCAGCATCTGTCTCATCATCCAAAAGAAATCATAATGGCAAAGTACTTTTGTTCTTGTGGCTTTGCTCGGCCCTCATTTGAGATACTGAAGCCATTAAGCATAATTAAAAGACTTAGTTTTAAAGACATGACATCATTAGCTACAGAGTGCAGGGAATCTGAACTTGGAATGAATTGCTGCTTCAATAATTCAATTCCACTTGCCCTTTTTATTTAGTATTACAACTTTTCTGTCACTGTCTGAGTGCAGGTCCTGTTTTGACGCAGTCTTTCTGCTCTGTTTTGCAAACAGAGCAGGGATCAATATATTTGCCCAATTACATTAAAATCATAATTGGATATTGCTGGTTGTTACTTATGTCTTTAGAAAACCGCTCCACAACTCAGCTTCACAGAAACAACGCTGCTCTCACATCCCCTCATGTTTTCAGAGCCTCCTGTCCCTGTTGAGGCTGGGTTCGGGTAAAGGTGAAGCGAGCTACCTCCACTTGCAGGCTCTCTCCTGCCTGCGGCAGCTTTGCGTGGGGCTGAGAAGGAGACTGCGCTTTCATCAAGATCCAAGCTTCTACTCTACAAAGCAAGGTAGCACACCTTATGCGTTTTGCTGATGCACAGATCTTTTTACAGGTGTTGTTGAGTGTTTATAGAAAGGATTTCGGTTGGTGATTAATAGCTTCTGAATGCTTATTCTATTCGTATAAATGTGTTGCTTCATTATAAAGTACATTTTTAAATTAACGTGGTTATTATCTGATTGTAGTAAATACTTCACATGACCAAATTCCTTAAGCATACCACATTTAATCTTGTTTTAAATTTTATAAGTAAAGACCTTATGGCTGGGCGACATGGGGTAAAAATCAATATCTTGGTAATTTCAGGCAATGCATTTGTCAAAATCTTTTACAAAGTGGGCTGAATGTTTAGTTGTAAGTCAAGGCCACATTTTAGATGTCACCATCATTTTTATTTAAACAGACAAAAGACAAAAATATTTGTTTGCGGAGGAGTGTTATGAACAACACAGAGAAAAAAAGAGAGGGAGACTTTTGCTCTTGTTAACACTTCTTGTGCATGAAATATCCGTATCGTCACCGCGCTGAATTTTTATCCACACATCTGTCGCCTGCATCCAGGCACTCTCTCACTTTCACACTATAGACTACCAAGAAGACCAGCAGTGCGCTATTGATTCAGCTCACGCACAAACAAGCACACAAACCCTCACCTCACACGAACGGGTGGCTCAGAGGTCTCTACTGCGGTAATTCCATTCATTGAACAGACCAATTCTGGCATAGCGCTTGCAACATACAGGCCTATGTCACTCTGTGGGCTAATTAACAGTCTGATTACAATAGAACAGCGCCTGTGGTCTCCTTCAGCATTGCAGGAGAACTTGTGAATGAGTGAGTGAGGGGTAGAAGAAACAGCTTACGTAGCGCAACATCAAACTGTATCAATATAAGCGGTATTGTCTCATCCTATATCTCTTTTAAAAGTTTACCAAAACCAAATATTAGTAAAGACTTTATACCGCCCACCTTGAATAGACCTAAAAACAATCTCAGCTATTTTTAAGTGTAGTTTTAAAGAAAACCTACAAGTTTAACATTTTTTCAAATTCTAATCATCCTGATTAATTTCTTACCACCAACTAAATGTTCTCTTTGCTGTATCATAAAGGCTCTGCATGCAACTAATGTGCAAGTGTGTCTTTTTTGTGGTTGTGCAGATCCAGTTTCCCAGAACTCGTCCTTCTCCCAGTCTCAGGAGGTGCGGACCCAGCGCTCCCAGGCCTCGTCCCCGGGCGCAGAGTGCTCTCCTCGGCCCTCTGTGATTGGCCGCACGGGCCAGAGACCCCGGGGAGACGGCCAAGACGGAGACGCAGCTTCCGACAGGTGTGTGCATTCTTGTGTAACTGCGCATTTAAACAAAGGCTGAATGAGATCATAGATAAAAACTGGTCTTCTTCTTTTGCATATGAGAGCAGAGATTGACACAGTTCGACTTCTGTTACACTTCTGGGACTTAAATGCTGTTATGTTAGTGTTTGAGGTTAGGCATTGTTGTTCATTCTGTTCATCAGACCTTACATGTAGCATGACAGTCTTACACTTTTTAAGAAATGTATGCACAGTAGTTTTTTTGTGGCTTTGATGATAACAAAATTGTGAGTGACACCGGCTACCCGAACATGAAGATAGAACAATGTGAGAGATTGGAAGAGAGATTTTCCTGCTTATAAATTGCAGCAGGAGCCCTCTAGCGGCTGGTCTGTAATAAGTTTCTGATTCCCGTGATATTTTTGGGATCCTTCCCTATACAGCTCACACGTCACTCCCCGTATTTGAGCGGTCCATGCACAGATCATGAATTTACAGTTGCCTTCCTCTCTTTGTCTGTGATCCATGCAGTGGCAGCTCGCACAGAGGTGGAGCAGCAGTCCAGGCCCCAAGGCAGACGCCCCAGTCGCCCGCAGATGTGACCCATTTGGCACTTCCTGACGTGGGTTTAGAAGATGTCCTGGAGCTGCAGTTACAGCAGCTCACTTTGGCTCAGTTCACTGTTGCCACCATGGACCATGCCATACCACTGCTTAAGACAGGTAAGAGTGACTGTAGTCTTGTGAGGGGAAGGGAAACAGGAGAAAAGATATTTTAAAATTATGTTAATTGAGTGCCACCGTCTGTTTTTTGCTCGAGTAAAGATCAGAGATTTCAAACATCTCCTCACCTGTTTCACTACTTTGACTGTATTCTATCATTTGATCTCGTCAAAAATAATCTCCCCTCGCGCTCGCGCGCCGCTCTTCTCTCCCTCTCCTCTTTCTCAGAGAGTTCGCACGTGTTCCATCGCGTTCTGGAGCTGCTGTGCGACGCCGTCCTCCTGCTCGGGGACGGCGTTTGTGAGCTGGTCTGGGACGATCGCAGCCTGGTGGGGATGGAGCTGGCAAGTCAGAACACAACTCATGACAGCCTCTTATGTAGATGAATGGATACACTTCACTGAGAAAAGGGGGGAACTGGGTTGGCCACCAGACAATTTGCCACAGACACACAGGCATACGGTGCTCAACTGTCAAGGAGAACTGTAGGCATGTGATTGAGCTGAATGAATTGTATAAGGTTACAGAGGCTTACAAAGAGCCTCTCACACATACGTGCACACCTCTCGTCTGCACCCCTGGGTTTACCCAAGCACAGAATTGCTGGGTTAGTGAATGTCTTAATTTATTATGTGTATTGAGTTAAACCAGTGTGTTTTTTTTTTACCGTGCAGAATCATTTGTAATCCTCCTGACTGTTTAAAGGGTATGTTGCTATGTAGGGGGACTTATACACTTGTCAAGCCCAGGCCCCAGTGGCCCTCTGCTGTTTAATACATGCCCAGAGCCTTGCAGCCTGAGAACTGTTTTGTCATCTTTATGTGGAGAGCAGCTTTTGTGTGCCAGACCTCTAGGTTTTTCCTTTGGGAACGGGCCGAACTGTTCATGCCAGCCACGGCAATGCACAGGGCATCTACTGCCCCCTGCTGGCGTACGTCTCCTATTGTTCAATTTCTACTCCCAGAACAAAGTGGCTGAGAATAGATTGTTCCAATTTATTCATACTGAGATAGGGTGGATCTGTATCTCGTCCCAAAATAACCCTGAAATCTGATTACATTCAATTCCTAACCCCTGGAACGAACAATTTTTCTCTTGGCTCCCAGCCAGTAGCTGTGCGTCTGTGCGCGCGTGTGTGCATGCACTTGCCTTACTGTGTTTGTGTGGCATGTGTGCTTTTGTCTATATTTCTGTCTGTGTGTATTTTAGAAGGAGAAGCTGCAAGGCTGCATGGAACAACTGGGGGATATCCTGAGCTACCATGAGAGCTGTTCAGCAGACATTCCCCGCAGCTCTCAGGTTCATCACAGAATGGCTTACACAGGCTCTGCCATATTCACTATTAAACTCCTACAGACCATCCTCCCTCCTGAGAAGGTGTGTGTGTGTGTGTGTGCTTTCTGAACAGTTTTCTGCGATTATTTCAAATGCAAAAATAGTTGAAAATGAAGACTTCCTTACCTCACACAGGCCAGTGACAATCTCCCTGAAAGTACAGCAACAGCTATTTTCCACCTGTGCTTGGACACGTCATTTGGAGGTTTATTACCCAGCATGCAAGAGACAGCAGTGGCCTACTTGGAGCAAGTGAACTCAGACAGCCATGATCTCTACAGGAGGGTGACTCGCGCTGTCCTCTGGATGGAATCCACTTGCAACTTCCTCAAGGAAGCACATGCTGAGGTATAAGCTGCATGTCACATACACTGCTACTCTGCTGTCTACATTGAGAGGGCAGTCTTTATACAGACACATATGTATGTGTATGTATGTATATATATATATAGCTATATATATATACATATCTTAATTGATTGATTTTAATGACTGAAAAAAATGAATAAACAAACTGTCTTTACAGGACAACATAATTTCATACTGATTTGCTGTTTATATGTGGCGGACCCTGCCACCTTTCTAGCTTCAAACAGTGTTCTGGGGATCTTATTTTCCTCTGAGAACAGCTTGTTTTTTCAGTTATGGAATAATATATTTCTGAGTATGTATTATTACCTCATTATTAACTCATCTGAGTTTGAATTTATTCTCCAAAACTACATAGTGCATCTTTAACTGAATTGTTCTTAAGTCATTCAACCTTGCATTGCACTATCTTTGAAAGAGTACAAATTCGATCGTACAAATACAACCTTAAATATGACCTTCTCTCACATGAAAAGTATTCCTTTTTGAAAACTGCTTCAAAAGCCTTTTAAACCTGCTTTACAACTACCTACTCAATGAAGATATTAATTCAGCGCTTGCATAATCTCACAAACTGATGGCAGGGATTTTAATAGCCAGTAGCTCATGACTGTGCCAGCGTAAAATTAATGTGACACCCCAGGTAAACAACGACCCCGCCATTGGTGAATGTTACCTCATTTGTTGATAAGCCAATAGCAGTCAACAAAGAGAATATATGCCGATACTGATGTTTTCTGATATAACCATGTCTCCCTACAGCATTTCTTGTGTGAATTCATTGATGTATGTCTTCCATCAAGGGAGAAAAGAACTGGTTGGATCTACTGGAGCTGGCGGACCAAGCAATAGACGGCCTCCCGTTTCACCAACACTTACCTATCGTCAAGGAATGCGTTAACATCTCTTCCTACCTGTAAGATAAATTCACGGTTTATCTCAATGTGAAGTCAGTTATTCTGCTGCATTTAAAGATGAAGTATTTTGATGCTAGTTTAAATCCATTTTCTGTTTACCAGGTGGAAGTTTGATCAGCCCAGCCCCCTCCTCCAAACAGAGAGCCAGAAACTCCTCCTCAAGCTGCTGTCCCATCCCTTACTGCCTGTCAGGACGGAAACATATGAACACTCTTTAAGCCTGATCAAGGTCAGAGCGAGCCACCTTCTAGATGCTCTGTGTTTAAATGAGAATGTGTGGGTAAAATTATGGCTGCTGAAGCCATAACGTGGCTGTGTTTGGTGGGGCACCCATATGTAAATAAGTAGGTTGAAGATTGATGAATCACGGATCTTTGACAGTTTGCTGTTAAAAACCCACTTGACATTTGAATTCAGTCTCCCTCTTCATTTTTTACTAACCACCGTCTAGAGTACATGGCTACATTTAAAGTGAATTGGAGCTCTTGTATGCGAGCACAAGTGAGAGGATAGCGATAATTTATGATGTGCTTCGGTGTGATTACATACACCCCTAGGACTGCCTTGGCATCCAGAATGTGTCACGACTGGAACCAGGAGCCTGCGGTGGAGTCAACTTCCTTCTCCACCACAGGGTGCTCTATGAAATCAGCGCTTTTGGACTCCAGGATTCTGCAGAGAAGGTAGGCAAACACATGCGTGTGCCTCTGGTATTTATATTAGAACAGAGCTGCAATGATTACATGATTAATTAATAAGTCAATCAAAGGAAATAAATTGGCTATTATTTAAATAATAAATTGTTTTTGTCATTATTTTAAGCAAAAACATTTTATTTGTTCCAGCCTCTTAAATGTCAAGATTTGCTGCTGTTCTTTGTCAGTTATGAGAGTAAATGAAAAGTCTTTTGGCTTTGGACTGTTGTTTGGACAAAAAAAGCAATTTGAAGACATTTTTCACAAACTTTGGACTGAACAATTAGTTTGAAAGTATCATGAAAAAAACCCCAGCAGATTAACCGTGAATGAAAATAATTTTTAGTTCCAGCCCTACATAAGAACCTAATTTAAAGATTTGGAGTAGGGCTGCAACTATGATATTTGTGATTATCAATTAATTTGTGGATTGTTTTCTAGATAAATCGATTAGTTAATTGGTCTATAAAATGTCAGTTAACAGTGAAAAATGATGATTATCGTTACCAAAGCCCAACATGACATCCTCAAATATTTTGTTTCATCTACAGTCCATTTCATAGTTGACAACAAATCGATTAATTGATTCATCGATTAATTGTGGAGCCCTACTCTGGAGCAAGGCCATTCTGGCCACTTTCTTAATTAGCTGGTTTAGATCTGGAGTGGAAGAAATAAATGTAATTAATACGCATACTCATGAGAGTGAAAGTACAGGATTCCTGTGTATTGTGTGTGTTTGTAAAGCTATTGTACATTCCTTTAAGATAGAGCTGCAATCAGCTTTTTTGATAATCAATTAAGTGTTTGAGTTATTTTTCAAGCAAAAATGTCAAACATTTGCTGGTTCCAGCTTCTTGAAGGCACAATATGTAAGAAGTGACCATTTATCGAATTCATACTCTAAACAAATAGGGGGGCAGCATATCACTAGAGTAACCGCTAACTGCTGCTAACTGTAGTTATGTAGTTAGCTCAGTTAGCCGAGCTCGGAGCACTGGAGAAGTGTTGATGTTTATACTGCAAGCACAGGAGCTTTGGACCAGGACAGGCCAGGGCTAACTGGTTAGCACGCTAACATCAGTAGATACCTTTGCGACACAATACATAGATGTCATTATGTCGAAAGTGTTATTTCTTCAAATTTGGTGATAATTTTAGTTGATTAGCTGAAATCTTACACATTGCACCTTTCATTTTAAAGACTTGCCACTTTTGTTTGTCATTTATGATACTAAATGAAGAGTTGGACTGTTGATTGGCTTAAAAAATTACAAATTGAAGACGTCACTTTGGGCTCTGGGAAAAATGTGATGAACCTTTTTCACAATTTTTGGACATGTTGTAGTGTAAGCATTTAATTGTGAAAATAATCGGCAGATTATCTGATAATTAATATCGTCGTTAGTTGCAGCCGTCATGCTGAACTGCCAGTGTTCTCACGTGATTTATATGTTTAAAAGTCTGTCACTCACAGTACTTGCTTGTAAATGTTTTATCAGCGGTGCCTTTGTGAACTCAGCAGTTTACCTGTGATCTATAGGTGAACGTCGCTGCCAAGGATATTCTGCTATTCCTGCTCAAGGGACGATTGATGATGACAGCGTCAACCTGGGACAGATTCAACGAGGCACTTTACCCGGTCATGCCCATATTACAGGTGGTGTGCTCTCTGTGTGGAAAGGCTGTGCTGTGTTTGTACTGCAGAGCTCATGAAGCCGCATCATGTTTCAAATTATTACATTATATTTATGGAGCGGCAGGAAATGGTGTGTGTTCTTCGCAATCAAAACAACTATGATCAAAAGTGCAATTTTAGCGCTTTTGGACCACAAAAGACTGCATATTGAGCTGCCAGTGAGAAAAATTTAGTTATTCTCTCATTTACATATTCTGTGCTATATTGTTTCCTTTTTGTGGAGGGGAAAAAAAACACGAGCTTTATTAATTGTTCAGTTTCAGGCAACAGAAAGCCTGGAAATTCTTCATGAATATACATGAGATTTTGACTAGGCTGTCAAGTGTGATTTAATTCAAGGAGGCCATTCAGAGATGGGCCCGCCGTGTCAACAAGAGATGAAATGAAACCACCCGTAATCAAAGCGATGCATATTTTATTTACTGTTGTTGCTTAGCTAGAATTCCCCATTGTTCGCTCCATTGTCTGCCAAGGCGGTCTGAGAATTGTATGTGCGTTCGTGTTTCTGTGTGTGTGGCAGGGTTACACCAGCACTGAGGAGTCACTGGGAAACTGCGTCCTGCTGATAAGTGACATGTCGGACGTGGCAAGAGACGATGTTTTTCCAAGCACCGCCAAGCTCAAAGCGGCGCTCCGGCTCCTTTTCACCAAACAGCCCACGTGAGTCTCTTTGTCTTTCTTTTGTCAGTGTTTGTATTCGTGTCTCGTTGGGTTGTTTTGTGCCTGCCCAGATGTGTGCGCATAACAGAGATGTGCGTTTGTGTATTTGTCAGTGTTGGTATGTGTCTTCTGTATGAAGCTCACTTTCACTTGGGTCTCAGAGTTTTTTGTCAGCTCCTGAGAGTTTTAGATATATTCTGCTCTTCAACACATGATGTGACAGACATATTACCACTGTCGGTTACTTTTAGCTGAAGTGCTCATCAAGTCATCTAAATGCTCTGTGAGGCCTGTGTAAAACAGCTATCAAATCCCAGTCTATGAATATTGATAGAGATGGAAATTAACACCAGACACTGGCCAGGAAGCAAGCCCTGGTCAATTTTGGCAACAGCTAATTGATTTCTCTGTCATGCCAGCCATTTTTTTCCACTGACCAGTCACCAATTGGATGTCATGTTAAAAAAAAGTAGACAAAGGGCTTGCTTTAGCATCTGAATAGAGCTTTTTCATGTGGTTTTTAATCTGTGATTAAAACTGTGATTATGAATTAAATATGGAAACTTCAGTTTGCATAATTCCTGCTTATTATTAACAGTGTGAGAATAGCAGCAGTGCAGCAAATCCTGCCCCACCTAACCAGCGATGATGATGATGCCAACACAGCCAGACCAACCCTGGATCAACAAGTGATCTCCTCCCTCCCTAATCTCTACTGCCTCAGAAACCCTTTAGACATCACGCTGGACACCAGCAACAAGTCTGTCCTTAAGGTATACATCCACATACTCACAACACACACTTAAATCCACTTAGAGGTTTTATTAGAATTTAATGTGTGTTTAATGATGGCTAGGTGGAGTCTGTGGAGAAGCTGTTTTGCATCCTGTCCTCAGACACTGTTGACATCTCCCTCAGAAGGTCGGCAGCAGAGCAGCTGTCAGTAGTGCTGCAAGGTGAGTTATCTGTTGAAGATGCTGACATTGACAAGAGACCCTTTCGATAAACTCGACTGTATTATTTTCAATCCACTTTCATGCTGAATCTTGGCACATGCATGCTTCTACTTATAAACCAACTTTTAAGTCTGCTTCTGTGTATTAGGTAAGGGATAATGCACGACGTGGTGTCCATTATCAAGAATAAATGCATACATCGATTACTACTCCAGTAAATAGGAAGAGCATTAGATACGCCTTAGCCATGGGAGATAAACTAGTCCTCTCAGCTCATTGAACACTTCAGCTCAGCTATTACCCAGAAAGCTAACATAATGCGAGGCAAGATTCAAAGTCAATAAAACTGCTTACGGTTGATGAACAGTAAATATAATTTTAAAAGGATGTTGAATAAGAAGACTGGCTAGCCAGCCAGCCATGTCATTGTCTAAGGAACAAATGTGAGGCCATGTTTACTATTGGCTGCCGACCTGAATAGCAAATGAGATGTGAGATGATGGGGCAGTGTAGGCTACTTCTTTCAGCTTGTGTGTAAGAGGCACCATGCTGTTATGTTTAAAGGATGATGCACTGAAGGACACTATATTCATTCATTTACTTCTAACCCCAATGTGTCTGCAGCCAGATGATGCCAACACCACTCTTTAGGTACAGACTATAGTGCATTAATACAGAACAGTTACCAGACAGTTTCACTGCTTCTGTAGTTTCATAGATGTCAGTAAATTAGGAGTTAATTGACACACTGCAGCCAATCAGAGTCATGTATTCACCAAGGCCATGGTATAATCACCTTTCAGATCAAAATGCTCACTTTGAGGAATGTTTTAGTAGAATAGAATAGAAAGTTTTTATTGCCTTTGTACAAGTACAACAAAATTAAGTTTGCAGCCTCCACACTCTCTAATGCTATAAGAAACAGTCAATCTCTAATTTTCATTGTTCCCGGCAAGAAATTGTGAATCAGCAGAATGCAGCTGCTAACAGTTCACATCCCTCTTATATTGGTTTTGAGAATGACATTGAGTTTAATCTTCCACAATAAAGTGCCTGAATAATAAATCGCATAAAAAGCAGGTTGAAAGTCCAAAACAGAGTTTGAGATGAACATTTCTGCATTTGATAAAAAAGAAGAAGAGCTTAAAAACTTTGTGTGATAAGTGAGAGCTCTCCCCTTGTGCAAACTACAATTTGAATTGAGTGCAGCAGAGTTGGTGCCTTCCCACCACCATATGTTTTAGACAAGCACGGGAAAGCAAATATTTGAGGATTATGCAAATGTTTATTGTAAGTATATTGAATTGTTCTCCCGCTTCCCTGCAGACACAACAATGCACCCGGTGCTGAAGAATCTCGGAATAACCGACAAAGTCATTTCTTTCATTATGGAGAGTGTAAACGGCAACAAGGTAAAAACAAACCTGCTTCGGCGAAGTGATGAATAGATGTGTGCTCAAGGAATTGCTGTTGAAAGCCAAATAAAACAAACCCTGCATCTCATAAATGCGGCTGCATGTGCTCCCATTTGTCTAACTGTCCTCGTTTAAATGTGCTCATGTGAGTGCATGTGTTGCCAGCGGATGTGGAGGGAACCCACTGAGACGTGCCTGATAGAAGGATGAAATGGCCTGTATTAATAGTGTCGGACAGGCTCTGGTCAGCAGTGATTTTTGCCCTCTAGTCACTGCAGTCTGCTGATCATTCCCAGGCCTTGAATCAGAGGCTGCTAACAGGGGTAATCGTCCAGCATGTCTGGCTACTTGGCGGTGGAGGAACACGGCCACAGAGAACAACTTGTCTCAGTTAACAAGTGTGTTTAAGCAGGAAGCCTTCAGGTTGCGTTTGTCCCACCCCTGCATTGCCCGCGACCTGCGCTGTCATAGCGTTTGGGTTCAGTTTATGTGACGAGACAGTCGAGAGACAGTGTGCATTTGTGTGTGAGAGACGCCTCGGCAGGAGGAGACAGAAAGAGAATGTGTGTGTTTGTTTGTGTTTTCCCTGCAATTAAACACTGAGTGCGTATGTTGCTGTTCTCCCCAGAGATTAGATTGCCTGCTGGAGCCTTGTGTATGTATCCTGAGGAAGCTGGTGTATGCAGATCCGTCTCTGAGGCACAGCCTGGCACAGCGCAACCTCCTGCTCCTCACACTGCTCAGGGGTACGTTCACAAGACAACTCATTAAGTAACAGCTATACACGTCGTGTTGTGTAGCCCGGGGGCGCGTTCTCAAAAAAAGAGATGACAAGTCATCCGTCGATGCATAGCTTTTAACCATGTTGTCACACTGCAGTAAGTGGCACATTAGGATGATGCAACTTGTTGCTGTGGCGCTCAGCTCAACATCAGTGCATTGTTCAGGGCTTTGTCTGCAGTGGTTTTCCATTTTTGTTGCATAATTTGTAGCTAAATTGTCTGTCACTCATTGTAAATTAGGAAGATGATTTAGATTTTAACATCATGGTGTGATTACTGTATATTCATAGATTTGATTTGCTTTAAGTAGCATAGTTTAGTATAGTTTTTGGGCGTTATCGAGTGGTTTCATAGATGACAAATGTAATGTTTGTACAGCTCGGTTTTAACCAAATTCCAGAGTTATTATAATATCATAATGTAATCAAAGCCTGATGTGGGCTGGCAGGCTCATTGGAGGTTTCCAAACTTTGATTTTGAAATGAGTCTTTAAGTGTTTGTCGCTCTAATGGAATTTAAAATGCTTATGAATGTATTCATGAGGTTGAGTGAAGCAGTGAAGGGTGTGGTTCTTATGTAATTTGCTCGTGTCGTGTCTTCATTATAGCATCCTTGATACTGAAGGAGAACAAAGGCGGTGGAAGTGAGATTGCCATCCTGATGAGTTTGCTGCTGTTCGATGAGATTGCCAGCATTAGAATATGGTGAGCTTATTTGTCCTCTCTTTGAGCTCTCCATGCCTCTTGAATAAATGTTCATAATGTTGTTGTACTACCTGTTTGTTTGTGTCACATCAGGTCGGACAAATCCAACACAGATGTGACCCTGGCACCGTTCTCTCTGCCGCTGTCGGTTATACGCAGGTAAACAGATCTGTCAACAGTAAACATTTCTATTTGATTTCTCTCTTCAACAACACGTCACAGGCAATATTTCATCAATTTTCTCTCTAGGGTTGCAGCGATATACCAGTTTTAAGATATACCGTGTTCGGAAAATTAGCGGTTATCATACCATGTGCATTTGCTTGTCTATGGTATTGAATTCTACTGTATTAGTGTAATTAAAAACATATATATCTTAAGTTTATATTAAGTTTTATGTCTGTCAGGTCCTAATAGTTTGTGAAATTACAGTTGTTACAAGTGTTTGTTTAACCCAAAGAAATTATGTTTTCATTCCTTTACCTGTCAATATAACTCATAATAATAATAATGTTAATAATGATATAATACCCTAAACCAGTGTTCCCATGACATTGTGATATTATTTGAGATGGTTATTTTACTGTGATAATGTCATACCGTTGCGACCCTAGGTACAACATCCCGTTCCAGGCAGCGACCCATCACGCCGTCAGTCCGTACTGCTGTGTCCTGCCCCCATCCTCCGACCTCCTGACCCTGGCACCTGCTCGCCGAGCCCTGCAGGTGGCCTGGAACACTGCGTGGCATTCTGGGATAGACAACCTCCTGGAAGAGCTGCATGGCGCCTGTACCGATGAGACTGAGTAAGAATCGTACTCTTAAGCATGCAGCGGGGTTTTAGCGCCGTCGTAGATCTTTACCAGAGTGTCATTTGTATCGTTTAATGTAAGATTTGAGACCGAAGTTTCTTTGTTTTCTACGCTTCACTTTAGAAGAACAGACTAACAATTTGCAGTTATTTGTTCATATACAATATATTAGAGGCCTGAATACTTACATTTTTTGGCTGCAATATTGATATTAGGGAGTTAAAACCTTGAGACTGCAATTGGCTGATATTCTTCAATAATACACATACACAGAATATATCTATAAAAAGTAGAGAAGCACAATATGGTGTTAAAGAATGAAAAGATAGAGAAACGAAAAAAGAAAAGATTTTTTCCAAAAATTTAAAGAAGCATCCTGCTACATATCACTCCCATTCACTGTTCTCTCTAGTGGAGAATTGCGGTAAAGAATTAGTTTCTGAGGCTTGCCATCTTGTGTTTCATCTGTCTTCATTTACCTCTAATGTGACCTAATTCAAACAGATGAGATTGTCTCTCACACAGCTTAAACCAGCTTGATTACAGCAAAGAAGTTTAAAGCACACCATAGATGGATCAATCCACCTTGAAACTACATTTCGTACAGCGCTATGATTGGGAGAAGAGCACTTGTTCAAGATGGATTAGTCAGTGAATTTGGAGTGGTGCCTTAATCAAAGTTTGTAACTTCTGATCTGATGATATTGTTGTCTTTTTAAAGTTCAAAATCTTTTTTCACTATATTGTTTTGACATAATTTTGACAACTTTCTTGAATATTGCTAGTACGTTGCCTTCCCCTGCTGCTGCTGCTTGACTCGGTTGCGAGCAGATCTCAGAAAATATCTCTTCGGATGAGTCATAAATGTCTCGTCCCTCCAGATTGGTGATCAAATATGTTTGTTAATGCAGTCATTAGTATGCTTCTGAAGATGCTACTTATGCAACACTCTTGTCAGCACATCAATAGTCATGCAATCTGATTTTTGAATACATTTCTCTTAACCATTTGCATTTTGCTCCCCGCAGATTTCATCCCGACTTAAAGCTGTCGGAAGCACAGGTTCTGACGCTGCGTGCGGTGCATCTTCCCGCCGCGCTGCAGGACTGCATCCGGGCCATCGCCACGGCGGCAGGACACAGCTCGGTGACCTCTGCCCTCTCCAGGCTCAGCCTCTATTTACTGATCGACAGACTGGCCTTCCCTCACATCCCCACCCACAGCTGCAGAGACACCCTCTCCTCCCTCAGTTGGCAGGCAGCATTGACCAGGTACAGATTCATGTACACATGATTGTAATCAAGTGAGTAGGAATGTCTTGTTAAGGTTTATGAATTAAGCAAATTACAGAAGGATTTAATGACACTCCGATACAGTAATCCATTAGTATTAACGCTGCTGTCAAACAAAACGGTACTCGCTGTGAACCAAATGGCTCAGTGAGCACAATATGGCTTTGTCTTTTTGTCATAGTTTGAAGAATTCAGATGAATTGATAGTGTTGAATGCCTTTTCTGCCCTCCCTCAGGAAGTATGATGGACTTCTGATATCTTTGACAAAAAGAGTTTGTTTTGTTTTTCCGCTTGGCATCAATCGTCCTTATTAAAGTTTTTATTTGCTCGAAGGGCAATCATTTTTTAAATTCTTATTCTTATTCTTGGTTATTATCTTTAAAAATGTCTTTGCTTCCACTAACTAATCTTAAAGCCAAAGCTTGGCCTTTAAACATTTAAATGATTCAAATGTGATGCTTCAGTCATAATGAAGAAAGAAAGAGCAAACCTCCACCAAAGTACATTCGAGCATGTCACGTATGTCAGTTGATTCAATCAGTGTATCACCACCTGTCTTCTACCACAGCGGCATGTGTCTAATAACTTTCATTGGTTTGTGCATTGATATTTCTGCTGTACAGTCATCTTTGTGCTCACTAGAAAAATAATGAGTATTGAGCACTTTCTTTTAAAGCACGTTTTCTTCCTCCTCTTCGGTCTCTGTCTCTTCCTCCCTGCAGGTTTCTCCAGGTGTGTCCAGCCTCTGTGGAGGACGAGAGGTTGCTAGTGGGCATTGTTGCATTTTTGAATGCCTACTTCAAACAGATACACACCGAGTCCGCATCTGACCCCGAGGACAAGGACCTGCGCTGGATACTGGAGCTCCTTCTCAACCAGGTACAAATAATTTACACTTTCTTGACAAGCACTGGAGTAAAATTTCACTACAGTAGTTCTTTAAGGGTTTGGCTTAAAGGGATAGTTGAGAATTTCTGAACAGAAATCGTTTTAAGTTACAGCGTGGACCACTGTGTACTCTACTGCAGCTTGCTTTTTGGTGAGTGTATGCGCTTGTAAAATACGCGTGTGTGCACCTCTGTTAGCTGGTAATCTGGTTAGGGTCTCCCCTCTCCAACACAGAGGGTTTTACACCTGTAATCAAAGCTTGAATAAATCACACACCGTCAGACAAGCCAAACATATTGCTCTCTCATAACCACAGAAAAATAGTCTCACAGCGTTCCACCTCAGACCTGCGGCACAGATTATTTCCTGAGCTCTCAACACAGAGTTGGAGTCATATTTTCGCCTGAGGAAAAGAATAACCACACTGTTTTAGTGGGGAGAGCTACTTTTAGGATTTAATCAGTCTCACCTTGGCTTTCTCATTAATGCGTGTGTAAACAATAAGCCCTCCCCTGGCAGCTAAAGCAGACTCAGATTGAATGCCTGGTAGGGGTGAGCAGCTCTGCTCTGCTCCGACTTTTCTGTAATAACTGAGCTGTTTCAGGAACATCTGTCGCTCTCTACACTCGCATAAACCATCTACTCCGTGTGTTCCGCTCAATAAGAAATTCTGCATGTTAGGCACTCCTAGATCTGAGGGGTTTTTTTAGGGAGGGATGGGCGGTGCTGAGAAGGAGGTGCTTGCAAATACACATGTCAGCTTCCTCTGCATCTTCCCTCCATGGGTCAGTTTAATTGAATTTAGAAAAGTGGGCAGATAAATCTTGGTTTACGGTTGATACTACTTAATCCACTTAAGTTAAAAGGGGCACCGTGTATTTTGGGGAATAGACTTTAATCAGAAGGTAAAGATCTTCACTGGCTGATTTTTTTTTTATGCCCAAACAAACTAAATAAGCAAACTCTCTTTGTTTTCATGACTGAATAAACTGAATAAACAAACTGACCTTAAAGGACAACACAATTTCAAACTGTTCTTTTTTATATATATATATTTGGCGGACCCTGCTCCCTTTCTAGCCTCAAACAGTGATCTGAGGACCTTATTTTCCTCTGAGAACAGCTTGTTTATTCAGTTATGGAAAAAATAAATATTTCTGAGTTTATATCATTAGCTCATTAACACTGTAAATATTAAAATACTGAGTTTGATTTTTTTCTCCCAAAACTATATAGTACCTCTTTTAATAATCCGTCCGAACAAGGGGATGTACTACTAAACCATGTGTATGGAGAGTACAAGAAGGTATAAAAAGAAGTCAAAGCTGGTGAAGAGACAAGCAAAGGTCCATTATCACATTAAAGGGGCTCTATGTAACAATTTGCAGCAATTTACTTGTATTAATCACTTTTTATTGGCCACGTGTGAGCGGATCATGGTGTGAAAAATTATCTTCCTCGTCTCTCTCAGTATCGGTCGCCTATACAAGCCTGTGGACGATTTGTGTATGTGGTGCTGGACTCAACATAAACTAACCACCGGCTCCCATGCACAAACGCGAAAGTTCCACAGAAGTTCCTTTTCAAATGGGATACATCCAAAATAACTACATAGAATTTTGAATCACATCATATCATCCAGGAGACAGAGTCCCTCCTTAATTTGCTGCTCGGTGTGGAGACCCAGACCTCAACTCAGAGCCCGGGGGAGTCGGAGGAACTGAAGAGCCACGTCAGCCAGAGACTCCAGAGAGAACTCACCAGCTTCTTCAACCTCTTGCTCCTGCGGCTGGCGCGCACCACGGACAGGTTGGATGATTTCACACAAAAACGCTGTAAAAAGACAGACGACAGGCACATCATTTTGAAAGATAATTTAATTTCCTGCATTATAATACTAGAATATGTAGGAATTTACTTATCAAACATACAGTGAAGAGAGTTTGACAGGAACAGAGCAGGAACAGCTCAGGGCCACAGAGGCACAGTTGACCTTCCAAGACCATGTTTCTGCTGGTGCTGTTCCACATTATTTCTGTGGATCTAGATCTATGACTTCTTCATTAAAAATGAATTAAAGAACTGCAGTTCTTACTCTGTTAGCGTATGGGAAAGTGAGTACATGCTAATATAATTCCATTCAGACTTCCTGTAGGGTTAGAAAATTGATTAAGGTCATCAGGAGGAAAAAAGATACTGTGTGTTTTTCCCCTTCTATAAGAAATGTGTAGCTCATTTTTGAAGGAAATCCTGCTAGCTGAGTCATTTAGAACATGAAAATGAATAGAAAACACCACAAGGTGATGATAAAGAATTGATATGCTAATTATCAACATGTTTTTTTTTTGTTTTTCCCTTTCTTTTCTGCCCTCCTGTCTGTCTGGTTCCTCACTCTTTCTCACTCTGTCCTTCCCTGTCTGTCCAGGCTATGTCTGGCATTAGCAGGCCCCTTCAAGAGCCAGCTGGCAGTCCGCTTGCTTCAGAGCCTGCGGGTGTCTGACGCCCCCGCGTTTCTATGGCCTTCCCAGCCTGGAGAGGACACTGCAGGGCATGGTCAGCCTGACTGCCCAGCCTGGCTGGAGCTCCCACTGCCCTGACCTGGAGCCAGCCCCTCTCTGCTCCAAGTATCTCAGCGGGCTATTAGAGGTGTGTGTGTGTGTGTGTGTGGCATGTGTGTGAAGTTCTGTGTGCATATGTTCATGTGTTGCATGAGCATACGCGTGACTCAGAACCGATACTGCCGACAGAAATGAATAAAAGGAAAAGCACAGTGCTTTCTGAGGAATTAATTAAAATTAGGCAGAATATGGTTACGGGACATGAATTGCAATAGGTAAAAAAAAAATCTCATTGATTAGATATGCCACACTGTGAAGATGCTGATGAGATTAATCAACCTTGCCTATTCCATCTGTTCAGTTGTTCAACAGTCCATAAAACAATAGCGTTAACACAGTGTGGACCAGCTTGTGCAGAAGTCCTCAGCACAGAGGTGTCCAAACTTTTATTTTTGATTGGGGATGAATGACCCCTGTGGAATACACTATCCTGTTTACACAAGAATCGAATATTCTTCTTCATTTAGTTTGGTTTAATGTGGACATGAATTAAGATTAGATGAGGACTGAAGGTTAATTCCTTTTTCATTCAAGATCTCTAGTGGCTGCTTCCGTCCGTCTCGCTGATTCCCGTCCAAGTCTTTCACCCCCGTCTCCTCAACCCCTCTGACCCACCTCTCACCTGATACTCCTGGCACTGTAGGGCCCTAAAGCTCAGCAGGCCTTGGGCTGCTCTCTCTTCACCTGCTCTTCAGTGCAGTCCCACATCCTGATGGCACATCAAAGCAAAATAATTAGTCTCAGCTGTATTTAGCTTCAGAAGCAGTGAGTTGCATGACAAGCATACAGTAATCACCATCTCAGAAGCAAGCAGTCTTTGTTCAGTTTTCTTTGGCTTTGGTGTTAAAATAACAACAAACAGAAACCTGCAGAAACATGTGACAGCGCCACTTACTTAAAGTAGTATGAAGCTCTGGAGAAGAAAGGTTAAAACTTTTAAAAACTGAACATTTTTAATATTTACAATATTAGTGAGGTAATAATAGAAACTCAGAAATAATTATTTTTTCCGTAACTGAATAAACAAGCTGTTTCCGGAGGAAAAAAAGGTCCCCAGAACACTGTTTGAAGCTAGAAAGGTGGCAGGGTCCGCCACATATAAACAAAGTAAAACAGTATGAAATTGTGTTGTCTTTTAAGTTCAGATCAAAACAAAGATATTTTGTGTATTTAGTTAGTTTAAGCATGACAAAATCAGTCAATTCAAATCAAGACCTTTCTCCTCTGATTACATTTCTTTCTTTTAATACCATGCGGTGTCGGCTGTGTCTTTGCAGGATGAGAAACTCTGGATTGGAAACGCTGCAGTGCCCTTTAATTCCAAATGTAATCTGTGTCCTCTACACAGGTGATCTCCTCATTTTATGTCGAGTGGGGAGGCAACTCTTTGTCTTTCATGGGGAAAGGTGTGACCAAGAATGCTGTCATCTCTCTGCTTCACCTGTCCCACGAGATGATGGCAGAGAACAAGGACGAGGCAAGTGTCAACTGTGCTTATGCCGCTGTGAGGATGCTGCGGTGAGATATTTTGGAATGCAACCAAAAGAATGTTTTTCTTCCCATTTTGTCTGCATCAGGACTTCATCTCCCAGTGGTCTTTGGGGAATGAGGCAGCTGCAGAGGAGGCTAGCACCTCTCAGCTTGGTTTAGCCTGGCTCATCCCACTTTGGGTCGACAGAGATCAAGAGGTACGGCTGCTGAACTCATTCTAATTTAAACACACTGTATAGTTTAGATATGTTGGAATGTATATGAGACTCCAGGCTTCAATATTTAGCTGTTTACTGTTCATTCTTCAGCTTATACTTTATAAACTCCTGTCATAAAATGACGTTTCTGGAAGCTCGACTTTTGGGACAAAATGACAAAATGAAGAGTTGCGCAACAACTCGCAGACAAAAAGAAGCACATGACAGCCAGTCGCACCAAATTCTGTCTGTCTCCAAAAATAAGCTCCCATACATATCAGTCTATGAGTCTCCCTTGATAAGGTAGATTGTTTTCACAATCATCCATGTAAATGCTACTCAGCACAGCCGAATTCCCATTAAGCACATTCTAAACATTAGCAGCAGCATCACAGTTTTTGGAGATTCCGTAGTCTGCGGATATTTAAACCCCTGCAACACCTTTCCTTTTCCCAAATCTGTGTCTCCCCTCTCATGTCAGGTGAGGTGTGCCAGTTTGGGCTTAGGCGCAGCTCTGTCCTCGGTGCCCAGCGGGTGCCAGGCTCTGTGCGGCAGCTGTCAGAACATCAGCGGCGGGCTGTGGGGCACGTTGCTCAACATCCTCCTGGATCAGCAGGAAAGCAGCATGGTCCGCAGAGAGGTACGATGTTCGAACTGCAACTCTGCTCTATTGTCTGCAACCACCCAGAAATGTTCTGTCTGTATTGCTACGCTGGAAATGAATGACATCCTCTGAGGAGTCCTGTGTCAAAATATATGTTGTTTTGTTCTGAAGTTGTAAGCAAAAGGTGTTTTTTTATTTTTATTTCGTCTATTGTCAGTAAATGTGGCTGGACTTTATTGTATTACCAGCCAAAGACAGGCAGATGGCGCTGTTGCTGATGCAGTCTAACTTGACCCGGCACGTCTCCTTTTTTGGTTTGTGTGTCCAGGCTGCATTTATCCTGCAGAACTTGCTGGTGATGCCCATGCCTGCCAACGCAGAGGAGGCCAAGGACTCCCACTGGCAGGTCAGCAGCTCTGCCAGCCAGTTAAAATGCTTTTATAGACCATGAACTGTTTTCTCTCTCTCTCTCTCTCTCTCTCTCTCTCTCTCTCTCTCTCTCTTTTAGTTTCTCTTTGTTTCCATCCCCTCTCCATTCCTCCCTCACATCCCTCAGCTCTCTCCTCTCCCCTCTCGTTCAGCCCTGCAGGGTTCAGGCCATGGGTGTAGCTAGAATTCAAGCTCTGCTGGGGCGCACGCCTCCAGCACTCGCATCCAAAAATAATTACGTTTTACGTCTCTGTCAAAACACCAACAGCATCTTAATTTGGGGTGTCATGACTCGTGAAGGGAGCTGTATGTCAGAGGTGAAAAAGATAGATATAATTTATTCTTATCTTTTTAAAGCACGGCTTGCTGCTTGTTAAATCTGATCTAGTTGTAATTGCCAGGAAAAAAGTTTATGAGCCTGTCACAAATGTTAATATAAAACGGATAGACAGGCATGTCATGAACTACTCTTGTTGGACCATAAATTGTCACAGAAATGATTGATTTTAACATAATTATTGTCATTTGAAAACGATTGTATGCCGCTGATATAATAACACCCTTTCAAAGAAGACGTTTAATTATTAAGAAAGTTAATAAAATAAACCACATAACCAAAACAGTAAATAAAACAGACTCTTAATATCAATATTCAGTGCCATGGGGGGAAATTGCAACAACATTGAGGGAATAAAATTTCAGGTTTTTATGAAAAGATAAATATGATAAGCACAACAAGATCTACGTTTATTTACTCCTGGAGGAGGCGGGGCTATGTGGGCACCACAGTATCAGTACTGCAAAAAATGAGTGTTGAAATTGTTTTATATTTATCAACATTTGATTTTTTTTCACAACACTAGATGTGATGTGACTAAATTTGGTAAAGTAGATATCATTTTAATATTAAAGCAGCATTATGTAGAAAAAGGAATTTTGTGCGTTTTCAGTAGAAGTCAAATAATAATTTTGTGTGCACTCATCTCTTCATCTTTCCCCTAATTAACTCTCTCTCTTCTTCCAGCACCCATGTGTCCACGACGAGTTGTCTGGTGTGTCTTTGGTGGGCCTCCCAGCACTCCAGGCTCTGCTCTACCACTGTCAGTACTTCCAGCATGTGGCTCTCTCGGCCTCCAGCTGTTACCAAGGCAGGTACACGTTCCACCTGCAACCTCGTGCTGACGCCACCAGCGCACCTCAGGAGAGCAATTCACTGGGTAGGTTTCATTTTCGTGTGAGTCTGAAGTGATTCTTGCGCTCTAGTCAGTGGTTTTCCAGTCCAAGTTTATGTTATTAAGTGTATGCGCTTGGCTAGATTCGGAGAACTCTCTGTGGTTTTGGAGGAGCGACCCGCCGGCACCCACTGTCAACTCCAGCAGACCTTCCAGCTCCCTCTCCACGTCCAGCACCGTGGTCAGCAATGCTCCTGCACCCTCAGACATGCAAACGCGAACAAGTTGGAAATACATTTTCATACATTATCGCATCTTCATGTTGTCCATTACAGATAAGAGGCTCAGGATTGCACACCCCGAAGGGTCCCTCACCAGTGAACATCACAGAAGATACCCCTGCCAGCAGACTGATGGCTCAAGGTACTGCAGAGAGAAATAGAGTGTCCGTGTGTGCACACGTGCATTCAGAGTAATAGCAACACTTCTTCATACCATATAAACCTTCACATTATTTTCCTTCAGAACCTCATTGCGGTGAGTGATGGTTATAAACTAAAATCATTCCCCACATTTGTGTATTTATATTTCTATCTTGCATGCACGGTTTAATAAGTACAACTTTGTTCTCTGGTTTTTAACCTCAGTTTGATGTTTTCAATCATGCAGTCACAGCATTTCTAGTCTCAGACAGACGTGATTCAAACAGCGCGTGAGCCATTGGGGAGGCGTCTCTATTAGCCGTCTATTGATGTGTCTCACAGGCCAGAGCGACACAGACACCAGCGACTCAGTTGCCTCCCAAGACTCCCGACAGGGCGAGCCCTCGGCAGCGGAGCCCGTTGTCATGGTAACTCCCGACCTCATGGCGGCCCACTGCGGCCTGCTGACCAACCTGCTGGCCATCCTGCCAGATTTCACCCTCACCGCCCTCCGCCACAACCAGCTCCTCCAAGGACTGGCCGGGTAAGAGGTCACCTGCTGTTTGATCACACTAGGGCTGGGCAATATAAAGATATTGTATCGTTATCATGATATGAGACTACATATCGTCTTAGATTTTGGATATCGTTAAATCGTGATATAGCATAAATAAAGTGTTTATTCCTGTCGTTCTTGTCGCAACAGAGAGGGAATTTCAGTCTCCCAGCTGTTGCATTAATTAAGTCGCCCAGCCCTAGATCACACCCTCCAACTCGAATGTGTTAATTAAGATTAAACTCAGAATAAGAGAGAAAGGTTTGTTGCCGCTTTTTAAAACCAGGAAAAGACACTAATGCCACATCACAACAGTTTAATAAATCTAAGATGATATATATGTAGTCTCATAACACAGTAACAATATCATTTTGATATATTGCCCAGCTACAGAACACACAGTAGACGGTGTTAACACCATAAATTCCTTAATTTTTAAATTAAGTCTGGTGCTGGATATTTTTTGTTTGTAGTTGAATAAAGGAAGAGTTGACTGATGGAAAAGTAATTCTTTATTTTGATGACTGATTTATTGCTTTAGGTGTCAGTAAAAGTATGAGACATTATTCTGGTTGCAGGGAGGTTTTGCTGTGTAAATAAAAGTCATAAAATTAACATATTTTTTTCATTTTTTTTATCATGATTAAAGATTATCTAAATAAACATGCTTATTTTTTATTCAGTAAGGAATTAATGTTAATTGTAGCCCTAATCCCCTCTGGCTTGTTTCTTTGCAAAAACACACATTTCTCATCATCTTTCTCTTCTTCCTCCTCAGTCTGGTGAATGTCGGGCCCATCGAGAAATGTCTGACTGAGCTGAAGACACCCAGCGTCCTACCAGGGGAGAGGGAAGACATCAAGGGCCAGGTGAGGAACACTGTGATCGACAGTTCTGAAGAGTTTTTCAACTTTTTCCTGGTTATTATGACTTACCACACGCACAAAAAAAACGTGGGCTGGTGGAGCACAGTGCCAGCTTCAGTGCAGCGCTAGGTTGTCTGAGGGCTCCTCCAGATTTTTCGGTGTGGGTGGAATACTCAACAAGCTTCAACTCAAAGCACACCATTGTTTTTGCAGCTCAGGAAATTGGCCTTTTTTAAAAAATAATAACTTTTTGATATACATCCGTTTATGTCTTTTCCTCTAACCTTACCTGCTCAATGAACTTGTGCAATCTGTTTGCATGTGTGTGTGCTGTATCTGTCTTTCTGTGTGCATGTGCGTGCACGGCTCTAGTTCGTCATCCTTCTTCAGTTCCTGTCCAGCTTCTGCAAACTGCTGCAGTCCTGTGTCACGGTGAGCCATGAGCTGATTGGCCAGATGGACTTCCTGAAACAGCTGTTGACTTCTCTGGTGGTGGTGCTCACGCTGGATACCAAAGGATTAGGTCAGAACCTTATGTTAAATTCAAATAGAAGTCATTTTTAGCAAATAAAGTTGGTTATAATTGTCCAAAGAAGATTTCAGAATGTTTTCCATATTCCATATATACTATCACGCATGTCAGCCACCAACAACGCTCCAAATGCAGGTCCTGTTCCCACATTTAATCCTGCCGTGTGTGCTACAGCGTGATCTGTGTGTGGCTTTGTGGCTGTCTCGTGTCATGAAATTTGTGACTCACTCTTTCCCCCCTCAGATGCAGGTACCCGGGACGCGGTTTGTGTGTGCTGGGCAGACGTGTTTATGCTCCTGGCTACTCTGGTGAGGAGGGACAGCTCAGCGGCGTACCCATCTGTCTCTGCTGCGCTGGGGAGACGCTGGCGGACATTTGCAGGTACACAGATACTCTGTTCTCTCTGTGTGTGTGTGTGTGTGTGTGTGTATGTTTGTGTGTGTGTGTGTGTGTGTGATAAAGTGAGTAAAAGTGATTATTAATTGTTAGTGAATTAATTGTTCTGGTTGAGGCCGCAGAATACCTTCTGTAATCATCTATTATGGATCTTTTCTCACATTTTATAATAGATAATTGTCTTCTTCGGGAACATTTAGTGTCCCATTTTAAATGGTCCCCTGAAAGGGTGGTTTAAAAAGAGTCAAGTACTTGAAACATGATGAAATTTGGATGCTTCCGACGGCTGCCATTGGCCTGCAGGCCTCACTTCTAGAACCCCGCGCTAAGTAACCAGGATTAGTGTTTTAGGTGCAATAGTGCAGCTTTAATTCTGGTTCAAAGAAAGAAATTCTATCGCATTAACATGTTCATTGTATCATTACCGAGTGCATTACGCTCCCTGAACAGATGCTGGGATAGGATAATTGCATCCTGTCCTTACACTACCTCTGCTCCTCCTACTCATCTTCCTTTGTGATTAATGGCACAGCAGGGAAATCTGATGAGTCCAGTAAAAGATGAATGCTGAGCGTTTGTGCGTGTATTTATGTATGTGTGTGTATGTTTACGGTATCGAGGTGTCTGCATATACATTTAAATGATAAGTATGTCCTCCACCGGTGCATACTTCCTCAGTCATGGACAAATATCTCGCTGTCAAAGATTTGCCTTTTTGTCTCGCCATGATTCAGAGCTTATTGCTGCATCATTTGTTAAAAGAGAGCTGCTCTAACTCTCCTTATTTTCCCTCTTTGTCTGCAGGGACATTATCAGTGTGTGTGAATGAGAAGTTTGCAGACCCTCATCTTCACACCGTGGCTCTGCAGTTTCTCCGTACAGTTTTCACAGAGGAGACAAAGAGTCAGGGTGTAGAGGTCACCACCTCACACCTTGCACATGCTTCTGCTTTGTCTGACATCGTGAACGGTCCCTCAGCCAGCCAGCTGTGTGAGCTGTTACTGCAGGTACGTGGAGGTTGTAGTCGGTATAGATCAAGGGTGCCCAGACTTTTTCCTTTGGAGGGCCAAAACTGGAGCTTAACGGCAGGGTCTGGGCCAAAAGCAAACATCTATTGTAGCATTTTTACGATGCAACATGGTACCAGAATCCCAGCTGAGTTCAAAGTGCCACTCTGCCTGCCGATTGTGAAAATGAAAAATTAATTGGGGAATCTTCATATTTCAATGTGTAATATGTAAGAATTGGTCACGTATTTAATTCTTACTCAAACCAGTAGGGGGCAGCATATCACCAGAGCAACTGCTTACTGCTCCTAACTGTAGCTGAATATTAGCTAGTGCAGCTAGCGGCCCACACTGGGAGCTCGGGGACCAGCGTTAGTGTTTACACTGCTAGCACAGGAGCTTTGGGCAGGGGAGGGACAGAGCTACCTTACTAGCATGCTAACTTCAGTAGATATCTCTGCAAAACAATATATATATATACTTCAAAACTGTTTTTTTTCCTTCCAATTCTGTGATCATTTTGGTAATTGTTTAACCAATACATATAAGTTATGATACAAGTCTTTCATAATGTGTTTCCATTGTGATTTCTGATGACAGAGTTTTGAGACGAGGACCCTTCAGGACCCTTTAAAGAAGCTGACAGCCAGAGCTCTGATGACACTGCTAGCCTGCAGCCCCACAGCTCAGAACCATGCAGCCAAAGGTAAATCCCCACACCTCAGGCTGGAGTCAGAGTCAGTCACTTTTTAGGAAACCCTTTGAAATATAAAAAAAAAAATCCCTAGCTTGTTGTCTGGTGGTTCCCCACATGGGACGACTTCTACACATTAACCTAGAAATGTTAAACCTCAATCTTGACTGGAAAGGTCAAGAGAAGCTCATGCTCGATTTGTGACACATTTATGGTGAATATCTTTTAATAACTCATCATTTAATGTGAAGTTAACGATTTGATTTCCCGTTCTGAACTCTGTTTATTTCCAGCTGGTCTGATTGACAGCTGTGTAGAGCAACTGAAGCAAACTCACTCCCAGCTCCACCTGGAGTCGGTCCGACCCGGCAAGGCTTCCCACCGCAAAAAGGTGAGCAGAGACCGGCTGGAAATTTCCAGTCTTGGCGTTTACTGTGCCACTCGTGTTTTTTCCATTGAATAAAATAACAGTCTGAATCCAGTTTTTGGATAAATATTATGAATATCGGCGCAGAGTTTTCAACTTGAACATTTCAACATTTTGGTCTTTGTTTTTGTCTTTCTATATAACCAGGAAGAAGGCTATTTAAAGGAAGTCAAGCTGAATGTGGAGATCCTGCGGAGTGCTCTTTACCGCAACGATGAATGCAAAGTGAGCCTCTGCGTCTGCCTTTTAATTCCCCACTGCTAATTGGTTTTTAATGGAACCTCGGTGTACCGATGCTGTGCCTGTAAATGAGATTCAGCTAAATGCGTACGGTCCTGCTAACATCCCAGCAAGTTTAGCTTCGTACACACTGTAATGGCATAACTTATAGAGTACATTTGCTGGTTTTCATTTTCTAAGTGGCCTTTCTGTCACTGGTGGTTACCTTGGACTAAATAGGCAGGGAGGCTGTGCTGCAGTGTTTACTCTCCTCCCTGCGCCTCTCCTGCACGTTTAGGAAAAAAAACTGAGGCATTCTGTGTTGATTACCGCCATCTGTGTTGGTGCTATTGTGTGAATCATGTACATGCCTGTATGTGGGCCTTTTCTTATGCAAGTGCATGTGTGTGTGTTTGTGTATGTGTAGGTGGTGGCCACAGATGCTCGCCTAACACAGTCACTCTATGCTCTTTGGCCTTGGCTCCTATTGGACGACCCCACCATGGAGGCGGCGCTGGAGCTTCTGTGCGTTTATACGGCCAACTGCACCACAGGTCTGTTTGTGTGTACGCGCCCGTCCGTGTGTCTTATGTGTTTGTGCAGGCACTGTGCCTGGCCCGTGCCTGCCCATCGCCTCTGTCTGCGGTTAGCAATCTGACTGAGTCACACACACTTCGCACTGAGGGGCCCATTGTCTTCTCCAGTGACCACTGAACAACATTGTGTCTCACTGTATAAGAGCAACGCCTGCTCGCCTGCCAGCCACAATGGGCACAGTGTCAGGACGCAGGGATCAGGCTGCATGGCTGCCCCGCTGTATGTATGGCAACTGGTTTCAGACCGGGAGGAGACGATGTGGGGAAGGACAGAGCATCTCTCTGTGTTAGTATTCCGTCATGCAAATGTAAGAATCGCGTATGTGGGAATCATAACAGCATAAGCGTTTCAAGTAGTGGAAAGGAAAGATTCACGGGGCGGAAACAGTGGGGAAATTTTACTTTGATAAACGGCTCGTGGTTCCTTTGATGTGTTTGCGTGTGTGTGTGCATGCACGTGTAGTTGTGCAATAGAAATCAGTTTCATCAGTGAAGGAGAGGAAGTTTCATGTGCAACACTTATGAGCCTTTCTGTGTGTCTGTCTGTTTGATTGGCACCTGTTCCTCAGTGGGTGCGCGTGCTCTGATCTAAACTCACTCGCTTTAGACCCCTCATATGCTCAAGCTGTGAAGCACCAGAAATCAGTGAAGTCGGGCACAGTATTTCCCTAAAGGTTAAACCGAACAGCAGGTTGTGTTCAGGCTGCATGCAGCCAGGCTTAGTATTACACCATCCACCCTCAGGCTACCATTTTGCCTCCTGAGACTGCTACATTTCTCCTGAATGTTTCATCTCCAGTCTTCCTCCTTCATCCAAGGCTTTGTTTGCACTGCTAGTTCAAGTCAGATTGCTGTATTCATCTGTGCGCCACACAGATTTCCACAGATATTTTTTCTAGCAGCGCCTGAAACTTGCCTCTGCAGACAGATAGAAAGTAAAAAAAAAAAAACACCCCCCCCCCACATTTCTATGGAATGATCAATCCTTTATGGAAAAAAAAAATATTGAGATTAGTAGCAGCAGTTGGAACGCCCGACTCACACCAGTGAAGTAGATCCATTATAAAGCAGAGCTCCCTTGTCAATTCTGTGATAGAGCAGCTCTCTTGACAGGTATTGAGATCACCTCAGGCTAACATCAGCATACGCCTGTTGCTGTATGTTACCATCCCCGGATTAGTATAACCAACAAGCTGTCATGTTCTCCAATAAGTAACATCAATCACTGTCAGACTATGTCTCGTCAGTGCTTTCCGCTTTAAGCTTGTTAATTTCTGTATTTTGTGTGTAATCTGGAGCTGCAGCAATTAGTCATGTCAGTTATGCTGATGTGAATGTGGCGCAAAACGAGAGAGGAGTTTGTATGTTATCTATTTGTGTTTACATTTCTGTAAGGCCTTGTAGTAGAATAAATTGTAGCCATAGCCCGAGGCTGAATCATTTTCCTCCCTCACAGAGTCAGAGCATGGTGCTTTTCATCATCAGTCAGAGAGCTTTCATGGTGAATAAAGATTAAAAGCCAGATAAAATAGATTTAAAAAAAGAAAAAAAAACTTTCAGGGATGTCTTGAATTCTACATGTGCGTCCTAGTTCTTTCAGAACTCTGTATTCATTGTGAACACTGTTTTTAAAGATGACAAATGTCTTCACTCAGTGTCTTCACAGGTTGTGCATGCAGCCGTGCACAGATGTTTTGGTATAGTGTGCAGACAGCCGCGCAGTCAGACAAGTCAGTCTTTATTTTTGCGACTACTGGTTGCCGCCGGCTGGACAGCTAGCTGGATTAGAGATAAACAGAAAAAAGCAACCAGTGCCAAGAAGAAGAAGAAGAAGAGCATTTTGCTGACTGTTACTGCGTTTGTATTGGACTTTTCCAAGTGATAAAAGTGGCTACCATAGCTGCTAGCAGTGCGCTAAACCACAGTCCAATACAGAGCTTTTATAAGAACGTGGGCGTAGGGAGGATTTAAAATGTGGGTGGGACATCGAGGTTTTTGGAGTTCTCCACAAGAAAAACGGAGGAGATGTAATTTCCTGTATTGGTGGGTCGAGGTTTTTTATCAGGATAAACTAGCATGAGCAAAATTATTGGGACATTTGTAATTTCTTCCAGACACATATTTGAAGATATTAAAAAGCTAAAAGTGTAGAAATGTATTAGATGACTAATTTATAATAGCTTTGTGGCACAGACCCTTGATATAGACTGTTTTGTGGCTAAAAATCTATTTTCTATCATTTTCCTCTATCCTGTCGTGTTTCCCTTCTTTCTACCTCATCTTATACTATCTGTGTTCAAGGCCTTTTGTGGTGACAGTGTTTGACCCACCTTAACTCCGCTGCCTGGCATTCAGGGATCAATGACACATGAGTGACACATGGGCGACACTAGTGATATTAAAAAGTGGTCGGGACCTGTCCCACCCTAGTGTAACGGCTCTGACACCCGTGTATAAGAATGTTATGTTGACACTTAAATAGATTGAAGTCCCTTTTTTTGGTCGTTGATAATTGCAACCACAGGCTTCGCATACTTGTTTTTCAGGGAGAAACATTTGACTGATACAAACATTAAAATGGTATATTATGAGGTAGGAAGTCAATACTAGCTGCTCACACAATATGGAAGCATGTCAATCAGCGCTACCCTTGATTGGCTGCCTCAGGGACGGGGGAGCAAGCTTGTGGGCTCTCCATCAGTCATTGATTATTGCGTTTACCATTAAAGACACAGGGTTAAGGCTGGAATGGATGTTCAAAATAGACCTTGATTTTTAGTGCTTTAATTACTGTACTCCTGTACACACATCTCACAGTGTGTGTCGTGCGTCGGTGCTTAATTGACTCGCGCACAGCTGCAATATTTGTGAAACCTGTCTTGAATTTTTGATCAGATCAGGTTCATCTAAAAACTACCTGTGGTTGTTTTGTTTTTTTTCCTCTTTCAGCATGTAGTTCTCTTTGTGGCGGAGGCCTCGCTGTTGCACCAGGATCTAAGTGCGGCGTTAGCAGCTCCCTGATGCACTCTATCATGAAGCTGGCCTCAGGGGTTGCCCCAGACAACAGCCCCGTCCAGAAGCTCGCCTTCTCTCTCCTGGCTAACCTCGCCACGTCCCGCGAGTGCAGAGGCCTCCTGCAAAAGGTACAAGCCTGATACACAATGTGGACAACAAACACTTGAAGACATTAATAGAGATAGATAGATATGAAGTATTTTATTTTGAATCATGTTTTTCCCTGATTAAGAATGTTTTAAAATAAACAGATGAGCCAGTTCGACACTTCTCTTGAGTTTATTTTAATTGGCTGTGAAAAACAAATTTACAAGTTAAATAGATGTAACCTTGTAAGATATGCAGTGTTACAGTTTGAAAAAAAAAAATCATAGCACTGGCTATAAATGACATGCTCCTCTCGCACTTAACATGTCCAAACTCTCACCCTCACACTTACACCACGCTGCTAAACTGGGGAGCAGCTCTTAACGATCTCTTCACATGACTGTAAAAAGTTTTTGGAGTAAAACTCTCTCGTCTGCTTCCTTCTCAGAATAATTTCCTGCAAGCCTTCCCGTCAGTGCCGATGCCCAAAGCGGGTGGCGTTAAGGCCACGTCTGCAGGTAGCGGCGGCGGGAGTCTTCTGGGCCTGTGGCTGAGGCTGCTGGTCAATCTGTCGTTCGCGGAGGACGGCCAGCAGAGTATCCTTAGGGTGGCCGGAGCTCTGGAGCTGCTGGCAGACTTGGCACAGCACCGGCGGCACGCTCTGCTCACCCTCCACAACCTCTGCTTCTGCCCTGCCAACAAGCCGCACGTCATCGCCAACGGTATGAAAGGAAAAACCGGAGAAGTTAAAGGTGCACTCTGCAACTTTATGACTACAGGTTATATAGTCCTGTATTCTTGAACTGTGGGAGTTCTATGATCTTCTTGTTCTCACTCCACCATAACTCAAAATACCAGCTTGTTTTGCTCACCCTCAAATCACCTAAATATGAAACAGTATATAGAAATATAGAAACAGAAAGCGTTTGATATTAAAGGAATAGTTCGACATTTTGTGAAATGCATTTGCGTTCTTGCTGTCAGTTCTAAAAGAAGAATATGGAGCTGGGGCCAGGAGGTCATCAGTTAGCTTAGCATAAAGATTTGAAGCAGGGAGAGAGGCAGGCTAGCTGTTTCTCCTTGCTTCTAGTCCCTATGCTAAGCTAACAGGTCAACCTCTTTCTTCAGCTGCACACTTAACGCCCAGATGTGAGAGTGGTATCAGTCTTCCTGTTTAACAACTGTGTGCGCCAGTAAATAAGAGTACTTTCTTAAAATGTTGAACTGTTCCTTTAACTTAAAGGGTTGCCAGTACTGCCTGACCGGCAGAAAATCCTTCCATATTAGACTGTAGCCTTTCCTGGCTTACAAACTCAGACAAGCCGGCTGTACTCTGTCTGTGTCTGCTGAGCATGAAACAGCAGAGGGAGGCCAGTCAAAATAAAATGGCTGGTGAACAAAGTCATCTGGGAAGCTTGGAGTCGCAGGAGCTCTGAACTTGAGACAAACAAGGAGTGAAAAAAAAACACATGCAATGGGATGCCCATGTTGTTCTGGTTCTGCTAAAGATAATGTGCAAATGTTTGCTCACACAATAAAACCCTTTCATGATAGAAAGGCTGCGTACTGCTTAAAGGTACAATATGTAGGAATTGGTCACCTGCAGAATTCATTCACGGGGGCAGCAAATCACAAGAGCAACCCCTAACTGTAGCTGCCGTTAGCTAGTAAGCTCAGTTAGCCGTGCATCTAGTGGTCCAGACCAGGGAGTGGCTGGGGCTAGCTGGTTAGCATGCTAACTTCAGTAGATAACTCTGCAACACAATATATTTACCTCGTAATTTCATAAGTGATATTTCTTCCAATTCTGTTGAAAGTTTTAAATATTTATTTTCATGTGTTCAACGATTATTATTATATTTTTTTTCATATTTCACCTTTAAGTTTAGTCTCTGCTATGCTTTAGAGAAAGTTAAATCTGAAATTTAGTAAGGGAGTAAGAATGCAGCACGTGTACAGAGAGTAATAGCTCTGAGACGTGCAGATGATGAAAGGAGAGGAAGTCACCGACGACCCCTCAACCACCCAGGCGAGGCTGTAGGTGGGAGTCGTAGGACCAGGTGGGTGTAATCTCTCTGGTGACATTACCTTTGTTTCCTGTGGAAAGATCAAGTTTCCTGTGCGTTTTGCATGCAGTGCAATCTCAATCGGTGATTATCAAAAACATGATTGCATTGCCACCGTCTCAGGTCTGCGAGAATAGGTGAAAATGCAAAACAGATGTTGCTGTGAGATATGAGGCAATGACCCAGATATTTACAGTGTGGTAAAACATAGACCTGTTTTCGTGGGTTTAGTTCATCAGTTGTCTGCACCAGAAAATATCAGCGTGTTGTGTTATTCAGAGTTTTTTTTTTCTACGCTTATATATTTATCTGTGTTTCCATAACTAGAATCCTTCTTGTCATTTTGAATAAAAAAAATATCTGATTGCTTTTTTTTACAGTTTACGAACACCTATGATGATTATCTGCGTATCTTTCCCTCCAGGCAATGCCATGAAGGTGTTGCTATGCTGTCTGGACAGTAAAGACATGGAGACCCGCTGTATGGGAGCGTCTGCACTTTGGGCTTTGCTCCATAACAACCAAAGGGTACAAACACACACATGCACCCACGCATTAAAACTTTATTTCAGCGACAGTGAATTCACCAGCTAGTATTGGAGT
Source organism: Lagodon rhomboides (assembly GCA_039737535.1). Classification (NCBI taxonomy): domain Eukaryota; kingdom Metazoa; phylum Chordata; class Actinopteri; order Spariformes; family Sparidae; genus Lagodon; species Lagodon rhomboides. The sequence continues at coordinate 14,692,411 of CM077803.1, forward strand.
CCGTTGGTGATAAATGTCATATTAAATCCGAGGGTGTCTTCACTCTGTCTCGTATAAGTCTGTTTGAAAGCTTCATTGTCGTCTCACACACGGAGGAGACGATCAGCCTTTTTTATCTCCTAAATGAATTGGAAAAAAAAAAAGAAAACCCTCCTGGTCTCTTCCTAATCTGTCTTTCTCGTTTCCCCTCAAAGGCCAAGACTACTTTGAAGTGTCCCTCTGTTCGATTGAAAATTGAGGAGGCACATACCATCTCTAAGAAGGGTATGCATTTATTCACTTTGATGACGAGCGCGCATCAGCACCTGTCACGGCGCCGAACATCTGATCATCAGGTTTTTCACGTCCCGTTGTTTACGATCGTGCTTTTTTTTTCCCCTCCTTCATATAAACCACAGATGCGGAGAAGAAACAGGAGCCTACGAGCGCCTACCTGTTGAAGTGCCTCGAGAACCTCTCCCAGCTGCTAAAAACCTGATTGTATTTATTTTATTTTATTTGTTTTGTATCATGTTTTATACTTGAAGTTATTTTGATATTAAAGTGCCAAGTGGCAAATTCAGCTCGGTCTTTTGCGTTGTCTGACTTTACCCAAACTAAAACCAAACCAATTCCAATCGTGCTTTCCCTTTCTGTTTTCTTTTTTAAACAATGCTACTCTGGAGTGTGAACAGCTGTGGCTTTAAACCCTGCTATTGTGGTTGGGTTGTGAGAAACTGCTGTTCCACCCCATACCACCGTGGGTTACCTGGTTATAACCAACACAACTTGCTCACAGATACTGTAAACCTAGTGTTTACGGGAAACAAGAAGACTTGTTAACTGTATGCAAGAAACACCAGGACGGTCTATCTTCACCTTGTCGCATTTGCATGCTTTTCTGGGTATTCTGACACACGGTCCTCAGCTCATTGAAGCTGCCTTCCCAAGCACATACTTTCTCTTTTTACTTTAAATGTCATGCAGTGGGCTGTGACAGATGTATGAGCAAGAGGGTCGAAGTCTGTGAGGAGATAGACTGTCCCAATTGTGTGCATACGGCATGCAACGGTACGTACTAAAAGTAAAACGAAAGAGTGCAGTTTGGAACAGCTAACAAGTCTAGAGTCATGCTAGCAGCTACATGAGGCTTTAATTAAAGAAGCATCAGATACCCCCCCCCCCAGCATTTCCAAGTGTTATTATTGTTGCCTTCACTGTTGCAAAGACAACTGGATCTTTTACGTTTTCTCAGAGTCACAAATGACAACGCCTCAGGACAAAACATGAGTTTATCCAATCATTTTGTCTATAATAGAGATAGACAGCCAGATAATCTTTCTTTTCCTGGGTGAGCGAGTGCCCCGTGGCTGAAGAAATAGTGTAGCGATTGTAGTTATAGGGAGCAAATGCAAACTCTTATTATTCTGTATCCCTCCACTTCAGAATTGTACGCTGAAGCAGAACATTTGACTATTGCCAGTTTAAGCACTGAGCTACTTAAAGGGATAGTTCGGGTTGTACTGCAGTGAACGGGTTCCAGATGAAAAGCGAATTTTAGCCACCTAAACAAGGCCCACCTAAAAAAATCTATATCAGTCAAGTGTACATTCTATAGAGAAAATTCACGCCGCTTTACAACGCCGTCAGACCGCCCATTCTTTAGGCGCTACATTTTCTCAACTGTAGAACGTCCGTATCCCTACGCTTATGTGGCGAAATACAGTGCGATGCCCAGTTGTGCTAATGCGTAGGGATACGGAGGTTCTACGGTGACCCCGCTTCAAAAAACCAGAACTATCCTTTTAAATCGTATGGCTCACATCAGCACACTAATGTGCTCAACAAAAGCTAGCATGTTGTTACACAGCAGGTGTAATGTTATCCATGTTCAGCATCCTAGTTTAGCCAGAAGCTATCATGCTAACATGTGCTAATTAAAACTGGTGGACTCCAAAGGTGAGAGGGTGGTTTGATGCCCAAACATGCCTCTTGGATGCCACTATGGTCGATGAAACATGATAAAGTACCCTCTAGGGTGCCCTTTCAGTGCCTCTTTTGCATGTTGGTGCCCCACCAAATGCAGCTGGTGCCCTTTTCATTTTTTTCCGCCCTTGACCCTCAAACATCCTGAGTCCGCCACTGCTTATTAACCCCAAACCCCACATTTTGAACTAATAATGGTTCTAGAAAGATGAAAGGTCAGAGAATCAAAGCATCATTCGGGGAAGTTAGCGACAAATTTAATCAGACTCTGTAGTTGAGATATTGTACACCGACCTCATGGTGGCGCTAGAGAGAAAGTCAGGTGATCACAAAAGTCAGTAGGATTCATCCCGTGGGTAACATAAACATCTACACCATATCTTCATGGAAAGCATCCAAAAGTTTGTTATTTTCATCCTTTAATCTCAAATATGTGTTTTCAAATTCCCCCAAAAAGTCCTTTAAAGCTCTAACTGAAGTGTAAAAAATGTTGTGTACGAGATTAAAAACCATTTATGATCGCTGAGGGCAGCATCGGTGCAATTTGGAAAACTTCACTATGGCTCCCACCATGCAGCATCATGCCATAAGCTTGTCTCCCATTCCCAGCCCCGGTGATAAAGTGCCCCTCTGTGTGGAATGAGCTAACAGTGGGTTTACCATGAAGTGTGGCCCCAGTAGCTCAAGTGCGTCTGTAGCCAGAGAGCTAGCAGGAAGTGCAGCTCGGGTGCCTCTCCACTCGTCTCATCAATGCAGCTTTCATTCTCCCTCGGAGGGGCAAGATGGAAGCTGTACAAAAGGACCACTGGTACTTCGTGGTACTCATCTTTCTTCCTTTTCTTAAAGGTATGGACTTGAGACTTATTTCTAAAGTTTTTTTTAGAAGAGTTACTTGTCGTGAATGGAAGGATGTCAAATAACAATACTTACAAAGACTGTTCAAAGTTAAATCCTCTGTTGTCTGTATGTGTTTTTGCTTCAGCTTCGTCAGTTCATGATTTTAAAGTCAGTTCTCAGTTTTCTTCTCTTTTGGTTAAATCGGTTGATAATAAAATGGTAGAAAAACTTGTTGTTGCGAGTTTTGCGAGACATTATTATTCTAAACCTGCCAGAGCTCTCCCAGGGGCATCACCGGACTTGAAATCAGTTGTCATTCAGCTCAGATAAAAGGCTTTGAAAACTTGGAAGCTTGATCACCAACTATTGTCAGTTGCGTTTTTGTGTACTGGCTCAAATTAGCCTAATTACCATTACCCGAGGGATGGCCTCAAAGCTGTGAATAGCTGAGGTAATCTTCAAGTGGAGGAGATTAAGGGGGGAAAACATTGCCGTTTTCTGCCTCTTTGCAAAGGTGATAATGTGATTTCTCTGAATTTTATGATTCTATTAAAGTATGATCCGTTTTAATCCTACAAACAACTGGTTACTCTTGTGTCTAATTTGTCAGATTTTTTTTGATTTTTTATTTGATTTTTTTGGCAAAATTCTGATGAGAAAGTGCACTTTGTCCAGTCGCTGTCCCGCAGAAAGATGCTGTCACGGCCCGTCTGGAGGAAGGGATGGTTCTGGAATGTTTGTGCCCCTGGGACGGCAACCTCAGCATGGTGTCCTGGACCAAGATACCAGACAAGGATCCGATAGCTGTTTTCCACCCGGAGTACGGAGTGGCCTTTTCGCACCATTACCGGGAGAGGATAGAGTTCCTCAGGACCACGCCTATGGACGGGAGCATCTCCATGAGGAACGTCACTCACCAGGACATCGGGCTCTACCACTGCTCCGTTCAGACCTTCCCTCAAGGCCCCTGGACGAGGAACATTCAAGTGGAAGATTTAGGTAAAAGATATGAGAGGGAAAGTTTGAGCTTTTACACTGCTGCGCCCCCGCTGAATGACTAAGAAAAAGTATCGATGTCAGAAATGAAACTTACATGTGATTTACTGTACCAGCCTTTAATTTCCACCACGCATTCAGATTTCTTTCTTCTCCTCTGACGAGACGTTTCCTGTGTTTGCAGACGAGCCGCCGGAAGAAGACAACGGCACGGAGCCCCCCACCCCAGAGCCGATCACGCCGGACAAAGAGTTGGTGGGAGAGGAGGACAACAACTTCACCGTCAACTGCGACCTCGAGCACAACGGCACCGTGTACCAGGTCATTTTTGAGAAGATGCCGCACGGCCACCCCTGGGTCATCATCGGAGTGTGCAAGAAGGTGGAGGGGGGCCTGGTGGCCGAGGACTACAGCGACAGGGGCAGGGTCAGCTGCACAGACAGCCTGGATGTCAGCCTGCACCTGACGGGTCTGACGCAGGAGGATGGCGGCTTCTACCGCTGCACCCTCAGCACAGACGCGGGGGTGCAGACCACCACGGAGCTGCTCACCGTGTCCCCTCCAGGTACACAGAACACACAGCATGCGGTAGGGAACATACACATGTATACAGCGTGTTTGACAAGATGATGAATTGTGTCTCGTTCTAAAAGTGATTTATGAATGTAAACATGTCTGAGAGACACAGTGATTGATGAAAACTAATGAATACAATAAAACAATGCTGTATCCGTTGATGTCAGACAGTTCAGCAGACATCTGCTGAAACAACCACATCCTGCAGCAGTTCTCTATTTACTGTTACTGGGAAGCTGTGTGTGTTGGCGTGTGCATGTGTGTGTGCACACTACAAGTACTTTAACATGTGTTGTACCTGTGAGTCATGAACTAAAAGATATTCTGAAACACGGGTGTCACTCACCACAAACATTAGTACAACCACACTGGTCTGTTGTTCGGCTGAAGTGAGAACCATGGTGTCTCTTTCTGTTTCCGCTCATTTTCTTTGCTGCATTACTTTCAGGTGGATTCAGCCTGTCCATGTACATGATGTATATTTACATCGGGGCTGGAGCTGCCGGGCTCGTTCTGCTCATAGCCATCATCGCAGTAGTCGTGATTCACAGGTAAGATCCCGCACTGTGTTTTAATTCACCTTTAGCAGACAAAAGTCCCAAACTAATCCTGATTGAGAATTATGGCTCTCTATTTATTGACACAAAATGCTCGGATCTTTGAGCACTTTAATATCAACAAAACCCTGCAGTCACTCGAGTGGCTCTGCTGGTGTTGGCCATCTTAATTTAGCATGTTAGCATGTTAAAGACTCAACACGAAAATAGTGGCCATCAGTCGAATTCATACTCAAAACTAGCTAGTTAGCTTGGTTGACTTTACATTTAGTTGTCCGGACTGGGAGTTTAGAGAACCCCGGGAGTGTTGGTGTTTACACCACTAGCACCACAGGGATGTTGGACCGGGGCTAGGTGGTTGGCATGCTAACCTCAATAGATACCTCTGCAAAAAGTACAAAGTACAGGTGAGGCTGATTGGAATGTCTTTAACTTGGACTGGAAGTAGTTGGTTTCACCAGAGTCATTACTTTTCTATGGCGCGGCACTCGGACACTCCATGAATGTCTGTCTAACATTTTGTGCCAATCTATGAGGTAAATGTTGAGATATTTTAGTGGATAAGCGGAAAAGTTGACCTGCGGGTGGCGCTAGATAAAAAGTGAGGGCGTTATTAGAGTCATTTGGATGTCAGTACCAAATGTGATGGCAAGCCGTCCAATAGTTAGATAGTAACGGATGTTTCACCCAAAGAAAACAAAAGTTTTAACCTCATGGTGGTGCTAGAGTGATGCTCTTTTTTAGCCTGTGAGCCCTTTAAAGGAAGCATTATCTACACGCTTCCTGTCTATTTGTTCACTTGTTTACTGATTTTTCCCACCTCAACCAAGAGCTATTTTTATTTTCCTGTTTTATTTAAATAATAGGCTAGGCAAAGAATTTTATCGAGTAGAAATTAGTTTTGTCCGCATTCCTTTGTTTTGAGGGCAGTTTGGAACGACTGCACCCGATGAAAGGTCAGCGGATCAGCAAAGCCATTAGGACCCATCCTCCAGGAATACATGTCTGTTGCATCGACCAACAGGCACATAGTGATGGCTAAAAATGTGACTCTTTTCTTTTGCTTCCAGAAGAAATTTACAGATAGGAAATTATCGGAAAAGTACAAGGTCGTCCACAGATAATAAAAAAAACTCCATTACTTTTGTTGTTTTGTTTCTTTCGTCCAATAATCACCACAGGAAGAAGATCAAGCGAGAGGAGTACAGAGTCAAACTGCACCCATCTCAGAGACAGGTGAGCCTCGCCTCCTTCATCATATCTACTCTTGTCTTTACACTTGACACTTTTACGGCACTCCCTTACCTTCTCTTCAGACAGGCACTTCATTATAAACCCGTTACACTTTACTCTTAATCTTGTTTGGTACAGCTCATCTCTCACCATGTACCCTGATACTTTGTATGTATTACTTGCTGACTTCACTAACGCTGCTCGCTCCACGAGAACTGACAGTGTCATGGCTTTTGGATCATCCAGGGCAGCTTGTCAAAATGTCGACAAATTGGTTGAAAATACATTTTATGTCATCATTTTAAAGGAGGCCTATTATGTTTTTTCCTTCCTTCAGTGTTTTATAAAAGGTCAAAGGCCGCACCGGCAGAAGCTCCTTTTTCCTACAGGAAAAGCTGCTCCTGAAACGCCTCGTCGGCAGTCTCGCTTTAAATTCTCTGACTTAATGCCTAAAGCGGATAGTTTCGCAGCAAGAATGAATTTGGCACAGCTGCTCTGTTGTTGTTAGCTGTGCTGGCTCAGGCACGTGCAGGCTGACCAATCAGAGCAGTCTGGATATTCGGGGAGGGATCTTAAAGAGACAGGAGCTAAAACAGAGCGTTTCAGAGTAAAGTTATGAACCTGAAATAAACCTGAGCATAATATGTCTCCTTTAAGAAGTTTACTTAATATAACTTTATTGAATGTAACATTTTTTTTGCTGTAATATCAGCTGTGTAATGTAAAAATGTCATTTTATATCACAAAAAAAGCATATTTCATATTCAGAGGGACACGTTAATACTTTTTGCCAAGCTACTCCTCGCTATCAGTCACTCCATTATCGTCTGTCACTTCCTTGTCTAACACCTCATTTACTAACAAAAATCTGACGCACGTTCACAGCCAAACCTCTACGAGAACATCTTCGTGCATCCCAGGAAGAAGTCCAGGCCGATCAGAAACTGCCCGGTCTATGCCAACCTGCAGAGCGTGCGGTCACACAAAGCCCGTCGTCAGCCTCATCGCAAATGAGCGGACGCAAATAAGATGTACTGCTTGATGTGAGTTTTCTATCTGCCACAGCCCTCAGCTTTCCTCCGATCAGTGTACATACGAGCAAAAACAAAGGCTGATTATTTATTCGAGCAGGGACCACACTGACACCGATTAATATTCACAGTGTGTTTGGAAAAAAGAGTTGACAAGCTGGAGCTCGCGCGAGTCTCGGGAAGCTGCTCCGAGTCAAGCGCCGCTCCCGCTAATTAAATGTAGTATGTTCTTCATAATTACTGTTGAGGAAATATTTGTTTTGGGCAAAACAATATTTGACAGTAGCCGTCATGCACGAAGAGCAGACAAAGGCCTGTATAATCGCTCTTTTCACTCCCCTAACCCCCGAGTAAAACGACTGACAAAAGCCTGTGTAATTGCTCTCCTTTTACTTTCATCCCTCCTGGTTTCCATTCAAAGCCTGACAATGGTGTCTAATCATCTAACGGAAAAGAAAAGCAGTCAGTCAGAACTGTACCATCACTTGAGACTGTCGCCCCCCCCGGCGGGCTCTCTATCTAGGATGGCTACGTTCTAGTTACAGCACGCTCTTATTATGAAAGCTAAACTCTAATTAGCTAATCCTGTGCTTCAGCTCCTCATACCTCGTCTGTCTACTGTTCATAGATGGATGTTTGATTTTTTTTTTTTCTTTCCATCCAAAGCTTGCCCGAGTGCTTTTGTAAATCAATACTCAAGGTTTGTGTGTTGTTCATGTGTAATCTGATTCATCTCTCCGTAGAAATGGAGGCAGTGGCTGAGGCCGTAACGGATATGCAGGCTATTCTGCTAAGAAACGAGACAAATGCGGACGAGCTAGAAAATGTGCAACGTGAAAGGGACAATAAATAGTTTGGAATCACACAAGTTTTTTTTGTTTTTGTTTTTTTTTTTGCCTTCATTCCCTCATCTCGCTGTTGCCGGCAAAGCAGTAGAAGCTGCAACTTGTACATTTGACTGTGATACTGTGTGGGTGACCGGAGATACTGAAACTGATGTGTGTGACTGCAAATGTGGTATAAATAAAAAAAAAATGTGTCATAACCACCACTACCTCGTTGATTTCCTGTGATGTGGGAGGGTGATGACAGGGAAAAAGAGAGAGACTCACTGGCCCAAAACTTTTTCTAGGAAACGGATCATTCGCTGCAAAACTAAATACCGCGTGTCATCGAGTGCGTGCTCGAGTTTTTTAAGGGAGCGCTTTGACAGCGAGTCTGTGCGGTTAACATTGAAGCTGTTGCTAGCTTGATAAGCTCAACACCGAGACTGGAAAAAAGAGAACTGAAAGTAACGCCACTGAGGCTCGGTTATTAATACGTCTTGTTTGTTTCATCTGTGCGAAAACCAAAGTGTGAGAAATGAAACGATTTGTGGTTTTCCAGGGGTTTTTGCCAGGTTGTTCTGGCTAATAGCAGTAACTTTCTCGATGAGGTAGTCATGCTACAATTAATCTAGCCCACAACTCCCCATAACACTGACATTTTAAAGACTGTTTTTTTTGCAGGTAATTCTCAGGGTGTTGGTAGGTCGGTTTAGAAGGAGCGAGGCTCACAGCTGTCTGCCCCCGATTCAGACCAAAAAATGTTGAACAACTCCTTTAACTGAATATTAACCTTCTTACCCTCCATCCAGCGTTCCTGTTGGCAGCAAAACGATGCCGGTACATGATAGAACATTCAATTTATTACCTTTTTTTTGTATCATCAAAAACATTACATATGTACATTTAGTGAAAACTGTAGTCCTACACTCAATGTATTCAAAGTGCTATTAACATATAATCTGACAGTAACGGAACACGAAACATGGCGGATACAAACACAGTCAGAGTCAACAACAGAGGAAATCGTGACGACACGTCGCACCTAAAACAGGTGAGCTGCTACGGCGAACAACAAAAAAACTGCAAATGGTAAACACGGTCAACTAGAACGTCCTCCGGTCTCCTCAGTACGGCTCTGACGGTCCAGATGTAGTGGATCTATTATACATGTATGTATCGAACACACTTGAGCTAAGACTCAAGACGACTACGGCAGAAATGCGGCCAGATGTCAACAGCTGTCTTATTTCTACAAACCGTTACTATGGGCTCTGCGTGCAGACGCATTGGTAGATGGGCACTTTTCGTTTGATGCTCAAATTAATACAATGCGAGTTCTTTAAATACAAAATAAAGTGACTGACTATAAAACTTCAACGCAAAATCAGTGCATGTACTTGATTTCTGGACAAAACAGGTGCTTTGCAGCCTTAAACTGATTGTCGTGAGTGCTGGAATTTTCTGTACCTAAGAGAGTCGTGTCTTTTCAAAAAAGATTATGACAAACATTAAAAGAGATGACGAGTGTCTGCTGACACCCACCTACCAACAGGTGACACGTGTTATTCTTAGCTGGCTCTGGTTCAGTTAGGGTTGTGAGTTTTTTAACGTGACATGGCCTCTCACAGCTGGGTCTGCAGTATTTAAGAGAAAACGTAAGACTATATTTTATTAAAGAGGTACAGAGCTAAATTCTATCCACAACGGTAAACTCAGAGCCCGAAGACGAGGCCTCACACTCTGCGGTCTGTGTCGGAAAGGCACTTCTTACTCGAGGAGGACATTATCGCCACAGCTGTCATGTACTGAGTGACAAATGAATTCAAAACTCACATGCTACAGAGCAAAGATTTACTAAAATAGTCTTCTGGTGATGGAGAATGGCCTCTAACATGATTTCTTTCTCGTTCACACGGTTGCTAATGAATGGAAGAACAAGACAGCATTCCTAACTGACACTGAAAATAAGGTTGTTTTCAGGCTACTGGATCAGAAAGTGTGTGTTTTTAACTGTCGTAGTTCTGTTGGATATACACCTTTTTGAGTTAGATGGGAATATTGATACCATCATGTCTGTATGATATATATATACAGCGCTATATGTACAGCGCTAAGGTAGCTGTTTACCCTGTTTCCAGGATTAGTGCTAAGCTCACTGCTGGCAGTAGGGCCGTATTTTTGTACAGACATGAGAATTGTATCAATCTTCTCTCTAACTCTTGGCAAGGAAGCAAATAAGTGGATTTCCCAAGATGTCTCTTTCTGGTTCATACTGTTGCTAATAAACAAAAAACAAGGCTCAGAAACTGGCAGTAATAAGGTAGCAGTCAGGCTACTGGGTCAAATTATGTGTTTTCAATTGCAACACTTTCTTTTTGTTTTCTTTAGAGTTAAATGAGAAGAGTGACACCACTCTCGATGTACTGTATGATAAATGTGAAGCCACCACCGACAGCTGGTGAGCTGAATTAGCTAAGCACGAGCACTGGAAAAGGGGGAAACAAGCTAAGCTAGCCCAGCACCTACAAAGCTCACTAATTAAATTTAATAAGATATATCTCATTTGTTTATTCTGTATTAAAACGAAGTGTGAAAAGCAACAAGTTGTGGTTTCATATAGACATGAACGTGGTATTAATCCTCTCATCTAAGATATTGTCCGTATGCTAAATACAAAGCTATACTACCAAAGGCTGGTTAGCCTAATTAGCTAAGCACAAACACTGGGAAAAAGGGGCACACTACTGTGGCTGGCTAAGCTAGCCCTGCTAATAAAATGTGCCTACCAGCCCCTGTACAGCGCTCCAATTAACAAGATATATCTCATTTGTTTATTCTGTATGAAAACTGTGAGTGTAAAAGCAACAAGCTGCGGTTTGACAGACACAGGTAGGCCGATTTTGTTAGCTTTGGACGGAGCCATGCTAGCTGTTTACCCTGTTTCCAGGGTTTGTGCTGGGTTAACTAGCCATTTTTTGTACAGAAATGAGAGCGGCATCAATCTTCTCATCTAACTGTCAGCAAATAATTGGGCTTCCGAAAACTTTGCTGTTCATTCTGTTGCTAATAAGCTGAAAAAGACGACAGCACTGGCAACTGACAGTAAGGTAGCGGTCTATGAATTTTGCCTGTTTTGGTAAACAGCTTTTTACACTGAAAATTTCAATATCGAAACCGGACATAGCACTTTACTTCTGCCTTGCAGAGCTCGCACCATCAGGTCACCACTATTCACCTCTTCCCTTCTGCTAATGAACCAGCTATCACACACTGTGCAGTGTACGAGTCTGGAGAAGAGCTGGGAAGCCATTAGAACCAAATTGCTCTGCTTTAGTGTAATGTGGGGTTGGCAGTCTAAAGTAGAGGCTGTGAGAAGGTTGCATTCGATCATTTCTGACACGGCGGTCCACTCCTATATCCTTGAAGCACATTTCTGAATGACTTCTTTCCCTTTTTTTCCGCTGGGTGTAACCGATTAAGGGCTTTAGCTGATTCATCACTGCCATCAAAGTCGAGCGTTTTTTCTTTTTTTGTGTGTAAGGCATTGATCAATTTCACATTCTTTGAGAAGGGAGCAAAGTAGTGCGAGCACGGGAGGATTACGTGTCAAAGATGGTGGAGTTTCTCTGGAAATGGTTGCTGAGGCGGCACATTGTCGGGAATGAGCCCAGTATGATTTCATCAATTTCAGAAGAAAATACTTTTTTGTTTTACAGTGTTAGTACCTTTAACTTCTTGTACTGTGTAGTGCAGAGTTTGTTTTTTTTCTTTGGGGGGGGGGGGGTCCTTGCTGGCTTTCAGGGCATAATGACAACTTAAAAACTACATTTAACAGGATTTTTTTGGTGCAATCTCGCTGCTGTCACACAACACACACAAGAATCACCCTTTTCAGGATCCTTTTCACGTACCACTCGCTCTACAGTTGACACTAGTGTTCACCAGGAAATGATATATTACACATGTCCCTATACATATTTCTACAACCTTTCTACAGCAGAGGGCAAAGTGTCCAGTTGTGGGAGAGCAATTCTCTGTCATTGAAGGGCTCTCAGGCTGCAACCGGATTCACAGCCACTAGAGGGCGACGGCGCCTCTTCCTGGCGCTGGCTCTCCTCCCGCTCTGGCTCGTCAGACAGAAAGCTGGGGAACGTCTGTGCTCGAGGGATGAAAGTCATTGTCAGGCCGCTTCCTGTGGAGAGAAAAAGTGGAGAGGGGGAATCAATGGAGCACTTCTTTTTCAGCCAGACGAAAATAAGCGCGCCTGTTTCGCCGAAGCTGGACGTCAGAAGCAATATGTCCTGTTCTCTCATACAGTATATCCATGGTACAACTGTTGCTTAGCTACTGTCCATGCTGATATATTTATGTGCAAATCAAGACTACAAGAATAACTCTTAAAGCCCTCTGATGTAGGCGGCTCTCGTAATACAAATATACAATCCTTAAGCCGTGATGGAAAATCAACCTTTCGCCTCAAATAAGCAACTTCATTGCAGAGTGATCTATCCTGTCTCATCTGTTTGGACTGCCTGCTCTCTCCCTCTCCACCTTAATTTAAATTAATTGGACCAATTTGTTCTGCAGTTCATATTGGTTAACTGCACCGTGAGGGAGTAATGGATCCTTGTGGGTGGAGGGCCGCTCTGTGCAACTGCGAGACCATTAATAATATATTAGAATGCTGTTTGGAGACGTGCGCGGCGAGGTGGGCTGAGGATAAAGTGGCTGGCATCATGCTGATCAGGCACAGAACAAGGAGGAAGTGGCCGCTGATGAATATTTCAGGAGGCGCAACACTGTAATCAACTCCAACCTATAGCACCTGATAGTACAGGCAGCCCGCGCGTCGATACAGTTCATACAATCCAAATCGATTTTACCTCCAGAGGTTAATTGAAATTTGATTAACAAATTAAAAACGTGAATTTGTTTTCTGTGGAATATCGACAGAGGTCCTTTTCTTTTTTCTGCTGTTGGTGCTGAAGCGCCTTATTGAATTTAAAGGAGGCCTATTCTGTTCTTCTCTTTTGGGGTTCATGATTTTATTTTGGGTTACGACTAGAATTGGTTTACATTCTGTTTTAGCTCCTGTCTCTTTAAGGCCCCCACCCTGAAAACACAGTCTTCTCTGATTGGTCAGCTCACACACGACTGAGCCGGCACCGCTAACAACAACAGAGCAGCCGTGCTGAATCAATTCTTACGCGCCAAACTAGCTGCTAGGCGTAAAGTACGCACATGTGTGGCATGGTGAGACAGTGTGATGTCACAAAGTCACGAAATTAAAGGTGCACTATGTAGTTTTGGGGTAGAAAGTCTAATCGGAAGAGGAAGATCTTTTTATGCCTAAACAAACTAAATAAACAAACTCTCTTAGTTTTCATGACTGAATAAACAAACTGACCTTAAAGGACAACTCAATACTGTTTTACTTTGTTTATATGTGGCGGACCCTGCCACCTTTCTAGCTTCAAACAGTGTTCTGGGGATCTTATTTTTCTCTGAGAGCAGCTTGTTTATTCAGTTATGGAAAAAAAAAATCTGAGTTTGTGTTATTACTTCATTAATATTGTAAATATTTAAATCCAGAGATTGAATTTCTTCTCCAAATCTACATAGTTCCCCTTTAAAGGCAGAACTACTGATGAGGCGTTTCAGGAGCAGTGTATGCGTTGTGAGAGCATAATTATCTATATAAATCACTGAAGGAATGGGAAAAAAAAAACTAAAATAGCATAATATAGATCTCCTTTAAAGTTCATTCATAATATAGCAAACACAATGCACACACACTCACACAGGCTTTCCGGTGTGTGTTGCAAGCAGCGCCACTCATGCTGCCACCAAAGGAAATCGAGCACAGACCGCGAGATGGGCTGCCAACTCACCACAACGTGGAGTATAAAACATGACCCAGTCAGCCTGGTAATCAATGTCAAGTGGGTGCGGGTGTGTTTGTGTGTGTGTGTGCGTGCATGTCAGAGCCGCAGAAAAAAGGAGACGGACGAGTCTTGTTAAAAACAGAAACGTGCGTGAAGTGAAATGAAGCGCGGGTAAAGAAGGACAACGAGAAGGAAGAGCACAAGAAGAAGCGCTTCCCCTGCGCGAGCTGAGGGAACAGCTTGCAGGAGGAAGCGCAGAGGGGCTGGTGTGGGTGTGAGGAGGAGACCAGAACAGTACCAGCCATAACAGGTGAGTCATACACACACACACACACACACACACACACACCTCTGTCCACCAGTCTCTCCCTTCCACCACTCCCTGAAATAAAGAAAAATGAGACGAGGCTCCGGCTTAATGTTTTAAACGCAGCTCAGTCCATGTTCTGGAAAAAAAGGGGGGCGCTCTCCCTCTCCCCTCGCCGTCGCGCTTAATAGATTGCTGAAACAAGTGGGGCGCAACCAGGCATATCCTTTTCACATCTTTGCCAAGACAATCCCTCCCCTCGAACCAAGGCCAATTTGGGCTGGTGGAAAAAAAAAAAAAAGAGGAGGCAGGGAGCCCAGAGCAGACAGTGAGGGCGAAGCTGATCTCATCATCTCCTCGGTCATAAACAGCGGCGTTTGTCGTGTGATGCCAGACCCCTGACGAGAGCCGCGCTTTCGGACACAGCACATACACACACACACACACAAAAGAAAAAAGTTGTAAAAACACTGAGAGAAGATGGAGTCAGCATCCCTCCTCCTCCTCCTCCTCCTCCTCCTCCTCCTCAGACAGTGATTTGTCAGTGCCTTTTCATTACCAGGGAAGGTCATGTCATCCTATCTGGCCCGGGGTGGCAGCTGCTGGGCCGGAGCAGACAGGACAGGCAGGGAGGGCACACACACATGCTGACAGATACAATGGCGGACCCGGACACACAAGCACCTATTCATGCATGTATGTAGACACACAAACAAACACACACACACACACACACACACACACCTGTCTGCACCTTCCTTTCCTCACGGTGCCATCACCCAGATGGCATCCCTAGTAACAGCTGTAACCGGAGAAGGCGAGGCTGCGTGGACCGCAAAAATCGGGATTATGCGAGGCTGCTGACATCCAGCTTTGTGTCTTTTGTGTAGCGAGCCAGCCACAGGTGCAACAACACCCTGGAATATAGGAGCGAGCCAACACGGCCTCAAGACTGAGTCAGTTAACGTCAGTTTGGATTCAGGTAACCCACGCTGACGACTGAGATTAGAGGAGAGAATGAATTCCGAAACTTAGAATATTTACAAATAATACAAACTCTGAAATATATATATTTTTCCATAACTGAATAAACAAGCTGTTCTAGGAGGAAGATAAGGTCCCCAGAACGATGTTTGGAGCTGGAAAGGTGGCAGGGTCCGCCACATATAAACAAAGTTAAACAGCATGAAACTGTGTTGTCCTTTAGGGTCAGTTTGTAAAATCAGTTTATCAAGTTTAAGTTTAAGGTACATTAGCATTTAAATCTCCCGATGGAAAAATGTCTTCCCCAAATCTACGTAATGCACCTTTAAAATCCTCCCAAGCCTCCACCGGGAGACCAAAACGGTTGAACCCAGTTTTGCCCGGCCGCAATGAATTTTTCATGCGATTTTTTTGCATCTACATCTACTCTATTCCTCGTCGCCCGTCGCAGATAAGATAGTGTTATCATCCTGTTCTCCTATCATCTTGTCCCCGTGCCTTTGATACTTGCTCCCTCTCTGTAAAATCCCCTCGTATCACTCCCAGCCGATCAAACTAAGAGCGGCGCTCCGTCCCCATTAGAATTGCTAATGCTTCGGCGCTAAACTGTAGAGCACAATGAAATGCAGAGAGAGAGAGAGAGTCTGTGTATGAAATGGCAAAAAAAAATGTAAAAAAAAAAAAAAATCACATAAAAATGGGCCCACGAAGAAAATACAAGCATTCCTGTCCCCTTTTTCCCATTCCACTATTAGAGGTGGTAATTGAACCATTTCCGACAGGCATGGCGCCTTGCTTTCTCAACTCGGAAAACTTTAAAGTGCACTTATTTGTATGCATCAGCAAACTCGGAACGGAGCAGTTTCACTGAAATGCAAAAGAAGTGAATAACATTAGGAGAGGAGAGGTGGAACGCAGCAGAGAGTAGATACATTGTCTTCGGGTATAGTTTCTGGAGATTAAAACATCTATCTTGGGTTTTACTTAAAAAAGGTGAGCACTTCAGGGGCCCAATTTTGTTTTTATATACTGACAGACGATCAAGTCCGAGTCCCTCAATTTCTTTTAAGCAAAACACGCTTGACGATGATTACTTTCAATTACGGCAAACAAGGCGTTTGGGGATGTGTTTTTTGAGGCGTTTCCAGCCACATTTTAAAAAGGCAGATGTGAAATCCATTAAAATAATACACTGACTGTACTCCACTGCCAGCTCCCCCGTTAACTGAGGCAAAGAAATAAACAAATAGGTGGGCAAACCTCAGCGGGACGGGAAAACGGCGTTCCTTAATTATTCCCCCGGACCCGCAGGGTATTTGAAAGCAACCCGAGCATGACTCAGCAAATTGACTGTGCTGATTGGATATTCATCACGCACGCAGTGATGCAGCCAAGGAGCGGACGCAGCCAGCCAATCGTGGCCCAAATCCCTGATTTCTCACCTCAATTTGCACCGTTTTTTTTGCTAATATTATCACTATTACAGAAAGACATATTGATGCATCTATACAGTGGAAACATTAAATATTTTACACCAGATGATCATTCAAGGCGTATTTCCCTGAAGGGATTTGCTACAACTGTACTACTATTGTAAAATAAATACGTACATGTATTTAAAGACTAAGGGTGTAACGCAGAGCTACTATTCCTGTCTGTTTATTCTACAAAATATGTTTTATGTATTAAGGATGAATTTGTGCAGAAAGTTGTCACTATGCACTCTGCTGAAGGCCACAGTGCAACACTAGCGGGGAACTGAACGTGTGCTGCTCCCGAAGTCACGCTGTTGCATCTAACTGAGCTTGTGTAGTTTAATTACATAAACATTTAATTAATTATTCTCTTTAAGTAACTTTATTTATCTGTGCTTATTCTGTCCTTGGACTGCTGTAACATCCAACTCAGATTTCCCCTCAATGAAGCATTATCTTATCTTATTTACATAATGTTACGATTTAAGTATATTTATGTACCGAATTTATGGCCGAATAAAGCACTATTTCTATTTCAATTTGTAACCCCCCAAAAAAGGAAACGCAGTTTTTTGCAACTGTTATTGCACAGTGGAAATAGAAAAAAATGGTTTTATCAGTAGACAATTAGAAACAGTCACAAATGCATTGGGCCATATTTCTTTTAAAAAAAGGAGGTTTTGGATATAACAGGTCCAGATAAATGTAAAGTTTGCTAACAATCTCAAATTCTCTCTTGCCATTTTGCGTGCACTTTTGAGACGGCCCCTAACTTCAGGCTGTCAGGTTGTGTTTATCTGTTCAGGCTAAATGACAATGGCAAAAGTGACACCTGTGCAACAGGGCCGTGTCCAGACTTTGTGGACTGCGGTGGCCCTGACATAAGCAGGGGTGGCATGAAGTATGGGCATTAAATTACCACTTCTTATACACTTTAATTCTCAACGTTACAGTGTCTCACACTTTCTCACATTCCTGTGTTTACATTTTATTTTTCTTACATTACATTAATTTAGTGGTGCTTTTGTCCACAGGTTCTTACAATAAGTGCATTTAAATACCTCCAAAAGTGGGCTGTATACAACTGGGCAGATAGCAAGTCATACTTTAGGGGTGGCACTTGGGATGACCAATCAGAATTCAGATTTCTGGGGAAAACAGATGAGGATGAACATCATGAAATGCCTGAATATTAAACCTGAAACCGTCGACAGCTCAGTGTTTTTAAGGCTTCAACCTATTTGTTTACACTTGTGCATGTGCATCCTGAACTTCTTGCTGCTTTGGCTACTTCCTGTTTACACCTGTACACACAGCAATCATCCAGGTTATTGATATTGAAGACAAAGTCTGGATCTGAAGTCCCTTTTCATCATATTTAACTGAATTTATGGACATTTACAGTCACATCAAGATTCATGGAGGACATAAACGATAAAGAGTGAGTTAACAGTGCGTGTCTGATGTCTGTGTGTTGTGATGCGACGCCGTTATGACTCCGGGAGACAAATACGAGCGAAAAAAAAAAACTGTTTATACCCGTAATAAAGGTGCAAACACATGAGGTCTTGATGGGAGCTCTGTGTTGCAGCACAGACAGCAGAGGATGTAAAAAGAGCTCCGGGGAGGTGGAGACCTTCTGCCAATGAGGACTCAATGCAATTACTGTGTGTGCGCTCCTCATCCCAGATAGCTTGCAGCCATGTCAGAAGCAACGCCGGCTCCTGACGTGCGCGAGCTTCTCCCGACACGCCTTCCTCGCTCCGAACATCCCGTGTCACACCGGTGGGTTAAACTCCTGTCACTCCGCCGCGATCACCTCGCAGTCCTCCTTCTCTGACGAGAAACTCTTTTTCCTTTTTTTTTTTCGTCACGTCCCCAAAACACGCCGATGCATTCGATTTATTCACGGGGGGGGAGAGGAGGGGAGCGGAGGGGGGAGATAATGGTCGCGCGCCTGAGCAGGAGAAGGCGGAGGCTGGTTCTGAATCGGACGGACACACGGAGGAAAAGTGTGGGAGGACCGCTGGAGATGCCAGGGTGATGGATGAGAGAGGAGCTCCCGTGCTCACCAGAGTTCGGAGAGGAAGAGTTTCAAAAAGGGGAGAGTTTACGGAGACCGGGTCTATAAATAATGACCCCGAGGTGGAGGCTTCTAGGTTTAATGTATGTGAGTGAAAGAAAAACATGCCGGTGTTTGGGTGACTCATAATTTGCTTTTAAGCCTTATCAAGACACAATTAAATGATAATGAAAAAAAAAAGAGAAAGAAAACAACATCCAGCCTCGGCTTTTTCAAAAGAAAGCGATGACGTCAGAGCGACTTTCATCTTCGCCCGGCTTTCTGTTGCGCTCTATCAGCGAGAGCCAAAAGGCCCATAATCCTCAGATAAGTCTACTAATCAACTAATACCATAGACAGAGCGTAATCTCATCGGCTCACTAATCACCTTTCTGCCTCTGGTCTTCATCTCGACATTAAGGCACACACACACGCACGCACACACAGAGCCTTTCTTATGTTTACATTTAAGTGCACGCAGGGGATACACAGCCTGGATGCTACAGAGCACCTGCTGCAATATTAATGTATTTAGGGTGACATTTATCTTTCTCTCCCTTATGCACACACACACACACACACACAAATATGTTTTTTGTCTCTCTCACGACAGACCAAAAAAAAAAAAGCAGACTCCAACTCAAGTCGAAATGATTTCCAGTGGGTTGAGTAGACTTCAGAGATAAATGTTTCCATGTTGTGCTTCTATGAACGACAGTTTGAAAGCTTATTTTGCAGCTGTGAAGTTCAAAAGTTCAAGACGTTTTAACAGTTGTTTAAGACCTGCTTTACTGTGATGGTCGGAATTGTCTGAATTATCGAAAGAAAGTCACACGAATGCTCTCGAGTTGGAACAGCAACTCGGATATTTCAGGATGATTTCCATACACGCGCCGCACGAGGTTGAAACATGGCGGAAGAAAGTAAACATACTGTTTCCTTTGCGCTTCCTTGTCAAATACTCGAAACAGCTGTCAGCGTGTCGTTCAAACGCTCTGAGCGACGAAACGCAGAACAGCTTCTGCGTTGCTCCCACATTGAGACATGATGCACGCGAACACATCGAAAGTCGGAAGAACGAGGCGGGACCACGCCAGACTGTACACCGGAGCCACAGTCTGTGACGACCGATCAAATCACAAACACCTGGAGCAGCTACAACATCTATAAGCGATCATCAGCATCCTTAAGATAAATAATAAAATTGGAGATAGAAAGAGAGATTTTATCAAAAGGAGTTCACATGAGGGAGAAGTGGAACCCGGACAAAAAAAAGTCTCATATCAATTACCGAGATTTTGCCTCCTTTTTGATTGCTTGCTGCTGCCTGTGGCTCCGAAATTAACATGATGTTTCAAATTGTGAATCAGATGCCCGATGAAGGTCGGGGATTCAAAGACTCGAGGATACCAAGGCTTTGTTAAACACACAATATGTATAGTGAAATCCAATACAAACATGTTTAAAGATATGTTAAAAAAAGGGAAATGTACATTTGTTTTGAGTTGAAATATGCAGGGCAGCCTTCAGGACAATGTCCCGAGAACAGGATGAGGTATACAGATGTCGGAGGACAGAGATCACCGTCGAACAAGACTTAGTCTGCAGGCCGCACTGCAGAAGGGGAAAGCTAAAATACAGGAAATAAACACTTAATTTGAGGAGAAAATGTCTTCATACTGGTGAAATTATCCGTCCGTGCAGCTAGATAATTTTTACTTCACAAGACATCTTGAAAATAAATTGGTTCCAGTTTAGAAATAAGTAGATGCTGATAGTGTTCGAAGGTTTGAAATAAATGGAAAATTTTGTGTTTGAGTTCAAATTTCCCTGAGACCCGACTTTATACAGCACAGTAATAAGTGGAGTTCACTCAATATTAGCAAATAATTCTTTATTTTCTCTTCGTTCTTTTTTCCCACACTGAAGAAATAATAATCACGGAACAAGAAGAACGGCGAGTATGATGCTTGTTTCACCAGCATATTAGTCCAGGTTCAGAATCCCTGACTAAAGGTGGCATAAAAGAAAAATGCCCAATTTACGGATACACTGAAAGTGAAATTCAAAGGCAGAAACCGAGAAAATAACTTTAAAAACGCGCTGATTTATCTCACACTTGCAGATCTAACATTTTGAAATCTTGGCAGGCGCAGAACTTTGTGCAGGGCAAACACGGAAAAAGTCGCATTAGTCCATGACTACAAGAGACCTTTTTCTATTGCTGGGTCATAGAAAATGTGTTGTTCGTTGTGAAAAGGAAAAATAGACGTAACTTTGGAAATATGGAGTCAGTTTGGTATTAACAGGAAGTAAGGCCCTGACACTGAACTCATATTTGCTGTGTTATGGTCTGATTCTCTTTGGTTGAGTTATGGGTGACGGACGACAGTGACAGTATGATCTATTCTCAGTTACGTTCCTGTATTTATGGCTTTGTATATAAAACTGTATGCAGGAAATACAATTCTAATAAATTCAAATAAACAAATGGACCTGTATGGGTGTAGTATTCCCTCTGCCTCTGCCTTCCTGTTTCTCCACCTGTCTTTTTGACGCTGCCAGGAGCAGGTGAAGAAATAGCAACAGTGATAATTAGTAACTTCATGCCCGTACCTTGGTAACTGTAGAGATCTCCCACGCTGTTCTGACGCGTGATGTGCTGCCAGTAGGCGCTGCGTGGCAGGGAGATGGACTTGGTGAGCGTCTCTCTGGAGTGGATCTGAAACAGACAAAAGAAGGCTCACAGTGTCTCTCACTTTCTGTCACTCCTCAGTCACTCGCTCGCAGCAGGGGGAAATTGCTCTGGGTATGTCGGTAAACAAAGAGGGCGCGTGGTGCGGCGCGTTGCCGCTTGAATGGCATGTTTCCGCTCTGAACGGCTGTTTGGCGGGCGAGATAGGGGAGATATGGGATTGTGGCGTCGCCGTGCCACCGGCTGATGTGATTTTTTTTTTTTTTTTTGCGGCGTGAAACTGAAGGCTTCATCTCAAATGTGCGACATACTTCAACGCTCCCTGGTGAACATGTTAATCCACCCACTCTGCTACTGCGAGCGGTCCGTTTTGGTTTGCCGTCCGTGTGATTTATGGAGCTGAGGGTGAGTGCTGCACTTGGAAACGTTCCCAAATGGTGGGGTCCAAGAGCACGGCCATATGGTCAAGGCTCATCAAACGCTGGGCAGGCCTACATAAATAAAGAATACAGAAGATAGCGGGGAGGAGGGGAGGAAGGAGGAAGGGAGGAAGGAAGGAAGGAAGGAAGGGATGGACGGGTGTTGTGATGGAAGGAGGGAGCGGAGGCCAAGACGGCGGGGCGCCGGAGGGCTCCCGGTCCAAGGCAGCACTTTGGGGAGTGACCAGGCAGCAATACCTAGAGAGAAATGTGTGTTTCTCTGTGTAAACATCTTGTGTGAAAATCACGACTTATTGCTTTTGCGTTCACGGGTTCTAAAAATAATGCTGGGAGCAGCCTCAATTGATCAGCCTAAATCAAACAGACAGTGAAATAAACACTGAAATAAGGCGACCAGGGATTTTTTTTTTTTTTTTCCCAAGTTTTGGGGAAGAAATTTTAATCAAAAGAGAAAGATCTTTTAATTTTTCAATGCCTCAACAAACTAAATAAACAAACTATCACAGTTTTCGTGACAACACACAAAATGACACAACGCGATTCCACACTGATTTACTTTTGTTTATATGTGGCTTGTTTCATTCAGTTATGGAAAAAGTTTGTATTATTACCTCATTAAGTGATTGTAAGTATAAAAATTCTGAGTTAGAATTTCTTCTCCAAAACTACGGCGTGCCCCTTTAAACATGAAACAGATGCAGTGCAGATGTAATCCATGTAGAGACGACGCCTCTGGCAGTAGGTGCAACAGGATGTATCATCGGGTGTGTGATAGTGACGCACGCTTTAAATAAGTATTCCTGACACTTGCACTCATTATAAGCTGTTTGTTATGTTGGCAGCGCTAGAATTAAAAACTGTTGGCGTCGGTGTGAAGCTGCTGCAGATACCGGATAAATGTTAAAAAATGTACCTGCGAGCTCTTCTCCATCTCCTCCATCATCCTCTCGTGCTGCTGGGCGATGGCCAGCGTGGCCGAGTGGACCCGCTGGTAGATCATCTCCCCCTCCCGCGTCTGGAACGTGAACAAACCCTCTCCTGTGTCACACATCCTGCGCCAGGAACACACACACAGAGACAGAGAGAAGTGCGCACACTTTGATCGCGCTCGCTCTTGGATTGCTGATTTACAAAATATGCATGCTTGAATGTGCACTTACAGAGAGGCGCATTGATGTAATAGCTCACTGAAGTCAAACACACACACACACACACGTGTGCGCGAGACGATACAGTACGGAAACAAAGACACACACATTCACAGAGGCACCTGTCACATCAATGCCTGAAGGGCTCTGCGGCGAATGTTGACATCCTGGGATGTTTTTGGATATCCAAAGTTGCTTTGTTGAAGTTTTTATGACACTTCCAAAAGTTTTTTCTTTTTTTTTCTCTTCCTTCCCAACCCGCCAACATTTCAGTCGCACGCACAAGACAACACAGGCACTCATCTTCATGCGCGCACACACCTTCCCGACTCAAAAGTGAACCAGGTGGAGTCTCGTCCGTATCGGCGCAGCGAGCTGAGAGGCCACATGACGAGTTTGAGGCGAGCGTTGTGGATGTCCCACAGGTAGATGTTTTCGTGGGTGATCTGCATGGTGCACTCCCCGTAGATGTCCAGGTTGGGGGTGGGCATCAGGTACACGTTGAAACGTTCTGGAAAGAGTGACAATAAGCTCATTTAAACAGGGTACAAATGTGGAGAATTCTGAGACAGGACACTTTTAAACGGAATATTTACATTAAATTATGAAAACGTGGTATCATATCACATCTTGTTTAACTGGAGCTGCTGGTAGGCAGCTAGAGCCACGCTAGCTGTTTCCCACACTAGCAGTGTTTGTGCTGAGCTAACCATCTCCTGGTAGCAGCCTGGTATTTATTGTAAAAACATGAAAATGGTATCAAACTTCCTGTTTAACTCCAAGCAAGAAAGCATAAGTGGATTTCTTTTAAGCTTAAATAGACAGAATTTCGGTTTTGAGGGCGTCCGAATATCGACTGCTAGCAGGACAAAACATATAGCAATTATCTGTCCTTAACACTTCATTACTGTAGGTGTAATACATCAAATGTTATCTGGAACTGTTTCCCGGGGCAAAGATTCTCACAAATTCAGCCGTATTTTTAAAAAGACGGATTAAGGTGAACCTTAATTGAATAGTTTGGGATGTAGCTTTGTTCAGATCAGAAGAGCCTGATTAAGATAAAGGATCAGTTCTTATCAAGTGATGGATTATTCTTCAGTCCTCGCTGAGATATAGAGCATAAAAGCGACGGGAAGCTTAGTATTTAACAAACACATGGGAACACATGGATATTGAAACATCGCCACGACATTATTTCTTCTTTATTATCCAATCAGTATAGAATCTAAATTCATAGAATACAATACATTAAATTGACTGCCATACCCCTGACTCACTTAATCAACCCTTCAAAAATGATATTTCAGACAGCACTCCGCCTACAGTGGGTCTAACCAGCCATCCGGGATCAAGCAGCCAAATCTGCCCGTTCACATTAAACCAACTCTCTACGGCAGATAGAGGAGGAGAGAGTTCTCCACAATCTAAATTAGTTCTCACTAATTACGCTTAATGATTCAAAATAAGCCATGTGTCTGTGGCGGATAGAAAATGGCAGTGTCATGGCGCGGCGTATTTTTAGGGACAGTGAAAACGAACTCTGATCTAATTATCGGCCCCTGCTGTTCGGGGAGGGGCACTAATTGAAACGTGGTTGCGGGCCCCCAGACTCCTGTTTTCGTTCGCTCACACCGTACAGGCAGCGGAGCGGCCTCGGCTTGTCTCCGTAACGCACGGCAAACTTTTTTTCTTTTTGCGAGCACCAAAAAGCAAGAAGAGCGGGAGAGGGATCGTGTTGTTACACTTCAATCGGTTCACCGCAGCACAGGCAAAAAAATAAAACGTGTGTATCTTTAATAAACGGGCCCGAGCTTTGTTTAAGAATACGATTTCGCTTTACGGCTGCGGTGGGATGAAATGGTCTGAAGTGACGGCAAATTCTTTTCAATTACTCGCCCTTTTACAACTTTAAAATGCTCTTCTTTGCCCGTTGCCTTTTCAATTTCCTCCGCGAGTTCACAAATTACACAGGGAATGAGCTCCACTGTGATAGCAGCGCCCCTGTTGTCTCCCCTCTTTTCCATTTCCATTTCCTGTGAGTGGAATATGTGGGGGGAGGCACATTTATTTCACATGGCTTTAGGAGCCATAATCTCATCCATCTCTGTGACAAGCTTCATTATGAGGGAAGCCAGTGATGCACAGCACTTCTCATTAGGCCTGGAACAGAGCCCTTACCACAGCCTGTGACCTGTGCTCTAACTCTCACACACAGGTTTCCTTCAACACACACACACACACACACACACACACACATCCAAACATACTTCTGAAGTTGAACCAAAGTGTGCTAATGTAACTAAAGACTGCAACGGGGGACTTCGGATCAGGTATTGACAAAAAATGGCCCTTATTAGCCGGGCCTAATTGGACAGTGGCTGTTCTGCTCCCCTAACCCTTCCGAGGCGCTCGGCTGCATTAACACATACGGGCCCGGACTGCGACCGTAACTGGTTGGTGGCGGGCGGAGCGAGAGAGATTGACCCCGAATGGCTGTCTGTGTTAGCAGGGACTAATTGGGCACTCACCGTTCTGCTCCCGCTGCACCCCCGCTGCTAACAGGTCTGGCTCTCCCAGGCTGATGTCGTTGAGACGGCTGCCCAGGCACTCCACGCACAGCAGCTTGCACCATTCCTCCGCATCCAGCTCTGCACACACAGCGGCACAGTGTTAAGGCATGTCCACCATCAAACACACCACACACACACACACACACCTCCTCCATATACAACAGATAATAAAACATACTGTCCAGTTATACTACCGCTGCCTTTATGTGTGTTAACACATGCACATACACATAAATCAGGCAAGGATTTTCTGAATAAAACCCTGCATGTACAGGACATGAGCGCAGC
Organism: Lagodon rhomboides; assembly: GCA_039737535.1. Lineage (NCBI taxonomy): Eukaryota > Metazoa > Chordata > Actinopteri > Spariformes > Sparidae > Lagodon > Lagodon rhomboides. The sequence continues at coordinate 14,718,290 of CM077803.1, forward strand.
CAGCAGTAACCAGGGGGGAGGAAAATCTATGCCATCGATTCGGGGGAGATTAAAAGAGGAGGCAACGACAGATGAATGCTAGGTTTCTACCTCCCTCCTTCGCCAATACTCACTTCCAAGTCTGTACAATGTAAGTAGCTCTGCTAGAACAATATGGCCACAGTCACGGCTGGAGCCGGTGATCATCTATTCAGACAATCAATAAGCTATTTTCCAAATTGAAGGAGGGCGAAAAAGCTCTAGCTTGTTAATTGGAACGGAAAAATAAAGAATATTTCAACAGAATGAGATGGTTGAAGGAAAAAGTACACTTATTTGCTTCCTTGTTGAAAGTTTGATGAGAGAATCTGAATGAAAAACACTCATGTCTGTAGGGTTAAATATGGTGCTAGAGCCACCAGACATTAGCTAAGCTTAGCATGACTTATAGAACGACATATATCTTGCTAATTAGTGAGCTTCAGATTTGCTGGTAGGCGGATTTTGTTACCAAGGCAGGGCTAGCTGTTTCCCCCTTTCTAATGTATTGTTTGTGCTAAGCTAATTAAGCTAACCAGCTGTTGGTGGTAACAGCGGCTCTTTGTCAGCAGCAGCGCATTAATTAACACATCATATATTGTTTCCTTAATCAATTCTAAAACCAAAGCTAAAAAAATTGGGGGTTTTGATAAGCTAACCGGCTCTTGTTCTTAGCTAGCTACATATTTAGCCTACAGACAAGAATGGTTTCCATCTTTTCATCAAACTCTGCAAGAAAGTAAATAAAGGAATGTGGAATTAAACCTTCAACCTCCAAGATATCACTAGATTAACAGACAACTGCTGCTCACTATATTATTTGCTAGCTATCTTTGGCTGTAGCTAGCTAGCTCCGTTAGCCTTGTAGCTAGTGGCCCAATCTGCTGCGTAGAGTTTGCCTGGACTTCAGATCAGACCAGAGAGGATTGTGGGAAACACAAACCAAAACTGTTATGATTTTCAATGAGCTAGCAAGGCGATAAATTCGGTCTTTATTTGGTAAGAGATATAAACAGAAGGTGACCGGCTGTATTTTTCTATTTAGTGAGGAAAAAATGTGTAAAAATACTTTCTTTCTTGACACATGGTGAGTAAATGTCGCTTACTTATTAGCTGGTTAGCATGCTAACTTCACTGGCGCTCTCTGCAACACAATACATAGACGTCATTTACACAACATCAAAACTGCATTATTTGTTGATAACGTTTGTCTATATCCTGAATGTTTCAAACTAAACTTCTGGCCGTATCTTACACATCGTCCCTTACAGGGTTCGCTGTGATAGTAATCAATCAGGAGCGTTGTGATCATCGGCTCTGTAAAGCAGCAGACTTGGTTTTAGAGGCTGAGCTCTGTGTAGGGAGTTGCATCTACAACATGTGACAGCTGGCACTTAAAGGGGGGAGGGCATTCATTGTAAGACTGAATTTTTTTAATTAGAGGCTAAGTGGAGACAAATGATTTCACAAATCAAATCTGGAGGTCTGCGTGGCAGTCTGTTGTTTGCGAATACCAATTTTCCTTCCTGTTAGGTCGGAGAAAAAAAAAATACTGTTTACAATGCAGAAGATTTCCAATTGTCTTATGTGAGCTTTTGGTGAGAGTTACTGAGGTATGAAATGAGGCGAATGCCAGAGTTGGTTATCGCTCGGAAAGGTTCTTAAATCCAAGCCCTGTGGAATTCTGGGATATGTAACAATGGCTCGCGATGAGTGCAGAGACTCGTGTGGAAAGCGGGGAAACTTCACAATGTTTTCTGTGACTAATGATCAGAAGTCAACCCGGGCTTGCGTAATATGCGTTCGTGGACGTAATTTCGCTACATCCACTTCAAACTAGCTTCCATAATGCCTGACAGCCTGTTTGTCAGATCAACTCCGGTGTCCAATGGCACAGATCAACACAACTTTGCAGGGTGAAGGAAAGGTCTGCTGCTGCCTGGAGCACTTCATTTTCACACAACAGAAAGCAGAAATACAGATGCACACACACACTCACACACACACACGCTTACAGGCAGCAGCTCTGCACTTTAGCTCATGCCTCCCCGGATTTTAACTTTCTTCATTCAGAGTTACTATGGCCTTTAAGTGCCTCTAAACTCCCACACTTTTAAGGGCACTGGGTGGAAAATCGGCTAAACAAACACTTCATCAGCACAGAGGCAGCTGTGCCTCGCTGGTCTATGTGCCATGCATGGAGAAAAAATGTGGTAGGAGGATGTCGGTGCATGTGTGGAGGGGTAGGCACGTGATGCAATACGATGTAGAAGTGTGTGGGGATGCAGTTTGTCAGGATGCTTTGTCTTTTGTGATTTCAGCAGTGGGCTGCGGCGACCCGGTCTCACATGAAAATGTGTAAGAGCTACATCTGTCCACAAAAATGATTTCATTTATTAGAATTAAAGCATTAACCTATCATATTGTAGTAATACATCATCACTGGGACAGTCCAGGGTACTTAATTATGAAACGCCATTTTAGTCAGTATTAAATACATACATATATATGCTTATGAAATAAATCCTGAAATAAATAAATGGGGCAATAAAAATATAAACAAGTAAATAGTTCAATAAATACATTTGATTTTATTTCAACACAAGGACAACTTTTATCTATAAAGGAACTTTTATTTCCTAATTCTAGATGTACTTATTTCATAGGCATATTCATTTAATTATTTGTACTTTTTTATTTATTTTATTGACTAAAAGGGCAATCAATACATAACACAACAAAAATAGCAGCTCAAAGATCTACACAAATCAAAGAAATGATTTAATCCTGCAACCTACGTCCATAGCAACCACCATAGCAACAACAGAAAATATCGCATTTTAACATTTTTCCTCATTTTTTCCTCATATAAAAGTGACAAAAAGCATCAAAATGCAATTGAATCTTAATCATCTTTTCACCCTAGAATGGAAAAAATGTCTGCCATTCTTTTAGTGTCACAGACAGAAAGCTGAACGTGAAACAGATGCAGGACAATGCGTGTGTGTGTGTGTGTGTGTGTGTGTGTGTGCGTGTGTGTGTGTGTGTGTGTGTGCGTCCGCGGTCAGTGTATGTTATCTTTGTTTTGTTCTGTCTTCTGGTTTTGTTTCGCTTTGTCGCTAAGATTGTGTGTCTCTGCTGTCTTGATGTCGAGGTGCACACTGCGTATTGCGGAAATCGCATTAAAACCTTACATAAAAAAATGAAATGAATCCTTCTTGTGTGTGTGAACACGTGGACCAGCGTCGCTATTGTAGAACACAAGAGATAATATTGTATGCTCTACTTCTTTTGGCCTGATTTCCCTGTGGAACATAGTTGACAGATTATCCAATCTGCGGGTCACACTGTCTTTATCTCTTCATGACGCGTGTTTGACAGATGCACTCAAAGCACACAACTGTCAAAACACGCAAGCTCTTTTTCAGTCTTGGTTTCGGCTCCGTGTTTTCGCTGACAGCACACAAAGCAGCACGACACTGCTTGGTTTTGAGGCATCAAAAGGTTATTTTTTTAAAATAAAATATCAGGCAATCATCATGAGGCCCAATTACTTTTTTCCTCCCCTTTTACAAAACTCTTCAAAATGATTTGGGTTCTTTGGACGGCGGCCCCTAAAATAAGTTTGACGCTTGCTTTTCCGACTGCCAGCTTCAGTTCTTTCAGATCCAAACTCCCGTCGACATCGGGCTGTAGTGGAAAGGCCGCGTGCCAAATTAGCATCGGATGTAGCTAACCTGGCCCTGCTGGACTCGAGAATTTCTCAAAACACACCTTAAAAAGCAGAATAAATACACATTTTTACAGCCAGAAGTGATAGAAATATCCTTCCTGGAATAAACTTGAATCATCATTAATTCGAGCGAAGGGTGTAAACGTAAGGGGGGGGTTCCAGGAAGTGAAGGACTATGCGAGGTCAGTGGACACACAGTGATAGAGACATCCATCTGGTGGTGCGGGGGTGGGAGGGGCTCTGGGCATGGAAATGATCCAGATGGGAGAGAGAGTGGGGGGATGATGGGAAACAGAGTAAAGGCAAGAGAGAGTTCACTGCTCTGACTTCACTAATATTTCCCCCCCTGAGGTTTACCGCTTACTCTACGTCAACAGGTATTTGATCATGCACACACGCATCTACAAGGCCGGCGCTAAGATTGAGTTTAGCACATTAAGGCGCATCCACCTTATCTCGCCCGCCCCCGGCTTCCTCTTCATCCACCTCCACTTATTTGCAACTTAAGGGCAGACCAACCGTGTGCAGATCACGGGCCCTTTTTGGCTTTCCGTCCACGTACTTGAGGCAATCTCTATTGTTACAGTCCATAATTGGGTTGAAACACACTGCAAACGATGCCCAATATCGTTTTTTCATACCTTCAGTATGAAAATCAATATTTCGGAACAGATCCTCCCACTTCTTAATATAGCGGCAAATGAGCATCCCTTGGCTCAACGCCAGTTCTCCGCCGCTTCTTCCGCCTCTCTCTTTCTCTCTCTGCCCCTCACTTCTGATTTCTTTCCTCCGCTTTCTGCCAAACTTTTGCCGCAAACCCAACTCTCAAACTTCTCCTCCGACGTCTTACCGACACACGTCTTTGCATTCAAGAAATGAAAAAGAAACACCCAAGCAGTGAATACTTTCCTCCCTCAGATGCTCCCCTGCAGCTGAAAAAGTCTCATTTAAAGGGTAATTCCACGATTTTACACATTAAAGTGTGTTTACAGGTCTTGAATACTACTGCATGTGTAAAAAAAAAAAAAAAAGTAGTATAAATCGTATTGCTGCTTCAGAGGAAGCAGCATTTAATCTGTCAAATTGCCTCCAATGATGTCACTCAGTGGCTGAGATGCACTGTGGGTAATGTAGGCAACCGGTTTTAAAAAAGCAGTCAATTGATTCTGCATTGCACTTTTTTATTCAACACATTTGTCTTCCTTTTTCAAAACCTGACGCCTACATTACCCACAATGCAACTAAGCAAATTAGTGATTACATGCAGCCACAAAAGGTTTTATACTACTTTTTTGACATACGTAGTGGAACCAACCCCAAGTCCTCTAAACGTATTTAATGTGTAAAATTGGTGGAGTTACCCTTTAAGGGGAGACACCACAGGTGAATCATTATGAAACTTACCCAGCTGATTACCTATATTAAGACAATTCACTTATCAATTCACGAGGGCTACTGAGGTGGAGACTTCTGGCTCAGAGTATGAGAATAAAAATAATTTTGAGAAATCAGCCGTTAAAGGTGCACTATGTAAGAGTCTGCCTCCTGTCGAATCCATAGTCAAAACAAACGGGACGACCAGAGTGGCCGCTGCTGTTAACCGTAGCTGCCGTTAGCTATTTAGCTCAGTTAGCAGTGCAGCTAGCGGTCCGTGACCGTGAGCTCAGAGCACCAGTGGAGTGTTGGTGATAGTCCTGCGACACGGTACATACAGCAGACGTCATATTGTCAAACATGTTACAACTTCACATTCTGTTTTTGAATGTTTTCAACCAAAATTCTTTCATGTTGCACCTTTAAAATTTAAAATGACTGTGAGGATATAAGTTAATATATATAATATATATAAGATAAGTTTTCTGATGTATCATGTTTGAATATGCAAAATTACACTATCTAATTAAAGATGAGCTAATTTGCATACATACACAAATCTGATAAATACATGTCTCATTGAGTGTTTTGGACATGTTATGGAAGCAAAAGAGCCCTAAAATCTCAAAGTCTACCAGCGCGTGAAAATATGGTGTAGTCACCTTAAATGTCTCCCCCTTTTAATTATGAATGGAGGGCAGAGGCACTTACCCGATTCACAGGAAAATGTCTTGGATGTGTCGTCACAGAAGATGATGGCCACGGCGTGCTTTTTCGTCTCCCGCGGCATCCGGGTAATGTTCTTGATGTTATGGAGCTCGGTGATCTAAAGAGAAAGGGGAGAGTGGCAGCAGCACATTACCTTGAATGAACACGGCCAGCAGCAGCAGCAGCAGCAAGTCTTAATTGCCATCTTGCACTGCTTCGCTGAGAGTGCAATAGTATTTAGAGGCTTGGCATATAAAGGATGGCAAAGTAAAACAGAAACGTGGGTGATCTTGTGGGATAAATGAATAATCGTCGTTTTTCCTGCCGATTACAAAAAGCTCTTTTCAAAAAAGGTGGGAAATCATCCGCGGTGGCAGCTCTCTTGGCAGCGCGCTGGCTCCCGCATCGTGGCGTGTAGTGTGTGTGATGCATTGCTATTTATTTTATAAAGCACTTGATGAATAAACGCGACCTGATGCTCATCCTGTGTGCGTCCGCCGCTTCGAGTGCCTCTCCTTGAAACCGCTTTTCCAGTCAATAGCGAGGAGGGCGATCAAAAGCATCTAAATCACTTTACCAGGAGATTGATCGTGAATGGGGGAGAAAAAAAGAAGAGAAGATTACATTTAATTGAATATCACCCGCATTTACAGGCCATTTTGTTCAACGGTCGTCCGTGTGTTCGCTCTGCCTGGGAGATAAGGCCCATTACATTATTGTAGTCCATTGTGTGCTAACCGTGGGCCCTTTGCCAGACTGTTGGGAATGAATTAGCTGGGCTCACTGCCCGAATAGTAAAGCATGACTGTTTAAGATGAAAAGAGCAGACCTAATAACACACACAACATATGTGGACGACAGATTTCCTCGCTGGATAACGCTGCATATAATAAATTCCCCATTGAACCGCAATCATCCTCGCATTCGGCGTCCGAGTTGAACATTTCAGAAGCGCCTCAGCAGCGACGCAAGGAAACCCAACGAGACAGGAGGCCGTGGATATTGAAAGATGGCAGATATTTTTCCATTTGTTATTCCTTATCCTCTTCGAAGATAGTATCTAAATATTTTATACGCGATGAGGTGAAGATACAGTATGTATTTGTCCCCGGGCGGGCGATTCATACACATAAGTGCCACAGAGCAGGCATCAGAAGGGGGAATTTCTCAGCCGTGTATTCCACCAGCCTCTCATCTCCTTCTCTGTTTGTGTTCGATGTGTAAGTGCGCATGTGTTAGTCTCCCTTCAAGTGTGTGTGTGCGTGTGTGTGTGGCTGTGGCTGTGGCTGTGTTTCTAAGGGAGAGGCTTGGGTGCATTCCCAGCCTAGGGCGCAAGAGAGTCCGAGCAAAGTGAATCACTTGTGATGGGACCTATTCCTCATCTCCTCTCCTCGTCTTTCTTTCTTTCTTTGAGTTTATTCAAAGGCGGGAGTTAAATCTCACGCACAAAGACGACTAAGCGTCCACAGCCACGCTGGCGGGCGCACTTCAGAGTTGAAGAGATGCTCACGATGACGGTGCTAACATGCTGATGTTTACCACGCTCCCCCTCTCTCTCGGTTTACAGTGTTAGCAGGCTGTAATTTGCTAATTAGGATAAATCACAATGTACAAGTGAGCCCGATGGAAGAAATAGTCTAGCTTGTATTTAGTGGTAAACCAAAGTATTGGATAAATTGTCATTTTGACCTGATGTTGGCACCGTATGCAAAGTTGAGGGATCAAGTAGAGTTGTATGTTGAAGTGCTGTGATCCTACCGTCTCACTGAAGTTACGTAGTACCGAAACAAGTGACGACTGAGACAGAGACACCATTCAGCCCATCACAGGACACTGTACCGTCACATTCTCAGCTTCTACATCGCAGATACACAATATGCCTCGTTTTCCTCCTGCACACAATTTCTACAACCAGTGTGAACGTAGTTGTAAGAATATGAGTCAGGAACAGACTCCGCCAAGGGCCGAATGTGGGTATGTTTTTTCCGAGTTGGCCTAAATCCCGTAAGACTATCCGCCACGCTGCCAGGTAAACGTTTGCACCGAAAATAATCACGTAACAAAAAAAAAAACAATGCTGCCACGTTTTGGTGTCATTTACAGGCGCGCTAGCCTCGCTCCGTATCTGTGCGGCTCTCCTTTGCGGTCTGTGTCAAACTCAGAGGGGCTTCGTGGTGCGTTCAAGTGCACCTCGTTAACTTAGAAAGTTTTTTCAAATAGGAAAGTTTGGTGTTTTTTCCTTTGTTGGAACACATAGCTTTCACAACAAACCATTTTATATTTAAATATGCTAAATAATGACATTATCCCGTTTATTTTCTCTAAAGGCAGATTCGAATAAATCTAATTCAACCATATTATTGTACAACAGGTCAATTATTTTCATAGTTCTTCCGAGAAGTGACTGTGATTAATTGATTTCATGTTATTTTGTTAAATTCCCAACCTGACAAGAATAAAAGCAAGATCCTGACTTTTGAGTAATACATTTGAGAACCCCCTGCTCTTGATCAAAAAGGGGGCTCAACTGGTCGATGGTGTTAGTTTGGCTAAAAACAATAACCCCTGTTGCCTTTACTGGCTGTTTTTCACCTTCTTATGCAAATGCCGTATCTATCCATTTAAATACAGCTCAGTTTTTCCACTTTGGCTGCCTTTGTCAGGAGCTCAGGAGAGTTCGAGAAATGTAGCACACAGGAAAACAACTTTTTTCACAGGGCTGAAAAGATTGCTAAAAATATTCAGGGACTGTTTTACTGTGTGGACCAGCGCTTCTCCGACAGAGAAAAAGGCACAGGGGAGGACAGAGGGAGAGAGAGAGAGAGAGAGAGAGAGAGAGAGTGTGGGAGTAAGGAGGATACGGAGAGAGAGAAAGAAAAAAAAAAAGTGGGAAAAGCCAATCCTCTTTGTGTTGATTCTGTAAATCAGCCACCAGTGCAGCCTATTTCCTCCCAAAGCACTGCAGCGTTGAATGAAGCCCTCAGACGGGACCTTTCTTGATCTTTGTGGCGATGCATTACCAGGTGCACTGGTGCATGTGCGCACTCATCGCTCACTCCAGCGCCGGGTGTATGAGACGCCTCTGGGAGGAGGAGGCGGGGGGAGGCGGTTGCAGCCACACAGGACGCCCCGTGACAGCATGATGCAGTGGGCAGAGAGACGCCTCATTCACAACACACGGCTGATAGTGTGGCAGCGAGGGGATGCCAACACAGAGGATCAAAAACACCTACGACGCTTGTGCCCGGATGCTTTCTGGAAAATCGAGGAAGTTTTTCCGCCGAGAAATCCCCAATTTAATTTATAATTGCATGGCAGCAGACAGCCGGCTGCAGACGACTAAATCAGCTCTCAAACTGCAGCCATGTAGAAAAAAACCTGGTGTCAAAGTCCCCTATCATCTGCTGTTATCTCCTCTCATTACTCTAAAACACTGTTCACGGTGCTACTCCTTTAACATCATCTTCCCTCACCGTGATAATGAGCCATAATTGGAGTATTTCAAAGGGGCTTAAGAGGTGGGGAGAGAGATATTATACTCTGGATTATTACTTTCAAAAGCGAGGGAAAGAGACCCAGAGGAGGAGATAAAGTTGCAGAATGTGTCTTAATGGATCCTTAACGCCATCATCTGTGGCCGGTGGACAGAACTTTTTTTATATGGAGATGAACACAAGGCAGGAGTGTGTAGAACAGCTGACTTTAATACGCTTTCTTTTCTTAATACAATATAAAAACACCTACACTGAGTATCTTTATCTTTTACAGTAAAATCAAAACATTCTCTCTGCTCTGTTTAAGACGACACATCTTCTGCCCGGCTCCTCGTTTTTTTTTTTGGTAGGCAACCGCTGGCGTCAGATTTTATCAGCTACAGCTAATTAATTCCACCAGTTGGCCAAATCGCAAAATGAAACCCTTGGCTGTCGTCTGACGAATGTGCCGTGCATGCTGATGTGGCTGTAGCATTTAGAGTCGGCCAGAGACTGTTCCTAGGGGAGTGACACACCGGGTTTAATCTGCTTTTGGTATTCAAAAAGTCAGAGATGCACTTAACTGTTCACGATCCTCTCGGGACCATGAACGTTGACTAGATCAGACTTCAGTGATGTCAAACGGGGGAAAAGGCTGGCTGGAAAAAGTTAGGGTGTTACCAAATCCTTAAGAATAACACTTCGGACATTAAGATTGATTCTTATTTCATGTCAGATGATTAATCTCAAAGAATTGATTGGCAATGAAAATCTTTCTTTTTTTACTTGCATATGATTTGACGTTCATTGCAGGAGGTGGACGGGACTGATGGTGGTGAGGTTATATTGGCTGCTGAGCCAATGACCACTGTTCAAGACTGTTTCTTTAACATTTGTATAAGCCAATCCAGTGGATATTTCTGACGTAAGACCACAGCATTTCAACATTTGAAAGCTTGACACCACTGGGTGTTATCAAGGAGACATCGGGACAATTTCCAGCCGTGTTTGTGGTGATCAAAACCAGTATTTAAACCAAAACAGGATATTTTCCTAAACCTAACCTGAGTAGGTTTTGTGCCTAAACCTAACCAGAATATAAGTACAACATTTTCACAACATAAAATTGATAACTGAACCAAAGAATTATGAAGAAGCACAACATTGCATCATAAAAAAATGTAAAGTTTATATTCTGGCAGTTGGGTTGCATGGGATACGTCTTTGAAAATATATTTTATTTTTATATTTTTTGTTTTTATTACATAAATAACAGTTCTGAAGTTATGACGTCTGTATACTGTGCTGCAGAGGTATTTATTGGGGTTAGCATGCTAACCAGCTAGCAGCCCAAAGCTCCTGTGCTAGCGATGTAAACACCAACACTGCCCCCTGTTTGTTTTAATTAAGATTTTTTTTTTATTTTCAGATGTTTTATTGAAAAGAATTGGGATAATTGTTGATCTCGAATGGCCAAATTTTGACATATCCTTCATCAATAAAATCAACAAACTGCATGAAAGTCCCATTGATCACATTGCAAAAAACTGTGTTGCAGTCGTGTGTGTTTACCTTGTGGAAGCTCCTGAAGTACGCTGCCTTCTCGTCTGGGTACTTCTCTAACCGTCGGGGTCCTTTACTGGAGGCCTTCTTGAACACCAGCCAACACCTCCGGAAAATCTGACAACAGAGAACGATGGCAGCCCCCCGTTACTAAAACACAACTCTCCCGGAGCAAGGAGATACATTAAGGTACCAGGAGATACAGACAACGGCAAAACACAAACTGACTGTCCAGGCAGACAGGTCGATACCCACACAACCACAAAACAACAGACCAGCGGAAGTCGACCTGACATCATATTAACAGGACAGGAAAATCAACTCCTGCTACACCAGAGCAGAAAGCAGAGAAATCAATGCTAGACACCAACTTAGAATTCAAGCTTTAACCACCAAAATCTGGCAATTAAATGTTTTGATAAAGCAGTGAACGTTTTGTCACTGATCAAAATACAGATTAGCCCTAACGTTCATGTATGTCATTTAGAAAGTACATACAACTGATTATGTTCATGTACTTTAGCAGGACGAGGTCAGAAATGTATTTTGTTAAAATATTTTTAGAGGAAGGAATGTGGGTTAAAGTAAGTAAAATATTTATTGAATTTATTCACTTTTTTTTTAGTTAATAATTAATATCCCAAATTCTGGATATATTTAATTGATTCTTTGATTAATTTATTCATCTATTTCTGAGTGAAGTGACTGGTTTATTTATTAGCCATAAGGCACATACGGGGGCTGCAAGGCATTAAACTGCATTTCAAAATACGGGCGTACACAAACAAATATTGTTCCAGAGTTTAAATTAGAGCAAGCGCTGAACATTTTTTTTTTTTAAATTCACCAAATAGCTTGTGTTCCCGAGAGCTTTGAACAAACTGCACTCGGCTCTACAAGCTTAACAACTTTATAACTTAGTTTCAACTTGGAGTTATGTGCTTCAATTTATGAGAGGCTGCAGATCACGCACTCGCACTCGCTTCTGGTTCTTGCCACACAAAGTACACGCCCACTCACACACACATACAATATTCTCGCTCTCTCTTTCTCTGGTGCAGACGACTACTGAACATTGTATTGATTAGTGGATCACAGCAGGGCCAATCCACCAGCTGAATACAGGGTGCTCTGTATCGGACTACTTCAAGGTCAAATCATGAAAAAAAGAACATATACTGCAAAAAACTAAAATGTAAAAAACATCTTTGACTGTTTAAATGCTACAGATATACTGGTGCCATTTTACCTTCTCAGTACCAATTCTGTTACCTAAACTTTGCATTTCACTGCATTTCGGGCAGTATTGAAGGCATTTCCAACACAAAACGACTACAAAATACACGATTTCTTTGTTCTTATTGTAGGTAGACAAAAAAAAAAAAAATCGCCATATAATGTGGCAGTCCTGTGTAAACCATGTAGCGATCATTATTAACATCCGGAAGCTCGTGCACCCCCTTCAGACTAGGTGAGTGCTTACGCTTTGAGATCAACTTGGGATCTCTGGGCTTCCAGAGACTTGGAATACACCAAACGAGCTGTATGGAGCCATTTTACGTTTCTTTTTCAGTTGTTTGGGAGAATGCTGCAACTCTAGGTCTCCAGAAATGTTTTGTGGACTACAAAACTTTATTTAACTTTTTACATCAGCATGGGGGTGAGTAGATTATGACTGAATTGTAATTTTTGGGGTGAACTTATCCTTTAAGAAAAAAGAGAAATTTCTTAACCCAGAAAGCAACTCTCAGATCTCTTTGAACAAAAAACCTCTAAGGATCGGTAAAAAGCTGTTATTTCTATTCTATCTGATCCACTGTATCACCCCACAACAATATAACAATATGTGTAAACCGTTTGCAACACTTCCTCTTCACAATACCAGTGTCAAGGTGTTAAAACCCATTACAGACAGAACAGTGCAGTTGAGCAGCAGAGCTAAGTGTGATGGTCAATAGCTTATGAGTCCTATGTGGTTGCCTATCTTTAATAGTGGGACCCCTCTATTTCCTGGTGCAGACAGCCGCTATCACTCTGCCTGATGTATGATTGCCCTGGGCCACATGGTTGTGTTGGGGAACCATGGATGTACGATTAATTTGTTTACTCAGCTGGTGTACTTCATAAAAGGCCCACTGAGTTGAACGCAAGTTGAACTTGGCACTTTGCAGTAATTGACTAGAGTGGATCCCTAGGTCCTTATCGGTCTGCCTTGATGGGCCTCCATTCTAGTTAAGTGTTGCCCAGGCCCATTATAAACAGCAAACAACACAAAATAGTGCACTAGACACTCGCTAATGCACTGCGCATCATTCTCTACACCATCCATAAAATGCTTTAAAGAACAAAGGCGCAATAAAATCTTACTCAAAATTGAACATACTGTATTTATTTCCATAATAATGCCTGTTAAAATAAAACAAAACTGCAGCTTTAACAGAAACACAAGCATGAATGTGAATCCCTTTTGACAATGGCCATTATCACATTTGCGACTTTAGAACAGCAAAATTAAAAGGGCCTCAATTCCCCTTTGGGAGCTTGAATCAAAGCAATGCAGCCTGCTTGCCGCACACAAAGTAATTCACCCTAGGAGTGCTCAGATTAAGTAATTATACCAGCACAAAAGCAAGCTCAGTGAGATAGCTTGTGCATAATAAGAACTAGGGGGTATGAATGGAGAGGGCTTAATTTTGCCTGTTCCACAGTTGTCAATGCTTTGTCAAGGCAGTCCTATTCTTGAGCTGCTGGTGGTTCTTATTCAGAGACACTCTTACACTGATTGTAATTATACAGACATGAAAGAGACTCTCAGCTGGTCTGGTGCAAGTCATTTAATGCCAGAACAGTGCAGGATACACTGTTTGGCACTGAAAAAAACCCGAGTTACCAGAAATGAATAAAAAGTAGTGATGAAGAGGGCTGTTCTGGTGATAATAAAATCTTGAGTTTTGGCTTTGATGTGTCCTCTGATTACTACTGTGTAAGAGAAGTTCCTCCTCTTCCCAACTTGTGTGTTATACCTTTGGTCACTTCACAAAGCAGGCAAAGCTTTTAATACACAGATTTTGGAAAAGAAGTAACTCATCCATCAAGTAAGCTACAAACAAAATGGAATTTGGCATGCATGCATAGGCAAAACTGCAGGCTAATGACCAAAAGCCAACTCTGTCTTCAGCTTTGATTGCTGCTGTGTATGGAGGTCGGACAGCTGACCTTGTTTCAACAACTTCTACAATTCTGATTGCCCCTGCAACTCAAACCTTAAAGCTTTGATTTACATCCATTTAGTTACTACTACTTCTTGTTTGTTTGTTTCTTGCCCTTAGAAGTCACGTACTTTAACAATTACTCACAAGAACGCAGATAAATAAAGAGACTTTGGGGGTGACTCAGTCAATTACATTGACATTTAAAAGTAGAACCCTGTAAATAGTAAACAAGAACAGCCTGGGGAACTGTTGACTGGGCATTGACATTGGTGGTGGTCATAAAGTGGCAAAGCAACAAAACAGAACCTGAATGACAGAGGGACAAAGGAACAGGTATGTTGGTTTAAATATTCTTCATCTAAGATGCTCTTTGGTCCCAATCGAAATAATTGGATACTTACTGAGAGGTGTAGATAGTAGAAAAATTGTTAAACTTGTTATTTTTTATTAGTGACGTACTGCACAAGTCTTGAGGTTTTGTTCCTAGTCCAAGATAAAACCATGGTATTGGAAGTCTAATTTTCATGGATAGTTCCTCTCTCTTAACCTTCAAGCGTATAATAGTTCAGTTTACCCTGTAAATCCAGTTGAGCTTTAATATTTTTGTGACATCCAGGCACTAAAATACTCTGAAAAGAGCATCAGTTGGCTCTTGTGTTATCAAAGAGACACTGCCACATAAAGTGCTGTGTCATCAGCATAAGAACAGAGATGGTGTGTTTCCTGATGACTCCACCAGGGGATACATCTGTAGGTTCAAAAGTTCTGGTTGTCAAAATAGATTCTTGAGGAACACAAAAACTGGCACATGGTCCATCTTGATCCAGCACACAACGTCCCCACAAAGAAAGAAAAAAGATCCACAACAAATCAGTGAAAGGCAGCATTATGTTAATGAGGCGAACGACTGCAATGAGTCTGATTCGAAAGGCGTGCGCTAAAGACTTCAAGTTGACTCTTGTTCAATCATCTCAAGTGACACATTGCATTAGCAGTTGTGAAGATAGAGACCTCAGTGGGTGAGAATGCTACAAAAAAGAGAGTTGACTCTAGTGTCACAATTTTAACCAACAGTAGGCATGAAAACAGGCTATTTCGCCTAATACGTCATATCAAAGGCAGTGTGTTGTCAAGAGAGTATCACTGTTTCAAGGAATACGACATCAGGAGACATTTTCGACAGGTATGCTAACTACAATGTCAAATTGTTATCACAGGAAAGAGAAAAAAAAGCCCTGAAACTGTGTTTCAGCTTAATGATGGAGCAAGCCTTTCTCTGATGGGGAATTTTTGAATGACTTTACGGTAGAGGCAGCTAGCATAGTCTGCCCACACAACAAAGGTTAGTTTGAAAATGTCAGTCTGTCTGTTTGCACATTTGGTCTCAACAGTGATCCTTTTAAATACTTAGTATGAACTCTGACGTCTGCAGCTTGCCCTTAGGCCTGACTGGCAGTTCTAAGTCTCAAAGTGTGGTTAATGTGTGAAAGGCTTGTCATTAAAACTTAGTCAGAGGGGCCGTCTCATCTGCACATACAGACACACACCTCCCTGAACACGTACCTGCTTAGAAACACTCACATAATTACCACCTTCTCAGTACTTCTCCACAGTGGCTGTCGAAATAAAACCTCGATAGCAAGTCTCTGAAAAAAAAAGAATTCATTCGATCCACTGGTGCTTTCAGTGAACAGAAAAATTCGGCAGGTCAGGAGGATCACGAAAAAATGAGCCGACTTACACAGAGAGTTAAAGAAGTTATATTATTGTGTGTACTCATTTAAATTCTGGGAGGTGGGATGAACCCACAGGGCCACTGGAATCCAAACGAGATTGGGTCATTAAAATTTAACACTTCATTAACACAAACTTAGAATGATTTATTAAAGAAAATTATTTTTTCAACACAAGTTGCCAACCATGATTGTGGGTGGTGTGTGTGTGTGTGTCTCTGTCCTCTTCATTAATAAGTAAACAGACCAAAAACAGAATGTGAGGAAAACAAATAAAGAATCCCTTGCCTGCTCTAAAAAACAGCCTCTATGTAAATTAATGCACCAATGCATTTTGAGATTTATTATCACATCTGCACCACCTTATTCCAACTTTCAATGACAAATGTATCAAATTGACCTTGACCCTTTTAATATGAATTTATAAATTGAATTTCCTCAATCTATTTTTGCTGCAGTGGGCGAAGTTGGGCTTGTAAGTGATTCCTGTGGCAAAATATTCTGATGTCAGATGAAACAAAGGCTTCAGTTCTCATGCAATACTCTGAATCTAGAGAAGAGGAAGCTAATCTCATAATCCATGTATGCTCTCTTCCATGAAGAGCAGTGGTGGTGACATCATTTGTGGAAACTGGAGGACGTGGAAGGATACAGGAAAGGGTTGAATGCAAACTGTTGATGAGAACTTGCATCGAGATCTGTGACTGCAGCGACGACCAGTCAACACTGAAAGTGGCCGACTGAGTGGACCCCCAAAGCCAAAATTTGAATGCCACTAAAAATATGTACGGAGAAATTGCTTTGAAATTGGTTCTCACTGGCACAACCCATCCAATTTGTCTGACATTGAGCAAATGTGTAAATTTGAATGGGAAGAAAACCAAAACCTCCAAGAGCATGTTTTCATTTTGTAGCCATGTTGTATTTTGTGAAGACCGTTGAAGCTGTGAAAATGTGAGAAATGCATTTTTTATTCAACCTGCAACACTAAGAAATAGAGAAAAAGTCAAAGGGACTGAATACACTGTGAAAACATTGTGCTAGATATGAATAAGATACTCCTTCAGCTCTGAACCGCATTTCTGTAAAAAAAAAAAAAAGCAAGGCAAGGCGCTGTGTAAAACAGGCAGCAGCGAAGGCAGCGAGCTGGAGAGAACATTTCAAGGGCAATCCCTCCACTTTTTAGGGAGGTCTGTGTGTGGCAAGGAAAACACTTCAGGAGGCACTTGGCAAGGTACAGCGAGTTCATCAACACCAGCTCCACCACGACAACCACACTGAGGCTGCTGTTGGAGGGGGCCGGAAAGAAGGATTAGAGCCAAAGTATGATCCCAGACAGACAGATGGAGGCAGACTGTCTGATGTGCTTTTGTACTCAAAAGGAAACAGAGAACACATCTGTACGCAGGGGTGGGGGGGGGGGAGATGGATTATTAGATGCGCGGCAATTCTCTTTTGAAAGATTTAGGGGTTGTTCCGACACCAAACTCACGATTGGGAAATGCCTCCAATACTGCCTACAATGCTGGAATCATTATTGGACTGAAGGCCAACTCCACGTGTCTGTCTACCTGGGAACTTTAATATCGGCTATCAAAGGCAATTTTGTAGTATTGCTTTTATTGCTGCAAAAGAAGAAAAAAAAAGGTGTATTGCTGTCAGCGCTGTCTCAGTGGAGGGCAGAGCTGTCAAGTTATATCCCGTGTGTGTGTGTGTGTGTATATATATATGACAAAATATGGACATGTTATGTGAACAAAAGGGAATCCCACACACATAGTATGGATTCTCCCTCTGCTGAGTTAGTCTGGGCTACTTTATAGCAGCGTCTCGTACACGTTTGCAACCGCAACACATCTTTTTACTGGACAAGTAGCCAATATCTGTAATGCTGATATAGGCCGATGAAACATAACAAAGTTAAAATGAGCGTCACCGTGTCACATTTACATTTCTGCACAGTCTGTTACACTTCAGCAATTGGATTATGAAGCGTAATAGACCTAAACATGCATTGTTTTTACATTCCAAGCCAGGCTACTTCTCGAGTTTTCGGTGAGGATGCAAGTAATGAAATGCAAGTAAATTCGTCCAATAATTTTAAGTATGGATCATTACAAATATGCAACGTTAAAAGTAGCCAGCAGTGTTACGGTGACAAAAAAATAAGAATTTGTGTGCATCAAGGTACATCAGTGCATCGATATTTGTATTATGGTCACCGCGTTGCCCTCTAAATTGGAGTTTAATCCAATTGTGAGGTGCTTAGAGGTATCTGTGTGCATGTAAAGTGACCTTGCATCATCATGTAGTGACATTAAATGCAACGATAAATGCCTCGAAGGCTTTATCTCGGGTTCCAGACACGTACGACTGCCAGACAAAAGGGAGAGCAACACCATGACTGAGAGGTCTGGTGGAAAATTTAGGAAGTCAGACCTCAGTAATGAGCCATCTTTGAAGCCTTAGTCATTTTCTGTAAGTGGCCTCCAACACAAAGTCCATTCACTTCACGGAGCATTATCAAACTTCTGCCATTATTAAAGAACTGTCGCGCCTCTCAATAAAATATGAGCCCTATTTCCCCCACAGGCAAAATCACTTGTCATTTGGATGAACTGAGGAACTGTCTAAAGACGTGAAAATGATTTCCAATGACAGCCTGCTTCAGGTAAATGACTAATCACACGGCAGAATAAAAATAGCCGCCCGTTAGATTCTCAGCAGCCCCGGTGAATATTGAGGCACAATCGTAATACCTCGGAGGCGCAGATGCATTTATTATTCCTGAGATATTTCATAAAAAAAAAGGGACAAATGTGGGATGGGTTTGTACCCTCTGGATGATTCATGCGTCCTACAAACTATGATTTAAAGATGATTACTGGTGCACTTACTGGCAATACAAGACATGAGAGCACTTCAATCAAGGTAGCCCTGCAACACTCAGACATGATGATAACAGACCGGATTTAGCTGGTGCTTAGCATGTCGAACACTGAGCCCTGTTGTAACAGGATTCCGTAGAAAATAAATACATTTTAACCTTTAAACCTTAAGAAAAACAATCATCTGATATGTTTGGGTTTTTTTTCCTGTCAAAGTCCTCGCGGCGGTGCGGATGAAGTCTTCCTCCTCATTCAGCTCTGCATAAGGTTTAGTGTTCCCCTGGTGATAATGACGCCTGATGGACTATGACAGAGCAGGCCCGGCAATATCAGCTCCCGGTGCCGGCAATCAATTTCAGACGGCAGCGGGGCCTGTGCCACGGTGTCCATCTTTATAATTTGATTTGTTATCAGGTCGGACAGTTGTTACAGCAATCATTGCGGCGATCACTCCGCCCGGCCCCGACCACGGCCTCCCCTCCCCAAATCCTCCAAGGGCTGCTCCAGCATTTCAACAATTCCCTGCCAAATGCGTCGACTACAAAAAAGTTTGTCTTAATTGCACCGCTGCTCCCTCTGTCACTCAATTCCCCGCCCGCCGGCTGTCACCTTTGACTTGATGCATAATTCGCATCCCAGCCCGACCTTCTCCCTCCCCATGCACTGGGATATATTTCCCGCCGCATATAAAATGTTAGGACATCCCATAATTTCATAATTCGCCCCTGACTACAGCTGTTGGCAGGGTGGCGAGCCAGCCGCGCCCCAGTTAATCATAGATTACTTTATCTGGGCCATTCCAAATCCTCATGTGTAATGCAGTGCTACCTCAGCAGCAAGTAATCACTGCCCCCCACCCCATCCCAAACACACACACACACACACACACACACCCACACACACTCCCCCTCCTGACTTTCTCTCCGAGGCTGATTCGTCTCCGTCTCTCCTCGTGCCCTTCTGTCATTCACCCTCGCCTTCTAAATTTCTCCTACTCCCGTTCCTCATCTCTTTCTTGTGTCTCTGCCTGATTGGACATTCTCATCAAACATTCATGAGCCAAACTGGTCCCGAAATGTAATATCATAGTATTAGTAACCCTTATTTTCACTTGTTTAGGCCCTGGCTGTGACCGGGGTGGCGTCGCACGCGCAGTATCCATCGCTGGAAACTGGATTCGCGGTCACAATATGGCATGAAATAAGAAGGACAACGGGTTCCAGCCGATTCCTGTCCCTGCCACAAAAGCAATGAGTCCGTCTACCCGATGCGACAGACTGCAAGGGCAGGTGGAAATAAAATGACCATGTAACCGACGGAAATAAAAGAGCGCCAGCCAGAGATTGGGAGGAAGCCAGGAGGACTGATATATATAAGAAAGCGTGAATGAAAGAACGCCATTTTTCGGAAGCTGCAACTTTAGGATTCATGATATGTTATACTTTTAAGTAGGGCTTGTGGACAGGACACTGAGGGTAGATCTGCCATACCTACTTTTTGCTGTATTATTCATAAGAATACGACATAAACACGGCTGTTTCTCAAACATTGGAAAGCTGCCGGCGTGGTCTGTTTGTGCCACCCCTGCTTCCAAATCTCATGCAAATACCATTGCTGAGTGCTGGGACAAGTTTTCCTACTGTTGCTTCTTATTACTGCGGGGGAGACAAGGGAGATGTTTGACCCACGCTGGGCGGCGCAGCCTTGTGCAGGGAAACATTAGTTTAAATGTCACATCGGATCAGACCACCATTGCTTCTGTAGAAGTAGCTGGGTTTTTTTTTTTTTAAGCACGGCACAAAAATAGCAGCCAGATTATTCTGAAGGAGATGTAGGTCAATATTAAAGTTTCTCTCACAGGTGTGAGGGAGGGAAAAGGAGCAAGGGGAGATTTTTTTTTCTTTCTGGTGGTGTAAACAGGACGACATATTGCTCGCGTCGACTTAGACTATGGATCCACCCTGCGGTACTGGGCATGGAGTCAAACTGGCAAAGGCGAGGCGAAGAGAGGACAAAGGATTACACCGCAATCATAATCCCATAATCTACCAAAACAATTTTATAATGTTGCCTACTTGAGCGCGGCGGAGTTATCCCGTCGTATATTTTAACCGCTATTGATTCCGGTGACACTGAGGTTGGCGAGGACTCGCCGTGTGCGTGTAAAACATTTTTACGATGGGGCAGTTTTGCTTCACGTCATCATTATGACAATTGCCTGCTCTTTAAACCATCCGTCATCCAAACCTCTTTATGTACTCCGGCTTTAGTCAGCAATCCCCTGCAAACACACACACAAACAAACACACGCACGCACGCAAACGGAGCAATTTCCATTTAATCCATGTACAGGGCTGAAGCGTTCACAGACAATAACACGCAGACAAAGACGGATTTGACGATGGCAGAATACCAAGCAATACCGAGGCCACCGCAGACAGGAAGCAACAATGCAGAGCGGTGTTGTTCTTTTTTAAGACTGGGACGAGTTGTCCAGTCGGGCTGAATGTTAAACTGAGGCAAATCCATAAATGAAGAGGAATGTGGCCCGGTTAGCGCAAGACTCCATTCGGCAAAGCCTCATTCTTTCTCACTGTTTTCGTGCTGGCTGACACCAGCAAAATTAGCATCTAGGCCAACAGGTGAGGGGGCCGGTCACATAGAAACCAAATCCAGCCGTCTCAGAAGTGACCGACCAGCCTCTGAGGGGGGGAAAAGAATATAAAGTGCGAGGATGAAAGGAGCTCTGATGCAACTCCATCAATCGACCCGCTTGATTACCATTAGCCGACCACTTGATTATCATATCAATAAAGACTGTGAAATCGAACGAGGCGCGGACCACCGCGCGGCGCTCCGGCAAGTGTTCAGCGGGGATATTACGAAACGCGGAGTGTTTTCCAGGACACTTTGTGCGAGCGCTTGTTATTTGAATTTCATCAGAAGCCCTAAAAGCAGTAATCCTCGTACATTGGTCCCCCCCTCCCTCCCCTCCTCCCCTCCTCCCCTACCCTTCTCACACAGCCCGAGGATTATTTCTAAAGAGGTACACGCTCACTGATGTTTGGGCTGCTCCTCTGATACGGTTAGCTGGGGAAGCGGCGGGCTCCGTGTCTGCGACGGCTCTTCCCCCTCGCGAAACCAGAGAGCGAGAGATTTGGGGCTCGCCGGAACTAACTCGACTCAGGCACATGTGGGTCTGCAAATCAAAGAGGACGCCGGGGGAACGCGCTGCACTTCCACGCCAGAGATCCGATGGAGTTGGTCACATTGTCTTTGTCTCATTTCCTCCAAAAGAACACACTCCCTTGGAATAAGTGGGCTGTGATTCTGTGTCACCGTGTGTGTCTCAGCATGAAATCATTGAGGAATGCAATTATCACTTTCGCCCGACAGACATTGCTCTGAAATGTGAGCGAATAACTGGGAACATAAGAGGGGAGTGAGAGGAGGGGGTGTGTGTGTGTGTGTGTGTGTGTGTTAACCCTACTGTGTGCGCTCGACTCCAAACTTCCCTTTTGTTAAATTAGCTAATCTGCTGGCACGCTTAAGATTCATGATGGGTCAAAAGTTTACCATATTAACTCCTCTTTCTTCAATTATGTATCTCACTCCGGCACTGTGTCCAATAACCTCATGTTTTCAATTGTTTTATGACTCTTAAGAGCCATTATTTTCTCCATTATGACCTTTAAATGATCCGCTCAAAGTGCCACTGCCAAGGCTACCATTGTGTGTGCTCCATTTCCCTTGGCAGGCCTTATCCAAAATTCATTCCCTGAACAATAATTTCTCAGGGAAATATTAAAAGCTGTTTAATAGAAAAGGGGATCGGATCGCCTTGGCCTACACTTGAGGTCATTTCGGCTCATTAGGACGGATTTTCGAAAAGGCGGAGCGGCTTCTGCGTGCGACTTGGGCGAGTCAGCTGCAGCGAGCTGGGCAGGTACCAAGCTGTCAACCCGGTGTTCAGTCAGAGGTAAACTGTCACCTCCTTACTATTAAAAGAACTCCCCTGAGAGGAAAAGAGGGAGGGGGGAGAGTGGAGCGCACAAACTCATCTCCAAACAACAAAGAAACAAACACAGACGAGTGACTGCTGTTTTTTCCTTTTTTTTTCCTACTCTACACACGACGCCAAGGTCAAGGTTTTTTAAGCACCGCATTAATAATACAGGGCCTAACAATTAAACAGCCTTGTTTAGCCGACAGCTCGGGCAAATTTACATTATTCAACAAGGCTATTTGCTTGCATTTAAAGCAGATCAGGTGTATTATTATATTATTTTCCCCAGCAAGGCTGTAATAATGTTTACCCATGCGCCGCTTTGAGTGAATTAAGAGCACAGACACAAAGACAAGCCCCTTAACACACATAGACACACAGCTGAGGCTATCTTTGGCTGCATACTGTACTCAATGTGCTTGGCAAGCAGGCTGATGAAAGGTAACAGCGGGAGAGGAACTCATTATAGTTTGTGATTCAAATATAAAAAGGTAGGTGGGACTTTTTATTTTCCGAGGCTAACTTCATCTAGTCCCTTTCGGAAGCAGGGTTTTCAAATCCGAATGATCACATAATGACTCAATTGAATTTGGGAACATTTTGAGAGGGATGACTGACTTTTATAATAAGACCGTACACGCTGATAGCGGCATCTGAGGGAATCTCTGATGGACCCTTTACTCCCAAATTTAATAGAACGGATTCACACAGACAAGAAATCCTTCTGGAAACTCGGCATTGTCACACATCCGCACACAAAAACTCCCATGCATGTACACATATGCGGATAAACACATCCACACACCCCACACACGCAGCACACATAAAGTGAAAGTGAGCTTAGCTGCAGAGTAGAGCCCCGAGGGCTGGTCTGCTGATTAATGAGGGAAGGAAAGCGAAGAGAGGAGGATGATGCAGAAGTGTTAATGGAGCTCTGATAGATTCCTCCAGGCCTGGTGTTTTATAGGTGAGTCTCCAGTGTATCTGCACAATGTAGCACTACAGCACCACAGAGGACTAAAGCCCGAGCCCTGCGTGGGCGGTGAAATATGCGGATCAGATGGACACGAGTGCAGAGAAAAATACACTCTCCTCCTGAAATAACACAGGCTGGGAGAAAAAGTTAATTAGTTCATCTCCAAAATAAGAGTTCTGGATCGCCATTACAGGACTGAGAACCAACTTTGAAATATAATTCCTTTCACTAACTTTTTTAAAAACTTTACCTCACCAATACAGCAAAGATTCTCCCGCGAAACACGACTTAGAGACGGGCCAACCGACTTCGTGACAACGGCGACAGCACTCGGAGCAATCGCACAAGAACATCCAATTTGTTCATGACTGTCACATCACCAAAATGTAATATTGAACAGCTTGAATAAATACTCAGTCAGTCCTCATCTCGTGCGAGAAGCAGGTGGAGGACAATTTCGGTACAGATTGTATTGAACAGAAACAGTCTAAATAACTACTCACTGACGTAAAAGAATGTAAATACAAGGCTAAAAAGTTTTCATTTAAATCAGTTATGGCTAAAATAGATGAATTAATTTCAATAAATATCTATAAAGGTGCTCTGAATAATGTGTTTCGATATGTATCTCCACACTTATACGAATATACAAAATAGAATGACGAAAAGCTGGGAAAATGCAGCAAAAAGGAACATGCAGTTGGATATATGGTTGTTCTTTCTACTTTTGCTTAAACTCATGGTGTTGAATCCCATCTGTTGTCAGGGTGCATGGTCTGGAGGGATTGGAAAGATTAAATAGCCATGAACAGAGTCCTCTTCCACTGAGCTGTGACTTCTCCCCCAATGGGATTAGAGAACTTTGCACTTTACAAAGCAGCTCATCAGAAAACATTGGGGACACAAAGCTGTTATGGACAGTGCGAGCTTGGTGTAACATGTGTTTGTGGACGGGATTTTCGGGCAGAGAGACAGAAGCAATAGAGAAAAAGCGGCAGGCTCTGAAAGGAGAATCCCGTCTGGTATTTTGGGAAGCATGACTCTGACTGAGGGCAAGAAAAGAGTGTTGATATAATGACCATTGTAAGCGACCAGTCTTTTTATGGTGCATTACTTAATCAATTTAGTTTTCAGGGATTACTAACAACTAATAACAACATTTGTCCCTGTTCACAACAAAAAAGCTTTTTGGATAATTAGGAACAACGGGAATCAATGATGTGAAATGTTCAAGTGGGGTCCGGGCAGAGATTTATATATGAAAGCGACTATATAATAGAGGCGCATTTTTCACCATGAATAACGACTGTTGGGCTGTTGTTCCCATATCCTGCTGGAGATGCAATTCATCAGGGCCAATAAGAGCCGGTAATTTGTCTTCGGTTCTTTGTCTGATGGAGGAAGCTGATGAAAACCGGAGGAAATGACCACACAATGTATAGCCTTGCATATCTGTGAATTAATGCGCCGAGTCCAAAAGCATCTATCACAAGAAGAGCTAGAAAGTAGGCTACATGCAGCCACAAGGCACAAATACAAGCATAAACAATACTAGGCATATTAGAACTCCTCTATCTGCTGCAGTTTTCAATTTGGCAATCACGAAGATGGAGTGGAGAACACGGCTAATTCTGGCCACTGGATGTAGGGATCTAATGATTCGCTAATTGATATAATCTTATTTCTTTGCACAAGCCCGGTCACATTTATCCATGTTGTTTTGAAAGTCTCAATTGCTCCAAGTCTACCATAGCTGACTGTGTCTTTTCTACGCTCCACTGACAAGTACAGTTCCTGGGGTGAAAGAATCTCCTGACATCCAGCATTCTGGACGGCCTGTCATTGTTAATAGCGAGTGCATGGAAGTGGCAAGATCCTATCTTAAACGGCTGTGCCATCTTGGACAATGGACACATTGTTCTCTGCTTCTTTGCCTCTGCTTTGGTGGGTGCTTGTGCGCCAACAGGGGAGGGGGGGAATACCCACACACCATTACAATACACTCTGTCCACGTAAAGGCCACTGGTCACTGAACACAAATGGCCACTTGTAGGTCAGAAACAGCTGAGTGAGACAAAAGAGGGAGGAAAAAAACAATTAATAACCGTTTTTATCTGTAGACAGAAATGGGAGGCGAGCACCACCGGGTCCAGAAAAGTACTTTAAGAGCAATAACTCTTGATTTTGTCCTCATGTTTAATGCCGAGAAAATGCTTTATTTGCACCATTAATGTCTTTATCGGCGTCCAATGTAAACTGCAAGCCTCGCTTCACACTTAGGCATTAAAGGTGTCCAAGGTCTATCTTTTTTTTCTCGTTCTTTCCCAAGATAAATAAAGTTTCTAAATAGTTGGAGTCTTACTGAAAAGTTCATCTGTGAAATATTGCCTTTTGTTCAGTGGAAGATTTACTTTAAAAAGAATCAGAAGTCTTGAAAGTTATTTGCTATTGCTGCCTGAAAATCGGGCTGCAACTAACAATCACTACAGCCACCGAGGAGGTCATGTTTTGTCCATTTGTTGATTAGTTGGTTGGTTGGTTTGTCAGCAGTATTACAATAAAAACAACTACTTAACGGATTTCCACAAAACTTGGATAATGGATGGTCGTCATTAACTTTTGATCCAGGAATTTCTTCTCACTTTTCTTCATAACTCCCTATGAAGTGGAAGGTGAAGTGTTATTCCAGTGTTTCTAGTAAAAAACTGTCAGACAGTGAGGGACTTAAGAATATTGATTGATATTAATAGCATTAGCAGAATGCATTAGCAACTACAACTACATGCATTAGCAACTACATTCGAGAGCCAAAAAACTGTCGGGAACAGTCAGGAAAACTGGTTGAAAACATCGTGAACAAGGTCCAACTAAAACTGCTTATGACTGCCATTTTAAAACCAGAGCTGTGGCACATTCTTACTTATCGGCAGGGGAATAAACAAAAGAGTTTCACTATGGACGCCAAAACGACAGTGGTCGAGGACGGGTCATACAGCATCTGAGACTGACAGATGCTAATTTGGCAACAGGGAATGCAGTACCAAGTTGGTTTGCTTTCCAGGTGCCCAACATCAGACAGCTGTTAGGACTGCTACACTAGCTGCATGACTAAGCGAGAAAGCTGCCGAACAGCAGCTAAACCCCGCAAACCACCTTGGAACCAGATCCCTAGTTGTGAAACTGCCCGCAGTTGGTCTTAGAATTTGTGTTTGGTCCATACACAGGCCATGTTCACTTGGAGCCCGGTGCAGTTTGCTGCTGTTAGAGGTTACTTTATCAACAAGTAAAGCCAACTCCGCTCCAGCGACATCTTTTTGACATGAAATCTTAGTTCTGTACCACTCGGTCACTGCTTAAAGTTGAAGATTGATTTAAGGGTGGATGACATGGTGTAACTGGTTGCAACTGGCGAGTTAAGGCTTACGTAACACGTGACATTTTGTTTAACAGGAAGAAGACATGACTGGATTTTGACAGAAAAGCATTTCAGCATGACTTTTACATTGTTTTTTCCTTTTTATGAAACCATTATATTTTTAACAACACAACGGAGACTATGAGTCATTCTGCATAGTTCTGTTTTCCTAGAGGTTGGCTGTATCGGATCTGGTGATCTTAAATGATTAAATACCTTAAATTGACTTGTTCTTCAGCTGCAGTACTTAAGTACTTCATTTCATCCCCAATACAGCACTGACGGGAAGTAACATGAATTTCACATTTATCTCATGAGTAAACAGTCATAATTAGTGCCTAACCACAGAGCCAGTGTAGC
The DNA here is from genome assembly GCA_039737535.1 of Lagodon rhomboides. Lineage (NCBI taxonomy): Eukaryota > Metazoa > Chordata > Actinopteri > Spariformes > Sparidae > Lagodon > Lagodon rhomboides. The sequence continues at coordinate 14,745,749 of CM077803.1, forward strand.
TGGTAGGAGTATTACACCATGTAATTAGATGTGTTCAGTCATAATAAATTACCAGTATTCTTTATAGTCAGTGTCTGCTGTAGATTAAACCTTCTGTTTCACATTAAACTTCTCTCAAATCTTCCAACAAGACACAATGTGGAAAGAATTCAATAAGTAGAGTTACAGTGGTTGTCACTTGTTTGTTTCAGCCCTTAAATTACAGCTGGGATATTTGCCCCAAAACAAACTGTATGCATGCCTGAGACTGTGAAATGGTTCACTCGTAAAAAAGTAATTTAAAAACCCCAAATCACTTCTGTAAATCTATAAACAGGAGAGTAACCCATCTTTTTTGCAAATGATATACTTGTGTTTGGATGATGAATAACTTAAACTCTCTGTCTGCAGCCACGATTATTGGTTTTACTGATTATTTGTTTACAGCCTTACTTTCGGCTGATTGTATTTTCAATCCTACTCATTCTGGACCAGACGTAATGCATTTTTAATGTATTTTCTGCTTTGACATTTTCTGGTTGACCAAAGATCTCTCATACGGTAACGGCTCTTGGATAGCGGTGGAGTAAAACTTTGTCCCTTTCAATTGTATTTGTGCTATTATGAATTTCATTAGCAGCTTATTATGCATGATGTGTTTATTTTCAAGATCCAAGTTAGCTTGTTGGTTATAATCTTATTTGACCGTGACTCTAAAGTAGATCGGTTTGTGGAGTCCAGCACAATGAAGGTAAAGCTGAAGCTGAATTTGAGATGCCCAACACCAACTCAAAATCTCATAAATGTTTTGTGTTTTAAATCAACACAGCTCACAGTGAAGTTTCAAAATATCAATGTTGACCTGGAAGGGGAATTCGGGGATTTGGTCTACTGTTGAACACCAAAACAAAGTCTGAGAGGGTGCAAGGTACTGTAAGGTAGAAAACAAGACCATCATCATATATTTTAGGAAGCTATAACCAACATCTTTATAATGACGTTTGAGCAAATGACTGTGTGAACGGGGCCACGTGATGCCCACAGGGAATTCTCACCCAACAATACAGTTACTGTATGCACGCTGGCCAAACAGTGGACAAAGTTAGCAACAAGCTAACGGAGCAGTTATCAGCAAAGGAGCCAGATATTTCACAGATTGGATAGTTATCAAAAGGCAGCTGTATGCTAACACATTAGCATCTCAGCAACATTAGCATTCAATTAGAGTCATGCTTCACCACAAGCTAAGCGCCATCTACAACCATAATATAGCAGATATCTCTAGGGCTGATATCTCCAAAACTCCCACTGAAACAATCTAGATGGATTTATACCAGTTCAGGTGAGAGGAGAAATATATGCTTTTGATTTTGTGCTGAACGCTCCCTTTAAGCTCTAATTTTGGTCTCTACCAACTGCTAAGTGGCTAAATCTTTCATTTTCATCACCAGCTAAATGCTGTTGCCGTCTCCCTGCTGTTGGGTGCAAAGTTTTTTTTTTTTTTTGTTTTTTTACACCTTTTTGTAAACAGCTGCCTGCTGTGTCTGAAAACAACACTATGAGAGCAGCGGGAGCAAAACAAAACAGTCAAATTAAAGCATGAACAACCATAACAATAAGTCTCCGCTGATAAATCTTTGTTTGTCACTGTATGTGGGCCTTTTTCGCATCGGAGTATTGATTCTACAAATTAAACAATGCTAATTAGAGCCCCTTTTAAATATCTGATGATGTCTCATCTGTTTGTGTGGGAGACAAGTTAATGTAGAGTTAATTGCAGGTTCTCCGGGGTGAGAACGTTGTGCCGCAACTCAGGGAACGGGGCAATAAAAAATCTTATCTAAGTGTGAAGTCTACGTGCGAAGTGCTCTGCGTTCCCTTAAAATATTACACATCTACCTCTGGGCCAACATCTCATCTACAGCTCCTTTGAAGTGTCAAAACATGTTTGTGAATGGAGAGGCTGAATGGCAGGCCGAGCTCACCCGCAGCAAACTTAAATTGACCATTTTTGTTAAGGCTCGGAGAGAAGTCGGACAGGCGGTGGAGGGGGGAGGGACGGGTTGGAAATATTCAACGGCTGACCTTTTTCTATTTACCACAGCGATCTTTAACCTGGGAAACACGCACCTGGACTGAGGCCGGCGGCGGATAACTCAAAGGTCGCGCTATTCAGCTCGCCAGGAGGAGTCCATCGCGCCGATGGCGTCGCTGAGAGGGAGGAGGAAAACGACTTCCATCTCCCCCGCTGTTTCTTAGACACTGCGAGAGTTTATGTTTTTTCTCAAGTCTCTTGTTTTTTGGCCCCTTTAGCTTGTGTTCACTTCGCAAAAAAAAAAAAAAAAAATTACTGTATGGTACAAAGCCACAGGATTAAAATTAATTGAGAATCCACACACTGTTCTCTGGCAGCAGATTGTTTACTTGTTTGTCGCGAGCATGTGTGTGCCAGTTCTTGGATGTTGAACCAAGCAGAGTTTGTGTGTCTGTGTGTGTGTGCCTCTCGCGCTGTATCAGAGGGGGGAATAGCCTGTTGGGGGTTATGGAGGGTGCAGCGCAGGGGTGATGAATAGGACGCTTTTGTGCTCAGTCTCTCAGCTGTCTGCGAGCCGGTGAAGGAGAGAAAAGGTGAGAGAGAAGGGGGCACGAGGTGAGGGAGATAGCCAGATAAAGGGGACGAAAAAGAGGAGAGGGAGATAAAACAGGGGAGGAGAGATGAGAGAGAAACTGTGAGGCGAGGGGGAGTACAGGTGAGACGCCGAGGGGAGGGGGGAGAGAACGTGAGGTGAGAGAATGGGTAGAGAGGTGAGGAAGAGGAGGGGAGTGTGAGAAAAAGGAAAGGAGAGACTACTTGTGCATTCAAGAACACTGCGCCGTTGTCTCCACGGCCAACAAAGAGACAAAGAAGTTGGCTAATGTAGGAAATCGTTGCCATTCATGTCGGCGGAGGAGGAAAACAAATGTCCCGGGAAAAAGAAAAAAAAAAAAAGAAAAGAAAAACAGAGGAGAAAGTGCTCCGGTTGGTAATTTTGATCACTCGGCAGAACACAGACCTGACCTCGTGGCCTCAACCTTCACACATGACGGGGTTTGGAAATGAGCCAATCACGCTGACGGATGCTGATGAGTTGAGCGGCGAGCCCGTCGGTGTTGTTGCCGTCGGTGGTGGCGTCGGTGTGGCCGCTTTAATCGCATAAATAGAGAGCCATTACGACTGTACTGCCTTCTAATGAAAAATAATGCGGAGCACATTTTGTAAAAAGGCAGCGGCATTACAGCGGAGGCCGGGGCGGGAGCGTGAGAAGGTCAACTGTGATGCAAAGTCTTGATATGTGATATTTGAGAGACCTTTAAAGCACTACAGAAAAAAAATACATTAAAAAGTCATCACATGAGGAGGAAAACAGCCAGGACCTCTCTGGCCTAAAAAAAAGTCCAGATGAGACAGTACATCTGACAGGCACGTCTTTTCTGGTATCAATTAAAACGTGTCCGTAGGACTGAATATCTAAAAGCTGGCATTTAAAGCTGAAACAAATGAGTCGATTAACAATTATTTTAGTCGGTTTTTAGGTGAAACAATCTCTGGATCCAAGTCCTCAAGCGTGGGGATTTTTTGCTTATTCTCCTGTCGCAGCAAACAGAATATCTCTGGGTTTTTCATACTGTTCATGCACAAAACAACTGGTCGCGTAGGGCTTCAGGAAACCGTGACAGTGGAAAAAAAACGTGCTCCCTCACTCTTTTCAGACATTTTATCAAGCAAACAGCGAATCAATCATCAAGAGAATCTGAGGAATCATGGGAAATGAGAGGGGAATTGTTAGCTGCGGCTCCGCTGGCATCCAATGTTTGGACAGATTTGCGATCTTGTTTACGCGTTCCCTCCGAGGAGACGGTTTCTTATTTTGAATCGAAAATAAATTTGCCAGTTTCAGACAGCTTTTTGTCGAGGCCGCTTGGGTTTGATACCGGTTGTAGGGCCGAACAGATTAGTGAGCACGGTGATTTGTAGTTTGACGGTAAATTATCCACAGCGATTTTGATGATCAGTTGACGGTTTCAAAACGCAAATAAATGCCTAAAAAGCGTAGATTCCAGCTTGTCAAATGTGAAGACTTGCCTGGTATGAGATTAATGTTTTATGCAGACGGAGACATTGCTCTCTTTGGATGCTGGGAGGACTCTTTAATTCTCCCTTCACACATTCGAGCAGCCCCGATGATGGGCATGGTGCTAGCAAATCAACGTATTCACAAAGACTGGAAGATACCGACTGGTTTTAGTTACGCACACGGAGAAGCTGCGATTCAATTCATATTCCTCCGCCTGGATGTGTCTGTGTGCGAGTTCATGTGGGAAGCAGAGTATGTTCAAATTGGGCTTTGGGTTTTGATGTATGTGTGGTTTATATGTTGTCTTCAAAACTAATGTTGGGGATAAACAAACAATTTGAAGGTGTCAGACTCGGCTTGGGGAACATTTTGTAGATTAAACATTCAACCAATTAATTAAAAAAGGTAATCACAAGATTAATATGGGTTAAATTGGCCCTGTTTGGTCTAATCTGTCAAAGGAAAAGAGGAATTTGGAGAAAAAAGCTGTCTGTTTTAAAACAAAATCTTTTTATACCAGTTATGAAACGCCTGTCCGAGGGTGTTGAAACTCGAGATGCAAAGACTGGTCGAGTGAAAGAAAATTAGTTGTCGACTATTTTGATAGGCAAGAATGTCAAACATTTGTCGTGTCCAGCTTTTTTTTTTCAATGTAAGGATTTGCTTCCATTCCGAATGAAGATTTCTTTAGGTCGGACAAAAGAGGCAATCTGAAGACTTTGAAATTGCGATGAAATATTTTTGACAAAACGCTGACAGCTAAACTGAACACATAGCAGATTAATCGTGAAAATGACCCGCAGATGAATCACTGATGGAGCTAATCATTAGTTGGAGCCCTAATTGAAACACAACACCCGGCCCTGGAGACAGGCTGGACTATTGCACGGGGATGTTTTGCCCTTCTGGCCCCATGATAGTGATGAAGACTGCTGAGAATCAAAGAAACCAGCGCATCTCTCTGTCCATGTTCCCTAAATCTGTATCTAACCCAAATCTAATCTGCGCGTTTCCAGAACCCTTCTGCTCTCACTCTCTTTAAAGCACATCAGGGTAATGATGCCTCAAGTCTCTGTGTCTCAAGTCTCTGTTGAGTCATCGTGACTGTCAGAAATTAGACAAAAGTAAAATGAGATGTGAAATCGTGCACTTCTCTGGATTTCAGCCAACTCTAAATACCATCCACCTCCACCCAGATGTGTATCTTTACAGTCCGGCCTACTCATGTGCGCATCTGTCGCACTTTTGGATTTTCGTACACGAGACACTTGAGATGCTGCCATTTAGCACTGATGGGGTCTCTCTCCCCGCGCAGGGAAAAGATCACCGAGATCAGTGCCTGTTGATTCAGGCGTACGGATCCCTACTCCTGCTCCATTTTCGCTCTTGTTTTGTCCTCTCTTAACTGATTCAGAACGAGAATCGGCCCGGAATAACTAACCCCGGCGCGGACGGGTAAATACTTTCTATCTGCCCACGCCGGGGTCCTCCGAGGCCATCGCAGCGTGGCTTTTCCTATGATGAAACAAGCAGCGAGCGGTGGAGGGCCGAGGGAGTGGGTGTTCGGGACGCAAACTGTTTTTTCTCCACAAACAGCAGGATGAGATGTGGAGCCGGCAGAGATGTGGCAACCATACCTCGAGCACAGCCAACACAGCGTGCGTCCTCACTCGCAGACGCAAACACAATCTCTCCTTCTTTTCTTTTTTTCTGAACGCATCTCGCTAACAGCACTTGGAGGAAGTAAATAAACTGAGCCCGACTGTATGTGAGCAAGCTGATTTGCATGTTAACAACAACAAATGTCTTGCACTTCCATTTGTTGTATCGGGGCTTTGGCGACGGTTTCTCTCGCTCGCTCGCTCGCTCTCAGAGAGCGATCAGAGATAGCCTCGGCGGCGGGGCGAAAAACGACGGCAGAAACGGCGTTGTTGATGAAGCCAGGTGATGATGTGAGGAGGCAGACATCATTAGCCCCCATCATCACACTTCATCAGAGGAGAGGGAGTGTGCCCGCCCCGGTCGGCGTAATGAGCTGGAAGTATGAACAAAAGCAGATGGCTCTATGAGTCAGACAATAAGGCGCTCATAATTGAATATATATCATTCATTTCCATTTAAGCAGTCAAGCCATTTTTTTATTTTTTTTACTTCTCCCCTCCTTCTCCTTACTCAGTGCGAAATCCATTATTATTATCAAGGCGTTGAAGAGCCGGTGCATCTGCACCGAATCAGCTGGATTTCAATGAGACTTTTTTTCAATTCATCACGTCGGCTGAAGTACTGATAATAGGCTGACGACAATTTGCACAGTGATAAACGACATTCCCGGGATTCCTATTATGCTGCCCATGCTGGAAACCCATAAAACACGATGTTAATTTGCACCATGCATTATTATGGAGACTCATAGCCTGTGGTGCTCAATTATGAGTGACCTCATTAGACCCATTACAGTATGTGATGGCATTTTTTTTTTTATGTCTTTAAGGGCAATTTCTCCCCTTTTTTTTTCTGTCCACTCATACAACCACAGGTCTGGTTGAAGACGAGTGCCCAACTTTTATGAATGAACCTGCAAACAAAAAGAGGGTGGTGGTGGGGGGGTGATCTCCAGCTCCCTCCACATGACACCACCTGTCAATCACACACACTTTTCCCAACATCTCATCTGTGCACAAGTATCTTTTTTTTTTTTTTGCACAATGCACTCACAGAGAGAAACTTGGCCGCCGTTCGTGCTGCTCTAATCTGTTTTTCCTCTTGAAGAGCTCACAGCAGGACGGCTGCCTATGGAGCAATTAAAGCCTCTTTCTTAATCCAGCCGCCAACCCTGAAAACAACTGGAACTCCTCTTCCTCCTCCTCCTTACCACCACCACCACCACCTCCTCCTTCTCCTCCACCGCGCCACACAGCAAGTGCAACAGTACTCACCCCCAGTTTCTTACTCCGTATCCTCACGTATCCCTGTTTGACTATGTCGTTGAAGTTGGAAGCCATGGTGAAAGGGGGGGCGGAGGGGGGAGCGGGGTAGCTTCCAGCCCGAGGCAGCGGGGGGGAAGAAAAAAATCAATAAAGTAACCTCTTCTCGTGAGGGGTTGGCGGGAGCGTTTTCCTACTCGAGGCTCGGTCGCCGTGACATCCAGCAGTGGCGGCGGCGGCGGCGGCAGCAGGAGGAGAAGAGCGAGCGGTGGGCAACCTGCTCCTGTGTCAGCGCTCAGGCTGCCCGGCTTCAGCGGAGCGATCCATCCGGGAGAGGAGGGAGATACCATTCGTCAGCTGATTCACCGGAGCCGGAGAGGAGAGGAGAGGAGAGAGGCGCGCTTCCTGGACCACACCATCCCCGAGACAGCGAGGGGGGGTGTGTGGGTGTGTGTGTTGGGGGGAGAACCGCCGCGGAGGGTGGGAGCGGGGAGCTTTCATTCAAGGAGGTGGCTGAATGTTTTTAATTTTTTCACCACTTCTCACGAAAATGCTCCACTCACTCGGAAGTTTCTTTATCGTCACTGTTGTTGACATTCTAAAAGTGTCACCCGCTGAAGCCGAGGTGATAGATTTCCCCGGAGAACAAGTGGAAAGCTCCAATTAGGGTGTCACGTCTCGGTTGAGGTACAGTAACGTTACTCAATGGCACACTATTCTCTTCCTCTTTGTCAGATAGAAAGTGTTTGGCAAAAAAAAAAAAAAACTACCAAAAAAACATGTCCTTGCTCAATTCAAAGAGGAAATATGTTAAGTTTTGTTCCAAACATTCAAGAAAGTTGCTGAAATTATCAACAGAATGTGAAGAAATAACAGTTGACGTGGTGCTAACTAGCAAGTACTAGCAAGGATGTTATGTTAAATCTGGACACAGCGTAAGATGTGGAGCCCCGTTCATTCCCATGAAAGCTGCTCAGTAGCGTTTTGAAGCCAAAAAAAGCTCGACTTCCTGGGTATGAAATTACCCGGATCTTCCGCGTTGTGGGGCCCATGGAGAGTGCGCACTAGAGACTTCCGCAGAGTTGGCTAACTTCTGGTTTAGTGCCATAGGGGAAAATAATAATTCAGTCTTGTGGATAGACTGTCTGAATTTTATTGGTCCGAATCATGGCTGAAAATTCTGACAGTGAAAGGAATCGAGTCATTTTGCTGGGGTTGTGACCCTTCTATCACAGTGTAAGCTAACGGGAAGATGTGTTTTGGGGCCACCGTGCATCGCAGGATGTATAATAACAGGGTTTGGCCGCTACGTAAACTGGCTACAAAGCTCTTCCTGGGACCTGACAACCTCTTTACAAGCATTCAAAAAGCTCCTGTGCTAGCACTGTAAACAACGACACTCCCCTGTTAGACCAGCTAGCTGCATGGCTAACTGAGCTAACTGAGTCATAGATGTATAAGTATGATAGTTAGCAACACTAAGTGGTTACCCTGGTGTTGTTGGGGCATGAATTCAACAGGTGGCCAATGCTTACATACTGCACCTTTAATAACCTCTGAGGGTTTGATGTTCAGCCTTATATTTGGTCTGTTTTGGTCAGTTGCTTATGGCAACTAATGTAACCTACAGTAGGCTAATTTCAGCAATATTTAGATAGATATTGACAGTGGTGGAAGAACTGTAACAATCATTTAGGCGTACTTAAAGTTCCAATGAAGTAAAAAAAAATCTATGAAGTAAAAATCCATGTGTGTTTTTAGCAAATTCTTCTTGAGCTATACTTCAGATGTGACAATATCTGGCTCAACAGAAACAGAAATTGAGTTTTGTAGGTATTTTTAATCATATTTAACAGTTTGTCATTAGCCAGAAAATGAGAATGTTGATGACTCATCCTGCACCCCCAGATGTTTACTCATTTTGCGTCCAATGAAAACGCTGTCTAGAACTTTTATGCCCCTCCCCCATAACTACAGTATATATTGTAATAGTTACCTGCAAAACATCTCTAACACCCTCTTAGACCTTGGTTAAAGAGAAAATGGCTGGAGGCCTTCAATAATTACTGATACCACACTGTGAAAATATTCCACTACAAGTAAAAGTCCTGCATTCCTTACCTTCGTTAACCTTACAATCAAGGCCTCTCTTTCCCATGAGAACCACGTAGCCTACCATTGAAAAGTAAACTTTTCATGGAACGTAGCAGTGTTTTCAACTTTGATTCCAACTAATCCAACATTTCTCATTACAGCTGCTTTGGTTAAAGAAAAGAGGGAGAACGTTCTTAACCATAAAAAAAACAAACTTAATCCTTCAGTTCATCACATTCACAGTCATCAAAATGTCTTTCACTGAGCAGGAAAGCTTTGGAAAAATGTAATCTGAAAAACTAACATAGGAATTAAAGCTTTCGGTAGAATATAGGGGAGTAAGAAGTATAATACTTGTCTTTGACGTGTTGTGGAAAAGAAGAATAAAGTTGCATAAAAGCTGAAAAACTTGAGTAAGGTACAAGTACTTACAAACAGTAAAGTTACATTCCACTACTAGATATTGCTCTTTAACTGGTATAACTATACATGAGTAAGTTTGCTGACTTTATGACCCGTCTCTATCTGTGCTGCTGTGACATGAACATTTAGAATTAATGGCAGCTGCAGCAAAAGTAAGGGTCACTTCAGACAGTGCAACATTTTTAACTAACTGTTCATCTGAGTGACTGAAGTACAGATTTACAGATACTTTTTAGGCAAATATTTGGAGAAATTCTCAAAAATCATTCATGAACTACTGTTACTACAGAGAGGTTGGCTGATTGGGAGAGAATTACAGACATGATCACAGTATGTTTTTTTTTAATCCTGCATGCTGTTAAAGCGACAATACTATTGTAACATTTAATTCTTCAAACAATTAGTCAATTTATAGATTAATCAAGTGTTACTTTGGGACTTTTTTGGTCAGTCATCTTTCTGATCAATAATCTTCAGTAGGCAGGCGCTCAAGGTCAAAATCAATGTGTTCCCATGTGATGATTTATAGCACTCAAGGTGTTTATTAAGACGACTTTTGGTGAATTTCAATGTAACTTTTCAAACCATTCAAATTCGGGCCACAGTGTGTTCAAAGAAAGTATGCAAATGTACAACAGAGCCTACTGTTCAGGCTGATTTGCAACACACTTTGTCCCTTGCCTTTTGGTTATTACCTGCCTGAATATCATTTCCATATTTTTCACCACACAGGCTGCTAATAAGGAAATGCAATTTGAGATTGCCAGTGTGTGAGCACCATGTTTTGTCATTATTAGATGGCCTTGAATTGATGTTGTTTGATGTGGTGAATAATAAAACCAGATTGTCCTGTTGCCTTTTGAAGGATCAAATAAACTGTAAGTGAACCACACTATACAAAGCACGTAACCAGCGCCTGCAGCCTGTATAGTCCACATACAATGCCGCAGATTGGCAGCCCAAAAAGCTCTGAAAATAAAAGCACAGAAACAAAATTTGATCCCTGCCAAAGCTGTAATCCTGATCGGGATGTAGTGAGAGGCGTTGTGCAATCGCAGAGAGTGAAATCCTCGGTATTAAGGAGCAGATGGCTCAGGTATATTGATATGAGGGGCAGCCATTACTTACGTTGATTAAAATGTGGAGAAGAGAGATGGCTTATGTAACAGAGTTATATAAACAACTACATGATTAAGCGAAGATCGGTCTTTCACTTCAAGACATTCCTCTTTTATTTTGCACTCTTCAATCCATCCTTGAAAAAGAACCACAGATTAATGTGGCGGTATCAGAGAACAGATAAATGAGGACACAAATGTTCCAGCACAGCCAGCTCTGCACAATTATCCTATTGCTCACGCTAATTTATTTATTTGTTGTATTGCACTGAAAGAAAATGTCCTCCGCTGACATAAGAGGGGTGGCGAGGGGGGGTGGGGGCTTTGTTGAGTGCGCGTAGACGGCTGCCACTTTGAGAAGTGCTTTTCTGTCAAGTGTCAGCTTTCGAGTCCAGAGGTAAAAACTCAATATTTGTATTTTTTGGTCCCATCACATCGGCAAGGGCGCACGAAACGGCAAGTTGCCACCCTTTCCGACAAACAGCTCGACTTTGATAGTCTTCATGTCTCCCTGGAAGTGTCCTCAAATTTCAGACTTGTCAAAGTTGTTTTGTCTTTATAATCCTCTTTGTACAACATGGCGCCGTTCCATTCCCACTGCCTCGTCATCCCCGCTCCGAGAAAACAATGCTGACAGCAACAATGTCTTTTCATTGCACTAAATATTGTGCTCTGGTGACTGTTATTACCAGGAACTGTCCTAGTTTTGGGGAAGTAATTGCCTGCCGTGATACAAGACCGACAACCGGTTTGGACTCAGCTGGTTGCAGGTAGAGAGGCTGAGCGTGCACAGCATGCAGGCCGCCACGCTAATCAACATATGGCACTGACATACATTGATTGAAGTGCTTACAGCCACACTATTAAACGAAGGAATACTTAAGTTGTTGCTCCTCCTCAGATAAAAGAAAGTAAAAACAGGCCCTTGCTTATTTTAAAGGGGTAATATGTGATAATCTTTTGTTTAACACATTCAAAAATAAATTACATAAAATTATCAACAGAATGTGAAGAAATAACAGTGTCGACGTTGTGTCAGAGATGCCGATGTACTCTGTTGCAGAGATATACTGAAGTTAGCATGCTAACCAGCTAGCCCCAGGCCTGAAAACCTTTTTTTCTCCAAGTGGTCAAAGCACCTGTGCTAGCAGTGTAAACGTCAACATTCCCCCGGTAGTCCAGCTAGCTGCACCGCTAACTGAACTAACAGTACCTGCAGTCATGGATATATAGATAGAATATAGTTTAGCAGCAGCTCGCAGTTATTCTGGTGATGTACTCCCTCTATTTGATGGGGGTTTAAATTCAACATGTAGTACATATAGCACCTTTAATACCCTCCGAGGTTTTCATATTAGCTGTATATTTGGCCTGGCACTGTGACCAGTTGCTCTTGGTGTCTAATGTTAGCTAGGCTAATTTCAGTCATGTTTAACTAGATATCGACAGGCCACCACACAAACCAGACATATGGCCCTGACATACATGAACGGCTGCCAACAGGGTCACATGTGTTGGGAGTCGCTCGAGAGATGCGAGACCTTCATCAAGGTCGTCGAGGCAAAACAGCCATAGAAAACAACTCTTGTCCGATATGGCAGTTTATCAGGTATTGACCTCCAAATCATCACCATTTTTCATAGCAGTTCCGCATCACTTATCCGAGTCCCCCCACGTCTATGATGATTAATACCGCGAAGGCTCTCAGAGAAACCGTGCAATCCATTAAAGCACTTAAGCAGCCCCTAAAAAAGTAACCCTGAATTGTTTATTCAGCCTCGGCCCAGGCGAAAAAAGCAAACTTTCGAACGGTTCTGATGGTCTGGTGAAATATTTAAAACAGCCTTTGCATTAGATGCTTAGTTTGTCTCGCCGCTATTTGGCAAACATCCACAAGCACAAACAGCTAAATAATTAACACATTCTAAAAAGATAAGCAGGGGTGAATGAGTGGAAGAAGGGGGGGAGAGGGTGAGAGTGAGAGAGAAACGCGTCTCCATGCGTAGTTGTTTGCCAGGTAAGCATTTTTACACGTGGGCGGAGGACAGAAAATAGAGATCACACAGGCAGAGTTATGGTAATGATCTGCTCCGGGTTCCTGCGCTCCAGCTTTTTACAGCAACACCTCGTATCAGCCTGATATGTTAATAGGCACAATGGGATTTGGGTTTGATTAAATGTCAATGCCTGGAGGGGGAAAAAAAAAGGGCGAGCGTGTGGAAAGAGGCAAAAAATAAAAAATTCTCAGGATAAGAGATGTGGGCTGTTCTCAGCTCAGTGGGTGCGAGGCCGACATTGGTTAGTCACATAATATAGGACAGCTAAGGTTGTGTGCAGTCCCGGAGGATCGGGCCATGACATGTTTGTGATTTACTCCATAACAGTTAGAAGTGGAAGTGGTTGGAGGGCCTCTCTGTCCTTCTCCGGAAGGTGAGTCGTGAGAGTGGGCGATTTCGAGAGGGTCCTTGGCTTCAATCACAGACGAGTGTACGAGGAGAGCGTGTAAGCCTATTACAAGGGTTCCTCGCATTACCGAATTAACCCCCCCAAAAAATATAATCAGAAGAGCCGAGGATAAGATTTAATTTGCGTGTCTGCTCGAGCAAATTTCATTTTTCGAGGCAATCTCGCAGATACACCTTTTGGACGACCGTCCGCTTTGTATTCCAGACATCTGAAATGAGATAAAGGCATTTGCATCAAGAGGAGATTTATAATTGTAAATGAGCACATGAGTGAGAAAAATAACTTCAGAAGTTAACTATGTAGGTACACTAATGATCATTATGGTAATGGAGGAGGATGAATGGCGAGGGAGGTGTGGGGGAGGTGGGGGTGGGAGGAAAGAGATGCAGACGGATGAGGGTGAAGCAGAGGGGAAAATACAGAGATGGGAAGGAGAGAGGAAGCGTGGTCCCATTGTGTGAATAGAAAAGGAATGGATCATTCTCGGGGACAGGCTACACCTCCTGCTGGTCTGACCCAGTCTTTGTGTCCTAAATTGGGGTCCATCTTGTGTCACAGTGAGGCTGAACCCTGGGCTGGGTCTCTGGAGACGGAGCTGTTCTGCTGCCGTGGCGTTTCTCTCTGAATCCACAGTTCATCACATCCAGCCCCTCGCGGAAGAAAGAGGAGGGAAATGGGTGCCTCCCTCCACTTGCAGAAGAGTGATGAGACGCCCGTTTCTCCTTCTTCTTTTTTATTATGCCACGCAGCTCATCCGGAGACCAGAGGCTGAATTCATCAACTTTCAGAGCGAAGGACTGGCTGGTCTTGGATCACTGACCAGGTCCTTCACGTGACCACCTCATTAAATTTAATCGTCTTTTGTACGGGGAGACATTTGATGAATTTGATCCTTTGTTTCAGGGGATTTATTCATCTCGTGTCTTTCATTATTATTCTGATCAGCCTTCGTTATCATTGTTTAATTCACTTTCACATTAAAGGGGCACTGTGTAGTTTTAGAGAAGAAATTCAAAATGGGAATTTTAATATTAATGAGGTAATAATACAAACGTATAACATACATATTTACTTACATTTACAAATACTTTTTTCCATAACTGAAGAAACAAGATGTTCTCAGAGGGAAATAAGGTCCCCAGAACACTGTTCAGAGCTAGAAAGGTGGCAGGGTCCGCCACATATAAACAAAGTAAAACAGTATGAAACTCTGTTGTCCTTTAAGGTCAGTTTGTTTATTCGGTTTATTTAGTCATGTAAACAAAGAGGGTTTGCTCATTTAGTTTGTTAAGGCATAAACAAATCGGTCTTTCTCCCCAAAACTACATAGTGCACCTTTAATAAAACATTATATATTTGCTGTCGACACATCAGTTAAAAGTTATGTGACTGGCGTCATGTTGTAGATGACCTTAGTCACCTTTTTATTTTATGTTAATTTCGACACTCTCAGTCTTTATTAAGGTCAAAAAGTCAGGGTCGACCACAGCATGCTGGACATGCAGCTGCTTTCATGCTAAAGGACACCCAGCAAGGCACGGGCTAAATGTCAATCCAGGGTCTTGAAGGCCACGGCCTCCCTGCGCCCGTCGTGATCCTCGCGCTCTCTGAAGACTGTAATTACACATGCATCAGCACATGCGGAGCTGTGTCTCTTTAACTCGTCTGAGCCGGGGTGGAGGCAGACGGGCCAGCGTGACTAATTTGTCTGCCCTGTAGAGGGCAATATTGTCTGCTGCGTCAGGAGGAGCACTTTGAGAGGGCTGTTTGAAAGTCTTCATGTTTCTGCTGTATGATAATGAGATGTCTATACTGTACCACTTCTGTAGCAGAAGGTTCGCCTTGATGCACAAAGACACAAATCCACACAAGTAGAAACCAGACGCCGTGTGGTTTGTTGCTGCTTGAAATACAGAGGAGGACGTCGTTATCACTTTGCATCCCGTTTAACTGTGCGTGCACGGGTAGATTCAGGAATATCTTTGCAGAAGGTGTCTGTCCCATCCGTCAACTCGGTCTGCAAACAGCTTGAACAGGTCTGATCATAGGGTCAAATTTGGCTGAAACGCCACATCGAGGGCTGCAGGTTATTGCCTTTCCTTATTTAATCTGACAGATTTAATATAAAACAGGTGATGCTTGTGCTTGTCTCAATGGCCCGGGCTTGTGGGCCCTTCTTCGGGATTGGCAGAGGCACATGACTCCAGCGCTCACCGTCCAGGTCGGGACAAAGCTACTCTTTTACCTCCAGGGCTCCGCTTCACAACGGCTCATGTGTGAGCATGGAAAAAGAGTGGAAATCATACCTCCTCTGTAAATACACCAAAGGTCAGCGATGACGTCAGAGGCCGGGGACGGCCTCCTCCGTGATTCTGCGGCCCATCGCCGGCGCCTGATTCGTCGCGGCTCTTTATATTTTGCACTCTGCGCTCCCTGACCATGATCCCAATACAAATATGTCCGCACACTCCTGTCGTGGAATTGTGTTTGGTGTTCTGCCCGCTGCCCATGAGTCTGTCTACTGTAGCATGTGTTGCACGCAGCTACAAAAGGAATAATTTTTTGCTGACTCGCACAGAAACTTGCAAAACAAACTTATTCTGGGATTCCTTTTGATGTAGTTTACTATGAACTGTAGTTTTTTCTTTCTTCATGCTGTGCTCTTCTTCCATTACCCCTGGGCCCTCCAGGCCTTGGCGCAAAACTCTCCCACTTCCTTTTTCTTGTATTATGACTGACTGCAGAGGAGTGTGTGTGCCCATCTGCCATGCATGGCCTTATTGTTTGACCCTCGACCACACTGTATGTAGCTCTTCAGTCCGTTCCTTGTTGTCTTGCCAGGCATCTTATGCTCTGTTCCAGTTCTCGCGCAACATTTATTTTCCTTTCCACTGCAAACAAGTATTTGTATTACACACAAGTCGTCTGATTGTGCTCTGGATAAGCAGGGTTTCTTTGAAACTCGATCCGTTTCCTCTATTATCGTGCTTTGTGTGATTGGTGCCACATTTCTGAGCTGTAGTTTTGTTATTATTTTTTGGTCATTATTTGCAATCTCAACTGAACCACATCGGGAGGATAAACAGGAAATATCTGAACAATTAGACAGCCGACTTGTAGAACTGAGCGCCTTACAGTGAGACTGCTATGAAACACTGACAGAGATTTTAAACGTATAGTATGAAGAATTGACCACCTGTTGATGGTCACTCCAACAGTTAATTGCTGCTTACTATCCTCTTTATTGTATCTATAGCTTTAGCCAAAGCTGCAGTTCGCTAGTTAGCTCAGTTAGCCATGCAACTAGTGGCCCCTCAGCTGGCTCTGTGCAGACCAGGAGCTCGGAGCGATGAAAAAGCTGCATCTTGAGCTGAACATTAAGGGTTTACTTCTACTTTACCTCGTTTTGTGCTAGGAAACTGAACCAGTCTTTGATCAGCAAGTGGGAGAAACTTGAATTCAGAATTTTTCAGTTTTATAAGAAAAATATGTATCAATATTACCAATATTTTTTTTTTTAGCATGCTAAGTTCAATAGATATCTCCACATCCGGATGCATAAACATCATAAAATTGGTTATTTCTATCCATTATGGGATAGTTTTAGTGAAGGTGTGAATGTTTAAATAAAATCCTTACATAGATGTTACATATTGGACCTTTAAATTGAATCCTTATGTAGATATTACATATCGCACCTTTACAATTTGATCCAGCAAATAAAACTTACAGATATGAATTGGTCTGTGAAAGTGTCCAGATGATGTAGACCTGTCATTATTTATTCTGAGCGGTAGCTCCGACAGCAGTGCAGTCTGGGAGGCAGCCAGCTCTTCCTGGAGAGGTACGGTAGGCACAACTTTCCGTGTTTTTCGTGCTTGTTTTAGGAAAGGCTTTTTACATGTGGCCCCCATCTGCATCCACGGCATTAAGCTGCTTCTCTGACACCCATTTGCACGGAAACAAATGTCAGTGTTCGCGTCTTATGTGTGCAAATTGTTGACGATAAATCAGCGGCGGTGCAGTCGTTTCCCTTGGTAATAAAAGCATTTAGAATATGGCTTTAGCCCTACCTGTCATGGCTGAAGTAAGATGAATGAACCTTCATCGTTGTGTGCATACAGAGATGTCTGTGAACAAGAGGGGGGGAAGACAATAAGAGACAGTCAACATGTAAATATGTAGATGCACATTATAGTGTTTTGCATAATCTTTGCCAGATGTTCTCAACTGGGTTTTCTACTCACCTGAACGTACACACAGGAACAAAATAACCCCACAAGTCCAAAAAACTCACGTTTCTTAATCCTCTAACAAAACAAAGGAACCCTTTCTGTTGGAAAGCCTCATTTATTTGTGTTGGACTGAAAAAAGAGAGAGTGTTTGATCTGTTAAAGCCTCGCGCAATTAACCTGGTACAACACCAAGTGTTGGCCAAGTCTGAGCTGTTGACACTGTGTCTCTCCAACGGCACTGTGTTGTTCCAGGATTCAATGTGCACCTCTGAGGCTCACATTACAGATTATACCAGCAGACCAAAAGCATTCACATGAAGGTAACCACTGGTTTGACAGTATTAGGTCACGGTGCTCACACCTCACTAACGCAGTCCAATAAGGGAACCATGTGATTTATTTCTTTGTATTTTAAGAGGTCTGGATAGAAATGTGAAGAAAAGCTTGCAGGCATCCGTTGTTGGACCCTGACTGGCACATGTAAAGTGTCAATTTAAATATATAGTATTACAGCAGAATTCAGCACCAATTTCCATGCACGATTTCAGTCAAGTAGTTGGGTGGGTTGGTCACACGAGAGCCAGTTGGTAATGAATGGTTATTATAAATCAAATGTGTCTAAGATTTGTCGGAGGGTTGTTTTAAAAGCACGGAGGCCTAAAATAACTCAATAATTATATGAGTCACCTTGCCACTCAGGAAAAAGCTTATTTTTTCTCCACCGACGTGCCCACTCCATCTTTGCAAAAACACATTCACTAGTGTGGCTATGCACATGTAATATTTTTGGATCATGAGGGGAAAAAAAGCCCCACTCCCTGTCAAATTTTATGTTTTGTTCATCCGCCAAAGTAAAGGCCTGACAAGAAGGAACACAGTCATTACCACTGGCAAACCATAACTTTTCACCTCGGCGCTGACGGCTTCCCTGACTGCATCACTGTTATCTGACTCCCATCCAGCCATAGTGGGACAGACGTGGCACATAAACAGGTGAGTAAGTGAAAAAATACAATTAAACCCCACATGCACACACACACACATACAGCGTATACAGCACAAACAAATCTGCCCGCCCTCCCCTCCCCTCAGGTGTATATAGTCTCTTTGACACAGTCTGCCAGTCTGCTGCCATGCAGCGCCACATTTAGCCCTGCAAGACGCGCCAGACTGCAGCTGAGCGGAGCACAGTGAGGAGGTTATTAATGGCCTTCCTTATTTTAAACGACAGTCTGAAAACACTGGTGGCACCATGCAGACCCTGCTAGCAGCAAGCTTGTCTTTCATCCCATCTGTCTTTACGGCACTCAGTCTCCTTGGTCCTAATGGGCCCGTGGCTGTCGCTCTGTCAGTTTTGCTCCTAATGCACCCTTGTCTGTCTGGTGGGTCACATTTGAATAAGCACACAACAATCTATCACCATCAGCGGATGTGTTGTAGCTCTCCCTTTAATTATTTGAAGTCGTGCAGCATTTGCTTTTTTCGGCTGACAGTGACGGGCTTTGTTATAAAACTGCTCCTGGAAAACTTTATTTCTTTGTCTTGTTTCTTCGTGTGAACTCCAAAAGTTCGGAAGAGATGAGAAATTCTGCAGTTGTCACGCTCGTGAAGGTGTCAGAGAATCAACACTTCATGCTGTTCCTCCTAGCCGTCAGGTTATCTCTTTGCCCTTACCTCTGTCCCACACTTTCTCCCCTTTTTTTCTCCTCGCTTTCATTCTTCCCCTGAACGCCACCTACCACCACACCCCGCTGTGAATTTTGACACCTGTCTGATGTATGCCCCTCTCTTCTCTCACAGGACGTGGGCGCACGGGGGACGGCCTATCAATCACTCCGTGGCTCCTTCTGCTGCTGAGCTCAGCCAATCAAAAGTGACTGGGTTTATTCAAACGTGATGAGTCATGTAAGTGTGTGTATATATATTTTTTGGAGCTTGTTTTTTCGAGCGTGTGTTTTGGGGCAACTGTGCGCTCTAAATGAGGCAAACAACGTTGTAAACCTCCTGCAGACACACACAGTTATCTCCCTTTGTCCATGTTTCAAGACCAGTGAGTAGTTTTCCACATGTCGTGAGGGTCAGTGTGCATGAAGCATGTACTCTCACACATGTACACCCGTAAAACCCATTAATTTAAATGAATTTAAAGGGGCACTGTGTAGTTTTGGAGAAGAAATTAAAACTCAGAATTATATTATTTACAATATGAATGAGGTAGTAATACAAGCTCAGGAGTATTTATGTTTTCCATAACTGAATAAACAAAGTGTTCTCAGAGGAAAATTAGCTGGAAAGGTGTCAGGGTCCGCCACATATGAACAAAGTAAAACAGTATGAAATTGTGTCGTCCTTTCAGGTTAGTTTGTTTATTCCGTTTATTCAGTCATGAAAATGAAAAGTGTTTGTTTCTTTAGCTTGTGCAGAAATAAAAAGATCTTTCCCTTCCGATTAAAATGACCCCAAAACTACATGGTGCACCTTCAACAAGACCGCGCGTATACCGTGTCACGCTGGTGTCACCGGGCCAGTCGCTGCGTATTCAGCCCGTCACGTTACATTTAGTGGCACGTGTCTGGGGAGTAACAAAGACTGGCAGCTTGAGTCACAATGTATCGCAGCCCTCCACACATCATAACACAGTCAGACACGGATATGGTGGAACCCATTACGGGCCGGTCATTTCGCCCCATTGCCGCTCGGAAGCAAATGAGGAGTGACGACTCCGCTCCCTGGCGACGAACTGTAGGAGGCAAGCTGGGACATTTAAAAATCAAACGCTTCCGCTCTCCGAGGTTTGAATGAATAACCCGTTTGGATGTCGGGAAGAGGGGTGCCACATCCTGAGAGACTTTCCTCAAATGCAGCAATGGATATGTAAGTCTGGGGGATTGGGTTCAGCCTTCATCCAAGCCACAAAACCTACCACTTCAGCGGCTCCCCGAGGTACTTTGATCTTTGGTGTTTGGGGCTCTGCATGCCTATCTGCTGGGTTAAAGAAAATGTGAAACGACTCATTGCCAATGAGGTTTCAGAGCAGATTGTCAGCTTTTTACATGAGGGCATTATGAGCCGCATTAGAAGAGCTGTTCAAGGACCATGACAGCCGTCTGCGACATGTTTCCAGCCTTCAGACTGCCAATATTTGATCATTTCAACAGACGTTATGTGTCGTTTTTCATTTGTGCTCTATTCTCTCTGCAACGTCTGCATCTTCAAAATACTCATCCATGATTTATCTTTGACTACGCCCGCGGTGAAATGAATCTGAGGAAGTCTGTTGCTTGAGGCTGGGATAAATCAGCACAAGTAAACATGCGTCTGAGTTATGAACATGTTACATCAGTGGCAGACTCAGGATGTATGAGGGCAGGGGCAGAAATTAAAATTAAAATGGTGCTACATGAATGGTCGGGAGGAGAGTAGTTAAATATTTATACTGACTTCACCATGTTGTGTACACTTCATCATGTTTTGTCTACCGTAAGTGCATCCAAGAGGGCAATTTCGCAGCCTTTTCACGTACACAGGGACACCAGGGGGGCTGATCACCAAAAGTCCACCAGTATGTACCCTACAAGAAATGCTTACCAATGGGAATACATATGGAGCACCACCCCATCACCATAGCTATCACAGAGTTAGAGCAGGAAATCCATTACTAACAACTTTAAGGAGACATTTGCCAATTTCAAAGCAAAATGTAACATTTCACAGAGCGTTTCTTGAAGCGTTAGCTCAAAAGGAGATACTTGAATTGTTTTCAAATATTTATTGTAATGCAGCAGCATTGATGTTTTAGCTTTTATACATGAGGCAGGATCAAGAAATAAGACTCAATAGTGACAGGACGGCCGTTATGGTAACAGCAGCCATCAGCCGGCGCTGGAGCGCGCATGAACTCTTCACAGCAGAGCAGCTGATGCTGTGACGCTGTTATTTCTTTACTCGCTGTTCACGTGACTGTTTACTGCGAGACCTCCGCGCATGCCTCCGCGGAATGACGTTGGTAGCCTACAGCTGCGAACTGTGCTGTGTGTAAGGGATTGCAGTACATTATGCAGCACACAGCCTGTTCAAGGCAATGGAGAGATATGTGGGTGCGCTCATTCTTTTTGGTTTTGAACGCTTCATCACCCATTAGCATTAAAAAACTTAACATGCATGTTTATTTTTTATCACAAATCCTGCCTCAAGTCCATTTGAGATGCAATATGTAAGGATTGAATTGAATTCATACTACAATTAAATATGGGGCAGCAGATCATCAGAGTAACTACTGCTATCTCTAGCTGCCATTAGCTACTTTGCTCAGTTAGCAGTGCAGTTAGAGTTAGTATTAGCATTAGGAGAGTGCTGGTGCTGTTTCCTATCTGATTATTGCCTCTTGAGGGACACAGTGGTAGTCAGTTAAATTTAACATTCTTGATGAAGGCTGAATACGATAATAAAAACCTGACAATAATATAATGAATTTAGTGACATCTAGCGGCGTGGTTGCAGATTACAACCAAGTGAACACCCCTCGTCTCACCCTCCCCTACACTGGCTGATGAAATGTGAAATAGATCCCCATAAATCTTTAGTGTGTATATAGATGAAATGTAAAAATGCCTTTGCGAAAGCCCGTGAAAAAACATCACATTGACACTGAGTTCACAAGAATTGTGGTGGTTGTAATATTTTATTGCAAAATGGACTTTTCCTAACAACTTGAGGTAGGAAAATACATATGATGCACAGAGAAACAGTGACAAAAATACATTTAAATGTCCATTATATTGATTGCAGCTCGAGAGAAAGCTGAGAGCTGGTAAAATATGAACAAAGAAATCACCATTCCTCTACATACTGTATGAAATAAAACTGTTGCCTAGGATTACTTGTGTTTATCAATGTCAAAGGAAGATGAATAGATATGACTTGAAAACGTCTTTGGGGTGCACGATGAAGGTTTTGTTTTGGAGAATGACAACTTTGAGGGATGAGTGTACTTCCCGACCTGCAGGGAGTTTTAACTAAACCACATTATCTGGAAAAATAACCAAACAAACAAAACTTGTCACACTGGCAATCACAATAACAATACAAAAAAAAAACATATAGCAGCATCCTTTATAAATCATATTGATATAAAGCATAATCATACAAAAATAAATGCATAATTTTGTTCCCCAATCATTACAAAAGTACAAAATATGACCAGAAACCTCTGCAGAGCACCAGTAAAAATGTGCCAGACTTATTACAATTAAGTGCCATTATAATGTTTTATCATTCTATTACAGGTAATAGGTAATGGCACAAAGACATATTAACAATTATGTACAACAAAACATATTTACAGTTCATAACATTTCTTGCCAAAGATGATAAAATGAAAACGAGTGAGCGCTGACAGTTTCTCTTTGTGTATGTGTCAAGTTTTTGTTGCCGGGGCTTTCGCTGTCATGGAGACGACCTCTAACCCCCGAAGTGTAGCAAAGCCAGAAACATTTCAGTCATTGAGTTTGACAACGGGGCTTGATTACCGCCTATTCACCAGCCCAAGTGCGCTTTTCTTGTTTGGCGAAGCCGCCCTCTGGGGCACTCAAATCACAGCAAACACCCGGAACGCCTTCCCTCCAGGAGGGTTTTGAAGGCTGCGGGGAAGAGAGAAAAACAAGAGGGGGAGAGGCATGTGTCAGAAACAGATCATGTCCCGGCCTTTTTTTTGCGAAGAGACGCGGATGACATACACACACAAACAGATTGACTTCGAAATGTCCACGTCAGTGTGTCGTCTGACACTCTGATGACAGATGGGACGTACATAGATAGCGGTAGAAGCTCCCTGAGAAAACAGATAAACCAGCCATTTTTACACAAACACAGGGGACTTCATGTGTTAATCCAGCGGAGACAGACGTGTTGTGAAGTTAAAGGAGACACATAAATGATGGGCAGATACTAACAGACGTCAGGCATCTCAGTAAAGTGACTAAGATAAATGTGGCGGAGAGTGACAAGGGAGGAGAGGACTTTAGAATAAAATGACTGTGTTTGTGTGTGTGTCAGCCATTCCTCAGCACAATCCAAAGTAGGTGTAATTTAACATCTCTTTAAAAACTAGACCAGACCCTACAGTATGTGGGTCACTTGAGCTTTAAACAGAGGCTGGTACGGACCTGTAACCTTAATGCTGTTGTAAAGTGGTACGGCACGGATTCAACACATGCTCTCACTCTATTAGCATCAGCAAAGTCCTTATCCTCGGCAATCCCTTCCTTGTTACCAGTTGAATGTGATTCATTTTCAGTCACCGAGGAGTCATTATGTAGAAAGATGGTGACAAAATCCACCTGACAGCGAGAGTAATGGGACGCCAAAGTTGTCACTAAAATCTTGGCTCATAATTTTTGATTCCACGCAGCCAGAAACAATTCACTCAGAGCAGAGGATTATTATATCATTCAGTATCAGAGAGAGGCGTTGAACATTATTAATATGTCTCCTAATTCAAAAAGTCACACTTTCTCAGTCTTGTTAATGCCTGGAGAGGTACATCTTACGCTCTTTAAAGATCCGAGTTGTGCAGGTATTTTATTGGCTGGCTTAAGCTTCTTAACATTCCAACAGCAGCAGTACAAACCAATGATGTCTCCTGTTTCCTGCTCTGTTTAAGTAGGTGGCACCAAACAGGGATGTCTTCTTTCACTTCTCCTCTTTGGAGAAGGAATTAAAAAATGGTTGGGGCAATATACGTAAATATTAAACCTCTATGCTGACGATGCAGTGCTCGATCTGTTCCCTCATTGAGGCTCTTTGTTCTGTGAGGATGGGTTTTTTTGTTCCTCTCCTTCGCACTCTTGCCTGTTTTCTGCCTTTTTGTTTTGTTTTTTAATCTAAGCCACTATATTAAACTTTGGACCCTCGTCCGCTCACTGCCCTTATGTGACTTACTACCTAAAACCGAACCCCTCACAGAACTGCATTAAGATGCACTCAATCTTCTCTACACTAATTGCCAAGCAATTAATTATTTCAAACCAGATGCATGCTAATCACCCTCCTATGCACACTGCATGAGAGATGTAACGGACTGCCTGCATCTTGAAAAGATTGGGTCCACATGGGAGGGCCGAGTGGATAAATATCTCTCTAACTGAGAGCCATTGATTTCTCATCCATCCACTCCGAGCCCCAGCAAATTAACCCCTTCACCTTCCAAGACAGGATGCTGACTGGGACCAGTAATCTCCCTAAACGATTAATTCCATGACAATATGCTGGACACTTTATCATTGCTATTTATTCTGTTTTATTGAAATTGAATACTTCTGTGGTATCATTTTTTTAATGTTGGTTTTACAGCAAATTGAATTTTTTGTTGCACAAATATTAAAGGGGCTCTATGTACCAATATGTGTCAACGACCGGCCTCCAGCACAACACAGAAGTTTCACAGAGCCTATTTAAAACCGCTGCACATCTGCAGTACGCACATATAAGCCTCGTAAATCAGTTTGGCTACTTGTAGATTAGACACCTCGTACCTCTCTGAGAAAATGCCGTTTTGGAATGAAGCAATGTAGTGTCTCCGCTTGTCCACCGGCATCACATCGATGTAACCGCCCACATCATTCTTGATTACTCCCGCGTGGACAGCTGATCGGCATATACTGGACTTCTACAGAGGTATGCGAGAGGAAAGGTGATGTAAGAGATGTTGATTCATCTGAGTCTTTGATCGTGCAAAAAAAGAAAAACTGATGATCCTGGTGGTGAATCGTCAGACTTACATCAGAGTATATTCCGGTACCTATTACTCTGGAGATGTGAGGATTCTCTTCTAAGCAGCTTCTCGGGCAATATAACCTGAAAAAGGGACGGATAGACATCGTGACTTGAGCTCACATAAGACTGTATAGCTAAACATATGACAAAGGCTGACAAGGAGGCAGAAATGAAACCAGGTTCACACCTTGGACAGTGTTTCGCAGGCTTCTGGTACGGGCACAGCTGTGCGACGGTGCTCTCACATGTGATGGCTTTGACTGCAAGAAATAATTACAGCCAGTGTCAACAAGCACAGTTGTGGCACAGCTTATAATGAGCAATTTAACATAAAACGTGACATATCTTTAATTACAGTGTCACATTATTGTCAGACTAACCTGCAACTCTGGAAACTGTGAAGGAATTAGCACTCTGGTATTTCCTGTCAAGAGGGAACACACGTTTATTTTCACTCACTGTGGGCATATTTTACCAGTCTTGTCGTCAAAAATCATCAGAATAAACTCATGGTGGTATTGTTTTCCGATGTTTTTGTCTTACCCTACGGACTGGACTCCGTTCTTGTTGGATTTGATGAAAAAGTCCTTTCTGCCTTGTCTTGTTACATCCATCCATCCTCCATCGTTATCGATGACGCCGGCATGTAGACCAGCTCTGCACACACTGGATTGCTGCAAACAGAGCATTTTATTTACATTAAGAGCCTTTTGCTGCCAGGTAGCCCTCCGGTATCTTGCTCAAGGGCACTTGGGGAGACCTATCATAAACTTGTGTATTCACCATTTCATAGTACACTGTCCCAACTACTTTTCCTGTAGCATCCAGGCACCCAGCTGGGCACTCGTATCTGTAGATTTAAAATAATAAAAATAAGGTGAAATTTACTGTGTATACTCCAAGTTGTGTTGTTGTTTTTATCATATTGCTTAACTGTACCTATTACATGGCGTTCCTTTACACTGATCTCGCAGCTTCGTGTCACAGGTCACGAGCTGAGCTGAAAAACACAAACATAAAAGGCCTTTCAGCGCTCGCACGGCAACCAACATGCACGGACCGGCTCCTCCGATGCAGACGACTTGTTTCTAAAAGCCGGAGTTGAGTGAAACCCAGCGGAGACTTTTGTTGTGATGCTACAAGCACTGGAGAGAAGAATTCCTGCAACAGGGTTCAGGGTGGTCAGCAAAAACTGGAGGAAGCGTCTCGGCTTACAAGCCCAGGCCCCTTGCACTGCGGAGAGGAAGCCATTTAAAAACCACAGCGAGCCCCTCTCACCCCTCAACCCCTCTCAGCCGGCCAAAAGCAAACACACACTCTGGGGATCGTGCTTAAATAGACCTCCCCTCCCTGCTCCAAAGAGTGACTTGCAATATTAAGTACACTTCAGGAACTGTCAAGGTTAATCAGAGAGATGACAGATAAAGGCCACAGAACATCAAGGCAATTTAAGATAAATTGCAAGAAAAATATTTCCGGCCAAGGTCTATTTTTTTTTTTTTTTTTTGCTCTCGTTATCCATTATTGCTTGTTCAACACTTCGGCTATTCACAAATTCTCTGACCCAATTTAAACAAAACAAGGTTCCTTTTTTTCTCTTTTAGATCATGTCCTGTGCACCTCCCAACCCTAAAACAGATCCTACACCCCGCATTTTGAGATGAAACTAGATCCAGAATAAACAGCTAAATGGCAGCTTACACATCTGCTGCGTGTTGACCACCTCATTCTTCTGCAGGTCCTCTGTGGGGGGCTTGGTGGGGGCCGGGGCAGGGAGACTGGGAGGCTCAGGCTTGGGGGCCCTGGGCCGGGGCTTCTGTGGAGTGCGGGGGGCCTCCGGCTCAATGAAGTTGTTTTCTTCCGTTTCCTCTTGTGGAGGGTAGGAGCTGTCATCTTCGAGTAAAGTCACAAAAACGGGGCACGGTAAGCACATTTTTTTTCCTCAGGTTTTTATTACTCTGTCCTTTTCTATTTTCTCCACACATACCTTTGTAGCAGAGATTGTCCCTGCAGCGTCCTCCATAGCTGGGAGGACAGGCAGAGCATGGGGTCCCATGTTTGTAAGGCGAGTGGCCCCACCAGTTCCCCCTGTTCAGGTCAGACGACAAGAAAGGCTCACTGAGTAAGACATATGTGACTTTTTATGCAAAATTGAAAAAAACAAAACAGAAATGACTCAACAAAACAGAAAATGACACAGTTTCAAGCTTCCTGAAGCTCTGAGATCCCAAATCTATTCGAAAAGATATTTACACCCTTTATAAAGCTGAAATATTCACTGTGGCTGCTAGGTTAAAAGCTTGTACCTTGTCTGAAGTGGGAGCACAAGCTCAACCGTGCATTGAGGGTTGTGAATTGCATCTTTTCATATCAATTTGGGATCTCGGGGGTTCCAAAGACTATTGTGTTGTGTCAAAACAAGTCTCCATCTACTTCAGTTCAAAGAGAAGACTGCAATGAATTCTGGCTGTGAGGCTCCAGAAATGTTTTGTGGACCCAACTTCCCATCGGTCTGGGAGTGACCGATAATGACTGAAATGTCATTTTCAGGTGAACTGTTCCTTTAAGATTCTCGTTACCCTTTTCGGCCAGCACATCAGTCATGCAGCCGTGAAAGAAGATCACAACAAATGTGCTTACTTTGGTGAGTAGTTGCAGACAAGATAGACGGCTTTGGCCCAGATCTGTCCCCACACATTCATGTTGTAACACATATTGATGGCGCAGCCAATCCGACTGCTGGTGGCCCAAACCAGCTGCAAAAGGATGACAAGACAGACCATGAAAAAACTCACTATCAAGGATTAAACTCGCCAAATGATGAATTAGTATGATCCAGACATAGCTACCTGCGTGTAATGAGTACAAACTGGGCCGGAGCATCTGAAGGGGCAGTAGGGGTTACACTCCTGAGGGTAAGGGAAGGAGTAGTCCTTCACTTCGTCGTACCAGGCCTGCACATGGAACGTGGGAGGACGATACCTGGAGAGATGAGTAAGCGCACCTGTGATGACAATGTTCCAGAACAACATCTCTATTGTCTTGTGTCTCTGTAGGTGTAGGAGGCGGTGTTGGGCATCAAAGCTGTTCTCTGCTTCCCGCAAGTCGTCTTTTTAGGAACCCACGTGCAGGATATCCGTACAGTGGATGGCCTTAAAGCGTCAAGATATATTTAAATAATCATCATTTTATCAGTGCAGCACAATGCAGCTCTTGTACAGTTCAGAAACATTTACACATATCCCTTCCAAAACTACAAAGTTTATAAAAATGTTAGGTATCGGTAGTAGAAGAGGAGGCGAGTTATAACCACAGTGAGGTAAACACATCTGTTAAGATGGCCATTAAGCTTCTAGCAGCCAATCAAGCATTTGTGCACTCTGAATAAATTGCAGTAACCAAAGACTGACGCTGATTTGGCACCAGGTGTTGCTAGTTAATTTGATCAGAATCAAGCGGACATCTTGATTGTGGAGGGATATGATTAGATGTGGAACAAGAGCCTCTTATGGGAAGCGGTGCTGTTTTCAGATGCTCTATGGGGGACTGAGTGAGCAAATGAACACACAAATGAACACATCATGGAGACCGCAGCCACGGACGTGTAATTCACTTGGATAAAATATCCAGAAGTATAGAGGTGTTTTTGGCTCATTGTTATAGGTAAAGTAGGCTAATGGCCATGGTAACTATGTGAGACTGTACACATTTAAAGTTCATTAATATGTCCTCCAAATGAGCGTGCTAGTGTTGGGACAAAAATGAAAAGTACTGCGAAATGAAACGAGTAAATGTAATGAATTTTACTTGGCTAAATTTCTCATATAAAGTCAACCAGTGCGTCCTGGTAAAAAAGGTAGCTAGCTAGCAGTTGTGCTAAACGAAAGCTCACAATTGTGACATTATTGAGAGTAACGAGTGGATTGTATGGCGCTACATTGGTTGCATAAAGTTAAACAGTGCACACCAAAAAGGTAGCTAGCAATTGTGCTAAACACAAACTCAGTAATTAACCGACTAGTGCTACATGGAGAGTTGTGCTAAACTAAAGCCCACGTATTGACATGTCATATTGCTTGTTTAATGCATATATATGCAATATATAGAAAAAGTTTTGGTTTCATTGAGAGTGTAAGGAGTAGATTTTATAATGCTAAACTGGCTATATAGAGTTAAATAGTGCGCTTGAAGCTAGCTAGCAGTTGAAAAAGCTACCTAAAATAACAAGATAAGTCTGAGGGGTTCAAACATGATTAAGAGTTCAGGAAAGAAGAAAAACAAACATTCTGCAAAAAGAATATCTGGAAATAAATTTCAAACATTTCTCCAATCTTCGCCTTTTTTGTGAAATATTAGATACCTTCCTCTCTTTGGGTTATGTAAGTGAAACTCTCTGAGAAATTTCGAGGGGAAATCTAACCCGGAGCACTGGCTTTCAATCCAGTTATATGCTGACATTAAAGACCGAAGTATGTTTTCTGGAGGGAGATTTTTTTTATCTTCACCCCTTTGATAAAATAAAAGTGCATATGAGAAAACTGTGCGTGCTTGTTTACCGTCCCCAGTGTGCTCCCAGATTCTGTCCGATCTGAGGCAGTAAACTGGCAGGACCGTGCTCCCACAGACAGGTCTCTGCCCACTCCTCCGCTGTTCGCTCCAACTCGGTGTCCCACACCTGCACAGGAGATAAGATGGAAAGATGGAAGAGATTAGAAGTAGAAGAAGTAGAAATAAACTGACCCGCTGCAACACATAATATTGCTGCTAATGGGCCATAAGATATAGAAATGTGATGTGATGTGAGATGGTATTCACGCACGCACCAAACGGGGATTACGTTATGATAAATCACAGGGACCCGAAGTAACTGCACTGATTTCGGCAGAACTACGTTTATGTGCTGCATAAACAGCTTTTAGACTTTCTTCTTGCTGCTCAGCTGACTTTCCCCAGATGGGTTTTTCCTGTAGGACTGGGTGTTATTCAAAAAATGCAAAAAAGCTGTTTTTCCTTAAGTAATACCTTCCATATGTCTCTGGTGAGATGTCTGGGTGCAAGCTTTTGTTTCACTTTACCTCTCTCTGAATTGCCCTCTTGGTTAAGTTTGGCTCTGGTTGGATACTAAGGGATCATATTCCCATTCTGGGGTTTTCTGGGAATGCAAAGAGTGTCCTTCCTCCCTGCTGACCTACATTCTACCGTAAAAAAAAAAGTTAGAATAACACCAGCTGTAATTCCTCCGAAGGACACTGTATGTTCCTCTAATTGCACACCTCCGTGTTCCCGTTCAGCGTGGGATATCTAATGCAACAGGCTTTTGACGAGAAAGTCAATTAGTTTACGCGTGCGTGTGCACAGATGTGTGTTTGTGTGTGCGAGCGGAGGTGTCGGGAGTTTTCACATTTCACACGTCGCGCCCTGGAAGTCATAGCTTACGCTCACTGAAATCTCATCCAATAACAGACACTCGTATAACTGCCCACCACCTTCCTCCTCCATCGCCCGTCACCCACTTTCGGTCCCACCAGAAACAACTGCTGTTCTCTGCATTACTCCCAAAACACACACACACACACACACCTAACAACAGGATGTCTGGCAGCGCTGCAATTTAACTCCCTACTCCGAACATTTTTTTCAGCTCTTTCTGGGAATCCTGTCGAGTGTTGATGTGTTCAAATCAGCACCACCGGGGGTAATGTTGGCGGACCCCGCCATGATTGCGAAATGCGTTGTCAGATTTCAACGCGAAGCTTTCTCGAAAAAACGTTACGTAACTGGCATGCAGAACAAATAAACAGCTGGAGGTGCGGAGTATATTTTTCATTCATCTCAACACCTGCAAAGAGGGGAGCGTACCCGTGCTGTAGTGGTTGCCTGTGGTCTGTCTCGCACAATGAGGCCAAATGATGACTGACAGAGCCAGGGGCGAACACAGGAATGAGGATTTGTTTACCAGAACCTCCGTCTCCGCTCAGAAAATTACCTCCGTTGGCAGTGAGCAGCAAATAAATGTCAGTATTGTCATATCTGTTTTGTTATCCCTGGTTAACCAGTTTTTCTCGCATATTAGGTCACAATGCTGAAACATAAACACTGAGGAAATTTACAGGAGACATATTATGCTCATCTTCAAGTTCATCATTTTATTTTGGGATAATACCAAAATAGGTTTACGTGCTTCAAAAAACACATCAGTTTTCTCATACTGTCCAGTGCTACAGCATCGTATTCCCCCCTCTGTCTGAAAAACTCCAAATACTCCACCTCCAAATACCCAGTCGGCTCTGATTGGTCACCTCACGCATGCCTGACCCAGCACCGCTAACATCATCAGAGCAGCTGTGCTGAATCAATTCTTAACGTGCCAAACTAGCTGCTAAGCATAAATTATGAAAATGTGTGACATGGTGACCTAGTGTGATGTCACAAAGTCACAGAATTAAAGGCGGGACTACTGATGAGTAGCAGTGTTGAAGAGAGGAGCTTCTATTGGTGCGGATTTTTACCTTTTTAACTTTCAAGGTCTTCTACGTGCACAAGAAGATATTAATGCCGAAGGAAGGGTTAGGGTTAGGTCTCCTTTAAGCCTGGTCACCCTCAGTCGTGAAAGAATGAAGCAGGACGCTGTTCACTTAAAGGTTTGATTTCTGTGAAATCCTCACACAAATAAATAATCAATTTGTGCTCTGATGAACAGACGAAAACCAGCGCACTGAGCTGTTTTAACTGCCAAATGATCTGTAGACCACAGCACACAGGACATTCTGTGCTCGAGCCGGGTCATCACGAGGTTTCTGAACATTTATGAATGGTTATGGGTCAGAAAACATTCAGCTGTGGCCACAACTATAGTAGGTTTCGAGCCAAAAGTGACCAAAACTCTGGCTACGATGTCTCGTAGGGAAAAGCGGCTGATGTGATTATGGTCTTATATAATATCAAATACGAGCGGCCGCTTCCAGCTGAGGGGCTCATTCCATCGTCCTCGAACTCACAGAGAAAGCAGGCTCATTTTTCAGCTGTTGGATCTGGTACAGAGTGCAGCCAGCTTGTCAAGCTGCTGTTGTTTGCACTGTTAGCCCAGCAGGGGAGGCCTCGTACCCAAGACCCCCTCCTCACACACACACACACACCACGACCACCACCCACTCTGGCCACACTTCTGCTGGGGCCCGTAAAGAAAAACACCTCCCCTGCTAAAGTCTTTCAGCGCTGTGCACACAGCATTGTGTATTTCGCTTCACACTTCATTTGCGGCCAGGTTTTTTTTTTTTTTTCTTCTCCGTCTCTCTCTTCCTTGGTCATCTGGTTGCATTCCATGGGGTACTTCCTTTGCAAGTTTGGGTTTCCTGTTTAAAATCAATGGTGCATGCAGAGAAATACTAAAAAAAAAAAAGAAAGATATGGGAATTGGTTGAGAAAAAAAAATGAAGGACTCTGACAGAGAACGATGAGTAGGTGACTTAATAAGGAGCTTAAAGGTAGGAAAATTGATCGATAGTGAAAAAGAAATAAAACGCTGTACAGTACATTCAGGAAGAAACTATAAGAAATCCCCCTCACTGATACAGAGTATTCAGTGTCTGATGCATTCCAGCTCACATCAGCTCACATCAGAGGTCGTGGGGCTGACCATTGTCTGAATTTTGTCAACCAGCGAATACCATTATCTCCATTTATCATGTTATGACAGGAACATAGGACAGAAGAGTGCTGGCAGTTACTATAGGCTTGACCTGAACAGACAACTGTCTCACTTACTGGGTATTGTGTATACCAAAATGAGTGCGTATATGTGGGCAATTGACTCCTTTGCCATTGCTAGCAGTCTCTCTTTCAACCTCATTGCCGACTGACGATGTTTGAAAACGTATCTACGTGTATTCCCTGTCATGGGTTTGGGTTTTTAGTTTAGGCATTTCCTTTTTTTATTTCATAGGCTTTATCCTCATGTGTCTTGTTCTGATTTACATTTCCTGTATTTGTCTTTTTTCCTTGTGTATTTAGTCCATGCGTGTTCCTTCACTGGCATCAGTTTGTCTGTTTTTGTCCTGGTGTCCATCCTGCGTTCTCCCCCCGTCAGTTCCCTAGTCCCAGGTTTTTTTTCCGATATTTGCACTGCTCCCTGTGTTCCTGCTCAGTCTTCCAAGTTTTTCTTGGTTGCCCTTTAGATTTCTCTTTATTTTTCAGATTACCTGCTTGGATTATTCTTTGTTAGTCTTGTTTTTTTACCTGGACTTCACCAGCTTTCTTCTATTATTTGTGTTGCTCTACCAGTTTCTGCTCCACCTCCAGTAAGTTTATTGTCTGTTGTCTCGCGTCCTGCTTTTTCCTTTTAGCTAAAGACATAACAAATTCCAATGATGACAAAAGCCAGATGTTAGTGGGTATAAGTACATTTTTTTCCAGTGTGAAAGGGGTATAAGTGAGCCAGACATGTAAATAGTAGGGTTAGCCTGGTGTTTTGATTTGGTCTGATATTGGGCTTTATAATATCTCACATCACATTATCAATATTATCAATCATAAACAAAAATACAGGCTATCAGCTACCAAGATATAAAATATACCTTCACCCAGAGTGCAGCTGCACAAAAGCATTCTGGCCACAAGCAATAAGTAGTTGAAGAAGAAGGCCTTTCTGAGCCTTTTTGGCAGAGGCAACTCCAGAGTCAGCACAGAACCATTGACAGACCAAACGGGCTGCAGCTGCAGTACAGGAATCACAGCCGTGAAAACCCAGGTATGAGACAGCTTACTAAAAAGGATGACTTTCAAGTGCCCCCAGAGAAGTTTTTAGAATAAGTTGGTGGAGGCAAGACCTGCCAACTGGACAGGATGTGGAACTGTAAGGATCTGATCTAAAGCAAACAGGGGTATGTCCTTGGCACACCTCCACTCCTGGAAGGTATTTTTAAGGAGTGAGGGTAAGACAAGGACAAGTGAGAGGGAAAGTGTCAAGCCTCAGGTTGAAGGGACTGTCCTTAAGGACATTTTCGTTTTAAAAAGCACAACTCTTGCTATGTTTACACCTGGCGTTCACACCACTGCAGCGTTTCAGAAAACAGAGACTTTTGGAAATGCTACTGGCCCCGTTTTAGTTTCGTCTTTATGAGTCACAACATATCCTTCCCTGATTCGTCACACCCATATCGTGTGACCATTGTCCGGAAGACAACACGCTACATTAGCCTGTATGTATCTATGAGCCTCGACTAGCCGTGGTTATTACTCCTTGGATAATGAATCACAGCCATTGCTGGCCTCGTTGTCTATGCTACTGTAGAAGATGTTGTGCAATTAAAGTACACATTTTATCATGCTACTACTGCCTACATGTGCAAGAGGAAAGCCATTATCCAATCGCTCTGTGACGGTTCCCATGCTCAGGGATGCTATCAGCCCTCAGGAAGACTTTTGCATGTCAAGATTGGCCCTGATCGACCTAAGCGTAAAACTACGTCCGCATGTGGAAGGATACCTTAGAGACGAGGGACGACTCCAGAACACCGACGATGCATTTGGACTATGCCGACAAGTTGTTTCACTCATTATCTGACAAGTTCGTAAGGCCATCACCATCTTCATGGGTCCAGACTACGTCAAACACTGTGTACAAAACCCGAAATGAGGGATCTTGATGTCAACCTCTACCAAAACACTTGGCTTGCCAGAATGCTTAGGAGCTACGTATGTTCCATGAAGTATTCATGGAAGGTGCTTTTATAAGCCATTCAGCGTTTAGAACAAGAGCGATGTTTACATTATTTGCATTACATCAAGCAGGTTTCACTGTGGGCCGTGGACTCCCACAACAGCACACCCCCGCGCCTTGTTGCCTCTCCTGTTTGTGATATTTGTGGACAGGATGCAGCCGGTGCAGGTGAATCCCAGAGAGTCTCCAGCTCTGTGACATTAGGGTGACATCTTTTGCTATTTTGGGACAATGTTCTTTTGGCTTCACTGGAGCGTGACCTCGTCTGGAACACTGGGAGCAACAGTAAGTGATTTGGGAGGACCGACATTTTTCATACTGTGCGCTCAGCTGCCGCTCTTTACATCCAGAGAAGCCAGTGGACTTCCCTTTCCTTGGAGGTTTTCTGGGTGTTACCAGCTGACCAGACCCAGGGGGAAAACCCCAAGACACACTGAAGGGATTAAAAATCTCCAGGCTGTTCTGTGAGCTGAAGAAAGCAACCGGGACAAAAGACATGTGAATGGTAACCTTTTGCCACTGAAGTCTGATAATGACCTTAAAATTCATACATCTAATTGCATTAATCTGAGTCATTTTTTCAGATTGAAGCTGTGTCACGTGTCCACACTGACAGCCACATAATCCAATGATGAATTTAAGCGGCCGATGCTCGCAGCACACATCCCGAACCAAAATCTGTCAATACAGCTTTATCTTAAAGCACTAACACAACCACCACCTCCTCAAACCTGAGTGCTGCCCAGCAAAGCCAAGTTAAACATCAAGGCAGGTGGGGCCCTTTCTCCCATGATGCAATCTGTTTGTCTTGCAGCGCTTCAAACACTGACACGTCTCTGTTTATACCTGTGGGTCAACATTTGAGCGAGAGGCAGAACCGCTGTCGCCCTACTGAAGGCGCACTGAAGCTTTTGTGGATCGCTACGGAGTGTGAATGCATATCCGAGGAATTTTTTTTTTTTTTTTTTTGGGAGGCCTGCGTGTTGGATAATGACAGAATGGGAACGGAGCCACAGGGATAAGGGAGAGGGGAGGCAGAGAGAGAGAGGGAGGGCAAGAAGAGGAAACAGATGAAGGGGGAGGAAAGAGGGGAGGATTTGAATTGATGTTATCTCTCGGTCTCTGTGATGATTGCCACAGAGGGTCAGCCGGGTTATGGTTAAATACAATGGCAGACTATAACAGAGCTGATGGGCGAATGGCTTCGTACGTGCATGAGCGAGTGTGTGTGTGTGTGTGTGTGTGTGTGTGTGTGCATGCGAGAGTGTGTAGGAAAGGCAGGGAAGCATGTCGATGAAGTCTTCCAGTACAGTGAAGCTGTGAGGTTTCTGAAAGGTGACAGCGGTTCAACACAGACAGGACAGGAAAGTATGAGAAATGTGGTGCCCCTTTCAAAATAAAGCGCAGAAAACCATTTCTTTCAAGTAAGATTTTCTTTCTTTTCACTTAAATGTCATATTGATTTTATTTTCATTCTACATTTTCATGTAGACAAATCATTTTCTTTAAAAAATAATATGACAGAGCTTGTAGAGATGTGCAGAATAACCTCTTTTCCATAAAAACATTGTGAATGTGAATTAATAATTATAAAATATTTGTCAGGTACAAAATTACTGTTTTGTTTATCTCTGTGTAAGAATTCTGACAGTTGGTTCCAGCTCCTAACGAGGTTTGTCAGCCACTAGTATAATGGCGTTGGTATCACGTGGTATCTGTGTTTCAACAGCATCAAGTCTTAGCAGTTGAAAAAAATGTAAAAATGTCTTTCTACATCATTTCTACAGTATGTGCCCAGCACGTTAGCCTTAATGTTAGCTAGCACTGCAACATTAGCGCTAGCAACGTAAGTGTTGGTGAAATTATCGGCAAGTCCCCAAGAGAGCGCCGTTCTCAAAAGCCAACGTTCGCAGTTGCCAAACTGTGTAGTTACGACGTCGTGTAAAGCACTGGGGCCCAAAAAGACTTTTTCTAATTGTATACCCGCTAAGTTAGCCATTTTGGCTTCAAGACACCTCAGAGCAGCTCCGCCTCCATCACTGTGTCCAGATTTAAAGTAACGTCCTTGATTAGCAACATTATCTACATTACCAGACACTTCGGGGGGATGTAATGCCACATTTGGTGGCTGAATGTTATCAATAACACCTTTAAATGTGTCCATCGTTCTTTTTCTTATTTCCTCCTGCCTCACTCAACCTCCTCACCTTCTTTTCAATTATTCTGCCTCCCCTTTCTGTTCGCAAATCTCCTTCATCATTCCTACACCTCGATTTCTATTTACCTACTGTAGTCCTCCTCGCTATAGCTTTCGCTCTCTTTCCCTCACCTCACGTCCTCTTGTTGTGCGCCTCTCCATATTTCACCCCTGGGTGCCCCTGAAGCTAAAAAAAAAAAAAAAAGAAAAAAGAAAAACCCAGCCAACTGTAACAGGAGACAGTAGAAAAAGGAGCTGTGCTCTGCTGGCTCAGCATTTCTCCACTAGAGTGTGCCTCAACCAGGAGCCTGCAGGGCTGAGTGGTGCACACACACACGCAAACACACACGCACACACACATATGGGGTCCTCAAGTCCAACCTCTCAATTATACAATTACACAGTCCAGCAATTGCCCCCAGCAGGAACTGTTTATTTGCCTTTACCACAGAATAATAGCCCCTTTTGTTCTGTGGCTCTGTAAGTGGAGATGAAAGGATGATAAAACCTCATTACCTTCTGCACACTGTATTGATTTGTTTCTACCTCCTAAGTGCTGCTGGTGGCAGTCAGTGCTCCGCGGCGGTCAAGCAGCGCCTACACATGTAGTGTATTTGGAAAAGTTCCAGATCTGCGGAGCCGCACACTTTCTGAAGGTGTGTGTGTGCGTGCATGTGTGTGCGTGCGTGTTTAGTGGGGGGGTTGGACAGCTGGTAAAACAAGCCCCGGTGCTGTGCTCTGATTCTAATTGCGCTGTGAAAAGTGATCTGGCGCTGTACACACACGTGATGGCCAACGGATAAAGTCAAACAAATCTCTTAGCACGAGCAGAGAACAGAAAGAAAGAAAGAAAAAGCGCAGTAGTAATGTGATCATTGGCGAAGTTGGTGGAATTCTTTCACTTCTGGCCAAACAATCAAAGTCACATGGGTGTGTGTGTGTGTGGAGGATGGTGGTGGTGGTGGGGGGGTGGCTCGGGTGTGAAGGTGCTTAGATGCTGGCATGCCGCTCGTGTGGGACGAGCGCCAGCCGGTCTGGTGACTGGGTCAGGTCGCTAAGCTTTACGGCCCCGCGAGTGTCGGAGACTCTCGCGGGGGTTCAGAACGGGGTCACGGCGTTTGAACAAGAATGTAACCTGCGTGAGGTGCGACTCGAGTCCTCCGTCCACCTACCATGTACTCCATGTTGGAAGCGGGCGGGTACACCTGGCCGCGGAGCTTGTTGTGGAGGTCCAGGAGGAGCTGAGCGTCGCCGTCGGTGATGGCCCTCTTCCCCCTGTGCTTGGCCTCCCACCAGTCCCCGTCCTCGTCCAGGTACTTGTCCAGAATCTGCTCCCAGCCCGTGGAGTTCGGGAGCATCACCATGGAGGAGGCCGCGCGGAGGAGGAGGAGGAGGAGGAGGAGGAGGAGGGACACGCCCCTCAGACAGTGCACAGATGGATGCCTCATCCCGGGTAAAGAGGAGACAGTGATGGCGCAGAAAGACGGTCCTCTTCTTCTTCTTCTTCTTCAGTCAGTCAGTGCGAGCTGGCAGAGGAGCCGAGAGCGGGGAGCAAAAAACAGGATTATTGGGAGGATCGGAGCTGGCGTCCTGTATCAAATCTGCTGAATAACTAGAGTCAATATTGAACTTGGTGAGGACAGTGCGCTGGCCTGCAGACACTCAGTCTGGCGCAGTGAGGCTCCACGAGGTTCACCGGGGGCGAAAGCTGGCAGACCAGCGATGACTGGTGAAAAGTGTGGATTAAAGAAATCCCTACGAGTGTTCCCTGAACTTCCTTTTTTTAAAAAAGATTTTACAACTTTTTTCCCCCCTTTAAATCAAAAAAGGAGGAAGGACAGCTTGGGTGCTGTTCAAAACACACACTGCATTTCAAATCACATTACGCGCCGGGCCTACAGCGGCAATAAATGTACTTAAGTGCACGGAATGATGCATTATGGAGCCTAATGCATTCACAATACTTTATGTGTACGCACATATACTCTCGGCTGAACTTTACTTTGTGTGTGCATGCTGCACCGCTGACAGAGGCCGGTTCAACGTGCCAAGACCCTAATGGAAAACTGTGAAGACTTAATGCAACGCTGAAGCAGAAATGGAGTGTTGTGATTTAATGTAGACTTTAGAAATAATTTACCTTTAATGAATTGGAATGCAGCCCCGCTTCTTGAGCTCCTGACAGGGATCTGGCTGTGAGGGGAAAAAAACAAAAAAAAAACTTCAGCTGCAACAAGAAGAAGAAGAAGAAGAGAAGTCCGCCTTCAAAGTAAAAGTCGCAGAGCTCAGGTGGAGCGCTGATGACTGTCGCCGGCTGCCCGTATGACATAAATCAGAGACGCGCTGCGGTGGCTTCACTCCGTTTTCATCGGTGTGGGAAACGAGCGGGAGAGAGGGGGCTCTTTCTTCTTGCGGGATTCTTGCACCAAAGCCGCTAAAGCATCACTTATCCACATTTTATCCTCAACTTGGCTGCGCTTCGAGAGAGCCGCCCCCCCCCGGCCACGCCTCTCCACAGAAGAGTTGGCCCCCCGGCTCCTCTGTGCCAAGACCTCAGCGCGCGTCCCGGGGCCGTGCGTGTATACAGCGTAACATCATATAAGCAGAATCTTGTGTTTGTTTGTTTCTTCTTCTTCTTCTTCTTCTTCTTCTTCTTCTTCTCTCTCTCTCTCCAATGCTGTGCTCAGCAGGTTAAAAAAAAAGTCACACAAAGTCTGAATTCCCCCAGCAAAAAAAAAAAAAAACAAATAAAACAGGCAATGTTCCTGCAGAGACTTTTATTCTTGACTGTATGGAGAACTGGAACCGCCCAAATCAGAGGTGAATAAAGTTATAACTGAATGGCTCAATATGTAAATGAATTATAAGCCATTAAATGCACCAAAAAGTAGTTTCACAAGTTGAAAATAATAATTCACATGTGAAAAAAGGCCAATCACACATGGACGTACGTAGTTCACATGCGAAATCGTTAATTTCACGTGTATTGTTATTTTATTCTCACAGGTTAATGTTTTAGTTGACATATACAGGCAGCCAATCACATGTGACAATGTGTTGAAATGAGGAATTCACACGAGTGAAAAGTGATTTCACGTGTTTGTTTCAACCTGAGCATGTTCTAATTTACAAAGCTGATCACATATTTAAGCTCCCATGAGGTCGAAAATTGTTATTAAAGTGTTTTCTTTTTTCCTCACACATGCTACTCAAAATGACTTATTTTAGTTTCACTTGATTGTTTATTCCGTGACATCTTTATTTTGTGTATGTGAATACATACATGAATGTGACACATTTCATCTGACTTTTATTGCATATCCATGCA
Source organism: Lagodon rhomboides (assembly GCA_039737535.1). Taxonomy (NCBI): domain Eukaryota; kingdom Metazoa; phylum Chordata; class Actinopteri; order Spariformes; family Sparidae; genus Lagodon; species Lagodon rhomboides. The sequence continues at coordinate 14,786,119 of CM077803.1, forward strand.
CATGCATATATGCACCCATATCCCAACATCTCTAACTGATATTGAGTAGTATTAGACCTATAACAATGGCAAAAAAAAAAAACCCCTGTCAAAGGTATTAATAAGGCCTAATGCTTTCTTCATTTAATGATGCTGCCATGGATGTGTGAAAATAAAAACGTCACCAGAGGAATGTGTTGCCAGGGACAGGACCATCACTGACACAACTTTATTCAGTGATTGCTAAGAAACTGATGCCAAGGCAGCTTCCAAATGAAGAGCTCCGAACCGGGACCGTAAGTGGAGTTTCCTGGCAAGCCTTGACGCTATACTGCTGCTAAATGTAGTCACCTTGCAGACTGGTTACCAGGTTCCAAACATGGCAGGAAAACCACCTCGGCACCGTGTTCCCTTCGTCAAACTAGCCTCCGTCTACACTTCCGCTGCCCATGGACGGCTTACACTACCAAACATGCCGAGCGAAGGAAAACAGTTGAAGAAAAGAAGGAAACAAAGAGAGCTTGCCCCAACAACAGAAAGGGGTTGTGGTTGACGTAGAGAGAAGGGCAAAACAGAGAGGAAGTGAGCTGAAACAGCAACAACGTTCACAGCAGCTTTAACATATGTAATTAAAGTTTCATTCGTACACGACAGGATGTGAAAAATGTCTTTAATATGATACATCTTTGAAAAATGAGGTGCTCAAATATTTCATCCACGTGTGAAATTTACATTTTCACACTTCATGCACTTGATCTTCAGTATGCCTCTATAAAACACTCGACTTCAGTATTTTACTGTGATATTTGTTTGTTATTCAGGAATCCCTTTAGTTTCTTTGGCAATGGTTAATCCTCAGAACAGGAACATTCACTCCAAGGTTGCTGACTGACTGTTGTTGCCCTCTTACCTGGTAACTGGCTTTGGTCAAAAATACATTAATGTGAACCAGATCTGCCTCCTCTGTGGAGCCTGGAAGCAAAAGTGGCCCCATTCTCCCGAGTCTAACTGTTCACAGGTGACTCCTTGGGGGGATTAAAACACAAACCAACTCTCTGTTAATTCCAAACCCTGAACTTGTCGTCACTGTTTCCCCTCCCGGTTGCAACACAGTGCAAATTCCATAATGGGAACAGGCAGGTTTTGTCTTTTGTCATCTGGTCATTTTCACTGGTAGCCGTGGCACATGTGGAAACAGTAGCTAATCACCAGGCCTCTGTGTGTTTGCCCCCTGTACAGACTTACTTTTCCACAGGGGGAGACACAATCTTCTTGTATTTTACCTGAGAAACATAATAAACCAAACGCCGGCCAAGCCGACCATGTGCCGGCAGTGTCTTTTTCAGTTAATCCCCTTGTTTCCATGACTCCCCGATGTTTTCATGCTTTTATTTTCTCTAGCCCTTAGCCATGAAACATCAGGTGAGTCAGAGACTCGATGGACAAAGAACGGACAGTTCAGAAGCTCGACTACAGATATGTTTGAGGTCCACGATCTGTGTCAGGTTTTTAGATTCGACATGTCACGCTGGTTACAACGCAGTTTAAAAATCTAAGAATCCTCTTGTTAGTACACAGTGGAAGAAGTACTCCTCATTAAATAAACGTTCCAGTATCACAATGTAAAAACTCTCCACTACACGTAAAAGTTCTACATTCAAAATCCAAAGAATCTTAGTTAAACCAGTCAGAGCATTGTTTCGCAGAGATATCTATTGACGTTAGCATGCTAACCAGCTAGCCCCGAGCCAGTTTGTAGTCCGGGCAGAGTCAGCTAATACGACCGCTAGCTGCACGGTTGGCTGAGATTACTAGCTAATGGCAGCTACAGTTAGCAGCAGTTAGCGGCTACCCTGATGATGTGCTGCCCCCTATTTGTTTGGAGAATTAATTCAGCAGGTGGACAATTCTTACTTAATTTGATATGTTTGGGCCTCAAACAGTAATCTAAATTAAACAGTCTGAGAAAGATGGAAGGGAAACTCATGGAATTGCTAACAACTCATCTCAGCTCTTATGCACTGGCTTGAGTCACAAGCCCCCCCAAAATATTTCGTTTTTTAAATGTAAATTCCAACAACTGCAATATTACCCTCTGAAATATAAAGTATAAACATAGAGGGGAAATACTCCAGTGCTTAATTGGATTGATTAAGATACAGTTACACTGCCCATAGTTAAAGGGTAAGTTCATTAATTTTCCCCATTAAAGTGTGTTTACAGTTCTTGGAGAGCACCATTGCGTATGTGTAAAAGACTAGTATAAAGCCTTCCGTGGCTCAAGAGGAAGCTGCATGTAGCCTCCAGTGATGTCATGTAGCGGATAAGTTGCATCGTGGGTAATGTAGGCACCAGCTTTTTGAAAAGCAGGGAAAGTTTAAAAACAAATGATCACACCTGATTCAGCAGGAACAGGACATCACCTTTTGTCAATCCACTCATTCTTCTTCCCTTTCAAAACCTGGTGCCTGCATTACCCACAATGCAACTAAGCCATTGGGTGACATCACTGGAAGTCATTTATCAGCTTCCTTTGGAGCCATAAAAGGTTTTGAACTACTGACTATTTTTTTTCCACATTTGCAGTAGCACTCCCTGAGACCTGTAAACACACTTTACTTTGTAAAAATGGCGGCATTACCCTTTAAGCCTCAACAGCTCTCTGTGCACTGGACACTACAGATGTACCACCTTCTCATCCAGGACACCCTCGCCGTCTAACCTACTTCTGTATCTGTACAGAATGGGATACAAGAGCTCTCACATCGGGGCGACCCACCGCATTCTGAACTTCCATAAAAGCGAGGGTTTACTGTCGGCTCCCTGGGTCAGTAGCAGGGGCCTCGGCCACAGCTCCAGCGGCGGCCCTCTCTCTGCGGTCAGACCCGGCGGGCTCCCACCCCCTCGCACACCGCAGCTGAAATAGCAACGCTCTCGCTTCGCCCACAACTCCCAGGAGGGAAGCACCGCCGAAAACCCTCATTCATCTGCTATAGATTTAATGTTGCTCCACATTTAGATGTGTGTGTGTTCATGTGTGAGGAAGAGTGTGTGTGTGTGTGTGTGTGTGTGTGTGTGTGTGTGTGTGTGTGTGTCTGTGTCTGTGTGTCTGTGTTTGACAGTAAGAGAGTGAGAGGTGAGGCAGCGAAGGAGTGATGTGTGTTGGTGCCTTCATAACATAAATACATGAGTCAGTACATAAAAAACGTGCAATTATTTTTGAACACCCTAAATAAGTTTTACGGGCTCGGGATATGAAATGACTTATATTACAGTAGGTTTATAGCTGAAATGCACAAGGACTGACTGTAAGAGCGCGTCCCTGACCCCGACTATGAAAATGAAATTGTGTGGATAAAGGAAAATATTTACCAACTGCTCAGAGATTTCCCTGATTTACAGTGTGGTCATTTAGGTCAAGCCATCTGTAACAGACGGGACGTTCTCTGATTAATGTTTATCACAATGCCTGCCAGTAAATATACACTATTTGCGCCTGCGGTGGAGCAATATAAATGATTTCAGGCTTCTTGTAGGAGCACCTCTATCATTCCTCCTCCTTTATGGCATCAATTGTTTTCTACCGCTTCCTGCTTTGTTTCAATATTTCACATTGTTTCCTCGACCCTCCTCCCCACCTGTGAGCTGCTGCTTTCCCCCGGCCTCCCTCCTCACAACACAAGCATTCACTTTCCGTTCCTCCGCTTGTCTTCCTTCGCTGTCTTTTTTTTCTTCTCTCCCTTCGCTCTTTCTATCTCACCCACACAGTCATTGTTAAGCCACGGGTCCAGATGCTCCGTTCGGTGCCTCCTCCATTCAGCATGTGGTCTTGCGAGAAATCCCGCGAACCCAGGCAGAATGCCTCTGGACGCAACAGCAACGCCGCACAAACACTCTTGAAGAACATGTCTTCTTTTTTTTTTGTTTTGTTGGCCCACGTTTATCTGGCACGTTGCTCCCTAATGGTTCTGGTTGAGCTGAATTGAGGTCAGAGCGTTGGAACGGCGTCAGGGGTGAGAATGGGAGTAAAGAGCATCAAGGTCATTTGGCAGGCGTTGATACGTCGTTGCTTTTGTGACATTATCAGCAGCGCTCAGCAGAAGGCTGCCTCAGATATCCACTTCAGGTCAGTGTGGGCTTACTTTGGCTGCCTCTACCCCCATGTGGTGAAGGGATGGCAGTGCATCTGTGAGCACTGAGCACAGTGTTGTGATGTGAGTTGTTGTGTTTGGACTCGCAGGTGTTACTGCAGCGTTGTTGTGTTGCTGTTGTTGTAATGATTCCAGAGGAAAGACAGGCCTGAGAGCAGCTAACACACCAGGATAATCCATCATTCAGCAGCATGTGAGAACTGGCCACCTCTTGAATTCATACAAAAGAATAGGGAGCGGCATATCACTAGAGTAACCGCTAACTAGTGCTAAATTTAGCCTACGTTAGCTGGTCAGCTCAGTTAGCCGTGCAGTAAGCAGTCCGGACTGGGAGATCAGAGTGGTTTTAAGAGAGAGGACAGTCCAGGGGCTAGCGGCTTAGCATGCTAACTCCAGTAGATATCTCTGCATCACAGTACATGTTGATCATTTTCATAAATGTATTGTTCTAAACTAAAATTCTTACATATTGCACCTTTAATTGTATTTTCTGTGGTCCCTCCCTCCCTTCCAACTACTATTTTCATGCACAGCACACTGAGTTAATATTCAGACAGTGATCAAATATAACTAAGTAAGTTCGCTCAAGTTCCGTACAATTTTGAGGTTCTTGTATTTGTTCTTGCATAAGAGCCAAATTAGCTAATTTTTTCATACATATACTTTTACTTGTGCTGTGTTGTGATACTGATGTCATTTTTCTACCACAAAATTACTTTTGAGACTTACGTACGTTTAATATCGGATACTTTTACTCGAGTAGTATTCTTATGGGTGTCTTTTACTTCTATCAAAGTTATATTTTAACACGATATCTGTTTGACTTTTTGAGTACTATTTACATCGCTGTGTTCAAACCACGTAGATCAGCTCTTTTTTTTTTTAGCTTTTTCTCCGTTAAGCTCAGAAGGTGAGGGCGAGGGGTATTAAGTTGGTTTCAATCTACAGCCTCACTGTCAGATGCCTATAAATCCTCCAAACTGGACCTTTGTGATTTAAGTATTGAAACTAAAATAACTCACTATGCAGATGACCCTTAATGGTCCTTACAAGTGTCATATTATATTAGTGGATTAGCATTTTACTGCCGTAGTTGGGGAATTGCAGCTGCTTTATGCTTCTTCTATAAACCCATTATCTTCCTCTTCCATACAGTATGTTCATATGTTTAATGTATACAGAAACTAACACTTTGTTATGTGCAGTAGCCTAAATAAGGCCAAGTGAGAGACGCTATGTTAGATGAGCTAACAATATACAGACAATATTCTCTAATATTCACCAGACTTAGGTCTAAAAGCATGTTGCATGCAGTAGTTCGCCACCAGGTGTCAGTGTTTGACTTTCAGACAAAGTTTTTCTGTTTGGGGATTAGGTTGGAAAAGAAAACAAAAAGAAAAAAACATAAAACATAAAACATGTTCATGATGACAAACGAAAATGTTCAAGCTTCCCCCAAGTTTTTTACCACAAAAGGCAACTCTTGGCATTTTGTCCCCCTCATCTCCCAGGCTATTACTGCAAGATCTTAAGCAAGCAGAAACACTGACATTCTGGTAAACTGATAATGTGGAGGCACTCGGAGCTGGGCAGCTGCGGGTGCCCAGATTCCCTTCGGTTTGTGTCAAATTCTATGAAACCTCCAATGAAGTAATGTTACCAGAAACCCCTATTACACTGTCAGTGTCTCGTGGATTGTTGCTTGTGGTGCAAACCAGTCGAAACCAAGAAATTTCACAATAATGCCAAAAGCAGTTTGGTCTCATGTCATCAAATATCATCTTGCGGAGAGAACGCAGTAATCATGCATTTTCTTGGATATGATGTGTGTGTTGGTTTGCCACATTTGATATCAGTCATAAATATGAAAATGAGTTTTGCTGGGGGTAGTTTTTATCATAATTCGAGGTAATAAAAGAAAGACTATATATAAATAACAAAGGAATCTTGTAATGCTGAGGGCAAAGAGGTCAGTGCTGCAACCAGTACAGGCATCAAAGCCTCTGCTAGCTTGTCGGCTACAGGTACAGAAGAGAGTTCAGAGTGGCGGAGGAAAGCCCATCTGATTATGCAGCACTTTCCCAGCGCTGTGCTCCTGAGAGGACATTGATTTTGGCCCGCGTCTCGCTGCTGCAGGATGTCGCTCGTCTGAAGTCCCCGCTAGGCCCCGCGAGGAGGCGAGTGCGGCACCGTCCAAGACAAAGACTACAGTAGGATATGGAGGGCAAACACAGAACACGGGCCACCTCTGCCTCAGTTTATGTTCTCAAACTTGAACCAGAAGGGTCAAGTCCAGTCCGCCTCAGGGTTGCAGATTTATTCCAACAGCCAGGATAGCAGTGCCAGGGTCTGACATTTTGTAACATGTGATTACTTTTAATGCCACCTATGAGGTGAATATAGACTACACAGTTTTACGACAATAACGCCAGCTTATGTCCCTCGTCATAAAATGGAATATCTATACTGAAGTATGCCAGATATGCTTTATTTATATGTTACTAGACCGTGTGAGGGGCTTACTTTGCCAGGGAAAAGTCACTAGACGAGAAAAGCGACCATAACGTAAGCCATTAAGCTCAGACTGAGATGGTGTCTTGCTAGCGTAGGGGAGTGCATGCAAACCTGGGAGAAATGTGACATTTCCCCACATGTTATGGTGCCACTGGCCTAAAAAAAACAGACCGAAATAGACAAGTGAGACACCGCAAATGATTTGTGTACCTGAAGCGCTTTATTTTTTACTCCTTGTTTGAAGTAAGGGCATCCAACTCCAAAGACGAGGGAGCGCAAAATCGTGCCCTGCAGTTAACTCCGCTGCCCCCGGGAGATTTATGGTAGTAAAAGGGTTTTAACATGTACATGCCGACATTTGAGGAGATCCCCAAACACGCTTCAAGTAGCTGACATCAGTCTCTGGGGAAACATACTCCTGCCTGACCTGTGCACATGTCAGAGATATGAATAGAGCAGCAAGTTCGCCGCAGTGTAAATGTCATATTACACATATGTGAGGGTGTTTTCTGTGCGGCATGTGGAAATGTGTCCAGACTAACGAGGATTATGGTTCAGGTAACATCTGAGTTCCATGCAATTCCCCTAAAACTGTCTTCTAGTAAATGTCCTGCCAATAAACATATAAACATAATATTATATACAATATTAAAGAAGCATCCCCTGTTTTTAGTTCTTCTCTTCTGGATAAATATTATATAAATACGGAGGTCATTTAATAGCAATGGTGCCCCCATTTTCAATAAAAATGTAGTTGCATATGCATAATGTGCTACTGATGTTTAACATAAGTTACTATTTATTTACAGAAAATCTGAAAATGAAGACAAGAAATGCATTGGCCACCCCAAGATCTTCAGTGGCCCCCTCTGGCCCCCTCGAAAAAACATTTCTTGGGGCGCCCCTGTTTAAGAAAAGATCCACTTATTGGCTTGTTTTGTAGCTTTTGATAGTGTCACTTGGTCTTCATTAGCCTACAGGTTTTGTTCTCCTGTCCTGGAACTGTAAATGTACAAACTTCCTCATATTTGTACCTTTTGAGCACGTTTAGGGCATGTGATACTGTGTGATGTGGTCTGAAACAAGCAGGTAAGAGGACCTCGAGTTGGGACTGTATTGTCAACGGGTCAAGAATGAACTATCAAGGTAATTTGTGTGGCATGGTCCGCAAATCTTTTTTTTGTCCCTGCCCCTTAAACATCCCAAGTCTGCCACTGGTGCTTTGTACAGTAATGACAAACTGTCTCTTCCAGCCTTCAGTAGCTGAACATCCCGGCTTCAGCCGAGATGTTTGTTGACTGTCTCGTTTAATTTCTCTTTCCTGGACAAAGCACAGGTAGTAAAAAGCCCTCCGGATGCTGGGACTCTCTGCCTCTGCAGGCCCTTACACAGTCAATTTCAGCTAAACTGTTTATAGCTGGATAACGAGGTGAAAAATGATAAAGTCCAGAACCGATGCTTTTTCAACATTGAGCATTAACTTCATCCGCAATTCTGATGTCCTCAGTGCCCTGGCAGCGGTGGATTATGGGGAGGTTTGAGGACAGAGCGAGGCTTGGACCGGGCACAGGCTGCATTTCCGATGGTTGAGCTGCAAGGGGAGCAAAGTAAACATAGTTGTTGTGCTTCCAACGGGGACAGAAGAAAAAGGAAAAAAAATACAATGGATTAGAAAGAATCCTCTCCCAATATCCCCCTCGAGGCACAGAGAAGCCAAGTTTTCAACCATTCAGTGCTTGAAGTCAGGGAGGGCAGAGAGGTTGTAGAGTACAGAGACGATAAAGGAAGGGGAGAAGATTTTCTGCAGCTGCACAACAAACATCAGCAAACCTACAAGCTCTCTCCACAAAAGATTTATCCCCCTTTTTCAGTATTGTACTCTCTCAAACTCTTTCTCATACTTCTCCCCATTATTGGAGTTGGATGGCTGCTTGCACATTTTGGAAACTGACTCCCCGAGCTTCACACTCTCCCTGTTAATAATCCATCACCCCGCCGAGGTCCGAATGAAGTCTCCATCTTCTTTCCAAATAAACATTTCAGCACCTTCACACTTGAGGGAGACGAAACTGTTTTAGCAATAACAGTTTATCTGACAGGTCAGTAATTCACTTGTGTTATTAGGAAAAGTGGCGCACCTTCGGATGAGCTTACAGATGCGTCATCGTGGCCTCAGTAGGTGTTGGCGCTGGCTGATAGCATTAGCCAGTTGAGTAGGATTTATTGCTGCAGCAACTGGAGACCTGAAAATCTCTGTTACTTCTCTCTGTCCATCTGATTGTGTTTCTGTCTCCCTCCTACTGGTCTTTAACGGAGGAATTCGTGAAATAAAAGAACAAAAGAGTGCAACCGGACCATGCAAAATCAAGACAAACAAAAAAAGTGTGCATATATCCTGCATCATCAGTCTGAATAAAAGTGCTGAGAGGAGTTGCAATGTCACTCGAGATGTGGGTGATAAATCGAGCTGAAAATGAAAGAAGGGAAAGGGAATTAGTGCCAGTTCGAGTGTGTAAACGTCATTTGAATTGTAACCTCTTAAGTAGTTAAGTAGTCAGAGAAAGTGATGGAGTTTGATTAACAGCTCATTTGAGCAGATATGAGTGTATATGCCCACCCTAGAGCCTACAACAGTCAACAAGTGATCGTGCAGACAAGTGACCCACTCTCTCTTCTTTCTCCTCTCTCCTGAACCACTTACACGCAAGCCTCTGGATGATTGATGCATTGTGTAGCCAATGAGATTTAAAATCCAGCAACATATAGTTTATATCAGTTTTTTAAGGCCCTAAACTTGAAAATGATGCAAGTTTATGGAGTTGTATGCATTTTTGCTTTTTGAATAGGCTGTTTAAGTGCTTGTTTAAAGGAAATAAACAACTCTAATGAGTTTTTGCCCCCTATTACTCTCAAGCAGGGGTATTTTTAGGTCACAACATGGCATTTTCTTGTTGGGTGCCTAAACATTTCAACACGTGTGATATTGTTATCTAATTTTAACTTGGACCATGGGAGACTGTGTGATGTAGACCCATGGTTTTCCAGCTAATATTTTTGCATGAAAAAATGTAGACGAGGAAAAATGAATAATTCAGTGTGTTCAAATTCCTATAGATTGATACCAGAAGCACATATGGAGCTTCTGACAACTTGGCAACATGCTCATCTTATAACCTTTCAAAAGAGCCCAAAACCATGCCTCTGCTCCAAATGGTCCAACAGCAGCTTTGTAATTTACTTTGGACTGACTGGAGTAGGCGTTTTGGGGTTTGTTTTATTATATAGTCTATACCTGAACAGGTTAACCGTAGAGAAAGTATTGGCGATGGAGACAAAACTCCAGCTGACGTGTTAAAAGTGGTAAAAGCAGAAATATCTTTTGAGGACTCAGTTTGAAGTTTGAATGATCTTTAGAGGAAGCGTCCACAAGACAGAAGAAGATGAATAAAGAATAAAAGCACAATATGTGCATTGCTGATGGAGAAGACACTAATAATGGAATTTCAGTGCAATGTCGTTCCTAATTCACACTCTGTTTGCAGGCTTTTTTCCCCCCCCCTTACCCAGAGGCTGCTTTCATCCTGACCCAACTCCATATCCTTGACCTTTACTCAGCCTCTGCCACAAATTGATAAGCCAGGTGAATGTCGGCAGCAGGTTGTCTGACTCATCACAGCCTCCCGCTCCTCATCTCTGCCTTTTAAACATCCACCAATCATCTGTTTGGCTCCGTGTCCGGCATTTGCTCAGACAGACGGATTTTTCCCATGCATACTAATGCGTTCCTCGAAAACTCTCCGCTGGTTGGTTCCAGGGAGCGTGCTGAACTGTTAGGGCTGGCTGCAAGGATGAAGCCTCTTAACGAAGAGCAGGAAGTGGTTTGAAAACATCACGCTATGCAAAATCTAGCATGAAAATGTGAGGCCTTGTATTCCCACCTGCCAGAGCGCATTAGAGTGCAGCTAATGTTTCAGTCTGGAAAGATGTTTCCTGCAGATTGGTTTACACTTGGACTAACGCAGGTGTTAATCTGATGAATAAAACATGTTGTGGTCTTGTTTGCTTGTTAATTTGCTTGGTAGATTTTCGATCTCATACATACACTTTTGATGCTGGCTGGCTCAGAACTCTATCCTGCTTTCCCTACTGGAGGAAAATGGGGGAAAACAGCAGCATCTGCCCAACACATTAGAACATTTATGGCTCTACCTGTTTGTCTCAACCTCCGACCAACTCTCTTCGATCACCGTACACAAAATCTTTAAGCTGTGCGGCAAGAAAGTGTGTATTTTCATGAAAATGTCTATTTTCTTGCCCACTCTATAGATTTAGTCTGCGTGTCTGGTGGTGACACACATTCCCTCTCTTTCTGCTTCGAGCATTCCACTCTGCTCCCTCTCAGTAAGGTCAATGGTTTCATTGGACAAACTCAAACAAGCGGGTCCCCTGAAACCCTATCAGTTGTCCGTTCATTTGTGTAGACATGGACAGACGGGGCCAAAGTCAACCTTCTCTTATTAGGATTCAGATGTACTCCCAGCATGTTTTCTTTTCTCCCTCTCAGCCTTTGATACCCAGGATGTGGGACTTTGTAAATGGCGCTGTTTTAATTGAAAGTGAAAACTTAAAGGACCGGATTGGTACTTCGGGCAGAAACTCTTAACAATATCAGACAAGAGGAAGAGCTCAGACAACACAAGACAATAGACCGTATTCACGCGGCGGCCATTTTCCTCTGACATCACACTCAGGGTGGGAAGCTCAATATTTGTAATGCTAAGTTTCAGCTTGTAAGTCCTACAAACATAGGGAATTGATTGGCCAGCACCTTAAAAAGATGATGGACTTTGTAGAGGTCATATTTCAAGGTAAAACAACAAATTTGTTAACCCATTAGCTGCGACAGCTAACATTAGCATTCAACCACTTCCTAGCTGACATTACTATTTGATTACATCCAGTGTGTTTTCACTTTCTGGCTTCAAAACATGTTCATATTTTAGAATTAATTCATGCCTTTCCTACTGCATCGTGTCTCACTGTCAAACAGTAATGTGGGCTAGGATGTGGTTGAATGCTAACATGAGCTGTTGCTTAATGGAAGCTAATGGGTTACGTTGTTTTACCTTGAAGTACGGCCCCATGTCCCGACAGGTTTTCACTATTCATTGTCTTGGAAAAGGTAAAAAGATAACAATTTGTCAGATTCTCTATTTATAGGACTTGCAAGCTGGAGCACAGCATTTGAGTTGCCCACCCTGATCGTGATGGCGGAGGAAAATGGTCGCCTTGTGAATATGATCTCCTGACAGCAACGTTGACTGTTGAATTGTACAAAACCACAAGAAAACAATCAAAATAGAACATTTTATTACAAATACAAAAGACAACAGGAAAAAGCGCAGTTCATTGCATAAATAGCTTGTTGTTAATGTTGATTTAAATACAGTCAGTGCGGAAACTGTTTTCCTATTGTAATGCATTATTTCCCACTAAAGTGTGTTGACTTTTCGTCGATTTGTAAATGTCTCAGTTACCGTACGCTGATGATATGTCCTTCTCACTGCTGAGAAACTGTCCCAATTTTGAAAAGACATTCTGATACATTTGCCAAGTTAAAAGTGTTGAGGCATTTTAATGTTATGCTAGTGCTTTGTTCATGGAAACGTACCAAGTTAATTGACATTATAGTAAATCCCCTTCAACATTATAAAAGTTGACATGCAAATGAACCATATTCAGTTAATCATTCAGATATAATTACAATCATTTTACAAAACAATAAAAAAAAATGACTATCAATTAAATATTTCTTCCCATATAAAAATGAATAACTTACAGTATACTTGTTTTAAGATAGTCAAGGTATGATGATTATCTACATGTACAAAAAATAATCATTTCTTGGTGTTTTTTGGACATTTACAAACAATTAAGGTGCACTTGAGTGCCTAACTTCGAAAATCCAAACTACATCAGTGATCATAACAAAATACAAACAATGGATTCGTCCAATGTAGAAATATATTGGTATATAATATACCAATATGTGTACCAATATGATTATAAAACAGATATGTAGGTCAGATTTATTGTATGTGCTCTCTTTAGCTTAAATATCATGAAATATGACTGAAACCTGTGAATTGCCTCGAGGTATGATACATATGTAATGAAACACAACCTAAACACTGCAAATGTACTGTAGAAATGTTAAAGGAGACCTATTGTGCTTTTGAGTTTTTGTCCTTTCTGTCAGTGATTGAAAAGTTAAAAGTTGAAAAGGCCAAAGTCGACACCTAGAGAAGCTCCTCTCTCCCGCATAAAACACTGCTCCTGAAACGCCACATCAGTAGTCCCGCCTTGAATTCCGTGACTTTGTGAAGTCACGCTACATCACCATGTCACACATTTGCATAATTTATGCCTAGCAGCTAGTTTGGCACGTAACAACTGATTTAGCACAGCTGCTCTGTTGTTGTTAGCGGTGCTGGCTCAGGCGTGCGAGAGCTGACTAATCAGAGGAGACTGGATAGTTGGGAGGAGGGGCCTTAGAGAGAGCAGCACTGGATGATGTGAGAAATCTGATGTGTTAACACATCTAAAACTATTCTAGTGACCCAAGATAAAACGATGAACCTGAAAATGAGCATAATATGTCTCCTTTAAAACAAACAGGGCTTTTGACAACAGAGGTATCGTCTATGCAGACATCATGTAAAGACCTCCCAGTCTGGCTGATGTATAGTTTTTTTTTAATGTATTTTAAGTTTACAGTAAGTGCACTTTCTTCAACAAATTATTGCCAATTTGTTGCGGGACACAAATGAAAAATCGCAACAAACTTGAGTATGAGGTTTGCCGCACCTTCGGCAGCTACAAAGCTGACACCGCCGCTGTAGGTTTTTACCCTCTGAGGTCAAAAGCTTTGATCTTTATATCACGACATTCCTGTGAAGGCAGAGCACACAACATGAAGGTGTGATACCCGTAGCACCAGAGTGAGCATGGATGAGCAGCTATGATCTTGTTATGTCCTTAATTACCACACTGTCAGTGGTAAACGAGTCTAGTGAAAGTGTATGCAGCACCACATACAGTATGTACTGTGTTTAAGGACCCTCTCTACACATAAATTATAATAGTAACAGCGATTCCAATACAAATTAAATTTACAGTTTATTTACAAGTCATCAACACTAAATTGTCTGCTGCCTTCAAATGTATGTTTGAATCTTTAAATAAGCCCATATATACAAAATAGTGTGGTCCACGACTGTTGTGCAAATCCGTATTAAAGTAATGTCTCTGTGGTAATGTAGGTTGTCAGCTTATGTCGAGAGGAAACCTGTGTTTATTTGAACCAGTGCAGGTAGTTCGTCTTGAGAGCGGGGAAGCACATGTTGTTGCTGCAGGAGCCCCCGTAGCTGGGAGGGCAGGCGGAGCAGGGGACGCCTACTTTGTAGGGAGCCTCTCCGATCCAATTGCCCCTGAAAGATAAAAACATGCACAGGGTCAGTGGAGTAAAAGATGATGATTTTAAAGAGGTGAAAATGATGATGAAACTACATTCTTGACATTAGAAAGAGCAGATGTCAAACAATCCTATCTTAATGTCCACTGGGTAGCTGTTCTTGAGTTCTTGAAGGTGCAATATGTAAGAATTGGCCTCCTGGAATTTATAGCCCCAACAAATAAAGGCTGCATAGTACCAGAGTACCAGCTAACCACTGCTAACTGTACTGTTTTATACATCTATGACTATTAGCTTCTTTTAGCTTGTTAGCTCAGTTAGCTGTGCCGCTAGCTGGACTACCAGGGGAGTGTTGGTGTTTTACCGCTAGAACAGGATGTTTGGGCCGCTGGGAGAAAGACTTTTTCAGGCCCTGGGCTAACTGTTTAGCATGCTAACAGATGTCTTAATATCAAATCTGTTATTTCTTCACATTCTGTTCATATTTTTAACATTTCAAGCCAAAATTCTTACATATTGCACATTTAAATTGGAAACAGAAACAACTTAACGTATCATTATGAAGTAAATACTAATTGCGCAGCGTAATGGCTATGGAAAAACACCATTCGCATTTAGATAAGTTCCCTGTAAGCCTCAGCTTAACTATGCTAAAGGCTCGATTCACGGTTGGCAGAGGATTTGTTAGCTAAGCAGTCGCTATCCCCAGGTCAAAGTCGAGGAACCGGACTAACTGTGGAAACTACCCTGCAAAAGAGAAGGAATCCTCTTGATGGAGGAGGTAAAGAAGGCGAAGTGGTGTCGTGTCAAAGTCTGTTCCCCCCTCGAGACTAGTTTCCCCTTAACGCCAGGACTTGAGAGAGTTCAAACCCGACATTCAGTTGGCATTCTTTCTACTAGCTCAGTAACAGAATCTGCCTTCTTATGAATATAACCAGCTGTTTTACTTTGCCTTTCGAGGTCAAATTAGGATTCTTACAGTTGTTTCTTGCTGCTTGTGGTCGCCATTGTGGCTAACACTTCGCAAGCTAACGCTAGCAGCCAGAAAACTCACCAGGAGCTGCAAGGAACAAAGACACCGAACATCTGTGTTTGTTTCGAACAGCTTTGCTTCTGTCACTGATCTCAAAACATATCTATGTTTGAGTCGGCTGCTAGCTGCTAGCATAAGCAAGTTTTCTTTGCGATAGCGATGACACTTGGAAACGCTGAAAATGTTTCCACTTTAATCATATCACATGATCGTAAATTGTGAAAAGCTTGGTGGAAATCATCATAATTAAACTACTTCGCAATCTGTACTAATCAGACATTAGCATGACAGATTGATCAACAACGTGTAAATAGAAACCAGCTAAATTATATCTTGACACCATCCACATTCAAGATGTCTGAAAAGGCTTGTTTCTGAGAAGCAGAGGCCATGTTTTCTAAAGCTAAAATAGGTCATCAGCGTCCTGAGTCTGTTACTTACGTATGTCTCAAACCAGTGGGATTAAAGAACTGAGGTCACAAGTCAGTCACAAGTCCGAACGGGCTTTGATTCATGGGATTTTTTTTTTTTTTTAGAGATCTTTTCTTCTGTTTCGAGCTTTGGTAATGCAGTGCCGGTTCACAGCCTTGTATCGAGGTTATCTGAATCTCCCAGCCAACATGGGTGGCATTTCACAACTCAGCACAGAACAGAGCAGCCTGTGTCGGGATTAGGCCTGTCGTCACCCTCGTCGTCATCAGGTCAACAGGTTCGTTAGAATCAACAGGCCTCCTTCCTTACAGCATGTAATTAACATTATACAGGACGGTCTACAGTAAACCTTAAAGTTAGTGTCAGGCTACAGAGTGTACTTACTTAGGTGAGTAGTTGCAGACTAGATACGTCGCCCGCTTCCACACTGAGCCCCATACGTTCATATTATGGCACGTGTGAATGGCACAGCCTACTTTGTTAGATGTTGCCCACACCATCTGCACACAAAAAAAACACGTCAGCAGCCGATTAATGCCACTGTTAGAACATTTCAACAGGATCAAATGTAAAACTGATTGTTGTGTGTGTACCTGTGTATAATGGGTACACATGGGACCGTAGCATCTCAGAGGGCACCGGGGGTTGCAGTCGCGGGGGTAAGGAAAAGAGTAATCTTTGACCTCATCGTACCACGGCTTCACCAGCTGAAGAATGGAGCGATAGCTGTGAACAGAAGACAGACATGTTCAGTGAACGACACAGCGGACATCACAACTGATGATGAGCTGTTGACCTTGTTACCAGGCTGAGATTTCCAACCTTGTTAGAAGAGGGTTGCAGTTTGCATTCAGGGTTAAGGGAACATGGAAACCTGACAGACTTTGATTTATGATTTTGAAAAGCAGAAAAACCTAAAAATAGTATCTATGGGGCAGAGTGTTGGCTCAGTGGTCTCTGTTCGCTCCACGTGCTCCGATTTCCTTCCACAGTTGTTAAAATCTGATATGCTGCCATCAACTTTTTTTTAAATATATTTCTTGTGAATTGGATTAGATGTTGTTTTCACATTTCTTCCAAGTCCCTTGTTGGTGTTTCAGGGACGGTCACTCCGACCGCAATAACAATGAAATGACCTGAGGTTCTGAAATACATTAACCCTGTCTTAAATTGCCTAACTGAATAAGTGGCCAACTTCCAGGATGTCAAAGTGGATTTTGAAGGGGCCTTTAGAGTTCGCAGCCGAAAAGCTACAATTTTAGTCTCCACTGCCACGACGTGCAAGTTCTGTTCAAAATAAAAGCCCAAAGATGCCCTGGAAGCTGATCGATATTGTGAAAAACATCGCATATGACAGAAAGTGCCGCGATATATTTCATAATATCTAACATCGGTCCAAGCCTAGTCTCACTCAATGTCCCGCCCACAACGATATCTGATTGGTTACATGTCACATGTAATGGCCCATCACTAAATAATCTGAGAGTAACTAGTAACTAAATGTAGTGGAGTGGAAGTCTAAAGTAGAAGACAATGGAAAAACCCGAGTAAAGTAAAGTTGAGTAAATTATAGTTTGTCACATTCCGTCAGTTTTTTTAATGCAAATGTGTATTTGTTCCAAATATTGGTTATCGGTCTCCTTGATTACTAATAATTTGTTTGCCAGTCAATCCCTAATGTCTACTTCAGGGTGTAAAGGCGACTTGAATCATTTAGTTGTATCACGGTGCCGGCCCTCTAAAAAGAAAACATCCACATAGGCACATTATTTATTTCCTGTCGTGTGAGTGTAATGTAAAATACATTTCAACAGTGAACTCCAACTGATTTAAATATGTATTGATAGTTTGTTAAACTATTGACACCTCAGTCCAGAAGTTTTTGGGAGAATAACCTTACTACAGAAATGTCTGTGCAAGTCACAAGGTAGAGTCAGAATACAAACTCCCCTGAGTCTCGTGTTTTTGCTCCTCAGTAAAATCTCGAAGTGTAAAACACGTGAAGGTGCCCTGTGTTTCCAAATGGAAAGTCAAGACCCTCTAAAGGGATGCGCCTTTGTCCTCATGGGTCATGGCTGGAAACACAACTTTTGTTTATATGGAGGGTCACAGGAGCATTCCTCAAGCAGTCACCAGGTCACAGTGCAAAAACCTTTAGGAGAGAGAAGAAGGGGGCTGCAGGGCAACGACCATGACTGCTGAGAGAGAGAGAGAGAGAGAGAGTCGTCCCTGAGAGGAGCAGCAGATGTCGGGGAAAGGGGGAGGAGGAGGGGGGAGTCAAAGGTCACTCACCGTCCTGTCCTGACGGAGAGGTTCTGACCCAGGAACCTGAGGAGGTTAGGCGGCCCGTGCTCCCAGAGGCAGGCATGGGCCCAGTCCTCAGCTGTCTTGGCCAGAGTGTCGTCCCACACCTACACACACCGACACATGGTGAGAAAATCCATTGCATAACTGATGGAAAGTATCAACAGCCAGATCCTCATTCAGCAGCGACATGTGAGATAAGAGTGGGCCCTTTGCGAGCTCACAGCGCTGATACAGGTGTTACCATGGCAAGACGCAGAAGCCATCCATCAAGTCGGTTACGTAAGTGGAGAAGGTTAGTTGCCCAGTATCCCTTGTAACACTTTAACTGAGCGGACAGGGGGGCTGGATGAGCTTAGGAACAGCAGAATCCAAAAGTTGTCAACAGACGGTACAGTGGATGGTTTCATTGGGAGAAGGATTGTGACGGAGAGACGTCCTCTGATTACTTCATTCTGCAGTAGTTTTTTCAAGTGGGGAGCACCCTTCACGGCATTTTACAGAGAACGGCGCTGCCAGTTTTTGAAGGAAGTGTGCAAACTTTAAAAAGCACTTTAATGAGCCATCCTCCATAAAAACACATTTGTATTAGCATATAAGCTGCAAAAATTAGATTAATAGTCTGATTTAGACTTTGTTTGGACTCTACAAGTGACCACCGTGATGCTGCCAGCAGGCTGCTTGTACCATACATGACCCCTCTTCCCCTTCGACAAGGGACTACTTTGGTGGTCTGCCGCTGCGCAATGTGCTGAGCAGCTGAAGGTGCCAGGAGACGCCAAAAGAGACATTTGTCACTTTACTTCCTCACAAAGCCACAATCAGATGTCTGCCATCACTTCCCACTGCAAATCATTTTTATACTTGATGGGTTCAGTTTTGTCACATGAACAAAACAAAAACATTATGAGTGAGATAGATGATGAACTGATGAACAAATGAATGAAACTTCACTCACCATGTATTCCATATTGGACGCCGGGGGGAACACCTTCCCTCTCACTTTGTTGTGGTAATCAAGAATAGCCAGCATGTCGTTCTGACTGATGTAACGCTTCCTCCTGATCCTGGAAGACGTCGCGGCGTCCGATCCGTGGCCGTGCGCTTCGCCGGCGTAGGTGAAATTGGACGCGGACACGGCGGGGACGCTCGTTGCCAGTGCACTTGCTCCGCAAGATATGCACAGGAGCATTAAGTCCACGGCGAACAGCTGAGGTTTCATGCTTGTTTTGCGCGGATGAAGTGATCTGTAAAAGAAAAAGCGAAGCAGACAAAAGCTGGTCAAGTGTGCCGCGGTGCGCACGGATACGCCGCGGTGAGCTCCAAAACCTCCCGCGTCCTACCTTCTCTTGCGCTGCGCTGCCAAGGCTGTATCACCTCCAGAGCCTCAGCAATGGGTCGGAGAAGAGGGAGGGCTGCGAGTGAGGGGAGTTTCGCGCTTTGCAAACTTTGTGAGTGCTTCGGGAGAGGTCCGCTCTTCGCGGGTTTATATATTGGAGTGGACGATGCAGGAAGTGGCTCGGAGGTAGACGCGCGGCAGCCCCTCCTTGTCACCTTGAAGCGCTGCGTAATTCTGGAGACGATGTGTTTGGGTTTTCTCCGAACGCCTTTTCCCGGCAAATCTCGTCCAATTGCATCACGACATCTGCCTGCAGCTGCAGGATGTGAAAGAAAACAGCGTTTGATTAATAGAGTACACCAAGGATGGAACATAACAGAAAGGGCTTTGAGTTCCTAAAAAAGCTAATAAGTCTTGGTCATGCATGCTGAGTCCAGTGTAGATGTTGTTATATTGATATTTGAATTTTTAAAACATGGGACCCCCCCACACACACACACACAATCTAAGCATTTTTATTGTATTAACCTGAGTAATGTCCACTGGTACATCCACATAAACTCATTGGTGGGAGCAAGGCCAGCAGCTTCATGAGTGAAATCAGTGTGAGAGCTGGGTCCATGTGACCTATCAGTCTTCTTTGTCGTCTTCATCACACTATAAAGATTACACTTGTTCAGTGTGTGGCTCCAGCTGTGCGGTTTTGCTGGAGCAGATGCAGAGCCAAGAGGGGGGGAATAGAAAAAAAAACCTCCTGCAGGTCATCATTTTCATTGGCAGCTGGTGAACAAATTAAAGAAACGTGACGCAGGAACAATTTTCCTCCCCCCTTTTTCCTCTCTTTACTCTCCTCCTCTCTTGTTGCCGACAACTGGTGCTTTCCCAAAAAAAAAAAAAAAAAAACTTCTTGGAAGTGATGGACTTTTCAGGTGCTGGAATTGGTGGAAGGGATATATCACTCCGGGGCCGTGCGCGGCGATGGTTTTCTCCTCCGTTCAGCTCCATCAATACATTTTTCGCCCCTGCTCTCCTCTGCAGGTCTTCCTCAATGTATCGAAGTTTTCACTGGGATGGAAAAAGAGATAATTCATAAGAGATTAGCTGAATGCTTCTGCTTCCTAGACCTGATCCAGTGAGCCGCTCGATGCCAGGACACAGAGCAGAAATGCATTTTTCCTGTCGAATATGACAGGAAAAACTTAAAAATGTTAAAGGTATTTTACAAAAAGGGACTGGAGATGTCATGTTGGCCCTGTAATTCTTGATTGAAATATGAATACTCGCAGTGAGGCATTAAACGGAGCTGCACTTGTGAATACATTTAGAAAGAAACTTGCTTTTTATGCAAACATTTTCAAGCCGTTTCCACAGAAATAGTCCTCAACAACAGTGGCGGTTCCAATATGTTTGAGGGGCAGGGGCATAAAAAATTAAAAAGGGCACCACATGTACCTGGGGGGCACCAGCACGCAGAAAGTCTTGATTTAGGCCTATTTTATAGTGAAGAAGAAAGGGCGCTTAACCACGTTTTGTCCACAGGAAGGGCACCCTAGAAGGCACAGAATCATATTTGTCTTCTCAAAGTGCGCCCTAGAGGACACCTTATCATGTTCTGTCCACTTAAAGGTCACGCTAGACAGCATTTTGTCATGTTTATCTACCATAGGGGCATCCAAGAGGGCACTTTTGCAGCCTTTCCTTTTCAAACATGGGGGCACCTTACCCCCGACTTACCTCACCTGAACACCCCTGAGTCCACCAGTGCCCAACAACCTCTATATTTATTTAACCCCTTCAGAGTTTTTGTAGATGTGATGTGATTTTGTTTCCTTTTTTTCTGTTATGACTATGCACCATCACATCTGCACAGTATTTTGACTCATCCTCTCATCTGGTATCAATAGTCAGGCCGCTCTCCAGCCAGCACGGGGCCGCCGGCCAAAGACTCCGATCGACACGATGCTGAGATCCTATCCCAGGTTTACAGGCATATTACAGTCCATATCATCAGATTATCTTAACATACACCTGCTTCACGGCACCTCACACTCTCTTAATGTCTGTTTGGTCGTTGGCTTCGGACGTGAGGCAGAACAAGGGAGTAAAAAAGTTTAGCTTCTTGGATTGAATAGAGTACTGTACTTCCACTGTACGTCTCTTTCTCTCTCTCTCCCTCTCCCCCGCACACACACATACACACACACACACACACACACACACACAGACACAGAGTTTCTTCACGTGCAGTCTCCT
Organism: Lagodon rhomboides; assembly: GCA_039737535.1. NCBI lineage: Eukaryota > Metazoa > Chordata > Actinopteri > Spariformes > Sparidae > Lagodon > Lagodon rhomboides. Next base: position 14,807,598 of record CM077803.1, read on the forward strand.
CAAGGCCCCAGATGATATTCCCTCAGTCTCAGTCAGAGTGCTGGTCCTTGTTTGCGCAGTGAACCCAGTGACTTCCAAAGAGGTCGAAAGCATTATTATCATATTATCACAGGAGTAATTAGGGCATTATTTGGGGCACATGCTGCTCCGAGGGGCCTTGGGTCTGTTTTGGAAAGGCATTCTTTTTCAGACAGAGCATTTATTTACCTACAATATATTGTTCCAAGTTTCCCCCAATGCTTCCCCCCCTCACCAGAGGCCTCTCGAAGCCCCGTGTCGGTGCCAGTACAGCAGAGAGAATGAGGTGCAGTGGTGAGCAAGAGGGAAAAGCAAGAAAGAGGGAATCGCCTACAGAGCATAGGCAGACTCAACAAGTGTTGCATTGGTTATGTATACATCCAATCAGCAGCAAAATAATCCAAAACTCAAGAGCAGAAAGATTTTGAATCATAGAATATGCGTGATCGTGTGCATCTGTGCTATAAATGTGCAAAAGAAACAGAGAATAAGTGTTAGTGGGCAGTTTTTGACTTATGTCTGGAGCAGAGCAGCATTGGACTGGACGATTCAATAAGTAACAAGATCTCCGAAAGGATGGAGACGCTATTCCAGCAATCAAAGCACATGCTGTAGACTCCAGCTCAGCTGTGCACTCCACCCAAGGCTATTGTTACTGCGCTGGCAGGATCCACCGAGCATGTGAAAGTCACTAAGAGATCGACAGCATGTGAATTGGATGGATGAAAAAGAGGTGTAATATGACTTGAGAGGCCAAAAACAAAACTGGGAGATTGGGTTTTTCACAGAACTTTTGTAATGGCTTGGATGAGCATTCATTCTTTGACTTTATAAATGATCTAAAGCTTGGCATTTTAGTTAGATGAGAAGATTGAAGCCAGTCTCATAATTGTGCCAAAAATATTGGAAAGAACAATTTCTGGTTTTGATGTCATAACTCAAAAATCTCTTGAACTATTTTTATAGATATGTAAATTTTGACAGTAATCAAACGTTCTTGCAAGCGATGGAGGGGGCGATTGCAATAGTATTTTAAAGCTGTCCACCTGGCTAGAAACAACAAAGCTAACATTTGCCCACGATATCAAATGTGAGCCAACAGCATGGTCATAAAACAACAAAATGGATTTAAATTCATAGACATAAAAAAATTAAGCCAGTTAGGTACAACTTCACATGTGACAACTGCCCCAGGTCTCCTCTAGTGCCAGGAGAGGGTCAGCTTAGCAGAAGACGGTTAGCTTAGCAGAAGGACTGTGAGCATGGGGGACAGCTAGCGTGTGGCTCTACAACGGCTTCCAGTCTTAATGCTAAGCTAATCTAACTGTCGCCTGGCTTAAGCGTCATATTAATTGTATAGATGTAACAATTCGGTACGGTAAAAATGAAGCTACTGCTAGCAGGCGGTCACCTTAGCTAGCAGTGGAAACAGGGAAACTGCTAACTTGGTATTCCTTGAAGTAGTCGGACACATAGCTAACCCTTACAAAACCACAAAATATAATTTTTACATTACACTTTCTTTGTAGAGGTTAAACTCATAATGAGTTACAGTAATTAGTTAGCTAGTAATCCGCTTTTGTTACCTTTCGACAGAAATGAGAGCTTTTTTCCCATTTCCTGTTTTTATATGTTAAGCTAAGCTAACCAAGGTTCACATCCATCGTACTGCACAAACATGAAAGCGATCTGATTCTTCTCGTCGAGCTATCAGCAAGAAAGCTAATCAGATTTCCCAAACTTTAACCTTTAAGCAGACTTGCCAAGTAATGCAAATACAAGCAGCGTGATAAAGGAGTGCTTATTACTACGAAAATATGATTTACACTGTATTTTGTCTTTTTCAAAGGCAAGTGTATCGGGGAGGCTTCTGGGGTTGGGAAGTTGTGATGTCATGACTTGGTTTTTGTTGGCCAGGGGGCAAAAAGACATAGTGACATTTCAAGAGAGGTTTACATTGGTGAGAAGCCCAGTCTCTAGCTTCAAGCTGTCCAGGCTGCTTTCTTCCACACACAGCTGTTAAACATTGTATCAGTGGAATATACAGTTACATAGCAAATACTGTATGTTTCACACAGTCTGCTAACTTACAACGGGGCGAAAGGCTTATGTTGACAGTGAAATAACCTGCGGGTGAGAAAGCTTCAACCCCCGTGTCCCCGTCAGAAGTTCAGGAGTGGATTATTACTCCTCCCTTGTCCAAAGAGTAACAAGCGCAGTAATTAAGTCAATAAATATCCGAGTGCTCTGATCAAAGAGGGCCCTTGCTGAGCTTCAATTTAATTCAAAATTAAATTCCTGCTCTGTTTGGACCTGTGTATGCACCAAGGTGCTAAAATAACAACACTGATAATGTTAACTTTATCAGGCAGGGGACCAGCTGGTACTGTAACTACAGTACTTATCGCTGAAAGATCACCCAATATAACCTGAGCCACATAACCTTGTATTTGCCGAGGAGCGACCTCCGCAAACATGACCGCAGACGATCTATTCCGGACTGGATGTTTTTCCTCCGTTGTTGTCTAGATACAAGTCCGGCTGTTGTTTGACTGCTTCTTTTGTCCCCATCCTCGGTCACAGGAAGGGAACAGACTGTAAAGACCATTAAGGCAACATTAGGAGTAAACAACAAATGACAGTGAGGGCTGTTGAGGTTCAGATTCAGCGGGGAATCCAAAGACAATTTTCCCTCCAGATGAAGTGGATAATTCCCAACAGAAGTAGACAAAAGGTAAGAGACATGAGGGGAAATAGAATATCTTGCAAGTTGCTGCACCATTAGCTTTATTCAAGGGCCTGTAAAGTGCTTCAAACAAATCTTAACAAACATTATGTCAGCAGAACATACACAATTAAACACCCCTTTTCCCCGAAAACACAGTTTAAGTGTGGGAAAAAAAAAAAAACCTGAGGGATTATAGAGGAGGGACCTTTTCTTCAGAAATAAGACGCTCAGCTTGTGTATCTATTTTTGACATGTTACATTCCTTTCCCTCCAGATATTCTCACCCATCTATAAGACATTTACAACCATCTTTGATGCTCAGGCCTTGTAAGACTGGACAGAGACGGGGCTGTGGTCGCACACAGACATTTCTCAAGAGGTTCAGATGTCAGCTGAGAGCGAGACAGGCAAACATGAAAAATCCAGCAGGGCCTAAAGTTGGAGCTGAGACGTTTTATGATGTATCTTCATGACAGCAGGTAACAAAAAATATCACCTGGGACTCAGGAGTGAGCTGCCAAAACCAAAACAACCTATATAGAGCGTTTCTGAGAAGCTGTGACATACTTATGTATGTTATTGATATTATGTATCGTTTTCTGACTACAGGTATCGTCGAAAGATGCAGCATTTTTAAACAGTTTTGTTCTTGATCCAGCTTTTACAACCCAATATACGGATTGACATCATATCTGAATTCTTACAGCTGTTGTAAGTAATATTTTCTTATTAAAATCAGTGTTAAATGATGATTAAGTATCTCTTCTGCCCTCTCTCATGCAGTAAAAGAGAAAAAACATTTCCTGGTATCCCCGCCCAATTTATCCAACCAGGACAGAGAGCTCCATAAGGAGGCGGTCCTGTCTGCTCTTGTTTCAATGCCAGAACAGGGTAAGCTACCAATTTCAGCACACCTGGGGACGACTTATACTACCAAACATGCCAAGCGAGGAAAAATGCTCAAGAGGCAAAGACAAAAAAAAAGAAAGGAGTCATGCCAGTATGGTAGAGAGGACGGAGGGGATTGCTAACTGCGACACGGACAGTAAGTTAGCTAAAAACTAGAAAAAGCTAGCCTCGCTTTAGAAAAATGTATCCAAAGAAGCTGAACCTGTTACATCTTGTTTGTTTTATCCATACAAAAAACTACAGTATAGGAAACAAATTGTGGTTTTTATGTTGGGGTAGCTTTTGGAGCCAAGCTAGCTCCTCCCCCTACTCCGAGATTTTATGCTAAAAAAGGCTAACGGTCTCCTGCTTCTAGCTTTATTTGCAGTGAACGCATACAGAATTACTTTGTCGTCTAACTCTTTGCAAGAAAACAAGATGTGTCCTTCAAAGCTGCTGTAAGCGTTGTCATCATTTTAGCTCCACACTCCACAACTCCTTTCTTATTTTCAGGGCGGCTCTTTTTTTCATCTTACTTTTCGTCGAGAGTTTTTCTTTGCTTGCCTTGTTGGAATATTTTGAGCTTTTAATTATATTTTTTAATGAGAAAAACATGCTTACAGAAGCTTTAAGTTGTCTTACTAGCACTCTTGCAATCTAGTCAAACCTTCAGATTTACAGGTTGCTGATTCTTCTGATGAACGTGGATTTCTTGCGACCTGCCTTGGCCATTTGAGAGCAAAAGAGATGGTTGAATGTATGTTGGCTGGCTGGCTGGCTGGCTGGATCAGGCTGTGGCTGGGTAGGCCTGGAGGCAGTCTAGACAGCAGATGAGCAATGAGCTGGGCCCTGGCAGACCTGCCCTGTGGCTGGGTCTCTCTTGGGCAGGGCAAGGCCTTTGGGACTCCTGTCACTGACAGAAATAATAGTTGCACCGGACTATTCTGAAGAAGAGACACCCTAGCCTTTGTAAATATAACACATTCCTCTAACTGATGGCATTTAATAGGAGCAAACCGAAAACAGATCATAAACCAGCTGTTGGCTATGTTGCTAAAGTCCATTTCATGCCTGTACCTTCTGATTCCTCTTCTGAAATTATTACCTGCGAGAATCTGTTTTTCCTATTATCAGAAGTTCGCCCAGCCTTTATGATTCAACTGAAGTTCCCACCACTCCTCCCAAAGAAGTGGTCATGATCACAAAGTGAAAGAAAAGCTTCAGTCCCGATCCCAACGTGGGTGGTTTAAGACTTGATCCTTGCTCACTTGGCACCTGGTAAGAGCTTTTGTGTGGCTGGAAAGCACAGGCGAGGGCTGCAACCAGCAGAATTTGCGTCCAGAGTGCAGCGGTGACATCTGGTGAACTGTACCATTCATCGTTAAAGAATATGCAAATTGTTATGTTGGATTATTTTTAATGTCAGCTTTTCTTCCTTGATCCTATTAGTAGGGCCCATTCAAGCAGCTACCTGCCAGAACACCATGCAACAAAGTACAATAACACAAATGATACCATTGTTACACTCACGGTCGCTCCTTTCATGATCTGAGTAGACACTGTTGGTGCAGAAACCTTCATCTTACAGTACCCAAGAGGACATTTAAAAAGTAAACAAACTTACATACTTGCATACAATTTAGTCTACTTGTTAATAGTACACAGAAGTACAACTTAAAGTAAATGAACATTACAGTGCTCTGTTTATAAGTCTACTAAAATATACCTACAACGAAGTGATATTAAAGTGAACTTTCCTGACAGTGTATCACAAAGGACATGAAAAGTAGTACACTAAATTACTACTGTAGAGTATTTGCAATTAAGTATAATTTCTTCAAGTATACATGTGTACAATTTACAATATGCTTACAACAAAGTACACTTTTTAGAAGTACACTTAAAGCCACTCTAAGTATTGTTGAATATGTTTGTTTGTTTTTCATACTTTAAGGACACAGTATACTTTGAATATAGTGCACTATGTCAGTATAGAACTTACTTTAAATTAGTAAAAGTATACTTGAAATAAGGTTTTCGGCACTATAGATTTGGTACTGTCGATTCAACAAGATGTGACCGTAGTTAAGACTTCTATTGTAGGTATTAAGACTGTATGTTGTAAGTTTACTGGATATTCTCCAGCTCCAACACGTTTCAAAATATTCTTCAGATGATGGAAATAAATGTTGTGTTTCTTCCAGTATACGGTGTCGCTGGGTGTGACGCTGCATGAAAGTCTTTTGTATTAGCTCAGAAACAAATGACAAACAATAAAAACTTAAAGTTTTACTCTGAATCTTTTCTCTTTCTACCACAGTTGTTGTTTGCTCTCTGGATTTTGGCCTCAAGGATGACAGAAATCTGGGAATCAAGCCTCAAAGTCCAACAAGAGTTCAGAGGGCTGTCTGTACCAAAACAGCAATAACACTGGGATTCAAACAGTCTCTCAGCTTCTCACATTTGATTTGTGAGTAATATGATATCGTAAAAGAAATGTACGATGTCCATAATCCCAGGCTTGAGTATTTATCTCACTTGAGTGTTGGTCAATGACGTCGAATGGGTAATCAGTTATCTGTCATTAGCAGACTCTTGCCCAGGCCGTATTTATGATGACATCAGTGTTTTTGTTGGATCCATCTTATCAGAAAAGCCCGAGCTTTCATGTGCTCTGTGTTCCATGGAAGGGATGGATTTTAAGTTGAGATGAAGCAAAGTCTCTGCGGGTTTCTGGGAGTCCCCTTTTGGCCTCTCGTTATCGTCATCCTAGCAGTTGGCTTCGTACAGTTTCAAGGTTTCCCAAGTTTTCTGAACTGCAGTTGACGGGACTGGTCAAAGTGTTTCATGCTTGTATTGAATATTTCCCAAACACAGGGCCAAAACCCACTTCTTGTTTGGGGTCAAGGCTGGAGGCATGGTTGTCACAATTTCTCGTGTTTATTTGATCCGTCAATGTTATCAGAAAATAACCTTTTAGGGGTTCGGTGATGGCTTGAGACTGCATACTGACACGGTCTTCCTCTGTGTCACACTGATTTGGTCCAAACAAGGTGACCTCAGATGTTTTGCACTACACCCCCCTTTGGGGAGCTGCAGCAGGTGGCATCCCTCGTAAGAATTTACGGCCAGGTTCTTCTGGTTCAATGCAAACAAACCAAGTTTTATGGCGCAAATACTGAGAGGTCATGGACCCTGCGGTTTGATTGTACCATGACAGAGAAACATGGCTTCATTTATCCTGTGGTACCTGTGAGATGTCTCCAGGAATTCCATTTTTTTTCAGGCAATTTAACTCTATGACATCGTGAAAAACAATCATATCTATTCACATATTTGTCTCTCAACTTATACATTTAACGTTACAGAGACATACTATACAACCAAAGCCAGAATCAGTGTTGGCTACAGAGTCTCTGAAAGGTCACGGTGGGAATGTTTTTCTGAATTCTTTAGCGTTACCTTGCAATACCTTTTGTTGCTCTCCCTCTGATCCACCGAGAAGGGCTGAGCTGTACTGTGATAGACGCCGTCCCCTCAGCTGTGGCTGGCTCAAGAACAAGTCTGTATCACTTCTATATCACACTTCTTTCCATGGGCCAGCAGGGGGCGACTCCACTGGTTGCAAAAAAAGTCTGATTGCATGTAAGCTTATGAAAAAATGTACTTAAATACTTCTCACTTGAATTATTTACACAGAAAAAACTGTTTACTAATGAGTTCATGGTCTCAATCACTAGTTTCAAGTTTTTTTTGATGAATAATGATGTTAATTTAGTAAATTATGGCTTCTGTTTAGAGTAAAATAAACGATAGAGCAGGGTCCACTTTAGGGAGTGGCCACCTTGTGACAGGTCACTACCATGGCATCAGAAACAATCAGGATATCCTCCCTAGCCCCAACCTTTTGTCCAAATCGGGTAACTTCTGGCCAAGATCCTCCTCTAGCCTCGATGTTAGCTGGGTCCTAATAGCTTTTTTAGGGGAACAACAGAGGCCTATGGCACAACGAATTAGCTTCTTCATTGATGAGAGAGCAGAGTATGTTCAAACTCTACAGGATATTGGCGTTGGAGTTCACCGCGTATTGTATTTTCCATTTCTCATGCAAAATAACTCATCCCTTCCATTTGCCTTGTCTGCGTAGATAGGTTCTTTCCCTCTTTGCCTTTCCTGCTGTTTACATGAAAATGAACTGGAGTAGAATATATTTCAATATTGTTTTGAACCCGGGTTGAAATTCCCAGTATTAATGAGCTCTGTCAAACTTTCCTTCAAAACCTTACATCATACGAGAAATGTTTTGTAATTCTACCCCTGTTGAATCTTTCCACATAGTAAACTTTCTCTCTGTTTCCACAAACCTTTGACCCGGGAGGTGTAAACACGTGGTGTGTGTGTGTGTCTGTCTGGCTGTTGTGGATTTGTTGTGGTGGGTTTTAACCTGATTTGCGTCGGCAAGTGTTTTGACTCCGCAGCTTGGTGGCGTTCCCATTCGTTCCTCTCCGCTGGCCTCGGTTCTCTTGGTAATACCGTCTGCCAAATAGTTTCACACACTTCAGACTGAGGTTTAATCGGCTGGAAACACCGGGCGAATCTGAAATCATCCCATGCATGCACACGTATAGATTATCAGATGATTGACCCCTTCCACTGGCATACAGTTTGCGGCGTATGCAAACGATCTCTTAGTCTTTAGAAAACAACACAGTATTACTTCACCTTCTTTTAAGCCTTTCCAGTTTTGACCTATTTATTAGTTGGGCGGCAGATCTTCACGTTTCTCAGCATCCAAAGTTTGTCATATTAGAGGAGAGGAAAACTAAGCCAGACTACTATGAGGACCATCCAGGGGTCATCTTTATTTTTCACGTCAGTGTTTTACAACTGAAAACCGCTCCTATAATTTAGCCCAGTAACTGACCTGAGCCGTGTTTTCAGTTATGCTTAACATATCAGTGTTTGCCTTTGATGTTCTTGGAAAGAGTCTGAGAGTGTTATCCCTGTTAAAGGAAAGTCCCAGACTCTTTCGGTCTTTAACGTTCATACGTCCTCAGTACGTGATGTCGCATTTATTCCAGGAGTTATTTTGTGAACAAGTGGTCTAATTTAGCATTTACGTTCTACTTCCCTTCATCCTGTTTTGTCTTTGATACTTATTGGTGACTTACTTTTTCCTAGAATTTAGAGAAGAAAAATATTTTCACATTTAAAACTGTGGCTATAAATTCCTCTCTTAGTATTATATTGCATTCTGGTCCTTGTATTTATAACACGCTGAACACAATCGCTAATGTCTCAGTAACTATTAACTAGCTAGCTAGCAAACAAAGCATTGTTATGGCGGATTTATGCTTGACAGTGCTGCATTTTGATTGATTTCAGTATAGCATTTCCACCTTTGATGGCATATGATGTCCAAAGTGTAACTAAAGCTGCTCCTCTAATAGCACAAGTTGCTAATGTTAGCCTATGCAGCACCGCTAATGGCCTGGTCATGAAGCAGTGTTCTTTTGTATTTGATGACTTGACTGACAGCCTGAGGTTGTGAACAGATTGCGAGCATCCATGTTTTTCTATCTATCTTTTCTATATTTGTTTTTGCTGTTACAGCTACAAAACGATGCTGATGAGAGCAGTGAAGGTGAATCAAAACAGTAAAGTTGTGAGCTGTAAGACCAAGACGAAAGGTCAAAAGACGCTAAAACACTTGTAGACATAGTCATTTGATCCATTTTATGCAAGTTTATGCAAAAAAAAAAGCTTTAAAAAGTTGCTGAAAATAGTCCATGTCCTCACATCCTCTCTGCAGCTCTAACACTGTGTCCTTCACACACGCTTCTGAATGTTTAAATAGCATTCATAGTCTATCTTCCTAAAGCTGTGCAGCTTGTTGTGACAGAAATTGCTTGTTATCAACCAGGAAATTTGTCTGGGTCTTGCTAGGCCCTGGATTGGTCAGCCCTGGGCCAAAACAAATCCAACCAGCTGCTGGATTTCTGCTCCGGTTCGTTCGGCAGTGAGTGCATAAGATGTATTCCAGCATCCCCAAGCCAATGCACATTTCCTGTCCCTGTTTCCTGCTGAATATCAAAGTGCTATAGAGACTCATCAAGAGACACTGCTGCTGCACAAGCGGTCGGAGTTCCCACGAGCTGCACATGGTTACAATTAGTGCAAGGTCTTTTCTCGTCTTATTGTCTGTTTTTATTGCCTTTAACCAGATGAGCATCATCTCTGAATGTAAGACTGAAATTGAGGCCGCAAGAGGAAAAAAAATAGTGAAAACCTGAACTGCAGATACTGCGCTTTCTGGGGTTGCTGGCAGGGGAGACCGAAGAATTTGTAGTCCTTGGAACGGCGCTGTGAATGTATTGAAAAACCTACAGCTGTCAGTTCCATGAGAGCAAATTCACAGCGGTGGGATTCAGTGAAATATGAAAAGGCAGAGAATTCAAAGCCATGCTCATTTTTCATTGCACTAAATCAAACCGGGCCTGTCATTTTATAAGCTGAAATTTGTCCAAAAATGACAAAGAATAAGAAAAAAAAAAAACAGATGTGAAACAGTGATTTCCTTTCCTTCCAGCCAAAATATCCACAACTGTCCTCACAGCTCATCAAGGAGTCTGATGCTATGACTGCCGCTGCCCCACCCTACACAACACACACACACACACACACACACACACAGAAAGTAGTGTTTCCATCTGTTTTGAGGACATTACATAGACTTACATTCATTTCCTGAAGACTCACCCTAACCTTAACCAGTACCTAACCTTACCTTGAATCAAGTTTTCAGCCTAAAATTTAATGAGTATGGGAGTTTTTGTTTTTAAGGAAGGCGGGTCCCCACAACGTGAAGCAACGTGAACGCATCTTTTTCAATATTTCATTTGTAGAACTGCCTTTAAGTTTAGGAAATGAGTCTCACGGACTGGTGCTTATGAAGGTGTAAGACGATTACATCAGGGCCGCCCCAAATGGCTCGCAATGAGGTATGATTTGTCCTGCAAGATAAATAAAGAAAATTAACTTAAAAGAATTAAAACATAAATCAATGCCTATGCTGAGCAGCACTACTGGGATAAACTCCCCGCTGCCATTTGAGGAGCTGGTTCTTGTGCGATCTTTAAATCCACACTCAAAAATGTACACACCAGACATCACCGCATGACTCCACTGGTCACAGATTGTATATCAAGGTAGTGAAGTTCAGCCGCGGCTGGTCAACCGCCGTCTGTCATGTGCCCTGCTGGCTCCTCCTCGTCATTTTCCAGGACCCTGTGCTGCCTCTCCGTGTCTGGAACAGCCAGGTCTCCTTCTTATTTCAAGTTTCACAGCCGTTCCTCCAAGCTTCCCAGTGCACTGACCCTTCCCTCTAACCCCTGCCCCACCTACCTGGCACCTTGGACTTGGTACAATGTGAAGAACTGACTGTTTCTTGGATGTATTTTCTTGGACTTTTTTTTATACTGCGGCTCTCCTTATGAATTTCCTCTCTTTTCTTCCTCATGCGCTCAGTCAGTTTCAGTCAACTTTATTTTTACCATGTACCAACAGAGTGTTTTTGGTGTTGCTGCAGACCAGAAACAGCTTAAAGAGAGTGAATACAGGACTTACATTCATCAGGTGGCCTGAAAACAGACTCTGAATGAATGATAATGTCGCTTCGTAACCACTATCACGTTTTTATTGACCACATGTGAGTGAATTAGTAACGTGACTTTAAAAATGAGACAAACAGCATCTCTTTCTCGCTTGCCTATACAAGCCTGTGGATGCTTGCTTGAGCTGTTTGATGCTGCTGGACCGCGGTTTTCTTTGTGAAGGACTTGGATTAGATTTTCAACCACAGTCCAAAATGTGAACTATGCACGTTCTCGAGTGCCTCTTCTCAGTGCCTCTCTCCATTCTGCTAATGGGGAGCAATAGTAGCTAGTGTTATCTAGAAATAGGGTTTGCAAAAAAAACAACCGGCTTCTGGCACAACACAGAAGTTTCATAGAGCTCCTTTAATGTTAACAAATTCAAAGAATGGTTTGACATTATGGGTAAATACCTGGATGCTTATTCACTTTGGTGTGTGTGTGCTCACAGGTGATTCGATGGTTTCGCCCTGTTCAACTGACAGCTACAGGTGTCAGTGACTGGCCAAGACATGCTGCAATGAACCGGGAAAGGCAAGGAAGAAGAAGACTGTGAGTGAGTATGGATGTAAACAACGCATGGTTTAAAATACTACGTAGGAAACATAGGCTTTACCAATGTTTAATGTGGTGTCAAATGCATCGGTCACATTTGTTATAATGAAAGGACAGCACTGAATGTAAAGACATTTACATTTAGGGCATTTAGCAGATGCTTTTGTCCAAAGCGACTTACAGCAATTCATACATACACACACACACTGATGGCGGTGGCTGCCATGCAAGGTGCTGACCAGCACATCAGGAGCAGTTTGGGGTTCAGTATCTTGCCCAAGGACACTTTGACATGGAGACCAGGGGAATCGAACCAGCGACATTCCGATAACAAGGCGCTGGCTCTACCCCTGACAAGAAAACTCCACAGGGCACCTTTAAGTTGAAGGTAAATACAGCATTGCATTCTTGCATTTCTTCCTACTTTTGTCTCCTTTTGATGGCTTTCTTTCTTAGTTAAAGGATAAGTTCACCCACAAATTAAAAAAAGTAATTCATTATCTACTCACTTCCATGCTGATGGAAAGCCCGGTTGAGTTTCGTACCTGTGGGACTTTTATGAAAACTTAAAGAAAGCAACTGAAAATAGACATGAAATGGCTCCATAAGCTCCTCTGGCGTATTCCAAGTCTCTGGAAGCCCCAAGATCCCAAATTGATGTAAAATGATTGTTTAAACCAAAAACATCAAGGTAGCTGCTACGCTAAAAGCGTTAGCACGCAATCTTGGGGTTATAACAGGTATTCATGTACTTCAGTCGTTTAGGAGAATGCTGCAACACCGTTTTATTGTGAAGCTCCAGAAATATTTTGTGGACTGCAAAAAAAAGCACCCACCTTTCCATCGGCATCGCCGTGAGTAACGACCAATTTTGTAGTTTTCGGTGAACCGTTCCTTTAACTGGGGTTGTGTTTTTATTCAAGCACACTGTTCACAACGACTGCCGTTCCCATCAGCTAGCATTACACCTCCTCCCCTGTGTCTATTGTTATTGTTGGATGGACCACGGTTCGGCGGAGTAGCGTTGTCCTTCCGAGGTATTTCTCAGCACTGTTGTAATGACAAACCTTTCCCTGCCCTCTGACCCACAGAGCTCAGTCCCCAGACACACAGTAGCAGAGTGATTCCAGATGGAGGGAGTGTGCGGTAGGAAAAGGCGTCACAGTTAGAGCTTCATCGCCGCAATTTCAGGTTTCAATCACATTCCCAGTAAAACCAGCGACCAGAGAAGTTATGAGTATGGATGCAGATCATTTAGTGCTATGCCCAGACTTGCCTTTAACAGTTTCTATTCAAGAAGCAGTTTCCATATTTCACTGCAACCTGTTGGATTGATGCAGACTTGCAGACAATCAAATCCATTCCCTAAAACAGTACCAGGTGTTATATGTAAGAGAGCCGAGTTTTCTTTTCCTCTCTCAAAGGTTTATAGCTTCTGTGAAAGTCATTCCAATCAACGTGCGATGCAGCGTGGGTTTGAGGCGGGTTAGCGAGTCCATACTATCAAATGACTTCTCACCCAGTAACATTTCCCCCGTGCCAATAACACAGTCTGTGAACTTTCCTCAAAATCCAGTCCAACAATCGTGGATAACGTTATAAACAAGCCCATCAATAAGAAAAACAGGTGCGCTCTCAAACAAACTCCACTCACATGTCAGGATACAGTTCAGCTCTCGTGGTTGCGGTCGGCACAGGAGGAAGAGGTGGTCCCAACCCGGGTGACCTTTGAGAGGAAGAGACATATCCAAAAAAGCTTTAGTCACTGTAGAAAACAAATAACAGTCTCAGCGGTGATCATTCAATCTGGAGCAGTCACTTTCTCTTTTCTCACTCTCACTCTGTAATGTTTGGCTGGAGAGGACGCTGGGAAAAGGTGGTCTTCTATGGACGCAGATCCAGATGGTGTCAAATGCTGCGAAGGCGCATATGCTCAACAAATTATGTAATATTACCTACTCTTAAAATTTGTCAATGAGATCAGCTGGCAAGACACCCTTTTCATTTTCAATGGCTTTTCTTAAGGCTCTGAGTCACCAACATTTCCATGAATCAGACACCAGCTGGATGGTTTTTCACTCCTGGGCGGGCTGAGCTGGCTAGATTGGAGTATATATTGGAGGTAAAAGTTGAAGCGTGTTAGATCCGAAGATCAGACGAACCTCATGTCTGTGCGGTACATGCTGGCATACTGCCAGGAACCAGTTGGCTTAGCTGAGGTGGATTTCGTCATCTTTGGACTGAGCTTGGCTTGCTTTTTTCTCGCGTCAAGTCATGAATCATGCTAAGCTAAGATAATTGGCTACTGGCGGTAGCTCAGACTAGTCTTTCACAGTGTGTCTGCAGAGGCTTTGTTCAGTGCAAATGATTTTCCATCTTGTTTTGTTGCCAACATGAATCTTGGCATTTTATCGCTATCTACAATTTCTGTGGGCTTTTAACTGAGACGAAAACACCCGGGTGGTGTACTGTGGTATGCTTATCTCTCTGTTTAATTACTTTAATTTGCAGCTCAATTAATTGTAAAACACTGGTGTGAGTCGAGTTCATGCAGTGTGACGGTGGGGGGACTGGGGAACAGCAATATAGTGCGTAACAGCGGTTAATGTTCCTCGACCTTGTCATGATGTGTTCGATCAAGATGCATCACAGGAACTTGAATCATATGTACAGAAATGTCCAAAACCTGCAAAAGTGGACCTGCTGGCATAGTGATGCTTTGAGCTAAATGCTACATGCTCGCAATGTCAATGGTGTCATGCTGATGTATATCAGGTGTAATGCTACATTTGCTAACTAGAACGAAACACAAGAACAGTTGAGACCAATGGGAATCCAGTGTTTCCCACGTATAGATTTTACATTTGACAACCCATTTTAGCATTTTTTACGACGGCACCCACATTCGATTAACTAGTGGACTAGTATCTGCTCTCGCTCAACACCTCCTGCTTACTGACACTGGCACAAGCTCGACAGAGAAACTAAGAGAGAGCTTAAGTATTGTCCCTCCTGTAAACACATTGACTGTGACACGACCGCTCCTATTTAGTGTAGGACGACCTATGCTGGTTTTTTTCCTACGCTCTTGTTAGTGAACCTGGTTGTCACGATGTCATTCAGTACCACATTAGTCTCGATAGTTTGGCTTCACAGTCAACGACGGGATATAAGAGATAGTTGATTTTTGAGTCTATGCATATAAATACAGAGGGAAGGTTGAGGCATCACAAAACTAATTATGATTCATTCTCCGGAGACCATAAACATCTGTGCAAAATTTCAAGGCAATCCATTCTCTAGTTGTTGATATAATTTGTTCTGTTGTTGGAAAGACCAACCAACATTATCAGCCAGGCTGTCAGCAAAGCTAAAAATGGAAATTAATGAACTGAGGAGCACTGGAGGACCACAATTTTGGAAAAGTTTGATCTTAGTTTTGAAGCCTAGATTATTTAAAACTACCCTTAACCTCTGTTTAATTATTTTATTTCTCACAGTAAGACA
Organism: Lagodon rhomboides; assembly: GCA_039737535.1. Classification (NCBI taxonomy): domain Eukaryota; kingdom Metazoa; phylum Chordata; class Actinopteri; order Spariformes; family Sparidae; genus Lagodon; species Lagodon rhomboides. The sequence goes on from CM077803.1 coordinate 14,822,946, forward strand.
TGCTCTTAAAAGAATTATCGTCAGCGCAGAAGCCTTTTTTCCGAATGGTCTATTTGCTACCAGCAAGAAGTTATTTTTTGAACACTTAACCCTCCTATTAGTTGATCCTACAAATGTGGTGCAAAATCTGGAAGGTGCAGATACCACAGTATGTAAACGCGGGCCAACTGTACATAAATATCTCAATTTAGCATTCAGCTGCATCCAAGTGGCATCTTAGTGGGAATCCACAGACTGCCGCAGTCTGTTTTAACTGGAAGACTCCGAGCTCCAGATTTGCCTCAAATCCCCTCCAGCTGGACACAGAGGCAGCCTTTACGGCGAGAACCACCGGGTGTGAAATGGATTATTTAATTAGGCTTTCTTCACTTTACATATGCTTTCTGTCCAAGATTCTTCCAGGAAATACAATGCTGTCGTATGGGAACGAGTCAGCTGCTGTCTAATGGCATGTTTGGATTTGGTTTAAAGTACACTAAATTGGGGATTTCCAGCCTTCAGAAATTTGAGAGTTTTATTGTGTTAGTGTCCCTCATTCTGGGACTTTAAGTAATTTTTACCGAGTGTAACATATTCGACTTATGGAGTGAAGAAAAATGAGATGTCTTGCCAACAACAGCCTCCATCACTCTCGTTTATTGAGCTGTCATGGAAAAAACTGAATTGGTAAATCTGTTTGAACCCAGGAGCCACCATACTGCTACTGTCTCATCCCTGCCCTGAGATGAAGTCTTGAATCACAAGGAATTGTTTGACAGAGGACAGAGGCTTGTACCTGCCAACACTGTTTTTCCCAGATTTCTTCCATATTCACAGCGATATCCCAGCATCCTCCTGTTCTGTTGTTCCTCTCAGGAAACTACTGTAATTTACTGTAATCCATAAGTTTTTATACGTTTGTCTGACATCACCCAAGTTGCCAGATTGTCTATGAACAAACTACATACAATTTTAACCCACCTGACCCCGCAACCTGGCAACCCACAACCAGATCAAGGGGCAGTGCAGGGCTGCTATCTGCAGACAGCCCAGCTAACTTAAAGTGGAATTCTGGCATTTTTGAACTTGGGTCCTAAATTTACATGTTTGGGCATATAAATGATTCCTATTTACCCAAAGTTTTGGAAAAGGTGTGGTGTAATCCTTTGGGGAAACTGCGACTGACCTTGTAAGATGCGACCTGGAGCCAGGAGCCAGGTCACAGTCAGCGTAAAGCTGTATTTTAAGTAAAATAAGTGTCAAATAGTAATCACTGTTTTCGAGTGTTTGCTCAGTAACCCGTATCTCTCCTTCTCCTGCTCATTTAGTAAAAGAAAACAGACATTTTCTGGCATTCCTGCCCACTTTATCCAATCAGGACAGAGAACTCCATATACAGGCGACACTGTCTGCTCAAGTTTTCTCCTGTTTTCTGCAAAGTCTGGAGATTACCGTTGCGCATTCATGTGGCAACGTAGAGAGGAGGGAGGGGATTGCTATCTGCAAAACAGACAGGAAGTTAGCCAAAACAACGACAACGCGTACAACAGCTTTAATGAGCTCTACATAAAGAATGGAAACAGGGAAACAGCTACCCTGGTTCAGGAAGTTAACAAAATCCACCTATCCACACCTCTAATGCTCACATATCACCATATTATTTCTTGTTCTCGCTTTGATTAAACAAACGTTGTTTTTAAATAGCAAGCATTAGCTGTTTCGCTGTTTCCAGCCTATGTGCTAAGCTAAGCTAACCAGGTGTGAGCTGCAGGTTTTATCTGACACACAGACATGAGATTGGTATTGATCTTCTCATCTAGCTCGTAGCAAAATCGCTGACATTGGCATTTCACAAAATCTCAAATGGCCCTGCCACCATGCGACAAAAAAACGTCTCTTGTTCAGGCGGCTAATAAATATGATGCATTAGTGGTCTCCAGTTTAAACAGTTAGTGTTGATAATTCACTTCATTTATAAATACAGCAGACAATATGTTGTCTTGCGTCATTTATTATGTCTTCTAAATTATTACCCTTAAAAACACCAAAAGGAAAGTAATAGCTCACAGGCATCGATCAGAAAACATTAACTTTTCGGAAATTCAAGGTTATCATCAACATCAACAACACTGAAAACAGTATTCATCCTCGGGTGCTTGGAGGCTTGCTGGCCCATCTTTCCGCAGCATGTGCAGTGTCAGTGTGGTGACCCATGTCATCAAGAACAGGCTAAGGAAACACATTCCTGGAACTCAACCATATGTGGAGGAAAAGCAGTGGGTGGTAGTGACGTAAAACACGCTCAAAGAACATACTATTAAGACCCCCAAACAACATTCCCTTCTTGTCTGCTTTCCCTCTCATCCCCGGCCTCGCAGGTTGGACTTGTCAGGAGGCATTTTAAGCATAAAACGTTTGCCTGTGCCTCTAAATGGCAATGATTTGTGGTTTACGCATGTTTGGGTTTGCTGACATGTGAAGGATATTAGCGCATCAAGGTTTGTAATCCTTTGTGTTGGGTTTGCTCGATGCTCGATGTGTTGGCTGCTCCGTGTCTCTGCATCTGCTCCAGGGAAATGGCTCAGACAAGCTAAACAGGATGGACGTCACGGGTGTGAAACTGAGCTCACCTCAGCCCGCTGTCACGTTTCTTTCCCGTGTACCGGATATTTGGCATACTTTAGTCAACAAGACGAGTGCTGCCGACAGTCTTGACTATCATGTAATTCGCTTATGTCATTTTCCTGTTTCGAAAACCTGTTACAGAAAGTGTTTCTTAATGTTAACACGATAACTGGTTCACGATGCCCGATTAGGGGGCTTTTACTGAACCCGGCTTGTTCCTTTTCCCAAATCTCTGTGATTCCCCACGGACGCAACTGACGTAACTCTGCCAGTGTTATTGCAAAGAGCCATTAGAGAAATGACGCAGCCTGGCACACAAGCTGGTGTAGTAAAATACATGCAGTTCACGGAGGAGTCACACACACACACACACACACATAACAGGGCATATTATGCACAGTGAGAAAGACAGGTTGTTAGATAGGCCTGTGGGGATTGTTAGCAGAACTCCCTTAAGCAGAGAGAGAGTAAAGAAAAAAGAACTCTGTGTGTGTGTGTGTGTGTGTGTGTGTGTGTGTGTGTGTGTGTGTGTGTGTGTGTGTGTGTGTGTGCAGATGCTTTTACTGGTGTGTCCATGTACAGACTACCGTGCAGGGTGAGGAAATAACTAATTCCGTGTAATGAATTAATGGATTAATGGCTGCTGTAATTGTGACAGATAAGAATAAATCTCGGATAAAATTAATTTTCAGGGGAGTTCACTCATGACACAGTGGTGCTATTATAATATTTTCATCACAGATAAATTACTCTCCGTGACAGCGTCGGCGGATAATGTTTGCACTGTGTGAATCTGTGTGTGTGTGTGTGTTGTTGTTGATAAAATTGTGTCCTGGAGACACCTTCTATAGCGGAAACTACAGTAGAAGCACTTTTGTGTGTTATGCCACGTTTTTCTATGTCTTTCTTCCCGTGGACAGGATTTTGTCAGCACGATAGCATCCCTATCGTGCAAGATGCTGTCATGAAGCTTTGCAGGTGTGTAGCTGAGATCAAAATGAAGGCTGAAAAGTGGGTGTGGGTGAGGCAAATGGGCACAAATTAGGAGGGAAGGTGGTCAGAAAGGAGCCATGGCTCCCAACTTTGTGCCCCTAGCTGTTATTGTCAGTCTGTATGCCTTTCTGTCTGTCTGTGGACAGATTTTTACACTGCAGCAGCATCATAACCATGCAGTTTTCTCGGTTCAGAAATGTGAAAATGCATTCTACAGTATGTGCACATCATGCTGTACGCTAGCTAGCGTTAGCAATGTTAACGTTAGCTAGTGTAACAGTAATGTAATGTAAGGTATCCTACTGTTTGCTAGCCAACGTTAGAAACATTAAAAAAAATTTAAGCTAGCGTAAGCAACGTTAGCTAGTGCAACGAACTGGCAACCACTTGATAACGCAGGCGAAATGGAGAGCAGCTGTGTTTTGATGGGAATACAATGGAAGTTGGAGATGAAATCCCACATTTAGTGGCTGTACGTTATCAACAACACCTTTGAATCAGTGAAGTCTGCCCCGAAGGCACACTCCTGGAGTCTGCAGACAGTCCGTTCGAGGCCACATGCAGACTGGACGAATTGTGCCCTCAGCATAAGCCTGCAAGTTCTGTGAGTCTATAAGAGCGGTGAAGTCCAAACATTTGGATACTTGACTGCATAACTGAGAAAATCAGTGTTTTCGTTTGCATTGTTTAAAATTAATACACAATGGTGATGATATATATAAAAGCTTTAGTGACTATTTCTGCAGACATAATCCCATTTCAATTTGTTGCGTACACTTTGCGACATGACTCATCATTTGGAGAGTTTTGTCCTGTGTAAAGAACCTTTTTCAGTTTATAAACCAAAATAATTGTCATCATCGTTCTGTTTACGGTTCAAACCAGGTCACTGCATATTCATGACATGGGAAGGCAACAAATCTACAAGTGAAATTATTCACGTCATTCACTAAAAATATTTGGATTTGGTTAATTATAAAGCCTGTTTTTGCAAAACTTCAGTCACGTGTCTCAAACTTTTCATTGAAACTCAGGATTATTATAATTTGGCAGCCTCTACCCAGTGTGACCTTTTCTGACCTTTTCCACAGTAGTATGAACTCTGAAAGTAAAAACTCGGGATGCTCCTTGTTGCTGAGGACATGGTTATATTTGGGCAGTAATAATCCATCCCTAAAGCAGTATGCTGGTGTGGAATGGAAATAAAATAATCCAGCTCAATACATCATCCAACCCCAAATCAAAACAATGGTTACCCACATTTTAGGCCAAGTAAAGCCAAACACAAATTTAATTGACTGATATACTATCCCTCCTTCACCTCATTTCACCCCATTGGATGTCCAGTTTTGCTTTCCTCAATAAGATGCATATTCCACTTCAGGACAAGAATAATATCCAACTGTGTAGGTGTTTCCTTTTGTATATGTGGGGTGTTTAAATTTCACGTCACTCGGTCAATGATGGGATTTATTTTTGCCTTGCCTCATGCCCTGCATGGCTCGTGCTGCTGGTCAGCCTGTCGCTGTGGTCTAGGTGAGCTGCAGGACACGAGACCTGTGATGACAGCGGTCAGAGCCTGTGTTGGGTTGAGTCTGGCCCGGATAGGCCTGAGATGGACGGAGCAGGGCAGGGCCGTGACAAGCAGTGGTCGAAAGCTAAATCTGTCAGCATGACTGGGCGTTACAGTTAGAGTGTAAGGTGACGGTGAGAGTGGCGTTACCCCTCTTTCTTTACTCCTCACGAGTCTGCCTCCCTTTTGGTTCATTCTAAAAAAAACTCTTTTTAAATACTTTTTTCAAGCAAAGCTGGTTATGAACCACAGAAATCCCAAAGCATTGCATTTTCTAAATATCATGTCAGAGTCTCAGCTTCCATCAGTGTTTAGGTCCAGCTGATCTTGCCAAATGCACGCAGAACGAGAGGAGGGATGACGGCGGTGGATCATTTTCCAAGAGGTCTGACTCAGAGGACTGAAACGCTGCATTTACAGTTTGTTGGTTAGAGCGCAATTCCATATCAGTGCAAATGTTTGTTAGTACAGTGCTGCCATCCAGAAACGGAGCCCTCGCACCAAACCTCCAAAAGCATAAAGCCCCGACGTGGCCCTCTCTACGCCGCACCTCAGATGCTGTGGTGATAAAACAGAGGAACACATGGCTAATTCGTTTCACTGAACGACGATTCCTGTGAGACATTAAACTGTCATTTCAGGCTTTTCATCTGCCTTTTGTTCATTCTGAGGCCCAAGCTAAACATTCGGATTCAGCAGGAAACACAGCAGCTTTATCTCTCTCTGTGGCTGCAGTTTATATCCGTCATAAAATACAGAGCTCTCTCAATTCAAAAGTCGTACTGTCACTTGTCATTCTGTTTTTCCTCCTTCCAACTATTTCTGTCAGTCTCGTTTTCTTCCTTTCGTTACGTATGTTCTTTAAAGAGTGAATGAATACCCAGCTGTAAGGCAGTTGCCTCTTTGTCACCCTCCGACTGCTCAAGTACGGTCGGGTTCGGTCAGAAGAAGATGCGGTCGCACCTGTAACCACATCCAACAGTGATGTCACTGTGTACCGACACAACCATCAGTCACCCTGTCAGTGCTGATGGTGCATTCAATCTGAAATGAGAAGTCCAAATTCCAGAGTACTCACTCAGAAATTTCGACTGAAACGCCCTCTGAAGTCGAACTTCCTATTCGGAAGGTCGAAAGAACCTCACCAACCTTGAGTTCAAAATTGGCAGTCCTGTCTCATTTTTGTCACATTAAATCAGACAGTGTTTGCGCATAACACCACGTTTTTGTGTTGTAATCAACTGGTAGAAAGCACAACAAAGGTTTTCCTCTTTTGGTATGTTCCATGGTAGTTTTATAACTGGAACACCATCAACTCGGGTGTGACATCATTCCCAACTCCGACTTCAGAGGCAAATGGAATGCAACAATATACCAGCCCCTTCTTACCTGGTAAGATCGTCAATGCTGCTTCATGCCTTACTTTCCAGCCTCCGTACCATTTAACAGGAACCCTTTACCTTTAAACCTGGAAACTTTGTCTGAACCCTGATCTGCACCTGCCTGCCTGTCTGTCTGCCCGTACCCTTCACCTGCCCACTTCCTGTTTCCCCATGGTTTCTCAGTTCATTCTGTACACTTATGAACCCTAAAGGAAAGCTGTTGCAGTGTTCTAAGCAGACCAGATGGCATACAGACGAATGATTATGCTCATTACAGCCATAAGAGACTCAAGACTTGACTTGGACTTGCGAAAAAAGACTTGTGATCGACTGATCGCAGGTCAGGGTTTCGTCAAACACGCTCAATCTCTCTGAAAGCACCTTACAGGAAGTATTTCACAGCATTACCATTACTATCACTTCCCTTGCCGCCCCCAGGGTCATAATTAGCACTTCATTTCCCTGGCTCTTGTCTCAAGATTGAGACCTCCAAGCAGCGGAAAAAATGCCTCTCTGCTCTTGGCTAGTGTTAATGGGTTCAGGCTACTAAGAGAAAGCAGACCTCTCTAATCCTCCATGGATACAGCCGTGTCAATAAAACCCTTTTGCCATTTAATGCCTCCCTTTGTAACAGTGAAATGCTGCAGAGATACGCGGCCAAACGTGAAACGCTAAAAAGCCACGAGGCAGCATTTCTGTGTTTTTTTATTTTTACGAGGCGACAGGATTGAAATTGGCATCATATAAACAAACAGAAGGACTTTGTATGGATCTCCTTGTGCTCCTCTGCTCAAAGGGATATTACCTTGTGGTTCTCCCACAGATGCATTATGCGTCAGAGAAGTGTTTGAGAGTCCGCATTGACCTTTTGGCATCACGAAGATCTACTGACAGAGTGATTGTGCTTATGTCATTTCTTCCATTCATGATTTTGTCACAATACTCAGATTTTGATTTGGTTATTCCTGTTGATTTATGCTCCGTTGGTCCTTGGACGATATTCGATCACACGGAGACGTATTGTTTACTCATTTGTTCTTTCCACAACAGTATGTCATTTTGGGCTCGCTGTCTGTTGGCGCGTCCAGAGGAGAAAGTGTTCACAATGACACATGAGTGAGGAGAGAGGCAGGTCTCCTTTTCAATGTGCGTTGTTTTACAGCCTTCTCTCTTTTCGTTTTTCTTTTGCAAGTCTTGTTTTCCCCTCAAAAGACTGCTTCTGTGCTCCAGTCGTCGACACCTCTCGAGCATCTATTAAGCGGCCCCTTTAATCTTTACGGCCAGCGTTGTATGGGAATACTCCTCTGGCTCTGAACCAAGGCCACCAAACATAATCAGTGTTAATGATATACAGTTAAATATGAGCTCCCTCGGTTGCTTTTGAATGCTGCGAGGCTCGGCGGATTGCTCATTTTGAAACAAGTGTTTCTCATTATGTCGAGTATTGTGCTTGGCAGGGAGGCCCCAGAAACCCTGCCAATGCAAAATCTGCTTTCCAATGCCTGCTTAGAATACCATATATAGTTTCACCTGTTATCCTGCTCAATTCTCAGAGATAATCCACACAGTCAGCATGTTCTCAGGTCTGTGTTGGGTTTTTAGAAGTCATGGCTGATACCCAGTGAGGAAAAAGTGGTTTGTGCATGTAAAGTTAATGTAATTACAAGTGTTCTTTTTGTTTCTTTTTTTTACAGATCAGATTCAGAGTGCACTACTCTGAGCTTGTTGGTTTGTCCCCAGTGACCTTGACAATTTGTTGGTAGTACTGCGGGTGCTACTATTTCAGTTTATTTTGGACTTGGGCGCATGGAACATGAGGTGGCAATGCTGAGCATGCTCTAATCAACAACAATGAGTTGAATTACTGCAGCATCAAAATTATTCTAGTAATAACGTCTTGTGATTTTAAAGGAGACCTATTATGCTTTTTACTTGTTTTCCTTTCCTTCGGTGTGTTGTCTCTTGTAGGCTCTTGTGCATGTAAAAGATCTTAAAAGTTAAGAAGGTCAAAGTCCGCACCAACAGAAGCTCCTCTCTCCCACAGAAATCACTGCTCCTGAAACGCCTCGCCAGTAGTCCCGCCTTTAATTCCGTAACTTTGTGACATCACACTATGTCGCCATGTCACACGTTTGCATAACTTATGCTTAGCGGCTACTTTAGCAGGTAAAAATTGATTTAGCACAGCTGCTCTGTTCTTGTTAGCAGTGCTTGCTCAGGCATGTGTGAGCTGACCAATCAGAGCAGACTGGTTATTCAGAAGAGGCCTTAAAGAGACAGGAGCTAAAACAGAGCGTTTCAGGGAGAGGGGGGAACAAATGTAAACCTATTGTAGTAGTAACCCAAAATAAAATGATGAACCTGAAAATGCTTTAAAATGTTCCTTTAAAATGAAATGCAACTGTTGCAGCGGGGAGTGCACTGTGAGCCTGAAGTTGGCCTTGAAAAGTGTTCAGCTATATAAAGATATGAAATGCTTTACTCCCAGTGAAGCTCCACTATTGGCCGCCATCTTGAAAATAGCATGTTGGTTTGTAGCAGAGATGTGGAATTTGTGACACGCTGATGAGAGTATTCCAGCTTTGACTCATCTCTGTAAATTGAATGTCTCTTTGAAGATTTTTGGACATTTAAAGAACCATACAACCAGTTCAAAAGTTGCAGATTGGAAAAAAATGACCCAAACTGTTACAGGCATCTGCACACACACACACACACACACACACACACACATTGCACCACCAATTCCTCGAAGTTGATTCGTTTTCAAATCTTCACAGAAAACTCCCCTGCAGGAAAACCTTTTTGCAAGGAACAATAGACAGATTGTGTTGTTGTGTTCAGTCCTTGCCTTTAAAAGGTCATGGAGGACGAGCTGTTTGGTGAAGAACCAACAGCATGACTCAGTTTTCTTTTCTGCCTTCGTCTTGAATTTCTACATTTGTACCATGTTTTCATTAATATGTTCTGACTACTGAAGACAGATATTGTTGATAACGCAAAAAATTATGATCTAACAGAACTTCAGGAAAATGTCAGGTTCACTCTAGTTCACTACAGAGTTCATTCAAGTTCATTGCAGAGATTAAAGGTCCAGCTTGTAGGATTTGGGGATGAATGCAATAGAATACTGGTAGAAACGTAAAGTTATATAAATAGTCAATACAATTCATATCAAATTATGTTGTCATCAGTGTACAACAAGGTACAAGGTAATTTAATCGTCATTTTGCAACACAGGGCTGCATAACGAAATGTTCATAAACTCTTTCATGCAACATGAATTACAGAACATATATACAATTGTTAATATACAAACATACTTAAAGACGTTGTGCATCTTTTTGAATTGCGTCAGGGTGAATGTAAACAGCAGCAAACCGACGGTAATGTTAACGAGGTCCACATCTTCATGTGAAACGTTGGACATCAGGGAAACACTGTCCAAGCATCACTTTTATAAACACAGAATCCACCTCTCCTCGTCCCGCTGTAGTCCTGTGCTCTAGCGGCCTTGATCAAGGTCCGACCATCAAATGTAACAGTTTGATCTGAGATGTTGTGGTGGAAACATGTCTCTGACAAAAACGTGAGCACAAAAGATGTTGTTTGGCCAGCCTCTGTATGTTTCTTTTGAAGAGGGCCCTTTTTGGGCCACCATGGACGAGGGGTATCCAGTTGGTTACAATACGTAACCACACGGTTAGATGTCATGAAATCCTATACACTGGTCTTTTCATACATCAGTATAATGGAACAGGACAATCATACTTAAAAGGAAATAATAACTTTTGTTAAACTTTTTTTCCCACGTAAAAGTCATGTTTGGGGCGGACTTAGGAAGTTTGAGAGGCAGGGGCGAAGATTTAAATGGACACCAGGTGTATGCGGTGGGGCACCAGCACACAGAAAGGGAACTGTAAAGGCACCTTAGAGGGCACTTGTGCAACTATTTACCCCCCTGTTCTCCTCCTGAGTCCACAAGTGTCCTCCTCCATGCATGATGGTTATTGTTTACAGTCCGATTGGCAACTTGAGGATGAGAGGACTCGACGAGACTTTTTCAGCTATTCTCTATAAACAGATACCTCCATGTTAAAGCAGACACATTTATAAGAGCAAACAAACATTTATTTTGTCATTTATTTAACAATCGGTTGCGTTCCAGCAGATAAGTTCTGCCTTTTTTTGCTCTCCACAAGGACTGTTCATGTCCATGCAATCAAAGTCCCCTTAAAAATGATTAGTCTACAGATATTTAGAGCTCACTTTACCAGTGAACCACGATGGAACAGAACACCTGTCACCATGGTGTAACTGCACACAATGAAGATGGAAGAGAGCAGTCGCACCAAAAAGCTGAGAGGACGTTAAGAAGATTCAGAACATTTTTACCTGTCCTTGATGAAAAATAAGACAACAATGTCTTTAGTTTTTGTTGACTAAGACTAGAACTAAATCAAAATCAGCTGCCAAAATAAGCCCTGCTAGCAAAGGGTGGGCAGTGTGAGTGCTCGCGTGCATGCTCGAGCCATATGCTGATGTTGTGATTGGCTGTAGCTCAGTGATCTGTGATTGAGTTTCCTCTTGTGCAGAACGAACAGCAGCAACAAATGATCCAGTCGTTTCACCGAGTTTGTGTCCATCTTGCATATTCAGCGATGGCATATCAGATCGGCCACTCTCGATATAAACAAGTACACCACTTACAATTACAGTTCAATTTTTTTTCTCTCGCAAATGGCAAAACAGTCTCTTTCTAAGAAATAAAAATCAAAACACCGTGTGGTTTCACCAAATGTGAATTGTCAGCAACAACTTAACTGAACACCGATGACTGCAGATGTCTGAAGTTTCTCAAACCACACTGAGTGCTTTTCTGTTGTGTTCAAGGTTTAAGCATGAGCATGTCATCACATGATTGTAACTGTACGTAGAAGTATTGATAGACGTGTGCTAGGTTGTGCGGGTTAAGATGTTCTGCATAAGTCATAGTATTGCGTTTGGAGTCAAAGTCAAACTATAAAACATCAATCCTTAAGAAGGGTCGTTCACCGAGGGTTCAGCGTCCTGGATATCTCATAGAAAGGTGGACCATATTGTTTATGTTTCTTCTATCTGCCAACAATCAAAGAAATACCTTGTAAAATCATTTCTGCTTTTTTTTTATGTCCCTGTGTTAGCAATAAGTCTTTGCCAAACAGAGGGACAAGCTAGACAGTTACACTTGATATCTCAGCAAAGCCCCTGCAGAACCATTAAGTCTCTCTTCCCTTCTTGCCCTTCCTGTTTGATACGCTTTGAAATGTTATTTCAAAATGTTCCTAGTTGTAAGCCAAGTATGTAATAGCTACACTAACTGGATCGGATAGAGTCGACCTATAAATTTGACCTAAATACACGAGCAATTCAGGAAACTGTGCAGACATTTTGAGGGGCTGTTGTTGTTGTTAACTTACGGTGTTCGGAGAGTTGAAACACTTACATGTATCCTCCAGCACGACTGAGGAACTAGAGGCTTCTGTACACCTGATAGCAAGATGCTTAATTAGAGTTGTAGAGCAGGGTGGGAAAAATGATCCCTCACTGGCTTCCCACCAACTGCAGATGGAGAGAGATTGAGAGTCTCTTCAGTGGTGGCCAACTGCTTTTCCCCCATGAGCCACACGAATCAGGTAACCTAGTGAGAGCGCTTATAGGACTTTAACGATTGATCTTGATTAGCTTGTGAGTTTAAATTCACCTGCTCTGGTAGGTTGTGTGTTAGATAGAGGTATGGAGGAGGCAGTTGCTGTCTACTATAGGAAAGGGAACCATGCTAAAGAGAACTGTATTGTCTTGTTTACATGATGCCTCCGCTTAGCTGGCTTGCTAACGTCACTTGTAAACCCACATTCAAAATCACGTGTTTTTCAGAGATGGAGGCTGCGTTTAGCCACCTGGGCTAAGCTAGCTGTTGATGGTCAGTAAAGATCTTATAGCCCAATGTTTCGTTTTCTGTTTTTACATGTGTTATAGGTCAGGTGTGTGAGGGTTTAGGGCGAAGAAATTGATTATAATATGTGTAATATTGTATTCAAGAATCGTTAGGTTGTCGGAGTCTGCCACGTAGCACCGCCATGTTTCTGCGGTCCCAGAACAGACGTACCAAACACTGGCTCTAGGAGAGGGGTTCTTGTGTTGTGTGTAAATCCGACACACTGGTCCTTTAAGTAGCTTTGATGAGGCCAAGCTGCATAATGCAAGTAATGGAACAAGTAATTTAACTAATTACCTTTCCAATGAGTAACAAGGTTAAATGTTTACATTGATTACATACTTGCCCAGCACTGATCAGTACACATCTGTATCTATATAATATCTGCTCTTGTTACGGCACACTGAAGTTCAAATTTGTTATGAATTCACTTCTGTTAGTTCCTCGTCCGTCAAATGTCTGTGAATATTTATCACGGTATTATAACATGGTTCTCTTTGCCTTCAGGGTTCATGGGAGAGGAAGTGTTTTCAAAGCACGAGGTGAACTCAGTATTTAAACAAGGATGTCCGTTTATGTGGTGTAGGCTGCATTCAGCCTCCCTCACAGGGTTTGTTAACTGTGACAGTCACAGTGGGTGGAGCGACCTTCACTGACCTCCGGGACGAGACAGACGATACATTAGAGCAACGGCGTCATTAATCCGCGTCAAGATGATGTATGGAGGCAAGAATGGACGCACTTAACCTTCTTATTCTTGTTTCATTCTTTACTGAGTCACTTTTAAGACTCGGATCAAGAGTGACTCCGTTATCCTCCAACAGAATCTCCCTAATGAATCAAAAGTGATCACAACCTGCCTGTGCACTTCCAGCGCAGACACAGTAGAGCCTAAAAAGTCGGAAAAAAAATTCCTCCCATGCTGAGATCACTGTGGTTAATTTGCAAGGCAGTGGCAAGGCTACGATACACAGACAATTCATTAAAACAATAAAAAGCCGGTGGCGTGTTTGACTTGGTCACATCTGGCCAATTGAACAGAGATTTATAATACAGCAGGTTCTTTCCAAACGGCGTTGGGTATCATCTCTCCTGCGCGGCGGTGTTTATGTAGGCCGGGTTTAAATATTTGAGGAGCACATGTGGGGATGAATGGTGGCACAGGATTTCATCATAAAGCTGTGAAGGGCAAGCCGGCGGGGGGTCATTGTAACAGTAGTGTCAACAACGTGAGATCCCACCCCTGTCGACTCAGCAAGCAGTATATTGCAGAAGCTCTGAAAGGCGGTGATGGCTGCTTTCTGGAAAGGCCCGGCGGTTGGTTTTCTCAGAACATCTTTAAGGGTGCCAGCAGGCTCTGGACGTGTTCCATTAAGAAGGCCGTCCAACGTAACCATGAGGGCAAAATGAACAGAGCGAGATGTAAGAGAGTAGGATCAGGGCAACAAATTAGCTCATTGGACAATGGTGACAAAACTGCTGCTGACATTGTACAAAGAGCAAAACAGCTGCTTCTCCATTCACTGAGGTAGTTCATCTTGCCGTGCCATTCCTTTGTCTACAGTGTCATTACGTAATGCCACTGTAGACGCAGGAACATATGACGCTCATTATCTTCTCCAACATCTTTTCCATTTGTTTTGACCAGTCAGAGGGCAAGAGAGGAATTGTTCGCTAGTGCTTTTTGCAGATGTGATGGAAGACTATTAGATAATCCATGACTACAATATTTTTCTTCTTTTTCATAGTTTCAAAGGAAAAATTCTATCTTGCCATTATGCCAAAAAATCCAAAACTCATGGCTGTGTTCTGTTCTATCCCATCATATCTGAGATCCTACTAGAGCTATAAACTTGATTGCGCAATGCCACGCGGAAGATTGGCTGTGTCTTACCTCACTTGTTGCTGGTTAGCTAGCTTGCCATGATGGACAAGGAAAAATAGGCATTGAATCTTCTTCGATGAGTTGGAGGCTTTAATTGTGTCCGAGAAGGAGAGGATACACTGTATGCCAATTATTACATGGTTTGGGAAGTTTAAAGCTAACAGGCTAATATCAGTCTCTCCAACAGGCTAACACCAATGTTAACTTCTTTAACAGGCTAACATCAATGTAAGCATTGTGAACAGGCAAACATGGGTGTAAGCTTCTCTAAAAGGCAAACATCACTGTTAGCTTCTCCAGCAGCCTAATGCAAGCCAATGTTAGCTTCTCCAAAAGGCTAAAGTTAGTTTCTCAAACAGGCTAACATCTGTGTCACCATATCCAACAGGCTAGATAAATTTCAGTGATGTTACAGCTTCGGCAGGCTACAATCTTTATTAGCGTCTCCTACAGGCTAACATCTATGTTAGCCTCTACAACGAGGCTAACACCCATGTTAGCTTCTCTAAAAGGCTAAAATTGGCGTTAGCCTCGCCAACAGGTTAAAATTCTCAAGAAGGCCAACATCGGTGTTAGTTTCTCCAACAGAATAATATCAGTGTTCTCCCCACCAAAAGCTAACATTAATGTTTGCTTATCCAACAGGATAATATTGGCATCAGCCTCTCCCACAGACGAGATGTTAGCTTCTTGAACAGGCAAACATGGGTTTTAGCCTCTCTAACAGGCTAACACCAGTGTTAGCCATTTTTGGCAGTTGTTGTCAATATAGGACCAGGTGTATGACTGCTAACTTAAGCTCCTATCTTAGAAATTCTTTATTTAGGGTAATTATGGGCTATGGGCTAATAGCTCAATTCCTGCTCGAAGATAAGATAGGATTTTCATTTGTGTTCATCCAAAAATCCTAAATATCCTCTTAAACTTAGATAATAAAGGATTTCAGTCTCTGGTTTGTGTCCCCTTCCCTTCTGCCCATGATATCCCCAACAGTATCCCGTCTTTCCCCACCGCTACCCATGCAGCTCACAGCTTCTGATTGCAAGAAGTGTAGAAGTTTCCATGCTCCCACTCACTCAACCGCCGGGGCAAGAGCCACATCAAGCGGGCTTAGCTGTCAGCTACTGCTGCGTGGGTTTGTGTTTACCCAGCCAACCTGTCTGTGGGCATCCAGCTCAGCTCACACATCATCACCCCACCGTCCACCTGCCTCACTCACTTAAAACAGAGTTTCAATTCAGCACCTTAGCCATCTGCACTGTAAAACATTTTTTTAAAGACATTTACTGTAAATACATATGCTACAGATATTTTTGTATTTTTCATAATAAGAGAATATACCTGTAAAATAGGCCAAGAGGAAAATTACAATAAATTTCAATAAATTAGCTATCATTAGCTAGTTATCAATGTAAAAACATAGACCAATAAAATTATTTTACATTTTTCTCATAAAGTTACTGTTATAGGCTGCTCCTTGTATTATTCCATTCAACTGACAAGGTATGGAGGTAGCTACGTTGTTAGCAAGCTAATGCTAATGTAGCATATGAGTACAATAGCCCTGTTTTCACAGGACGGTAAAATATCATTTACTTTCCAGCATTTCATCTCACCAAACAAACTATAGACAAACTATAGGCAAACTATAGCTGGCTAGCTACCTCCCTAATTTAGCAAAGCAATGTGATTAGCATGGGTCACATGTTGGCTGTTAGGGACAGTGTTACATTGAAATTATTTGAAAATTTGGAATTATTAACTTTCGTGTGTTGCAGATTGACTAAATATTTGTTTGAAATACCATAATTATGCAATTTTTTTTTTCAAATTAAAAACCTCCAAAAGTAAAACTTTAAATGTATTTATGTGTTTTCTGGTGATACATTTTTATAATTTCACTCAGATTTGGCTGTAAAATAATGTACAAGTACATAACAAATACAGGAGAATGGTTTACTTAATAATATGTAGTATTTTACTGTTTCAGGAACTGTTTGGCATCTTTTGCTGACAATGAATGTTTTACTGTTTTTTTTAGGTTGCTCTCATCTCTATGTTCTTTAAATTCATTCAAAATGGGTCGGGGTTACAACCGTTAACTTCTTTTTCCATATGGGATCGGTATCTTTCTTTTTCTTCTCAAAGCCACGTGATTTTACTTTATTTTATGGTAGTAAACTATTTTTAGCGTCTCCACTTCAATGTCAGAAGGCGGCCCAGTGCCTTGAACCATTTAAGCTTCAGTTTTGTCCTCAACTCCACCCTTTTTTTGTTCGCATCGTCATAGCATACATGTTTCCATCCATCACTCCTTGCCGTCTGTACCACACTCCACCACAAGCCTCCATCTCTTTCAGACTCTTCACTCTCTGTTTGCTTGTTTGAGGGCTTGCACGTCTACTGGGGGTTTCCATGCAGCTCTCTCTTTTCCCAACACGGACACCTGCGCTACCCCACCCGTCCCCTCTGACGTAGATGATCCCCGCTGGCAAAATAACTGCTCAGAGTCAAAGAGTTAATAGGAGAACGAGGGAGAAAGAAATAGAGGGAGTCTGTGATGCCTTCAGACGCAGTCGATGTTGTTTATTTGAATGGCAGCGAAGAAGCTGCATGCAACTCTCTGTTAGTGGTCTGACTTGGCGCCAGTCGCCATCTCGAATGTACACCAGGGGGGTTTAAAGACACTCTCAATGGGAATACAAATAATCCACTGGTAGGATTACGGCACAGCAGAAGCTTTTGGTACTGAGGTGACTCAACTCTGATGCCACATCATCGAGGACACTGTATAGTTTCTCTTCATTCATCAGAGTAGCATTCACCGCAGAGACAGACGGGCTGTTGAAGCTTCTGTATGTAACTGGATGATGCCTGACACACAAGGCTGACAGTTTGCCATCGCTAAATGTGGCCATGTTTTTGCGGTGTGTCCCGCGCCGTTTGCATTAGTCGTCCCTTGCTGGTGCTCGACTGAACATGTTGAATCTGTGGCGGAGCACAACCATCAGAGAAATCTCCGATTGTACGTTCAGCTAAGTGAATCTGTGCCTGGGGAGAGAAATGTTTGACAAAAAGATATGGCCCTTGAGCCTGTCGCCGTAGTATTCATGATTTCACCTAATTAGCGCGGTTTCTCCGAAATGTTCTCCTCCGAAATGTTCTCCTCTGCCTCTTCGTCAGCGCCATTTACAACTTTTATGAGGCGTATTCTCAATTCTCAAAGATCCGAGGCCCTCTTCTGGCAAAAAGTGAGTTGCGTGGGTGTTCTCCTCAGTTTGTCTTGTCACTCTCTGCCAGAAGTAACTCGAATCTTTCTTTTTTTGAACTCCTGTCGTCCCGAAACAATGTGCAACTTCATCGCACCATGTCTGAACTTACGATCGCACCGGCCTCTTCGGTCCAAAGTGTCGGTATTTGTAGAGCCACCGACCCAAATCGTCAATATTTGATGACCTGGGAATGAGACTTTAATAGCCTCAGCTCATCCTTCATCCGATGTAGCCCCCAATCATAAGGTAGCTATAATGAGACCATTAAAGGCAACAGTGCTGCAACTATTGCTGGAAATGATGGGCTGCGTTCCACAAATCACAAAAGCTTAATTCATTGTTAATCACACTGCATACACAGTAGTTCACTGCTTGAAAGGCTTTCTTGTCGCTGCCTTCATCCTTTCGGTTGCTGTAAATCACATTCATCATATTCAGTCAAATCATCGTCTACAGTGAAGGCAAACCTGTCACATAAATTCAAAATCATTTTAGTAATCTGTCCCCAGAACTAGTCGACAGAGGTGTTCTCCAAATCTTTACTCTGCACATTGCAGTTTGAGGACATTACTATTCTGACATTTATAAACCTTCCTCTGGCAGGTGAATTAAAATGAGTGATGGTCCGTCAGGAAATGTATTTGGATATGGATTTAGTCGTACTGATAGTTCACCGTTCAGTAGAGGCCAAAAACGCGAGCAGTTATGATAAATATTTGAACCGTGTCCTTTAAATGTCTTTGTTGATCTATTAAACATGTCTGGAGCTTCTATTTGACCCACTGTTTAAAATAATTCAAATATTTCTGTTGTATTCGTCTGGCCAAAGTGCTCAGGACCGTTAATGAGCTGACAGATTCGTCTGATATCACATGACACTGGCTCCGCAACAAAGGGAAAAAGAAAACACCATTGTTTCACCGCCGCTGTACAGTCTGAGTGAGGAGAACGTTGTCCAATTATTGTGAACCACCTGTTGGATTTTAAACAACAGAATAGCGAGATGTCAGGACCAATCATTTAAACAATACGTGACCATGTCCAGCTCCAACAAGAGGTTTACTTTGTCAGCTGGCTGAATCGCTCCTGGCTGCAGCTGCAGCTCCTAATAGATAGCAGTCCACAGAAAAATTCATTTATCCAGGACGGGGCCTGTTTAAATGAAATGTATATCAGTGTTCATGTTGTAAAGAGTAGAAGTTTTCTCAGAGGAAAAGTCCTTTTAAACACATAGAGTCTGAGGGAGTACGCCTCCCTCCATGTGAATTATGGAGTGTTCGGTATTCTCCCTATGAGTCAAAGAGGTGAGTGTTGGTTGAGGAAACACTGCCCCCTAGTGGCTTTATTCAGTTATATTCATCAAACAGAGAACTGTCATGTAATGATGGACTATGTCTCTCTCGAAGTTGTCTGTTAATAGTGTTTCTGTGGTGAAATTATAAGAGGCAGTGTGGAGACACTACAAGTAAAAGTGCTGCATTCAGAATCTCACTGAAGTAAAACTAGTAATTCTGCAGAAACACGTTTGTTGTCATTGTTTTTTTTGTTGTTGTTTTTGTCACCATTTTTTATGTTTTAAGATTAATATTTTCGCTGCATTCATTTGTGTGTTGCATTTTTGTGCTGTCAGTGTTTAAGGCTGAGCTAATTTCAACTACTTTAATCAACAGCAGTGCATCATATTCCATGAGATCATCATATGCTTGTGGTGCTGTCAAAACCACGTGTCTCTAATAAGTCGACTGTGCGTTATGCTCATGAAGCAGGAGAATTCTCTCAGTTCTTAGAGGAACATTTCATCCTTCGGTGTCAGCTACACAGGATAGTAAACCAAGTAGCAAAACGAAAAGCGATCTTTAATCAGCTGAAAGTCCAAAATCCAAAAAACTGGCGACAAAAAAGTAGGCAAAGGTAAATACGGAAGTCCAGAACGCCATGAGGAACAAATCAGGAACACAGGGAGCACTCGAGGACTGGGAAACAGGCACAGGAGCACAACAGACGCCTGGAAGTAAATGGGGCTGATGTGAGGACAGCGACAGGACTGAGGCAAGGGCGACAACAGACAAATCAACAAAGAGCGAGGGAATGACACACACTTAAATACGCGAGGGGATGAGGTGCAGGTGGAGAGACACTTGGAAAAGGGCAGCGCTAACGAGGCTGATGTGAGACAAGTGCTGAGGGGGAAAATCAAACTGGGGAGGAGCACAGGAACACAGGAGGGAAGAGAACACTGGGAGCACAGGTGAGCAAGAAGTGGGAAGGGACAACAAGACAATAGAGGATATAACTACAAAATAAAACAGGAGATAACTATGGACCATTGGATTCCCTTAGCTGGGAGATGTGACACGGCTGCAATGATGCACTTTAATCTTTTGAGGTCGACTGCTTCTGTAAATAAAGTCGTGCTGGCCGTCCCTCTAAGTAAATTCAAAAGTTCTCTTGCCAACTCTCAGGTTCCCACCGTCGTCTTCCTGCGACAGCTCAAGATTTCAGAGCAAGAATGAGACTTTGGCCTTTTGGAACAAAGAGGATCCTATTATTGAACATTAAGGTCTGTCTCGTCTCTGGAGGAATCGTTTCAACAACCTCGGCTCGTCGCTGGCAAAAACAGGCGCTTTTAGAGGGGCCTAACTTTGACTGTCGGAGGATTAGGCTGCAGCCATGTTGTGCCTCCCAGCTGAGGCGATCTACTGGACTGATTCCGAAACTCGATGTCAAAAGGTGATGTCATTTTTTTGTTGCCATTTGCGGCCGTATGATTCTCCCACTCCAGTATGAGCTTCTGGCCCTTCTGACAGCTTGGCTCGCATGTGGCTTTAACACGTGTGAGGCGTTTCTCTGACAGCACCCCCCCGGACACTGGAAACAAAGGCCAGACTTTGTTGAAAGGCCGAGCTTGTGTCTGTTTTATGTGAGGCTGAGCTCACGTGAGGAGGAGTTCGAATTAAAGCGGAGCATGTTGAATGTCAGCGTTGGCCCCGAGGTTCTGACTGGGCAAACAAATGACTGTAGACGTTGACTTACATCCAGACCCCGAGAAATGTGATTAGCAGTCCTCAGATGTTTCCCCTCTGACAAAGTGTTTGAAACCTTTCGTGACATACGATCTTTCAAACGATGCTGAGATTTGATTTTTTTTTTTTTTAATGCCGTCCTCAATTAGATTTGATTGACGGTACACATTGCAGATTGTTTGGGAGCGCTTTAATTTCAGACAGATGTTGCTCGTGAAGTCCCGAAGATGTTAATGCGATTTCGGGAGCTTTCACTCAGCTATCGTTACATAGAGAATATTTCAAAACAGTTATCCGTCAGTCGTAGAGGAAAACACGAGTGCAGGTGTGATAACAAAGTTCCTACGGATCTTTTATGTAAACTGCTGGGCAGATCAGTTTGTCAAACACTGGCAGACTTGGTGACAGGAAGCAGATTTGCAGGCTTCTATGATGTTTTGTAAAGTTTTTAACATGCAGATATGGCACACACGAGACGAAACATATCAGGCCCCTAACAGTGATTTAGGTACATATAAAGATGTCTGACCATACTGGTGTTTTTGCACATTTTAGCCCATTTTTCGCCTCAACGATATTGGCGCTCCACGGTAGCTGAGAACAGACGCGCCTACAATTTTGTTTTCTTTTTTGATACCATTATCCCAGAATCCAAAGTTAATTTTTCATTCATCTCGAGATAACACACCTTGTTTTCTCTTGATAACAGGTTCATCTATCATGAGAAAGTGACATCATTAAATTCAGAGGAGTGAAACCGTGTCATACACACACACACACACACTACAGCGGGGATGGTTATGCGGGGTACTTTTTCTGAATGTTTGCCATTCCTTGTAAGTATGTTCTCCCTATTGGATATCAGGGTATTTAAGTTATGGCCAAATATTTGTAAAGGATAGGCTGAATGTACATCAACTTGAATATGCTACAACCAAAATAATTCTCGTCAATGTTGAAACTTGTGGGTGTTCAAATGGTGTAACGGATTATTTATAGACATAAGTAAGCACGGCACTGATCCCTGATACACTTGATAATAAATGCAGAAAGCGACCTTTTGTTATCCTGTGATAACAGATTAATTATCTTGTTAATCGTTTTCTCGAGATAACAGCGTGTCCACGGCGTAGCACCGACAGCTTCAGAATGAATTCCGTTTTTCTTTTGTTTGTCCAAGCGGCCGTTGCACTCCATCACTCTCAAGACAGCATGAACGTTTGTTTGCACGTGTATATCCAAGTTGTGCTACAACCGCCTGTAACACAGTCAAAAGTTCAGACGTTTGATGGAAGAACGGTACATTCATGAGCTCTGATGCGGATCGTAAAAAAACAAAGTGCAAAGACAGTCTTCAATTTTTCATCTTTGGACATGTAATTTATTCATAACTGCCGATAGCCTGTTAATACGACGCTGTTTGGAAGCTGACTTAATTTGTAGAGCTGCAAGACACACAACATGTGATATATGTGATTTATAATGAATGGCTAGAACATGTAAATACAGCAGTATGGTCCTGTAGGTCAGTCCTTTGGCGTGTAATGCAGCATAGGGGGGGATGAAAAGTGCATTTTGTGCCCAAAAACACAAGACAGTTAAAGTTTGGTTTAATTACATACAGTATTACTGGAGCCTGCTGAATGATTGGATTATTCTAGTGCTTGAATCTTAAACAATTTAAATTATTTAAATAGGCAACCTTTCTCATATTTATCTACCTCCCAGACATTCAGTCCCGAAGCAGCTCAAAACACGTGTCGTCCCCCTCAGAAGGTGAGAGTCAGCCTCTTCTTCATGTAGAGGAAAGCGAGGTACGTGGCTCCTCCTAGAACACCTATCAGCAGGGTGGTGCCGAGAATAACCGGCGCGTTCTTCCTGGCCACGCGAAACGCCACGGGGAGGACGGCGGAGATCAGGATGTTGTTGACGTGGCCCAGCACCCTCCTGAAGGCCGGGCGCTCCACCACGCGCTCGTAGTACGTTTCCAGGTTCACGCGGTTGCCGTTGCCCCAGTAGCGGCGCGAGAGGCCGAGGAACTTCAGGCGGTGTAGGGTGACAGCCAGGGAGACGTCGGCCATGCTGAAGAACTCGCCGCACAGCCAGGACTGACTGCCTTCTTCTACGAGTGGAGGAGGACATGAAGAGGAGATTACATGACATCCAACATTAGACTGTGTGAACATGATTGCACTTTTTTATTCACGGTTAAATGGTTGCTTGGTAACAAGCTGTTGTGGTTGTGTACCTGGTGTTTCTTCCACCCTCCTCTGTAGCTCTGTCTCCACCTGATCCATCACACTCTCCAGCTCATCCAGGAGCTTCTTCAGGTACTTCATGTTGTCGTGGTCAAACAACTTGGACTGCAGGGACATTTTCATATGTTAATGCATGAGTGCACATTCACTTCACTACAGAAGGAAAAACATTTCAGGCTGGCATACGCACAGAAAAGTTGTCATGCGTTCATTTTAGGCTTCTTTAGGTCTGTTATTTTACCAAAAATCATTCCAATAAAATGTACATAATACCCTTAAAATGCACATCTATGACAGCGATATCAACTAAAAAAATGTGCACCATTGTTGGGATAAAATGAATCTCTTTTGATAGGTATACGCCTGTCCATCTATCAATAATAGTGCTGAAATAGATTATATGAAATAGATATATTAATTTTCTCTCCTGTGATTTTAAGGTATGTTAGACACACAAAATCACATGAATTCCACTCCAGTCAAAGCTGAGCTGGCTGTCTCTGCGTCTTTGCTCAGTTAGTTTCAGCAGGAGTTCAGTATGTTTTCGTAGTTTTAGATCAATTTAATGACATGAAATAACAAAATGAAAAAAATGGACATTATCTATTACAAATAACAGCTTATCTGAGTTGAAAATCATTAAATGTATTTTCCACCAAGGGTAGCAGTGGCTACTGTCTGTAACCAGCTAGCTAGCTTTTGATGTTGCTCTCTCGCCATAACCGTCTAGTTCCACTATTCTCCTACAAGTACCACTGGTGCTACACGAGCTCCCTATAGTATTATGTGGAGGACTTTGTTGAAAATGGAATGGATGATTTATAAACATATAGTTCATACTATCAAAATACTGCAGAGGTTTGAAGTAGATCGCCTAAACTGAAATTAAATGAATTTAAAGTCAGTTGTGTCTTTCCAGTAATATTTCTGTTTTAGCATACGTCATCCATGATGAGTCACGGGCTAAACTCAGACTGTGATGGCAAAATAGTAAGTGGAAGTAAACTGAAAGGTTCAAAAAGGAACTACAACTGTGGCTCAAAATGTGAACTGTAGGGAAGAGAAGTGGGAAGCAGGAGGAGAGTATTTAAAGCAGCTTTGTTGAAATTGAAGTCAGTTTTTAGTGGCTTCTCAAGCAGCAGCGCTGAAGCGTCCACAGCGCCTGCTAACACTAGCAGCATGCAGCGCCAAACAGCAACCTGAAGAGAGCGGGCCTGTGTGACTGTATGTGGTGGTAGTTGGAGAGCCTGATATTTTCTGAGGTGGTGCGTGTTGTACAAAGTTTAAACACTCGTCTAGTTAGCTGTGTTTCTATGGCAGAGGATGCAGTAAGGCTGACAGAGTCCAGAGATAACCTAACCAGAGTGCACTTGCTGCAGCCTGGACAGCAATAAAAAAAGCCAGAATCCAGTTAACAAGTAGGCTATGTAGTGTTAGTTGCTGTTTTTTGGCTTTTAAGGGTAGCGTTGCCTTCGGAGGGTTCAACCCTCTGCCCTCAGTGTAAATCACATGCGGCACACTGCCATTTTTACTTACCTTCAAGCGCCTCTGTTTTGCCACGTAAGCATCTTTAAGCTCCGGGTTCTGTTCTGCCAGTTTCTTCAGCTCCGTTTGTGTGTTTACGATCTGTGCTGTCACACAAAAACACAGCAATCGTGTTACGGGCAAGTAATTATACTAGCGATTATCATTACAAAACTGTGTTGCGGGTTTGCATCATTTTATATAGAAGAGAGTTCGATCATGTCAACTCATGTATGTCTCTGTCAACATCTCTCTTATGAACAGCCTTGCTAGGAAATATAAGGCATGAATGAAAAGAGGCTCGAATAACTAGAACATTTAGAAATAATCTTTACTGTCTTCGCGATACTTTCTCGGAACATGGATGGATCACTACGCATATCTTACTTCGTATACACGTGGCGGCATATGCAGGTATGTGGGAGTCCACTGTGATCTCGGGGTGGAGGATGCAGCCGTGGGTGTAGGCATCCATCTGTAGCGAGTCCAGCAGCTCCCTGTAGTGCTGCACTCTAAGATAGTACGTGCTGCCCTCTTCGGGGATCAGCTTGGGAGTGCCCTCTGGAGACAAACGAGGAAGGAGTAAGTGATGTGAGGTGTCGAAACAGAGATATAAGTTACCGGTAAGAGAACAAGTGTTTTAATTTAACAGAACGACTAGTCATTTTTCATGAGCTCAAATAGTTCCATGCTTACCACGTTGTCTCTTCTTCTAAGGCGACTGGATGAGACCCTGAGAACAAAGCTATCATGGACGCGTGCAAACCGAGAGAAAATGGGAAATTTGAAAGAAAATGATTGAACGCATGATCGGAAAAAGCAACAAAGGCAAATTTAAAATGTACAACAAATCAAAACAAAAGACAAACATGTTTA
Source organism: Lagodon rhomboides (assembly GCA_039737535.1). Taxonomy (NCBI): domain Eukaryota; kingdom Metazoa; phylum Chordata; class Actinopteri; order Spariformes; family Sparidae; genus Lagodon; species Lagodon rhomboides. The sequence continues at coordinate 14,848,313 of CM077803.1, forward strand.
AATCAAAACCCAATAATCAACAACAAAAAAATGCTGAAATGATAAAGCAAAGTAAGAAACTCAAGAATGGATAGATGAGGTACGAGACCAACCCAGCCCTGCTACAGTGGATCAAAACACTTAGTGAGAGTTTGAGGCCGCCGAAGAGTCTTTATTCAGACTCACCACTGTTGAAGTTCTGCTCCAGGTAGTCCATGATCTGTGTTGGGTCACAGATGACGTTGTCATCGTGGACTAGGACCGGCACCTCGCCGGTGGGGTTCAGACGCATGAACCAGGGCTCGTTGTGTTCGCTGAGCGGTAGGCTCACATTGTACTCCTCACAGCGCAAACCTTTCTCTGCGATGGCCAGACGCACCTGCAAAACAACAACTGTGACTGTCTGTAGGAGTTTAGATACCTCAGTGATCATACCTGTGGGTCATTTAGTCTCTTGGGACACTTTGGGGGGTGTTATGCTCTTCTTGTTAATTAAAGATCACAGCCAACCAGTTAACAATACAATGACTGGCACCTTAACCCTTACTTAAAGGAACAGTTCACCCATAAATGTAAATTCATTATCCACTCACCCCCATGCTGATGGAAAGTTGGGTGCAATTTTATACTCCACAAAAAATGTCTGGATCTTTAAGGCAAAAACAGCATTGCAGGGGGGGGAAAAAAACATAAATGGGTTCAGTTTAATCCAAGTCTCCAGAAGCCTAGAGATCTTACATTGATTTGAAAATATGTTATTTACACCCTTGGCGCACGGTCGAGCTAACACAGCACGCGGAGCATGGGAATTGATAGATAACGACTGAATTTGCATTTTTGGCTGAACTGTTCCCTCAAGCCCAAAGACACATTCTGTGTGCAAGGAATCCCAACCAGAAAATATACATTCCTCTCAGTGAGGGTTTCTCACACATCACAACAAGAATACAAAAACAGATGGGATTTGTTATATAGTCAGTTTACACAAACACAGCTATCACAGGGACAACACAACGGACAAGAATATAAAATACATACAGCAAATACGAGATTTCTTGTGAGCAAAATGGTTTTAATGTACTGTTTGAGATCACTTTCAAAGATTTAAGGATATGTGTTTTTCCTAGAAGTAAAAATCAAATTAAAATATACTAACTATAATACTCATTGTCCGGAGCAGATCAATAATTGGTACAATCAAACAGTATATGTTCATAAGACAGGAATGATTCGGAGCTAGTGCACTGATGTAAGAAAACATGATTGATTCTGTCACATCGTTGTGATTTTAATAGTTCGTTTGAGTAGAAATGAAATGTGTGATGCAAAATTGATTAACCACACAAACTGGGAGTCATAAGGCATCACAATGTCTGTCAGAAAGATTCACAACATGATGTTTTCAAGGTGCTATACCGTGTAGCCTTACATTACAAACTTCAATGTCCCTTTAAATGTTCTGTAGTAACTTTTCGCAATAAAGGTGAAGCTAACTAGAGCTAATTAGTTTAATAGGCTAATTTGTTGAGAACCATTTTAATGGCAGTGTCTACAGGTAACTAAGATGCCTACATTTCTACTGCAGTACTTAAAAAACAGAAGGATCTTCAGATGGGCGACCATTTAAAGTGAAATCAGCCTCCCCCATTCTCCCATTGGTGTTCACTTCATTCGCATATTCACATCATATCACACACACTGAACGTATTTCATCAAACCATTTCCAGCCCCTGGTGACCAGACCTGTAAGGAAGCATCGGTAAAGTATGCTCCTCTGTAGACATGTAACAGGGAGCTGTCCACTGCCCCGTGGTGCTGAAACCTAACGACACTCACCTTCTGGGAGTTAAACGACTGCGTCCAGTGATAAAGAGTCAGTTTGGACTCGCTCTGTTTTGCCACTGTGTCACACTGCTGCTGTTCGTCTCGTTCGGAGCCAGTCTCCAGAAGAGCTGCTCTCTCTTCTTGGGAGTCGGAGCTGTTTTCGGACGCCATTTTCTCTGTTAGTATTTTAGGGGACGAGTGAGGTCAGCGTCACATCACGGTCGACACAATTCGCCCCCTAGTGGCTCGGGGTGGAACATGCACCTGCATTCATTTTGATAGAAGTTATCTAAACATGTAAATTATTTAAGTTAATTGAGGTCTTCACCATTTCTTCTTCCTTTCTTTATTATTTATTTATTTATTTATTTATTTATTTTTTCATTTTTTTTATTCAAGAATATTTTAAATACACACATGAACTGCTGCTACCTCTCAATGCACAACCCAACCTACCTTGATGCTACTTTGCACCTCATGTAAAGTTTATTTATTTATTTCACCTTATGTATTTATTTTATTCTATCCAACTTGTTTTGTGTCTGTGTAACTAACATGCTGACTTGTGTACTTCTTCTTCTTCTTCTTCTTCTTCTTCTTCTTCTTCTTCTTCTTCTTCTTCTTCTTCTTCTTCTTCTTCTTCTTCTTCTTCTTCTTCTCTTTTCAATCATAGCTGTTACTGATAGTTCCGGTAGTAGCAGCGCTAGCATGTAGCATGTAGTAACCCGTGTTTAAAATAACTTTTTTATTTCTTTTCAAATGTCTACACACATAATAACCAAGCCCCACACGGCTGATGTTTGTAAGTACACCTCAGTAAGTTGGCCTGTAAAGACTGACATCGTAAGAAGCAAAGAGTTAGCCAAAGTTAATGTTTGCTGTAACGTTAGCTCAACAGCTCAACACCTGCCTGTAACGAACCTCTCCAGCGGTGTAATGAGTGCGTTTGTCCAGCAGAGGTCGCTGTTATCTATCTCTTCAATGTGCTTGCTGCTGTTCGTCCATACGAACTGTGCTCAGGTCAGCTCTGACACAAAAGGTAGCAGGTCACTGAAGGCCACGAGTGTCACGTAAGGTGATGCCTATTCTTACGAATTGAATCAATTGGAATAATTCAATTTTTGTGATTTTCTTTCTTTTCTTTTAGAAAGAGAGTGCCTAAATGTGTAGTGAATGTTTAAGATTTTTCTCATACCCTTATTTTGAAGCCCTAAAACACCTTCTGCTCCAACTCAGTGCAAACAAAATCTATGTTTCAGTTCTCATATATAGTGCTAATAACAAGATAATATGAGGAGAATGAGTCATTTAGAAATGTTAGATGATAAAAGCCTTTGTTGATCCCTGATACCAGCAGCACAAAGGGACAAATAAGTAAAGTCAAATAGTGATGCGACTAAGTGTATGTAATGACATACACTTAGTAGCATCACTATTTGACTTTACTTATTTCTCCCTTTGTGCTGCTACTAAGTGTATGTAATGACATACAATTATGGAGTAATACACTATAGACCTAGTGTCTAATGTAATAAAACCGTATAACACATAATATTGTATAATATATCACAATATATTAAAGGTGAATCGTGTAGTTTGGGGGATGCAATTTTAATCAGCAGAGAAAAATCTTTATTGACTCTCTTTCATTTTCATGACTGAATAAACCGAATAAACAAAGTGACCTGAAAGAACAACACAAATGTCATACTGTTTTACTTTGTTTATATGTAGCGGACCCTGCCACCTTTCTAGCTTCAGACAGTGTTCTGGGGACCTTGTTTTCCTCAGAGAACAGCTTGTTTATTCAGTCATGGGAAAAAAATTATATTATTACCTCATTGATATTGTAAATAGAAGCTTGAATTTCCTCTCTACAACTACACAGCGCCCCTTTAATGAGATATAAGATACAAATACAGTTGATATAATGTAGTATGACACAATATACAGTATAGTACTGCATTATGACATAACATAAAATATAAATATGACACAGTGTAGCATAGTTTAGTATTGCATAGTGTCTCATCAATAATAAATAAAGTATAATGTCTAATAAAATCTATGTATAGGACTGGAGCATGTATTCAAACAATAATGTAGCTACTGAATATGATATAAACATGTGTTGCATCCTTAATATGATCTCTAAAACTTAATAGAGCTATGTATGGTTTCCTGGTATAGATTAACAGCCCACAGAAATGGGCCACATGAATGTGATTATGTAACTATGACTGATAAGATAAGACTAAATATAATAAGTCAGCATGAATTCACAGAAGAATCCCACACTTCTGATGTCCTTATGTAATATTCACACCTGTAAAGTGAGAGCCTCAGTTTCAGATGTGTAGCGGAGATGTAGAGGAGCCTTATTTTATTTTGGGGGGGGAGAGAGAGAGAGGAGAGAGAGAGATGAGAGAGAGGAGATGGAGAGGAGAGTGGGAGGTCCCTGTGGCGTGACGTTGCGATTGGCCCAGTGTCTTTCCTTAGCAGGGACTCGACGCCTCTCTCTCTCTCCCTCTGTGATCAGTGGGTGAGAGGGGGGAGACGAGCAGCAGCACACAGCGGAGAACCCGGCGTGCGCCTCCGGTAAGCGACGCCCACCATTCATACCTCCACACTTTACACCGTTACGCACGCGTTTTTGTGTTGCATGTCAGTGTCTGCGAGTGCGCTGCCCTCTGTCCTCACCCTCCTGTCTCTTTTCTTTTTTTTTTTTTTTTTAGTCATCATCTTGTCGGCTCATACTGTCATCTCTCCACCACCACCACCACCACCGGTCCTGGATCCCCTCAGCCTCGGTCCTGGAGACGCCTGAAGTCTGCAGCACGATCTGCTTTTTTTATTTTCCAGCCTTTATCTGAATGACGGGCGGAAGGTTTGACTTCGACGACGGCGGCACTTACTGCGGGGGGTGGGAGGATGGCAAAGCCCACGGACACGGCATCTGCACCGGACCCAAGGGCCAGGGCGAGTACGCCGGGTCCTGGTCGCACGGCTTCGAGATAGTGGGGGTGTACACCTGGCCCAGCGGGAATACCTACAAGGGCTACTGGTCCCAGGGGAAGAGGCATGGGCTCGGCGTGGAGAATAAGGGGAAGTGGATGTACCGCGGGGAGTGGAGTCACGGTTTTAAGGGTCGCTACGGTGTCCGGCAGAGCCACAACACACCTGCGAGATACGACGGCACCTGGAGCAACGGGCTGCAGGATGGATACGGGATCGAGACCTACGGAGACGGCGGTAAGGCTGCAAAAAGAGACGGTGTTCCTCCGGTGCTTGTTTAACGTGCGTGTCGCTTTAACTGCTGTGACTGATGGTGTGTTATGTAGCCTGTGTGTGTGTGTGTGTGTGTGTGTGTGTGTGTGTGTGTGTGTGTGTGTGTGAGGATGCTCAGACTTAAACTGATGGAGGCTCATGGAGATACATCAGCGCGCCAATCTCTCCCATCTGATGTGATCCGAGTTAAGGTTGAGATTGCGCACTGCGCACCGTGGTCAAGCGCATCGCCAGCCTTAAAAAACTATGACTTATTATCACCCTGCTGATGTTAACTTGCCGGATACACTTTAAGATAATGTTCCATCTCGTTTGGCAACTACCGGTTGCTCCTCATATGACAGTGGGAGGAGAGAGAGGGAGGGAGAGGAGAGAGAGCTGGCAACTATGAGGAGTTCGGAAATCACAGCAAATCAGTGTGTTTGGAGCCAATTATAGCCCGACTATCACCTGCTTCTCTGTCGTTTTCACATTTGAACCTTCACTTGGTCGGGATGCCTCTTTAAAGGTGTACTGTGTAGTTTTTGGGTGAAGACATTTCAATCAGAAGAGGAACATCAGCCCAAACAAACTTCCTTTTTTTTCTTCTTTTAATTACTAAATAAACTGATTAAACAAACTGACTTTAAAGGGCAACGCAATATCATGCGGCTCTGCTTTGTTTATTATGTGGCGGACCCTGCCACCTTTCTAGCTTCAGACACCTTATTTTCCTCCGGGAACAGCTTGTTTAGTCGGTTATGGAAAAAAATTAATATATCTGAGTTTGTGTTGTTACCTCATTGATATTCTAAACATTAAAGCTCTGAGATTGAATTTCTTTCTCCAAAACCACACGGCGTCCCTTTAACAGTGTATCTCTTAAATAACTGCAAAGATTTCCAGTGAAGAATGATGCCAGTGTTATGAGTGCAACTTTCAGTGAAGGATAAGCCCACGGAACAGGTGCACCTGCAGTGAAAACTAATGAAAACCCACTGGATGCTGTTTCCAATTTCTATTTAACTTCCTACACATAAAACAGACATTTCCACAGTGCTGGAAATAAACAAATATATCCACCAGCTATGAGTTCTGCCGTGTTTGAGGACACCCTCTCAGGCTCGAAAGTGTGAGGTTAGTGCTTTGATCTCACTAATCAGCGCTGTGTTCACAGTTTGTCTACAGACCTGTGTGATCAGGGAGGGTCCGCAAACACGAGTGCTCGCGAGGCATATTGTGGTTATAAAACATCTAAGTCCCGCCGTGATTTGTGAGCATCATCACCGCTAAGCGAGGCCTTATGGTGCAGAGTAAATGCCTCACATATGAAAGCTACAGAGGGCTGGGCTTGGGAAATCAGCTGATCCTAGAGGATCCACGGAACATCTGGCCGTCTGACCCCGCCGCATCCTGATAACTTGATCTGCAGGGTCGCTGATTTGAACTGCCGCGCAGAGCCAGCCTGTTAATCTCACACTGTTTATCCATCTAAACTCCTGCCCGGGGTACTATATCATTTTCTGTTTTGAATCTGACCATTATGGCTTACTTCATTGTTATTGGCCGGCGAGATCCGAGCGCTGGATCAACAAGCATTTCTTGTTATCAGGATTCAGGGGTTGTAATGTGATGCTCTGAAGAAGCTACAGTAGGCCAGCAGCACATGCTCATTGGGCTCAGCAGCACCAAATGGGATTAATGAAGTATTCCTCTCATTATGTGACTCATAGCGATTCCCTGCCGTCAGAGACAAGCGGATGGTGGCGAATGCGCCTACTGTCAGTGGGGGAGTCAGTGGCTGCCTGAAAATAGGCTCCAGGCTGAGTGATTCACATTCATCCCAAGTGATCCTCAGTATCAGTACCTTAATCAAATCTCTGTGATTGAGTTAGTTATACTCACAGTCCCAGATCTGTGGGGAAGGAGAGAAAACATTTCATTGGCTGATGAAGTCTGCACCCATACAGCAAAGGCTCCTCTGTGTTCCCGTACGTAATGCTGTTTTAAAGGAATTAGTGCTGATGTAGAGAATGTCTGGCCAGCAAACTGCAAAGTGTACAGCAGAGGAAAAAGAGAAACCTTGCAAATTTCACCAACAAAACTCACCCTGATATAAATTAAAAGCATTTGTAAAGACACTTTGTTTATATAATTTGTTTAGGTTTTTCTCTTCTGATTGAAATTTCTTTCCCAAAACTACATAGTGCACCTTTAATCTTTTCAGACGTCCATATCTTGAAACTATCAGCTGTTATCTTCAGTGTCGGTGCAGAGTCTCCCATCAAGGACTCAGCCATGATGGGCCCCTTTAAAATTGTTTTTGTTTTGCGCAGATAGTTTGTGGAAATCCCACAATGCAGACATTATCCAGGCTTATATGCTTTTTTTCCCATTGATTTAAGATAAAAGACGGCTCATTTTGGAAGTGGGCCCGGTGAGACAGAGCAGACTGTGCACACAAGCAAAAACAGACACAAAGCAGCACTTTTAATGCTTATTAAAATCATTGCGTGGCCACTGCTGATTGTGCTTAAGACACCAGCCAATGCTTAATTTTTCTTCATGGAACTGATGGGAAATAGAGATCATATCCAGAAAGTTAATTTAATTTGCCAAAAATAGTGTTTTTAAACATGGTATTTTACCATGGTGGACCTACCAAGTTAGTGTTTCAAACCCCTTTATACCTTATCAGACTATATTCCTTTCCTCTATACACAGTTAAATAAATTGTCATGTGAAGATATATCACAGACCATGTTTGCAATGATATGACTTCTTCAGTACTCCGTTGAATTGTTTCATCGTAGACAGCGGTGGTTCCCAACCCGGGGCAATTGGCCTGAGTGGTTTAAGAGGAATCATCATGCATCCACTACTACTCTTTGGTGGAACTTCTCACAGATCCATTGACACACACAACATGTAACGAGAGCAGACAGTGCTTCATTTAAAAGGGGGCATAAGATATGAAAGTTGGGAACCATTTCTTGTGTATGTATGAATTGTAATGAGCTACAATTTTACTTAATCAGTCAATTAGTTGAATTAATCTTCTGTCCTGCTGGGCACAGTTTTGCAAATTTCCAGATTTATTTTTTGTTTATAATTATACAAGACTTATACAAGAGTCTGCAGCAACACTAGCAGTCTTTCAAAGCATGCGTTGAGCTAAATGCTAACATCAGCATGCGACCATTTCTAGCGTGTTCACCATTATAATTTAGCCTTTTAGCATGCTAACAGTACTGGACAAATGGAAATTTGACCTGATGCTGCTGCAAGGTGAAATGTGCCACGCTAGCAGTTCTGCGGTGCTGTACTGTGAGCAAAGCGGTGCTATGTGCTAAATGCTAATGCCAGCATGCTAATATGTTCACAGTCACAAGATGCTGATGTTGAGCTGAATTTTTGGTCTGTTGGCTAAAACTAGCAATAAGCTCACTTGATATTAATGATCATAAATCACAGTCCTGGAGAAATGAAAATAGGACCTGATGACGGTGCTCAGTGAAATGTTTTCACCAAAGTTATTACAATGTCTGTACCAAATTTAATGACAATCCAACCAATTATTATTGATTCTTCTTGTGGGAACCATGAATGTCTCTATATATTTTTTTTATAAATCCAACTCAAAGATGTTGAGATGTTACTCACGATAATTGAAAACCCTAAGGTGCTGGTGGCGTAACATAAGAGTCAGGGAACGACCAAAGTCTTTAGGATTCATCATCTGGGCACCATGAATATCAGTAGCAAATGTTATGACAATCCATCTAATAATTGCTCTGACATTTACTAAACAAAAATCTCATAATGGTACTTGAGGTTGGGAACCACTGCTTGTGTATGTGAACTGTGGTTGTGACTGACCCTGACCTGTGTCTACCTGTCCCTCAGGTACCTATCAAGGCCAGTGGATGGGTGGAATGCGGCATGGCTACGGCGTGCGTCAGAGCGTTCCCTATGGCATGGCCACTGTTATCCGCTCTCCTCTGCGCACGTCTCTGGCCTCCCTGCGCTCAGAGCAGAGCAACGGCACAGTGCTCCAGGACCTCTCCTCCCCCGCAGACACACCGACAGGCAGCCGTGGCGGCTTCGTCCTTAACTTCCACTCAGACAGCGAGGTCGTCACCGGCAAGAAGAAGGGCCTGTTCCGCCGGGGGTCGCTCTTCGGCAGCCTCCGGCAGTTGCGCAAGTCTGACTCTCGGACCTCAATCTCCAGCAAGCGCAGCTCTGCACGCAGTGATGCCGCAATGAGCCGCATCAGCTCCAGCGACGCCAACTCCACCATATCCATCGGCGACGGCGAGCTGCAGGATGAGGACTTTCCTCTAGAGGACCATGTGGATGCCACTACGACTGAGACCTACATGGGCGAGTGGAAGAACGACAAACGCAATGGATTTGGTGTTTCAGAGAGATCCAACGGGATGAAGTATGAAGGAGAGTGGCTTAACAACAAGCGCCATGGTTACGGGTGCACGGTTTTCCCAGACGCCACCAAAGAAGAAGGGAAGTACAAAAATAACGTGCTGGTGCGTGGAATAAGGAAGCAGTTGATTCCTCTTAAGAACCCCAAAACCAAAGAGAAGGTGGATCGGGCTGTGGAGGGGGCACAGAGGGCTGCAGCCATCGCCAGGAGTAAAGTGGAAATAGCAGCTTCCAGGTACTGTGTCTATGTGTGTGTCCATTCATGCTTCTGTATGTGCATGTGGGTGTATACTGTGTAAACACAAAAAAAGACAGGGCGAACATCCTCAGCAGTTTATTTTCAGCATTGAAGAGTCAGAGCGGTGGCCTGTTTGTCAAACATTTCCCGGTCTGATTGAAGGCTCAGTCTTGTGTAAGTGGAGTCCCATGACAACAGCTCCGACCTTTATACATCACCAACAGTCAAGGCTTTTGTGTGGCCAGTGCGATCATCCCTGGAAAAGGTTCTGTTTCTATTCTCTGCCCATATCTTTCATTCCCAGGGAGAGGGGTTAGGGATCTTGTGTGTGTGTTGGTCCGTGAGCGTGTGAGAGTGCCGCCTGTGTGCCTGTGAGTTCATGTGCGTGAGCAGTATAGCCATACCTGCGCCCGTGCCAAATGTGTCTCGTGTGCCCAATAACGATACCTGCTCCTCCTGCCAAGTATTGCTCTGATGTGGCATCTGCTCTTTAACAGGTGGATGAGACGTGACCTTTTCCTTTAAAGCCTCCCTCCTACTGGGACACAGTTCAGCGTACGCAGCATCACTTTGACATCCTCTGGTTTCATTGCATCAGGGAATTATTAGACTCAAGACTGCGAGGATGTGTACAAGCTGTGAAAAGGTCTCCATGCAATCAAGCGCGGTTGGATTTTCTCTCTTTTGCTCAAGATGTGCACATAAATATGCATGCATGAAAAGATACCAACAATCAATTATAATACACAAAATCCAAGACAAGTTTATTGTCTCGCACTCAACTCAAGGAAACGACACTTATACTCGCAAACAAGCAATGTAAATCAGTCAAAATAGAGAGAATGAACTTTAATTTTACTTAATTAATTAATCAGTTGATTAGTCTTAGCCAGTTAATTAGTCTTTTGTCCTGCTGGGCACAGCTTCACAAATTTCCAGAGTTATTTTTTATGTTTCATATAATTATATAAGACTGAGAGTGTACAGCCATGCCGGCAGTTCTTCAAGGCTGTACTGTGTGAGCGTGCTAACATGTTCACAGTTCACAAGATGCTGGTGTTAAATGGGTAAAATACCATGTTTAGCATTCTAGTTTAGACGTTTAGCATGCTAAACAATTTCTAACTAGCAATAAGCACATTTTGCATGTATTCAATCATAAACCTACTGGAGAAATGAAAAGTTGACCTGATGATGCTGTTAGTTGAAATGTTAAGGGATCACTCAAGTTATTTTATCTCAAGACATTTTACTCAATACCAAAAATGTCCAAAGATGTCAGGGAATCAACAAAGTTTTTATAATAATTTTATAAAAACGAAAATCCTCCATAATTGATTCATGCTCTGGGGATTGTGAAGGTCGTGAAATGTTATGTCACTCCTTCTTAGAGATGTTCAGGATTAGTGAAAGCCTCAACCTGCTGGTGGTGCAACAATTAGAGTCAGGCAAGCACTTAAGTCTCTAGGATTCATCCTCTGGGCACAATGAATATCAGTACCAAATTTCATGGCAACCCATCCAATAATTGCTCGGATATTTACTAAAATAAAACAAACCTTATGGTGGCATTTTAGAATAATTAAAGGGATTCGACTCAGTAGGGTTCATCCTCTGGGGCCTATGAATGTTGCTCCGACATTTAAAAAATCAACCTCATGTTTGCACTCGTGTGGAAAAGTACAGTCGTAATCACCTTAATTAGTAAGGTTCATGCCCTGGGAATCATGAATGTCTGAACATCATTTCAGGGCAATTCATCCAATAGCTGAGACCAGTTGACAATCTGGACCAAATTGGTAGACCGAACAACAACCTGACATTCTTTTTAGTCACTCCACTTACATGACTAAAGATCAGACCTACTAAGACCAGCTAAAGGTTAAAGAATCATTACTTTGCACTCAACTATTAAATAATTTGGAATAATCACTTTTATCAATCACTGGAGGGAATAAATAAGAGTACTCTAACTCGGAGCTGAACCCAGACATTTACAGCAATGCAGTAATAGTAGACTCGATGAATAGCAGGCTTTATTATAATATCCAGACAGTCTTTTAGAATACAATAATCCTCTCCGGCGAGCACAGAGAGAAAATGCTTTATTCCGCAGATTTCAAGGATATAAGGAAAAGATTACATAAGGTGGATTTAACATGCTTGGTATTGAAAACTCCAGCATACTGTTTATTCCACGGATAAGACCCATGATATTATGAGTCTGTATCTGTGTCAGTGAGAGCCGGCGAGTTTGAGATAAACCTAGTGGGAAAAGAGAAAAATGAATAATGTGTTGAAAGGAACAGATCCTCTGTTGGGCTGAGCGTTAGAGCAACAATTTACAGCAGGAGTAAACACATGACCTGATGCATAGCGCTAGAGCAACAACGGTGAAAGCATTCAAGCTGATGCAAAGTGTTTATGGCAGCAAACAAGGTCCCCTGTACCGTAGTAAGTGATCAAATTACTGGCTGGTACGTGACCGCACCACCATGCATCATGTGCTGCCGGAAATCTCAGAACAAGCTCGTCCCTTCTCCTGACTGGAATTAAGATTTTTTTAAAATCAAGACCGTATTTGCGTTACAAGCAGCAAGAACGGCAGGCTGTGACGGCTGTGTGTAAGCCGGTTATGTAAGTCTCATTATACAGTGCACTGCAAAAAAAGATGCACTCGTATCGATCCAGTTCTGGTCACGTGACTCTCTGTCTTTGGATGTGGAGCGGCGGATCCACAGGGAAAACGAGGGGAGGGAGACAGAGCTGTCGGAGGAGAACGAGAGTTAAAAAATGGATTGAAGTGAGAGAGCGAGGGGGATAAATGTTGATTGGATGAGATGGGGGATGCGGCGCCTTTGCTGAGCAGCACGTTTCTGAGAAGTCTGGAGTGGACAGAAACGAGAAAGAGTGAATTAAAAAAAAAAAAGAAGGCACAGAGGGGACACGCCCATCCCTCCCTGTCCCATCAGCCGCTGTGATGGAGCTGATGACCTCATGCTCGTGGTCAGCCAATCAATAGTGAGCTAGTGCGATGAGGCGAAGTGGAGCTCTGCGTCTGTGACCCCCATTCGCTGTTATTTTGTTATCTATGCAAAATGGACTACCACACACAGTTATGCTCTTGTTATGTGTCCGTGGGTGGGTGTGTATGTGTGTGTGTATGTGGGTGTGTTTGTTGTGGTTGTGTCCAAGGCCTGTGAACTGAGATAAGTGGCTGTGCCATTGAAACATTCACTGTGTCATGATGCTTCACCCGTAAAGCCTTTTTGTTACAGATCAGTAGTTTAGGTATCCGGCTGGCTCAGCGGTGTGTCAGTATATACACTGTGTAATCTACTGTAATGGCCTTTGTCGTGCCAAAACCTTCCTTGTGCTATCTCACAAAAGCAGAAGTCTTAAAATGATGTGTGTGTGAAGTGTTAAAATGGCTTTACAAAGTTCAAATTTTTACACATTTGCGCTTCTTTTCAATGTAAACCGAGTTGATTCTCTGTCTCACTTCACCTGACCTTCCTTTTCTCGGGTTAAGTCGATTAACGCTCCCTTCTACGATGCTAAGAGTGATTAAAATGCCAAAACAAACACGCCTGCAAGCCAATCCGTGAGTGGTGGCCAAGTGTGTGTTTCCATTTGATAGCACTGTTTGCTCTGCAGGCTCTAGTGAAAGGTTAACCAACACCTAATATGCAGGTCCTCCTGATATAGGGAAGATATTTATACGGTGCTTATTTTCTTCTTCGCAGCAATCAGCAAAACGATGATATTCAGGAAGAGTGTTTATCATCAGCACGGTTTCACCTCTGCTAGTGAGCCTGTTTTTGGCCTGTGTTGTTCATCCTTTTCTTGCTCACATATGAATAGATTTCCATCAGGTTTGCAGATCACCTGTTCAGAAATTTTAAACAGCATAGAATAACAATCACAGGGCTTTGGACACGTTTTTGTGTTGCACTGGTGCGCCTAACTTTTTCAGATAGGTGCACGATTTAGGTTCACCCAATAACAGTTTTAATTTGATATCTTGACATTAAGTAAATGATTGTTAAAAGGGCTAATGGTGCGAATACATTTAAGCTTACTTAATTTAAATGACACCCAACAAGAAATTGCGTTAACGTCATTTGTTTATAAAAAATAAACTGCTAATTTTTAGGCGCACAGGTGCGACTGATGTAAATGTGACAGATTTTTGGGAACATGTGCGAGTAACATAGTCACATTCTGGAGCCCATCATTAATAGATAGTAGTAAATTTATGGCTGATTTAACTTTAGTCAATGGTTATTTCACTGTTAACAAGCAATAAAATGAATTATAAACCACTTATGAAGCAGTTGTAGAGGTTTATAAACATGAGGTGCAACTTCACAATAAACAATGTTTATAAAGCATTTAATTTCATTCAGCTTTTAACTCCAGTTTAATTTATGGTTATCCTAAAGTGTTCCTGAAATTTGAAATGTGGAGGTGATCCGACGTGGATTTTCTGGCATCAGATAATCCAGAGTGTAACTTCTGCAACCTGATTGTAGGTAGATGCGCAAGAGATGACCATAGGCTGACAACCAGCATTAAGGAAGCGTACCATCTCATATCTCAAATGTCTCAAAGATATTCAGTTTACTGTCAGAAAGATAAAATATTCACATTAAAGAGGCTAAATCAGGAAATGTTGATCGATTATCAAAATAGAAAAACAAGAAAAATATTGTGCTGATTTCCGCTGTCAAAAATATTTTCTGAAATATTTAATTAAAGGGGCACTATGTAGTTTTGGAGAGAAAATTCAAAGTGAGAATTTTTATATTTATATTGTGTTGTCCCTTACTGTTTATTCAGTATGAAAAAAATAGAGTATGTTTATTTAGTTTTGTTGTTTTAAGCATAGAAACTCAGTCAATGAAGATCTTTCTCCTCTCATTAAAATTTCTTCCCCAAAACTACATTGTGATCCTTTAATGTACTCAACAGGGAAAGCTAACAACTGCACATATTAGAGCTAAAACATTAGACGCACATGTGCACGTGTCCTCTCCCACACACACAAACACACTCAGAAACGCTTATAGCCACAGACTATCTATATGCATTCACTTAATCAGAACTCACCTCTCCACACAGGGACACCTCACACACACACAAGACAAATGCATACAGTGAGAGTGCATGCGGTGTGTGCTACTCTGCTAGTGTGTCAGCAGTGAGTACTGACTAAATAAGGCAAGGCATCAGTTGGCTTATCAGCACCAGCCAGGAATATATACCCGTCCCACCACTGATATAGCAGCCCGCCATCTCACTCACACTATCATCTCTCCTAAATGTCTACGTGTGTGTGTGTGTGTGTGTGTGTGTGTGTGTGTGTGTGGTGTGCCATATAAATGGGAGGAAGAGATTTTAAGAGAATGGGAGATACTGTCTGTTTGGATGTGAGAGATGAGATAAGGTTTGCCATCATTTGGCAGGAGAACAGAGAGAGTGTGTTCGGTCTGTGTGAGTGTGGTGTGTTTGTGTCCAGGGGTGTTTGTTTATCACCTGCTGTGTGATGACCTCAGCCACTCACCACCTGCCCTTTTTGGAGAGAGTTATAGATCAGCCTGTGTTTCAATATGTGAACAAAATAATCCCAAGCCACGTAAGATTCCATCTTGGCTGTCCTCGACGGCGTTGACTTTCTTCTGCCCCAGATATGGCCAGACGTGGATTTGGGTTAATTTTTTTTTTTCTGTGTGTGTGCGTGCGTGTGTTTTGATCCTGGTGCTGGTGCCACCTCTTACGAAGTTTTTTTTATGAAGTGGCGCCACACACCTTTAAGAGGTATCTCAAGTTTGCCCCTTTATGAAGTGACAAAATGTACAGTAGCAATGAGACACGGAGCGTACAGTAACTGTAACGGCAGAAAGGCCTGCCAGCCGTCTGAATCACAAGTCTGGCCGCGTCACACAGTATATTTATCCCCCGACATGCCTCATATTTATGGCGATGCGATGGTGTAAGGTAACACAACATTTATTGCTGACAGAATCAAATGCACACACACACACACATCAAGTAACTGGCCTCATATTATCTATATAAGTAGAATTAATGACCGGAGAGATTGACATCGTCTACGTACGAAAGAGCTATAAATAACGCAGCTGATGCAATGGCACATGCATCATGAGTTAGTCGAGCAGTTTCCAAACGACCCTCAGCACAATCCAATTACAGCGCGTAATGTAATCTTATTCTGTGTTTAAACCATGTTATCATCATCAACAGTCATAGTTAGCAGCCTTAAAGGCTTGTTTCATATGTGGCGGACCCTGCCACCTTTCAAGCCTCAAACAGTGAACTGAGGGCCTTATTTTCCACTGAGAACAACTTGTTTATTCAGTCATGGAAAAAATAAATATGTCTGAGTTTGTGTTATTACCTCATTAATATTGCAAATATCAAAATTCAGAGTTTGAGTTTCTTCTCCGAAACCACGTAGTGCCCCTTTAAAGATGTCACCGGATGAAACTGTGGACACAGTTCAAGTGGTGACACACAAATAAGGAAAGACTGACGGCAATGTTGATTGGTATTACTATTTCATTTTGACATTTCTGGCTCTCAGACAATGTATCCTAATGGTTTTGATGAGTCCTACTGAAAAATCTCAACAAGTTATTACTGTATACACCATAAAAAAATGTATATACATGATTGTTATTACTTTGGTGATCTTGGCGAACTTTAGATGCTCTCATGGTAAATAAAACATGATAAACTGCCCTTAACGGTGGTTCAGTGTGAAAAAAAATGTGATAATGTGCCATCTAGTGCCCCTCCAGCAGTGAAAATGTGAAGTGTCCCACCACATGCGGCTGTATATACCTGTCAAACTAATGACATCGTCATCATATTCTCATCATTGCAGACATAAATAAGTAGCTCAGTACACTCCAGGAAAAAGAATTGACTTATTGACTTCGTACAGTAAGCTAGTGCGTTTCCAGGTTGTTCCATAACAGGCTTTCATAGCAACCTTAGCACCCCAAGAAGAAAACTGCTGACCATACATCGCCCTGTTCGGCATTCCCGTATTTCCATCTCCCACATTGTGAACGACAGGTTGGACTCTCGGAGACTCATACCCCTTTTCCACCAAATTGGCTCTGGTTCTTGAAGAGGCTGTAGAATATGACACTTTGGGTTAAGGAAAATCTGGTGTTTTTTGGTTCCAGCTGGGTCTGAAACAAATTCTTTTTGGTTGAAATGCTCAGTAAAAGTCAAAGTGAGGCTCAAGAACCACAACGAACGGGTTTCACCATGATGGAAAAGCCTCCTAAGTGAATTCCACTGACTGCTGCTACTGATACCTGCTACGATTCTACATCTCACTTCAGGGATGACGTAGAACGGAGTTGGACAGGCACTAAACGGACCACATGTTCTGCCTCGCAGTCACACCTCATGAAAGCTTTGTCCCTGGGGGAGGAGAGGAGAATAGCCTGTGCGAGAGCGGCTGTGTGTAAATGTGAGTGGGGCGCTGGGCTGTGTCGACAGCGGCGGTGATAGGATTGGGTTTCACCAACATGCCATTACACTGTGTGGCCGTGGTTTGTAATCTCCCTGAGAATGGCACATATTTCTGCAGCCCCTTAAGAAAGACTTGGATGAGTCAGGCAGGCAGGCGGGCAGAGGAGGGAGTCATGTGGAGTCCAAGGCCGGTACAAAGAGGTTACCTCTTGTAGTGGCTCACCTGCAGCCATTAAAAATGTAGAAGTACGCCTTGTGCAGATGGTTTCCTCTATTTCCTCTCCAATCTCTCCTTGGCTTTGTTTGTGAAGAATTTCCTGCAAGACCACACTCTCTCCTTTATGAAACAGCGGGCGTGATGCACTGCTTCTTTCTCGTGGTGTGTCTTCTTGTCTCTGTGTTAACTGCGCATGTAACGGGGGTTAATGAGAGTAAGGGTCAGTGGAGTGTGTTCAATATAGTGCAATTTGTGTTGTAGAGCAATAACGAGCGCAATAGTGCAGCTCGATCCTAAAGGATTTCCCTCAGTGTGTGTGTGTGTGTGTGTGTGCGCGCGCGTTATCCTCCTGAGAATTTCCCATGACGTGACAGGATATAATGTAAAAATCCCAAATGTCAGTGTGCCATCGTATCTAACTCCACGCACCTGCTCGAGAGCTGTTTACACTATTTTACAGCGGTACGGTATGTGCGCCGGTTCTCAAACACATGGTCTCCTGGCGAGGAGGCTCCAGATAAAAAGTCATTAAAGGCCTATAACAATTACACCGTAATTGAGTTGTGGGGGACTCGCTGCCCAAAACTCTGTGCTTGATCTGTTCCAGAGGCGCCATCACTGATAGGGAATAAACCTGTTAACTCCTCAAAGGCAACAGCGCGCAGACTGTGACTGTGGCACTGTCTATAAATAGATATGCACCGGAGAGGCAGAGCATTCCTCAAATCAAAATGTACTACGCCGGGATTCAGGTTGTCTCATTTGTCTTGACAGTTTCATACTTGATGAATCATTACGAGATTATAAAGTTTTATGAGAGCTAAACTTAAAGGTGTAAGAATTGGCCATATGTCAAAGTCATACTCAGAACAAATAGGTGGGAGCGTTTCACCAGAGTAACCGCTAACTGCTTCTGACTGTAGCTGCCCTCAGCTAGTTAGCTCAGTTAGCCATGCAGCTAGCGGTTCAGGAGTGTTAGTATTCATGCTGCTAGCACAACTGCATTGGACCAGGCTGGGTCAGGTTAGCATGATAACTTTATTAGATATCTCTGCAACACAGGACATCATCATGTCAAAAGGGCTTTTTCTTCACATTCTGTTGATAATTTAAATTTCTAAAAAAAGAAATGAATCAATATTATGAATTAGCTGACTAATCTTGCTCGACCGGTTGTTTATTAGTTGCAGCAGGAATCAAGACAAAGTGAATTGTTTGGAAATTCAATTTGGAGCGCATATTAGAGTGTGGCTCAGGCCACATTTCTGTCTGAACCCGACTGGCTCTGAATGAGTAGTAACCGAGCCTGAGCCGTACTCGACAGGCGTTTTTTTATCTTTCCCTACGAACCCGATTCGAGCCATACGCAGTTAATGTGAGCAGACGCACTGAATCTTAGTCTGTGTTAGCCTGTCAGACACACAGAGAGTCCTATGTGAATATTTGCCCCCTGGAAAGAAGCAAAGCATTGCAAACACAAAACAGGACATACACAGTAGCCCCAACACAGACAATAGGTCCTCCACTCATTATCAGTTATCACTTTATAACACTTCTCACTTGTTTTTTCACTATAATTATTTATTTTTAGAGTCTATTTTCACTAAAAGAACTCAAAAGCACCGTGCCATTTGCCATTTTACTTGTCCAGGCTCTATTCCGTATAGATAAAATTGTTGTGATGCAGCATTTAAAAACAATAAATATCCATTATTAATCACACTGATGAAAACCCTTGAAATGTTCCATACTGCCATAAAACAGCTTACTGATGCCACCTAGGTGTGACTGATGACATATTCTGTCAGACATAACATTGTATACCTATAACATCTACATCAATAGACATAATATATCAATAATTAATAGCGGTAATATCTTCAATATCAGATTTAGCCACAATGAGTCTGTCTGTGTTCATGGCGCCTGAAGCAATTCTTCAAATCTGCCCCTTGTTTTTTTCTGTACCTGCTCCCACAGCCTTGTGTCTTTAACCTCTGGATACCAACGTGCCCCGCTAAATCTGTTCACCCGCTCTGATTGGCTAGCTAGGCTGCTTTCCCCTCCAGATGTTCACGGATTGGATTATGGAATTATCACTTCTCTTGTTGAGTCACAGTATTGCTTTTCCGCCACGGAAATCCTTTGTGAAGCATGTAATCACGCGCACAGATGATGCTGGACCGTATGTGAGGTCTTGATGCGTTTTTTCCTTTAGGGCAGTGAGACATTATTGCATAAACGGTTCTTCTGGTTGGTCAATGAAATAGCCATCAAGGATAAATTGCACAAAGGATAGCATCATTTTTTTCAGCTGTGGGCAGATGTAACCTTATGCTCCTTCTGGCTTTGGGCTGAAGAGGAAATTGATGGTTTGTGTGTATATGATTGTTTGAGTGTGTGTACGTGTGTGTGTCGGGTGAATGGTGGCAGGAGATTGGAAGAGAGAGAGAGAGCGCAGACCATAATTAAAACGATTCCTTAAGCTCAAGTGGTTGCCAGGCAATGTGACCTTTACTCGCACAGGTTCAGCTTCGGATGTTGAGCCTCGTAGTTAAATGAGACACACATTGAGCGCTTCTTTGTGTGTGTGTGTGTGTGTGTGTGTGTGTGTGTGTGTCTGTGTGTGTGTGTGCATGTGTGTGCTTTACATGTACCTGTGTCTCCTTGTCTTCAGCCAAGTTTTGAAGCTTTTACGGCGTATTTATTTGGTGAAAGCACGCGTAAATTCATCACGTTTGAAAAGACGTCTTCGTGTGTGAAAGTCGCGTGTAGTAAAGGCAACATTAAACCCATACAGTTGGCTGTAGTGTGTTCATTTGCAAATTCATTAATACACGGCAGATGCCTGGTTGGACAGCTTGCTCAAGTGTCTGTGGTGGTTGTCATGGTTACTGCCTCGCCGCCGTCATCACCGTGTCAGCCATTTGTTGATTTTCTTTACGAAGTAGTAGAGTGAGGAGGCGTTGTGAGTTTGACATTGTGTTTATTCATCCTTTAAGGCTCGTTCAGCGCGTCTGGTTTCCAGTTGGAGGCTCACAAAAGATTTATAGACTGTTATCACAGAGACGAGTCACCTCAGCGTGTCCTTCATTCACACCGTCTCCCTGATTCCCAGCAGGCCTCATTATAATACGGCAGTCTCACTAATGGTCCTTTTTTCAACTTCACATGCAGATTTGATGCGTGCGTGCGCGCGGGTAAATTAGAGTTGACAGTCATTTGCATGAGAGGTAGCTCATTTCTCGCGCTTTTGCATGTGTGTGTATGTGTGTGTTTGCATGTGTGTATGCTGTGTAAATGTTTGCATAGTCATGTGACAGCCTGTCTTGATTTGCATCAGTGGGGCTCCGGTGTGCAGCACAAACCCAGGCTGAGTTGCTGATATTGTCAATGTTTTGACTAGTTTGGACATTTTGATCTTGAGTTCACAATATTGTACTTTCACCAGCGTAAAGGTGGCCGCTGCATAGAGCTGGGCTGTCTACACAGCACGAAGACGTAAATATATACATAGAAATTGGTTTCTATTTGACCAAAGAAAACAGAGAATAAGGGCCGTTGTATTCCCACTTCTCACACAGGTAGAAAAACCTACAACAACCAGAATGCACTCAATAAACACTTGATGGGAGCCGTGCTGCGAGTTAGGCAGTGCCTGGTTTTTTTGCTCGGTTTGTTTGCTTTTTTTGGCTCTGGGTGCAGGCAAAATAGAGAGAAGTTTACCACTGTTCTGTTGCATATACAACCAGAACCATAGTGATGATTGAAAATCGACAAAGTTCCTGTTTAAGTGATACTTTTTTTAGTTAGTTTTCTGTTCAATTCCATTTTAGCGCTGAAACAAATAGTCAGTGCATGAATGAATCAACAACAATTCTGATAATCACTAAATAGTTGGTCAAAATGCCAAATATTACTCTCTGTTAGATATCATTTTCAAATTGAAAATGTGTGTGATCTGGGAAATGTTCTCTTTTTCTTCCGATACCAAATCCCACTCCTTAACTCTACGTACTGGCTACCTCACCGCTATGTAAGGTCAGGGAGGATTGCTTTGGTGCTCAAAACTGAGTCAGCAGCTCGCCATGATTCAATTTAGCAGATCAATATGGAAGATACACTGAATTTTATTAAGACACTGACAGAGACACTGTTTGACGTGGATCAGACGTACCCGATCCACTTAAAGTGGATCTGGAAAGCCTAAAACTTTTATAGATTAAACACTTATGCCAGAAATCAGAGAAATGATCAACAATGAAAACAAAAGATGCAACCCGACTTCATTTTACTCATCGTTTTAAATTCCTATCCTTTGATTTGGAGCTAATCCACAAAGGCTCTACAAAGGCTCTGTGCTTTGACCTGTAAACCTTGTACTACTCAGTGACGCTCTGCACTGCTGTGAACTATGAACCTTAGTTGGTGATCGTAACAGCTAAATATTATGTTAATTTGAATTTCTTATTTGGGTTACATGTCAGTTAAATCCATTGTAAATAGAACAAATAGGAGCAGTCTTCTTTGTTCCTTTTAAAAGAGCTCGGTTTAGACAACATTAAGATTCAAACGGTGTATTGGGGCTTACGATGGCTTGATTGACGGGTGTCTGAGCTTTAATAGTTGCTGTTTCCCCTCATCCCTCCCGGGTTCAAAACGTCAGCCATGTTTTTTCTGTAGTGCGCGGTGTCGCCCCCTCCCCCTTTGTGTCATTAGCTGTATCAGCTGTGGCCATGTTTCATGAGCAGTGTTGACACAAAGTGCACAGAGCTGAGGTCTGAATCCCTGCCACTGCCCTTCACCAAAACCAGAGGGATCATCTCAGCAAGGGATTCTGTGTCACTCCCTCAACAGACTCATATCAGCAGTCAGAGGAGAAGGTATCGGGCCGAACATGAACCACATAAACAAGTGCACTTACATTTCAAGAGCATTTATTATAACACAGTAATTCAGTATGGTCATAGTTTCTGCGCACACACACAGGCACAAAAATCCTGACGCACAGACTTTACCTGCAACCATGTGTTTTTGGACGAAGGCCAGGTGAAGTCTCAGCGGAGGGTTCAGTGCAGAGATCCAAAGTAGAGAGCACCAGTGGGAGATTAGGTCTGTTTGTAATCCACAGCCAAAAATGTTAGTGGAGTTTAGGGATTTCTTTTTCCTTGTTTAATCAAAAACTGATTCGACTCATTCTTCTTCCCAGAAATGAAGTCTGTTTGGGAGCTTGATTTCAATCTGTCTCAATCTACCTGCCAGTCAGAACGAGTAGATTTCAACGTGACAAATGCTCGGGGGCAGGCAAAGCAAAAATGGTAAATTGTGATTTTTAAAATGATGAAGATACAGATCATAATTTACTCCAAGGCATGAAATGATATTATAGTTTGGTTTTCACAAATGTCTGAAAGCCAAACACATATGCAAACCCTTTATTGACTGCATTACTTAAAGGTTAAGTTCAACCCAAAATAAAAATTCAGTTATTATCTACTCATCCCAATGCCGATGTAAGTTTGTTGGTAGTCCACAAAACATCTATGGAGCTTCACAGCAAAACAGCGCTGTGGCATTCTCCTTAACAACTGAATTGGATTGGGACTTGAACAGAAAAAAACAACCAAAAAAACAACTGAATGGCTATATACAGCTCATACATGGTAATTCAAGTCTGCAGGAGTGCTGAGATCCCTAATTGATGTGGAAAAGACATTATTTACACCCTTTTTTAAAGCTGGAGTCTTCACTGTCGCCGCTACACTAAAAGCATTAGCACTCACACCATCTGAAGCGGGTGCACAAGCTCGACCATGCGTCGATGGTGAAAATAAAGTCTTTTCAAATCAGTGTGGGGTCCTCTGGAGACTTGGTTTCAACACTGGACGAGCTGTATGAAGGCCATTTTTATTTTTGGTTGTTTACGGTTGTTTTTTTTTTTTAAATTTAAAAGTCCCCATTTTCTTCAGTTGTTTAGTAGAATGTTGAAATGTTGTTTAGCTGTGTTCCATTGGCATGGAGGTGAGAAGACAATGATTGAATTTTCATTTTTGGGTGAACTTAACTCCTTTTAAACAGTTTAACATTTCTGGAAAAACGCTTTCTTGCCAAGAGACAAGAAGATTGAGACCACTCTCATGTCTGTATGCTAAACATAAGGCTACAGCCAGGAGACTGTCTTAGCCAAACAGATAATTAGCCTAGCTTACTAACATGATTCTGTCCAAAGTTAGTTAGCTCGTTCCTGGTCTGACTTAGCAGATGTCATTTGGTGCCCTTTTCCTCCTGCCTTCTGCTGTATGCATGTACTCTTTTCAGTGGTGAAACAACAACCTCGAAGCTAGCAAGGCAAGTACCTCTAGCATAACCTGGTTGCTAAAGGCACAAACGTTAATAAGATAGCAGCTGTTGCCTTTTTCCTTTTGCATTTTAATACAAGTACTCCCCACATGCAAAACAAGTTTCCCTCGACACTATTTTGCAGGGGCACCGCCGCCGTCGTAGTGTTGCCCAAGAAGATTGTGACTGGTTTTAAAGACGTGCAAACAAGCCAGAGTGTTTTTTCCCCCCATAGCAGAATTAGACTAGCTAGTTCCAGAACGTAACGTTACTTGTAATAACGTAACAGCTAAAACAAATGAGATAGCTTGGCTTGAGTGTTAAGCTAGCTGTTTGCTTCTGCTTCCAGACTTTATTGGCTGCTAAGCTACTGTAAGCTAACAACCTGCTTGGCTGTGCCTTCATATTTAGCATACAAACATGTTAGTGATATCAAACGTCTTATCTAAGATTGACAAATATGGGTGTATTACCCAAACAGCATCTGCTCCTTAAAGCTATCTCATACAGTGCCATGCATTGTGTTTACCTTCAGGGGTTTCCTAGATAGAGGCTAATGATTAGCATGTCTTTGTCCTTTTTCTTCTACAATCTGACAGGCCTTTTCATCACCTGACAGTCATATTCTTTCCCCCTCATTGTCCCGTTTCCCTGTACCCTTCCTCAATCTTTCACCTTTCTACCACATACAATATTTTTCAGATTGCCACTTCAAGTGTCTGACTATCACTGTGTTGTTATTCTGCTGCAGTGCTCTGTGTAATTGTGTTTGCATGAAATGGTGAGTTAAGTGGAACAAACCTTGTAAGCTTGTAAAGAAAAACATTCAGATTCCTTTTTCAGGTATCTTATTATTTTGGTCAGTCATAAGACTGGGGAAAATTCAATAAGCCTAAGTGATCTGATAGATGCTGTTTTTCTATTTTGAGCATGCACATCCCAACCCTACTTTTAATGAAAAGAGTAACACGGAGAAGGAGAAAGAAGGGGACTGAGCCCAGAGCCCCAGTCTGCCAAATCAGCCACGATGTTCCTGAGCTGGAAGGCTTCAAGTACAGTACATGGCGCTGCCCAAATATTCTCATTATACACCACGATCTATCTCTTCAGGATAAAGTTAGCTTATCTCGTAATAACAGCCACTCCGTCTCCCGTTTAAAGCCTCATTTGCTGTAGCCATTGTCCCCCCATCGTGCACTGCAGCCCCTGGTAATGTGAGCCCAGACCTCAGCCCAAGAATAATTCCTGAATAATTTCAGAGTCGGTTTTAGCAAACCACTAATGGTGTTAGTCATGCTTGAGTAATCCTGAATTAGCACCAGCCGGGAATTCAATAGCGGGCCTGCACGGATATAAGAGATATGTGCAGGGCAAGCTAAGTGCTAATTTGTGCAGACTTTCTGTGATGTTCTGTGCTGCTCCTTTGGACCTGGGGACTGTTTGGGGAAGATACAGGGCGGTAATTGCTGTTGACGTATAACATCCTTCCATGCACAGAATCGAGCATCACATCCTAAAAGGAGCATGGTCTTCAAATACCACTCTTGCTGTATTACAGTAGTTTTTTTGTCATTGTCGGTGGTCGTGGGCGATGAGAGAGAGTCTAAAGGAAGCTTGTCAAGTGCTGATGTTTACCACGGACAAGGTCAAGACTTCATCTTCTATCTTATTATATACCGTGCCAGTCAGCATTCCAGTTACCAAGCTTGGACTGGCGGGGAGGGGGAACAGGTCAGTGTGATGGAGAGGAGTAAGATGCGGAAAAGGGGAAGGGGAGGGCGGCACGTTGGAGGAAGGCAAAGGCGGGGTGGAGGGGACCAAGAGACGAGGGGGCACAGATCTGTGTCAGCATATGTGAGGGAGATTCCTCAAATAGGCCATAGCCTGGAGAGTGATGGACTGAAGCTTCACTCAGGGGAATGTGCACACACGACATGCAATCACACACACATAATACAGGCACACACATACAGTATTCTGCGGGAGGCCGAGGTATGACCAACCTTAAGGGAAGATGCACCGCGGTGCATGGGAGCGGGGGTTTGAAATTTAACCCTCCGGTAAAATTAGAGGGGGCTGAGATGCATACCTCAGCAGTTCTAAATACCCAAGAGTCTTTAGAGGGGCAATCTGTCTCATTCTCTGTCTCGCTCTCTCTCCAGTTCTGTCTCTCTCTTTTTCATTTCCATACATTTTTCTCTTGATGTGCTTTTCTCACCCTCACCCTCTATCTCACACACACACATTCCACAGAGAACGAGCCTCCGCCGCACTGCTTGCCAAACTGACTCAACACTTTTCACACAATTCATTTGTCACAGTAATGAAACAACCGTGGACCTCCATCAATATCATCTCTCAAGTGGAGGCTTCAGTCCAAAAGGAATTGCTTCCAAGTCTTTGCTCCTTTCGACACTTTGTCCAAATCTTTGGCGAACTGTTGTGCGTATGCTTACTCGTGTGATATTTGCATTCATGCCAGCAGGTGCTTTTATGGATTCAAATGCCTCGATTTGCTTGGACACATCCTCAGCACTCAACCAGACAGGAGCGCCTGCAGAGCACCAAACTAGACATGAACAGGTGTTGCTTTATATTCAGAGGCAGATCGGCCTCAAGTAGGGAGGCTGCAGACTGTCTGACGAGTTATGGAACCTAAAACTTTTTCAAAGGTCAATCGTGAGCTTGCATATTTTTGACTTCAACAGCTAAATCACCAGATATTTGCCCCAGAAGCATAAAACAAAGTGAATATTGTCCTTACATTTGCCAGGTGTTCATGGACATAAATCCAAATGAATTCTATTATTTAATATTGCTTTGTTTCTGCATTTGCAATATCAACCAAAGCTAGGCTTGCAGCTAACATTGAAGAAACCGGCAAAAGCAAGCTAGCGCATGAATGTGCACAGCTTCACTGACTGTCCCGTAGCTCTCGACGGCCAGCTGGGAGATATGTGTGAGTGGCCAGTGTGTTTTGTTAGACGAGCTCTCTTAGCAACTCTGCTAAATACCAACAAGCACACGCAAAATAGCCGGCACAAACAGTCCTCAGTCCGAAAAGGCTACCCAGCCCGGCAGTTACTGCTCACTGTTGCAGGTGTGTGCTTTGTGCTAAAGTTTCCGGGTTAGCCATTAAACAAGAATATGTCGCTACTGCAGCGACTCGTTCTTTGGCTCAGGGGCTGTGTGCTTTGTGCTAATGGGTTAGCTAGCTGCTGAACAACAGTCTCTCTCTGCTGCTCACTCCTTCATTGGCTCAGTGGCTGTGTGCTTTGTGCTAATGGGTTAGCTAGCTGCTGAACAACAGTCACTCTCTCTGCTGCTCACTCCTTCTTTGGCTGAGTGGCTGTGTGCTTTGTGCTAATGGGTTAGCTAGCTGCTGAACAAAAGTCTGTCTCTGCTTTATCTTACTTATCAACCCTAGCTTTTAGAGATATGTAATTTGTGTTTATAGCCTGTTGTGCATGCTGATGAATGATCTTGAAATGCCCTAAAAAATTTGTAGGTTTAGAAGTCCATGCATTGTGGAACGTTTTGGTGTTAAAGCAAAAGATTAAACGTACCGACGCCACAGAAAAAAAAAAACAACCAACCCTACCATCTCTCCGCTCCACATGCCAATGTTTCCTCACCTTCCATTTCTCTCTCCTCTTGTACCACTGCTCTATCACACTCCCATCATTCTCTGCCTGTCACCCCCCGCCACCAGACATCCTGTCTGCGTCGCTTCCTGCGTCGGCCCGTGACTTTATGCCAACTCTACCTAAAGGGAACTGTTTAAGTCCTCAGGATGTGTCATGGGCATGCTTGTGTACGTTTGTGACACATTCTTGCCTCCTTTCACTCGGCTGCACATTTCACACATTTCAGAAATAGACGCATGCATGTCCTTGTGGTTGCATGTGTGGCAAGTGGATGTGGAAGGTGTATGTGTCAGTGGCATGATCTAACTGGAATGCTTTAATGTCAGTTTTTAACAGTGAAGTGCTTTTATCTCAGACCATGAAGCTGCAGACCAGTCACATTCCTACATGTTAACAAAGCATTGTGTGTCATACTGTTAAAAATGTCTTGAATCAGAGGTTGTATCTGCAGCTGCTCAGTGGTTTCCAGAGGCTGTGTTGCCTGTAAAGAGTGTGTCTTCTGTCCGTTGGTGATGCAGGGACTTATTTCTGGAGAGGAAACAGTCCGTCTCCCCTGCCAGCATATGGCTCCTCATGCATTTTAATATCTGACTGTCCCCAGCCCGTCAAAAACAGGACAGCCCAGAGTCCAAGGACAGAGAAGTAGTCTGAAATAGAGACATCTGTCCGTTGGGGTCACTCCTGACAGAGAGACAGAGCGAGGGAGGGGTGGAGAGGAGGGAAGGATGAAGGGATGCGGCGTCAATAGGGTGTTGAGGAAGGATCGAGAAAAACGGGAGCATTGATTGAAAGAGAGAATGGCGGAAGGGAAGAAGACAGATGAGTGGGGTTAAGCAGGGCACAAGGCACAGCTGTCAATACTTACAGTGATACTTGGACAGCCCATCTGGATCCTTGCGGTCCACAGTGCACTGTCATGTGTTATGTCAGGGTTCCACGCGCACTTTCTGTTCGTACAGTAAGTGAATAATCCACTGGCTTTAGCTGATGCATTTCATATCGTTGCATAATTAGGTCTTGCTTTGAAGGGAGTCTGGTGGGAGCGAAAGGATGGAAAACATCCTCCTTCGCCGGTGCATGTGCGCCTCTCAGTATCTGTTTTTCACACGTGTACATGTACAGTGTCTTTCGGTAGAGTTTTCAAGGGATTTGTTAAGCAGGTCACCCCCCGGCCTCTGTCTGTCTAACCCTAGTATGCTCCCATAATACCTCTCAGTGCTAATGCTAAGCTCACATTGATCCCAAAACGTATTACTCTACTGCCTTTTGGTTTTTGAAACATCAGCAGTAGATGCGGATGCAAGGTTTTCCTCATACCGGTGTCTTGTTGTCATTAAGGGATCAGTTTTTTTCATAGAGGACTGGAAAATACCTTGGGGTTATATTATGTTATTTTCTTAATTTATGCATTAATTATACTTCCTCAGTCAGATCAGAAGAATGTTTTGCCGTTGACTGGGGCGGCTTTCAAACCTAAGCCTTTACTACACCACCTGCTTTTCATACATGATATGATATGATCATATGTGTGTTTATGTTTGTGTGTGTGTGTGTGTGTGTGTGTGTGTGTGTGTGTGTGTGTGTGTGTGTGTGTGTGCGCCTTTTGGACTCTGCTTCCCTGTGCAGTGCTCCAGACTGGATTAAGGTCTTGCTTGGTTGTGGCTGCGCTCCATTTGGAAAATCAGGATTTGGATTTGAGATAGAAGCACAAGAGGAGGCGTTATGTCATCCCCAAGAGGGACGTGCTGAGTGATACAGCTCAAAGATGAGGAGAAAGAGGGAGAAAAAAGAAAGGGGTGGAGGGTCAGAGAGAGGAACAAGAAAGAGGAAAAAGATTGCTGTGTCGATGACCAACACCGCCGAGTTATTATGGAAAAACATAAAAGTATTTGTTTGTGGTTTTCTCTTTATCTCGTGGTTTCTTTACCTTTTGTCTCTGTTTGTGTTTTTGCAGAACGGCCCATGCCAGGACAAAAAGCGAGGCCGCAGAACAGGCCGCCATCTCCGCTGTGCACGACTCGGAAATTGCCAGGGCGGTTGCTAGAGAGCTCTCCCCCAACTTCTACCAGCCAGGTAACCTTTAACAACGAGTCTTCATACACAACATGTGTCTGATATTTTAAAGCACCTGCCTGGTGGCAAATTGTGGGCATCTGGGCAGAGATATATTTCCTCACTGTCTCATGCTAGGGATGCTTTCCCACCATCTGAACAGAAAATAGTTGTACTTTAGGTGCACTGGGGGGTCAGGGAGGTCAAATGTCAAATCAATGACTATTTTTACATGCACACTAATGTTACACTAGTACAAGTCAATATTCTGAATTTGAAATGGGTCAACAGCAGTTTCTGTTTGGATAGTCCAAATTAGCATTTTCTAATGAGACATTTGGGATATTGCAATACTATTCTGGTTCGACATGTATGCAGCACATTTGGAATATGACCCTGAGTTGGGGTTTTTACCGCAGTTTGCGACACACAGCTCTGTTTGCTCTGCGCGTTGCCAAGCCAACCGTTTTGCAAGACTGGTGTAAAGAGAGTATGTACAAAAGAAATGTGCACATTCCTGGTCAGAAGGAGAAACAGACATACTTTTAAACTTTATGAAAGACAGAAGAGGACATCAAAAGGTTTTAGATATGGGCAAATGTTGAAACATCAGCCTTCTCATGAAGAGTGTGGAAGGAATAAAAGAAAGAGGCTGCCACCAGAGGAAAACAAAGACAAGCCTTATTCAAATAAAAATCCAAGACTCTTCTGGCAATAAGTTAATACATCCTTTTTAAGTGTAAAATCTTACTGAATGATATTACTTACTTACTTAAAAAAAGATATGACCTCAAATTTACTTAGTAAAGTAGACTAATTATTTAAAGTTATAACTTTATAGCTTATACATCTTTCATTTAAAAGTCTACATGGTAATTCTGAGGTAATCAGCTTCCTGACATTTTTTAAGTAAGCTTTTTAGAATTTACAGTGTTCCAGAGAGCACCTTCATCACATTTCGTTTGAACTTCCTGAGGAACTAAAAAAATCGTGTTAATGGATAATGTTAATGGCTAAGCAGAAATATAATCTTTTTCAAAATAAGAGCCAAAACTGGAATATTTTGCTCATGTTAGCAGAGTCAATGTGACATCAGTGCACTTGATGACATACCGTACTTTTGACTATTTAAAGTGGCTACATTTTACACATGACTGACTGAATATTTTGCTAAGAGCGTTGCCGGAGCCTGCAGGGGGGATTTAACACACGAGTGGTCCATCCTCAACAGCAGGACATCAACCCAGCCAAGCTATTCTAAAATCCCCCCTCACCTCCACTATCCCTTTTTTAGCTCCACAATCCTCGAGCATTCAAACCATGTTTTTAGGAACTGGGTAACTGCTGATGTTGGGAACTTTGTATGAATAATGATGTTTGCACAGTTTCAGAGTTGTTTACACGGGCTGTGTCAGAGTCACTAATGAGCTTGTTTTGGGTGCACAAAAAGCACAGGGTTGGGTGTTCCAGGACTGTAATCGAAGACTAGTGGTATTGAGGATGACTTCTAACACCACAATGGAGGACTGTGTTTGTGCTTAGACAAAGCAGAGCCAGCTTGAAGCAGGGTACTGTATTCTGGATGGAAGCCTTGTCTTTGCTCTCAGAGGCCTGTGTTTCACTGCTCGGAATAAACTCTGCCAAAAAGAGTGAGAAAAGCAAAATGCTTTCTTCTTCTTTTCTTCGGGTGTTTTTTTTTTTTTTTTTTTAGAGTTTAGAATTTAGAATTTAGATCATATCAACCTTGTGCTTGAGTGGTGCTCAAGAACACCTACTGCTACTAATACCGAGCGGCTCATCTTTCCTCTGCCTGGAGGTTTAACAGGCACGCTGCCATACAATACAGCAGCTCGCAGCGTAGGGTGTCAACTCGACTCTGTTTAGTTCATTTACAAGGTAAGCTGAGTTTTACAGGGCTATGCAGGACATATAATACTACATAAATAGTGAGGGGCACAAATCCTTATTTGTCAAAGGGCTCATGATGCACGTGGGTTCAGGGGTGGAACACGAGGGCATGAAGAGGGCAATGTCACAAAAAGATGATTTAAAATGCCGTTTTTAAATAGCATTGCCTTATTTTTTCACTTCTTGTTTAATTGTGATATTTTCTGAGAGCAGTTTAAGACAAGTTTTTAATCTTTGCAGCAGTTAAGCATCAACCTTACAGAACAAGCATATATTGACAAATATTAATAAATGCAATGTCATATGTTACAAAATACATTTTAAAGGTGCAGTTTATAAAAAATGGCCACCTGTTGAATTCATACTCAAAACAAATAGGGAGTAACATATCACCCAAGTGAAGTTAACTTTAGCTTCAAGAAGCTAGTTAGCTCAGTTAGCCTTGCAGCTAGCGGTCTGGACAGTGAGCTTGGAGCAGCAGGGGAGTGTTGGTGCCTACACCACTAGCAGGAGAGCTTTGGACCTGGATGGGCTAGCTGGTTAGCATGCTAACGTCAGTAAATATATCACACAGAATGCCAAAACTGTAATTTCTTTACATTCTGTAGATCATTTCAGTTATTTTTTTATGCTTTCAACTACAATTGTTACATATTTTGAACAATTTACACATTGACTGGATTTTTTTATGCCTAAACAAACTAAACAAACAAACTCTTTGTTTTCATGACTGAATAAACTGAACAAACAAACTGACCATAAAGGACAACACAATTTCACACAATTTCATACTTACTTGGTGGACCCTGCCACCTTTCTAGCTTCAAACAGAGTTTGAATTTATTCTCCAAAATCTACATAGTGCTCCTTTAAGATGACACTATTTGAAACAAGTGTGTGTCAACTCTTCATACCAGTGTATTGTGTAATTACAAGGTGAAAACAATGTCATAACACTGTTTAATTGACACAAATAATGGAGAAAAAAACCTGCATTGTTAATATATTAGAACTACATTTTTGTAAAATATATTAATATATTTCTCTTGTGTAAGGGCTACTAACCCAATTAGCTTGTATTTATTTATACGTTTATTAGAATTAAGACTCTCACTTTAAATTAATTTGAAATTGTTCTTTATCCGTCATTTGGATGGATATGTTCTATTAAAATGGTAGCATATTCAGAAGTGCTATGTCATACCTTTTCTGTTTATTTTTATTTATAGTGTAAGATCTGTACCACCCCGCCTCTCTCACTGCGTGTCATATATTTAGGCCTATGAGCTGGCCGACCTTGGGCCCTTGCCAAAAGGCGCCACAAAATAGTGGGTGACAAATAGATTGACAATGGGACCCATTCAAGCATGTCCCTCCACTAAGCCACAGAAATGGCCAGCTCGGGCCAGAGACATCCTGCGGCTTGTTTGTGTTGTGGAAAACAGCGGTCATCCTTGGCAGGCCGGGTGATCTCCTGGTTCGCAAGTCTGTATGCGGAGATTGTCCTTGCCTTATAAGTCAGATCATGAATGAGAAAGTGGACGATGTTGTCATTATGTGCAGCGCAGGGCGACATCTGAGCTGCTGCGTTTAGACGTTGTGGTTGCGTAAGCGTGTCTGGTAAACCCAGACGGGCACCTGCAAATAGCCAGACCTCATTTTCAATTGATTCAGTTTAATTCTACTTAATGAAAGTCCTCATCTTGAAGCAGTTTGGGTAATCAAGACTTGCCTACTTTAAGGTTTGTTGCTGGTTCATGGTTTGTCCATAAGCAGGTTATATCATGTTTGAGGGTAAACACTTTCCCGTATTTTCACTTCTCTCGCAAAATGACGCCCACACTTTAAAGAATTATACCAAGTGGGTGTGGAATCCAGATCCCCTTGTCTATCCCAGTGTTACAGAGGGACAACGCTGCTCAATCTGACTACCTGTAGCATTTACGGAAACCTGGTGTAACTTTCCCAAACTAATCTGCTTTGCTTCCTCAATGTCTACCTCTACAGTGGAAATATTCTCACTTACCCCTGTCCCTCAGCTTCTAATAACTCCTCTAGGGTAACAACCAGGGGTCTAAACCCCTTGTTGTTTGTAATTGGCATGTCAGACTCATAGCAGATTATCACCCAGATTGGGAGTGTGTACTTCAAAAGGGAAGAGAGGGTCACAGGGAACAGGACCCTGACCTTTATGATTGGTTCATATACAGCACCCTGGAGGGGGAGCAGCGAGGGTTAGCTGGGCGTGGCCTGTGTCGTGACGTTAATTGGGCTATATTTGGTGCTCACTGGGGTCTAATGGAGACATAGCTGAAATCCTTATGCACTGAGAGGGAGCTCGGCCCTGCACTCGCCCCTCTCAAGGGCTGACGCAGAGCAGCTGTCCCTTCCTTCAGCCGGTCACTGAGGGTGGGGAGTGTGGGTGGGGGGGGGTTGGAGGTTGGGAGGCCCCCAGCAGGGATCCCTCTCCGCCCTGTTTGACCCAGTCAAGGTACACTTGGGCCAGGTGGAACCATAAAATCCAGGAGCTGTCAGGGGCTGAGAACCAGACATGAGCAGGTGTTGCTTTATATTCATGGCAGCAGGTGTCATGGAGTAAGTTTCAAGACAGTAGTTCAGCTGAAGTTTAAAGTCATGCAGCAACTTCTTGTGACTTTCAAGGATACAGCGTATAAAGTATTTTAAGACACAACTGATCCAACCTTTTTCCCAACAAACACCAAAAACAGTTTATTTTATGTCCTATTTGTGGAAATTATAGTCACCTAATAATGTTTATTACTGTGACAGCAAGTAGTGTGACAGTTTATTGCAGTGGGGGCAACTCCACCGATTTAACGCTTTAAAGTGAGTTTACAGATCTTGGTATTACTCACTTAAACAGTAGTTTTAAGCTTTTTGTGGCTCTGAAGCTTTATGTAATCTGATAAATTCCCTCCAATGACGTTACTCTATGGCTATGTTGCATTGTGGGTAATGGAGGCACCAGGTTTTGAAAAGCAGTCCATGGAGTCATGGACAGTTTAAAAACAAATGATCATAATCAGAGCTATTGCCTTTTTATTCTGTGCTTACTTTTTCCCTTAGGCTTTATAATACATTTTCCACATATGCAGCAGTACTCGCCAAGACCTGTAAACACACTTCAATGTGTAAAATTGGTGGAGTTAGCCTTTAATGATCGAGGTGAAGCTCAAGTACACGTCTGAATTTGGGAATTCAAATTGTTTCTGATTTGTCAAATGTAAAGTTTGTGTGTGAAAAAGTCCGCAAAAGTCTGTGGTGTTCGCTGCAGTTTCCTTCTCTAGATTTGGCGTGTTTCATTCAGTGTCCTCCAGCATGACGTGCGTCTCCATCAAACACATGTCATTTCACATGAACACGAGACCCTCCATGTTCCGCTTTGTTATGCAGCAAATTACCAACAAAGCACCGGATGACACTGATTACACTCAACCAGTAGCCACAGACAATAGGGTACACTTTATTTGCATGTGTTCAGTGCAAATGGAGTCTGTGTGTGTGTGTGTGTGTGTGTGTGTGTGTGAGTGTGTGTGTGTGTGAGAGAGAGAGAGAGAGGGAGAGAGTGTGTGTCTATGTAACAGTAGTGGAAGTAATCCAAACAATGACAGCTCCCCCTGCCCATCTGCCAGTGTGAGTAGGAGGAAGAAAGAGACAATCTAAAACGCTACAAATTGAGTCATGAGTGGTAAATATAACAGTGTAGGGAGCGTGCTGAGATCACAACCCACAGAACAGACTAATACAACGATAATGTCCAAATGTATATGAAATAAAACAGAGCCAAATGCATCCATAAACAAAACATTATGAATAAGGGAAAATGCAAATGCATTCGACCAAAGGGGCACTATGTAGTTTTGGAGAGGAAATTCACAATCAGAATTTAAATATTTATAATATTCATGAGGTAATAATACAAAGAAATCAAAGACAGTTTGTGTACGTAGTTTATTAAGGCATTAAAAAAAATTCTGTCGTTGAAGATCTTTCTCTCTCTACATACAGTAATGCTCCTTGAACATTAGATCATGAGATACTGTCAACCAATCTTCCATTGAACCCACAATGATGCAAGCTGGCAACAGATGTGATAACAGCACATACTGTGCCCCCCCCCCCGTATACATTACATATCTACAAACATCCGTGCACGCACACGCATACATAAAGCTCCTCTCTTGCTACTGCTGTTCATCTCATATTAAGGTCAGGGGTAGGGGTTAGCCTGGGTCTTCAACAGCCGATCTGGTTTGTTGTGTGTGCGTATATCATTGTGTGTGTGTCTGTGTGTGTGTGTGTGTGTGTGTGTGTGTGTGTAGCGTGTGTGTTTTGCCAAGAGAGCACTGGAGCAGAAAATGTGCTGTGGATTAACATGAACAGAACTGGCAACCGCAGCTTAAACAAAAGCTTGTGTTTCCAATATCCTCAAAGAGACGATGATGAGGCCGGAAGAAAAAGACACACCGAACATGTTACAGTTGTTCACTTTTCTTTAAAAAGAATAAAACGTTGTTTGGGACACATTTTAAATTTAGAGAGAAATATCCTTAATGCCTTAATCCAGATCTTTATTTGGGCTCATTCCGGGTTTGTGTTGAGTATTTTCGTCTTGGTCATGACTGATACCACGGCCTATTTTAATGACCCTCTCTGGAGGACTGCAGCCTCAGCCCAGCTGATCAATGTCTAAATGAAAGAAACACCACGGCCATTTGGGTAATTGAGTCCCAGTACATGTTCTAGCTGACCTGTCAGGATTCCTTAGTAGAGCACATCCAATAAATCTTCACTCGCTCATCACAACAACATCTACACATGCTGAAATATCTACCAGACAACCACGAGCAGTGGGATTAATTAACTATGTAGAAATTCAGACTCAGAATTTTAATGTTTACAATAAGAATGAGGTAATAATACAAACTCAGACAAATTTATTTTTTCCATAACTGAATAAACAAGCTGTTCTCAGAGGAAAATAAGGTCCCCAGAACACTGTTTGAAGCTGGAAAGGTGGCAGGGTCCACCTCTTATAAACAAAGTAAAACAGTATGAATTTGTATTGTCCTTTAAGGTCAGTTTGTTTATTCTGTTTATTCATTTACAATAACAAAGAGAGTTTGGTTATTTAGTTTGTTATCTAGCTTTCTCTTCTGATTAATCCCCAAAACGACATAGTGCACCTTTAAAGTAACATTTCCAGAAGATTGTTTGGTAGCCGTCTGGTGTTAAAACTCAAAAAAAGCACGTTCGAGTTCAGCCTTATTTTGGAATTAAGCAAGGCTTCAGGACTGTGGTGTGGTGTCTGTGTGTGTGGGGCTGGGTTTTTTTTTTTTTTGCTCTGAGAGAAACCATTCAGAAAATGTCTGGAACCCCTCACAGGAATCTGTCCCCAAACAGAGCGAAACTGCTCGGGCCCGCCCACGAAGCCCTAACTCTTATTGAGTTATGGTGTGAAATTAAGCTCGGCAGATATATTAAGCCCCGCAGTCGTTCAGATGTCCCCTACTCTCTTTGTAGTGGGTCTTATTGGTCGTGGCGGTTATGAAACAAATTAAGAACGCCACGCAGCCGAAAAATACTTTGGGCTTATGAGTACCGAGGCCCAGAAGATTCTGCGATAAGGCCGTTTACGCTCATGTGGGATTGGATACACTTGTTCCCTTCTGGATTTGAGGTTGTGAGAGCTGACAAGTGTCAAATCTGGCTCGATATGAATTCTTTTATTGCGTTACGGTGTGTAAACGTAATAGGTGGCATGCATATAACAGGCGTCTCATAAATCCTTTTTATTGATCTCTGAGATTAACCTGTTTTCCAACCCAACAACCCAGTCAATACTGAGCACAGCAACATGAAACATACCGACTGAGTGTGTAGCATCTGGTGGATTTGGTGGAATTAGAATGAATGAAGCCAAACAGCTCATAGTTTTTGCTTCTACGTCTTCATATAATTTAAAATCGATTGTCTATAATTTCTTTATTTCAAGTCGGCTATATGGGATGCGGAGAGATCCTTCTCTGCTCATGCCATCTGATGTACTTCAAAAACAAGGCAGCATTGTCCCTGTGTTAGTCACTCTGACACCGTCTAATTTAGGCGAAGTGAAAAAAAAAAAAAACAGGCCAACAAAGAGCCTGATGTCTCTAATAAATATTAATTCAGCACAGAACAAAGGGACGGATAAAGTGTCATTTTTCCCACATGCAGGAAGGCATTTACATTCAGATCCAGGCCCTATTGTTCATACATTAGAGTGCCTAATGTTCATAATGAAAATTCAAATGATATATAGTTAAAAGAGGAGTGCACATTTAGGCTAGATGCAGTCGTATTATTATCATCTTTGGACCTCAGTACATAAAGAGCTGATGGAGAAAAGGAGAGTCGGAAACAGTATGAGCGTCCCCAGACAAAAAAAAAACAAAAAGGAGGCATCACTGCAGCTTAAGGTCGGCTCTCTTTATCTGTAAAGCCGTGTTGGTTTGTTGCTGAGAATCGATGTGACAAGGGCCTTTTTTTCCAGGAAAACAACACACTGATAAAAGAGAATGACTGATGATAAAGATGAGCCGGCAGAGGAGGCTTCCTTCATGAAATGGTGCTTGTGACCCTGCATTAATCAGTCTTTTTCTCCCTGTCTGCCTCAGCCTGTGCAGGATGATTGCATATATAATGTTGATTCATGAATATTTTAAGGGAAAGTTCAACTATGCTTAGGGCCAGCTCTGGTTTAAATCTAGCTCACGGCTAGGCAGGATGGATAGCAAATTAGGAGTGCTCTGTTCTCCTAATCTGGCTTTATGGACGGTGGCTGGAGCAGAAATATCAGAATAGCATTTGCTCAGGGTTTGGTCGGATCTCTTGTGTCCCCATTGAACTATCTGAACCATTTCCCCATTTCCAGTCTTAGTGCTAGGCTAAGCTAACCGACTGCTGGTGCTTACTATTTTGTGAACGTGAGAGTCATCTCAACCTTCTTTATTTTTTTCCTTCTGAAATATGCCCTGAATGCAATGAAAGCATTTGAATTTTGTGGTGGATTTTGTATTTTCATGTGAAAAGTTAGACGTTTATTTAGCTAACGCCGATAGCATAATAGCTTTGTAATATATGGAGCGCATGCATAACATTATTGCTTCATGTCTTTGACAAATTAAAGAAAACTGGCTAGCACACCAGTGAGCAGGCCAATCTCCTTGGCTCTGTTATGTCTCGATAATGCACCATGTGACTTCAGTGTGGTGATGAACAGTTCATGCATCAATCTGTAAATTATTATTTATGTTAATCTGTGTTCCCTCTCTCACTTCTGCAGGACCTGACTACATAAAACAACAGTCAAAGGAGCCTGTGGAGATTAAAGAGGTTCCTGTAGAAAAGAAGGAAAAGTCCCCAAAAGATTCCCCCCACTTTTACCGCAAAGGCACCACTCCTCCCCACTCCCCTGTGACCAGCCCTGTAGCCACGCCTCCCCCTTCGCCTC